>OY284413.1:96528229-99028229 GCA_958301585.1 Merodon equestris
ATAACTGTTGCCTTCAAATTCATTGGAAAAAGTACGAAACTCACTCGAGCTCAAGTAGAATCAGCAGATTTCATTGATGGATGTCTTGAAACTAATTTGGCTTTTCTACGATCGATACCAAACTCCATTTATTACTGGGCGCAACGTAAACGCGATATTTTTGCGATGATTCGTCAGCTTGGAAAACCGACGTTCTTTTTGACTTTAAGCGCCAATGAAATTGGTTGGCCAAAATTAATGAAGCTGTTGTATAAACTCAGAAACAATGGAGCAGATATTGATACGTAAGAACTTGAAAATATGCATTTCAACTTAAAAGTTACACTCATCAATGAAGATCCTGTCACCTGTGCTATCCACTTTAATAAACTTGTGCAAGTTATCATCAGTATACTTCAATCAACGCGTTTCAGTCCGTTTGGCCAACACTACGTGAAGCACTATTTCAAAAGAATAGAATTTCAACACTGAGGCAGTCCGCATGCTCATATACTGTTTTGGCTAAATTCAACCTCTTGTCGTTTCGAAGCGCCATTCTTGCCGTCTCGATGCCAAATACTGACATACGTCGCGCACCATATTCGATTATTTACAAGCGAATCCGGAAAGCACTTGAAGAGAACGATTATCCTGATTTGGACACCTTGCTAGAGCACAAAATAAATTCATATGCTATGTACCTAGTCATACTGCGAGCAGGAATAAAGAGACCACGAGTGTTTTTAAAGCGATAAACTGGATCAACCCGTTTAATCCATTCATCTTAAATGTCCTGGGTTCAAATATGGACTTTCAATTTATTATCGAGGAATACTCTTGTGCAGCTTACGTTGTTGAATATGTCAATAAAACAAACAGAGGTATAAGCAATCTTCAGCGGAAAATAATTGAAACCATGGACGAGCATCCCGAATTCGATATAGTAGAGATAGCAAGAAAATTGAGCGTCGACATGCTAAATTGTGTAGAACTTACGAGCCAAGAAGCTGCTTGGTATCTTCTCAGGCAAGATATGTCAAAAAGTTCTGTTCAATTCGCCTATATTCCAACTTCATGGCCTGTTGAACGAGAACGTGTTCGAAAATCGAATAAGGCATTGGAAGAAGAAAATACCGAACAAGATTCATGTGACATTTGGCTTGAAAACTGCTTCGATAAATATCAAAAGAGACCAGAACAATTAGATGATATTACTTTAGCCCAAGCAGTTGTGGATTATACAGTATCCAAAACAAATGAGTGGAAACGCCGGCAAAATCCAAGAGTTATTCGGTACCGAAACTATGACATGACGGCTGATCCAAATGAGTACAAACGAGAAATGGTAACTTTACATTTGCCTTTTCGTGACGAGGAAAACGAAATCCTTATTGAAAAAAAATATATTCAAATTTACAACGACAACGATGTTCTCATAATGGAACGAAGACAAGTATTTGAGTCCTACTTGGATATCGGCAAGACAATCCAAATTTGCCGAGAATTGTGCATTGAAGAAGTTAATGAGGAAGAAGAAATGTTTATACATCAAATTTCATGAGTACCTGGTACTCACGCCTTTTTTTTTTTTTGTGCTATCAAAGCCCATAATCCTGGAACAGTTTGAGCAACACCTCAGTAAACATACGGAAGCCATCATGTCTCGCTTATCTACGGAAATGAATGCGCTACGAAGTGATCTAATGCAACGAATATCGAGCAGTGAACAAAGTTGGAATGCCCGAATTGAAAAGATATATCACGCTTTAAACGACCTCCAAAAGCGCGTACAAAAACTCGAGAAATAAAAGCACTCCTCTTCCCCAAGATCAACACCTCTGTCAAACGAGATATGTAGCTGAACTCAGAAAAAACTGCTGTTGTAAGAGAGTTTAAAAATGGAAAAAGCATTACAATTGACGATGAAAAGACTCTGAATGCCCTTGCTAAACGATGTCAAGAAGTAGCAAATACCCATGATGAGACAACGGCCGCAAAAGCAGCAACATAAACTAAGTATTTTCACTTTTACTATTTGAGTATTATTCTCTATTTTATTTAAACATCCTCTATTCCAATCTCCTTAAATGCATATTTCCTTTAATCTCCCACATGTCGACTATAAATATGCTGAACTTTTTATCACTTAAATCTGACTTTCTTAAATTAACCAGTCTGTTAAAACTATACTATTGTAGAAGTGTTAGTGTTGCTCGCCTTTGTTGTTTATTTTCACAATTATGACCAGCACGTTACAATCGATCTCAAGGGGTAATTCCATCAAAGAATTGAAAACTCTAATTAATATTCTCTGCAAACAAAAGAAGGGTTTTCATATTTGTCATTTGATTGTACAAAGCATTAAAAACAAAATTGACGGTTAACGATATTTGTTTAATATTATAATAGTTGATGTTCTTTGTCTTTCTGAAACATGAAAGAAGGCAGAAGAACGGTATGCGCTCCAAACTGTTAGTGTTAATAATATGCGTCTCGTACGGGCGGACAGACACCCGAAAGCGGGTGGAGGTGTAGCCATTTATATTAAAAAATGTTACAATTTTCATGTCATAGAGATATCTAAACCAAATGATCTGGTGGAGTATGTTTTTATCGAACTAACGGGTGATGGTAGTAACTTATTGGTAGGTTGTATTAATATGGCACCTGATGCTGACATGAGAGACGTACTCGAAGAGTTTTCCCCAGAATATTCCAAGATTGTGATTTGTGATGATCTAAATATCAATATTCTTAGCCCTTGCGTTCCCACATCACGATAGGCTCTAGTTTTAATTTTAAATTCATTTTTATTCATAGTTTCTTAGATCTATCTTGTCCTAGACAAAATGCTTAAAACTAGCTTAACATCCTTATTTTGGCATATTTACATTCTCTTTCGGCCGTAATTTCCGCTTGTCCAAATTTCGCAATCGAACTAATGAACCTTCTGTGCTGAACTTGCTAATAGGTATTTTTAATTAGGTCCTAAGAAATTTCATTTATTGTAGAATTAATAAAACAAAGGTAGTCTTAAGACCGAACTAAAAGAAAACACACCTTGTTCTATTTCATAATTCACGCGACAGTTAGATTTTACAGCTTTCATCTGTTGAAATTCTTTCTAGATCTTTTCGGTGTTTCTTTTTCTTTGTCCCCATCTATTCAACACCTGTCTTAAATTAACATTTAGTTGAAGTTTATACAATTTGTCAGGGTATACGTACAATATAGGACCAATGTGATTTACAATTATGTTTTTACTCATATGTAGGAGTAGATGGCACAAGTGGGATTTAATCCACCGTTGGAATTATCCAGGGTTATTCCAATACTGTGTCACTTTATTGTATCCTCATAAAACTCCGATTTTTTTAAAAATAATAAGAAAGAGGTCAATGTTTCATACATTAATTTGCCTACAAGTCCAGCCGCGTTAAAATAAAAAAAAAAGGTAGTTTTTAATTTCTCAAAAACTACAAGACATTTTTGCATCCGGTTTTCTGTTTTTAACTAAAAACTAATAAGAGAATTGAATTTTTGAAAAAAAAATAGTAGGTACTTAATTACATAGGATTTTGAAAAAAAATAGCTCGAAATTTTTTTTTTCAAAATTTTGAATTTGAAAATTAATTTCTCAAAAACTATTCCTGAAAACAGCTTCGTTTGAAAACAAGCTGAAAGAAGAGGTTTCTGGCTTTACAAAAAAGTATATCACGGCATTGTGGATGTAACTGTTGATTTTTAATAATTTTTTTCCAAATTAAGTCAACTTTTTGGAAAATTGCCCCTCCCGGCTAAACGGGACCCCCTCACCCGTACGATTTTTTTCTTGTCTTGACCAGACCTACACGCTCTAGCTTTTTGGCACACTGCTCGTGGGACACCCTGTATATTATGTTAATACATTTTGCAAATTCATTAGTATTTACTGTTTTTTCGATGACTTAAGTCCTTAGGATCCTCTCATTTTGTACTATTTGTAAAAGTTTTGTTTCTCCGTGAGACTTAAGTCAGGAAATAAAACATTGTAATAAAGTTATAAAATAGGATATTGTTTAATTAATCCAGAATCTTAAAAAAAAATGTACAGCTAATAACAAAAAAAAAATGTTTATGTTCTTTCCGCTTCTTCTTCTTCATCTACTAAATCTGGATCATAATTCTTTATTGCGGAGTTAGAAGTTGATAAATTTTTATAGAAATCGTGAAACACAGGTGGCACTAAGCTTAAAAGAGAGTACAAATCCTTTTTTTTTTCTTAGATATCGAGACTAAGGTTTTGTACTTTGCTTGGAGTGGATAATCTTTAAGGCATCTATTTTTTCCTCTTCTACGGAAGCGTAAAATCTTAAACTCTTCGGAGTGGTTTAAATTGTTTTTGTATCTCACTAAGCCATTCTCCTGGTATTGGAACCATTGCACACTATGCCAAGAATACTGCTCATTAATAGTATTTTTTTTTCTGCACACAAAAGCTGTCTTCAACAAAGCGGCAAAATCAAAGAATTATTCTTGCTGCATTTCGTGTACCTGGAACTTCTTTTTTGAGCCTGTTGTTCGTACTAGCTGGTACCAATCGTGGGGGTGGTAAACAGGTGTTTTAAGTTTCTTTTTTTGTTTTTCAATCATAGAATGATCCACGTCACATTCCATATGTGTATGACCCGAAACAAGGAACTTGTGGTTTATAATTAAATTGGGGAACTTAACTTGAGCCATTAAAAACATTGCCACCATATGACTGTTTTTATTTTGTCCCCCGCATGTGTGTGAGTAAAATGACACCTCAGAAACGTAATCAGGCAGCTTCTTCAAATGAGCATATAGGCAAGAAGCTATTTCATTTCCCCCTCTAGCAGCTAGAGCTAGAGAATAGTAAGGTTATAGGTCCATAGCTGCCTTTTATAAAATGCTGCCGAAGATCCAACAAACGGTGTTGCCAAGCATTGTTGAAGATCGAAGCTGAAGCATTTCTTTTGCGCGCTGTCTTGAGCTGCTAGCTTATCAACTTTGTTGGCATCAAATGCCGCATTAGCCTGATCCTGGTGGATTTGGAGATCGTTTTCTGCTTCCTGATTAGCAGCAACTTGAACGCACATGTGAAGGGTGTGGCACTTGTAGAAGGTATCTACTTTTGGCTTTTTAAAGGCTAGTTTTAATTTATGAAATTCCCTTTCATAAATTGAACGACCAACGAAATTCTCTTGTCCTTCTTTGTATAAGTCGTACATTTCTACGTCTGGTGAAATGACTTTCATAGCTTGGAAAAGATTTTATGTGAGCCAGAACTTCATTAAGCTCCTCTTCAGATTTTTTGTTTTTCGAAGATTTTTTACCCCTTTGGTCGTCTACCAATGCCGGATGTGTTAAGCATTTTATTTTTGACGGCGTTTGAGATGAACTTTTCTTTTTCGTCTAACGTTCTGCTGAAACAGCTCTTACACACAGAAACTCTTGCACCGTTTGGGGTGTATGTTAATCTTGTTAAAGGGTCACTTCCTCCGCGTGTGAACTGTACACATGTTTTTGAATGTTTTTCTAAATGTGTTGTGACGAAAAAAAAATCAAAACATACATAAGTACATATGTATGTATACATATCTACGCTATTCTCCTATTTGATTATTCCGTACGGTATAAAAGACTTAAATAAACTTAAGACTTTAATACCAAACCAAATATGCATTTTTCTGACTTATTGCCTAAAGACTATATTATTACGAGGGGAAGCAGTTGTGACAGACTAAAGTCGTTAATACCAAGAAAAAAAATTGAGTTAAACCCAATCAAAAAACCAAAATGCAATTTTTTGACTTAAGACCTTTTTGCCTAACGTCAAAGAATTGTTCTTAAGATTCTGTTTTGTGTACGTTGGATTATTTGGACGTTTGAGGTTTTGAAAGTGCCCCATAGTTGTAACCCATATAACCAGATAGGTTTAATCATAGTTTTGTATATGAGAAGTTTATAGTCTATTGTCAGTCTGGAATTTTACCAAGGATTCAGTAGCATTTTCGGAGTTTGTCTTTTATTTGTTTATTCTTTTCTAGAATGTGTTGTTTCCATGTTAGTTTACTGTCCATAACCATACCTACATAATTGGCGTGATCGCTGGTTTTTATATTCTTATTGTTAATTGTTATAGGAGGTTCCCTGTGCAGGGACGGGTTAAGAATATCCCTGCAGTAATACCCTCTCGCTTGTCGTAAAAGGCGACTAAACAAAGGTAAACAAAAATCACATCTAGGCAATTTAGAAAACACCAAGGTGAGCCTAGGGACACATATACCACCATTAAACTGCCCCACAAGTGTACATGCAAATCAGTGGGTTGACACGACTGGAGATCACCGGTGTTGTAAGAGTACGATAAAAAAAAATCTGGAGCATGCCCGTGTCAAAAAAAGGAGGGGAAGAAAGAAAACGATCAAACCGTATTATGGAAAAGAACGCTAAAAGGAAAAGCACTACCCCGCCAGGCACTACTAATGGTCGTGATCCTGGGACGAGCAGCAATGTTCGGGTCAGAGCTATAGGATTTCCGGGAGATAGCAAAGTAATGCAACGGCGTAAGCCACACTTAAGAGTCGCGAGTTGGAACGTTGGAAGCATGAGTGGTCGCAGCTATGAGCTTGAAGAAATGACGGTTAGAAGGCGAGTAGACATCCTGTGCGTACAAGAGACGAAATGGCGAAACACCGGTAATCGGGCACGTTTCTTGGACGTTAAAACAAAAGCCTACAATATGTTTTACTATGGATTGGAACAAGGAAAAAACGGAATCGCCATCATCCTTGCGGCAGAGCTACTTGGCAACGTCTTAACCATTTCAAAGTCCAGTGACCGTTTGATGGCTCTCAAATTGGTGATGCATGGTGAGGTGTGGAACATCGTAAGCGCATATGCCCCTCAAGTAGGATGCGAACAAAAAGAAAAAGATGCATTCTGGCTAGATTTTCACAACCTTGTCAAAATCATCCCAAAGGAAGAGCTTTTGTTTGTTGGGGGAGATTTAAACGGACATGTCGGGAAGACAAGCGAAGACTATGAAGACTACCACGGAGGGCTGGGATACGCCACCAGGAACTCTTCAGGTGAAGATATCCTAAACATGTGCAAGTCGTACGGTCTTATAGTGCTAAATACCATGCTCGTCAAACAAAGCCGGCACCTGATCACTTATAGCAGCGGCGGAAATGAAACTCAAATAGACTATCATTTGGTATCCAGTTTCATGAAGCCACGAGCTAAAGATTGCAAAGTGATCCTGGGAGACGCGATCGCCCCTCAACACCGTCTCCTCCTGACTGAATTTTTTATGGAGGCGAGTAAGAAGTCAAAGCAGCAAACGAAGGTATCTGAGAGAATCAAGTGGTATAAGCTGGATAAAAGAAAAGGCGAAGATTTTATTACCAGCATGAAAAACTACTTCTTTTCCATTATCGATGAGGTCGGTAATGAGGAGTGCAGAGCACAAGACATGTGGCATTCCCTACAACAATCTGGCCTCGAGAAAGCCAAATCACTGCTCGGAACATCTAAAGGCCCCTGCCAACACGCAAAAGAAACCTGGTGGTGGACAGACGAAGACGTGTATCACTATACACGAAAAGAAAATGACCTTCCAAGCTTGGTCAACGTGCTCTTCTAGTAATAGAGAGGAAAAAGCTCGCCGTGAAAAGGTATATATGTAGATATTGCAAAGGTATCGCGAAGAAAAAGTGCGCCGAATTCAAAGCGAAAAGCATGGAAGGCCTCTATCAGGAGTTGGAAGAAATATCGTCTTCCGCGTCTGACAGGAACCAGGCTACCCAGGAGCGTCGACAAAGCAATTTGAACAAAGGAGCAAATATCTTTAAGATAGCCGCCCAGAGAAGAAGAAATGCTCAGGAGATTCGTTTCCCAAAGTTTATTAACAATGCTGAAGGCCAACTCCTTGTGGAAGACGAAAAAATTCTCCACAGATGGCGACAGTATTGCGAGGAACTTCTGAACGAACAGTTTCTCCGAGTGTACTTTCCAATAGCCGCCCCGAATCATGCCGAAATATCCGACATCACAGTCGAAGAAGTTCGGTACGCGGTTAAAAACTCCAAGAAAAGAAAAGCTGTTGGGCCGGACGGGATACCCTCTGAGTTCTGGAAAAAGATGGGAGACATCGGGTCTAGATGGCTCATGTTTCTTATCTCCAAACTAATGAGAGGCGACACTGCCTAATCAATGGAGGGAAAGCTATCTTCTTCCTTTGCACAAAGGAAAGGGTGATACGCGAAATTGTGATAACTACCGTTCTGTCAAGCTGATGTCGCACACCATGAAGATCGTTGAACGGGTATTAGATAGCTGACTGCGGAAAATAATACGACTATCTGATTTGTCTCGGGTAAATCAACAACAGATGCAATCCATAGTATAAGGATCATGATGGAAAAGCATCGTGATTCTTCAAAGGACTTGCATATGTTGTTGGTTGATTTCGAGGAGGCCTTTGACCGGCAACCAAGAGATCTTTTATGGGTAGCGCTAAGACAAAATGGAGTTCCAGAAACCTACGTGCGAGTGATCATGGACATGTACAAGAGAGCAACGACAACAGTAAGATGCACCGAAGAGTTCGCAATCAAAGTCGGTGTACACCAAGGGAGCGTCCTCAGCCCACTGCTCTTTATAGCAGTCTTTGATTGTTTGCTTGAAGGAAAAGTGACGGACCCCAATGTGCACCAGCTATTCTTTGCTGACGATGGAGCCATTATAAGTGATGATCAAGCGTCCCTACAACGAGCACTTGATGTGTGGGTGGACATTTTTGAGGGACACGGGTATCGTATTAGTTCAAAGAAGACAGAGTATCTGTGCTGCCCGTTCTCTGACCCTCATCAGCCTATTCCAGACATTTATTTGAATGGAAGAGTGCTTCCCAAGTGTGAAAAGTTTAAATATCTGGGATCTATGATTAATAGAGAAGCAACTTGTGATGACGACATCAAACATCGCGTAAGCGTAGGGTGGATGAAGTGGCGGGAAAACTCCGCCATCTTCTGTGATCGAAAAATGCCCCCTAAGCTGAAAGTAAGGCTCTACACTTCAGTTGTACATCCGGCGCTCACATACGGTTCACAATGCTGGACAATGCACAAAAAGTATGAGAGCAAATTAACGGCAACTGAGATGAAGATGCTTCGCATGACAGCGGGAGTAACAAAGCGTGACAGAATTAGAAGTTCAAAGATCCGAGGAAGCCTCCACGTAAAAGAAACCATCACAAGAAAGATAGAGCGCGACCGACTCAGTTGGTATTGCCATGTTCAAAGGAGAGATCCTTTGAACCCCGTCCAGAATGCAGTTAAGTGGGAAGGTTATGGTCCTACACTTCTGACCATAACGACGCCGGAAAAAAAAAAGGAAAAGAAGAATTGTTATAGGAGGTGGATTGTCAATTTTTCTAGTGGTGTAGATAACCTGGATGGGAAAGTAAAGACTATCCAGTCCTTAGGTGCAAATTTTTTTTATTTTTTTTTTTTGCCTGATATACAGCCTGTCACATAACTGTTTGCAAAAGGAAAAATTCTTTGCAATTTCATCTGAAATGTTAAAATTTATGGAAACTCATTGCTTTGGTATTTTTTCTCTTCATAACTTTATTAATAATCTTATTTTCAATATAATCTTATTTTCTTCTTACCTTGCAAAGCTGGGGTAGGGAAGACTTATACAAAGACTTTCTCGTCTGTCCATCTGAACATGTCCAGGTACAAGTTTTCAAAATTCAAGGTGGAATACCTGGAATTGTAGTTTGGCTCTCGGTGAGTTTATCCCATCTTTTATATATCAACGTTGTTTAATGTAAGCAACCAACTTATTCTTATTTTAATGTTTTGTGCAGCAAGTATACTTTTTTGGGTCAAATGGCATACGTTCTCAATTGAATAACAAATGATTAACGTTATTTTACACATTAATTTGTTTGCATACATATTGTATTAGAAATAAAAACAATATTTATCTTAACAATTATTTTTTGCAGGTATGTGCTTATATCTATCATCACTACGCCAAAACAAGTCTGCCATTTCGTTTACTGGGTCGAGAGTTGTTGGAAATGTTTTAGTAGATTCTTCAGCAAAAATAGGTATTGGATGTCAAATTGGGCCAAATGTAACCATTGGACCTAATGTAGTGATAGAAGACGGTGTTTGCATCAAAAGATCCACCATTCTAAAAGGAGCTATCATTAGATCTCACTCTTGGTTGGATTCATGCATTATTGGCTGGAATTCTATTGTAGGCCGTTGGACACGCTTAGAAGGCACAACCGTTCTTGGCGAGGATGTTATCGTAAAGGATGAACTTTATTTGAATGGTGGTCAAGTTTTACCACATAAAAGCATTACCTTAAGTGTCCCTTCGCCCCAAATAATAATGTAGATTTTTACTTTAAAAGGCGCTGTCAAAATTAAAGGCTTAACATAATCAATAAGGTGTGTCAAAGTTGTACTTTATGTTCATATATTAAGAGTACAAAAAATTGATTTTGTGCATTATCAATTGAGATATAAGTTTCAGCACTATCTGGTTAATGTGAGACCAACCACTTCTTTACGCTTGGGATATATTTATTCTCACAAAAAAGAACAAATTCGATATCGGTGGTAAGTTTACGATAATTCGCATATAGCTGGAAAATAATAATAATAAATAGGTTTTAGGTACAATTACAAATAAAATATTTATAGCAGCTTTTGAAAGCGTGTCGACAAAAGCGAGAAAAAAAGCGCAAGAAAGAAACACGATGTTAACTCGGAGACGGTTAATTGACAACTGCAAGTACTTAAGTACAATGACATTGACAAGTACAATTAGAACAATGACGTAAGGGCTCAGAACCGAACGAAATTCTCCCCTCTGTATCAACGAAAAATCAAAATACCCACAATGAACAGATGCAAGCAGAAGGAAAGGAACTTTCAAATTGTTTTCCCACATCTTGGCTTTTTCCTTTTTGTTGAAATAAAAGCCATCTGCTTTTTTTTTTGTTGAGGCACTTATTGTCCTGCACAATTGAAATCAACTTGTTTACAAACTCGTACTCCATATTTATTTTTATCTTTTTTCTCTTTCCTAACCTCAAATGTCACTTGTCGAAAATTCCGTCCGGAATGTCTTCTTTCATGAAGACCTTCCGTCGCATCAGTTAACGAACATTTAACGAAACCTCGTATATTCCCATTGTGGGCAATATGCTTTGCATGTAAGAAGGCATTCCCCTCTGCTTGCATATGCTTGCTCCTGCCTATTATGGTTGGGCCTGTACAATAGTGTTTCATAAATATAAACGCCTCTAACTTCACTCGAAAGCACGAAGTAAAATAAAAGTTATACAATACAATGTCTGTTCTTAACTGACCAAAGCTTAAGGTGAGATGAGTGTTTGATCTTAACAAGAAATTCAGTACTTCATTTGAATCCGGTTAAATGCATGATATTTATTCTAATGTTAATATAAGTTTTACATACACATTTCAAATTCAAAATCAAATTAAATTTCAAGATCACATAAGTGGGAATTAATAGCAAAATTCAGTTTATTAAATTATGAGAACATAATCGACCGCGTTACTTATTCAAGTTCGTCTGCGTGGTTGTACTTTAGATAACACTGTTTGTGCTAAGTTTCGTGTTGATGAAGTTGTGGCCCTCACTGGAGACTGATTTTCACCTTGCGCGCCGCCCGCCTAATTGGTCGGATGTATTGACCTTTGGAGGTACGAACGGTCAGTGATCTTAGCGAAAGGCCAATAGCCCGGCGGTAATCGATCGTCAATCAGCAACATGGCTCCACAGTTGATCACAGACCGCGAAAGTGAACAGTCGTGTTTCAACTTAGTGGTGTATAAAACAATATTATTTTTGAACATTTTAAGTGCGCGTTTGGGCGAAGTGCTTCCAATAGCTAGAATAGCACAGTGGTAGAGTGCCCGGGAACCGAAAGTTCGGTGTTCGATCCCCAAGTGGGAAAAAAGTTTATTTCCTGTTTTTTTCTTCTTTCCTGCTACTCCAATATTCATACATTAATAGATGCAGGGAAAACAGGTCTAAAGACGTCAGGAGAAGACCCGTGCGTCTCACAGACTCAGAGTCGGATGATCAGCCAGATGGATCATCCGATTTCGCAACTTCGTCTGCCGTTCCAATGACCGAAGTCATTAAAAGAAGACTTTGACTTAACCAGGGATCGAATTTGGTTAAGCGCCCCTCCCTTGTCACTTCGATTGAAAAGTTGCCAACGAAGCGGAGGAAGGGGCGCCATCGACATCAAAACCAAAAACTCTTAAACATAGACTCTCGGTCGATGTTGACGTTACTTACATTTCCGAGGGTAGGGAAGGTCGCTACACGAGGGAAAATAAACCCTTCGCCGCTTTTCAAGT
Organism: Merodon equestris; assembly: GCA_958301585.1. Taxonomy (NCBI): domain Eukaryota; kingdom Metazoa; phylum Arthropoda; class Insecta; order Diptera; family Syrphidae; genus Merodon; species Merodon equestris. Next base: position 96,540,640 of record OY284413.1, read on the forward strand.
TCGGAGGCAGAGGAGGGGCATAACGAACTCGAAGAGGGAGAGTGCCTATTACGTGCCAAATTGAAGGCCGTATTAAATGGGCTGAACGAGATGCGGAAAAAGGAAAAAGAAAAAGCAAAAGCCAGCAAATCGCAGCCACAACAGCAAGAATAAAAAAACAATGGAAAAAGCTGACAAAGCAACAACAACCACAGCAACAGAAGCAGCTGCAACAACAACAGCCACAGCAACAGAAACAGCAGCAACAACAACAGCATCTCAGACTGTAAAATGGGAAATATTAAGAAGGCAAGAAAGCATTTTACAATGTATCTGCTGCTAAAGGTTGTGTAAGTTTGTATTGGAACAATAGAATTCGTGCTGTGAAATCAAACAGCGCGAATATGCTCTCGCAAATAAATAAAATCTTTCGCAGAAACAATCAGAATGACATTCAGCATCTGAAGCTTCGGAGAACGTCAGACTATGAACGCTTACTACGAACAGTCAGCATCGATCCAGAGAGCGCCGTCTTGGATAATGATTTCTTCCTGATCGAGGATCCCCAGGAGAAGGTGGCGACAGTGGGAGCTGTATTCCAGGATACCTACCTACAAAATGATATCGATCATTGGCGATCAGAGAATCTTGGTTTTACCAGGATCAATGATGACCTTATGGCAAACAATGCCGTCGCCAATGAATGGGCTAACACCCTGTTCATTTCGACGGAGAATCTCCAGATGATCTTCCAGTCATTGAAACGAAAAAAATCCGCGGTAGCCGACGGAGTATTTAATGTTGCGCTGAGGCACCTTCCACCAGTGGCTGTATATACGAGGGTGGTCCGATAAGTACTTAGCCTACAAAAGAAAAACAACAATTTTGGAGAAATGGCGATTTATTTTTCAATATAGTCTCCTTTCAGCTCGATACACTTGACCCAGCCATGCTCCAACTTCTTTAACCCGTCTGAAAAATTCGTTTTCTCGAGGTCTGCAAAGTAGGCCTCCGTGGCGGCGATGACATTCGACTGAAATTTCTGCCTGGCGAGTGACTTTTTCAAGTTTGGAAACAAAAAGAAAAAGCACGAGGCAGAAGTTTGTAGCCCAATTCGACCAATTTGGCCGTGTCGTGGGCGGAGGTGTGAGCCGGTGCGTTATCATGGTGGAAGAACATTTTTTTCTTCGCCAAGTGGTGCCGTTGTTTCTTCAATTTGGCGTCGAATCAGACCTGTAAACCGTTTTGCCCTTCTCCAGGTAGTCGATGTGGATCACACCTCGTGAATTTCAGAAAACGGTGGCCATCAGCTTTCCGCCCGATGGGACAGTCTTCGTCTTCTTTGGAGCATGTTCGCCGGTAGAAGTCCACTGTTCCTTGGTCTCTGGTGTGTACCAGTGGATCCATGTTTCGCCGACTGTCACGAAAAGATGCAGAAACTCCTTCGTATTGCGCTTAAACAGCGTCAAACACTGCTCTGAAGTGGTCTCACGGTTGCGCTTGTTGTCCGGAGTGAACAAACGCGGTACCCATCGCGCCGACAGCTTTCTCATGCCCAAAATTTCATGCAGGATATGACCCACGTGATCTTTTGAAATGCCTACTGTCTCAGCTATCTCGCACACCTTCAATCGGCGGTCTGCCAATACGAGATCGTGGATTTTTGTCACGTTATTCTCCGTAGTAGCCGTTTTCGGGGCACCTGGATGTGGCTCATCAAAAACCGACGTGCGACCACGTTGAAACTCGTTAAACCAATTTTTGATGGTCGCCATCGAAGGAGAAGAATCACCATACACAGCATCCAAACGCTCTTTGATTTCGCTGCGCGACTTCCCTTCCAAAAACAAGAATCGAATCACCGACTGATATTGATCTTTTTCCATTTTTCTAAAATCCGCGGACACTCCCGCTTCCACACGCGGGCAAAACAAAACTAGGAGTCCGATCCGGCTGAAATTTCGACAGTAGCCGTCCACTAGAATGTACTACAGGACAGTAAGTTGCTCTTTCAATACTGGCGCCATCTGGCGGTGAGGCTAAGGACTTATCGGACCACTCTCGTATTTCCACCCGTTCATATTTCAAAATAAAAGAAAAATAATCCTAATCTTGATTAAAAAAAAAACAATGTAGCGGACTTGATGGCGCTTGGCAAAAACAAAGGACCTGTCATAACATGTCTCATCTCATATCCGAAATTATCCCAAACTTTTAAAGACAGTTCGGTTACGGATAGATTTCTATATCAGATATCCGATATTATCGGTTACATTTACGGACCTCCATAACAACCCTACCTTTAATACACGACGAAGACATCAAGGACACACATTCCAAGGTCCTGGAACATACGAGGTTATGGTTCCAAAGATATTCAACGAACTGCCGACGTCCTTCATCAACACAAGACACCAACTAATAAAGAACGTTAAAAATCTGTATTTGAATTCAAAATTACTATTTATTTTTTTATTATTGTTGTTGTTTTCCTTTTTCCGGCGTTATGGTCAGAAGTGGAGGACCATAACCTTCCCACTTAACGGCATTCCTACTGGTCCGCTTGTGGGGTCCGCCGGTTTGACCTCAGAAAGTAGCGGCAGGCTTCCCGGTTTGGGATTACTTCATCGCTGAGGCCAATCAAATGCTGGTGTTTTTGTATTTGTTTGCACCAAATGTTTTTCGGCCTGGTTTTTTTTTTTTTTTTTTTTTTTTCTTGTGACACGGGCATGCTCCAGATTTTTTTGTTTGATCTTACTCTTACAACATCGGTGATCTCCAGTCGTGTCAATGCACTGATTCACTGATTTGCATGTACACTTGTGGGTTTAATGGTGGTATATGTGTCCCTAGGCTCACCTTGGTGTTTTCTAAATTACCTAGATGTGGTTTTTGTTTACCTTTGTTTTAGTCGCCTTTTACCACAAGCGAGAGGTATCGCTGCAGGGATATTCTTAACCCGTCCCTGCACGGAGGATTTATTTATTTATTATTATTATTTAAAATCCTCAAACAATTAAGATTAACATGTCTTTTAAATTTGCCGAGCTTAAGAAACTAAAACAATTAAGATTAACATCCTGTACTTTACTAAAATATAAAAATTAAACTAATTGAAAATAAAGAAAAAGAGGGAAGAGACTAAAGAATTAAACAATATAGAACAGTAAAACAGAGAAGAAAGACGAGAGGATTTCACTAGTCATTTTCAGCAAGATATTTAAAGCATCTCGACTTGAAGTCTTTTGTGCTTGTGGCTTGCTTGATGTGGAGGGGTAACATGTTCCAAAGTTGAACCGCATTCACAAAAAATTCTCGAGACGTTGCTAAATATTTGTGTCTAGGGACAATTAATAATGAGCCACGCTGAACCTTAGCAAAACGAATACTCTTGTAGAGATATTCGGGTTATTTGGTGTTAATTATTTTCTGTAATAGTAGCAAGGTACGGAATTTAAACAGCGATTTGAGGGAACAGCCTACTATTTTCTTGGCGAATTCGAAAATATGTTCATGTCTTTTAATGCCGTATATATATCGGGCGCAGCTATTGAACGCCACATTTAACTTACTGAAGGACTCGTAGTCCTATTTATTATATATTACTCACATCCATAGAGTAATATAGGCAAGATGAAGGATGTCCGAAGCTTTTGCTTGTGGGTAAGTAATTTGTAGTAGGACTAAGGCCTCTAAGAGCACCGTATACTTTTGAAGTTACGCTATTTATGTGCGTGCTCCAGCACAAGCCCCGATCGAAATAGATACCCAGGTTTTTTTACTTTGGATACAAATTCAATGGGTGAGTTGTTTATTTTTAATAGCGGTAGTTCCAGGGTTGTTCTGCATCTATTAAGTATTATAGCCTTTGTTTTGGATGCGTTGAGTCTAAGCTTATTAGTTGTCGACCAAAGATAGACCCGATGTATGTAAGTCGTGCGAGATCAACTCCATAGATGAAATACAGTTTCACTTAGGGAACATGGAGTATACTTGTATATCATCAGCATAAATATGATATTTGGAGGTAGAAAAACATTTATAAACGTCATTTATAAAGAAAGAAAACAGAAGCGGACCTAGTACTGAGCCTTGCGGAACACCAGAGTAGACACGGAGATTAGAGGAACGTTTATTATTACAGAACACGTATTAAAATCGATTTGAGAGATAAAATGACATGCAGAACCCTCACAAAGGAATTGCTTTTTTTAACTTTTCTAATAACAGATAGTGTTTTACGCTATCAAAGGCTTTGGAAAAATCTAAGCAAACTAATACACCAACCATATCCTTGTCCATTCCTACACGGATATCTTCGCAGACTTTGAGCAATGCCGTGGTACAATTGTGCTTAGCGCGGAAGCCAGATTGAAATTCAATAGTAAGTTTATTATTTTCTAGATGGGACTTAAGTTGACTACTTACTATACTTTCAAACATTTTGCTTAGAAATGGAAGAATTGCAATTGGCCGAAAATCAGTGCTATTTGGGGAAGATGATTTGGGTATCGGTACAACTTTGGCGATTTTCCAGCACTGTGGGTATGTGGAGGTGGTTATAACAGTATTCATAATATGCGTGAGCTGGTGTAGTATACAGGGCAAAAGAGTTTTGATAAAGACAGGATGTATATCGTCCGAGCCTACAGCTTTAGATTTAATCCTTAGTATAGCGAGTCCTACACAAACTTCATCGACACATGCGAAGGAGAAGGAGTTCTGAGCACCCTCTGAATCAAAAGGAATACGAGTGAAATCACTTTCTCCATACGATGACTGAATAAAATTTCTATTAAGTACTTCGGGATCAAGATTTGAAGGGATAGTAAGTTTGTTCGGACAGATGCCCATTTGACGAATATTATTCCAAAATGTAGAGCTCGAATTGTTGGTGGAAAATTTTCTTGAATAATATTGCCGTATGAATGAGAGAGGTTAAGCTATTTCGTGCCGCCTTATAGCTGGTCAGTAAATCAGGACATCTATATTTTCTGAGGTTTAGAATTTCGTCGGTTATCCATGGTGTCATATCTTTGTCCTTTCTAACCTTGATTGGGACATGTTTATTGAATAATAAGTGGATGTTATTATTCAAACAATTTGTTTGCATGTCAACATTGTTGTTATTGTATACCAATGACCAGTCCAGATTTAGGCAGTCCGAGAAGAGTGAAGTAATGTTCATATTATAAAAATCAAAATAAGAAGTGTTGTTATTTATGTTAGTAGGTGACAAGTTGTTGAGTGATATGAATAGGTCATGATATGAGAAGGCGGGAGCGAATATTTGATCATAGAGTGAGACAAGCGCACGATTTGACACCAGACAAACATCTGAAAGAGAAGCACTTCGATTGGGCATAAAGTGGGTCGCCTGATGTAAATTCACAAATCTGAGATGCAGGGATTCTACCATTTCAATGAAGTTACTATTTCTTGCGTCCAACAAATTCAGGTTTAAGTTGCCTACGATAACAATATCAGTGTAGATAGGGGCGAGTCTTTCAAATATTTCTTTAAGTAAGGAATAATTGGCAACACTTGGAGGCATATATATGCAACCTACCAGTAGCTTTCTTCCAGATAGAAAAATCTCAATGAAAGAATATTCAAATATATCTGTATATGAAGACTTACAGACAACATTGAAATAAAAACATTTTTTTTATATAGATGCCAACCCCTGCACCGATTTTACCCTCTCTGACTGCCCGTACCAATTTGTACCCATTAACATAAAAGAGATGCGAGCACATCTCCGGCTTCAGCCATGATTCCGATAAGCACATAATATCAACCTTGCTACCATCTAACAGGAGGCGTAAATGGTCTATTTTGTTTTTTATACTCTGTGCGTTTAAATGGCATATTTTTAAACCCTCCTTTCTTTTGTTTACACAAAATATTTAGCAACGTTTTTGGGTCCTCTGAGAAACCATCAAGTCATAGATGACATGAACTCGTATTAAAACAACAACGCATAACAACACATAACAGGAAGCGATCAGCACAATTGCCAACAATAAATGCATGCCAGAAGGAATAACTCACAACTAGTGAAAGGCTCTTAGTCGAGATAACAAACATGGATGGAATTAATATTAACCCTTTCAGTCCCTGTGTCCAGGATATTGGACATGATTTTTTTTCCTCCTTCTGTCAGTATTATGCGATTTTACAGCCATTCAAATCTAACGGTATATTTATTTGAACCTTTCTGAATAAAACTGTACCGTTATTGCTTCCATCCGCGTAGTCACAGTGAAAATTCGTCATAATATATCATATCATGGCGGAGAGAACACCTCAACATTCAGGTACGCCACATGTATTTCGTTTTATTGTTAGAAATAAGTAAATTTAGGAAATGAAAAAAATGTTTTTTTTGTCTGTAGCTGTTACTAATCGAATAAAAATGTAAATGAGATCTGTATTTTGTATACATTTGGTAATAGTTGACGAAAACTTCTTGTCCAAGATATTGGACATGAGGCCTTAAGGGCTGTTGTTTGTAGAAAGTATTCGGACGTAGCAAAATCAACTAACTGCAAGTAAAATTGCAATTTTTGGTTATTGAAGCGACTAGTCTTTCAATTGCAACGTGTACTATATTACAATATGTATATTTACATGTGTGCATAATATATCTATATAGTGTATGTTGGCGTTGGACAATCAGATGAGGTAGAAAGATGGGACAAAAGAACTAAGGTGTACAAAAAAATAGCCAGACCTGAAATATTGAAGCAGTATAACTATGCTATAGGAGGGGTGGACCTGCTAGATCAAATGATAAGCCACCACGATATTTATCAAATCGAGGAAATGGACACTTCGCCTAATCATGCATGCAATTGATATGGTATCTAGTTAATAGTTGGAACGAGTACCGGCTGGAGTGCTAATCTGCCAAAATTCCGTCAAGTAAAATAATGGATCTTCTGGAATTCAGAACACGAGTAGCTGAAAGCCTTATCAAGTCTAACCCGGAAGTGATCAATAAATGAGGGAGGCCAAGCTTACAAACCCATAATCAAGATCATTCCCGAAAAAGACCGAAAGCAGAAAAGAGACCAATTGAGGAGGTCAGGTGGGATGGATTGAACTATTTACCAATTGTAGATCCTCGGAAAGATGGAGGGCGATGCAAATTTGAAGGCTGCAAGGGAAAGTCAATGTTTATGTGCGGAAAATGTAATGTGCATTTGTGTCTAAATAAAGACAGGAACTGCTTCGCAATGTTTCACACCAACCCGCAATAAACTCGGTCCAAATAGCATTTAACACTTTTGTTTTTTTTTTTTCGCTTTAATTACTAATACATATTGAATTTTGTGCTTATTTTTATGAAATTTTACGTTATATTTCAATAAATATGTTTTTACTTGTTTTTTAAATCTTATTTCAATTACATAGGAAAGATATGTCGCACCTAATTTATCGCATTTCATATATTTGTTCCTAGCTATATTGAATTGTAGGCGATACCATGATACTCTTGAGACCCAATGTCCAATATATTGGACAAGGACCTAAAAAGGATATATATAAATGTATATGAAAAAGGACTAAATATATACCCATAAGGAGCTGTATTGATGATATTTTAGTAGAAAAAAAAAATTTTTTGTGGCCTTATATAAAAGCGGGACTGAAAGGGTTAAGTAAAAAAATACAAATTAGGTAAAGAACAGAAAGAAAAGAAAGAACAGAAAAAGTTAAAAAGTAAACAAATGAATTACATAGTTGTCCTTGCAGCAGTGTTGTCATTTTTTGTTTTCTTCTTTGCCTGCTTCAATTCTCGCGGCGATATCGTGCAGTATGTTTTTGTTGTTTATGTTGATGTTGTTGCTGTTTTTACTCAACTTGACGACAAATGCCCCGTGTCTGGTGAACACCGTGGACAGCTGATCTCGACGTTTCATATGCGTGGCGAGTTGGAGGATAGAACGATTTTGGTTGGCGAGACTTGTTCATTTGATGATCATGGGAGGGTCGTTTAATGAGTCCGTGCGGAGGGGACGGAAGATGTTTTTTAATGTTGGTGGTTTACAAGCGATGGTATGACACAGTTGATTAAAAAGTGACCTCAGATTTTCCTCTGGTAATTGGGGAACACCAAAAAGAATTGCATCTGCTGCCAACTCCTTCCTTTCCATTGCGTAACATCTATCTCTTAGGTCATCAATTTCTTCTTTAAGACGTTGTTGGTGATTCAAATGATCTGCTTCTATTTTGATGCGCAATTGAAGGTCAACAAGGGACTTGTTGATTCGTTTCGATGAATGTTGAGCAACTTTGTTGGATGGTGGAGATTTGCTGCAACAAATCATCACGAAGTGCAAACATGTCAGCTGAGAAGCGGTTTAGTACGCGCTCAGTATGTTGGCCTATGTGCTCGTCTAGTTCAGCAACTGAGAAAGCATTGCGGTGCGTACCGAACTTGAGTTGTTTTCGATTGAAATGGCAACTGAGTGCTTTGACGAGCAAAAGTTACTATGGAGCAAATAATTTGAAAAACACCAGAGTCACCAAAAACATTACAATAGTTTTGCGTATGTTTGTTCTATTATGTTGCTTTCGCAAGATCAACACGCTCAGCCGAATATACCGCGCACTATAAAAGAACTTTTTTAGCAACAAAACTAGGAAAACAAAAGAAAAACGATATGTTCGCCGGACGAGACAAAGAACACGTCAGACTCACTCAAACATCACAACTATTAAATGTAGATATGTAGTATTTAATATTTCTAAAATATTATTTATGTATGTGTAGTAGTAAACTTTAACTTGAAATAACTATAAATTTGTACCTAGCCTTTTGCAAATAAGCCCTCAGGCTTCGCAAGTAATTAAAAAAAATAAATAAAAATAGTAATAATAATGAAAAAAAACTTACCGTCAGTATACACTTTAACGACATTATGGCTACAAAAAGACTAAAACTGCACAAGGCGGAACGGAGTGACAGTTCAATTATCACGCGTCCCCTCATTTCGGTTAATTATGGGAGGCGTGAGTGGATCCCATAAAATACTGTAACAATCGGTTATATGGTGTAACCGATTTGTAATGTCGTTAGCAAAATTTGGAGCATAAGAGTACGGTCGCGATTAGTATGATGAAAAAAAGTTTTTGAGAGAGTTGTGTCGCCATGATTCATCCAGCGCTTTTCAAAGTATTCGGTTCTCTGTTGTACTCCACGGACGAAACCAATGCCATCACTGTGTCATAAGGGAAACTTCTAGACTGGACGACGCAACACGACATCGTTGCGTCATCGGTCAAACTTTTATATTACTAGACTAGACAACTGACAAAAAATGTAAATTCGTGTCCGGAATAGCATCATTCAATTAATCAAGTGTGAACGTTCAAAAAGAGTAAATGTTAAGTTGCGATCGTTGAAAAATTACAAAATATTGAATTTATTGATGACCAGCTTAAAAGAATTGTGAAAGGAAGGAAATATTTTATTTGCACGCTGTCAAAAGTGAAATAAGACATTTTAGAAATTTTATTCAGGAAGTGGAGAAGGTGTTTTGTAATATACGAAGAAGTTATCAGTAAAAAAATAAAGTGTTAACTGCGATATTCACGAGTCGTAAATTGGACTCTGGTCTAGCTCGAAGCAAAGTTCAGAAGTAAGAACCTTCTGATCCGTTTACTGATAAAGGAATTAGTGCTCCGACTGCAGATTGATGTGCGACGAGACCCTGAAACTATGCAGGTCCGATTGTAGGAGAATGGAAGTACAATAAGTGAGATGTACTCGTTGATGAAACAAAGTTAGACCAGAAGGAAACCCCTCGAAACAACAAATTAGGCAAACCAAACAAGAAGTTCGATAAGCAGAAAAGCGCCTTGGATCACCAATTGGACGCACAAAACAAAAAATTAATAGCACATAAGACTGCTTTTAAAAAACAGGACTGGACGTCTCCAACAGCATTGCAGGATGAACGAAAGAATATAAGTTTTCCTCAGTGTAATAAACGAAGGAGCATCCAGCGATGATAATATTGTACCCGTCCAACTGCTGACACATCTTAATTGGGAAATGCTTAAGAACCGACTTTGCGGGTCAAAAGATGGCTTCCAAATTCGACGCCACCAGAACTATTTCTTGTTTCCCAAATCAAATAACAATCAAGGCGTAACAAAAGCCTTACCTTTTTATGGACATCAAGAATAGACACCGTTGCCCATTTCACTTCGATTATATAAAGAGATATAGTCCGAGAGTCATCATAACTACAATCCAGCAGTTGAGGACCACGTCAAGAGAATCGGCAAAAATATACGGAGAAGTTTGCTGAGACTACAACTGGCAAGGTTAACTTTCATACACGTGTTCCTGGTGACCGACAGTGCGGTGACTGCATTATCAGGGTGGACGGCTTCAAAGTCCTGGATATCGGAATACATGTGCTGAAATATTGACACGTTGAGATCCATATGCCGAAAACAAGTGGATTTTAGGTCAATAATTACCGACGACGAAGTTTTGTCTTCTCTGCGGAGAAAGTATGGATGTTTTCCTAAATGCTGTTATGCCTGCATTTTAAATCAGCACACAGTCTTAAATGCAAATCCAAATTGTGACCGAATGCATTACGTTCCGAAATATATTGTGAATGATTATTGCTTATATCACAATAATCCTTCAAACATGCGTTGAATGTTAAAAATACATTTATTTCATTTCGTTCATAATTCATGTAGTAGAGGATTAATTACATTATTAGAACCCATACTTTTGTTCGTACTTTGTACTCCACCAAAATCACAAATATAAAAACACCACCAGCAATCATCTGTTCCAACGCACAGACATTTCCAACATGTTTGATTTTTGTGCACTTTGCTTACGTGAGTTACGTTTTCTCTTGCTCTCATTTTTCTCGTGTTTTTAACAATCGTAAGGAAGCTAGCACCACCGCAGTATAGCAAAGTGACCCATTGAATTGCATTGCTAGTACTTTGATAACGCCATTTAATAATAATAAATTCCAATGACAATTTCAAAATATCTGCACCGTCGAAATTAAGTTTTATGCAGTCGAAAACATAAACAATTTTAACATAAACTGCTATGTATGATGCATTACAATTTCCGAAGGATTTAAATCTGGGAATGTTATATACATAAATGTTATTCATTCTCATAGAGCCAAATTTTATTCTACTTTCTACTATATTATAGGTAAATTCATTAAAGACTTCAGATGGCTGTTAGTGCCGTGAAGTTTTGTATAAATTAAGGGAAGAGCAGGGAGCTCTTCTATCTGTTGTTTTCTCATCTCTTCAATCAGTTGCATCCCGTCGAAGACAAAATGAAGTGTAACATTGGATTTTGGTGGGGCGGGAGGTATATTGACGCTTCCTCAGATAAGCACTCGCGGTGTTTTTTTTTTTTTTTAATAGATTTATTCTGCCGGGTAAAAATTTTCTGCAAATATCCATTTGTTGCGTCGCAACAATACTCGTAAATAAAACACAAAACAAAAATAATAAAATAAAACAAACAATATAAATATAAAATAAATAAACAAACATGTAAACAATCCCACTCACCACACCAGGCCGAACAATGATCAAATGTCAAATTGAACAATTCCAGCGGCCGAATAGTGTGTGAGCGAGATACATCCATACATACTACTACAGAACATACATACAGCGTACCTACTCCAAAGGTGTGGGGAATTAATTGCAATGCATGCCCTTCCTCAACATATGTAGTTCAATATATTGTATTAGGAATTTCTCCTACTAATGTAAATAAGCGGAGGCTATTGATCTCCATCTATTGATCAGCTGTAGATTGGTACATAAGAACCAACAGCTTCCAGGAAGGAAATGAAATATGAAAAATCACTTGGCGGTTACAACTCAATCAATAAAGTTTAGTTCAAATTTATTCTGCGATTTATTTTATTTAGTTGTATTTGGCGCAATTATTTCAAATTCCCACTCGCCTACGTGTGGAATATTCTAATTAGCGCCGTTTAAACATTTTTGAATTCCCACTCAACTCAGTGCGGAACATGGTCCGTCGAGCCGGATCAAAGTTAACAGTGTTTCTTTTAGGTTTTTCTTATTTTCGGTTTTTTGTGTGTTTTTTGGTGTTCAAAAAAAAATACATATATTTTCAAAGTGTACTGTGGAGTAAGTATAGCTGGAGAAAGATCTCCAGTGCAAACATACGTTTCCGATCATCGACGGACAGTCTATCGGCCACAGTACCCAACGAAAAGCCAAACTTGTGATCAAGTCCTTTAACTAAGGAGCACAAGCAAGCGGAAGCGGAGTGAGATATTTTTTTTATAAAGTTTACTGTGGGTTAAGTATAGCTGGATGACCATAACCAGCGCAAATATACGTTTCCGATACGACGAAAGCTCTATCGGCCACAGTACCCACCGGTAGAAAATATTCTCAACGGTGGATTCCCAACGGTGGACTCCCAACGGTGAACAATCCCAACGGTGGATTCCCAACGGTTGACTACCAACGGTGGATCTCAACGGTCAAAGTTCTCAACTGTAAAGAAATCCAACGGATCTACTTGCAAATTTACACAAAGGATTAAAGAAAGTAAGAATAACTTTTCTTATTTTATTAAATAATATTATAAATCTTGTACAAATACAATCCTTAATATTTTTACAAATAATTATACAAATCAATATCCTTAATCTAAAATAAGCTATAATACATATCAAATAAAAGTGTTTTGATTAACTCTTAAAACACAATGTCGAAATTATCAAAGTCGGTTGGATGTCAAGAAGACATTCTTAATGAAATTAGTCGGGATTATGAACAATTCAAAAAAGATGAAGAATCGCGAAAATCAAAGGGGTATTTAACCGCGTGTTTAGTCGACATCGATGAAATGTTCAAGCGGGCGAAAAAAGAACATTCGAATATAATCGGGAATGCGGCTGATCCAATAAAATAGAAATACATGCAGGATGAAATATTCTCAAAAATCAAGAGAATCTATTTCACTATCTATTCCACTATACAGTTGGACGATGAGACTGATCGGTTAGTGGAGGAACGCAATGCCTCAATCGACATGTCTCGGTTAAACACCACCAGATCTTCCGGTTCCGATGTACGTCTCCAACGAATTCATATCAATCCCTTCTCGGGAAAATTCGAAGATTGGTCGGAATCGCTGACTACACCCGAGACGACCCATCTTAGAACAGTGTTTTGGAGAGTTGGCCAGCCATTCATCATATTAATTTGCCCAACTGCGAGCATTGTGAAAACGTGACTCGCTCCAATTAAAATATCTATTCGTTGTGCTGTCGCGAACAATGGATCAGCAAGTTTGATATTTGAGAGAATAGTGATTTTTTTAGATCAGTGATTTTTGTTATTATCGTAGCTTCGACGCTTAAGATAAATTCATTGAAACAAGATTTGATAGTAATATTTGTTTTAAATTTAGATGATGGCTTATTGGTGCCAATGCCGGATATATTTTTAGGTGATCGGAGCCGATGAGAGCCCAGCATGTGAGCAAAACGATTAGTTACTAAATTAATCTGGGAGCCGGAATCGAGGAGTATGCGGCAGGGAATATAATCATTGTTTTTGCTTTTCATTAGTATAATCGCTGTTGCTATAAGTGTGAACATGTGGTCGAACTTATTTGATTTGGCTATTTGTAAAACATTTTGAACACTGGATTGTTGTTCAGCTTGAAAGACAGGGAACATTTTTTATACATTTATTTATTTGGGGTGGAAACTGAATGGAGCAAGGTGTGATGGGGTGAATTACAATTGTGGCATGCGGAAGCCTTACAATCTCTTAAAATGTGATCGTCGTGAAGGCAATTGGTACAAAGTTCAGCTTCTTGGACAAAGGACTGTATTTTCATGAGGGAGGGTTTAAGAAATATAAAACATTTGTTTATACAATGCCCTGCGTGTTAGCAATACGAACATTGTATTTTAGATTTTGTAATTGTAAATGCCTTTGAACGAGGTTTTCTAAGTGCTGAATTTAAAGAATTTGTACTCGCCTGGATGGTTGTGTCTGTGCAGTCCATGATCTGACATCGGTTATCAATGAATTTAATAACGTCCTTAAGAGTGGGTAATTCGCCAACTGGATGTTCCTCTTGCCATTTGGTACGTGTCGTAAAATCAAGCTTTGAGGTGACCAGGTGCACAATAAGATTATCCCAAGCTTCGGTAGGACCTTCCAAAGAAGCCAATGCACATCGATTGCTATTGATGCAGTCGGCTAGTTCACGTAAAGCTGTGGCGGATGGCCTTTGAACTGGTGTAACATCAAATAATTTCCTTACATGCTCCGAACATATAATTAGGATTTTGAGCGCATCCTAGTTTTTGTCGTTAACTTCTAGTGATTCGATAGCACGTGCGGCGCTTTCAGATATCGATCACTCCAGGTCTGTGTTAATTTTAATTGTTTGAGGATTTTAAATAATAATAATAAATAAATAAATTAATAGTAATTTTGAATTCAAATACAGATTTTTAACGTTCTTTATTAGTTGGTGTCTTGTGTTGATGAAGGACGTCGGCAGTTCGTTGAATATCTTTGGTACCATATGTACCGTACGTTCCAGGACCTTGGAATGTCGTAGCGTCCTTGATGTCTTCGTGGTGTATTAAAGCTAGGGTTGTTATGGAGGTCCGTAAACGTAACCCATAATATCGGATATCTGATATAGAAATCTATTAGTAACCGAACTGTCTTTAAAAGTTTGGGATAATTTCGGATATGAGATGAGACATGTTATGACAAGTTCTTTGTTTTTGCCAAGCGCCATCAAGTCCGTTACATTGTTTTTTTTCTAGTCAAGATTAGGATTATTTTTCTTTTATTTTGAAATATGAACGTATTATACATACGAGGGTGGTCCGATAAGTACTTAGCCTCACCGCCAGTATCGCAAGAGCAACTTACTATCGTGTAGTGCATTCTAGTAGACGGGTACTGTCGAAATTTCAGCCGGATCAGACTCGTAGTTTTGTTTTGACTGCGTGTGGAAGCGGGAGTGTCCGCGGATTTTAGAAAAATAGAAAAAGAGCAATATCGGTCGGTAATTCGATTCTTGTTTTTGGAAGGGAAATCGCGCAGCGAAATCAAAGAGCGTTTGGATGCTGTGTACGGTGACTCTTCTCTTCGTGACAAAACTCCACGATCTCGTATTGGCAGACCGCCGATTGAAGGTGTGCGAGATAGCTGAGACAGTAGGCATTTCAAAAGATCACGTGGGACATATCCTGCATGAAATTTTGGGCATGAGAAAGCTGTCGGCGCGATGGGTACCGCGTTTGCTCACTCCGGACAACAAGCGCAACCGTGAGACCACTTCAGAGCAGTGTTTGACGCTGTTTAAGGGCAATCCGAAGGAGTTTCTGCGTCGTTTTGTGACAGTCGACGAAACATGGATCCACTGGTACACACCAGAGACCAAGGAACAGTCGAACGTGGACTTTACCCGGTGAACGTGCTCCGAAGAAGGCGAAGACTGTCCCATCGGGCGGAAAGGTGATGGCCACCGTTTTCTGGGATTCACAAGGTGTGATCCACATCGACTACCTGGAGAAGGGCAAAACTGTCACAGGGATGACCAAATTATTGGGCCGATTCGACGCCGAACTGAAGAAAAAACGGCCCCACTTGGCGAAGAAAAAAGTGCTCTTCCACCATGATAACGCATCGGCTCACACCTCCGCCCTCGCCACGGTCAAATTGGTCGAATTGGGCTACGAACTGCTGTCCCATCCACCGTATTTTCCAGATTTGGCGCCGTGCGACTTTTTTTTTGTTTCCAAACTTGAAACTCCTCATTTCAGTCGAATGAGGAGGTCATCGCCGCCACGGAGGCCTACTTTGCAGACCTCGAGAAAACCTATTTTTCAGACGGGTTAAGGAAGTTGGAGCATCGCTGGGTCAAGTGTATCGAGCTAAAAGGAGACTATATTGAAAAATAAATCGCCATTTCTCCAAAATTTTTGTTTTTCTTTTGTAGGCTAAGTAGATACCTATCGGACCACCCTCGTACATATATTTTTTACAGATGGAATTCGACTTTTTACATGATGGAAATAATACTGAAATTAAAAGACCCTTTAATGATGTATTCGGGAACGCAGGCTATACCTATTCTAACTGCTGATGAGAGACTTGACTTGCAATACTAAAGCCATTCGAAGAAATTACAAACGAATCATGAAGAATTGCTTCACTGATCTCATTAATGTATACACTTAAAAAAGATTTAAAAATTAAGTGGAACGAGTGAGCAGCTTTTTAGTGCTGCTAGGTTAATTTTTAACCCCTTAAGAAATCGGCTCTGTGGGACAAAAGTTGCTCAGATTTATATTATAATGAATTGAAAGTAAATATTTTGTAATTGTTTCATTACTTAAAAATTTTATTGAAAAGAAAGCTGTTTTTTTTATATTTTAGTAACATTTGTTATGTATTCCTATTTTAGCTCTTACGCTTTAATACACAACGACCTTTAATAATGTGTTGTGGTAATCCTAAATAGATATTGGCCCCTATTGCGAGTGTCGATCAGCGACGTCTTTCGATCATCAAACGTCTACCCATATTGTGAGTGTCGATAGTCGATTGACAATCGACAATTTTCGATAGTCGATTGTCGATTGAATGTGTTGGTATTGTGAATCGTCACAGCGATCGACATTTGTCGATTTGACAATCGTTCGTAGTCGATTGGAAATTTGCCATCGTTGGTTGTTGTTTGAGGATTAATCCATTCATTCAGAAGAAAATGTAAGTGTTTAAAAAAAACAATACATGAATAAACAGTAGAAATATTTTAGGGCGAAACAAGTAACAAATAAGAAGCAGATGGAGATGATGGTTTCTTATATGGAAGTAAATCCCGATCTAGCGAAGGGAATTTGCACTAAAACGCATGCAAAAAAAAGATGGGAAATGCTAGCAGCAGATCTAAATAGCCATGGTCCTCCTGTACGTAGTTGGGAGAAATGGGTAAAGGTAGGAAGAACAAACACGCATAATAAATATACATTAGTACTAATTTGGAGTTAATAATAAGGTTTGGACTGATTTCAAATTTAAAACGCGAAAAAAGAAGGCGCAAAACAAACTTGAAATGAAATCGACCGGTGGTGGCCCAAACAAATTACACTCATTTACTCAATTAGAGGAGAGTGTTATTGGCCTGTTGGAAATGGACAGGTATATGAACCTACCTGGAAGAGAATTTGGTCTGGGAGAAAATAAATTAGTGGCAGACCCAACTGAAAATCTATTTCAAACCTCACCGGCAAGCGAACAGCAAACAATCAAAGAAAACAAATTTGTTAAAGAAAATAGGCTTACATTATTAAGAACACCAACGAAAAATCAAGAACATTTTTATAAAAGTCTTATAGATGTTATGCAGCAAATCAAAGAAAGCTCTAAGAGCATCGAAGAATACACAAGAAAAAGATACTACATTAGTAAAGATTTTAAAAAGGACTGTTTAGCAATAAAAAGAGAAAAACTGAAGCTCTTGATAAACGAAGTGGAATGCAGCCAAAGAGATAGGACACTTAAACTAAATTTAAAGCGACAAATATTGGAGCTGCAGAGAGCCCAACTTAATAATGATACTTAAATAATATTTTCTCTCCGGTGCAATCGAACTGTTTTTTTTAATAATGAACTGAATTTGCTTTTATTTATTTATTTTTAGTTTTAAATGATACAAATGTGATTGAAAAGAACTGAAAGACTTTAGTTGTGATTTTTTTTATTAATAAATAACCACTATTATGAATTTAGACCTAATAGAATATTATTTCTTATCTGTGCTGCTTCATTTGCCTCAGAAAGTTCTTCTTCATACTGCTCATCAAGACTCATTGGAATATGATCCGCTCGTCTCTTCATGCAATTCTTCTTCTTCTTGAGGGACGTTGTATGATCAGATTCTGAATCAGAATCACTCATAAATAGTTCCGTCGATGTCATAATGTTTTTTTACTTATTAATATCATACAATTTATTTAAGAAAAATGCAATAAAGACAGTTATACCTGCTACTACTACAAATTACGAATTTGCGAGCAAATATGTACGTCAAACGCTTGTCAAATTTATATCATTCATAATAATGTACTTTTTATTCATTTGAACATTTATTTGTCGATTGAGTTACACAATACCAAATCAAGGAATCAATCGACGCAATCGACAATTGTCGATTCGAACACTGATCAACACTCGCAATAGGGGCCATTGAATAACAAAATAAAATAAAAACTAATAATGTTGGTTTTGTTTATTATAAGCATAACCGAAACCATCCGAAACTAATGGATAATCCGAAATAATTTCATATCCGCAACCGTATCCGAAACCAATATTATACTTTTCCTATATCTGTATCCACATCCGAAATACCCATAACATTCATAGTTTGTAGATGTTTTTAATATTCAGCATTCTACTGTCTTCATAGATCGGGGTCTGTTGATAGCTGTATGCCGCTTACGATTTTCGTATAGCCTTTTGAATACTGCTTACTAAGGAGAGGAGATTTGTCATTTGCTGAGCTAGTCCCCATGCAAGCACTCCATACCTCAGATGAAATTCGACTAGAGCAAAATAGCATTGGAATAAAAAGGATGGTAGATAGAATTTGCTCAGGTGGTAGAGAGCATATGCGGATTGGCGTAACTTCTTAGTAAGTTGTTTTATTTGATAGCTCCACTTAAAATTGTAGTCCACCATAACACTAAGATATTCGTAAACTGATATGCTTTCTATTTTGTCGCAACCGTCCTGTAATTCAAGATAGCTACCTGACATATGGAGGCAAGGTTATTACAAAAGATGTTATTACAAAAGATGTTATATGCTCTCGCGTATTCTTCATTCGCGTTATTTTTTATACTGCCTGTATGGTCTATCTCCCGTCTTGCATGCACTTCTTAATTCATTTGTCATCTACCTGTGTTCGTTGTTGCTCTGCTTATGGTGTCGTATAAGAGTGGAAGACTGTATAATCTCCGAGAATGCATTATTTAATCCCTCGTAAAATTCGTTTCCGGTGTAATATTTATTAAGCTCACTTTAGTTATAGATTGCTATTGTGTGCACAAGTTGTCTACTAGAAACATATAGTTGGTTGATGTTATTTTCAAAAATTTCCACATATTTTTTCTGTTTAATTCCACAATATATTGCTGCTGCTGCTGACATTATGTTATCATCTGTAACTCGTATTAAGCAATGATCGATTAGTGAATTTGTGTCTCCAGCAACATTGACTCCTGTATAAGATGAAATGACATTTAAGAACCCTTTAGATGCTATCATATTTAAGTATTTGCTTATATGTTTTTCATTAATTTCAACGTTTATATTTATATCTCCTATGACTATCTTATTTTTGCGTTTATGGAAATGGTCAATGTGATTGCACATTTGATGATGAACATTTTCTTGTGGTGGTATGTAGATTACAATAAGTGACATTTTGTTATTGTTTATAATAATATTGAAGGACAAATTTCCGCAAGTCACTGACCTTTCTTTGTTATGTTATGTTATATTATGTTTTTTTTTTAGGAACATGGCCTTGCCACCACCCTTTCTTTTATTTTTATTAAAGAATTTGCTGTTGAATCCTTTTATTTGATAAAAATTTTATATCATAGTCATAGATATCAATTTCACAGAGTATAAGTACGTCATTTTATATATACAGGTGGTCAAAAAAATAGGTGTGTTCTTTTATGTTAGTCGTACTATTTTTATTGCTAAATAACAGCTATTTCGAAACTAAAGGACGGAACAAAATAATGTTTCATAGAAGTAGCTGTAGTTCCTATTACAATGACATCAAGTTTGTTGCTAATTTGGAGTGTGGTACACTTATTTGTGTCATATTTAGTAAACTTTTGCATTCTGGCCGTAAAAATAGGTGTGTCGTAAAAAAATCACAATTTTGTTCAAACATTGTCTCCCAGAAGGATTTTACTTTTAAGGTCGATTATTTTACACAATTATAATTATTTTAGTTGAGGGTTTGTTGTAAATAGTTGTTAAATATGGGATAAAATGCCCACTGCTCAGCGGAAGATAGACAGATGGTTCCACAGTTAAGTTAATGGAAAGGGGTGGACTTTTAAATTTGTGTCGGAGGCTCTAGGAAGGTACCAAAATTTTGTGGAATTTCTTAATTTAGTTTATATAATTTGTTGAACTTCTTTTACTTTATTAGCAATTTATGAATAACTAGTAATGTATGATATATGAAAAAAAATTTAATGCTCCAAACATGCGTTCAAGTGACATTTCACGCAAATATAAAAAACCTACACCTATCTGGTGGTTGTTTACTACATCTGTTCCAACGCACTAAAATTTCCAACATGTTTGACTTTTGTGTACTTTGGTTACGTGAAGTTACGTTTTCTCTCGTTCTCATTTTCTCTTATTTCCCTCATTTTTCAACGAACGTAAGGTCGCCAACGCAGACGCAGTATTTGCAAATGACCCATTGAATTCCTTGTGTTGAATGTTAAACGTCACTCGAAGCCAACGCAAACACAGTATTGTGATATGGGCATAATGTTCACACCAGAGACCATTACGCCATTTACCACACGATTTCGCTCTGTGTACACGTTCTCTGCCACACCACACACACACACACGCTGATGACAACATTGAATGTGTGCGAAGTCGGCTATCACATGCGGCCTCACGACTCACATAAGATTAAAAGAGAAAGGAGATGAGTGCGAATGAGATGGAGAATTTAATTCCCGGTGAGTCGCGGGCGAAATTCTTCACGATTCACATTGACGTTTCTCTTTCTCTTTGTTCGTTATTTTTCATTTCCATTTCATTTCTTTTCGTACTTTGTGGGGAAAGGACGCAATCATGTCGGATGTTGCTTGCAGAAAATGCGTAGAGCTCTACTTTATCTCACGGAGACAACTTCAAAATGAAAAAAAAAAGTAGGCGCTCGGCTCACGAATGTATGTCGAAAGAGGAAATTGAAAAAGACGTATGACTCATCTGAGGCTGGCATGTGATAGCGCTCGCCTCACGGAATTTAAATTGAAAGAGGAGATGGGAAGTGAGTCGTGAGGCCGCATGTGATAGCCGACGAAGGGTTTCCTTCATGTTCTTTGTATGTATTTGTGTTAAATCATCTCTCTTGATGGCTGCTGATTGTTGACCAAGGATGTACTCGGAGACTTGTAATTTGTTCGCGCAAAACACCAGTTATGTCAGTGAAAGATATTTATAATAAACTATTGTTCGATTTGTTTGGGATACCCGCTGTTTTCTTCTCTACTCGCTTTCTTGGTCGTGGAAGTTCGTCGAATCCCTAATAAATTTACTGGTCCTTCGAGCCGGATAGTTTAAATAACTAATAAACCAAATTGTGTAGATATCGGTGTTATAAACTGTTCATAAAAACTTAAAAAAAAAAAAGAAAATGAATCTGATCAATCTCAAGCGCGGAAATGCAAAGTGCCGTTTCACGCGCACTGCGGTCTTTGCAGATAATGTCGGGCCAGAAATGACAATTGTGACCCTTGAGATTCGATTGCAGAAACTAGACACTACGTGGTCTGAATTTTTGGGCTTACATAACAAATGCCTAGAAAAGGCAAGTGAACATACTATATAAAACTCGAAGAAGAATTCGTCAAATACGAAGAAAAATACTTCAGTGCACATGCCAAATTGAAAAGGTCCATTCGAGAGAGACAATCGATTACTCGTGAGACTTCGGTCTTAGAGAAATTGGCGGAACAACAATCACCCTTCTTAGACCAACTAAATGCAAGTGCGGAAAGTTGTTCCTCGGTTCAGTTGTTAAAATTTATAGTTACAACCTTCTCGGAAAACATAAAGATTCGCCCTCGTTTCGGTATTCCTTTATGGGTACCGTCGAAGTGGAGAAGAAACTGTCTGCTACACAGAAGTTTCATTATCTTAAGTCGTTTCTTCGGGATGCTGCTAATATTATTAAGCATTTACCCGTTTCTGAGGCGAATCACATCGAAGCCTGGGACTGGTTATAACGCCGGTATGATCGCATGCACCTTGTAGTCCAATCGTACATTCCAACCTTTTTGTCACTACCGAGTGTAAGCAGTGGTAATGTGCATTCGTTACGCAAGATTGCAGATGGTACGGATGAAGCTGTACGCGGACTCAATGCACTTAACGCAAATGATCGTGACCCTTGGTTAATTTATTTACTTCTGGGTAAGCTTTTTTTTTTTTGTTGGAGGCTTCTACTATCTACTGGAGCACTCAGACACTAGTACTGGTCCATTGTACTACCAGACAGACACCTTGTCTTTATTGTATTTTCCCCATTGTCCGGAGAAAAGTGAGGAGGGGCTTCAGTGATGTTGAGCTAAGAGATTCGGCACCCACCACGTCGGCCCCAAAGGTGCGCCACCGTGCACGAGCGATGGCGGGACAGTCGCAGAGAAAGTGTTCCGCTGTGTCGTCCTCCTCGAAACAAGCAGCACAGGTAGGCGTCTCACTGATGCCAAGCACGTAAAGATGCCTGGCAAAAGTGTAATGGCCCGTAATGACGCCCGTTAGCCTTCTGCAGTCATTTCTTCTTAAGGATAAGAAGAATGTTGCGGACTTTTTACAGACGTCAGGGCGTACGCGCTTAGTCATCCTGCATCATGGATATTCCTTCCATCTGCGACTGTGTGCGTTAA
Source organism: Merodon equestris (assembly GCA_958301585.1). Classification (NCBI taxonomy): domain Eukaryota; kingdom Metazoa; phylum Arthropoda; class Insecta; order Diptera; family Syrphidae; genus Merodon; species Merodon equestris. The sequence continues at coordinate 96,563,382 of OY284413.1, forward strand.
AGACCCAGTCATTGATGTCAGATTTAACCGTTGAAGCTGGTAGACCTAAGGCGGGTTCAGGTCCTGAGAAACTCTCCTCTGAGCCTTTTCTAGCGAGTTCATCGGAGATCTCGTTTCCTGGGATTCCAGAGTGACCTGGAACCCATACAAGCCTAAGTGAATTAAGTCTTCCGACTTTGTTCAAACAGGTCTTGAGTTCATGCACTAGTTTGGAGTTGGACAGAGGATTGGATACAGCTTTGAGTGCAGCTTGGCTGTCACTGCAGACACATATGCTCTTTCCCCTCCATCTGTGTTTCACAACATAGTGCATGGCCATTAGGATTGCGTAAATCTCCGCCTGGAAGACAGACGCATATTTTCCTAACGAGAAGTGCAGTCGAATGTTTTCGCGCTCGAAGAAAACTCCGGCGCCGGATCCCTGATCAGTCCTGGAGCCATCTGTGAAGATGCGAAGACATTCCATTCCAGGTTCAGTGTCTGGCCAAAGCCAGTCCTGACGCCAAGGAAATGTGACTGTGTAGTTACAGCGCAGTAGGATGGCAGGTGTCATTGCGTCAGAGGGCATATCCATGAGACAGTGATCGTAGGATATTTCTCTCTCAAGTACACTTTCACTCCACTGCGAGTTGTACCAAAGACCATTCCTCTTTAGGCGAGAAATAGTTTTCAGTGCACACCCTCTGATATATATGTCAAGGGGTGGAAGGTTCATCATAGCATCCAAAGCAGCTCCCGGTGTGCTGGGGAAAGCCCCCGTGCAACTGAGGCAGACCGCTCTTTGGAGTTTGGTGAGTGAAGCCACAGCGTGTTTTCGTGTCAGCCTGCTCCACCAAACAACCGATGCATATCGGTCTTACCATTGCCGTGTAGATCCAAAGGACCTTTTTCGGCGATAAGCCCCATGTTTTGCCAAAGGCACCTTTGCATTGCCAGAAAGCTGACAGCGCTTTGGTGGTTTTGGACTCAACATGGTTTGACCAGAGAAGTTTGTTATCTAGAATGACTCCCAGATACTTAGCTTCCTTGGATATAGGGATGGGAATGCCTTTTAGCACCAGCTGAGCAATGCCAGTTGTTTTCCTCCTTCTCGTGAAGATAACGACATCGGTCTTAAGAGGATTAACCGACATCCCATTTCTCGTGCACCAGTCTTCGATCACGTTTAGCGCCGCCTGCGCTTTGAGACAGACATTCGCTAAACATGAGCCGACAGAGAGAACAGCAACATCATCCGCATAGGCCTGGGCATAGATTCCAGAGGCATTGAGAGCATCTAGCAGAGAGTCGACCACCATGCACCATAACAGCGGAGACAAGACGCCACCTTGCGGGCAGCCCCTGTTTACTCCAGACTTGACACAATGTTCGAGGCCTGCACGAGCATTGCCTTGATCCACAAAACCAGTGCTTCATCTACGCCATGCCGTCTAGCAGCATTACACATGCTGTCAAAAGTAGCGTTATCAAAAGCTCCCTCAATGTCGACAAAAATGCCTAGTACGAGCGCATTCAATTCTCCCAACTAGGTTTTGAAGCGCAGTCTCGCAGGATTTTCCGCGCTGATAAGCATGTTGCATGTCCGACAGAGGATGCATTCGAAGGGCAACTTTGCGCACGTGCAACTCTACTAGTCTTTCCATGCTTTTCAGCAGGAATGATGTTAGACTTATAGGTCTGAAATCCTCTTTCCCTATTTTGGGAATAAAGACCACTTTCACCGCGCGCCAAGGGATAGGTATGTAGGCAAGTAAGTATGTAGGCAAGTTTGCAGCATAACGGGGTATGTCCCATCAGTGCCCGGCGACTTAAAGCCATCGAAGGATGCCACAGCAAATTCAATGGCCTCAGTAGTTGCCACGCGTGACGCAACATACCAGCTACGCCGAGTTGTTTTCATCGCTACAACCGCAGTATCCAATGAGGGAGTGTGCAACGAGCCGATGACAGTCTGATTTCCCGGAAAATGGGTCTGAAACAGTAAACTAAGAGTTTCTGCTTTAGACTCGGTAAAGGTACCATCAGACTTTCTGAATACCTTCAGCCTTGTCGATTTTCCTTGTTTGAGGACTTTAACCAACTTGCTGGTCGCGCTCAGGGATTTGATCTCTTCGCAGAAGGACTTATAGGAATCATTCTTCGATTTTCGAATAAGCTTCTTATATTCCTTCTGCTTCGATCGATATTTATTCCAGTCATCTTCCGAGTTCGATTTAAGCGATCTGTTCAGAAGACTTCTGGCTTCCCTACGAAGCCGTTGGAGCTCAGCATTCCACCAGGGAACCGGCTTCCTGTTGGGATTTTTTTTGACAGGACATGCGAGTTCAAAACATTTGGTGATGGCGCTGTTCAGGTTATGAACTGCATCCTCCACCGATTGATTAGTTTTGAGTTTAGGCGGGGCTTGAGTGGATTTCTCAAGCTCCTCCCTAAATCGCACCCAGTCTGTTTTTCTCGGATTCCGCTTGGGCTGCGAGGGGGAGATCCCGCACTTCAATTGGAATTCAATGTATCTATGGTCTGACAGCGTAACACTTGGTGAGACTCTCCAGTTAGTGATGGCCTTCGCATGCCTGATAGATAAGGTTAGGTCAATCACTTCCTGTCGTCTCGCCGTCACAAAGGTTGGTTGAGAGCCAACATTGTTGATGAAAAGGTCAGACGAAAGAATGAAGTTTAAAAGATGGTCTCCTCTCCGGTTGCATTTGCTGCTGCCCAAAAATGTGTTTTGAGCGTTAGCATCGCAACAGATGATGAGTCCAATCCTTCTGGCTTCACAGTACTCTACGAGTTCGGAAACCGCCTTAGGTGGCGGGGGTAGTACCGAGTCGTAGGGGAAGTAAGCAGACGCCACGACGAAGTGTTCAATTTCTTCGTGCGCCTTGTAGCTCACTTTCGCAGCTACCAGATCTGGACCACAGAATTGACCAAGTTTGGTTGCCGATAGCGTATTCGATATGATGAGGCAGACCCTGGGCCTTTCGGATCGCTCATCATAAAGGATTGTAGCATCACGTATGCCACCAAGACCACACAGGCGTTTGTTCCACACCCATGGTTCTTGAATGGATACAATACAATGTGAATGTGTACTACTGCATGCAATTCTGCTACTTAGAAGAGCGGTAGCAGCCTTGCAATGCTGTAGGTTGATCTGAGTAAAAATCATGGATTCATACTGGGGAACACGTTCCGTCCTTCGACTACTTGACATCAAAATGGAATACAATCCTACCAAGGCCGAAGTAGGGACGTGAGTCGTACGCGGTTTTCAGGGCCTCAACAGAGCCATTGTCCATTCCCACTACCAGAGTGAAGCCCTCTTTTTTCAGAGAGTTCTTTTTCTCCTTGTAGGAATAGACAGTCCAGGCCCTCGTGTCGAGTCCCGGGTTCTGCGCACGTAGTCGCGTCAGCACTTTCAGCTTGTTTCCGGGTTTTCCCGGAATTCAGCAGATGGCGCGCGTTAGTTTCGGGAGACTAACTACTTGATAAGTGCTAGTTCCCAGGGGGGGGATTTTCGGCACCATGCTCCTGATCCAGGCAGATGTCTACTGAGAGGAACAGCTCACCACGAAGGTACCATTCATCAAAGCAGACCTCTCCGCTTGAATACAGAAGCCTGTTGCTGAAGCTAGCTCCAGTAGATGATCCTCGCAGTGTTGGCAATCTGCGCTGGTCATTCTGCTGTCACTGCCAGCCTTCCCTATCCTGACCTTTTCGGAGGAGATGGCTGCCTCTTTGTAGGAGAGGTGCTTGGCTCGACTCTTTACGGTCATTTGTGTTGCTTTTCCAGAGGAAGGGGTTTTTTTGTGTGAAGTGCCCGCCTCCGATGAGCAGCCTTTGGTCCTCTCCGTCTTCAGGTTTTTGCTTTGATCTTTATTGATCGCCGCATCTGCCTTTGGACTCCGATTTCCCGCCGCCATATCAGAGGAGGAGACATCACGTTCTCTCTCCCCAGCAAGATTGTCCCCGGCGGCCATCTTCCGCTTGCAAGTGCTCTTACCTTTTTCGGTTCGAGCTCCTGCTCCCTTCCGACGCCGCTTTCGAACAGCTTTGCCAGCCTGAGGGTTGTTATGATCCAAGACCACAACGATACAAAACAACGTTGGGTTAACCACGTCGGTTCGCGAGATGATTGTGTATTCGGTGAACTCATAAGTTTCCTAGAAGCAAAATGCGACGCGCTAGAGTCGTGCCAGTCATTAAATCGTACGAGTGTATAGCGCAATAAACCCCAAGCCACAGTTCGAACCCATTTCGCCGAATCGTCACAAGCATCGTGTCCTAAGTGTATAGAAAACCATTTACTCTCACAGTGTCCGTCATTTACATCTCTCAATATCGAATAACGCCGCTCGTTTGTAAAACAAAATTCATTGTGCTTTAACTGCCTTCGGGTTGGACATTCTGTCAAAAAATGTCGTTTGTCGTTCCGGTGTCGTGTGTGTAAGTCGCGCCACCATTCAATGGTGCATTCGGAAGAACAAGATCGCTCTAGTGTACCTTCCACTAAACCGCACCAAACAGTCACTCTTTGTGGATGCATCGGCTTTTCAACAATCACTCGTGGATTCTCATTTGCCCAAATGCGGCAATTCTGCTTGTTAACGAATTCACTGAGGTGAAAGTGTGCCTCGTCGCTGAAGATAATTTTCTTTGTAAAGTCACCATTCACTTCTGTCTGTTCAACCAACCATTCGGCGTATTGACGACGCTTGAAATGGTCAGTAGGCTTCAGCTCTTGAGTCAATTGAACCTTGTAAGCGTGTAAATTCAAATCTCTATTCAAAATTCGCATCAGTGATGTTCGTGAGATTTTCAATTGTTGGGCACGAAGATGAGTCGAGGTTGACGGCTCTTCTACCACACTATCGCGAACAACAGTAATGTTTTCCGCAGAACGAACTGGGCGAGCATGCACAGGCCCGGTTTACTGAAATTTGCGCACAATTCTACCGATTGTGGACACATTTGGTCGATTATGCTGACCAAAAAAATCACGAGGTGCACGAAATGCATTTTGATTTGAACGTCCATTTTCACAATTTGGTAAGAAGTGTCATACAACTTAAGTGCCTAAAATGTCAGTTGACAACAGATGGGTTAACGGAATGCCCCACGTTTTTAGCCCTTTCTCCTAAAGAACGCTCTGAGGAAGTAAAACGATTAGGCGCCTGCATAGCATGTCTTAAACCGTCGCATTCATATAGGTTCTGCAAGGGTCGGTGTGAGAAATGCTCAAGGAAGCACCACGCTCTATTGCATTTTGAATCCATTAAGAACGAGAAGTCTTCTAGTAGTAGCGTGCAAAAGGCATTTCTAGCGTCGCAGCGTTTTGAGGATGAACACGTTTTATTAGCTTCCGCCATTGTTCATGTATATACTGAAAACGGTTTATTTATTCCAGCTCATGCTTTGTTAGATTGCGGATCAACTGATCACTACATTTCGGATAGATTTTCCAAATTAATAAATGCCAAAAAGATAATAAATAAATCGCTTGTAGGAGGAATAGGAAGTATTGGTGTACAGTCAAAAGATTACTGCAAATTAATGATTGGGTCTGCTGTTAGTGATTCTGACCGATTTGAGATTCAAGCGTCTATTTTACAAAAGATTACAGACTCTTATCCCCCGTTCGCGTTCGACATATGCGTGCTAAACTCGACGTGATAGCTTCGGACGGTACATAGTACGTCTGCCCTTCTGCGCTGACTCAACCCTTCTTGGCGATTCTATAGATACTGCCACACGTCGATTTGCGGCGTTGGAACGCAAGTTTGATAAACAACCACTTATGAAACAAATGTATTCAGAGTTCATTGAAGAATACGAACGTCTTGGCCATATAACAGTGGAGAATAAATTCGATCCATGTAAACCGCACTATTTTATGCCTCACCATCCGGTCTTCAAGTTATCTAGTTCCAGTACAAAAATAAGGGTTGTATTTGACGCGTCTTGTAAGACCACAAACGGAGTCTCCTTAAACGACTTATTGTACACTGGCCCAAAGTTACAGGATGACTTAATGATAATTCTTCAAAGGTTTGGTCTGTTTCCTTATGTTATAACTGCCGATATTCAACAGATGTACAGACAAGTACTGGTTCACTCGGAAGATACTCATTTTCAATTAATTTTATGGCGGAAAACAAAGAATGAGCCAATTAAGGTTCTCCGACTTCTGACAGTCACATATGGTACTGCTCCTGGAGCATATTTGGCAATAAAAACGCTGCATCTGTTAGCATATGATTATAGCGATAAATATCCCATCGGAGCCAGGTTTCTTAAACATTTCATTTCTATGTGGATGATGCTATGATAGGCGCAGACACCCTCGAAGAGCTAATTAAGGGTCGGCATCAGTTGGTTGAACTCTTGAATAGAGGTGGATTCAAACTGACTTAATTCTGTTCCAATTCGGAGGCTGTTATAGAAGATATTCCCAGTGAATCCAGGGAAACGATCCTCCAAATTGGAGATCACAACACGATAAAAACTTTGGGATTAACATGGCAACCAGATGTCGATACATTTCGCTGTACGTTCAAGGAAGTTGAAGTCGAGCCCCTAGTTACAAAACGTATGGTGTTGTCCGAAATTGCTAGATTATTTGATCCTCTTGGATTTATTTGCCCCGTGATCACACTAGCGAAGATATTCTTCCAAGACTTGTGGAAGAAGAAACTAGACTGGGATACGCCATTGCCTCATAACCTCGCTGAAAGGTGGATGGAATTTCGTTGCGATCTAAAACACTGAAGGATATTTCTGTTCCACGGTTTATTTTGGGTAAGAGCGATACCAAATTACTTTGTTTGCATGGATTTTGTGATGCCAGCCAAAAGAGTTATGGGGCATGCGTGTATGCATGCATGTTGCGTCCTAGGCTGGCATGGGGAACCCTATAAATGGAATACGTTCGTGGCGCATCGAGTGTCACATATCCAGGAGGCCACACGATTTGAGCAGTGGAACCATGTTCCAGGAGAGATAAATCCAGCCGATTTTATAACGCGTGGTATGTTACCATCTGAGATTGCTAACTCCGCACTCTGGTGGGGTGGCCCTGCTTTTTTAAGACAACCAGTTTCTAAATGGCCTCCTAAGTTCAACATTTCAAAAGCAACTCAAGTCGGTTCAGAGGAATTACGCCCTCAGAAGTGTGTACTACTAGCTGTTACTTCAGAAGATATAACGCAATCCATGCTTTATTCTTGTGGCTATCGCGGAACGCGTAGGGCTTTTGCATATGCACGTCGTTTCATTGAGGGCTGCGGTAATCCAAATCAACACAAAAAACATCATCGAATTTCTATAAGCACCGATTATATAAGATACATAAGGCCACCATCGTTGGAAGAAGAAATTAAAGCTGAGGAGGTTTTTATCAAAATTATTCAACAACATTGGTTTAAAAGAGAGTATTCCCTTCTTCTACGACATCTTCCTGTTCCTGTGGATAGTGCCTTGAATAGTCTAGCGCCATTCATTGATGAAAAATGTGTTATCAGAGTAGGCGGACGAATAAGGAAGGCAAAAATTGCCTTCGATGCGAAACATCAAATTCTTTTTACCACGGAATCATTGTTTTACTTCATTAGTAATTTCATATTTTCATCATTACAGAGTCTGTCACGCAGGACCACAAATGGTTTTAACAGCAGTTCGCAATCGGTATTGGCCTATTGGTGGACTGCAGTTGACAAAAGCCATCGTTCGAAAATATGTGTAGTGCTGTCGCATCCATCCTAAGCTTATGTCTCAATACATGGGTCATCTGCCTGCAGATCGTATAGTACCGAAACAGCATAAAGCATTTATAGTTACAGGTGTAGATTTCGCAGGCCCAATAGGAATACGACATCATATTCGTTGCAAGCAAGGTAAAAGAGGTGTATTTAGCATTATTTGTATGCTTTATAACAAAAGCGGTACACATTGAGTTGGTCCCTGATTGTTCTACTGAAGCATTTTTACGAACGCTCAAAAGATTTATTGCAGAGAGAGGTAGAGTTTCCAAAATATATTCGGACAATGCTACTAATTTTGTGGGCGCTTCGAACTACTTCCGAGAACTTAAAGCTACTATGGAAAAGGACAAAGGCAAAATTGAGGAGGAATGCAGAAAGGAATACATCGAATGGTCATTTATACCACCACGTACGCCCCATTATGGAAGTTTATGGGAGTCATCGATCAAGATAATGAAGCGTTTAATACACAACGTCGTAGGCTGTATGGAAATGACAGAAGATGAGCTTCGTACTGTGGCCAAGCAAGCTGGAGCGATTATGAATTCAAGACCCTCAACTGCCTTGTCGTCAGATCCAAATGATTTGGAACCCCTTACACCTGGACATTTTTTGTGTGGTGGGCCGCCCATAGCCATACCGGAAGTAACCGTGGTTCCTAAAGATCCTAACTGCGTTCATCTAGCTCAACGTATGCAGTACTCCGAACAGCAACTGTGGAGTCGCTTCTACAAGGAGTGCTTACAAAATCTTCAGTCAAGGTCCAAGTGGCGGTCAAAAACAAAAAACATCAAGGTAGGCGATATGGTGCTAATGAAAATGGAGAAGGTGGATCCATTTCGCTGGCCATTAGGAAGAATTACGGAAGTTGTTCCAGATTCTGAAGGAGTTGTTCGTGTTGTGAAAGTTAGAACGAAAAATTATGAGTTCAAGCGAGGAATTACGCAACTAGCAATCCTACCAAATCCAGATGACGGGTTGAGCACTTCTGCTCAAAGGGGGGAGTATGTTAAATAATTGAAACATTCTTTGATTTATTATATTCATGCCGATCATTGAAAATGGCGGATTGACTGCGGCCGGAGATTTTCCTACTTTTTCTGTTTTGCCATCATTGAAAACGCAAGTGAATAAATGTCGGTAAAGAAGTCTATAAACCTGCCATCATTGAATACGCATACGATCCGCACTCTATACAAACTGTGACGTTTCTCAACCGCAACACAGTTGATGCGGATTCCAGTCAGCAAAATGATGAAATTGAAGAAGTGAGTAAAACAGATAAATCAAATAAATACAAAATTTTTGCCAAGAAGGCTTTTGTGTTATTGTTTTAAACAATAATTTTGTTATTTGTTTTGAAAAAGAATACATTTTATTTCAAATGAAGGTTTGTAAAATTTCATTTCTAATTCTATTTCCCTCCATTGTGTACATCTCTGTTTGTGTATTATGAAGATGACTGTCTTCAACTTCGGTAACTTCTTCTATTGACCAGTGTTCCTCATCAAATACATTAAAATGAATTCTTAAATTATGAATTGTAGCACTAACATTAATGATTTGGACAGCTTTTTGAGGCGAATAATGGAGCTGTCGGGCACCGAGACAACAGCGACACCAATTTTTCCATGCTATGGCTACTGTTGAATCGACTTTCTGGGATATCAATGCCGGAAGATCTATAAGGCGTTATTAGCCATGGAGATAAGGGATAACCAGCTTCTCCTAGAAAAAAAGGACGTAGTAACGATTTGGTTTTAAATATTGGAAAAGTGCATTTACATAATAATCGCACATTTCGGTCTCCATTGTCATATACAGTTTTAAAATAGAAGAAGGCATCGCTGTTGCCCCAAATAGAGGAATCGTGACTGGATCCAGGATATCTGGCATCCATATACCTGATGCTTTGCTTGTGATCACATATCTGAAATAGAACATTGTTTAAAAACAAAAAATAAAAATATGACTTTAAATATTACTATCATGGTATTCAAGCTGTAAGCTCCTTTTCTGTTGTAAAAAAGGTGAGCATTTTCACCTGTGGGTTTGACAATTTTGATATGTGTGCCATCAACACACATTATTACTCCCGGTATTCTGGACTTTTCATAAAAAAATAGTCTGGCCTCATGTTTTTCTTCTTCGGACATTGTTAATGTTATCCATTTTGGGCACAGAGTTTCTTCCAGAATATTAAAAATATCCGAGAGAACGCCAGAAATCGTTGATTGTGCCATTCCTACATTGAAATCCTGTCCAGTGCCAGTTTGCTATCCACCCTCTGCTAAACATCTCAAACATGCTGCCAACTTCAATTCTGGAGTCAGTGATGATGACCTGACAACTGTTGGTAGCTTTGCCTTCAACACGTCCAAAATGTACTTAAAACCAGCTTTATTTATTCGAAACTGTTTGATAAACCTACAATTAAAAATAAGAAATTCACGCTGACTAAGAAAATTGTTCTCAACTTACTGAGCATTGGGTAACAAAAAAATGTCCTTTGCCATACTTCTTATTTTGTGACGAATATGTCGGCAATCGCATAGATCTTCCTCCCAAGTCGAAAAAAATTGCAATCGTGTCCATAATTTCAATTTATTTTGAATTTAAAATAATTTTCTTCCACAAACAATTTAAAATGACAGAACACAGCTGATGTAAAGAAGGTCGGTACTGAGGTTCTACCAATCGATAATGTTGTGCATCCGTCGTTTTCAATGATAGGGTTAAACTGCGGAAGTGAAGTGATGCGGATCGGGTGAAGTCCCGCCGCAGTCAATCCGCCGTTTTCAATGATCGGCATGATTATAACAAAACGAAGAGGTCTTCAGCTATTAGCCATTTGCTTTCTGTTCAATGGTATATTTATCTCTTTCATTACCGGATGTCATTTTTTCATTGTTCCTGGATTATTACCTATCCTCCCTGTAAGGAAAAGGCACGTTAATAAAGTTCGCTTGTGAATATTGAGGAAGTTTGCTATTTTATTTCAAAACACAAATTGGTAGCAGAGCGAAATTCGCAGACTAGCGAAATTCCACTGTGTTTTAGCAAACATCGCAAAATCTATTAAAACAAGTATGGTATACTCGTAGTGCTTTCGTCATTTTGAGGCATTTCAGGTTCGACCAAGCCTCGTGGTACAGACATTGAATTACAAATTGTTTAGAGTCCAAAGGAAGGTAATCTGCACATCTATTAAAACAAATATGCCAGGGGATTCATCAACGTCATTGGGAGGTTTGAAAAAGGCTAAGAAAATACGATCGTCACTACTTCGTGTCTGCTTACCAAACAGCGTAACATAGCCAACGAAAAGGAAACAGCCTTTATAACAGCGTATACCGAGCTCAAAACCAAAGTGATGGAGTTAATGGAGAAAAAAAAAGTTGATTTGAACTCTACATCTCTCCCAAGTTCCTTACATTGTTCACGTTCGGTCAAATTACCGAAATTGGAACTTCCTCCATTTTCCGGGAAATATTGCAATTGGATGGATTACAAGAATGAGTTCGAGTCAATGATTATTAAAGATGCAAGCCTCAATGATGTTGACCGCTTCAGGTTTTTAAAGTCTTCTTTGTGTGACAGATGCATTATATCGAACATGGAAGTCTCTGCCGCCAAATTTACGAAAGCTTGGAAAGCCCTCAACTCCAGATATGATCATGAAGCTCTTATATTTACGTCACATATTAATGAAATTATTTCCTTGCAGGGTGTGTCGGGTGCAAGTCCACAAGCCTATCGAAATCTCATTGACAAGGCTCAAGCTGGCTCACTATGGGTCATTATTATCGTTGGGGTCTGTTGAGTTAGTTGCGGAAAATTTATTAATAAATCTTATTCTTGCAAAGGTCGACGCCAACGCGCAAACCAAATGAAAGAGCATACGACCGAGAATATTGCGACGTGGGAATGCTTTACAACGTTCTTCGAAAAGTATACAGCGGCACAGGAACGAGTCGATCAGAGCAGCAAGCAAATTAATAAAATATCTGCAATAGATAAACGGACGCAATCTGGTAAGAAGTGTCACACAAATGTCAGTTGACAACACATGGGTTAACGGAATGCCTCACGTTTTTAGCCCTTTCTCCTAAAGAACGCTCTTAGGAAGTAAAACGATTAGGCGCCTGCATAGCATGTCTTAAACCGTGGCATTCATATAGGTTCTGTAAGGGTCGGTGTGAGAAATGCTCAAGGAAGCACCACACTCTATTGCATTTTGAATCCATTAAGAACGAGAAGTCGTCTAGTAGTAGCGTGCAAAAGTCGCAGCGTTTTGAATGATGAACACGTTTTATTAGCTTCCGCCATTGTTCATGTATATACTGAAAACGGTTTATTTATTCCAGCTCATGCTTTGTTAGATTGCGGATCAACTGATCACTACATTTGGGATAGATTTTCCAAATTAATAAATGCCAAAAAGGTAATAAATAAATCGCTTGTAGGAGGAATAGGTGTACAGTCAAAAGGTTACTGCAAATTAATGATTGGGTCTGCTGTTAGTGATTCTGACCGATTTGAGATTCAAGCGTCTATTAAGCTCGACGTGATAGCTTCGGACGGTACATAGTACGTCTGCCCTTCTGCGCTGACTCAACCCTTCTTGGCGATTCTATAGATACTGCCACACGTCGATTTGCGGCGTTGGAACGCAAGTTTGATAAACAACCACTTATGAAACAAATGTATTCAGAGTTCATTGAAGAATACGAACGTCTTGGTCATTTAACAGTGGAGAATAAATTCGATCCATGTAAACCGCACTATTTTATGCCTTACCATCCGGTCTTCAAGTTATCTAGTTCCAGTACAAAAATAAGGGTTGTATTTGACGCGTCTTGTAAGACCACACACGGAGTCTTCTTAAACGACTTATTGTACACTGGCCCAAAGTTACAGGATGACTTAATGATAATTCTTCAAAGGTTTCGTCTGTTTCCTTATGTTATAACTGCCGATATTCAACAGATGTACATACAAGTACTGGTTCACTCGGAAGTGAATATTAATTAATGAATATCAATTAATTTTATGGCGGAAAACAAAGAATGAGCCAATTAAGGTTCTCCGACTTCTGACAGTCACATATGGTACTGCTCCTGGAGCATATTTGGCAATAAAAACGCTGCATCAGTTAGCATATGATTATAGCGATAAATATCCCATCGGAGCCAGGTTTCTTAAACATCATTTCTATGTGGATGATGCTATGATAGGCGCAGACACCCTCGAAGAGCTAATTAAGGGTCGGCATCAGTTGGTTGAACTATTGAATAGAGGTGGATATACAAAGGCTGAATAGGCCCCCGCTGACGCATCCGAAAATCCATGGTCCATCCACGCAGTTCAATGTCTTCTGATAAGGTAAAAATGCATCGTGGTACCTGAATCTGTTCGAAATAGTGTAATGCTTCTTGGCAGTGAAGCCATTTGTCAGCCAACTGGAGTGGAAGTGCATCATCCGAGCCAAGTTTGAGCTAGGAAGACCACAATTCCTGGAAAAGCATCTTGAGTAATACAACCGAGGGTGCCAAAAACCCTAATGGATCAAAGATGTGGGAAATTTCTGACAATAATGAGCGCCTAGTAGGAGTAGTAGTCAATCAGATATTGGATCCCGATAAATCCCCAGCATCGTGATCATCGATTGTGAGTATTCTGAGTCACTATTTGACAATGAACAGTCATTTTCACAAAGAGTCATTCGTAAAAGCCAGCAATTGGAGTTCTAACTTGCGTTCGAAAGTAGCGACCCAAGTTCTGACTGAGGGGTGCAGGAGATCGTCAGCTCGACGTCGTATAGCAACACCCGCGAGGCATTTGGATACTGCGTTTGATAGTCCGCTGCGATTTGTTTTAACACCCGTACCGCCAAAAAGGGACCGGATGCTGTTCCAGAGGTGACCGTACAAAGTCGAAAGAAGATGTCATCTGACGGTTTATTGCGCCAAACTTTGGAAGTCTCTATGCAACTTGTCGATCCAAATTTGCCAAAACATTTTTACTACATCAGCAGTAAATACATACTTGTGTTGTCGAAAACGGAGACAAATTCCAAATAAGTTACGTTGAATAGGCGGTCCTACCAATAATCGGCTGTTGAGAGAATTACCTACTGAATCCTTTGCAGAACCGTCGACACAATTCGCAATTTGGTTGACGAATCATCCGACTTCAAGACAGCATGGTGGGGCAGGTAGAAGCACTGCCCGGGATTAACTGGAATTTCGGAAGGTGGAATTGGAACCATAAGACCAAGATTTATGTATTCTTGCATGAATCTGACGTACATTTCGTGCAATTTGGGATCCATTTTGAACCTACGTTCCATACCTCAGCTTCGTCTTCCAACGTACCGTCAGTTAATGGCGTCACCTCATCCAGCTCCCAAAGCCTGTGCAGCAAAACGTCAACGACTAAAGCGGAATGTAGCGATGAAACTGGAACTTGCTGCTGTTGTTTCGTATCCAAAACGGTCCTGATACTACCCATCCAAATGCTGTTTCCTGGGCAACTGGCAGCCCGTCCAAACCTAAAATTTGATTACCTATCAAAATACACCATAAATTGTCTGCTCCATGTAGCATATCAATAGGGGCACTTGAGTTGAAATTGGGATCAGAGAGATCCAGGTTCTTAAGGTGCGACGGAAGATTAGATGTCAGCTTGTTAATAACAAAGGCATCAACCGACAACTGAGCTTTGTCAAACTGGGAGCGGAGATTAATAGATACACATCCCCGAACTTGGCCAGCATCCGTAGATGATAACCCTAGAACCGGAGTTCTTGCATGCTTCCGAGGGAGGCCGAAACGCTGAGCGAAGGATTCGACTATAAATGGAAGTTGGGAACCTGAATCAATCAATACCTGACAGATTACTGAATTGCCTGAGTTGTCCTGAACCGTGGCCATAACCGTTGAAAGAATCGTTTGCCTACGTAGACAAACATCGGGCAGCGACGAATGGTTGGTTACTGGCGGAGGAACATGCGAGGAATGGCACTACAAACGAGCGGCGTTATTCGATATTGAGAGATGTAAATGACGGACACTGTGAGAGTAAATGGTCTTCTTTACACTTAGGACACGATGCTTGTGACGATTCGGCGAAATGGGTTCGAACCGTGGCTTGGGGTTTATTGCGCTATACATTCGTACGATTTAATGACTGGCACGACTCTAGCGCGTCGCATCTTGCTTCTAGGAAACTTATGAGTTCACCGAATACACAATCATCTCGCGAACCGACGTGGTTAACCCAACGTTGTTTTGTATCGTCATCAAGCTTACCCAGAAGTAAATAAATTAACCAAGGGTCACGATCATTTGCGTTAAGTGCATTGAGTCCGCGTACAGCTTCATCCGTACCATCTGCAATCTTGCGTAACGAATGCACATTACCACTGCTTACACTCGGTAGTGACAAAAAGGTTGGAATGTACGATTGGACTACAAGGTGCATGCGATCATACCGGCGTTATAACCAGTCCCAGGCTTCGATGTGATTATCCTCAGAAACGGGTAAATGCTTAATAATATTAGCAGCATCCCGAAGAAACGACTTAAGATAATGAAACTTCTGTGTAGCAGACAGTTTCTTCTCCACTTCGACGGTACCCATAAAGGAATACCGAAACGAGGGCGAATCTTTATGTTTTCCGAGAAGGTTGTAACTATAAATTTTAACAACTGAACCGAGGAACAACTTTCCGCACTTGCATTTAGTTGGTCTAAGAAGGGTGATTGTTGTTCCGCCAATTTCTCTAAGACCGAAGTCTCACGAGTAATCGATTGCCTCTCGAATGGACCTTTTCAATTTGGCATGTGCACTGAAGTATTTTTCTTCGTATTTGACGAATTCTTCTTCGAGTTTTATATAGTATGTTCACTTGCCTTTTCTAGGCATTTGTTATGTAAGCCCAAAAATTCAGACCACGTAGTGTCTAGTTTCTGCAATCGAATCTCAAGGGTCACAATTGTCATTTCTGGCCCGACATTATCTGCAAAGACCGCAGTGCGCGTGAAACGGCACTTTGCATTTCCGCGCTTGAGATTGATCAGATTCATTTTCTTTTTTTTTTTTAAGTTTTTATGAACAGTTTATAACACCGATATCTACACAATTTGGTTTATTAGTTATTTAAACTATCCGGCTCGAAGGACCAGTAAATTTATTAGGGATTCGACGAACTTCCACGACCAAGAAAGCGAGTAGAGAAGAAAACAGCGGGTATCCCAAACAAATCGAACAATAGTTTATTATAAATATCTTTCACTGACATAACTGGTGTTTTGCGCGAACAAATTACAAGTCTCCGAGTACATCCTTGGTCAACAATCAGCAGCCATCAAGAGAGATGATTTAACACAAATACATACAAAGAACATGAAGGAAACCCTTCGTCGGCTATCACATGCGGCCTCACGACTCACTTCCCATCTCCTCTTTCAATTTAAATTCCGTGAGGCGAGCGCTATCACATGCCAGCCTCAGATGAGTCATACGTCTTTTTCAATTTCCTCTTTCGACATACATTCGTGAGCCGAGCGCCTACTTTTTTTTTTCATTTTGAAGTTGTCTCCGTGAGATAAAGTAGAGCTCTACGCATTTTCTGCAAGCAACATCCGACATGATTGCGTCCTTTCCCCACAAAGTACGAAAAGAAATGAAATGGAAATGAAAAATAACGAACAAAGAGAAAGAGAAACGTCAATGTGAATCGTGAAGAATTTCGCCCGCGACTCACCGGGAATTAAATTCTCCATCTCATTCGCACTCATCTCCTTTCTCTTTTAATCTTATGTGAGTCGTGAGGCCGCATGTGATAGCCGACTTCGCACACATTCAATGTTGTCATCAGCGTGTGTGTGTGTGTGGTGTGGCAGAGAACGTGTACACAGAGCGAAATCGTGTGGTAAATGGCGTAATGGTCTCTGGTGTGAACATTATGCCCATATCACAATACTGTGTTTGCGTTGGCTTCGAGTGACGTTTAACATTCAACACAAGGAATTCAATGGGTCATTTGCAAATACTGCGTCTGCGTTGGCGACCTTACGTTCGTTGAAAAATGAGGGAAATAAGAGAAAATGAGAACGAGAGAAAACGTAACTTCACGTAACCAAAGTACACAAAAGTCAAACATGTTGGAAATTTTAGTGCGTTGGAACAGATGTAGTAAACAACCACCAGATAGGTGTAGGTTTTTTATATTTGCGTGAAATGTCACTTGAACGCATGTTTGGAGCATTAATTTTTTTTTCATATATCATACATTACTAGTTATTCATAAATTGCTAATAAAGTAAAAGAAGTTCAACAAATTATATAAACTAAATTAAGAAATTCCACAAAATTTTGGTACCTTCCTAGAGCCTCCGACACAAATTTAAAAGTCCACCCCTTTCCATTAACTTAACTGTGGAACCATCTGTCTATCTTCCGCTGAGCAGTGGGCATTTTATCCCATATTTAACAACTATTTACAACAAACCCTCAACTAAAATAATTATAATTGTGTAAAATAATCGACCTTAAAAGTAAAATCCTTCTGGGAGACAATGTTTGAACAAAATTGTGATTTTTTTACGACACACCTATTTTTACGGCCAGAATGCAAAAGTTTACTAAATATGACACAAATAAGTGTACCACACTCCAAATTAGCAACAAACTTGATGTCATTGTAATAGGAACTACAGCTACTTCTATGAAACATTATTTTGTTCCGTCCTTTAGTTTCGAAATAGCTGTTATTTAGCAATAAAAATAGTACGACTAACATAAAAGAACACACCTATTTTTTTGACCACCTGTATATATAAAATGACGTACTTATACTCTGTGAAATTGATATCTATGACTATGATATAACATTTTTATCAAATAAAAGGATTCAACAGCAAATTCTTTAATAAAAATAAAAGAAAGGGTGGTGGCAAGGCCATGTTCCTAAAAAAAAAACATAATATAACATAACATAACAAAGAAAGGTCAGTGACTTGCGGAAATTTGTCCTTCAATATTATTATAAACAATAACAAAATGTCACTTATTGTAATCTACATACCACCACAAGAAAATGTTCATCATCAAATGTGCAATCACATTGACCATTTCCATAAACGCAAAAATAAGATAGTCATAGGAGATATAAATATAAACGTTGAAATTAATGAAAAACATATAAGCAAATACTTAAATATGATAGCATCTAAAGGGTTCTTAAATGTCATTTCATCTTATACAGGAGTCAATGTTGCTGGAGACACAAATTCACTAATCGATCATTGCTTAATACGAGTTACAGATGATAACATAATGTCAGCAGCAGCAGCAATATATTGTGGAATTAAACAGAAAAAATATGTGGAAATTTTTGAAAATAACATCAACCAACTATATGTTTCTAGTAGACAACTTGTGCACACAATAGCAATCTATAACTAAAGTGAGCTTAATAAATATTACACCGGAAACGAATTTTACGAGGGATTAAATAATGCATTCTCGGAGATTATACAGTCTTCCACTCTTATACGACACCATAAGCAGAGCAACAACGAACACAGGTAGATGACAAATGAATTAAGAAGTGCATGCAAGACGGGAGATAGACCATACAGGCAGTATAAAAAATAACGCGAATGAAGAATACGCGAGAGCATATAACATCTTTTGTAATAACATCTTTTGTAATAACCTTGCCTCCATATGTCAGGTAGCTATCTTGAATTACAGGACGGTTGCGACAAAATAGAAAGCATATCAGTTTACGAATATCTTAGTGTTATGGTGGACTACAATTTTAAGTGGAGCTATCAAATAAAACAACTTACTAAGAAGTTACGCCAATCCGCATATGCTCTCTACCACCTGAGCAAATTCTATCTACCATCCTTTTTATTCCAATGCTATTTTGCTCTAGTCGAATTTCATCTGAGGTATGGAGTGCTTGCATGGGGACTAGCTCAGCAAATGACAAATCTCCTCTCCTTAGTAAGCAGTATTCAAAAGGCTATACGAAAATCGTAAGCGGCATACAGCTATCAACAGACCCCGATCTATGAAGACAGTAGAATGCTGAATATTAAAAACATCTACAAACTATGAATGTTTTGGGTATTTCGGATGTGGATACAGATATAGGAAAAGTATAATATTGGTTTCGGATACGGTTGCGGATATGAAATTATTTCGGATTATCCATTAGTTTCGGATGGTTTCGGTTATGCTTATAATAAACAAAACCAACATTATTAGTTTTTATTTTATTTTGTTATTCAATGGCCCCTATTGCGAGTGTTGATCAGTGTTCGAATCGACAATTGTCGATTGCGTCGATTGATTCCTTGATTTGGTATTGTGTAACTCAATCGACAAATAAATGTTCAAATGAATAAAAAGTACATTATTGTGAATGATATAAATTTGACAAGCGTTTGACGTACATATTTGCTCGCAAATTCGTAATTTGTAGTAGTAGCAGGTATAACTGTCTTTATTGCATTTTTCTTAAATAAATTGTATGATATTAATAAGTAAAAAAACATTATGACATCGACGGAACTATTTATGAGTGATTCTGATTCAGAATCTGATCATACAACGTCCCTCAAGAAGAAGAAGAATTGCATGAAGAGACGAGCGGATCATATTCCAATGAGTCTTGATGAGCAGTATGAAGAAGAACTTTCTGAGGCAAATGAAGCAGCACAGATAAGAAATAATATTCTATTAGGTCTAAATTCATAATAGTGGTTATTTATTAATAAAAAAAATCACAACTAAAGTCTTTCAGTTCTTTTCAATCACATTTGTATCATTTAAAACTAAAAGTAAATAAATAAAAGCAAATTCAGTTCATTATTAAAAAAAACAGTTCGATTGCACCGGAGAGAAAATATTATTTAAGTATCATTATTAAGTTGGGCTCTCTGCAGCTCCAATATTTGTCGCTTTAAATTTAGTTTAAGTGTCCTATCTCTTTGGCTGCATTCCACTTCGTTTATCAAGAGCTTCAGTTTTTCTCTTTTTATTGCTAAACAGTCCTTTTTAAAATCTTTACTAATGTAGTATCTTTTTCTTGTGTATTCTTCGATGCTCTTAGAGCTTTCTTTGATTTGCTGCATAACATCTATAAGACTTTTATAAAAATGTTCTTGATTTTTCGTTGGTGTTCTTAATAATGTAAGCCTATTTTCTTTAACAAATTTGTTTTCTTTGATTGTTTGCTGTTCGCTTGCCGGTGAGGTTTGAAATAGATTTTCAGTTGGGTCTGCCACTAATTTATTTTCTCCCAGACCAAATTCTCTTCCAGGTAGGTTCATATACCTGTCCATTTCCAACAGGCCAATAACACTCTCCTCTAATTGAGTAAATGAGTGTAATTTGTTTGGGCCACCACCGGTCGATTTCATTTCAAGTTTGTTTTGCGCCTTCTTTTTTCGCGTTTTAAATTTGAAATCAGTCCAAACCTTATTATTAACTCCAAATTAGTACTAATGTATATTTATTATGCGTGTTTGTTCTTCCTACCTTTACCCATTTCTCCCAACTACGTACAGGAGGACCATGGCTATTTAGATCTGCTGCTAGCATTTCCCATCTTTTTTTTGCATGCGTTTTAGTGCAAATTCCCTTCGCTAGATCGGGATTTACTTCCATATAAGAAACCATCATCTCCATCTGCTTCTTATTTGTTACTTGTTTCGCCCTAAAATATTTCTACTGTTTATTCATGTATTGTTTTTTTTAAACACTTACATTTTCTTCTGAATGAATGGATTAATCCTCAAACAACAACCAACGATGGCAAATTTCCAATCGACTACGAACGATTGTCAAATCGACAAATGTCGATCGCTGTGACGATTCACAATACCAACACATTCAATCGACAATCGACTATCGAAAATTGTCGATTGTCAATCGACTATCGACACTCACAATATGGGTAGACGTTTGATGATCGAAAGACGTCGCTGATCGACACTCGCAATAGGGGCCAATATCTATTTAGGATTACCACAACACATTATTAAAGGTCGTTGTGTATTAAAGCGTAAGAGCTAAAATAGGAATACATAACAAATGTTACTAAAATATAAAAAAAACAGCTTTCTTTTCAATAAAATTTTTAAGTAATGAAACAATTACAAAATATTTACTTTCAATTCATTATAATATAAATCTGAGCAACTTTTGTCCCACAGAGCCGATTTCTTAAGGGGTTAAAAATTAACCTAGCAGCACTAAAAAGCTGCTCACTCGTTCCACTTAATTTTTAAATCTTTTTTAAGTGTATACATTAATGAGATCAGTGAAGCAATTCTTCATGATTCGTTTGTAATTTCTTCGAATGGCTTTAATATTGCAAGTCAAGTCTCTCATCAGCAGTTAGAATAGGTATAGCCTGCGTTCCCGAATACATCATTAAAGGGTCTTTTAATTTCAGTATTATTTCCATCATGTAAAAAGTCGAATTCCATCTGTAAAAAATATATGTACGAGGGTGGTCCGATAGGTATCTACTTAGCCTACAAAAGAAAAACAAAAATTTTGGAGAAATGGCGATTTATTTTTCAATATAGTCTCCTTTTAGCTCGATACACTTGACCCAGCGATGCTCCAACTTCCTTAACCCGTCTGAAAAATAGGTTTTCTCGAGGTCTGCAAAGTAGGCCTCCGTGGCGGCGATGACCTCCTCATTCGACTGAAATGAGGAGTTTCAAGTTTGGAAACAAAAAAAAAGTCGCACGGCGCCAAATCTGGAAAATACGGTGGATGGGACAGCAGTTCGTAGCCCAATTCGACCAATTTGACCGTGGCGAGGGCGGAGGTGTGAGCCGATGCGTTATCATGGTGGAAGAGCACTTTTTTATATATTGCGATTGGATGGATTACAAGAATGAGTTCGAGTCAATGATTATTAAAGATGCAAGCCTCAATGATGTTGACCGCTTCAGGTTTTTAAAGTCTTCTTTGTGTGACAGATGCATTATATCGAACATGGAAGTCTCTGCCGCCAAATTTACGAAAGCTTGGAAAGCCCTCAACTCCAGATATGATCATGAAGCTCTTATATTTACGTCACATATTAATGAAATTATTTCCTTGCAGGGTGTGTCGGGTGCAAGTCCACAAGCCTATCGAAATCTCATTGACAAGGCTCAAGCTGGCTCACTATGGGTCATTATTATCGTTGGGGTCTGTTGAGTTAGTTGCGGAAAATTTATTAATAAATCTTATTCTTGCAAAGGTCGACGCCAACGCGCAAACCAAATGAAAGAGCATACGACCGAGAATATTGCGACGTGGGAATGCTTTACAACGTTCTTCGAAAAGTATACAGCGGCACAGGAACGAGTCGATCAGAGCAGCAAGCAAATTAATAAAATATCTGCAATAGATAAACGGACGCAATCTGGTAAGAAGTGTCACACAAATGTCAGTTGACAACACATGGGTTAACGGAATGCCTCACGTTTTTAGCCCTTTCTCCTAAAGAACGCTCTTAGGAAGTAAAACGATTAGGCGCCTGCATAGCATGTCTTAAACCGTGGCATTCATATAGGTTCTGTAAGGGTCGGTGTGAGAAATGCTCAAGGAAGCACCACACTCTATTGCATTTTGAATCCATTAAGAACGAGAAGTCGTCTAGTAGTAGCGTGCAAAAGTCGCAGCGTTTTGAATGATGAACACGTTTTATTAGCTTCCGCCATTGTTCATGTATATACTGAAAACGGTTTATTTATTCCAGCTCATGCTTTGTTAGATTGCGGATCAACTGATCACTACATTTGGGATAGATTTTCCAAATTAATAAATGCCAAAAAGGTAATAAATAAATCGCTTGTAGGAGGAATAGGTGTACAGTCAAAAGGTTACTGCAAATTAATGATTGGGTCTGCTGTTAGTGATTCTGACCGATTTGAGATTCAAGCGTCTATTAAGCTCGACGTGATAGCTTCGGACGGTACATAGTACGTCTGCCCTTCTGCGCTGACTCAACCCTTCTTGGCGATTCTATAGATACTGCCACACGTCGATTTGCGGCGTTGGAACGCAAGTTTGATAAACAACCACTTATGAAACAAATGTATTCAGAGTTCATTG
This sequence comes from Merodon equestris, assembly GCA_958301585.1. Taxonomy (NCBI): domain Eukaryota; kingdom Metazoa; phylum Arthropoda; class Insecta; order Diptera; family Syrphidae; genus Merodon; species Merodon equestris. Next base: position 96,586,283 of record OY284413.1, read on the forward strand.
AAGAATACGAACGTCTTGGTCATTTAACAGTGGAGAATAAATTCGATCCATGTAAACCGCACTATTTTATGCCTTACCATCCGGTCTTCAAGTTATCTAGTTCCAGTACAAAAATAAGGGTTGTATTTGACGCGTCTTGTAAGACCACACACGGAGTCTTCTTAAACGACTTATTGTACACTGGCCCAAAGTTACAGGATGACTTAATGATAATTCTTCAAAGGTTTCGTCTGTTTCCTTATGTTATAACTGCCGATATTCAACAGATGTACATACAAGTACTGGTTCACTCGGAAGTGAATATTAATTAATGAATATCAATTAATTTTATGGCGGAAAACAAAGAATGAGCCAATTAAGGTTCTCCGACTTCTGACAGTCACATATGGTACTGCTCCTGGAGCATATTTGGCAATAAAAACGCTGCATCAGTTAGCATATGATTATAGCGATAAATATCCCATCGGAGCCAGGTTTCTTAAACATCATTTCTATGTGGATGATGCTATGATAGGCGCAGACACCCTCGAAGAGCTAATTAAGGGTCGGCATCAGTTGGTTGAACTATTGAATAGAGGTGGATATACAAAGGCTGAATAGGCCCCCGCTGACGCATCCGAAAATCCATGGTCCATCCACGCAGTTCAATGTCTTCTGATAAGGTAAAAATGCATCGTGGTACCTGAATCTGTTCGAAATAGTGTAATGCTTCTTGGCAGTGAAGCCATTTGTCAGCCAACTGGAGTGGAAGTGCATCATCCGAGCCAAGTTTGAGCTAGGAAGACCACAATTCCTGGAAAAGCATCTTGAGTAATACAACCGAGGGTGCCAAAAACCCTAATGGATCAAAGATGTGGGAAATTTCTGACAATAATGAGCGCCTAGTAGGAGTAGTAGTCAATCAGATATTGGATCCCGATAAATCCCCAGCATCGTGATCATCGATTGTGAGTATTCTGAGTCACTATTTGACAATGAACAGTCATTTTCACAAAGAGTCATTCGTAAAAGCCAGCAATTGGAGTTCTAACTTGCGTTCGAAAGTAGCGACCCAAGTTCTGACTGAGGGGTGCAGGAGATCGTCAGCTCGACGTCGTATAGCAACACCCGCGAGGCATTTGGATACTGCGTTTGATAGTCCGCTGCGATTTGTTTTAACACCCGTACCGCCAAAAAGGGACCGGATGCTGTTCCAGAGGTGACCGTACAAAGTCGAAAGAAGATGTCATCTGACGGTTTATTGCGCCAAACTTTGGAAGTCTCTATGCAACTTGTCGATCCAAATTTGCCAAAACATTTTTACTACATCAGCAGTAAATACATACTTGTGTTGTCGAAAACGGAGACAAATTCCAAATAAGTTACGTTGAATAGGCGGTCCTACCAATAATCGGCTGTTGAGAGAATTACCTACTGAATCCTTTGCAGAACCGTCGACACAATTCGCAATTTGGTTGACGAATCATCCGACTTCAAGACAGCATGGTGGGGCAGGTAGAAGCACTGCCCGGGATTAACTGGAATTTCGGAAGGTGGAATTGGAACCATAAGACCAAGATTTATGTATTCTTGCATGAATCTGACGTACATTTCGTGCAATTTGGGATCCATTTTGAACCTACGTTCCATACCTCAGCTTCGTCTTCCAACGTACCGTCAGTTAATGGCGTCACCTCATCCAGCTCCCAAAGCCTGTGCAGCAAAACGTCAACGACTAAAGCGGAATGTAGCGATGAAACTGGAACTTGCTGCTGTTGTTTCGTATCCAAAACGGTCCTGATACTACCCATCCAAATGCTGTTTCCTGGGCAACTGGCAGCCCGTCCAAACCTAAAATTTGATTACCTATCAAAATACACCATAAATTGTCTGCTCCATGTAGCATATCAATAGGGGCACTTGAGTTGAAATTGGGATCAGAGAGATCCAGGTTCTTAAGGTGCGACGGAAGATTAGATGTCAGCTTGTTAATAACAAAGGCATCAACCGACAACTGAGCTTTGTCAAACTGGGAGCGGAGATTAATAGATACACATCCCCGAACTTGGCCAGCATCCGTAGATGATAACCCTAGAACCGGAGTTCTTGCATGCTTCCGAGGGAGGCCGAAACGCTGAGCGAAGGATTCGACTATAAATGGAAGTTGGGAACCTGAATCAATCAATACCTGACAGATTACTGAATTGCCTGAGTTGTCCTGAACCGTGGCCATAACCGTTGAAAGAATCGTTTGCCTACGTAGACAAACATCGGGCAGCGACGAATGGTTGGTTACTGGCGGAGGAACATGCGAGGAATGGCACTACAAACGAGCGGCGTTATTCGATATTGAGAGATGTAAATGACGGACACTGTGAGAGTAAATGGTCTTCTTTACACTTAGGACACGATGCTTGTGACGATTCGGCGAAATGGGTTCGAACCGTGGCTTGGGGTTTATTGCGCTATACATTCGTACGATTTAATGACTGGCACGACTCTAGCGCGTCGCATCTTGCTTCTAGGAAACTTATGAGTTCACCGAATACACAATCATCTCGCGAACCGACGTGGTTAACCCAACGTTGTTTTGTATCGTCATCAAGCTTACCCAGAAGTAAATAAATTAACCAAGGGTCACGATCATTTGCGTTAAGTGCATTGAGTCCGCGTACAGCTTCATCCGTACCATCTGCAATCTTGCGTAACGAATGCACATTACCACTGCTTACACTCGGTAGTGACAAAAAGGTTGGAATGTACGATTGGACTACAAGGTGCATGCGATCATACCGGCGTTATAACCAGTCCCAGGCTTCGATGTGATTATCCTCAGAAACGGGTAAATGCTTAATAATATTAGCAGCATCCCGAAGAAACGACTTAAGATAATGAAACTTCTGTGTAGCAGACAGTTTCTTCTCCACTTCGACGGTACCCATAAAGGAATACCGAAACGAGGGCGAATCTTTATGTTTTCCGAGAAGGTTGTAACTATAAATTTTAACAACTGAACCGAGGAACAACTTTCCGCACTTGCATTTAGTTGGTCTAAGAAGGGTGATTGTTGTTCCGCCAATTTCTCTAAGACCGAAGTCTCACGAGTAATCGATTGCCTCTCGAATGGACCTTTTCAATTTGGCATGTGCACTGAAGTATTTTTCTTCGTATTTGACGAATTCTTCTTCGAGTTTTATATAGTATGTTCACTTGCCTTTTCTAGGCATTTGTTATGTAAGCCCAAAAATTCAGACCACGTAGTGTCTAGTTTCTGCAATCGAATCTCAAGGGTCACAATTGTCATTTCTGGCCCGACATTATCTGCAAAGACCGCAGTGCGCGTGAAACGGCACTTTGCATTTCCGCGCTTGAGATTGATCAGATTCATTTTCTTTTTTTTTTTTAAGTTTTTATGAACAGTTTATAACACCGATATCTACACAATTTGGTTTATTAGTTATTTAAACTATCCGGCTCGAAGGACCAGTAAATTTATTAGGGATTCGACGAACTTCCACGACCAAGAAAGCGAGTAGAGAAGAAAACAGCGGGTATCCCAAACAAATCGAACAATAGTTTATTATAAATATCTTTCACTGACATAACTGGTGTTTTGCGCGAACAAATTACAAGTCTCCGAGTACATCCTTGGTCAACAATCAGCAGCCATCAAGAGAGATGATTTAACACAAATACATACAAAGAACATGAAGGAAACCCTTCGTCGGCTATCACATGCGGCCTCACGACTCACTTCCCATCTCCTCTTTCAATTTAAATTCCGTGAGGCGAGCGCTATCACATGCCAGCCTCAGATGAGTCATACGTCTTTTTCAATTTCCTCTTTCGACATACATTCGTGAGCCGAGCGCCTACTTTTTTTTTTCATTTTGAAGTTGTCTCCGTGAGATAAAGTAGAGCTCTACGCATTTTCTGCAAGCAACATCCGACATGATTGCGTCCTTTCCCCACAAAGTACGAAAAGAAATGAAATGGAAATGAAAAATAACGAACAAAGAGAAAGAGAAACGTCAATGTGAATCGTGAAGAATTTCGCCCGCGACTCACCGGGAATTAAATTCTCCATCTCATTCGCACTCATCTCCTTTCTCTTTTAATCTTATGTGAGTCGTGAGGCCGCATGTGATAGCCGACTTCGCACACATTCAATGTTGTCATCAGCGTGTGTGTGTGTGTGGTGTGGCAGAGAACGTGTACACAGAGCGAAATCGTGTGGTAAATGGCGTAATGGTCTCTGGTGTGAACATTATGCCCATATCACAATACTGTGTTTGCGTTGGCTTCGAGTGACGTTTAACATTCAACACAAGGAATTCAATGGGTCATTTGCAAATACTGCGTCTGCGTTGGCGACCTTACGTTCGTTGAAAAATGAGGGAAATAAGAGAAAATGAGAACGAGAGAAAACGTAACTTCACGTAACCAAAGTACACAAAAGTCAAACATGTTGGAAATTTTAGTGCGTTGGAACAGATGTAGTAAACAACCACCAGATAGGTGTAGGTTTTTTATATTTGCGTGAAATGTCACTTGAACGCATGTTTGGAGCATTAATTTTTTTTTCATATATCATACATTACTAGTTATTCATAAATTGCTAATAAAGTAAAAGAAGTTCAACAAATTATATAAACTAAATTAAGAAATTCCACAAAATTTTGGTACCTTCCTAGAGCCTCCGACACAAATTTAAAAGTCCACCCCTTTCCATTAACTTAACTGTGGAACCATCTGTCTATCTTCCGCTGAGCAGTGGGCATTTTATCCCATATTTAACAACTATTTACAACAAACCCTCAACTAAAATAATTATAATTGTGTAAAATAATCGACCTTAAAAGTAAAATCCTTCTGGGAGACAATGTTTGAACAAAATTGTGATTTTTTTACGACACACCTATTTTTACGGCCAGAATGCAAAAGTTTACTAAATATGACACAAATAAGTGTACCACACTCCAAATTAGCAACAAACTTGATGTCATTGTAATAGGAACTACAGCTACTTCTATGAAACATTATTTTGTTCCGTCCTTTAGTTTCGAAATAGCTGTTATTTAGCAATAAAAATAGTACGACTAACATAAAAGAACACACCTATTTTTTTGACCACCTGTATATATAAAATGACGTACTTATACTCTGTGAAATTGATATCTATGACTATGATATAACATTTTTATCAAATAAAAGGATTCAACAGCAAATTCTTTAATAAAAATAAAAGAAAGGGTGGTGGCAAGGCCATGTTCCTAAAAAAAAAACATAATATAACATAACATAACAAAGAAAGGTCAGTGACTTGCGGAAATTTGTCCTTCAATATTATTATAAACAATAACAAAATGTCACTTATTGTAATCTACATACCACCACAAGAAAATGTTCATCATCAAATGTGCAATCACATTGACCATTTCCATAAACGCAAAAATAAGATAGTCATAGGAGATATAAATATAAACGTTGAAATTAATGAAAAACATATAAGCAAATACTTAAATATGATAGCATCTAAAGGGTTCTTAAATGTCATTTCATCTTATACAGGAGTCAATGTTGCTGGAGACACAAATTCACTAATCGATCATTGCTTAATACGAGTTACAGATGATAACATAATGTCAGCAGCAGCAGCAATATATTGTGGAATTAAACAGAAAAAATATGTGGAAATTTTTGAAAATAACATCAACCAACTATATGTTTCTAGTAGACAACTTGTGCACACAATAGCAATCTATAACTAAAGTGAGCTTAATAAATATTACACCGGAAACGAATTTTACGAGGGATTAAATAATGCATTCTCGGAGATTATACAGTCTTCCACTCTTATACGACACCATAAGCAGAGCAACAACGAACACAGGTAGATGACAAATGAATTAAGAAGTGCATGCAAGACGGGAGATAGACCATACAGGCAGTATAAAAAATAACGCGAATGAAGAATACGCGAGAGCATATAACATCTTTTGTAATAACATCTTTTGTAATAACCTTGCCTCCATATGTCAGGTAGCTATCTTGAATTACAGGACGGTTGCGACAAAATAGAAAGCATATCAGTTTACGAATATCTTAGTGTTATGGTGGACTACAATTTTAAGTGGAGCTATCAAATAAAACAACTTACTAAGAAGTTACGCCAATCCGCATATGCTCTCTACCACCTGAGCAAATTCTATCTACCATCCTTTTTATTCCAATGCTATTTTGCTCTAGTCGAATTTCATCTGAGGTATGGAGTGCTTGCATGGGGACTAGCTCAGCAAATGACAAATCTCCTCTCCTTAGTAAGCAGTATTCAAAAGGCTATACGAAAATCGTAAGCGGCATACAGCTATCAACAGACCCCGATCTATGAAGACAGTAGAATGCTGAATATTAAAAACATCTACAAACTATGAATGTTTTGGGTATTTCGGATGTGGATACAGATATAGGAAAAGTATAATATTGGTTTCGGATACGGTTGCGGATATGAAATTATTTCGGATTATCCATTAGTTTCGGATGGTTTCGGTTATGCTTATAATAAACAAAACCAACATTATTAGTTTTTATTTTATTTTGTTATTCAATGGCCCCTATTGCGAGTGTTGATCAGTGTTCGAATCGACAATTGTCGATTGCGTCGATTGATTCCTTGATTTGGTATTGTGTAACTCAATCGACAAATAAATGTTCAAATGAATAAAAAGTACATTATTGTGAATGATATAAATTTGACAAGCGTTTGACGTACATATTTGCTCGCAAATTCGTAATTTGTAGTAGTAGCAGGTATAACTGTCTTTATTGCATTTTTCTTAAATAAATTGTATGATATTAATAAGTAAAAAAACATTATGACATCGACGGAACTATTTATGAGTGATTCTGATTCAGAATCTGATCATACAACGTCCCTCAAGAAGAAGAAGAATTGCATGAAGAGACGAGCGGATCATATTCCAATGAGTCTTGATGAGCAGTATGAAGAAGAACTTTCTGAGGCAAATGAAGCAGCACAGATAAGAAATAATATTCTATTAGGTCTAAATTCATAATAGTGGTTATTTATTAATAAAAAAAATCACAACTAAAGTCTTTCAGTTCTTTTCAATCACATTTGTATCATTTAAAACTAAAAGTAAATAAATAAAAGCAAATTCAGTTCATTATTAAAAAAAACAGTTCGATTGCACCGGAGAGAAAATATTATTTAAGTATCATTATTAAGTTGGGCTCTCTGCAGCTCCAATATTTGTCGCTTTAAATTTAGTTTAAGTGTCCTATCTCTTTGGCTGCATTCCACTTCGTTTATCAAGAGCTTCAGTTTTTCTCTTTTTATTGCTAAACAGTCCTTTTTAAAATCTTTACTAATGTAGTATCTTTTTCTTGTGTATTCTTCGATGCTCTTAGAGCTTTCTTTGATTTGCTGCATAACATCTATAAGACTTTTATAAAAATGTTCTTGATTTTTCGTTGGTGTTCTTAATAATGTAAGCCTATTTTCTTTAACAAATTTGTTTTCTTTGATTGTTTGCTGTTCGCTTGCCGGTGAGGTTTGAAATAGATTTTCAGTTGGGTCTGCCACTAATTTATTTTCTCCCAGACCAAATTCTCTTCCAGGTAGGTTCATATACCTGTCCATTTCCAACAGGCCAATAACACTCTCCTCTAATTGAGTAAATGAGTGTAATTTGTTTGGGCCACCACCGGTCGATTTCATTTCAAGTTTGTTTTGCGCCTTCTTTTTTCGCGTTTTAAATTTGAAATCAGTCCAAACCTTATTATTAACTCCAAATTAGTACTAATGTATATTTATTATGCGTGTTTGTTCTTCCTACCTTTACCCATTTCTCCCAACTACGTACAGGAGGACCATGGCTATTTAGATCTGCTGCTAGCATTTCCCATCTTTTTTTTGCATGCGTTTTAGTGCAAATTCCCTTCGCTAGATCGGGATTTACTTCCATATAAGAAACCATCATCTCCATCTGCTTCTTATTTGTTACTTGTTTCGCCCTAAAATATTTCTACTGTTTATTCATGTATTGTTTTTTTTAAACACTTACATTTTCTTCTGAATGAATGGATTAATCCTCAAACAACAACCAACGATGGCAAATTTCCAATCGACTACGAACGATTGTCAAATCGACAAATGTCGATCGCTGTGACGATTCACAATACCAACACATTCAATCGACAATCGACTATCGAAAATTGTCGATTGTCAATCGACTATCGACACTCACAATATGGGTAGACGTTTGATGATCGAAAGACGTCGCTGATCGACACTCGCAATAGGGGCCAATATCTATTTAGGATTACCACAACACATTATTAAAGGTCGTTGTGTATTAAAGCGTAAGAGCTAAAATAGGAATACATAACAAATGTTACTAAAATATAAAAAAAACAGCTTTCTTTTCAATAAAATTTTTAAGTAATGAAACAATTACAAAATATTTACTTTCAATTCATTATAATATAAATCTGAGCAACTTTTGTCCCACAGAGCCGATTTCTTAAGGGGTTAAAAATTAACCTAGCAGCACTAAAAAGCTGCTCACTCGTTCCACTTAATTTTTAAATCTTTTTTAAGTGTATACATTAATGAGATCAGTGAAGCAATTCTTCATGATTCGTTTGTAATTTCTTCGAATGGCTTTAATATTGCAAGTCAAGTCTCTCATCAGCAGTTAGAATAGGTATAGCCTGCGTTCCCGAATACATCATTAAAGGGTCTTTTAATTTCAGTATTATTTCCATCATGTAAAAAGTCGAATTCCATCTGTAAAAAATATATGTACGAGGGTGGTCCGATAGGTATCTACTTAGCCTACAAAAGAAAAACAAAAATTTTGGAGAAATGGCGATTTATTTTTCAATATAGTCTCCTTTTAGCTCGATACACTTGACCCAGCGATGCTCCAACTTCCTTAACCCGTCTGAAAAATAGGTTTTCTCGAGGTCTGCAAAGTAGGCCTCCGTGGCGGCGATGACCTCCTCATTCGACTGAAATGAGGAGTTTCAAGTTTGGAAACAAAAAAAAAGTCGCACGGCGCCAAATCTGGAAAATACGGTGGATGGGACAGCAGTTCGTAGCCCAATTCGACCAATTTGACCGTGGCGAGGGCGGAGGTGTGAGCCGATGCGTTATCATGGTGGAAGAGCACTTTTTTCTTCGCCAAGTGGGGCCGTTTTTTCTTCAGTTCGGCGTCGAATCGGCCCAATAATTTGGTCATCCCTGTGACAGTTTTGCCCTTCTCCAGGTAGTCGATGTGGATCACACCTTGTGAATCCCAGAAAACGGTGGCCATCACCTTTCCGCCCGATGGGACAGTCTTCGCCTTCTTCGGAGCACGTTCACCGGGTAAAGTCCACGTTCGACTGTTCCTTGGTCTCTGGTGTGTACCAGTGGATCCATGTTTCGTCGACTGTCACAAAACGACGCAGAAACTCCTTCGGATTGCCCTTAAACAGCGTCAAACACTGCTCTGAAGTGGTCTCACGGTTGCGCTTGTTGTCCGGAGTGAGCAAATGCGGTACCCATCGCGCCGACAGCTTTCTCATGCCCAAAATTTCATGCAGGATATGTCCCACGTGATCTTTTGAAATGCCTACTGTCTCAGCTATCTCGCACACCTTCAATCGGCGGTCTGCCAATACGAGATCGTGGAGTTTTGTCACGAAGAGAAGAGTCACCGTACACAGCATCCAAACGCTCTTTGATTTCGCTGCGCGATTTCCCTTCCAAAAACAAGAATCGAATTACCGACCGATATTGCTCTTTTTCCATTTTTCTAAAATCCGCGGACACTCCCGCTTCCACACGCAGTCAAAACAAAACTACGAGTCTGATCCGGCTGAAATTTCGACAGTACCCGTCTACTAGAATGCACTACACGATAGTAAGTTGCTCTTGCGATACTGGCGGTGAGGCTAAGTACTTATCGGACCACCCTCGTATGTATAATACGTTCATATTTCAAAATAAAAGAAAAATAATCCTAATCTTGACTAGAAAAAAAACAATGTAACGGACTTGATGGCGCTTGGCAAAAACAAAGAACTTGTCATAACATGTCTCATCTCATATCCGAAATTATCCCAAACTTTTAAAGACAGTTCGGTTACTAATAGATTTCTATATCAGATATCCGATATTATGGGTTACGTTTACGGACCTCCATAACAACCCTAGCTTTAATACACCACGAAGACATCAAGGACGCTACGACATTCCAAGGTCCTGGAACGTACGGTACATATGGTACCAAAGATATTCAACGAACTGCCGACGTCCTTCATCAACACAAGACACCAACTAATAAAGAACGTTAAAAATCTGTATTTGAATTCAAAATTACTATTTATTTATTTATTTATTATTATTATTTAAAATCCTCAAACAATTAAAATTAACATAGACCTGGAGTGATCGATATCTGAAAGCGCCGCACGTGCTATCGAATCACTAGAAGTTAACGACAAAAACTAGGATGCGCTCAAAATCCTAATTATATGTTCGGAGCATGTAAGGAAATTATTTGATGTTACACCAGTTCAAAGGCCATCCGCAACAGCTTTACGTGAACTAGCCGACTGCATCAATAGCAATCGATGTGCATTGGCTTCTTTGGGAGGTCCTACCGAAGCTTGGGATAATCTTATTGTGCACCTGGTCACCTCAAAGCTTGATTTTACCACACGTACCAAATGGCAAGAGTAACATCCAGTTGGCGAATTACCCACTCTTAAGGACTTTATTAAATTCATTGATAACCGATGTCAGATCATGGACTGCACAGACACAACCATCCAGGCGAGTACAAATTCTTTAAATTCAGCACTTAGAAAACCTCGTTCAAGGGCATTTACAATTACAAAATCTAAAATACAATGTTCGTATTGTTAACACGTAGGGCATTGTATAAACAAATGTTTTATATTTCTTAAACCCTCCCTCATAAAAAAATACAGTCCTTTGTCCAAAAAGCTGAACTTTGTACCAATTGCCTTCACGACGATCACATTTTAAGAGATTGTAAGGCTTTCGCATGCCACAATTGTAATTCGCCCCATCACACCTTGCTCCATTCAGTTTCTACCCTAAATAAATAAATGTGTAAAAAATGTACCTGTCTTTCAAGCTGAACAACAATCCATCATCTAAATTCAAAACAAATATTACTATCAAATCTTGTTTCAATGAATTTATCTTTAGCGTCGAAGCTACGATAATAACAAAAATCATTGATGTAATACCAGAAAGACCGATCGTTGTAAGCAGCTGGCCTTTTCCCTCAAATATCAAACTTGCTGATCCGTTGTTCGCGACAGCACAACGAATAGATATTTTAATTGGAGCGAGTCACGTTTTCACAATGCTCGCAGTTGGGCAAATTAATATGATGAATGGCTGGCCAACTCTCCAAAACACTGTTCTAAGATGGGTCGTCTCGGGTGTAGTCAGCGAAGAAAAAGCCTTCAAACCTGTTTGCAATCTCTGTGAGTCTAGCGTTGGGAGTATTGAGAACTTAATGCAGACATTCTCCAAAGTCGAAAATGTATTTGATTAACCAACTCAGACAAAACAAGAAGGGAATGTGAAGAATTATTTTGCTCCACTTTTGAGAGGCTTCGATGCGGGTGCTATGAAGTTCGTCTACCATTCAAGAGTGATGTCTCCGAATTAAGTGATTCTTATAAAACAGCGTTTTAAAGATTTCTGTCGTCAGAAAAGCGAATCTACAGAGACTCAAATATTGCTACGCAGTATATAGCATTTATGCTTCTGTGTCTCACATGCAAGTTGATGATAAAATTGAATTTGATAAACCTCATTATTTCCTCGCTCACCATTGTGTGATTAAACCGGAAAATGCAACAACGAAACTCCGCGTAGTATTCGATGTTTCTACCAAAACTAATATAGGCAAGTCCCTCAATGTCATCATGTATGTTGGACCTATTTTGCAGTGAGATTTATTTACTCAAATTTCGTTACTATAAATATGTATTCACAGCAGACATTGGTAAAATGTATCGCCAAGTAAAACTACATTCTATCTAACCACTCGTGTCTTACATCAATTGGCTGATGATGAATCCATTAGGTATCCATTGGAAGCTGCAGTTCTGAAATCGGATTTTTATGTCGATGACGTCATCACTGGAGCCAACACTACGAGATATAAATCTTAATTTTAACGTCTTTCTACTCGTTTTTATTTATTTCCGTCTGGCTTACATATGGCTTATTTCTAAGAAAATATTAATAAAAAATTTAGACACTATAATTAATTTCTTAACTTTAAACTTAACCTACCTTAACTACATAAATAAATAAACTTAAACTAAGCTAAAATATTCTTAATCTATAATTAATGATATGAACACTGGTCTGGTGTGTAAGTTGCATCGGACATGTGTTCATCCCTTTAATTGCACCCTTTTCAGGTAAGGGTCGTTGTTGGCGCTATTTTATACGTGCCGCCTATGGATTGATTTCACTTTCATGAGTGGATTGTGAATGCAACCACCAGAACAAACATTTTTGTCTGATCGCGTCTTCCGGTTGAAGCCGGGGTGCTGTACCGAAAGTACTTAGACCGAGCGACGACATACGGGTCGTATAAGAGTCGCCTGTATCTCGCATGGCGTCGGAAGTGATATATCAGAAGGATACCATTATCATCATGTATGTAGCCCTTAGTATCTAAATAGATAAATGCTTCGGGTGGGATAAAGCCAGACAGTCTTGTTTTCTTGTGGTATAACTGCTTGGGGTAATAAGCCCCAAAGATCAGGCTGTTATCGCGCATAATTGCTCTTGCTATATGACCCCAAGTCAATTTAATAAGATAATTATCAATTTTAATCAACCCAGCCTTATCGTACAGAACCTTGTTAGGGTAGTATTTGACATACTGTGACTCTGGTGTTCGATATAAGCCCAGGCAACATCGTCCGGTCATTGTTGGATAATGGCCGTGTGTCAACTCGTTTACTTTGCTTTAAGTCGAAGGTTGCTCCAATGGATGAAAACCGATTACCAATACCTCGACTAGAATTATGTGCCGCTGTAATGCTGATTGAAAGAATTCGAGCTGCAACCCAATGTAAGTTCAGAAACTACTATTATTGGACTGATTCAAACGTTGTTCTGTGTTGGATATCATCAGAAACCCATCAATGGTCAACTTTCATAGCCAATCCAAACAGTGGTTTCATATTGACGGCAAACGCAACCCTGCCGACATATTATCTAGAGGGGCAACTCCAAGTGAATTAAACAAAGCAGACATGTGGTTTTATAGACCATCATATTTACAACAACGGAATAATGATTGGCCTACGAATTCAAGCATCCAATCTTATTACAGGAGGATAATTTTTTTTACCTAAGCTCTTATGATACATAATCATGAAAGGTATCATCACCTACGGCTCAAGGCCTATTGGCTATCGTTAGACAAAAATGTTGGCCAGTACATGGTAAAATACTCGCGAGAAAGGTCGTTAATGTGTTCTTTGCTTTAGGAGTAATCCGAGAACGATTTACCCGATCTTGGGTGATTTACTTTATGAGCGTGTTCATCCATCTCGCCCATTTGAAGCTTGGGAACAGATTTTTGCGGTCCGTTTTTAATTCATTTTAAACGAAGAAGATTTATATAGCCATTTTCTAAGCACTAAGGCAGTTCATTTCGAGGTAGTTTATAATTTGAGCTCAGCTGCATGCATGCGCTACGTCGATTTTTTTGTAGGAGAGGGTTAAGTAGATTTATCTACAGCGATAACGGTACAAACTATATGGGTGTTAAGAATGAAATAAGCGAATCGCACACACTTTTCAATTCTCAAGCGTTCAAGGATACTGTAGTGAATTGTCATGGTGATGACGGTATCCAGTGCCGTACTATACCACCCAGGTCATCACATTTTGGAGGTATTTGGCATCTCTGACTTTCGAGGAATTCAACACTATGGTAATTGAGGTAGAAGCGATTCTCAATTCCCGTCCTATATCGTCTCTATCCGAAGATCCCTAAGATCCTCAGCCATTAACACTTGGGCATTTTCTAGTGGGTGGTCCTTTATTGACTTTGCCAGGTTGATTTGACGGATAACAAACTAACTTATCTAAGTAGATGGCAGCGTGTGCAGTGGTTAATGCAACAATTTTGGCACAATTGGAGTAATGATTATCTACACAGTCTACAAGAAAAAGGAAAACGGAGAGAGATGACAAAGAGTTTTCGATTAATCGATGACGAGAATGTTCCACCACTGAAATGGAGTTTTGGTCGCATAATTAAACTACATCCAGGGCATGATAGCGTTGCTCGCATCGCAGATATCCAAACAGTGAAAGGGAAAACATCACGTACGTTAACTGAATTATGCGTTCTGCCAAAGGTTGAAGAAGCTAATGTCCTTCAAAGTGGGGAGGATGTCCGTCCGCAATAACAATATGGAAAAACGCGCATGGAATTACGTTCATAAGTTCCATTTCGCATCATCAACACCTGTACCAGTATCAGCAGTACCAACATACTTTTCTATTGACTGGAATTTCCGTGTTTTTTTTTGCTATATATTACACGCTGACGACAGGAAAGGAAGAGGGTTTGGAAGTAAATGGAAGAGAAAACCAAATATATTGTTACTGACTAACTTGGATCGGTTCAAACTTCGCACCCGACTGTACTCAATAAGTGCTTTGAAAAAGTGGATGAATTCCAAAATCTAAGAACCGTACTGACTTTCAAAAACAACATAAATATTGCAGTAAATAAAAGACTGCATATGGGCAAAGGGTCCTTCTTCACGATAAAGAGAAAACAAATCTTTTGTACTGCAGTGTCAAACTCTATATTTATAAAACCATAGTAATATCTGTGACACTTTGAGGATATGAAACTTGATCTCTGACTAAGGTCGGGCAAAATAGATGGCAGGTCTTTGAAAACAAGATCGTAAGGGGAATCTGTGGTAGAAATAAGGGCAAAGAAACAAGCGAATGGAAAAACCTACACAATCAAACATTAGAGGAACTATTCAGTCGCAACCATTGTCCGAGTAATAATGGGCAGCACACGTAGATCGATAAACAGTCAAAAAAATAATGAGTGGACAACCCGAAGGAAAAAAACCCGCGCATGGGAGGCCAATAGAAGGATGGTCATAGAAGAGGTTGAACATAACAGCGAAACATAGAAGGAATACATAGGGAGACTTGACGAAGGGTTGTCAACAGGGCACTGAACTTCCCTCTTTCGAATGGCCGCTAATAATAAATAACGATAACAATTTCTTTTGATCATTGTGTACACAAAGGAAAATCTCTCCAGAGAAAGAACTCTAGCGATACATTTCTACAATTGATACATCGCCGCACTTTTTTGTGCTTTCTTTAAAAAATGTCCACCGGCAATACATTAACACATAAAGCATTATATATGTTATTGCAGTCATTCGATATTACTGTTAATTAAGTTCCCGATACATGCGTACCCCACGACAAACAGGACTATAGTGTCGTATACATTGTATGGTTAATTTTTTTCCTGAAGTCAAAAGACTACTGTTTATTGTCGACTTCGATCGGTGGATTGTGAAAATTTTTTTCCTAAAAAATATTGTACTCAGGGTATTAGTATCCCGCTGAGGAGAAACGCCACGAAATACGATTTTGATGACCTTTCAAAAAATTAAAAATTTTAAACAATAAGGCTTCTTGCCTTACAAAAATTAATCAAAATAACACAAAGAATGTAATATTCGGGGTGTTCAGTTGAATTACCTATGACGCAACGCATACAGCACACCAACCCTTGCGCTGACGCAGCACGTACTCCAAAACATGTGTGTGCCGATGACCCATTATGCTGATGGTGCATTGCCGGCAGTAATTTAGCTTTAAGCAATTAATATAATTGTTAGTATTATGCTGACGGTGTATTGCCGGCAGTTGTTAAGATAAGCTAAATTTAAGTACATATAAAAGATGTAAGCCAATTAGGAAAATATATCAGTCATTCTGAATCAATAGACACTGATCGTTTAATTTATCCAAGACAACTCCGACGTGAACAAGTTCAAGTGCTTGCTTCACATAACTACAAAAGATTATATCAAGTTTATGCGCTTGATATTTTAATTCGGGAACACGCTCCTGAAGACGGGGTATTGCAAATTAGTTTAACTTAAATTACTTAAAAAGACAATAATTGTAATGCTTCTGTATTGTAAGAGGGCATTTACCGGGGAATACTCAATATAATCTGTAAAATACGATATAGAAGCACAGGTTTACATTAGTTCACTAACTAACTTAAAGGAAAAAAGTACATATAATAACAGCCAGCTGTGCTTTAATCGTACTAGACGTGCCA
The DNA here is from genome assembly GCA_958301585.1 of Merodon equestris. Taxonomy (NCBI): domain Eukaryota; kingdom Metazoa; phylum Arthropoda; class Insecta; order Diptera; family Syrphidae; genus Merodon; species Merodon equestris. The sequence goes on from OY284413.1 coordinate 96,602,686, forward strand.
TAAGTTTCAATTTTACGTGCATTAATATCTAATATAAATAAATCTCAATTAGACGTTAGTAACGAATAACCTATGAATGCTATTTTTTATGCCATTTCTAACATTTAACTCATTATACAATTTTACCATGGCTATTTACATGCTAGAGCATTAAAGCTATCCAAACTTATTATGAAAATTGTTGATTCTTAAACATTTTATGAAACTGGTTGAAGTCAAATTCCTAAAAACTAATCAATATCAAACCTCATTATCTCGAAAACTAAGCAAAATATCAAAAAAAATTTTACTACTTATTTTTTTTTTATCTCATCGAGTTCTATAGGAAAACACCCTTAAAAGCCGACGCCACGGATAACGCAATTGTGCCGCTTTTGGGAAAATGAAATGTTACCCATCTTACTAACTTTAGACCCATCTGACAGGTATTTGTCACCAAGAAAATCGTCTGGCAATTTTTTTTTTATATTCAAAATAGTGTAAATTAAAATATATTCGAAAGCCAAACTTGTGAAAGTACATTTTTTTTGAATAATGAACTTGGAATTTGAAAAAAATAGTAGGTACGTATATTTGCAATCGCGCTAATCCAGCCAGAAGTTGATTTTCTTACTTCGATTACCATATATTAAATCGTATATATACCAACTCTTAGACTATAAGCATATTGCTAAAAATGAATAGATAAAATTGAATGAGTGAATGAAAAACAAAACTAGTGGAAAAAAAATTATAAAGATTTAATTTTAATGGACATACTAAAAAATTTAAAAAAAAGTTTTTCATCATAAAATTAATCGTACTCAAGAAAAGATGATAACTAAAGAAACATTAATCGAGGAAATGAGAATGAGATATGAGGATGAGGATGCCGTTTCGAAGGGATATTAAGGCAGAAATTCGAACAATAGCTGGAATTCCTATATGGAATAAGCAATACCCATATCCCCTTTCTGCAAACGCCTTTATAAACAAAGGAGTCACGAGAATGATTGATGACGAAATTATAAGGCCATCGGAAAGTCATTATAACTCACCAGTGTGAATGGTACTAATGACGACGGATCATTAAAATTGAGAATGGTGATCGAATATACAGAATTAAATGCAAATACAATTGCAGATAATTCCGGACATCAATGGAATTTTATCGAACTTGGGAAAAACCAAATTATTTTCTACGTTAGATCTTGAATCAGGTTTTCATCAAATCAAAATGAGAACTGAAGATATAGAAAAAAACTGTTTTCTGTAAAATATGATTTTTTAAGAATGCCATTTGGGTTAACAAATGTCCTTAGTACTTTCCTAAGAGCTATGGACAACATCCTTAGAAATTTTGTTGGAAAAATTTGTCCAGTCACGACATTATTGTTTATTCCGAAAAAATAAATAAACATAAAGAAGATCTTGAGTAAATCATAGAGACGCTCAACAATCCACGAAAAAATCCGAAACTCTCCTAATAGACTGAGACATATGATCGAATAAGATACGTTCGATAATTTAATGACTATATTAAAAAGGTTCATTGATCCAGAAATTTATTTATTAGAAATTTTCAATATTAAATTCCTTCATGTAAAAACATTTCTAAATGATATAGCCAATAAAGAAGGGCAACCCGCAATAGTTCATCAAACACATACAAGACACATACACAACACACAGAAATAGTCGGGAAAATATAAAACAAATTCATGACATGTATTACTGGCCAAATATGCGAAAACAGTTTAAAGGATTCACTAGAAACTGCGACATTTGCAACAAACACAAATACAACAGGCACTTACAGTTGATACCAGTTGCAGAGGCTCCAATGTCAAAGAAGGAGGGAGTGCTTTCATGTAGACATATTTTCCGCCCTAACAATAAAATATCTCACATGCATCGATGCGTATTCAAAATTCGAACTAATTAAACCACTTGAGAGTAAGTTGAATATAGAAAACAAAGTATTGGAGCTTTTACAATTTTTTCCCCATTGTAAAAAGATATCCATGGATAATGAAAATGGTTTCATATCTATAATCTTTAAAAATTTAATGAACAGATTAAATGTAGAAATTTACTTTTGTGATCCTGGTCATGGCGCATCAAATGGGCAAGTACAAAGATTCATTCGACGTTAAGAGAAGCGACTAAGTGTTTAAAGGACTAGTATGAAATAATAGATAACTGAAGCATTGCTTACAGCAGCACAAGAATATAATCAATCCATCCATTCTGTCACTAAATTCAAACCATATGAGATTCTTTACAATACAATTAACCATGAGAATGCCCCTTTAAATCTGAAAGATGCACAAGGAAAAATGTTAGGAAGAATGAATGCAAAAAGAAAGCTAAAAACATATAAACCCAAAGAAGCAGTTTATGAGAAAAGTTTACAGTTTAAAAATAAAAATAAAATGGTAAACAATTAACTATAGGAAACAAATAGTTGTGGAAGATCTAGGAAATATAATCTGAGCTCATAACAGGTGTTACCATAAGGAAAATATTAAAAATTAAATCGCCTTAAAACTTCGGACGACACTATCATACTGCAGTCTGATAAAGACGTAAATGATGCAAATCTCAATCTACAAAACCATTTAAATAATACAATATAGTGGTTCACAAAATGGGGTATGCAAATAGGATGCGTCTACTGCCTGCACAACTTTTATTGAGTCCTTAAGACAGCATGTTTTAAATTGTTCTACTTCTCTGTCCCCAAAAAAAAGTTATCAAAAGACTCAAAACGTGGATCTCTAGTCATTTATTATATAAAATAAAAACTAAAAATAAACTCAGAATTAAATGTAAACGATACCCCAATAATTCTAATTTCCAGAGAAAATATAAGAAGTTATGTGACGAGCTTAAAAAGGAAATCCCAAAATGTCGTGATGCATATTACCGCTCTCGGTTTAGTGGCAATTTAAAAAATGAATGGCATCAAGTAAATTGTATCCTTAATAAAGCAACCCCAACTAAAAAACTTACTGTTATCCATGTTAACCAGTGCGAAGTGTCCGATAAACTTGTCATTGCAAATGAATCACATCCTACTTCACCAATATAGGAAAGAATTCATTACGATCTCCAATTCAATCTGTGTGTCATTAATGTAGGTCTCAGTAAACTTTTGTTGAACAGCGTCAAAGTAAAAGTTTTGTTTTCGAACACATTACGCCTCTTAAGGTGTTCAAAGCCATTGGTACCTTAAAAAAGTCAAATTCGTATGATGTTGATGACATTACCAGCCTTATGCTCAAGAAAATTGGTTGGTTTGTGATAGACGTGTTAGCAGATATTCTTAACAATTGCATTGTTGAGAGCGTCTCTGCTCAAAAAAAGGTGTTGCTACGGAAACCTCCGACTACAGGCCAATTTCACTTCTTCCTGTCCTCAGCAAACTTTTCGAAAAATTAATAAAAAATAGAATAGTGAATTTCCTCAACTCAACTAAGTTTCTCATTCCTGTTCAATTTGGTTTTCAAAAAGGAAAATCAACTGAGGACGCTCTCTTACAATTTTGCTCCCAAATAATGGCAAACCTAGATCAGAAAAAATGTACCGCAGGCTTATTTATCGACGTCACTAAGGCTTTTGATATGGTAGCCATAATATTTTAATAAGGAAATTATAAAAGGGTTATCGTGGCTTCATGTTTGAATGGCTTAAGTAGTACCTTAAAAATCGTTCAGAAAGAGCAAAATTAGACTAAATTAGGAGTGAAATCATGTTCTACAATTTGGGTGTACTCCAGGGTTCGGTTCTTGGACCAATCTTATTCTTAATTTACATTAACTCCTTGTTTTTACTTCATTTCAAAGGCAAACCTACTGCATTTGCTGATGACGTGGGCTTTTCCTATGGTTGCAACAGTCCTTTGGATCTGATATCTGACATTAACTGGGATATTAATTTACTGCGAAACTGGTTTGCCGAGCATAACCTGTTAATAAGTAAAAAAACTAAAATAATGCACTTCAGCTTGTCAGCATTAAACTTTGATGCAAACGTCTATTTTCATGCACCAGACTGCCAAAGATATACGTTGTCTATTTGTAATTGTGCACTTGTTCTGTCTGGTCCCTCTTTTTATAATGACTTAAGCTGTAGGGATAACTGTTTTTTAATAGAAAAAAAATGCGAATTTAAATATTTGGGGCTAACTATTGACCATAGAATGACTTTTTTTAATCACATAGATTCCTTAAAGAAATATTTTCGAAAAACACTTAAGGCCCAACCATAATAGGCATAAGCGAGCAGAAGCTTATGTCAGAACTGAACGAAATGCTCGTTTATGTTTCAACGAAAAGTCAAGTTACCCACAATGAACAGATGCAAGCAGAAGCAATCAGGAGGAAAAGAACTGTCAAATTGTTTTCATTCGATTTGTTTATTTTCGTGTGGCTTTGGCTTTTTCTTTTTTATTGAAATAAAAGCCATCTGCTTTATCATAGAGACACTTATTGTCCTCCACAAATGAAATCAACTTGTTAACAAACTCGTATTCCATATTTATTTTATCTTTTTTCTCTTTCCTAACCTCAAATGTCACCTGTCAAAATTGTGCGCGGAATATCTTCTTTCAAGAAGACCTTCCTTCTGCTCGCATCAGTTAACGAACATTTAATGAAACGTCACATCTGTCCATTATGGGCATGTCATAGGCTTTGCATGTAAGAAGACATTCCTCTCTGCTTGCTCCTGTCTATTATGGTTGGGCCTTTAGACATTTCTTCTATCTAAGTAAAATCTGCTCTAAAGAACTACTCAAAATGGTATACCATGGCATTTTTGATTCTAAGCTGCAATATGGAATCACGTGCTGGGGTGGTGTATACTTTAATAGAATCCAAAGTTTGTTAATATTGCAGAAAAATATGTTGGAAACCAAGTAAATATCCTTGTTATTCGTTGTTCTGTGACTTGAAAATTCTTCCTGTCCGTCATTTATATTGTTTTAAAGTACTAAAAACTTTCTTTATGAGGTCTGAAAACCGTAATTTTCATTCTGATTTCGTCTCATAACCTACGTGGAAATTCCTCATATTTGTTACCTGTTCCAATGTTCCGTACTACTGCCTATCGTAATTTTTATTCCATCTTATCGTTCCGACTATTTAACAAACTTCCTCAATCATTCAGGACAATCTCAACACCCGGTTTGTTAATAAAGCGAAGAAAGCATTGACTTTTCAATTACAATTATGCGAGTATAGAATCTCTCATTACAGGCTCCGCATTTTTATCATTCACTGACATAATGGTATAATTGTTTATAACTTTTGTCTCTTTAAAATGTCCTTACAAGGTTTTTAGTTAACTCTTCCTTGCATTTGCAATTTTGTTGTTTTCTTTTTTTCTCTTTCTATGTTGTTTTCTTTTTATTTATATTACTTCAATTTTAGTTATTCAAATTACTTTAAGACTGAGGCAGTCATTGTTTTATATCCTACAGACTATGCAAAATGCACATGTGCTATTTATATTTTGTCACCCCCTATTGACTTATTATATTGTAACTTATTGTGTAAACCACCCCTACAGACTGTGCAAAATGCACATGTGCTATTTATATTTTGTCACCCCCTATTGACTTATTATATTGTAACTTATTGTGTAAAGTGGCATTCGACACTATTTTATTCCTTGTAATTGAATACAGGATGTCACCAAATTTATAAAATAAATAAATAAATAAAAAAATAAAAACGAAGAAAAGACTATCCAGGTTATTTACACCACTAGAAAAATTGATAATCCACCTCCTATAACAATAAGAATATAAGAACCAAAGATCACGCCAAATATCTAGGTATTGTTATTGACAGTAAACTATTATGGAAACAACACATTCTAGAAAAGAATAAACAAATCAGAGACAAACTCCAAAAATGCTACTGGATGCTTGGTAAAAATTCTAGACTGTCAATAGACAATAAACTTCTGATATACAAAACTATGATTAAATCTATCTGGTCATATGGGCTTCAACCTCAAACATCCAAATAATCCAACGTACACAAAACAGAATCTTAAGAACAATTATCAATGCAGAATGGTAGGTACCAAACATTGAAATTCAGAAAGACCTTCACATAACAACTGTTGCAGACGAAATAAAAAAATACTATGTCAAATATCAAAGTAAGATTTTACAACATCCAAACGATGCAATTTCCCAAATGACGAACAAGCACAAATACGAAGACTTCAACGATACAGGCTAACAGACCTAATCGAACGGTTCGGGTAAATGCTGGGTACATCATCACGGAAATAAAACAACATCTGGCGACAACAACGGGTGACAAGGGACGCTCGGTGCGAACAAAAAACTCCAACGTTTCAGGTGGATTAAATCCCACTTTTGCCATCCACTTCTACACACGAATAAAAACACAATTGTAAAGGACATTGGTCCTATATTGAACGTATATCCTAACAAATTGTAAAAACTTCAACTAAATGTTAAGTAGTTTAAGAAAGGTGTTGAATAAATGGGAAAAAAATAAAAAGAAAAAAGAACTTCGAAAATGATGGTCGCAATGTTACTGCTTTTATTTTGACCACAGCCGATATAATAGACTACACCCGACAAAACTACAGAAAATGGCAGAGCAGCGATTTAAGCTGATTATGGAGAAATTTTCTATTTTACCAATCTAACTTATGTATATTGAAGAATTAAAACAGGATACAGAGTATAGGATGAAGAATAAGCACAGACTAAACTCAGCAGATATGGACATTACGAATGTTAAAGGCCCAACCATAATGAGTCGGATAGGGATACTGAATGTTATTTGTTCCTTATGGCGTCTTATGGCTTAAAGAGTTTAATTAATGAACCTACTCGTGTAACAGACTCTACTAAAACCTGCATAGATCATATATTTTTGCGTACCCAAAAAAATAATAAAAATAAGTTCTATGGTGCTATGTTTGACTGTAAATTAACCGATCATTGTATGATTACTCTAAATGTTTGTCAGAGTTCTAATGATTCTGATTGTAACATGGCACATATAAAAAAGAGGTGTTACATTAACTACAATGATTTAAAGGAACGATTAATATATGAATTCTGGGAATCAGTATATGTCGAACCCAATCCATCAATTGCCTTTGATAGCTTCCTAAAAATTTTAAAAAATCATATTAGGTCCTGTACATCTGATTCCGTTTTTAACTCCAACCAAAATACTTTTCTAAAGCCGTGGATGACACATAAGCTTTTGCGGCAGATAAAAAGAAAAAACCAAATAGCGAAGAAAGTCAATAAACATCCCCTTAACGAACAACTTAAAAAATACTATGTTACCTTATGCAATAGGGTGCGCAAAAATATAGAAGAAACGCGTAACAACTATTATACTGATTCTTTTGAACGAGCCAGAGGGAATGTGAGAGAAGAATGGAAGGTTGTTGATAAGATTTTAGGTAAATGTAGACAACCAATGAGTATTAGTAATTTGGAAATAGATGGAATTAATTACTCTAATCCAGAAATAATGTCCAATAAGGTAAATGAATACTTTACTGCAATTTCTGAAAAACTTAAACCGTCCATAGAGACTTCAGCTGACTGCAATTGTTCTGGTGTATCGCTGACTAACACACAACCAAACAGTTTTGTCTTTCAACCCCTTACTACAAGAGAAATCCTAAGAGTTATATTGTCATTAAATAACAAAAGTTCGTGTACTAGTGATGGTATATCAAGTATGTTACTGAAGAAAATTTGTTTTTATGTAGTGGATGTTCTATGTTATTTGTTCAATCGAAGTGTCCAAAACGGTTGTTTCCCTGAGCATCTTAAATGCGCTGAAGTTATACCTATCTTTAAGAAAGGTAATAAAAGCAAGGTGTCTAATTATAGACCTATTTCCCTACTACCAACGTTCTCAAAGATTTTCGAAAAACTTATTAAATCTCGAATGTTATCTTTTTTGGAACGAAATCAATTCTTCAGTAGTAGTCAGTTTGGATTTAGAAAATCTTTGTCTACCGAGGATGCAATCTTGAGAGTGTGCAGCCAACTATATGAAAGTATTCATTATAATAAATCTACAATGGCGCTCTTTATTGACATGACCAAAGCATTTGACATGGTTGACCATAACATACTACTAAAAAAACTATACAATGCTGGTTTTAGAGGAGTAATCCATAATTGGTTTACTTCTTATTTAAAAGACAGAAAACAAACGGTCAATATAAATGGGAGCTTTAGTGATCCCCGGTTACTAAAAAATGGCGTGCCGCAGGGTTCAGTACTTGGCCCGTTACTATTCTTAATCTATATAAACTCTCTCTTTGAACTAAAATTGAATGGAACATCAACGGCCTTCGCAGACGACATTGTTTTCACTTATCAGTTAAATTCAGAATTTGATTGCGTGGCAAAAATATCGGATGATTTACAAAATCTAAGACTGTGGTTTACGTTACACAATTTAATCATTAGCGAAAAAACAAAACTTATGTCCTTCAAATTATCGAATAATGTCTTGAAAGAGTATAATTTGTGGTTTCATGCTCACGATTGTAAAAAATTCTGTATTCCTGTGCATAGTTGTGGTAAATGTAATTATAATGATAGTTCCCCTTGTTCTAATAATTGTTTTCACATAGAAACGGTAGATAACTTCAAATATCTTGGAGTAGTAATCGACCAAAACCTAAACTGGAAAAAGCATATACATATCATAAAATCGCATTTGCTATTAGTGACACGTAAAATGTATCTCGTCAAACAACATTGTTCTACTAAAGTTTTAAAAACAATCTACCATGGTCTTGCACATTCAAAATTGCAGTATGGTATTTCAAGTTGGGGTGGCTCATATAACACTTCTTTTAAACCGTTGCTAACAGCCCAGAAACACCTACTGAGAATTATCTGTAAAAAAAATCGTCTTACTCCGAGTTGGCCTTTATTTCAAGAACTGAGTATCTTACCGATGAGACACCTTTATGTTTTCAAAGTATTAAAAGAATTTTTTAAAAAATGTGGTAACATTCCTAGTAGAAGTAATCTGTATTATAGTCTTCGTACAAATACAATGCATCTTGTCAATGTCCCAAACGTCTGCAAAACTCACTTTACTAAATTCTACACTGTTACAGCTCCTTTAATGTTCAATAAATTGCCTTTTGCTATTAGAACGACTACACACCTAAATTCCTTTTTAAAAAAAGTTAAAGACTGGTTATTTACCATAAGCTATAACGTTCTTGAATCGCTACTCAAAATTGATTGACTATCCTAATAATAGCACAAGTTAATATCACAATAATTATTGAATTTTGTTTACATTAAATTGAATTTTGTAATTGAACTTCATTTTGAATCTCTTTTTTTCTTTAATTTTCTTTGAAATCTTAAACTGAAATCCATGTATCTTTTGTTATAACCAATGCTTACCCCCACACCACACTTATGTTTGTATTTAATTTATTGTATCATTCCATACTAACCATTGAGTTACGGATTGATAAAAAACAAATAAAGTTTAAAGACAGGAGCAAGCAGAGGGGAATGTCTTCTTACATGCAAAGCCTATGACATGCCCATAATGGACAGATGTGACGTTTCGTTAAATGTTCGTTAACTGATGCGAGCAGAAGGAAGGTCTTCTTCAAAGAAGACATTCCGCGCGCAATTTTGACAGGTGACGTTAAATTCAAATTCAAATAAAGCAAATCAAAATAAATAATAATATAAACATGTCGGAATACGAATTCATCAATGCTTTAATAATAATTCCACACTTTCATTCTCCATCTTTCCCGCTTTTAATAAAACAATTGCAGCCACACCGAAAATAAGCAAACCGAATGGAAACAATTTGACAGTTCCAGTAACTTGACTTATCGTTGAAACATAAACGAGCATTTCGTTCGGTTCTGACATAAGCTTTTGCTCGCTTATGCCTATTATGGTTTTGCCTTAAGACTTTTTTACTCAACTAAAACAGATGAGAAAAGAACGAGGAATTAAGGGGGTAGTCTCATGTGACAACTTCGAAAAATCGATTTTTTTCATATTTCGATAGTAAAACTGTCGATAAATTTGATTGGTATCGATAAATTTCGTTAGATATAAACTTCAACTTCAGCAACCTCACTCATCACAGACTCTCAAACTGATATGTCACGTTTACGCCTCTCATTGAAAAATATATTTTGAATTTTAACTGCAAAAGTTCGAGATCGTCAGCCAACGAGTGAGGTTGCCTGCCAGGAGTGCCAAATAGAGTAAGAAAAAACAAAGAAACAAATGTATCTATTATAAACTGAATTCCGATTAGTAAAATTATTATTACAGAAAATAAACTCTACAAACTTGAATTGGTTATTTCATTTGGCGCAGCCAACGGTAAAACGCCAATTATCTGCCAGAGCCATAAACCCCGTAGCCAACGGGAGATACAACTGATATCTAGCTCACAGCCAACCGAAAATTTTTTGTCGTTATTAGCCAACAAAGGGAGTAATGTCGAGTAACAAAAGAACGACGAGACATCCGGAGTTCAGATGAAGAAGTGGAGTATACGAACACCGACGCAACAAAGGACGACCAGCTGGTACAGTTACGTGCACAGCTAGAAGCCGTTACGAAAACTGCACAAGAAGAAAAAATGAAACGCAAACAGCTGGAACAATTATTGCAAGAACAACAAACAAGTGAAACAGAGCTCCTAGCCATTGCGTCTTGTTTCGATAGTGCCTTCTCGTCTGCTGCTCCCGTAATCTCCACAGTTACGACTGTCGTTACAACAGCCACGTCTGCCACAGTAACTGTTCCAGCCTCAGTTGCACATGCCGCCAACATAAATCATAAATCAACAGGATCTATTGCCTTCAACCACCCCATCGCAGCACAAGGATGCCTCACACGCTTCACAACTCGCTAAGGCCAGATTCATCGTCATCAGTATTCCCATCGTTTAAGAACTCCATTCCCACATTTCCAATGCATACCGTACCATATAGCTCAATGACCACCGCCACAACTCTAACGTTTCTGCCACAATTAAATACCCTACAGAATTTCGAAGGTCAATACTACACTACATCAGCCCCTTTGCAGTCTCGACCAACCCCACAATCTACACCATCAACAGTAAGTGTATCCCACCATAAATTATACGATCTGCCCGAGTTCCATAGACATCCGGAAGAATGGCCAATGTTTTCGACAGCCTTCGTCGAATCCACAAATATGTTTGAGTATAGCAAGGTGGAAAATATGTTTCGACTACAAAAGAGCATAAAAGGAGAAGCAAGAAACGTGGTCGAGTCCTCATTCATCTTAACAATGTGAAACAAGTCATGGCTAATTTGGAGTTTCGTTTCGGACGTCCAGAGTGCCTAACCCAAAGCAAACTCAAGAAGGTTAGGGAAATCTCACAGATTCCAGAGAGCAAACCGGAGCTGATCGTACCATTCTCCATGAAGGTACAGAATTTGTGCGTGTTCCTGGAAGCGAGCGGGCTGCATCAACACATGGCTAATCCCAATTTATTGGACGAGTTAGTCGGGAAATTGCCGATGAGCAGGAGGCTAGAGTGGGCGCAATGTAGCGTATATCTGCAGCCCTTCCCAGCGATTAGACATTTTAATGATTGGTTAAGCCGAGTTGCCCGCCTCGTTTGCATTGTTACAACAACATCTCAGCCACCATTGTCGCAAACTGGAATCTCGGTGAAGACAAGATCGGGAAATGTATTGCATACAACTGAGAAGACGAAAGGTGAAAGGGCTAAGTGTCGGTACTGCGGAAGAAGAACCCATGCCCCATCAGAATGTAATAGCTATGTGGGATTAGATGTTCAAGCGAAATGGGAATTCGTTAAACGTAACAAGCTCTGCTTCGGATGTTTGAAATATGGGCACAGTGTTCAAAATTGTCGTGCCAGAAAACCATGCCTAATTGACAACTGTAGGAAAATTGCATCACGAGTCCCTCCACGAAATGGAATCCACGAAGAAATCAATGCCGGTCAAAGAGAAGGATTAATCCGCGGAATTACAAAAACCTTTATTGAACTGCGAGGACGTAGCGGAATCAAGAATTCTTTTCCGAGTTCTGCCCGTTAAGGTGTATATGGATGACACGATGTGCGAACATTCGCCTTGCTTTATGAAGCCTCTTCTGTTACAATTATGAGCAGGGAGCTAGCCATACGTCTGGGTTTAAGGGAAAGCCTAAGGACTTGAATCTGCGTTGGTTCGGATGGGAAACGTAACTCAAAACGTCATCTGTAGTAGACGTTGAAGAGTTGTGCCTGCCTCTCAAAACGTTTGCCGCCTCGAAGCTCCGAGTACAGGCCCGATCTGGGCTTCGTCTAGTCGACAACAATGCGAAGCCCGTACTGCTGATTGGACTAGACAACAGCTGTTGCGGCGCAACATAAATTCATCATGTGCAAGTGCCGTCGGCAAATTGCATTTTTGCAAAAAGCCGACGGCAAAACGTCATCCGCACGAAATCTGGGAGGTCAGAAGTGGAACAAGACCCACAAGTTCCACATGTGGAAGCCAAAAGGTCTCCCATTTTTGGCTCCTCCCACGCGCACATACATACATATGTGTGCATAGTACGTATTCAATCGAGCCGATCTCCACAACCTGGGGTGAACGACCTCAACGGCGACGATCAGCTGTTGTTTGGGTGGGAGCTGTAAAACTGAGACTGTACGAGCTAATAAGTTGCCGTCGGCAATCAGCTTCCGAGATTGTACGTTTGACCTTCCATGCGACTTGTGCATACATCGTGAATATTCGACTTTTTCGTCGGAAGTTAAAAACAATTATTGACAGCTATTCGTCGGAAATTATAATAATAATAAAAAACTTTGAAGTACATATATTCCTTGTGCGTTTTTGTTTTGTATTTAAAAGGTTCGCCGATTTTCCCACGGTGTTTTTTTTGCGAGTATCCTTGGCGATACAACAGCCATCTAGGAGCACCGATAAAGGTTATCAACAGTGAACAAGACGCGCTCACCATTACACTTACCAGGCTTGGTTGGGTTGCTTATGGTAGATCAGCAGCGGAACCTGACGATGAGACACGAGGGAAGATCGTACTCTGTAGTAGCCAATCTCCAGATCATGGATCCATCCAGACATTGGATCAGCTTGTCGACGAATACTTTTGCATCGAAAACTTTGGAGTCAAAAGACCAAAGGAAAAATTACTATCCGACAGAGACAAAAGAGCGCTGCAGCTGCTAGCAAACACCACGGTGAAGGTAAAGGATCGTTTCCAAACTGGTTTACTCTGGAAAGAGGATGATCTTGAGCTACCCGACAGTTACCAACTAGCCAAGAAGAGACTTTTAAACCTAGAAGTCAAAATGCGGAAAGACTCCGAGTTTTCCGCGACGTATAGAGGAGTTATCGCAAACTATCTAAAAAAAGGATATGCCGTGAAGCTGATGCCATTAGAAGCAAGCATACGCACTCCAAGAACTTGGTACCTGCCCCATTTTGGTGTCAAGAATCCTAATTAACCCGGGAAGGTGCGTCTGGTTTCCGACGCGGCAGCTGAAGTTGATGGAAAGTCTCTCAATTCCTTTCTGCTAAGAGGACCAGATGAATACGCGCCACTGTTCGCAGTCTTATACAACTTTCGCATTCATCTGTTGCAATAACGGGTGACATAAAGGAGATGTTCCACCAAGTGCTAATAAAGCCAGAGGATCAGCACTCTCAACGGTTTCCCTGGCGAGAAGAAGAAGATCAGCCAATCGGTATATACATGATGAAGGTGATGACTTTCGGGGCTGCCAGCTTCCCTTGCTCAGCCAATTTTTGTAAAAAACCTCAACGCCTCAAGGTTCTCCGAGGATCATCCTAGAGCCGCCGAAGCCATCGTAAGTCATCATTATGTGGATGACTATGTCGACAGTTTCGATAGTGCACCGGAAGCGATTGAAGTCACAAGGGCCGTCGTCAAGATCCGTCAAAGCGCTGGCTTCTAGTTATGACGTTTCGTGTCCAATCCAAGGGAAGTGATGGAAGTGATATCCAGCTTATCAAATGATGAAGAGTCGGAAAAATGTAGCGAGATGGTCAACATAGACGCCGTAAAGATGGGTGAGAAAGTGCTGGGTATGTGTTGGGATAGCGCGGAAGATATGTTTGTATTCCGTCTAAGCTTCCCTAGAATAAACCAAGCCATTATGCAGGGCGATAAACGCCCCACCAAAAGGGAGTTCCTCAGCCTGACGATGTCAATATTCGACCCATTTGGAATGATATCAAACTTCGTCCTTTCGTTGAAACTCATGCTAAAGACAATATGGAGCTTAGGTGTGGGATGGGATGAGCCAATTCCCGACATCTGCTACAACCGGTGGAAAAAATGGAGAACGGATACTTTGCCTACACTGGCCCAACTGAGGATTCCCAGATGCCACAGCCGCCTTTTGACACGAGCCGAACGAGTCGATATTCACACATTCGTTGACGCCAGCGAAGAAGCGTTCAGTGCCGTAAGGTATATTCGCATCCAACACGATAACGTTCGTCGTTCGTCTGCGGCAAAACGAGAGGAAGTCCAAAGAAGATGATATCCATACCCCGTTTGGAGTTGTCAGCCGCGATTCTTGACTCGACTGACTCGAGCGGATCACTGGCAATGGGTCCCGTCTAAATGAAACCCCGCCGGCGAAGCAACGCGTGCTAGCTATTCACCTCAATTGAAAATAAAAAGTAAATGGACAAATGGACCCTCCTTTCTTAAACTGCCGGAAATGAATTGGCCCCAACAGCCCAGTGACATAACCAACTACGTCCGTATGGAAGAACTACGATCAAAGTACCTACTAACCGTGAATAAACCCTGCGAGTTCATCGTGGATGCGACAAGATTCTCGAGCCTTTTGAAGTTGAAAAGAACGGTCGGTTGGATTATTCGTTTCGCCGACGCTTGCCGGTGCAAGTCAACAGAACGTGGGGAGTTGTCTGCAGCCGAACTGAGAGATGCTGAAAACCTAATATACTGCCAGACCCAGAGGGAAGTCTACCGAAAGGACATCGAGAAACTGCGCCAAGACTTATCCGTAGATAAAAGTAGCCAACTCTTCGGAATGACATCGTATCTGGATGAATTCGAACTCCTTCGAGTCCTTGGGCGAATCGATGCAGCCACGACAGTGCCCTTTGAGACCAGACGGCCCCTCATTTTGCCAAAAAAAACCATATAATCTCTAAGCTGCTCATAAAGGAATATCATTGCCGACTTCAACACCAAAATGACGATACCGTCGTCAATGAAATACGGCAACGATTTTGGGTGCCCCATCTCCGATCTGCTGTTAAACAATGCAAGAACGAGTGTCAATTATATCGGTGACCGATAATGTCACCGTTCGCCGCCAACGGGATCGCCCTGTTTACATGCTTAACGATGAGGGCCGTTCACCTGGAGATAGCGGCTGACTTGTCGACGGATGCTTGCATCCTCTGCATCCGTAACTTCGTTAATCGACGGGGACTCCCACTACGTATTAGAAGAATTACAACGGGACGAACTTTGTCATATAACGACATATTCGATAAGGAGGCAATCAAGGCTGGAATAGAGTGGGTGTTTAACTGTCCAATGAACCCGCACGCTGGGGGATGCTGGGAACGTCTCATTCAGTCCGTCAAGCGTGCTTTATTTCAGGCGTTTAAAGAAACGGCGCCGAGGATTGAGCTTCTGCAGAGCGCACTAATCGAAGCGGAGAATATCGTCAACAGCCGACCACTAACGAGGATGAGGAGCCCTTCACACCTAACCACTTCCTCCTGGGAACTCCGAATTCAACGCAAACTCCTGGTCCTGTTGAACAGCGCGCGCTCTGTCTTCGGAAGCAGTGGAGGGTGAGCCAGCAGCTAAAAGACCGATTCTGGAACCGATGGATTTGCGAATACCTCCCGGTACTCACCAGAAGATGTAGGTGGTTCAACCGGGTGCCGCCGCTTGAAGTCGGGAGTCTGGTCCTAGTGTGCGATGCCAGTGTACTGAGGAGTCAGTGGATCCGAGGGAGGATCTCTAAGGTGTTTCCGGGTGTGGATGGACAAGTCCGCTCCGCTGAAGTGAAGACGGCGACCGGTATACTTCGCAGGCCCGTAGTAAAGTCGGCTGTGTTGGATGTAAGTGAGACTTCCAGCAATGGCTCAGGCGCCTCACGGGGGGTGGCGTGTCGATAAATTTAATTGGTATCGATAAATTTCGTTAGATGTAAATTGGCATCACTCATGGCAAGCAACTTCACTCATCACAGGCTCTCAAACTGATATGTCACGTTTACGCCTGTCATTGAAAAATATATATTGAATTTTAACTGCGCATAGGAAAGTACGAGATCGTCAGCCACCGAGTGAGGTTGCCTGCCAGGAGTGCAAATCGAGTAAGAAAAAACAAAGAAACAAATGTATCTATTATAAACTGAATTCCGATTAATAATATTATTATTACAGAAAATAAACTCTACAAACTTGAATTGTTTATTTCATTTGGCGCCGACGACAAAAACCTATCGAAAATATGCTGTGAAAAAATTCATATCCAAATTCCTAGTATTAAATAAGTTACAACTCATAGTCGCCGACGCGCCGTAAACGACTTGTTCTGCTCTTGAAACTTTAAACGCATTTTTCTCGAAACATCATTTTCTAAAACTTTCATGGTCCTAGAAAAAAAAACTTCAACCGATTGCTTTGAAATTTATTTATGTTCTTCTACTCATTAATGGTTATCGGCCGTACCAAAATTGCTTATATTGGAAAATATTTTCTTATTTTTTTTTAATGATTTTTAACAAAAAGAAAATAGGGTTTTTTTTCTACAGTCCGCCATTTTTTTCTTTTCAATGAAATTGATTAATTTTGGTAGGACCGATAGCGACAGACCTACTGAACAATAATCCATTCGATGTTTTTTATTTCAGACAACATGAACAACCGCTATTACCATGATTAACAAAAGAATATATAAGAAATGTAAAATAAGAAAAAAAAAATTTTATACAGTTTAAGATAGAAATAAAAACAAAAAAAATTAAGATTATTGAATTTTATTGTCATATAAAAAAAAATCCCTAAAAAAAGGTCAAATTTATGCGTTCACATGAAACTACCCCCTTAATGAAGGAGGAACAATTTGGTGGTGGTGGTGGGATTCCGGTTAACCTGACCACGATGACATAGTTTTGATAAATAATAAACTTACTGAATTAATCGCTAGCAATAACAAACAATTCATTACTAACTCAGAAATGTTCAATGCTATTCATAAACTATCTCAGTGCCTACATACCATAGAAAGCGATAATCAGGTGAGGTTAACCAGGGAAAGAAATAAAATGATCATATTAGAATTGCAGAATTTGATTCAAACTATAACACTAGCCAAGTCAGGAATATTGAATCCAACTATACTAAATTTACAAGACATCAAACAAATTACGAAACATGAGCATGACTATGTAACAATGACAGACTTAATAGACGTTTCTCAATTTAAATTTATTCAAAACGAAGATGTGATAGTTATTTTACTAAAGTATCCCATAATCGACAAAACATGTAGGTTATATTAAACTAGAGCTATAAGTCATGATGACGGTAAATTAATAATTGAAAAAGAAATGATTAAATGTAATAATACTTATTTAAACCTAAAGAATTGTAAAATTGAAGTAAGATATATGTATTGCATGCTTTCAAATAAACCATCATGTTTGTCAGAAATGTTAAATAATCGAAATGCAAAATGTAATACAATGAAGGAAAAGAATTTAGATTTAGAAGTAATCAAACATGGAGTGATATTGGCTTTAGGGAACCATACAGTTAACAAGACAAATATAATGGTGTTTATCCTATCATAACATCCATTTCATTACTGGTCGTTGTCGATAGCAATCGCACTGTGCATAAGAACCTTTTTTAGAATGAGATCAACAAGTGACAGTCAAATAGAAGAAATGCAATTCAGCGGACTGATGAAAAGTTGAGCAACACACAGAGGAAGCGGGACGTTCTTCCTAAAGAAAAAGGGGAGTTAAAGTACATTGGCTAGATTAGTAGAGTAGAATTAGACGCGAACCGATGTGGTTCATTCTTAGAAATAAAACGGCATATTTTTAAAAACGTTTTTTCTACCCTCAAATAATTAATTTAGTGTAACACCGTTGTCTCAGAATAATTTGGTGTATTAAAGCAGCCATACACCAATCCGACGAACTTCATCTAACAATTGTCAAAATGATGGCAAGTATCCCTCCTATTTATATTCCCCTAATTGACGCCAAGGCCATCACTGCGTTAGTTTAGTTTTTTTTTTCATAGTTTCTTAGATCTACCTTATCCTAGGCAAAAGTGTATAAAACTAGCTTAACTATCCTTACAAATTTAAATATCTTACTGGCCCTAGGTGGACACTCTAAAATAATCAGTACAACTTAAACATATGTCTTTCGACTACTATATATAAACTTAAAATTAACATTTTTATAACTAACTTAAACTAAGAAAAATTTGTTTTCAAAAAAAAATTAGCTTATGATTTTTTTTATATACCATCACTGCGTCACTAAAGGGATGTACATAGATTACTAGAAAACTAAATAGATAGACAAAACACCACCGGAATTATTGCGCCATTAGCAAAGAATTTAGATCCGTGCCTCGGATATATATATATAAAATAAACGCTCTTCAAGATGTGCGTCTTCTTATGTATGCCATTCAAATGCTAGGGTGGCACGGATTCAAGTGGTCCAATTTTCAATGAATCTTCCGCATAGATCCGAAATCCCACAAGAAAAATTTAGCGGGGTCAAATTGCATGACCTCGGTGGTCAATTCACGTAACCTCTACGACAGATAACTTTTATAATCATTCATGCAGAATGTCAATCATGGCGTCCGTGGAACCTAGTGCCGTCTTGCTGGAAATATATGTCGTCTAGGTCCATTTGGTTAAATTCAGGATATAAGAAATTGGTTATCATCGTTCTGTAGCGCTCGACATTGACGGTGGCCGCCTCATCAACGTCGTTTTCGAAAAGTACGGATCAATGACGCCGCCGGCCAAAAATTCACACCTTGTGTGGGTTGGTTTCGTCCCATATACGGCAATTTTGCTTGTTAAGCATTCATTCTAAACATGACCTTTTGGCCAAACGGCGTTATCATGAACTTTTAGCTCCTGAGTAAGTCGGACGTAGACCCAAGTTTCGATGCAAAATTCTCCAAGTTGAAGCCTGCGAAAGCCAAAGCTCTTGTGTGCGGCGAGGAATCGGCTGCCTCGGGATCCGCAGTACACTTTTGAGACGGCGATGTTCTCGGTTGATCTTGCGTTCCTTAGACAAGTGATTACCGAGCCGGTCGACTCAAATTTGGCCACCAAACTTTGAAGAGCCGACTGTCTACCGTTAAACGGGCACAACGCGCAACGTTTGCACTGACAAACATTCATTTTGATAATAAATTTTTATCATTTGGACGCTCAATCGTGTAGCTTGCCACTGTGATTTTGCATCAGTAACTGAAGAATAAACAATTGATTGGACAGATGTCATCCAAACAACAGGTCGCCAAAATCTACCCGCGCCAATTGAAAAAACCTATATTTCGATGAAATCTGTCTATTTAAAATTGTATAAGTACTATATAAATTGAACAAAACATATTATGGTGTACCAACTACAACGGCTGTCAACGAACTAATGCACTATAGAAGTTTCTGACATTTATGTGGTATACCCAGCTACGCTCAACATGCTGCCCCCATTATGGTGCTCTTAATCCAGAGATAATTTGAAGATTTTCACAATTGGTCTTTTCAACTCGCCGTCTTATGTTCGAATCTACTACTAGCTAACTCATCCCTTTTGGGTTGCTTTGCACTTAACCTTGCAAGAAGCCAGAAGGAAGGAGGCAAATTTTGCTAAATAATGAGAATCATATCGTTGATTGCTATATTCAGGGCCCCATACTATATTCGATTTGATGTTGATTTGATTTGATTAGATCGCCTCCACCGGGGCACTTTATTAGCTTAATACATGCCTTACCAAAAAAAAAATAACTTAATTAACTTTTAATGATAAAGGCGAGGGTGAAGGGTTGTGGTATAGGGCAATTCTAAGGCTTGAGTTTTTAAGGTGAAGGTCAAAAAGATTGGTGTTAGCTTTGCGCAGAATTCTGGACAGTGGTTCGTGGTAGCTATAATTTGTGCGGTGAGTATTTATACGGAAAATGGGCATGGACCGAAGGTTACGTGGGTTAGTGTTAAGGGGAATCATGTGCAATAATGTGGGGCAGTCAATGTTACCACTGAGAAGGTCGTGAATAAAATAATATCTGCAACTTCTCGTCGTTCCTTAAGAGGTTGGAGATTGATTAATTTTAGGCGATCCGTATAAGGTGGTAAATTAAGGAGGTCAGCCCAGGGAAGGCCACGAATGGCAAAACGGATAAACCTTCGTTGAATAGTTTCAATACGCGATGTGCGGGATTCGTAAGAAGGCGACCAGACTTGGCTAGCATATTCGAGAAGGGGCCTAACGAAAGTAATGTATAATGATTTCGTAACGTAAGGATTCGAGAATTCTTTGGACCAACGCTTCAGGAAACCGAGGGCAGAGTTAGCATGTTTGATAATGTTGTCGTTATGGAGGCGAAAATTGAGTTCACGGTCACAAATTACCCCTAGATCAACCAAGAAGTTGACAGGGGGAACGGTTTCATTACAAATAATATAGGTTCTGGGTGGTTAAGAAGAGCGCTTGCAAGAGTAAATGATGGCTTGGCATTTACTGACATTGAACTCTGACATTGAGGTTTTTTTGACACCAAGTAGTGAACCTGTTAAGGTTCAATTGGAGAGACCATGAGTAAACATGGGAAGATATATGTTTAAATATTTTCATATCATTGGCATATATGGAAAGCTGAGAGTTCAGAATAACTCTGTCAACATCATTAATGGTTAGAACAAATATCAATGGGCCGAGATGACTACCTTGTGAGACACCCTAGATAGCATCAATTGGATCAGAGATAGAAGACCTGAAGATAACGTTACATTGACGATCTTCTAGATAAGATTTGATCCATGAGATAAAACCGGGAGAGAAACCGTGGGCAGTGAGCTTGAGGAGAATAATTTGGGATGACATTTTGTCAAAGGCTTTGCTGAAGTCAATGGCGACAACGTCTACTTCTTTGCCGGCTTCGAGTGCACACAAAGATTGTGAAACGAACTCGAATAGATTAGTGGTTGTCGATCTACATTTTAGGAATCCATGTTGGTTAGGAGAAAATATGGGTTTGCAGTGAAAGAATAGTGCATCATAAACAATGCTCTCGAAAAGTTTGGGTATGCATGAGAGCTTGGCAATGGGACGATAGTTGTATAATTTGGTTCAGATATCCGAGGTAGAGTGATTCACATACATAGCTGTGCAAATTTAGTGTAGGACTGTATGTAAATAGAAAGGTCAGATGCAGAGGAGGATTTAAAATAGGCGTGCCAATTTTTGTTTCTTTTATTGCGCAAAGAGTGTAGTTCCTTGGTATATTAGGACGGAGATGAAGTGCAATTCTTTTTTGGTGAATATGGGACTGAAAGAATGAAGAATCTGAGGGTTTTGGAGTAAAATAGCGCAAGGGTTTCGTTTAAGGACATGTGTGAGTTAGGATTAATTAGGAAGTTAAACTTAACATTGTTGAGCAGATTATTTAGTTTCGCGAAACAGTACGTATTTTCGGAGGGAAGAATAATGAATGGAGTCTCGAATGAAATAGTTACCGATAGAGGTGGGTGAAGGGAGTCTAAAGTAGAGAGAAAATAGTTACTTGGGGTAACAACACAGTTTACGGCATCAGATGAGAAAAACAGGTCGAGTTGTCTGTCCATGTTATTGGTTATGTTACTGAGTTGCAGAAGGCCGGAGTCAGAGAATTGGTCTGTAAAAAGGAAAAGGGTCTGATCATTAGATTGAACCCATTTCAGGTATGGGAGATTGAAATGATGATGTCATTGGGTTCGGCGATATCAAATATAGAGCCAACGAGATCCACGGCGAGTTGGTAGCAATGTGTGGGCTGTGAGGGTCTTAAGTAACATCAGGCAAGATGAAGTTTCCGTTTAGAGAGACTTATTGAGGCACTAATGAAGTTAATGTCAGCGGAGTTCGGCGATTTGAAGGGCAAGGGCAAGATCCGCGACCATCCGGATCGGTAGAGTTATCGCGTCCATCGGCACGAAACAGAATGAAATCTGAGGTGAATAACTCACTCTCTCCAATGCTGGAACATAAAATCGTTTCAGTTAGGGCAAATATACCATAGGGTAGGTTTGTGGAATTAAGGAGTACTGAAGAGGTTTTGGTGCCTAAACCTTTGACGTTCTGATAGTACAAGGATATGTTTTTGTAAGAAATATTCGGTTAATGGGGAGCTGTAGTGGTGTTTAGGCTGGGACTTAAAATAGTTTTTGAAATTAGAGCGGGTACTTTGCATTTGTGCGATGCGCTTTGGACTGACATGACCGGCGAATGTGGAGAGGTCGTTATTTACATCAAATAAGGCTTTCGTGAAACCGGATAAAGGTTTTTTTTAACGTGTGGGGGTCTGTGGGTAAGGCTTCTTAGTTACGGGGTTATGGGTACATGATCTGTTAGGAGTATCATTAGTAGGATGGACGTTGAGGGTAGTTGTTGATTTGGGAGCTATTGAGTTAGTTCCTAGATTGCAAGGAGGTTGAGAAGGGAGAGAGGGTCCAGGTTTGGGATTTGGGAGTGTTGGGCTTAAACATATATTTAGATTTAAAGTTATTCTTACGATCCTTAATGGTAGTCCGCATCATGTTGAGTTGGGGTTGATGGCATATCGTTTGCGGAAGAAATTAAATACCCAGCGGTCGTCAGCGTCGCATGGGGCGTCCCATAGGATGTAGGTAGACATAGAATTTTGTATCGCCGCATTATACTTGTGGAGCTTGTAAGTTCTCTGCTCCCAATCAGATAAGGTCCAAATAGTTCCGAATCGTTCAATGGTCAGCGCTGAGGTGGGAGGAGTTGTGGCAGAAGGGGTCTTCAGAGAATACATGCTGGTCTGCGTTTGGACGGAAGATGTAAGAGGCGTACGAAGGGTCGCGTTCCCCAGAAGTTCATTCATAAGGGAAATGTTCTAGATACTCCTTCAATCGCAAGCAGTTACCGCGGATTTGGATGGCATACATTTCAGTTCCTCTATTATACTGTTGATTGCGGACC
Organism: Merodon equestris; assembly: GCA_958301585.1. Classification (NCBI taxonomy): domain Eukaryota; kingdom Metazoa; phylum Arthropoda; class Insecta; order Diptera; family Syrphidae; genus Merodon; species Merodon equestris. Next base: position 96,625,986 of record OY284413.1, read on the forward strand.
TTGTGAAATTGGAATCAACGTTGAGTGTGTGCAGGGCGCCTTCGATTTTAACCAAGCATTCGAGTTGGACTGATGTTTTGTTGTCCAGGAACTTTAATTTTGCTCAAGCTCCGAGAGTGCTGTCGTAAGCGTTGAGATGTCTCCACGAATAGAATTTAGGGTCGGGAAACAGGAGAGCAGTTCGCGTTTACAAGCTTGGTCGGTGTATTTTCGCGGTTATCCACTTTGCAATTCAGCTGGGATATAAGGGAGAGCAGGTTGTCATAATTTTCTAACTGATTCGTTGTATTTTCCGAAAGCTGACTGTTGTTTCGTTGCGAGAAGGTCCACGCAAAGGTTTATGGAGTCAAAGTTTTCGGTGAGTAGTCTGTTCGGTTTTAAGTCTGGCTAGATAGTAATTCACTGCACGCATTTGCTCGTTGTTACATTTAATGACAAGCAGAATATGTGCAACCGATATGTATTTACATTCCTCATAGAAGAATGTAAATATTCCATCATATTAGTGAAGGTAGTTCTTCGCGTTCATACTTAAGCCAATGCAGATTGGGTGGAAGGTTTTCCCACAAAGCAGTGACCGAAAAATTAACGGATCCACAGGAAGGCATTATGCAAGTGGGGTGAGTGCACGGACAGGTACACTTATTAATCAAGTCAATAATACAGCATAAATTGCATGGTAAGCAGAATTATTATTTTTTTTTTTACTTTGTTTCTTTGTTTTGGTTTTTACTTTACTGCGGTTTTACATATTTTAAACATATAAACAAAACGGTATATCCTTTGCTGCTTTGCCTCACCGACCTTGTTGAAGCTTTAAACGGAGGTGGATGTCATAAACTGTGTTGCAAATATTAAATCTAACGCTGTTGGTGAGGATGGAATACCTCTGCGTTTCTTAAAAATAATTCTGTCTCACTGCATATCGCATTTGACCCACCTAATTAACCACTATATAACCATTTCTTATTTCCCCAAACAATGGAAAATAGCCAGAATTATACCGGTTGCTAAAAAACCTATTCCTGTCTCGCCGGAGGATTTTAGACCTATAAGTATTTTGCCGTGCCTGTCGAAAGTCTTTGAGAAACTAATTGCTAAACAGGTTCTTCAATATCTCACAGATAACTGTCTATTGTATAGAGAACAATCTGGTTTCACCACCACTGGAACCCACCACAGTTGTTCTACAGCTATGATTAAGATATTGGAAGATATCAGGGAAATGTTTGATAATGGACATATCGCGCTTCTCTGCTTGCTTGATTTCTCGAAGGCCTTCGACAAAGTGGACCACAAAATTCTTTGTTGGAAGCTTAGGCAGAAATTTGGTTTCTCTGAATTAGCTGTTAAGCTTCTTTCAGATAGGTTTTAGAAAGTGGTTACTCAAAATACTTCCTCCGGGTGTTCCTCAGGGATCAATTCCTGGCCCCATTTTATTTTCAATGTTTATTAACGACTTGCCCTCTGTCTGTAAACATACGAAAGTTCATCTTTATGCTGATGACGCCCAAGTCTACTTAGGGAAGCCACTGTCAAAAATTGATGAACTTGTAGCCAATCTAAAGGAAGACCTCTCTCGTATTTCCGCATGGGATATTTATTTATATAAACCCAAAAAATCACAGGTTGTACTCATTCAAAGAATACAGATAACCCTTAATACCATTCCCGATATCCTACTCTCTGGAAATAAACTTAATGTGGTGCATAATCTGACTAGTTTAGGTTTTGTTATCAATTCGAACCTGTCAGGAAACGACCATACAAACTATATCGTTTGGAAAATGTATTCATGTCTCCGTAAATTATGGATCTCTGCTTTCACCCCTGTCAGCACAAGACAACAGTTAACAAAAACTCTTATATTACGTACTCTGAAACCGTTTACCTTAATATTGATAGTTTATCATTCCACAAACTACAAGTTGCATTTAATGACTCCGTTAAATATTTTTATGGATTACGACATTATTACCATGTATCTCAATTCGCCCATGGTATATTGAACACAAATTTAAAACAATACCTTGATGCAAGGGTGTGTCTATTTACATAGAATCATAATGAATAGGACTCCGGTGTATTTATATGATAAATTTAATTTTGCTCGTTCAACCCGATCTGTGTGTATAATTCCGCTGCACCACCACTATCTGAACTCCTCTCATTTATTTTTTATCTATGCCATTAAACTATGGAATTCTTTACCAGTCACTATTAGAATTATCTGTACTGCCACAAGCCTTAAAAATGTAATTTTTAATCATGTTTCAAACTTAGCTTAATTTTAATCTATATTGTATCTGAATTAATAAAAATCTATTTTTTTTTGCTTTGTTTTTAGCTCCTTATTAATCCTAATGTATTAATACTAGGTACTATAAAAGATACTTTATCTTATTGTACTTTATATATATTGTTAATAAATTGAATTGAATTAAATTTATTGAGCCCCGCATAGTCGATTCCACAATTAAAAACTTTCCGTCTGGCTGAACGCAGGGCTCTGGAAGACTTCCCATTAGTTGATGACAAGACAGGCATTTATATGTGTGTTGACGAATGGTACTATGTCCTCCTACTATCCAGTAATTTTGTCGTAAAATGGACAACAACAATGTTGGATCTTCGTGAAGGTACTGTTTGTAAAATTGATTGATGATTTTAACTGAAGACGTCCGCCCAGTCGCACTAAGCCTTTACCGTCGATGTATGGTGAAAACGCTAATGCTTACTTTTATCAGCGGCATGTCGGTACGTAGGTACGATGAACCTTTCCCAATACGAGACGATTCTGATAACTTTGTTGAACGATGATACACGGGTGGTTAAACATTCCCAGACCGCATTTTATTGGATAAGGTGATAAGCTCTGATAATTGCCGCTCACTCTTCCTCAGTGGCCTACTGAGATACTGAGAAACATGGAGCCGGTCATGGATCTTCCGATTGCAATAGCCACGTATGGCCTTGCCACCTTGCCTGGAGGCAATGTCGACTGGATTGGCGAGCGAAGAAACGTGCCTCCATTAATTCGGTTGAAATATGTTTAACATTTCAGATGTTCGGTTGGCTACATGTTTTCCAACATCTCGGAGGAGAATTTTGCCAACTCAAACAACCATCATGTCGGACTAATTGTAGTAAGTGATGCATGAAATATGAAACAATCATTATTTTTATTCCAGCGAAGTTCTAGTATTTTCATGAAATTGTCATCAAAGTCGACAAAATCTGCAAACCGCTTATCTGCCGGTATTTTCTCGTTACAATTTCTTGAGCTGCTTTTCCACTTATGTAATTTGTCGGGGAGAAAAGTGAAAAACACAAGCTACAAGTCAAACTGAAGCGTTCCTTATCTGTCGTGTGATCTTTTGAACGGTTTAAAATTGACCAAACGGTTAAGTCCAAAGAGAAAAAAAGGAAATGTTACGAAATGATGCTTGGTCGACATAAGCGCGGCCTCATTAAAAACACCCTGGTGCGGAGCGCTGGGGGTTATGAAGTGCCATTTGCTCCCACGATTGGCAAGAGTTTGTTAATTGTATGCGCTGTGCCAAGCGTTGAAATCCTCTTGAAGTAAGCAGTTGTCTTCAACAAACGCCGTCCCGTTATCGCTGTAGAGGTTCAGACACGGGCCACGATGACAGGCAAACCTCGTGAATGCGTTCAAAAAAGGGCTGCGCTGTCAGATCATCGACTAGCTCTATATGCACCGCCTTGGCCCCCAGCCAAACAAATATAGCTAGATAGGTATTGGTTGTTGAACGAGATCTTTTTGTTCTAACCCGAATGGTGAATGATCTGCAATAATCCAAATCGGTTGCCAAGATTGTTCGAGCCGCCGTTGATGAAGTTGATACGCTGCACAGATTTCGAGACATGAGATGATAGCGCCTTTCAATGGAGTTACCCTGGTGCCGGCAGTTAACAGTGACACCGTAACTCGTAAATCAACAACACCAGTCCTCATGTATGGCGCTGCAGCGTAAGCACGCTAACTGGCATTACAAAAACCGTGTATAGTGGAAGCCGCTTCGTTGGGCATACCCAATCATCTAGGTATTCGCAATTCGTTAAGCGCTTGAAGTGTGCTCCGAAACTCCATCTGTGTCTTCCCTAGGTCTTCAGGAAGGAGGGTGTCTCAGATGCCACACATCACAGTGATTGAATAAAGATTTTGCCCGTAACAACTAAAGACGCCAAAAGCCCTGTTGGATCGAAAAGTCGGGCAACCTCACTAAGTACTCGTCGTTTGGTTGGTACTCTATGCTGGTCGTCAAGATTGACATTGAAGAACAACTCATCATTGACGGGGTTTAGGGTAACCTAACCACCGTAGCCGTAGATGAGTTGACGTTGAGCTCTGAGGAAGAAGGAAGATTACGAACTAATTGACTTGTTAGTTGGGCGCAGTTGGAGTTTCACTTCTGCAGAATAAAAAGTCCATTAGACTGTATCGTGTAGATATGTGTAGCAGATAGCATAGCTTCAGATGAATCGCAGCAACTTGCCAACAGGCCATCCACGTAAAAAGACGATAGAATGACAAGGCATATTGTCGCAGGCGAGCAACTGACACTCGAAATTTTAATAACGTAGAAGGTTTCTACGTTCTAAAATCAAACACATTACAAAATTCGTATTACCACAAGATATACATATACAAGTATGTTTAAGTAAATAATTACCGCATTTTGTGTTTCTTGGGCTTGACAGACGCAATATTGGACAATATCAAATTAAGTAAATGCAGTTTTCTCTGGAAACGCATTTTAAGTTGGGGTTCTATGACACCTGTGTTCTGAAGTCACAAACCTGGAGATCACGCTGACTACCGTCGCCTGAATAGTAGCATCCGCCATTTTTTTTTTGTTTTTAATTGTTTATTCAAAACAAAAAACATAACATTTTTGTCGTTTAGTGAGATTCCATTGCTACTGCGCGCGCAAGCGCGTGTGGAATGTAGTAACATCCCTTGTGATAGTCAGGTTGATCAACGCGTTCTATGTGCCTGAGTGCGCGGTACTCACGCATGAAGGAAATGTACTTCTGTTTTAAATCCCTATCGCTAACCAAGTGTCGCTCGGGTCCGTGAAAAGTATGCATTCGCATACGAATTGTCTTCCTCCCGAGTATGTGTTGCCAAGAACATTCACTCACATTCGTCCTGATCCAAATTATTTTCGGGCACCTCTTCCAACTTCCAGTAGATCATCATTGATATTCACACGAGCGCAGAATGCATGGGGTGGGTCCATTTTATTTGGGGAGGTGGATGCCGGTCCATAAACTACCCATCCGCGCGTGCGTTGAGCGCAGAGCTCGGTTAGTTTCCCACTAATAATTCCAACCTCGTCCATCTGATCCCACATATCGGCACCAACTTGCGTCGATGGGTCCAGGTAACGCAAATTAATGAGTCCACTGGTTTGTGTCCAAGATCACTGCAAGGGTTACAGCAGTTATCGACTGAAAAACCAAAGCATATATTCTCATTTCATATGATTGACCAATCGTTCAATCACAAAACTCACTTATGATCCGGGGTCACAGAGGATTCGACATAAGCACTGTTTCATAATAGTTCGTACGAAAGCTCCCCCTGTTGCTGGCAGCACTGGGTTATTTGGTCAGAATAATTGTGGTGTGCTGGTCTCTACTGATGGTTGCGATGATAAAGACGTATGGGGGTTCACCGTTGAAGAAGAAGATTCTCGGCAGAATATGGTGTTATGTCTTCTGCCACAACCCCGACAACCACCTGCAGGGCACTGTGTTGATGTATGTCCAGCCTGTAAGCCGTTGAAGCAGAGGCCAGAATTCTTCAAATCAGCAAGCCGTTGGTCCGGAGTATTGCTTAAAAGATTTCGATGCCGTCCCTTGCAAAAGCGACATCCATTTTGATTTAATATAGCTACGTGGGATCTCATAAAAGGCCGAGCGGGGGAAGATTGCGAGTTTGTCGACACGCCTTCTTAACCTGTTGTTCGATTTAGTCGGGATCTCGGTCGAAGAACAGTCCTTACACCACCTGCGCTGCGTGCTGCCGGGGAGTTTCGCCACGATAATTGGATCAACCAGGGCATCCCATTGCTCCACTGGTAAATCCATCACGCGAAGGACGCGCAATGACTCGTGTGCCGAGTCCACTATTCGCAAGATGGCATCGGACGTCTCGTCCACAGCAGGCTGCATTTTCAAAAGGCGTTACACATGCATTTCCGCAAGAAGCTTTCGATTATCGAATCGATTTTTCAGGGCCTGCCACACCTCTTTATACCCACCAGAATACATTGCGCCGACTAGGGGAACCTTTCCTGTATGTATAACCTGCCGTAGTTTTCCCAATTTGTACGCTTCTAGGAAATCCATACAATGCACAAAGGTCTCGAAAGTGCCAGCCAGTTGTGGAGCGCACTATCAAATGTTGGAATGGTAACGGGATCCAACCGAATGTCCAGTCTGTTTTTCGACGCGTTGGCCTGCTCTGTTGGTGATTTTCCACGATTACCCGATTCACGGTAAAGATGCGCTAGACTGTGGTTAATAATTACGCATGTTGCATTATGCGTATTGTCCACACGTTCCCAGAGATGTGCATGTTCCTCAAATTCTGGGTTTTGTGCCGCTCCTACGAATATTTCGTGTTGAAGTGTACAGAAGAATCCAAGGCAGTCGATCCTTCGCCGTGCACAAGAACTCAGGTTTTCGCGACTTGGTGAATGATCACCGACTGTTGAGCCGGAGTCCGTCATAGTCCATAGTCAATAACAATTCCTATATGGAAAACCTGTGCAAGAACATCAGTTGTGAATGAGAGATGAACAAAAAGTGCTGACGATGTTATAACACTCGCAGTATCGTCATCTTTTAACTGTGAAATAATTTCAAGCTCATGCAGCTGTTTTATATTCATCAGGCTCATGTCATCAATTATTCGTCTCCAGTCGTTTTGTTAACCGAGCTTTTTCGGTAAAAAAGTGTTTGAATCCTTAGCGGCAATATTTGACATTATGTTGAGCATTACCCCATCCTAGAATACTGTTAGAATTTATTCTATATCAATGGCAACCCTTTCCTATCCATATATTCACATACATGTGGGATAGGAGCAAAACGGACGAAATTGTACCATGCAGTGACAAACATCATGCCACACAAACAGACGACCTAACGGGTGACAATCATGGGACTAGACTACGGTACAGAAAATAATCTACACGAGGCACAGACTACAAAACGATCGAATGAACCAACATGCACTCACGCGATTTATGAAATAAAACAACCACAGTGCTTCAGTTCGGTTTTAAGACTGTCTTTATTTTATTATCTCTACAATGAAATTTATAACATACCTAATTAACATACTTAGTAGCAAGTTCAGAAAAAGAAATTTGGACAAGCGGCAATTACGGCCGAAAGAGAATGCAAATATGCCAAAGCGCATCGAACTTGATTTTGTCGATCAAGCAATAAACCTTTTGTGCGGAAGTAGCGAGCACCGGGGTCCAGTCAATGCCTTTGAATGCATTTTAGGCATTGACGTAACAAGCGCAAAGTGCAGGATACATACGCATACAACTTTTGCTAATACAAGCATATTTTACGCTACACGCGAGAAACACAACACCTTTTCAAAATCAACGAAAGTTAAATACAAATTAGTTCTATGGATTGTTCAATTATTGATCTTATTGTGCTTACATGATCGACACACAATTGACCCGGACGAAATCCAGCTTGGTTTCTTTGTATAAGGTTATTTAGTGGTGATGCAATTAAAATGTTTTTGTTTAATATTTTGTTTATTGTTGGCAGAAGGGAAATACCCCTCCAAGCCGAACATTTCTTTTTGTCACCCTATTTTGGAATTTTGACTGTGACTGCTTCTTTCCATTGTTTTGGAATATTTTCGGAGTTCCGACGCTTTCTGCGATTTTGAAGGTTGTTGGGACCCAAAACCACTTTGGCTTCTGCGGTCAGAGTCTGTTTGCCAGCATCACGGCGGTAGCGCCGTGCTATAGCAAGACGCTGAACACCTCCAGGTCCTTCAGCCTGGCACGCTCCTATTGGGGAGTTGATCGTCACCAATAAGAGGAGAATTGTTAGTGGCGCATGCCGAAAGTTCTGGCATGCTTGTTTCAAGTTCATCTCCGAAGTTTAGCCCCTACAGTCGCATTTTAAATCGCTCCTCTCTCTATTGTTATTCTTTTTCTTCAAAACGACCCGTCTTTCCCAATTTGTCACCTTAACCATTACAAACTTCTACCTCATAAAAAAATATTAAAACGCGCGACTTATGTTATTTCAAAGAACACAACGCGTCTCGCGAAAAAACACTTTATTGATTCATGACTACACACTGAATGAATTAAAATCTAACTTAACTTACGATTGCAAGTTCGTTGCCATCGTCGACCTTTCGCTGACGCTGTAACGAATTGCATTACAAAATTATTGACGGAAATGCTTCGTCATTATTAATTAAAATACAGTTAAAATATTTTCGATGACAATGACCGAAGGTTCTTCGGTTGGGTCATCGGTGTCGTATTACATATAACTCCTCCCCGGTCAGAAAAAGAACTCTCCTGAGTTCTATTACAATTATTTTCCTTTGCTACAATATTAATTTTTGTTTTTGAACTTTTGAGTTTGACAATAATAAAGATTATTACTATTAAGATAATAACGAGGAGAGTCATATCCATACCATAAGATAAGTTCTTATGAAATCTAAGTTCCTTAATTAGTTTAAGATTTTTAAAATCATTGTTGCTTTTTATTTCATCAAATGATACTAATTTAATTGTAGTGTTTGAATCAAAACTATTACTTGGATAAAAATATTTGACTTCTATATTAATTTTATTGTTTGTAAACGTTTCTTGGTATAAACTAATTTGGCAATTATAAAAATTAATCAAGTAATTTCTTGTTAGCGTTATGTTTCTGTCATCACAATTTTGAATAAGTTTTTCGTTTAAAGCATTTTTTACCAAAATGGTTTCGTCATCAATTATTTCTATTTTTGTTTTATTATTGACTTTATAGTTACAATTATTTTTGAAAATGCAATTCTTACTTGGTTTTAGGTCCTTCAAAATAGTATCTTGCTTAAAAGTTAAAATATCGTTATTTATTTTTACAATGTATTCATTGGTTTCATCAATTTCGACATTATCTTTATTTGACAACGGTGTTATTAATTTTAAGTCTGTTTTTACATATGAATTTGGAATTTTTAAAGCTATCACAATAGATTGTTCTTTGTATTTTAAAACTCCCATCTTAATCAGTTTTAGCTTATAAAAATCAATTTTAAACATTTCTATTTCTTCAGTTGTTAATATTCCTGGATGAATCATGTTATTTTTTGCTGAAGCAATATTATCTTGAATTTGGTCGATCTTATTTTCCAAATATCTAAGTTTTAACATTTGATCGAAAAACATAGTTTGTTTTTTTTATTTCATGATATTCTTCTTTAATAGTATTTAATGCACTTGTAATCTTACTTCTATCATTTATTATAGCATTTTTTAAAGTACTTAATGTGTCATTAAAGTGGGTATTAATTAAAATTTGTTGATTTAAGTTTTCTATTGCATGTTTATTGTTTTCTTTGTTTATATCTAGGTGTTTTAAAATTTCTATTCTATCCTCCTCATCCATGGTTCCAAACAACCATTTCTGAGCTTGACCTACAAAATTAAATAATCCTCTTTTTTCTCTTTTAACATTTGGCATGATTGATTTAATTTTAGCTTGTATATTTATGATAACATTGTTTAGTACTTCTTTACCATGTAGTTCAAGACTATCAATATTTGTTTTTATTTCATTTAACATGATCGCCATTTCTTGAGGGTTGATTATATGTAAGACCATATTTGTTGTATTAATAATTTCTACTTCCTGAATTTTTATCATCGTATATCCTAATTCTTCATTTATTTGATCTACTTGTAGTAGTCCCTGTGTCACTGGGGTCAGCAACATTAGAGCTGCTAGTGTTAATACCTGTAATTTTGAGAGGGCGTTTTATATTTGAAAAATGTACATTTTGAAGAGGGGCTAATTTGTAATATCGTTCGTCCTTATGTCTTAGTCTTTTGTAATTTCTAATATGACCTCTCGATCTGGTTTCTTCATATACCTCCCTACCAAGATTTCTTTTTGCAATTACGTGATTTTTTACTTTGTCAATTCTTGTCTGAATTTCACTAACGCTTACTATTTCCTTAGCTTGTCTAGGTGAACATTTTATGGTGGAGTGATACCGATCATTATAGTTTCTTATAACGATTTGTATCTTCATTTCGACCGAAAGTTCATTGTCCTCAATTCCTGTTATTTTTTCTAACAAGGTTGAGTGCAATCTTTCAATATCGGCGTTACCTGTATGGCTATTGGGCTTTGTAAAATGAAATTCTACATTTTCTTTTTGCAAAAATTGTATCACTTGCTCTGACTTAAATTCATTGTCCATGATAACTTTTCTGGGTTTACCAAACTTTGTAAATTGTTCCATTATAATAGTAATTTTAGCTCTCCAGTTTCTATCAGTGATATTATAAGCTGCTGCAAATTTTGTTAATTTGTCTATTGTTGTAACAAATGCATGTTTTTTAAAATGAAATATATCTATATGAATGGTGTCGTTTTTCCCTTTTGGAGTTTCGGAAATACAAAATTTTGGTTTAATAGGTTTCCTATCGTATTTAGTTTCACGGCATTTTTGACAGTTGTTTATTATAAGATGGATATGCTCTCTTAATTTTGGGTAGTAAATTTTATTTTTTAGGCTATTGTAACACTCATTTATGCCGCTGTGCATAGATTCTTTGGTATGGTATAAGGATAGCTGTTTATGTAATTCTGTTTCTGTCTTTATTTCCATTGCTCTTTTGGTGCACTTTATAAATTTTGTTTTCTGGTCAGATGAATAAAGCGAAATTAAAATTAACTGAATTTTATTGTAGTCTGATTCTGATACTTCGGAATAGATCCCTATATATCCCTTAATTATATAACGTTTAAATATCATTTCTATTTGATTTTTATCTTCCAGTGGGTTAATTTGAATAATTGTTCTTTTATGTACAGTTTCAACTTCTTCACCTGGACTATAAGTTAAAATAATTTGAATTTTGTATTTATTAACGATATCGTCCTTGATTCCTATGTGATCAAGTAGTTGTTCCTGAACTGAATGTTGGGTATCCCGATCAGAGAGTGCAAAGTTTGAACCTTCTTTATTACAATCATTAATCTTTTGTGAATTTTCTAATCTACTTAGGTAGTCGGCGACCTTATTTTCTTGTCCTTTCAAGTACTCTATTTCGTAATTATATTCCTGCAATTTTAAGATCCATCTCTGATGTCTTTGCGAGAATTCTTTTCCTTTGAACTTAGTATTTAGGTATTTTATTGGAACATGATCGGTAATGATTTTAAACCTATTGCCATATAGATATGGACGAAAATAATTTACAGCATAAACAATAGCAAGAAATTCTTTGTCAGTAGTGCTGTAATTTATTTCATGGTTATTTAACGTTCTAGAAACAAAACATACTGGGTGGCCCTCCTGAGACAGAACAGCGCCAATAGCATAATCGCTGGCATCTGTTGTCACAGTAAAAGGTTTATCGAATTGGGGGTACTTTAGTATGGGATGTGTAGAAATCAGACGTTTTAAGTTTTCAAAAGCTGCTATGTACTGGGGGTCTTTAATATTAATCCTAAATCCCTTTTTCAAATATTTTATCATCGGATAAGCTATTTTCGAATAATTCTGAATAAACTTTCGATAAAATCCTGTAGCTCCCAAAAATCCCTTTGATTGCCTTTCTGTTTTTGGAATTTCTATATTCTGAATATCTTTTACTTTATTCGGATTCGGTTTTATACCATCCTTTGTTAAAATATGACCTAAAAATTCCGTGTTCTTTTTAAGAAAACTGCATTTGCCTATTTGTATTTTTAAGTTATGTTCCTGTAGTCTAGCAAAGATCTTTGTTAATGAATTTTCATGTTCTTCTAGCGAAGTTGAAAAAATTAGTATATCATCCAAATATACTATACAAATTTTATTAATAAATTCTCTAAGGATTTCATTCATCAGCCGTTGGAAAGTTGCCGGAGCATTCTTCAATCCAAACGGCATTCGAACATACTCGTACAGACCTGCTGGGCTAACAAAGGCGGTTTTTTCTATATCCTTTTCCGCAACCATTATCTGGTGATAGCCTTTAGCAAGATCAATTGTACTAAAATACTGCGCCTTGCCTAATTTATCAAGTATTCCCTCAATATTAGGCAAAGGGTATTTATCATCGACTGTTACTTGATTCAGTCTTCTATAATCGACAACTATTCTGAACTTTTGGATGCCTGAATTGTCCATCTTCTTCGGAACGACAATAATTGGTGAACTATACCTACTATTGCTCTTTCGAATTATGCCTTGCTTCTCCATTTCGTCTATTTGTTTTCTAACCTCAGCTTCATGTTTCGGTGGGTATCGGTATATTTTCGAATTTATCTGTTCCTCTGTTGTAGTTTTTATATTATGTACCACCGTTTTTGTTTTAGTTAGAATATCTCCTTCTTTATATAGAAGTTTATTAAATTTAACCAGTAATTTTGTTATAATATTCCTTTCTTGTTCGTTTAAATGATCCAACTGAATACTTTTCAGAGTGCTTACTTCTAGAACATTAACTTCTTCTTCAACAATTTTGGAAAGAAAGGATAAATTTACACCATTTTTCATTCTGATTTCTTTATCTTCTAAGCTTATTTCCTTAACATTTTTTTGAATCCAGTCCATGCCAATCAAAAGATCATAAGGTTTTTCTATTTCTAACGCTATCCATTTAATTTTTGCATTATTCGGGTATTTGAATTCTTCAGGGCAAACTGTTGCTACTGTTTTATTAGGTTTACTGACATGACCTTGTATTGTATTTATTTTCGTTTGATGTAAGTCGTCTAAAACTTGGTAATTGTAGTTGGGAAATCTCGATAGGTTAAGTATACTTATTGTAGAACCAGTATCGAATAAGGCTATATATTTTTTCTTTTCAATCGTGAGAGTTGTAAAAATTTTATTTTCCGAGGCTAGTTCGTAAAAAAACGAATTTGTAACATCTGTATCTAATCTGTCAATCGTATCTACGTCCATTTGTCGTGTACTTTGTTGACTACCTTGTGGTCTGTTATTCGTATATGAATGTTGTCTAGTGTTGTTTGAACTACTTGGTTGTGATTGTCTATTGGTTTGTCTTGTCCCTACATGTTGTGAATGGTTACCATTTCTATAAAATTGATTATTATTAGAGGACTGCCTACTAAATTGAACTGAACTATGTTTTTGTTTGTATTGATTGACTGGTTGATTATTTTGCCTAGGATTGATACTCCGATCATAATGATTACTATTTTTCATTCTATCATTACTATTCATCTGGCTACAATTTAAATTACCCTGATCGAGGCCTATAAATTTGTGTATAATATCTCTAATTTCCGATAAGTTATATTTATCAATTATGGCATAAGCTAATGGTCCGGAAACTAGTTCCTTAATTTTTTGCACCAGCATTCCACTAAAAATATCTAATTGTATATTTCGGTTCTCAACAAAAGCTACGTACCCTGTTATGTCTTCAACACAATTTGTTAACTTATTATCTAATTCTATTATGCTACTTACTCTAAGCGATCCAATTTGTTTGGTGAAAGTCATCTGATCCTTTTTGGGCCGGTAGTGTCATCTTAACGCTGCTTTACACTCTTCCCAGGTTGAGGGGGGGTTGACATTTAACAGGTTTTTGGCTGCTCCTTGTATCTTGAGGTCGTAAATTATCTGGAATGCTTCCAAGGCTTCTTCTCGGTATTCATCTAAAACTCTTGTTACTGCATCAATGAATGATGGTAGTGTCCCAAGTTGTCCATCGAAAATTGGTAGGAACCGAGTTTCCTTCTCGATTCTTGATCGTAAGCTTTGTCTCTGGGGTTGACCCTGTACTAGCAATTGGGTCAATGCCACCAAACATTGTTCGATCTGATTCGGTTGAGCCATGTTTCTAGAGCTGTCGAAAATGTTTGCTCTAATGTTGCGTCGATCCACTTTAAAAACTTTTGTTTCTACGTAAAGGACCTAATTTGTTTTCCACTTCTGTCTTTATTGTTGTTAATATTTTTTTTTTTTTTTTTTTTTTTTTTTCTGCACTGCTGCTTTTCTCCAAGACTGTTTTTGTTTCTGCGTAAAGCACTAAATTTTATTTTGCTTTACTTTGTTTCCAACTTATGTCTTGATACTTTTTTTTTTTTTTTTTATCTTTCACCGACTGCGCCACTTATGTTATTTCAAAGAACACAACGCTTCTCGCGAAAAAACACTTTATTGATTCATGACTACACACTGAATGAATTAAAATCTAACTTAACTTACGATTGCAAGTTCGTTGCCATCGTCGACCTTTCGCTGACGCTGTAACGAATTGCATTACAAAATTATTGACGGAAATGCTTCGTCATTATTAATTAAAATACAGTTAAAATATTTTCGATGACAATGACCGAAGGTTCTTCGGTTGGGTCATCGGTGTCGTATTACATATAACTCGCGTGACCCGTCTTTCCCCAATCGAATTTCTCTGACAGAATGAAACAACGCGAGTCCTCCCAATTTACACCTTAACAAAAAAAAAAACTTTCTGAACGTGAGTGACCCGCTTTGCCCCAGTTTACTTACCTCCTTAATTAATATGGATCACTGTGATTTTGCCCACTGTGCCGCAAGGGTTATTTGCAAGTGTATCTGCGGCAAATCGTTTTTACCTTCCCCGCATCGGCCTAAGCAAAAGGTCGATCAGGTATATAAAGAAATATGCCGAGCACTTCTTCTTTTATTGTGAAGAGTGCAGAAAAATATCCCTCTCTGATGTCCTGTTCACGATGAAGTGTAACAGTGAGACCATTAACTAAATTCTATTCGGTCTGACATTGACATTCCTTTTAGCCACTCGTGTAATGAAAGTGCTCCACTCCTTTCTCAACCCGACCTTCTGCTTGAAGCTATAGCAAACAAACTGAATAACGTTAGCAGTGAACTCACCACTTCCAGGTTTACTTTAAGCGATCTAATTAACGAAATGAGAAAAGCATCTAACAAGACTGGCGACATCCACATCCCCGGCCACTTCCATAAAAACCCATCGTTTGCCAATATTTCCATACGTGATGAATTGCATGAAGCCAATGTGTCTGCCACACACGAATTGGCATGGGCGCGTTTGGAAGAGCGATATGACAAAAAACAATTTATCGTTAATTCGTTCATACAGTCATTTCTATCGCTTGCTACCATTTCCTCAAGTAACCTTCAAACACTACGGATATTAGTGGATGGAGCAGATGAAGTTGTGCGGGGGCAAGTGCTTTAAACAAATGCAGTCGCGATCCGTGGTTGATATACCTCCTTGTCCACAAATTAGATCAAGATTCTTTCCAATCTTGGCAGAGCATATCGGTGCGCGGGATGATTGTACAATCGATGAACTTCTTAAATTTCTACAAGAAAGATGTAATGCCCTAGAATCATGTGAACCCATACGTCTGTCTTCGTGCGGCAAAACTCATACCTTCGTTCGCTCGTATCACACTCGGACCCTTACGGAGACAAGACCCAAATGTGCAAAATGCAAAGATTACCACCACCTATCGCAGTGTCCTCAATTTATCGCTTTAAACGCTAACTCAGGTCGGGATTTTGTAAAGACAAATTCGCTTTGCTTCAATTGCCTTCGGGGTGGACATACTTCTCAAAAATGTCGTTCTACATTTCGGTGCCGTACTTGCCAGTCGCGGCATCATTCGCTCGTACATCCCACGGATTCCCAACAATCGCCGCCATATTCAACAATATCCACACAGCCAGGGCCGGATTCTTCGAATAGATCATCTTCACCTCTACTTACCAATTTGTCAACTAAAACAACCCGGAAGCAGACTATACTCCCAACTGTACTGGTCAAGGTAAAGGACGTCAAGGGAGATTTCGTTGTCTGTCGAGCATTGTTAGACTCAGGCTCACAATCGTCCTTCGTTATCGAATCGTTAGTTCAGAAACTCGGTTTCTCGCGTTCTCATGCACGGATTCCAATTCTCGGTCTTTCGTCTTTGGAGGCTGGCTACACAAAAGGCCAGGTCTCTCTTCAGCTTATCTCACTCGATGGTTCCGCTTGCTTGTCTATCGACGCATATATTCTGAACAAGCTCACATCTAATCTACCCTTCCCAAGGGTAGATATATCTCGTTGCTCACATATCAACAACCTGCATACTCCTGGGTGCAGATAAAATGTGGTGTATCTTTGAGGGAAAACAAATCTGCAGTCCGGAAGATGCCTCCTTCGCTTTAAAAACTATCTTCGGTTGGGTCGTCACGGGAGAAGTCCTAACAGATTCGGTAGTCACTTCAATACCCTCGCTTCATGCAACTCTCGACATCGACGGTCTATTAAAACGCTTTTGGGAAATTGAAGAGGTTAGTCCTCCGATGGACAATTCTCATTGTCTACATCCAGGTGAACGACATTTTCGCGAAACATTTAGTCGTGCATCTGACGGGAAATATGTTGTTGCCTTACCATTCAAATCCATATGTCCTACCTTTGGTGAAACCCTGTCTTTAGCAATCAAACGTCTACAATCCATGGAACGTCGCTTTCGCTACAACTCTGACTTACATACAATGTATTCCAATTTTATGAAGGAGTACCTGGATCTCGGTCATATGACACCCATTCCCCCATCGGGTAGACGATACGTACACTGATTTCCAAAGAATCGTTTGGAGAGAAAATACTACTGACGACATAAGGTACTTTCGACTAGGCACAGTTACGTATGGTACAGCTTCTGCACCATTTCTATCTGTAAGGGTCTTAAATCAGCTGGCGCAAAACTTTCAGGTTGAGTTCCCCAATGCTTCGAGGGTTTTGGTGGAAGACGTCTACGTGGATGATGTTGTGACGGGGTCTGATACTGCGGAAGAACTTATCGCCCTACAGTCAGAATTGGTAGGATTATTATCTCAGGCAGGGCTACGTCTTCGGCAGTGGAGTTCCAACTGCTGGCCTTTATTAAGAACGCTACCAAAGGAAGATTGCGAATACTCCGAAACAGAACAGTCGCCCTCACTCATCAAGGTACTGGGAATGTTTTGGAATCCACTCCATGACGTTTATTCCTTTCGAATGCCTAAACAAGACTATTCCACAGTACCGACCCGGCGGACACTCTTATCAGAAGTCTCTCGCATTTTTGATCCCATTGGATGTTTAGCACCATCGGTTATCTCATTTAAACCTCTGTTGGTGGTTTGGGATGATCCTTTACCTCCTTCGCTAGCTCAACGATGGATAGCTTATCGAAAGGAACTTCATAATTTCGAAGCTCTTCGTATTCCAAGACGGATTTCTTCTTCTTTGAATGAAATTGAGCTACACGGTTTCTGCGATGCATCTTCAACAGCCTACGCTGGGGTCATTTACAGTCGGTACAAAGTCAGAGATGGCGAATATAAGGTCCAAATAGTTGCGTCTAAAACAAGAGTTGCCCCTTTAAAACCGATTTCGATTTCTCGACTAGACCTATGCGGTGCTGTCTTATTAGCAAGATTATTTTCGTTAATTACCTCCTCGCTAATAATTCAATCGGTCAGGATTTATGCTTGATTCAGAAATAGTCCTGCACTGGTTGTCATCACCACCGCGGCGTTGGACTATCTTTGTCGCGAACCGTACAGCAACAATACTTGAAATTATCCCTCCAAATTCTTGGCGTCACATTACTTGAAGTTCAAACCCCACAGACTGCGCTTCTAGGGGGATTACACCATCCTTTGGTGGACCTTTGGTGGAATGGTCCATCCTGGCTTGCAGGTGACAAAACTTATTGGCCAAATTCTAAATTCGATACTGCAACTCTTACCCTCGACAACACGGAGGAAAAACCAAACTTTCATCATGTGTTAATAACATCGTCGAATAACGATATAATTAATTCACTTCTCAAACATATTTCCTCTTGGTATCATATGCAGCGAGTCCTGGCATGGGGCCTGCGATTCACCTTCAACTGTCGGTTCCCAAATTCATCTCGTCGTACATGTGCTCTAAAGTTCCCAGAGATCCATAAGGCCAAGACAATTATTATTAAATTGATTCAGCAAACTTTATTCGCTAATGATATTCTTCTTCTCGTCAGCATCGCCAACTTCCAGTAAAATCCAGATTACTAAAGTATGCTCCATTCACCGATCAGAACGGTATCCTTCGTGTGGGAGGAAGATTAAAAAATGCACCAGTCTCATATGATATTAAACACCCGATCATTCTCTGCGGCAAGCATCCTATCTCCAGAATAATAATTTAGGACTTACACAATAAACATCTTCATCCTGGGGATTCAACCACCTTTGCAATAGTCAGACAGCAGTTTTGGATCCTAGGCAGCCGAAATCTCATCAGAAGTGTCGTTTTTAAGTGCAAGTCATGTTTCTTGCCGCGCAAGTCCACAAGTCAATAGTTAATGGGTGACCTGCCGTCGTATCGGATGCAGCCCAGCCGTCCGTTTACCAATTCAGGGTGTGATTACGCTGACTTAATTATCATTAAGCTCTCGCGGACTCGGAAACCTAAATTAAGCAAGGCGTACATCGCACTATTTATTTGCATGACGATAAAGGCAATTCACCTAGAGCTGGTGAGTGACCTCACAACGGATGCCTTTATAGCCGCTTTACGGCGATTCGTTGCTAGGAGAGGAAGGTGCAGTCACATCTTTACCGACAACGGGACGAATTTTCAAGAGGCTCGTCGGCTGCTAACGGAAATGCACAGTCTGGTGTTGTCTCAGGCGTACAACGATATCGTTGCAGGAACTCTCGCTGCTGACGGAATAGTCTGACACTTTTCTCGGCCCTCTGCACCGCACTTTGGTGGATTGTGGGAGGCGGGGGTGGAGACAATAAAATATCATCTGCGGAGATGATGTGGGTACTTCGGTTCTAACCTTTGTGGATCTAAGTACTGTGCTTTGTCAAATCGAAGCAATTGTTAATTCTCGTCCTATATGTGATATGTCTGATACAGATCTTAATCCGCTAACACCTGCTCATTTTTTAATAGGAGAGCCTCTGACTGCAGTACCAGATCCGAACTGTTTGAATGTTCCAATTAATCGTTGGAACCACTTTCGAGGTCTTCAAGCCATGGTTCAAGGTTTCTGGAAGCGATGGCATACGGAGTATCTCACAACAATTCAAGAACGACCAAAATGGCAAAGATCAAGTTACAACATTAAACCAGGAGACCTAGTAGTTGTAAATGAACCTAATCTACCCCCCACTAAATGGATCATGGGCCGCATCATCAATGTTAAACCAGGACTGGACGGCAAGGTACGAGTGGCGGACGTCAAAACAGCAACAGGAGTCTTCATTCGACCCATCACAAAGCTAGCAGTTCTACCAGTTTCCTGAACTCGTTCAGGGGGTGCAGGGTGTTTGAAATTAAATAAAAAAAAGATAACAAAATTATTGTAAACTAGGTCGCCGCCCGCTAACGATATATCGCTTCGCGTCAGCATAATTGAGCGGAGCTTTAGTGTAAACTATGCTTTTGTTTATTGAATAAAATTATGGAAAAATTGTTGTACACAACATAAACTTTCCGAAATATTGCGCTTATGAACAAATTTCATGAGAATGTTCTTGGGATTGTATTTTTGTTTAACAGTATCAGGCTTATAATGTTTCGTTGCTTCGTAAACTAAACGTTCTATTGCTTGATAACCAGACTGGTCATCACTATTATTTTCATGAACTTCGATTTGTTTCTCGATTGCTTTTTAAATTGTTTTACTTGCAGTTAAATCAATTTCTTGGATTTGCTTGACTTTCATAACTAAACTTTTGATTCTAATAAGCAATCTTTCCCTCCGCAAAGCATTTGTATTAAGTTTTATCTCTTTCCAACCTGAATTGTGCATTTAAAACTCCAATTTTGCGTTGCCAATCAGTCATTTTGAACACTTGAAACGGACTGCAATGCTCGATTTCACGTTGTGTCTTGTTAACAGCTAGATGTTCTTCCTTCTCCATCAAATAAATTTCACTACCAAAACGATTCAAATCTTTCTTTTCTTGCAGAAATTTGATTTTTTTACCAACCTCTGGATTATCTTGTTTCATAATTGAACAAATTTCAGTTGTAGAAGCAGTGTCATTAATAAAAAGCTCATCCTGACGTAACGGCAATGGATCAATTACATTAGAAACAGGATTGGCAGTTAAATTGTACAGAGATTTTCTCTGTCTTTTCGCATTTCTAGACCTGTAACCAAGATTCGATTTAGGTTTACGACCCATTTCTAACAAAAATGAAGTAAAAATAAATGAAAAACCTTTCAAAACGAAACAAAACAATTCGTTCTTTGCTTAGCAGACGAACTTTATTATTTTGGCGGCTTTTTTGATAAAATGAGTGAAAAGATATGTTTTTGGTTTTAAATTGTAATACTAATGTTTTATTGATATAAATTGAAGGAATAGAATACATCTTTTGCTAATTATGAGTCAGCTAATGCTAACAATCTGTTCTTTTCTTCCATTTTAGCTTGCATGCCAGACTTGTTATTGATTTTAAGCAGACGGTCAAAAGTAAATCCTGGATCAATGAATAAACCGTTGATGTTCCTAATCCGTGAGAATGCGACATATGCCATGCCAAGTGCAAATTTGGAATCGCCAATATCAACAACGGCAGATTCTAAAGTCAATCCTTGAGACCTGTGAATGCTGATAGCATATGCTGCTGCAATGGAAATTGTTCCGCTTTCACGCCGCTTTCACGAAAAGATACAGTGACTGCAGGAATGGGAAGTATTTTCTCTCCATATAGTTCAGGTCCAGTGTAAGAAGGGAATTTTACCATAACACACACAGGAAATATGTCTTGATAGTTTCTTTCTGCTGACTGCTCGTAAACAATGTCAACAACTTCTCCAATCGTACCATTACAAAGGCCTGCAGCAGTGAACAGATTCTGACGAAAATCACGCGTGAACCTATGCAAAGATACAATTCGTTTGACAAACCCCTGGCTTTTTCTGATGAGATTGATGACGCTTGAGGGTCATTATGCTTTGCTTTGATTAAAGCTACTGGCTTATTTAAGCGTCTTAACTTTGTCATGTTGTACTCATAGATTTACGTATTTCTTGAAATGAAGCGAAGTGTATTATGTAGATAGTTCTGTATTGCAAATTGATTCTGAAGGAATCGAGGTGATAAGTACTGGTAATCTGATTGATCAACATGTCCTGTTGCTATATTCTCTAAGAAGTCTCTAAATCTTTTCTGGTCGTCACCAACTTGACGCATGATTTGAGTAAGAAAGGAGACTTTCTTGAATTCCAGGTATGCCATTCGACCTTGAATCGCGTTAGTATCGTTTCCACTGTAAATTTTGTTCAAAGGTAAATCTATAACTGGCTGCAATTGGTTGAAATCTCCAAACATGACTACAACATATCCTCCTAGAGTTGTGTTTGAAGGCTTAGCTAATCGTAGCCTTTTGTCCATTTTACCAAGAAGTTTCAGGTCAATCATGGAAAACTCATCTATGAGAATAAGTTTGTAATTTGACATCTCATCTTGAAACTTGTGCAATGCGTCAGGAGATAAATCATCACTGTTTCTGGTAGTATTCAAGTGTAATGCACTATGAATTGTTTGACCATTGATGTTGTGTGCCGCAACACCTGTGAACGCCATTAGCAAGACATGTTCTACTCCGATTCGCCGAACTAATTCATTGATGATGCACGATTTACCAGTACCAGCTGCACCCATAACTATAGCCAGTCTATCATTGGATTGACCGTTCACAGCACTGGTTACAAAATCCACAACTGCAGTTTGCTTAACATTAAGCTGTATTGAATTTCCATCCATAGATGTTTGAGCGATATAGGTTTCATTTGCTTGTTTTATAAATGTAACTTCATTCGCTATGTTCGGATACTTTGAAATTGCAGAACCCCAATCGTGATCTCTATCAACTTCTCTGTATCCAAGAGTTACTGGTTCCATCGGCATTCCAGGAATTGCTTGAGCTAACATCATCCATTGATGAGGATCCAGTTCAGGTTCAGCTTGTTCATCTATGTCTATTCCGTCGAATTCTGGTAGTTCCCAAACATTGATCGACTGAAGCAAAAAGCTTTCTTTCCATGTTTGATGAGTTTTCAACGTATTCATGTCTCTCCAGGGGATATTACAGACCATTCGTTGCTTGTAATAAATTTCGTCACTTTCATCCGATTTGCCTAACTTGATATTTGGTAATACCTGAACAACTCGTTCTTTGCGGTTCGTTCTGAATGTGTATGATTGCTTACCAATAACAGAATATTTTCTTGCAAACTCTTGAAGGGTTAGTGGATCATAGATTGCAGGACGTTTTTGATATGCATCCAAAATTTTACTCATCTTGAGTTCAACCGAAGCGCTTGGATCTATTTGGACGTAAATATCTTTCGATATATACAGAATAACAAAAGTCCGTGTGCAATGGTAAAGTCCTTCTTCATTGATGATATGCATAGTTTCACATGCAGTGACGTCTCTTTCAGACAAAACTTTCATCAGCAGTTTCGTTACAGCTTTGGATGCAGGATCATGAGAATTCATTGAACCTGCAATATGACGAAATATGTCTTTTAAATCTTCAGAACGGGGTTCGCTTTTAGATGCATACTTTGCGACATACTGAATAATTGCATACAAAGATGTTATGACTTGCATATCAGTATTACCTCTCCATAATAAAGTTACGAACTTATTGTAGCAATTCAACAAAGGGTCATTTCTACGTGGTGTGTAAACGAAATGTCCTTGTTCATTCGGTTCTAGTGTCGATTCACTTTGTTCAGGTTTAGGGAACCCAAATCTGCATTTCAGCAAAGCTTGGATCAGTCGCAAACAATAGTCTTTTGAACACTTTGTGAGTCTCTGAATTCTGTTGAGTATTTCAGCTAGTTGTGTAGCATTTTCCAGGTCGATATCTGAACCAAAAAGTCTAGAAGGATGTACAGTGGCCGGTGGGCAAGAGATATTGGATTGCATGCGCTTACCAAGTTGTCATAGAATGACTTAGCGCTCCCAAGTTCTGATTGTGACATATTTGGAAACTCCCGAACATCCGGAGCACCTTCAACCCAGAATATTCCATGAGGGCTTCCGCGATGCTGATACTCCACTCGATACCAGTAATCTGTTATTTTGAACTTTGTGCACAGGACTTGACAAATATTTCGACACGTTTTGAAAAGTAACCATCAGCAATTAATGGATTTTCAGACAGTAATTTTTGCATGTCTCTAGCTATCTGTTTATCTGTTTTCCCTGTTGTATCATAATTGAAATGCCTTGCCATACATTTCCACCACAAATCGGCTGAGCTTGGTGTCATGAAGAATGTCGGCACACCAAGCTGCTCAATCATTGATATTAATTCTGTCATTCTTTTATACCAGTAGGCTCGCGTTCCTGGAATGCCACAATGAATCAATTTTTTCATCGTTGCAGGATTACTGTTAACTTCATTCAACAAATCACCAACATTACCACGTATGTCATTTATCTTCGCAAAAACAGTGCCTCTTTGACAAGCAGCATGCCGCTGCATAGTGTTCAAGCAGAAATAACGAAAGCGAGGATCTTGTGCGAATCTCTGGTCTGAATGATTGATCAAATACTTCACCCACTCACGAAACGTCACTTTGTGAGGCCTTTGTATTATCCAAAAAGTCAGCTTTACCTGTTGGAAACAGATGTGGGAATGCTTGGGTTACGTATCCTATCTGTCTAAATTCATTCGCCGCTTCTCGTTCAGCAGTAGGCCACTGCAGATCTAATGCTTGACGGATGACTTCATTCTGGTTCTCTGTAGGTACTATTGGCATTCCACTCTCAACAACATTGTTATCTTCAATTTCTTCATCTACTATTTCTGCCTGATTCAAGTATGGCAAAGAATCTGCAATATCGCCGTCTAGTGGCAATTGATTCAAAGCTTCATGGTCAATGATCAAATCACTATAGAATTGATGATTGTTGATCAACCAAGTAAGTGCATTCTGCACTCGATATCTGCGGACACGGAAATGTTCATAATCGTTTAAACCTGCGCGTCGTATAAAAACAATTTTTAAATTTTGAGGCAGCAATGGAAGCGTTCTAGCTATCGGTTCTATGTCTTGTTACAGATTTATGATGTTGCCTTTATACTTAAACTGTCCTGCACCGCCAGCTGCTTTTAGTTTATAGAGGCGAAGTACTGGATGCACGCATGCAATCAGCATTTGCTCTGCAGGTGTTAAACAAATTAATTCTGCCGGTTGTACACCGGGATCCATGTTGTTAGCTGCAGTATACTTCACATTATTCTTCTTACATTCGTGGCATAATGAGCAAATACGATGAGCCTTCAATCCACGTCTTCGACAATTGTTGCAAGAAATGTACGATAGACTTGTTAGTTGTTCATAAAATGCATTAACGTATGTTTGGTCTGCAGATTCTGGATGTGGTAGGTTAAAGTTTTGATAACTTGAATTTCCACTAGCTTCTTGACTGTTTCGTACATTTCTCACAACATCTGTTCGCCTACTGCGATAACCAAAGTTAGTGCTTCTTGTTGCTCTCCTCGGCATTGCAGTCTATTTCATGAAATATTGGTTACTTTTGAAAAATTAAAATTGATTTTATAGTAATTGTACCTTTTCTTGTGCAACCTGTCCAATAAAACAAAAAAGTCACGTGGTTTAGTTTAAAGCAAGGCAAATTCCTTATATATTTCAATGTAAAAGCTTAAATTTTCAAACTGTATTTTCTAACCCAATTTTTATTTTTCTCACTATTTTTTGTGCTAACTTTCGAAATTTTACCCTAAATTACATTAAGAAATGAAAATACTATTGATTATACAAATATTCATCGTGTTTAAAGCGCTGTAAATTCTTACTACATGCCTATTCATAAAAGTTAAGAAAAAATCGGACAGCACCTCCCGTGCAAGTTTACCTTTTGAAATTATTTTTTTCGCTGTCTAGTTGTGCTTTTATATGTTTTAAATTTATTATAAATGTTTTATTCAATTTTTAACTTGAATTAGGTTGAAATAATTATTTTAGAATTAAATAATTGATTAAAAAAATCAAAATAATAAAATTCTAACACAAAGAAAATATGCGTGTGAATTTTTCCCCATAGACATTACATTGAAAATTTCTTGTCAATTAAATTTTTTTAATTAAGTATCTGTTTTAATTGCCCGAGCTTTAACAAGATGTGACAAAAATCTAGTTAATTTGGTAAAAAAATTATTAAAATCGGTCAAGAACTCTAGGAGGAGTTAAGCTACAAAGAAGTACATTTTGTTGCTCCGCTACAGCAAGAAGTAAACACGCATTTATAAAATAAATTAAAAATAAATTGTAATTGTTAAAGGTTAAGGAGAGCAACTATATTTGCGGCGTTGTTTTTTATTTAAAATATTAAAATTCTACAACATAGGCTTTACTCCTTCTGAAGTAAATATGTGCCCCAAATATTCCGTTTCTTTAGCCAAGATATTGCATTTGTCAATCTGAATTTTGAGTCCCGCCTTCTTAAGTGTTCCAAAAATGTTCCTAATATTAGTGTTCCTAACATAAAGTGTTCTTGGAGTGACATGTTAAAAATGAGTATATCATCTAAATACACAACACAAATCCGGTTAATTTACTCTCTAAGAATAGAATTAATTGAAATAGAAGCTTTGAAACGTTGAGGGTGCATTTTTTAAGCCGAATGGCATCCTCACGTATTCAAAATGGCCAAATGGTGTCGAAAATGCAGTCTTCTTTCTATCCTCAGGCCTGACTAAGATTTGAATGCGATTTACCCGACTTGTCCAATATCGTATCAACATTAGGTATTGGGAATTTGTCGCTTACTGTAACTTCATTTAACTTCCTATAGTCGATAACAATCCTCTATTTTTTATTTTCATTTTTGTCAGTCTTCTTTCGGACAACCCATAGCGGACTATTGTAAGGAGAGTTGTTTTCCGTTATAATACCCTCGTTTATTTGGTGCTGTATTTCTGTTTCGTGTACTCTTGGATACCGATATATTTTAGAATATACTGGATTACTTGTTGCGGTAATAATCTCATAAGTAATTTCGTGAGTGAATGTTAAGTTATCGCCTTCTTTATAAAAGAGATTTTTATATTCGCTAAGTAGTTTCTTAATTTCAACCTTTTCTTCTCCCTTAAGGTAATCGACATTAACGTCATCTAACAAAGGATCTATAGGTTCTAGAGAGCAAACACTCATTGTTTTCCCTTGATTTCAACACATTTTTGATTCAAGTAAATATTGACTTGATATGGGAGAAGAATGTTCAGACCTAAAATTGCGTCATACTCCTTACTATTTAATTTGAAAACGTTCCAATTTATAATACCCGAACTTCCAAATTCGGAAGGGCAGGAGTTTTGATTCTTGCGGTAATTACAGGTTAACCATTAAGAGTTGAATAGTGCTTAGGGTTGGGTTACCTGCTTATAATAACGTAAAATATTTGGCTTTATTATGCTAGTTGTTGATCCAATGTCAATTAAACATTTTATGGTTTGGTTTCCTAATCTTACCCTAACTATCGTTAGGTCTTGTTTTGAGGCGGTATTTGAAAATTTTCATTGGACTCCCTGGGTTTGTTAGTACTATGGTATTGTTGATCTAAGTTAAAATAATTGCATGGTTTGGGTTTGAAAATTTATTTCGAACATAGGGACTGGCTCCCGAAAATCTTTGGTTGGAGGTTCCATAGTAAGTGTGAAAGTTATCTTGTAGTGATTGTCGTTGTTGGCCATCATTTAGCATGTTTTTACTAGGAAAATTATTACCTGATAGAGTTAAGTTATAGTTCCAATTACAAGGAAAAGTTTTATTTTGATGTATTATATTTCTACTGTTAATTTTTTTGTGCCTTATATCTGTTGTTCTCTCGTCATCTAACAACTTTAATTTCGAATATTTATTGTATACATATATCTATTATACTATGGTTTAGTTCAATATGTAATCTAATAATGCCATCCATTTTTTCTAAGAGAATCTCTTTAAGATCTCTTTCTATACGACTAGGATTATATAAAGCTGGCTTTAGTTCATCATAGTCGTCAATTTCATCAAACTCAAGATTGGCATTATAAAATATATTGAAAAGTTCTCTTAAATTACTAACCTTAACATATCGGCAAAAAATTTAATGGTCGGAAATGTTGTAGCAACTGGTCCTTCACCGCTGTCCATGTAGCATGATGTCCCAGTAGTCGAATGCACACTGCAGCTTTCCCTGATATTTTCTCAATTGTAACTATATTAACAGCATAATTGTAGAGCTCCTCATTACTGCCACATAGCTGTAGTGTTGCCTCCACAGATTTGATGAAGGATGAAGGATCATCCATTCCATTGTAGGGCTTAAGTTGCCGGAACTTATTCAGGACCTTATTTTAATTTTTTTTTTGTTATAAGTCGGCTATCACATGCAGCCTCACGGCTCACTTCCCATCTCCTCTTTCAATTTAAATTCCGTGAGACGCCAGCCTCAGATGAATCATACGTCTTTTTCAATTTCCTCTTTCGACATACATTCGTGAGCCGAGCGCCTACTTTTTTTTTCATTTTGAAGTTGTCTCCGTGAGATAAAGTAGAGCTCTACGCATTTTCTGCAAGCAACATCCGACATGATTGCGACCATTCCCCACAAAGTACGAAAAGAAATGAAATAGAAATGAAAAATACCGAACAAAGAGAAAGAGAAACGTCAATGTGGGTCGTGAAGAATTTCGCCCGCGACTCACCGGGAATTAAATTCTCCATCTCATTTGCACTAATTTCCTTTCTCTTTCAATCTTATGTTAGTCGTGAGTCGTGAGGGCGCATGTGATAGCCGACTAAGCGTTTATGATTCGTTTTTCAATCACTTCACTTCTAGCCAACTTATTGTTGTTATGGTTTCGTCACTATTCGCAAGTCACTTTTTATTTCTTGATGTAACACACCATCAGAAACTATCAGCTTCGATATAATTGCCACTTAACTAGTTTTGTTGTCTTTGGACAAAAAAAGGTTTTTAATTCACTTTAGAAATGAGGATCGAACTTAGATATCTTTTTATAATAAGTTAAGCGACTGCGCCACTTATGAAATAAAACACTGTATTTTTTTATCTCTAAATTGAAAATTCTTATGACCTAATTAAAAATACCTATTAGCAAGTTCAGCACAGAAAGTTCATTACTTCGATTGCGAAATTTACGGCCGAAAAAGATTGCAAATATGCTAAACGCATCGAAATCGATTTTGTCGACTAAGCAGTAAACCTTTTGTGCGGAAGTAGCGAGCACCGGGGTTCGGTCAATGCCTTTGAATGCATTTTAGGCATTAAGGTAACACGCGCAAAGTGCATACAACTTTTCCTAATACAAGCATATTTTACGCTACACGAGAGAAGCACAACACCTTTTCAAAATCAACGAAAGTTAGATACAAATTAGTATTTAGTTCTATGGATTGTTCAATTACTGATGTTATTGTGCTTACATGATCGACACACGATTGACCCGGACGAAACCCAGCTTGGTTTCCTTGTATAAGGTTATTTAGTGGTGATGCAATTAATATGTTTTTGGTAAATATTTTGTTTATTGTTGGCAGTAGCGAAATACCCCTCCAAGCCGAACATTTCTTTTTGTCACCCTTTTTTTTTAATTTTGACTGTGACTGCTTCTTTCCATTCCTTTGCAATATTTTCGAAGTTCCAGACTTCTACAAATAGTCTGTGCAGCTTATTTGCCATAATGTCTGGCAGCGCTTTAAAATATTCGATAGGTAAACTACTTGACATCAAAATAAAATAAAATCCTACCAAGGCCGAAGTAAGGATGAGAATCGTACCCAAATTTCAGGGTCTCGACAGAGACCAATCCCACAACCAGAGTGAAGCCCTCTTTTTTTCAGAGAGCCCTTACTCTCTT
This sequence comes from Merodon equestris, assembly GCA_958301585.1. Classification (NCBI taxonomy): domain Eukaryota; kingdom Metazoa; phylum Arthropoda; class Insecta; order Diptera; family Syrphidae; genus Merodon; species Merodon equestris. The sequence continues at coordinate 96,655,172 of OY284413.1, forward strand.
TGTAGGAATAGGCAATCCAGGCCCTCGTGTTAAGTCCCGGATTGTACGTACGTAGTCGCGTCAGCACATGCAGCTTGTTTCCAGGTTTCCGCGGAATACAGCAAATGAGGCGCGTTAATTTTAGGCGACTAACTTCCTGATAGGTAATAGTTCACAGAGGAGCGATTTTCAACAACATACTCCTGATCCAGGCAGATGTCTGCCGGGAGGAACAGCTCACCATGAAGTTACCATCCATCAGAGCAGACCTTTCTGCTTGAATACAAAAGCATGTTACTGAAGCGAGTTCCAGTAGACGATCCTTGCAGTCTTGGCAATCTGCTGTCACTTCCAGCTTTCCCTATCCTAACCTTTGCAGAGGAGATGGCTGCCTTCTTGTAGGAGAGGTGCTTGTCTCGACTCCTTACGGTACCTTGCATTTCCTTTCCAGAGGAAAGGGTTTTGTTGTGTGAAGTGCCTGCCTTCGAGGAGCAATCTTTGGTTCTCTCCGTCTTCAGGTTTTTGATCTTTGTCCCCGCATCTGCATTCGGGCTCCGATAATCCGCCGCCCAGGCAGCCGTCTTTCGTTTGCGAGCGCTCTTAACTTTTTCGGTTCGAGTTCCTGTTCCCTTCCGGGACACAAATCCACTTTGGCTTCTGCGGTCAGAGTCTTTTTGCCAGCATCACGGCGGTAGCGCCGGCCATAACAAGACGCTGAACACCTCCAGTTCCTTCAGTTTGGGAGCCTGGCACGCTCCCATTGGGGAGTTGATCGTCACCAATAAGAGGAGAATTGTTAGCGGCGCATGCCGAAATTCTGGCATGCTTGCTTGAAGTTCATCTCCGAACTTTAGTCTCTACAGTCGCATTTTAAATCGCTCCTCTCTTAATTGTTTTTCTTTTTCTTCAAAACGACCCGTCTTTCCCAATTTGTCACCTTAACTATTACAAACTTCTACCTCATAAAAAAATATTAAAACGCGCGTGACCCGTCTTTCCCCAATCGAATTTCTCTGACGGAGTGAAACAACGCGAATCCTCCCAATTTACACCTTAACAATAAAAAAACTTTCTGAACGTGAGTGACCCGCTTTGCCCCAGCTTACTTACCTCCTTAATTAATATGGATCACTGTGATTTTGCCCACTGTGCCGCCGATACCAGAAATGCTGACCGGGTTATTTGCAAGGGTATCTGCGGCAAATCGTTTCGCCTTCCCCGCATCGGCCTAAGCAAAAGGTCGATCAGGTATATACAGGAATATTCCGAGCACTTCTTCTTTTATTGTTAAGAGTGCAGAAAAATATCCCTCTCTGGTGTCCTGTTCGCGATGAAGTGTAACAGTGAGACCATTAACTAAATTCCATTCGGTCTGACATTGACATTCCTTTTAGCCACTCATGTAATAAAAGTGCTCCACTCCTTTCTCAACCCGACCTTCTGCTTGAAGCTATAGCAAACAAACTGAATAACGTTAGCAGTGAAGTCACCACTTCCAGGTTTATCTTAAGCGATCTAATTAACGAAATGAGAAAAGCATCTAACAAGATTGGCGACATCCACATCCCCGGCCACTTCCATACAAACCCATCGTTTCCCAATATTTCCATACGTTATGAATTGCATGAAGCCAATGTGTCTGCCACACACGAATTGACGGTGTCTCCGCTGCCACCATCAACTACATCCTCAGTTAACACGCAAACTGAAGGCTCAACTTTTGAAGACCCAACTGTTGAAACCAAGATCGAGCGCTGTGGCCAGATATGGAGTTTAAGTGAATGGAACTAGCGAATCCAAAAACTGAAAAAAGGCAACGAAAGAATTTCTACCTTTATTACTTATCCTTTATTACTTATTACACAAAGGAAATTAAAATTCGAATAGTAGGTTGCCAAACGCTTCCACGCTTCCACGCTCCAGATCGTTCAAATTGAACTGAAATGACCACTGAAAATACGAGTGGCTATTTATACATCTCGACGGCCGCCCTTTCACACTTGGTAAAACTACCGTTACCAAGTGGAAAGAAAAGAACGATATCCATCCCAAGCCGCTCAATAAATCTAATCATAAAACAAATAAAAGAGAAATCTATGTACCTAGCTCTAAGAAACCTAAAATTAAGCCTAACATTTGTGATAAGCACCATAAACCTCAAACTATCTCCCACCATAACTAGAGCTTCAAAACAAAGCTTTTCCGATCTTTAACCCACCCCTCCATCTCCCATATACAGACCTTCCTCTGCACCACCAAAACTGCCACGTCAGCAAATTTCGTTCAATCTGATTCCAACTGCTTGTTCTTCTTAATTCTAAGTAATTAATTAATCTAATTCTTTTCCAAATTTCGATGTCAAATCTGGAGCCAAGTATCCGAATTTCCACAGCTCCCACGTCCTGAACCACTCAGCCCGCGCCGTTTCTAATACACCTACACAATACTCGCATTCTCACACTATAGCCAATTCGACTTCTCTTCCAACAGTTTCCACTCTGTTTTTAACAACGTCTCCTCCTAACTCCACCCAATCTTTTATTGATCCTCTTCGGCCTAAAGTCTCAGTCAAAATTACCCAGCAAGTTAGTAACCCCATTGAATGCTGCAATGCTCTCTCTCTAAGGGATTAAAAGTCGTAAAAAAACGTTCGTCTCTTTTTGGCCTATTTTCATGATAAACTAGACTCGGTCTGCTAAGAAGGTAAAACTAACACTAACGTTGTTGACTCAACTACAAACCCGATAAATGATAAATAATTGAATTGTAATAAATTGATATTGTAATATAATAATAATAATTGTAATCACATCCTAAAAGGAAATTTGCATTGTTCTTGTTGTAATATTCATTGCAGTGTTGTTGTAATGTTCATTTTGAGTAATATTAAAAATACAAAGAGATATATGTACACTTATGAAATAAACGTCGAACAAAGAAGTTAGAAACGATACCTCAAGTGTGTTTTTTATTACAAAAAAAAAAAAAATTCAAAGTTAATTTTAGAAAACGGTGAGAATTGTGTGGCTCAACAACTGGTCCTTCGAGCCGGATCATCAAAAACAAATCAAAATAAAAACAAAAAAAAAGGAATCAAGTGCATAAGTGCATATTACATATATATATACATATATAAACTAACTGATTTTTATAATAAAGAAAAAAAAAACAAGTTATTGCCAGTTTGGTGCAAATTTATCTAATCACGCGACGTGTAAAACAACAAAAAAACGCATAAAACAATTTCGCGTAATTCAATTTCTCGCGTCGTGTAATACCAAAAAAAAAATACATATACCGATTACAGGTGAGTGAGTAATTAGTGGCTCCACATTATAACATTACATATAATTCAAAATCTGTACAAAATAAAAATAACGAAAGTAGAATGAGTAAATTGCTAAAGAATTTGTTAGCCCAATTGACAAAGGACGAGGTCAATTTTAAGAAGGCAAACAAAGAGACGAAGGCATCCAAACACTATCTCCAGGGACGCCTAGCAATTCTTGAGTCCAACTTCCAAGCCAGCGTTACAGCGAACTCCAATGCAGTATCCGCAGCAGTCGACGAGGCTAAAAAAGTTAGAGAATTGTATGTCACTTACCGCTCGTCACTGCTAGAAGCCCTCGACAACATACCAATGTGCGTCTTCCGAAGATAAACTTGCCCTCTTTTGCGGGTAGTTACGAAAACTGGAGATCTTTTCATGACATTAACTTGATCCCGTAAGATGTCTGTGATTGGAAATCGAACGCTTGTACGTAGCGCTCCTCGTTGAATTTTGGCTGTTCCAATTTGTTCCACAAATAATCAAGTCTCTGGATGTGTTATTGTATAATTTGTAGACCCCGGCATGACAGATGCGAGTAACGACAGAATCACAAGAGCAGTAGAGAGGCTTGATGTTTGGGTTTTATCTCTCAGCTTCTTCTTGGGCCTGCTGGATGAATGATTCGAGGAATGTAATATGTTACTATCAGACTTCATGTTATTTTCTTCGTTTGGCAGTAAACACACCTTGGCTATTGGCCGCTTGAATGTTCCCTTCTCTGTTTTTACTGTTACTACTCTGACAAGCCCATCAATTCCGCTGTGCACTTCAATTATGCTTTCTAGAGGCCATTTCGTTGGTGTCAGAAGCTCATTTTTCAACAGCACCATTTGCCCAGGCTCCAAATTCCCTTCGGGTTGCTTCCAGTTGTATCGCTGTTGCATCTTGTTTATGTATTCCTCGTACCAACGTTTGCAAACATCTTGTTTAAGTTTTTGAATTAGCTTCCACCTTTTTAAACTACTCTCTGCCATGTCCAGAATGACTTCATGCTGTGGTGCTATCGGTGGTGATCCAATAATGAAGTGACTCGGTGTTAACGCATCTAGATCTTCAATGTTATCTGTTAGTGGACAGAGTGGTCTTGAGTTCAAGCATCCTTCTATTTGCACCAGAATGGTATTCATCTCTTCGTATGTTAATTTTTGCTCTCCTATGATGCGACTCAGGTGGTATTTAACTGATTTAACTCCTGCTTCCCAGAGTCCACCAAAATGTGGAGCTCCCGGTGGAATGAGATGCCACTCGATCGCATTTTCGGCTAGCGTGGATTGTAGTGCGTCAATAATATTTTTTGCCCCAATAAAATTTGTTCCATTATCGCTGTTTAGTTTATAGATCCTCTTCTGCTGATCATACGTCGCAATGCTGCCATAAACTCATCCGTAGTTAAATCTGAAGTGAGTTCGATATGCACTGCCTTTGCTGCCATGCAGACAAACAGCGCTATGTAGGCTTTGTGCGATTTAACACCTCGAGTTTGTGAGCATCGTATGTTGATTGGCCCAGCGTAATCTATCCCACAATGTGTAAATGGCCGTGAAAACCTTACTCGAGCCTCCGGAAGTTGTCCCATAAGTTGATTTGATTCCTTAGCCTTGAATCGACAACACTTCATGCATTGATTTATTGTTGCCTTGACAGTGTTTGTTCCTCGGATTATCCAAAATTTTCTCCGAATGTGGTTCAGAGTTAGTTTCACTCCACCGTGAAGTGTATCGATATGGGTCTTGTTTATGATTAATTTTGTCAGCGGGTGTGATGATGACAGAATCATAGGGTGCTTCTGATCAACTGATAAGTGAGCATGTTTCAACCGACCTCCCACTCGCAATATCCCACTGGCGTCGATGAACGGATTCAGTGGTGATATCTTGCTGTTCGATTTGATTGCCTTATTTGCAATAAGGCTCTTTATGTCTTCAGAAAAACTTCGTTGAGCACCCTTAACCAGCGCTCTTTCTGCTTCCAGTAGTTCTTTTATGGTTAACCTGCCATAAAGTAGTGGTTCATGTCTCTTACTCCGTTGGCAATTGGATTTAAACCGCAGACAGTATGCACTTACGCGTTGGAGTTTTGATAATGATGAAAACATTAGATAAATGCCGTCCTTGTGTGAAGGATTGCTGGGATGTATCGCTAGGCAAGCGTGAGATTTTCGAATCTCAGGCATTTCTTGCACTTCCACTATGGAATTGACAGCTGGCCAATATTGTTGATCTTTCTTCAACCACCCTGGACCGGTCCACCATATTGAATTTTCAGCTAAGGTATCTCCAAATGATCCTCTGGACGGAATGTCCGCAGGATTCTCTTTTCCGGGTACAAACCTCCATTGTCCCTTAAACTGTTGTTGCACATATGATACTCGGTTGGCGACAAATGTGTTCCATTTCACTGGATGTTGTTTTAACCACTTCAATACTATGGTAGAGTCGGACCATGCGAAAACCTTGGTATAATTGATGTCCAATTGCTCTCTGATGTACCTCATTAGTTTCGTAAGTAACGCTGCTGCACATACTTCCAGTCTTGCCAATGAAACTGGCTTCAAGGGTCCACCCTTGTTTTGGATGCAATGAGGCTTATTGTAGCAGAACCGCGATAAATAACCTTCTGATACACCACCGCTGCAAACACTGATTCTGACGCATCTGCAAATCCGTGTAACTCTATTTGGGCGCCTTCCCTTTGCTGCATCCATCGTGGAATTCTCACCTTTTGAAGTGATGATAGTCTTGTCTTGAATTCATTCCATTCATTTTTAATCTTCATTGGAACATCCTCGTCCCAATCGATGCCCAAAAGCCAGAGATTTTGAATAAGAATCTTTGCCTTGATAGTTACTGGCGATAACCAACCGAAGGGATCGAAGATTACTCAGTATAGCTCGTTTGGTACCCTTTGTGCTGAATGATGAGACATTGATCTTAAATTGGAAGTCGTCTGTGTTTGGGCACCATTTTATTCCCAAAATCTTAACCGTTGTATCACTATCAAAGTTATAGTCTGGCTCAAATTCAGTTCCTTCCCTTAGCAATGCCTTTATGAATGCTGCATTATTTGATGTCCACTTCCGTAAGTTGAAACCTCCCTTCCGAAGTAGTTGCGTCAATTCCCTTTGCAGATTTTGACATTCTCTTAAGGAATTTGCACCTCCCAAACAATCGTCTACATAGAATCCTTCAAGCAATGTTTTGCTTGCTAGTGGATACACTTGCTTTTCATCTTCAGCTAGCTGACATAGAGTTTTAATTGACAAGTATGGTGGGGATGATGTGCCATATGTGACGGTTTTGAGAACGTATTCCTTGATTGGATCCTTGGAGTTTTCTCTCCACAAAATACGTTGTAAGCTTTGATCCTCCTGGTCGAGTAAAATCTGACGATACATTTTTTCGATGTCAGCTGTGAAGACGATTGGAAACGACCTCCATCGGAGAAGTAAGGAAAATAAATCCCTTTGAATCGTGGGGCCTGTCATTATGATGCTATTTAGCGACTCCCCAGATGTTGTTTTTGCCGAGGCATCGAACACCACCCTCAGTTTGGTAGTAGAGCTGTAATTTTTTATCACCGCATGGTGTGGAAGATAATACGTTTTTTCTGAGGAATCTCCTTGTACTTCCTCCATGTGTCCAAGAGCAAGATATTCCTGCATGAAATTGCAGTAGTCATGCCGAAGCTTCTCATTTCTTGCGAATCTCTGCTCCAACAAAAAGATTCGCTTTAACGCCATTTTGCGTGAATCACCTAAGACTATGCGATCCTTTAGCAGTGATAACTTGACGATATATCGTCCTGTTTTATCCCTTTTGTGTGTCAATAGGTAGTGAATTTCACATTTCTCATCTTCTGCAGACCTGACCCTTGCGACGGGTATTTCTTCTAGTTCCCAAAATTTCTTTAATCCTTCATCTTCGCTGCACACACTGATACATGAAGTAAGGACTTTGGTTTGTGCTTGCGGTTTTGATGTTAAGTTGGTCACTACCGGTCCAGACAATATCTAGCCAAACCTTGTATTTTGTGCCATTGGAGTATTAGGTGGTCCTTTGATCAATCCATGGGTCAGGAAATGTGGTAAAATGTCTGATCCTATCAGCAATTCGATATCCTTTGGTTGTCCGTACCATGGATCAAGCCTTGAATATTTGGCCAATCGTTGGGTGAAAATTGTTGTAATGGCAATCTTGATGTGATAACAGGCATTACCAGAGCGTTCGCCTCCATGTTGACTCCTTCATCATGAATTGATTGAATGGAAAGGCGGCATGCTGCGATAACTTGTGTGGCCTGACCATTGATTCCATTTATCCTTGACTCATACTTATCCAACGGTGCCCTTAACTGATGCGCTAACTTTTCTGTCACGAAGCATGATTGAGATCCTTGATCAATCAGAGCTCGTATCAGTTTCACTTGTCGTCCAACGCACACATTTACCATGGCTGTGGCTAGTAGTACCGTCCTGTTAGCTTGACATGCAGCGACGATTCGCGTTGTTTTCCCTTAATTTCAACACATTTTTGATTCAAGTAAATATTGACTTGATATGGGAGAAGAATGTTCAGACCTAAAATTGCGTCATACTCCTTACTATTTAATTTGAAAACGTTCCTATTTATAATACCCGAACTTCCAAATTCGGAAGGGCAGGAGTTTTGATTTTTGCGGTAATTACAGGTTAACCATTAAGAGTTGAATAGTGCTTAGGGTTGGGTTACCTGCTTATAATTACGTAAAATATTTGGCTTTATTATGCTAGTTGTTGATCCAATGTCAATTAAACATTTTATGGTTTGGTTTCCTAATCTTACCCTAACTATCGGTAGGTCTTGTTTTGAGGCGGTATTTGAAAATTTTCATTGGACTCCCTGGGTTTGTTAGTACTATGGGATGGTTGATCTAAGTTAAAATAATTGCATGGTTTAGGTTTGAAAATTTATTTCGAACATAGGGACTGGCTCCCGAAAATCTTTGGTTGCGGTTTCCATAGTAAGTGTGAAAGTTATTTTGGAGTGAATGTCGTTGTTGGCCATCATTTGACATGTTTTTACTAGGAATATTATTACCTGATCGAATTGAATTATAATTCCAATTTCAAGGAAAAGTTTTATTTTGATGTATTATATTTCTACTGTTAATTTTTTTGTGCCTTATATCTCTTGTCATCTAACAACTTTAATTTTGAATATTTATCATACGTATCTATTTATACTATGGTTTAGTACAATATGTAATCTAATAATAATCTCTCGTCATCTAATAACTTTAATTTTGAATATTTATTGTACGTATCTTTTTATACTATGGTTTAGTTCAATATGTAATCTAATAATGCCATCTCTTTTTTCTAAGAGAGTTTCTTTAAGATCTCTTTCTATACGACTAGGATTATATAAAGCTGGCTTTAGTTCATCATAGTCGTTAATTTCATTTAACTCAAGATTGGCATTATTAAATATATTGAAAAGTTCTCTTAAATTACTAATCTTAACATATCGGCAAAAATTGAAGACTTCCTAGTAGGTCCTCGTTGGTCGGAAATGCTGTCGCAACTGGTCCTTCACCGCTGTCCATTAAGCATGATGTTTTTTTTTTTTTTTTTAATTAATTTTTAATATCAATTTCTTAAAACTATCTTACGCTAGACAAAAATTATTAAACTAGCTTAACTAACTTATAAATACCTTACTGGCCCTGAACGGACACTCTAAAGTAAAAAGAACAGACTAAATTACCTTTCGGCTTAAAAAAAAAAAATTGTAATATAATAATTAAAATAATTTAAACTTAATCTAAGAAAATATTTGTTTTTTTTTTTTAAACTTAGCATCCATAAAATACAAATATATAAAACTTAAACCTAACTGAAAACTAGCTTAACCTACCTTAACGAAAATATATAATATATATTTTGTATATTATACAAAAATAAATGCATAATATATATTATATGTATATTCTTTTTGTGTTTTTTTTTTATATACATACATGAGTATGTATATATATTTTTTGTTTTTTTTGTTTTTCTTTTGTTTTTCTAACTAAAATTACTGAACCTACCCACCACCCTAGACTGCCTTAGGCTGCCCTAACCTACCCTGAACTACAATACCTATGCAAGCCTGCTACTGGTGTTTGGCGGGCTTTGCCTATAAAAATTTACCACTGACGTAGTCCGCTCCAGCCACCAAAAACGTTGATGAACCTGAGGCGCTCGGGCTTGTGGAGCGCGACATCACGTTCGTAGAGGAACCGTCGTTCCACGGAATTGCGACCCACGTGGAAGATTAGCGGTACTGCCAATCTATCCTGAATCAGCCCACATCTATCTAAGTACAGGAATGCTTCTGGCAGGACAAAGCCGTTAAGACGCACTCTCTCATTCATTGGCTTAGTAAGAACCGGAGATCAGGTTATTGACCGAAGTCATTGCTCTTGCAACGTGGCTTCGAATCAGTTTTATCAGAAAGTCATTCACCCGTACAATCCAGGTCCTATTGTATAGGACCTCGTTCGGGTAAAATTTTGTGTACTCAGATTCAGGTGTCCTACGTAACCCGAGTCAAGTCCTGAGACATTGTCTCTCAAACACCTGAATCCTTTCCATTAAGCTAGCTCCCACATTGAACCAGACGGGACATCCATAGGCAACTATGGGCCTGATTAAGACCATGTAGCAGACCCTGGAATCAAGATGGCTGCTATGAAACAGCCATCTTGTCAGAATGAAAGCGCCCCGGGCTCTCGCCAGAGCAGCATCTACATGTTTGTCAAAATATAGATACTGATCCAGCACGATCCCAAGTTATCTGACTACACTTTGTCTAGCCAGTGGACGCCCGTCCGGTCCAAAAATTGAAAACCTGCGCCAATTTTTTCTAGTGTCCCGAGAGGCCCTAGACAAAGGCGTTCTGAGTAAAATAGATTCTGATTTCTGGAAGTTGATTTTCAACTTCCAGTCATCACAATACTGTTGAATTTTTTCAAAGTCACGATGCAGAAGGGTAACAATGACGTCGATCGTTGGACCTGACCTGTACGCAATCAAATCGTCTGCGTACGCTATTGAATGGTGAAGAGAAGCTATCAGATCACTGAAGTAAATGCTGAAAAGAATCGGCGAGTTCACCGTACCCTGTTGCAGTCCGTTGTTAATATCAAATGTTTGGGCAGAAGTCACGTTGGCAATTTTCACAACGAACTTTCTATCGGTTAACATTGACGTAACACGCGCACCAGAAAACGAGCGACGTGACGAGGTAAACGACTCATGCGAGGTAGTCGCCAAGCTTCGCCCAGACGGAGCAGTCGCCAAACTGCGTCCAGACGAGGTAGTCGTCAGACTGCGTCCAGATGAGGTAGTCGTCAGACTGCGTCCAGATGAGGTAGTCATCAAACTGCACCTAGCTGGAACAGTCGTTAAACTGGTCGGCGAATAAAGATAGCTTGTGAATAAATTAATTAATAAATAAAGAATATAATGTTTCATTCAAAACATCCGGGAACAGAAAGAATTCCTACGAATTGTGGGCTCAACCGGGATTGATCCAAGTGTTTAAAGGGAAATCATCCAGTTGGATCTCTCTCTCTCTCTGTTGTTTTTTTTTTTGTATCAGCTTTACTCTCTCTCTCTGTTAGCATTACTTTTGTATCATTAGTTTTTAGTTTTAATAAACCATTCAAACGGTCGTCTTTTCTTTTTGCGCAACTGCGATAGGTTATGGGCCAAGCCCAGATTCACAAAAAATGTTAAGTACTCAGATTGAAGATTCGCGGAGGTATATAGTTTTTTTTAATTAATCGAATTATTTGTGCGGACTTTCTTTTAATACTATAAAATGGAAGTGGAAAAACTCATTTCTACGGAACCGTGGCCATCATGGGAATTTCAGATAAAGAAAATTCTAAGGTCATGTGATTTGTATGACAGAGTTAAATCATCGTAACGGCATTAGGGCGGCAACCACTCACACACGTAATCAATCGTAATACCGCGAGAGCAATGTGGGAGAAATTGGAAGTTGTATACGAACAGAAATAGCTCACAAATATTCACATGCTGCAACAGAAATACTATTCGTTTACGAAGTATGAAAGAGACGACATAGCAACGCACATTTCCAAATTGGAGTCAATAGTACAGCAACTACGTGATCATGGCGAATCAGTGTCGGATAGCATCCTAATAACAAAAATTCTCATGACACGGCCAAACACATACAGGCATTTTCACACAGCATGGGACTCAGCAGCTGCTGCAGAACTAATACTCACAAACTTGACCAGTCGTCTCATCGTAGAAGAAATGCGAACCTCAGAACATCCAAGCAACCAACACCAAGAAAATGCATTTGTCGCGAACAGAATAACAAATCAGCAGAATTTGCTTCAACCCGGCAACGGTAGTGGTCGCGGTAAATGCTTTTATTGCAATAAAACGGGCCATTGGAAAAGAGCTTCGGGCAAAAGAGCAAGTATCAAAATCTATAGAAAAAGGTTCAGTCACATCAAGGCGAGGTTCAGAGTCAAAGAGACGCTTTTATGTCTCTTTCCTTTCGCGACAAAGAAATACACAATGACAGTTGGATATTAGATTCTGGTGCTTCTAACCATATGACATTTAATAAAAGCTTGTTCTCTTCATACATTCACTTCAATGAACCGCAAGGTGTTCGTGTTGGGAACAAGGAATTACTTTTTGCCGTGGGACGCGGAAATATAAATATTCTTGCTTTTAATCATACTGCTTGGATGAGGAAATATTTAAAGGACGTCTTATATGTGCCCAATTTAAAAGTGAATCTGTTTTCTTCAAACGAGACATTAGATAAGGGTTTCTCTTTAATATCAGATAATGTGAAATGTGAACTAAGGAATGGAAAAGATGCTGTGGCAATAGGTGTACGTAAAGAATCCTTGTTTCATACGTTGTTTAGAATGTATAAACCATTTTCGGCCAATGTTGCAAAATTACATACATTCAAGTTGTGGCATGAGCGAAAATGCGAAAATAAGGCCGCGATCTCAAGATTTTTAATGAAAGAGAATGTTGAATCAATGTTGAATGAATCAAAAGAATTTTTTTGTGAAGCTTGTGTATTCGGAAAGCAATCCAAATTAAAATACCCTATCAGTGAAAATAGAGCACAGCAACCTGGAGAGCTGGTACATGTGGCTGTATGCAACAAGCTTCGTTATCAAATTCAAAATATTTTTTGCTGTTTAGGGTTGATTTTTCGAATTATCGCGTTGTTTGTTTTCTAATAAGTAAAGATGAAGTGTCTACATTTTTCAGCCAATATATAAAAAAATTAGAAACAGAAACAAAAGGAAGGTTAAAAACAATACGAAGTGACAATAGTACGGAATTTCGAAACGAAGTTTTTAAGAGCATACTACAAAAACACCGTGTTTTTCACCAAACGTCAGTACCATATTTGCCTTACTTATAATTTGCCCTTAAAGCTGTGGGCCGAGGCAGTCAACACTTCAGTTTTCGTGATTAGTCGCACCTGCTTAAATGCAAACAACAAAACACCGTATGCGATTAGGACAGGAAAAGATTTCGACTCTTACTATGTGGACTGGAAAGTTTTCGGATCAGATTGTTACGTCCACATCCATGATCAAAAAAGGCAGAAATGGGATGTGAAATCGGAAAAGAGAATATTTGTCGGATATATGGATAGCGTCAAAGGGTACAGAGTCTGGATACCGGGAACCAACAAAATGAAGGTATTCAGAGTTTCAGATCCAGCTGACGAAGTCAAAGAGCAATCTGAACATGATGTAACTCTTCGATTTGCTGTTTTTGCAAAAAAATGGGAGGCAGCGATGAAAGAAGAAATGGATGCACTACAGAAGAACGAAACCTGGGAAATGGTTCAACCACCAGACGCGTGAAAAATAATTGATAACAAGTGGGTTTTTAAAGTTAAAAGTTCTAACACCAACGAACCACTACGTTTTAAGGACAGACTCGTTATAAGAGGTTTCTAACAAGCAAAAGGCGTCGATTATGAAGAAACTTTTAATCCAGTGGCCAAGTTCAGCTCCATTAGAGCAATTATTCGATTATCAGTTTTAAGGTAATATAAGATGACTCTTTGACGTCAAAACTGCCTTTTTGAACGGACATCTTAAGGAAGAAATCTTCATGAAGCAGCCAGAGTGGTTTATCGACGGAACAGGGCGAGTATGCCGTTTTTGCAAGAGGTTGTATGGTCTTAAGAAAGCATCCAGATGTTGGAATGAAAAACTTAAATCATTTCTCAAGCGTTTTAATCTGAAGGCCTCTGATGCTGATCCATGTGTTTTCATTGAAGAAGGAATCATCCTAGCCTAGCCATATATGTATATTGACAACGGTATCATCGCGGCAGATAGTGACAATAAAATAGCAGCGCTTTTAAACCACTTGAAGAAAGGGTTTGTTCTCAAGGTCTTCGAGGCAAAGCATTTATTAGGACTAGAGATTCAACAGAAAGCTGATAGCACAATCCATCTTAGTCAAAGGAATTTTGGCGGGAAATTGGTTTCGAAGCTCGGCACGGCGGATTCAAACCCGGTTGCAACACCGGCGGATGGATCAATTTTTGAAAGTGTCGAGGAGGACGATGTTGACAACAGTTTTCCATATAGAGCAGCCGTCGGCAGTCTAATGTATCTTGGTATTGGGACGAGGCCAGACATTATCTTTGCCTTAGGGGTTGTCAGCCAATACAAGGAAAAACCAACTAAAATCCATGTTACGGCCGTGAAACGTATTATAAGATATGTCAAGGGGACTTAGTATTATGGTATAACTTTTGACTTTAATGCTAACTTTAAACTTAACACTTACAGTGACACTGATTTTGCTGGTAGAACAAGACGATCTATTAGTGGGTACGTTTGTTTTTTTGGTGGTACTCCCATCTCATGGGGGTCTATTCAACAGCGCTGTGTGTAACTGTCAACAACAGAATCGGAATATGTAGCTGCAGCGGAAGCAGTTACAGAATTGTGCTGGTTCAAACTATTGTTGAAAGATCTCTTTGTCTCCTGCGTAAGTTCAATACTTCATTTAGACAATGAGAGCGCAAACCGCTTAATAAAAAGAACAAAACACATCGACGTAAAATATAATTTTATACGTGAGAAATATGAAATATGGGTTCTTGACATTGAACATGTTTCATCTGAGATGCAGAAGGCTGACATTTTAACTAAGGCGTTACCTCGGAATTGTTTTCAAAGACAAAGAAATTTACTAGGCATATTTCCTTTGATTTAATGTTTTTAACTTTTTGAACTGAAATACTTTTTATTACACTGTAAATCTTTAAGTCCTAAACATATGAAATTATTAATTTGAAGATATCATGTGTTTAAAAAAAAAATTAAATTATTGAAATATTCATAAAAGTGGGAGTGTTGGAGGGAGTTTATGAATATTTGTAGATCTCTCTCTCCCTGTGGTTTTTTTTTTGTATCAGCTTTACTCTCTCTCTCTTTGTAAGCATTAATTTTGTATCATCAGTTTTTAGTTTTAATAAACCATTCAAACAGAACGGTCGTCTTTTCTTTTTGCGCAACTGCGACACATCCCCTGCGTGTTGTTTTTTTTTTTGCTTAAAAAAAAACTAAAAACAAACTATAAGAGTGTTTGCAGTGCGTGCAACAACACCACTTACAAAAAGAAACATTAGAGTCGCGAGTACAAAAATAAAAAAAAGCACATTGTTATAAATCGAAGAGTGTGTGTGGCGGGAATACACTGCGATAAAATGAAATGAGCTCACAGGTATTCACGGATAAGTTCGTTTTTAACGGATTTTGTAGCTACGAACCTGGACTTTTTTCAAAATTTCAGTGTATCGCGGGGAAAGACGAACGAAAGACGTACGTCCCCTTCTGGTGTCTGGCAAAGACAACGGAGAAGAAGCCGAAGCGAAGAAGGAGGAAGAAAAATAGGGTATTACCCGAATGCTTTTGCAAGTTGGAGCATCATCCTTTATTAATCGCTGGCGCATTATCTTTTATTTAGAGTTGGATTTAAATTTATTTTTATTATTAATTGACCTTGTAATTCTTTGATTAAGATATTCCTAATTAATTTTAAATTTTAATTGAGATCATCAGTCTGAATAATTTATTACTGAATACTACGAGTACGTATCGTATTTATTCTGTAAAACTTATAAATCTGTAAAAGGATTGTGAGACGCTACTTGCCCTGACAGTTGGCGGACTGTCCCGCTGATACTGCCGCACTCTGAAGCCCAATGACCTGGTTGTTCACATCTGAAACACTTAAACGCTCACCTCTTAGGTTGATTTGGGCAATTCCCTGCAATATGTGTTTAGTCCCCGCATCTTCCGCCTCTCTCTGGTTTTACCGTTGCTTCCTGTCTAGATGGTGTCCACTGATGTCCGCTAGATGGTGCTCAGTGACTTCCCTTGAGGACGTAGCCTCTTAGCTGAGGCTAGAGGCCCACGCAGCTTCTCATATACTCCCAGTTGGACTTTGAGTTAGATAATGTCCTTCGCTTGGTAAAGCAAGGACTTATTTTGCCTCGAGTCAGGAATCCCATCGATGAAAAAAAGCCGATTAGGCTCTCCTCATCCAACGCGATGGTACTGCCGATCTCCAATAAACAGTATAAGTACTCACGCAACGCCTCGGTTTCTCTTCTCCGACAGTTTCGAAGTAGACGATGAACTTCTCCGGTTGATGGTCGACTGTCGAACTCCTCCTTCGATGTACGGTTCAGCTCGCACCATATGTGTTTACTCATTTTAGACTCCTACTGAATAACTTAGCGGCTCCTCTCAGTAGCTGTTTCGTGTACCCGTAGCGTTTTATGTTGTCCCAATTAACAGCAGTCTCTTCAAGCTCTTGTAACTCTGTCCCGATCCATCGAACGTAGACAACGAACCTTCAACGTCACGAAGGGTAAAAGGCTGTCTTGCTGCCGCCACAACATGCCTCGATCCGGAAGCCACGCACTCTAATTCCTCCTGATCGCGCGACATGCAGTACTCAGCGGTCATTGACGTATTGAATGAGGTTGACATGGTTATTACAGCGTTTAAGAAGAAAGGATGTATTGAGAGTTCAGCTGACAAGGGGACTATTGAAGTGGAAGTTGGCGGTGGCCAAGTTAGACACTGTAGGCAGTTTTGGTGAAGGCAGCAATGGAGCTGTGAGAAAGTAAGGAAGCATGGACAAGAATCGTCGACGCACAGAGGAGTGTGTTGAAGGATTTGACCTAGACCCTACGAGGTCATTGACCTCGAACTTGGATGGCTTGCGGTGTCGCAAATCGTACCGTCATTTCTGAACTCTCTGGCGCTTCTTTATGTACTGTATCTTAGCTTAAGCAATCCTTCTAGTTTCTTCTTGATCACCTCCCGTTTAGCGAATGGAAGTACGGTTGCACACATACTGGTTGGGACGATGACAGCTGGATTGTACACTCACCCAGCTTCGACCCCTCCAACTCCTCAGAATCCATAGTTTGACGAGGTTTCCAACATCGAGCTCCGTCACCCCCAGCTTCCTTTTCACCTCACTTTGGCCTCGCGCCTTCACCCGAAGCACTCGCTGCATTGCGTCTTTGAGGCTATCGACGATCGTCAGCTTCCTGAATGATTTTTCGACCTTGACCTGGGGTTGGTCCAGTAGAGTTCGACCAATGATCGTCTGATAGCCCGACTTTCCAGCGCCCCCGCTCCAAAATTTCTTCAACGGACGCCCGCTTTATTGCTCGCAATGCCTCCACACATTCGGCATCCACGATCCCTTGTGTGACGTACCTTACCAGCTTGCTTTCTTGAACTTGGTCCCGGGATGCGATCGCCTTTATCTGGGACACGTATTCTTCTAGGTCCTCGCCAGAATTTCGTGCGCGTTCGTGTAGCATATCGTGGACGTCTGCGTTATCCTCAACAGACGCGAAATTGCGACACAATTCCCGGAAAAATTCGGATAACGATTCCATCGTGGCACCTTGGCTCCATAATGTCGCAGCCCCTGCTAACCGCGTCGTCATTGCCATTAGCACCAATTTCTCGTCCAAACCATACACTCGCTGAATGTTCCCCACCTTTCGCATCCGGGCTGCAAATGAGAGTCCGGTGAACGCTACCGGGATCATGCCCGCCATATTTCGGACTGCGCAGCGGCTTCTCGCGCAGTGGTATGGTATGTCCCTAGACACAAAACCACTGACTTCTGGCACCTTGTACTCTGTTGTCCCTTGCGAGCGGGTCATAATTTCTGCCAGTTTCTCCTGGACTCGTTGCACCTCCTTACGCAAGTTCTGGAGCTCGCTTTTTTCACCAGCGCTGCCACTCACAGATGGCTCTTCAGCTGCCCTTTCCACACTTGACTGTCCGCTTGCCTGCCTCAGTCGTTGTAGCAGCTCCTCCTTAAGACCACCCTGCTTACGCCAACATTTGTTCAGCTCCTCACGCAATTCGTCCCTTGTCATCGTTGCGTACTTCTCCGCGCATTTCTGTCCACTCGCCATTGCAAAACCGACCCCGATCACTACTCAGGCGTGCCCAAATCGATTCTCTGAATCCAGAAGAAAAACGGCCAAATTCACAAGAATCACCCAATCGCATGATCACGAATGTTCTCTTTTTGTTTTTTTTTAGAACAGCACCGCCAACGGTTTCGATGTTCGCCCACACACTAAAAAAAAAACATTTTTTTTCCTCTTTGCCAGGCTAGTGTATTTATCCCACGCACGTTTTGCGCAGGTCACTTGAAGAGACTATGTGTTTCCGCTGCTGGCTGATTTTCGACTGTTAAAACAATTTATTAAATAATGAAATATTTTTTAGATTTTATAAAAAAGAATGTAATCGATAATTGTTCCTATGTCTCTTGAATTGTTAAGTCTCCACTAAAGCAACAAAGAAAGAAATAGAAATATGTATTATTGTACGAATGATATAAAAGGGGGAGAACAAAGAACTCCAAGTACCAAGACAATTCGCCGGTTATTGTTGAAATAAAATATCTTATAAAGTTTGTGATAAAATTAGTATATGCCGATTTCCCTAGTTCAATGAAATAAAGTTTGTGAATACTTTGAGCCGAATTACTTTTTTATTCCCTCTCCCCATGACACCACACAAAAAATATATACATACATATATTGTATATATCCATAAAAAATACAATAGTATAGTGATATATACAATACAACACATATAAGTCAATATATATACTTACCCACAACACTAAACAATATATATTATTTTACATATATAAAATATATTTCCCCTGTCGGTTTATACGATTGATTCCCTTTAACCCTAAACACACAACACAACATATTTATGGTCCTTAGAGTCGGATACCAGTTTCAAAAAAAATAATCCCATTGTCAACAAACGCATAAATCCCGCGCCCGCCGTCCAAACAGATCTGTGGAAATTACACATCCCACGCCCTTTCGGACGGAGCTGATCACAGCTGAGTGAATAGTAGTGGCATTATTTATATGTAATGTATATATATATATATAAACATATATAATATATATATATATAAAAACATATATAATGTATATATATACAATATATAAACATATATAATATATATGTATATATATAAACAAACAATGAGTAAATTATTGAAAATTGTGCAGGCTCAGCTGACGAAAGGCGAGGTCAACTTCAAGAAGGCGAACAAGTAAGCGAAGGTGTCAAAACATTATCTTCAGGGGCGTCCTGCTATTATATTGTATAATTTCCAGGCCAGTCTCACGGCCAACGCAAATGCAGTGCTAAATGTTGTCGATGAAACTGAAAACGAAAAGATTGAAGACATGTTCGATAAAATAAAAGAAACATATTATTACGAATCCCTGAATGCGCAGACAGGCCACCGAACTCACCCCGGATATACGTGTGAACATGTTGATATTTACTGAAGAAGTCGATCGGATATATCGAGCAGTCATAGTTCATCTAGACTGGAATAAAGGCAGCCGCAAAGTTGAACTCGTGCTATATTTTTTGTTTTATTTAAAATCTTAATTCTTCTCTCCCATCTTTTCGTTCAGAGCCTTTAATACGCGGATACGCAACACTGGGAAGTGGGATTCTGCACACGATATGGAAGAGAATCTAGAAAAAAATTTTGCCAAACTGAATTTCTTTTGCACGGAACTTGAGCAGCAAAATGCCGGCATAACCAAAATTGCATATGAGCAGCAACGACAATCTGAAGAGCTTAAAACAATGAGTGCGACAACTTTTGTTAACAAAATGTTGGAGTGGTTCTCTCCAGAACATTGCGCCACAGAGAAAAGCGTTCGAGAACATCGGGCCCCAAAAGAGAACATTACTGAACAAAAACCGGCTGATGGGCAAACTAAATGTCTTATCAACTTATACCCACATTTCTGTAACGCTTTACCACCTCCCTTTGATAGCAAAATAACACGGTGGCGAGATTATCATTTGCAATTCGACAAGAAATTATCGAGAAAAATACGTCAGTTATTTGCATTTGCAAGCGACATACAGTGACTCTCACGTATTGTATTTAGCGACTGCCCGTCGTGCGCACAAGAGCGAATAGCAATATACGAGAAAATGTGAGACTATCGGATCCTAAAACATTTGGCGAAGCACTTTCTAAAGTTGTCACCATGGAAGCCGCTCGCCTGGCGACGTCCTCAATTCGCCAGACACGAGCAATTAAAATTAAAAATGAATTAGACAATGTGTCGGGAAAAGACCAGCAGTCAGAGGTTAGGGGTCAACACTTATTACGACGACTCGACCCTAAATTTGCAACATCTACTCGCCGAAACTTCATAGTGGATTTATTGTTCCTGTTAAAAATGTTGCAAATTATTATCCCACCTTAAAGATTTTACCAGTTATTTTCACTTCATACTTGTATTTTATTTTATATACTTGCCAACTAGCTGAATTTACTGAATCTGTTCTGAATTTTTATATTATATTTTCATAATTTCTATTTTTTAGTCTTCTTGTAATCGTCATCCATGAAGGAATAAAGACAGAGTTAATTTCAAAATCGTGTGTTCGTTCTTGAGGATATTTTCTAAATCGAAAGCATTTGTTTCGAGTTTAAAGTAAAGTCGGGCTCATATTTTCTAAATCTGGTGCCGAAATCCAGGATTTACAATGGAGATAGCAAGTCGCGCTTCGTATCGTGGTCAAGTGACCAAATTAGTTAAAGGTGCAGTCGAATATATTAACTCGGATGGTTTAAAACTAAATGATAATTTGTACAATTTGGATGGACGAAGATTTGGATGAAGAAGAGCTCGAGGTATTGCTTGATCGTCTGACAGCAGCCCATGAATGTTTAAGGAAGGCGAACGTTAAGGTAATACATTTTCTTAACAAAGAAGACTTGGTGAAGGAAGCTGAAAATGTGGCGGAACCATGTGTAGGAACCATAATCGGGCAAAACACAAATTGGCAAAGGTACGTCTTCAACAAGGTCAATCATTAGCAAAAGCACCGTCACCTGAAAACTTGCTTCAAAACGCATTGACACAACCATTGGCTTGGTCACACTCATCGTATGGTGCAGTTAATCTGCACGAAAGTTCTTTGGTGATTTCAAGAAGTGGGTACAGTTTTGCGAACAATATCGTGTACTCATACATGAAAATACATATATATGTGTGGTGGATAAATTCAACTATATAGAAACAGTTTTGACTGGCAAAGCAACAGAGACATTGGTTGGTCTCACTCCGGCTGAAGAAAACCGCTATCGCATTGCTGAAAGAAGAGTATGGCAATACGGAAAAGATTGTAGATCATACTAGGCAAAGCTTACTTTCAATTCAGCCAGTAACTGCCGGAGCTGACGTTTCTGGATTGAGACAGCTATATAATTCAGTGCTTGCACCAACACGTTCCCTGACAGCGCTCGGAATTCCCACCTCAAACTATTTTGTAATGCTAAAGCAATTTTTTTCCAGATGTTTACCAAATGTACCGCGGGTTGATTTCCACCAATATTATGATGATTGTGAAGGTAATGGCACGTTATGCACAGACAAGTCAAACGAAACAAATAATTCCTCTGCTTCAGATCAATCTGGATCTACTTCGTTTGGCAATAAACAGATTAATTGTCTGCTAAAATTCCTTAAAAGCGAGGTCGAATCATTGGAAAAGGCAAACGAAGCAAAGTGTAACAGCAGCGACAAAGTCGCATATGCGTTATTTACTGCTGAAATGAAAGATAGCTGTCTATTTTGCAAATCAGTAAATCATAAGGCTAAAAAGTGTTGCTGGGTTAAAATTTTAGCTGATAAAAAAACAAATGCTTAAAAAGGAAGGCAGATATTATCATTGTCTCAAAAGGGGACATAGCTCAAAGATGTGCAATGTGAAGGGAGTCCTTTGTGAAACTTGCGGTGGAAGACATTCAACTAGCATGTGCGATCCTCTTTTTGCAGAATCAAAAAGTCTTCAACATCGACCGACAACTATCACTAAAAATGAGATGTCAAGAATGAATTTCAGCCGCGCACCGACTACTATTTTCGTTGAACTGCACCACAGAAACTGCTTGTGCATTTTTCTCCAATGTATTTAGTTCTCTTCCTTTATATGTTCGAGTGGTTTTCGATGGGGGTAGTCAACTTTTTGATTAAATCTTCGTTAATGAAAGGACTGAATTTCCCCATAACTGGAGCTCACCTGAGTGTAATTCTCTTTGGAAGTGCTAAGCCAAGGCTCAGCAAGGTCTGCAACAAAGTCCAAGTCGTGTTACGTAACCATTACGATAATCAGATGTTGGTGTTTGATGCGATTGAAGTTCCAGAAACATGTTTTGATGTACTTTCTTTACCTGGTAACCGTATAGCTTAGGATGTTCCTAAATTGATGTTGACTGATGCTAGGATCTCTGGACAGCATTTAGAATAAGAGATA
This sequence comes from Merodon equestris, assembly GCA_958301585.1. Taxonomy (NCBI): domain Eukaryota; kingdom Metazoa; phylum Arthropoda; class Insecta; order Diptera; family Syrphidae; genus Merodon; species Merodon equestris. The sequence continues at coordinate 96,677,424 of OY284413.1, forward strand.
AGTATCCTTATTGGCGCCGATTCGCTTACTGCCAGTAATCCCAAGATCACGTTTCCGGGAAACAATCAAATCTTACCACGACACCTTATCTGGAGGACACTTTGGTGTTGCCAAAACGTTTTCTAAACTAAGATCCCGGTTTTATTGGGTGGGAGCAAAAGAGGATCTGGAACGTTATTGATCTGAATCTGTGCAGCAAAAACCGGCCCCAAAGAAGAACACACGGTAATCTGTAAGTTTATTTGGCTGGTGAATCATTTCAACCTGTAGCTATTGACATTTTGGGACCGTTGCCTTCAACTAACCCATTTCACTTGCACTTCCGCATGTTCACTCTCCCCTTTCTTTTTCTTTTCTAAACCGCGTGTTTCTCGCACGCAAACAGTTTTCTTTACCATAAGCATGGCCTCGGGGCCAAATAAAATTAAACCAGGGAACAGGTCCGGTGAATTGGCAGATAGCGAAAAGCCCATACTCGAACCACGTCATAAAAAAAACAAGTTGTCAATCGACGACCAATTCCCCTGTCTCCCCATAAACCCTAGGTTTGTAGTGATTTCCGCAAAGGACGACACGCAACCGCTCACAACTGTTAGCGTATTCATGCTAAGCAAGGCGATAGACGCCATTAGCACAGAATACGAAAGCATAGCGCAACTGAGAGATGGTAGCCTGCTCATTCTTGCCAAGTCTCAAAAAATTGCGGACAAATTCCTCCGAATCACCAACCTTGCTAACCAATGCCCCGTAACATCTAAACTGCACACTAACCTCAACTCTTCTAAAGGCATTGTATATGCTCCTTACCTGAAAAACGTAAAAGAAAGTGAAATAGTAGATGAGATGAAGTCTCAAGGGGTGATTGACGTGTACAAATTTACAAAAAGTATCGACGGTTGCCAACGCGCTACAGGTCTAATTCTACTCACATTTGACTTATATCAGCCACCTATCACAGTTGAAATAGGTTGGTACAACGCTAAGGCACAGGAATATATTCCTAACCCCATGAGATGCCGGAATTCCCAGCTTCTCCGCCATACCATGAAAATATGTACCAAAAGCAAAACATATGTCACTTGCAACCTTCCCCCCATGACCCTTCCGAGTGCACCCGCATTATGTGCGCCAATTGCTCGGAAGCTCACGCAGCCAATCTGTTTCTTGCCCGAAATATATACAACAAAAAGAAATTGTAAAAATCAAAACTAAAAAAAAATGCAGTACGGCAGAAGCTAGACGGACGTACAACCTATCACATACTTCAAGCTCTACTACTCTCCCGATCACTTATGCAGGAATAACCAAACAATCTCAAACTTCAAAAATAATAGAAAACCTGAACGGTCAACACGCCCAAACCGAACCCCTCACCTAGCCCATCTTTCTTCAGAACAGAAAAAAATCCACCAACCCATGCAATAACTCAAATATACAAAACAAACAAAACAAAACAGACGTTACGACTTCAACCCCTATCAAATCAACAACCACCGCACCCCATTCTCAATATTTCTCCCCTGATCAGTGCGGATTGCGACGTAACACCTACCAACCTCCCAACCAAACAACCCACGTCAATAGAACTCTTAAAATCCTTCAATGGAATATAAAGGGATTCATTAACAACTACGACGAATTAAATATTTTCATAAAAGAGAAAAATCCCAGTGTTATCTCCCTTCAAGAAACACACTGTCCCTCCAATTTTATTCAAGTTCTGCCAAAAACCTATACAGGGCACTTCCACAATTTTGCTCGCAACACAACTTCAAAGCAAGGTATAGCCGTCTTAGTAAAAAAATACAATAACATCCCACATAAAAGAATTACCCTCAATTCTAACCCTCAATTCACCATAGTCCTTAGCCATTGAAATTAACCTCACTATTAAATTCACCTTGTTGTCAATTTACATTCTACCCGACCAACCTGTCTCAAAATTAGATCTTATTACAGGTTCAACATCCCATTATACTAGTAGGAGATGTAAACGCTTGGAGTGTACTGTGGGGCTCACCTAACACAAACTCACGTGGCAGACTAGTGGAAGAGTTTTTAATAAAATCAAACCTGATAGTCCTAAACGACGGATCCCCCACCCACCTCTCAACACATGGTTCACTAACACACATTGATATCACCTGTTGTGCACCAGAACTTTCTACAATAACCTCCTGGAAAATTTTGGATGATCTCTTCTTTCCATTTTCCTATAATTTCTTCTATTGCGCTCAGTCCGATTCACTCTAAAACACCTGTAAATCGTAAATTCAAGACTGACTGGCTGATTGGACTTGTTTCAACAAGCACCTATCAGACTTCTTATCAGTAAGACCATTTTCAGGCAATATTAATAAAGAGCCAGCTATAATACAGAAAGCCATCGGAACAGCTGCTAACAAAGCCATCCCACAGAGTTCCCTGTACACCAATAGACGCACTGTACCATGGTGGTCCCCGCTTTTAAGCAAACTTCGTAGCGAAAATTTGACAACATGGAAATACTTCAAAAAATATCCCAATGAAACTAATCTTCTATTATATAAGAAGGCAAACGTCAAATTTCGCAGAGAAATAAAAATAAGCCTACGCGATTTTACTTCGACGCTACATCCAGGGTCGCGGCCCGATAAAATTTGGCATAAAATTCGCAGTCTCACTGGGAACTCCATGCCACATTTCATTACCACCATTACAACTCCTGACGGACAAATTACATCGCCCCAAAACATAAGCTCCTCCTTTGCACGTTGTTGGTCAAACCTTTCAAGGGACGAACACTTCGACGCAAGTCTCACAACACAAAAAGCCACTAGTTTAGCCATTTTGCCTACCGCTAACATCTCAGGCCCGGCCAAACACATCGAGAATCCGATAACCATCATCGAACTTGACTGCAACTTGGTCAAACTTAAAGGCAAAACACCAAGCAAAGATCGCATGATCCTATGTTTAAACACCTTTCAACCTTTACAAAAACGCGACTCATTCGTCTCTATAACAACATCTTAGCCACAGGCACAATTCCACAGCAATAGAAACTGGCAACGATAGTCCCCCTCCCCAAACCAAAAAAAAAGTACCGAAGATATCGAAGGTTACCGACCTATCTCACTAATTCCTTGTACAGCTAAAGTCTTGGAAAAAATAGTTGCTCACCGGTTACTATGGTTTTTAGAATCTAAAGCACTCTTTAGCCCGAACCAAGTAGCTTTTAGAGCTAACAAAGGCTGTATTGACGCCCTTATCCACCTAGACCATTATATCTCGAATGCACTCTCGGCACGCAACCATGTCACCATTCTTTCACTTGACTTCGAAAAAGCTTTCGGCAGAATTGGTATTCACGTAGTTCCCAACAAACTAAGGGTATAGGACCAAAAATATTTAACTACGTTAAATCCTTCTTGACTAACAGAAAAATCTGTGTTAGAGTGAATAACCATCTCTAACGCACCTTCACACTTTTTAACGGTATCCCTCAAGGTTCGCCGCTCTCTGTTGTACTGTTCATGATAGCCTTTGACAATCTTTCAGATATAATTTCCAAATACAAACTTGTTAATCATTCCGTCTATGCAGCCGTATTATTCATTATGTCCAGACACAATGATCTATCTATCAAATTCGGTAATATAAGTATTGAAAATGTTAATTGTTTACGTATCCTAGGCTTAACATTCAACAATAGATATAATTGAAAAACACATTGTACAAATATAAAGAAAAATCTAGCTGCTAGGGCCAATGTTATTAATTATCTTGCCAGCAATAAATGTAACGTACGTACTAATTCCTTATGTAACATTACTAGGTCCCTAGTTTTAAGTAAAATCGACTTTGGGTTATCCATTTATGGTAACTCACCAAAATCAATCATAAACATCATTAAATCTCCATACCATCAAGCTGCTTGAAGAAGCATTGGCGCCTTCAGAACAACACCCCAAAAAAAATTATTGGTTGAAGCCGGTCTTCCCACGATAGGGGAACGCATCGAGGCTTGCCTTGCCAAGCTATATATAAAGCTCATATCTGCGGAAAATTCATTAATCAAAAAAGATTTCTTCCTATCGAAACGCAGAAAAACCACAGAAAGAATTCCATCCGCCATCGCAAAAGCACTCAATGTTGCAGAAGAACTACAACTACCTAAAAGTACAATTAAAAAGAACACTGCCCTATTTCCACCATGGAGCATAACTGCATCATCTTTTATCATGGATCTGATACAATATGCGAAAACAAACACTCCAAACGCAATTTTTCGAAGTTCATTTCAATGCGCTACCTCAATGCTTAAAGAAGAAGGATGATCCTTGATCTTTACCGATGGTTCAAAAACTAACAAGAGCATTTCTTTTGCAGTCACAGGATGAAAGCGGCTTAGTAATAACCAAGGAATTATTACCAACAAGCATCAATTTTTACGGCGGAAGCTTTAGCCGTTCATCCTTTTCCGTCAAAGAACGTGGCAAATACATCATCTGCTCAGATAGCAGGTCGGTTATCGACGCACTACGTAGTCCTAACCACAATTCAATTTTTATCTCAAATACCAGAAACTGTATTGCCATCGCATCGCATAAAATCAAATTGATGTGGGTTCCAAGCCACGCAGGAATAAAAGGCAACAAAGAACATCCTATTATTTGACATCTATTTGACATCCTTACTAAACTCGACCTTTTGCGAGTAACTAAAAACATACTAAAAAATAAATTATTGTCTGAATGGTGACATTACCACCACCAATACTCTTCCCTAAACCCTGATCGTTCCCATATATCGTACTCCACCACCACACTCAAAGTGATGAATACAACAATTTCAAGACATCGCTTGGGACATACAACATTCACTCATCAACATATTCTGACAAGATCACCTCCTCCAACATGCACAACATGCAGTTCACTCTACGATGTCAGCCACTTATTAGGACGATCAGCATGCACAGCCAACTCTGCCCGAACACCTCCAGCCCCCCATCTCCTACTCAAAACACCATCACAGCAAAACATCCGATTGATTTTTGAGTACATCAAGAACCTCAATATAGACATTTCAGACTATATGTACTATCGAGCCGAAAGCCCTAGCAGCTATTGCTCACCTTTTTTTTGTTAGCTCTTAATTTTAATTATTTGTTAATAAATTATAATAATAATAATAATACTTTTCCAAATGGCTCGAGGTATTTCCTCTCGTCGACCAAACTGCAGATTTCGTGGCTAAAATCTTAGTCCAGGAAGTCTTTTGCCGTTATGGTGTTACGACAGAACTGCATTCGGACGAAGGACGTAACTTCGAATCCGAAGTTTTTAAGAGTTTAATGGAGCTTATGGGTATATGGAAGACCCGAACAACTCCGCTTCATCCATAGTCGGGCGGTCTGGTGGAGCGAATGAACTGGGCGATACTTCACTATCTCTCAAAATTCGTCAGTGATAAGAAAGATGACTGGGATGATCTTCTCCCACTATTCGCGATGGCCTCCCGTTCTTCAACAGAATCCATCAAAGAGACGCCATTTGCGATGATGTATGGGCGTGAAATGAAGCTTCCTCAAGATTTATATTTCGGAACACCTCCAGATTCCAGTCGCAAGTCATATCTAGGATTTGCCCAACAACTTCGGGACCAACTCCAAGATTCATGGCCGAGCCAGAGTTGAACTTAAACGTTCTGCTCATATAATGAAATCAGGCATAATTTAAAAGCTAACTTTCGTATCAGGATGGAAACTTTGTGTGGTTTCACAAAATATGTAGTTCATCTAGACTGGAATAAAGGCAGCCGCCAAATTGAAATCTTAGTTCTTCTCTCCCATCTTTTCGTTCAGAGCCTTTAATACGCGGATACGCAACAATATGTTATCTATCGTCGCTCGAAGCTGTCGATAACATTCCTGTGAGCTCATTGACCATTGGCGGCTCACCGCATAGCGAAAAGAGTCATGAGCTGCGGCTTCCAAAAATAAGCTTGCCGACTTTCGCCGGCAGTTACGAAAACTGGAGAGCCACGATATGTTTCATTCGTAAGTCCACACCAATCAATCGTTGACGGAAGTAGAGAGATTGCACTACCTGAAGTCCAGCATAAGCGATGAAGCGGAACGGCTGCTGCAACATTTAAAATTAGATGAGGGTAATTATAACATGGCTTGAACAATATTCACAAGCAGGTATGATCACAAACGAGTGTTGATAAATACACAACTAAAGCTCTTCTTTGGCCAACCCATCGTCAGTGGGAAAGGATTTGAGAGCCTCAAATATTATGAGAGCCTTTTGGAGGTATCCACAGAGTGCCTGCGTGCGTTAAAAAATCTAGGAGTAAGGACGGATGAATGGGATGTGATCATAATCTATGTGGTGTTACAAAAATTACCTCATTTAACACAGCAGCTCTGGGAAGAAAAACTGGGTTCGCAGAAAGAACTTCCTACCTTGGCAGATTTGACCACATTCCTCGAAGCCAGGTTTCTAACACACGAGGCTGTATCGCATAAAAAGCACATTCCTCGAAGCCAGGTATCGCATCAAAAGCCGCCATCTGGTCACAAGTATGAAGGCCAAGGAAGAAAGGAAGCAAATAACGTTTTTCCACAATAGCGAAACGGAAACAACAACATAGCTGCTACAGCTACGCTAACGCTACGCTTGCAATAACGGACAACATGCACTACGAAACTGCAACCGTTTCCTAACTTTAAATGTGGACCTGCGTGTCAAGATCTAAGGCAGCTAGACATTTGCGAAAACTGCTTGACCTACAGTCACAACACCCAAGCCGCATATGTTGCTACTTTTGCAATCAGAGGCATCATTCCTCACTGCACAAAAATCACAGTACTACATCTGTTCGAGAGAAGAATGCATCAGCTCCAAATTAACATAAACATACAGAGCCACAGCAACAATGCCCCCAACTGTCATTAAAACTCACCATACCTGAATTGTTTATAAAACCCCAGAAATGAATAATAAAAGACACTCTGTTTTATAACGTCACCAATATCGGTTGTTTCAATTCCTTTATTTGAATTTAGCAGTTAACCAGCGGTTCAAAAATCCCGAACATTTTGGTCCTTCGAAACCGTTTTTTTTTTTTCAAATAAGTAAATTTATTTTTGCATACTTACCAATAATAGAAATAAAAACGAGTGTAAATTGATTCACTTTTATATATATGTAAAAGGTGTTTAAATTCTTAAAATTGGGCGGTATTCTTTAAGAGTCAAGTGTGTTAAGTGTGTCGAGCTGATCCAGTGCTGGCGGAAGATCTTGCTGCTTGTGTGGCACCGAAGAACGATTAATTCCAAGTAAGTGAATTTTATTTGCTATTGTACATTGTTTGCCTGTTTTAATTGAACATGAAACAAAATAAAATGAATAGAGTACTCACCCAATTAGAAAAGGATGTATCTAATTTTGGGAAGAGAGGTACGAGCACGCGAACTCTTAATTATTTGTCCGGCCGTATGTCCTTGTTAGAGAAATCCATCGAAGCAGCTGAAAAAGTGTATGAGGAGTGCATCGCATCACTGGGAGAGGATGAAGACGCCAAGATACACGATGTGGAAGAGGCATACGAAAAATTTCGCGAGCTGTACCTCGATTATCGTGGAGATTTACTCGACGCAATGGAGCAGGCAAGCCAAAGGTTGTCGAGGCCAACGAAGCACAGGGAAATCTCACAACGTCTGCACACAACGCAGACATCAAACTGAAAAGCATTCCTGTTCCAGTCTTCGCAGGCAATTACGAATCCTGGAGAGGTTTTCGCGACCTTTTCATTTCTCTAGTGCATCACAACGCTTCATTATCCGAAATCCAAAAAATGCACTACCTTAAAACCAGTGTTACAGGGGAAGCTGACAAAATTCTGGCGCATCTACCCATTGCAAATGGTAATTATGGCAAGGCGTGGGCTATTTTGCAGGACAGGTATGACCATCCACGAATACTGGTCAACACCCAATTAAATTGCCTGTTCAATCAAGCAGTCAGGACCCAGGAACGGTCCGAAGCCATCAAAGAGTTATTAGACACGTCAACGGAGATTATCCACAGTTTGGAAAACCTCAACGTACCGGTCAACCATTGGGATGTGATTATAATTCATGTGTTGCTGCAAAAACTCCCGACACGATCGAAACAGTTGTGGGAGGAAAGGCTCGGTTCAAGACAGAAAACAACTCCCAACGTTTAGAGAATTTAAGCAATTTCTTGAATTGAGATTCCGCACACTGGAGGCAATAACGTACCAGCAAGCACGACCAGCAGCAGACGCTCCGAAAGGAGCACCCCAGCGGAAAACATTCCTGGCACAGCACAACAACACATTTCTGTGCAAAATATGCAAAAGGGGACGCTGTCAGGAAGTGTCAAAATTTCTTAAAATTGAGCATTGCAAAAAAACTGCAACAAATTGGGTATATGTGTGAATTGCTTGGCGTATAGCCATACGACACAAAACTGCCCCAGTGCGCGGAGATGCTACTTCTGCTTGCAACCACATCACTCTCTACTGCATAATCCAGCACAACACCACACCGTACCGTCCTCATCAACGACCAAGGTAGTATCTGAGGAGCAGCCGTCAACCAGCTCCGGCGTGAGAAACCACCACACCGTTCAAGACGCCAAAACCCAAGTGCTACTCGCTACAGCAGTAATCAAGGTGAGGTCAACAGATGGAAGCACCTTTACACTCCGGGCCTTGCTTGATTCAGGTTCAGAAGCATCGTTCATCACCGAGGCAGCAGTTCAACGCCTGGGCCTGAAACCACAACCCACAGATGTCGAGGTGTCCGGTTGGGTTTGGTCAGCAGTGGCATCTGCAAGAAAGCGGTGGAAATTACCATAGCATCCTGCTACACCGCGTTCGAAACGAAATTTATTTTCAAGTCACTGTCTGGCCATCTACCAGCTCGAAACCTCCCTGTCGGCGATTGGACGCATTTGACCGGATTACGATTGGCAGACCCGAACTTCTATAGACCCGCGAAGATCGACCTGTTACTAGGCAGTGATGTGTTGGCTGATATCCCCTTACCTGAGCTGGTGCGACACAACGATGCACATGTACCCGTGGCACAACACACGAAATTTGGATGGATTTTGTTCGGAAGATCGAGTACTCAACCACGTTCCATCAGAAACTTTGTACAATTCTACGACACCGAGGCGCAACTTCGGAGATTTTGGGAAATTGAAGAGGCTCCTTTCAAGGCGCAAGAAACCTCAGAGGACAAGGCATGTGAAGATCACTACGTAAAAAACGTGAAACGTATTTAAGATGGACGCTACCAAGTATCTCTGCCCTTCAAAGAAACGTCGCATCCGGTTCTCGGCAGGTCAATCGAAGGAGCTCTTCAGCGCTTCAAATCTCTGGAGAAACGACTGGCAGCCAACAGTGAACTCCATGCGCAATATTCGTCGTGTATCTTCGGACGGTGGATCAAAAGGGCCTCGTGCAAATGAATCTCCTGATGGCGAAATCCAGGGTAGCACCAGTCAAGCCTGTAAGCCTGCCACGGTTAGAGCTTTATGGAGCAGTGATGTTGGCAAAACTGCTGCACTATGTAGTCAACACGCTGGAGAGGAAAGACGTGACGCTGCACGCCTGGATGGATTCAGCGATCACACTTGCTTGGATTGTTGCGCCGGCATTTAGATGGGAAACCTTTGTGTGGAACCGGGTAGGAGAGATCCAACGGCTGACAGAAGTGCATATATGGAAACACGTCACGACGAAAAGCAATCCAGCAAACTTAGTGTCTGGAGGCATGCTACCATCAGCTCTTGTCGGTGAAACATTGTGGTGGAGCGGACCCGAGTTTCTGCAGTCGTCTTGGATTTTTGATACACCGGACCAGCCGAAGAACCTCACCACGGAAGAAGGCAAAAGACGTGTTCAAGTACACTGTTCAGAAGTAGTGCCAAACCGAATCATCCACCTGATCCATCGGACGTCGCAACTGACTCGACTCAATTCGAGTAGTAGCTTGGTGCAAACGTTTCGCCAACAACATAATAATGAACAACTCCGGCCGGATCACAGGATCGCTGACAACAGCTGAGCTCAGTAACGCCGAAAGGGTGCTCGCGCATTGTGCGCAACAAGAAATTTTTCCTGAAGACATCAATTCAATGGGAATAGGATCTCTAAACCCATTCAACGATGGCGAAGGGATTCTTCGTGTCGGCGGAAGATTAACTGAAGCTAACATTCCTTATAGTCAGAAGCATCCGATGATTCTGGAACCAAACCACCACTACACAAGGTTGATCGTAAAAGACGCCCACTTACGATTGCTCCACGGAGGCATACAATTGATGGTGTCCCACATTCGACAAAAATACTGGGTATTCCAGCTGAAGCGAGCAGTCAAAAAGGAAATCAATAACTCCACAACATGCCACAGGTTCCGAGGTAAGGCAACGCAGCAGTTGATGGGAGAGCTACCAGCACCTCGGGTGAACAGATCAAGACCCTTCGAACACACAGGTGTGGACTACGCCGGCCCCATCAACATTAATGCGTGAAAGGGTCGTGGAGCCAAATGTTTAAGGGCTATTTGGCTATATTTGTTTGCTTGGCTACGAAAGCCATACATCTGGAAGCGGTAAGCGACCTCACAACACAAGCGTTTTTGGCAGCATTCAGACGTTTCACGGCGAGGAGAGGAATATGTGGACAAATATATAGCGACTGCGGAACTAAGTTTGTTGGAGCTGACACTGAATTACGCAGGCTATTGCAGAGCGCGGTTCTTGACTGGAAGGAAATAGCGGACCGTCTAGCGGACGAAGGTACAAATTGGAATTTCATTCCACCTGCTTCACCACACTTCGGAGGATTGTGGGAAGCAGGAGTGAAGAGTGTTAAATACCACTTGAAGAGGGTAATCGGCAATGGCACACTGACATTTGAGGAGCTCAACACTCTACTCACGCAAGTGGAAGCGTGTCTCAATTCGAGGCCTTTATGCCCATTATCAGAAAATCCAGACGATTTCGGAACTCTCACTCCCGCACATTTCCTAATAGGAACCACGCTCTTCACAGTCCCAGAGCCAGACCTTTTCATCGGAAAACAAAGACTCATCGACAGATGGAAGGCAGTTCAAGCGTATCTCCAAACCTTTTGGAAACACTGGCAAGGAGAGTACCTGACCCGACTCCAGCAACGTCCAAAATGGCTGAAGATGCAACCCCAGCTCAAGGTAGGAGACCTTGTCCTCATAAAGGTCAGCACAAGGCAGATAGGCGCTCGTATCATCACTTAATAACCCAGCACATGTCTGCAAGATCAACCGCACCAGATTGCATTTGCCATTCACACCGCACACACCACACACACTACACACATCCCACAAAATTTAATTAATTGCATCAATATAATAATAAAACCAAGTTGATATCCAAATAAATGGTAATAATACTAACTAAAATTCCACTTACCGGCATCCCACTGCAGCCACGCACAACCAATTGTCAAACAATCACGCTACTGACATATGCACTACATCGGAATGTAAACAACACGATATCCCATTCCGGTAGCAGTGCAAGAAGGATGAACATAGTAGCAGTATTTATTAATGTGTCGTCTTGTCCTGGTCTCGTTCATATATATTTCATTCCATGTTATTAATAAACTTATCATTACATGAGACATGAGGCACATCAGATCAGCAGCGTCGTTAAGAGGACACAATCCCGAATAAAGTTGACAACGAAGTTCACGGGCGGGGAGAATGTTCGAGAGAAGAATGCATCAGCTCCAAATTAACATAAACATACAGAGCCACAGCAACAATGCCCCCAACTGTCATTAAAACTCACCATACCTGAATTGTTTATAAAACCCCAGAAATGAATAATAAAAGACACTCTGTTTTATAACGTCACCAATATCGGTTGTTTCAATTCCTTTATTTGAATTTAGCAGTTAACCAGCGGTTCAAAAATCCCGAACACACAATACAATTACTATATACTATCACTCAGTTCCACACTATTCAACACAATCTTTTTCAAAACAATAAACCATCTACACAAAATTACCAGATTCTGACGAAATCTCATCAACATAAGGTGATCAACCCCAACGCACCAGCATTCCAAACACTCAATATACACTAACCTTCTACAACGCTTGAACTCTCCAATTCATGCTCAACAGTTAACATCTTCCACACTCAACACAACCTCCACACTCCAGTCCTTTTAGCCATTGCGATTGTGAAGGCATGATCAGCTTCGGGAAATTACATCAATTTGCGAGCATTAATTGACCCAGGCTCCGAAGCCAGCTTCATCACAGGAATAGCAGCACAACGACTGCATCTAAGGGCCAAGCGCACATTCATCTAACTAACTGGATTAGGGAAAGTCAGCAGCGGATCATACTATAATTATGTATGCATATCGTTCGGCTCACTACACTTTTCATATGCCGGACGAACTCGAACTTACATTTTTAAATCCCTAACCGGTCTCCTATTATCTCAACACATAAACTCCGACAAATGGACACACATAAATGGGTTAGCTCTGACTGATCCCAACTACCACCCTAGTAATCCTTCTTGGTAGCGACATATCCGCCGAAATCCTCCTGCCAGAAGTGATCAGAGAGCAGAAGTCCATTGCCCCAATAGTACGAAAAAACAAAATTGGGATGGATTCTGTTAGGCAAGACGCTTGTGGAGTCTCCAACAAAAGGAGCTTCGTCCACATGTTCCATCTACGAAAATTCTGGGAAATCGAAGAGTTGCCTAACGAACGGAGAAATAAGAAGCGGAAGAAGATAAGGCTTGCGAGCGACACTTAGCTAAAAAGGCAAAACGCTTACCCAATAGCCGCTAATAGGTGTGCCTTTCCTTCAAAAGGGAGTCGTATCCATCAATGCGAACTTCCAGTGCTTAAAGAAGTGTACCGGAAATGGATGAGAGAATATGGATCCCTTGGACACATGAGTGAAATACAAGATCCCCTCGAAGTAATGTCGACACCACAACATTATTTCATCCCCCATCACGCGGTTTTCAAAGAAACCAGCACCACCAGGAAACTGAGGGTAGTCTTCGATGCGACGTTCAAAGCATCTTTGGGCGCCTCTCTAATGACCACTTGATGGTAAAACCAAAATTACGGAATAACACACTAAACATTATTCTTCGTTGGAGAAGAGTGGAATAAAGATTACCAGTTCATCCTCCGGAGAGACAACACACAACAACAAGTTAAGACATATCGCCTAGATACAGTGACATCTGGAATAGCTGCAGCTCTCTACCTGGCAATACGAGTCCTCCCCCAGGTAACAAAGGTTGAAGCCGTCAATTACTCATTAGCAGCATTCATCTTATGCGACGACATATGTATATGTGGACGACATCACAACAGGAGCAAATACTATAGAAGAAGCCCTAAAAAAAAGAGATGAAATCAGAAACGCATTATTGTCGGCTGGGTTTTACTTACGCAAATGGACCAGCAACAATAAAGATGTTTTGGAAGGAATCCCTGAGGAAGAGCGTGAGGTAGACTTCTCGTTATCCCTAGAACAAGAAAATTTTGTGTGAACCTTGGCCATTAAATGGTCACTAATTTGTGACTCCTTCGCGTACCAGGTGACGCTGGCTCAAGAACGGGACATCATGAAACGGAACTTTTCATTATCGACCGCCAAGCTGTTTGATCCGCTCGGTTGGTTGTCCCTATGTATTATCAAAGCCAAGATAATGATGCAAGAGCTTTGGGCTCATGGCTTATGGTTTAAGCGATGATTCACAGAAGGCTTATGCAGTAGCAACTTATCTGCGTGTGCTGGACGACAATCAAAAGATCCACATGCATCTGCTCATGTCAAAAACAAAGGTGGCCCCGCTGAAAACAATCACCTTGCCCCGCTTGGAGATGCGCGGTGCTGTTCTACTGGCAAGGTTAATCCGAGGGACCTCCAGAGTTCTGAAACTGAAACTGAGACATATACCGTCACAGCTAAACCCAGCAGGTGTACACAACGATCTCTGTTGGAACGCACCGTCATTTCTCCGTGATTTGTGGCACTTCGTAAGACCCCATCAACCCAACACCTTTGAAACTGAGGAGGGGAAATGAACAATAAGAGCAAACACTTAATACTTTCACCGACGATCAAGGAATTCTATGAGTGGAAGGCAGACTACAAAAAGCAAACCTCCACTATGACCAGCAGCACCTCACCCTTCTGAAGGCTACACGCCATTACACTAAATTGGTCATCTCGGATGCCCATGAAAAAACTCTTCACAGAGGAGTGCAGAAAATGGTTCCCTATTTACGGCAAAAATTCTGGATATGTGGTATCCAAAACGCCGTCAACCAACATGTCCATGTTGGCTCTCAACCAACTTTTGTGACGGCGACAAGAAGTGATTGACCTAACCCTGTCTAATAGGCATATTAAGGTCATCACTAATTGGAGAGTCTTACCAGATGTTACGCTGTCAGATCATAGATATATCGAATTCTAATTAAGGTGCGGGATCTCCCCCTCGCAGCCCAAGCGGAATCCGAGAAAGACGGACTGGGTACGATTAAAAGAGGAGCTTGAGAAATCCACTCAAGCAGTGCCTATACTCAAAACAAAGCAATTGGTGGAGGATGCCGTTCATAACCTGAGCAGCGCCATCACCAACTGTTTCGAAATAGCATGTCCTGTTAAAAAACCCCCCAGCAGGAAGTCGGTTCCCTGGTGGAACGCTGAGCTCCAATGTCTTTGCAGTGAAGCCAAAGTCTCCTGAATAAATCGCTTAAATGGAACTCGGAAGATGACTGGAATAAATATCGATCGAAGCAGAAGGAATAAAAGAAGCTTATTCCTAAATCGAAGAATGATTCCTATGAGTCCTTCTGCGAAGAGATCAAATCCCTGAGCGCGACCAGCAAGTTGGTTAATGTTCCCAAACGAAGAAAATCGACAAAGCTGGATGTACTCAGAAAGTTTGATGGTACCTTCACCGAGTCTAAAGCAGAAACTCTTAGGCCCCTATTGCGAGTGTCGATCAGCGATCGACTCGACAATTGTCGATTGCGTCGATTGATTCTGGATTTGGTATTGCGTAACTCAATCGACGAATAAATGTATTATCGTGAATAAACAGCACATTATTGTGAATGATATGAATTTGACATGGGTTTGACATATACATGACATTACACATTTCGTAAACAATAGCCGGTGTAGTTTTGATTCGTGAAATTTTCTGTGTGAATTTAATTAATAATATTAATTAAATAATAAAAATGACATCGGTTGAGTTGTTTCTGAGTGATTCTGATTCCGAATCCAACGAGAGGGAATTATTAGAAGTAGCTCGCAGAAGGAGAAGAATCAGAGATTCCTCAAACCCTTTCGACCTGGAAGAAAAAATGTAAGCATTGTTTCCTAACAGAATTACATATGTAGTTCATATCCTTAATTTACAGGTTTCAGAGACATTTCCGGTTAAGTAAAGCTGCGTTTCAGGATTTATTCTTGGAAATTCAACCGATGCTGAAAAAGGGAGTGAGAAAAACATCCATCCCAGATGTCCTAAAGCTTGCTACAGCTTTGCGTTTCTGTACCCACGGTTCCTACCAGATAAGTGTGGGCAATGAAAATTGCCTTGGACTAGCACAATCCACAGTTTCTTTGGTTTTAAAAGAAGTTTTTCAGGTGCTGGAGACAAACACATGCCCGAAGTGGATTCAATACAATCAAACAGAACGTGAAATACGAAGGGCAAAGATGTATTTTTTTGAAAAGAGCAAAATTCCCGGCGTAAGTGGTTGTATTGATGGAACCCATATAAGAATCGCGTCTCCAGGGAAAGAATTGCAGCATCTATATTACAACCGGAAAGGTTTTTATAGCATCAATGCTATGATAGTAAGTTCGTTAGTTAAGGCCCCGATTGCGAGTGTCGATCAGCGATCGACGATCGACATTTATCGATCATCAAACGTCTACCCATATTGTGAGTGTCGATAGTCGATTGACAATCGACAATTTTCGATAGTCGATTGTCGATTGAAAGTGTTGGTATTGTGAATCGTTACAGCGATCGACATTTGTCGATTTGACAATCGTTCGTAGTCGATTGGAAATTTGCCATCGTTGGTTGTTGTTTGAGGATTGATTCATTCATTCGGAAGAAAATGTAAGTGTGTAAAAAAAAAAAAAACATGAATAAACAGTAGAAATACTTTAGGGCAAAACAAGTGACAAATAAGAAGCAAATGGAGATGATGGTTTCTTATATGGAAGTAAATCCCGATCTAGCGAAGGGAATTTGCACTAAAACACATGCAAAAAGAAGATGGGAAATGCTAGGAGCAGAGCTAAATAGCCATGGTCCTCCTGTACGTAGTTGGGAGAAATGGGTAAAGGTAGGAAGAACAAACACGCATAATAAATATACATTAGTACTAATTTGAAGTTAATAATAAGGTTTGGACTGATTTCAAATTTAAAACGCGAAAAAAGAAGGTGCAAAACAAACTTGAAATGAAATCGACCGGTGGTGGCCCAAACAAATTACACTCATTTAGTCAATTAGAGGAGAGTGTTATTGGCCTGTTGGAAATGGACACATATATGAACCCACCTGGAAGAGAATTTGGTCTGGGAGGAAATAAATTAGAGGCAGACCCAACTGAAAATCTATTTTGCCAGGAAAATGAAAAACCGATTCCTGAAGTATCAAACAACAATGAAATGGATATTGGGATGGAAACCTCACCGGCAAGCGAACAACGAACAATCAAAGAAAACAAAATTGTTAAGGAAGATAGGCTTACATTATTAAGAACTCAAACGAAAAATCAAGAACATTTTTATAAAAGTCTTACAGATGTTATGCAGCAAATCAAAGAAAGCTCTAAGAGCATCGAAGAATACACAAGAAAAAGATACTACATTAGTAAAGATTTTAAAAAGGACTGTTTAACAATAAAAAGAGAAAAACTGAAGCTCTTGAAAAACGAAGTGGAATGCAGCCAAAGAGATAGGACGTTTAAACTAAATTTAAAGCGACAAATATTAGAGCTGCAGAGAGCCCAACTTAATAATAATATTTAAATAATATTTTCTTTGTAATCGAACTGTTTTTTTTTAATAATGAACTGAATTTGCTTTTATTTATTTACTTTTAGTTTTAAATGAAAATGTGATTGAAAAGAACTGAAAGACTTTAGTTGTGATTTTTTTTTATTAATAAATAACCTATGAATTTAAGTGAAATATAGTGCAAACATTTTTTTGATATGATTTTTTAATTTTGTATATTAATAGATCTTAGTATATTGTTTCTAATCAATACAGCTTCGTCCCTTTCCGAAAGTTCGCGGTCCAAATGTTCTCCACTGTGTGATGTCGAATTCGTTTGTTCATCAACAATTTCTTCAAAAAGATCGTCCTCTAGCAGTGGAATATTGGTGGCAATACAAATATTGTGTAACGCCGCACAAATATTGATTATCCTTGTTGCCTTACTTGGAATATAATGCAGTTCTCGTGCTCGCAGCAAGCATCTAAATCTATTTTTTAGAACTCCTATAGTACGCTCTACTATGTTTCTCGCTTTTGAATGTTTTTTGTTAAATAAACTTTCCAACGACATTTGGTCCGGATCTCTGTACGGTGTTATTAGGTACTGTTTCAGAGCATATCCAGCATCACCTTAAATATCATATTATTAATTTAGAAAAAATACAATTTGCTTGTTTTTTACTGTACATACCTAAAAGCCAAGTATTTGTTACTCCATTACGAAGCCATTCTTCCAAAATTGTTTTCACTTGTGACATATTAAAAACGTATGAATCGTGCGCGGATCCAGGATAACGTGCGTCAATATACGTGATGCTCATCATCTCATCACAAACCTATAGTTAGATATTAAAACTATTGATGAGATTATATAAACAAACACACTTACAATCATAGCATTTATACTGTAAAATCCTTTTCGGTTATAATAAAGATGTTGGTGTTCCTTCTTTGGTGCTCTTATCTTAATATGGGTGCCGTCTACGCAACCTATTACACCTGGAATTCCACTTTTCTCGAAGAAATGCATCTTTGCTCTACGTTTGTCTTGTTCAGTGTAGTTGAAATTTATCCATTTGGGACATAGGGTCGTCTCTGGCACCGAAAATACTTCCATCAAAACTAATGACACAGTGGATTGTGCCAAACTTACACAAAATTCATTCCCAACGCTCACTTGGTAGGATCCGTGAGCACAGAATCTCAATGCTGTGGCAAGTTTGAGAATGTTTGGAATTGATGTATTCCTTTTTTTCTGTTTTAGCTGTGGATCTATTTCTGCCAAAATTGTAGCAAATACTTCTTTTGATAGGCGGAAATATTTTAAAAAACTGTAAAAGATTATTTAATAGCAAATGTGAGTAAATTAAAAGGCAGTGTACTTACGTTCTTTCCTCCAATTCCAACGGATTAGAAGCATCCCTAATTTTTCGCCTTTTCCTGGCGATTTTCACAAAATTCCGATCATTTTCAGTTTCTGAGTCGGAAAACCAAATTTCAACACTAGTCATTTTTCATAAAAATTAAACTTTTTATTGAAAGTTACTTTCAAACAATGAAACCCCGAATAATATTGAAATATGAAAACTTCAAACATCTGTCAAAAGTATTCGATATTCACAATATTCATGTTTTTACTCACAATATTGACGTAATTATTCACAATAGTCTACTTCTTCATCGATTGAGTTACACAATACCAAATCCGGAATCAATCGACGCAATCGACAATTGTCGAGTCGATCGCTGATCGACACTCGCAATCGGGGCCTAAGTGTATTCTGTTTTTAATCCATTTCAGTTTCAGGTTTGTGATGACAGAATGGTAATACGCTACATAGATGCACGGTATCCTGGATCGGCACACGACTCCCATGTCTTTAACATGTCAACCTTAAAGACAATTTTGGAAGAAAGGTATCACAGTGGGGAAAGACAAACGTGGTTATTAGGTTGTCCAATTTTTCTTTTTTTGTTTGTAATAGCTAATTCTTATTTATTTTAGGAGATGCCGGGTACGCGTTAAAACCCTATTTAATGACTCCATACAGGGATCCTGAAGGAAGTTCGCTAGAAAGCCTATACAATACCAACATAGCCCGAGAAAAGCTGCCCAGATCGCAAATATTTGTGCAGCATTGCACAACATTTGTATTAGATATAACATCACTCAAGAAGAAGAAGAATTGCACGAAGAGACGAGTGGATCATATTCCAATGAGTTGCAGTATGAAGAAGAACTTTCTGAGGCTAATGAAGCAGCACAGATAAGAAATAATATTCTATTAGGTTTAAATTCATAGGTTATTTATTAATAAAAAAAAAATCACAACTAAAGTCTTTCAGTTTTTTTCAATCACATTTTCATTTAAAACTAAAAGTAAATAAATAAAAGCAAATTCAGTTCATTATTAAAAAAAAACAGTTCGATTGCACCGGAAAGAAAATATTATTTAAATATTATTATTAAGTTGGGCTCTCTGCAGCTCCAATATTTGTCGCTTTAAATTTAGTTTAAATGTCCTATCTCTTTGGCTGCATTCCACTTCGTTTTTCAAGAGCTTCAGTTTTTCTCTTTTTATTGCTAAACAGTCCTTTTTAAAATCTTTACTAATGTAGTATCTTTTTCTTGTGTATTCTTCGATGCTCTTAGAGCTTTCTTTGATTTGCTGCATAACATCTGTAAGACTTTTATAAAAATGTTCTTGATTTTTCGTTTGTGTTCTTAATAATGTAAGCCTATCTTCCTTAACAATTTTGTTTTCTTTGATTGTTCGTTGTTCGCTTGCCGGTGAGGTTTCCATCCCAATATCCATTTCGTTGTTGTTTGATACTTCAGGAATCGGTTTTTCATTTTCCTGGCAAAATAGATTTTCAGTTGGGTCTGCCTCTAATTTATTTCCTCCCAGACCAAATTCTCTTCCAGGTGGGTTCATATATGTGTCCATTTCCAACAGGCCAATAACACTCTCCTCTAATTGACTAAATGAGTGTAATTTGTTTGGGCCACCACCGGTCGATTTCATTTCAAGTTTGTTTTGCGCCTTCTTTTTTCGCGTTTTAAATTTGAAATCAGTCCAAACCTTATTATTAACTTCAAATTAGTACTAATGTATATTTATTATGCGTGTTTGTTCTTCCTACCTTTACCCATTTCTCCCAACTACGTACAGGAGGACCACGGCTATTTAGCTCTGCTGCTAGCATTTCCCATCTTCTTTTTGCATGTGTTTTAGTGCAAATTCCCTTCGCTAGATCGGGATTTACTTCCATATAAGAAACCATCATCTCCATTTGCTTCTTATTTGTCACTTGTTTTGCCCTAAAGTATTTCTACTGTTTATTCATGTTTTTTTTTTTTTACACACTTACATTTTCTTCCGAATGAATGAATCAATCCTCAAACAACAACCAACGATGGCAAATTTCCAATCGACTACGAACGATTGTCAAATCGACAAATGTCGATCGCTGTAACGATTCACAATACCAACACTTTCAATCGACTATCGAAAATTGTCGATTGTCAATCGACTATCGACACTCACAATATGGGTAGACGTTTGATGATCGATAAATGTCGATCGTCGATCGCTGATCGACATTCGCAATAGGGGCCTTAGTTTATTGTCTCAGACCCATTTCCCGTGAGATCATCGGCTCGTTGCACCCTCAGTGGATACTGCGGCTGTAGCGATGAAAACAACTCGGCGTAGCTGGTATGTTGCGTCACACGTGGCAACTACTGAGGCCATTGAATTTGCTGTGGCATCTTTCGATGGCTTCAAGTCGCCGGGCACTGATGGGATATACCCTGTTTTGCCGCAAAAAGGTATTATACAGCTGCTTCCTACTCTGAAGAGAATTTTCACTGTTCGCCTGTCACTTGGCTACATATCTATTCCTTGGCGCGTGGTGAAAGTGGTCTTTAATCCCAAAATAAGGAAAGAAGATTACTCACTCGCCAAGAGTTTTAGACCAATCAGTCTAACATCCTTCTTACTGAAAAGCATGGAAAGATTAGAAGAGTTGCACGTGCGCAGGGTTGCCCCTCGAATGCATCTTCTCTCGGACATGCAACATGCTTATCAGCGCGAAAAGTCCTGCTTCAAAACCTAGTTGGGAGAATTGAATGCGCTCTCAAAAGGAAAGAGTACGTACTAGGCAATTTCGTCGACATTGAGGGAGCTTTTGATAACGTTACTTTCCACAGCATTTTCTCGCCTAAAGAGAAATGGTCTTTGGTACAACTCGCATTGGAGTGAAAGTCTACTTGCTGGAGAAATATCCTATGACCCCTGTTTCATGGATATGCTTTCTGACACAATGAAACCTGCCATCCTACTGCGCTGTAATTTTACAGTCACATTTCCATGGCGTCAGGACTGCCTTTGGCCAGACATCGAACCTGGAATGGAATGTCTTCGCATTTTCACAGATGGCTCCAGGAGTGAGCAGGGGTCCGGCGCTGGAGTTTTCTTTGAGTGCGAAAACATTCTACTGCACTTCTCGTTAGGAAAATATGCGTCTGTCTTTCAGCCGGAGATTTACGCAATCCTAATGGCCATGCAATATGTTGTGAAGCACTGGTGGAAGGGAAAAAGCATAATTTTTCTTATCTTAAGGAGAAATTATTGCAGAAGGCTTACGGGCGTCATTACGGGCCATTCGACTTTTGATAAGCATCTCTATGTGCTTGGTATCAGTGAGAAGCCTACCTGTGCTGGATGTTGTGAGGAGGATGATACACTTTCTCTGCGACTGTCCCGCCTTCGCTCGCGCACGTTTGCGCACCCTTGGGGATGACGTGGTATATGCCGAATCTCTTAGCTCTACATCACTGATGCCCCTCCTCACTTTTCTCTGGACAACGGGAAAAATACAATAAAGACAAGATGTCTTTCTGGTAGTACAATGGACCAGTGTGTAACATATGTTTTAGATTTTAAGACCAAACTCATGACACAACTAATGGGAAATCTATCAGCTCCCATGGTAACAATCTCAAGGCCCTTCACACACACAGGGGTCGACTATGCAGGACTACGCTACGACTACGCAGCTGAAGGGCTGCCTTGCCATATTTGTATGTATGGCCACTGTGGCAATACGCATTGAAGCAGTCACCGACCTCACGACACAAGCCTTCCTCGCAGCCTTTAAACGATTCACAGCCAGAAAAAGAATCCGTTCCGCGATCTACAGCACAAACGCGGCCCCAATTTGGTCGGCGCAATTACAGAGCTGCGAAAACTCCTTAAAGCTTCACAGATGGACTGGAAGTCGTGTGTAGAACAGTTAGCCAACGGGGGAACAACATGGTACTTTAATCCACCAGCATCCCCTCACCTGGAAAGATTGTGGGAAGCCGGGGTAAAGTACATTAAACTTCATCTCAGAAGATTTACCGGCGACCAGGTATTAACCTTAAAGGAACTCAGCACACTGTTAGTACAGATTGAACTCGAGACCCCTTTGTCCTTTGTCCTGTTTCGGGAGACATCGAGGACTTGCAAGCACTAACACCGGGTCACTCTGTAAAGGAAAATTTGTCTAAAATAAACAAAGATAAAATAAAACTGAAAATGTTCCTTTACATATCGATTGTTTACCTTTTGCTTCCTTCTACATATATGGTTGTTTACTTTTTTCTCCACAAACACACCAGCCGCCACAAACACAAAATACGCGAATTAAACACAAAACACGCGGATTAAACACAAAATACGACCAAAACGAACATAAAATAAACACAAATATAATAAAAATCAAACAAACATAAAACGCACGAAAATCATTCATTTTGGCATTTTGCCCAAGACCACAGAGGTCAATGACATCAAACACAACGGCAGCGGCCACAGTCACCGTTGACAGATCCCGTAAATAGGGGAAATGCCAACGACGACTGGAAAGGCACCGTTCACATCGTCACCCAGCCTAGCCCTATAAAAGGCCGGGGCGATTGACAGAAGGGCAATCAGTCCGCGAGTAGGAATCAGTCCGCGAGTAGAAGTGACGATCAGTCAGTGAAGTAACCAATCTGTGTGTCAAGTCAAGTCAAGTGACAGGTAACAAAAGACGACCAAGACAACGAGGGAAGACGAAGTGTCAGAGAAGAAGGCCAAGTCATAGGGAGATAAGTGACATCACAAAAGATAAACGTACGTAGGTTAAGACGTCATTATAATTAGATAATAAGAATAATAAAGTTACGAAAAAAAATTATTTTTATTATTTCAATAATAATAAAAATTCTCAGGGAGGAATTATCTTCAATTATTACCACATCGGGATAATAATTGGGGTAATAATTTCGGCCTCGTCACCAAGGAGAAGGGACGAGCGTACGAGACTAGCTAGAGCGACCGCTCGACGAGTGAAACGGCGAGTAGAGTCTAATAGGGCGGACATCGGCTCTCCGACTCGGGTTTTAACCCAAAAGAGACCGACTAAGACCTGTCGGAGTCTACTCCCGAGGTAAGTGTCGTAGGGTCAGTTCCCGACTTGGGTTTTAACCCGTAGGGGTTGACCAGGCGGCACAGCCGTACTCAAGGGCGTACGTCGATCCCAACTAGGGCCTCGACCGGGTTCTTACCCGGACAGGCTACGTCTCGCACTGCTCCCGACTCAACCATCCGTCGGAGCTCAGACTCGGGTCCTCACCTACTGAGAGATCGACGGGGTACTGTCTGCAGTACACTTGAGGTGTCAAGGCGCGCCTACGACCTAGTGTCCCGAACGGGTCCCAACCCCAAGGGACAGCGTAGCGCGCGGGCCACTAGTACGTCTGCCGGTGTCACAAATAAAAATTTATGTGATGGATCCTGGTCCGGCGAGTATACCCCGGCCCAGAAAGCTCGTTACATTGGCGCCCGAGCAGGGACGCCGCAGACGGAACTATTAAGGTTACTACCAGCTAACCAACCTCAACAGCATGGTCCGAACAGGGTGGATCTACACCCTCACAAAGGATGAACTCCTCCTTTACCTCCGTGAGTTCAACCTAGAACTCGACGGTACGGTCGACGAACTGAGGCGTCGGTTGTCAACATGGACGACGGGGACGCGGCTTACACCAGCACAGGAGGAACGCTTGACGGAGCTAGAGGCCAGTCACCGACGAGCGACAACCTCCACCCCCGTCATCCAAACACAACCGCCGACGCCAAGGAAACCGAATGATGGGGACCTTCTGAGGGACCTATCAATGCCAACTCAAGGACAGACTCATTTCGGAGAATATGTAGGCCCGGAACCCCGAGCCTCAACAAGTTACACCACCGGACCGGTCAGTTACGCCACCGTGATTGACCAAGCCCGCAAATGGGCCCTAAAATACAATGGTGGTAAGGAACCGATCGCGTTCCTTGAAAGGGTGGAAGAACTGGCCGAAGGATACGGGCTCCCGCTGGATCTCATACCACGGGCGATGCCTGAACTCCTCACCGACCGGGGACTCATGTGGTATCGGAACAATAACCGCAAGTGGACCACATGGACGTCATTCAGGACGGATTTCCTGCAGTTCTTCCTCCCCAGCTCATACCTGGAAGACCTCGAGGACAACATCCGGCGTAGGAAACAACGCCCCAAGGAGTCCTACAAGGATTACGTCCTGGCAATGCAAACAGTCATGCGACAAGCGGGTTATACTCCGGAACAGCAGCTATCCCGGATTTATAGGAATAGCCAAGCTGATTACCTACTCTACATTCGCCCAGGGGACTTCCTCACACTGGATGACCTACTGAGACATGCTGAAAACCTCGAGAAGATCCAGCGAGAACGCGATCCTCCAACACGACCACCACCGCAACAACCAACATTCGAGCAGCACAACATGGTCGCAAACAACGAAGGCCCAGTCGACCCGCGGAAGGCATGTCGGAGATGTGGCCGAGAGGGCCACACGCAACCCGGCTGCCGGAACCCTCAGATCCTCTTCTGCTGGGAGTGCGGGCGACGGGGCCGACGGACCATCGAATGTTGCCGACCAAAAACGGGAAACGGAGCAAGGCCTCACTCGGACCGCGGGACAGTGGGGCCAAAGCCAACCTCACCTCCCCGCAAAAACTAAACCCTCTGGCCCTGGAGGCCAACCGCATAACGGCCGCCGTCCTCTTAGGCCAACAGCAAACGACGGCGATCCTCGACACAGGAGCCACGAGGAGCTTTCTGAATCAAACAGCCGCAATCGACTTCGCCAAGGAAGGAACGATCATCCGGATCGACAGCGAAGTAAAAATGGCCGACGGTTCCACTAGGCACATCGACAGGGCGCTGGAGGCGTCCGTAAGCCGGATCCCACTACTGATCCTCCCAGAAGCCATCGATCCCCTAGTACTGGGGATAGACTTCCTCACCTCGGTCGGAACCACCATCGAATGCGGCAACGAGTCCATCACCCTCCGCAAGGAAGACGACAACTACAAGAACCCAAGAACATCCATAGGGGGACTCATCGAACAACCCGCCGGACGCAAGGCTGCATCATCCCGGGGCGGTACCGATGAGCCACCAACGACACCCACCAGTGAAGATCGCGAAGAAGCCTCACAGGGAGCATACGACGAACAGCTCAACGAACGCGCCCACGACTCCGAAGCATCAGGACACCCCACGGACTCCGAAGCACCAAGACACTCCGCAGAACGACTCATCGAGCAACCGACCGAACGCAAGGCTGCACTACTCAAGGAACCACAGCGTTGCCCGGATGAGCCAGCACAGCAGCGTGCTACGGGGGCGGAGAAGGGAAACTCTCCGGACATCAAGCGGGAGACCGATGAGGAGGAGGCGAGGGCCGTCACAGCATTCCTGGAGGACAAACTCCAAAAATTCGACCGGATCCAAGGGACATCAAACATCACGTCCCACAAAATCAATATGAAGGATGACCGGCCGATTAAGCAACGGTACTACCCGAAGAATCCGGCAATGCAGGCGGTCATCAACAAAGAAATCGACGAGCTCCTGGAGAAGGGCTGTATAGAACCATCACATAGCCCCTACAGTGCTCCGCTGGTTCTCGTCAGAAAGAAGACTGGCCAGTGGAGAGTCTGCGTCGATTATCGGCAGCTCAACGCCCGATCTATCCCGGACGCATATCCACTGCCAAGGATCCAGCACATCTTGGACCGACTAAGAGAGGCAAAGTTCATCAGTAGCCTCGACCTGGAGAACGGCTATTGGCAAATCCCCATGGAAGAGGACAGCAAAAGGTACACCGCATTCACAGTACCGGGGAGAGGTCTCTTCCAATGGCGAGTCATGCCATTCGGCCTACACTCAGCACCAGCCACGTTCCAGCGTGCACTTGACCAGGTAATAGGCCCCGAGATGGAACCACATGCGTTCGCGTACCTGGACGACATCATCGTGACTGGGAAGACACTGGCGGAACACAAGGAGAATTTACGAGAGGTCTTTAGGCGGTTGAGGGCTGCAAAGCTAAAAATCAACCGAGAAAAATGCGAATTTTTCAAACAGGACCTGAAATACCTCGGACACGTCGTGAGCCGCGAAGGGATCCACACAAGGTAGCAGCAGTGAAAGACCTGGAAGACCCCAAAGAACGTACGACAGGTAAGACAGTTCCTGGGTATCGCATCCTGGTATCGAAGGTTCGTACCGGACTTCGCAAAACTGGCCATGCCTCTCACGAACCTCCTGAAGAAAGGGAAGCATTGGAAGTGGGGAAAGGACCAACAGGAAGCTTTCGAGTCCATCAAGCAGAAGCTCACGGAGGCCCCAATTTTAGCTTGCCCGGACTTCACTCAACGGTTCACCCTTCAGACGGACGCCAGCGATTACGGTCTGGGAGCGGTGTTAACCCAACACTTAGACGGCGCCGAGAGAGTAATCGCCTACGCCAGCCGACGACTCAACAAAGCGGAGGCAAACTACTCCCCCACAGAAAAGGAGTGCTTAGCTATCGTATGGGGAATACGGAAGCTGCGACCATACCTCGAAGGCTACGAGTTCACGGTGGTCACCGATCACCTATCGTTGAAGTGGCTCAACTCCATCGAGAGCCCTTCAGGAAGGATCGCAAGGTGGGCTCTAGAACTCCAGCAACACAAATTCGACGTCCAATACCGAAAAGGGAAGTGGAACGTGGTAGCAGACGCGCTATCCCGACAGCCCCAGGAGACCCTTGCCCGGTTGGAGATGACGACAGCGGAGTGTAGCTGGTACAAGAGCAAGCTGAGCGAGCTCCAGAAGAATCCTGAGAAGTTCCCGGACTACCTTATTTCGGGAGGCCAACTATTCCGACACATACCAGGCCAGTCAAATGACGAGGATTGTGCATCCTGGAAGCTATGTGTGCCGAAACACGAGCGGGGAAGAGTACTACGAGAGAACCACGACGAGCCTTGTGCTGGACACCCTGGAATTAGGAAGACGATCGCCAAGGTCTGTAGCCGATATTACTGGCCAGGAATGTCCCGTGATATACGCCAGTGCGTGCTACGATGCGAGTCTTGCGACCCAACAGCAAACCGCAGGGAAGATGCTGACACAGCTCGCCGAGGAACCTTGGGCAATTCTGTGCGCAGACTTCATAGGACCACTGCCACGATCCACACATGGTAATACGATGGTCCTAGTACTGTACGATAAGTTCCCGAAGTGGACCGAAATCGTACCTCTTCGGAGAGCAACAGGGGAAACCCTCAAAAGAGCTCTCCGAGAACGCATCATCAGTCGGTACGGAGTACCGAAAGTCATCACCACGGACAATGGACCACAATTCAACAGCAAGGAGTTCCAGAGGTACCTGAACGAAATCGGGGTAAGGCAGCAGTTCACCGCGCCATACACGCCCCAAGAAAACCCGACGGAAAGGGCCAACAGAAACGTAAAGAGGATCATCGCCCAGTTCACCAAGGACAACCAACGAAAGTGGGATGAATCCCTCCCGGAGATTCAGTTGGCCATCAACACCATGGTATCAGACACCACGGGCTACACCCCAGCATTCCTCACGCAAGGCAGGGAACCCCGTCTACCCAAAGATCTCTTCGACGACCACGCACTGGAAACCGGGAACAACCCTCAGACCACCGAGGAACGCACAAGACGGTTGAAGGAAATTTTCCTGATCGTCAAGAGGAATCAAGAAAAGGCAACCAAGGACCAAGCCAGGCACTACAATTTGCGGAAGCGAGCCTGGAAGCCACAAATAGGACAATGGGTACTGGTCAAACAGCACCTGCAGTCCAAGGCCGCCGACGACTTTTACGCCAAACTTGCGCCACGTTATATTGGCCCCTACCAAGTCGTCGGATTCACTTCACCCGTGATCCTACAAATCAAAGATCCTGTCGAAGGGAAAGTCCGCACGGTGTATATAGGACAGGTCAAGGAGTTCCATACACAATCAACGGAACCACCAGACCCCGAATATACACAACCACCCTCGACGGATTGTGAAACTCCTATCCTCGCCGATGCAGGGTCAAAACCCAGTATCAATCCCACAACACCCACCAACGGGGAGGCCGATCGAGGCCACCCAAACAACCCAACCTCTTTCAACAACCCAAACAATCCAACCTCACTCAACAATCCAACAACCCAACCAACCAACGACAGTAAGTCAAAACAACCCTCAAGACCCCGTAGAACCAGTCGACGGGCGAGGGAACAGGACTAAGAACATGAAACCTCACCACAACTAATGGTCTCTCTGTGTGTCCGTCCACCCTCCAAACGCACACAAGATCCACTCACCCGTTCTTTCACCCACAGGAACAATGCCGAGTCAATTGGGAGAGCAAGAACCAATTACCCTGTCATCGGACGAAGAGGACGTCGACCAGGCTGGAGATCGACCGCTGGTAACATACCCAACCGGACCTGGTGGTATCGAGATCCGGGAAGGAGATTACCGCCGACTCGAAGAGGGGAGATTCCTCAACGACGCGATTGTGGACCTCTACTTCCAGTGGGTCCTGCGAGAGGTAGCGGGCCCAGAACAACGTGAGAAGTGGCACATCTTCGGGTCCCACTTCCTTATACAACTCCTCAGCGGGAAAGATGCGCTCCAAGGCTACGAGAGGGTAGCACGATGGGCCGAAAACCACGAACATCTTTGAAAAGGAATTCGTCGCAATCCCCGTCAGTCTCCAGAATCACTGGTACCTATTCCTGATTTGTTCCCCAGGGGAGGAACAATGGGAGGAATCGAGCAACCGAGGTACGAAGGAATCCAGGAGCCGTCCATCATCCAGGTGGAATCGTTAGGGTTACGGCCCAGGGAGGACGTCGCCAGAGCCCTGCGACAGTATCTGACCCTAGAGTACCAACGGGTCTACCGCCAAATACGGGTTTTTACCTCCACCACCATCCCTCTACGCACGTTGGAGGTACCACGCCAACGGAACACATACGACTGCGGTATCCACCTCCTGCACTACGCCGAGTGTATGGTTACGAGCCCCCTGCGGAGCGTGGAAGGCTCCATCAGGCCGGGCGCCCGATGGACCGACCCTCACGCAACGATGGGCAAGCGCCGCCGGGTAGCGGGGCTCCTACAGTCACTGGCCGGCCCATCGAGCCGTTTTCCAGCGCTACGGGTCGAAGTACAGACGAAATCCCCACCACAAGCACGCTCCAACACACAGGAGCGAGCGGATGAACCCACGCCAGTCCTAACAATATTTGAGACTCTGGAGGAACTAGAGGGTCCAAGGGGCAGACATCTACCCACGACAATGGTGGACGCCATCCGACAGCGGTATCTCCGCCTCATCACTAACCCCCGCAAGGGTAAAAAGAAAATGAAGTTTCAGCAGGCCGGATACCGCCTAGTCATCAAGCATAGTGGCATCACCATCATGGCGCAAACCCGCCCGAAGTAAGGGGGGGATGTAAAGGAAAATTTGTCTAAAATAAACAAAGATAAAATAAAACTGAAAATTTTCCTTTACATATCGATTGTTTACCTTTTGCTTCCTTCTACATATATAGTTGTTTACTTTTTTCTCCACAAACACACCAGCCGCCACAAACACAAAATACGCGAATTAAACACAAAATACGCGGATTAAACACAAAATACGACCAAAACGAACATAAAATAAACACAAATATAATAAAAATCAAACAAACATAAAACGCACGAAAATCATTCATTTTGGCATTTTGCCCAAGACCACAGAGGTCAATGACATCAAACACAACGGCAGCGGCCACAGTCACCGTTGACAGATCCCGTAAATAGGGGAAATGCCAACGACGACTGGAAAGGCACCGTTCACATCGTCACCCAGCCTAGCCCTATAAAAGGCCGGGGCGATTGACAGAAGGGCAATCAGTCCGCGAGTAGGAATCAGTCCGCGAGTAGAAGTGACGACCAGTCAGTGAAGTAACCAATCTGTGTGTCAAGTCAAGTCAAGTGACAGGTAACAAAAGACGACCAAGACAACGAGGGAAGACGAAGTGTCAGAGAAGAAGGCCAAGTCATAGGGAGATAACGAGGTACGTTCACACAGTGTGATACTCAGGTGACATCACAAAAGATAAACGTACGTAGGTTAAGACGTCATTATAATTAGATAATAAGAATAATAAAGTTACGAAAAAAAATTATTTTTATTATTTCAATAATAATAAAAATTCTCAGGGAGGAATTATCTTCAATTATTACCACATCGGGATAATAATTGGGGTAATAATTTCGGCCTCGTCACCAAGGAGAAGGGACGAGCGTACGAGACTAGCTAGAGCGACCGCTCGACGAGTGAAACGGCGAGTAGAGTCTAATAGGGCGGACATCGGCTCTCCGACTCGGGTTTTAACCCAAAAGAGACCGACTAAGACCTGTCGGAGTCTACTCCCGAGGTAAGTGTCGTAGGGTCAGTTCCCGACTTGGGTTTTAACCCGTAGGGGTTGACCAGGCGGCACAGCCGTACTCAAGGGCGTACGTCGATCCCAACTAGGGCCTCGACCGGGTTCTTACCCGGACAGGCTACGTCTCGCACTGCTCCCGACTCAACCATCCGTCGGAGCTCAGACTCGGGTTCTCACCTACTGAGAGATCGACGGGGTACTGTCTGCAGTACACTTGAGGTGACAAGGCGCGCCTACGACCTAGTGTCCCGAACGGGTCCCAACCCTAAGGGACAGCGTAGTGCGCGGGCCACTAGTACGTCTGCCGGTGTCACAAATAAAAATTTATGTGACGGATACTGGTCCGGCGAGTATACCCCGGCCCATAAAGCTCGTTACAACTTCCTCATAATAGCACCACTTAACGCACCGCCACAACCTGAATATGAAATCGGTAAGACCACGTACCACGACAGGCGGCAATGAGTTCAAGCATTGACCCCAACGTTCTTGAAAAGATGGAGCAATGAATACCTCACACGCCTAGAAAAATGGCCGAAATGGACTAGGACGGAAATAATGGAGGTAATTGTTTAGAAAAAGGGCAAACTCTTCGATTTTGATGAAATTTCAGTATGTCAGATTAGGATTAAATATCCTAATATATGTATATATCAAAATTCTTAATATATATATTTTAGGTCGGACTTTCCTAGTTTCGAAGATATAAGCTTTTTAAATTCTCCATACAAAATACACTCCATTTTTGGCTGTAAGTATTAAACTATGTTTTAAATAAAAGTGTTCTTTACATTCAATTTCCGTAACTCCTCAAAATACGCAATGAGAAGAGCTCCTACAAAGTTCGTCAATTATATATACATATACATATGTATATGGGAAACTGCCAACAAATAACCGTAAATGATGGTTTTTCATAATTGTGGAAACAGTGTTGTTGCTTGTTTTTCGTGGAAAAAATACTCAACAAAGAACGTGCTACAATGAAACTTCATCAGTTTTTAAGTATTTGCGGTGATTTGGAGTCGCTTTTAAAGTATCTAGTTGAACATAAAGTGTTACCTAGTGCTCGCAAGTGTTTAAAGTGCAAAAAAAAACATGATTTTAAATATACAAACATTAACTTATCGTTGCACACATTCAAACTTCATTATTAACACAAAAAAAAAGCGTGAGAAGGCGATGTTGTAAAAAAAGTAGCTTGCTACCGGGTACTTGGTTTGCAAATACACATTTACGTTTAAAAAAAAGTTGTCAATTGATTGCTTACCATTTTATGCTGAAGCTACCACGTCAAATAATCCTGAAATTTGAATCCGACTGTTGTAAATTGGGCGAGTTACTGTCGAGAAGTTTGTACTTTGTGGGCAAAATAGTTGAAAGAGACGAAGCGAAAATTGGGAAAAGAAGATTTAATAAAGGAAGACTCTTAACTGGTCAATGGATTTTTGGTGCGAGTGAGCGTTCAAGTGGTCGAGTTTTTATTGAACCAGTTGCCGATAGATCTTCAGCCACTTTACTGGAAATAATTAAAAAATGGATTCGGCCCGGTACTTGTATCGTGTCCGATTGTTGGCGTGCATACAATTGTCTTGATGATGAAGGGTATCAACATCTTACTGTCAATCACAAGATAAATTTTGTAAATCCCGATAACAATGCGCACAGCCAGAATATAGAACGCGTTTGGAGAGAAACACGGGCAAATATTCCCCGTTACGGAACGCGAGAACAGCTCTATATTTAAGTTAATTTTTATTTCACCGGAAATATGGATTCGATGACAGGATTGATGAATTTTTAAATGCAATGGCAGAAGCCTTTCCGGTTACTATATAAAAACGAATTCTCTCGCCAACAATAAATCATAAGTTGAGCAAATATTTTCGCTGTGTTATTTATTTCATTTTATTATTTTCTGATTTTCTACGCGGTGACGTCAAATAACGCCATGAGCAATAACATCGAATTTCAGAATTCGGCAATATTTCTCAATTTAATAGCGAAATAACATCAAATTCCGAAATCCGACGTTATTTCTCATTGAAAGGTGAAATATCCGGCGTTATTGCACTTTGACCAAATTAAAAGCCATTTACCTGCATCCGCATTTAGCCCCGGAGTCGAATTAGCAATTTTACTGTTCAATGTACAATATGATTATCTAAACGCGTATGCAACCCGCCTGTTTGGGATCACTGTTGTCATTGGAGTAGGCGCGAGGTTGGGATATACATATATATAAGTAAAGTCTTATTCTGTTAATGTAAACTTTGCATATACCCAATCTCGCACTTACTCCAAATCCAACAGTGACCCCTAGCAAGGGGGGTGCAGGAGGGGGGGGGGGGGGGGGCAGCATGCCCCTCCTACCGCACATGACATGTTTTTGAAAGTACTATATACATACAGATGTTTGTATAAAGATATGACAGGCGAGACGATCCACACACAATAGTAATGCCAGTGGGCAAATATTCGCATGTTTACACAAGTCAAGCGGCATTCACTTCAACCCAAAACCAGCGGATCAGTGTTACTAGACGTTAAAACTTAAAGAATAAAATAATGAACACGGGGAAAAATGTTGAAACAATTTTTTAAATAATCATTTTTATATATTTTATACAAAAAAATATAATCGATAATTGTTCCTACGTCTCGTCATTATATATTGTATTGTGGAATTGGGTCTCCACTAAACCAACAAAGAAAGAAATAGAAAAATTATTGTAGCTGTGTTCAATGACGAAAAGATCAGAACAGAACAGGACAGGACAGCACAGATTCGTGAAAACTGTCAGATAAAGTTAGAACAGAAAAAAACAGCCGTATGTTAGTTGTCAAAAAGCGGAAAACATCTTATATGTCATATTATAATAAACATTTTAGAATTAAATAATAAACAAAAGTGAATTCACATAAAAATGCTTTGGAAGAGTTGTGGTGGGCACTAATAGTGAAATTAGTGTGATTAGTGACTCGTCAACAACATTTTTCAGTGATGATATGAATGTTTTAGCGAGGACTTTAGTGTTTTTTCAATGACAGCTGCTTTTGACACTTTTCACGAATCTGTTCTGTCTCCAGAGTAGGTGCAGAAAATCGTGTTCTGAAGTGTCCGAAACACCGTCATTGAACACCAAGCAGAACACTTTCGGACAGACATTTTTGTCACTGAACAGCAAAAGGTGTACTTTTCTCTCCGGAACAGCGTGATTGAACAGACAATGTATGAAGACACGGAATAACCGTCTCTTAAAGAATGATATAAAAGGGGGAGAACAAAGAACCCCAAGTACACTTTGTATACGTGTAGTACGATAACACGCCATCCGACAATTCGCCTGCTATTGTAAAAATACAATATTTTACACATAGAGTTTGTGTTAAATAAGTATATGCCGATTTCCCTAGTTTAATGAAATAAAGTTTGTGAACATTTTGAACCGAATTACTTTTTTATTCCGGCTGTGATTTCCTCTCTCCACGACACCACACAAAACATATATATATCCATAAAAATAGTTATAGTGATATATACAAGACATATACATAAGTCAAATATATATACCTACCCACAACACTACACAATATATTTTATTTTACATATTGTATATAAAATATATTTCGCCTGTCGGTTTATACGATTGATTCCCCATAACCCTAAATACATAACACAACACCAGAAACCACCAATGAGACGTACCACTTAAAATGGCCGCCGACGTTTGCCTACAAGCTCGGGCGAGCACGTGGGTACCTCAAGTGCTGTCAACATTTTGTAAACAATCACGCACATTGTTATAATTCCAAGAGTGTGTGTGGCGGGAGTACACTGCGGTAAAATGAAATGAGCTGGTTTCTGCACAACACCGACTGAATCGAAAGTGAAAACGTATGCTCGTGCTAAGCGCTGGTTTGTTCCTGCGATTTAATTTATATTTCTTTGTTTTTGTTATTATTATTATTTTTTTATTTATTTATATATATATTTATTTTATTTTATTTTATAGTAAATCCACTTCCGATTTGTAAAGAGAAAAAAAAAATGCAAACGTTTATTGTGCAATGACTCGGTTTACTCCTCGCCTATGTTCGGACACTGACTGACCCCTGGTTTACTTTCCCTAGCCCTTTTATACCTTACAATACATTACCCTTCATTCACTAAATCTAAAGCAATACTATATTTCGCAACTAGTCTCGGTCTTTTGTTCTATAAATCGAATCGTTAAGATTAAATTTGTCCGGGTTTATTATATTATTGGTACCGAAACCCAGAAATGGAAGAGGTGTACGGATTTCGAAATATATTTGGAGAGCTTCACGAAAGAGTCGGAAAAGAACGAGGTGCTGGACGACATCGCGGAGGAACTTGTTTGCTTTCATACAATGGTTGACAGCAGCTCATGGAAGCCTCGTAACCATCAATCAGGAGGTGAAAGCTAAAGGTCTTATCAAAGCCGAGGACTAAAAGGAAACTGAAAAGGCTGCGGAATACGAAGTCTATAGGGAGGTTGCGCGTCCAGAAAACTTCGGCTTAACCAAAGTCCACCAACTGTGAGGCGAAATGTGGATCTAAATCTTCGTCTTGTTCCCTCGGGCGTACCTCAAAGTTCTGTTTTGGGTCTTTTCACTTTTCATCAGTAACATTTCGAAATGTATTTCAAATTGCAAATACCACATTTATGCGGACGATGTCCAGATATATAATCAATTTTCGCAGTCGAATGAAAAAGATGGAATTACAGCGATAAATATTGATTTGAATGCTGTTTTCATCTGGTCACAACAAAACCAACTGATACTAAATTCTTCAAAAACGAAAGCCCTTAAATTCGATAGACATTAAGGAAAAATACAGAGTACTTCAATGGTACATATTAATAATTGTTCCAGATTGATGTCATGCACCTCCGAAGTTAAACAAGGAAGTCCACTCCTTTTCAATATTTTTATTGACGATGTTGTTCAACAGTTCAAATTCTGCAACTGCCTAATGTATGCTGATGATCTCAAATTATTCTTAAGAATTAATAGCCTAGATGATTGTACAAAGATACAGATGGACCTTAACAATCTATCGAATTGGTGTGCTAATAACTGTTTGACTTTTAATGTTAAAAAATGCTTAGCTATGTCTTTTACAAGATTTCATTTTGCAACACTCATATATTTATTCGATTGAATTCATGCCATTACTAAGAGTTAATAAAATTAAAGATCTCGGTGTATTTATTGATAGAAATCTAACTTTTAAATCTCATGTTGACTATATAGTTATTAAAAGAAACTCGAAAAATTTCTCTGATCCTCATACATTTGTATCTCTTTTTATTGCACTTGTAAGGTCCTTACTTGAATACGCCGATGTGGTTTGGAATCCAAACTATTTGACCCATTCGGATCGTACTGAAAGGGCTCAGAGGCGCTTTACAAAATATACATTTTTTCAAATGCGTTGGAATTTTGAGCCTTCATATAAAGCTAAATGCCAGTTATTAGGCATTTTGACGCTCATATAAAGAAGGTATGTATGATATTATGCTTGTGCGAGACGTCTTATGTTCCCGTATTATACCTATAAGTCCCGTCTATGTTTCCAATTTATGCTCCTGAGATACCGCTTAGGAATCGCCACATGTTCTATCTCATTGGGCATCAAGCAAACTATGGTCAAAATGAACCAATTACAAGATCTCTAAGATCGTTTAGTGAAATCAATAGGCACATAGATTTTCATATTTCGAGAAAACGCTTCAAGAAAATTTTATTTTGTTTGCTTGCGAATTAATTTAAAATATTAATTTTTCTTTTTCTCTTTTCTTATTTTTTATATATAAATTTAACTCTGTTTATATTTTTATTCGTAATCTGTAAGCTTAGCTCGTTTGATGAAATAAATAAATTGATAATTGTCCAGTAGAAGTCATCAGAAAATGTAAAAACTTGGGTATTTACGTACTTCAATGTGCAGCTAAGTTGGCGTGATCACGTGAATCACATTGTGTCGAAGATCTATGGCATTCTTCGTGGCTTGAATCCAACCAGACGTTATTTACAGCCAAAGATTACGATGAAACTTATTAAGGCGTATGTTTTACCCTTAATTATATATGGGTGTGAAATCTTTTCAGATTCGGACTTGGCTAGAAAACTTAATGTCCCCTTTAGCAGCTGCGCTAGATATATATTTAATCTAAGCAGAGATGATCACATATCTGCTTTTACAAAAAAAAAGATAATTAATTGTACCCTACAGTCTTATTTAAACTATAGGACGCTTCTAAAAATGTTTATGATCATTCATAACAAATCACCCAATTATTTGAAATGTAAGATCCAATTAGTACGCTCCCAAAGATCTATCCAATTAATTCCTCCAAGACATAAATATTCATTGACAAGACTATTTTGTGCATGCTGTTCAATTGTGGAACCGTCTTCCCCGACTCCTAAGAACAATGAACACAATACAGCAATTTAATCATCTTTTTAATTTTCTTGCAAACAACAACATTTCATATGATATCCATATTTTCCTATTTTCTGTCCCATCCTTTTCTTATCGTATACGTATTCTACAATAGTATCCGTTAATTATCATCGCACATTTGAATATGTTCACTACTACGTATGCGTTCTTTTATTTCTGGACCCATATGCTAGGTTACTTTAGCTCAATGACGAAAAGATCAGAACAGAACAGGACAGCACAGATTCATGAAATCTGTCAGATGAAGTTAGAACAGAAAAGTATAGCCGTATGTTAGTTGTCAAAAAGCGGAAAACATCTTATATGTCAGATTGTAATAAACATGTTTTAGAATTAAATAATAAACAAAAGTGAATTCACACAAAAATGCTTTGGAAGAGTTGGGGTGGGCACTGATAGTGAAATTAGTGTGATTAGTGACTCGTCAACAACATTTTTCAGTGATGATATGAATGTTTCAGCGAGCACTTTAGTGTTTTTCCAATGACAGATGCTTTTAGCACTTTTCACGAATCTGTTCTGACTCCAGAGTAGGTGCAGGAAATCGTGTTCTGAAGTGTGCGAAATACCGTCACTGAACACAAAGCAGAACACTTTCGGACAGAAATTTTTCTCATTGAACAGCAAAACGTGTACTTTTCTCTGCAGAACATTCCAGAACAGCCTCATTGAACAGACTATTTATATTACTTCACTCACTCTTAAGTAAACTGTCAAACTAGACGGATGCGTCCTTCTTTTGCGCATAAATACTCTGCTCAACACATTCCGCACTTATTCGTCATCTCCTTTATGCTTGGCTGAGTTCGTAAACGTAAAAAAATGTGCATCGCGAATTCATCATTGCCTTTGTTATACGAAGCAATAATTCTTTAATTCTGCGATGTATCACGATGCCTTTAATTTTGTTGATGTTTTCCAATGGCTCCCGTTTTGTTTGACAGTCAATTCGTTAGCATAAAAAAAATGTCAAGGAAATTAGCAGCGACGAAACTTTAAAATCGTGTAAATAAAGAAAGTTAAAAAACAGAGTTCGATGTACTTTTTTGTAGGGTGATAGATTTGAAAAAAATTATTAAATAAAAATTAATCAAAAATTAAAACTAACATTATACAATATTATCTTTCTTCTAAATCTTCTATTGTAATTTGTACCTACCTAAGTAAAAGAAGATGTGCCAAATGTAAATTATTTTTCGTTGTTATAAAATCCTAACGTGATGTTTTCATTCTCGTTTTCGCATGAAACGAAAAACATTTCGTGTCAGTCCACATTGTGTTAAACAAATCAAAAAATGTAATCTTTTTATTTTTTTGTAAGGCTCGCCAGAAGATGCTAAAAACCGTGTGGAACTTTCCGAAAACTGGTAGACCAAGTTGCTCCGTGCAGCAGTGTTTATATGTAACACTCTGGCAACTTGCTGATCATTTAGCTTTCGAATGTTATCTGGTCAATTTGGAATCGGGAAGGGTGCAGTGCACTACTTTTTTAAAAGCACAATAGCAAACATATTAAAATTAAAGAAACTTTTGATAAAATTACCTAGGAGTATAGAATCACAACATAATATTATTGAAGAATTTGAACAAAATTGTTCTTATCAATTCCCTTTTGTATTGGGATGTGTGGATGGAACATATTTTAAAATTCTTTGTCCAAAAGAAGATTCTTCGAGTTATAGAAAAGGTGTACATTCAATAATAATGCAGGTATTATTAACTTCATAACAATTTTGACATATTTTTAATTCACTTAATTTAATTCCCTCTAACAGGATGTGTGTGACTGCAACTTAGTTTCGTCCAATATCCGGTTCTTGTTATGATGCTGCAGTCTGACGAAACAGCTCACTTAAGAAAGCTATAGAAAACTGCAAAATTTAAATACCATGCGAATGCCCTCTCGTCGGAGATTCAGCTTATCCCCTTGAAATACGTTCCATATAGAGGTTACGGTGCCATATAGAGATTATGGGCGCTTAACGCCAGAACGAAAACGATTTAACTATTGGCATAATTCTACGGGCGTATTCATTGAGCATTTTGGAGTCTTAAAAAAGAAATTTCGAATTCTAAACTTTATTCCCGCACAAACAGTTTCTCTTGCCAAGCAAATCGTGATGACATGTGTTGTCCTTCACAACTTTATTACTTCGAATGAAACACCAGTTTACTTTTGCATCTTAGAAGATTCGCTCCAAGCCGACTATATACAAGATGACAACATTCCCATTACAAACAATGAAGCCAGAGTTAAAAGGGAACAATTAGCTACACTCTTTTCAGCTTAATGTTTCAACAAAATCAGTAAAAAAGAATAAATTTTATAAGCTTTGTATTGTATTATTTATTGAAAAAAAAAAAAAACTTATAATAAATTTATCACAAAATTGTTAAGATAATCAAACGAAACACAAAACACACTCGGTTGAAGCAAATATCTATTTATTGAACTCCTATTAGAGGATATATGTATGGTATATAGGACGTACATACTTATATGATCCATGGTATAATGGGGAGAGACGGAGCGAAGGACGTCCGTTTAGCTTGAGTGTTTCTCATTCACTGTCCTTCCTATTTGTTGACAGTTAGGCCTTTCCTGATATCTCGTCCTCCGAGGACGAGCCGCCGTAGTCGCGTAGTTTCCTTTCCACTCCAGATCTGTACTAGGATTCACCTGGGAGTCATGTGATTAGAAGACACAACGTTGTTATAATGTCGATTCCCATATTTGTCTATGAGGTTTTGCACAAGGTAACGATCACGAGCCAAAACCTTTGAAACTATGTAAGAGCCCTTGTATGCTGGATCCAATTTGCGTGGGCGGGGGACTTAGTGGTTGAGTTGGTTTGTGAGTTAAGGCTCCATTGAAGAATTGGTAAAGTAGCATCTCATTGACGGCTTGAGTGGAGCATTTTATTGTGGCTAACAGAGTTTTGTTTACCCTTTTCCCCTGACCGTTCTCCCGCGCAATTCTGACAGCCGTCTTTACGCGTTGAATACCAAAACTCGCCGCGGAACTGATAAAAGCCCTGGACGCAAAAGCTGTGCCTCTGTTGTAATCCTTAATGGTTAGCCAAATATAGACATCAACTCGTGAAGCTTTGAAATAAACGATGAAGATTTTGTAGTTCGTATAGCTCTTAAAATAGTATATTTGCTGAAAGGACAATAAAACGATTATATGGAGATTACCTTGCTTAC
Source organism: Merodon equestris (assembly GCA_958301585.1). Taxonomy (NCBI): domain Eukaryota; kingdom Metazoa; phylum Arthropoda; class Insecta; order Diptera; family Syrphidae; genus Merodon; species Merodon equestris. Next base: position 96,718,087 of record OY284413.1, read on the forward strand.
TCTTTCGGAAAGGGCCCAATTGGTCCATGTTAACGTCTCAGAATGTAATTGGAAGCACATCCACCACGTGTAGTTGGCTTTAGCATTCGGGACATGCTGCAATATAGGACTTGACGTATCGCCTAATTCGAGGAAAACAGAAGTTCTTCCTAATTCGTTCAATGGTTTTATCCGCGCCAAAAAGTCCCACGTCGTCATGGCATGCTTTGGTTACTCGCTTGCGTATGGGGTATAAATAACCTTCGCAAACTGCACTTAATGGCCATATGCCCCACTTGGTTGCAATTATAACACTTGATTGGCCTCCTGCCCTCCGCACTTGCACCTCCCACAGTTGGCTTTGTAATTTCTGATGCCAGCCCTCTTGACGTGCAAGCCATTGAGGAAACATTGTTCAACGCGTTCAGCAACTCTTTAGATGTTTGTATATTTAGAGCGAGTAACATGCGTGTGAGGGTTAAGTCATTTAATACGTTGATTATACGAGTATATGAATTAATGGATAAATCATCTAATTGTACTCCCCTAAAGTTCCCTAGAGTGCTCTCCTAACGATTCATCCTTCTTAGGAATGCGCTTTTTTTTTTTTTTTTTTTTTTTTTTTTAATTCATTTTTAATATTAATTTCTTAAAACTATCTTACGCGCTAGACAAAAATGATTAAACTAGCTTAAATAACTTATAACTACCTTACTGGCCCTGTACGGACACTCTAAAGTAAGAAGAACATTAAATTATACCTTTCGGTCATACGAAAACAAAAATGATGACAATTAAAATAATTTTAAGTTTAAGCTAAGAAAATATTTGTTAAAAAAACTTAGCATCTGATTTTTATTTTTATTTATATTTAAAACTTACACCTAAGTAAAAACTAGCTTAACCTACCTTAACTAAAATATATATACAAAAATATATACATGATATATATTATATATATATATCTTTTTTTGTTGTCTTTATGTTTTTTAATGTTTTTTTTTTCTTTATGTTTTTAATTTTTTTTTTTTTTTTTGAACTAAAAATAATTAAATCTACCCACCACCCTAGCACACCTTAGCTTACCCTAACCTACCCTAAACTACAATAACCTATGTAAGCCTGCCATTGGTGTTTGGCGGGCTTTGCCTTGAAGAGGCTGGCCTATTAAGATGTACCACTGACGTAGTCCGCTCCAACCACCAAAAACGTTGATGCTGTCGGACGACGTCTTCTCGTTCTCGGCGTGAATTCGACTTACTGAACCTGAGGCGCTCGGGCTCGCGGAGTGCGACGTCACATTCGTACAGGAACCGTCGTTCAACGGAATTGCGGGCCACGTGGAAGATTAGCGGCACCGCCAATCTATCTTGGATCAGCCCACATCTATCTAAATAGAGGAATGCTTCTGGGGGGACAAAACCATTAAGGCGCACCCTCTCGTGATACGAATTATTGGGGTAGTAAGCCCCGGAGATCCAGTTATTGGCCGAAGTCATTGCTCTTGCAACATGGCTTCGAATCAACTTTATCAGAAAATTGCCCACCCGTAAAATCCTAGCCCTATTGTATAGGACCTCGTTAGGGTAAAATTTCGTGTACTCAGATTCGGGTGTCCTATGTAATCCAAGACAAGTCCTGAGACATTGCCTTTCAAACACCCGAATCCTTTCCATTAAGCTGGCTCTCACATTGAACCTGACGGGACATCCATAGGCAACCAGAGGCCTGATTAAGGCCATGTAGCAGATTACTTTCACCCTAGAATCAAGTTGGCTGCTATGAAACAGCCATCTTGTCAGAGCAAAAGCGCCCCGGGCCCTTGCCAGAGCAGCATCTATATGTTTGTCAAAATACAGATACTGATCTAGCACGATCCCAAGGTATCTGACTACACTTTGTCTCGCCAGTGGACGCCCGTCCGGGCCAAAGATAGACAACCTGCACCAATTTTTTCTAGTGTCCCGAGAGGCCCTAGACAAAGGCGTTCTGAATAAATTAGATTCTGATTTCTGGAAGTTGATTTTCAACTTCCAGTCATCACAATACTGCTGAATTTTTTCGAAGTCACGTTGCAGAAGAGTAACAATGACGTCGATCGTTGGACCTGATCTGTACGCAATTAAATCGTCTGCGTACGCTATTGAATGGTGAAGAGAAGCTATCAGATCACTGAAGTAAATGCTGAAAAGTATCGGCGAGTTCACCGTACCCTGTTGCAGTCCATTGTTAATGTCAAATGTTTGAGTAGAAGTCACGTTGGCAATTTTCACAACGAACTTTCTACCTGTTAACATGTCAAAGATCATATATAGCAGTGGTTTACTTATGCCCAGCCGACTGAGCTTGTAATACAGCCCTTCTAACCATACGGTGTCGAAGGCTTTTTCCAAGTCAATCAGACAGGCACCCGTGCATTGGTTCTTGCATTTGTTCCATTGGATATCCGATACGAGTTTCGACGCGGCATGAATAGTGTCATGCCCCGCTCTGAAACCGAATTGGTTATCCGGGATGATTTTATTGTCCTCAACCCATTTAGACAGGGCTCTATGGACTACCTTCTCGAAGACCTTGCTGATACTCGGAAGCAGACTTATCGACCGGAGATTTGCCGGGTTAGAGGTGTCTTTACCTCTCTTGGGGATTGGTTTCACCACCGCTGTCTTCCAGTGCACCGGATAATATGCATTATTCAGTGCATTGTTGAACAGGATGGTGTACATCTCTACAGCCACTGGTGGGAGGTGCCTGAGCACAACATTAGCTATTCCGTCGGTTCCCGCGGATTTTTTTCTTTTCAGTGATTCGAAGATTATCTGGAGATCCTCCGTCGAAATGAACAGGGTGTTAGCCCCTTCACTGGCGACGGCATTGTTTGCCATAAAATCATCATTGAACCTGGTAAAACCAAGGTTCTCTGATCGCCAATGATCTATATCATTTTGAAGGTAGAAGTGATGAAGTAGGACTCTGTTTTCCAGGTCGCGGTTTGGGCGAATGCTGTCATTCACCGTATACACTTCCTGGAATAAGGCTCCCACTGTCGCCACCTTCTCCTGGGGATCCTCGATCACAAAGAAATCATCATCCAAGACGGCGCTCTCTGGATCGATGCTAACTGTTCGTAGCAAGCGTTCATTGTCTGACGTCCTCGGAAGCTTCAGATCCTGAATGTCATTCTGATTGTTTCTCCGAAAGATTTTATTTATTTGCGGGAACATACTCGCGCTGTTGGATTTTACAGCACGAATTCTGTTGTTCCAATGCAAACTTACAGATATTCTGTAATTTTCCTTGATCAACTGTTGGAGATTTTTAATCAGTGACTTCAGTGTCCTGACCTCCGAGTTTTGTCTGTCGGTAAACCGCCTGTACAAGAGTTTGAGTCTTGTCAGGAGTCTACTTTTCTGTCTATGTAGTGCGTCGATTGTCGAGTTTCGGTACACGTTCGTGGTATCGTGCGGTCGTTGGCGTGGTATTGTACTGTTCATTGTCTGTTTAATAGTATCCTCCATTTGTGTGAGGTACCTGTCAATCTCATAGTTTGACAGGTTCCTATTAGACGGTGGAAAGGAGGCGCTCGAAGTGAGCGCTCTCGTCAGGGAATTGGCAAAGCGTGGCCAGCGCGCCCTATTGTAATCATAGGGGTACGTTTGGACGTACTCTGCCATTTCCGCGAATTCGTCTGGTAATTTGATTACGGCACTTAGTCCGCAATGGTCACTGTCGTATATGAAGGTCCGTAGACAGTTAGTAGACCATTCGTTCGTGTCAGCCAGTCTCAGTCGAGAGTCAAGCAGCAAGAGATCCAGATAGGAGCCGCTCCGAGGATACGACGGACTATCCGTTGCGAGTATCTTGAGTCTATACTCTATGCTCTGCAGAACCCACCAATGGCTTAGTAGGCTCCCCCTAGTGTTGGGAATGTTGTTTCCCCAATCACTATGTTTGGCATTTAAATCGCCAGCCAGAATGTAGAAGTTTTCTACCGAGTTTAAGCGCAGAGATCGAAAAAGTGTCTCGAGCTCTGCGATGAAAACGTTGGGTTGAGGTGCTTCAGGTGCATAGGCTGATATAATGTACATTCTCTTTCCATTTCGGAGAGGAATGCACACAATACAGGCCTCTAGCACCTGGAACCTCCGCACTTCACCGCTATATATAATTTTATGTTTAAAGCTATTTCTAATGAAAATCGCAACTCCTCCACCTTGTGTGGCGTTGGGTCGGTCTCTTCTTATTACTCTATAAGAACTGTGCCGGATTTTGTGCTTTTGGCTTAGCTTTGTTTCGCTAACCAAAAGTACATCGGGGCTTTCGTCCTGCAACAAGTTAAAAAGTACAGTTCTTCGCTCAATCCTAATCAGTGAATTCACATTCACCGACAGGACCTTTAAGGGACTCTCTACCGGCGTACCCATCACGATTCTAGAGGCGCTAGGCCCGGCAGAAGCGAGTAGATTCTGTCCACTCGAGTCGCCTGCTCATGGATCTGCTGTTGGAGCTGGCCGATCTGCCCTTGGATGGCGAGCAAGATCGAACGCAGGTCCCCCTCGGCCTCCGGTGCCTTAGTAACAGGCACTGGGGCTTTAGTAACAGCCACAGGCTTTTGTACCGTCTGCCGCAGACCTGCCGCCATTTGGGCGTAGGTCATTGTGGGTGTAACGGCTGATGTTTGTGAGCGACCTGCGGGACGTTTCTCCTCAATCTTCTGCTTACGAGCCAGATTTAATTTAATGTCTTGGAACTTAGGACATCCCCGATAGTTTGCAGGGTGTCCACGGTTCCTACAGAGCACGCACTCGAGCTGCTCCCTATCCGCGACCTTGTCTTGTGTCAGATCGCATTCCTCGTTCGTGTGGTTCTTTGCACACTTAACACATCGAGGCTGCATCTCGCAGTTCGACGCGGCGTGCCCGAACCTTTGACAGCGGATACATTGTAAAATGTTTCCGTGTCTTCTTAATTTTTCCCATTTTACAGACTGGGATGCTAAGGAAGTGATGGTCTTTAGCCTCTCCAGTTTGCTATTGGGTGCGAGCTGAACCAGGAAGAAAGGTAACACACGCTTCTCCCGTCTGGCCCGCGCCGTGGTGAACGACTTGACTCCCACGAATTTGAGGTCGTCGCTCTCGAACTCTTTGAGCTCTGAGAGCATTTCCTCGGGGTCAGTAATTGAGTACACGCCTTTGAGGAGCATCGTCTGCAGCCTCTCGGTCTTGGGGGTAAATGAAAAGAACTCAGTCGTGGTCTCTTTCAGTAGTTCCTTGACCCGCTTATGCTGCTCCAATGTGTTACATTGGATAGCATAGCGGTTCTCACCTATACCTTTAAAAACGAAATTGCCAACACCAATAACGTACTTACATAAGTCTATTGTTTCGCGTAGGGCTGTGGTGTGAGTAAGGATTGGTGGCACCTTCTCCTTGGGACGTAGCTGCTGCTTCTGTTTTTTCGGCTGTTGTTGTTGTTGCTGCTGCTTCTGCTGTTGCGACTGTTGTTGTTGTTGTTTCTGCTGCTGTGGCTGTTGTTGTTTCTGCTGCTACTTTTGTTGTTGCGGCTGTTGTTGCTGCTTCTTCTGTTGTTGTTGTTGCTGCTTTTTTCGCTGCGGCTGAGGTTGTGGCTGCTGTTCAGCCGTTTTTTTCGGCAGCTTCTTCTGCGGCTGCTGTTGTTGTTGCTGCTGTTGAAGTGACTGAAGCTGGGAGGCTGCTGCCTCCTCTTTTTCCTTCTGCCGCATCTTGTTTAACTTGTCAACTACGGCCTTGAATTTGGCACGTAGGACACGTTCCTGCTCCTCGAGCTCGCTAAGCTCCTCCTCCGTACCCGAACTTGAAAGGGCGGCGAACGGGTTGTTGTCGCCCGTGTAGCGGCCTTCCCTACCATCGGAGAGGTAGGCGATATTTGCTTCCACGGGTAGCACTGATTGTTGATGTTGTTGTTGTTGTTGCCCGGCTGCTTTGGACGTTGATGGTGATGATGATGGTGATGGCGCCCCTTTCCTCCCTTCGACCCGCAGCTTTTCGGTCGAGGTGTTGAGGGAGGGGCGCTTAATTACATTGGGCCTCGGATTGACCCGTTTGCGTCTCTTCATGACGGCGGCCGGTGTTGCGAAATCGGATGATACATCATCCGATTCCGATTCCGTCAGACGTACGGGTCTTCCCCCGTCGTCTCACGACATCTCTTCCTGCTACTTCAAGTTAACTTTAGAAGCAGCAGAAAGAATAAGGAAAAAAAGAAAAACGCACACGAAAAAATTATTCTCCCAGCTGGAGATTCGAACTGGCGACTTCCCGCTCGCCAGCCGTGCACTATACGATCGCGCTGACTCGGGTTCCGCGAGCACCTTGTCCAAACGCGTACTTATAATTTTTATTTTTATTTTCTTGTACTACTCTAGCCGAAACACTTCCTTCTTCCACACTGGTCTGTGAACGACTGATAGGAATGCGCTTCATTTATTCCCAATGGACATCAACTACATTAGTTATGCACTGAAAATCGCCTTTAAATTCTCTAACGAAGTGGTGCCATGTCTGAAACACTGACTGGGCATCCAGCCAATCCTTGGCGATACCCTTCAATTTACGAGTACTTTGTGGGGCTATCGGTACACCATCCGAACACTGTTGTCCTTGTGCCTATTACGTATATGTAGCTGGAGTGTCTGATCAGTTTTCTCCTAGCCGTACGGATCCAGGGGTAGGTGTGTTAATCTTGTGTTAATCATCGTTTGGAGTCCTGTCGGGCACGCTGTATTTGCTTGCATACTAGAAGAAATTTCTCTCACAGTTTTTGCTAAATTGTAAACGATGTCTCGCATATTTTTGTTTGTTTGTTTGTGTTTGCAAGGATTCACCCATTGTCGTTGCGCTGCTAACTTCGAATTCCTCTGCCACCACTTCGTCTGTGTCTAACAATTTCATTAATCTCGCAATTTTGTGCGCATTTGTGGCCGACTTTGATAGATCCTGCACACCTATTTTTTTCCTCTTTTGGAATTTCGGTATTCTACTTTTGACGTTGTCAAGATAGTCGAACGAAATATAAAACACGCTCGGATTAAGCAAATATGTATTTATTGAACCCCTATTAGAGGATATACATATGGTATATGGGATACCCATATACATATGATCCGTGGTATAATAGAGAGATCTCACGAAGAATGTCCGTTTATCTTGAGTGCTTCTCATTCATTGTCCTTCCATTTCTATCGTTGACAAAATGTATTGCTATTAATTGCATTTGAAACGAAAAAAAAAATCAAATTTCGTACAAAACTAATCACAATGGGCCTGCGCACACGGGAGTAATCCAACCGACTGAAAATTGATTTTATGGTAGAGGGCGCTGAAGTGTGAAGTATGAAACGGAGTAAAATCTTCAACCGCGTATCGAGTGATTGAAGAGAGCGCAAAACTAATACATACACAATTCTTTACTTTTCGAGTCGGCACGTTTTTTGTCTCGTGTTGCGTCTCAATCGTAATTCGCCCTTCAAGCAGTGAACACCGTACAAACCAAATGGACATTTTTAGTGCGTGGACAAAAGAGGAGACGTCTTTTGCGAAATATCTCTGTCAAATGAAATGTCAGAAAGACGAAAACACAATGAAACGAGGTTCACATATACATTTTTTTCAGTCGGGGTAATTCATTCCGTGTGCGCTTAGAGCAGAGAATTACACCAGTTTTCCTCCTGATAAAATTACTCTCGTGTGCGCAGGCCCAATTAGTTGCATTTAAATAAGGAAGCATAAAGTCAAGAAACATGAAATTATTCCATTTCTATGAGTGATTTGAGGTATAGTTTTATATCGTGCACTGAGTGAATGAATTCTTGCCCGCTTTAAGCCTTTCGTGTTCAATTTGTATAAGTTCTTTTAAAGTTGTCTTCCTTAGCCTCGGATTTCAAAAACTCCAAAGTATAATTTTTCTTAACTTTCTTTATGGGTGGTGGTTTGATTTGTGTATCTGTCTCCTCCTCCACATCTTGTTGAGTGTCACCCAGAGTTGCAACCAAGATCTCGTGAGAAACTGAAATGGGATGTTTCTGCCCATAGCGCGCATCGAGTATGTCGAAATACTCCCAGCAGGTTGTAGCTTCACTTGACGATTTAGGCTACGTTTATGGCGAAACGTATTCGCGTCGCGCGACCGGCGATTTAAGCGAAAAGCGAATTGAGCGACTGGAAGCGACTGCGAGGAAAAAATGCAACCTTTTTTTTTTTAATCAGTTTAGCGAATCGCTCGTTCGACGTGGACATATTCATTGACCTTGTGCGTGAAAAGCAATGTTTGTGGAATCTTCGGCATCCTAATTACCACAATAAAACTTTGATACGATATTCTTGGGCTTTCCAATTACAATATGCGTCTAATTTTTGCTCCCATGTTGTTCACTTTACCACTGCCAAAACACGAATGAAACGAGACGAAATAGCTTTGCCATAAAGACTCAATCGCCTGCGATTTCGCTGGTAGCGATATCGCTTGCGATCGCGCGAAAAGCCATATCGAATACGCTTGGCCATAAATGTAGCCTTATTTCGCATCGTTATCCTATTATAGGTAACCTTCATTTTTGGTATTTGCGAATGATCTGATCTCTTCAACAGAGAATGGGTATTATGTGTTCTCTTTTTTTGTTACCAAATTAGAATCCGGTTACCAATGAGTGATAATAGGTGTTTCTCATTTAGTTTCTCTTTTCTCTTTCTATCTCTCAGTTCAGTTTCTCTGTCAAAGTGAACGGACGTGTGCTAAGATCTCTCCCTAATTTTTAAAAAAAGCAGAACCACAAAAACAAAAACCGCAAAACAAAGCCCGTGTGCGATCCCGTTAAGTAAACAAAACCATTGTAAACAAAATAAACCAAAAACACTGAAACAACGTAAACAACAACTGACAAGCGACACCTGTCAAAATTGCTTACTACTGACTGGCAACAGCGCCGCCTGTGTGAGAGTAGCAATCAATATGAGTGTCCTTAGATCACCACTACACAACCGATCATCTGATGAGGTCGTGATCTGACAAGGATCATGGGATAAAATAAAACAGTATGGATCAACGTCTTGTGCGATCTGTCGTCGAACAACACCTACATTTTGTTCTCTTGACATACTTTTAAATTTTCCCGAATTCGTAGTTCAATTAATCTCTAAAATGTCGAAAACTTGTGCCAAGTGCAACGAAAAACTTAAACGATTGTGTTTCGTGGCCAATATTTTCACAAGGATTGTGTCGGAATTTCTTCTGAAGAATCAAATATTTTATTAAAGCCAAATTTTAATTGGCAATGTGACACTTGTTCTCTTATAAATCTCTCCAACTTTCTCAATCGATTTACAGAGCTCTCCCAGTGTGTTAATCAAATGAAAAGAGAAATTTGCTCATTACGCGAGTTCTTACATAGCCCCCCAAGTGTACATGTAAAACCGCTGTTATATCAAAACTCTCCATCTTCAACTGATCTCCCAAAAAATACTTTAACTCCATCAATTAATGCCCCCCCGCGAGAATTTAAATCCATCTACCACCAATGATTTTAACCAGAGCGCGGCAGTGGGTGGCGAAAATATTATACCTAACTATCAAAAAGCAAAGAATATCAATTCTAATATCAATAAAAATAATACTCCGCTTGTGAAGGTTAACAAAAAGAAGAGTAATAAAGACCCCCCTCGCGGTCCTGTTATTAATGTTCCTATCTATGGAACAAATTCTCAAAGCAAACTTAAAGTGATACCTAATAATAAATGGGCGCATCTGTCTAGCTTTTCAAATGATACCGAACCTGACTCAATTATTGATTATAACTGAAATCCCATCTCAATTATTTAAGTGCTATAAATTAACAAAAAAAAAGATGCTGTTATGAGTGAATTACGCTTTGTTAATTTTAAGCTAAGTGTTCCTGAAGATAAATTGCCAGCATTTGTACGTGTTAAGTTGATCATTCTCCAAAAAACATAAAACACCAAGAAGCAATAACAACAACATAAATAATATAGCAATCAATTCTTGCCAACCTGCACGTCTCTCTGTCCGATCTTCAAAAATCTCTCAATTTTTAATATTTTCCACAATGTTGATGGATTACGATCTAAAATGAATGACATTCTTCTCTTCTCATCTTCCCAACAATTTGATATCATTGCCCTAACTGAGAACCATTTCAACTCCGAAATCTTCGACAATCAGCTGTACAATGTTTATCGGAATGATCGATGTTCTCATACAACTGGACTGACCCGTGGTGGTGGAGTGTTGGTTGCAGTTCGTTCTTCTATGCTGAGCATGCAGTTAGAGTTACCACCTTCTTCAAATTCTTCAATCAACATTGACCAATTAATTATTCGTTTAAGCGTTGATAATATTCATGATGTTTTTCTTATCATTAGTTATATACCACCGAAAAGTTTTTTTGAAATATATAAAAATCACGTCGATAATTGTTCATTTGTTTTGAATAATTTAAAAGTAAATCAATATATTATTATCTTAGGTGATTTTAATTTACCTTATTTAAAGTGGGTTTTTGACCCTGATGACAAATGTTTGATTCCGTACAATGTTAGCAGCGATTGTGAGAGTGTGGTTGTTGATACTCTAGCTGAGTTTGGACTCAAACAGATCAATTGTTTTCAAAACAATTTAAATCGTTATCTTGATCTAGTTTTCACTGATAATGAATTTGGTGTGAGTATTGACAGTCCCACTCCTCCGCCCTTCCCTAACTCTGATCATCATTTAGTTCTTTGTATGTCCTTTGAATTCTTTGAATATATAAGGCAAACATCTGAAACTAGATATGTTCTCAACTACATATAATAAATGTAATTTTGCTAATCTTTCTAATTCTTTGAATAGGGTGAACTAGCTCTCTATTTTTAATAATGTAGATATTGAAGAGACTTTTACCATATTAACGAATTTATTAAATGAGGCAATTGATTCTAATACTCCTAAATTTTTAAGTAAATCTCAATCAAAAGCCAATAAAAAACTAATAAATTCGAATAATCGAAAAAATAAAGCATTCAAACTTTTCCGTGATTCCAAAGATGATAATGTTGTATATACGAACTACTTTCGACGTAATCGTGAATTCAATTTTCTCAACAAATTTCTTTATAATCAATCATTTTTAAGTATTGAATCAAAGCTTAAAAGGAATAGTAAATGTTTCTGGAAGTTTATTAACAACAAAAAATGTTATACTGGAATTCCTAACTCAATCAGATACATGGGACAAACATCTAGTGAACCGTCAACCATCTGTAACTTTTTCGCTGACTTTTTTCGGTCTGTGTTTAAACCTACATCTTCTCAAACAAGCCCTCCGTTTACTCCTTCATCTGAATTAATCAATTTTAATCATCTATATGTAGAGAAGAGCGATATTCTTGATGAACTATCGAAATCAAAAGATGGAAAGCAATCAAGATTTGACGTTATTGCTCCCATTATTTCAAAAAAAAAGTGCTCTTTCTCTAGCCACACCCCTTGAAATAATTTTTAATCGCTCTCTTCTAGATGGATACTTCTTAAAACAATGGAAAAATTCTTATGTCTATCCTGTTTTTAAATCTGGATCAAAAAATTAAGTCATAAACTATCACCCAATTTGTAAAATATCTGTTATTCCTAAATTATTTGAAAAAATTGTTTATAGCAAAATCGTTTTCTAAGTGAAAGAATTAATCTCCCCTTTGCAGCATGGGTTTATCGGTGGCAGATCAACTATGACCAATCTTACAGTTTTTAGTAATTATGTACTAGGTGCTCTCGAACAAGGATACCAATGTGATGTTATATACACTGATTTCTCTAAAGCATTTGACAGAGTTGATCACTCAATATGAATTGCCAAACTTCATAATTTAGGTTTTCGTTCTAACCTATTAAAATGGTTCGAATCTTATCTTACCGGTAGAATACAATACGTTCGATTTAATAACTTTATCTCGAACCCAGTTATTGTAACTTCTGGGGTTCACCAAGGAAGTCACCTGGGACCCCTTCTCTTTATATTATTTATCAATGATATTCCGAGCATTTTCAACGACTGTCTTTGCTTAATGTATGCTGATGATCTTAAACTATTCCTACGTATAAAATCTATTTCGGATTGCATAAACCTGCAAAATAATCTTAATAACTTATCCGTTTGGTGTTCTATTAATGATCTGCACTTAAATGTATCCAAATGTCATAGTATGATGTTCTACCGTGGTGCATCTCCAATATTATTTTCTTACGTTATACATGGATCTTCTTTATCTAAAGTCACTCAAAAAAAGGATTTGGGTGTGATCTTTGATTTAAAATTTACGTTTTCAAACCACATTGATTACATTATTTCAAAGGCCAGTTCAATGCTTGGATTCGTTTCTAGGCATGCTAAAGACTTCCTAGATCCGTTTACTCTTAGATCACTATATTTTTCCTATGTGCGTTCAATATTAGAATACTGTTCACCTGTCTGGAATCCTATGTATAGTATTCATTCAAGGATTCACTAGAATCGCATTTCGGATATTGCGATGGAATATTGTTATGCCAACTTATAAAGCGAGGTGTTTGTTATTAGGCATTCAGTCCTTGGAAACACGACGTTCATATTTTGATGTTATGTTTGTTAGGGATTTAATTACTTACAAAATCAATTGCCCTCATTTGCTTTCGTTAGTTAGTTTTCATGTTCCAAGTCGTGGTACACGTAGTAATCGTTTTTTTTGTGTACCCTTTCATAGGGTTAATTGTGGAATTAATTAACCCTTAACTCGTTGTCTAAGACAAGCAAATTCTTTATGTAATGTGACCGATTTTAATTCATACTTAAGTAGAGATTGTTTTAAAAAAAAGTTATTATTAAAACTGAACCTCGCTAGGTAGTATTTATTTCTTTATATTCTCTTTATTGTTAAGTATATTAAGTAGTCTATAAGAGCTGTGTCTCTGCTTGACGAAATGTTATGAAATAAATAAACGAGCAGCCAGCTTGACATTTCATCCTGTTCAGTCCTCTCAAAGATTTAACGTTTGAAAACAAAATTTTATTGTGGAATTGCCATATTAATGAAAATTTTTCTTTTCATACAAATTTGATACGATTGATTAAAATGCTGATGGTAATAGTCCCCAATTCACTCAAGAGTTTTAGAAATTTAAGTTAATACACACATTTTATAGCACTATGAGTACAACTATTTAATACGGAAGGTAAAACTGTTTAACCAAATCCTGGCCACAATTTTACATACTCATCAGGCAATGATATTCCTAATTTGAATGCGAAACCAGTGGCGAATAGTGTCAGCTAATCTTCGGATCTTGAAAATTGATCCAGATCAAGAGCAGGATCACGTTTTGTTATTGTAATGCATGTAAATCATGATCCGGATAAGATCATGTGTGCATAATAAAAAACACTTAGCGATTTTATCAATCTCCAGAGCAACAACACCAACATCAACATCTACAGCAACCACCACCACAGCAAAACCACAAGCGAAACTGGCATCTTCATGCATACGGCAACACCGGAAACATCTTCCTTCGTGTTCACCAGCCTAAAACAACAATATAAGAGATCATCTCCAGTGAACTAAAAAGAAACTGTATATCCCCAGCCCAAACTATAAACAACCAGTACGAATAACAAACAATAAAAAACAGAAACACTGTACATACCTGCGACATACTGGCTAAACGAACCAAATAATGACACATAAAACAGATTTGCTCTCTTTTCCCCCGACGAAGATATCCAGAAGCACTCCTCCGCAACAAATAAGCCAACCATGAAACTTAAAAAATTCCAAAACTTTCGCCGATATTCAAGAGTTCAAGTATTATGTTCAAGGAATGAAAATACACCCAACTCTGTTTTTTCACGGTCTTTTTTTACACGATTTTGAAATAACACAATTTTTTTTTGAATTAGACAAATAAAACTTAAAAAAATAAAACGAATTTTTTTGTTCTACAATAGCACAAATTAAAAAAAATTAAAATTTAAAAGCTTGTGGTGGAGTAAGACAGTTTAAAAGCTACTCAATCTTAAAAGACTTTTAATGATGAACGAAATTATTCACTTGAATCAAATCCGAATATTGTGCTAGACATATCTGATGAAAGCAATTTTGGCCCCGTCCGTAATAAACGTACACGCTTTTTATCAAGTGAAGATATTTAGTTGCGAAACGAATCTTATTTCTTATTTCAAATTAAAATTTTCATGTTGTTCTCATGGATTGAAACTTCCAATAAAGTAAGTTACATTTTTTTAAATAAAAATGAATTGTTTTTTTTTTTGGTTTTTAAATAATACGCATTTCATTATTATTTTTTTGCATGGTTTTGTGAGAAAATATAATAAATAGGGTTTTTTTTTCATTTTGCACGATTTATATAATTTGTATAACATAACACCCAATTTGAAATGTCGTATGTTTTTTTTACACGATATTTTTTATGCACAGTTTCTTAGGATCGTATCTACCGTGTAAAAACAGAATTGAATGTAATAAGTATACTACGAAACGCAGAAAACGAAGTATCACGAGGTATCTATTTAATAAAAATACTTCAAAATGAAATGGTCAAGATCCAACCAAGCAATTCCCAACATTACGCAACCATCCTTAAAATACAAGCCTAAAGACCAAAGGGAGTTCAAGGTTATTCTAAAAAGCATGCATCCATCTACTGACAAATACAAAAGCAACAAAAAAACTTGAGGAAAATGGACATAACGTAAAGAACATAAACTAATAAAAATAAAACTTCTGACAGCATCTACCCATATTCTCATTCGAATTAAAGAACAATAAGAATAACATAGACATCTCCAGCATATATACGCTCCTGCGCTGCAAAGTAGCTTTTGAACCACCTCATAAAAGAGGGGACATACACCAATGTAGTAACTGCTAAAGATACGGCAACACAAAATGGCCAAATTACAAATCGTGCGAAATCTAAAGGACACTAAACTACAAAGATTACCCCCTTTACGAAATAAAGGAATCCCAACTACCCAACACCCTCCCACATCCACAACTAGTACCAACGCCGCTACGGCCATCAACAAAAATCACATGCAGAGGCCGCAAAGTCTGTTAATCAAACCTTAAAAATTCAAACTAAGACAAAGGAAAACCAATTCACTAAAGCCACAACATCCAACGAACTTACTTCCATAACACTAACTACACTACAGCAAACACATTCTCCAAATGATCTTACTGAACCGAAAACAATGGTACAACAACTAGTCACAAAAATCGCTAACATGATGAATGTAATTACAACACTAATATCAAAACTAAATAAATAAGAATGAAAATGGACCAACTAACAATTGTTATTTGGAACGCCAACGGACACTAACGAACTGAAATTATTTACCAAGGCTAACTCCGTACCTTGGTGATTTCAGAATCACACTTTACAGACAAAAAGTATTTTATCATTTATCATCAAATCATGGTGGTAGAGCAATTATAACAAAATAGAATATTAAATCAATAGACTTGCCGCCTCCAAATCCGAACACATCCAAGCGACGACCGTACAAATTGAAGATGCTTACGGATCACAACTTCGGCACACCACACACTGCGCCACGACGCTCTCAGTGAACTTAATTCACTAAACGTAAATTTCCTCGTATGCTAAGTTGTTTTTAAAAACAAATTTTTCTTAGCTCAAGTCGTAAGGTAAGCCGTATGTTTAAATATAGTAGTCGAAAGGCATAGGTTTAAGGGATACTGTTTATTTTAGGGTGTCCGTCTAGGGCCAGTAAAATATTTAGATAATTTTACGCATTTTTTCCTAGGGTAAGAAATTATGAAATAAAAATAAATTACATATTAGTAAAACTAATAAAAGTCCAGAATATGATCTGATAGATGGAATGTCCTAAAAGAATTGCCCGACCATGGAATTATTTACATTAGAAATACATAAATTTAACGCCATATCCCGAACATAATACTTCCCAAAAACAGGGAAGGTAGCTGAAGTACAATAAAAGCATGTAACTACCGCCCAATTTATCTAAACTCTTGGAAAAAATCCTCCACAAAGGGCTACAACCAAAACTCGACCATAACAAAATTGTACCGAATCACCGAGTCGGATTCAGACAACGTCACTCAACCATACAACAAATTAACGAAGAGAAAACTATCCAGGTAATTTACACAAGGAAAATCGACAACCCACCTCCTATAAAAATTAACAACAGAAGCATAAAAATTAGGGATCACCAAATACTTTGACATAGTTATTAACAGTAAATTAACTTGGAACCAACACATTCTAGAAAATATAAACAAAATAAAAAACAATTTTTTTTTTTTTTTTATTTCCCAATGATATGCATACATCTGTCTTATGTTGACACTTAGTACATTTTTTAACAATTAGTTTTGGGATTAACATTTTGAGCTAGTTACCAATGTTCTATGCGCACTTTGTTTTAACACTACAATAATTCAACAAATAAAAGAACATACATAGCGATGTACAGAAAATTTTGTCGACTAGTTATATTTCTAATGAGATGTCTGCTCTCAGGTCTGTAGGTCTGGTTCTCTTTAGTCGTCGTCTTCCAAACATTTATTTTATTGGCAGTGTGTTAACTTCGCTATTTGGATGAACTAATAATTTAAGGTGATGTCTTCTGCTTGCGGTTTGAATTTCTTCTAATACTGTTGGAATTTTTAGGTCACGATGAATGTCGGTGTTAGGTACATATGTACCAGTCCGCGTTAATAATTGTTCGTAGTATTTTTGATTGTTGTCTTTGTATTATAGCAATGTTTGTTTTCTTTGAAGTTCCCCAAAGTTGAATCCCATATGTCCCGATAGGTTTGATGATGGCTTTGTAAAGTAGTTATTGTTAATGGATATCTTTGAGTTTCGGCGAAGAAGCCAGAGCAGTTGATTATATTTTAGTTTTATTTGGTCTCTTTTTTTTTGTATATGGTTGTTGAACGATGTCACTTCCGTCGTAACACGCGCCCTTATTTAATTGGTGCGCTTATGTATTTGTCCTTTTCTAGTTCCAAATTCTTTGGTCCCAATGTCGGGCATTTCCGGAAATCAAATAAAAAAGTCTGCCTACTGAAAAATCGGCACGTGGTTTTTATCCTTTCGCTTGAAGTTGGATTTAGAGTTTCCCCCTTTTTTTTTCTACGACGATCGACTAACGCGTAAACAATGGTATTTCCAGTTAAGTTTGCTGTCCAAATGCATGCCAAGATATTTAGCAACTTTGACAATTTGGTTAGTTTTGTCTTTTATTGTCAGCGGAGTAGTTGAGTTGTTTAGTTTCGTAGTAAAAATAACTTGTTGAGTTTTGTCTTCGTTGATGTTTATGCTCCAACCGTCGAACCATTTTATCATTTTGTTGAGAAGTAGTTGAGCTTGAGATGATGCGATGTCCAGATTCATATCGATGTCCAGGACATATAGGAGTGGCCCCAGAACAGATCCTTGGGGAACTCCTGCCTTCGTTTCTAGGATGTTCGATCGACGATCATTATATTTTACATAAAAGTGACGTTCATTAAGGTTAATGATAAGATAAAAGTCTGGTGGAAGTAAGTTTTGTAGTTTGTTAATTAGTCCTTTGTGCCATACCTTGTCGAATGCTTTTGCTACGTCTAGGAATATTCCAATGCAGTATTTCTTTTCCTCTAGGTCCGTTGTAATTTTGTTTACTACTCTGCGAATTTGTTGGATTGTTGAGTGCTGTTTGCGAAATCCGAATTGATAGTCGGGTATTACCTTGTTATTATTTAGTATAGGCAGTAGTCGATCATACATTAATTTTTCAAATACTTTCCCTAGAATAGGAAGTAAACTTATTGGTCGGTAAGATAATGGGTTTTTTGCGTCTTTACCCGGTTTCGGGATTGCAGTTATTTGAGCAACTTTCCAGGTTTTAGGGAAATATTTCAGTCGAATTACTGCGTTATAAATGTTCCGTATGTACTCTATGGCATATCGGGGAAGTTGGCTTAACAACTTTCCATTAATGGAGTCATATCCTGGTGCCTTCTTTTTATCAATTCTTATTATAATACATTGTTCGATTTCATTTATTGTTGTTCTTTTTATCCTAAGGTTAGATGGGGGTGAATTTGGTCGTGGAGGTATTGTGGTATCGTTATCTTTTTCATTAGTGAATATACATATTTTCGAAGTACTTGGCTAGGAGTCTGCTTTTTCTTGGTTGGCCTTGGCCCAAGTTCCGTCTGGTTTATGTAGTGGAGTCTGATGCATAATTTTGTTTTTAAAGTTCTTGGTGTGGAAAGCCACCAAGCCGAGTGAGTAGTTGATCTCAGAAGTTGGAGTCAAATTTTTTAAGTAGGTGTTGAGTTGATCGTTATAAATAGATTTAAGTCTCAATTTGAGTTCTTTGGCTGCTTTGTTGTATATCCTTTTGTCCTGTGGTAGTCTTGTAGTCTGCCATCGTTTTCTAAGTCTTCTCCTTTCTTCTATCTGTTATCGAATTGATATTGGTGTAATGTCGTTCGTTTTTTTAATTTATTGAATGGTGTTGCTTTAATTGCTGCAGTAGTTATTATATCATTAAAGTGAACTACAGCTAGTTCTATGTCGTCTTGTGTTTGTAGTATTATATGCAGATTCAAATGTTGCTCTATACAGGGTGTCCCACGAGCAGTGTGCCAAAAAGCTATTCATTTGCCTACAAGTCCAGCCGCGTTAAAACCAAAAAAAGGTTTTACTTAGAAAAAAATGGTTCGGGTTTTTTTTTAATTTCTCAAAAACTGCAAAACGTTTTTGCATGCGGTTTTCTGTTTTAACTAAAAATTAATAAGAGAATTGAATTTTTGAAAAAAAAAAGTTCTTAATTACATACAATTTTGAAAAAAAATAGTTCGAATTTTTTTTTTTTTCACTTTATTTGAAATCTATAGTTTACGAGTATGAAATCTTTGGTCGTATTTGGAATGAGCTGGGAAGGTTAGCAGGATTGTATAATAAATCCTACGGCGTATAATCAATGCTGATATGGAGTGACATGAGCATAGTGTTTGAGGCCTATGGGCTCCATGTAAGTGGGTGTTGGTCAACGTTATGGCGGAGATATTCCGCTGTTGTCCTGTGACTAAGCTGCCCGGCGACATTATTTTGGGGGTAATAAGGCGTAGTGTTTATTTTTATTTTTTTTAATTTTCATAAATGTTCACACTTCCTTAAACATGGAACTTAGGAAATCGGAGCCTAGCTTTATCAACAGCGAAAAGGGTGGGTTTTGTGTATCTCCCCTGATTTACGCAACGAGAGTTTCTCCTTTTTCATGTCGAAAGACTTTCTCGAGTATTTAAGCCAAAGATTCCTCGATGCGTCCCGTTGCTGAGAGAAGATCTGACTGAGCTTGAGTCTGGCATTTAAGTAGCTCTAGGCTGGTAGTGCTGGTTGGGTAGTAGCAATTTAGGGTAGTTGACAGCCTTTTCGATTTTGAAGGCATACTATTTTCCTCCACAGGCTCTTCCGGGGATGGAAACATAGGTATGCTTCCGCCAAAAGCATTACCGTCGGCATGCTGTAATCCCAGCAGGTCGTTCACCCCATTTTCCAGCGGTGACAGTGATAGTTCTGTCCCCGGTGGCCACAAGTCCTTTTTGTTGGACGCAATTTTTTTTTTTAATTTGAGCTTGTAATCCAGCCAAACCTAAGAAATTTAAAACATAATCCAATAAACTTCCATTGACTATTGCGAAATACTTTACTTTATGGTACTCTTTCCCATCACGTGCGCGTGGTCCCAAGCAGTTAGGTTCGCCCGCGAATACTTCCCAGTACTCTTTTTGATATTTTTTTTTTTTTGAAGATCCAAACGCGCCTATGCCCTTGGCAACGTCTGGATTTGCCTCCATCAACTGCACCAGCTAACCAAACTGGTGACTGTTGGCTTTCTTCAAACTTGAAAAAGAGAAAATAAAACATCCACGCATTTTATTTCTTGCTACTTACATTTTCTGATTGTCCGTCATTACTACAAATGTTTTTTTTTTTAAATGCAACGAACGTTCGCCTTCCAGTCACCAACTTTTTGTGTGAATTTGTGACTGATTTTAACATAACCAACAGCAATTTAGTCGAACGTTCGCCAATGGAAATACGGTGAAAACGCAATTCGCCGAAATTGTGACATTTTAGTCGAATGCCATCTGCGCGATTCGTGAACGGTAATACGAATTTGTGTGGTTCGACTCTTTTTTCGTTCGACTCGCGAACATAAGCATAAGTAATCCACTCAAATCGAAATTTGTTGTGGATAATTTTTACTTTCCAACATGTTCATTAGCATTTACTAGATCTTACCTTCTTTGGGTTTTACTAAAGAATCAGCTAGATCTTTTGTGAACAATTGTATCCTTAGTTTTATAAGAATGGACTTCTAATAATCATTTACTTCAAGGTTGAATGAATGGCTGACTGTTCATGAGCAATTAATGAAGCTTATTCAGGGTTAAGCTGTATTTCAGACCCTAACGACGTAGTCTCGCGATTTTTTTTACAGTTGGTAACCGCAGGCACTCTGTTTACATTTGAATCTAGTGAATAAATCAGTAGGTGGAATCATTTGCTTCAAGGTTTAAGATGAACGGCTGACTGTTCATGAGCAATTAAGGAAGCTTATTCAGGGTTAAGCTTCAGTATTTCAGACCCTAACGACGTAGTCTCGCGATTTTTTTTACAGTTGGTACCCGCAGGCACTCTGTTTACAGTTGAATCTAGTGAATAAATCGGTAGGTGGAATCGGTACATTATAAAGAAATCTTTGTCTTCCGCCTGGAGCTGTTAAATTTATTTTATTTTCCCCAAAGCGGTATCTACTTCTGTTGAAACATAGTATTGTATAATTTTAATTTTTTTAAGATGCTAATATCCGCGCCTGTATCAATTAGTAGCGTCAAATAACACTTCTTGGATGGGTTAAGAAACTCTCAGCAAAGTGAAATTTCCGGTTTTAGGTTTAGTTCTGAGATTTGTGAACATCGACTGCTGTTTGCACTCAGGATGGACCGCCTATTTCATCTTCCCGCACTTCGGAGATCGTCAGGTTAAATATTAAAGTCTTAAGGTGAGGGATTTCTGAGTTAAAATTTCATTAAGTTTTGATTAAGATGGGAGCCATAGCCGTAACGAATTTTTGTATATACCATTTCGGAATGGTAGCGGTTCTAATAGTTGCCAAAGGTTATTAATAGAAATTTGGGGAAAGTTTTTTATGTAACTAGTTTCTCTTGTACGAGGTTTGTTCAAAAAAATAAGGTGACTTTGAATTTCGTGAGCTAAATTCGTCCGATTTTCGAGTTTGTTTTTTTGTTATGTTTTACAGATATACCCTGATATTCTCTGCCATTTTGGATATTTAGTTTGTTTTTCACAGTTGTAAAGGTTAACTCTTCACAGAAGGACATCAACAACGGCTAAAAATTTGAAGCAGAGAAGAAATCGTTATCACGGAGAATCGACATCAGAGAAATTGTAGATATTTTGGGTATAAAACATGTACCAGCAAAGTTCATTCCAAAATTGCTAAGTTTTGGCCAAGAGAACCGTCACATGAGTTCTTAAATGACGTGAATGGTGATCCAGATTTGCTGAAAAGGATCATCGCTGGTGGCGAAAAATACGGGTATATGGTTTTGACGTCGAAGCCAAAACTCAATTATCCCAACGGAAGGGACCAGAAAAACAAAAATCGAAAAATTATTTTTCAAGCATTATTTACAATATTTATTCCAAAATTCTAGACAAAAAAAATAGAAAAAAAAAAATAATATATAAGAAATTAAAAAGAAATCGGTACGAATCTTTAAGATGCCAATAATTTATCAAATTGCGAATGGAAATGGCATTTTCAAAACATTTTATTTGTTTTTAACATTAATTGGACAATTCAAAAATCTTATGTTGTATCAATTATAATTGTATCGATTGTTGTAAATACTTTAATCTGCGTTTACGAAGTTCGCTGATACTTGTGAGATCATTTTCCCACTCTTCTTGACCAATATCTTCAACTGAAACATGGCCTTCGTTAAGTTCTTTAGGATTTACTTCCGCATTAGCAGCTTTAATTGATTTGTCCACCATTTTCATTTCCAAATTTTCTTTGCTGGTCTGTATTTTTTCAGCAACGTCATTCTTTATACGATAATTACCTGCAACTGTAATCATGGTGTATTGATTCATTAAAGCAGCTGATGCGTCAATCAATAACTGTATATTTGAAAGAAGCTGTAAAATAAAATAAATATAGTTAATATAATTTTTTGATCCAATAAGAAAGAACATTTTTGAATTAAAGTTGTTATAATATACATATGTTTATTTATGGCACAGACTCACAATGTGCTAGATGGTTACAGCTACAAAGCATGCATGCACTAAATCGGCAGCAGTGTTTCATTTAATTGGGTTGCATAAGCAATGCTTAATGCAATTGGGTGTTACCCTTCAGCCCACTTTTTAAACAGTTGCATCCGTTATTTCATATCTCCATCCACTTGCACAGTACAAATGCAAGTAAGAACTTTTGATTGATTCCCGATCACTTAAATCGAATCTACTGGGTACTTCCGGTAAAACCAAATTCAATGCCATATTTATCGGGCAAACCACACATTTCAACTTCTAAAACTTTGAGTTGAGCGAATATAAGGAAACGAAACTAATTGTTGCGTGTTTTTTGTTGTTATTTAAATTAATTATTTTAAATCTGTCAAGTCTGATCTTATTAACGTGGCGTAAAAAAAATTAAAAATAAAATACTAATAATAAAGTTTGTTGAGAAGCCAAATAAAAATGCTTAAATCATTGGCTAAATGCAAAGACGGTTCATCTCCAGCGAAAACAATGAACCTCCTTCGAAGATTGTTCCCATGAAGTCAACAATCCAGAAATTAAATAAAACATAATGTACGTGAGTCTATGTAAATTTTAAAAAGTGAAAATAAAAATTTTGTAAGTAACTTAATTTTCCCTTGATCAAAAATATAATTAAGTAACAGAGGCATAAAGTAATTAACTGAATAAACACTCAGTAAAACCAAATTTTATTATATACGAGTATATATTTTAAGGTAGACAGAGAGACTTAGATAACTTCTTTAAAACCATAGCCAATATGTAGACCATATAAAGGTCTTTTGAAAATCCAGCGCATGTATTATGGTTTCAGGGAGTAGAAAATAGACAATTGGGATGTTATCGAGGCCAGTTTGTAAAGGAATTTTAAAGACCACAAAGTCAAACAGACATTGTACTATCAATTAAGCAACATGATATTATTCAAGCACACATATTGTAACTGCGCTTATGAAACTTCCATCAATAATTGATAGTCAGTTCAAGATATAATGAATGTATTCGTAAAATTGGGTAAATCCATGAATTACTTAGTAATTGATCCAGCTTCAGGATTTCATCAAATTGAAGTGAATGAAAGACACGTTTAGTGTGAAGAATTGTGAGATTCTTAAAATGCTGTGAGGATCATGGTCATACACTAACACATTAATTAAGTAAAATATGATTTTTCCGTATGAACAACATCATTGCTTTTTCCATCTCACCAATATAACATATTGGACATCTTGCAAAATTATTTGAAGCACCAAAAAAATCTAATTTAGAATTTAGTTAACTAAGTGCGAAATCTTAAGAACAACATTTAAATATACAGGGTGTCCCACGAGCAGTGTGCCAAAAAGCTACAGCGTGTAAGTCTAGTCAAGACAAGAAAAAAATCGTATGGGAGGGGGGGGTCTATTTCCCCCCGTTTAGCCGGGAGGGGCAATTTTCTAAAAAATTGACTTATTTTGGAAACATAATTATTAAAAATCAACAGTTACATCCACAATGCCAAGATATACCTTTTTGTAAAGTCAGAAACCTCTTCTTTCATATTGATTTTAAATGAAGCTGTTTTAAGGAGTAGTTTTTGAGAAATTAATTTTCAAACTCAAAATTTTGAAAAAAAAAAAATTTCGAACTATATTTTTTCAAAATTGTATGTAATTAAGTAGTAATTTTTTTTCAAAAATTCAATGCTCTCATTAGTTTTTAGTTAAAAAAAGAAAACCGGATGGAAAAATGTCTTGTAGTTTTTGAGAAATTAAAAAAAAACCCGAACCATTTTTTTCTAAGAAAAACCTTTTTTTTTGGTTTTAACGCGGCTGGACTTGTAGGCAAATTAATGTATGAAAGATTGACCTCTTTTTTATTATTTTTAAAAAATTCGGAGTTTTATGAGGATACAATAAAGTGATACACTATTGGAATAACCCTGGATTAATTCTTTTTTTTCATTGATAACGCCTGAAAACTGACCTGCGAATTTCGGCTGGGTCCGCCCGCCGCAGATGGGTTCTACCCGAATTTTGAATTTGGTCCGACGCAATCCCTCCCTTAGTACAAGGAGGATGGCTATTATGCTTGGAGTGCCCAAATCTAGAGTATGGAGAGTGCTTCATACCGAAAACTTACACCCGTACCATTTTAGGCCAGTTCAGGGACTCACCTCAAACGACAAGTTTTTGAGAGCAGAGTTTTGTCGATCATTACTGCTTCGAGATGAAACTGAACGAAACTATTTTGCAAGGATATTCTGGACGGATGAAGCACAGTTTACCAGAGATGGGGTTACTAACTTCCACAATTTGCATCATTGGAGTAGCACCAATCCACACAACAAAAAACAAAATAAATCACAACACCGCTTTAGCTGTAATGTTTGGCTTGGTATTGTTGGACAAACTGTAATCGGGGCCCGGTTTTTGAATGCCGTTATTAAGGGAGAATCATACCTGCAGTTCCTACGAGACCTTTTGCCCGATTTGATGGACAACGTTCCTTTGGCCATAGCAGATAATTTAATCTACCAGCAAGATGGAGCACCAGCACACTACAGCTTACGGGTTAGACACTGGCTGGATGATCATTTTAGTGACCGTTGAATCGGAAGAAGGGGCCCCACGAAATGGCCACCTAGATCACTAGATTTAACTCCTCTAGATTTTTAAGTGTGGGGATTCATGAAAAATTATGTTTACGAAGTGGAAATAGTATCTTTGGAACAACGGATTGAAGTCGCTGGAGTCAAATTGCAGGAATATTTGTCAAACATAGACTAATGTGCAGCCATTAGAAGAAGATATAATCTTTGCCTTCTAAAAAATGGGGATCATATTGAAAATTTATTATAATAAAACTCCGAATTTTTTAAAAATAATAAAAAAGAGGTCAATCTTTCATACATTAATTTGCCTACAAGTCCAGCCGCGTTAAAACAAAAAAAAAAGGTTTTTCTTAGAAAAAAATGGTTCGGGTTTTTTTTAATTTCTCAAAAACTACAAGACATTTTTGCATCCGGTTTTCTGTTTTTAACTAAAAACTAATAAGGGAATTTAATTTTGGAAAAAAAAATAGTACTTAATTACATACAATTTTGGAAAAAAGTAGTTCGAAATTTTTTTTTTTCCAATTTTTTTTCAAAATTTTGAGTTTGAAAATTAATTTCTCAAAAACTATTCCTTACAACAGCTTCGTTTAAAAACAAGATCAAAGAAGAGGTTTCTGGCTTTACAAAAAAGTATATCGCGGCATTGTGGCTGTTACTGTTGATTTTTAATAATTTTTTTTCCAAATTAAGTCATTTTTTTAGAAAATTGCCCCTCCCGGCTAAACGGGGGGGAATAGACCCCCCCTCCCGTACGATTTTTTTCTTGTCTTGGCCAGGGCTACACGCTCTAGCTTTTTGGCACACTGCTAGTGGGGCACCCTGTATAGAACGACAAAGAATACAAGCAAACGTAAATGAAGGACACACATTTATAATGATAAGGAGCCAAGGTCTTCAAGTTATAACTAATTATAAAAAGATTTTAGTTGTTGTTGATTGATGACGCTAACATGTAAACGCATCAACGCAACTAAAGCAACAGCACTGCTTGAACGCATTCACAATCAGCTGTTTTCCTTTTTTGACAAATAACTTTTTATCGAAATCTGAAATAAAATAAAGTCACTTGGATCCAGAAACCACAAATGAGACGTACCACTTAAAATGGCCGCCGACGTTTGCCTACAAGCTCGGGCAAGCACGTGGGAACCTCAAGTGCTGTCAAAATTTTGTAAACAATCACGCACATTGTTATAATTCCAACAGTGTGTGTGGCGGGAGTACACTGCGGTACAATGAAATGAGCTCTCACGTATTCACCATTAGAGTTTGTTTGTAACGGGTTTTGTCGCTACGAACCTGAACTTCTTTCAAAAGTTCAGGGCATTTGTATTGTATTTGATTGAGTGTAATCTTCTTCTTCTTCTTCTTTTCCTTTTTCCGGCGTTGTTATGGTCAGAAGTGTAGCACCATAACCTTTTAACTGCATTCCTACTGGTCCGCTTGTGGGGTCCGCCGGTTTGACCTCAGAAAGTAGCGGCAGGCCTCCCGGATTGGGATTACTTCATCGCTGAGGCCAATCAAATGCTGGTGTTTTTGCATTTGTTTGCACCAATTGTTTTTCGGCCTGCCTTTTTTTTTTTTTTTTTTTGTGACACGGGCATGCTCCAGATTTTTTTGTTTGATCTTACTCTTACAACACCGGTGATCTCCAGTCGTGTCAACCCACTGATTTGCATGTACACTTGTGGGGCAGTTTAATGGTGGTATATGTGTCCCTAGGCTCACTTTGGTGTTTTCTAAATTGCCTAGATGTGATTTTTGTTTACCTTTGTTTTAGTCGCCTTTTACGACAAGCGAGAGGTATCGCTGCAGGGATATTCTTAACCCGTCCCTGCACGGGATATTTGATTGAGTGTAATAAATAACACAATGCTACAAGACAATAAGATCTTTTAAGAAGCATACATTATTTAAATGACAAAGTATGTAAATTTTAATTAATCGAACATAACTTTCAAAGAACAAATCTTAGACCTAAACTAAAATAGAATATGATATAAAGCATGTATGTATAAATATAAACATAATAAGACAACTAATTATGTATTAAGTCGTGATACTGTTATCCTGTTATACTGTCTGAGAGAATCAAGTGGTATAAGCTGGATAAAGGAAAAGGCGAAGCTTTTATTACCAACATGGAAAACTACCTCTCTTCCATTATCGATGAGGTCGGTAATGAGGAGTGCAGAGCACAAGACATGTGGGATTCCCTACAACAATCTGGCCTGGAGAAAGCTAAATCACTGCTCGGAACATCTAAGGGCCCCTGCCAACACGCAAAAGAAACCTGGTGGTGGACAGACGAAGTCAAAGCAGTGATACACGAAAAGAAAATGGCTTTCCAAGCTTGGTCAAAGTGCTCTTCTACTAATAGAGAGGAAAAAGCTCGCCGTGAAAAGGTATATAGATGTTGCAAAGGTATCGCGAAGAAAAAATGCGCCGAATTAAGAGCGAAAAGCATGGAAGGCCTCTATCAGGAGTTGGAAGAAATATCGTCTTCCGCGTCTGACAGGAACCAGGCTACCCAGGAGCTTCGACAAAACAATTTGAACAAAGGAGCAAATATCTTTAAGATAGCCGCCCAGAGAAGAAAAAATGCTCAGGAGATTCGTTTCCCAAAGTTTATTAACAATGCTGAAGGCCAACTCCTTGTGGAAGACGAAAAAATTCTCCACAGATGGCGACAGTATTGCGAGGAACTTCTCAGCGAACAGTTTCCCCGAGTGTACTTTCCAAGAGCTGCCCCGAATCATGCCGAAATATCCGACATCACAGTCGAAGAAGTTCGGTACGCGGTTAAAAACTCCAAGAAAAGAAAAGCTGTTGGGCCGGACGGGATACCCTCTGAGTTCTGGAAAAAGATGGGAGACGTCGGGTCTAGATGGCTCATGGTTCTTATCTCCAAACTTATGAGAGGCGACACTATGCCTAATCAATGGAGGGAAAGCTATCTTC
This sequence comes from Merodon equestris, assembly GCA_958301585.1. Lineage (NCBI taxonomy): Eukaryota > Metazoa > Arthropoda > Insecta > Diptera > Syrphidae > Merodon > Merodon equestris. The sequence goes on from OY284413.1 coordinate 96,746,060, forward strand.
TTCCATTGCACAAAGGAAAGGGTGATACGCGAAATTGTGATAACTACAGTTCTGTCAAGCTGATGTCGCACACCATGAAGATCGTTGAACGGGTATTAGATAGCCGACTGCGGAAAATAATACGACTATCTGATGACCAGTGCGGGTTTGTCTCGGGTACATCAACAACAGATGCAATCCAAAGTATAAAGGTCATGATGGAAAAGCATCGTGATTCGTCAAAGGACTATGCATATGGTGTTGGTTGATTTCGAGAAGGCCTTTGACCGGCAACCAAGAGATCTTTTATGGGTAGCGCTAAGACAAAAAGGAGTTCCAGAAACCTACGTGCGAGTGATTATGGACATGTACGAGAGAGCAACGACAAGAGTAAGATGAACTCCAGATGAAGCAGGAGTCACCGAAGAGTTCGCAATCAAAGTCGGTGTACACCAAGGGAGCGTCCTCAGCCCACTGCTTTTTATAGCAGTCCTTGATTGCTTGCTTGAAGGAAAAGTGACGGACCCCAATGTGCACCAGCTATTCTTTGCTGACGATGGGGCCATTATAAGTCCCTGGTTTATAATGGCATTAATAAACACTTAAATAAACGCATTTTCATAGATTTTTTCAGTACGTGACTAAAATGTCGCAGGCATCGCAGACCAGCGTAGATTTGTTTATGGTGTGTGCTGTTGCACTACAGCAACTTAAGGAGGAATTAATGTAGTAGGCAATGTTTTTCACAGACTTCTCAATGGGAATAACACTACCATTCAATACTATCGAAGGAAAATCTCGTAAGTCAATATTACTGCCTGAGCAAATAAAGCTTGTAGATTTAGCGGGATTAAGTTTAAGTTTATTAAGTGCTGACCATTTTGCTACATTGCTAAGATCCTCATTTACTCTTGCTATGCAGTCGTCACTTAAACCGATGGGGCGAGTAATATAAATTAAGACGTCATCAGCATACATGTGAAGTTTGCAATTTTGAATCACTTGCGGAAGATCGTTATTATACAGAGAAAATAAGAGGGGACCCAATACAGATCCCTGTGGAACACCTATATTGACAGTATATGGATCGGACATCCCCATTTCTGTGATAACCGTTTGGATACGATTATACAGATATTTTTGTGTTAACCTTAAGGAAGATGGAGAAAAATTGAATTTCTGTTCCAATTTCGATAGTAGTATGGAATGATCAATACAGTCAAATGCTTTTGAGAAATCAAGTAGTACTACGACTCCTATGTCCCTCGAATCTAACGATGACCTAAGGTCACTTGTCACCCTCAAAAATGCTGATTCACAGCTGTGTTTTGCTCGGAAACCAGATTGCCAGCACGATAACAAATTGTTTGCATTAAGATATTGCTGTATCTAATGGGCAAGTATTTTCTCGAAGGCTTTAGCTAAGAAACAGAGTATGCTAATTGGTCTGAAGTCCGATGGACTTTGAGGGCAATTTTTCTTCGGTCTCGGAATAATGTTTGCAGATTTCCATTGGTCTGGAAATTGACAACTGTAGATGCAAAAGTTAAAAATATGCGTTAAATAAGGAAGCAAATGAGGAAGAAGTAGCTTTAGAAATTTTGGATTGATGCCGTCAGGACCTGCGGTGTTTGATTTAACAGACTTAATTGCTTTAGTAACATCATATTCCGTGACACATTCAAAGGTAAAACCATTGGACATGTCGAGGACACAGGGATTCGCAACTGGCACAATATAAGATGGACTATCTGCATCAGGTTTAAAGTAGCTGCTTACTACATTTGGACACAAGGAACAATTTTGAGCCTTATCAGTCTCTGTTACACCCAGATTTGCTAAATTTCTCCACATTACTTTAGGATCCATTTTAGAGTCAAGTTGGCTTTTTACGTATGAACGTTTGGAGTTCTTAATCAGTGATTTGACTTTATTTCGAGCCACACAGTACTGTCTTTTATTGAACTGTGTCGGGTTCCTTTCGAAACGTCTAAAAAATAGTTCTCTTTCTTGTATAAGCTCTTTAATTCCATTTGAGTACCAGGGGCAATTTTTGGACTTGATTTGTTTCAACTTAATCGGAACATATACATCAAATAGAAACTTCACAAGACTATTAAGGATGTCTACTTTTTGATTAATACCAGGTATTAAATATAAGTCAGACCAGTTGAGATTATAGAAGGTTTCTAACAGGTCGGAATAATTTAAATTTTTAAATGACCTACAACTAATAGTATTATCACAGTTATATTTATTAACATTACATTTTACAGAGCAAAACAATATGTCATGAATAAATTCGCTAGTAGGTGTCAGTTGATCAACACATAAAATGTTAGGTTCAGTATTAGTTAAAAACAGGTCTATTAGTGAAGGGTTAGTAGAGGATTGGTAGCATGTGGGGTAACGAGTATTAGCGAAAATCCTACTTTATTACAGAAATATTGAAAAAGACTAGATGTGTTATTGCACTTTAAGTAATTAACATTAAAGTCACCACCGACCAGGATCTTATCATACTTCGAACTAAAGCCCATGAGTATATCTTCTAGTTCGGCTATATTGTTTTCGTTAAATTTATTGGGTGGTGAATAGACAACCACTAAAAGTATTCTGTCAGCATCATTGTAAATTTCCACACAAAGAAACTGTATTACAGATTTATCAGTCATCGACTAACTTCCGAGCGGTTAACATCGTGTTCTCCCGTCTCTATTGCGCTCTTTCTTCTTCGGTGAAATCCCGCTACTTCGATAGCTAAATATTTTCTTTTTTTGTTTTTTCTTTTTCCTTCTCCTCCTTCTTCACTCTCTAGTTAAAAAAAAAAAAAAAAAAACACAGTAGTGTGAAACGGTACTCCCCATGGCCGCTGGGCCACGTGTGTTTGGGGACAACCGCTTTAGCGAATTAGCTACTGATTCGCCAGCGGAGCCCTCAAATAAAAAAAGAAAAAAACAATTTGTTGCTATAGACCAAGCCAACATCTTCCATACACCAACAAACACGTCAAATCCGCGTTTCATTACAATTGCCCCCGCTAACCCTGACAAAACCCCTCACCTTTTTCAGCGTGTTCTTGCTAAAAAAAGCGATCGATGGTATCAGCACGGGTTACGAATATATCACCCAATTACGCGACGGGAACTTACTTATACTCGTGAAAACACAAAAAAATCGCTGATATCTTCCTATCAAAAAAATGCTCTAGAATCTGTGCCCAATTACAGTAAAAATTCACGAAAAACTGAATTCATCCAAAGGTACAGTTTACTCACCGTGCCTCATCTACGTCTCTGAGCAAGAAATACTACAAGAAATGAAACCCCAAGGAGTCAGTGAGGTATTCAAGTTCAAAAAATTAGTAGAAGGCACCCAAAAGCACACAGGCTTAATACTGTTCACTTTTGACCTTTTCCGCCCTCCTAACACGGTCAATGTGGGATGGTATAACCTTAAAGTGGAGGAATACTTCCCCAACCCAATGCGATGCCGCAACTGCCAACTCTTGGGCCACACCACTAACAGATGCAAAGGTAATACTTCCTGCGATACCTGCAACCTCCCACCACACAATCCCAACCAGTGCACACGTGTCTCTTGTGCTAACTGTTCCGAAGAACACCCATCCTCGTCAAAATCATGCAGAAGATACCTACAAGCCAAAGAAATACTAAAAATAAAAACAATAAAAAAATGTAGCATGGCCGAAGCAAAAAAAAATTATAACGAGCAAAACCCTACTCCAACCTCATCCAAATCATACTCCGCCATAGCCAAGATGTCAATGCACGTAAGTCATTCAATCTCAACATCGAATAACTCTAGTTTACCAGACGACCCTAACCTCCCTTCCACCTCACACTCTTACCTCTCCAATCATGTAACACCGATATTAAAAACAAACCGAAAGAACCCTTTAACCCAACCCAGTAAAACACAACCACACACTACAGCAACTTCCAGCCCCCCATCACCCTCAACTAAACAAAACACCCCAAACCACCACATACCGAACATACAAGAAACACAACCACACAACCCACTCCCCCCAAACGCCTATCCACATCCAACACCCAACCAAAGAAACCACTATCAGACAACAACCAGAACATAACTAACCGCAAATCTACATCCACCCACAACCCTTCAAAAGACAACAACACCCCTCTCCACACCCCCACCAGTTCAGGTGAATCACTTAACCATAAGTCAAACGATCAACATACTTTAAACAACTCAAATTCAACTCTCACCCATTCTAATTCTCTCCTACCAAACATAAACAAACAAACAGGTACATTGGTAAACTCCCCGCCCCGAAACACCATTCTTCCCACAGCTTCACACCTCTCACCTTTATCAACCGTCACTCAAACACTTATAAACTCCAACCAATACTTCCTAAAACCTTCTGCAACTGACGATGATGATGACGACAACTAACCACAAAAATATTATCCGACTCAATGACTCTGCCGATCTGATGTCGAGTCCTTCGGGTACCTCACTCAACCCCAATGGCTCGACATCGGAACGGCAGAGTCACTTACCCACACCCCACCCCGCTATTTCCGCCACATCGGATTTTGCCCAATATGTCATGACACATATTGCTATAAAATCTTCTTTTCCAAATAAAACGAACCTCAAGATGCTACAATGGAATCTCAAAGGTTATTTTAACAACATACACGAGCTCCAATTATTAATTAAAGATCACAACCCATCAATTATATCTCTACAGAAAACCCACCTTCAAAATAGTACAACCCCAAATCCTCCTAGACATTACGCTGCATACTTTCATAACTTAACCACAAACAACTCAGCAAAGCAAGGAACTTGTCTACTGATTCACAAATCCATACCGCACAAACGACTTACAATAAACTCAAGTATTTCGGCAGTTGCTGTCGAAATTCTCATCAGGTTTAAAATTACTGTTATATCCCTCTACATCCCCCCCTCTCAACCATTCACTGCCGTTCATTCGCCAGTATCTAATAATAGAGGCAAAGAGGTTGAATATTTTCTCACCAGACATTTACAATCTTGTCAGCTCGTTCCACACACCCATAATATTAACAGGTGACTTAAACTCCTGGAACCCTTTGTGGGGATCGCCAGTATCTAATAATAGAGGCAAAGAGGTTGAATATTTTCTCACAAACTCAAATCTTTCGATTATAAATGACGGCAGTCCAACACACTTTTCCTTAGACCTCCACTTAGACCTCACCATAATATCCCCCCAACTAATACCCCACACCTCTTGGTCCGTACTGGAAAATCTCCACGGTAGCGACCACTTCCCAATATTGACGACTATCTCCCTTGGAAATAAGCCCAACCCCTACAGATCGACCACTAAATTTATTACCAATCGCGCAGATTGTAACTCCTTTAAACGCAATACAAAATCATTCTTAAACAATAATCCGCAAAGTCCAAACATCAACAGAGAAGCCGCTATTATAACTAAAGCCTTCCGTTTTGCTGCTAACCTCTCTATTCCCCAATCGAAGAACACCTCGCACAAATCATCTGTTCCATGGTGGAGTCCTGAGTTAAATATCCTGCGAACAAATAAACAAAACCTTTGGAAGCTATTCAAAAAACATCCTACCGAAACTAACCTAGTTAATTACCGCAAAGCGAACGCATTATTTCGGAAAAAACGAAAAACCTCTAAAAAAAAAGAGTTTCCAAAAATTTACAGCCAACATTAACCCAGGCTCAACCAGTAAACGCTTGTGGAATGACATTAAAACACTGACAGGACACTATACACCTCATCAAATTAAAACCCTATGCACTGAATCCGAATTCATCTCCGACCCACATAAAATTTGTGAACATTTTGCCAAAACCTGGTCTGACTACTCTAGCGACCTAACCTTTTCCCCCGGCTTTCTCGCAGCTAAACTTTCTGCAATGAGTAATGCAATCCCCATTTATCCTATTAACTCCACAGCAAAATTATTCGAAAAACCAATTAACCCGCTGGAGCTAGACAGTTGCTTAACCGCGTTGAAAGGAAAAACCCCTGGCTACGACCGAGTATCCTACCCAATGCTAAAAACGCGCCTTCGATCGCAAAGAACAGAATGTTAAGCCTATTTAACCTTATCTTTGATCAAGATATAGTCCCACAAGCATGGAAAACTGCTACAATTGTCCCGATTCCAAAACCCAATAACCAACCAACAGACACAAACGGGTATAGACCTATATCCTTGCTCCCATGTTTAAGGAAAGTAATGGAAAAAAATGTATTCAGAAGACTCCTCTGGTACGTAGAAAATAAAAACCTCATCAATCCAAACCAAGTGGCCTTCAAACACGGGCGAAGCACGACGGATGCCTTACTCCACATTGACGAATATGTTGCATCGGCACTTTCCACCAAAAATCATGTCTCGATCCTTTCTCTAGACTTCGAGAAAGCCTTTGATCGCATTGGGATCCACGTAGTTTTAAACAAACTACTTAAGGAAGGTGGGACCTAAAATGTATTCCTACGTAAAAGCCTTCCTAACCAACCGAAAGTTCCGAACAAAAGCAAACAACTCCTACTCCAGTGTATACAATCTTAATAATGGCATACCCCAAGGCTCACCTTTGTCAGTAACACTATTCATCATTGCATACAATGATATTAGTGAAACTATTTCCAAAACAGATAAAATCAGCCATATTCTCTACGCGGATGACCTAGTCCTACTATCCAAATGCAACGACATAATAAGCACCCGGGATAAATTCCAAACCATTCTTACTGAGCTTAATACATGGTGCATCTATTCGGGGTCTATACTATCCCCAAACAAAAGTAAACACCTACAAATTTGTAAGAAAAAAAATTGTAACAGCTTTGTAATTAACTTTTCTAATATGGCTATACCCAATGTAAACACCTTAAACATTCTAGGAATACTATTCGATGATAAGTTTAATTTTAAGAAACACTGCTTAGACTTAAAAAATAAACTAACTACCAGACTTAATATTGTTCGATTTTTTGCATCCAAAAATAGTTTAATTCACATAAATTCTCTGTTGCACGTTACTAAATCAATCATCCTATCAAAAATCGACTACGAACTGGCAATATACGGAAAATGTTCGAACTCAACACTGCAGCTGATTAAACCTCCCTACCATGCCGCCATCAGGGCAAGTCTACGCGCCTTCAGAACCACACCTATACAAAATATGCTTACCGAGTCCGGGCTCCCATCGTTAAACGACCGCCGGGATATTCTTACCTCCCTCCTCGCCCCAAAAATATGCGAATCCCAAAAATCTCCCATAACCGAGGATGCCAAAAAATCCTAAAACGCAACAAAGCTCCCAAATACCCTTCAACTGCATTCAATGCCCTAGACTTAGCGAAAAAAGGGGGTCTTCACCCCGCCCTCAAATCACCAACCAAGGAGGCTTACCCACCCTGGCTGCTCCCACCTAAAGCCATCGACATAAGACTCTCCAAATTAAAAAAGGAATCATCACCAAAGGAGATTTACCTTCAATTATTTAACGAGATGATCGACAAGTACAGAAATAATTCCTGGGATATAATATACACGGACGGCTCTAAAAATACGAATGGCACTGGATTTGCAGTTGTTACCTCCAACGGCAGCATCCTTTCCGCTGAGAAGCTGCCAGAATACTTCTCAATATTTTCCACAGAAGCCTTAGGGATCCTCAGTGCAACACACGCCGCAAAAAACACCGGTAGAAAAACTTTAATTTGCACCGACAGCCTCTCTGTGACCAATGCAATCCGTAACATAAACAACCGTATCCCACTCATAACAAAAATTCGGGACAACGTTATACAAAATTCCCCGAAACTACTTATACTCTGGATCCCAGGTCATTCAGGCATCCAAGGAAATGAACTGGCAGACTATGCCGCCCGACATATCACCGAACAGCAGAATATCTCACCGCACCCAATACCTAAAAGAGATTTCACAAACCACATCAATGCATACTGGCATATAAAAAAAACAACGTCTTGGAGACAGCATGCCCACCACTACTCGAGGTTAAATCCATCCGGCACGTCGCCCTCCTACCCAACAAATATATCTTTCAAGATGATCAAGTGTTTTGTGAGACTGAGACTCGGACACACACAAATAACGCACAAACATCTCCTTATGAAAAGCAACCCTCCAACCTGTCACCTTTGCCAACTAGAAGCTCCTTTAACAGCCAAACATCTCATACACGATTGCCCGACGGTTAATCAGCATTGTAACGAACTTTCCAATAAGAAACTTATAGACCTATTAAAACACACAAATTCCCAAAATATAGTAGATGTATACACACTGTTACAAACCCTAACGCTTGTAAATCAAATTTAATAAAAATAATTACATCAATTCTAGCCGATAGCCCTGGTAGCTAGTGCTATATCCACTGTAGATAAGATATAAATTAAATTTATATTTTAACGACAAATACAATACAATACAGATTTATATGACGAAGACACATTTAGCTTTAATATTATTTCGAATATACATACATACACCACCACCAGTTCTGTCATTACGGTCATTTCTGAAAAGAGTGAAACCAGGTAGTTGTACACTTTGTGACGACCTGCTACTTGAAAGCCACGTTTCAGAGACCAAAAGCACATCAACTTTTGAGCTACTAAAAATTTGATATATGATAGTATATTTAGAAGAAATACTTCCAGGGTTAATATGGCAGACATTGAGACCTCGCTCAAATCCACACATTGCGTTAAGAACAGCCCTTATACCGTCAGGATGGTTTCGATTCATAATACAATAATTAGATTTAAATGCGAACATGCCGAAATCTTGAAACGTAATCTGAAACAGTATTACAATATACAGAGAACAGGCAGACGACTTGAATATACCTATACTTATAATTAAAATTGAGTGCATAGCTAAGCTAAAACCCCTAAAAATTTAATTATTAAATTAACTTTTAAACAATTCTGTAAGAAGTACAACAGCAAAATAAAAAAGAAACAACTCTGAAATGGAGACAGTTTAAAAAGAGCAAATAACAAAAACAAATAAATACCTTATTAAGAACAACAAATATATACATAACAATATAAAGAGAGTTCAAATTGTTTAAAGAATCAGAGAGAAGATCAACTAAGGTGTCACGGGGGAAGACGTACGAAAGACGCACGTCTCATTCTGGTTTCTGCTTGGATCCCAACAAACGAACCGAGCGGTTGTCTTATTGCATTCGAGCATTTTTTTTTATTTACAGCAAGATTCCGTTAAGAGAAAAAAAAGTGGTCCTTCAAACCGGATAAATACGGTACATTTATATATACTTGGCTCTTGCGTGCTCCAGAGTGTGTGTGTGCTCGCGCGGTTTTCCAAAAAGATAACAATCGAGACAGTTCAAGAATTTGGAAACCCTTTGTTTCAGAAGCAACGCGCTTTCATAACTAAGTGATAAATTCTTCCTTTGTTTCAGAAGTAACGCGCTTTCATAAGTGATATTTTTTTCCTGCCTGTGTGTGTATATTTATTCCCATTTACGATGGCAACACATTTGGCGCATACCCGCAAACAGTTAGAGAAGGACATCTCAAATTTTTCTAAGACAGTTAATTATATCTCCGTCCGACTGACCGCCTTGGAAAAAACAATGGAAGCAGCAACTGCTCAGATTGAAAAGGCTCTGGGTTCTTTAGCAGAGAAGGAGTTAGGCCAAGCCGACGATGTCTTTGAACAAATCCGAGAATTATACTTCGAGCACCGATGCGACTTGTTGGACGCCTTGGATAAGGCTCAGACCGCTATAAAGAAGATGAAAGACGATAAATCGGAGTCAAAGGAATCGCTTAAAAGGGTAGATATTCGACTTCCCAAAATAAACTTACCGGTGTTTGCCGGGAATTATGAATCATGGCGAGCATTCCGCGATTTATTCACATCGCTCATCCACCAAAATGCAGCTCTTTCTGAGATACAGAAGATGCATTACTTAAAAACGAGCGTATCGGGTGAAGCTAGAAAATTGTTAGCTCACCTAGGAATAGACAACGGGAACTATTCTAAAGCATGGGACATCTTAACGGACCGTTATGGTCACCTTCAGTTTCTCGTGAACACCTAAATGAAATCCCTCTTTCACCAGCCTTTGATTTCACAAGAACGATCAAAATCAATTAAGAAATTACTTGATACATCCACAGAGGTTATCCACAGCCTTGAAAATCTTAAGGTTCCAGTACAACATTGGGACACAATACCTATGGAAAGAAAGGCTTGGAAGTAAGCCCAACAGCACAGAATTACCCACATTTTCTGAATTCAGTCAATTGATGAAGATGAGGACAACAGACCGATGCCAAACTGTAAGTAAATTAGGAGTTTGTCGGAATTGCTTAGCATATAGCCACAGCTTTGAACAGTGTCTGAGCACTCGTAGATGTTACTTGTGTCAACAGCCACATCACACAATGTTACATGTAGCACAGGCTAGTATCTTTCAACCGTCCACACATCAACAGCCCAGTAATTCCGAACGTCTCCCACAACAGAATTCGCAGAACTATCTCACTACGACCATGAACACCGAAGCACCAGCCTTTTTGCTTAATAATGGAGAACTGTTGGCGCTGCCATCAACTATTACCACACACTGCCAAACACAGCATCTCAAGTTTTATTAACCACCGCATTGGTTAAAGTGGGGTCGTCGTCAGGTGGGACTTATTCACTTAGGGCCTTGCTCGATTCAAGTTCTCAAGCAAGCTTTATAACAGTCGTCCGTGCAGTTACTATGTTTAAAATCCTCATTTACTCACATTGAAGTTTCCGGGTTGGATTTAGTCAGCAGTGGCACTTGTCAGAGGGTTGTAGACATAACACTCTCTTCCACAATTCAACTTTAGAGACTTCAACACAATCTTTCATCTTTAAGTCACTGTCTGGCCATCTTCCGGCCCGGACGATCACCGTTGCTCATTGGGAATACCTCAACGGTCTCGTTTTGGTATACCCTTCCAGCTAAAATCGATCTTCTTTTGGGAAGCGATCTACTTGCCGACATTTTATTGCCTGAATTGATAAGACCAACGCAAGAGAACATGCCAGTAGCACAAAATACCAGATTTGGCTCTAATTTGGACAAACTACGGTCAATCCTCAACCCGTTCGAAGTTTTCTTCAACCAACGGATGTTGACGTTCAGCTTCGTAAGTTTTGGGAACAAGAAGAAGCTTCATTCGAACACCACGAAACTGCCGAGAATGTCGCATGTGAGAAACACTTTGTCCAGTATGTGGAGCGTACGGGAGACGGGCGATATCAAGTCGCTCTTCCATTCAAGGGGTTCTCTTATCCAATCTCGGGCAGGTCATATGAAGGAGCCTTAAAACGTTTCAAGAGCTTGGAGAGACGTCTCACGGCTAATCCTCAGCTACAAGAGCAATATTCCGTCGGCCTAGAAGAATATATTGACTTAGGTCATATGAGCGAAGTGAAGCGAGGAGACGTTCCCAAGTCCGCTCATTATTTCCTTCCTCATCATGCCGTCATAAAAGAGAGTAGGTTCGACAACAACATTGAGAATAGTATTCGACGCATCATTCAAATCTTCCAATGGAGTCTCGTTGAACGATCAGCTGATGATAGGCCCTCCACTGCAAAATAACGTGACTGACATCATTCTTCGGTGGAGGTTCTACAAGTTCACTTTTACAGCGGACCTGTAGAAAATGTATCGACAAATTTGGGTCAGAGATCAGGATTCGTACTATCAGCTGATTATTTGGCATAAGAATCCATCGGATGCATTGAACATCTATCGTCTAAAAACAGTGACGTTTGGGACAGCTGCGGCTCCGTATTTGGCTATTCGAACGCTGAAGGAATTAGCCGCGTTCATCATCAATTCTCGTTAGCAGCTCAAATGATCAACGAAGAGAGGTATGTTGATGATCTTATCTCCGGCGCAGACACCTAGGATGAAGCAGCACAAACAATAAGGGAAGTAGAGAAAACATTTCAATCAGCAGGATTCAACTTATGGAAGTGGACGTCCAATAGGAAGGAGTCACTGAAGGACATTCCGAATCAGAATCGTGAGACCTCGTTTTTAGTGCGCGCTGAAGGTCCTGATGGAGTGAAAACATACTCTCAACTAACTACACGTCTGTTCGACCCCTTAGGCTGGGTTGCGCTATGTATCGTTAAGACGAAATGTTTTATGCAACTTCTTTGGGTCTTCTTGGAAAGATGTCATGGGACGATCCCGTCGACCCCACAATATTTACCGAATGGAACACATTCTACAAGGATTTAAATAATATAAATAAATTACGTTTTCCTAGATGGATCCACGCGAGAAATAGGTCAAAGAACATTGTTTTAGCGACGCCTCCGAAAGGCCTATGGTGCAGCCGTATATCTAAGGGTCGAAGATGAAGACTGTGCTAGCTGCAGGACTTTTACACTACGTCGGCCAAACCTTGAAACGAGACAACGTCAGGATGTACGCCTGGACTGATTCCACCATTGCCCTATGCTGGAATCTCCTTCTAAATGGGAAACATTCGTGCGTAACCGAGTAGGAGAAATTCAGCGACTCACATATGTAAGAATTTGGAAGCACATACCAACTCTTGACAACCCAGCAGATTTAGTTTCCAGAGGTATGCAGCCATGGGATCTTCTACAGGCAACTTTATGGTGGAACGATCCCACATTCTTACATCAAAACTTGAGTTTTGAGTTTCCGCACCAACCATCTAGTCTCGCCACCAACGAAGGATCCAGACTTGTGCAATTTCATCAATTGACCATAGCAAAACGCCCGATAAGCGAGCTACTGGATCGATCATCAAACTTAAATCGGGTATTAAGGTATTGTGCGCGGTACGTCAGCAATTTGAGGAAAACCGCCCAGGGAATAGCCCGGAAGATACCTGCTCCTCAAGCCAACGGAAGTGGAAGATGCTTTTCTGACCATTATCAAATTATTTATCTATGCTACATAACTTTGACTCGTTAAAACAGGAAACTATTATAATAACTTTATAACATAATAGGAAAAAATGAGGATTAGGTCACATTTAAGAAAAAGGATTTCAAATTGTAGCAGGAACAATAGATTCAGGTGATAAAGCCGAAACAAGAGAGAAATTAGAAGTAAATGGAAAGAGTAATAAAGAAAAAAAATTTTAGATAGTATTAACCAAAAAATACAAATTAAGGAAGAATTGAATACATAATACATATTAAGGAACAGCTAGCGGATTTAAATAAATTAGAATTTTTCTGTAGTTATGATCCTATAGTCGGATGACCCCTTTTTTTAAATTGTATTTTTTTTATTTTTACTTGTAAAATATAATTGTCAGTGTTAGGACTTTACCACTAATCTAAGCGAATGAAATTCAGTGTGAAATCTTGACGTGACTCTATCGTGTTCTTTGTTAGACTTGTTGAGCAAATTGCGGTCAAATGTGGGGAATAGCACTTACTTTCCTGCGTTTTAGAATGCTGTAGTGCAAAGCATAACGTCCTCTTTTAAAACTCCACCCACTTTTGTATAGGTGCTCTGCTACTGCCAGTTTGAAGTAGGAAAAACAATTGAAGATACCATTTGGAATCCAAAAGGTCAACACCCTCCATATATTTATTTTATTCTTACCCTGTCTTATTGCAGTTAACATTTATGTATTTCTTTTCCTTTCTGTGGAATATCTCCTCTTCTTAGAAATATGATCGCTTCCCACGAATGTAGGAAGCATATTAACAATTTTATTATCAAACCAGGAAACAAAAGAAACGTCCACTCCACCAATTTTGCCACTATTTTAATTATGTTCCCTCATCCACTCTTTTTCTTCTACTTTTCTGTTGGAACAAGAATGTTAGGAATCCTATTCAGTCACACAGTTCCCATTGAAAGAAGACCCGATTTGGTTAAATAAACTTGAAATGTCGGGCTTTTAAACTAGTTGACAAAAAAATAATTTATGTTTCCTATGCCGTGGAACTGTTACCACCAAACGCGACATAATATTTCCACTAACACCTAAATCAGGTGCAGCATCTGGTATAACATTACTTTGCAAACAATTCAAAGATTTTTGTAACCCGAGATTTTTCATGTGGTTATATTGTTTTAGATCATGTCGGCACTTAGTGGGTATTGTTACTCGTGTTCTTCCTTTGGTATTAGGAAAAGCCGATCTTTTACTTTGTTTAAATTTTAGCCCCACAAATTTATCTTTGTCCGCAAAATGAAAAAACAGTTTAATTTCTTCCCATCTCCTGCATGTCATTGTTTCATATACAAATAACTGTGCAAGTTATGAGTTCCAGTCGGAAAAAAAAATATTAATAGGCTTGTTTAATGAAGTCAAAAGGCCGAGAAAAAATATATTTTTTTTACGTTTTAAAGTTTTTTTTTTGTGTCGGGGTTTACTTAAAATTTTTAATTTTATTTTATTCTTTTTAAATTACCCGCGGACCCTAATTGCGATAGGTAACATACTTAACATTTTTAATTTTATTTTTGTTTCATTCTTTTTAAATTACTCGCGGAGGCTAATTCATAGGTAACTACTTAAATTACATTTTTTTAAGTATTATGCAACAAGGCATAGGGCTTCTTGTACGTACAAGATGGCGCGAGATTTATCATCTAATTTTGGTTTTGAATAACTTTTTAACTTAGTAAAAAAAAAAATACTTTGAGTGATGGAAATCTTTATTTGGACTTTTACAATTTTTGTTTGTTATGTGGAAAAGATGATATCCGTCCAGTGGCTACCGCATTGTTGATTGTACCCGTTTTATCGTATTTGCCATGACTTTCCGCAAGATTTCCGGTGATAAATGTTCGAATTTCTGTCGAATATTCTCCTTAAGGGCTGTGAACGCGAACGTCCGAGGATATTCATTAAAGTGTTCCTTGTATGAAGACCCGATTTCTTCACTAGGCAAGCTGTAATCAAGTTCACTTGAGAACCGGAATCTAAAATGGCTCTGCATGTCAATTTCTGTCCATTGGGTGCTACCAGCTCAATGATGGCTGTACTAAGGAGTACGTAATGATGCCTTTTTGGGCCACTGGATGCTGCCAGCGTTACTGACTGTTTTATCCCACTTTGACAGTTGTTGTTGCTGTTAGCTGTAATAGTTGGCTGTATATTGATGGCCGAACTGTTGAAGTTACTCTCAGGCTTTCTCGTCTCAAAAACCAAAAAAATAAAGCATTTAAAAAATTTCGAAAAAATCCGGACAATCCTAATTTTCGTTCCCAGTATTTCACCTTACAAAAACAGTTTGATTGCCTTTATCGCTTTTTATATCGCGAGTACCTTTATTCTGCACAGAGCAGCATAAGACAAGATAGTGGTCATTTCTGGAAGTATGTTAACTCAAGACGTAAATCTAACAGAATTCCTAATTCTATGAATTACTTAGGTGTTAAATCCAATGACATGTCAACTACGTGCAAAATGTTTGCTGATTATTTCAAATCAGTGTACTCGTATGATTGTCCCTCATCCGAAGTTCGTAAAATTCCCGAGTTATTCCAAATTGGTTCTCTCAATATAAGCACTTCTGAAGTTTTCGTATCCCTCTCTCGAATCGACACCTGTAAATCAACTGGCCCTGATGGTTTCTCCCCACACGTGCTAAAAAATTGTGCACCGTCATTAACAGAACCTCTAACATTAATTTTCAATTTGTCTCTATGTACGGCAAAATTCTTAGAAATCTGGGAAAGTTTCCTATCTCCCGTTTTCAAATCTGGCTCTAAGCTTGAGATCAAAAACTATAGACCTATCTGTAAAATGTCTTGTATCCCTAAATTATTCG
Organism: Merodon equestris; assembly: GCA_958301585.1. Lineage (NCBI taxonomy): Eukaryota > Metazoa > Arthropoda > Insecta > Diptera > Syrphidae > Merodon > Merodon equestris. The sequence continues at coordinate 96,761,905 of OY284413.1, forward strand.
AAGAATTAATCTACAAAAAAATATATTTCTATGTTATTAGGCACATTTCGCCCTTCCAGCATGGTTTTGTATCTGGCAGATCAACAACAACAAATCTCTCTACTTCTGGCAATCATTTGACTAAAAACCTGGAAGAAAATTGTCATACTGACATTGTCTACACTGACTTTGCTAAAGCTTTTGATAGGGTAAGCCACCACATCTTGCTATCTAAGTTGTCTCTCTCAGGGTTTCACTCCAATCTTTTAAAATGGATTGAATCCTACCTAACAAGAAGGACACAAGTAGTCAAAATCCATAACTTTCTCTCAGAAGCCTTTCCTGTACCTTCAGATGTCCCTCAGGGCAGCCATTTAGGTCCATTGTTATTTCTCTTATTTATCAATGATGCCCTCTATTTTTCAATCTTCACGATGCCTTCTTTATGCCGACGATTTAAAGATCTATAGGAAAATTGTATCCACTTCAGACTGTTTTCAATTACAACAAGATCTCACTCGCCTATCCCAGTGGTGTGAGCTACATTCCTTACAACTTAACATCTCTAAATGTGTATCATTCTCATGCTATAGTACTAATACTGTTATTGATTTTTCTTATAATTTAAACGGTGTTCAACTAGCGAAAGTTTCGCAAATTAAAGATTTAGGTGTTATTTTAGATTCAAAATTGAATTTTACTCTCCATGTAGATTATATCACAACAAAGGCAAATTTAATACTAGGTTTTATCAAATGGAACACAAAGGATTTTACTAATAATACCCTAATTAGATCACCACTTGAATATTGTTTGGAATCCGCTCTATAATAATGCCATTCATAGAATAGAAAAAATTCAGCGTAGATTCACTAGATTCTTATTTCTTAAACTGAATTGGAACATATATATACCTTCCTACAGAACAAGATGCTTTTTATTTAATATTATTTCCCTCCACCAACGCCGCAAATATTTTTCATTGTTTTTTCGTTGATATTCTCTCCTCCCGTATTGATTGCCCCTTCCTCTTAAGTTTGTTGAAACTGTATATCCCTCCTGCCTACACTCGTAACCGTGTTCTGTTTAAAACTTATTTTCATCGCACTAACTATGGAAAAAATGAACCTTTATGCCGATGTATTCATGAGGCTAACTTAGCTTGTAACGTTTTGGATTTCTTCGATAACTGCCCAAGGGAAATTTTTAAGAAAAAAATTGAATTGTATTTGTTAAGTTTAAACAGTTAAGCTATCTACTTATAATTGTTACTTAGACTATAAGAGAAATCTCTGATTGATGTAGTAAATAAATAAATAAATAAATATGTAGTTGCATGTTGTGCATTTGATTACACCTTGAACAATTTCGGGATACACAATTGTTCATCCCATGGCCACTTCTTAAGCAATTTAGGCAAAGCTTATGCCTTTGCACTATTCGTAAACGCTCTACTGGTTGTAGTTGAATGAATTGTTTGCTGGCAAACACGGGTGTGTTCTGGTTTCGCAAACCCTGCAGTCTTTTATTAATCTGAATTGAGGTTAATGATGCATAAGCTCGAGATGACGCATCTTTCTTCCTTTGTCTAATTGACTCCAATGATTGAAATTGGTTCTCAAGAAACGTTAGAAATTCCTTAATTGACTTCAGCTTCTTGAGAGATTGTTCGTATAGAATTCTCGTTCCTTGATCTAGTTTGTTTACTAATAAATGAAGAAGAAGATACTTCCACGTGGAAGTATCAACGCCGATGTTTGCTAATGTCATCAAACATTCATGAGTTGTATCATGAAGAGACTTAATGGCCAGTGTTGATGGCTGAGCTTGTGTCTGCCTGGGTTGTCCAATTATTTTTTGCACAAGGGTTGACGTAAGAAGTCTAATGTTGCTGTAGCGATCTTGAAGAATGGTCCATGCATTGGTATAATTATCTTCTGTGAGTGCTAGATGACGGATGAGAATCTCCGCTTCTTCGCTCAGATGAGTTTTAAGATACCACATTTTTTGCACACTACGTATCGGTTGCTTGTCAACCAATTGTGAGAACAGATCAAAGTATTCTCTCCACTTTAGATAATCGTCATCAAATGTAGGAATTGTAACCTGCTGAATTGTGATGACATTTGGTGAGGCATCTTGGATATTTCCACTATTCTGTGGTGTAGCCTTATTGCTAAGGCAACAAGATTTTCTTGTACCATTGTGTCCATGGTAATGAATTCTGAGTGACTATACGCAACTGCTGTTGGGTCGTCAGCCAACTCCCAAATGGTGTAGTTTAAGCTTTCAACCTGCTGCCAGAATTGATCAATCGTTCTACGTTTCAAATCGCATGGATTTATCTCCCATTAAAGATAGTTCCTCGATCAATCTTCAAAGGGAGCACATGATCTGCCTTCGAATAGCGCCAATGATCTTTGATGGATTTTCTTCCACTGGGTTGAATGATACCGGCAGTAGTGTAGTTGCTTGTTGGTCTATCTCCGATATCGACCTTATACTAACTTGGAACCGACCTTTGTATTCTGCAGCTAACGTTTCAAATCGCATGGATTTATCTCCCATTAAAGATAGTTACTCGATCAATCTTCAAAGGGAGCACATGATCTGCCTTCGAATAGCGCCAATGATCTTTGATGGATTTTCTTCCACTGGGTTGAATGATACCGGCAGTAGTGTAGTTGCTTGTTGGTCTATCTCCGATATCGACCTTATACTAAGTTGGAACCGACCTTTGTATTCTGCAGCTAACGCTAATCTTTTTGAAAAGTATTTACTGACGAAGTAATCATGTCCAGTAGGAGGATTCAGCAATGAACGTATTTTCGAATCTGTTTTTTTGAATGTGATCCAGTGCTCTTGTAGGCGCTGGAGTCGTTCTTCAAAGTTGGTCCTTGACTTCTTTCTGTCTACGGAATCCTTCTTGAAGTTGGTTATTAATTTTTTAATCTTTTGGCCAGTTGCCAACTGTACCACAATAAGTTCTTCAAAAGATGTGATCTTGTTTCCGGAAGATGTTGACGTTCGTTGGGATTGGCTATCCTGGTCCGGCTTTCCTTGATAAGAGCAGAAGAATATTTTATTATATGATCCGTAAGAGATAATGTCGGGGTCACCAAAATGTTCAGAAGCGTTTTTCTGATTGAGAATATCAAGCACATAAACTTGATGTTGTGTTGCAGGTGAAAATAAGCACTTTTACTTGTTTTCGTTGTTTGGTATGAAATGAAACTGCTGGTTGCTGAATAGGAACTCACACAATCTGAGTGTTTATTTCGTCTTTTTATTCTTAAAATTAGCTTATTCTATCTTTACATCAATTGCTTACAACTAGTTATTCTTACGATATTACCATTAATGTGCCATCAACACAATAGGTCGTTGGCTTGACCGACACACGCGTGTTCCTGCGTCAGCTCAACGGTGCTTGTTGACATTACGTAGCCGCATTCTTCTTCTTCTTCTTTTCCTTTTTCCGGCGTTGTTATGGTCAGAAGTGTAGGACCATAACCTTCCCACTTAACTGCATTCCTACTGGTCCGCTTGTGGGGTCCGCCGGTTTGACCTCAGAAAGTAGCGGCAGGCTTCCCCGTTTGGGATTACTTCATCGCTGAGGCCAATCAAATGCTGGTGTTTTTGCATTTGTTTGCACCAATTATTTTTCGGCCTGCCTTTTTTTTTTGTGACACTGGCATGCTCCTGATTTTTTTTGTTTGATCTTACTTTTACAACACCGGTGATCTCCAGTCGTGTCAACCCACTGATTTGCATGTACACTTGTGGGGCAGTTTAATGGTGGTATATGTGTCCCTAGGCTCACCTTGGTGTTTTCTAAATTGCCTAGATGTGATTTTCGTTTACCTTTGTTTTAGTCGCCTTTTACGACAAGCGAGAGGTATCGCTGAAGGGATATTCTTAACCCGTCCCTGCACGGATTATTGCGTAGCCGCATTATTTTTATTTATTTATGTTTGCATCGTTAGCACATAGGTAATTGAACTGAACACCACCAATAAGTTTTTCCTCTTTACATCTTTAAGTAAATTATTTAATTGGTCTAAGAATGCAGTCGGTATACACACACTATCGTAATTTTTTAAGGCATCTTCGTTCGTTAACAATTTTTGAAACTATACAATCACATTCAATTTACTCGTGCAGGGACGGGTTAAGAATTTCCCTGCAGCGATACCTATCGCTTGTCGTAAAAGGCGACTAAACAAAGGTAAACAAAACTCACATCTAGGCAATTTAGAAAACACCAAGGTGAGCCTAGGGACACATATACCACCATTAAACTGCCCCATAAGTGTGCATGCAAATCAGTGGGTTGACACGACTGGAGATCACCGGTGTTGTAAGAGTAAGATCAATCAAAAAAAAAAAATAAATCTGGGGCATGCCCGTGTCAAAAAGGAAGGGAAGAAAGAAAACGGTCAAACCGTAGCATTATGGAAAAGAACGCTAAAAGGAAAAGCACTACCCCGCCAGGCACTACTAATGGTCGTGATCCTGGGACGAGCAGCAATGCTCGGGTCAGAGCTATAGGATTTCCGGGGGATAGCAAAGTAATGCAACGGCGTAAGCCACATTTAAGAGTCGCGAGTTGGAACGTTGGAAGCATGAGTGGGCGCAGCTATGAGCTTGAAGAAATGATGGTTAGAAGGCGAGTAGACATCCTGTGCGTACAAGAGACGAAATGGCGAAACACCGGTAATCGGGCACGTTTCTTGGACGTTAAAACAAAAGCCTACAAGATGTTTTACTATGGATTGGAACAAGGAAAAAACGGAATCGCCATCATCCTTGCGGCAGAGTTACTTGGCAACTTCTTAACCATTTCAAAGTCCAGTGACCGTTTGATGGCTCTCAAATTGGTGATGCATGGTGAGGTGTGGAACATCGTAAGCGCATATGCCCCTCAAGTAGGATGCGAATAAAAAGAAAAAGATGCATTCTGGCTAGATTTCCACAACCTTGTCAAAATCATCCCAAAGGAAGAGCTTTTGTTTGTTGGGGGAGATTTAAACGGACATGTCGGGAAGACAAGCGAAGACTATGAAGGCTACCACGGAGGGCTGGGATACGGCACCAGGAACTCTTCAGGTGAAGATATCCTAAACATGTGCAAGTCGTACGGTCTTATAGTGCTAAATACCATGTTCGTCAAACAAAGCCGGCACCTGATCACGGCGGAAATGAAACTCAAATAGACTATCATTTGGTATCCAGTTTCATGAAGCCACGAGCTAAAGATTGCAAAGTGATCCTGGGAGACGCGATCGCCCCTCAACACCGTCTCCTCCTGACTGAATTTTTTATGGATGCGAGAAAGAAGTCAAAGCAGCAAACGAAGGTGTCTGAGAGAATCAAGTGGTATAAGCTGGATAAAGGAAAAGGCGAAGCTTTTATTACCATCATGGAAAACTACCTCTCTTCCATTATCGATGAGGTCGGTAATGAGGAGTGCAGAGCACAAGACATGTGGGATTCCCTACAACAATCTGGCCTGCAGAAAGCCAAATCACTGCTCGGAGATTCGTTTCCCAAAGTTTATTAACAATGCTGAAGGCCAACTCCTTGTGGAAGACGAAAAAATTCTCCACAGATGGCGACAGTATTGCGAGGAACTTCTGAACGAACAGTTTCCCCGAGTGTACTTTCCAAGAGCCGCCCCGAATCATGCCGAAATATCCGACATCACAGTCGAAGAAGTTCGGTACGCGGTTAAAAACTCCAAGAAAAGAAAAGATGTTGGGCCGGACGGGATACCCTCTGAGTTCTGGAAAAAGATGGGAGACATCGGGTCTAGATGGCTCATGGTTCTTATCTCCAAACTTATGAGAGGCGACACTATGCATAATCAATGGAGGGAAAGCTATCTTCTTCCCTTGCACAAAGGAAAGGGTGATACGCGAAATTGTGATAACTACCGTTCTGTCAAGCTGATGTCGCACACCATGAAGATCGTTGAACGGGTATTAGATAGCCGACTGCGGAAAATAATACGACTATCTGATGACCAGTGCGGGTTTGTCTCGGGTAAATCAACAACAGATGCAATCCAAAGTATAAGGATCATGATGGAAAAGCATCGTGATTCTTCAAAGGACTTGCATATGGTGTTGGTTGATTTCGAAAAGGCCTTTGACCGGCAACCAAGAGATCTTTTATGGGTAGCGCTAAGACAAAAAGGAGTTCCAGAAACCTACGTGCGAGTGATTATGGACATGTACGAGAGAGCAACGACAAGAGTAAGATGCACCGCAGGAGTCACCGAAGAGTTCGCAATCAAAGTCGGTGTACACCAAGGGAGCGTCCTCAGCCCACTGCTTTTTATAGCAGTCCTTGATTGCTTGCTTGAAGGAAAAGTGACGGACCCCAATGTGCACCAGCTATTCTTTGCTGACGATGGGGCCATTATAAGTGATGATCAGGCGTCCCTACAACGAGCACTTGATGTGTGGGTGGACATTTTTGAGGGACACGGGTATCGTATTAGTTCAAAGAAGACAGAGTATCTGTGCTGCCCGTTCTCTGACCCTCATCAGCCTATTCCAGACATTTACTTGAATGGAAGAGTGCTTCCCAAGTGTGAAAAGTTTAAATATCTGGGATCTATGATTAATAGAGAAGCAACTTGTGATGACGACATCAAACATCGCGTAAGCGTAGGGTGGATGAAGTGGCGGGAAAACTCCGCCATCTTCTGTGATCGAAAAATGCCCCCTAAGCTGAAAGGAAGGCTCTACACTTCAGTTGTACGTCCGGCGCTCACATACGGTTCACAATGCTGGACAATGCACAAAAAGTATGAGAGCAAATTAACGGCAACTGAGATGAAGATGCTTCGCATGACAGCGGGAGTAACAAAGCGTGACAGAATTAGAAGTTCAAAGATCCGAGGAGGCCTCCACGTAAAAGAAACCATCACAAGAAATATAGAGCGCGACCGACTCAGTTGGTATTGCCATGTTCAAAGGAGAGATCCTTTGAACCCCGTCCAAAAGGCGTTATCAATCAATATTCCAATTTCAACACGCAAAAAAGGCAGGCCGAAAAACAATTGGTGCAAACAAATGCAAAAACACCAGCATTTTATTGGTCTCAGCGATGAAGTAATCCCAAACCGGGAAGCCTGCCGCTACTTTCTGAGGTCAAACCGGCGGACCCCACAAGCGGACCAGTAGGAATGCAGTTAAGTGGGAAGGTTATGGTCCTACACTTCTGACCATAACAACGCCGGAGAAAAAAGGAAAAGAAGAAGAAGAAGGCAAACGCTGCTAATATGTGACCGCGTCCGAGAAAAGGGACCTAGTGTGTCAAAAAAGGTGTTTTGAGTTAAAAGTGGATTCTGGTACCTAAAAGTGTGTAGAATAACATGAAATGGATTAGATTCATGACAAAAATTTATTTATACCATAAAAATGTAAAAAACTAACTTATGAAGTTTGAAAAAAGCATCAAAAAGTTAAAAAACGTAATTTTTCATAATTTTTTTTTTTTTACATCAGGTTTTTTTTTTTTTTTAATAGTTCGGCCTTCTTTTTCAGTATTTTCTGATCATGTACTTCGATTTTTCTTTTTTGGTGCTTCGACTTCAATTTTTTTCTTCTTCTGGGCTGTCGCATCACTGTTTTTCTTTAACTTTTTTGGTGTACTGTTTGCCTTCGGTTCACCTAACCGTTTTTTTCATTTTAGGTGTGTCTGGTTTAGGGGCTACCAAATCTTACATCTCTGGATTACTACACAAATTCCGGATATTATCGTACAAATACCATATTCGATCCAATGATAGACCGCTTGGTACAATGAGTGAAGGTAATCCATCTGGAAGCTTCTCTGTTAGTCGTAAATTGAACTTTTCTTCTTCAGAGTCCACAAGTTCTTTGCATACAATTTCATTTTTTCGGAAATCGAATTGACTATACTGCATCGCTTCTCTCAATTGAAAGAACATTCACACTAAGAATGCGTTGTGAAACATTAAACGTGTTTATCTCGGAACTACGTTTTCGCACACTAGGTCTCTTTTCTCGGACGCGGTCACATATGTCCACGTTTATGGCACAAATCACATGTCGAATCAAGGTGTTTACACATATTCCTTTGGTGTTGTGAAAAGCACCCGGGGCATGATTTACGAATGTTAAATTTATCAAAGCACCTACTTGTGGTTCTCTGTGGATAAGTACTGTACATTTGGTTAACCTCCGACACTATAGGTGGATTAGCACTGCTTCCCTTCAAGATATTCGATGCCAGTTGGGTAGATTCGAAAGCTGTCACAAGTTCTTCGATCTCCTCCAGAGTAGGATTCTTCTTTTGTGTAGCTGTAATGCGGACTGGATCATGTGGTGTGTAAAAAGCAATCATGTCCCTTATCATCATGTCGGCATAGGATGTTTCGCACCCCGGCTTTGAACAAACGAAAGCGCAGTCCCTAGCTATACCTTTCAAGTCCGCTATCCATTCGGCGTACGATTGTCCTATGCTCATTTTCTGTTTTAGAAACTTGCACCTCGACGCGAGTATGTGCATTTTCGATTGAAAATGCTTGGTTAGATTTGCAGAAAGGTCTTTGAAACTGTGTCTACTTACCTCTGCTGTTCCTATTAACTTCTTCAGAACTCGTTGATTTGATTCCCGCAAGTTGATAAAAAATGTGCTTTGCGTAAATTGTCATCTTCTAGCGAATGGGCTGTGAAGTGCTGCAGTAGTTGAAATAAGTAGCTATCCCATGTTTCATTTTCCATGTCGAAGGCGCAAAAAGCGGGATTGAAAATTTGGTTGATGGCGATGAATTAACCTTCATGACTTTTTCTATCGTTGCTCGGTTGGCTTCCAACATTTTCTCCATCCACAATTGCTGAGCGTCTAACATTGCTTGCAACGCTGCTTTATCCATTTTGAATCCTCGCCGCCACTTGTTCTGATTGCAAAAGAAAACAATATACGTAATCCTTACTACAATACTTTATTAACTATTCGTTAAGGAAATCCAATTGAAAAAAGAAAGAGAGTTCCATTCGGGGTAGTCTTATATATAACACCAAAAAGCGAGGGAAAATAACTGTCTTCCCGCCAAAGCATAGTAGACAAGAAGGTCTGAGCTTTTGTTGGTTGAGCTTTATATGCACAGGGTGCATCAGTTAATAAAGAGATTGAATGTGATTGTATCTTCTTTTCCTTTTTTTTTTTTTTTTATCCCGGCGTCGTTATGGTCAGAAGTGTAGGACCATAACCTTCCCACTTAACTGCATTCCTACTGGTCCGCTTGTGGGGTCCGCCGGTTTGACCTCAGAAAGTAGCGGCAGGCTTCCCGGTTTGGGATTACTTCATCGCTGAGACCAATAAAATGCTGGTGTTTTTGCATTTGTTTGCACCAATTGTTTTTCGGCCTGCCTTTTTTGCGTGTTGAAATTGGAATATTGATTGATAACGCCTTTTGGACGGGGTTCAAAGGATCTCTCCTTTGAACATGGCAATACCAACTGAGTCGGTCGCGCTCTATATTTCTTGTGATGGTTTCTTTTACGTGGAGGCTTCCTCGGATCTTTGAACTTCTAATTCTGTCACGCTTTGTTACTCCCGCTGTCATGCGAAGCATCTTCATCTCAGTTGCCGTTAATTTGCTCTCATACTTTTTGTGCATTGTCCAGCATTGTGAACCGTATGTGAGCGCCGGACGTACAACTGAAGTGTAGAGCCTTCCTTTCAGCTTAGGGGGCATTTTTCGATCACAGAAGATGGCGGAGTTTTCCCGCCACTTCATCCACCCTACGCTTACGCGATGTTTGATGTCGTCATCACAAGTTGCTTCTCTATTAATCATAGATCCCAGATATTTAAACTTTTCACACTTGGGAAGCACTCTTCCATTCAAGTAAATGTCTGGAATAGGCTGATGAGGGTCAGAGAACGGGCAGCACAGATACTCTGTCTTCTTTGAACTAATACGATACCCGTGTCCCTCAAAAATGTCCACCCACACATCAAGTGCTCGTTGTAGGGACGCCTGATCATCACTTATAATGGCCCCATCGTCAGCAAAGAATAGCTGGTGCACATTGGGGTCCGTCACTTTTCCTTCAAGCAAGCAATCAAGGACTGCTATAAAAAGCAGTGGGCTGAGGACGCTCCCTTGGTGTACACCGATTTCAGCGACTAGCAGCGTTTGCCTATCAGCTAAAAATGTCAGTGATTCGCATGCATCTCAATCTCGCCAACGTCGTGGGAAATGCCAATCAAGTCGCTCAAATCCAAATATTAAACGGGGAAAGCAATCGAATTTTAGCCGCCAGAAACATTCAGATCGAGCCAATTGCGTCAACGAAGTGGTAAATAGTATATCGGCGAGCAAAAATGTAATAGGAAGGGTATCATCCGCGCAATTAGAAACTGATAAGAGCGGAAACAAGATTTTTGTGTCGCTCCGCGTCAACGAACACCCATTGACATTTCAAGTCGATACTGGTGCCACTTGCTCGTTGATAAGCCTGGACGGATATAAGGTCTTGGGTAGTCCTCCATGTGAGTCAACAACTCGTTCTCTCAGAGCATATGGCGAAGTGATAGTGCCAGTGAAAGGTGTAATCAATGTCATTGTACAGTGGGAAAAAACAGCTCCACAATTTACAGCTCTTAGTTTGTGATGTGAAACGATGCGCTAATATTATGGACTTAGATTGGTTTCAGGCATTTGGTCTCCAAATTAAAGCCATGCAATCAAGTTCCGTATTTCAGTTGAATGCGAGTTCTAAAGATCAGGTGTTGTCCGAAGCATTAAATATTTGCAAGAAACACGAAGCTGTTTTTAGGTCGGAATTAGGAGTAAATTCTACACGGCTCATCTTACAATGAAACCAAACACCCAGCCCAAGTATTTCAAACATCGCCCGGTACCGTTCGCATTGAAGCAAGTGGTACGCAGTGAAATTGACCGATTGCAGCAACTAGACATCCTTCGTCCTGTTGAAACTAGCCAATGGGCAGCAGCCATTGTCGTAGTTAAAAAGGCGAATGGAACTATACGAATATGTGGTGATTTCAAGGTCAAAATCAACCAGCATTTGGAAATAGATCGTCACCCAGTTCCTCGCATAGAAGATTTATTCTACAAATTACAAGGAGGGCAGTATTTTACCAAGATTGATTTGTCTGACGCATACCTTCAGATACCTCTGGATGAGATCTCAAAAAGAATTTGTGTGGTGAATATGGAGTTTGGACTTTTCGAGTATCAACGATTACCTTTCGGCACTTCAAGCTCCACAGGCATTTTTCAGCGGTACATGGACCAGCTCACGGCAGACTTAGAATTATGCGTATCATATCTAGATGATGTGATAATATCCGGACGGACTAACGAAGAGCATCTACATAACCTCACATCATTTTTGATGAGATTAGAAAACCATGGCTTGCGTTAACGTCTTGAAAAATGTCATTTTGCGAAGACTGAAATCGAATATTTGGGTCATATTATTGATCGCAATGGGATACGTCCATCAGAGAGCCGAGTCAAAGCTATCATTGACATGCCAGCCCCAAAAGATTTAAAAGACCTCGAAGCTTTCATTGGTAAGATAAGTTATTACAATCAATTTATCGAAAATTTCGCTCAACTAGCAGCACCATTAAATAAGCTAAGAGCAAAAGATGAACATTTCAAGTGGGAAGAAGACCAACAGAAATCGTTTGATGCGTTTATAGAGAAAATTTCACAAGTTTCTCGATTGGTTCATTTTCAGGACCATTTGCCAATCACAATATTATTCGCAGGGTCATCAATTACGTACAACATGGGTGGCCAAGTCGCCTTCCGAATACAGAAAATCACTTGTTATCTTATTTTCGTAGAAGGCTTTGTTTTACTGTGTCTACTAACCTTCTTCTCTTCCACAGCGAGAATTCTAGGGTTGTCATACCAGCGGCATTGCAGAAAAAGGTCCTGTCACTTCTTCACCAAGGTCATTGGGGCTTAGCTCGCATGAAACAACTAGCTAGACGACATTGTTGGTGGCCTGATATTGACGTTATGATTGCGGAGATGATCGCCAAGTGCAATGCATGTCAGCTGAACGCTACTCATTCGCCAAAGGAGTTTTCCAGTCGGCCAGAATCAGACGAGGTTTGGGACCGGATTCATGTGGACTTTGCGGGTCCATTTCAAAAAGCCATGTTGTTGATTGTAGTGGATTCTAAATCCAAGTTCCCTTTCGTTGTCCAAATGTCATCTACGACCTCGCAGGCAACTATCCATGCATTGCGTTCTATTTTTGCTCAGGAGGGTTTGCCAAGAATCATCGTATCAGATAATGGCACTCAATTCTCGTCCAAAGAATTTCAGCAATTTTGTCGCAGCCATTCTATTCGACACATGACGTCAGCTCCTTTCCACCCTGAGTCAAACGGATTGGCAGAGAGAATGGTCAGGACTTTCAAGACTGCGTTTCGCAAAATCCTGGAGGATAACCCGGAGAGCAGTGATGCGTTGTCAACATTTTTATCAACATACCGTTCTACTCCCGATGAAACAGGAATTTCACCCGCTGAGAAACTACATGGCCGTCAACATCGTACTTTACTCTCAGCTATGCTCCCCGCACCGCAAAAATCATCCAGGGGAACTGAGCATTCGACCAGTCAAAAGTTCAGTTTGGGTCAGCCTGTCTTCGTCCGTCAATATCTACAAAGAAAGAACTACAGGTTACATAGGCAAAGTTCTCGGATGACGAATGTATGAAATCAGAACGGAAGCTGGAATTTGGAGACGTCATCAAAACCAGATCCGACCTAGGGCGGAGAACGGTACCACCAAATCCATGTCCGGACAACCAACGAACCAAAATGGTAACGACAATCCTTTTACTAATATGGATTTATATCCTAGGTTCACTCTACCAAACATCATCAACCTGCCATCAGACTCCAGTGATACTGAAGTACTTGTGCATCCAGAAGCGGTTCCATCAGCAGTACATAGATCCGAGAAATATCAGCCTTCGCCATCCGAAGTAATTGCTAATCGAGTCCGAGAAGCCAGTAGCTTGCCAGGAGCTAACAAACAACCAGCCCGCATAGTTGAACCGACATCACCACGAAGATCTGAACGCCTTCGAAATAAACAAGCCAAACACTCTCAAAATTAGACAAGGGGGTAATGATGCACCCTGTGCATATAAAGCTCAACCAACAAAAGCTCAGACCTTCTTGTCTAATATGTTTTGCGGGAAGACAGTTCTTTTCCCGCGCTTTTTGGTGTTATATATAAGTCTACCCCGAATGGAACTCTCTCTCTTTTTTCAATTGGATTTGGTTGACGAATAGCTAATAAAATATTGTAGTAAGGATTACGTATATTGTTTTCTTTTGCAATCACAACATTAACATATACCACGACACCACCTGAGGTATATGTGTTATTATAATTAAAAAAAGGTTCGTATCCAGGAATACTATAGTAGGTAGTTCATAGTCAAACATCTCAATTTCGGTACGGAAAATAAACATTGCACTAAAATTCTATGCCATAAGTGCGCCAAGAATAAACCAAAATATTTTCTTACCCTACGCATATTTTAAAGTATGTATAGCAAATTTATTTTTTTTTTATCCTTTATTTACATCTGTCCAAATTGGACACATAGTAGGACGTGGATAGTTTTTAAGGCCAGCGCCTTTGGATACTTAGTTTCACAATAACAGTGATTAATAAAAAGATAACAATAAAATTACAGTTCTATAATATGTTTTCTATTGCCTGTGAATTTGATTGGCTGGTCTAAGGCGCTTTAATCTTCTTTTTCGGGTTATTTCTTGAAGCGGGATGGAGTTGAGTTCGTTGGTGTGTTGTATATAGGAATAGTTGTACTTCTAGTATTCTGCTTGTCTTTTGTATTTCTTCCCTTACTGTGGGGACTTTGAGGTCGTTGTGGATGTCGTCATTGGAGATATACCACGGAGCGTCTAAATCGTTCTTAATATTTTTGATTGCTGCCTTTGGATTATATTTATATTCGATTTACACGCTGATCCCCACAGCTGAAGTCCGTATGTCCATATTGGTTTAATAATTGTCTTGTATATGAGCAATTAGTTGTCTATCGATAGAATCGAATTTCTTCCCAGACGCCAATATAGTCTAAATTTGTCCTTGTTTTGATTGCGTTTTGTGAGTATATGTTGGTTCCAAGTTAAGTTTTGGTCTACACTAGGCATCATAAGCCTACGCTCGTGTGTGTGTGGTATATAAAAACGTTTAAGAAATAAGAAACTAATTTATTCAGTCTTTCTCTTTTATATTAATAACTAATAAGGTACTTCAACAGACTCATTTTTGTGTTACTTGTATTACCATAATATTTACAGTTATGATTTAAAAAATATTTTTTGGATTTGTGAAATGTACGTGTCAAAAGTCTACGCTCATACACTAAAAGTTATTTAAACAACAAAATTATATAAATAGTAAATAAAAGAAAAATATATTAGTAACTCGTTGAATATCCACGAAGTTTAAGCACTTCTCTGAGTCGTTTTGGCATGGAATTAACTAGCTTAGCAGTGTCTTCAGTAGTAATTTTATTCCACTCTTCTCTGATGACTTCTTTCAACATTGTTTTACTCGTAATAGTGTGTTTCCGTATATTACGCTCCAATAATGCCCAAAGCTCGATTGGATTCAAATCCGGTGATTGTGGCGGTGTTGGCAACTGTTTAGCAACATTATAAGGAAGTTACAATCTGACGACCTCGGCCATATGTTTGGGGTGGTTGTCTTGTTGAAAGTAATACTCATTTTGCTGTCCCAGATTTTCAACACTTTGTCATAGACTGCGTTTTAAAATGTCCAAATATGCGAACCTGTGCATAGTAGATTCGATAAATTCAAAATGTCCTACCCCACCAGCTGCCACACATCCCCACATCATTATTCCTCCACCACCATGTTTAACTGTAGGTAAGAGATTCTCTTTGTCTAGTGCTGTATCAGATTTTCTCCATAGAATTTTCCGTCCTTTGATGTTAAATATGCAGAACTTCTTTCTGCCAAAACTCTGGAGGCATGTTAACGTGTTGATTTGCTAATGCAATGCGTTTTTGACGGTTTATCAGAGAAATAAAAGGTTTTTTTTTCGAGCTACTCGACCATGATAGCCTCTTTTTTTTTAAATTCTTCGGGCAACACTTATTTTCCTTCTGGAACATTTGTTGAATATTCTGTATTTTTTGGAAAGCAGTTATTTTTGGATTTTTCTTAACTTGCGACACAATACTTCTTGCATCCCTTTGGGTTAACTTAGGAGGTCGGCCGGATCTTAATTAACGACTGTCCGTACTGATGTGCACGCTCTTCCAACGATTTTAGCTATTTGGCGGTAATTTTGACCTTCTTGATGAAGTTTTATAATAACTTTTCTTTCGCCTACGTCTATTTACTTTCTTTGTGACGGCATCTATATATATAAAAAATTGTTGCAAGTTTTGGTGTGACTTATAACTCACCATTCATAACTTGACCATTCGGTCAAACCAAATTTTATAAAATGAGGGTTTGTTTATATGGTCGTGTAGATGGTTTATGTAAAGCTTGAACGAAATCGATCGACGCATTCGTTACGACTTTTTATATCAACATCTCTGATTTTGACGTTGAAATCAACAGTCAAACTCAATATTGGCATCTGGTGATTTTTGGCAAACGTTGCCCATCATTCCCAGATCAACTCCAGCTGATGGGATTAATGCATGTTTGAAGAGTTCGTTTCATTGGGGAAATGTATAGAAGTTATCGCTTGACATAAATTGTGTGTGCATCTTCAAAATTATCCATCAGCACGTGAGTTTTCAAAACGATTGCTGCAGATTGGCGATGGCAAAATTTGAAAGTGATTTAAATGGCTTTATCACGTTAACAAATAACTTATGCACAATTTTAACATCAAAAGAAGAATTAATTGATCGCGTTTTTCCAAACATTGTTCAAAAATATTAAAATCATGGTTGGTTAAGAGAACGCAGAATTTAGCACCAAAAAGTGCAAATGCCAATGACATCAATTCTCTTTGAGATTTCTTAGTATGTTATACATTTCTACATTAGTTTCTTCTCTCACAAACATCGGCCGTTCCATACTATACACCAAATGTATATCAATTAAATTTTAAGTACTCATCAGCAAAATAATTCTCAGAATTCTTATACTATGAATTTCCTGTACCAATATAAAATGCCTGTGCCAAAATTTCTGGAATAGACTCGCAGGCAGAGATAACGGCACTTTTAACTGATGCGACCCAAAATTGCATAGAATCGCTTCGTGCAACTTTTGGTAATAAAGCACCATCAGAGAAGACTGTTTACAATTGGTTTGCAGAATTTCGTCATGGTCGTGTGTACGTCAGTGATGAATGTCGAGAAGGTCGGCCAAAATCGGTTGTGACTTACAGACAGATAGAGGCGTCTCTTAGGATATCGCAGACTGCAATACAATCGATTTTGCATGAACACTTTCCATGTTGGACATGAATTCTCTATGACGAGACATGAAGCTAAGCTGCAGCCATCACCTCCTCCTTCCTTCCCCGGGTATCCCCTCCATTCCCCCCTCCCTTCTCCAGGGCTGGACTAAGGTGTAAACCGTACCGTGCCGAGAGTCAGCCAGGCTGGGAGCCCAGTCGCTAACGGTGTATCCAGGATACCTGGCGCCCTCCTGGATCAAATAGCCTTGCCTGTATACTGCGAGGCTCTGTACAGGTCGACCACCCATTCCTGCGCGACTCGTGGGATCACATATGGAAAATATTGATAAAAATAGTAAAGTGCATCCTCTGAAGAGGCAAACAGCGCAGGTTGCCACCGCCGAAGGCGCGATCGATACTGACAGCGTAACCGGGGCTCTCCTTCAGGGACTACCAATTGGTACCGCTACCGACGATGAATCCTTGGCTTCATCACAGGTACGCAACACCATGCAAGTGGACTCTGAAACTGAGGCCAAGCTGCTGGAAGAAAAGGTCGCCCCTAAGGCCACAGGCAAACCTGTAGAAACGAGCAAGGTAAAAACACCGGCCCAAAAAGCAAAGAGTAGCTATAAGAGGTCGGTGCAGTATATCAGGGAAAATGAACGCAAGAAAACCCTCAACGCTCTCCGAGTGCGAAAAACTCCTGATCAAGAAGCACAAGAAAGAGGTAGCCAAATTCGAGAAGAAATCGGCTCCCACCTCCACTCACGCTTCGAAAAAGGACACAGGGCGAGATAAGAAGCCATCGAACACGGCCCTTATCAAACCCAACGTCCCAAAATTGACTCGACAACTGCCAACACAACCGGCCACTGTCGAAAAGAACGCACAGCAACCGGGCGCCTCCATGGGACACACTGCCTCAGGATCGAAGCAGAACGTCAAGAGGGGCGCTCCGGAGAAGAAACTCTTATGGAAACGAAAAAGGCGAAAACATCACCCAGCTTCAATCTTCCCTTGAGTCTGCAAGTAGCTATTGTCGATCGTTCCAACCCGGATGGGAAGATTACATCCGACAATTGGCTAACGGTTGAAGCCAAAATATTGGAAGCGATGCTTGTCGCGGATAGCAGCGATGAGATTAACTTCGACGGAGCAGGCTGGCAGAAAGGAGTCAAAGTTGTCGGTTGTGACAATCAGAGGTCCCTAGACTTCTTAAAGCGCACAATCGACAATTGCGGCGAAATCTGGCAGAACGCTAAACTCGAGGTTATCCCTCGTTCGATGCTTCCGCTTCGCACGTTGGCTTCAATATGGATCCCTCCACCGGTTCCCGAAAAGGACGAATCCATTTTGAAGCTAATTGACAAGCAGAATAAAGAGCTTGACACTCGGCAGAAAGCTAAACTCGAGGTTATCCCTCGTTCGATGCTTCCGCTTCGCACGTTGGCTTCAATATGGATCCCTCCACCGGTTCCCGAAAAGGACGAATCCATTTTGAAGCTAATTGACAAGCAGAATAAAGAGCTTGACACTCTCAGCTGGAGAATAATTTCTTCAGGCAAGAGTAAGAACGGAGTGGGAAAGGACCTCATGGTTACCATTGACCAAAAGTCACTCGACCACATCCGCAGCAGATCTGGCAGCATCAAATTCGGGCTGGGAGCCCTGAAGGTAAGGCTCCCCAATGAACGCGGCAAGTCAAAGGAGGCTGCTAGTGGTGCAAATTAATTTACACCACTGCAAAGCAGCCACCGACGACTTGATGATATACATGCTGCAGGAAGATGTGGATATAGCCTTAATCCAAGAACCCTGGCTCCTTAGGAACAAAATTCAGGGATTAAGGTCTAAGGAGTATAATTTATACTATCCACATACCGAAGGTAAGCTACGAACCTGTATAGTCGCCAAGAGATACTTAAACATTTCTCTCCTAGGTACGTACAGCCACGGAGACCTCACGGTGGTAACGTACGAACAACAGGACAAATCAATTTTGCTCCTATCGTCCGCATACTTACCATACGATGAGGAGGATCCACCTTCAGACGCAGTCCGAACACTCGTGCGACACGCCAAGTCACGCGGACTGTGTCTATTGATAGGCTGCGACGCCAACGGACACCACACTCAATGGGGAAGCAGCGATATCAATAAAAGGGGTGAGTCCATTTTCGATTTCATTATCTCCACCAACCTCAATATTTGCAACAAAGGTAATACACCCACGTTTCGCAATCGGGTTAGGGAAGAGGTAATTGACCTCACTTTACTAAGTGAGTCCGACTCCATTCGCGTAGAGGATTGGAGAGTGTTCACTAACTGTTCCTTTTCGGACCACAGCCGGATACTCTTCAACCTTAACGTCATTAAAGAAAAACCGAAACTTTCAGAAACCCTCAGAAGACAGACTGGAATCTTTTCTCAAACCTAGTTGCCAACAGGTTAGAACCGCCACAAGCCACCACTAATCCTGATCCAACTTACATTGAGAATTCAGTCGAAAATCTTGTGAGAATTCAGAAAGCGGCTTTCAACAAATTCTGTCCTTTGCAGCGTGCTCGCAGGAAGACCAGCGCAGTCTGGTGGACCACAGAGCTAAAGCAACTCAGGACCAGGACCCGAACTCTATTCAACAGAGCAAAGATCTCAAACAGAACCGAAGACTGGGATAATTACAAATCCAGCTCCAACGAATACAAGAGCAAAACAAGAACAGCAAAATCTAAATCCTGGCGGGAGTTCTGCGAATCAATTGAGTATCTCAACGAAGCCGCAAGGCTCAGGAAGATCCTATCCAAGGACCCCTGCGTCCCGGGATTCATCCGTAAAATGGTTCTTGGACAGAATCCAGTCGGGAATCTCTAGAACTGCTGACTGAAACCCACTTCCCAGGCTGTAAAACCCCTGAAACCACAGTCTCCTACGAGACGACGGTTCCTACGGTTCACACAACCGAAGAAGTGATAAACAAGATTATCACAGCGGATAAAGTATCATGGGCAATAAATTCGTTCAAACCCTTTAAATCTCCGGGCCCGGACGATATCTTGCCAGCGATGCTTCAAAAAACACAGACCCACACTGTACCCCATCTCGTAAGCAGTTTTTCCAATTGCCTGCGCACGGGATACATCCCAACACAGTGGAAAGAAATAAAGGTAATTTTCATACCTAAGGCAGGTAAACCATCCCATACTTCCGCAAAGGACTATAGGCCAATTAGTCTCTCGTCATTTCTATTAAAAACCTTGCAGAGACTCCTTGACCTATACATCAGAGGACTCACAAATTCACGAAACTTATGCAACATTCAACACGCCTACCTGAAAGGCAGATCAGTGGAAAGTACTCTGCATAGTGTTGTCCGTGAAATTGAGGGTTCGCTGAACTTAAAAGAGTTTACAATGGCAGCCTTCCTCGACATAGAGGGGGCCTTCAACAATATAAACACAGAGACCATAACAACAGCTCTTGAGGACATAAAAGTAGACAAATCCATTGTAATCTGGATTGAGATTATGTTGAAGAACAGAAATTCAAATTCTTTATGGAAAAACACACAAAGATCATAGCGTACGCGGATGACCTGGTTATCTTGATAAAAGGTAAATTTCTACCAACTATCAGTGAACTAATGGAATCTGCGCTGAGTGAACTCTCCTCGTGGGCAAGACAGAACGGTCTGAGAATAAACCCCCAGAAAACCGAGCTGGTCTTGTTCACCAGGAAAAGGAAAATTCCGATATTTGCTCCCCCAAAGTTAGAGGGCACTCCGCTCAAACTCAAAGCGGAAGCAAAATATCTAGGCATCATTCTTGACTCAAAGTTCTCCTGGAAAAGGAACCTGGAGGAAAGGATGAAAAAAGGATTGAACGCTTTTTATGCATGCAAAAAGACCTTCGGAAAAAGATGGGGCTTGCAACCGTACATTATTCATTGGATGTACACAGCAATCATCAGACCCATTTTAACTTATGGGGGCCTAGTCTGGTGGACTGCTAGCAGCACAAAAAGATATATGAACATGCTCAACAAAGTACAAAGGTCAGCCGCTGTTTGTACAACGGGAGCCATGAGAAGCATGAGAAGCACGCCGCAAGCAGGGTTGAACATGATTCTTCATCTCCTGCCCCTGGATCTATTCATAAAAGGCTACGCTGCAAAGAGCGCTCTCAGACTAAGAGAGTCCTCTCTGTGGAAGCAAGCCAACTATGGACATGCGGCCATACTTAAGATAATAGATGACCTGGGAAGGAAACATGGTTTTAGTAGCCTCGCAGCTACGACCGACTATATTCCCCCCTAAAATGACTTCTCTCTCAGTATACCTATCCTTTTCCCCGACAGAGAAGAGTGGCTATCAAACGCCGTAATCAACGACCATGAGATCACCCTCTTCACCGACGGATCGAAAATAGACACAGACACTGGGGCCGGGTTCTACTCTGATACCCTCCACGAACATGAATCATTCAGACTCCCTGATCTATGCAGCGTGTTTCAAACAGGAATCCTGGCAATAGAGAAAGCAGCCAAACACCTACAGGTAGCCGATATCCCACCATCTTCGTAGACAGCCAGGCTGCACTGAAGTCAATAGAATCCTGTATAACGAGATCAAAGGCTGTCAAGAAATGTCGCGACTCACCATCAGACACCATAAAGTTAAACTCTGCTGGGTCCCGGGCCACAGCTCAATCGCAGGGAACGAAAGAGCAGACGAACTGGCCAGGCAAGGTTCTGAAATGGACATCAGCCAAGCGGACACGTCATTGCAACCACCGATCAGCGCATTATACCGGATCATAAACGACATAATCATCAAAGAGGCCAACTCGTCTTGGCTTACAAGAAACGACAGCTACACGACTAGATCATCGTGGCCAGAGCTCAATGTCGGAAAAACAAAGAAGCTCCTGGCGCTGGACCGTAACTAGATCCGTATGCTCGTCGGAGTGATCACAGGACAATGTCCCATTGGAGCAATGCTCCGGCAATGGGACTCGGGATCCAGCGATCTCTGCCGGAGCTGCGGCGATGAGGAAGAAACTGAGACGATCCAACATCTACTTTGCCACTGTCCAGCTCTCCAGAATCGACGCCTAGTGTCGCTAGGCCAAAGATTCTTTACAGAGATTGCGGACGTGGCTAATGCAGATATATCGGATCTTCTAAGATTCATCAAGAGCACGGGGTGCTTTCAGCCACCACGTGATAGGACAGGTTAATTTTATGTGTACCCACACAAACGAAGGGATTCACAATGGGCCTCTTGGCCTCCGAGTGGAAGTGATGTCTAACCATCACACTCCCCTTCTCAAACCTAACCTAATATCTTGTAATCAATCATCTGCCGACAAGCCTTTGCAAATAGATACGTAGCATAATGTAGGTGCAACTTTGAATAATAATAAATATTTTTTATTTTTTTTTGAATTAAATTGAATTGAATACAAAAAACAAAAAAATACCATCTACTGGAAATCTGTATACGATTCACCTCCCTACTTCGGCCTTGGCAGGATATCCAGTACTCGAAGTATGAAACGAGCTCTGCAGTTAAATTTCTGATTTCTGCTCAGATCCGTCTACAGCACTGCAAGACTGCTATCGCTCTTCTCACTAGCAGAATTACTTGCAGTAGTGGATCCATTAAGGAACCATGGGTGATGCTACGATTCTTTATGATGAGCTATCCGAAAGGCCTAGGGTCTGCCTCATCATATCGAACACGCTATCGACAACCAAACTTGGTCAATTCTGTGGATAAGATCTGGTGGCTGCGAAAGTTAGCTACAAAGCACACGGAGAAATTGAACACTTCGTCGTAGCGTCTGCTTACTTCCCCTACGACTCGGTACTGCCCCCGCCACCGAAGCCGGTTTCTGAACTCGTAGAGTACTGTGAAGCCAGAAGGATGGGACTCATCATCTGCTGCGATGCTAACGCTCAAAATGCTATTTAGCAATGCAACCGGAGCAACAAATGCAAACTTCACTCTTTCGTCTGACCTTATCATCAACAATGTCGGCTCTCAACTAACCTTTGTGACGGCGAGACGTGATTGACCCTGTCTAATAGGCATGTGAAGACCATCACTAACTGGAGAGTCTTACCAGATGTTACGCTGTCAGACCATAGATATATCGAATTCCAATTGAAGTGTGAGATCTCCCCCTCGTAGCCCAAGCGGAATCCGAGAAAGACGGACTGTGTACGATTCAGAGAGGAGCTTGAGAAATCCACTCAAGACCTGCCTAAACTCAGAACAAAGCAATTGGTGGAGGATGCCGTTCATAATCTGAGCAACGCCATCAGCAACTATTTCGAGCTCGCATGTTCTGTCAAAAAACCTTCCAGCAGGAAGTCGGTTCCTTGGTGGAACGCTGAGCTCCAATGTCTTCGCAGGGAAGGCAGAAGTCTCCTGAATAGATCGCTTATCTCGAATTCGGAAGATGACTGGAATAAATATCGATCGAAGCAAAAGAAATATAAGAAGCTTATTCGTAAATCGGACAATGATTCCTATAAGTCCTTTTGCGAAGAGATCAAATCACTGAGCGCGACCAGCAAGTTGGTTAATGTTCTTAAGCGAGGAAAATCGACAAAGCTGGATGTACTCAGAAAGTCTGATGGCACCTTCACCGAATCTACAGCAGAAACTCTTAGTTTACTGTTTCAGACCCATTTCCGGGGAAATCAAACTGTCATCGACTCGTTTGCTTTCCCTCATTGGAAACTGCGACTTAAACGATGAAAACAACTCGGCGTAGCTGGTATATTGCGTCACGCGTAGCAACTACTGACGCCATTGAATTTGCTATGAAATCTTTCGATGGCTTCGGGCACTGATGGGATATACCCTGTTATGCTGCAAAAAGGCATAAGACAGCTGCTTCCTACTCTGAAAAGAATTTGAACTGCTAGCCTGGCACTTGCTTACATATCTATTCCTTGGCGTGCGGTGAAAGTGGTCTTTATTCCCAAAATAGGGAGAGAAGATTATTCACTCGCCAAGAGTTTTAGACCAATTAGTCTAACATCCTTCTTGCTGAAAGGCATGGAGAGATTAGTAAAGTTACACTAATTCGAAGGAGAATTGAATGCGCTCTCGAAAGGAAAAAGTACGTACTGGTCATTTTCGTCGACATTCAGGTAGCTTTTGATAACGCTACTTCTAGTAGATGAAGCACCGGTCTTCTGGATCAAAGCAATGCATGTGCACAGGTAATTGATCGCTGATGCAGGCCTCGAACAATGTGTCAAGCCTTCGTTGAGTAGTTCTCCAGAGCGATAGACATGTTTTTTTCCCCAAGTGCAAAACTTAAAAAGTGACTTTCCAAAGTCATATATCCCAATTACAGTTGGAAAAATTATACAAAAGGGTCTGTAAACTTTATTTTTTCCAAATTTTCATAAATATACATATTGTATATACTCTTGCGTAATAATATACCCAACATACCCAAGTGCGATTAAAATAAAAAATAAATATAAAAATGGTAAGGTGTGGGAACTGCGAGGAAGACATCTTCAGTGAAAGTGATTGTGTCAGGTGCTTCGCTTGCACCAGAAAGCTTAATTTCGGCTGCACCACCATCAAAGCCAGAGCCTTCAGGGGGATGTCCACAGAGCAGAAGAAATCCTGAAAGTGCCAGTATTGTCGTTCGCGTTCCGCAAACCAGGAGAGCAAGCTCCAAAAGAAGACAGACATCCAGATACGAATGAGCACTATGGATTCAAGGAGACTTTCAGCGCAGATGTCAGAAAGGACATCACTGAAATAACGGAAACGCTGAAAGAGTATATAAGGTCTGTAGAGTTCCTGTCAAAGGGCTACGATGACGTGAAGGAAACAATACGGAAAAACAACGAACTCCTACATACACTGACGGTACAAATCTCCAACTTAAAAACACAATGTGAACATAAAGACGCGATCATTACAAATATGCAAAAACGGATTAACAAAATGGAACAAGAAATAATGAAGAAAAGCATAGAAATCACAAATATCCCATTCACCAAATATGAAAAGCTCTTGGACGTGGTTAAAGATGTTGCGGATGAGATCGGTGCTGAAATAAAAGTCACTGATATTGATAATGTTCGCCGTGTGATAACAAAACGGACCTCAAGAGCAACAAAAATAGTGGTATCTTTCACAAACGCTATCTGTAAAGAAAGAATACTGAATTCTGCTAAGACTCGAGGTACGTTAAAGGCAAACAATATCATAAAGAATCTTAACACTCCCGATATCAGTGAAAACCGAAAAACAGTAAAATTTATATAAACAGCCAACTAACTGCAGCGAACTAACAACTGCTATGGCAAACGAAACAAAAGCCCAGAACTGCTGATTGGAAGTTTATATGGATCAGAAACTGTAAAATTCTCGCACGCAAAAACGAAGGTGGAACAGTTCTGCGAATCACCGATAGCGAAGATCTAAACAAATTAATTTAATATTTATATATCAACTTATTATATTTATATATCTATTTTTATATATCTATTAGTATATATATTTATATATCAACACGCCAAACACAACAAATAAAAATAAAAACATCAACATGTTTGACAACACAGAAAATGACAGCAACGAAAATGAATGTGTGCAAATGTTGTTTATAGGGTATACAATGTGTTTACCGACATAAGTACTAATGAAATAAAAAACTTGGATTGTCTGTGTGAATTGAATATTAGGTCTTTAAGGAAATAATGAAATTATTTTCTGTGTTGTATAAGTAATATAATTAAAAATTATTAAACTAGTGGAAACAAATACTGAAAAAAATCGTCTCTATCAATTTGATGATTTTAAAGTAAATTTTTTAAACAGACCAAATAGAATTAGCGGGGGAATTGCCATGTTTGTTAGAAGACATTCGGTATGAAAAAATTGACTACAGAACTGAACATTTTGAGTTTCACAGTTTTTGATATCTTTTCTGGCCTTCCATAGTGAGTAGTTTGTCGCTTTAGTTGATGATATGTTCCTTAGAAAGTTGTTAATCTTGTTTGCCATCTTTTTCTAAGTTCTGTTTTTTCTTTGATTTTCTTTTTAATTAGCGTGGCCATTGAATGGTGATCACGTCATTGAGGTAATTTATGGCTTCTTCAAAGTCGTTTGGCAATTTTGGACGATGTTGAGTTCGCAGATGAAGGTTTAGGGTTTCTCTATATTTGTCCCAGTATTTGTTGCATAATTTTGTCGACTTCTTTGTCGATTCAACGTTGGTTTTGTAGTAGACTACACCGCACCGCATTTGTTTGCGGTGAATGCGGAAATGTCCAATTAGAATACGATAATGCGTTCAGTGTGCGATGGCTTCTGTTTCGGCACGTAAGGTATTGCTAATGGAAAATTGATCAGTAAAAATTAAAATATTGAGAAGTTTAAAAAAGAAACAAAATAAAACTCATGATATAAAGGGTGCTTTTTTATAGAGTTATAGAACATTGAAACGGAATAAAACAAAGATGATTTTTTTAAATTGACATGAAATTGACTTTATTCGAAAGATAATCTTCTAACATTATAATTTAAATATAATTTCTGGAATATAACCACCACGGCTGGCTCGGACGTAGTCTAATCTGGAGGTCCAATTTTCGATGATTTTTTCCAAGATTTGTGGCCGTATATCGGCAATAACGCTGCGAATGTTGTTCTTCAAGTGGTCAATCGTTTCGGATTTATCGGCGTAGACTAGCGACTTCACATATCCCCACAGAAAATAGTCAAGCGGCGTTAAATCGCACGATCTTGGAGGCCAATTCACGGGTCCGTAACGTGAAATTATGCGGTTACCAAACGTTTCCTTCAATAAGTCAATTGTGGCACGAGCTGTGTGACATGTTGCGCCGTCTTGTTGAAACCACAACTCCAGCACATCATGGTTGTTCAATTGATGAACGAAAAAGTCAGTAATCATGGCTCTATAGCGGTCACCATTGACTGTAACGTTCTGGCCAGCATCGTTTTTAAAGAAGTACGGACCAACCCATAAAGCACACCAAACAGTCAGTTTTTGTGGATGTAACGGTGCCTCAACATACACTTGAGGATTACTATCACTCCAAATACGGCAGTTTTGTTTATTGACGTATCCATTCAACCAAAAGTGAGCTTCATCGCTAAACAAAATTCGCTTATGAAAATTGGGATCAACGGCAATCTTGTTTTGGCCGGTCATATGCCAGAAATTATATTTAAATTATAATGTTAGAAGATTATCTTTCGAATAAAGTCAATTTCATGTCAATTCAAAAAAAAAAACGATCTTTGTTTTATTTCATTTCAAAGTTCTATACTTCTATAAAAAACAGCCTTTATATAAAAACTGCTTAATTTATGGGTGTAGGACCATAACCTTCCCACTTAACTGCATTCCTACTGGTCCGCTTGTGGGGTCCGCCGGTTTGACCTCAGAAAGTAGCGGCAGGCTTCCCGGTTTGGGATTACTTCATCGCTGAGGCCAATCAAATGCTGGTGTTTTTGCATTTGTTTGCACCAATTGTTTTTCGGCCTGCCTTTTTTGCGTGTTGAAATTGGAATGTTGATTGATAACGCCTTTTGGACGGGGTTCAAAGGATCTCTCCTTTGAACATGGCAATACCAACTGAGTCGGTCGCGCTCTATATTTCTTGTGATGGTTTCTTTTACGTGGAGGCTTCCTCGGATCTTTGAACTTCTAATTCTGTCACGCTTTGTTACTCCCGCTGTCATGCGAAGCATCTTCATCTCAGTTGCCGTTAATTTGCTCTCATACTTTTTGTGCATTGTCCAGCATTGTGAACCGTATGTGAGCGCCGGATGTACAACTGAAGTGTAGAGCCTTCCTTTCAGCTTAGGGGGCATTTTTCGATCACAGAAGATGGCGGAGTTTTCCCGCCACTTCATCCACCCTACGCTTACGCGATGTTTGATGTCGTCATCACAAGTTGCTTCTCTATTAATCATAGATCCCAGATATTTAAACTTTTCACACTTGGGAAGCACTCTTCCATTCAAGTAAATGTCTGGAATAGGCTGATGAGGGTCAGAGAACGGGCAGCACAGATACTCTGTCTTCTTTGAACTAATACGATACCCGTGTCCCTCAAAAATGTCCACCCACACATCAAGTGCTCGTTGTAGGGACGCCTGATCATCACTTATAATGGCCCCATCGTCAGCAAAGAATAGCTGGTGCACATTGGGGTCCGTCACTTTTCCTTCAAGCAAGCAATCAAGGACTGCTATAAAAAGCAGTGGGCTGAGGACGCTCCCTTGGTGTACACCGACTTTGATTGCGAACTCTTCGGTGACTCCTGCGGTGCATCTTACTCTTGTCGTTGCTCTCTCGTACATGTCCATAATCACTCGCACGTAGGTTTCTGGAACTCCTTTTTGTCTTAGCGCTACCCATAAAAGATCTCTTGGTTGCCGGTCAAAGGCCTTTTCGAAATCAACCAACACCATATGCAAGTCCTTTGAAGAATCACGATGCTTTTCCATCATGATCCTTATACTTTGGATTGCATCTGTTGTTGATGTACCCGAGACAAACCCGCACTGGTCATCAGATAGTCGTATTATTTTCCGCAGTCGGCTATCTAATACCCGTTCAACGATCTTCATAGTGTGCGACATCAGCTTGACAGAGCGGTAGTTATCACAATTTCGCGTATCACCCTTTCCTTTGTGCAATGGAAGAAGATAGCTTTCCCTCCATTGATTAGGCATAGTGTCGCCTCTCATAAGTTTGGAGATAAGAACCATGAGCCATCTAGACCCGATGTCTCCCATCTTTTTCCAGAACTCAGAGGGTATCCCGTCCGGCCCAACAGCTTTTCTTTTCTTGGAGTTTTTAACCGCGTACCGAACTTCTTCGACTGTGATGTCGGATATTTCGGCATGATTCGGGGCGGCTCTTGGAAAGTACACTCGGGGAAACTGTTCGTTCAGAAGTTCCTCGCAATACTGTCGCCATCTGTGGAGAATTTTTTCGTCTTCCACAAGGAGTTGGCCTTCAGTATTGTTAATAAACTTTGGGAAACGAATCTTCTGAGCATTTCTTCTTCTCTGGGCGCCTATCTTAAAGATATTTGCTCCTTTGTTCAAATTGTTTTGTCGAAGCTCCTGGGTAGCCTGGTTCCTGTCAGACGCGGAAGACGATATTTCTTCCAACTCCTGATAGAGGCCTTCCATGCTTTTCGCTTTGAATTCAGCGCATTTTTTCTTCGCGATACCTTTGCAACATCTATATACCTTTTCACGGCGAGCTTTTTCCTCTCTATTAGCAGAAGAGCACTTTGACCAAGCTTGGAAAGCCATTTTCTTTTCGTGTATCACTGCTTTGGCTTCGTCTGTCCACCACCAGGTTTCTCTTGCGTGTTGGCAGGGGCCTTTAGATGTTCCGAGCAGTGATTTGGCTTTCTCCAGGCCAGATTGTTGTAGGGAATCCCACATGTCTTGTGCTCTGCACTCCTCATTACCGACCTCATCGATAATGGAAGAGAGGTAGTTTTCCATGTTGGTAATAAAAGCTTCGCCTTTTCCTTTATCCAGCTTATACCATTTGATTCTCTCAGACACCTTCGTTTGCTGCTTTGACTTCTTTCTCGCATCCATAAAAAATTCAGTCAGGAGGAGACGGTGTTCAGGGGCGATCGCGTCTCCCAGGATCACTTTGCAATCTTTAGCTCGTGGCTTCATAAAACTGGATACCAAATGATAGTCTATTTGAGTTTCATTTCCGCCGCTACTATAAGTGATCAGGTGCCGGCTTTGTTTGACGAACATGGTATTTAGCACTATAAGACCGTACGACTTGCACATGTTTAGGATATCTTCACCTGAAGAGTTCCTGGTGCCGTATCCCAGCCCTCCGTGGTAGCCTTCATAGTCTTCGCTTGTCTTCCCGACATGTCCGTTTAAATCTCCCCCAACAAACGAAAGCTCTTTCTTTGGGATGATTTTGACAAGGTTGTGGAAATCTAGCCAGAATGCATCTTTTTCTTTTTGTTCGCATCCTACTTGAGGGGCATATGCGCTTACGATGTTCCACACCTCACCATGCATCACCAATTTGAGAGCCATCAAACGGTCACTGGACTTTGAAATGGTTTAGACGTTGGCAAGTAACTCTGCCGCAAGGATGATGGCGATTCCGTTTTTTCCTTGTTCCAATCCATAGTAAAACATCTTGTAGGCTTTTGTTTTAACGTCCAAGAAACGTGCCCGATTACCGGTGTTTCGCCATTTCGTTTCTTGTACGCACAGGATGTCTACTCGCCTTCCAACCATCATTTCTTCAAGCTCATAGCTGCGCCCACTCATGCTTCCAACGTTCCAACTCGCGACTCTTAAGTGTGGCTTACGCCGTTGCATTACTTTGCTATCCCCCGGAAATCCTATAGCTCTGACCCGAGCATTGCTGCTCGTCCCAGGATCACGACCATTAGTAGCGCCTGGCGGGGTAGTGCTTTTCCTTTTAGCGTTCTTTTCCATAATGCTACGGTTTGACCGTTTTCTTTCTTCCCCTCCTTTTTGACACGGGCATGCTCCAGATTTTTTTTTTTTTTTGATTGATCTTACTCTTACAACACCGGTGATCTCCAGTCGTGTCAACCCACTGATTTGCATGCACACTTGTGGGGCAGTTTAATGGTGGTATATGTGTCCCTAGGCTCACCTTGGTGTTTTCTAAATTGCCTAGATGTGATTTTTGTTTACCTTTGTTTAGTCGCCTTTTACGACAAGCGATAGGTATCGCTGCAGGGATATTCTTAACCCGTCCCTGCACGAGGCAGGTTATTATTTTCTTCCTGTTTGTCGAATTTATTGTTTGTAATATTTTTCGTTTTCTTCTTTTGCTGATAATATGGCAAAGCAGTTACTCGTGGTCTTGGTTCATTGGTTCGTGGTTATTGGGTTCATTTAATCAGTACATGCTTAGCGTTGTTTGGACTTCGGCTTTAGTTTTTTTGTTGATGTTATGGGTTACGTTTTTTTCCTCTGTGGGTGATCTGTTTCTTTTTGTTGGTCCAGTTTTGTAGTTGTGGTTAGGTTGTGGTTACTCTTGATTCTTCTAGAGTGTAAAATATGTTTGTACTGGTTTTTGAGCATATAATTAATATTGTTGGTGCGGTTGTAACTGAGCAGTTGTAGTTATTAATTGTTGTTGATGGGACTGTGGTAGTCATAGTTGTTGTGATTGTTGTTAAATTTTGAATTTGTTGGAGGCAATAGCCCCATTTATTTCACTTAATTCAAACTACACCTAATTCTGTTTTTACACGACAGATACGTTCCTGAAGAATTCGTGTAAAAAAAAATCGTGTAAAAAAAATCAGGAGAATGAATGTATGTATATACAATAAATAGAGGAAAACAAAAGATTGGCTCCAGGCTAGCACAAGTAATAAAGGGTCCGCCAAATATTTTTTTTTTTTGAAAATGCTATAAAAAAAACTACTGAATATTTTCTCAAATTTCTTTTTTTATTTGAAAGTACAATCCTTCCGGTTAATAATGGAAAATAACTTCATTCAAATGGCTGCCTCGGCTAGCCATGCAGTAGCCTACACGATCGGTCCAATTTTTAAGCACATTATCGATTGTGTGCAGCTGTATTTCACCAATGGCTTCACGAATTCTTCTTCTTCTTTTCCTTTTTCCGGCGTTGTTATGGTCAGAAGTGTAGGACCATAACCTTCCCACTTAACTGCATTCCTACTGGTCCGCTTGTGGGGTCCGCCGGTTTGACCTCAGAAAGTAGCGGCAGGCTTCCCGGTTTGGGATTACTTCATTGCTGAGGCCAATCAAATGCTGGTGTATTTGCATTTGTTTGCACCAATTGTTTTCGGCCTGCCTTTTTTTTTTTTTTGTGACACGGGCATGCTCCAGATTTTTTTTTGTTTGATCTTACTCTTACAACACCGGTGATCTCCAGTCGTGTCAACCCACTGATTTGCATGTACACTTGTGGGGCAGTTTAATGGTGGTATATGTGTCCCTAGGCTCACCTTGGTGTTTTCTAAATTGCCTAGATGTGATTTTTGTTTACCTTTGTTTTAGTCGCCTTTTACGACAAGCGAGAGGTATCGCTGCAAGGATATTCTTAACCAATGGCTTCACGAATATTGTCCTTTAAAGCGTCAATTGTCTCTGGCTTGTCGGCGTAACACTTATCTTTGACGGCACCCCACAAATAATAGTCCAACGGTGGCAAATCGCAGCTCCGAGGTGGCCAAACGACATCAGCTCTGCGGCTGATAATGCGATCTTCAAAAACAGGGCGCAAAACATCGAGTGTAGCTTCGGCTGTGTGGCACGTAGCGCCGTCCTGTTGAAACCAAATGTTGCCAATATCCTCTATATATATATTATATATCTTCAATTTTTGTGAACAAAAATTCGTTCAACATGGCCCGATAACGATCGCCATTGACTGTAACGGCCACTCCTTGCTCATTTTCGAAGAAAAATGGCCCAATTATGCCTCTGGACCAAAATCCGCACCAAACAGTGGCTCGTTTTGGGTGCACCGGCTTTTCAATGTATGCGTGCGGGTTTTCTGTGCCCCAAATGCGACAATTTTGCTTGTTTGCATACCCGCCAAGATCAAAAAGAGCTTCATCTGAAAAGATGATTTTTTTGGCAAAATCGGCATCTTCTGTAAGTCGATCGCAGGCCCACTTAGCGAAGCGAAAACGCATTGGATGGTCAGTTGGCTTCAACTCCTGAACCAATTGGACTTTGTATGGCGTCATACCAAGGTCTTTATGCAAAATTCGTCTCAATGATGTCTCCGAAATGTTCAATTGTTGAGAACGACGGTGAATTGCTGTTGATGGCGCTTCACGCACACTTTCTGCCGCAGCAGCAATATTCTCGCGTGTACGCACTGTTTTTGGCTTTTCACGCTTTGGTTTATCGATGAGGATGCCAGTTTCTTTCACTTTTTTCACAAGATAACGAACATACGGAGCTGACGGTGCTTCTCTTCTTCCAAAATCCGTACGCAATTTTCGCACACATTCTGCAACATTACCATGATTTTCAAAGTAATGTCGCAATATTTCCCAGCGTTGTTCAAGCGTATACACAACCATATTCGTTCAGCGGAAGGATAAAACTAATTATCTGTCAAATCAGACATGAGCTATGTGTTACCATTCACGAAATAAGCACTACTTGAAAAAAAAAATTTAGATGGCGGACCCTGTATAATAACCCAATGAATATTCCTTGCAATTTTATCTTACTTAACTTTATTATCTCATAAAATTGTATAGGATGCTATAATGAACTGAATTATTGTTGAAAAGAAAAAAAGGGTAATAATTCAAAAGTACAAACAGCGAATTAGTTATTATATGAACGTTTTATTCGTTGTCGTCGTCTGACAAAAGAAGTGTAAGATCATTGTTAACGTTAGAAGTATCATGTTCACTGTCTTCTTGGTCCATTTGTTCAATCTCGGCGCTAGAATTAGCAGTCGCAACACCAGCTTCAGTGGTTTTATGAACAAATTCGGTTATCAAACGCTGTGTTCCTGTTTTGACTAATCCCTTATATAATTCTCTGTAAGGGGCCAATAATAACATTAGATCTCGTTGAAACCTTTCAGCTCGCTCCTCATTAGGATCTTTTGTTTTAAAATGAGTGGCCAGTTTATTGGCCAAGTCAAGACCCTCTTTAATTACATGCGCATTTAGAGCGGGTTCGTCTTCAGCATCATCGCTTATTTCGTCGGGTTCAGGGGTCTCAAGGGCACACTCTATTATTTCATCTTCGCTAAGAGCTTTGTCCACCAACAGTTCATCGATATCTTGAAAAGACAGATCATCAAATCCTTCTCCACCAATTTGTTGCGCCAGAGTTATGATGTTGGGAAATTCTGTTGTCTTGGGAAGGGTGGTATCAGTGCTTTTAACACATTCTGGCCAAACAGCTTTCCAACATTTATTCAAGGTTGACGGTCTTACTTCAGACAATGCTAATTTAGCTTGATTGATGCAATCCATAATTAAAAATTGTTTCCACACATCAATGACTGTCAGCGTTCTTTCACGTTGCAGTTTGTCCAAAATATATTGAAATGATTGTTTTACGTAATAAGTTTTAAATGCCGCAATTATTCCTTGGTCTAGCGGTGGTAGTATAGATGTTGTGTTTGGTGGCAGAAAACAAAATTGCAAATTTGTATGTTCCAGGACCGGATGGCCGGGGGCATTGTCTAAAATCAATAGAACCTTAAATTCAAGACCTTTTGAGTTCAGATAGCGACTTACTTCGGGGACAAAACATTAATTAAACCATTCAATAAAAATGTGGGTGGTCACCCAGGCTTTTTTATTTGCTATCCAGTGAACTGGTAATTTACTGATATCCACACCTTTCATTAAACGTGGCTTCAGGGACCGATTAACCAGCAGTGGTTTCAACATACGATCACCCGAAGCATTGGAGCAAAACAAAAAAGTCACACGATCCTTAGCTACCTTAAAACCACTAGCACTTTTTTGCGATTTGGACACATAGGTTCTATTTGGCATTCTTTTCCAGAAAAGGCCAGTTTCATCTGCATTCCAAACTTGATCAGGACTGTAGTCTCCATCTTTAATTATCAAATCAAGTTTTTGAGGAAATTCTCTTGCAGCCATTTCATCTGCAGATGCAATCTCACCTTTAATTTTGACATTATGAAATGCATGTCGTTTGAGAAACCCAGTCACCCAACCCGTGCTTGCCGAAAATTCAAACTTTCTTTTTGACTGAGATGAAGTGCCTGGCTCCAATTCCTGGATGCGTTTATAAAATTTTATTGCTGTTTGTTTGATAGCATTTCCATCAACTGGTATTCTTTTCTGCGAGTTATCTTCCATCCGTATTAAAAGAGCTTTTTCCATTTTCTCAGTAATGACATCTCTTGTGTATGTTTTAGAACTTATGTTGGTGCCAGAAATTACCGAGTTCCTTATTGCGGCTTCGTTTTTTTTTATTGTTCTTATGGTAGCTTCGTGCACGTCAAAATGCTTACCAACCGCCGTTGCGCCCTGTCCTGTTGCAAGACGATCTAAAATTTTAATTTTATTTTCCAGAGAAATGGTCTTCCTTTTACCGGTTTTTGTTATTGGGGCCATTTTGCCAGGACTGCCAAAAATTTAATTTGTAAAAAATAAAGAAAAAAAATTCAAAACTGTTACTTACAATCTATGAGTAGATACGTATGTTATAATTTTTCACTAAAAGTAACACAGAGAGATACATATGTACCTTTCACGGCAAAAACTTAACTCCAAATGCAAACAAAACCAATTCCTTATTGTGCTTATCGATGGCAATTAGACAGAAAAGCCACCACCACAGAATACGACATAAGTTTTTTCTGTATTATTTCCACATATTTATATGGGACGTGATCTTCTACGTTATAGGGGAAACCGCGAATTCAGAATTGTTTGCCGTTACACTCGTGTTATTTAAAAAAAGTGTTCGTGTTAAAAGAGGATTAAATTCCTTTTCTGATTCGTGTAAAAGCAAATTCGTGTAAAAAAAAATCGTGTAAAAACAGAATTAGGTGTACATACTTAATTTAACTTACAATCTAGGAAAGTAAGAAAAAGGGCGATTGAGACGAAGTTTTAGACAAGGAGTGCTGATGTTGAAGTCGAAAAAGTTTTTCGCATTAACATTCCGCAGCATACGGTTCATTGGAGCCGTAGGAGGTGCGAAAGGTGAGTTGATAGAAGAGACTCCGATTACGAGGGTTAGTATTGAAAATGATAGAGTTGCATAGGGTCGCGCAATCAATGGTACCTGAGAGGAGCCGATGGATGAAAAGGATGTCGGATATCCTTCTTCGTTCTTCCAGGGAGTTCAAATTAATAAGTTTTAGGCGGTCTTGATAGGGAGGTAGGATCAAAGTATTGTCCCAGGGTAAACCATGAAGAGCAAAACGGAAAAAACGACGTTGGATACTCTCGATTCTGGAAATGTGTGTATAATGGTAAGGAGACCACACTTGAGAGGCGTATTCGAGAATAGTGCGCACAAATGTTATGTAGAGACACCGAGTGACGTAGGAATTGAAAAACTCTTTAGACCACCGTTTCACGAAACCGAGTGCAAAATTGGCCTTAAGAATAATAAGGGAAGAGTCATCTTCAGAGGAAATGATCTTGAAGATCTTAGAGTCGTTGGCTTATAGAGAGATGTGGGAATTTTTGATAATCACTTCAATATCGTTAATGGTAAGGATGAAAAGAAATGGACCTAAATGACTGCCTTGAGGGAGACCGGAGAAAGCAAGGAAGGGGTTAGAGAGGGCAGATCTAAAACGAACGCTGTTGTAGCGGTTTTCCAGGTAAAAAGATATCCACTTTAATAAGATGGATTCAAAGCCAAGGAAAGACAATTTGAAGAGTATTAATGTGCGTGAAATTTTATCAAAGGCCTTACTGAAATCAGTTGAGATAGCATCGACTTCCTTGCCATTTTCTAAGGCTGAAAGGGTGAAGGATACGAATTCAATAAGGTTTGTGGTTGTAGATCTACCTTTGAAAAGTCGTGTTGCTTGGGGGAGATTAAAGACTTGCATTGAAAACTTAAATTATCATACAAAATACTTTCGAAGATTTGACAGTTTGGCAATGGGAGGGTAGTTATATGTCATTCTTCGGACTCTTTTTGTGTATAGGTGTTGTAAAAGAGGTTTTCCATCTTCTTCTTTTCCTTTTTCCGGCGTTGTTATGGTCAGAAGTGTAGGACCATAACCTTCCCACTTAACTGCATTCCTACTGGTCCGCTTGTGGGGTCCGCCGGTTTGACCTCAGAAAGTAGCGGCAGGCTTCCCGGTTTGAGGCCAATCAAATGCTGGTGTTTTTGCATTTTTTTGCACTAATTGTTTTTCGCCCTGCCTTTTTTTTTGTGATACGGGCATGCTCCAGATTTTTTTTGTTTGACCTTACTCTTACTACACCGGTGATCTCCAGTCGTGTCAACCCACTGATTTGCATGTACACTTGTGGGGCAGTTTAATGGTGGTATATGTGTCCCTAGGCTCTTAGTGTTTTCTAAATTGCCTAGATGTGGTTTTAATTTACCTTTGTTTTAGTCGCCTTTTACGACAAGCGAGAGGTATCGCTGCAGGGATATTCTTAACCCGTCCCTGCACGGAATGTAAAAGAGGTTTTCCATATCCGGGGAAATTCACTTTGAGAAAGGGATAGGCTCAAGATTTTTGAGAGAGGTAGAGAAAGAGAGGATGAACACTTTTTAAAAATATAGCCGGCCTCCCGACGGAGCCTCGCTTCTTTTTTCGATGATATCGGGGTTTGGTAAATAGTTGAAATAAGTAGGATTGGGTGCAAAGAAATTATGGTTGAAAGATTGATAGAAAAAGGTGGCAAGGTTGGAAAGTACTGACGATAGTTTGCTGGTGGAATGCGATCGCGCCCTGATCATATTAACAAATTATTGGGTTGTTGTTATTGATGGTTGTTGTACTAGCTAAGCTAAGGAGCTTAATTTTGCGCCAACGTTTGATTGGCGTCTGCGATAGCTTTAAATGTTATTAGCTTTGGTTGGGAACCTGGGTCCTACAGTATCTCCTTCAGAGCTAGCGCGCCAGAATCTCTGTCTTATCAGCTGATAAGAGTCCAGACATAGGAGAAATGGAAAAAATGAAATTTAGCTTCCTCAGTGATGGATGAATATCTGGCGAGAACTTCAGTTGGCAGTGGTGACATATGCTGTGCGCAATTGTTTAAAATAAACTGTGCGTTTTTATGAACGTGTTTTCACGGTTTTTGTTGTCTGTTGTTTTCGATTCATTAGCTATGGAACACTTGTATTGTACTTGATAGGGTTATCAGATAAGCAAAGTTGGAAGTAAAGAAAGAGCATAATTTTCTGCGTTAGGTGAGTTATTTCGATTCATGTTGCTTTTTTTACGTTTATGTATGTAGATATGTGTTAAAATTTGTTTGGGTGATCAAATCACCTCACTTTAAAAACAGCAACACCCTCCTTCTTACGCAATAAAGTGATGTCATTCCTCATCCATATGTATGTTTTTTTCTACTTTGATTTGTCTCGCTGTGTTATACAGTCCCCTTAAATGGGATGTATGGCTTTCATTGATTAACATTTGCGAACCATTATAATTTACGTCTAGGAGTTTTGTTGTTAGTCGCTGTTTCTTCTCTCTTTTCTAAGAAAGTTCTAAGATTTTTTCTTTTGTTGTGTTTCGTGTTAAGTTAAGAGACATAATAGTAATGGGAGGAACGGTATTTCCCTTTGGTTTATTTTTTTTTTGGCAACTAGAGAATCGATGTCTCCATCGTCAAGTTCACAGCCAACACCAGCACGAATGACTTTTAGCGCTGCTTGCATAGTAGGTTGTCAACATTTGGCACATTAAAAATGTCAATTGACTTATTGAGGAAGTTTGATGATTCAGAGAATATATAAATGTTTGCTTAAAGAAATTGATTTTAGTGCCTTTCATTTTTTTTATTTAAATTTCCTAATGTTTTTATATTCCCGTTAGTAACTTTGACTTTGTTTAGCTGTGTGATGCTTATTTAGATGTGCGCTGTAAGCGTTCCTTTTTAAATCAAAGCATGTTCTTTTATAACACAAGTCAATCCTTTTGATTGTTAGTTCTTTTGATTTTGGTCACCGCTAGAGATTGTTTGTATAGTTTTTTCGCTTACGTTTATGCGTTATTTCAATTTGTATACCTTCAGAGTTCATTAGGTTGTGCAAGTGTTAATTTTTCCTTCCTTGATAACAATTCACTGATTTTTTTAACATTTTTCAAGATACCTTCTTTAAACTTTTTATTTCATTTGAGAGTGCCTCATTGTTTTCTATAAATTCGTAGCTTAGTTTAATATCTGATATTTTTTGTCGCATTTTTAGTCTTCTGTCTTGCAAAGCTGGGGTAGGGGAGACTTATGCAAAGAGTTTGTGCCTATTCGTCTGTCCATCCGTACGCATATATCATATATCTGTCTGTCCGTGCGCGTATATCAAACCAAACTTGTCGAGTAGCTATGAGTCTGAAACTTCGCTGTGTTATAGAGTACATGATTCTGAGGTTATAGTTTTAGAACCCTAGCTACTGTGGTTCTTGAGATACAGGTTAAAGTTTGCAAATCTGATCCCATCTTGTTTTTTTTATTTCATTCAGAAGGGTTTGATTATTATTGTTCACCAGTGTTGGTGGTGCACTTGTCAGATTTTCTGCAGACTGATCACGAGATGTTTCAGGAGAACTCACTCTTCGTATTAACTTGGGAAGTGGCCGAGCAGCTATTTCAGTTTGTGTTAGTTTGCCGAAATGTTCGCCATAATGTCTTTTCTACGGGCTGTAAATCTCCATTTCCCTTTTTTTAGTGCAACCATTTTCCGATAACATTATTTAGCATAGCATTAGATAGGGATAGTTAACAAAGTTAAACCTGATATTCTTGAGAAAGATAGGAATCGGGCAAGGAATTGGAAACGAGGTGCCTCTTCAAAATGGGGATGACATAAGACTTTGTCGGATTAATAAGAAGCCCATTATCGACCGACCAATTCTAAATGGTCGACAAATCGTTATTAATACACGAGGTAAGTTCAGGCATGTTGGTTAGAGGTCGAGACAAGAAAAATTGAACATCATCAGCGTAGAGTTGTAAAACTACGTTTTTACACACAGATGGTAAGTCATTGATAAACATACAGAATAATAATGGGCCGCAGATCGATTCTTGTGGGACCGGGCAATAGCCCGGTTTGTTTACCGCTGTTACTTTGTGTCTCTTATTTTTGACCATACTGCTTCTACCCGTCTTGCTTTGTCGTTAGTTTCCGTTTAACCTAGTATGGCAAATCGTTAATGAATTTCCTGGTACTGACGCTCGATACGAGGGTCCTTTACCTTTTCAGCATTGATTTTTTTTTATAAATTTCTTTGCGTTTTGCTTCCGTGAATTTGAAGTGTATTTTGGCAATGATTAAACTATAGGCAGAATCACAATCCATTTCTTTATATTATTTAACATCCGGTATATTGATATGATGACCTCTAACTATCAGCAAATGATCTATTTGGTGCGCGTTACACCATCTAGTGATATCCAAGGAGTCTTGTATTTGAATGTTGTGATTTTCACGATCATATATTTTGAGCTGGCGAAACTTATTGTCCTGTAACTATTATAGTTTGATGAGGTATGGAGGCTTTCTTCTTTTAGTATTACGCTCCTTTCTTTTCCTATTTTCGCGTTGAAATCCCGAAGTAAGTTCTTGTACCGCTGTGATATATAATTTATATTTAATTATTACGTTGAGTACTTTTTTTTCAAAGCTAACAGGTCTGTACAACCCTCCTATAATCCACGAACCTATCTTTAATAGAGTAATTCCAACCCTAAGGTCCGATCGAGTTTACCTCCGGAATATTTTATCCAAAGAAGACTAGCCATCAAGGTGTTAACGATTTTTGAGGCTGTTTTGAATGTGATATTGGGATGGTATATTGGCGTAGTAATGTGAATGTGCGTAGTGAATAGTCACTCGCTCTGTGCCCACCTATGCTATTTTTTTTCATGGGGCAGAGATCCATTAGCCTCTTCTGACTAACATTCCAAGCCAACATTTATTGTTATGATAAACACTAAATTATGACGTGAAATAACTTGACGTGGATTTATAAGGGTAATAATTTGTTCGTTTAGCAATCAACAAAATGTTCACATTCACTGCAATAAATGGAATATACTTGCCTTTAATCGTTCTTCAATATTTTCTCGTTCTGTGCCTTCCAGAACCCTTAATTGCTCATCGGTTAATGAAGATAAATTTGAGGGCATCAGTGGCGGTGGTAATGAATATTGTGCATAAAATTGAAAAGGATTCGGTAAAATCGTTTGCGTCGGAAGGGCTTGTGGTACACTTCTTGAAGTATAATGATTTGTCAAACTAGTACTGCCTAAAATTAAACAATGTGACAATTTTAAAAATGTTTTATGATAAATAAAAATACCATTTTCTGATATATTTGGTGTGGGATTCCCTGAGATAATATTATTCGCAGTTACATTGCCTCTTACAGGTGTTTCAGAATTAACATTATTGCGCAAAATATTGAGTCGGCAAGTGGGACATGTTTGTTGGCGTTGGAACCAGGAACGTAAGCAGCTGGTGTGGAAAATATGCCCACAAGGTAATTTTTTTGAACCTCCATTCATGTCATCCCTAAAAGAGATAATTGGGTATAACAAACATTAAAAATCTACAAAATTAACGAATATGCACTGCATTAAACTCGGATACTATTTACTACGACAATTAACTATTGCAACCAGATTTCTATCCAAAGGGTTTTATTATGATTATTTTAAATCAATTAAAAATGTATCATTTTGATAAAGTGGAAATATTTTTATTTTAATTTAAAGTAATATAATATCTCTAAAATATCTATATTCTGAAGATAATTCCTTAATTTTTTGACATTAGGCAAAAAGGTCTAAAGTTAAAAATTTAAATTTCATTTTGGGTTTTTGATTGGGTTTAACTCAATTTTTGTTCTCTTTCGTTTTGTATTAATACTAGCACAACTGCTTCCCATAGAAATAATTTTGCCTTTAGCCAATAAGTCAGAAAAATGCATATTCGGTTTGGTAAAAACGTCTTAAGTTGATTAAGTCTTTGTGACCGATATCTCTGAAATATTTAAGATTTTTCTAAAAATGAATATAACTTTTTATGCCGAACGGAATAATCAAATAGGAGAATAGCGTGGATATACTTATTTATATTTTGATTTTTTTTCGTTACAATTGAGTTTGAAATGAATATATCCCAGTATGTACTAAATCTTTGGTTTTTGATTTCGACTGACATTATTTTTAATAACAAATTATTAATCGATTATTATAATAACAATATTAAGTGTTGTGCATTATAATGACTGAAAGGTTTCTACTCCTTTCATATTGAATTTAGCT
Organism: Merodon equestris; assembly: GCA_958301585.1. Taxonomy (NCBI): domain Eukaryota; kingdom Metazoa; phylum Arthropoda; class Insecta; order Diptera; family Syrphidae; genus Merodon; species Merodon equestris. The sequence goes on from OY284413.1 coordinate 96,803,373, forward strand.
TATCAAATTCTGGAAACCGTAGTGTGTTATAATTTTTTAATAGAGAGTAATATTAAGAATTCAATAAACTTGTTATCAGAAAATGCTGTATTTGCTCTGCCACTGAAAAACCAGCTTCTGAGTCTTCGCCAGCTCCATCGTTACCTGCTGATGTGCCAAACATTTTCGATTCCGATGATATCGTTATGTTGTTGTTCCAGAAGAAGAAACTAGTGATAGCGAAAGAACGATCTAAACAAATTCATAGCGACAAAAAGTACGTGAGTGTAAGGGTTTTTTTTTTTTCAAGCAATGGAATTACAAAATTTAGCACAATGCGGGCAAAAATGCAGTTCTTTCCTTAAAGAAGACATTAAGAAAGTTATTTTTGACGAGTACAACAGGTTTCTCGCAACAGAAAAGATGACATTTCAAAAAGGAGAAAAGTAACTTATGAATACTTTCTTGAAGTAAACGGTGCAAGAGTTTTTGTGTGTAAGGATGAAAAAGAAAGGTTCATATCAAACATCGTCAAAAATAAAACGCTTAACACATTCGGCATTACGGTGGACGATCAAAGAGGTAAAAAATCTTCGAAAAACAAAAAATCTGAAGAAGGGCTTAATGAAGCCCTGGCTAACAGACAATTTTCTCCAAGCTATGAAAGTCATTACACCAGACGTACAAATGAGAAAAAGTTTTTACCTTCCTATTTAAACTTGCGCATTATGTACGACTTTTAAAAAGAAGGACGAGAGAATTTCGTTGGTCGTTCAATTTATGAGAGTGAATTTCATAAATTAAGACTAGCCTTTAAAAAGCCAAAAGTAGACTCTTACAAGTGCGATACCCTTCACATGTGCGTTCAAAATCTCCAAATCCACCAAGTTAATGCAGCATTTGATGCCACAAAAGCTAATAAGCTTGTAGCACAAGACAGTGCGTAAAAGAAATGCTTCAGCTTCGATCTTCGGCAATGCTTGCCAACACCGTTTGTTGGATCTTCGGTAGAATTTTATAAAATGGACCTATAACCTTACTGTTCACGATAATGGTACCGGAGATTCAACGCACCACACGTGGCATGAAGCTCTAGCTGCTAGAGGGGGGAAATGGAATAGGTTTCCTGCCTATATCCTATATGAAGAAGCTGCCTGATTGCGCTTCTGAGGTAATATTTTACTCAGACACATGAGGGGGACAAAATAAAAACAGTCATGTTGCGGCTATGTTTTTAATGGCTCAAGTGAAGTTTCCCAATTTAACTATAAACCATAAGTTCCTTGTTCCTGGTCATACACATATGGAATGTGACGTCGATCATTTCATTATGATGAAAAAAAAAAAATTAAAACACAAAAGGGTTTGTTGTTTGTAGTTTTTCCCTTAAAATATTACAAATGTTATATCCTGAAATGTATATTATTATATAAAAATAAACAGATATAAAGTTGTAAAGGAATTTATCCTATATCTCTTGAAACACATTTAACTCATAGTAAGAAATGTATGAATTAGCGCTACTAAATAAAGAAAGAAAGAAGAATTAAAACACCACACCTACGATTGGTACGATGCTAGTACGAACAAGTGGGTTATAAAAGCAGTTCCAGGTACACGAAATGCAGCAAGAAGAATTCTTTGATTTTGCCGCTTTTTTGAAGACAATTTTCGTATGCAGCAAAAAAATACAATTAATGAGCAGTTTTCTTGGCAGTGTGCAATTACTCGAATACCTGGAGAATGGCTTAATGAGATATAAATACAATTTAAACAACTCCGAGTTTGAGATTTTAAGCTTCCTTTGAAGAGGAAATAGATGTCTCAAAGATTATCCACTCCAAGCAAAAGGAGAAAAAAAAAAGGATTTGTGCTCTCTTTTAAGCTTGAGCCACCTGTGTTTCACGACTTTTATTAAAATTTACCAACTTCTAACTCCACAATAAATGATGATCCAGATTTGGTAGACTTAAATCATTGAAAAAACGGTACATGCTAATGAATTTGGAAAAATGCATTAACATAATATAAAGGGCTTCACTTCAGAGCTTATTTACCATAATTTTTTCCAGCACATTTAACCGATTTGCAAACAATCTATTTTCAATATGGTTTTACGAAAAACTGTAGTTTCCGACTTAAGAACTTTTTGCCTAACGTCAAAGAACTGTCCCCGCGTTTTCGTATAAGGCGGCTGTGGAAATCTGCCACGCAAAAGAACCATTGTTTCACCAACTCTGTGACATGTTGCGTGGTCCAGCTGAAAATATACTGTACAGGATATCAATTTCAGACAAAATAAGGTTAAGATCATCCACATTATTTGCCAGCTAAGAAAACCGGCGGTAAAACGTTATTAAAAAAAAAAAATACGAAATGACGTCGATTAATCAGTCAACTGGGAGTGAAGTTGTCAAAATGCAATCATCACCATACACAGTACATATATGGGACAAACATATCCATTTGCATTTTCTAAAAAAAAAAACAAAGAAATTGTTAAGTAACACATAATTTTTTTCAGTGTATTGAATGAGGATATGCGATAGTAAAACATAGCGGCACTTTTATCTCTTTCAATGCACTGATGTTCTTGTTTAGGGTTGTTCTTTCATATGCTATCAGTTTTACGGTACGAAATAAATATAGCAAACGCGAGTTTGAGTCCTTCGTTTATGTGGAAAATTTTATTTTAAACGTACAAATCAGATTAAATTGGTATCCGTGCAGGGACGGGTTAAGAATATCTCTGCAGCGATACCTCTCGCTTGTCGTAAAAGGCGACTAAAACAAAGGTAAACAAAAATCACATCTAGGCAATTCAGAAAACACCAAGGTGAGCCTAGGGACACATATACCACCATTAAACTGCCCCACAAGTGTACATGCAAATCAGTGGGTTGACACGACTGGAGATCACCGGTGTTGTAAGAGTAAGATCAAACAAAAAAATCTGGTGCATGTCCGTGTCACAAAAAAAAAAAAAAGGCAGGCCGAAAAAACAATTGGTGCAAACAAATGCAAAAACACCAGCATTTGATTGGCCTCAGCGATGAAGTAATCCCAAACCGGGAAGCCTGCCGCTACGTTCTGAGGTCAAACCGGCGGACCCCACAAGCGGACCAGTAGGAATGCAGTTAAGTGGGAAGGTTATGGTCCTACACTTCTGACCATAACAACGCCGGAAAAAGGAAAAGAAGAAGAAGAAGAAGAAGAAATCAGATTAAATTGGTATGTAGTTGATAATATTTAGTGTGCTTAATTATTGTAAGTTTTAATCAAATAATCATTCTTTTATTTACAACCAATAGAAAATGCCTAGGGGCAAAACACTTTCCGTGGAAGAGAGGATAGGAATCCTCAATCTTAGAAGAAGTGGTTTAACCATTAGGAAAATAGTGGAGTAAATACGGGGGAATAAGAACACTGTCCAAAATTTCTTAAAGGATCCTAATAATTATGGGAAACAAAGAAGATCTGGTCGTCCACCAAAAGTTGACGACCGAGTTAAATGCCAAATCAAGCGTCTAGCGGTTAATAACCAAATAAGTCCTTCACAAATTAGCCTTCAGTTATCTCTTCCAATAACAACAAGAAGAGTCCAACAAATTTTAAAGGAGGATAAATTTCTTAAATATCAAAAGCGCTTACCGACACCTAAGCTGCTCCCAAGACATAAGGAGGCAAGATTAAGTTTTGCCGAAAAACATCAGTTTTGGACCACGGAATGGCAATCCGTCATTTTCAGTGATGAAAAAAAATTTAATATGGACGGCCCTGACGGCGGATAGAAGTATTGGAGAGATATACGCCAGGAACGGGAAACTCGGCACTCGTGAAACTTCCGAGGAGGCTCTCTAATGGTATGGGCTGGTTTCGGATATCGAGGAAAGACCCCAATTTGCATTGTTTCTCATAAAATGAATTCGGAGAAATATGTGGAATTGCTGGACAGTGTTCTTATTGATTTTGGTGAAAGTTTGTGAGGAGAAGACTGGACGTTCCAGCACGATAATGCTGCCATTCATGCCTCGGCATACACAAAGAACTTCTTAAAGTCTCATAACATCCCCACTCTTCATTGGCCTGCAGTAAGTCCTGACTTAAATCAAATAGAAAACTTATGGGGTATACTGTCGAAGAGGGTTTACTCAGGTGGACGACAATTTGAATCCATTTTAGAGCTAAAAACCGTCATTCAGGAAGAATGGCTAAAAGTTGACACATCTACACTGCAAAATTTAGTTAATTCAATGCTTGGTCGTCTGGTTGCAGTTTTAGAAAACAAAGGAGGAAGAACAAATTATTAAAATATGTAAAAAAAATATCAAAACAATTTTGCAGCCTGTAGAAGGGATACTTATTTCGTTTCAAGTAATACAAAATATACGTTCTTTTTATTTAATTAATGAATAACTTTAATTTTCTGTATGCATTTCTTTCTGATTTTATGCCTTTAATTTACATAAAATAAAATTTTTAGAAAAAAATTAAAAAACATCTTTATTTTTAAGTTTTTTACTTGTCCCATATAATTATTTCGCGTACTGTACTCATCGTTGCACACGACAGCACATATATGGCAGAATCTGCAATGTCCGCTAAGAGCAGATACCACAAAGGCAAAGGTCGATGACCGAAGAATAATATTTCCGTATTATATTTGTGACTCAAGAAAAATAAAATATAAGCTGTGAATAAATCAACCGAAGAAGCTGACTGACGATAAGCCTTATTTTTTTTGTTCGATTTTCACTTGCGCGATTTTTTTCATGTAGTAGAGTTCAGCGGCACTTATTTCGGCAGAATCGATCTCTACAATTTGCATATGCCCTTCGCGGCACATAAATTGTTCTTTCGAAGCGGATAAAGCGTGAGTGAATACTTGTCTTGCAGTTGGCAAGATTTCAAACTAGATGAAAGGCGTGCGAAGGCGACTGCAAGCAGTGAACAAGCCAACAAGCAAGTATAATGTGTATCACAAAGTCCAGTGTGCAATACACAGTGCGGGGCCACAACTTGCAGTATGTAAATATTTGTAGTCCGCGATCCCCCAAAATAAAATAAAAACATTTGCAGGGTGCAAAGAATTGTAGCGTTGCTTGAACAATATGTTTCACAGTGCGCGGATTAACAGAATCGGTAAGAAAACTGATTCTTCGAGAAAACAACGCAAGCACCAGGTGTGCGGCACATCTTTTATAATACTTTCTTACAATAATTTGCGATTTACATGTATATTTTTGTATAATTTCATTCGTGAACGCATCTCGAGCACGTTTCCTTTGTTGGTTTATCACCTTTCGGTATTTTCTTCGGGAACGACGAGCTGAAAATTTCTTCAGAAATTGAGGCGGAGTAAAATGTGTACTCTGTTCTGAAGGATTCCACAAATTCGGTGCACAGGAACTCATACAATTTGGAAAACTGTTTCGAAGAGGATCGGGGAGTACGTCAAAAAATAATGGCAGTTCCTAGTGATGGTTTGAAGGCAAAGCACGTGGAGTCACGCATTTCGCAAACATGTATTCTTTGGAGTTCAAGAAAGATGCTGACAATCCTAATCAATCGCTGAGCGTCTTTAGAAGTTCTGCCATGTGTAAGGTCCCAGTAGTTGAATTTAAGCTTTCGGCCATTAAAATCCAAACCATTCCAAATGTTACCTGTTCGAAAGTTTGGTCAATAAAAATGCAACGATCACACATAGCTAATTTGTTCGGTGTAGCTGCAAGACTATTGTGGAATACGTCAACAGAAAGCAATTTCGTGTCCGCATGGATTATTTTAATAAAGCATTATCAAAATCTGTGCTTGTTGATAACTAATTTAAGTCCATATTTGACCAACAGCTAATAAAAGAGGAGTGCGCTGAAGCTACAAGACTATTGCGGAATACGTCAACAGAAAGCAATTTCGCGTCCGCATGGATTATTCTAATAAAGCATTATCAAAATCTGTGCTTGTTGAAGTATAACCAATATAAGTCCATATTTCACCAACCAAAAATGAAGCGAAGCAATCGCTCCCAAACCTCGCACTAATTTTCTATACGGTGCAAGGGCTTCCTCTAATGACTCGGGCTCGTATCCACAACGAATGTGGGTTATTCGACTTACACGTTTTTTGAATCCTTTCTATTAATGAGAGCCAGCACATTGGCAGTAAGTAAGTATAGGTCTAATGTTTTCGCCTCCCGGCCCCTTGACGGTTTTTTTTTAACGGAACAGTCTTCTTTGCTAGCTTGTTCTACATATATTGATTATGCGAGTTTTATGACCGCATCTGTGCATTATTTTAGGTGTTTGGGTTGGAAATTGATCTTGAAATTTTGTTGACCAGATTCGACAGATCACTACCATGGTAGGTTAAGGTAGGTAGGGTGGAGGGTAGATGTAGTTTAGTTCTAATTAAAATAAGCAAAAAAAAAAATATATACAAAAAAAAATTAGAAAATATAAAGACAAGAAAGAAAAAGATAAAAAAAAAATATTACAAAACAAAAAAGAGATATATACATATATATATATACAGTGGTAGACATTCGTTTATACGCATTTACATTTTTTCAAATAAATGTTCTAGTACTGGACTATTTCTAAGAATTTAAATTTGATACATTTACGTCTTTATTGCCATCAGTTTTAGGAATGTGAATCAACAGTAATCTTTTTTGTAACGGGACTTTCCGCGTTGTACCAAGGGATTTATCTATCGTATGTATTGTTTGTGTATTATTTTCCTAGGACATTCGTTTATACGCATTTGCATTTTATTAGGGAATATAAAAAATCTGTGTGTAAAAAAAGGGGTTGACCGCCCGAGAGTCCCAGCAAACACTTACATAGGCTCAGCAACCTACTTTCACTTCAATTGGGTCACAAGATCCTTAATAGGGGCTGTAAAAATAGGGAAAACCGCTAATAAGCAATTTATTATCGAAAAAAGGATAAAAAGGGTTCAAAATAACCAGGCATATTGCTTATCAGCGGTTTTCCTTATTATTTGAACAGCTCTGTTTATTATCTCGCGGCCCAACATACCACACCATAATTGTGCAGTTGCCGTCCACAGTCTTCTCGGTCAAATTCGTGATGAAGCTACAAAAAACCGTTTATCAGCTCGGCAAATTAGAGCAAAATTAGATCTTCCCGTTGGTGCTCGGCATATCGCACGTGTTTTAAATGCTTCTAATATCAAATGGACAAAACTCAAAACCAAACCACGTTTGACTAAGTGCCACAAAGTAAAAAGATTGGAGTTTGCCCGTAAGTACATGTCCTGGACCCACGAATGGCGAAACGTAATATTTTCTGACGAGAAAAAATTTAATTTGGACGGGCCGGACTGCTACAGCTGCTATTGGCATAAATTGAGCCAACAAAATGTGGTACGGTCCAAACGCAATTTCGGGGGCGGAACTGTTATGATATGGGGAGCTTTTTCTTATTATGGAAAGACGCCTGTGTGCTTTATTACAACAAAAATGGATTCAAAAGCCTACACGGAGTTGTTGGAAGATGTTTTAGTAACGTATTATGAAGAAGAACCGGAAAGAGACTTCATTTTCCAGCAAGACAACGCTTCCATCCATGTTTCTAGGCAGTCGAAAGAGTGGTTTTCCTCAAAAAACATTGAGCTACTTGAATGGCCGGCATGTAGTCCTGATTGTAACCCTATCGAGAACCTTTGGGGCATACTTGCTGGTAAAGTATATTCCAAAGGGAAGCAGTACAATAGCGTATCCGAGCTCAAAAATGGAATTCGTCAGGCTTGGCTTGAAATTGGACCCGATACTCTCCACAAGTTAATCGATTCTATGCCAAATCGTGTTTTCTCAGTCATCGAGTACAAGGGAAGTCACACAAAGTATTAGACAGTATGAAAAACAATAACTGTAATATTTATAAAAACACAAACTTAAGTGCGCATAAACGTATGTCTACCCCAATTTCCTAATTTTTATTAAAAAAAATGTTTTCAATATTATTGAAGTTGTTTTTTGTTTTTTTTTCAATAACTGAGAATGAAAGAAATATTTTGGGGCTATTAAAACCAAAAAAAAAAGTTATTACAGAAATAATCGCAAAAATGCGTGTGCGTATAAACGAATGTCTACCACTGTATTATGTATATATTTTTGTACATATGAATATATTGGTCAATGTAGGGTAGGGTAAGCTTAAGCTAGTTCAAGTTAGTTTTAAGTTTTATAATTAAAAAAAAGGGAAGATACGATGCTCAGTTTTTTTTTTTAATATGATTTTTCTTAGCTTTAATTGTTCTCTTATTTTAATCATTATATGTTAATAATAAAGCCGAGCACCGTGGGTCTAGTTTGTCGCACGATGAACGAGTGCGGATCTCGATAACACCAACGTCATTGAATGTTCATTTTCGCGGCTCCTCCCCTCGACGGGGAAAACCCCACGTACACTTGCTTTGAAAAAGCTTCTCGGCGCTCGCCGTACGCAATCGGAATCCAACTGTAGATCCCGTTCACTTGTGTGAAAAAACATAAGTGAATGAGAGAAGCTTGGCTTTGGCTCTGCTGTAGTGCCAGCTAAGAAAGCCGAACGGCATAATATTAAGTTGTTGTGCTTACTTTAGTATCCGTATAGGGTTAGTAAGGTATTTTAAGTTCATTTCATGCCCCTGAAGGGGCGCTATATTAGTTTAATGCAAACCTTCACAAAAAAAAAAAAAAAAAACTTAATTAACTTAGCGACATGGTGAAAACAATTAAGAAGAGGGTGGAGGGTTGTGGTATAGGGCAATTCCGATATTGGATTTTCTGATGTGAAGGTCGAAAAGATTGGTGTTAGCTTTGTGCAGCATTCTGGACATTGGTTGATGGCCATAATTTGTTCGATGAGTATTTATACGGAAATGGCCTATTGGCCTTAAGGGGAATCATGTAGTTTTTAAGGGATTGGAGATTGATTAATTTTAGACGATCCGTATAAGGTGTTAAATTAAGGGGTTCAGCCCATTGAACGCCATGAAGAGCAAAATGGATGAGCCTACGTTGAATAGTTTTAATACGCGTAGTGTGAGATTCGTAAGAGGGGGACCAGACTTGACTAGCTTTTTCGAAAAGTGGGCTAAGGACGGTAATGTATAATGACATCGTAACGTAAAGATACGAGAATTATTTGGACGAACGTTTCACGAAACCGAGGGCAGAGTTGGTACGTTTGATAATCTTGTCAGTATGGAGGCGAAAGTTAAATTCGCAGTCGCAAATGAGGTTAGCTTAGGTTAAATAAGGGGAGTGTGATGATTGAGCATCACTTCCGCTCGGAGGCCAAAGAGCCCATTGTGATTCCCTTCTTTGTGGAGTACACATACAATTAACCTTTAGATTAATTAAATTTTAGAAGATCCGATAATTTGAATTTGCTACGTCCGCAATCTCTGTGAAGAATCTTTGGCCCAGCGAAGCTAGGCGCCGATTCTGGAGAGCTGGCAAAGCAGATCTTGGATCGTCTCGGTTTCTTTCTCATCGCCCCAGCTCCGACAGAGATCGCTGGATCCCGAATTCCATTTCCGGAGCATTGCTCCGATGGGACAGTGCCCTGTGATCACTCCGACGAGCATACGGGTCGGGTTTCGGTCCAGCGCCAAGAGCTTCTTTGTTTTTCCGATATTGAGCTCTGGCCACTTTGATCTTGTTGCATGGCTGTCGTTTCTTGTAAGCCAAGACGAGTTGGCTTCTTTTATAATCGTGTCATTTATGATCTGGTATAATGCACTGATCGATAATGCAGTGACGTGTCCGCTTCGCTGATGTCCATTTCAGACCCTTGCTTGGCCAATTCGTCCGCTGTTTCGTTTCCTGCGATTGAGCTGTGGTTCGGGACCCAGCAGAGTTTGACTTTATGATGTCTGATGGACTTCAGTGAGTCGCGACATTTCATGACAGCCTTTGATTTCTTTTTACAGGATCCTATTGAAACTCGTGGTCGTTGATCACGGCGTTTGATAGCCACTCGTCTCTGTCGGGGAAAAGGATTGATATTCTGAGAGAGAAGTCATTTTGGGGAGAAATATAGTCGGTCGTAGCTGCGAAGATACTAGAACCATGTATCTTTCCCAGGTCATCTATTATTCTGAGTATGGCCGCATGTCCATAGTTGGCTTGTTTCCACAAAGAGGACTCCCTTAGTCTGAGAGCGCTTTTTGCAGCGCAGCCTTTTATGAATAGATCCAGAGGAAGGAAATGAAGTATCATGTCCACTCCTGCTTGCGGGGTGCTTCTCATAGCTCCCGTTGTACAAACAGCGGCTGACCTTTGTACTTTGTTGAGCATGTTCATAGCTTTTCGTGCTGCTAGCAGTCCACCAGACTAGGGCCCCATCTTTTCCCGAAGGCCTTTTTGCATGCATAAAAAGCATTCAATCCTTTGTTCATCCTTTCCTCCAAGTTGAATGGAGTACCCTCTAACTTTGATACCAAGTAGTGAACCTGTTAAGGTCAGTTTGGAGAGAGCAGGAGTCAACAAGGGAAGATACGTGTTTAAATATTTTCATATCATTGGCATTTATAAAGACTGAGAATTCAGAATAACGCTCTCAACATCATTAATTGTTAGAATAAATATCAATGGGCAGAGATGACTTCCTTGGAGGTAGCATTGATTGGATCAGAGATAGAAGATCTAAAAATAACGTTATATTGACGATTTTCTAGATAAGATTTGATCCATGAGATAAAGCCGGGACGGAAACCGAGGATAGTGATCTTGAGGAGAATAATTTGCTGAGATATTTTGTCAAAGGCCTTGCTGAAGTCAGTGTTTGAAAGCAGTGAAGGGTAAAATAAAATGGTTCGCGCACATTTTTAAAACTATGGCAGGCAGACAGTCAGTACCGGGAGTGTAGTCGTCCTTTAGGTTGCATATTTTTCCGGTGATTAGGTCGGGAGATATATTCAGTGGGACAAGAGACGTTTGGAGGGCAGTCTTTCAAATATCGAAACTAGTCGAGATCGGGTTGAAGATCGATGAATGATTGACTGAAGAAATGAGCAAAGAAGTTGACGATTATTTCGGGCTCGTTGGAAGTGTTATTGAAAAAATGAAATGTAGCGGGATAGTTATCGGTTTTTCTTTTTGGATTAATGAAGTAGAAGAAACATTTGGGGTCGCAGATAAAGATGGATTGCATTCAGTTCAGGTTTCGGAGGTAGAGTGAATGATTAAAAATAAAACAAAAGGCATATTCACCCTTGTAGCTTACTATTTCTAGTGTTGGTTTTTTTTTTTATATAATTCGTGCAGGTTCAAGAGTGTACGCTCTTATGACGTTTGTCACACAACCTGGACGGGGTGCAGATGGTTTGTGTCGAAGATGTCCGTTCACTACTCTCCCGGGGGTGGTTGTTTTGGGATTCCAGAGATTCGACTGAATTTGTCGCGTTGTTTGTAGTTTTACAGTCATATTATTCCATGCCATTAAGATGTTATATTGGAAATGCACGCGCACTGCGCAGAGTATGAATTTTGAAATGAACTTATACTGCGAGTCTTATGCATTCGTCAGCATTTTTTGATCATCTCACAACTGGTGTTGTTGCACATTTTTTTTTTCCGTATAGGAATTGTTCTTGGCTATGGTCAGACTTGAACTACAGACCATTGCACCACTACCGTTGTTTTTACCGTGTAAATATATTGTTAAGTTTGTTTACATAGTTGCTATATATGTAAATACTCAAAATCATGTTATACACATAATCTTTGCCTGTTGGTTTCGCCAATTAATTGATTTCTTTTGAGCTCATCAAGTTTCTTTGATGAATATTTCTTTGTTATATTGACGTTCGGTGTAAACCATATTTCCAAACTCTTCAAAAAATATGAAGATTAGATCTAACGATGGAAATTCGCATCGCAACTGATTTCCAACCGTAAATTCGGAGTGGTAAAAATAAGAAGAAAACTAGTACATTTTCTTATGTTTTATTTATTAAAATAATACGATCACAGACTTCATAGAGCTAAAATTAAACATTTAAACCGCATCATAACTTCAACAATACAAATCACAAATATAAAGAATAATAATAATTTTAATGGGTGGGATGTACTTGACGGATTGACAGCAAATTATCAATATTTGGCTTCAGATTTGTAAGGAATATCCGCAAATCTCCCCGTTCCGTGAAGTTCATTCTGCTCCTTTTATTTTTTATTAAGTTTGTAACAACACTAAAACTTTTTTCGACAAGGTTAGCAATTTCACCTTCAGCTCCTCATTGATGCTAAGTTTGAATAGCTCCTCTTGTAATACCACATTCGACACATCCGTTTCATCAAATGGATTTATGATCCATGGTGGTATTTCCACCGTGAGAATATCTTCAAATCTGTTTTTGAAGTCATGAACGTATGTCTGAATATCCACATCAAGACATTCTGCCTGTGATAAGTATGGAAACTGGGAGAATTCGTGCCGACTAATATTTTGCTTCATAAATTTAAATTTTCCAAGAAAAGCCGAAATTACACCCTTTGTTTTTATTAAATTTAGGCTGTCCTCTTGTAACTGCAAGTTAATGTCATTGAATTTTTTGAACAAATCTGTCAAATACGCGATGTCTGCTTTCAATTTGATCAGGATTTCTTTTTGGATCTTTACTTTCCAGAAACTCTAAGACTGATTCAAAAAGTGAGTAAAATCTTGTTAAGCATGCACCTTTCGACAACCAGCGTACTTCAGTATGTAAGAGTAATCGTTGGAAGTCTTCATCATTTTCGTCGCACAATTGTGCAAACAATCGGGTATTCAACGCATTGCTTCTTATTTTATTAACTGCTTTAATCACAAATTGAAGCGATTGGTGCAATCTATCACTAAAATTTTTCGCTACTAGGTGTTATCAATGGGTGATACAGTGAATTGCAGTTTCTTCTGATACAATTATTTTAAGATGGCTTATAAACCCACGATATTGCCCGAACATGGCAGGAGCTCCATCTGCTGCCACCGAAATTATGTTTGTAAATTAAATCGATTTTTCCTTAAAAATATCACTCAGGACATTAAATATTGATTCGCCCTTAGTACATGCCTCTAAAGTTTTCGCGAATAGCAGCTCTTCATAGATTCCTTCGTCCATAACAAATCAAACGAATGCCAATATTAATGCTTCATTTTACCAATATTAATGCTTCATTTTACCAATATTAATGCTTCATTTTACCAATATTAATGCTTCATTTTACCAATATTAATGCTTCATTTTACCAATATTAATGCTTCATTTTACCTGGTAATAAGGTAATAAGTTGACTCGTCCAGTTGAATAGAAAAATTAGTTCTTTGCAGATAATTACACAAGAAGCTTTCAATATCAGAGCTCATTTCATCAATGCGTCGTTGTACAGTGTTGTTACTCAAAGGCATTCTTTTGAGTACGTCAAATGGAAGTTTGTGCAGAACAGTTTTTAAAACCTCTTAAACGGCGGGTAAAATTAACTGTTCTGATGGTGTGCGGTTTCCCAGATTTCACTATAAGCAATGAGATATTGTAAGATGCCCGCGACCCATCATCGTTTTTTGAGACGTTGAAGCGAACATACTGTGCACGGTGGAGTTCTGTTCATATTTTTTTTTCAATGCTTGAAAATATTTTAAATCTTTGCCAGAATTTTTTTTTCAGAATGATATTTTCTTAGATGATCTTTGAGCTTCGATGGTTTCATAGAGTCATTGCTCAAAAGTTTGTTACATAAAAGGCATATGGGCAATCGTTTGTCTGCCGTTGATGGGAGAAAACCAAATTTCAAATAATCAACACTGATCAGTTACCTACCCGTAAAGAAAAAAAAAATGTTTGTTTTAGTAATCATAAGACGATTTTAACAGGATATGGCTTTTTTAACAGAATAGGAATATGAGCAATAAACCGTTAAGACCCATAAAGAGGTTCTCACAAAACGGCTTCTTCTTCTTCTTTTCATTTTTTCCGGCGTCGTTATGGTCAGAAGTGTAGGACCATAACCTTCCCACTTAACTGCATTCCTACTGGTCCGCTTGTGGGGTCCGCCGTCTCACAAAACGGCTTGATCTTCTTCTTTTCCTTTTTATCCCGGCGTCGTTATGGTCAGAAGTGTAGGACCATAACCTTCCCACTTAACTGCATTCCTACTGGTCCGCTTGTGGGGTCCGCTTGTGGGGTCCGCCGGTTTGACCTCAGAAAGTAGCGGCAGGCTTCCCGGTTTGGGATAACTTCATCGCTGAGGCCAATCAAATGCTGGTGTTTTTGCATTTGTTTGCACCAATTGTTTTTCGGCCTGCCTTTTTTGCGTGTTGAAATTGGAATGTTGATTGATAACGCCTTTTGGACGGGGTTCAAAGGATCTCTCCTTTGAACATGGCAATACCAACTGAGTCGGTCGCGCTCTATATTTCTTGTGATGGTTTCTTTTACGTGGAGGCTTCCTCGGATCTTTGAACTTCTAATTCTGTCACGCTTTGTTACTCCCGCTGTCATGCGAAGCATCTTCATCTCAGTTGCCGTTAATTTGCTCTCATACTTTTTGTGCATTGTCCAGCATTGTGAACCGTATATGAGCGCCGGACGTACAACTGAAGTGTAGAGCCTTCCTTTCAGCTTAGGGGGCATTTTTCGATCACAGAAGATGGCGGAGTTTTCCCGCCACTTCATCCACCCTACGCTTACGCGATGTTTGATGTCGTCATCACAAGTTGCTTCTCTATTAATCATAGATCCCAGATATTTAAACTTTTCACACTTGGGAAGCACTCTTCCATTCAAGTAAATGTCTGGAATAGGCTGATGAGGGTCAGAGAACGGGCAGCACAGATACTCTGTCTTCTTTGAACTAATACGATACCCGTGTCCCTCAAAAATGTCCACCCACACATCAAGTGCTCGTTGTAGGGACGCCTGATCATCACTTATAATGGCCCCATCGTCAGCAAAGAATAGCTGGTGTACATTGGGGTCCGTCACTTTTCCTTCAAGCAAGCAATCAAGGACTGCTATAAAAAGCAGTGGGCTGAGGACGCTCCCTTGGTGTACACCGACTTTGATTGCGAACTCTTCGGTGACTCCTGCGGTGCATCTTACTCTTGTCGTTGCTCTCTCGTACATGTCCATAATTACTCGCACGTAGGTTTCTGGAACTCCTTTTTGTCTTAGCGCTACCCATAAAAGATCTCTTGGTTGCCGGTCAAAGGCCTTCTCGAAATCAACCAACACCATATGCAAGTCCTTTGAAGAATCACGATGCTTTTCCATCATGATCCTTATACTTTGGATTGCATCTGTTGTTGATTTACCCGAGACAAACCCGCACTGGTCATCAGATAGTCGTATTATTTTTCGCAGTCGGCTATCTAATACCCGTTCAACGATCTTCATGGTGTGCGACATCAGCTTGACAGAACGGTAGTTATCACAATTTCGCGTATCACCCTTTCCTTTGTGCAATGGAGGAAGATAGCTTTCCCTCCATTGATTAGGCATAGTGTCGCCTCTCATAAGTTTAGAGATAAGAACCATGAGCCATCTAGACCCGATGTCTCCCATCTTTTTCGAGAACTCAGAGGGTATCCCGTCCGGCCCAACAGCTTTTCTTTTCTTGGAGTTTTTAACCGCGTACCGAACTTCTTCGACTGTGATGTCGGGTATTTCGGCATGATTCGGGGCGGCTCTTGGAAAGTACACTCGGGGAAACTGTTCGTTCAGAAGTTCCTCGCAATACTGTCGCCATCTGTGGAGAATTTTTTCGTCTTCCACAAGGAGTTGGCCTTCAGTATTGTTAATAAACTTTGGGAAACGAATCTTCTGAGCATTTCTTCTTCTCTGGGCGCCTATCTTAAAGATATTTGCTCCTTTGTTCAAATTGTTTTGTCGAAGCTCCTGGGTAGCCTGGTTCCTGTCAGACGCGGAAGACGATATTTCTTCCAACTCCTGATAGAGGCCTTCCATGCTTTTCGCTTTGAATTCGGCGCATTTTTTCTTCGCGATACCTTTGCAACATCTATGTACATATATAAAATGCTAATGTTCGTACGTAAAGACAGGGTTTTCTCTATCACCACCTACTCCAATCAACTTCCCGTTGGGGTGGTAAATACCCCTTGGTCTCCAGGTGGGAGTAAGGGAGTTTGGTCGCGGTGGGTGGCGAAAATGTGAAAAAAATATATATCTGTCCTTTTCTAACTCATAAGGACTTCCGGAAAAATCTCAAAATTTCTGGAATGATCCAGAAATTTACAAAATGAGTGCAAACTGTTATTATCAATTTGGAATATTCTAGGAAGTTCTAAAAATTTCTGGAATGATCTAGAAAGTTCAAAAATGTGTAAAACTGTTATTATCGATTTGGAATGTTCTAGAAAGTTCTAAAAATTTCTGAAATGATCTAGAAAGTTCAAAAATGTGTAAAACTGTTATTATCGATTTGGAATGTTCTAGAAAGTTCTAAAAATTTCTGAAATGATCTAGAAAGTTCCAAAATGAGTGCAAACTATTATTATCGATCTGGAATGTTCTAGAAAGTTCTGAAAATTTCTGGAATGATTTGGAAGCTCAAAATTGTGGACGAGTGTTATAATTGATCTAGAAGACATCAATCAAAGTGATGTACATCTAAATATTCTGGTACTAGAAATTTCGATGTTCGATGGTATATAAACCCAAATTCAGTGACTTCGTCAGTTAAATTGTGTTGGCAGTCGAGTGAAGATCAATTGGAGACAAGAGTGAATAGTGCCCAAAAAAATTCAAGTGATTTTGACAAGTGAAAAAGAACAGACTATTTGAATGTTCTAGAGTGTTCTAAAACTAGAAATTTCGATGTCTGATGATATATAAACCGAAATTCAGTGACTTTTCGTCAGTGTTATCATCGTAACAATCAAGAGATTAATTTTGAGTAACCTTATAACATTATATATACACAATGCCAAAGCGTAGGAAAGTTTTTTCAAAATCTAAAGTGAATTCAATAAGAAGGAAAGTAACACGTCAAAATGAAACAGAAGAACAAAGGGAGAAACGGCTTTCGAATATTCGTAATGGAGTGAAAAGAATTAGAGGAAATCAAACGGAAGAAGAAAGAGCACGCACTAACGAAGAAACCCGATCCCGAGTAAAATCGATTCGAAATCGTCAATCTGCTGATCAATGTGAAATGGAAAAGAGAAAAAGTAAAGCACGAATGGCCATTCTACGCCAACAACGAGCTGCTACACGTGAAAGTTTAGAACTTCAGGCGTTCCATTATGATTGCAAAAAAAAAAATACAATGAACATCCAAATATTGTCATCGGAAAAATGGATACAATATGCAAGTATTGTCATGCACAGAAATTTAAGGGAGAAATTTCTGGTATGTACTACTCAAGTGCTAAAGTCAATTTACCAGCATTAGCTGTACCACCACCAGAATTACTTGCATATATGAATGAATGAAGAAACACCAGATTCCAATCATTTTCTACAAAATATACGTCGGTACAACTGTTGTTTTCAAATGACTTCATTTGGAGCAACCTTAATAAATTTCAGCCCAGTTTTCAGAGTTCAAGACAAAATTTATCACCGAGTAGGGTCACTTATGACGATGTCTAATGAAACTACAAAGTTTCTTCAAGTATACTTTATTGGTAACGAAGAACTTGAAATAGATCAACGTTGCTCTCACATTAAGGGACTAAAACGAGACATTATTCAAAAATTACAACGTCTACTTCATAATCATAATCAACTAATCAATGTGCTTAAAACTTCTCTAGACCAAATGGTTGCAGACAGTTATAAGATCGTGATTCGAGCAGATAAAAGACCAGCCGGTCAACACGAATGTTCAATGCACCTCAAACGAACATAGTTGCTGAATATAGTCGTCGTGATATTATTATTCAACGCCGGGGTAATCAATTGCAACGTATTGCTGAAACACATCGTAGTTATGATGCACTACAGTATCCACTATTTTTTTGGCAAGGTGAGGATGGTTATAACTTTAATAATCAACAAATCGATCCAGCTACAGATGTCGATACTAACAAAAAAGTATCAGCTATGCAATTTTATGCGTATCGAATTATGACTAGAAATGGTGAATATAACCATATTCTAAATTGTCGGCAGTTATTTCGGCAGTTTATTGTAGATATGTTAGCTAAAATTGAGACGGAAAGATTAGAATTTATTCGCCATAATCAACGAAAGTTGCGATCGGATGAATACATTCATTTAAGAGATGCTATGATGAATGATGGAAACGTCGATAACATGGGAAAATTGGTTATCTTGCCATCTACGTTTACTGGAAGTCCACGTCACATGCATGAATATGCTCAGGATGCGATAACTTATGTCAGAAAACACGGCCGACCAGATTTATTTATAACATTTACATGTATGTAATTCTTCATGGGTGGAAATAGACAGGTGGCAAACGATCGACATGATATTGTTGCCCGAGTTTTTCGTCAAAAACAAATTAAATTTATTGATGTAATCGGCAAACATCAAATATTTGGTGCTGTTATCTGCTGGATGTTTTCAATTGAATGGCAGAAACGAGGATTGCCACATTCTCACAACTTAATTTGGTTTCAAAATAAAATACAACCGAATCAAATAGATGACATCATCAAGGCTGAGTTTCCAAACCCGGAAGAAGATCCTGATCTTTATAATATAATAGTGAAAAACATGGTTCATGGCCCATGTGGTGAACTAAGTAGAAGTTCTCCGTGCATGAAAGATGAAAAATGTACGAAACGTCATCCGAAGCCACTTTTGAACGAAACAGTCACCGGCGAAGACGGATATCCGAAATACAGACGTCGATCACCAGAACAAGGCGGATTTACAGCTGAAATTAAAATACGAGGCAATGAAAAAATTCAAATCAACAATCAATGGGTAGTTCCATACAATCCACTTTTATCCAAAATGTTCAATGCTCATATCAATGTTGCATACTGTAGTTCTGTCAAATCGATTAAATATATATGCAAATGTATTAATAAAGGCAGTGATATGGCTGTTTTTACGGTAACAAAAAAAAAAAAAAAACATGATGAGATAGTACAGTATCAAATGGGTCGTTATATTAATACCAACGAAGCGATTTGGCGAATTTTAAGTTTTCCAATTCACGATCGAGATCCGCCGGTTCTCCATTTATCCGTCCACTTAGAAAATGGACAGCGTGTGTTTTTCACTACAGAAACGGCACAAAAAGTTGCGACAGAACCACCAACATGAACAACTTTAACAGCGTTTTTTGAACTATGCCAGAAAGATCCATTTGCTAAGACTTTACTTTATTCAGAAGTACCAAGCTATTATACATGGGATACAACAAGTAAACAATTTAATCCTCGAAAACGTGGAATGCCAGTAGAAGGACATGATGGATTATTCAACAGTAACACAATAGGACGAGTCTACACAGTGCACCCAAAAAACGCTGAATGTTTCTATCTGCGTTTATTACTACACACTATTCGTAGCCCAACGTGTTTTGAAGACCTAAAAACTATCAATGGTTACATTTGTGAAACATATCGCTATGCACGTCAAAGATTAGATCTAAAGGGTGTTTTTTATAGAGGTATAGAACTTTGAAATGGAATAAACCAAAGATGATTTTTTTAAATTGACATAAAATTGACTTTATTCAAAAGATAATCTTCTAACATTATAATTTAAATATAATTTCTGGCATATGACCGCCACGGCTGGCTCGGACGCCAAACGGCTGGCTCGAAGGTCCAAATTTCGATGATTTTTTCCAACATTTGTGGCCGTATGTCGGCAATAACGCGGCGAATGTTGTCCTTCAAGTGGTCAATCGTTTCGGGTTTATCGGCGTAGACTAGCGACTTCACATATTCCCACAGAAAATAGTCAAGCGGCGTTAAATCGCACGATTTTGGAGGCCAATTCACGGGTCCGTAACGTGAAATTATGCGGTTACCAAACGTTTCCTTCAATAAATCAATTGTGGCACGAATTGTGTGACATGTTGCGCCGTCTTGTTGAAACCACAGCTCCTGCACATCATGGTTGTTCAATTGATGAACGAAAAAGTCAGTAATCATGGCTCTATAGCGGTCACCATTGACTGTAACGTTCTGGCCAGCATCGTTTTTGAAGAAGTACGGACCAACCCATAAAGCACACCAAACAGTCAAGTTTTTGTGGATGTAACAGTGCCTCAACATACACTTGAGGATTATCTTCACTCCAAATACGGCAGTTTTGTTTATTGACGTATCCATTCAACCAAAAGTGAGCTTCATCCCTAAACAAAATTCGCTTATGAAAATTGGGATCAACGGCAATCTTGTTTTGGCCGGTCATATGCCAGAAATTATACTCAAATTATAATGTTAGAAGATTATCTTTCGAATAAAGTCAATTTCATGTCAATTTAAAAAAATCATCTTTGTTTTATTCCATTTCAAAGTTCTATACCTCTATAAAAAATACCCTTTACTAGAAAACCATAATCATTGGGAGTTAGCTATGATCGAAGCAGTCCAAACGGCAACAGCGAATCAAATTCGTGAGCAATTATATTAACTACATGTAATTCTTCTAATCCAAATCGACTATGGCTAAAATATCGAGAATATATAAAACACTGGCCAAAAACCATTAACTAATGAGTTATGTAATGTTGTTGAAACACCCGAACAACTTATAAATGAAGTATATCCAAATATTGCTGAAAATTATACCAATTCAGAATAGTTACGCGAATGAATTATTCTAGCCACGAAAAACGACATTGGCCACGACATCAACAACATCATCCAGGAAATGATTCCGGGGGAAGAGAAAATTTACATGTCAATTGATACAATGACTGATGAAGTAGAAAGCGTAAATTTTCCTACTGAATTTTTAAATTCATTAAATGTTCCAGGAATGCCATTACACTGTCTCAAATTAAAAATTGGTTCACCAGTTATTTTATTACGAAATCTGAACTCGCCGAAACTGTGTAATAGTACTAGACTCTGCATCAAACAGCTACAGAATAACATTATCGAAGCCAGTATAATGACCGGTAAAGAAAAAGGACAGATAGTATTTATACCACGGATACCTCTCGCTTGTCGTAAAAGGCGACTAAAACAAAGGTAAACAAAAATCACATCTAGGCAATTTAGAAAACACCAAGGTGAGCCTAGGGACACATATACCACCATTAAACTGCCCCACAAGTGTACATGCAAATCAGTGGGTTGACACGACTGGAGATCACCGGTGTTGTAAGAGTAAGATCAAACAAAAAAATCTGGAGCATGCCCGTGTCACAAAAAAAAAAAAAAAAAAAAAAAAAAAAAAAAAAAAAAGGCAGGCCGAAAAACAATTGGTGCAAACAAATGCAAAAACACCAGCATTTGATTGGCCTCAGCGATGAAGTAATCTCCAACCGGGAAGCCTGCCGCTACTTTCTGAGGTCAAACCGGCGGACCCCACAAGCGGACCAGTAGGAATGCAGTTAAGTGGGAAGGTTATGGTCCTACACTTCTGACCATAACAACGCCGGAAAAAGGAAAAGAAGAAGAAGAAGTATTTATACCACGGATACCTTTAATATCAAATGGATTGCCCTTTACTTTTAAACGCTTACAATTCCCGGTGAAGTTGGCTTTCAGCATGACTATCAACAAAGCACAGGGCCAAACATTCCAATATTGTGGCGTTGACTTAAAGGAACCATGCTTTGCACCTGGCCAATTATACGTCGCATGCCCATGAGTAGGATCCGAGTCAGTCGAATAGGTACAATGCTGATGATGCGCTTGTGCCTTTGACCGGTTGCCCAATGCATTGTGCGCTTGTGCCTTTGACCGATTGCACAATGCATTGGACTAAATATTCAAAATAGCTGATCTATGGTTATGGGAATTTCGCAATGCATGTACGTGATAGAGGGGATAATATTCCTGCGACAAATTGTATAAAAGGAAAGGATTGAAAGGAAGGAGGAGCAGTACAAAATACGGCAGTGTAAAAGTGTTATTCAATAAAAACGTAATAAGTACCATAAAACCGAATTTTTACTCGCTCCGTTAGATACTCTTCTCCCAATAAAAGGGAAAGCACGGTATCTTACGCACAACATTTGGTGGCAGCGGTGGGATCCACGGAAAAGGATTCCGCTACCAACATATACGTGTTCAAAACTCGATGCGTTTCTGGGGCTATACACCAGAAAGTTTAAAGTGAAAAGTGATAAAAGTGCAAAGACCCAAGAAAATAAGACCTGGCGAATTCCTAAGAGGACGCCGGAGGCAAAGTTTGGGCAGTGGAAAAAGACCAGGGGTAACAACCATCTTTAGGGCGTGAAGCCTACCTGGCAATAACAACAACAGCAGCAGAAAAAATATCAACGACAACAGCAGCAGAAAAATATCAACAACAACAGCAGCAGAAAAAAATATCAACAACAACAGCAGCAAAAAAAAAATATCAGCGACAACAGCAGCAGAAAAATATCAACAACAACAGCAGCAGAAAAAAATATCAACAACAACAGCAGCAAAAAAAAAAAAATATCAGCGACAACAGCAGCAGAAATAATAACAATAATAAACGTAAATATTATCCTTTAGTTTTATATATGTACATAGTTTATATTGTTTTTGTTATTTTTTGACTCTTACACTCTTAATATCTTATTGTTACTTTTGACTCTTCACCGTCTGCGCAAACATTTTTAAACATTTTTACCCGACGCAACGCCCAAACTTTAGAGCTATTCAAAGCCCTACCTTTCTTTCTCCAATACACTGACCCCATAACACTTTCCAAAGCATCCACCATGGAAACCAAAATTTCTCTGAATGACGTCAATAGCTTCATTCCTGCTTTTGATGGCAAGCCCGCTGAACTATCAAAATTCATTGAGTGCGGTAACACCCTATTCTCCTATATAAAAGAGGAAATGCAGCACAAGTTGTTCCTCAGCATTGTTAGGACTCGGCTCCAAGGCCCCGCCTTTGAGCTGATAAGGCACAAAGAATTGGCAACATGGAAGGATCTGGTAACTGAACTGCAATCCCAGTTTAAGGAACACAGATCCCGCACTTCGGCGCAGAACCAGCTTCTGGCAGCCAAGCAAAACACCAGAGAAACGATAAAAGAATATGGTGACAGACTTTCTTTGTTACTTCTCACGCTTGACTCAGCCACATATGACAGTTCCAATGAAAAGGCCGTCCAAGACTTCCTTATCCAAGAAAACCACAGACTTGCTTTGCAAACATTTGAAGATGGAATTACGAATCCTAGTTTAAAATTGCTAGTAAAAGCCCACAATGCGAATCAATTAAAAGAGGCTATATCTTACGCCATCGATCAATCTCTTCGCATAAGTCACGACAACCCTCTTCCCACATCCTCAGCAAGAAATACTCACACACCTCGACTCATGTGTCGGACCTGCAATAAAACAGGCCACACTTCGGCAACTTGTTATCGGAACACCGATTTGCCAAACTTCATTCCCCGTTCTATTAAGCATGAAGCGTAGTGCAACCTGCAAATAATTCGATGTAGCTATTGCAACAAACCCCATCACACAGAAAACGAGTGCCGGCTCAAGATGTCTCACTCAAGACAGAACCACCAGGTCTCCCGGTACCCTAATAACCACCAACCTCACTTTCGAAACAGCAGTAACCAATATCCCGATTACATAAATCGACAGGTTAACCTACATCATGTACAACAACATCCCAATCCACAATATGGGAAACGACCTCCGTCGGGAGGAGGAAAACGGCAACTCTCCCCGACTAATAATCCAAGCCGATGTACACCCCCAACTACATTCTCAATAAAAATTCCCCTCGTCCCTAATAATAATTTATCAATGATACGAGTCCCTTTCGAGGATGGAAAATACAGGGATCTAATAATAGACACTGGAGCTGAAATCAGTATCATGCGGGGCCCCACCAATTCCCCTTTACTAAATAGAGATATGATAATATCCACTATGAGCGGCGAAAAGGTGATAAGTTCCAACATGACCACTGAAACCTTGCTTTTCCAAATGAAAGGAGATTCAATTAAAATATCGCACCCCTTCCACATCGTGGACCACCAGGCCCAACAAAACTTCGATGGTATAATTGGAAACGACTTTTTAATAAAATACGAATGCTCCATCAACTACTGCGAACATCTCTTAAAAATTAATCCCTTTGTACCAAATTCCACTGCCATTATTTCTGGACTAGGAAAGGTATTCAATGAATATCCACCCCCTCAAAATATCAGAAGGCAACTTATAACCTCTAAGTCATATGACAAAGTTAACCTTTTAGAAAAACGTCAAGAAGCCATACCTTCCGAGGTAGTACCTACGGGTAATGCTGGAAAATATGATATTAGTACTAAACGGTGCGACCTAAGGCGACCGAGCACTAATTCATTTACCGGCAAACTCCAGTTTACAACCGACGGGTCCAACCTAACAGATTTTTGTTCCTCTACAATCAACACAGTGTACCATAACGGCACTGGAGGAGAAACAAAATCAAAGTGGGAACCGACATCTGACTCCGCAACTCAAAACGGACCAGTAATCGAACAAAGGTACCCTGAACAAACAAGGAGTAAGCCAATTTTCAGTAAGCTTCAAAATTTGACGGATAACCTAGACGGTATAACTCTCGTATCACCTGAGGAAACTATATTAGAAAGCCCAGCGAAGCGTAAGACTAAGTCAAGCAAAAGCTTAGCGGAAAATAAGACTGAGGTTACACAAAATCCGGCAGACTACGAGACTAAGACAAAAGAAACCTTAGCAGAGCATAAGACCGAGATCAATAATAACAAACAAAGGAAAATAAATAAATCTTTCATTCTTTTAAAACAAAGGAGCCAACAGGTAGTCGAAATTCCATTTAACCAATTAACCCCGTCTGAAATAATAACAAAGAAACAACAAATAATTCCAGGAGTTTACCTAGGCGAGACATTAACCAAACCCAATAACGAAAAAATTAAGGTACTTCTTATGAACACATTAGAAACGGATCAAAGAATGAATATTAACACAATAAATTTAGATTGGGACGATCTTAATAATTTCGAGATAATCAGAGACGAAAAACAAGAAAACTCCGTAAAAACCCGATTAAGTAAACTAGAGTCCCTAATTGAATTAGACCACTGCAACGCTGAAGAAAAAAGATCGATCCTTAAAATCTGTCGTGAATATAATGACTTGTTCCATATTGAAGGGGATCATCTGTCATATACAAACTCAGTGCGACACAAGGTAATAACTGAAGAAGGTAAGCCACCCCTGTTCACAAGACCCTATCGGCTCCCAGAAAGCCAAAAGGAGGAAATCCATAAACAGGTTAATGAAATGTTGGAAGACGGTATAGTACGACCAAGTTATAGTCCATGGAATTCGCCCCTGCTTTTAGTCCCAAAAAATTCTGCCAAAGATGGATCAAAACGTTGGAGGGTAGTCGTCGATTTTAGGAAACTAAACGAATTGACTCTTGGAGATGCCTATCCATTACCAAACATAACGGATATTTTGGATCAATTAGGAAATTCAAAATACTTTAGTACCCTCGACCTAGCCAAAGGGTTTCATCAAATCCTAATGGACGAAGAAGACAAAAGTAAGACGGCATTCAGTACCCCATTTGGACATTACGAGTACAATCGTATGCCGTTCGGACTTAAAAACGCCCCGGCTACATTCCAGAGGTTAATGAACAATGTATTAATGGGATTACAAGGCATTGAATGTTTTGTATACGTAGATGACATCGTCATCTATGGATACGATCTGCACGATCACAACACACGACTAATTAAGGTTCTTAACCGCCTTCGAGAACACCATTTGAAATTGCAGCCTGAGAAGAGTCATTTCATCCGAAAGGAACTTACCTACCTTGGACACGTCATTTCCGAAGAGGGAATTAAACCAGATCCCGAAAAAATCAAGGCAGTAAAAACATTCCCGGTATCAAAGAAGCCAAAGGACATTAAATCATTCCTCGGTTTCGTGGGTTACTACAGAAAATTTATTCCTAATTTCGCAGATCTGGCCAAACCCCTAACAAAACTACTGAAGAAAAACGTTATTTTTAAGTGGGATGCTTTTTGCGATGAGTCGTTCAGGAAACTAAAAGAACAAATTATAACACCCCCTATTCTCACTTACCCTGACTTCAGCAAAGAATTCATTATCACAACCGATGCGAGCGACATAGCATTAGGAGCAGTACTCTCCCAAGGTCCAATAGGAGAAGACAAACCGATCTCTTTCGCCAGCCGCACCTTAAATGATGCAGAGACGCGGTACACGACTTCCGAAAAGGAGTTACTTGCCATTGTTTATGCCCTAAAACAATTCCGGCCGTACGTTTTCGGGAAAAAATTTACAATATGCACTGACCATAAGAACTTATTATGGTTAATAGGACAAAAAAATCCAACTTCAAGACTTTTACGCTGGCGTATCTTGATGGAGGAATATGAGTTTAAAATTGTGCACAAATCAGGCAAAAGTAACGCCATAGCCGACGCTCTTAGTCGCGTACGATTGGCAGATGGAGAGGAGAGCAAGATACTGGTAACAACTAGAAGTCAACAACAGGCTCTCAACACGGCAGGCGAAGTCCCTAACGTGACATTAAATACGAATACTCAACTCACTTCAAGCTTGAATATTATCGAAAAAAACGATTCAATATTTTCAAACAATTCAACCTCTTCAAGGCATAATTTCATCCCTTTAAGGAGAGCGGGATGTAGTGAATACACTACATGCACCTATTATATCACGTACCAACACCACGATTAGCCATTCCATAACCACGATCAAGCCAAATGTCTATGCTCAGCATTACGCTCAGTGCCTCACCACTTGGATCGAGCTTGACCTACATTACTCATCGCTTTGCTTAGCAGTGACACCCTAAATCACGTGCACTTAAAAGCAAAACAAATGCGATGTAAACAAACGGTGAAAACCAAATGTAAACAAACCGAGTCAGTCGAATAGGTACAATGCTGATGATGCGCTTGTGCCTTTGACCGGTTGCCCAATGCATTGTGCGCTTGTGCCTTCGACCGATTGCACAATGCATTGGACTAAATATTCAAAATAGCTGATCTATGGTTATGGGAATTTCGCAATGCATGTACGTGATAGAGGGGATAATATTCCTGCGACAAATTGTATAAAAGGAAAGGATTGAAAGGAAGGAGGAGCAGTACAAAATACGGCAGTGTAAAAGTGTTATTCAATAAAAACGTAATAAGTACCATAAAACCGAATTTTTACTCGCTCCGTTAGATACTCTTCTCCCAATAAAAGGGAAAGCACGGTATCTTACGCACAACACTATATATCTGATCCATATACCAGCCTAACCCAAAAAATTGTTCTTTACTATCAAAACCAGATAAATTTTCGTGGACCCACACTAACAACTGGTGAACCCCTTTTTTTGCATGCCAACGTAGATCCCCGTTGAATCTCCCGGAGGTATTTTATTTACATCGCTAACAGCGCATATACGAGGGTAATGTAATAAGTTATCGGCCTGACAGAGAGATGGCGCTCCAGTCAGAAAAAATGTATGATTCCTGCCTGAGTGCTGGTAAAAATGAATAAACTAAAATATCGTGCGGTCATAAAATTCGCCGTTATGGATAAATTAACCTCTAAGGAAATTCAGTCGAAGTTGACAAAAGTTTACTGCTGCTTCGATGTCAACCGCACCAAGAATTTGAGATCCGACCGATTTTGTGCGAAGTCTTGTCAGCATGAATGAGACATGGGTCCACCATTACATCCCACAAAGAGCAGCCCAAGCAGTGAGTTGAAGCCGGTCGTGTCTGCTAGAAAGGTCACTGCGTTTTGGGATGCGAAAGAGACCCTGTTAATTGATTACCAACAATTACAGGCAAATATCACTCGAACCGTCGTGACCGGCTGAATGCCAATATTCGCAGAAAGAGGCTTGGCTTGAAGAAGAAAAAATCATCTTACCTCTGGATAACGCATATATACGCAAGGATGGTTTGAGACATGTTTTTTTTTTTTTTTTTGCATTTTGTTTTTATTTATTTTTCTATATCTAACTTATTATAGACAAAAATGCTTAAGCCTAACTTAACTATCTCAACTAATTATAATTACCTTACTGGCCCTCTGCGGGCACTCTAAAGTAGACAGGACGTTCTTAAAACTGTGTCTTTCGACTTAATTAATGACTTAATTAGAATAAATGAAAATAAAAGCTGAGAAAATTTAAGAAAAGCAAAAACTTGCAACTGATGAAGAATTTTGGATTTTATGTAAAACTTACAACTTACTAACTTAACCTACCTTAACTACAATACACATAGAACATATGATGTATACATAATATACATTTACTAAATGCATTTTTTTTTTTTTTTTTTTTGGATTTAAGTTTTATTATTTTTTTTTTAATTTTTTTTTTATTTTTATTTATTTTTTTGTTTTTTTATATAAACTAATTAATCCTAAATTAATCCCGTATCCTAATTTAAATCTACCTTAACCTATGTAAGCCATCCATCGGTGTTGGGTCAGCTTTGCCTTAAAGAGGCTGAACTATCAAACAATCGACGACGGAGCTTCCTCCAGCCACCAGAAGCGTTGATGCTGTCGGACAACGTCTCTCCTATCTTGGCATGATACCGCTCTACTGAACCTGAGGCTCACAGAGCGAGACATTACGTTCGTAGAGAAGTCGCCGTTCTACGGAATTGCGGGACACGTGGAAGATTAGCGGTACTGCCAATCTATCCTGTATAAGCCCACATCTATCTAAATAGAGGAATGCTTCTGGGGGGACAAAACCATTAAGGCGCACCCTCTCGTGATACGAATTATTGGGGTAGTAAGCCCCGGAGATCCAGTTATTGGCCGAAGTCATTGCTCTTGCAACATGGCTTCGAATCAACTTTATCAGAAAATTGCCCACCCGTAAAATCCTAGCCCTATTGTATAGGACCTCGTTAGGGTAAAATTTCGTGTACTCAGATTCGGGTGTCCTATGTAATCCAAGACAAGTCCTGAGACATTGCCTTTCAAACACCCGAATCCTTTCCATTAAGCTGGCTCTCACATTGAACCTGACGGGACATCCATAGGCAACCAGAGGCCTGATTAAGGCCATGTAGCAGATTACTTTCACCCTAGAATCAAGTTGGCTGCTGTGAAACAGCCATCTTGTCAGAGCGAAAGCGCCCCGGGCCCTTGCCAGAGCAGCATCCACATGTTTGTCAAAATATAGATACTGATCTAGCACGATCCCAGGGTATCTGACTGCACTTTGTTTCGCCAGTGGACACCCGTCCGGTCCAAGAATTGAAAACCTGCGCCAATTTTTTCTAGTATCCCGAGAGGCCCTAGACAAAGGCGTTCTGAATAAAATAGATTCTGATTTCTGGAAGTTGATTTTCAACTTCCAGTCATCACAATACTGTTGAATTGTTTCGAAGTCACGCTGCAAAAGATTAACAATGACGTCGATCGTTGGACCTGATCTGTACGCAATTAAATCGTCGGCATACGCTATAGAGTGGCGAAGAGAAGCTATCAGATAGCTTAGGTAAATGCTGAAAAGGATCGGCGAGTTAACCGTGCCCTGCTGCAGTCCATTTTTAATTTCAAATGTTTGGGTAGAAGTCACATTGGCAATTTTCACAACGAACTTTCTACCGGTTAACATGTCAAAAATCATATATAGCAGTGGTTTACTTATGCCCAGCCGACTCAGCTTGTAATAAAGGCCTTCTAACCATACGGTGTCCAAAGCTTTTTCCAAGTCAATCAGGCAGGCGCCCGTGCATTGGTTCTTGCATTTATTCCATTGGATATCAGATACGAGTTTCGACGCGGCATGAATAGTGTCATGCCCCGCTCTGAAACCGAATTGGTTATCCGGGATGATTTTATTGTCCTCAACCCATTTAGACAGGGCCCTATGGATCACCTTCTCGAAGACCTTGCTGATACTCGGAAGGAGACTTATTGACCGGAGATTTGCCGGGTTAGAGGTGTCCTTACCCCTCTTGGGGATTGGTTGCACCACCGCTGTTTTTCAGTGCACTGGATAATATGCATTATTCAGTGCATTGTTGAACAGGATGGTGTACCTCTCTACAGCCACTGGCGGAAGGTGCCTAAGCACAACATTGGATATACCGTCGACTCCCGCGGATTTTTTCTTCTTCAATGACTCGAAGATCATCTGAAGATCTTCTGTCGAAATGAACAGGGTATTAGCCCCCTCACTGGCGATGGCATTGTTTGTCATGAAATCTTCATTGAACCTGGTAAAACCAAGATTCTCTGATCGCCAATGATCGATATCATTTCGAAGATAGAAGTGATGAAGCAGGGCTCTGTTCTCCAGGTCCTGGTTCGGGCGAATACCATCATTCACCTTGTACACTTCCTGGAAGACAGCTCCTACTGTCGCCACCTTCTCCTGAGGATCCTCGATCACGAAGAAGTCGTCATCCAGGATGGCGTTCTCTGGATCGATGCTGACTGTTCGTAGTAAACGTTCATTGTCTGACGTTCTCGGAAGCTTTAGATCCTGAATGTCATTCTGATTGTTTCTCCGAAATATTTTATTTATTTGCGGGAACATACTCGCGTTGTTGGATTTTACAGCTCGAATTCTGTTGTTCCAATGCAAACTTACAGATATTCTGTAATTCTCTTTGATTAACTGTTGGAGATTTTTAATCAGTGACTTCAGTGTCCTGACCTCCGAGTTTTGTCTGTCAGTAAACCGCCTGTACAAGAGTTCGAGTCTTGTTAGGAGTCTACTTTTTTGTCTGTGCAGTGCGTCGATTATCGCGTTTCGGTATACGTTTGTAGTATCGTGCTGTCGGTGGCGTGGTATTGTACTGTCCATCGTCTGCTTAATTATATCGTCCATCTGTTTAAGGTACCTGTCAATCTCGTAGTTTGACAGGTTCCTATTGGACGGTGGGAAGGAGGCGCTCGAAGTGAGCGCTCTCGTAAGGGAATTTGCAAAGCGTGGCCAACGCGCCCCACTATAATCGTAGGGTTGCAATTGTACATGCTCTCCCAACTCAGCGAATTCGTGAGGTACTGTGATTACGGCACTACGTCCGCAATGGTCACTGTCGTATGTGAAGGTCCGTAGACAGTTCGTAGACCATTCGTTTGTGTCAGCCAGTCTCAGTCGAGAGTCAAGTAGCATAAGATCCAGATAGGAGCCACTCCTTGGATACGACGGACTATCCGTTGCGAGTATCTTAACTTTGTACTCTATATTGCGCATAGCCCACCAATGGCTTAGTAGGCTCCCCCTAGTGTTGGGAATGTTAGTTCCCCAATCACTATGTTTGGCATTTAAATCTCCAGCCAAGACATAGAAGTTTTCATTCGAGTTCAGTCGCAGAAATCGAAAGAGTATCTCGAGCTCTGTGATAAAAAAACCGGGTTGAGATGCTTCAGGTGCATAAGCCGCAACAATATACAACCTCTTACTATTTTGTAGGGGGATGCACACAATGCAGACTTCTAGCACCCGGAACCTCCGCACTTCACCACTATACATATATGATTTTATGTTTCAGATTGTTTTTTATGAATATCGTAACTCCCCCGCCTCGCGTGGCGTTGGGTCAGTCTCTTCGAATTACTTTATAAGAACTGTGCCTGATTTTGTGGTTCTGGTTTAGCTTTGTTTCGCCAACCAGAAGCACATCGGGGCTTTCGTGCAAGTTAAAAAGCACGGCTCTCCGTTCGATCCTAATTAATGAATTAACATTCACCGACAGGATTTTTAAGTATCCCTCAGCCAGCGCACCCATTACGATTCAAGGTGCGCTAGGCCCGGCAGAAGCGAGTAGATTCGATCCACTCGGGTCGCCTGTTCACGGATCTGCTGTTGAAGCTGGCCGATCTGTCCTTGAATGGCAAGTAAGATCGAGCGCAGGTCCACCTCGGCCTCCGGTGCCTTGGGAACAGGCACGGGGGCTTTGGGAGCAACCGTGGGCTTTTGGACCTGCTGCCATTTGGGCGTAGGTCGTTTGGGGCGTAACGGCTGGTGTTTGCAAACGTCCCGAAGGACGTTTCTCCTCAGGCTTCTGCTTACGAGCCAGATTTAATTTACTAAGTTCTTGGAACTTAGGACATCCTCGATAATTAGCAGGGTGTCCTCGGTTCCTACAGAACACGCACTCGAGTTGCTCCCTGTCCGCGGGTTTGTCTTGGGTTAGATCGCATTCCTCGTTTTTGTGGTTTTTTGCACACTTAACGCATCGAGGCTGCATCTCGCAGTTCGACGCGGCGTGCCCAAACCTTTGACAACGGATACATTGTACAATGTTCCCGTGTCTCTTTAATTTTTCCCATTTTACAAACTGACTGCCTATGACATTGATGGTCTTTAGGCCATCAAGTTTGCTACTGGGTGTGAGCTGTACTAGGAAGAAAGGTAGGGTCCGCTTCTCCATTTTGGCCCTTACCGTGATATACGGCTTGACTCCCATGAACTCGAGGTC
Source organism: Merodon equestris (assembly GCA_958301585.1). Classification (NCBI taxonomy): domain Eukaryota; kingdom Metazoa; phylum Arthropoda; class Insecta; order Diptera; family Syrphidae; genus Merodon; species Merodon equestris. Next base: position 96,835,932 of record OY284413.1, read on the forward strand.
CTGACTCTCAAACTTTTTGAGCATTTGGAGCAGTGCCTCGGGGTCGGTAGCCGGATCTACGCCTTTTAGGAGCATTGTCTGCAACCTCTCGGCCTTTGGAGTATATGAATAAAACTCCGTCGTCGACATTTTGAGCAGTTCTTTGACCTGCTTATGCTGCTCCACTGTTTTGCAGTGTATAGCATGGCGGTCTTCGCCCAGACGCTTAATATAAAAATTATCACCAATGGCGTACTTACATAGGTCAATGGTGTCGAATAACGCTATTTTGAAGGTTTTGATGGGTGGTACCTTCTCTTTAGCTGAACGTTGTTGTTGTTTCTTCTGCTGCTTCATTTGTGGTTGGTGATGTTGTTGCTGCTTTTGTTGTTGATGCTGTTGTTGGCGTAGTTGTTTTGGCTGCTTTTGTTGCGGCCGTTTCTTTTGTTGTGGCTGCTTCTGTTGAACCTGCATCTTTTGCTGCTGCTTTTCTTGCGGCTGTTTCTGCTCTTTGCGTGAGGCTTGGATAGTAGTTTTCTTGGTGTGTCTTGATAAGATCAAACTCTTCTAAGTCGTCCCATTCCAAATCAAGATCTTTTTTATTTAATTTAATCCTTTCTTCATTTATATTCAATAATATGATTTTGGAAAGGTTTTTGTTCGAATTCCCTATGGAAGAGGCCAAAAAGACCCCAGGAGAAACCTGTTTTTTTCCGAAACACTACGTCTTTTTGACTATTAAAGGTAATCTCTGTAACTAGCTTGCTTCTAGGTGGTATGTGGATTTCGTCTGAAAATTCTTCTGTTTGAAATGATTCCGCGGTGATAACTTCTGGATGTGGAATCGTGGCTTCGGCCATTTCCCCATGGTTATCTGCGATTGAATCAGTCTGTTCGGAGCTGTACAGCTGAATTTATTTTCTGCTGACTCTGCGTTGACGTACTCCGGTTGAGGAGGATTTTTCTCCCCGGACTTACGTATTGGACCCACAGAGTTCTTTTCAGTGCAGGGACGAATTCCCAGAACATTATCTTTGTAGTCAATTAAGCATTTCTTAAGTATTTCTTTAGGAAATCGTTACCAATGATCCCATCAAAATTTGAAAAAAATTGTTTTTCAGTAACGTGGAAGGGATGTTTAATTTTTAGTATTTTATCTTCGTCTTTAAAAACTAAGGTTTCTATGGTCGAGTATGCACTAATGGTGCTTTCACCCGCCATTGTCGTTATGACCATATTTTTATTATCGTTATTAATTTTGAGGTTGGTATAGTTTTTAATCACGGAGATTTCTGCCCCTGTGTCTATTAGAAGGGTTTTAATTACACCATTTTCGAAAGGGATGCGGATCATACTTAAATCGTTATGCGGGACGAGGGAAATTTGTATAGTATAAGTTGATTCTAATTTTGTTGTGTCCCGGCTTGGATGTTTTCTCGGGAAGGGGCACCGGAATTTCCCTCTCGAGGTCGCTCGTTTCCCGAGAGGTCAGTCGCGTTGTTTTGATTATGCAGACGGTCTTGGTCTGGTAGTTGGTGTAAGTGTATTTGTCGATTATCATTTATTCGGTGTTCTTGGTCCGGGCGGCCATAATTACGCCTGTCGTTATTGTTTCTACCCGATTGGTTTTGTCGTACCTGTGCTAACCGAGACCTGCAGTTTTGGTACGTATGGTTGGATTTTTGGCAGTACGTACACGTACGTGATTGAACTTCCCTTTTTATAGGTGTTGAAAATGTAGGGAAACTCGTTACATGCTATCGAATGTTTCGGCGGAATGTCCTACCTTACTGCATATCTGACAGGTGGGTTTCTGTGTGGTAGCATAAGAACTGAGATGTGAGGTAGTTTTTTCCAGTCTAAATGACTGTTCCACAGCGTAGGCTATCGCGCTTCTGAGATCATCCGCCCTGTAGGCTTTTACCAACATTTTTAGGCTGTGATTTCTGAGGTTGTCCTCGAACGTTTGTAGTGCTAGCTTGCCATTTTCTTTGACTAAATAGTCTCGGACGGCTCTTTCGGAGATACCGGTTTGTGTGGCTAAGTCCAGGACAGTGAGTAGTTGTGAAAGTCTATCACCAAAATCGTTCGCACTCTCTTTTAGTCCTTGTTTGCAGGATATTAACTCGTTTTGAGTGGAGGATCGGGATCTATCTTGCCTAAAGTGTCTCTCGAGCTCCTTTACTAGGTCGCTCCATCTTGCAAACGAGTCGAACTGTGTCAGTTCGAATGCACGTCCCAATAATATTGTCTTTATAATGTCAAGATATGTTCGGTGTTGATCTTCCGAAACAGAAGAGAAAAATGTGTTTCCACAAGCTATGAATTTACTTAGATCTCGAGGATTTCCGTCGAAGGTGGGTACGATGTTGAACAAGTCAGCTATGCTCATTTGGCGCGGTTGTCTTCGAAATAGTGCGGTAGAAATTTGAATAGCTCCGCAATCGCTTTATTTCGTCGCGTGAAAATGTTGAGGGGTTTTTTTTTTTTTTAAAAGTTACCGAAGATCTTACGGGACCAAGGAGGGAGCAGTGTCAAAGGGTGTTAGATATACATATGTATATTCACAATATGTTACTTATATTATAGTATATTAAATATATTTTCTTATAAATTTAATAAATACCGCTGCTGCTGCTGTTGTTATTGCTGTTACTGCTTCTGTGTCTTCTTCTGCTGTTGTTTGCCAGGTAGACTTCACGCCCTACAGTTGCTTGTGACTCCTGGTCTTTTTCACTGCCCAAACTTTGCCTCCGGCGTCCACTTAGGAATTCGCCAGGTCTTACGTTCTTGGGTCTTTTCACACTGTTCACTTTTTTCACTGCTGGTGTTTTAGCCCCAGTACGCTATCTTTTCGTTTTTTTTTTTTGCTTGGTAGTCGGGACCTTTCTGGTATCCCACCGCTGCCACCAAATGTTACGATTGGCGCCGTGCTTCCTTGGTTACTCAAGAGCGTCAAAAGGAGAGTCAAACCAATTATACAATACTTTTTCTTTAAATATTTTTTTATTTAGTTTATTAATAGTAGTTAGCTCTGAGAACTAACTCCGATAACTAACATCAAATTAACTCTATTGAGTCTCGATATCAGCTACCCTTTTATATGATATTTTAGTACGCATCTTATCCCCTCTTCTTTTCTTGATTCCTACCCACGTCAGACATCGGTTTCTGCAGCGTAGGTGTAAACACTACGAAACTCGACCCCGCTTGTACTTTGCTCCGTCCCATTTTCACTTTCATACATGCTGGCACTCATTCACAATATCCCTTAATTGCGTTTAATTGCTTTTCTTTTGGATTTTGCTATGGCCGTGCACGATTTGGTTTTTACCCAATGTACTGCATGTAGTGCATATGAATGGGCACACTTCAAAGGTGTCATGTGTCTTCGTACGCTTCAAGGGTGTCGTATGTCTTGATTCATCGTTGGACTGTACTGACCCCACTTGAGTTTGTCGTACTGCACTGACCTATACCTTTGAAATGGGCACACTTGTATCGTGTGTCTTGATTCATTGCTAGCGTTGTTGGTGGTGAGCAATTATCATTAGGTGTCGAATAGCGATGTTGACGGATATGGGTGGAAGAAAAGAAGAGAAGTGTGCATTTGCTGAGTGGGCGATGCGTGCGGTCATGTTGTGTGAATCACAACAGCATTCTGCCTGACCTTTATTGTTGCTTATTATAAAACCAAAATAAAGACTAAAATAAGTGAGCTACTCCCCATGCACTTATACTTCCGATATTGATGATTAAGCTTCTGTCGCAATTTCAGGTGTCGTACGATATTGGCCAATTGCATCGATTAGTGCTGAGTTTACGATGTTGGTCACTTGCATCGATTGGTGCTGAGTTAGTTCTGGTGTCGATGGAATGAAATTGTGTCAACGAATTTGTTTTGCGTTAATTTATTACTTACTTTAAGCAAAATTATAATTTCAAAGTAAAATCGAGGAAATTCCACATGAAGATACAGATCACAATGATTTGTATGTTCCCACTAAAGTATAGATTCTATTGCTTATGGCAATAATAGGCGGAGTAGCACTATTCCTTCTCCTGCTAACATTTTGATGGAAAATGTTGGAAATATAAAGACTAGTACGTTATCTTTAACTGATGGATAATGATCCTATTCTTTCCAAAATCGAAAAATTCAATCATTTACCGACTTGTTTAAGTGGCCAAGCGCTTGGAACAGTCAAGGCTTTCCAAATAACGGAAAATAATTATCCGAAAGCACTTATTCGTTTAAGGGAACGTTATGATAACGATTGATTGTAATTCCTAGAAAATATGACTCAACTTTTCGACCTGACAAAATATTTCAAAACTTCAGCTAACCAACTTCGAAACTTAGTGGCCACAATTAGTGCCACATTCAATTCTCTTGTGTCGCTTGGCTCAGAAAATGACATTTGTAATGCTATAATTATTCATATCGCAATGAATAAAGTTGATATCGGAACTCAAATTCAATGGCACGAACAGTTTCATTATAAAAATGTACCAACTTGACAACAATGTGCTGACGAAGTACAATGCTCATTATTAATAGCTGTCAACATTTTAATAAACTGTCCATTGTCTATCATTCCAATAACGCTAAGAAGCTAAGTTTATGCTTAAATGGTCTAGGTTATAATCTTGCTAAATGTCCATCGAGTTACAAATGTAGTTTGTCACCAAGCACATCATACCTTACTTCATTGGACAAATCAAGCCATAACGGGCTCAATGCAGCAGGATTATATTTCATCAGCTGCTGCCAACTCTACACTCGAAGCAGATTCGCAACCTAAAACCACAAGTCATTTTATCTATAGCTCTTGTTCTTGTTAGAGATTCTTCTGACTGTTTCCAAATAGGGAGATCGGTTGTAAAGAATAAAGTTTAGCTCTCTAACTCAGACAAATATTCGATCACGTATTTCAACATTTGAACTTCCACTGTAGTTTTAAGTCGCTCCCACTCCCATTGGAAATTGGGATCTTCCAAAAAAAAACATAGTTCTTGTTAACGAATAGTTCAATCATTCAGGATCCATAGATATACTCGTAGGAGCAGAAGCGTTTTTCAATTTGCTACTGATAGGGCAAGTAAAGTTTGGATTGACTTCCATCCTTGCAAACCTAAGTTGGGTTGCATCAGGACGATATAAGGCAATCGCAGATTATCTCCATTTAAGACTCAGAGAAGTTGTCGAGAAGTTTTGGGAACTTAAAGCTGTTACTGGACATAGATCAAAGTGAACAGAGGAGCAAGTTAATTGTGAAGCTTATTTCAAGCACCCAATTGTAAACTCGTAGTGAAACTACCCTTTAAGAAAGATTCAAATTTGCTCGGAGATTCATGCAATATCGCATTTTAACGTTTTTTATCATTGGAAAGAAGGCTAAAATAAGACCATTCGTCAAATACATCATATGAACACTTTCTAGAAGAATGCGAAATTTTGCGGAAAAACCCAGATTTAGCAACACCCCATTATTATCTTTCTCATCAACGTGTTCTATGGCCAAATAGTACATCAACAAAGTTACGGGTCGTGTTCGATGCTTTTTGTAGAACATCATCGCAATTCTCTAAACGAAATTCTAATGTCTGGTCCCACCATTCAGGACGATCTTTTTACAATTCTTCTTCACTTTCGCATGCATAAATTTGCATTAACCGCGGAAAAAGTGAAGATGGGCAAATTTTGGTCCACCCATCTCCAGGAAAATTCCAATACATCTTATGGTGGGAAACTGAAAAAGCTCCAATTCGGACTTATGCTTTGAATACTTTTACTTATGGAACTAGTTCATTTCTCGCAATTCGCTCTTTGCTATACCTAGGAGATACATTTGAGAAAGAATTCCCTTTAGGATCCCAAGTTATACATTCTGATTTTTACGTCGATGACATGATTACAGAAGCGAATGATTTGCAAACGTTAGCAATATTGAATAACGAAGTTGAGACTGTTTTGCAATTAGCAGACTTTGTAACCACTTAAACCGAATCCAACATTACAAGTACGTTCGGTATAAACAACCCTAATAAAACGTCTAAAAAATCAATATCTTATCTTCTTCGTTTTTCCAATGGGCTTACTCAATCTTATCATAGTTAAGGCGAAAATCACATTACAACAACTTTGGATTAATAAAATTGATTGTGAAGACAATGGATGACCGATCTCAACTCTCTCCACAACCTCTCAACTCCACGATTTGTTCTTACTTCAAAAAGACAAACAATACAGGTTCATGGCTTTTGTGATGGGTCTATGAAAGCTTATAGGAGATAGGGCGGTCTCACAACTCACAAGGATCAATAAAAACTAACTTAATAGTTGCAAAGTCTAGAGTTGCACTAGCAAAACGGATATCAATTTCTAGGCTTTAACTTTGTAGTGCTCATGTACTCCCAAGGCTGTGGATAAAAATTAAACCAAATTTTAAAGAGCCAGCTTCGAAGATTTTTTGGGCAGACTCCCTAGTCGTTTGGCACTAGATATCTACACTCTTCTAAGTTAAATACCTTTGTTGGAAAGCGTGTAGGGGAAATTCAAGAAAAAAATTGTTGTCTGAAGGCATATACCTACGGAGAAGAACTCCGCAGACCTAGTATCCAGGAGATGTTCAGTTAAAGACTAAACAAAATCCAAATGCTTTACCGTTCCTGTATTTTTGTTGAAGTCATCAGAATTTTGGCCATTAACAAACTTCTTATACATAAATCCCGAAAAAGGAACTTAGAACTTCGGAAAACAGTTTTATCTTGTTGTAAGCTGTCTCAAACTTATTTGCTCGATATACTCGTAATTGACAAATTTAGTCTTCTCAATTGTTCTTCGATTCTTGGCAAGGCTACAAAACAAAAGAGTCGGATATAACATCGCTCATAACGCCACAATAGTTTGAAAACATTATATATAAGGTCGTTTGGATATTTAAACGAAATGCATTTTCAGTAAAAATCTATTTCCTTGGCTCCGTGCTTCGTTAGTATTCTAAGGGAAGAGCGTCAATCGGAGAGAATTAAAAGAAGTTTTCTTAGAGTTTTTTTTAAATTTTTTTATTCGTTATTGGTAACAATGTTCGTAGCCTAACACTGTACTTATCTCTCGAGTATACTCTATTATTCTCTGCCCTACTGTTGATATCAGCTACTTATATACCCTTATTTGTGTGAGCATCTTATCCCCTCTTTTTTTTTGGTTCCTTCCCGCGTTTTTCACAGGGAGTTGGTTACTGCTGCGTAGGTATAAAACTTACGCAACTCGACGACAATGCACTGACGCTATTTGAGTTTTTGCACTACACTGACCCTACTTGAGTAAGGTGTCGTGTGTCTTGATTCATGGTCGGACTGCGCTGACCCCACTTGAGTTTTTTGGACGCGCGAGTTACGATATCGATTGACACTCACCTTACTCCACTGGGAAACGCACATACGCCAAACAGCGTCGTACGGAATGCTATAGCATCCGATTCGGATGAGATATCCGAATTTGATCTGCTAAAGCAAAAGTACGCTATCGGCACATTCTATATGTTTTTCTGCAAAGTACGATAGACGGCCAAGAAACTCCATCAACGATAAATGAGATCGTTCACGTTGATACTTATTTGAACAGCAAACAAAATTTCGTTCTCTTTATCGATAAGTTTTCAAAATTTGCTACTTGCTTTCATCTAGAAGATAAGAATAGTCGTATAATAGTCGAAAAACTCAAAATATTTATTTCCATTAAAGGAAAAGTTAAACGGTTTATCTTCGATAACGAGTTTAATTGCAATAATATCAGAGAATTTTGTGGAAAAGAAAACATTGCATTTCACCTGACGAAACCGAATAATCGCACAGGAAATGCAAATGTAGAACGATTAAATAACACTATTACAGATAAGTTAAGAGCCTTGAACTTAGAAGATAAACAATCCATTAGAATACAAATATTAAATGCTCTAATTCTATATAACACTTCATATCTTAGTACAATTAAATGTAGTCCAGCTGACGTAATTAATAATAAGGTAGATTTAGAAATAATAAAACAGAGAATAGAAGAAAAAAAGGAGATCATTAGTAAGAGGAATAAATACAGTGAAAACTATGTAGAAACTCGTAAAACTGGATTTATAAAAAATTATAAAGCTCTTAGGCATAAAAATGAACCTAAATTTAGAAAATGTTCATGAAAGTAACATAAAGCGTCCTTTTAAATTTACAGGTGAACTTAATACTAATCAGTCTGATTCCTGATCTGATTTCTGATCATGCTACTCCCAGTACAAGCAAGACTTACCATTAATAAAGTTGACGTAAGAATGGGCTTTGCTGAAATTAAAATAGACGAAGTTCTAATATCCAATAAGTTCGACACTATTCTACATATCATTCATCCTCAAAAACTTTTTAACATTGTTTTAAAATTAGAAGAAAAAATTAAAAAGTTTAAACTTTCTAATGAGAATCCTGGCAGAACAAACCCTTTCTATGAAAAACGAAGTGATGACCTTGTTCCCACGCAGAAATAAAAGAGGTATTTACAATGTTGTTGGAAACGGTTTAAAATGGCTCTTCGGATCTCCTAACGAGAATGATAGGATTGAAATTGAGCAAGAATTAAAAGAAAGGGAAGAAAACAACCACAACACAATAAAAGCGATAAATCAACAAATTAAGATCAATAGAAACTTTAATGATTCCATTGCTTTTCTTAAGGACATTAGAGAGTCAGATAGAAATATAATTAGAAAGGAACTTAACAATTTGCAAATGTTGGAGGCACCGTTATTCGAAAATTTAATTTTTCTGGAACAACAACTTAGGATTAGCGCATTAAGAGAAAAAATAGGCCAAGTTCAGGACAATATTATTTCAGTTAGATTAGGAATTATACATCCAAATATTTTCAGTAACGAGGAAATAAATAATTATAAGGTAGATTTAGAAAAATTAAGCAACTTCGTATTAAGCAAGATCGTGCTTTAGTTTTGTCCAGCTACATTTTGATGAATTTTTGTTTGATTTGTTTTTATTTAAATAGGTTAAGAGTATTAATAGAAATGTTAGTTGTAAATTGAAGTTTAAATATATTTTGGTTAGAAAAAAATAAAAACTCGAAAGTTATCGTACGTTTTTTTTAATTTTCTTTAGTTTTATACAATGGACAACACTGTACATAAATGATGCAATAGTTTTTGTAATAAGAATTCAAACAGAGTTCACAAAAGTTGACAAAAAAACTGATTGTTCCTCTTTTCAATCTAAATAATAAGCAAATTGATCAAGATATTGAATATGTCATTCGCATGAATAATAAAACTTTAACTTTCCAAAATAATTTAAATTTGCAAGAGTTAAAAACAAGTAATAACTGTATTTTTAAAATGAATTGTAAACTAATTGATAGTCCTGAAGAGGAAATAATTAAAATTGAAAATGATTTTCTTGTCCTGAACAATATTAAAAATAAGACATTTAAAAGCACTTGTGATGAAAGGAAACTTGTCCTTTCTGGAAACTATCAGCCCTATTCTCGCATACCTCAGTGATGCCTCATAAGTCACAACAACCTCACAAGGGTGTGGTGAGTCACAACTTGTGAGGTTTTCGTATTCTAACCAAAACCTCACAAATTGTGAGCATCACAGTAACTGTCAAAATTGTGATGTCCAATTGAGCAGCTCACAAGAGATAAGATGGAGGAAGAATTTTTGCTTTTGCTTCTTGTTAATGAAATAAACAAAAATGAGGAAAGGTAAAAATATATATTTATGTCTTGTTGGACAGTAATGTATAAATATTTCTTTTGATTTTTTTAGAATACAACGTAGACGATTTTTACGGAATTTGCGGGAAAGGAATGACCCATTTTCATTGGATGATAGCTGCTTCAAAAATTTTTTTCGTATTCCGAAGACATTGTGCAGGAATATCATAGAAGAGCTACATATCTACGATAATCAACCAAGTAGTTTGGCCTTTCATATTCGGGTAATTTCATAGCTAAAAATATACATACATGGATGTAGTAACTATACTTTCTTTACAACAGTTTCTTTCAGCATTAAATTTTCTTGCAAATGGCTCCTATCAAAAATGCATAGGGAATAACTATTCGATTGCATTAAGCCAATCTTCGGTTTCTCGGTGTGTAAAATACATGTGTAAACTAATACTGCGGGTCAAGGGAAATGTTATAAAATTCCCTACAACAAATGAAGATATAAGTGCTTTGAAAACAAGGTAAGTATGCACAAATAATAGTTATATAACAATGGAAACGGATTATACATTTCTTTATATTTTAAGGTTTTACGAAAAGTTCCACATTAAAGGAACAATTGGAGCCATTGATTGCACCCATGTAGCAATAGTTTCACCACCAAATAGAGATCCTACAACTCCAGCGCATTTATATTTAAACAGGAAAGGCTATCATAGCATAACTGTAGAAGCCGTAAGTTATATACATTTTTCTGTTTTTTATTCATTACCTACAATTTTTTTTCTTTGTGTGAAGGTTTGTGATGCGGACTTGAAATTTTTACATCTAAATGCAAAATTTCCTGGATCATGCCATGATTCCGGCATTTGGGCGACGTCACCAGTTCGGATGCAGCTGATAAAAAGCCACAACCGTCAACAATTTAAATGGCTTTTGGGTGACTCAGGGTATCCATTAGAGCCTTGGATAATGACTCCAGTAGATGGTCCTTCTTCGCAAGCTGAGCTTTTATATAATCAGTTGCACATCAAAGCCCGAAATACCATCGAACGAGCTTCAGATGCTTGTTGAAGGATAGAGTTCTGCATTACTCGCACGAAAGGGCAGCGCATATAATTTATGCATGTGCAATCTTACATAATATTATGCAAGCAAATCGACTCGATTTGATGTACGAAGGAGAAAATCAAACAATAGAACTTCTTGCTGAGACGGAAATAAGTGAGGAAAATCAAAATAGTGGAAGAAGCCAATATTACGACCAGGGAAAACGAATGCGGCGAATGCAGAAAATCAGGATTTTCTTGCAAGAAATGCAAGTAATGATCCAACTGTTCCTGCGATGTCCGTTTGCTAGTATCTGCAAATTATTGGTTACTAATAGATAAGGATTTTATTTATCACAATTATTATTACCTTGTACAGAATTGTTTGCCATTATTTTTTTCAAAAAATAATAGTAATTTTCAACTGATTTTCAAATTTAAACTGTAATTTTCAGACATGTCAATAAATTCACCACAATGTGGTGAATATTATTGTGTTTTCTTGTGATGTGTTTTCCAGAATACCAAACAGGTGACTGCTCAAAAGAAACCTCATAAGAGAGACATCACAATTTTAGCATCAGTGAGGTTTGTGAGTTGTGACCACATCACAGCCAGAATAGGGCTGTATATTACTAATTTTGTACACTTAGATTCTGTACAGAGGCTTTAGTAATAATATATTTGAATTCGTAGAAGATCATATAATGATAACGAAACTTTTCATGAGGAATTATTGTTAAATTTTGATAAAATTAAATTAAAGTATGAACACAATATAAAGGAAATAAGCGAATTAAAATATCATAACATAGTTCAATACAGTATAGGATTAAGTTCATTAATTATAATGATAGTTGTAATATTTTACTTAAATTTTTAAGAATAAGAAAGATTCAGGAAAATCAAAATTCTAGGGAGGGAGGGGTTGCGATATCGATAGACTCTCACCTTGCTCCACTGGGAAACGCATATATGCCAAACAGCGCCGTACGGAATGCTGTATCATCCGACTCGGATGAGATATCCAAATTTGATCTGCTAAAGCAAAAGTACACTGTCGGTATATTCTTATCTGCTTTGCCATGAGAACTCGGGGTGACTGTCCATGGCGTCGTCACTCTTTCCGTAATCGAATAAAATAGCAATTAGAATAAGCTTGACTTATTAAGGAGCAGCCGACCTGAAGAGTCGGAATTTGTCATAAATATTAACACATGTATACGAGTATTCCAAAGAACCGTTTAATTAAAACATAACTCGCACTGTGCAATTGTGATCGAGCATTGTTAACGAATATGGGTTGCGCAATTTCGATCGAGCATTGTTGACGGAAATGGGTGAAAGAAAGAAGAGGAGTGTGCTAGCGGTGCGTGTGGTGTTCAACAATGTATATGACTTACGTTGTGTGGATCACAACATCCCACCCTCCTACGAAAAAGAAAATTCTACCTAGAAGAGGATAAAATTTTCTGATTTTCGGATATCGAAAATAGGTGTGCTATATGGTCTTAGCAATATATACATTACATTTGTAATAGTCTTTTTTTTTTATATATTGTATATATCTATGTACATGTACATATGTGGAGAAAAGGGAAATGGCGGGTTTATCAAATAAAAGCAATCGCATACAATTTATTAGTTTAAGTTTATTAAAAAGAAAATCAATCCAATTCAAAGTAGTTCAGTTCCAAAATAAAAAAAAGATATAACAAGACACAAAAGAAAGAAAGTATTGTAGATTCACAATTCGTATAAAAAAAAAAAAGAATAACACCTGTAAGAGGCCGATACGTCGCGATGTCGTCGTGTCTGTTGGGCAGTCGTTATCGTACTACTCTCTTTTCTTCGGACAATGGGCAATTCTTTTCACCTAGTCGTTGTGTTTTGGTGCGTACGAATTGGGGATATAAGAAGTGGGCACTTCCTACATCCGGCCATCCTGAGCTAAATCCGTCTCGGATGAATCAGGTTCTGTATCGTCTTCATTACTTATCCATGGCTTCATTAGGTCTGCAGCAGATGACGTTTTATTAGGTCTTTCGTGGTCTCCTACTTTGCTAAGTTCGTAGCGGTCATTACGTTTGATTTTTGTCACTTCATACGGACCGAGGTACTTAGCCTGAACTTTAAGCCCTGGTCCAAATTGTGTACGTTGTATTGCCACAAGGTCGTGTACGGCATATTTGTGAGCTGGTTTTCGTTTCTTGTCGTAATTTTTTTTGTTTTCCTGCTGTATCGTTTCTATTTGTAATTTAGCGTATTTTCGTAGTTCAATCTTGCTGGTTTCAAACTCATTCCTTATTTCCTCTTCCAACATTTCCGAAAGCCGCATATCCTCTTCATTTCTAATGGGTACACCAATCAGAAGTTCAAATGGCGTCTTTTTTGTAGCTCTGGATACCGTCGAATTGATTGTCCTTTAAAGTCTTGAAACGTATTGATACCACTTCGTTGGATTTTCAATTGATAGCTTAGTGAGTATTTCTATGATAATGCGGTTCATACATTCCACCTGACCATTACCCCTAGGAACTCCAGTTGTGATCTGAATGTTTTCGATACTTATCTGCTCGCAATACTTTTTAAACGCTGTCGATGTAAATGCAGCACCTTTATCTGTTATAATTCGATGTGGGTTTCCAAAGATGTCTTCGAGCAATCTCATCTTTTTGAGAACTTCGTCTGTTGTTGTCGACTTAGACGGAAAAATCCACACGAATTTAGTGAAACCGTCGATAATAGAGAATATATATTTATAGCTCTTAGCTGTTGAGGGCATCGGACCAAGGTGATCTACGTGATAAGTGTGTAGCGGTGTATCGACTTTTTCAATGGGGTTTAGGAAACCTTCTTGTTTTCCGCTTTTCTTGGCTGCTAGAACGCAAGGCACACAGTTCGAAATGACGTCTGTAACTTTCTTCTGGATATGGGGAAAATAATATTCCTGCTTAACAATCTTTTCTACCTTCTGGGCATTGATGTGACCCGGTTCGTGTATGTTCCTAATAATTTCTTTTTGCATATTTTTCGGGATGACTAGTAGATAAGAACCTTTGACGAACTTATATAAAATACCACCTCTATTTACGTAGTCTTGTAGTCTTCGTAGTTATACTGTTGTAATATATTTAAAATTAACTTACAAGTTCCATCTTTGCTTTGCGCGTTTTTTATTCGATGTATTATTCCGGTTTCTACGTTTGTTGTCCTTAGCACTCTCCTAAGTGCGTCTGCATGCTTCATGGCGCTAGCTGGTCTATGTAAAACCTCACAATCGAATTCTTCTAGCTGTAGGGCCGTGGTCATCTGAAACGCTAAACAGTCAGCGTAGATCTTAAATTTGAGTCCCACGAATTTAGTGACACGCGGAGTTTATTCAAAGATCTTATTACAGCTAGCACCTCGAGTTCGTAGCTGCTGTATTTTTCCTCTGCAGGTGTAGTTTTAAAGTTCAGGTAAAACACGGGGTGTAAGGCGTCATCGTGAAGCTGAAGTAGGACTGCTCCAAGGCCTATTTTACTTGCGTTGGTGTGTAATTCCGATTGTAAATTCGGGTTAAAAATTTTTAAGAGTGGATCATTACATAGAAGAAATTTTAAATGTTCGAAAGCGTATCTTTGCTCATGTCCAAAACGAAAAATGGTTACCGAAGTTCTTGTCATATGTGACAGGGGTTTTGCAATTCTTGAATAATTGGGGATAAATTTTCGGAAAAATCCTGCTAACCCGAGAAAGCTCTGTACTTGCTTAATATTTTTAGGTTCAGGGAAGTTTCTAACCGCTTTAGTCTTTTCGATCGAGGGCTTAACCGTACCGTGTTCAACAATATGTCCCAAAAATTCTATATATCGTAACATAAATTTGCACTTCTTCCAATTAAATTGAAGACCGTTTTTGGCCGCGACTCAAAACTAACATTAACCCTTAAATGCATCTTGTATCAAAAATGATACAACATTTTTATTCTCTCTAAAAGTGTTTTTGTTTTGATTAGAAACAATCGGTATTTATTATACGATAGAACAATAGTTTCTTAACCAAATCAAAGTAAAAAAAATCATGATGGATCCGTTATCAGTAGTGTCTTTGATTTCGTTGATTTATAGCCGGCAATTTTGAAATAGAGTGAAATCGAAAGTTTTCTTTTTTTGTTATAAAATATGTACATTTTTGGGAAAATTGTTTTCAAAAAATAAAATCAACAAAGGTTAGTATTTTCTCCATCTAAATACACCGGATTTTTTTTAATTTGTGATTTTTGTCATGATAAACAAGTGGTTTTTTGTCTGTATCAAAAATGATACTCCATGCGTTTATACTCCTTTCAAGTTGTTGTTCATACATGAACAAGACTCATATGCGTAGATGTGTTATCAGTGCACATAAAGGGGAAACAGGAAACGGAAAATAAATATATAGTTAGTTAGTTAAGTGACTTTTTATTTACTTCATATAATAAATATTTTGGTTTACAAAATCGTTTATGGTTTGGCTTAAGGCCGTCTACCAGAAATAAATATGTATATATGTAGTCCATAAAAAACATCATAAACACCCGTATAAACAAATAAAAACAGGCAAATTGAACATTAAGGATGTGCTGATCCCTAATATATGCAGGTATAAATGTATGAAAGGAAAAGATAGGATCGGTTTAGAAAATGTTATATAAAAGAACGAGTAGAAGGTGAAAATAGATCATAATCGAAAGTAAATCCCAAGCGGATGGGTGTGCATTTACGTACGTTCTCGATTAACGCAACTCTCGATTCACGCAACTCCTCGATTTTCGCAACAACCGAATTTACATCATTGTTGACGCAGTAATCGCAACTTTTCAAATAATTATGACTCGATAACTGCAACTTTTGTTTTTATATACTTATACATACTCGTATCTTTGCTTAAGGGGAGGCCAGGATCTTTTAATGCTAGCTAAAGGAATTCGTCTGTTAAAAATTTGTGGAGAAAAACTTTCAAACAAACCGCAGCTTGTAGATCCTTTCTTGATTAAATTTAAGGAAAAAGTCAGAGAGCTCGATTTGACGTCCCATCAAATTTATAACGCCGATAAGTCCGGGTTATTCTACCGACTTATGCCCAACAATCCCCTTGTAGGATTTAAGGAATCGTCAGCTCCTGACCAAAAGACAAGCAAAGAAAGAATCACGTTTCTTGCCTGCACTAATGCTTCGGGTTTGCACAAAGTTAAGTTATTCGTCATTGGCAAATCTAAAGGGTCCGCCAAATAATTTTTTTTTTTTTTTTGAAAATGCTATAAAAAAAAACTACTGAATATTTTCTCAAATTTCTTTTTTTATTTGAAAGTACAATCCTTCCGGTTAATAATGGAAAATAATTTCATTCAAATGGCTGCCTCGGCTGGCCATGCAGTAGCCTACACGATCGGTCCAATTTTTAAGCACATTATCGATTGTGTGCAGCTGTATTTCACCAATGGCTTCACGAAAATTGTCCTTTAAAGCGTCAATTGTCTCTGGCTTGTCGGCGTAACACTTATCTTTGACGGCACCCCACAAATAATAGTCCAACGGTGTCAAATCGCAGCTCCGAGGTGGCCAAACGACATCAGCTCTGCGGCTGATAATGCGATCTTCAAAAACAGGGCGCAAAACATCGAGTGTAGCTTCGGCTGTGTGGCACGTACCGCCGTCCTGTTGAAACCAAATGTTGCCAATATCCTCCTCTTCAATTTTTGTGAACAAAAATTCGTTCAACATGGCCCGATAACGATCGCCATTGACTGTAACGGCCACTTCTTGCTCATTTTCGAAGAAAAATGGCCCAATTATGCCTCTGGACCAAAATCCGCTCCAAACCGTGGCTCGTTTTGGGTGCACCGGCTTTTCAATGTATGCGTGCGGGTTTTCTGTGCCCCAAATGCGACAATTTTGCTTGTTTACATACCCGCCAAGATCAAAATGAGCTTCATCTGAAAAGATGATTTTTTTGGCAAAATCGGCATCTTCTGTTTCAAAGTAATGTCGCAATATTTCCCAGCGTTGTTCAAGCGTATACACAACCATATTCGTTCAGCGGAAGGATAAAACTAATTATCTGTCAAATCAGACATGAGCTAAGTGTTACCATTCACGAAATAAGCACTACTTGAAAAAAGAAACGTTAGATGGCGGACCCTTTATAAACCCATGATCTTTTAAAAATTTTGACCACATGCCCGTTGTATACAAGGCAAATAAAAATGCTTGGATGACGTTAGCATTCTTTGAACAATGGTTCCACTCGACTGTGCCTGAGGTAAAAAAATTTTACCGGCCACAAGTAGGTATTTTTTCATAGGTTTTTTTGTCTTTTAGGTAAGACTCTTTCTAAGTTCGAAAGGACAAAGGCGCTATTACTTTTGGATAACGCTCCTTAGAGAGCTCAAATGATCAATGAACAAACGGTCGTAGAATCCATATCAACTCTGTTCAATGATATTTCCGGCAGCGAATCCATTTCGAATGAAAAAATAATTGATTGGGTACGCGAAACCATTTATAACAATGACGAAAACTATGAAGAAAATGAATCAGTTGAAAGATCCAGTGAAAGCGGGGCCGAGGTTGAGATTCATGCTTCCAAAATAAAGGCTGAGACTGCAATACAAGCTTTCAACACAACAATTCGATGGGCTGGACAAAATTCAGCCCCCATAGAACAAATTTTTAGTCTTCAAAAACTGCGAGAAATGGCGATTTTAAAAAATGTAACAAACCAAAAAATCCAAATAAAAATGTCTAATTTTTTCAAAAGAAAATAATAGCACATGTAGGAATAGAGAACTATACATATGTATTTATTTACTTAAATGAAATGTATATCTAAATGAATCAACTTCCTTTTGTTTTGTTTCTTATTAGAATTATATATTGAATATAAATTTGTTGCAGTTAAATACATATGTATGTGCTGGTTTTCTGATTTTCAGTTTACATCTCGAATTGAGCCTAAAAAAATTTACTCGATTATTGCAACAACCTCGGACATTGCAACTACCCTCGTTTTAATTGGTTGCGATAATCGAGAATGCACTGTATTTGAATTTTTTTGAAAAATATTTCCACTCTATTTAGTTTGGTTGCGGGTTTGAACCTTTTGCTTTTTTTTGATATAGAATGGCTCGAAGACATATTTCTGACAGGCATATTGCAAGCTATCTAGAAGGAGCTTGAATTTATCTGAGGATGGTGACGAGGTAGATGAGGACGATCTTAGGGAATTGCTGACTCGTGAGCAGCTGGAGGAACTTCTGGATGATGAACATGAAAATTAGGAGATTGGTACTGATATCGAGAACATAGAGTCTGTTCTGGAAAAAGGTGAGGACGCTCTGCCAGAAATAAACGATGATCCAGGCCCAAGTAGCTCTCGTCAATCTAATAAGCCCTTAGACATGCAACGGCTAAGATGGAAAAAAAAAACATCTCTGGGATATGATGATGAAAAAATACAGTTTCAGGGTGCAAAGAATTTCCTTTCGAAATAATGTGACTTGATACTCCGTTTCAGTTCTCCTCATATTTTTATACGCCTGAGTTCATCAATGAAATAACTGAAGAAACAAATAGATACTCTATGCAAAAATAACCTGATCATCCGGATTGTGTGACTTATTGTGAATTGCGGAAGTACATTCGAATATTGATATTTATGTCAGTATATCATTACCCAAGTGTAAATTATTGGTCATATTATCGATCATATTTCAATACTAAACATGGCTTTCAGGCCATAAAAGAATCCATGCCAGTCAACCGCTTTGAAAAGATAAAGCGGATTCTTCATTTCAATGACAACGACATGCACAGGCCGGTAGACGATCCCAATCATGACAGGCTCCATAAACTCCATCCGGTAATAGATCACCTGAATAAGATATTCGCTAGCGTCCCGATGGATCAGCGACTCTCCATAGATGAACAAATGTGCGCAACAAAATTTGGGCATTTTATGAAACAGTATTTGCCCTTGAAACTACATAAGTGGGGTTTCAAATTGTTTATTCTGTGCCCACTGAAGGGATATGCTTGCAAGTTCATTATCTACTCAGGAAAGGATAACGATCCTATGATGGACAATGAGACGAATGTTGGAGCGTTTGGTAATGTGGTGATAAAGCTTTCTCGGGAAATCGAAAGGGGAGTGAACCACATTGTTTATTTTGACAACTTCAACAACTCACTGCCACTCACCGTCTTGGGAAAAATTGCAAGCTCCCGACAAAACAACAGGTGATGGAAAAGTCGGTTGAAAGAGGATCGTACGAAGAATATGTCACAAACTACGATGGTATCGTATTGGTATTTTTGTCAACTTACGTAGGCGCAGAGCTTTTTTTTCAACAATTGAAAGGTACGATAAAACCGAAAAGAAAAGAAACAGTATAACATGTTCAAAAAATACAACGCCCATATCTGCGGATTTCCCGACGCGACGACATCATCTTAAAAATATTAATAGGTTCTTTTAATGAAGTCAAAAGGCCGAGAGAAAAAAAATTATTTTTTTACTTTTTGGAGTTTTTTCTTTTTTTGTTGGGGGTTACTTAAAATTTTTAATTTTATTTCATTCTTTTTAAATTACTCGCCCTAATTCCGATAGGTACGAGTAACAACTTAAATTAAATTTTTCGTAACACTCTACCGCATACAAACCCATATATAATTTACCACATTCAGCATGACTTATTCCCGTTATATTACACATGTGTGTCAAAAATGTAATCCGGAACTGTACGGAACTGTGTCTATTTTTTTATAATAAAGCTATTTCTGTTATTAATAACGCGATTCCGGAATAAACTCATTGTTTTTAAAGCAAGTACAGCACCTTAACTATAAACAGAACTAGTTAAGACGAATGTAATGAGCCCATACTTAATAGGTTTACTAATAGGGTATCGTCTCCTACCTTCGAGCTCCATCATCAGAGTACCAGCTCAGTAGTACCAGCATACATGGGTGTTTCAAATATGTTAGGTCGCAGATATGTTTGAAAGTAATGTAAGTACCCATTGTGTCTAAGATCTAGAGTTGAGCAAAATAGTTTCAACCCCGGAACGAACATGGAACGTTTCCTTTCCCAGTCGGAACTAGTTCCTGGAACTATCTCCTCGGAACTACATCGGAACTTTCGGAACTATTAGTATGATAAGAGAGATCCATGTCCTATCCTTCATACCTAATTCGTTCACGAAACACGGAACGAATTGCCTGTACGAGTATGATTGCGGACATTATTGTTTGATCACTCTTCTGCCATTCCAGTTCCAGTGTGTGAGTGTGCATAAACTGTTCGAGCTTATCGCTACATCAATGTATACGATATTTATTCACATTTTGTTTTTGGTTGTCTACTACGTAGTATAAAACATGTTCGATTGCATTTATCTTTCTTTTCGTTTTGTCTGTGATTACGTTGTTCTACAACATAGTCATACGACCGCGTCGTTCGGACGTTCGGCTGGGTTGTATAATATGAACGCCGCTATTAATGAATATCTAGGTTTAAACATAGTTCCTGGAACCATACATGTCCTGAACTACCCAACTCAACTAAGATCCATACCACAGCTAACAAAATAGGTAATAACCTTGAAACGCCTGAACAGGTCTACATAAATTGTAGCTAAGAACCATCTCGATCACGGTAGCTTTCAAACAAAAAAAAAATCATCAAAATCGGTCCATTCGTTCAGGAGCTACGACGCCACAGACAGACACACAGACATACAGACACGTCAAACTTATAACACCAGTCTTTTTGCGTCGGGAGTTAAAAACATATAGTAGTAGTAGTTTTTCGGAGGAACCAGGCCCAAAACGGATAAATGCTCTACAGTTTATGCCATCAAGAGATGTAATACGTGGTGGTATAGATCATAAGCAAATACGACAGAGCAACCGTATGCGGTGTATGATGTCAGGATGCAAGCGCTATGTGTGAAAAATGCAAAGTTTAGTTATGTTCGAATAAAAATTTAGATTGTTTTAACAAATTCCATTCTTATTTTTACTTAATAAATTAAATAAATTAAAGTACACTATTTTTTATTTCATGAGATCTATGACTCAATGAAGCTCCAAATGCATGTTGTATCAAAAATGATACGACTAGTTTTTTTCGCATACAGCCGTTTTTTCTCACTCAGGATTTTTAAAATATTTGTTTCCGTCATTAATTAACGTATCAACATTTTCGTTTTCATCTTTTGAAGCGATTATAAAGTCATCCACATAAATACGAACAATTTTTTTAAGGATAAGGTCTTTAACAATATTATTTATATATTCGTGAAAAACGGAAGGGGATATACACAAACCAAATGGCACTTTACAGAATTCATACTGCGCATCAGGTGTTAAGAAAGAAGTATACTTCCTGCTTTCCGGGGCGATGTCAACGTGAAAGAAACAATTTTTTAGGTCCAAAGTCGTAAACACATGAGCGTTGTAGATTCATCAAGGACATCTTCCATACAAGAATCAATGGCGAATTTCAGATGATTTTTTATCTCTACACTTTGAATGCCACTAAAATCACAAACGTCTTCACTTTTTATGACACTACGGTCCATTTTGAATATATCGTTTTCATTTAGTTTGTTAACACAATACGAGTATGCGTTTGAAAATATTGGTGTTAATCTAACTTGACCGTTTTCAATGTTCATATTTGCGTATTTTAAAATCTCCGTACCGATTAGTATATCTTCTGATAACCATTCATCGCTAACGATATCGAAAATAAGCGTATAAGTTGTGTTTTGGTTCATAACCGGCAATTTTGCGGAACCAATCGACTTACGAATCTCTTGGCCCACACCCATGAGTAAAGTGCCCGAGTTTTCGACCTTTGTTTCCAGGCCATCAAATATGGACTTCTTAACGAGTGATAATTGGCTACCTGTGTCGATAACTGCGCTAAACGAAAATGTTTTAGTTTTTAATTCCACTAAAACCGTCGGAGTTGTAATTCGATTTATTTCCGACACTTTTTTTGGACAGTTCCTTGACAGATGTTCAAAATCACTACAATTAAAACATCGTGCGCCTTTTTCCTTGTGAGGGCAAACACTTGTGTTATGGGTTTTTTAGTTTTAGTTTTTAATTCATTTTTATTCATAACTTCTTAGATCTATCTTACCCTAGACAAAAATGCTTAAAAACTAGCTTAACTATCTTAACAATCTAGGTATCTTACTGGCCCTAGGCGGACACTCTAAAATAGACGTAACAACTTAAATCTATGTCTTTCGACTACTATATCAACTTACCACTAACATTACTATATCTAGCTTAAGCTAAGAAAAATGTTTTTTTTTATTAAAAACTTAGCATATGATCATTTGTGTTACAATAAAACTTAAGCCTACCTTAATGTAACTAAACCTTACTTATTCTACCTTAACTAAAATATATATATATAAATTATATACATAATATATATTTAATATATATATCTTTTTTTTTTTTTTTAAACGTATACATACCCTACTACCACTACCTACCCTACCCTACATTACCCTACCCTAGCCTATGTAAGCCTGCCATTGGTGTTGGCAGGCGATGCCTTGAAGAGGCTGAAGCTCTCAATGTGTCCACTGACGTAGCTCTCTCCAGCCACCAAAAGCGTTGATGCTGTCGGACTACGTCTCCTCGATCCCGGCGTGAGACCGATCTACAGAACCTGAGGCGCTCGGGCTCACGGAGCGCGACATCGGGTTCGTAGAGGAATCGCCGTTCCACGGAATTGCGACCCACGTGGAAGATTAGCGGTACCGCCAATCTATCCTGGATCAGCCCACATCTATCTAAATAGAGGAATGCTTCTGGCGGCACAAAGCCATTAAGGCGCACTCTCTCGTGATATAAATCGTTGGGGTAGTAAGCCCCGAAGATCAGGCTATTGACCGAAGTCATTGCTCTCGCAACGTGGCTTCGAATCAGTTTGATCAAAAAATTATCTACCCGTACAATCCTGGCCCTATTGTATAGGACCTCGTTCGGGTAAAATTTCGTGTACTCAGATTCGGGTGTCCTATGTAGCCCCAGACACGTCCTGAGACATTGTCTCTCAAACACCCGAATCCTTTCCATTAAGCTGGCTCTCACATTGAACCAGACGGGACATCCATAGGCAACCATGGGCCTGATTAAGGCCATGTAGCAGATTACCTTCACCCTAGAATCAAGTTGGCTGCTATGAAACAGCCACCTTGTCAGAGCGAAAGCGCCCCGGGCCCTTGCCAGAGCAGCATCTACATGTTTGTCAAAATATAGATACTGATCCAGCACGATCCCAAGATATCTGACCACACTTTGTCTCGCCAGTGGACGCCCGTCCGGTCCTAAAATTAAGAACCTGCGCCAGTTTTTTCTAGTGTCCCGAGAGGCCCTAGACAAAGGGGTTCTGAACAATATAGATTCTGATTTCTGGAAGTCGATTTTCAACTTCCAGTCATCACAATACTGCTGAATTTTTTCGAAGTCACGCTGCAGGAGAGTAACAATAACGTCGATCGTTGGACCTGATCTGTACGCGATTAGGTCGTCTGCGTACGCTATTGAATGGTGAAGAGAAACTAGCAGATCGCTTAGGTAAATGCTGAAAAGGATCGGCGAATTTACCGTACCCTGTTGCAGTCCATTTTTGATTTCAAATGTTTGGGTAGAAGTCACGTTGGCAATTTTCACTACGAACTTTCTACCAGTTAACATGTCAAAAATTATATATAGCAGTGGTTTACTTATGCCCAGCCGACTGAGCTTGTAATAAAGACCTTCTAACCATACGGTGTCGAAGGCTTTTTCTAAGTCAATCAGACAGGCACCCGTGCATTGGTTCTTGCATTTATTCCATTGGACATCCGACACAAGCTTCGACGCGGCATGAATAGTGTCATGCCCCGCTTTGAAACCAAATTGGTTATCCGGGATGATTTTATTGTCCTCAACCCATTTAGACAGGGCCCTATGGATCACCTTCTCGAAAACCTTGCTGATACTCGGAAGGAGACTTATTGACCGGAGATTTTCCGGGTTAGATGTGTCTTTACCCCTCTTGGGAATTGGTTGCACCACCGCTGTCTTCCAGTGCACTGGATAATATGCATTATTCAGTGCATTGTTGAACAGGATGGTGTACCTCTCTACAGCCACTGGCGGAAGGTGCCTAAGCACAACATTGGATATACCGTCAACTCCCGCGGATTTTTTCTTCCTCAATGACTCGAAGATCATCTGAAGATCTTCCGTCGATATGAACAGGGTATTAACCCCCTCATTGGCGATGACATTGTTTGCCATGAAATCTTCATTAAACCCTGTAAAACCAAGGTTCTCTGATCGCCAATGATCGATATCATTTCGAAGATAGAAGTGATGAAGCAGGGCTCTATCTTCCAGGTCGTGGTTCGGGCGAATACTATCATTCACCTTGTACACTTCCTGGAAGACAGCTCCTACTGTCGCCACCCTCTCCTGAGGATCCTCGATCACGAAGAAGTCGTCATCCAGGATGGCGCTCTCCGGAGCGATACTAACTGTTCGTAGCAAGCGTTCATTGTCTGACGTTCTCGGAAGTTTCAGATCCTGAATGTCATTCTGATTGTTTCTCCGAAATATTTTATTTATTTGCGGGAACATACTCGCGCTGTTGGATTTTACAGCACGAATTCTGTTGTTCCAATGCAAACTTACAGATATTCTGTAATTTTCCTTGATTAACTGTTGGATATTTTTAATCAGTGACTTCAGTGTCCTGACCTCCGAGTTTTGTCTGTCGGTAAACCGCCTGTACAAGAGTTTGAGTCTTGTCAGGAGTCTACTTTTCTGTCTGTGCAGTGCGTCGATTGTCGCGTTTCGGTATACGTTTGCGGTATCGTGCTGTCTTTGGCGTGGTATCGTACTGTTCATTGTCTGTTTAATGACATCGTCCATTTGTTTGAGATACCTGTCAATCTCGTAGTTTGACAGGTTCCTATTAGGCGGTGGAAAGGAGGCGCTCGAAGTGAACGCTCTCGTCAGGGAATTGGCAAACCGCGGCCAGCACACCGTACTGTAATCGTAGGGGTGCGTTTGGACACACTCTGCCATCTCCGCGAACTCGTCAGGTACTGTGATCACGGCACATAGTCCGCAATGGTCACTGTCGTATACAATGGTCCGTAGACAGTTAATAGACCATTCGTTCGTGTCTGCCAGTCTCAGTCGAGAGTCTATTAGCATGAGATCCAGATAGGAGCCGCTCCTAGGATACGACGGATTATCCGTTGCGAGCAACTTGACTCTATATTCAATGCTGCGAAGAACCCACCAATGGCTTAGTAGGCTCCCCCTAGTGTTGGGAATGTTATTTCCCCAATCACCATGTTTGGCATTTAAATCGCCGGCCAGAATGTAGAAGTTTTCTACCGAGTTTAAGCGCAGAGATCGAAAAAGTGTCTCGAGCTCTGCGATAAAAATATTGGGTTGAGGTGCTTCAGGTGCATAGGCTGATACAATGTACATTCTCTTTCCGTTTCGGAGAGGAATGCACACAATACAGGCCTCTAGCACCTGGAACCTCCGCACTTCACCGCTATATATGACTTTATGTTTAAAATTGTTTTTAATAAAGATCGCAACTCCCCCGCCTTGAATAGCGTTGGGTCGGTCCCTTCTAATTATTCTATAAGAACTGTGCCGGATTTTGTGCTTCTGGTTTAGCTTTGTTTCGCTAACCAAGAGTACATCGGGGCTTTCGTCCTGCAACAGGTTAAAAAGTTCGGCTCGTCGCTCGATCCTTATCAGTGAATTTACATTCACCGACAGGATCTTCAAGGGCCTCTCTACCAGCGTACCCATCACGACCTTAGGTGCGCTAGGCCCGGCAGAAGCGAGTAGATACTATCTACTCGGGTCGCCGTCTCCAGGATCTGTTGCTGGAGCTGCCCAATCTGCCCTTGGATTGCGAGCAAGATCGAACAGACATCCAGCTCGGCCACCGGTGCCTTAGAGACAGGCACTGGGGCTTTAGGAACAGTCATGGGCTTTTGTACCGTCTTTCCCGAACCTGCCGCCATTTGGGCGTAGGTCAATTGGGATGTGACGGCTGGTGTTTGGAAGCGACCCGAGGGACGCTTCTCCTCGACCTTCTGCTTACGGGCCAGGTTTTCTTTCTTGATGTCCTGGAACTTAGGACATCCCCGATAGTTTGCAGGGTGCCCTCGGTTCCTACACAAGACACACTCGAGCTGCTCTCTATCCGCCACCTTGTCTTTCCCAAGGTCGCATTCCTCGTTCTTGTGGTTCTTTGCACACTTAACGCATCGAGGCTGCATTTCGCAGTTCGACGCGGCGTGCCCGAACCTTTGGCAGCGGATACATTGCAAAATGTTTCCGCTCCTCTTTAATGTTTCCCATGTGACAGTCTGGGACGCTAAAGTGGTGATAGTCCTTAACCTCTCCAGCTTGCTGCTGGGTGTGAGCTGTACCAAGAAGAAGGGAATAACTCGCTTCTCCCGTCGGGAGCTCACCGTAGTGAATGGCTTAACCCCCACGAATTTGAGGTCATCACTCTCGAACTCTTTGAGCTCTGAGAGCATTTCCTCGGGGTCTGCAATCGACTCCACGCCTTTAAGGAGCACTGTCCGCAACCTCTCGGCCTTCGGCGTGAAGGAGAAAAACTCCGTTGTGGACTCCTTTAATAAGCTTTTTATACGCTTATGCTGCTCCAGTGTCTTGCACCGAACAGCATAGCGTTTTTGGCCTAAACATTTGATTTCAAAATTGCCTACACCAATAGCATACTTACAGAGATCGATGGTCTCTCGTAGGGCCGTGGTATAGGTGAAGATGGGTGGCACTTTCTCCTTTTTATGACGTTGCTGCTGCTTCTGCTGCTGCGGCTGTTGTTGTTGCTGCTGCTGTTGCGGCTGCTGTTTCTGCTGCTGCTGTTGCGGCTGTGGTTGTTGCTGCTGTTTCTGCTGCTGTGGCTGTTGTCGTTGCTGCTTTTGCTGTGGGGCGGCTGTTGCCTGCTCTAAGTCCCTCTTTTTTATCTCCTTCAGCTTATCCACTACGGCCTGCAGCTGGGCACGTAGGGTACGCTCTTTCTGTTCCAGTTCGCTACGCTCCTCCTCCGTAGCCGAATATAAAAGGGGGGCAAAGGGGTTATTGTCCCCCGTGTAGCGGCCTTCCCTACCATAGGAAAGGTAGGCAGTATCCGCTTCCACGGGGATCGCTGGTTTTGGTTGATCTTGTCCAGCTGCTTTCGACGTTGATGGTGTTGGTGATGGCGCCCCTTTCCTTACTTCGACCTGCAGCTTTTCAGTCGAAGTAGTGAGGGAGGGGCGCTTAGTTAGATTGGGCTTCTTGTTGGCCCTTCTGCGCCTCTTCATGACGACGGTCGGTGTTGCGAAATCGGATGATAAATCACCCGATTCCGACTCCGTACGACGTACGGGTTTTCCCCCGCCGTCTCCCGACATCTCCTTCCTGCTACTTCCAACTAATTGAGAAGCAGCAGAAAGAAACAGAGAAAACACAAAAAAAAAAAAAAAAAAAAAAACTTTCCTCCCGACTCGGGATTAGAACCGGCGACCTTCCGACTGCGGGTCGGGCACTTAACCACTAGGCTAATTGGGGTTCCGCGAATACTTCGCCTAAACGCGCACTTATATTATTTTTTTATTGTTTGTTTATTTCTGTCGTAAACAAGCCGAAACACTACCTTCCACTTCACTGGTCTGTGATCAACTGATTATGGGTTTTTGCTCCACAATTCACGCAACGCTGTTTGTTTACTTCTTGGTTTTGGATGATTATTTTCGTTGGATGGGCTGACGTGTGCTCATCACCGCGATTTCTTTGCTTTTGCACTTTCATTTCCTGATAAATTTTAAATTTGGATTTTAACTCATCGAACGTTCTTGCCTCAAATAAAACGGTTTTATTTAGAATGCTGTCAGGTATCCCGTTAACTATGTAAGATACTAAGGACTCATCATCAACTTTTCCCCTACTTGCTATCTGTTTCATCTGAAACATATATTCAAGATATGATTCGTCATGGCGTTTCTTTCGCGATTCTAATGCGCGGTGAGTGGACAAACTCGACGTTGTTTGACCAAATTCTTTCGTAAGCATTTTCTGCAGTTCGTTCCAACTATGTACGCCTACTTCTGATTCTATAGCTAACTTCGCGGCGCCTCGCAAAAGTCTTCTCGCGTATAAATAGCGCTGTATATCATTCCACCCACAAACACTTGCAATGTCATCAAATTCATTCAACCGATCAGTTATATTCTTTCCCGTTTCACCATTAAAAGTTTCAAGTGAATCTCCAATTTCTTTAAATACGAAATTATTGTTCTGAGCCATGTTTACTGATTCGCGGTTCTCGGGATTATTCGAAGACGTGTTTCTACCGTTTCTGATTAAGTTGTGTTCAAAAGGCTTGTCTTCTGTTTCACTTTCACAATTGTCAATACTAACTGTATTAGATAACGTATCTTCAAGTTCAAACATTAATACCTTTATCACCCTTTCTATTAATTCTTTTTTTAATCTATAACTTCCCGATAAACCACGTTCTTTCAAAATAGATTGAAGCTGTTTAGTGGATAACTCTCCCAGCTTCATTTAATGTATGTAAAAATGCGAATTTTATAGAGATTAAATTGCATATGTACATATCAATTATTTATCGCTAGACATTCGAATTCAGTATAAAATTATACTTATGAGTATTTTTTATCAGTGCTGTTATTTGTGCGGACTGTATTCCAAAAGAATACATTTTTCACACTTGCATGTAACAAATCACAATGTTTTTATTTAATTAATTAGCAAATTATTTCACCGTTCACAACGCGAAACCGAATTAATATTTGAGGGTAAGGGGATTTAACCGCTTCTGACACCATGTGGAAAAAAGGTAAATGGCGGGTTTATCAAATAAAAGCAATCGCATACAATTTATTAGCTTAAGTTTATTAAAAAGAAAATCAATCTAATTCAAAGTAATTCAGTTCAAAAATAAAAAAAAAGATATAACAAGACACAAAAGAAAGAAAGTAGATTCACAATTCGTATAAAAAAAAAAAGAATAACACTTGTAAGCAGTCGTTATCGTACTACTCTGTTTTCTCGTTGCCCTGCTCTGTTTTCTCCGTTACGAATTGGGGATATAAGAAATGGGCACTTCCTACATATACAGGGTGTCCCACGAGCAGTGTGCCAAAAAGCTAGAGCGTGTAGGTCTGGTCAAGACAAGAAAAAAATCGTATGGGAGGGGGGGTCTATTCCTCTCCGTTTAGCCGGGAGAGGCAATTTTCTAAAAAAAAATACTTAATTTGGAAAAAAATTATTAAAAATCAACAGTTACATCCACAATGCCGTGATATACTTTTTTGTAAAGCCAGAAACCTCTTCTTTCATCATGTTTTTAAACGAAGCTGTTTTAAGGAATAGTTTTTGAGAAATGAATTTTCAAACTCAAAATTTTGAAAAAAAAAAATTTTCGAACTATTTTTTTTTCAAAATTGTACGTAATTAAGTACTAATTTTTTTTCAAAAATTCAATTCTCTTATTAGTTTTTAGTTAAAAACAGAAAACCGGATGCAAAAATGTCTTGTAGTTTTTGAGAAATTAAAAAAAACCCCGAACCTTTTTTTTTGGTTTTAACGCGCCTGGACTTGTAGGCAAATTAATGTATGAAATATTGACCTCTTTTTCTTATTTTTAAAAAAATCGGAGTTTTATTATAATAAATTTTCAATATG
This sequence comes from Merodon equestris, assembly GCA_958301585.1. Taxonomy (NCBI): domain Eukaryota; kingdom Metazoa; phylum Arthropoda; class Insecta; order Diptera; family Syrphidae; genus Merodon; species Merodon equestris. Next base: position 96,865,481 of record OY284413.1, read on the forward strand.
ATCCCCATTTTTTAGAAGGCAAAGATTATATCTCCTTCTAATGGCTGCACATAAGTCTATGCTTGACAAATTTTCCTGCAATTTGACCGGGGCCCGATTACAGTTTGTCCAACAATACCAAGCCAAACATTACAGCTAAAGCGGTGTTGTGATTAATTTTTTTTTTTGTTGTGTGGATTGGTGCTACTCCAATGATGCAAATTGTGGAAGTTAGTAACCCCATCTCTGGTAAACTGTGCTTCATCCGTCCAGAATATCCTTGCAAAATAGTTTCGTTCAGTTTCATCTCGAAGCAGTAATGATCGACAAAATTCTGCTCTCAAAAACTTGTCGTTTGAGGAGTTCCTGTACTGGCCTAAAATGGTACAGGTGTAAGTTTTCGGTATGAAACACTCTCCATACTCTAGATTTGGGCACTCCAAGCAGAATAGCTATCCTCCTTGTACTAAGGGAGGGATTACGTCGGACCAAATCCCAAATTCTTTCATCAAAGATTCCTGATCCACTCCGTGCTCTCGCAGACGTCGGTGGATTCTTGAAAGCATGCTACGACTGGGACACCTCCGATTGGGATATCTTTCAGCGTAGAGTCTTTCGGCTTCACGATCTCGACCATTAGCTAAACCGTAGCAGAAGTGCTTGACATCGTAATGTGTTGATGAGTTAACATCCAATTTGGAAATGATTTTTTATTAAAAATGCGATGCCTTTTATTTACATTTGGGTTGCAAATATTTTGTTTTTCAATAAAGCGGTTTTATTGTCTTAAGGTCCTAACGGATAAAACCCATCGGCGGCGGGCGGACCCAGACGAAATTGGCAGGTCAGTTTTCAGGCGTTATCAATGAAAAAAAAAGGATTAATCCAGGGTTATTCCAATACTGTGTCACTTTATTGTATCCTAATAAAACTCCGAATTTTTTTAAAAATAATAAAGAAGAGGTCAATGTTTCATACATTAATTTACCTACAAGTCCAGCCGCGTTAAAACAAAAAAAAAAAAGGTTTTTCTTAGAAAAAAATGGTTCGGGTTTTTTTTTCATCTCTCAAAAACTACAAGACATTTTTGCATCCGGTTTTCTGTTTTTAACTAAAAACTAATAAGATAATTGAATTTTTGAAAAAAAAAGTACTTAATTACATACAATTTTGGAAAAAAAAAGTTCGAAATTTTTTTTTTCAAAATTTTGAGTTTGAAAATTAATTTCTCAAAAACTATTCCTTAAAACAGCTTCGTTTAAAAACAAGATGAAAGAAGAGGTTTCTGGCTTTACAAAAAAGTATATCACGGCATTGTGGATTAACTGTTGATTTTTAATCATTTTTTTTCTAAATTAAGTATTTTTTTTAGAAAATTGCCCCACCCGGCTAAACGGGGGGGGGGGGGGGGGAATAGACCTCCCCTCCCATATGATTTTTTTCTTGGCTTGACCAGACCTACACGCTCTAGCTTTTTGGCACACTGCTCGTTGGACACCCTGTATATATACAGGGTGTCTGGTGGCAGATTTATGTTTTTAAATACGATTATTTCAAAAAGTAATAAACGGTGCGGGGGGAGTGGTGTCATTGGATTCAGTGATCGTGCGGATTTCTCAGTCACGATGTCGCACTATTCAAGTTAGCATCGCGCGTTCGTCATCGAGGCATTTTTCAAGAGTAACGATTCGTACGTAACTGCGCGTCGACAGTTTTGTTCACACTTCGGTATACGACGAATAAGTGATGGGCCGAGTGTGAATTTAATTCGTTCGTGGGTGCAGAGGTTCCGCGCAACTGCTTCGGCTATGAACACTCCACGGCCAGGGCCCAGTCGATCTTCAAGGACTCCCGAAAACATTGAAGTGGTTGAAGAGAGTTTACGTGAAAATCCACGACTTTCGATACGGAAAAGGGCAGCCTCACTGGGACTTCCAAGAGCGATTATTCATGAAATTTTAAAAAAGGATTTAAAGTTCCATCCATTCAAAATTCAGTGATTTTGTTTCACGCAAAAATTTTTGTGAGACGATATTGGAGCGTTTTCGTACTGTGAATCCCATTTTCATTTCATTTTCATTTAAACGGGCACGTTAATAAACAAAACCGCCGTTACTGGGCTCAAAGAACACATAACCCTCGACTGAAACACCAAAAGCCATTGCAATGCCCCAGGGTAACTGTTTGGTGCGCCTTATCCACGCATGGGATAATTGGACCATTTTTTTTCGAGAATGCTCGGGGCCAGGCGACATATGTCAACAGTGACAATTACCGACGCATGATAACGGATTTCTTTTTGCCGAACCTGCAAGCCAATCCATCGTTTTCATCGCACACGTGGTTCCAACAGGATGGTGCGACCGCACACACGGCTAGAGATTCGATGAATTTGCTTCGGGAAGCTTTCCCTCAAAAACTTATCAGTCGCTTTGGGGACATCCCGTGGCCACCGAGGTCCCCCGACATAACCCCAATGGATTTTTTTTATGGGGCTACCTCAAAAAGGGAGTTTACAGCAACAATCCCCGAACTCTAGTGAACCTAAAAGAAAACATTCGTCGAGAAATCAGCGCAATTGAATCAAGTTTACTGCAGCGTGTGGCGCGTAACACGAGGCTCCGTTTTGAACAGTGCGTGCAACTCGACGGAAGACATTTGGATGACATAGTTTCAACAATATATCAAATAGATTTTTTTTTATTTAATTTTGAAAATATAAATCTGCCGCCAGATACCCTGTACATATGTATATGTAGGTATATAATGGTTATAAGCTTACTGTTTATATTGTTTGAAATGTAGTGTCAAATAGAGGATTACATTGTTTATTACAATATTATTTTTTATTATATATTATGTACAATACTTTTTCCATTCGTTACAATTGGTTTTCATTTGTTATTATTATAATATATTGTTTTCAATGTTAAGGTTAGATTCCTGTAGTTAATACAAACCTAGGACTAGGAGTTGGGAGTGAGTGCATAGGATTAATCGTTTCCTCCGTATTTTCCTTATTACAAGTATGTATTCTTATGTTTACGCGGGTTAAGGATTGGTTTTTCGTAATTTTAAACGTTCATTAATATGACATATCGTGACTATTAGTATTATTATTATGACGTAATTTGAGATGAAGTGGTGAATATTATGGATGTCTATGGGTGCTAATTGTTTTTCTTCTGCCGCAGAAGAACCGAGTCTACGAAGTAACTCCGCACAATGAATGTTCTGAGTTTGTGTTGAATAAAGGGGACATAAGTCTTCTTTACTTAAGCTGGTGTAATGTTCCTTATTGTAGTCGATTAATAGGTATTCTGTAGTTGGTTTTATGAACACAAAATTATCGTTAAATTTTGTCGGTAGGGGAATCATTTTATAAATGTGGTAAATAACCTTCTCTTTACATACCGTAGCCTTGATAGTAGAAGTGTGGTATAGTGGTCATTAAGTATAGTGAAAATCGTTGGTCATTATTGAAGAGATTTTTACTCCACCGGTCAGTTCTTGTCTGATCTTGGTTAAAACAGTTTTCAGCTGGTTTGGTGTGATTATGGTTGGATGAGGTTTTCCATTTTTTTGCGTCTATTACTAGATCTATAACGTCGTTAATTGTGTTCTCGTATCTGATGATGATGAAAGTGATAAGACTTGTTAGTGATTCAATCTCAGTGAATAACCTTTATTCGGAATCCGCATGGTTCAATCTGTCTTTCACCGTTTCTAGCTTTGAGTTTAATACGGCCTATTACTGCCCCTTTTTTAATAATTCATATTTATTTGTCATGTCAGTCACTAGATGGTTAAGATCGGCCCTGGCGCTCTTGCATAAGATGTCGGAACTCGTTTTGCCTTGTAGTTGTATACACAGATTATCTATTTTGGAGACATACTGGATGGCATGTTTTGAAGCTTCCGTTAACTTCCTTAGGTCGTAATATACCACTAGCTTCCATTTCGTTGAATATAATTCGGCTTTTCCTAATTAGTCGAAATATATTCCCGGGTTGTCCCGTATAGGAGTTATTTGTAATAGACCGTAGACAAGAGGAATCATGATGAGTATTCGACAACATAATAAAAGGAACAAATTCTTATCCGTTTACTACTATCAAAACAGGTGTTTGTGTGTTGTATTTTTCCATTCCACGAATGGTTTTACGTTATTTTTGTGTATGACCTTGGGTATGACCGACTTTGATTTCCGAGTTATCTTTGGACAGAATTTTCTTCTTTTTTGTGATTTCATATGGGCCTTCCCAAAGAGAAGAGAACTTATTTTTCCTTGTTTGGTTTATTAAAAGTATTTTGTCTCCTATGTTGTAGCTTATGGGCTTAGTTCCATAATCGTAGTTCATTTTCTTCTTCTTCTTCTTCTTTTCCTTTTTCCGGCGTTGTTATGGTCAGAAGTGTAGGACCATAAAAAAGTGTGCTTTTAACTCATTCGCATAATTGTCGTAATTATACAAGATCTGTGGCTATCTATTCAGACAGCTGGGAATCCGTGCAGGAAAACGGTATAATAATTTGTATGGGGTGAATGCTGTACTGGTGTGAGGTGTGGTGTTATAAACAAACATTGAATAAGGTACCCATGTATCCCAAGTGAGTGGATCTTGATTAACGTTATGTCTAAGATACGGCTAAAGTTCGATGGCTACGCTCAAGTGCGCCATTTGTTTGGGGATGATATGGAGTCGTCTGTATCTTTTTTACCTTAAGTAGTTTACATATTTCTTTAAAAAGTGTGCTAAGGAAGTTGGTTCCTTGATCCGTGAGGATAGATTCAGGAATTCCAAATCGACATATTAGTCGTCCAACTAATATTCGTGCTACGGTTGAAGCTTTTGTATTTGGAATTGGGATGGCGTCTGTGAATTTAGTAAGATCGTCCTGAAATGTCAAAATGTATTTATTATTGTCGTGACTTGTTGGTAGTGGGCCTACTATATCTAGTGCCACTCGTTCGAAAGGACTTGAGCTCGTCGTAGTTAGTTTCATAGGCATACGATAAGTTTTAATGAGTTTATTCCTCTGGCAATGTAATGTAAGCTTTTACATATTTTGTTAAAGTTGGCCAGGTGTACTTCCGCTTGATTCACTTTATTGTGCGGAAAATGCCCTGATGACCCCCGAATGGAGAGTCATGGATTTCTGTTAATATTTTCTCGATTTCGGGACGGTCTTTTAGATGAATTATGGAGTCAGAGTGTATAAATTATTTAAGTTGGTGTTGGAGGTTTCAGTTAAAATGCTTTTTAGGTTTTTGTATGAGTTGGAATAATTCGGTATAGAAACATCTACGCTATTAGTTTGATTGTCGATGAAATTGGTTTTAATGTGTTTTAATATTTTTAGGATTTTTCCTTTGTTACCTCCCTGCTGAGTTGGTAAAGGTATTGTAGCAATAATATACGTAATAGGTTTTGTGTTGTAACACTTTCTTTCTTCCAGTTTTGGACTGGTGTAGTTCTTTATTTTCCTAAACACTAGTTCCTCTTCCGTTTCCTCTGGTGCTAGTAAGAAAATTTGGTGTTTTCCGGTTTGTTTTGGAGTACTATTGGCTCGAACTTTTCAATGAGAATATAGGTTGAAGGGTTTGGCGTAATTATCTCGAACCCATGGTCATTTATACTGTTTTCTTGTGTTTTTTGTTGGTTCGCCTGATTTCGAGTAGTAACGAGAATGGTTTTATTTTGCTTTGTATATCTGCATTAACGTTACATTTACCAGGTTTATATTTTATTTCGTATTTGTATTCCTCTAACGCTATTCGCCAACGAGCTAGTCTAGAGGTTGGATCTTTAAGATTTAATAACCATTGGAGTAGCCTGTGATTGGTGAGGATAGTAAATTTGTTGCCATAAACGTAAGGGGGGAACTGCTTTACGGCGAAAATTATTGCTAGCAATTCCTTTTCTGTTGACGTGTAACGTGTTTCCGCCGAATTTAGTGTTCGCCTATCTTCCCTTGAGACAGTACTGCGCCTATCGCGTGATCATTATCGTCGGTGGTTATTAGGAAGCTTTCTTCGAAATTCGGATAGATTAGAATTGGAGCAGGGATTAGTTTGTCCATTAATTTCCTCGCAAGTGCGTCATATTTGAAATCTTTATCCTTCTTTGGCAGGTTGGTGGGTGGTTTTGTTATAAGGATAAACCTGCGATAATAGCCTACAAAGCCCAGAAATGCCTTTATATCCTTAGCCTTTTTAGGTCTAGGGTAAGTTCTGACTACTTTTATTTTTTTTGGATTCGGTTTAATTCCGTCATCACTTATTACATGCCCTAGATACATTAATTCCCGTTTTATAAAATGTCATTTGTCGGGTCTTAACTTTAGTTTATGGGCTCATACTCTTGCGAGCATGTTTCGTAATTTGTGGTTGTGTTCGGCCAAGTTGGTACCGTAAATAACAATGTCATCAACATCAACAACATTCTATATCGATCATTCCAATTAGAACGTTGTACATAGTACGTGGCCGGTGCGTTTTTTAACCCAAAAGGCATTCGGTTGTACTCGTAATGACCGAAAGTTGTACTAAATGCTGTTTTGATCATCTTCGACAACTGAAGTATTTGGCTTTTCCTAATTGGTCCAGAATATCAGTGATATTCGGTAGTGGGAAAGCATTGCCAACTGTGACATCGTTTAAACGCCTGTAGTCTACTACTACTCGCCATTGCTTATTCCCTTGCGCATCTGATTTCTTAGAGACGAGTAATAAAGGTGAGTTTCATGGACTATAGCTTGGTCTCATGATGCCACTTTCCAGCATCTCGTTCACTTGTTTGTGTATTTCGGCTTTGCTCGTTTCTGGTAGTCTATAGGGTTTCAGGTATATGGGTGGTTTTCCTACTTCCGTTATTATCTTGTGTGTTGACGCATTGGTGAAAGTTAATTTATCTCCCGGTAAAAAGAATAGGTCGTTGAACTCACGACAAATTTGCATTACAGAATCCCTTTCTTCGCAGTTGCAATGTTCCATGTTTAATTGTTTTTCTAGATTTTCTAACCTTTGGTGAATAGGATCATTTTCAGGATGTGTCTTGATGAGATCAAATTCTTTCCCATTCCAAACCCAGATCCTTTTCATTTAGTTTGACTCTTTCTTCGTTTATATTTAATAGTACAATTTTGGATCGATTTTTATTTGGCATTCCGATGGACGAGGCCAGAAAGACCCCAGGAGAAACCTGTTTTTTTTTTCGAAACACTACGTCTTTTTGATTGTTGAGGGTAATTTCTGTCACTAACTTGCTTCTAGGTGGTATGCCGATTTCGCCTGAAAATTCTTCTGTTTGAAGTGATTCCGCGGTAATAACTTCTGGATATGGAATCATGTCTTCGGCCGTTTCCCCGTAGTTATCTGCAATTGAATCATTCTGTTCGAACTGAACTACAGCTGGATCTACTTTCTGTTCTGACTCAGTGTTGACGTATTCCGGTGGAGGAGGATTTTTCTCCCCGGACTTACGTTTTGGACTCACAGAGTCCTTTTCAGCGTAAGGACGAATTCCCAGAACATTATCTTCGTAATTAATACAGCAAGAGTATTTTTTAAGAAGTCGTTGCCAATGATTCTGTCAAAATTTGAGAAGAAATTGCCTTCTAGTACGTGGAACGGGTGTTTAATTTTAATTGTTTCGCTTTCGTATTTGAAAACCAATGTTTCTATGGCGGAGCATGCACTAATGGTGCTTTCACCCGCCATCGTCGTTGTGACCATACTTTTGTTATTATTAGTTTTAAAGTTGGTGTAATCTATTAGAAGGTTTTTGATTACACCATTTTCGAAGAAAATGCTCAAATCGTTATGCGGGAGGAGGGAAATTTGAATTGTACAAGTGGGTTCTAATTCTGGTGTATTCCACACAGGCTACTTTGGTCCGGTAACTGGTGTAAATGTATCTGTCGGTTATCGTTTATCCGGCGTTCTTGGTTTAGGTGACCATAAATGCGTCTGTCGTTGTCGTTCCTAGCCAATTGGTTTTGTCGTACTTGCGCTAAACGAGACCTACAGTTTCGATATGTGTGATTGGGTTTTTGGCAGCACGTACACGTTAGTGACTGGACTTCCCTTTTTATTGGTGTTGAAAATGTTGGGAAACCTGTGTTTCGATAGCATATTTCGGCGGTATGTCCTATCTTACTGCATATCTGGCAGATGGGTCGCTGCGTGCTACCATAAGAAGTCAGATGTGTGGGAGTTTTTTCTAGCCTAATTGACTGTTCCACAGCGTAAGTTATCGCGCTTCTGAGGTCCTCCGCCCTGTAGGTTTTGACCAAAATGTTTAAACTGTGGTTTCTAAAGTTGTCCTCGAACGTTTGCAGCGCTAACTTGCCATTTTCTCTGATTAAATAGTCTAGGACAGTACTTTCAGAGTTACTGGTTTTGTGGCAGTTTAGTTGTAAAAGTTTATCACCGAAATATTTCACGCTCTCTATTGATCCTTGTTTGCAAGATAGTAACTCGCAAGTTTAGTAAAGGGTCGGGACCTACATTCCTGGAAATGTCTCGTGAGCTCTTTTGCTAGGTTGCTCCAATTAGTAAATGAATCGAACTGTGTTAGCTCGAATGCACGTCCCAATAATCTCGTTTTTATAATATCGTATATTTTATAATATACGATGTTGAACACATCGGTTATGCTCATTTTAAATTCCATGGTGCGGTTCTCCTCGAAATAGTGTGGTAGGAATTGGAATAATTCCGCAACTGCTTTATTTCGTAAGAATTTTTTCCTTTTTTTTTTATTACCGAAGTTCAAGGAGGGACCAGTGTCAAAAGGTGTAGGATATATTGTATATGTATGTATAATTTATAATATAATGCATAATTTATAATATAATGCATAATTTATAATATAATGTATAATTATATAATATATATAGTATGTAATCTTAAAATGAAGGTACCTCTACTCTTGCTACTTCTCGCTCTGCTGTTGTAGTAGCTGCTTCTCGTTCTGCTGTTGTAGTAGCTGCTTCTCGTTCTGCTATTGGGTTTGCTGCTATACATAACTCCTTTGCTGTCGCTGTTGTTTTTCTACTGCTACTGCTGATTCTGGTTGCCAGGCAAGCTTCACGCCCTATAGCTGTTGGCATACGCCTGGTCTTTTTCACTGCCCAAACATTGCCTCAGGCGTCCAGTTAGGAGTTCGCCAGGGCTTACGCTTTTTCACTTTTCACACTCTTTTTTTTTTTTTACTTTCTGGTGTTCAGCCCCAGAAACGCCTCGAGTTTGAACTCGTATAGTTTGGTAGCGGAATCCTTTTCGTGGATCCCACCGCTGCCACCAAATATTAGTATTCTAAGAGAAGAGCGTCAATCGGAGAGAATTAAAAGAAGTTTACTTTAGCTTTTTTTAAAATTCTTTTATTCGTTATTGGCAACAATGTTCGCAGCCTAACACTGTACTTATCTCTCGAGTATACTATATTATTCTCTGCCCTACTGTCGATATCAGCTACCCTTTTATACCCTTATTTGTGTAAGCCTCTTATCCCCCTTCTTTCTTAGTTCCTTCTCACATTCCGTGTTCTTCACAGGGAGTTGGTTTCTGCTGCGTAGGTATAAATCTTACGCAACTCGACGTCAATGCACTGACCCTATTTGAGTTTTTGTACTGCACTGACCCCACTTGGGTAAGATGTCGTGTGTCTTGATTCATCGTCGGGCTGCGGTAACCCCACTTGAGTTTTTTTTCGGACTATCGGGTGTAGAGTAGCATGGGTTGCGCCATTGCGATCGAGAATTGTTGACGGAAATGGGTGAAAGAAAGAAGGGGAGTGTGCTAGCGATGCATGTGGTGTCCAACAATGTATATGACTTACGTTGTGTGAATCACAATAAATCCAACAACTTTTAAAATATAAAATTGTTAAAGGTAATCTCAAATGGTTGAACCCTTATATCAATACAAGTAAAGGCTATCTTATCCTGCGCGTTGCAGATCGCATAAGAAACGCAAATCTTCCACAAGAGCAAAAACACTCACTTCTTTTATCTAAGGGTTAAAATTTCGCTAAATAATTTGATTGTTATAACTAACAAATTGTTTGTATAAACTAACGTTACTCATGGTCCTAAAGCAATAAGCTTTGACGAATATTTTGGATTGTCAACGCTAGGGAACTGACAAGGCAATCGTGCATAGTTGTATTCATTGTGTTCGACATCGCCCTAAGCCCATCAGATGATGGGCGATCTTCCTGCAGAAAGAATCAGCACAATTCGTCCCTTTTTACGATGCAGAGTCGATTTCTGTGGCCCGGTATCAGTTTATCACGGAATTCGTGGTGAGATGCCATGTAAAGTATACATAGCCGTATTCGTGCACTTTTCATCAGAGGCAGTGCATCTCGAAGTTGTATCTTACCTATCTATTGATGCTTTTATAGCTTCGCTAAATCAGTTGTCGAGGTCTTCCTCGGGACATGTTTTCTGACAACGCAACGAATTTCGTAGATGAACGACCCATGTGATTTGGAGGCTCTAACCACAAAACATTTTCTTATCGGATGTTCACTCAAATCGATTCCGAAACCGGCTGATGATTCTCCAGAAACAGATCTGCTTTAAAACCCATTTTTGGAATTGGGGGTCAAACGAATGCGTAAAGCAATTGTAACAACGCCCCAAGTGGTTCTCACCACAACCCAACATTCAAACTGGTTCATTGGTAATTTTACATGATTCAGAAGACTATTCCCGGACAAGACGGAAACGTCCGAGTAGTACTGACAACAAAAGGCAGAAAGTTAGCACCTTTACCTTGTTAAAAGCCCCAAGTTCTTTCAAAGGGGGAAGAATGTTCGGTCACATACGTAAATAGTACTTTATTACAACAAACTGAAACACTGGTTAAACTATATTGTATAACAAATAGAGATATTTATACTAGATTTTGAATTTGGCGCTCTTAAATTATAATCCGCCATATATTTTTTTTATATTCTTTGTTGTAAAGTATCAGTACATTTTGTACAAAAAGTTTAGATGGTGAAAAGGAAAAATAAGGTCGCTCACTTTAACTCGAATCGTGGAACAGTAAGTGTCGTTCACACCATCGCAGTAATTTCGTTTGTGGTGTCATTTTTATGATCAGCTTATTTAACCACGAACTTGGTTACAATTAGCACGAGTATAACCTGGGAGATTTTCACGTTACCATTTTTGACCACGAATTTCTCCTCAGACTGGTTAAAAAACTCTTTGTTTGGACAATCATAAATAATAATAATAATAAATAATAATAGTAATAAATATAATAATCTTCTTCTTTTCTTTTTCTTTTCCTTTTTCCGGCGTTGTTATGGAAGTGTAGGACCATAACCTTCCCACTTAACTGCATTCCTACTGGTCCGCTTGTGGGGTCCGCCGGTTTGACCTCAGAAAGTAGCTGCAGGCTTCCCGGTTTGGGATTACTTCATCGCTGAGGCCAATCAAATGCTGGTGTTTTTGCATTTGTTTGCACCAATTGTTTTTCGGTCTGCCTTTTTTTTTTTATTTGTGACATGGGCATGCTCCAATTTTTTTTGTTTGATCTTACTCTTACAACACCGGTGATCTCCAGTCGTGTCAACCCACTGATTTGCATGTACACTTATGGGGCAGTTTAATGGTGGTATATGTGTCCCTAGGCTCACCTTGGTGTTTTCCAAATTTCCGAGATGTGATTTTTGTTTACCTTTGTTTTAGTCGCCTTTTACGACAAGCGAGAGGTATCGCTGCAGGAATATTCTTAACCCGTCCCTGCACGGAATAGTAATAAATATAATAATAAAAAAAAAAAATATATTTTTAAATATAATAATAAAAATAATAATATTAATAAATAATAACAAACAAACGACAATAATAATAATAGATAAAATATTAAATACCTGCATATAATGCAAATGTTGTCAGATAATCGCAATTCCTCAGAAGTTGCATCCGGATAGAGAGTATTCATATTACGAATTGCTCTACGAGACATTATAACATCATTAAGAGCTTTTTTGAAATTCCTAAAAACAAAAACATGAAAACAATTAGTAATCATCTAACAAATGTACAATATTTAAATATTTTAAAATGTTACTCAGTCTGTCACATCTTTTTACAATGTAATTATACAATAACTTAGTAAGAAACGATAATCATCTGTTGTTAATTTGAGGAAATTTAAAAAAAAAAATGATTGCTTTTATTGTGACAAAGAATATCCACATTATGGGGTTAACGGATCAAAGTACTGTAGCAGTTTGGTAGTATGAAAATAAACGAAGTGCATTGTAGTAAACGTACACAGCAAAAAAAAAAAACTTGGATTCCGTTGAATCCAGTTACTTATCAACTACCGCCGAATTTTACAGTTATAGAAAACGCGAGGTCAACCACCTGCGAATAAGAAAAGAAAAAAACGCGGTAGCAATGTATCAGCTAATCAGTCAGCCGGTGGTTTTATTTTGATTAGCCAATAACCCAAGATAGGAGAGTGGGTTTTATACAAAACTCTACAGCCGTGCCTCCCTGCGGGAAAGGGGTTAGAATATTCCCGCGGCATGGAATGCCAGTCGTAAGAGGCGACTAAATTTTAGAACCCACTTCTAAGCCAAGGTGTTGAGGTACCCGTGCCGATGGCCGCATGGTCAGTTAGTGGTTAAAGAGTACTGGCCGTTAACGGTCCCCTCCGATGCCCAGGCAAGGTCGGTTGTATAAGTGCCTTATCCCAGTATGTCGGCTCTGCTGGGACGGACCTTCCTTTCCGGACCTACTCGTGGGACCAACATTTTTTACACATATGGATACAAAAAACAAAAACAAAACCAAAACAAGGAGGTCGCCTAGTCTTGGCACCTCATCCGAGGACGAGCTACTGGCTTCGAGCCAAGAAAAAGTAGCCAGTCCATCCAAGGAACAGGGTACTAAGCAAAGTATCCCTATCCAACCAATTGAATTGAATTGAATTGAATTCATTTATTTAGCAAAGATTGCTATTCAATAACAATAGTACAATATTTATACATATTTATTCTTAAGCTAGTGTGTTAATTCAATTTTAACAATCTTTGAAATTATATATGTGGGAAAGTTTCTCTTATATAATTAGCTATTAACTTTTTAAACCTTAGTATGTTGCATTCATTTTTTATGTTTGTAGGTAGAGAATTATAAAATTGACAACCTTTATATACAATGCTGTTCTGGGTAAAAACTTCCCGATAAGCGGGTAATCTGAAGTCGTCTCCGCTTCTTAAATTATAGGGTTGAGAGTCCCTGACATATCGCAGATATTTCTTAAGATACTGTGGTAACAAATCATATTTAATTTTAAAAACAAAAATTAACACATTATACAATATTCTTTGCTTTACATTTAGCCACATAAGTGCATCTAACATCGTAGTTATAGGTGTATAAATATTACATTTTAGAATGATTCGCATTGCCCTATTTTGCACACGCTGCAACTTAATAATCATAGATTCACAAGAAAGGTACAGAATAGTTGAACAGTATTCGAAGTGAGGTTTTATCATAATATTATATATGTGTATTGCACTCATTATAGAGATCTTACTTCTAATTCTACCCAAGAAACCTACTTTTTTTGCTGTTTTCTTGACGATGTATTCTATATGTTGGCTTAGGTTTAATTTCGAGTCTATGACTACTCCTAGATATTTAATATTTTCGACCTGTTCTATTAGCTCATTCTCTAAAGTGATATTTAAATTAATTTTGTGTTTGAGAACCATGCATTTTGTTTTGCTGATATTTAATTTAAGCTTGTTTGCCCTTAACCATATACTCAGCCTATTTAAGTCCTCTTGCATTCGTCTTTCACATTCTTCTAAGTTTTTCCCGGATATAAATAAAAGTGAGTCATCAGCAAACAGGGCTACTTGAGCATAATTCAGCTGTTGATTTATATCATTTATATATATTATAAAAAGAAGTGCGCCCAGAATTGATCCCTGAGGCACTCCATGGGTTGTTTCAACACTTCTAGATGATATTCCATTAATTATTGTTCTCTGGTACCTTCTATATAAAAACGATTTAAACCAATCCAGTTCTTTGCCTCTAACGCCGTAACTATAGAGTTTTGTCATAAGGATACCTCTGTCTATTGTTTCGAACGCTCTTTTAAAGTCCAGAAAGACAGCCACCACGTAATTTTTTGCAGCAAGCTCCTCTTTCCAAGATATTAAGACGCTATTGAGCGCTGTCTCACAGGAATGCTTTTTACGAAATCCCGACTGGTTTTCGAGAAATAGGTTATTACGTTCGAAATAGGTCTCGAGTTGGATTTGAACAATTTTTTCCAAAATCTTTTCATAGACCGGTAGCGCATTTATCGGCCGGAAATTTTCGCATTTATCGGTTCCTTTAACTTTTTCGATGGGTGTAATAACTGATTCCTTCCATGAGTCAGGAAACGTACCACTGCTTAAGGATAGATTTATCACTCGCTCGAGAACGGGTCCGATTATCTCTTTAGCATCCATGAGCATTTTTGCACTAATGTGATTGAAATCTTTCTTTTGATTAATCGATCGTATCACCTGAATAATGCTTTGCTCGCTGACAAGTTCAAAATTAAATCTTGCGTCCGTAAATTCTGCGCCCTGGATAAACGGAGTATACGGAATCGATTTATTGATATCCGAAACACTTCTTATGAAAAATCGGTTAAATTCGTTTGCGATATTTTCATCCCCCTTTATACATATCTCATTAAAGTATATATCCTTTAGTACTTGTTTTGTTTTCTTTAAAACATACCTTTTAATCACACTCCACATGGATTTTTGATCTTTGGCTCTTTCGATTTTACTTCTAATGTTGTTGTTACTTGCTTTAATTAGTTCAGCTTTATACTGATTTCGTATAGCACGGTAACTATCCCAAGTGGATCCACTGTTTGACAATCGAAATTCTATATAATGAGCTATTTTTTGCCGTTTCATGCTTCTTAATCTTTCGCTGTACCAACTATTGTCACAACCGCTTATTATTTTCGTACAAACTTGCGTTTTTGTTATTCGTACAAGCTCGTTTTGCAATGCTCTCCCAATCTGATGTGGATTTTCGCTATTTAACATTAGGTCGCTGTGTCTAAGTTGGTTTAGAAAATGTGTTTTGTTGTATCTTAGGAATTCGATTTTGTTCGCCTCCTTTTTTTCCACGGTAGGTCGTTTAAGATTAAAGTGGATCACTAGCGTTTCGTGGTCACTTATTTTAAGTTCCGCACTTACTTTTACAGCCGTTGAGCATATATTTGTAATCACGTAGTCTATTAAAGTTTGGGTTGTGGTTGTCACCCTGGTAGGCTCAGTTACAGCTTGTTTACACAAATTTTCAATTTCGATTGTGTTTTTTATCTCTTTCCTGAAGGTGTTCGAAGCATCATACCAGTCAATGTTTACGTCGCCTGCTAGAATGAATTGCGTCCCTGAGAGTACTAGTTCCTCTAACCATTCTTTAAATGCGTTGCAAAAAACACGTTCAGAAGAGCTGGGTGATCGATATACTCCGGCCAGCTGGAAAGATTGATTGTTATTGGTAATTTTTACTACTAGCAAGTAGATATGCGTGCGTAGGGCAATTTTTTTAATAAGCTTGACTTCGTAATTTTTTCTGACATAAATGCACAGCCCACCTGTGTGCCTTGACTCGCTGTTGCATCGAACGGGGGTGTGATACTCTTCTAGCAGAATTTCGTCGTCATCTATATCAGAGGTTACATGCGTTTCGGAGAATACAAGAAAATCGATTTTTTTCCCAATGAAATTTTGTTCAGCTTCAATTAAGTTACCGGTCAGCCCTTGTATATTGCAATAGACTCCTGTAATTTTTTTTGGTTGCTAAACCACAAATTTATTCTTTTCCGACTGTACAAGTTTTTTATATACTGCACAGTTAGCGTCCCTGCTGTCGTGCTTAATTTCAAGATTGAGTGAGTACTTTTCGTTATATCGTACACAATTAATACAATTCAAATCAGTCGTACTGCACCTTCTTGTATCGTGCGCGCCACCACATTTCGCGCATCTGGTATCATTTTTGCATACCTTCGCACTATGATAATATCCACAGCAGTTGTAACACCTAAACACATCGACATGATCATAGACTCGGCATTTCTCCCATCCTAAATTAATCCTTCGATTTTCTAATAAAAGTTTAAAAGATCCCATTCATCAAGTTCAATAATTGCACAATAGGATCCTTTGTTTTTGCTCTTGAAGTCTCTTACGCATTTTACTGTACCACCAATGTTGTTTTGTTTTTTTACTGCTTCTTGCAATTCTTCCCTGTCCCATTTTTCGCTTATGTCCGTTATCATTACTTTTGGGAGTTTCTTACTAAAAATTTTCACCTCGTATTTCTCGCCTAGCTTTTGCTTTACCTCCGTTTCAATTTTTTGTACTGTTTCTTCACCTCTACAGTTGATTGTTATTGCGCCCTCTCTTCTATCAGAAACACTATCGACTTTAAGGGAAAGGGAGGCAGGGTTTATTTTTTCTTTTATTTCTTTTTTTGTTTTGGCATTTTCTTGTTTGTTCTTTGGCTTAATGTAAATCGCCTGTTTCAGCTGATCAGCATAATTCATCTTATTTACTTTGTTCTCTGATACACCCATTTCCTTCACATTTAGTTGGATTTCATTTTTCATCTCGCTCACGCTTCTTACTACCATTTCGCTATCGATGGTCATCTTTTTAACACTATTGTTAACAAGCTCGCTCTGTTCCTTGATGGACTCGGCGTATTCTCTCATTTTTTGCACTTCTTTCACATTCCTTTCGCATGTTTCTTGTGCTTTTAGTATAGCTTTCACTCGCTCGTTGTACCTTCTTTCGATCGCTTCCAGCAAGATTTTTATTTCTGTCTCATTTTTTTTGAGAGACTCTTCAAATTCCCTTTTGTATTCCTTTAAGTGTACTCCATTTGTCTTTACTTGCTCTTGAACATCTTTTAGTACTAAGTCCACATTGTGTATGTATGTAATGCAATCATCACATATATACTTTACACATGCATTTGTATTAAGTACGTTGCTGCTGTAAGTGTCTAGTCCGCTACATTTTACTGCGTTATGGAAGATCTTACCGCAGACTCCCGCGCATCTAACCCCGGTCTCGCCGCGAATTGCGATTTTGCATTTATTGCAATCCTGCACCATTCTGGCAGAGCCAAGCAAATCAGTGCACAACTATAGTCCACGTCCTTTCAGCTTAAGCTGCCGACTATTTAAACTAATTATTACACACTAAGTAATCGCTAATTTATCACAAATTGATCACACGTACGTACGTTGCTGTTGCCTTGTCAAAGTATCGTTTGAGATTTTTCTACCTCAACCTCAAAACAAACCAACGGCTAAAGTCAGCAGCAGCGACCAAAAGCCGGTTAAAAAGCAAAAATTCTCCGGCCAGATTATGAGAGAGAAGTACCTCAAGGCTGTATTCATTCTTGGCAAGATTGCAAAGAATGAAGCAGCCGGTACTCCTCATGAGAAAAACCTAGAGGATCGGCGCAAATATCAGGAAGTGGTGGATGAGTACACCCGACTCAAAACTACATCAAATCGCGAGGGAGCGAAAAGGAACAGGTCTCAAGACGAGACCTCAATCGCTCCTAAAAGAAGCAAGGTCACGGCAGCAGCAGCCGCCGCGCCCCCAGCAAGTTTTCCTCCTACGCGGAAACTGCGAGAGATCACCTCCAGGTCGCGCTGGGTGACGAAAACTTCACCAACAGTAAAGCGGTGCTTGACAGGTGGCCCAGCAGATGCCTCAATGGCCAGATGCCTGGGTTTGACTCCGAAGAGATTGTTAGGGGTTTCCGGGTTATCAAATGCGCTGACCAATTCTCCAAAGACTTCCTTCCGAGGTTAACGATGCCTGGGATGAACTCAAGATCAAGATCATCCCCGCTAAGGATATCCCCAGGATACCAAGGGCACGTAGTTGGCTACCCCGGACGACTATAGACAGCGGAAAGGTTCTCCAATGTCTCAAGTTGCAAAACCCCAACATCCCCACGGAGGACTGGGCCATCATAAAAGTCGAAGAACCACAGTACAACTCCCAAACTTACTTGCTCTCCATCAATGAAAAGTGCTTGGAAGTACTGAAGGAGGCAAACTACAAAATGAAGTTTGGCGTCAGGCAAGCCAAACTCAAAATCTTCCGCCCGACAGGCACTGGTGACGATCTAGTTGAGATCAATGCAACTGACAAATTGCTGGGGGGCCTATCCATCGAAACGGAAGACCAACCTCAACAACACCAAGAGCAACAACAAAAGCAACAACAGTAACTACAATATTCTTAATGTCATACAGTTTAATTTCCAGCACTCGAAATGTGCGTCGGAGAATCTGCTAGTTTTCCTGCGGGAGGAAAACATTGACATTGGCATATTGCAGGAGCCCTGGGTAAACGGTTCTATTATCCGAGGGCTCAACGACACCAACTACAACATTTTTTACAAAAAACAAACCGGTAAGCCCAGAACCTGTATATTACCTAAGAAACATATTAAAGCCTTTTTATGTCCCCACCTTAGCTCCGAAGATTTAACAGTCGTTATTCTGGAAGGTTCTGGCCAGCCGAACCTCATTATAGCATCAAGCTACATGTCGCACGATATGCCATCTCCACCGGTTGAAGTGCAACTACTGGTCAGGCAACTTCAAAAGGGTAAGGATACCCTTCTTCTCGGATGCGACGCCAACGCCAGACACTCTCTATGGGGCAGTTCGGAAATCAACGAAAGGGGCGAGTCTCTGTTTGATTTCTTAATAACCTCCAAGCTCAATATATGTAATGTAGGTAGCTCCCCAACCTTTGTATTTCCGAGTTCGGAAGCACATCCCGGTTGGAAGGAAGTACTTGATATAACCCTAATCTCCAATTCCACCAATTATAGGGTCGACAGCTGGAGAGTATCCAATCTAAAATCGTTCGCAGACCACAAATGGATACTCTTCAATGTGAATTTCAGTGCCGACCCCTCCATCCCCTTCAGAAATCCTAAACGTACTGACTGGAAAAAATTCAGCAGGATCATTAACTCCAAACTCAATAACCTACCCCATCCAGACATGGAATCGGTAGAACAACTGGACACGAAAGTTAGGACCTTTGAAAAGGCCATGGTCACGGCCTTCAAAGTTTCGTGCCCAGTTAAGCACAACAAAAAAACCTTCCCACCGTGGTGGAATGAGGATCTCTCCGTTTTAAGGAAAATGACAAGAGACCTCTTCAACATCTGCCACAGACACAAAGACTGTCTTAAACTCTACAAAAAGGCCATTAGCAAAGCCAAAGCTCAGGCATGGTCAGAGTACTGCCAGTCTATCGAAACACTAAAGGATGCTGCCAGGCTGAGCAAAATCCTATCCAAACAGCACCAGAATCCATCCTACATTAGACGTAACGACGGTGTTTGGGCAGATTCCACAGAAGAATCCCTGGAACTTCTCTTGAACACCCACTTCCCCGGATGTAAAGACTACGGGACTACTACGCAGGTTCCTCATCATACGCAGCACACACCACGGGACGATGCTAATTTGATCATCAACCCCGATAATATATCTTGGGCCATCAGCAGCTTCCCCCCATACAAGTCACCGGGACTTGACGGGATATTACCTATAATGCTACAAAAGAATTTGGGCAAGGTTATACATTGGCTAACGGTGATTTATCGAAGTTCGCTGAAACTCAACTACATCCCCCTAGCCTGGAGAAGAGTTCGATGTATCTACATCTCGAAGGCTGGCAAGCGCGGTCATGAATCCGCAAAGGATTTCAGACCTATCAGCCTCACATCCTTCGTCCTGAAGACCCTCGAACGCATCTTAGACAGGCACATCCGCGACTCCCTAAGAAACACAAAGTTTTCGAAGTCCCAACACGCCTACATTAAAGGCAAGTCCACTGAGACCGCCCTGCATGAAGTCGTGCAGACAATCGAAAAATCCATCCACCATAAACAATTTACCTTAGCTACCTTCATAGATATAGAAGGTGCTTTCAACAACGTTCACACTGAATCGATCCAAGAAGCCCTCACCCTCGGCAGGGGTAGAGGGAACATCACTATAGTTAAGACCGTAGATAGAGGCACACCCCAAGGAGGGGTAATATCGCCTCTACTATGGCTCTTGGTTATCGATAAAATTTTGAAAGAATTCGAGAGAATCGGAATAAAGGCGGTTGCTTATGCTGACGACGTGGTCATCCTAGTATCGGGAATGTTTCCCTCGGTAATTAGAGAAATCTCAGAGAGAGCTCTGACTAAGTTAAGCGCCTGGGCCTCAGGATGCGGCCTAAACGTCAATCCTTTAATCTCCCTCGACTCAACAACCAGTCACTCTCCTTGTCTTCCGAGGCTAGATACCTAGGAATTATCCTAGACCCCAAGCTCAGTTGGAAGATGAACATTGAACATCGGGTACGGAAAGCATGTGTCGCTTACTATGCATGTAGCAGAACCTTCGGCAAAAGCTGGGGACTCCGACCCAAAATGGTACTGTGGATGTACACGGCTGTCATCCGCCCCATCCTCACCTACGGAGCGCTCGTATGGTGGCCTGCCCTAAGTAAGGCATACAACATCAAACAACTAAGCCGAGTACAGAGATCGGCCAGTATCGGGGTAACGGGTGCCCTTCGGTCTACTCCGACCGAGGCACTTAACGTACTCCTAAACCTCCTCCCTCTGGACCTCTTCATCAGATATAATGCAGCCTGTAGCGCCATTAGACTCAGAGAATCTGGGTTCTGGTCATCTAAACCCTACGGTCATAGCAAGGTACTGGACCTATTACCTAGTGACCTGGCCACGACTGCAACCGATTTCACGACACCCATACACAACCCAAGTAAAGCCGCCCATGTCCACTTCCCATCCAGGATGGTATGGAAACAGGGACTGCACTCTGAGAACCATCAGGTAGCTTTTTTCACCGACGGTTCGAAAATGGAGTGTGGGGTTGGCTCGGGTATCTTCTCAGCGGAACTGAATATCTCCAAATCGCTGCGACTTCCAGACTCGGCCAGCGTGTTCCAAGCGGAAATACTAGCGATTAAGGAAGCTTGCAAGTTACTCACGCGCTATCCTATTACCAAGAGAGATGTCAATATATATATTGATAGCCAATCAGCTATCAAAGCCCTCGACTCTCACTCCATAAAATCCAAATTAGTTGCATAGTGTAAGGATGAAATCAGCTGTGCAGGAGACTATTTCAACATTACTCTCATTTGGGTTCCTGGCCACAGCAAAATAGAGGGAAACGAAAAGGCTGACGTTCTAGCAAGGCACAGCTCTTCCCTCGACTGTTCTTTGGCGGAGGCAGTACTCCCTGGAGGACCAGTACTCGACTGGTCAAGGCAAACCTTCTACAACACTTTCTCTCGAGGGCGAACTCCAGATGGTGCAGTCTTAGCAACTGCGTCATATCAAGGAAAACATGGCCCTCCTATAACAGGAAAAGAACCCTCGACCTAACTAACAGACCCCGACAAGAGATTGCCAGAATTGTAGCCATCTGTACTGGCCACTGGCCTGTCGGTACCCACGCTGCTAAGTTAGGCATCCCATTCAACACCTACTGCCGAAGTTGCAAGAACCCACTGGAAAAGGAAACTCTCACCCATTACCTGTGTGAATGTCCGGCTCTAGCTAGAACCAGACAGCGCCTACTCGGCAAAATCTCCTTCGACGACCTATCAGAATTCAGGGAAATAGGATTCTGCAATATCATCAAATTCCTTAATTCCACAGGATGGATATGAAACTCTAATAATAGCACATTAGGTCACTGAGTGGTGGCATCAAAACGGCGCATAAGCGCTAATTGGGCCTGGCATCTTGATATCAGGCGGCCACTCCTACCTACCTACCTACAGCCGTGATATGGGAGGTGCCCTCTTCGTTAGTGTTGGTGCGACAGTTGTCGGAAGAATTGTTGTTGTGCCGACGGCAAATTATATTTCGGTTAGAAATTGGTTTGCCGACGGCATTTATCCCGTGATGGATTAATTCTACAGCTTTTGAATGCTATATGTACAGTCTTCATTTCAGGAGAAAAGCATGTTGCATCACATGCATATATTGAGAATCTGATAGAATGGTTAGTTTTGTAAGTATGTATTCGTCAAACACATTACCAATGTTTTAAACGCTTATTTAGCATTGTTCCTGTTTCGGTTTTCCAGCTCTTGCTGGTACAATAAACTGCACGCGGTTAACTACATCGCTTTGAGTTAAGGTACATATATAGTTTCGGACACCTTTTTTTACGTTTAAGTTCTGCGCGAAAGCCTTTTTTGTGTTTGCTACTGTCACTAATCCGAAGTTATAACTTATATCTTCCTTTTCAATATAATTAAGACAGTCATTACAATCTGTAGAGGACCACAGCCGATGTTTCTCTCAATCACCTTTCATTTATTATCCTGCTAATTTGTACTGTGACACATTATTACGTGTTAATAAATATAGATTTTGGCATTGCGAAAGTTGTTTGGCAGTCAATACGTTTCCAGATATTTGAACTCATCCACTTTCTCAAAGCGTTTATCGAGTAGTCAGGTTTGGCCCGTTCCAAGTCGGTCAGTGACCATGTATTTGGTTTTCTTTTCATATCCTTCTAAGCCTACTTCCTTTCTCATCATTATTAAGCGTTCTGTATTTCTCTTAACCGGTTCCTCACTATCTCCTAGAAAGTCAAATGATCAACGTGTGCTAGAGCGGATGTGATGCCGTTAAGGATTATTCATCTACCATTTTCCTGGAATTCCTATTTATTTTCTAGAAGCTGTCATATATTGAATATCCAACCACTCGTCCAGCGATTCTCCCGAAGCCAATTCGCCGATTTTTTCGTAGCGTATGATGTCAGTCAAAATATTAGTAATTTTTTAATTATTGCACTGTATTCGGTAACCCTTTTTAAATGTGGAATATAACCGATTTTTTCTATTCCTCGGGTATAGTTTCATTGTTCCATATAGTTGTGATGAGCCCCTTCTCTATTAATCCATGTCTTCTTTAGGTAAAATCCGATGGTATTAAATCGATTCCTGCCGACTTGTCATTCTCTGTGTGGTTAACATCGTTTTCCATTGCTGTTCACTCTCCGTGTACGTGAGCATTTTATCGAAATATTATGTGTAGTAAAATGAAAATGAAGGCTTTATTTGCATAATGAGGATTTCCGTGCAGGGACGGGTTAAGAATATCCCTGCAGCGATACCTCTCGCTTGTCGTAAAAGGCGACTAAAACAAAGGTAAACAAAAATCACATCTAGGCAATTTAGAAAACACCAAAGTGAGCCTAGAGACACATATACCACCATTAAACTGCCCCACAAGTGTACATGCAAATCAGTGGGTTGACACGACTGGAGATCACCGGTGTTGTAAGAGTAAGATCAAACAAAAAAAATCTGGAGCATGCCTGTGTCACAACAAAAAAAAAGCCAGGCCGAAAAACAATTGGTGCAAACAAATGCAAAAACACCAGCATTTGATTGGCCTCAGCGATGAAGTAATCCCAAACCGGGAAGCCTGACGCTACTTTCTGAGGTCAAACCGGCGGACCCCACAAGCGGACCAGTAGAAATGCAGTTAAGTGGGAAGGTTATGGTCCTACACTTCTGACCATAACAACGCCGGAAAATGGAAAAGAAGAAGATCCGATTTGGGGCAAATATGCGGCGTTTTGTTCGAAACTTGTAATTTTGAAGGTAATTTTATTATACCTCTCTTAAGGAAACCCTTATCCCTTTTGGCAAAAATTTGTTAAAGTCGTTTTTCACAAGCCCCTTACTTGGTGCCAGATCTGCACTATAAGGTAATTGCATACGAACCTTAAAACCAAGCTTCCATGGGTGGTCCGAATTAAGAGTTTTGTCATAGGGGAGCAGCTCATTTTACATACGCGGGTGGTCCGTTAAGTACTTAACCTACAAAAGAAAAACAAATATTTTGGAGAAATGGCAATTTATTTTTCAATATAGTATTCTTTTAGCTCGACACACTTGATCCAGCGATGCTCCAACTTCTTTAACCCGTCTGAAAAATACGTTTTCTCGAGGTCTGCAAAGTAGGCCTCCGTGGCGGCGATGACCTCCTCATTCGATCGAATTGGCCCAATAATTTGGCATAGTACAGCCCTGTGACCGTTTTGCCCTTCTCCAGGTGTGATCCACATCGAATCACACCTTGTGAATCCCAGAAAACGATGGCTATCACCTTTCCGGCCGATGGGACAGTGTTCGACTTCTTCGGAGCACGTTCGCCGGGTGAAGTCCACTGTTTCGACTGTTCCTTGATATCTGGTGTGTACCAGTGGATCCACGTTTCGTCGACTGTCACGAAACGACGCAGAAACTCATTTGGATTGCTCTTAAACAGCGTCAAACACTGCTCTGAAGTGGTCCCACGGTTGCCCTTGTTGTCCGGAGTGAGCAAACGCGGTACCTATCGCGCCGACAGCTTTCTCATGCCCATTTCATGCGAGATATGACCCACGCGATCTTTTGAAATGCCTACTGTCTCAGCTATCTCGTGCACCTTCAATCGGCGGTCTGCCAATACGAGATCGTGGATTTTTGCCACGTTATCCTCCGTGGTAGCCGTTTTCAGGGCACCTGGACGTGGCTCTTCAAAAATCGACGTGCGACCACGTTGAAACTCGTTAAACCAATTTTTGATGGTCGGCATCGAAGGAGAAGAGTCACCGTACACAGCATCCAAACGCTCTTTGATTTCGCTGCGCAATTTGCCTTCCCAAAACAAGAATGGAATCACCGATCGATATTGCTCTTTTTCCATTTTTCTAAAATTCGCAGACACTCCCGCTTCCACACACGGTCAAAACAAAACTACGAGTCCGATCCGGCTGAAATTTCGACAGTCACCGTCTACTAGAATGTACTATACGATAATAAGTTGCTCTTGCGATACTGTCGCCATCTGGCGGTGAGGCTAAGTACTTATCGGACCACCCTCGTAGTCATCGATCGATTTTGTTGCAATCCACCAGTAATTTGCATATGAGCTTTATTTGCGTCAAACTAGCCGGGAATGCATTATTTGAAGATTACATCATCGTACTGTTGAATGCTGTTTCTTACCGACGGATGTGGTACACAGAATGTTCTGTGGGTAACAGTCTTCAATCGATACCAATTTATTTTATCTTCTTCTTCTCCTTTTTCCGGCGTTGTTATGGTCAGAAGTGTAGGACCATAACTTTCCCACTTAACTGCATCCCTATTGGTCCGCTTGTGGGGTCCGCCGGTTTGACCTCAGAAAGTAGCGGCAGGCTTCCCGGTTTGTGATTACTTCATCATTCATTAATTTTTTTTTTTGTGACACGGGCATGCTCTAGATTTTTTTGTTTGATCTTACTTTTACAATACCGGTGATCTCCAGTCGTGTCAACCCACTGATTTGCATGTACACTTGTGGGGCAGTTTAATGGTGGTATATGTGTCTCTAGGCTCACCTTGGTGTTTTCTAAATTGCCTAGATGTGATTTTTGTTTACCTTTGTTTTAGTCGCCTTTTACGACAAGCGAGAGGTATCGCTGCAGGGATATTCTTAACCCGTTCCTGCACGGTGTATACCAATTTATTTTATCATTCATAGGATCTCTCGAAAGAACTCGATTTGTTTGAAATTTTTTTCTATATCTCTTGGTAAAGCATAACCATAGTAACTCAATCGAAGGTGAAGAAAAATAAGTTCTTTATGAATGAGTCTTCCTAGTCCTAGATCCTAGGTTGGCTAGTTTTCGATTTTTGGCAAAGTGTCGTAAACAAATCTGATGCTGTCGATCTTATATACAGATATTTTCCTCATGTTCCTAAGGTTAAAATATTCATTCATGAGGACCAATACTTTTTTTTAAACAATTTTTGTTTTTGCAAAGCGTTTTTTCTTCGCGTGGCGGCACACCTTGTCGCGGTGCGAAGGCTCAGTAAAGGTCAATGACTCTTGAGAATTCACTCTCCATGAAGAGACATGAATTCTCTATGAAGAGATGCAGCCATCACCTCCTCCAACCTTCCCCGCGTATCACTTCCATTCCTCTCCCTTCCCCTGAGCTGGACTAAGGAGTAACAGTACCGTGCCAAGAGTCAGCCAGGCTGGGAGCCCATTTTAAATAATAGCCCAATCGCTAACGGTGTATCCAGGATACCAGACACATTCCTGGATCAAGTAGCCTTGCCTGCATACTGCGGGGCTCTGTACAGGTCGACCATCCATTCCTGCGCTACTCGTGTGAATACGCATATCAAAGAATTAAAATGAATAACATAAAATATAATATAGAAAATAATAACAACAAAATACATCATCTGAAGAGGCAAGCAGCACAGGTTTCTACCGCCGATGGGGTAATCGATCCAGACAGCGTAACCGGGACTCCTTCAGGGACTACAAATTGGTACCGCTACCGACGATGAATCCTTGGCTTCATCACAGATAAGCAACACCATGCAAGTGGACTTTGAAACTGAGGCCCAGCTGCTGGAAGAAAATATCGACCCTAAGGTCACAGGAAAACCTGAAGGAACGATTAGGGCAAAAACATCGGCCCAAAAAGCGAAGAACGGCTACAAGAGGTCGATGCAATACATCAAGAATATGAGCGATAGAGACCCCTCAACGCTTACCGAGCGCGAAAAATTCTTGATTAAGAAGCATAAGAAAGGGGTAGCCAAATTCGAGAAGAAATCAGCTCCCACCTCCACTCACGATGCTAAAACGGACACAGGTCGAGAGAAGAAGCCATCGAGCACGGCCCCTATCAGACCCTATGTCCCAAAATTGACTCGACAACAGCCAACACAACCGGCCATTGTCGAAAAGAGCCCACAGCAATCAAGCACCTTCAGAGGACACACCGCTCCGGGGCAAAAACTCTAAGGGAAGCGTAAAAGGCGAAAACATCAGCCAACTTCCACTTCCCCATGAGTCTACAAGTGGCCATTGTCAACCGTTCCAACCGTAATGGGAAGATAACATCCGACAATTGGCTCACAGTCGACGCTAGAATACTGGAGGCGATGCTTACCGCAGATAGCAACGATGAGATCACCTTCGACGGAGCAGGGTGGCAGAAAGGAGTCAAAGTCGTCGGTTGTGACCACCAGAGGTCCCTAGACTTCTTAAAGCGCACAATCAACAATTGCGGCGAAATCTGGCAGAACGCTAAACTCGAGGTTATCCCTCGCTCGATGCTTCCGCTTCGCACATTGGCTTCAATATGGATTCGTCCATCGGTTCCCGAAAAGGACGAGTCCATATTAAGGCTAATTGACAAGCAAAATAGAGAGCTTGATACTCCTAGCTGGAGAATCATTTCTTCAGCCAAGTGTAAGAACGGAGTGGGAAAGGACCTCATGGTTACCATTGACCAAAAGTCACTCGACCACATCAGCAGCAGATCTGGCAGCATCAAGTTCGGGCTGGGAACCCTGAAGGTAAGGCTCCCCAATGAACGCGGCAAGTCAAAGGAGGCTGCTAGTGGTTCAAATTAATTTACACCACTGCAAAGCAGCCACCGACGACTTGATGATGTACATGCTGCAGGAAGATGTGGATATAGCCTTAATCCAAGGACCTTGGCTCATTACGAACAAAATTCAGGGATTAAGGTCTAAGGTAGTATCCAATTTATACTATCCACACACTGAAGGCAAGCTACAAACCTGTATAGTCGCCAAAGGTACATGCAGCAATGGAGACCTCACTGTGGTAACATGAGAACAATAGGACAGATAAATTTTGCTCCTATCGTTCGCATACTTGCCATACGATGAGGAGGACCCACCTCCAAACGCAGTCCAAACAATTGTGCGACATGCCAAGTCACGCGGATTGTGTCTATTGATAGGCTGCGACGCCAATGGCCACCACTCTCAATGGGGAAGCAGCGACATTAATAAGAGGGGTGAGTTCATTTTCGATTTCATAGTCTCCACCAACCTCAATACATTCAACAAAGGTAATACACCAACGATTCATAACCGGGTTAGGGAAGAGGTAATTGACCTTACTCTACTAAGTGAGTCTCACTCTATCCGAGAATTGGAGAGTGTCCACTAAATGTTCCTTTTCGGACCACAGCCGAATAATCTTCAGCCTTCAACCAACAAAGAAAAACCGAAAGATTTCAGAAACCCTCAGAAGACAAACTGGAATTTATTCTCAAACCTAGTTGATAACAGGTTAGTACCGCCACAAGCCATCACTAACCCCGATCCAACTTACATTGAGAATTCAGTTGAAAATCTTGTGAGAATTCTGAAAGCGGCTTTCAACAAATCCTGTCTTCGCAAGAAGTCCAGCGCAGTCTGGTGGACCACAGAGCTAAAGCAACTCAGGACCAGGACCCGAACTCTATTCAATAGAGCAAAGATCACTAAAAGACTGGAATAACTATCGAACTCACCGAAGACTGAAATAAATCCAGCTTCAATGAATACAAGAACAAACCAAGAGCAGCAAAGTCTAAATCCTGGCGTGATTTCTGCGAATCAATAGAGGATCTCAACGAAACCACAAGGCTCAGGAAGATCCTATCCAAGGACCCCTGCGTCCCGGGATTCGTCCTTAAGGGGGAGATGCAGTCAGATGCGTGAAAAAATTAGTATTTTTAATATTTTTTTTTGCATAATAATTAAGTTTATTTCATAAAATATAAAAAAAATATATTAATTATTTATAACAATTCCGCCATCTTTGTTAGAACTCCTTCCACAAGAAGTGCTTCGCGGTAACCATCAGAACATCTCACTGAATCATCCAAAATCAATGAAACAAATGAAAATCATTAGTTTAATAACAAATCTAATCTTTAATCGTAGCTTTTTTGTTTTATTTTTTTTTTTTTTGAAAATTAACAAAATGGCGGATTTACGACCAAAAATCACTAGTTTTTTGTTAAAAAAAATAGAAATTTTGAACAGAAATGAAAATCCGACGATCAAAGACTAGTTTTTAATGCTATTAATAGGCTGTAAAAATTTCATCAAAATCCATCGAGTGGTTTTTGAATTATCGTGGTTACCGATTTGAAAAACATAGTTTTGAGAAAAACGCATTTAAAGTTTTCCGATGTAGATACGGTATTCTATTTTGGATGAAGTTCAACTTTTTTTTAAGTATTTTGATGTGCTGAATCCGAATATCGCCATTTTTTTTGTCGAAAACTCGAACATTCAATTGTTTAAACAATTTTGCAACAAAATTGCAGTTTTTTTTTTCTGATATATTTTGGGCAATTTTAAAATGAAAGTCTTCTTTATAAAACTTTCGTAAAGTTTATAGTTTTGAGTTATAAATTTTTGAAAATTTCTGTTAAAGTAGTACAACATAATAATAGGACGTGAGCGTTCGAGATACCAGCACCAATTGTAGGATATCTCGGAAACTAATCATCGGATTGACTTGAATTTTTTAGACAATATTTTCGAAATATCATACTTCGATTTTTTGAAAAATCTAACTGCATCTCAATCCTTAAACCAGATGGTTCTTGGACAGAGCCCAGTCAGGAATCCCCAGAACTGCTGACTGAAACCCACTCTCAATGCTGTAAAACCCTTGAAACCATAGCCCCCTTCGAGACGACGGTTCCTACGGTTCACACAACCGAAGACGTAAAAAACGAAATTATTACAATGGATAAAGTATCATTGGCAAAAATTCGTTCAAACCTTTTAAATCTCCGGGGCCGGACGATACTTGCCAGCGATACTTCAAAAAACGCAAACCCACACTGTACTCCACCTCGTAAGCATTTTTTTTTCAATTGCTTGCGCGCGGGGTACATCCCAATAAAGTGGAAAGATATAAAGGTAGTTTTCATACAGGGTGCGCCATCTCATATGGGTCGATGTAAATTTCGAATAACTTCAAGAATTCTCAACCGATTTTGGAAATTCAAAAAACTTTTATTCAATTTAGACCTTTACATTTTATTTTGATTAATTTTTGAAAACAATATCAATTAAATACCAATCCTTTTCCCCAACAGAGAAGAGTGACAATCGAACGCTGTGATCAACGACCACGAGATCACTCTCTTCACCGACGGATCGAAAATGGACACAGGCATTGGGGGCCGGATTCTACTCTAATACCCTCCACAAACAGGAATCATTCAGACTCCCTGATCTGTGCAGCGTTTTTCAAGCAGAAATCCTAGCAAAAGAGAAAGCAGCCAAACACTTACAGGTAATCGATATCCCACCATCGGATATCACTATCTTCGTAGATAGCCAGGCTGCACTGAAGTCAATAGAATTCTGTATAACGAGATCAAGGGCTGTCATGAAATGTCGCGATTCACTGAAGTCCATCAGGCATCACGAAGTCAAACTCTGCTGGGTCCCGTGTCACAGCTCAATCGCAGGGAACGAAAGAGCGGACGAATTGGCCAGACAAGGGTCTGAACTGGACATCAGCGAAGCGGTCATTGCAACCACCGATCAGCGCATTATACCGGATCATAAATGACACAATCATAAAAGAAGTCGACTCGTCTTGGCTTACAAGAAACGACAGCGACAAGATCATCGTGGGGAGAGCTCAATATCGGAAAAACAAAGCTCTTGGCGCTGGACCGAAACTTGATCCGTATGCTCGTCGGAGTGATCACATGACACTGTCCCATTGGAGCAATGCTCCGGAAATGGGACTCGTGATCTAGCGATCTCTGCCGGAGCTGCGGCGATGAGAAAGAAACCGAGACGATCCAACATCTGCTTTGCCACTGCCCAGCTCTCCAGACTCGGCGCCTAATTTCGCTAGGCCAAAGATTTTTTACAGAGATTTTGGACGTGGCAAATGCAGATATATCGGATCTTCTAAAATTCATAAAGAGCAAGGGATGGTTTCAGCCACCACGTGATAGGACAGGTTAATTATATGTGTACTCCACAAATGAAGGGAATCACAATATATATATCCTCCGAGTGTAAGTGATGCTCAACCATCAAACTCCCCTTCTTTAACCTAACCTAGCATAGCGTTTAAAAGCAGCATTAGTAAAATTATCAAACTCAATAACGGAAACCCAATAGGTTTGCATATTTTTCTGCTGTAGGTCGTCGTGAAATGGAATTACTTACAGAAACCTCCTCAAATTCCCATAACAGAGCTAGTGTTTTACGAGTATCTATTCTTCCCAACATCACTCACGTAAAGATTTTTTAAATCGTAATTATCCAACTTTAGCGATACCAATCTCAAAAAAAAAAAAAAAAAAAAAACTTGTGGGATTCAATCCGGTTATATTCGACATACACTATGGACCAAAACTAAAAAAAAATTAAATGAATGAAACATTTTGATGCATGAATAATTCATATAAATATTATCTTATATCTTATTTATATTCCTCAAAAAAAAAAAATTAATTATAAAGTGTCCGCCATCTAACGTTTTTTTTTTTTCAAGTAGTGCTTATTTCGTGAATGCTAACACTTAGCTCATGTCTGATTTGACAGATAATTAGTTTTATCCTTCCGCTGAACGAATATGGTTGTGTATACGCTTGAACAACGCTTCGCTAAGTGGGCCTGCGATCGACTTTCAGAAGATGCCGATTTTGCCAAAAAAATCATCTTTTCAGATGAAGCTCATTTTGATCTTGGCGGGTATGTAAACAAGCAAAATTGTCGCATTTGGGGAACAGAAAACCCGCACGCATACATTGAAAAGCCGGTGCACCCAAAACGAGCCACTGTTTGGTGCGGATTTTGGTCCAGAGGCATAATTGGGCCATTTTTCTTCGAAAATGAGCAAGGAGTGGCCGTTACAGTCAATGGCGATCGTTATCGGGCCATGTTGAACGAATTTTTGTTCACAAAAATTGAAGAGGAGGATATTGGCAACATTTGGTTTCAACAGGAAGGCGCTACGTGCCACACAGCCGAAGCTACACTCGATGTTTTGCGCCCTGTTTTTGAAGATCGCATTATCAGCCGCAGAGCTGATGTCGTTTGGCCACCTCGGAGCTGCGATTTGACACCGTTGGACTATTATTTGTGGGGTGCTGTCAAAGATAAGTGTTACGCCGACAAGCCAGAGACAATTGACGCTTTAAAGGACAATATTCGTGAAGCCATTGGTGAAATACAGCTGCACACAATCGATAATGTGCTTAAAAATTGGACCGATCGTGTAGGCTACTGCATGGCCAGCCGAGGCAGCCATTTGAATGAAATTATTTTCCATTATTAACCGGAAGGATTGTACTTTCAAATAAAAAAAGAAATTTGAGAAAATATTCAGTAGTTTTTTTTATAGCATTTTCAAAAAAAAAAAAAGTTATTTGGCGGACCCTATAATATACAGTGAGCGACAGCCCCTATTGTTTAAGAATGCCACATGAATTTTAATTATCGGCAAATTATTATTTATTGTTATTATATTGTTATTTTATTTACTTTGCCAATAACTATACAAGCACCCAATGGATTTTGAATTCGATTGATACTAGAGTAACTGTTTCTATACAGGTGTTCCTTGAAATTCGAACGCAGTCGCGACCACACCGAAAAATGAATTGTTCTTCATTTAACTGCTTTGGTTTTACGGGTTCTACGTCGGGTTTTGTAAAAATACTAAAAAATATTATTTTCGACAAAACTTTCTTCTAAAATACTTATCCCAATTTTCTCGATGCTACCGAGTCTCGAGCGCATTCAAGTCTCGTGTGCGTGTGTGTGTCAGGAATGTGTTTTCGATAGTCCAACCTTAAGAATATGAATCGATTTGATTGTGCCTCAGTACGGGTTTCCTTTGAAAAAATAATCATTGGCGCAATTAGAATTATCTGCAGGTTTAGAAATTGTCCGATAAGAAACACCTCTATATTTCAGATTTCTCTCAAAGACGGAATGAATGTAACTAATTTTCGCCCTTGCTTATTTAGCATAAAGAGGAAAATTTCCAACCCGTCATTCAAACAATAATTGACAACTGAATATTTCGTTGGATAAGAATAAATTAATTTTTCCACCTCTATTCACTTCAATGTATTCCACACTAGTGCCTTTATAAAAGTACCTGGATTCTGCTTTGAATTGTTCACAATATTTATATAAAACTATAAACCTTAATCTTTTAACTCGCTGTAGAATGGTAGGATGAAAACAATTTTTTCAATTCTCAAGAGCCCTTTTACCCGCATAACGGGGATTTATCCGAAATTATCCTTTGTTATTGGATTTTATAATTATTAAAACCCTCCAAAAGGAATATAAAAAGTTGCCTGTTTAAACTTGGTTCAGAATGCACTGCCGCCTATCAACATAAACATGTCACCTATGACATGTGTTCCCTTGTTCTGTTATGTTCCTTCACCAAGTACAGTTATTGATTCATATATTACATGTTAAGTACGGCAATTTCTTCATGAAGATATTCGTTTGACAATTAATTTGCACATACCTTCTATGACTTCTAGTTTTGGAAATTCTAATTCAAGCAAAAAACAAACAATTAAAATAAATAGGGAAAATGACAGGGAGGCCTTCGAAAGGGTTGTATACGAGGTTTTGAACTTCCGAGTACCAAAAGCGTGGTAATAATAAAAAAATAATAATAATAAACAGAAATTGGTTTTTACTATTGGCCAGTATCAAAGTAATATTCAATTCCCAAAAAAAAAAAATTAATTATTTATGGCAAGTGTATAAAAGAAATGTTTTAGGATTGATATTTTAATTTCTAGTTAAATTTGACTTACCTTATTGTAAAAAACATCGGCCGAAATACGAACATCGGTAATGCATATATTTTCGCCATAATGATCACAAATAGTATATAAAGAACGACTTTAATCAGACCAATTATCAGTTCCGTATACAGGAGGAAAACGGCTTTGTTTTCCCACGGATTATTTGTTTGCATTTCTGCCACATGTAGTAAGTATTTAATTGCTGCACTAGATATTATTGTCAGCAAAATTCCATACTCAAAACCAAAAACGAGTTGCACTGTTGGACCTCGAAGAATGGTCGAATTATATGCATGCATTAATAAAAAATAATCCATATAACCCAAAATACTCAAAAGGCCCAATACTCTGACGTGAAATAGGCATCCCAAAATAGGACTTCGTTCCATCTAAAATTATACAAGAACAAAAATAAAACTATATATATCTGATTAAAGATAAAATCTCGTTGTAATGTATAATTAAAATTCTATATTGTTAAAGGGGCTAAATTTAAGATGTGAAAGCCATAGTAAATAAGTACCTTCGCGAACAATGTTGTGAAAATATCAATAAACTTGAAATGTTTATCTTTGCTGTTATGAATTATGTTTAATTCATTGACGAAGTCTAAAATCTACATCGATTAATTTTCAATGGGTTCTATGCACTACTGGCAGCATACGATCGCCTAAAGCAGCCGCAAACATCACAACTAATGCAACGATATGTGAGAACTTATCGGCAATTCCAACGGCAAAAACCAAGGAAAAATACAGCGTTACCAAGAGCACCAATCTGCTGCACACAAAGCAGATTAATGAAAAAAAAAAATCTTCTACAAAAGAAGCAAACAGACCTAGCAACAGCCGATCGACGAGGGGAAGCCATGAAAATTGTTTAAGCAGGTTTTGACGTAGCGTGCCGCGTCCATATCGGAAGTTATTAGCAAGAAGTATGTCTATCCAATTTATGGGAATGTAAAGAGTGCTAAAGTCAGAAAAGAAAGGAATTGGATTAAAAATAGCAGACAAAATATTATTTATAAAAATTATAGTTTAAAAAAAACTAAAAAACACGCTTTTAGAGATGATCAACTAAAAAGTAACAAATAATTCTTAGCATAGGAATAAAATTACTGCCGAGGAAATTAATGTCACCGTTCTAAAAGCGTGGGGTGCTTTGTATTACATTTTTAAACTAACTCTGCATTTCGGAATGAAACACAAAGAAGAAAATGTAATACAAAGCACCTCACGCTTTTAGAACGGTGACATTAATTTCCTCGGCAGTAATTTTATTCCTATGCTAAGAATTATTTGTTACTTTTTAGTTGATCATCTCTAAAAGTGTGTTTTTTAGTTTTTTTAAACTATAATTTATTTTTCGCTTTTTAGTTCGATTTGCTATAAAACAACCGTCTTTTATGTATGTACAGACGTGTTAACAGTTGCATCTCGATTAAGAAAACATATTCAAAGATTTCTATGTGCTAATATAAGCAACGAGACATAGTGGTCTAACTGTCTTTGTGAACAAGTCTTATGGATTGTTTCGTAATCGAACCATTTCATCTAATGCTTCACTATTACATGGGGTTCTTCCAGTTAATTTTGAGCATTCAAGTTCTTCAATTCGAATACCGTCCAAGGATCTTCCACGACTAAGTGCTACATAAGCTTGTCCAGCAGCAAACAGCCGTGAGCCTAAATAAATGACTGCATGATCAACTGTACAACCTTGCATCTTGTGGACGGTCGATGCCCAACACAAGATTAATGGCAACATTCGTCTCTCAACAGTTCCATGACTGTATTTTGCTGGGAACTGTATCGATATTGGTTTAATTAGGTGAACACCATCTGAACCGAAATCGATACGGACTGACGGAATGTCTTCGGCATATACCTACTTGATCCCTGCGAAAATTTGGCCAGGTAATTTCTGTAATTAAACACATATTACCATTTACTAAACCTTTTGACACGTCAAAATTAGACCTTAACATCACTTTAGCTCCTACGAATATTTTCAATACTTTAGGAAGACCTCCTGTTTTATTGATATCATTAGATACCAGATAATCTAAGTCTTTATTACCTAAATTTCGTGTAGCATCAATGAGTTGGTCTTGCGCTTTTATTGTATAAATAACTATCCCATTATTTTTTACATTTTGTAATATTTTTTTCCGAGTATATATGTATATAATATCACTTTACGCACACTAAACGACCTTCACCAACCGAATCGTACTTTGAAATGTCAATCGAATTTGAAATTTCCCTCAGTACGAGAGAGTTCCTAAACATTTTCTCAATGCATCCACCAATGAACGTGTTTACTCTCAATTTGTGAATGCGTGAACCTCAAAATGTAAATGTGTAAGCTCCGATATGTGAATGTATGTACTGTCAACAGATCAAAAAGTAGAAAATAGCTCTACTTTGTTCGTTGAAGTTCATCCATTCGTCGGCTATGGGCCACTTCCCATAAGAATGTGTATAGGTATGTATTCTATTTTGCTCTCAATTGAAATCAACGGAGGATGGATCAACGGATTCTAGTTCTATCTCTCTTACTCTCATGCAAAGGATCCCAAAAGAAATTCATGAATCCTGGCGAACCTAATCAGGATAATTGGATATTTTGTTCGAATTATTGTATTGTCCTCGGTCTTTGACAAGTGTGCAAAGTTTAAACCAAATCTGATCACTTGAAGTAGGGCAAAATCGACCCCAAAGGTCAGTTACAAACATACAGGTGAAACTAATAAAAGCGTATTAAAAATGGGAAAGGGTGTTTCACTCAATGCGAAGCCTT
Organism: Merodon equestris; assembly: GCA_958301585.1. NCBI lineage: Eukaryota > Metazoa > Arthropoda > Insecta > Diptera > Syrphidae > Merodon > Merodon equestris. The sequence continues at coordinate 96,902,052 of OY284413.1, forward strand.
GAATTGTATACATTGAAATGGCCTATTAAATGAATTTAGTGTGTCTAATTCTTTTTAAAAAGTGGGTCGGATCTACTGTTATAAGTTGAATTTTTGTTTATGTTGTACGTTATTGTATTTCAGGGTGGATGGTTGGTTCTATTGTTGTAAAATTTGATAAGCGATATCAATATATATCGACCTATACACCACGAGTCCACGGCAGATGGTGAATAATGCCACTTAGTTATATTCAGGAAGGTGAAATTCCGCGGAATGGGATGTTGCATCAACTTGTGTTGAAATTCTTCCTTAGCACTCGAATATTGCAAAGCTACACACAAAAATCTCTCACAAAAAGTATGTACATATAACAATAAATTCTTACTTATGCGCGCTTAGTAATAAAAATATTATAATAATGAAGGCAGCTCTGGCAAGATAGAATAACTAATTTCAATAGAAACCTAAAACATCACAAACACCTTAGCTCCCACGTTAAAAAAGGACCATAGTTTGTCGCATAATCTCATTCCGAACATTGATTTAACTTGGTAAATTTATGACTTAAAATTTAAAATTGTTAAATTGCCAGAATTTAACGAAAAAAAAATGCCTTTGTAAACAAAACTGATAAAATGTACGAGGGCGGGTCAATAAGTCCTTAGAATTTCTAAGAGAGAGCGCTATGATTGGTTTCGTCGCTTCAAAGACGGTGATGACGATGTTGACGACCGTTTGGGTGAAGGAAGGCCAAAAACTTTCGAAGACGTTGAATTGGAGGCCTGGCACGATATACATTTACCAATCCATCTTGAAAATGGCCAACGGCCAAATGGCCTCTACCAACTATACTGACAGCTTTTTTCAAGTTTCAAGTTATGTGCCAGAACACTCTTTCAATCGGAAATACCACGATATTTCACTTGGAACGCATCAACAAACAAATTTTAACGGCGCAAACAAGGTACTACTGTTGATGGTCACCGAGGTATTTTTTCAACGGATGTTTTAGGTCGCATTTATACAGTTAGTCCAAATAATGTTGAATGTTTTTATTTGCGATTGTTGGTGGTGAACGTACGTGGGCCACAGTTATTTCAGGATTTAAGAACTGTTGATGGTGAATTTGTGCAACATATCGTGATGCATGTCAACGGTTGCGTTTGCTTGAAATTGATACGCATTGGGATGCTACGCTTCATGATGCATCAGTTTTAGCTCACCCAAATCAAATTCGTATGTTATTCGCAATAATATCAATATGTTATCCATCAAATCCACTTGAATTGTGGAATAAATATAAAAACATTTTGATTCGACTTCGCCATCGTTCGATGGATCCTGATTTAGTACTTACGTTAGAAATAAATAATGAGGCTTTGATATTGATTGAAAATATTTGCCTAATGATTGCAAATAAAACATTAGGACAACTAGGCATGATCGCACCAAATCGTCCAATGCATGATTTATTTAAACGAGAATGGCAACGTGAACAGCAATTCGAATGTGATGAATTGTGTGCAAACACACATTCCACAATTTAATGCTCAGCAATAGAATGCATATGATGATAGGATCATGCAAGCTGTCATTAAAACCACTGGTGGATTCTATTTTTGGATGCTCCGGCGGTACTGGAAAAACATTTCATTTCACTAATCTTAGCCACAATTCGATCCAGACGAAAAATCGCATTGGCACTTGCTTCTTCGGGTATTGCAGCTCATTATTGGATGGTGGCCGAACTGCACATTCCGCTTTAAAATTGCTACTAAGCATGCAAAATATTGCAACTCCAACGTAATATTTAAAAAAATTCTGGAATGGCCAAAGTTTTGCAAGAAGCAGCTATTATTCTATGGGATGAATATGCGATGGCCCATAAAAAATCTTTGGAAGCTTGAGTCAAACATTACAGAATCTACGTGTAAATCAACAGTCATTAATATTGCTATCTGGGGATTTTCGGCAAACGTTGCCCGTCATTCCTAGGTTAATCCCTAGCTGATAATTAACTGTTATACATGGTGTCCCACGAGCAGTGTGCCAAAAAGTTAGAGCGCGTAGGTCTGGTCAAGACAAGAAAAAAATCGCATGGGAGGGGGGTCTATTCCCTCCCGTCTAGCCGGGAGGGGAAATTTTCGAAAAAATTGACTTAATTTGGAAAAAAAATTATTAAAAATCAACAGTTACATCCACAATGCCGTGATATACTTCTTTGTAAAGCCAGAAACCTCTTCTTTCATCTTGTTTTTAAACGAAGCTGTTTTAAGGAATGGTTTTTGAGAAATTGAAAATTAATTAAACTCAATTTTTTGAAAAAAAAATTTCGAACTATGTATTTTTTTTTTCAAAATTGTATGTAATTAAGTACTAATTTTTTTCCAAAAATTCAATTCTCTTATCAGTTTTTAGTTAAAAACAGAAAACCGGATGCAAAAATGTCTTGTAGTTTTTGAGAAATTAAAAAAAACCCGAACAATTTTTTTCTAAGAAAAACCTTTTTTTTGGTTTTAACGCGGCTGCACTTGTAGGCAAATTAATGTATGAAACATTGACCTCTTTTTTATTATTTTTAAAAAATTCGGAGTTTTATTGTAATAAATTTTCAATATGATCCCCATTTTTTAGAAGGCAAAGATAATATCTCCTTCTAATGGCTGCTCATAAGCCATTTATTTTTGATTTTTTTGGTTCCTACTTATGTTAAAATAAATAAATAACGAAATAAAGATATTGAAGTCACATATCAGGTCACATTTTCCAACAAAGTCGAAACAGTTAACTGGTTAATGCATGTTTTAAAAGTTCGTTTCGTTGGAGAAATGTACAGAAGTTATTGTTTGACATAAATATGCGTGTGCGTCTTCAAAATGATCCATCAGCATGTGAGTTTTCAAAGCAATTGCTGTAGATTGGCGATGGCAAAATTGCAAGTGATATAAATGGCTTTATCACGTTACCAAATAACTTTTGCACAGTTTTAACATCAAAAGAAGAACTAATTGATCGCGTCATTCCAAACATCGCTTAAAACTATAAAAATCATTAAGAGAACGCGGAATTTTAGCACCAAAAAATGCAATGTTAATGACAACAATTTTCAGATTCAACAGATATTGCCAGGTGACTTGGTATCATACAAATCCATTCATACCGCTACGAATAAAGATGCGCTAAATTATCCGATTGAATTTTTTAATTCTTTCGAACCACCCGGTATGACAACGCATCGTTTGAATTTAAAAGTTGGTTCATCTATCATACTTCTTCGAAATCTCAATTCACCAAAACTTTGCAATGGAACGAGACTTTCCGTGAAAAAAATAATGCCCAATTTGATCGAAGCAACAGTATATGATATTGATTTTTAACTATTATTGAACTTATTTCATTTTCAGTACTCTTAGTAAAAAACTGAATTGATTTTGAGGAGGTACGAAGTTGAATTGATGTATTTGCAAGTACTTGAATACTGGTAAGTACTTGAAAGTACTTGAAAATACTTGTAAGTACTTGCAGAGACTTGAAAAGTACTTGAAAAAATAAGCCATTATTGAATTCAAGTACGTACTTAAGTCTTTTTCAAGTAGAAGTGTCAGGTACTGAAGTACAAGTACCAGTACGTGGTGCTTGTACTTATCAAGTACTTAAGTCCTAAAATACTGAAGTACCTAACAGCCCTGGTTTTTAGTAAACATCTTTCCTCACAATGTATATGATAAAGTTACAGCCATATTCTCCGAGTGGTTTCGTTTTTATCGTTAGTTAGAGTAAACAACTTGTGCTTAAAAAAAAATGGAAAAAAGTAAGTTTAAAAGGGTTAACAGTAAAAGAAATAAAAGGAGTTACGTCAGCGCCGAACATTGCCCCATCAATCGGAAATGCTGATGCTAAAGCCATAATTTCCGATGTGCAAACTAATGGTTCAACGATCGAACATTGCAACATTGGCCAAAATACAAAATACTGCAAATAAAAGCAGGAAATGCTAAGGTTAGCATTTCCATGCAGTCAGTGGTTCAATCTTCGAACGAATAAGAACAAATAAGAGAGTCCTGATTGGGGAAATGTTCGGTGGACGGCACTTCCCTTGAAAAAAAAGATATGATAATAAAATTGTTCTCCAAAGAGAAGTGTTTTTTATTTGTCCGTAGCGAATAAGGCTACGTAAGTGGCGCAATCGGTAGTTTCGGTAAAATAGAACAAAAATCCATCGCTCAGTAAGAATTAACTTGAGTTGATCAGTGTTTTCGAAAAAAAAAAAAACGCATTTGTGGCGCAAGTCTGTTTTTTTTTCTCCCCTACATTTTTATCATTATATTATCTAAAGATAAGTCCCTATGCAGGGACGGGTTAAGAATATACCTGCAGCGATACCTCTCGCTTGTCGTAAAAGGCGACTCAACAAAGGTAAACAAAAATCACATCTAGGCAATTTAGAAAACACCAAGGTGAGCCTAGGGACACATATACCACCATTATACTGCCCCACAAGTTGTCTCGGGTAAATCAACAACAGATGCAATCCAAAGTATAAGGATCATGATGGAAAAGCATCGTGATTCTTCAAAGGACTTGCATATGGTGTTGGTTGATTTCGAGAAGGCCTTTGACCGGCAACCAAGAGATCTTTTATGGGTAGCGCTAAGACAAAAAGGAGTTCCACGTGCGAGTGGTTATGGACATGTACGAGAGAGCAACGACAAGAGTAAGATGCACCGCAGGAGTCACCGAAGAGTTCGCAATCAAAGTCGGTGTACACCAAGGGAGCGTCCTCAGCCCACTGCTTTTTATAGCAGTCCTTGATTGCTTGCTTGAAGGAAAAGTGACGGACCCCAATGTGCACCAGCTATTCTTTGCTGACGATGGGGCCATTATAAGTGATGATCAGGCGTCCCTACAACGAGCACTTGATGTGTGGGTGGACATTTTGAGGGACACGGGTATCGTATTAGTTCAAAGAAGACAGAGTATCTGTGCTGCCCGTTCTCTGACCCTCATCAGCCTATTCCAGACATTTACTTGAATGGAAGAGTGCTTCCCAAGTGTGAAAAGTTTAAATATCTGGGATCTATGATTAATAGAGAAGCAACTTGTGATGACGACATCAAACATCGCGTAAGCGTAGGGTGGATGAAGTGGCGGGAAAACTCCGCCATCTTCTGTGATCGAAAAATGCCCCCTAAGCTGAAAGGAAGGCTCTACACTTCAGTTGTACGTCCGGCGCTCACATACGGTTCACAATGCTGGACAATGCACAAAAAGTATGAGAGCAAATTAACGGCAACTGAGATGAAGATGCTTCGCATGACAGCGGGAGTAACAAAGCGTGACAGAATTAGAAGTTCAAAGATCCGAGGAAGCCTCCACGTAAAAGAAACCATCACAAGAAATATAGAGCGCGACCGACTCAGTTGGTATTGCCATGTTCAAAGGAGAGATCCTTTGAACCCCGTCCAAAAGGCGTTATCAATCAACATTCCAATTTCAACACGCAAAAAAGGCAGGCCGAAAAACAATTGGTGCAAACAAATGCAAAAACACCAGCATTTGATTGGCCTCAGCGATGAAGTAATCCCAAACCGGGAAGCCTGCCGCTACTTTCTGAGGTCAAACCGGCGGACCCCACAAGCGGACCAGTAGGAATGCAGTTAAGTGGGAAGGTTATGGTCCTACACTTCTGACCATAACGACGCCGGGATAAAAAGGAAAAGAAGAAGAAGAAGAAACTGCCCCACAAGTGTGCATGCAAATCTGTTGACACGACTGGAGATCACCGGTGTTGTAAGAGTAAGATAAAAAAAAAAAAAATCTGGAGCATGCCCGTGTCAAAAAAAGGAGGGGAAGAAAGAAAACGGTCAAACCGTAGCAAGAACGCTAAAAGGAAAAGCACTACCCCGCCAGGCACTACTAATGGTCGTGATCCTGGGACGAGCAGCAATGCTCGGGTCAGAGCTATAGGATTTCCGGGGGATAGCAAAGTAATGCAACGGCGTAAGCCACACTTAAGAGTCGCGAGTTGGAACGTTGGAAGCATGAGTAGTCGCAGCTATGAGCTTGAAGAAATGATGGTTAGAAGGCGAGTAGGCATCCTGTGCGTACAAGAGACGAAATGGCGAAACACCGGTAATCGGGCACGTTTCTTGGACGTTAAAACAATAGCCTACAAGATGTTTTACTATGGATTGGAACAAGGAAAAAACGGAATCGCCATCATCCTTGCGGCAGAGCTACTTGGCAACGTCTTAACCATTTCAAAGTCCAGTGACCGTTTGATGGCTCTCAAATTGGTGATGCATGGTGAGGTGTGGAACATCGTAAGCGGATATGCCCCTCAAGTAGGATGCGAACAAAAAGAAAAAGATGCATTCTGGCTAGATTTCCACAACCTTGTCAAAATCATCCCAAAGGAAGAGCTTTTGTTGGTTGGGGGAGATTTAAACCGACATGTCGGGAAGACAAGCGAAGACTATGAAGACTACCACGGAGGGCTGGGATACGGCACCAGGAACTCTTCAGATGAAGATATCCTAAACATGTGCAAGTCGTACGGTCTTATAGTGCTAAATACCATGTACATCAAACAAAGCCGGCACCTGATCACTTATAGCAGCGGCGGAAATGAAACTCAAATAGACTATCATTTGGTATCCAGTTTCATGAAGCCACGAGTTAAACATTGCAAAGTGATCCTGGGAGACGCGATCGCCCCTCAACACCGTCTCCTCCTGACTGAATTTTTTATGGAGGCGAGTAAGAAGTCAAAGCAGCAAACGAAGGTGTCTGAGAGAACCAAGTGGTATAAGCTGGATAAAGGAAAAGGCGAAGCTTTTATTACCAACATGAAAAACTACCTCTCTTCCATTATCGATGAGGTCGGTAATGAGGAGTGCAGAGCACAAGACATGTGGGATTCCCTACAACAATCTGGCCTGGAGAAAGCCAAATCACTGCTCGGAACATCTAAAGGCCCCTGCCAACACGCAAAAGAAACCTTCTGGTCGACAGACGAAGCCAAAGCAGTGATACACGAAAAGAAAATGGCTTTCCAAGCTTGGTCAAAGTGCTGGGACCGGGTATCGTATTAGTTCAAAGAAGACAGAGTATCTGTGCTGCCCGTTCTCTGACCCTCATCAGCCTATTCCAGACATTTACTTGAATGGAAGAGTGCTTCCCAAGTGTGAAAAGTTTAAATATCTGGGATCTATGATTAATAAAGAAGCAACTTGTGATGACGACATCAACCATCGCGTAAGCGTAGGGTGGATGAAGTGGCGGGAAAACTCCGCCATCTTCTGTGATCGAAAAATGCCCCCTAAGCTGAGAGGAAGGCTCTACACTTCAGTTGTACATCCGGCGCTCACATACGGTTCACAATGCTGGACAATGCACAAAAAGTATGAGAGCAAATTAACGGCAACTGAGATGAAGATGCTTCGCATGACAGCGGGAGTAACAAAGCGTGACAGAATTAGAAGTTCAAAGATCCGAGGAAGCCTCCACGTAAAAGAAACCATCACAAGAAATATAGAGCGCGACCGACTCAGTTGGTATTGCCATGTTCAAAGGAGAGATCCTTTGAACCCCGTCCAAAAGGCGTTATCAATCAACATTCCAATTTCAACACGCAAAAAAGGCAGGCCGAAAAACAATTGGTGCAAACAAATGCAAAAACACCAGCATTTGATTGGCCTCAGCGATGAAGTAATCCCAAACCGGGAAGCCTGCCGCTACTTTCTGAGGTCAAACAGGCGGACCCCACAAGCGGACCAGTAGGAATGCAGTTAAGTGGGAAGGTTATGGTCCTACACTTCTGACCATAACAACGCCGGAAAAAGGAAAAGAAGAAGAAGAATTCGTGAAGCCATTGGTGAAATACAGCTGCACACAATCGATAATGTGCTTAAAAATTGGACCGATCGTGTAGGCTACTGCATGGCCAGCCGAGGCAGCCATTTGAATGAAATTATTTTCCATTATTAACCGGAAGGATTGTACTTTCAAATAAAAAAAGAAATTTGAGAAAATATTCAGTAGTTTTTTTTATAGCATTTTCAAAAAAAAAAAAAATATTTGGCGGACCCTTTATTACTTGTGCTAGCCTGGAGCCAATCTTTTGTTTTCCTCTATTTATTGTATATACATACATACATTCTCCTGATTTTTTTTACACGATTTTTTTTTACACAAATTCTTCAGGAACGTATCTGTCGTGTAAAAACAGAATTAGGTGTAGTTTGAATTAAGTGAGATAAATGGGGCTATTGCCTCCAACAAATTCAAAATTTAACAACAATCACAACAACTATGACTACCACAGTCCCATCAACAACAATTAATAACTACAACTGCTCAGTTACAACCGCACCAACAATATTAATTATATGCTCAAAAACCAGTACAAACATATTTTACACTCTAGAAGAATCAAGAGTAACCACAACCTAACCACAACTACAAAACTGGACCAACAAAAAGAAACAGATCACCCACAGAGGAAAAAAACGTAACCCATAACATCAACAAAAAAACTAAAGCCGAAGTCCAAACAACGCTAAGCATGTACTGATTAAATGAACCCAATAACCACGAACCAATGAACCAAGACCACGAGTAACTGCTTTGCCATATTATCAGCAAAAGAAGAAAACGAAAAAGATACAAAAAAAAAATTCGACAAACAGGAAGAAAATAATAACCTGCCTCGTGCAGGGACGGGTTAAGAATATCCCTGCAGCGATACCTATCGCTTGTCGTAAAAGGCGACTAAACAAAGGTAAACAAAAATCACATCTAGGCAGTTTAGAAAACATTAAGGTGAGCCTAGGGACACATACCACCATTAAACTGCCCCACAAGTGTGCATGCAAATCAGTGGGTTGACACGACTGGAGATCACCGGTGTTATAAGAGTAAGATCAATCAAAAAAAAAAAAAAATCTGGAGCATGCCCGTGTCAAAAAGGAGGGGAAGAAAGAAAACGGTCAAACCGTAGCATTATGGAAAAGAACGCTAAAAGGAAAAGCACTACCCCGCCAGGCGCTACTAATGGTCGTGATCCTGGGACGAGCAGCAATGCTCGGGTCAGAGCTATAGGATTTCCGGGGGATAGCAAAGTAATGCAACGGCGTAAGCCACACTTAAGAGTCGCGAGTTGGAACGTTGGAAGCATGAGTGGGCGCAGCTATGAGCTTGAAGAAATGATGGTTGGAAGGCGAGTAGACATCCTGTGCGTACAAGAAACGAAATGGCGAAACACCGGTAATCGGGCACGTTTCTTGGACGTTAAAACAAAAGCCTACAAGATGTTTTACTATGGATTGGAACAAGGAAAAAACGGAATCGCCATCATCCTTGCGGCAGAGTTACTTGCCAACGTCTAAACCATTTCAAAGTCCAGTGACCGTTTGATGGCTCTCAAATTGGTGATGCATGGTGAGGTGTGGAACATCGTAAGCGCATATGCCCCTCAAGTAGGATGCGAATAAAAAGAAAAAGATGCATTCTGGCTAGATTTCCACAACCTTGTCAAAATCATCCCAAAGGAAGAGCTTTTGTTTGTTGGGGGAGATTTAAACGGACATGTCGGGAAGACAAGCGAAGACTATGAAGGCTACCACGGAGGGCTGGGATACGGCACCAGGAACTCTTCAGGTGAAGATATCCTAAACATGTGCAAGTCGTACGGTCTTATAGTGCTAAATACCATGTTCGTCAAACAAAGCCGGCACCTGATCACGGCGGAAATGAAACTCAAATAGACTATCATTTGGTATCCAGTTTCATGAAGCCACGAGCTAAAGATTGCAAAGTGATCCTGGGAGACGCGATCGCCCCTCAACACCGTCTCCTCCTGACTGAATTTTTTATGGATGCGAGAAAGAAGTCAAAGCAGCAAACGAAGGTGTCTGAGAGAATCAAGTGGTATAAGCTGGATAAAGGAAAAGGCGAAGCTTTTATTACCATCATGGAAAACTACCTCTCTTCCATTATCGATGAGGTCGGTAATGAGGAGTGCAGAGCACAAGACATGTGGGATTCCCTACAACAATCTGGCCTGCAGAAAGCCAAATCACTGCTCGGAGATTCGTTTCCCAAAGTTTATTAACAATGCTGAAGGCCAACTCCTTGTGGAAGACGAAAAAATTCTCCACAGATGACAGTATTGCGAGGAACTTCTGAACGAACAGTTTCCCCGAGTGTACTTTCCAAGAGCCGCCCCGAATCATGCCGAAATATCCGACATCACAGTCGAAGAAGTTCGGTACGCGGTTAAAAACTCCAAGAAAAGAAAAGATGTTGGGCCGGACGGGATACCCTCTGAGTTCTGGAAAAAGATGGGAGACATCGGGTCTAGATGGCTCATGGTTCTTATCTCCAAACTTATGAGAGGCGACACTATGCATAATCAATGGAGGGAAAGCTATCTTCTTCCCTTGCACAAAGGAAAGGGTGATACGCGAAATTGTGATAACTACCGTTCTGTCAAGCTGATGTCGCACACCATGAAGATCGTTGAACGGGTATTAGATAGCCGACTGCGGAAAATAATACGACTATCTGATGACCAGTGCGGGTTTGTCTCGGGTAAATCAACAACAGATGCAATCCAAAGTATAAGGATCATGATGGAAAAGCATCGTGATTCTTCAAAGGACTTGCATATGGTGTTGGTTGATTTCGAAAAGGCCTTTGACCGGCAACCAAGAGATCTTTTATGGGTAGCGCTAAGACAAAAAGGAGTTCCAGAAACCTACGTGCGAGTGATTATGGACATGTACGAGAGAGCAACGACAAGAGTAAGATGCACCGCAGGAGTCACCGAAGAGTTCGCAATCAAAGTCGGTGTACACCAAGGGAGCGTCCTCAGCCCACTGCTTTTTATAGCAGTCCTTGATTGCTTGCTTGAAGGAAAAGTGACGGACCCCAATGTGCACCAGCTATTCTTTGCTGACGATGGGGCCATTATAAGTGATGATCAGGCGTCCCTACAACGAGCACTTGATGTGTGGGTGGACATTTTTGAGGGACACGGGTATCGTATTAGTTCAAAGAAGACAGAGTATCTGTGCTGCCCGTTCTCTGACCCTCATCAGCCTATTCCAGACATTTACTTGAATGGAAGAGTGCTTCCCAAGTGTGAAAAGTTTAAATATCTGGGATTTATGATTAATAGAGAAGCAACTTGTGATGACGACATCAAACATCGCGTAAGCGTAGGGTGGATGAAGTGGCGGGAAAACTCCGCCATCTTCTGTGATCGAAAAATGCCCCCTAAGCTGAAAGGAAGGCTCTACACTTCAGTTGTACGTCCGGCGCTCACATACGGTTCACAATGCTGGACAATGCACAAAAAGTATGAGAGCAAATTAACGGCAACTGAGATGAAGATGCTTCGCATGACAGCGGGAGTAACAAAGCGTGACAGAATTAGAAGTTCAAAGATCCGAGGAAGCCTCCACGTAAAAGAAACCATCACAAGAAATATAGAGCGCGACCGACTCAGTTGGTATTGCCATGTTCAAAGGAGAGATCCTTTGAACCCCGTCCAAAAGGCGTTATCAATCAACATTCCAATTTCAACACGCAAAAAAGGCAGGCCGAAAAACAATTGGTGCAAACAAATGCAAAAACACCAGCATTTGATTGGCCTCAGCGATGAAGTAATCCCAAACCGGGAAGCCTGCCGCTACTTTCTGAGGTCAAACAGGCGGACCCCACAAGCGGACCAGTAGGAATGCAGTTAAGTGGGAAGGTTATGGTCCTACACTTCTGACCATAACAACGCCGGAAAAAGGAAAAGAAGAAGAAGAATTCGTGAAGCCATTGGTGAAATACAGCTGCACACAATCGATAATGTGCTTAAAAATTGGACCGATCGTGTAGGCTACTGCATGGCCAGCCGAGGCAGCCATTTGAATGAAATTATTTTCCATTATTAACCGGAAGGATTGTACTTTCAAATAAAAAAAAAAAATTTGAGAAAATATTCAGTAGTTTTTTTTATAGCATTTTCAAAAAAAAAAAAAATATTTGGCGGACCCTTTATTACTTGTGCTAGCCTGGAGCCAATCTTTTGTTTTCCTCTATTTATTGTATATACATACATACATTCTCCTGATTTTTTTTACACGAATTCTTCAGGAACGTATCTGTCGTGTAAAAACAGAATTAGGTGTAGTTTGAATTAAGTGAGATAAATGGGGCTATTGCCTCCAACAAATTCAAAATTTAACAACAATCACAACAACTATGACTACCACAGTCCCATCAACAACAATTAATAACTACAACTGCTCAGTTACAACCGCACCAACAATATTAATTATATGCTCAAAAACCAGTACAAACATATTTTACACTCTAGAAGAATCAAGAGTAACCACAACCTAACCACAACTACAAAACTGGACCAACAAAAAGAAACAGATCACCCACAGAGGAAAAAAACGTAACCCATAACATCAACAAAAAAACTAAAGCCGAAGTCCAAACAACGCTAAGCATGTACTGATTAAATGAACCCAATAACCACGAACCAATGAACCAAGACCACGAGTAACTGCTTTGCCATATTATCAGCAAAAGAAGAAAACGAAAAAGATACAAAAAAAAATTCGACAAACAGGAAGAAAATAATAACCTGCCTCGTGCAGGGACGGGTTAAGAATATCCCTGCAGCGATACCTATCGCTTGTCGTAAAAGGCGACTAAACAAAGGTAAACAAAAATCACATCTAGGCAGTTTAGAAAACATTAAGGTGAGCCTAGGGACACATATACCACCATTAAACTGCCCCACAAGTGTGCATGCAAATCAGTGGGTTGACACGACTGGAGATCACCGGTGTTATAAGAGTAAGATCAATCAAAAAAAAAAAAAATCTGGAGCATGCCCGTGTCAAAAAGGAGGGGAAGAAAGAAAACGGTCAAACCGTAGCATTATGGAAAAGAACGCTAAAAGGAAAAGCACTACCCCGCCAGGCGCTACTAATGGTCGTGATCCTGGGACGAGCAGCAATGCTCGGGTCAGAGCTATAGGATTTCCGGGGGATAGCAAAGTAATGCAACGGCGTAAGCCACACTTAAGAGTCGCGAGTTGGAACGTTGGAAGCATGAGTGGGCGCAGCTATGAGCTTGAAGAAATGATGGTTGGAAGGCGAGTAGACATCCTGTGCGTACAAGAAACGAAATGGCGAAACACCGGTAATCGGGCACGTTTCTTGGACGTTAAAACAAAAGCCTACAAGATGTTTTACTATGGATTGGAACAAGGAAAAAACGGAATCGCCATCATCCTTGCGGCAGAGTTACTTGCCAACGTCTAAACCATTTCAAAGTCCAGTGACCGTTTGATGGCTCTCAAATTGGTGATGCATGGTGAGGTGTGGAACATCGTAAGCGCATATGCCCCTCAAGTAGGATGCGAATAAAAAGAAAAAGATGCATTCTGGCTAGATTTCCACAACCTTGTCAAAATCATCCCAAAGGAAGAGCTTTTGTTTGTTGGGGGAGATTTAAACGGACATGTCGGGAAGACAAGCGAAGACTATGAAGGCTACCACGGAGGGCTGGGATACGGCACCAGGAACTCTTCAGGTGAAGATATCCTAAACATGTGCAAGTCGTACGGTCTTATAGTGCTAAATACCATGTTCGTCAAACAAAGCCGGCACCTGATCACGGCGGAAATGAAACTCAAATAGACTATCATTTGGTATCCAGTTTCATGAAGCCACGAGCTAAAGATTGCAAAGTGATCCTGGGAGACGCGATCGCCCCTCAACACCGTCTCCTCCTGACTGAATTTTTTATGGATGCGAGAAAGAAGTCAAAGCAGCAAACGAAGGTGTCTGAGAGAATCAAGTGGTATAAGCTGGATAAAGGAAAAGGCGAAGCTTTTATTACCATCATGGAAAACTACCTCTCTTCCATTATCGATGAGGTCGGTAATGAGGAGTGCAGAGCACAAGACATGTGGGATTCCCTACAACAATCTGGCCTGCAGAAAGCCAAATCACTGCTCGGAGATTCGTTTCCCAAAGTTTATTAACAATGCTGAAGGCCAACTCCTTGTGGAAGACGAAAAAATTCTCCACAGATGACAGTATTGCGAGGAACTTCTGAACGAACAGTTTCCCCGAGTGTACTTTCCAAGAGCCGCCCCGAATCATGCCGAAATATCCGACATCACAGTCGAAGAAGTTCGGTACGCGGTTAAAAACTCCAAGAAAAGAAAAGATGTTGGGCCGGACGGGATACCCTCTGAGTTCTGGAAAAAGATGGGAGACATCGGGTCTAGATGGCTCATGGTTCTTATCTCCAAACTTATGAGAGGCGACACTATGCATAATCAATGGAGGGAAAGCTATCTTCTTCCCTTGCACAAAGGAAAGGGTGATACGCGAAATTGTGATAACTACCGTTCTGTCAAGCTGATGTCGCACACCATGAAGATCGTTGAACGGGTATTAGATAGCCGACTGCGGAAAATAATACGACTATCTGATGACCAGTGCGGGTTTGTCTCGGGTAAATCAACAACAGATGCAATCCAAAGTATAAGGATCATGATGGAAAAGCATCGTGATTCTTCAAAGGACTTGCATATGGTGTTGGTTGATTTCGAAAAGGCCTTTGACCGGCAACCAAGAGATCTTTTATGGGTAGCGCTAAGACAAAAAGGAGTTCCAGAAACCTACTTGCGAGTGATTATGGACATGTACGAGAGAGCAACGACAAGAGTAAGATGCACCGCAGGAGTCACCGAAGAGTTCGCAATCAAAGTCGGTGTACACCAAGGGAGCGTCCTCAGCCCACTGCTTTTTATAGCAGTCCTTGATTGCTTGCTTGAAGGAAAAGTGACGGACCCCAATGTGCACCAGCTATTCTTTGCTGACGATGGGGCCATTATAAGTGATGATCAGGCGTCCCTACAACGAGCACTTGATGTGTGGGTGGACATTTTTGAGGGACACGGGTATCGTATTAGTTCAAAGAAGACAGAGTATCTGTGCTGCCCGTTCTCTGACCCTCATCAGCCTATTCCAGACATTTACTTGAATGGAAGAGTGCTTCCCAAGTGTGAAAAGTTTAAATATCTGGGATTTATGATTAATAGAGAAGCAACTTGTGATGACGACATCAAACATCGCGTAAGCGTAGGGTGGATGAAGTGGCGGGAAAACTCCGCCATCTTCTGTGATCGAAAAATGCCCCCTAAGCTGAAAGGAAGGCTCTACACTTCAGTTGTACGTCCGGCGCTCACATACGGTTCACAATGCTGGACAATGCACAAAAAGTATGAGAGCAAATTAACGGCAACTGAGATGAAGATGCTTCGCATGACAGCGGGAGTAACAAAGCGTGACAGAATTAGAAGTTCAAAGATCCGAGGAAGCCTCCACGTAAAAGAAACCATCACAAGAAATATAGAGCGCGACCGACTCAGTTGGTATTGCCATGTTCAAAGGAGAGATCCTTTGAACCCCGTCCAAAAGGCGTTATCAATCAACATTCCAATTTCAACACGCAAAAAAGGCAGGCCGAAAAACAATTGGTGCAAACAAATGCAAAAACACCAGCATTTGATTGGCCTCAGCGATGAAGTAATCCCAAACCGGGAAGCCTGCCGCTACTTTCTGAGGTCAAACCGGCGGACCCCACAAGCGGACCAGTAGGAATGCAGTTAAGTGGGAAGGTTATGGTCCTACACTTCTGACCATAACGACACCGGAAAAAAGGAAAAGAAGAAGAAGAAGAAGAAGAAAGATAAGTACAAAAGTGCGGTTAAAAAAGAAAAGAAAAAAAAACTAAAAATTGTTTTTTTTTACCCTCCGTTCGTTCGGCAAAAAAAATAAGTGAAACAAAAACATAAGTGAATTCTCTTGCGAATGCGGGTTCAACTTTTCGACGATAATGGGCGCAATTCTAGTGAAGTGGAAATGGAAGAGTTAAGAAACGAGATCCACCAGCTGGAACAAGTCGTTCTGCAACAAAAACAACAGCAAAACCATTATCAACAACAGCAGCAGCAGCAACAGCCCCCACAACTAGCTCAACAGCGCAATTTAGACACTTGAAGCCATTTAAGGGAACAGACGACTATCCCTTGTCTTCTTTTATTGAGTTGGTGGAAACACATCTTTACTATGTAATGCTGATCACCATCTACGATTCTTTGGAACGTAGATCGTTATCAACGAAAAACTTCAGTGAGAAGCCGGACGATATGTTCGACAATTAGGAGACAACCCCGATTGGAGCAGCATCGTAAGACAATTGAGACAGCATTTCCAGCTCCATAGAAGCTATGCAAAACTATTCAACTATTGCCGTACTGTAAAGGTCAGTAGTCTAAAAGAATTATTTAATGAATTTAGGAATATAGGTTTCCAATTAAACGAATTATATGAATTTGACGAGAGAAAACCTGATATCTATAATCCAGGGAACATATAGGGATCTTAGAGAAATATTAATTGAGAAAATAGACGGGAACATTAGGGCTCACATTGAAGAAAATTGTAGCATGATAGAAATTTATAAAAAATACGCTTGATTAAGACTATTAGATGACTTCAGATGTGTAGACATACGTCACCGAAAACACAATGCTTATAGAACTCGAAATCAAGATTCTCGATTTGCAACCGATAGAAACTGTATAGAAAATAACGATAATAATAGCAAACCTCAATTTTACAACTGTCACAACTATGTTCAAGGAAATAGAAAACACAAAAACCAAAATACAAACCAGAATCAAACACAGGCCAATTGTTCTTGTTACCAAGGTACTAACTCAAATTCGATTTTACAAGCAATCAAACTTATAGTGTCAGCGGTCGTAATAGAATTCAGGGAAATTCCCTAAATTCACAAACTGCACGAAGAACAAATAACACATCGACGGAGGAGATGATGTCAATTGACAATATCCAAGAATCCGCAGTCAATTTTCACAACGAGCCTCGGACAACTTTCCTTTGATCTCTTCAACAATCAATAACAAAAAGATACGGGGTCTTATAGATACAGGATCGACAACAAGTGTAATACGACCCAACATCTTAAATAACTTCAAGGAGAAAACTTGACTTTAACTTTAACTTCTAGAAAAACGAAAAGTAGCGAATAAAATAGTTACTCCTATTCCAACAGAATTCAATTCAGAGGGAATTATTACTTAGAGGATTGTGGATTTAACTCACAGAAGCTATGACGCAATCATAGGAATGAATATTCTACAACCATTAGGGGCGAAATTGAATCTGGAAAACAAATGCTTAGAAGTCAATGGAAATAAAATTCCTCTCCACCCTACGTTTCCATTAGACATCAATAGTTAATGTTCTTGAAGGTAAAGCATTAAGCAATAGTATACATTCGGAACATTTGAAAATGCGGAAGAAAAACCAATTACAAAAACTTCTCAAAAGATACGAATGTTTATTTTATAAAGAGGTTGACCAGTTAACTTTTACACACGAGATTTAACACGAAATAATTACCACTACAAATAACCCTACATATTCCAAAATTTATAGATACTTTAAAATTCATGAGTCCGAAATAGAAAAACAAATTAAAGATACGCTGAAACAGGAAATTATATTCGAAAGTAATTCACCTTATAATAGTTCGCTTTGGATTGTTCCGAAGAAGAGAGATAATTCAGGACAACAAAAATGGAGAATCGTTATAGATTATCGACGATTGAACGAAGTGACTGTTAGCGATAAATTTCCAATCCCTAATATTGAAACAATATTAGACAAATTGGGCAAATCGCAATATTTTCCACTCTCGACTTGGCTAAAGGTTTCTACCAGATCTTAGTTAAGCCTGAAGACTTGTGGAGACTGCCTTCTCCACTCCGCATGGTCATTACGAATATGTAAGGATGCCATTCGGGTTGAAAAACGCTCCTTCGACTTTCCAAAGATTAATGTTTTCAATTTTACGCGAATTCATAAACAAAATCTGCGTTGCCCATATGGATGATATCCCAATTTTCAGTACATCATTGCAAGAACACATAAACAATTTGAGAAAAATATTCGAAACATTGGAAAAGTCCGTTCTTAAACTCCAAATCGATAAATGTCATTTCCTAAAAAAAGAAACAGAGTATTTAGGTCACATTCTCACCCCACAGGGAGTTCAGCCGAATCCCGGTAAAATTACAGATATCCAAAATTTAAAATTGCCCACAACACAAAGACAAATTAAATCGTTCCTTGGTATTACCGGTTTCTACCGAAAATTCATTAGAGATTAGGCGAAAATCGCACTTCCTATGGTTAAGTATCTATAGAAAAATATTAAAGTTAACGTTCATGACCCAAATTATATTGCATCATACGAAAAATAAAAGTATGTTATAACAGATTATCCCATTCGGAAGTACCCACATTTTGAAAGAAGATTTAAACGAGAAACCGATGCAGACCATTTCGCATTAGGAGCTGCCCTGACACAAGACGGACACCCTTTCTGCTATGCATCTCGTACTCTGAATGATATGAGAAAAATTACTCCACAATCGAGAAGGAGTTGCTCGCAATTGTCTGGGGAATAAAATATTGTACGACCTACCTATTTGGTAAATAATTTTATCTGCAAATAGATCACCAACCAATCAAATGGTTGCAAGCCAAAAATATTGGACAAAATATTAGCCCAAAGCTCCAAAGGTGGCTGACGCAATTGGGCAAATACGACATAAAAATAGACTATATAAAAGGCAAGAAAAAGAAGGTAGCCAATTTCCTTAGTAGAATTGATTGCGATAGAAATGAAATAAATTTATTAGATAACATTTTTAATGAAAGTACCGAAGAACAAACTAATCCTAATGAATCTTTGGAAGTCTCAATTGTCCATTCTCGAGAAGAAAACAGTAGTGATCACATTCCGATTTTAGAAACTGTCGTAAATCGATTTAAGACGCAGATAATAGTTTTAGAGCAAAAACAGATAGAGACTGAAAACATTTTCAATCAAAAAAGAATATTTATCGACAAAAATGACATAGCTGACAAAATACTTGATATAGTCCAAAGACATATCACTAGAGGTTCAATTGGAATTTATAGCCAACTGAGCGAATCGCTATATAACATTGTGCATGCAAAGGATTTAAAAGATGAAGAAGAAGCTGTTAAACAAATATCTCTGTTCCATAAAATAGAATCAGGTCATTCAGGAATGATATTTAATTATGAGGGAATGAAAAGTAAAGTCTGTTACCCTAATCTCAAAATTTTAGTTAACAAAGTAATAACTAACTGTGGAATCTGCACTGCGGCAAAATATGATAGGAATCCGATTAAAAAGAAATTTAAATTGACAGAAACTCCGAAGGATATATGTAAATGATATAATCCATGTGGACATTTACACATAGCAAACATAATTTCATCAACTTTATTGACAAATTCTCTAAAAATGCCGTTAGTTTACCCCTTGAGGATAGAAACCATAAGACTCTAATTGAAAAATTAAGACAATTTATTTCCATTAAAGGGAAAATGAAAAAAATTGGTATGCGATGAGTTCAGTAGTATTAACATAAAATAATTCTGTAGGGAAGAGGGAATAGAAGTTCATTTTGTTAACCTAAATAAACATACCGGTAACTTAGATATAGAGCGACTTAATGGCACCCTAACTGAAAGAATCAGAGCACTAAACTTAGAAAACAAGATTCCAATCAAAGAACAGATCTTTAAAGCCGTAGAATATTACAATCAAAAAAGTTCAAAATCGTATTATTGACATTAAAACAATTAAAGACAGAATGGATAAAAGAAAATCCAATGTGATAGGTAAGCTTAATAAGAATAGAGAAGATTACCACGAATCTCGAAAGGAAGGTTTTATTAAGAACTATGTTATGCAGTTTAAGACATAAGGAACAACCAACATTTAGGAAATATGCATTAAAAGGAGAAAACGAAAGTAACATTAAAAGGCCATTTAAATTTTCAGATAATACTAATATGGATGCTGATCCTAGCAATACTTCCCGTTAACCAAACAACCCTTGTGATGGAAAAGATCGATACGGATCTGGGGTTCATCGAAATTAAACTTGACGAAGTAGAGATAGTAAATTCGATATTGTTTTACATATCATCCACCCCCAAAAAATTCTCGACATCGTATTAGATCTTGAGAAAAATATAAATAACTTCAATTGTAAAAACAAATTCCATTTACAAATCAAATTTCTTCAATTAACAATAAAGTGTCGGTACTTTTCCCCCGTAGAGGTAAAAGTAAATGGCTCTTCGGTACACTTGATGATGACGATAAAATCCTTATTGAAGAGAAATTAAAAGAAAGAGAACAAAATAATCACAATACAATTAAAGCAATAAATCAGCAAGTTAAAATTAACCACTAGAAAATATTCTAGAATCAGATAGAAACAAAATCACAGAAGAAATCAGTGAAATAAGAAACACCGCAGGAGCACTATTTAGAACAACAATTAAGGATTAATATATTAAGAGAACAAATCGACTAGATACAGGAGAATGTAATTTCAGCTAGACTAGGAATTGTTCACCCAAACATTTTAAGTAACGAGGAAATAAACGAGTACCCATTTTGATATACAAAAACTAAGTAACTTAAGAGCCGGTTAAGCCAGGAACGACAATGGTACAATCCTCTTTGCGGTGAAGATCCCGACTGGTATTCTAAGAGCTGACAAAAAATTAATTTTACCAATCACAAATTAAAAAAATAAACAGATTAACGAGGATCTAGAATATATCGTAAGAATCAATAATAAACCATTTCAGTTTCAAAATGATGTTAACTTATTTGAATTAAAATTAAGCAAGAATTGTATGATAAAGAAAGATTCCAAATGAAAGAAACAGTCCAAATGAAGAAATTATTGAAATAAGCAATGATTTTTTGATTGTAAACAATATATTGGGTTGGCAAGAAAGTATTTTCGGTGCTTACACATAGATCGTGTTGTGATCGTTTTAATGGACTTCTGTCAGTGTCATGATTTTTTCCTTTTGACATTTGATATCATTCACAGTGAAGTTAGCTTACAAGCAAGTTGTGCGTAATTTTGTGTGTAGCTGTAATTTTAAGGTGAATTTTAACATGGAGTGCAAAAACGAACATTTTCGGCATATTTTACTTTTTTATTTCCGTAAAGGACAAAACAGACAAAAACTATCCTGCCCTTAGGTTCGTGGCCACCTCTGCCAGAACTTATCCAGCTATCAATTACTTGTCACAGACACCAATAAACTGGCTCATGTCAACGATAAGTATAACGAACGTACAACTCAGGCAATGATATTCCCAAGCTATACACCTTTGTTACATTCGTCCTGAAGCCGACGACTTGGCCAAGGACATCTTCCTTATGCGAATTACCAAACAAAATGTTGGTGTTAGCACTAAAAGTTGGAGAGTCCTCAGGATCACAAAGCGAAAAAGCGGCGGGGATCAAGCCACCTTTGCATCTAGTGAGGCATCTAAGGACGTCATCTTAAGGCATAGATGAAATCTAACCAAAAAGAAGAACAGATCGCAAGTCCACCCCGAGAGCGGTGCCAGATTCGAACACACAATCCCCAAAAAGAAGATTGAGGACACTACCAGTCAGATTGCGAATCAAAGGTTTCTGAAGCTAGTAATTCTACCATAGAGGCAACCAACGAACTCCAAAAGACAAAGTTATCAGATGACGTGTATCCGACAACTAAGACCTCAGGGATCAGCCCCACGGCGAAACCGAACGCTGACACTGTCAATTCTGCCAGTACACAACACAACAATGATGGGACTAAGGTGCATCCAGATAAATCTACAGCATGGGAAGGCTGCCTCGGCGGTACCAAGCCATAGATTTAACAAGGAGCACCTAGATGTAGCCTTTATCCAATCATATATATAGGGTCCGCCAAATAACTTTTTTTTTTTTTTTGAAAATGCTATAAAAAAAACTACTGAATATTTTCTCAAATTTCTTTTTTTATTTGAAAGTACAATCCTTCCGGTTAATAATGGAAAATAATTTCATTCAAATGGCTGCCTCGGCTGGCCATGCAGTAGCCTACACGATCGGTCCAATTTTTAAGCACATTATCGATTGTGTGCAGCTGTATTTCACCAATGGCTTCACGAATATTGTCCTTTAAAGCGTCAATTGTCTCTGGCTTGTCGGCGTAACACTTATCTTTGACGGCACCCCACAAATAATAGTCCAACGGTGTCAAATCGTAGCTCCGAGGTGGCCAAACGACATCAGCTCTGCGGCTGATAATGCGATCTTCAAAAACAGGGCGCAAAACATCGAGTGTAGCTTCGGCTGTGTGGCACGTAGCGCCTTCCTGTTGAAACCAAATGTTGCCAATATCCTCCTCTTCAATTTTTGTGAACAAAAATTCGTTCAACATGGCCCGATAACGATCGCCATTGACTGTAACGGCCACTCCTTGCTCATTTTCGAAGAAAAATGGCCCAATTATGCCTCTGGACCAAAATCCGCACCAAACAGTGGCTCGTTTTGGGTGCACCGGCTTTTCAATGTATGCGTGCGGGTTTTCTGTGCCCTAAATGCGACAATTTTGCTTGTTTACATACCCACCAAGATCAAAATGAGCTTCATCTGAAAAGATGATTTTTTTGGCAAAATCGGCATCTTCTGTAAGTCGATCGCAGGCCCACTTAGCGAAGCGTTGTTCAAGCGTATACATAACCATATTCGTTCAGCGGAAGGATAAAACTAATTATCTGTCAAATCAGACATGAGCTAAGTGTTACCATTCACGAAATAAGCACTACTTGAAAAAAAAAACGTTAGATGGCGGACCCTTATGAATGGTACTTTCATGGTGAAGTTTTCCTCACAGTAGACATTCGCCTGGATCAGGAGCATGGTGCCGAAAATCCCTTCCCTGGGAACTATCATACTAGCTATCAGGTAGTTAGTCTCCCAAAATTAACGCGCGCCATCTGCTGCATTCCCGGAAAACCTGGAAACAAGCTGAAAGTGCTGATGCGACTAAGTGCGCGGAACTCGACACGAGGGCCTGGACTGTACATTCCTACAAAGAGAAAAAGGGCTCTCTGAAAAAAGAGACCTTCAATCTGGTTATGGGACTGGACAACGGCTCTGTCGCGATCCTGAAATCCGCGTACGACTCACGTCCCTACTTCGCCCTTGGTAGGGTTTTATCCCATTTTGATGTCAAGTAGTCGAAGGATGGAACGTGGTCCACAGTCTGAATCTATGATTTTCATTCAGATTAATCTACACCATTGCAAGGCTGCTACCGCTCTTCTCAGCAGCAGAATTGCATGCAGTAGTACAAATCATAACATTGTATCCATTCAGGAACCATGGGTGTGGAATAAACGCCTGTGTGGTCTTGGTGGTATATGTGATGCTACGATTCTTTATGATGAGCGATCCGAAAGGCCTAGGGTCTGCCTCATCATATCGAACACGTTATCGGCAACCAAACTTGGTCAATTCTGTGGATAATATCTGGTGGCTGCGAGAGTTAGCTACAAAGCACACGGAGAAATTGAACACTTCGTCGTAGCGTCTGCTTACTTCCAATACGACTCGGTACTGCCCCCGCCACCTAAGGCGGTTTCTGAACTCGTAGAGTACTGTGCAGCCAGGACTCATCATCTGTTGCGATGCTAACGCAGCAAATGCAACCGGAGAGAAGACTTAAACTTCATTCTTTCGTCTGACCTTACCATCAACAATGTTGGCTCTAAACCAACCTTTGTGACGGCGAAACAACAAGAAGTGATTGACTTAACCCTGTCTAACAGGCATGTGAAGGCCATCACTAACTGGAGAGTCTTACAGGATGTTACGCTATCAGACCATAGATATGTATATCGAATTCCAATTGAAGTGTGGGATCCCTCGTAGCCCAAGCGGAATCCGAGAAAGACGGACTGCGTATGATTAAGAGAGGAGCTTGAGAAATCCACTCAAGCCCTGCCTAAACTCAAAACAAAGCAATTGGTGGAGGATGCCGTTCATAACCTGAGCAACGCCATCAGCAACTGTTTCGAACTCGCATGTTCTGTCAAAAAACTTCCCAGCAGGAAGTCGGTTTCCTGGTGGAACGCTGAGCTCCAATGTCTTCGCAGGGAAGCCAGAAGTCTCCTGAATAGATCGCTTATCTCGAATTCGGAAGATGACTGGAATAAATATCGATCGAAGCAAAAGATATATAAGAAGCTTCTTCGTAAATCGAAGAATGATTCCTAAAAGTCCTTTTGCGAAGAGATCAAATCCCTGAGCGCGACCAGAAAGTTGGTTAATGTTCTTAATCGACAAAGCTGGATGTACTCAAAAAGTCTGATGGCACCTTCACCGTATCTAAAGCAGAAACTCTTAGTTTACTGTCTCAGACCCATTTTTCGGGAAATCAGACTGTCATCAACTCGTTTGCTTTCCCTCACTGGAAACTGCGACTGAAACGATGAAAACAACTCGGCGTAGCTGGTATATTGCGTCACGCGTGGCAACTACTGTTATGCTGCAAAAAGGTATAAGACAGCTGCTTCCTACTCTCTAAAGAATTTTCACTGCTAGCCTGGCACTTGCTTACATATCTATTCCTTGGCGTGCGGTGAAAGTGGTCTTTATTCCCAAAATAGGGACAGAAGATTACTCAGTCGCCAAGAGTTTTAGACCAATCAGTCTAACATCCTTCTTGCTGAAAAGCATGGAGAGATTAGTAGAGTTGCACGTGTGCAAATTTGCCCTTCGAAGCATCCTCTCTCGGACATGCGACATGCTTATCAGCGCGTAAATCCTGCAAGACTGCGCTTCAAAACCTAGTTGGAAGAATTAAATGCGCTCTCGAAAGGAAAGGGTACCTACTAGGCATTTTCGTAGACATTGAGGGAGCTTTTGATAATGCTACTTTCGACAGTATGTGTAAGGCTGCTAGACGGCATGGCGTAGATGAAGCACTGGTTTTGTGGATCAAAGCAATGCTTGTGCACAGGGCAGAGTCATCCTAGATAGCAAACTTCTTTGGTCAAAACATGTTGAGTCCAAAACCACCAAAGCGCTGTCAGCTTTTTGGCAATGCAAAGGTGCCTTTGGCAAAACATGGGGCTTACCGCCGAAAAAGGTCCTTTGGATCTACACGGCAATGATAAGACGGATAATCTCATATGCATCGGTTGTTTGGTGGAGCAGGCTAACACGCAAACACGCAAACACGCTGTGGCTTCACACACCAAACTCCAAAGATCCTAATGGCCATGCACTATGTTGTGAAACATAGGTGGAGGGGAAAAAGCATACATATGTGTCTGCAGTGACAGCCAAGCTGCACTCAAAGCTGTGTCCAACCCTCTATCCAGCTCCAAATTAGTGCATGAACTCAAGACCTTTTGGAACAAAGTCGGAAAACTAAATTCACTTAGGCTTGTATGGGTCTCAGGTCACTCTCGAATCCCAGGAAACGAATGCCCAAGCGCGTACGCCCTGATGTCTGCAAAAAGTCCGCAACATCCTTGTTATCCTTAAGGAGAAATGATTGCAGAAGGCTAACGGGCGTCATTACGGGCCATTACACTTTTGCCAAGCATCTCTACGTGCTTGGCATCAGTGAGACGCCTACCTATGCTGCATGTTGCGAGGAGGATGACACAGCAGAACACTTTCTCTGCGACTGTCCCGCCTTCGCTCGCGCACGGTGGCGCACCCTTGGGGCCAACGTGGTGGGTGCCGAATCTCTTAGCTCTACATCACTGAAGCCCCTCCTCACTTTTCTCCGGACAACGGGGAAAATACAATAAAGACAAGGTGTCCGTCTGGTAGTACGGACCAGCATTTGTGTCTGAGTGCTACAACAGATAGTAAAAAAAAAAAATAAAAATTCCTTGGCAATTTTGAAGGAATATCTATATATTTAGAATTTGACATGGAATGATAATAAATGCGTTAACATACTATCGCCCTTTGTTCGAACTAAACCGAAGGAAGTTATAAAAATGTTCAGTAGAAAAATGAAATCAAACATAAAAGTAAAATGTCCCGCTATAATAAAAAAATATAATCGACATATGAGAGAAGTAGGTTTGACGGACAGCTTTATCGAAAGGTCTACGATTTCAATGAAATCCAAACGGTGGTACATGCGCATTTTCTATCACTTCGTCAATTGGGCTATTATAAATTCATGGCCCCTCTATAAACGAACTTCGGCTCACAAGGACATACATTTAGTTCGTCTTCGAATAGAATTAAAAAAGAACCCGTACAATATTCTTCTTCCATTTGTTTCTTCACTGAAAAAAAGGAGACCACCTTCCATACCTTCAAGAAATGTGAGACAGGATAGAGTCAAAAATATGCCGGTTTGGGGATCAGTTCCTCCCATCATGCAAATCAAAATCTTTTTTAACATGCCGCAAATGTGGCGTTGCACTATGTTTGAACAAAGAGAATAATTTTTGTCAAACACTTCTTGAAAAGTAGATGTTTCTATTAATGTACATACATAAACATATACTTTATAATATTACGAAAATATAAAATTTGAATTATTAACAACATTACATCGTTTTTAAATCAACTGGGTTTTAGTTTCAATTTTTCGAAGGCTAAATGCATGATGTGCCATAATTGACACAAACTCTATTTTTTTATTATTTATAATTAGTATAATTATTAACACATAATTTGACAAAACTGAAACTTATTGATGAGGAAGTGTTTCTATGCCCAATACTTAGTCAGGATAATTTGTAATCCAAATTTTGAAAAATCAGCAACTAAGGGCTAATTTCCTCTGCGACAATTGTTATGTGGATTTCCTTGTTTTGTACATACCATTCTGCGTTGACAATAGTTCTTGAGATCATTTTTTGGATACGCTAGATTATTTGAATGTTTGAGGTTTTTGGGGTTCCCCACAGTTGTAGCCCATATGTCCAGATAAGTTTTATTATAGTTTTGTAAATAAGTAGTTTGTTATCATAGCCTAGAGTTATTACTTAACATCCAAAAGCATTTTCGAAATTTGTGTTATTTGGTTTCTCTTTTCTACAATGTGTTATTTATATGTCAACCATACTTGGCGTGATCACTAGTTTTTACGCTTCTGTTGTACATATTTATAGGAGGCGGGTTGTCGATTTTCCCTTTTGGTGCATTTTATCTGGATAGTTGTCTCTTTGTTAATTTGGATTGTCCATTTAATGACAATGGTGTTGTTTGAATGGGTTTGGAGTTTATTATTTGCATCCGTCACGTCTTTGTTAACTTGCAAAATGATTCTGTCGTCCGCAAAAGTGGCTAGTGTGGAGTGTTGCGCTGTCGGGTATAGCGGGTGTGTAATGTGTATATCGTATTTTAAATAAAAATGCCGTCGGTGAAGACAGCTCTTAAATAGTAGGAAAAAGTGGTAATGGATTTATTGAGTTTGTAAAGCAGTCTTGTGTGTCAGATTTTATCAAACATTTTAGATACCCATTTACGTCAACCGACGGCATATAAACTGACGATTCATAGTAACCTGTCAACTGTAAGCATGCATGCCCGAACCTCAACTATCCCCGATATATTACAGAAGAAGTCCATAATCATAACCAAGCAATTAATACACCCACATCTCCCAAATAACCCCAACCAGAATACTATACTGAATCAAAATGTTCAGGCCTAGACAGTTACAGCAGCAATATTATCGGAACCAACGGTGGTGAGATTCATTTGTGAAGACTGCATTCAATACATACAAGGAAATGCAAGAAAGTGTAAACAGAAACACACAATACTTAAAACTATATAAAGAGGAATTTGAGGAAGCACTTAAGAAAAATGAAGAAAAACTAAAGAAACTACTTGAAGCAATCGAGAATAGATATGCGAAAAGACTGTATGGAATGAAAATCTCACAGGAGATCTGTGAAAAAAGCATGTTGGAAATAAAGAAATTAAGTACTGTCACTGAAAGTTTTACAGAAGAAAACAAAAAAATATGTTACGAAGTACAAAATAATTACAAAAATATATGCAACAAGGTAAAAAAGATTATAAATGAAAAACAAATTGAAACAGGCAACCAAATGTCATACTCCGAAATTGTCCAAAAATCTGGCAGCAGCAACAACCCAAAAGTGTTGCCACTTCCAGAGGTACGTACAGAGATGCAAATTATAGTGAGACTCAAAGAAAAACAAAAAAGTACTAAAACCCAACAGTTAGACCCAACCGGATTAAAAATATCGAATATCAAAAGTATTGGTAAATTATCATCATAGAAAGTGAAAACATCGAAGAAAGAAATAAAATAAAAAATGCTACTGAGAAAAACATAGGTGATGAATATGAAGTAAAAGTACCAAATAAAATAAATCCAAGAACTGTTGTGATAAACATGAGATACAAAAATGAAGAAGGAGAAATCACCGAAAAGTTAAAAAAACAAAATTCGTTGTTATCGGACAGTACGCTGAAATTAGTTAATTACTATAAAAGACACCGAATACCACAATGCCATAATCGAAATAGACCCAGACTCATTTCCAAGGGTATTAGAATTAGGAAATATCATTTGGTGGGAAAAATGCAAAGTAATAGATGGAGTAGAAGTAATACACTGTTTCAAATGCAAAGGATTTAATCACAAAGCGGCAAACTGTAAAATCGAAATAATATGTTTAAAGTGCCAAAAGCATCATAAGACCAGTGATTGTAATGAAGAAACCATTATAAAATGCATAAACTGTAGACGAGTAAATGAAAGATTTAGTTTGGGACTAGATGAAAATCATACGACATTGAGTAAGACTTGTCCAGTATACCTAAATAAACTCGAAGTAAGAAAAAAACGCATTGGATATTAGCAATCAAATACACTTAAAGCCATATACGCTAATATATGTACAAGGACCGACAAATAATTTTGTTGAATTAGAAATTCTAGCAAAAACATACCAATATGAATTTATCATCTTATCAAAAAAAGATTCCGTGCAGGGACGGGTTAAGAATATCCCTGCAGCGATACCTCTCGCTTGTCGTAAAAGGCGACTAAAACAAAGGTAAACAAAAATCACATCTAGGCAATTGAGAAAACACCAAGGCAATTAAGAAAACACCAAGGTGAGCCTAGGGACACAAATACCACCATTAAACTGCCCCACAAGTGTACATGTAAATCAGTGGGTTGACACGACTGCATGCCCGTGTCACAAAAAAAAAAGGCAGGCCGAAAAACAATTGGTGCAAACAAATGCAAAAACACCTCACAAAAGACACAGAAGAAGCCGCAATAAGAATAGATGGATACAATAATATATCATATCTGTCTTCTTCCACAAGAACTGGAGGAGCAACAATATATTGTCGAAACAATTGGAAAGCAACTAACATCACTACATAATCAGTGGTACCAGAGATGTGGATTCTATCATTCAAGGTTAAACAGAAGGATTTCGAAATGATATTAACTGCAATATATGTACATACATATACAGGGTGTCCCACGAGCAGTGTGCCAAAAAGCTAGAGCGTGTAGGTCTGGTCAAGACAAGAAAAAAATCGTATGGGAGGGAGGGGTCAATTCCCTCCCGTTTAGCCGGGTGGGACAATTTTCTAAAAAATTGACTTAATTTGGAAAAAAAATGATTAAAAATCAACAGTTACATCCACAATGCCGTGATATACTTTTTTGTAAAGCCAGAAACCTCTTCTTTCATCTTGTTTTTAAACGAAGCTGTTTTAAGGAATAGTTTTTGAGAAATTAATTTTCAAATTCAAAATTTTGAAAATAAAATGAAAAAAAAAATTTCGAACTATTTTTTTTCAAAATTGTATGTAATTAAGTACTATTTTTTTTTTTTTCAAAATATCAATTTTCTTATTAGTTTTTAAATAAAAACAGAAAACCGGATGCAAAAAATGTCTTGTAGTTTTTGAGAAATTAAAAAAAAACCCCAACCATTTTTTTCTAAGAAAAACCACCAAAGGCAAATTAATGTATGAAACATTGACCTCTTTTTTATTATTTTTAAAAAATTCGGAGTTTTATCAGGATACAATAAAGTGACATTGTATTGAAATAACCCTGGATTAATCATTTTTTCATTGATAACGCCTGAAAACTGATCTGCCAATTTCGTCAGGGTCCGCCCGCCGCAGATGGGTTCTACTCGCTAGAACAAAATATTTGTAACCCAAATGTAAATAAAAGGCATTGCATTTTTAATAAAAAAACATTTCCAATTGGATCAACACATTACGATGTCAAACTCATACTCTCGAGAAGAATTAACGGACATGCACTTCTGCTACGGTTTAGCTAATGGTCGAGATCGTGAAGCCGAAAGACTCTACGCAGAAAGATATCCCAACCGGAGGGGTCCCAGTCGTAGCATGTTTTCAAGAATCCACCGACGTCTGCGGGAGCACGGAGTGCTAGAGCATCGAAGAAGCGAAAGATCAGTTACAGATGGATCAGGAATCTTAGATGAAAGAATTTTGGATTTGGTCCGACGTAATCCCTCCCTTAGTACAAGGAGGATAGCTATTATGCCTGGAGTGCCCAAATCTAGAGTATGGAGAGTGCTTCATACCGAAAACTTACACCCGTGCCATTTTAGGCCAGTTCTCACCTCAAACGACAAGTTTTTGAGAGCAGAATTTTGTCGATCATTACTGCTTCGAGATGAAATTGAACGAAACTATTTTGCAAGGATATTCTGGACGGATGAAGCACAGTTTACCAGAGATGGGGTTACTAACTTCCACAATTTTCATCATTGGAGTAGCACCAATCCACACAACAAAAAACAAAATAAATCACAACACCGCTTTAGCTGTAATGTTTGGCTTGGTATTTTGGACAAACTGTAATCGGGCCCCGGTTTTTGAATGCCGTTATAATGGAGAATCATACCTGCAGTTCCTACGAGACCTTTTGCCCGATTTGATGGACAACGTTCCTTTGGCCATAGCAGATAATTTAATCTACCAGCAA
Organism: Merodon equestris; assembly: GCA_958301585.1. Classification (NCBI taxonomy): domain Eukaryota; kingdom Metazoa; phylum Arthropoda; class Insecta; order Diptera; family Syrphidae; genus Merodon; species Merodon equestris. The sequence goes on from OY284413.1 coordinate 96,933,056, forward strand.
GATGGAGCACCAGCACACTACAGCTTACAGGTTAGAAACTGGCTGGATGATCATTTTAGTGACCGTTGGATCGGAAGAAGGGGCCCCACGGAATGGCCACCTAGATCACCAGATTTCAGTCCTCTAGATTTTTATGTGTGGGGATTCATGAAGAATTATGTTTACGAAATGGAAATAGTATCTTTGGAACAACTGAAAGAACGGATTGAAGTCGCTGGAGTCAAATTGCAGGAAAATTTGTCAAGCATAGACTTATGTGCAGCCATTAGAAGGAGATATAATCTTTGCCTTCTAAAAAATGGGGATCATACAGAAAATTTATTATAATGAAACTCCGAATTTTTTAAAAATAATAAAAAAGAGGTCAATGTTTCATACATTAATTTGCCTACAAGTCCAGCCGCGTTACAACTAAAAAAAAGGTTTTTCTTAGAAAAAAATGGTTCGGGGTTTTTTTTTAATTTCTCAAAAACTACAAGACATTTTTGCATCCGGTTTTCTGTTTTTTACTAAAAACTAATAAGAGATTTGAATTAAAAGTAATTTTGAAAAAAAAAAGTTGGAATTTTTTTTTTATTTTTTGTTCAAAATTTTGAGTTTGAAAATTAATTTCTCAAAAACTATTCCTTAAAACAGCTTCGTTTAAAAACCAAATGAAAGAAGAGGTTTCTGGCTTTACAAAAAAGTATATCGCGGCATTCTGGATGTAACTGTTGATTTTTAATAATCAGGGAATAGACCCATACGATTTTTTTCTTGTCTTGACCAGACCTACACGCTCTAGCTTTTTGGCACACTGCTCGTGGGACACCCTGTATAACCGTAATATTCAAGAAATCCCACAACCACTAGACAGTTATGAAAAACGAAACATAGTAAACAATTTAACAAAAACTACTAGACTAAAACTAAAATAATAAACTATCAATATTAACTCCAAAGAAGAGGAACAAGAGAGGACTAGTGACAGGAATTAAATTCTAATATTAATATTAATATTAATATGTAATTTATTATTTGTTAATATAAATAAATAATAATAATAATATTTATAATATAATAAAAAAAAAATAACTGGAAATATGGACATTAACGATGCTCTAACATAAATAAGGAATTAGAACTTCTCAAAGCCACATGAAACAATCTGACACAAATCAAATATATCTCAATAGTCAAATGATTAATAGATTCAATAACCTAACTTCTCATATCAATAAACAGCAACAAGTAATTGAAAGATATTTAAATCTAAACTTCGAGTCCACAAATAACAGAATTAGAAGAAGTGAGGAGATAAATATCCACTCGCAATATCTTAACCAAATAAATTACAATATTGATGTTTTGAGCAGCCATACGAGTATAATAAATATAGCAGAAGCCATTGTCCTGGCTAAACTAAATGTTATTCCAAAATTAATCCTTGACCCAGTGGAACTATGTACATAGACGAAATTTTCAGAATTCTCAGAAATCAATCAATAGATGTCTTATCTGGTGAGTACATATGCGAAATCCTCAGTCTCCAGGCTTACTATAACAATTTTCAAATTCCCATACTCGCCCAACAATCATATGTCACGCCCCACATAATCCAACCCCATTAATAAACCGAGAGAATTTTTTACGAAACAATACATTATCTATGAAGATATTCAATACCTATTTCGAAAATATTTTTCCAAAGGTAAAAGGTACATTTTTCTGCCCGATATCAAGCCATCAAGAAAAGCTAAAGGATTCTCCATGTATCGGAGCCATCATCTTGAACCTACCAGCCCACTTTACTTCAACCGGCTCTCAACTCACAACAAGGATATATGAACCAGAACCAAATCATATAATTATTCTTAATGTACCACCTACTAAATTCTAATCCACTTGAAGTAAATTTCAGTATTCCATAGAAGCCTCCCTTCTGATTACATATCAAAAAATGCTCAGTAAAAGTCAACAACATCGTATACGCTGACAACATAGGGACTCATCTTGACGAAATACACATCCTGCCAGCATCTTACAGTGTAATCCACTGCAACGCAACTATAGAGCAGCTTACTCACAACGCCACACCGACATCCCTCTCTCCCCAACCAAGCACCAGACATCGACCTGAAGTCACCTACTTTCGCATATCCATAATTCCCAGTAATCAAATGCAATGAGTTACCAACACCAACCAAACACCGGACATCGACCTGAGATCACGCACATTCTCATATCCATAATTCCCACAAATCAAATGCAATGCTAACCCACTCCTCACAATTCTCAGAACCCAATTGTAATTGCACAAACGATTCGCCACTAATAAAGTGCGAATCATATTTGCAAACTCAACAAAAACAAAATATAAAAAGCAGTGTAAATTGAGTATCAAAAAGAATAAAGTTGTTGTGTGAAACGTGACATATAATTCGTGCAACTTTTGTTGACCAAGAAATGGAGCAAGGAGTTCAAAAAAATGGAAGTACAAATGAAAGAGAAGCTGAACTAACTCCTAAAATAAACAAAGAAAAAGAGTATTTTTTATGTAGACGTATGTATGTATGTATGTATATGAGTTTACATACTTAAATACAACCATTTCCGTAATGTTTCTTTTAAGTTCAACAAATAAGTTTAATAAAATAAATGAAATACAATCTTTAGTAAAGAGAATATTAGCTTTCTCTTTCAAACCTCGTAAAAGAAGGTCTATCAACCATATTACTCCTCAGTAGATTGGATTTTGCGATTTTGCATTTAGCAAGTGTGGTATAAAACTTTTTTTGCCCAAAAAGAGAACTTTTGAGAATGACGAATTTTTTATTGCAATAATTGGATTAGAAATTCCTTATTGCATCGTTGGTTTCAACTTGCACAAGTATTGGTGTTCCGCGAGAATTTCTTATATCCCTACTCTTTTTTTCACGTATAGTGCATATCTCATCATCGAAAGAATCATGATGACATACTTGCTTTCAAATTCGCATTATTTCCTTAGGACATAGGGATGGAGCGGCAATGTACAATATCATTGAATGACATAAGACAAACTTAGTCATTATTAATGAACGAAATTGTTTAAAAATGTAAGTTTTCAGTTCTTCGTGTTTATGGAATTAAACATAAGACGTATATACAGCCATGGACACATAAATAGCGCAAACAAAGATAAAAACTGAGTGCACATATTTCTTATTAAGATAAGATATGTCGATATGCATCCTACTTTTACTGGTGATGCTGCTAGCCCCTATCCTGCTGCATTTATCTGTGACACAAATGCATCGTTCTCAATCCGATATTTTGATACAAGAAAAGTAGCGGAAAAAGATCTCCTGCAAAACTTACACAAAAGAAAATAAAAAAGTGAAAATATTTAGTAAAAAATCTGAAAAAGTGCAATCTAAGAAGCCGCCCCTTCAATTAAAGTGGTTACTCAGAGTAAGTCATAGCATTTAAGACCATACCAGGCGAAACCAAAATCCATCGCGAAACTAACCTCTCTAAATGCACAGAAGAGGCGTATCAGCAATTTCCCCAGAACATCATAGTGATAAGTAAAATACAGCGGAAATGGACGTATTAACTGGAATCAGCATTGAAACCTTTAAAAAACTTCCATCAAAGTCCGACTTTCAGCATCTATGTATGTGCAGAGTTGTCAAGCCTAAAAATTCGCCATGATGAAATATTGGAAAGAGTAATACAACTGGACAAGAGAAATGAGTTTTTAGACACTCAGCTGGATAAGCTCATGCAGAAGAATAGTGAATCCAATGTTGTGGTGCGCTTACCTGTCGAGCCTAACAGCAACATGCAGAAATAAGCAAAATCCATCTGCGCCGGATTGCTGGACAAGAACGAAGCATCCAATATTGTAGAGTTTGCGTACAGCGTACGAGCTAGAGCCCCACACATTTGTACCATCATGTACTACGTCGAGCCAACAAATTAAAAGGGACCAACATTAGTATACACAAAGATCTACCTCCAAGCATACGGCAGAGAACAACGAAGCTGGTACCATTCATGCTGAAAACTGTCGAGCTGAAACGCTCGAATTCAAATATTCACTCTGCGCGGTGTGATAAATGCGTAAAATATGTATGTCCGTCTTTACATATTTGTTGTAATATGAAGTGATAAATAATAAACAATTATCTACCAAAAACTGTGTTGGCTTCTTTAAAATACAAGAAATACAGCATGTGTGTCAATTTGACACACAAGGAACTGTAACGTTACTAAAAATAAAGGATCGATGAGGGTTAAGAGACGATAGATTGTACGTCGCGGATAAAGTATTTATTTGGGATTTCTTGAAAGGGCTGAAATGAGGCGACAAGTGTGGGTATGAAGTATTAAAAAACCTAACTGGGGACACTTTGCAACCAAAGCAGATTATGAGTGAGTTTGTTAACAGCAACATTCTACCAGAATAGAAATAGTGTTAAATTAAGTATTCTAAGTTATAATGTAGCTGGATTGAACAATAAATTATTTGTAAACTTTTTTAATTATGTCAAAAAATTCGACATTTTTGTACTGTTCGAAACCCATGTATTACAAAATGAAGGGATGAGATTTGAAAACATATTTCCAAAATACGAATTGAAATTGATACCCGCAACTAAATCGTCAACATTTGGAAGGGGAGTGGTGGAGAACTTTATGGTTATCGAAAGGAATTTATTGAACACTAGTCACTGGCAACGCGATTTTGAAAATCTTAAGGATGTACTACAGAACCTGAGGGAAACTAATTTGATGCTCATTGGTGATTTTAGTGATCGGCTATGACTTTCTTAAAATAATTTTTTAAGTGGTTACAAAACATCCACAATACGTATAAATCGCACTTCAAAAGATGAAATTTGTGACCATAAGGGAAGAAAGATACTTGATCTTGCGGTTGCATATGGCTGCACTATTCGAAATGGAAGTTGTGAAGGCGATTATTGTGGGGAATAGACGTTTATCCGCGGAAAAGCATGCTCAGTAATTGATTACTGTTGCATCTCTGAAAATTGGTACTGCCTCCTCAGCGATTTTCGGATAGGAATGCAGACTTTTTCGGACCATATGCCACTTGCAGTTAATTGTCTGGTATCTACACCTACGAATGAAATGAGTATGAGGCAATTAGGACTTTTACCAAAACTGTTGTGGAATTACCGAATGCGAGATATGTATCGCAGTAATTTGAATGCTGAACTTGAGCGACTACACTCAACGGATAGTATACCGGATGTCACTGCCCTTACAAGTATGTTTAAAAACGCAGTTCCGAGCTTACCTGCAAGAAAAAATATAAACTCAAAACAAAAGTGGTTTGATTATGAGTGTCTAGGAGCCAGAAGTAACTCTTTCGAACTTCTAAAACTTTTAAGGAAATATAATGCCAGCATCTTTAAAACACTCTATGGCGAAGCAAAGATAAAATTTGAACAACACCGTATTGTTGTTGTAAACAACTACACGTCTTCAGTGGAATTTTCGAAAGCTGTAAAGTATATAAATGGACAAACGAATAGCATCACCTCGTCGCTTAAAGCAACGCAACTAATGGACCACTTTATCAATCTGCTTAATTCCCCACAGATCTCACCACTACTCCAATATGCAGCCTCACTGATTTCCGATGAATTCCTAGATAGTCCGTTTTCATTAGAAGGAATCAAAGAAGTCATTATCAAAGCAAAAACGAGAAAGGCCCCCGGAGATGACAGAATTCCATACGAGTTCTATAAGAGCTGCACATATGAATTCGAATCTGCGCTCGTAAAGGAATTCAATAGAATCTTTCAATCAACAATTATTTCAGAAAATATTAAGAAGGCAATACCACTACACAAAAAAGGTGACTATGGCGATCCTACAAACTACAGGGGAATTTCATTCCTGACACCTCTGCCAAGTTGTTTGGCGCCCTTATCTACAAGAGACTTAACTGCTGAGTCGAAAATAAAAAAGTTTGGCAGGAGTTTCAGGCAGTATTTAGAAAGAACTACTCGACATTCGATCAAGTAATTTCACTACTTAATATAGCGGAAATATATAAATAGAAACATAAAAAACTATATGCCTTTTTCGTTGACTTTTGAGCGGCATTCGACACCATAGCGCGCGAGGCTTTGATTTACAAACTGTACAATATCGGCTTCTCAACGAAAATAATTAACATCTTAAGAGCAATGTATGCAAATAACGTGCCGTATGTATGGGATGGGTAGTCCATATCTGGAGAGTTTGCAACAACGATGGGTGTAAAGCAAGGATGTATCTTGAGTGCGTTACTATTTGTTCTGTTCATCAACGACATAACAGATGCTGTAAAGGGTGGAATCGAGTTCGGCAACAAAAAAATTCCGGCTCTTAAGTATGCGGATGACATCGTTTTCCTTTCGGACTCTGTGGATGGGTTGCAACTTTTGATGAATAGGCTCAACGTTTATTGCAAATGCTGGAGCCTGAGCATGAACTTGAATAAGTCAAAGGTAATGGTGTTCAGATGCGGCGGTGGCAGATATTCTCGAAGCGAAAGATAGACGTATCAAGGAGAATTGGTAGAAGTTGTTTGCTAGTACACATTTTGGTGTCTTCGAACCTGAATATGAAGAAACATCTAGAAGCCAAACTACGAGAGCGGTCCGATAAGTACTTAGCCTCACCGCCAGATGATGTACTTACTATCGTGTAGTACATTCTTGTAGACGGCTACTGTCTAAATTTCAGCCGGATCAGACTCGTTTGTTTTGACCGCGTGTGGAAGCGGGAGTGTCCGAGGATTTTAGAAAAACAGAAAAAGAGCAATATAGGTCGGTGATTCGATTCTTGTTTTTGGAAGAGAAATCAAATCAAAAAGCGTTTGGATGCTGTGTACTCATCGTACATCTCCTTCGATGGCGATCATCAAAAATTGATTTAACGAGTTTCAACGTGGTCGCACGTCGGTTTTTGAAGAGCCACGTCCAGGTGCCCCGAAAACGGCTACCACGGAAGATAACGTGATAAAAATCTACGATCTCGTATTGGCAGACCGCCGATTGAAGGTGCGTGAGATAGCTGAGACAGTAGGCATTTCAAAAGATCGCGTGGGTCATATCCTGCATGAATTTTTTTTTTTTTTTCACTTAACGAAGAAAAAAGTGCTTTTCCACCATCGCCATCAAATGATTATTTCTGGGCCTCTCTCCTCGGCGGGGTACTGGCAAAACCCCCCGTTGTAAAAAGCTTCTCGGCTCTCGCCGTTCGGAATCGGCATTTAGCATTAGGTTCCGTTCACTTGTGTGGAAAACAAATCGCACACAACATAAGTGAATAAAAGAAGCTTGGCTCTGGCTCTTCATGAGCTGTAACGCCAGCTAAGGTGTCTGTCTGGCAGTACAATGGACCAGTATTTGTGTCTGAGTGCTCCAACAGATAGCAGAAGCCTAAAAAAAAAAAAAAAAAAAAAAAAATGATAACGCACCCGCTAACACCTCCGCCCTCACTACGGCCAAATTGGGCAGATTTGGCTACGAACTGCTGCCCCATCCACCGTATTCTCCAGATTTGGCCCCGTGCGACTTATTTTTGTTTCCAAACTTGAAAAAGTCACTCGCCGGGCAAAAATTTCAGGCGAACGAGGTGGCCATCGCCGCCACGGAGGCCTACTTTGCAGACCTCGAGAAAACGTATTTTTCAGACGGGTTAAAGAAGTTGAAGCATCGCTGGGTCAAGTGTATCGAGCTAAAAGGAGACTATATTGAAAAATAAATTGCCATTTCTCCAACATTTTTGTTTTTCTTTTGTAGGCTAAGTACTTATCGGACCATCCTCGTATCTGAAGCCAAACGAGCAATCTAATCAATATGAAGTCGTTGCATCAACAACAAGTATGTAGCTCATAACTGAAGGCAGAAACTCTTTCGCTCGACTGCAGCTTCAATTATTTTATATGGAGCACAGGTGTGGGGATACTGTACTATTTCTTAAAGCTAAGGTGGTGCACCACCTATGTTCTTGGAAACATTGAGACTACATTTTGATTATATAGTAAAAGTTATGGCAATGAGTGACGATGGACTGCCAAAGGTAGTACTCAAGAGTGTAGTAAGAAGTAGAGCAAGTTTCATTCAAGAATAGGAACGTCTTGCATCAAACTGTGAAGAAACCCGATGGACGTTCTGAACTTCTAAGAGCGCACCTCAACATTCGGAAAAAAGTAGGCCGTAATATGTATGATCAATTTGTAACGGATGCACAGTCTTCTCAGTATAGCACATATTACAGTAAGCTGAAATACCACCTAGCAGAAAAAAACTACTTTTTAAACTGCAACTCAACAGAAAAAATTGGCATAATTTTCAAAATCAGAGGAGAACTACTGAATCTGAATTTCATTCCACACCGTCCAGAGCTAACTATCTTGTGCAATCTTTGCAATATGAAGATACGAGAGGATGTAATTCACTTCATTGCAGTATGCCCAATCTTAAAATAAATTCGAGTGAAATTTTTTGATTCATATATCTTGAAAATAGATGAAGCAATTCAAATTTTAAATGGGGTCTAAGGGTGGGATGTACTTAACAACTACTGTACAAATGTACTTCGTTATAAAAAATGTATAGTTGAAGATGATTTTTAATGCTTAACGTACATATTGTCAATCTGGTAGACAGCCATATGCCAAAACCATAATAGACTTAAATTATATAATGAATTGTAATGAATTCAAAATCGAAATAAAAGTCAATATACTAAACTAACTCACTATAACAGAGCCAGTACAGCTGCCAAGCGACGCCGCGCAGACGCTTTGATTTCGTAGTGTACATTTTTGAATATTTGTTCGGCGCAGGCATCGCAGACTAGAGGTAAACAAAAATTTCAACGGTTTCAATGTTTTTCTCGAAATTGTTTTTTTCAAATCGGGCGTACTCGTAGCTTCAAAACTATTGCATGGATCGACTTCAAATTTTTACAGTAGCTTCATATATATATTCTCCTCCGAAGTACGTAGCCGTTTTTTGATATTTTGAAAATTACTTGTTTTATTAACAATTTCCTGCTCTTTTTTTAGTCGAAAATTCATACTTTTTGTTCAGATATGCAGTTTCTACAAAAATTGAAAAAAAAAAGAAAAATCCTACGTACTTCGATAGCTATTAGTACATATGTAGTTTCAAAAAAAAATTGGATTTTTGTTCCAGCTCTCACGGTTGCCGAGGAATGGGTACGCCCGCGGAGCGTCTTCAAAAAAACCTTGTATCGGAGATCCGCTGTGTCGCCGCCATTTTGCACGAAATCGATAATAAAAAAAATTTTTTTTATACTTCAATATACATATGTTGAATAAACCCTGTAAATTTCAATACAATCCCTTTTCCCATAATCCCATGAAAAATCCGCAAAATTACACCTTTTTTTCGGCCTCTAGAGTGGTGTTACCCCTTAAAGTAAGTTTGTTATTTTTTGATCATTTAACAATGGAAACAAGATACGCGTTGAAACGTTCAGTTGTATTCTTTGCCAATTCCAATGGATAGCTTAGAAGTAGCCGGACATCGTCCGCGTACATTTGAATTTTAAAGTGTTTTAGCACTGCGGTTAATTCGTTGTTAAATAGGGTGGACAGAAGCGGCCCCACTATAGATCATTGTGGAATGTCGGTATTCGTTTCTATGAAATTAGAAATTATATTAGTAACACAAACCGCTTAGGTACGACTGCTAAGGTAGCTTCTAGATAGTTTTAGCGCTGTGAAGCCAAAGTTAAAATTGTTTTGGAGTTTAGCTAATAATATTTGGTGTGGCATAGTATTGTTGTGATCCACATAACGGACCGCACGCATCGTCCATTCAGCAAATGCACACTTCTCTTCTTTCTTTCACCCATATCCGCCAACATCGCTATTCGACACCCAATGGTAATTGCCCACCGCCAACAACGCTAACAATGTACCAAGACACATGATACAAGTGTGCCATTTTAAGGTATAGGTCAGTGCAGTACGACAAACTCAAGTGGGGTCAGCCCAGTCAAACGATGAATCAAGACATACGACACCCTTGAAACGTACAAGACACATGACACCTTTGATGTGCCCATTCATATGCGATACATGCAGTATATTGGGTAAACACCAAATCATGCACGGCCATAGCAAAACCCTAAAAGCAATTAAACGCAATTAAGGGGTATTGTGAATGAGTGCCAGCATGTATGAAAGTGAAAATGGGACGGAGCAAAGTACAAGCGGGGTCGAGTTTCGTAGTGTTTACACCTACGCTGCAGAAACCGATGTCTGACGTGAGTAGGAATCAAGAAAAGAAGAGGGGATAAGATGCGTACTAAAATATCATATAAAAGGGTAGCTGATATCGAGAGTACACACAGAGTTAAACCAGAGTTAAATTGAATTAGTTATCTGAGTTGGTTATCAGAACTAATTATTATTGATAAACTAATTATTATTGAAAAACTAAATAAAAAATTTAAAAAAAGGAAAACTTGTTTAGACTCTCCGTTTGACGCTCTTCCCTTAATAAACCAAGGAAGCACGGCGCCAATCGTAACATTTGGTGGCAGCGGTGGGATACCAGAAAGGTCCCGACTACCAAGAAAAAAAAAAAAAACCGAAAAGATAGCGTACTGGGGCTAAAACACCAGTAGTGAAAAAAAAAAAGTGAAAAGTGTGAAAGACCTAAGAACGTAAGACCTGGCGAATTCCTAAGTGGACGCCGGAGGCAAAGTTTGGGCAGTGAAAAAGACCAGGGGTAACAAGCAACTGTAGGGCGTGAAGTCTACCTGGCAAACAACAGCAGCGACAACAGCAGAAGCAGTAACAGCAGAAGCAGTGGCAGTAGCAGTAGTAGCAGTAGTAGCAGTAGTAACAGCAGTAACAAATACAGCAGCGGTATTTATTAAATTTATAAGGAATTATATTTATATTTAAGATACACATTATTTTGATACTGGTCCCCCCTTGAGATCTTCGGTAATTTTCGCAAAAAAAAAAAAAAACTCAAAATTTTTACGCGAAGAAACAAAGCAATTGCGGAGTTGTTCGAATTTCTACCACACTATTTCGAAGACAACCGCGCCATGGAATTCAAAATGAGCATAACCGATGTATTCAACATCGTACCCACCTTCGACGGGAATCCTCGCGATCTGAACAAATTTATAGCTTGTGGAAACACATTTTTCTCTTCTGTCTCGGAAGATCTGCATCGAACATATCTTGACATCATAAAAACAAGATTATTGGGACGTGCATTTGAACTAACACAGTTCGACTCGTTTGCCAAATGGAGTGACCTAGTAAAGGAGCTCGAGAGACACTTTAGGCAGTTCAACTCCCGATCATTCACTCAAAACGAATTATTATCCTGTAAACAAGGACCAAAAGAAAGTGTAAAAGATTTCGGTGATAGACTTTCACAACTACTCACTGCCCTGGATTTAGCCACACAAACCGGTATCTCAGAAAGAACCATACGAGATTATTTCGTCCAAGAAAATGGCAAGCTAGCGCTACAAACATTCGAGGACAACCTCAGAAACCACAGCCTAAAAATTCTGGTCAAAGCCTACAAAGCAGATGATCTCAGAAGTGCGATAACATACGCTGTTGAACAATCTTTTAGACTAGAGAAAAGTCCCACATATCTCTCTTCTTATGCTAACACACAGAAACCGACTTGTCAGATATGCAGTAAGGTAGGACATTCCGCCGAAACATGCTATCGAAACACAGGTTTCCCTACCTTTTCAACACCTATAAAAAGGGAAGTTCAGTTGGTTACGTGTACATACTGCCAAAAACCAAACCACACCTACCAAAACTGCAGGTCTCGTTTAGCACAGGTACGACAAAACCAATCGGGTAGAAACTACAACGACAGACGCAATTATGCACGCCTAGACCAAGAACGCCGAATAGATGATAACCGACAAATACACCTACACCGGCTACCAAACCAAGATCGGCTGTGTAATACAAACAACGAGACTGACCTCTCGGGAAACGAGCGTCCTCGAGAAGAGAATCCTGGTGTCCCTTCCCGAGTAAATATTCAAGCCGGGACACACAGAAATTAAAATCAAATTACATTATCCAAATTTCCCTCGTCCCGCATAACGATTTAAGCATGATCCGTATTCCTCTCGAAAATGGTGTAATTAAGACCCTTCTAATAGACACAGGGGCGGAAATCTGTTTAATTAAAAACTATACCGATCTCAAAATTAATAATAATAATAAAAATATGGTCATAACGACAATGGCGGGCGAAAGCATCATTAGTGCATACCCGACCATCGAAACTTTGGTTTTTAAAGACGAAAGTAAAATACTTAAAATCAAACATCCCTTCCACGTAGTAAAAAACAATCTCTTTTCCAATTTTGACGGGATCATTGGAAACGATTTCCTAAAGAAGTACTCCTGTTTTATCGACTATAAAGATAATGTTCTGGGAATTCGTCCCTGCACTGAAAATAACTCTGTGGGTCCAATACGTAAGTCCGGGGAGAAAAATCCTCCTCAACCGGAATACATCAACACAGAGTCAGAGCAGAAAACAAATTCAGCTGTAGCTCACTCCGAGCGGATTGATTCAATCGCACATAACCATGGGGAAATGGCCGAAGCCACGATTCCACATCCGGAAGTTATCACCGCGGAACCATCTCAAACAGAAGAATTTTCAGACGAAATCCACATACCAGCTAGAAGCCAACTAGTTACAAAAATTTACTTTAACAGTCGAAAAGATGAAGTATTTCGGAAAAAACAGGTTTCTCCGGGAGTCTTTCTGGCCTCTTCCATAGGGAAGTCGAACAAAAACCGTTCCAAAATTGTATTACTAAATATAAATGAAGAAAAGGTCAAATTAAATAAAAAAGATCTTGATTTGGAATGGGACGATTTAGAAGGGTTTGATCTTATCAAGACACACCCGGAAAACGATCCGGTTCACAAAAGGTTAGAGAACCTTGAAAAGCAGTTAAACATAGAACATTGCAACCGCGAAGAAAGAGATTCTATTATGCAAATATGCCGTGAGTTCAACGACTTATTTTTTTTGCCAGGAGATAAATTAACTTACACTGATGCTTCAACACACAAAATAGTAACAGAAGCAGGAAAACCACCCATATACGTGAGACCCTATAGATTACCAGAAACGAGTAAAGCCGAGATACACAAACAAGTGAAAGAGATGCTGGAAAGTGATATCATAAGACCAATCTATAGTCCATGGAACTCCCCTTTATTACTTGTTCCTAAGAAACCAGATTCGCAAGGGAACAAGAAATGGAGAGTAGTAGTAGACTACAGGCGTTTAAACGAAATCACAGTTGGCGATGCATTCCCACTCCCGAATATCACTGATATACTGGACCAGTTGGGAAAAGCCAAATACTTCAGTACACTCGATCTCGCACACGGTTTTCACCAAATACTAGTTGACAAAGATGATCGAGAAAAAACAGCATTTAGCACAACCTTCGGTCATTACGAGTACAACCGAATGCCGTTTGGGTTGAAAAATGCACCAGCCACGTTCCAACGAACTATGAACAACGTTCTAATGGGATTGATTGGTATAGAGTGTTTTGTGTATGTTGATGACATTGTTATTTACGGTACCAACTTGGCGGAACACAACGGTAAGTTACGAAATGTGTTCACAAGATTTCGGGATCATAAGCTCAAGTTACAACCCGATAAATGTAATTTTATAAAACGGGAATTAATGTATCTAGGGCACGTAATAAGCAACGACGGAATTAAACCGGATCCTGAAAAAATAAAGGTAGTCAGAACTTACCCTAGACCTAAAAGGGCTAAAGATATAAAGGCATTTCTCGGTTTTGTAGGTTATTATCGCAGATTTATCCCGAATTTCGCGCTGATAGCAAAACCACTTACCAACCTATTAAAGAAGGATAAAGATTTTAAATGGGATGCACTTTGCGAAGAATCGTTTTTAAAACTAAAAGACAAACTAATCACTGCTCCAATATTGATTTATCCTAATTTCAAAGAAAGTTTCCTAGTAACAATTGACGCTAGCGATCACGCGATAGGCGCCGTACTGTCCCAAGGAAAGCAAGGTGAAGACAAGCCTGTATACTACGTTAGCCGAACTCTAAATTCGGCAGAAACACGCTACTCAACTACAGAAAAGGAATTGCTAGCAATAATATTCGCTGTAAAACAATTCCGCCCTTACGTTTATGGCAGAAAATTTACCATCCTCACCGACCACAGGCCACTCCAATGGTTATTAAATCTTAAAGATCCAACTTCTAGACTGGCCCGTTGGCGAATAGCGTTAGAAGAATACGATTATAATATATAATATAACGCTAATGCAGACGCGCTAAGTAGGATACAACCAGAATCTGAAAAAACAACTAACACCGTTCTCGTTGTGACGCGAAATCAGGCAAACCAGCTAAAAACGCGAAGAAACGGCGAAGTAAATGACCATGAGTTTAAGATAATTGCGCCAAACCCTCCAACCTATACCCTTGTTGAAAAATTTGAGTCCATAGTACTCCAAAGCCAACCCGAAAAACACCAGATTTTCTTACTAGCACCAGAGGAATCTGAAGAGGAACTATTGTTTAGGAAAATATCGAACTACACCAGACCAAAACTGGAAGAAATAAAGTGTTACAACACAACACCTATTACATATATTATCGCTACAATACCTTTACCAACTCAGCAGGGAGGTAACAAAGAAAAAATACTTAAAATATTAAAATATATAAAAACCAATTTTATCGACAATCAAACTAATAGTGTAGACGTTTCCATACCGAATTATTCGAACTCATACAAAGACCTAAAAGGCATTTTAACCGAAATCTTTTCAAACTCCGACATAAAAATATTTTTATACTCCGACACAAGAATTCATCTGAAAGACCATTCTGAAATCGAGAAAATACTAACGGATTTCCATGACTCTCCGCTCGGAGGTCATCAGGGCATTTCCCGCACAATAAAACGAATCAAGCGGAAATATATCTGGCCAACGTTAACAAAAGATGTAAAAGCTCACATTTCGAAATGCGAATCTTGCCAGAGGAATAAACTCAGTAAAACTTATCGTATCCCTATGAAAGTAACTACGACAAGCTCAAGTCCTTTCGAACGAGTGGCACTAGATATAGTAGGACCATTACCATTAAGTCACGACAACAATAAATACATTTTGACATTTCAAGACGATCTCACTAAATTCACAGAAGCCATCCCAATTCCAAATACTGAAGCTTCAACCGTAGCACGAATATTAGTTGAACGACTAATATGTCGCTTCGGAATACCTGAATCTATCCTCACGGATCAAGGGACCAATTTCCTTAGTGCACTCTTCAAAGAAGTATATACACTTCTTAAAGTGAAAAAGATACAGACAACTCCATATCATCCCCAAACAAATGGCGCACTTGAGCGTAGCCATCGAACCTTAGCCGAGTATCTTAGACACTACGTTAACAAAGATCCACTCACTTGGGATACATGGTTACCCTACTCAATGTTCGTATACAACACGACACCTCATACCAGTACAACTTTCAGCCCGTACGAGTTGTTATACGGTTTTCCTCCACGGATTCCCAGTTCTCTGCATAGACAGCCACAGATCTCGTATAATTACGACAATTATGCAAACGAATTAAAAGCACGTTTGCAGCATGGTTATGAGGCCGCTAAAAACATCTTAATAAAAAATAAAGAGAGCTCGAAAAATAATTACGATCATGGAACCAAGCCCATAAGCTATAACATAGGAGACAAGATATTTTTAAAAAACCAAGCAAGGAAAAATAAATTTTCAGCTCTTTGGGAAGGTCCATATCAAATTACAAGAATTTTGTCCAAAGAAAACTCGGAAATCAAAGTTGGTAATAAACTTAAAGTCATACACAACAATAACATAAAACCATTTGTGGAATAAGAAAAACCATTTGCGCCTATAGATGCCCATAATATGCACCACTATATTTCAACTTACGTTATTTTGATAATACTAATAATAGCGGTATATCTCATTAACGAACGTTTAAAAACACGAAAAACCAGAGTCACCGAAGAACTAAAGGAATCCCTTCCTTGCCCTATCCCTCTCCCAAGTAAACATAAGAATATTTGTAATAAAGAGAACACAAAAGAAACCACTAATCCTGAACACTCACTTCCAAACCCTTGTCCTAAATTTGTATTGACAACAGGAATTTAATCATAGAATGTAAACAAAGAATTTTATATACATATAAACAAAAAAAAAATTATTTTTGATGAAAAACATGTAACAAATAAATTTAGGAAATAAAATTATTACGACGAAACGTAATATTAATTATCGTTAGGAAAACATACAAATTAAAATATTGTAAACTTCTATTAGTGTCTAATAATTTTAAACAATATTATTAACAATTATCTATAAGTATTACATAAAGCTTATAACCATTATATAAGAAAAAAATTGTTATATATGTGCATATTGTTAAGATCATAGAGTACACCTATTTTCGATATCAGCAGCGACCCGATTTGCTTTCCACGAAAATTCTAGCCTCTTCTAGGTAGAATTTTCTTTTTCATAGGAGGGTGGGATGTTGTGATCCACATAACGGACCGCACGCATCGTCCACTCAGCAAATGCACACTTCTCTTCTTTCTTTCACCCATATCCGCCAACATCGCTATTCGACACCCAATGGTAATTGCCCACCGCCAACAACGCTAACAATGTACCAAGACACATGATACAAGTGTGCCATTTTAAGGTATAGGTCAGTGCAGTACGACAAACTCAAGTGGGGTCAGTACAGTCCAACGATGAATCAAGACATACGACACCCTTGAAACGTACAAGACACATGACACCTTTGATGTGCCCATTCATATGCGATACATGCAGTATATTGGGTAAACACCAAATCATGCACGGCCATAGCAAAATCCTAAAAGCAATTAAACGCAATTAAGGGGTATTGTGAATGAGTGCCAGCATGTATGAAAGTGAAAATGGGACGGAGCAAAGTACAAGCGGGGTCGAGTTTCGTAGTGTTTACACCTACGCTGCAGAAACCGATGTCTGACGTGAGTAGGAATCAAGAAAAGAAGAGGGGATAAGATGCGTACTAAAATATCATATAAAAGGGTAGCTGATATCGAGAGTACACACAGAGTTAAACCAGAGTTAAATTGAATTAGTTATCTGAGTTGGTTATCAGAACTAATTATTATTGATAAACTAATTATTATTGAAAAACTAAATAAAAAATTTAAAAAAAGGAAAACTTGTTTAAACTCTCCGTTTGACGCTCTTCCCTTAATAAACCAAGGAAGCACGGCGCCAATCGTAACAGTATTAAACGCTTCCGAGAAATCAACAAGTACCAGTGATGTTACGTGGCCTTTATCCATTTCACATCGAAAGTCGTCGACTATATATAACAATGACGTGGTACAGCTATGTTATGGTCTAAAGCCATCCGGGCGTGAGGATGGCTTACAGTTTGTGTTATTTAAGACTGGAATAATTTTAAATTGTTTCCATACAGCCGGAGTAGAGTAGGTCGAATTGCATTTGATTTTATAGAACGAAATGCTTTGAGAACATCGAGTTCAGATATTCTGTCCCTGACTTCGATAAGCGATTCAATATTGTGGGTGAACCATTCGTACTTTCATTTACTAAGCGTGCGACTTAAGATGGGGACATGGTTTACCGAAAAGATTGGTAATTTTTTATGTGAAGGATTCTACCTGTTCATCAATAGAAGGCACGTAAAAAATACTCAGCGAGCCGTGGTCCATTAATTTGAAATTTTTGTACATAATGGTTTTTTGTTCCCTACCTACTAAAGTCAAAGACAATTATTATCAGATCATGCCTGGAGAAACCAGGGAAACTAGTTTACCGTAAAAGTTACTAAGCTATATTTTATTGACAATAAATATGTCCAGCAAGACTATTAAGATCAGACACAAATTGATGCACTCTAGAGTTCGTCGTATTCAATAAATTTATATTGAGATCCCCACAGAGCACTACGAAATTATAGAGTGAGGAAGTCCTTTCAAAGAGGCCAGTAACAATAGAGGAGTCAGCAACATTAGGTGGCTTACAGACGACTTCCATTAAGTATTTGTCTGATCCGCACTGGAGTTCAATAAGTAGATACTCAAAACAGCCCCAGAAGAGCACATTGGTTTGAAATGTATACCCGTTTTGACAAAAATTGTTACACCGCCACCTCTTTTCCCAATCCTATCCGCGCGATACGTACTTTTTATATTTGACATCATTGAGTGTATTTGTGTGAGCTAATTTAGTGAAACAAAATCCACGAGCGGCACCGGAAAGACCGTTAAAAGTAAGTTAGATTTTACACGAATCTTAAGAACAAAATTTTTCAAGATTTAAATACATATGTAAGAGGGTATGGGAAAGCAAGACCCTATAACAGTTTAATCATTAAACTTAAGATACTTCGTTTTAGATTCGACGTTGTAATAGGAGCAAAATTTCCGCCGTACCGCCGTCGTTTCACTCAATTCTCGACGGGCGGCCTATTATTGCCAGCTGCCGAAAGAAACCATAATTGGACTAATTATTGCAATAAACGACGTCTGTGATTTTATTCACAAGAAAATGAATTCCCGTGAAGGTTAACTAGATAGTAAAGAAAGGTATTCTATTTGTAGATTTCTAAGTCACCAATAAATTTGTACCAAATATTTTGACTCATAAGTTACTAGCTCTCGTATTAGCATTCTTTGTAAAAAGGAAACAAAAAAAAAGATATGTACATATGAATAAATATAACATAATTTTACTTACAAAGTTTACCCTTTCTTCAGCAAGCCAATGGAATGATTTTAAGAAAAGCAAAACAGTAAAGAGAGCAACAAATCGTGGGTTAAAGTCATCTCTAAAAACTGTAAATGCTAAACACGTTTCAGTTAGAGCATACCAAAATCTTTCAAGCAAATGTTCAAACTCTGTTGACCGCAGCGTCCCCAAAAATATCTGAAATTAAATAATTAATTTTTATATACCAGAGCTCTTTTTTATATGTTTTTATATTAAAAAATATGTACATTATATAAAAAACAGCCAACTCTTGACTTGGAAATAAATTTGTTAACTTATAAAAACGCCAGCATAAATATGTACCAAAATCTCACGCACGTACCACCGACAGCTCAATGCAAGATGCAAGTTCCCAACCGTTTTTTTTTTAGAAATAATTTAACTATTAATCATAAGCAGTTTAGGAAAAAGGTGGTGGCATTTTCTAGGAAAAATTAAATTGATTTTCAAGAGTGCAATGTAATTAATAGTTATTGACATTGTTTCACCACTTCTAAGGTGACGTCAGCGATGAAAAACTTGGGATTTTCGGTCGTAAAAATTTTCACGGAGATAGATGTTACCAGAAAATCTTATATTTATGCTGTGTGCTACATCACAACTCCGCAAAGAAATTCTCGCCATATCTTATGTCAAAATAAATGCGCAACTATTGTACGTACCAATATAAAATACGGAAAGAAAAAGGACCACGATTTGCGAGTATGCTCCTGGAATGTGAGCACTCTCCAAACTCCTGGAGCTACTTATCAATTAGAAATTACCCTCAAGCAGTGTAAGGCGGATATTATTGCGATCCAGAAAATACGCTGGATAAGCCAAGAAAAAGGAGTGCGACATTTATTACATCTAAGAGGATTTCTACGACCTCTTGGACGACGCCTAATGAGATTGTCCGGTACGACATCAAAATCGTAATCGGGGACATCAACGCCAAAATCAGTAAGGAGAACATCTTTGGCGCAGTAGTCGAAAAGCACAGCCCCCAAAATACGACAACAGACAATGGCTTTGGACTTACGGACTTTGCGGCAACTCGTAATACGGTAATAAGTAGCACAAGATTTTCTCGCAAGATCCACGCAGCAACTTGGCGGTCAGATGGTCGAACTGCATAGACGCAAGACATACGTAAAATATCCTGGATATGAGAACGTTCCGAGGGGCAAACGTCGACTCTGACCATTTCCTAGTGGCAGCAAAACTCAGAGCCCGACTTTTCAATGTTGGAAAGCTGCATCAGACCACTAAAAGGAGGTTCAACATTTGAAGACTGAGCACCTCAGAGATCGCCAGAGACTACAGAGAGCAAGTGAGCTGGCGACTCGCACGTATGCCTACGTTGGACACAAACTCCAACAATATATGGCTCCATTGCCACTCAGCCATCAAGGAAGCAGGAGCAACAATAGGCTATCCGGCACCACTGACAAGAAAGGTAGGATGGCGAGTGTGAGCAGAAAAAGCGAGCGACCGACGAGACGTATCAAAAGGTGCTGCAAAGGAGAACGCGAGCAGCGCACGAGGAATACCGAGTCAAAAGGGGGGAGGAAAAAAGACGCTGTGGCGAAAGAAGCAACCTTTCGTAGCCTCCTACACAAATGCCAAAAGCCTCGTATCGTACTTAAAAACGGCCCCTAGGCTCTTCGAAATTGCGAGAACAATCTTTTTGCATTTTCACAGGGAATAGTGGATGTTTTCAAACAGCATTTTCAGCGGCCGCTTAACGAGCATGGAGAAGAGAAAGTGATAGTGGACGACGAGATCCCGCCTCCAGTCGACGAAGTTGTCGCGCCACCCAGCATTGAAAAAGGCATAGCTATTAAAAAAAACTAAAGAACAACAAGGCCGCAGGCTCGGATGGATTGCCATCAGTGCTCCTTAAAGTTGTAAGCGATGTTCTGGTAGGGATCCACAAAAAAGGGGATCCTACCTCTTGCAAAAACTACAGATGTGTATCCTTGTCAATGTCGCTTACAAGGCATTGACATTGAGTGCGCCTTCCGACCCGGCATATCGACTATAGACCAAATCTTCACTCTGCGACATATCCTGGAGAAGATTACCGAGTTTCAAATCGATACCCAGCACCTCTTTATCGATTTCAAAGCCGCATATGACCGCATTCATCGATAAGTCTTATTTAACGCGATAGCAGAATTCGGGATCCCGTAAAACTGATCCGGAAGTGTCGAACCATGTTAACAAACACTCGATGCACCGTGCAGTTCGGCTCCAGAACCTATCAGCTTTTGGAAGCGCTGTCATGCGACTTCTTCAATCTCGTGTTGGAAACAATAGTGCGCAATAGCCAACATGAAGGCACTATCTACTACAAATCGGTTCCGTTGCTGGGCTACGCAGACTGAAGAACAGGCAAAACGATATGGTCTTCATATCAATGATGAGAAGATGAAATATATGCTGTCAACAAAAAGGCGGTCCATCCCATCACCATCCCCAAAATATAACGATCGACAGCTATAGGGTGTTTTCATAAACGTCGAAAATCTGCGCTAGTACAATCGTCTTTCTTCTTTGTTGAATTAATGACCGTGTTCATTCTGCAGAAAGTGTGCAGGCCTGCTTAAGTACAATTTTAAGTAGTCACTGAATATTCATAAACGTCAGACAAAAATCAAACACGCTGTGCCTACCCCTATGCTTGATTGAACGTTTCGAAGGATTCCCAGGTTGTGGCGTCTCTTCCCGATTCTTTATTTCGCTTTTTAATTCTTTTGTAAGTCGTCATTAAGTTCCCAATTTTTTTGTTGATATCCAAGACTTCAAAGCAGAAGAATGGATCAAGTTTTTTAATTTCATAAAGCATCCACAATGAATTTTTTTTTCTTTACTTCCCGCACTTTCAGCAGTCAGAAAATTACATTTACGACGGTTATGAACATATTTAGTGCAATTCATTTGCGTTTGTTCGATCAAATCTGATTTTATGAACACGTTTAACGCAGGTCTGTGGTAGGCAGACGGTTATGATACACCCATAATTTGGAAGTGGTGAAGGAGTTCACATACCTCGGGGCAAACATAAACTTCAAGAATGGCATCATAGTAGAAAGCCGGGGCAGTCACCCTCGGCAACCGCTGCTACTTCAGCTTGTCAAAACAGTAGGGTACAAACTCCTGTCGCGAAGAACAAAGGTTATGCTCTACAAGACTCTTATCCTTCCAGACCTGCTATATGGAGCTGAAAGCTGAAACGCTTCAGCTAAGAGGGTCTTCGAATCCGAGCTTCCTGGTTCGAGAAGAACGGGGAGACCGAACCTCCGGTATAGAGACAAAGCGATCGCGGACGCAAGACAACTTCGTCTCTTCGACTGGAAGCAGCGTGCCCGAGACCGTTAAGGATGGAAGGCTGTATTAACTCAGGCTCAGACCCTCCATGGGTTGCTGACCTAAAAAGTAAGAAAAGTCAGATTTTACAGTCACCAACGATCTGTTACTGGACTTAATGCTTTCGTCCGGAACGCCTAATGTGAAAACTTTTTTATAGAAAATGGTTTATGATTTCTTCTGTTACATATTTCATAATATTTCAATATTAACGATTAAATACGTATGTAAGATATGCAATCCAAATATCAAGAGTTGGTTTGGTTTAAAAAATAAATTGTATTACCTTTCTTAATACCTTTCCAAAAATGAGAACCATTACGAAGAATTGTATATATATCACCTAAGTCAGGAGAAGAAGAAAGAAAAAAAAAACTTTATTATAAAAAGGAAATGTACGCTTATTTTTTTCATATTATTATTGTACTCAGTCCAGACACAAATACTGATACATTTTACTGCAATAAAGTACTAGATGAATTCGTTTCATGTTACCTCTTAATTTTATGCTGCTTTGTCGGGAAAAAGATTTTTGCTTTTAGTCATTTACAATTATGATATGGGGTGATCGTCTTATACAAGTGTAGCACGGCAAGGTCTTTCGGACCTTATTATCGCTTGGAATCACTCGCTGTTTTGTTTATCAAACGATTAAATTATTTCAAGAGCATGTGGCTGTTCACACACTGTGAGGACTCCAGAAGCCATTAATGCCGGCTATCAGAAAAACCAGAGAAAGAAGATGATCTTGTCACGGGAAATGAACAGGGCGGACCTCAATCCGTTGGATTACAAAGTGTGGTCCGTTTTCGACGGGATGGCTCTCTCTTCTCATTACCGAAATATTGAGCCTTGAAAAACAACCGTCGACGAATGAGATATGTAAAGCGATTGATGATTGGCCAATGCGTTTCAGCTCATGCTTCACAGCAAATGGTGGTCTTTTCAGTGGTATTATTGTTTTGATTTAAAATAGCATTTTCATTTGGCATAAGTATTTCTTTGCATCGGTATCTAAGACAAAGCCAGACACATACATATGAACTAAGTGAGATTAAACCTGTATGCGAAATCAGCTTATTGGCAAAAAGAGGGAACAAATTACAGCGATAATATTTTAAGGGTCATATTACATCGAATGTAAATCTCAACAACTGAAATGGGCTTGTCGGCGAAAAAAAATTCCGATGAATGTCTTCAAGATTTCAACGTTTGTTCCTAGTGTATTTTTTTTTTTTTTTTGTTCTAATATCTATCGTATCCTAAACTAATTTAAATGACTTACTGATCTATGTGGCACTCTAAAGTGGACAGCACATAGCTGAAAGTATGCTTTTCGCTTTTTGCACTCTTTGTAAAATTGTTTCTCGGTAACTACTGGTCCGATTTTGATGATTTTTATGTTATTTTGAATAGTTGGTCAAGACGCAGGTTAATACGGAGCCGAAATTTTAATTTTCCATTCACAAAAATAAATTGTATAGTAACGGTTTTGTGCACATACGCTTGTACGTAAATGTGAATATCTTCTAAACGTGTGTTAGGATTTCAACCAAACTTCCTACATCACATGTCAGTTTATTTTGTGCTATTAACATGCAATAAAAACACCATGTTTACTAACAGATTTCATATAACAATTCAATATTTCAATTGAGATCATTTCCTCGATAAAAAAATTATTATTATTATTTATATTATTACCGCCTATTTGTAATCCGGAAGTTCAGAGCCTCGTTCTCAACAATTCAACAAGTCTCCCTGTTACGAGTGTGGTACGTACTTTTCACTTTTTTCTTCCATCTTATCTATGTTTTATTTTTTTATTGCCTTCCCATCTACCACGCGGCCTTACTGGGGGCCGGTTTCCAGAGTCGAACGAGAAAATACTGGGAGGATTTTATCCGGTTCGGTTCCGATATCATTTCCTCAGACGGAGGTTTGGCGCAATGAGTTGCGGCTGCTATACTCGCCAAGCAAGAGGTGGCAAATTCGATTTCGGGATTTGGAGTGGTTCAGTTAAGGGTGTTTTTTAACACCTAAACTGTTGGTTACTTTTCGTGTTTCTTCTCTCCATCGCCTTATTTTTTTTGTCGAGATTGTTGCTGTTTCTCCGAATTTTCTCCTCCGATGATTATTTTCCATCTTACACCTAGCGGTGAAGACAGTCTGCTGATTCAACTCGGATGGAGAGCGGGTTGGCCGACAGACGTTCTCGGGTAGAAATTCAAAAGTAAAAATGGCGTGGAGACGGAATTGAGTTTGAGGGTGTGATGTGGCACCGCAGGTGTAAGATCAAATGAATTCCAAGTAACAAGTGAATCAAATTAGTACATTAAGTATTCCGTTAGATAGAATACTTAATTAAATTAAATAAGTTAAATCTTCTTTTCCTTTTTATCCCGGCGTCGTTATGGTCAGAAGTGTAGGACCATAACCTTCCCACTTAACTGCATTCCTACTGGTCCGCTTGTGGGGTCCGCCAAAATTAAATTAAATAAGTTAAATAAATAAACAAATAGGGATTACAACTCCCTATTTGGTGCAACCGGGTGCCCTTGTTGGCAGATTCGCGTGTTGTAAACAGACAGGCTCTTCGCAAGCAGGACATGCAAATCTGGTTTTTCTTTGTATTTTATCATTTATTCGGCAAATGCTACACGACTTTTTCTGGCCCGTTTATGTCTGGCTACCGCTAGGCTGTGGAAGTTTGGATTTGGACCATTTTTTGAAATGGTTCACTGGAGAAAGATTCGATACCATTTCGAACGGAAAACACTCCTATCATCCTTGAATCGTTCATCCTTGTTTCAATCTGAGAGCTCACTAACTACTCAGTCAAAGAATGTAAAAGTCGTCGACGTGCACTCGTTGCACTCATATCATTTACTGTTGTGTGTGACACAACATGCTTTGTTCTGAAAACACGACTGTACCTACAACATTCAAAAAATCCATTACGGGATAAATGCGGTCGGCAAACCAATTTCTAACCGAAATATAATTCGCCGTCGGCACAATAGCAATTAACAATCTCCAACAAGAGGACACCTCCCACATCACGGCTGCAGAGTTTTCTTCAGGGGGCTAATAGCTGAATGTGCAGCGATCACATATGTACACGGGCATAAACACCCTCAGAATCGAGGGACTGTATTGTTTTTGTATAAAACCCACAATCGACTGTCTTATCTTGGCTAGTCAAAATAATCCACCAGCTGACTGACCAGCTGTTCCATTATATAAACCGCGTTTTTTTCTTCTGTTTTTAATTCACAGGTCGTTTACCTCGCGTTTCGTTATCACCGGAGAATTCGGCGGCAGTTGATGAGTAACTGGATTCAACGGAATCCAAGTTGTTTTTGCTGTATACGTATGCTACTTTTTTGTGAATTATGAAATATGCTAATGCTGCGACATCCAACATGTTGTAGAAAGAAGGTAATGACCATCGCTTCGTCTGTCGTTTACATGTACATATATTCGCCCAACATTTGATCCATAGCATCGCCCCTACTGTATGTTTGTTGTAAAACAGAATTGGTTGTGGCTTTCTTGCTGATCCAACCAATTCGGTGCCATAGTGAACTGTTGACAGTAAATTGACTGCATTACATTTTTTTCAGCACGTAAGACACTTCTGTGACATTATCCGTAAATCCAAAGAAAGTGGCTTGTGTTAAACGACTTCGATCCGGAAGCATTTCTTATTCTGACGAAAAGTTCCAACAAAGGCCAGTCCAGATTCTCGAAGTATATCCACACCTTCAAAACTTGTAAAGAAGTTGTCAGTAATAATAGTTCTCTCGATGGATTGGAACTTGACTGTTAATTCAATCATCACTTTTCGCCCAAATTTACATCTCTCTCTCTCTGATGTCCATCTTCTTTGCCTATATACAGAATCCCTTTGCTGGAGTCAGAACCCCAACATACTTTTATTCCGCATTTCGCAGGCTTCGATGGTGTTGCAGTTACAAATAGCCATTGTGCAATCACCCTAAATTTTTTTGTATTTTGGTAATACGTCCGCTTTTGTCTCTACATATATCTCTCTCTATCTTTGTATTAAATTTACTTCCGTTTTTTCTCCAATAAAAATTACAAGTTGTTCAAATGACACGTGGTTTTTTTATTTCACCTTTTTTGCTCTTTTTAATCCAACAGAAATAGCACGAATTTGGTCCTATTTTCAGATTATTTCTTATCGCGGCAAAAATATGTTGTAATATTATTTATACACTCTCCCATTAAAAAAAAAAAACATAAACCCTACGCGGGCGAATGGGATTAGTGCATCAGCCCAAAATTCATAGCAGGCTTCGAATATTCCATTCACCAACAAAAATACGAAGCCGATAAATGTAATAAAAAAATCTGATCTATCAAAAATTTTACGAAAGAGTGCACCAAGTGTAAGCGGTACTCGACTCGAATCGGTGCGGTATTACTTTAATTGCAGTGTCCTTATCAAACAATTCAATTGGTTCAATTGGTAACGCGGATCACTACCTTTTCAGAAACTCAAAAAAAAAAAAAAAACAAGACTAGAACAATACATGAATGACTTGGAGCACTTGCAAAATGACATCGAAGCATTGATTAAAGATGAAAATCAACTAGCCGAAGAAATACAATATTGTTCAGAGTTTGAAAATACTTTTTACGAGTTACATGCGAAATTAGGTGTAATATAAGTGCTAGTGAGAAAATGACAGTGAATTAACAAAATCTTAAAATCGTTGGCCGACAACCAGACATCATTAACTGAATTGGTGAAAACGCTAAAGGTCACATCGCGGTCGCCTATTACTATTACGAAACCAAAGATTAGTAGAAGACTTCCTGAGACTATAAAGTTGCCAGAATTCTTAGGAAAGTTTGACAACAACAAATTTGATACGGTTCCGCGATTTATTTATGGCTTTAGTTGTGTCTAAGAACACATTAACGGATATCGGAAATTAGAATATCTCCAGACGCGGCTAAAGGAATATGCGCGATCGGTCGTAAAGCATATTCCGTTGAGCAACGATAACTTTAGTATCGCGTGGGATTTAATTAAATCGCAGTTCGATAAACCACAATTCATAATGGTTACACATTTTGACAGTTTACTTGATCAACCGGGAATAAAGAATGGCACATTGAGTGAAGTCAAGCGTTTGTTTACTATCACCACAGAAAACATAAATGTGCTAAGTGCGTTAAAGCTACCGGTAAATTCGTGGGATGTGGTGTTAATTTACCTCTTGTCGAAAAAACTGAATCCTGAAAATAAATTGTTCTGGGTTTGCAAAATTAAAGACATGAGTTCTTAAGCGAGCGAATCAACGAGCTCGAGAGTTTGCATAATCACGCAGTGCACGAATAAACGTGGCAAGTGCAAACGAAGTGCAAACGAAGTAGTTCCAAAGGAATCCGAAAAACGGGTTTTTAGAACCACAATGCCTCTGCTTTAAATACAAACAAATGCACTTTCTTCATCAATGATCTCACAGTACTGGCTTGATGCGATTTTGTGAAGAGTTAATTATAGCGCGTTAATTATAGCTAAAATGACTATAAGTTCTCTAATTGTAAAATGTGTGGTGCAAAACACAACACTATATACAGGATGTCCCACGAGCAGTGTGCCAAAAAGCTAGAGCGTGTAGGTCTGGTCAAGACAAGAAAAAATCGTATGGGACGGGGGGGGGTCTATTCCCCTCCGTTTAGCCGGGAGGGGCAATTTTCTAAAAACAACAGTTACATCCACAATGCCGTGATATACTTTTTTGTAAAGCCAGAAACCTCTTCTTTCATCTTGTTTTTAAACGAAGCTGTTTTAAGGAATAGTTTTTGAGAAATTAATTTTCAAACTCAAAATTTTGAAAAAAAAAAATTAAAAAAAAACAATTTCGAACTATTTTTTTTCAAAATTCTATGTAATTAAGTACTATTTTTTTTCAAAAATTCAATTCTCTGATTAGTTAAAAACAGAAAACCGGATGCAAAAATGTCTTGTAGTTTTTGAGAAATTCAAAAAAAAACCCGAACCATTTTTTTCTAAGAAAAAGATTTTTTTTGGTTTTAACGCGGCTGGACTTGTAGGCAAATTAATGTATGAAACATTGACCTCTTTTTTATTATTTTTAAAAAATTCGGAGTTGGTTGAACGGAACACTCTGCTTGGTTTGGCACTCCTTCAGGTGATGAGCTCCTTATGGGTGTTCCCGACGAAGATGTCTGTATGGGCAGGTGAAGTAAGGTCAATGCTTGGTGAACTTAACCAGACTTCAGAGTCATTCAAGCTTGGGCGTGGTACAACGGACTCTTGTAAATTTGGTGACGAATTATTTGTTTTCAACACATTAGGGATATCTGCGATGAATGGACGGTGATCGTTTGTTAAACGATTCCGTATTTGATTTTGATGTCCGCGCCAGCTTCCTTTATTGGTTTCAACTAAATACATTCTTCTTCCTAAGGATTTCTTAATGATGCCTTCCAACCACTCGCTATTTTGCTGGTACTGCCTTACAAATACTGGTTGCCGTGGAAAAAACTTTGAGACGTTAAAAAATCTATCCTTAGGCGTTTCTGGGATCATGGCCGACAATAAACTTCGATGGCGGCCATAAACTTTGGTGAACAAAAAGGTCGACAATGCCTCATCATGTTTCAGTGTATCCTGCAAAATTTTTAAAAGTGCAGTTTTAAAAGTTCTCACCATCCTTTCGGCGGCTCCATTGGATTCAGGGTTGAATGGTGCGGAACGAATGTGACGAATGGAATGAAAATCGTAAAAACGTTTGAAATCCTGAGAGGCAAACTGAGTGCCATTGTCCGATACCAACACCTTTGGAAGTCCTTCGAGTGAAAAAATTGAGCGTAAGGCGCTTATCGTCGCTTTTGACGTTGTTTCGTCGTTGCGGACATTCGGACCACGAATGGAAACTTTGACTTCGAATCCACTACTATGAGCCATGAACAACCTTGGAAAGGTCCTGCATAGTCAACATGCACGCGCACCCAGACGTCCTCGGAGACTGGCCAACTTGTGTACTCCTTCGACGGTGCGCAGGCATTCAATTGACATGTTCTGCACAGCTTGACTGCTTTCGAGAGTGCTTCATCGATATTTGGCCACCAACAAAAATGACGGGCCAGTTGCTTTATTCGAGATATACCCCAATGCCCTTCATGCAGCATCCTTAGGACTTTATCATAAAGTCTGGTTGGTATCACAACTCTTGGATTTTCGCATTGGTATACTAGAACTCCGAACGTTATACATAAGCTAAACCTCCTTCGAAAATAAGGTAATAATTTACTCTCTGCGGTGAGCAAATCCTTTGGCCAACCCTCATTAACATACTTGAAGACTTTCTGCAATATCCTATCTTGTTTAGAGACCTCTGCGATGATTTTAGCGTTGATAGGAAAATCTTCTACAAAAACAGCAGCCGCATGATCTAGATGATGACAAGAATCCTTGGATTCATCAAATTCCACGTCTGGTCCTACGGGAAGGCGAGATAGGCAACCAGCATTCCCGTGTTGCTTTGTTGAGCGATAACGAATCCTGTAATGGTATCCCATCAATATGATGACCCAGCGTTGCAAGCGCTGGATTGTCATCTGTGGCAACTTTTTATTCGGATGAAAAATTGACACAATTGATGGTCGGTTATGAGCTCAAAACTCCGCCCAAAGAGATACTGATGGAATTTTTTCACACCGTATATAATTGATAGTGCCTCCTTCTCAATCTAGCTGTACTTTTTTTGACTTTCGTCTAATGATTTAGAAGCGAATGCAATCGGACTTTCCGTTGAATCGAAAAAATGTGCGATATTACAGCCCCAATGCCGTGACTTGAAGCATCAGTAGCCAAGGTGATAGGCAAATCGTCTCGAAAATGAACTAATTTAGCAACACCGGCAATACGAGCTTTAAGTTGTTGAAATGATGTCCGCTGCTCTTTACCCCAAATGAAAGGTTCGTTCGACGCTCGCTATTTGTTTAGTGGCGCTGCCAATTTAGAGAAATTTTCAATAAATGAGTTATAATAATTAATCTTACCGATGAAAGCTTCCAAATCTTTTAAATTTTTGGGTTGTGGCAAATCCTTAATGGCCTTTATTCGAGATTCTGATGGCCGAATGCCGTTTTCATCGATAATATGGCCTAGGTACTCGATCTCAGCTTCCGCAAAACGACATTTGTCGATTCGGCACCCCAAACTGTGACGCTCCAACCTACCAAGAAAAACATCCAGATTCTGCAGATGTTCCTGATACGATAACATCATCGAGGTATGACACACAGAAGTTCAAATCCGACGTAAGCTGCTCCATATACCGTTGGAAAATTCCTGTTGAGCTTGATGTGCCGAAAGGAAGACGCTGATACTCGAAAAGTCCGAATTCTGTGTTCACAACGCACATTTTCTTTGATTGATCGTCCAGGGGGATTTGCAGGTACGCGTCGGATAAATCTATCTTTGTGAAAAAAACGTCCACCTTGTAGTTTATGAAATAGCTCCTGAATGCAGGGCATAGGATATGTCGATTTCAAGTTGAGGATTTATTGTTACCTTAAAATCGCCACAGATTCGTAAAGCTCCGTTTGGCTTTCTGACTACTACAATGGGTGCTTCCCACTCGCTCGTCTCTACAGGACGTAAGATCTCCAAAGCCTTTAGGCGCTCTATTTCTTTTTTGACCCCTTCTTTCTGAGCGAAAGGTAATGGTCGATATTTGTGATAACGTGGTACACTATTTGGTTTAAGAGTGAGATATGTTACGAACAATGTACTGCGACCAAGTTCGGGATTAAAAATTGTTTTATGCCTTTTGCTTGGGACACCAAAGCTTCTCTGGACTCACCTTCGAATACTTGCAATGCATTATCTTTGGCCGCACAATCGATTTTAAGCAGGAAAACGTCAAACCAATCCAGTCCCATGATATTCGCTCCTCGAGCGCAGTTTACAACTAATAGCGGTAATTGATAAGATTGATTGTTCCAGCATACATCAACGTAGCTCACACCTTTCACAGGCACTTCGACGCCACCATAAGCTTTTAAACTTCGTTACGTTAACGAACATGGGGGCTTTCCGAGACTTTCACACCCGGCAGACCTACAATAGAACAAAAAGCTCCTGTGTCCAACTGGAACAATAACGGGCGATTGTTTATTTGAAATTGAATAAAAATTTTTGATGTTGACGTTCAGTTGCCAATTCGGTGGTTGATACTTCTTCTACAGGTGGCAAATTCATTTTTCAGCCATCATCTACCACATTGATAGTGTGGGCTGAGTCTGTCTGACTGTTCCACGTACTGGATTTTCGGTAACCTCTTGTCTGACGACGCCCCTGGCTTTTGGATCTTCGCTGCGATTGTGAGTTGCTAATATTCTTAGTTAAAGCAGACAAGCATATACTTTTTATGTGGCCTCGACGTTTGCAGATATCACAAACGGAATCAATATGCTTGCACTGATTGCGCTGGTGGTGTACCAAACAACCCGGACATGATTTCCTAGTCGGAAAATAGTTGGACTTACTTGGTTGGCTTCTTAACTGGTGCACATCAAGGGTGGCTGGTGAAGTGATGGTGGTGCTGCCACCTTTCATGATTTCCGACGCGATACGAGTGGACTCGAAAGCTGTTACGATCTCCTCTAACTCCTCCAACGTAGGATTTTTTTCTGGGTTGCCGCGATTCTCACTGAATCATGTGGAGTGTAGAAAGTCACCATGTCGCGAATCATGAAATCAGCATAGGATTCGTTGCATCCTTCCTTAGCACATACAAATACGCAATCTTTTGCCAGCCCTCGTAGCTCAGCAAACCAGTTCGCATACCTCTGCCCCGGTGTTATCCTTTGTTGTAAAAATTTGCACCTCGACGCCAAAATATGTAATTTTGCTCAAAAGTGTTTAGTAAGTTTTCCAGTTAAGTCTTTATAAGAGAAACTACTCACGTCTTCCACTTGGAAAAGTTTTCGAAGAATTTCGTTAAGCGGACTGCCGCAAGTCGTAAGAAAATGCGCTTTTCGCGAAGTGTCCTCAACGATGGCGTTTGCCTCAAAATGCTGCTCCAGCTGAAAAAGATAGCTCTCCCAGTTTTCTTTTTCGGCATCAAAAGCGCGAAAAGGTGGTTTTGCAGCATCCGTGGTAGCTTTCAACAGCCGTTCCATCAGCTCCGCATTTGATTTAAACATTTTCTCCATCCAAGACTGTTGGTTGAAAAGAAGTTCTTGCAATGCTGCGTCCATGCTTCCAACTTCCTCGTCGCCAATTGAAATGAATTAATTTCAAAAAACAAAACGGTTTCCAATTTTGAAATATTTAAATTATATTAGTAATTCTTTTATTACAAACAAAAAAAGGTTGATTGACGGACTTAGACACTTAGGTTAGCTCAACCGCGTGGTCGGAGAAGAAGTGGTTATTCCAGTCCATTGTAAATTATCAGTTGAATGAAAAGTGTTGCCATAGACACAGCGATTCTGGTGTTACCATAGTTACAACAAGGACAAAACAATACAAACTGCTACACGCTAACTGCGTGAAGGTAACCTTAAAATCTGCATTTTAGCAAAATCCCATATTAATATATTTCTTTTAAGTAATTACAGCACCTGTGACCTCACTACTGCCAAAGTAGAAGTCTCCCATGAGAAAGGCCTATTGATCTCTAAAATATCCGAAGCAAGAACGTATACTAAATATATACACTGCTGTGCACAGGCATTTCAGAGACACTAATTGCGGTTTTCAAATCAAAAGCTATGTGCAAACGTTTAAATTTTATGTTTTTTCGGTCTTTATTCAGTCTTTAAATAAAATTCAAAACATAAATATGGAATTCAAAGAGTATAATTTTTAACAAATCAAAAACCAGATTACTTATTCAATTTAAGCTGTGCAAAAAAATAAGCACATTTAACTAAAAAATCGAAAATATTTACATAAGCAAAAAATATTGAAAATAAATTATTTATAATGAATTGTAATGTGTGTTAGTATTAATATTTAGTAGTGCTACCTTTATTTTTTTAAACGGCCATGCACCTACGAGGCATTGAGTCCACTAGCTTTTGGCAAAGTAAATCTGGTATTTCATACCAAATCTTCTCAACATTTTGCCAAAGTTCCAATCGATTTTTGGGCTTTGAAGTTTCTTTGAGCCTCCTTTTAACGTGCCCCCACAGATTCTCTATGGGATTTAGGTCTGGGGACTGTGCTGGCCATTCAAGAACAGTAACTTTTTTATCTACAAACCACTTTCTCGTCACTTTGGCAGTATGTTTAGGATCATTGTCCTGTTGGAACTGCCAAAGCAACGGTAAGTTGTATTCTGCATATGGAAACATGATTGTTTCCAAGATATCTACATATTTTTCCTTCGTTAAGATATCTTGGATCCAATGAATTGGTCCAACACCATAATAGCTGAAACATCCCCAGACCATAATGTTTCCACCACCATGTTTAATTGTTTTGACTGTAAACCTTGGATCATATTCCTTTCCAGGCGGCCTTCTTACATACTGTTTAGTGGTATCCGGACCAAACAAATTAATTTTTGTCTCGTCAGACCAAAGTATATTTCGCCATTTCTCAGCTGGGCTCTTTGAATTTATCTTGGCAAATTTCATTCGGTCTTTAATATTTTTTTTAGATAGAAGCGGGCATTTTTTTGAATGGTAGGTTCTCAAATTCTGTTCTATCAGCCTTCTTCTAATTACCGAGCTGTCAATACTCAGATTCAATTCGCTTTTGATCTGACTAGATGTTATAAATGGATCTTTTTTTACACATCTTGCTATTTGGAGGTCAGTTTTTTGCGATGTTTTGCGTTTTCTACCCCGTGTTTCTTGACAATATTGGTATTTTAAAGCATTTCTTACCATTCCTATGGAGCAAGATAGAGTTTTTGCAATGAATCTAAGTGTCTGTCCTTCCTCTCTTAATTTTATTATAACGCCCCGCTGTTCAATGGAACAATGTTTCTTTCGACCCATTTTTCTATGAAAACAATCAATCAATTCTAAGCAAAAATAAACCTTTTATCGGTTTTTATATTGT
Organism: Merodon equestris; assembly: GCA_958301585.1. Classification (NCBI taxonomy): domain Eukaryota; kingdom Metazoa; phylum Arthropoda; class Insecta; order Diptera; family Syrphidae; genus Merodon; species Merodon equestris. Next base: position 96,967,391 of record OY284413.1, read on the forward strand.
ACTTACAAGGAAAAAATGTAGTAAAAAAAAAACTAACCCGAACACTTCTCTGTGCTTATTATTTTGCACACCACAAAAGGGACTTCCTTATGCAAATTCCTCCGGGCTACTGAATATTGTAACATTGAGACAACAGATGTTTGTTACTTTAACCGTTATTTCAGAGCAGACGAAAAAATCCTAAATTAGTTTGTTTCATTATCCTGAATGTGTAAAAGAGAAAGAAATTGCCAACAGTAGCGCGTGTGCTTATTATTTTGCACAACAGTGTATGTATAAAGTAAGATAAGAAAATCGCAAAGGACATCCTGGCGTAATTTCTGCTCAGGAATAGAAGAGAATAATGAAGCCTGTAGTGTGAGGAAGATGTTGTCCAAGGCTCTCACTATACCCGCCCTTATTATCAGTCAAGAGTCACTAGACCTCTGGCTCAGTACACACTTTCCCGACAACACAGAAGCTAGTAACTATAATTTTGAACAACTCATACCGAATCCTCCGTTCATTTCAAAGGAAGTAGTAAGGAAATTCCAAAGGGCGTTTCTTCCTTCCATACAAATCTGCAGGTCCGGATCTAATCTACCCGGTAGTGATGCAACGTACTTACGACATTCTCGAACCATGCCTTTTGGTATTATTCTCATCCAGTCTAGATTGGTGGACAGTCATCGACTAACTTCCGAGCGGTTAACATCGTGTTCCCCCGTCTCTATTGCGCTCTTTCTTCTTCGGTGAAATCCCGCTACTTCGATAGCTAAATATTTTCTTTTTTTGATTTTTTCTATTTCCTTCTCCTCCTTCTTCGCTCCCTAGTTAAAAAAAAAAAAAACACAGTAGTGTGAAACGGTACTCCCCATGGCCGCTGGGCCACGTGTGTTTGGGGACAACCGCTTTAGCGAATTAGCTACTGATTCGCCAGCGGAGCCCTCAAATAAAAAAAGAAAAAAACAACTTGTTGCTATAGACCAAGCCAACATCTTCCATACACCAACAAACACGTCAAATCCGCGTTTCATTACAATTGCCCCCGCTAACCCCGACAAACCCTCACCTCTTTCAGCGTGTTCTTGCTAAAAAAAGCGATCGATGATATCAGCACGGGTTATGAATATATCACCCAATTACGCGACGGGAACTTACTTATACTCGTGAAAACACAAAAAATCGCTGATATCTTCCTATCAAAAAAAATGCTCTCGAATCTGTGCCCAATTACAGTAAAAATGCACGAAAAACTGAATTCATCCAAAGGTACAGTTTACGCACCGTGCCTCATCAACGTCTCTGAGCAAGAAATACTACAAGAAATGAAACCCCAAGGAGTCAGTGAGGTATTCAAGTTCAAAAAATTAGTAGAAGGCACCCAAAGGCACACAGGCTTAATACTGTTCACTTTTGACCTTTTCCGCCCTCCTAACACGGTCAATGTGGGATGGTATAACCTTAAAGTGGAGGAATACTTCCCCAACCCAATGCGATGCCGCAACTGCCAACTCTTGGGCCACACCACTAACAGATGCAAAGGTAATACTTCCTGCGATACCTGCAACCTCTCACCACACAATCCCAACCAGTGCACACGTGTCTCTTGTGCTAACTGTTCCGAAGAACACCCATCCTCGTCAAAATCATGTAGAAGATACCTACAAGCCAAAGAAATTCTAAAAATAAAAACAATAAAAAAATGTAGCATGGCCGAAGCAAAAAAAATTTATAACGAGCAAAACCCTACTCCCACCTCATCCAAATCATACTCCGCCATAGCCAAGATGTCAATGCACGTAAGTCATTCAATCTCAACATCGAATAACTCTAGTTTACCAAACGACCCTAACCTCCCTTCCACCTCACACTCTTACCTCTCCAATCATGTAACACCGATATTAAAAACAAACCGAAAGAACCCTTTAACCCAACCCAGTAAAACACAACCACACACTACAGCAACTTCCAGCCCCCCATCACCCTCAACTAAACAAAACACCCCAAACCACCAAATACCGAACACACAAGAAACACAACCACACAACCCACCCCCCACTCCCCCCAAACGCCTATCCACATCCAACACCCAACCAAAGAAACCACTATCAGACAACAACCAGAACATAACTAACCGCAAATCTATATCCACCCACAACCCTTCAAAAGACAACAACAACCTTCTCCACACCCCCACCAATTCAGGTGAATCACATAACCATAAGTCAAACGATCAACATACTTTAAACAACTCAAATTCAACTCTCACCCATTCTAATTCTCTCCTACCAAACATAAACAAACAAACAGGTACATTGGTAAACTCCCCGCCCCGAAACACCATTCTTCCCACCTCTCACCTTTATCAACCGTCACTCAAACACTTATAAACTCCAACCAATACTTCCTAAAACCTTCTGCAACTGACGATGATGATGACGACAACTAACCACAAAAATATTATCAGACTCAATGACTCTGCCGATCTGATGTCGAGTCCTTCGGGTACCTCACCCAACCCCAATGGCTCGACATCGGAACGGCAGAGTCACTTACCCACACCCCACCCCGCTATTTCCGCCACATCGGATTTTGCCCAATATGTCATGACACATATTGCTCCAAAATCTTCTTTTCCAAATAAAACGAACCTCAAGATTCTACAATGGAATCTCAAAGGTTATTTTAACAACCTACACGAGCTCCAATTATTAATTAAAGATCACAACCCATCAATTATATCTCTACAGGAAACCCACCTTCAAAATAGTACAACCCCAAATCCTCCTAGACATTACGCTGCATACTTTCATAACTTAACCACAAACAACTCAGCAAAGCAAGGAACTTGTCTACTGATCCACAAATCCATACCGCACAAACGACTTACAATAAACTCAAGTATTTCGGCAGTTGCTGTCGAAATTCTCATCAGGTTTAAAATTACTGTTATATCCCTCTACATCCCCCCCTCTCAACCATTCACTGCCCCAGACATTTACAATCTTGTCAGCTCGTTCCACACACCCATAATATTAACAGGTGACTTCAACTCCTGGAACCCTTTGTGGGGTTCGCCAGTATCTAATAATAGAGGCAAAGAGATTGAATATTTTCTCACAAACTCAAATCTTTCGATTATAAATGACGGCAGTCCAACACACTTTTCCACCCATAGAACATTCACACACTTAGACCTCACCATAATATCCCCCCAACTAATACCCCACACCTCTTGGTCCGTACTGGAAAATCTCCACGGTAGCGACCACTTCCCAATATTGACGACTATCTCCCTTGGAAATAAGCCCAACCCCTACAGACCGACCACTAAAATTATTACCGATCGCGCAGATTGGAACTCCTTTAAACGCAATACAAAATCATTCTTAAACAATAATCAGCAAAGTCCAAACATCAACAGAGAAGCCGCTATTATAACTAAAGCCTTCCGTTTTGCTGCTAACCTCTCTATTCCCCAATCGAAGAACACCTCGCACAAATCATCTGTTCCATGGTGGAGTCCTGAGTTAAATATCCTGCGAACAAATAAACAAAACCTTTGGAAGCTATTCAAAAAACATCCTACCGAAACTAACCTAGTTAATTACCGCAAAGCGAACGCATTATTTCGGAAAAAAGCAAAAACCTCTAAAAGAGAGAGTTTCCAAAAATGTACAGCCAACATTAACCCAGGCTCAACCAGTAAACGCTTGTGGAATGACATTAAAACACTGACAGGACATTATACACCTCATCAAATTAAAACCCTATGCACTGAATCCGAATTCATCTCCGACCCACATAAAATTTGTGAACATTTTGCCAAAACCTGGTCTGACTACTCTAGCGACCTAACCTTTTCCCCCGGCTTTCTCGCAGCTAAACTTTCTGCAATGAATAATGCAATCCCCATTTATCCTATTAACTCCACAGCAAAATTAATCGAAAAACCAATTAACCCGCTGGAGCTAGACAGTTGCTTAACCGCGTTGAAAGGAAAAACCCCTGGCTACGACCGAGTATCCTACCCAATGCTAAAAAACGCGCCTTCGATCGCAAAGAACAGAATATTAAGCCTATTTAACCTTATCTTTGATCAAGGTATAGTCCCACAAGCATGGAAAACTGCTACAATTGTCCCGATTCCAAAACCCAATAACCAACCAACAGACACAAACGGGTATAGACCTATATCCTTGCTCCCATGTTTAAGCAAAGTAATGGAAAAAATTGTATCCAGAAGACTCCTCTGGTACGTAGAAAATAAAAACCTCATCAATCCAAACCAAGTGGCATTCAAACACGGGCGAAGCACGACGGATGCCTTACTCCACATTGACGAATATGTTGCATCGGCACTTTCCACCAAAAATCATGTCTCGATCCTTTCTCTAGACTTCGAGAAAGCCTTTGATCGCATTGGGATCCACGTAGTTCTAAACAAACTACTTAAGTGGAAGGTGGGACCTAAAATGTATTCCTACGTAAAAGCCTTCCTAACCAACCGAAAGTTCCGAACAAAAGCAAACAACTCCTACTCCAGTGTGTACAATCTTAATAATGGCATACCCCAAGGCTCACCTTTGTCAGTAACACTATTCATCATTGCATACAATGATATTAGTGAAACTATTTCCAAAACAGATAAAATCAGCCATATTCTCTACGCGGATGACCTAGTCCTACTATCCAAATGCAACGACATAATAAGCACCCGGGATAAATTCCAAACTATTCTTACTGAGCTTAATACATGGTGCATCTATTCGGGGTCTATACTATCCCCAAACAAAAGTAAACACCTACATATTTGTAAGAAAAAAAATTGTAACAGCTTTGTAATTAACTTTTCTAATATAGCTATACCCAATGTAAACACCTTAAACATTCTAGGAATACTATTCGATGATAAGTTTAATTTTAAGAAACACTGCTTAGACTTAAAAAATAAACTAACTACCAGACTTAATATTGTTCGATTTTTAGCATCCAAAAATAGTTTAATTCACATAAATTCTCTGTTGCACGTTACTAAATCAATCATCCTATCAAAAATCGACTACGGACTGGCAATATACGGAAAATGTTCGAACTCAACACTGCAGCTGATTAAACCTCCCTACCATGCCGCCATCAGGGCAAGTTTACGCGCCTTCAGAACCACACCTATACAAAATATGCTTACCGAGTCCGGGCTCCCATCGTTAAACGACCGCCGGGATATTCTTACCTCTCTCCTCGCCCCAAAAATATGCGAATCCCAAAAATCTCCCATAACCGAGGATGCCAAAAAAATCCTAAAACGCAACAAAACTCCCAAATGCCCTTCAACTGCATTCAATGCCCTAGACTTAGCGAAAAAAGCGGGTCTTCACCCCGCCCTCAAATCACCAACCAAGGAGGCCTACCCACCCTGGCTGCTCCCACCTAAAGCCATCGACATAAGACTCTCCAAATTAAAAAAGGAATCAACATCAAAGGAGATTTACCTTCAATTATTTAACGAGATGATCGACAAGTACAGAAATAATTACTGGGATATAATATACACGGACGGCTCTAAAAATACGAATGGCACTGGATTTGCAGTTGTTACCTCCAACGGCAACATCCTTTCCGCTGAGAAGCTGCCAGAATACTTCTCAATATTTTCCACAGAAGCCTTAGGGATCCTCAGTGCAACACACGCCGCAAAAAACACCGGTAGGAAAACTTTAATTTGCACCGACAGCCTCTCTGTGACCAATGCAATCCGTAACATAAACAACCGTATCCCACTCATAACAAAAATTCGGGACAACGTTATACAAAATTCCCCGAAACTACTTATACTCTGGATCCCAGGTCATTCAGGCATCCAAGGAAATGAACTGGCAGACTATGCCGCCCGACATATCACCGAACAGCAGAATATCTCATCGCACCCAATACCTAAAAGAGATTTCACAAACCACATCAATGCATACTGGCATATAAAAAAAACAACGTCTTGGAGACAGCATGCCCACCATTGCTCGAGGTTAAATCCATCCGGCACGTCGCCCTCCTACCCAACAAATATATCTTTCAAGATGATCAAGTGTTTTGTGAGACTGAGACTCGGACACACACAAATAACACACAAACATCTCCTTATGAAAAGCAACCCTCCAACCTGTCACCTTTGCCAACTAGAAGCTACTCTAACAGCCAAACATCTCACACACGATTGCCCGACGGTTAATCAACATTGTAACGAAATTTTCAATAAGAAACTTATAGACCTATTAAAACACACAAATTCCCAAAATATAGTAGATGTATACACACTGTTACAAACCCTAACGCTTGTAAATCAAATTTAATAAAAATAATTACATCAATTCTAGCCGATAGCCCTGGTAGCTAGTGCTATATCCACTGTAGATAAGATATAAATTAAATTTATATTTTAACGAAAAATACAATACAATAGATTGGTGGACCTGTACATTCGCGAAAACCTACAAAAAACCATGCTTTCGAAATCGCACCATGCTTACTGTAAGAGAAAATCAGTAGACACAGCTCTACACACGATAGTTGGAACCGTTGGAAAATCACTAAGAATTCACTATGATTGCCTTCCTCGATAGTTAAGGAGCTTTCAATAACATAAAACCACTAGCTATCACCAATGCATCAAACAAACTAGAGGTTAATGGTAATATAATACTTTGGATCAAACAATTGCTTTCAAGCAGGTTGATTCATTCGAAATTCGGCTGCTACCAAACAAAAAAGGCAGTAAAATGTAGCACACCACAAAAAAGAATAATATCGCAGCAATTGTGGGTGCTGCTTGTAAACGAAATACTCCTATCCCTGGAGGAAAGCGGGTGCAAAGTCATTGCGTATGCAGATGATATTGCATTAGCAATTAGCGGGAAACACCTTCACCAGGGACTTGGTGGAAACAAGCCTAGGCAAACTAGGCCAGTAGGGCAGAGAACTGCGGACTTGGAATAAATCCCTCCAAAACGGAGCTTGTCTCATTCACAAGAAAACGCAGATTCCTCAAATCACTCCATAAAAACTCAATAGGACTTATCTTAAGTTCGCAGACCACGCCAAATACCTTGGAAGAACGCAAGAATACCTGCGGAAGAACGCATCAAAAAAGCAACAACTGCGATATACATCTGCAAAAAAGCGTTGGGCACCAGATGAGGTAACAAACCCCATATTACCCACTGGCTGTATACCGCGATTGTTAGACCTATATTAATGTACGATTAATGCAGATCTAACTATTGCAAACTCCTATTGCATAAGAGGGCCCTGCGAACAACCCCCACTGCAGCCCTCGAAACGATGCTGCACCTACTCCCCTTGGAAAAAGAAAAGAAATCGGCGCCTCCGCTAACTGGAAGTTCTCTGAAATAGGGCACGCTGGTATTCTTCGCCAAAGCAATGATCTAAGTGAAGTCACGGACTACTTAATCACCACCCTTGACTTCAAGATTCTCTATAAAACAACAATTCCCAACCGACGACGACACTGGAAATATACACAGACAGAATGGTGTGGGCGCCGGTGCCACTTTAATTTCCCAATCCAGCATTCAGCTCCTCGGTTTAAGACGAAGTCACGCTAGCATCCCCATCTACGACTTGTTTCAAAACAAAAGCAGTATGCGCGGCAAGGTTGTTTTCGAAATTTCGACTGTCACAAACTCTACATTATCAGTTCATGCGTTCGTTCTATCATCTTTAACGAATGAAGTACCGAATGTGACGGGGAACAGTGCGAATCTATCATACTTCAATCACCTTTTTCTTACGGATCTAAAATGTCACCAACCCAATCGGATCAATATTTTGAGCGGAGCGGGTATTTTCTTCGATAATCTTGTTGAAGGTCTAATCGTGCACTCCTCTGGTTCACCCGTTGCCCAGAATATCATCTTTGGCTGGGTTATCGTTGGGAAGGTTTGCAAACAAGAACCGACATTAACTGTTTTTCATTCCACTTCGAATCTGGACGTTATATTGAAGCAATTCTTTGAGCACGAAGATGGAAAGGATGCAAGACATTCTAACTGCGCGGTAAGTGAACTTATCGAAAACCACTTTGCTACCACCCATTTTATTAGCTCTGAAGGTAAATTCAGAATTACCAAGATGTATCGACAGATTCTCGTCAATGCCGACGATATTCGTTTTCAATGAATCGTGTGACGGGAAGACACTACAGAAGAACCTCGCGATTACGTACTTCTCATAATAACATATGGGACGGCTTCCGCTTTATTTTTGGCTACAAGGGATCTCAAGCAAATAGGCATTAATATCTTCGCTCTTCGAATAGTCTGATTTTGATTGATAAATGATTTTTATGGTAACGACTATACAACATTCGAAAATGTAGAAGAAGCGGCCGGCATAAGAAATAATCTTTGTCTTATGCTGAAAAACGCTGGTATGGACTTTCGTAAATGGTCTTCTAATTCATCGGAAATTATTAACACCATCGATTACAAGCATCGAGGAATAGCAACCGCGTTGCCGATTGGGGATGCGGAGATCAGAACATTGGGTTTACTCTGGGACACACGAAACGATTGTTTTAAATTCTTATCAACTGTCACAGCTATTGGCTAACATCTCACCAAGAAGGAAGTACTAGTAGAGATGGCACGTATCTTCGATTGACTCTAACCGGTTGTGATCAAGATGATGATATTTATGAAGCGCCTTTGAGCTAAAGGTATTAGCTGGGACGAGTATATTCCACTGGACTTTTATCAGGAGTGATCTGATTTTAGATTCGATTTATGCCCGTATCACCATTCGCGAGTCAAACGGAAAATGAGTCGAAGTACAAAAATTCATATCACCACTCGCGAATCGCGCAGACGGCATTCGACTCAAATGTCACAATTTCGGCGAACTGCGATTTTGCCTTATCACCGTTGGCGATCGTTCGACTGAATTGTTGTTTCTTATGTCAAATTCAGTCGAACACAAAAAGTTGGTGACTGTACTGGAACATATGGTACATTCAAAAGAAACATTTGTAGTAATGACAGAAATTAGGAATTAGGAGAATGTAAGTAATACGCCCGTATAACCGTTCGCGAGTCGCGCAGATGGCATTCGACTCAAATGTCACAATTCCGTATCTCCGTTGGTCAACGTTCGACGGAATTTTTGTTTCTTATGTCAAATTCAGTTGGTGACTGGGAGGCGAACGTTTGCTACAATCAAAAGAAACATTGTAGCAATGATCGAATATAGGAAAATGTAAGTAATAAAAATAAAATGCATGAATTTCAAAGTGATTGGCGTTTACTTTCTCTTTTTCAAGTTTGAAGAAAACCAACAGTCACTAGTTCGGTAAGTTGCTGCAACATATGGAGACAAATCCAGACACTCGCAGCATAAGATCACTTCAAAATTCATACTCTCTGTGTGCATTTCCAGTATAACACCTTAATGATATGGAGCAAAATATGGAACAAAAGAGTTACTGTGAACTATAACTAATAAAAATTCAGTCGAATCTCTCAAGTTCTATCTAGGACACCGTGATTTACACCAGCGGCTAGACGAAACCAAAATAGGCCTCTTCAGTAACAGATTTCCAATCTATTTGCTTTGTCGGGTTATTTTCGTTGTATTTCACAATTTCCTGTTGAACCCTTCTATTTCTTTCTTGCATGATGATAACGACTATAAATATAATTGTCTTGAAGATACCATGGTGATTACAAGGCATTACTCAGTAGCCACCGAGTTGTCGAATAACATTGTGTGCTCTTAGACAAAACTTTCATCCGATCGTGGCGCAGTTGCGCCATTAAAAAATAATTTGGAGAAAGTAATACATGAGCTTCACCTGTCGAAAAACCAAATTTATAATGCAGATGAGTAGGGTTTGTTTTGAAAGATGTTGCCTGAGAAAACATATGTTGAAAAAACGGTTCCAGACCGAAAAGTAGAGAAGGCCAGGATTTCGTACTTAGCGTGTACAAACGCTACTGGCCTTCACAAAGTAAAGCCACTGATTATTGACAAGGCTAAAAAAACTCGTTCCTTCCGAAACTTTGATATTCCGGTTGACTACCGTAGGTCGAAGAACGCTTGGATGACTGCAGGTATTCTCAAGGAGTGGTTTCACAAACTGTTTGCTCTACAGGTAAGAATAGAATACGAAATGATGATGGTAAGCTCGTACTTTGGTTTCAGATACAGGATTGTTTACGAAAGGAAGGTTTGCCAGTAAAAGGTGTTCTACTCCTGGATAACGCACTTGTCATCCGCCCCAGCCTTTATTAAAAACAGATGATGATTCTATTTTCACACTATTCATGCGACCAAACGTGACACGATTAATTCAGCCAACGATCCGTATCACAAACGCGATGCGTATTACAAAGCTCTATATTATCTATTATAAATGTTTTGGATATTTTTAAAGCCTTTCACAATAAAAGACACAGTTTCTTTATTCGCAATAGCATGTGGTCAGTTAAAACAACACGTAATAGAAAGTTGGCGTTATATTTTGCCTCAGATTTGTGCAGGCGAAGAGGTTGGTTCAGATAAATAGGAAAATATCCACCTTATCTTGATACGGGATAAATTGAGGCAGTAGCAATTTGAAGCCACTAATGAATTGCAAGATTTGCTACAAATTATTATCCCAGAAGTAAGTCTTACGTGATTACGAATATCATACAAACCATAGCTAGATACCACTTGATTTTGTTTAGGTAACACACTCTGCAACAAATATTAACATATGGAATGCAATTGAAGACACGGTATTACAAATGGCAAGCGAAGCTGAATGCGAAAAGATTATTTCTGATGAAGATGAATTGTTGGAAGAATCGGCCGATCAACCTCGATCAACGATAATAGCGGTTGAAGCTGTTCAAATTTTTGTGAAGCAATAAAATGGACTGAAGCTAATACCACGGAGTATTCCGACATACTATTGGGGGTACAAATTAATTCGGTCCGTTTTCAAAAGATGGCGCCACCTGCAAGTTGTGGCTGATCTTGGAAGCGATTACCTACTTCATCTGTCATCAATAATTAGTGTGCATCAGCGTCTGTTTCTGACAACAACATTGTTTTTGCCTCTTCGAAAATGTCCGGATTTGTCTTAAATAAACAGCATTTGCGGGAAGTTTTGATTTTCTTTTTTAATTGGAAGAAAAGTGCAGCTGAAGCCCATCGAATGCTTGTAAAAGTCTATGGTGAATCTGCTCCGACCGATAAATCATGCAGAGAGTGGTTTCGACGCTTCAAAAGTGGTGATTTTAGCGTCGAAGACAAAGAGCGTCTTGGCCAGCCTAAAAAGTTTGAAGATGAGGAATTGGAGGCTTTACTGGATCAAGATCCGTGCCAAACGCAAAGTGAACTCGCAGAATCGTTGGGAGTGACTCAGCAAACAATTTCCGTTCGGTTAAAGAAATTTGGATTTATTCAAAAGCAAGTAAATTGGGTGCCGTACGACTTGAAACCGAAAGATGTCGAAAGGCGATTTTCACCTCGGAACTGCTTCTTGAAAGACATCAAAGGAAAGAACTTTTGCACCGGATCGTGACTGGAGATGAAAAGTGGATATACTATGATAAACCCAAGAAGAAAAAATACTATGCAAAGCCTGGTGAACCCGTTCCATCATCGTCTACATCGACGCCAAAGAAAAACATCCACGGTTCAAAGGTCATGCTCTGCATATGGTGGGACCAGACGGGTGTGGTGTACTATGAGCTGCTAAAACCAGGCGAAACCATTGATGGGAAACGTTATCGACTACAACTAATGCGTTTAAGCCGTTGCGTGAAAAACGGCCAGAAACGACCGAAAGGCATGACAATTTGATTTTGCAACATGATAACGCTCGGCCCCACGTGGCTGTAGCGGTCAAAAACTACCTGAAAACGCTGAAATGGGAGGTCTTACCCCACCCGTCGTATTCTCCAGATCTTGCTCCTTCCGACTACTGGCTTTTTCAACGGATGCAAAACGATTTGGGGGGTCACCGGTTCGGGTCTTTTGAAGAAATCGAAGAATGGCTCAATGATTGGATCGATGCCAGAGAGGACTAATTTTTTAGAGACGGTATTCGAAAATTACCAGAGGGATGACGGACAATACTTTGAGTGATGTATTTTTTACGTTTTTTCAATAAAAAAAAAAAATGTTTGAACACAAAAAAAACGGACCGAATTAATTTGTACTCCCAATAGTTTTGATAAAAATTCGCGAAAAAGCTATGCAGAAAATACTGCAAGCTAAAAAAACAGACTAGTATTAAGGATTTTTTTTAACTAAATAAGACAATGGAATTTAAATCTAAATAAATATCAATAAAACTACTGTCCAAGTGTATTTTATGGGTAAGAAAACACTATTGGATAACGTGAACAATCTTGTTTGCGTGAACGATCTGTGCAATAATTAGTTCATGCTATCCAGACTGCATTGTACAGTGAAACCTCTCATAAGCGGACACCTGCGAGACCGACATTTTTCGTCCGCATAAGAGGGTGTCCGCTTTATGGGAATTGTCAAAAAAGGTTTACTCTGAAATAAGTAAATTAAAGTATGTGTAATTTGTTTTCATAATTACAAAATGTTAAAATATCAGTTTTGAATACATACATATTTATTTTATTTAAAACCAACCACTTTTACTTTTTTGGACACTTTGATGTACGAGTATGTATACCCACTTAGTTAAAATACGTATGTACATATGAACTGTAAGTTTATATTTAATGATAAAAATCTTTAATTTGGCTCCAGAACACACTTTATTAAAATGTGATCGAAGATCGGTTGAAATTTGTAAGGCCTTTTGGTCTCCAAATAGCACTTCGGTAATTCATATCGGTCTGGTTCCAAATCTTCCGACTTCTCGAGTTCACTTGAGACATCAACATTACGAACACTTGGACTATTTTCCATATTCCATCCTACGTCTGTGAACACATTATCATCACAAGCTGCATATTCCATAGAGTCTGTCCTGATAAGCGAAGAAAAATTGCCTAAGCAAGACATGGGTATATCATTTTCTGTATCAAAGTCTTCATTTGAAATGCCTTCAGTCCTTATAAACCCACATTTTTTGAAACAGTTTTGAATGGTTTCCGCTGTAACTTTATTCCAGGCTGAAGCATCCCATATAATGGCATCCAACACATTTATTGCAGATGAAAATGATTAGCGATTAGATGTCTAAGAACCTCTTCACGATAAAAAACTTTGAAATTTTTTATTATGCCTTGATTATTATGCCTAACGGCTGACAAATCGACGTTGTATTAGCTGTGAAAAAAAAAGATTTTCACATTACTCAACGAAAAGTGTGGAATGTGACTGCGTTATCCAGGAAAAGTGAAACTATCCTGTTCTAACTCCTCATTTTAAGGTTGAAATATATTAACCATTCTGTCATTAACTGAGTCGTCATCCAAGCTTTTTTGTTAAAAAAATACTTAACAGGCAATTTTTTTCGGTATGTTTTTAAAACAACGAGGATTTTCTGATCTTCCAATAAAGAGCAATTCCTCGCGTTCTTCAGATATATTTACACAATGCATTAGCGTTAACCGTTCCTTGAATGCTTTTCCCCCATAACAGGGCTCTCCGTTGATGTGAAATGTTTTTACAGGAAGAGCTTTAAGGAAAAGAGCTGTTTCATCAGCGTTGAAAATATCCTTGGGGCTATATTTTTGAATTAAGGATCCAATGCGACTTGTCCATTCACTCACGGTTTGTGGGTTAACATCAGCAGCCTCTCCGGATATTGCTCGATACGATATGTCATGTCGTCTAAGAAACTTTTTCAACCATCCATGCATATTTAAAATTATTATCATAAACTATTTTTCGCAGTGTGTTATAGGTAAATAAATAATTTTTAAATTTATCTTTTTATTTGTGTGCCGCCAAATTTTGAAATTGTTAAAAGTGTGCCGCAACAAAAAAAAGGTTGAGAATCACTGTCTTAGACAATCTGTTGCTGGTGGTTGTTGGCATCATTTTGTTCTCTTACGGGCCAAATAGTATTCCTGGGAGAATTGTCATTCTCGCGCTTTGCGAACTCGGTCGTTTTATGCTTTTAACTCTTTCAGCATCACGTCATCAACAGTATATTTTATATCCGATATTCTCCCTACTAAAATGTCTGTCTGCGCATCAGAATTATCCCATTGGGAACATAGTCCTCATCGTCATCGCCACTAAAATCTTCTTCTTCAGAGTCACTCACTCGTACTTCTTCGGAAACCTTGCTAAGGTATTGCTCCCTAACTTCTTCGCTGAATTCGTTTATTTTGTCAGTCATAATAATTTACTTTCGTATAAGTATGTTGTTCCCAATTTGCTTCTAATTCGCTCAAGTAATGATTACTGATTGAAAATAATTACGCCTCACCCTCTTATATACCATAAACTGAACAAAAATAATAACTGTAAAATACACTAAAGATCTAATCATCTGAATTATAATCAAATACGAAATGTTTAAGTGACCCAATGGCCGGAACACGTCATAAACATAAGTAATTAGTGGAAAACTCTAGGTAGTTGCATATTCTTGCGAAAAACCGCAATCAATTATTTTATTCATATATAAAGCACTAAACAAAATTAATAATTACTTGACGGACATAGGAAAAATTAGTTTTTTTCGGATGAAATGTAAAATAAATACGTCCCTCCATACAATATGTAGCAAGGTCTGGCCAGACCTACATATTCCATTGACACTAGTGTTGTTTTTTTCTCAAACATTTAGATTTTCAATTTATTGTCCACATTAAGTCATTAGATATATGAAAATATATACGCTGACAATGTCAGGAATTTTGGTAAAGATAACTACACAATTAATTAGGAAAAAAATTGACAGAAAAGGTAAAGCAGAAAATTAAGACCTTCCGCAAATAAAAAACGAAAAAAACAATGTTTTTATGAAACTCAAAGTGATATAAACTCAATGTTATTGACAACCTTTCTGGAACCGCTGAGCTATCACCATAAAATAATTATAGCAGTCATATACAGTCTGTCACAGGAAATTTGGTAAAGATAGCTACACAATAAATTAGGAAAAAATTGACAGAAAAGGTAAAGCAGAAAATTAAGACCTTCCGCAAATAAAAAACGAAAAAAAAAATGTTTTTATGAAACTCAAAGTGATATAAACTCAATGTTATTGACAACCTTTCTGGAACCGCCGAGCTATGACCATAAAGTAATTATAGCAGTCATATGTATACAGTCTGTCGGACCCCACAAGCGGACCAGTAGGAATGCAGTTAAGTGGGAAGGTTATGGTCCTACACTTCTGACCATAACAACGTCGGAAAAAGGAAA
Organism: Merodon equestris; assembly: GCA_958301585.1. Taxonomy (NCBI): domain Eukaryota; kingdom Metazoa; phylum Arthropoda; class Insecta; order Diptera; family Syrphidae; genus Merodon; species Merodon equestris. The sequence continues at coordinate 96,982,742 of OY284413.1, forward strand.
AGAAGATGTATACAGTCTGTCACATAATTGATTGCAAAAGGAAAAATTGTTTGCAATTTCATCTGAAATGTTAAAATTTATGGAAACCCATTGCTTTGGTATTTTTTTCTCTTCATAACTTTATTAATAATCTTATTCTCAATCACTACAACAAAAAAAAATTACCAAAGTTCAAACAAGAATGCACGAAAATAGCAAAAATAAAAACATCTTCATATTTCAATCTGTCAAATAATTGTTTGCAAAATGCAAACATAACATAAAAGAGAACGAAAAAACAAAAATTGTCCTAATATTTAGTGTGCCCACCATTCTAACTAGTTCGTCTGTGATGTGGAAGCCCGCTTTGCAACCCTCTTTTTGAAAAATGCCCACAAATTTTCAATAGGGTTTATATCGGGACTTTGCGCGGATGTATCGAGCACTTTGCTGCAGTTGTAAAGTCACCAGGTCCTGCACTAGAGTGACTTGGGCTTCGGGTCATTATCCTGGTATAACTTTATTGCAGCTATTGAGGGTTTTGGGGATTAACAAATCCGAAACTCGCAGCACTTTTGGACAGTTCATTTTGGAGTATGTCCAAGTAATACTCCTTGGTCATTTTATTGGTGAAAAACCTCAATTCTCCGACGCCCTTGGATGAAATGCATCCCCACATTATGGCGGATAGTTGCCAAACTTTATTTTGGGGATAGTATTTTTGTTTTTCAAAGCTGTATTTGGTTTCCGCCATACAGTTTGAGATCCTTCGTTGTAATGCAACATAATTTTTGTTTCATCACAAAAAATTACATCATTCCAGTACTCTGGGGGCTGTGCAATGTAATGCAGTGCAAAAGCCAGCCTTTCATTCACATTTGTCTCGGAGAGTGACGGTTTCTTGCGGGCTATTGGCTACCATTTTCACTAAAAGCCATCTGCTTTATCATAGAGGCACTTATTGTCCTGCACAATTGAAATCAACTTGTTAACAAACTCGTACTCCATATTTATTTTTATCTTTTTCTCTTTCCTAACCTCAAATGCCACTTGTCAAAAATTCCGGTCGGAATGTCTTCTTTCATGAAGACCTTCCGTCTGCTCGCACCAGTTAACGAACATTTAACGAAACCTCGTATATTCCCATTGTGGGCATATCATATGCTTTGCATGTAAGAATACATTCCCCTCTGCTTGCTCCTGCCTATTATGGTTGGGCCTTTACTTTGCATCATTACGTTTACATCACAAGTTTGCAGTGTGATGAGCAATTACTTGACGTTTTGGAAGACGCCCAATGTGTTGTAAATCTATCACAGATTTAAAAGAGGGCATCTTGTTGAAGAAATACATACATACATATGTATATAGGTATATAATAAAAATAAATAAATAAATTTCGTAACGGTTGGAATCTCTGTAAAACGAGAACTTTCTTTGCGTTGGGTTGAATTTCGTTAAATGAAACGACACAACCTTTTCCATGACCTTTGTTTTCCCAATATAAAATGTATATCAAGGAACTTTTACAAAGAACTTTATCAAATGATTTAACGTAACGAGACTAGACCAGCAGTAAAACGGTATTGAATCATCAAAATATGTACTTCAGTATTTAAATAGAAAGATGTACATACAGTCTGTCACATAATTGTTTGCAAAAGGAAAAATTGTTTGCAATTTCATCTGAAATGTTAAAATTTATGGAAACCCATTGCTTTGGCATTTTTTTCTCTTCATAACCTTTTTAATAATCTTATTCTCAATGACTACAACAACAAAAAATTACCAAAGTTCAAACAAGAATGCACGAAAATAGCAAAAATAAAAACATCTTCATATTGTTTGCAAAATGCAAACATAACATAAAAGAGAACGAAAAAATAAAAATTGTCCTAATATTTAGTGTGCCCACCATTGGCATCAATAACGGCTTGTTGCCTTCTTGGCATTGATCCAATTAGGTGTTCCATATCATAACAGTCCGGTAGCTTTTTCCACTTTTTCTGGATTATTTTAACTAGTTCGCCTTGTGATGTGGAAGCCCGCTTTGCAACCCTCTTTTTGAAAAATGCCCATACATTTTCAATAGGGTTTATATCGGGACTTTGCGCGGGTGTATCGAGCACTTTGCTGCAGTTGTAAAGTCACCAGGTCCTGCACAAGAGTGACTTGGGCTTCGGGTCATTTTCCTGGTATAACTTTATTGCAGCTATTGAGGGTTTTGGGGATTAACAAACCCGAAACTTGCAGCAGTTTTGGACAGTTCATTTTGGAGGTTGTCCAAGTAATACTCGTTGGTCATTGTATTGGTGAAAAACCTCACTTCTCCGACGCCCTTGGATGAAATGCATCCCCACATTATGACGGATAGTTTGCCAAACTTTATTGTGGGGATAGTATTTTTGTTTTTCAAAGCTGTATTTGGTTTCCGCCATACAGTTTGAGATCCCTCGTTGTAATGCAACATAATTTTTGTTTCATCACAAAAAATTACATCATTCCAGCCAGACTTTCAGTCACATTTGTCTCGGAGAGTAACGGTTTCTTGCGGGCTATTGGCGATGATTTTCACTAATATCATGACCAATGGGTATTACTTGGACAACCTCCAAAATGAACTGTCCAAAAGTGCTGCAAGTTTCGGGTTTGTTAATCCCCAAAACCCTCAATAGCTGCAATAAAGTTATAGCAGGAAAATGACCCGAAGCCCAAGTCACTCTTGTGCAGGACCTGGTGACTTTACAACTGCAGCAAAGTGCTCGATACACCCGCGCAAAGTCCCGATATAAACCCTATTGAAAATGTATGGGCATTTTTCAAAAAGAGGGTTGCAAAGCGGGCTTCCACATCACAAGGCGAACTAGTTAAAATAATCCAGAAAAAGTGGAAAAAGCTACCGGACTGTTACGATATGGAACACCTAATTGGATCAATGCCAAGAAGGCAACAAGCCGTTATTGATGCCAATGGTGGGCACACTAAATATTAGGACAATTTTTATTTTTTCGTTCTCTTTTATGTTATGTTTGCATTTTGCAAACAATTATTTGACAGATTAAAATATGAAGATGTTTTTATTTTTGCTATTTTCGTGCATTCTTGTTTGAACTTTGGTAATTTTTTTTTGTTGTAGTCATTGAGAATAAGATTATTAAAAAGGTTATGAAGAGAAAAAAATGCCAAAGCAATGGGTTTCCATAAATTTTAACATTTCAGATGAAATTGCAAACAATTTTTCCTTTTGCAAACAATTATGTGACAGACTGTATATTCCTAATCCAAAAGATGTATGGAGTTCCCAATCCAATTTCTGTTGCAACTAACGATTCTAAATGAATGACTTGACAATATGGGAACTTCTTACAATGTAAAGAACATTGTTACATTCTATATCCATCCTTTTTGTAAATTATTGATGAAAAAAGAATTATTTATCGATCTTAAGATGATGGCGGCAGTATTTTAAATACAGAGTAAAACATTAATATCCTGCGATACAAATTAACCGATGAAACGAAAACTGAGATCTAAACGAAAACAAAGAAAAATAGAACATATGTATGTAGATAAACCTATGCACATCCACTTATTAGGGGCCAGTTTCTTCATTCATTGAATATAACATCATCTAACTATATGAACGATTACTTACAGCCATAGAAGTGTTCGATTTTGTGATATAGACCACCGAAGGATAAAACTGTTTTTTTTTTACAAATGCATTTCCAAGCACAATGCTAGTAAGAGCAAAGGCTGAGGAAAATAAATACACAGTTGAAATTTGCATTACGATTAATTCGCTCAGTCCGCTATTGGGTTATGTTGAGATACACTTATCAAGCGATCAAATAAAGATGTCAATTTCTTTAGGTTCTACCCACAGTTTGCTTTCAATGAATCTTGATCGAAAAATATTCGAATTAGGATTTGGCCACTAATAAGTTTGATGCAATTAGACCTGGCTGCACGCGTGTACCATACGTATGAACATGTCTAACATACGATAAACATATGTCAAACGCGCGACCTAGGAATGTCTATAACGAAATGTGGCTTCAGGCGCTCGGACGTTCAAAGATCGAGAATATGACAGAATGCAAGCAATGTTCCCTCAAACAACCCATACACACAAACAGCTCATTTTTTTTCCTTTTTTACAAATCCAAATACACGAATTAACCTATGCAACCATTGTCATCTGTCAAAACGCAGGATGAAGTAGAAAGTAGCTCTAATTCGGCTTTGAGGTTGGGCTTGCGATGCTTACGATAAAAAGCCGATCAAACGCCTGAAGTCGTATTATGGATTTCAGATACCATTGTTTCTAGTCAATCTGTCAACGCGCGACCGACCGAACGCCACATTTTGTTTCTACTATTAACGCCACACTGTTATACGGCCATAAGAAATGGCACGAAGAAAGCTCAGAATCAAGGAAAAGAAAAAAACTTTAACTAATCATAAGGTAAAAGAAATTTATAACAAATAGCGAACTGTGTTCGTGTTGCAGCGCAACATGAGCGCATCAATCAACACAATTGCCGTCGGAAAAAAAAGAAAAGAAAAACCAACCAACGCAATTGCCGTCGGCAAAACCACCTCTCGGCTAATTAAAGGGTCCACGGCAAATTTTGGGAGCTCAGCACCCACTGCAGTGATGATGGCGGCTTGTAATGAAGACACCAGCTGCACTCTCCCACGTGAGTGTGTATCAGAGCACTGCACGAGTAAGTAAAAAGTACTCGGAGGCATAATCGCCGAGTATATCACCAAACGATGCGATTACATACTCGGCATCGTTTCCGAATGCATCGCCGATTCCTTTTCCGAAATGATTATGAGTAATAATCGTTACAACTGCATCGTAGCATCGCGCATCGTAGCGAGTAGGTATCGTGAATCGTGAACAGTAGAGCTCTTGGGGTAGTATGCGGGTACCCGCGTTTGTCGGGTATTACCCGGGTATGCAGGTACCCGCGAAATCGGGTATTACCCGCATTACTCGAATACCCGGGTACCCGGGTAAATGCTAAGTTGGGTATTACCCGGGTAAAATCAAGAGCACTAGTGAACAGACATAAATAAACGAGCTATCAGCTTATGTATGGTATTGTTGAGGAAGCAATCGTTGATCGATCATACTATATGTACATATTACTTACTATTATTAACTTTTACTACTTATTATTTCTTGCTATTACTTATTATTATTTTTATCCTTATTTATTTGTGGCTAATAAAGTAAACTTTCTGTTTTGAATTTGTCTAATGTCACATTTCTCATCCGTCCTATAAATTCCTCATACAATGTTAGAAATTTTTCCAGCATAATCACAATTTCGCTGTTAGCGATGCCTAACGATGCCTAACGATGCGAATGCGTAAATACTCGCCGATACCGATGCGAACGATGCCGAATACAGTAATATTCGCCGATGCCGATGCGGAAGGATGCGAATACTTCTAGGCTGGGCGATGCCGAGTACGCACAAATATTCGTTTTACTCGTCGAATGCGTATTTGTATTCGTAATCGTACGATGCAGTATGCACTCGTGCAGTGCTCTAGTGTGTATGTGCAGTCTTCGAAAGTTCGAAGTCACACAACACAGCAATAGGCGCAAAATGGCATCAGACGGAGAATGTGGGTCAACGACCTAGCAGACGAAAAAACGGACCGAAACAGCTGGCCCGCTAGAATGAAAACGACGAAAAACCAGTGGCGACGAGACTTCGTCATCGCGATCTCCCCGAGGGAAAACTCACTTGTAACCAAACCACCGTGGACGACGGTGGAAATAAGAAAGAAACATGCGTTACAAAATGTCTTCAGTATACGCAATCTCCAACTGCCGACGCAAAGTCTACATAGCAGTGATCTTTGTAGAGCATCCAGGGATATAAAACGCATACCACTGTCGCCGTATGTCAACGTCACGCCAAAATTTCTCATAGGCTTGGACCACTGTCATCTAGGTCTACCAGCTAAAATGCTCTCAGTATAATCGCGGGTGCCATTTGTCGCCAAAACCGAGCTGGGGTGGGTCGTTTTTGGTTCAACTCAAGGATCCGTATCAATGAGTGCCTTATGGCTAACGTCCACGAGGATGATGCTCTTCACAAGTTGGTTGAGGACTATTTCAAGGCAGAGAGCTTTGGTGTAAGGCCAGCACCTATGATCGAAACTAAAGCTGATGTAGGTGCTAAAAAAATCCTAGTAACTTCAACTATCAGAGTCAACGGCAGATTTCAAACCGGACTCGTCTGGAAGAGCGATCAAATAACATTACCCGACAGCTACGAAATGGCCAAGAAAAGGTTGATCGCCATAGAACATAAAATTAAATTTAGAAGTTACGTCGCAAAGAAGTACGCCCGCAAGTTGCAGCCAGCAGAAGCCGCCTTCGTTGGACCAAGAACATGGTACTTGCCATACTTTGCCGTAACAAACCCCAATAAGCCAGGCAAGCTACGCCTAGTTTTTGATACAGGGTCCGCAGCAGTTTCAACCAATGCCATCGGTACTGTTTAATTTCCGCGTAGAGGCCGTAGCCTGTGTGGTGACATAAGGGAGATGTTTCACCAGATTCTTATCCAGGCTAAGGATAGATGTGCCCAAAGATTTCTCTGGCGTGAAGGCAATGACGATAAACCACCGGATGTCTACGAGATCATGGTCATGACATTTGGGGCTGCTTGTTCGCCTTGCGCAGCTCAGTATGTTAACCCTTCTCCGGGCAAAGAATATTAGTTACACACACGGACCTTATTGTCCGGTAGACACATTGGTGAAAATATTGAATTAAATACAAATGATACATTTTTTTTTTTAAATAAATCGTTTCAGAAATAATGTAGTTATATTTTTTTTTTTTTATTGAAACATTCATTATATCACCCAAGGAAAAGTCACAAATCGACAAGTCTAAATGTTATCTCATTTTGTAAATATCAGAAAATAACATAAGCTGTGTGTCCATTAGACACACCTTGCCCGGATAAGGGTTAAGACAGTTAATGCCTTGGAACATCGTGATCATGAGCCCCGAGCCATCAAAGCCATGTTAAAACATCACTACTTTGATGACTTCGTGGACAGCTTTATTCGGCGGAGGAAGTCATCAGAATATCGAAAGAAGTACACGAAATTCATAAAGATGCGGGTTTCGAACTGCGTGGCTTCGTTTCAAATGCAGTTGATGTCATAAAGGCCTTAGCTGATACTGAAGAGCATTCAATGACAGCCAGTAGTCGCGCAATTGAAGAAAGCCTTGCGACAGAAAAGTTGCTAGGCATGTACTGGCAGCCCTCGAGCGACACGTTGAGATACAATTTGAAGTTTCATCGGGTAGATGCCGACATTCTGGCTGGAAAAAGATGTCCAACGAAACGGGAGTTATTGAGCACAATAATGTCCGTCTTCGATCCGCTTGGGTTTCTTTGCCATCTTTCGATTGCTGCGAAATTGTTAATGCGCGAAGTATGGAAGCGCGACGTACGATGGGATGAGCAAGTGCCGGCAGATATCAACGCAGCATGGAATAAATGGTGCTCTAATATAAAAGCCATTTGTTGCACATCGAATTGACATCGAAGACATCTGATTGGAGGTACATCCCCACGAAGGTTAACGTCGCCGATGAAGCCACACGGTCAAACTATTGCACCGACTTCAGGCATTCATCTAGATAGCTGAGTAGACCGGAGTTCCTATGGAGGAGTGAGAACACCTGGTCTTCTGACTCAGCCAATGTCAGCTGTCATGTAGAAGAGGATGACGAGGACGAAGAAAGGCTTCAGGCGTAATTCACAATGCTTGTCTTAAGTGAACTCTTTATTAGCTTCACCAAATTTTCTTCTCTCACCAGGCTGAAGCGAACGATTGGCTGGGTCATACGATTCCTTAAGCGTTGTCAGAGAAAACAATGTCCAGGAGGGGAGAATGGTCTGTCCGCAGCTGAACTCGATGATGCTGAGATCGTCCTATGTCGCCAAGCTCAAGTGGAGAAGTATAACGTTGAGTTGGGTCAAATCTGTAGCGGACAAGGTCGCTAAAGGAAGCGCTCTTTACAAGCTTTCTCGCCATAAAGATGTTGATGGTGTTTTGCGTGTCAATGGACGTATTGATGCGGCCAGCTCGCTACTGTACATAACGAGACGTCCAATAATTTTACCACCTTTTTTTTTTGAATTGAATTGAATTGAATTTTATTATTTTACTTCGATAGCTACAACATTTGCTTATCTGCAAAGCGATAAAGGCTTGTCTGCAGAAGACTAGTTACAAAGATATTCCATATATTATAATGTTGAAAATCCTTAATGTTAATTAAGAAATCATTAAAAGAATTAAAGTTAGTACATTTTGAGAATTAACAATTTAAAAGGATAAGAGAAAGATAAGATACAAGTTTAATTCAGACAATTTACATACATTTCTTTCACTTTTTTCATCATCTCGTGTTTAGGCAGGTTGCGATATTTAGGTGGGACTTCATTGAGTATTTTCGGGAGATACTTCTAATGTCCTTCGGCCATATATTCATTCCAGAACCTTGGAATTTCATATAGCTGCATCTGACGTCTTTTGGTGTTGATCATTTGCTGCGTTTGATTTCTGTAGATGTTGTCGTCTCCGTATTTTGCCAAGATTTTTAGAAAGTGTAGCTGTTGTATTTTGAGCAGTCCTGCTGTTTCGTTTCTACGTTGCCACCCTTCTCTCCTACTTTTTACTTTTTGTACAAGTTTCTGCGCTCTGATTTGTATTTTTTGAAGCGGTTTCATTTGTGATGCTCTTGCCGTATCTCAGGTGCGATTCCACTAAACTAAAGTAGCACAGTTTAATTTCTTTAGGTGTATATAAGTTGCTTAGATGGAAAAGTGCATACGTAAATTGGTACAGTTTTTTCTTTAATGTATCTATATGGTTGTTCCACTTAAAGTTGTAATCAACTGTCAGCCCAAGGTATTTGTACGTTGACACGTAATGGATAAATTTGGTGCATTCATCATTTCCTGTTGTTCCTCTATACCCATTTCTATGTAGACAATCTACGTCATGTAGACGTATTGTGCGTACACATAATTTAATACTGACAGTAAATCATTAACATATATAATGAACAGGAGCGGACCTAGTTTTGATCCCTGTGGGACACCGTATTCTACTTTTTCTTCTTCGCTGATCTCATTACCAATTTTGACTCTGGAGGATCTATTGCTTAAGTAGTTTTCAAACCAAGCTAATATGCGACCTCGTATTCCAATTTTATTCAGCTGTCTTGGAATTTGTTGATGACTTAAAGTGCCGAAGGCTTTCTTGAAGTCGATGAAAACGGCAATTTGTATATTTTGTTTGCAAAATTCCCAAGCAGTCTATTTATATTTTTGCTTTTAGAAAGTCCATATTGGTTCTTATTCAGAAGGCTGAATTTTTCAACGAATTCATAGAGCCGTCTTGTTTATATTTCTTCCGACACTTTGTCGACAGCTGGTAAGATCGAGGTAGGTCTATAATTCAAATATCATTTTTTTTTGCAACTTCTGTGAATCGGTCGGACTATTGATGTTTGATGATATTGATCATCTTCGTTATCACTGGCGAGAGTTTCGTTGCATTGTTTTTTAGGTATCTCAGTCTTATTCCATCATTCCCTGCCGATTTATCTCCTTTCATTGTCTTAAGTATATTTCATACCTCTGTGACGAAAGCATGTTCGGCATATATTGATTTCTGCACGCTGTCTGTATCGCCTGGGAAGGCTTGGAGCTACAATCATGGACAATGTTTTTTACTTCTGACATTAAAATGTTTGCAAATTTGTCGGTAAGTTCCTTTATATTTGTTTCATTTGCGAAATTCTTTGTTAAAATGTCATCCAGATTACTCTTATTTCTCCCTAGTATCGAATTAACGATTTTCCAGGTCTCTCTTGTGTCATTTTTACTGTTTTAAAACTTCTGCTTGTAGAAACTGGCTTTTGTCTTCGCTATTTTTTTATTCAGTTCATTTCCAAACAATTTGTATTCTTTTTGATAGTCTGCATTGTTCCGATTGTTTTTGTACCCTCTGTATAGTCTATCACGTTATTTGCAATCGTTTTTTAATTTAGAGGTTATCCAACTATGTATGCTCTGTGCTCCTTTTCGTTTTCATCACAGTTGCAGATGTGTATAATGTGCTCATTATTTCTTTAAAGTTGTGATACATTTCATTTACGTTTGTGTACACGTTCAGAGTATCCCAGTTGAAATCTTGATTTTTTTGTGATATTAGATGAGTTAGTATTATACTTTCGTTATTTGGTTTCATTTGGCTTGTGGTTTTGTTTTTATCCTGCAGTACAGGGCATAATGGTCTGAGATGCATATTTCGATTACAGCTGAGTTGATATCTGCATTGTTGGTTCTTATGAAGTTGTGGTCGATTAGACTTTTGGTATTTTTGCGTATATCTATACGAGTATGCGCATATATGCAATTATGCAGTCCTTTTGAAGCTACCATCGACATATAATCGCAGACGTCTTCATTGCGTTTATCTTTTATGTTTATGTTTACATCGCCCATTAGTATGATGTTGCTCCTCGTTCCACCACTGTCTTATATTCGCTGAGTTCACCAATAAAACATTTGACGTTTGTTTTGGGTGGTCTGTATATAGACAGGATTGAAGCCTCAAAGTTATCACAAGTTATATGTAAATATTTTCATATGTGTAAGTTAATTTCTCGACTTTCTCATATGAAACATTATTTTTGACGTAGACTGCTATTCCTCCTCCCTTTGAATTATTTCTGTTTAAAAATTCGCTTCTGTATCCATTTATTTGACATAATTGGTTTTCGTCTTTTTTAATATTTGTTTCACATAACATAATGACGTCAATATTACATAAGAAGTCAGCTGCATATACCATAAATGCGTTCCAGTTTGTTCTCAAGGACCTTATCACCGCTTGACCGAACTGATTGTGTTCCATCATCACTGCCAAATGAAACATCAAAATTTCGAAGCGACGATATGGGGAATCCGCCACAAGTTTTGGATTCCGCGCTTGAGGCAAGTCATGCGCAAAATCATCTCTAATTGTTATGTCTGCAAAATTGTCCGGGTTTTGCCGGTGACACCTATCATGGGCCAGCTGCCAAGGGACCGCTTGACTCCATATGTGAGGCCATTTTCCTACACTTTCTTAGATTACTTCGGACTACTTAAAGTTACCATCGGTCGTCGACAGGAGAAGCGATGGGTGGCCTTGTAGTCAGAGCCATTCATTTAGAGGTGGCTCGTGACCTTTCAACGGATTTCTGTATCGTTGTCATCCGTAATTTTATCAATGACGGAGTGCCAGTAAGAATTCGGACCGATAATGGGAAGAATTTCGTCGGAGCGGACAAAGCAGTTAAACGTTTCTCTGAAGTTTTCGAGCAGGAACGCATCCAAGATGAATTTTCAAGAGTGGCTCTTCAACTGCCCCAATAATCCATCTGAAGACGGCATGTGGGAACGTATGGTCCAATGCGTAAAAAGGGTATTACGTCATACAATTAAAGAAGTCTCGCCACGAGAGCACACTCTTCAGTGCCTCATAATTGAAGCGGAAAATATAGTGAATTCGCGTCCGCTGACTCATCTTTCGATCTCGCCAGACCAAGAGGAACCGCTCACTCCAAATCATTTTCTATTGGGAACAGCCAACACTACGCAGACGCCCAGTATCTCCAAGCCACCAGAGAAGCTATGCGTGCTAAAAATGTAATGGCGAATTGCCCGTCAACTGAGGGATAAATTCTGGAAGCGCTGGATTCAGGAGTACCTGTCGGCCTTGACGTGCCGTACTAAATGGTGTCGACAAACAACGCCGCTGAGACCCGGAGACCTGCTATTCGTTTGTGATCCCAACATGCCAAGGCAGCAATGGTGTCGTGGTCGAGTTCAACAAGTGTATCACAGAGCAGATGGTGAAATAAGACACGCAGATGTGCTCACGAATTCAGGAGTATTACGTCATCTAGTGTCCAAGTTGGCCATCCTTAGTGTTGATTGTGGTGAATCGAGTCGATCCATGGGGGCGGGGATGTAATGGATTCCGCCACTCCTGAAAATCAAAACGAACGAAGCTTTCATTGCCGATGCCCTCTGGATGAACTTGAACGATGCTTTGACGGCTTAACGACAGTTTGTTCGTTCGTCTTCCTTTACGCGCCCTGTCATGGTCATTGTCGGTTGATACTTTGGAAAGACCGGAAGTGAAAACTTCGGTAAGCCGTCACATATAAGTATGTACTGTATAAATTTCATTCCGTTTCTCTATTAGAAATAAAAAAACCAACCAACCAACCAACCAACCAACTAAAACCAACTGAACCTGTTGTTATTTTCGAATCTCCGGCCATAGGCCATCGACAGCACAATTTTTTTCGACAATTAGCGTAACAAATAAATGCAGCTTTTTTACAGGAGCAATGGGTTTTTAGAATTGCTTCTTGAAAGCTAACTTCATTTATGTATGTTTATAAATATTTCTCGATGTTTATATAGTTTTGACGCATACATGGTACTTATTTTTATTAATTTTTTTTGTTGGAGGCTTCTACTATCTGTTGGAGCACTCAGACATAAATAGTGGCCCATTGCACTACCAGACAGCCACCTTTCTTTATTTAGGAGGGGCTTAACTGGTGTAGAGCTAAGAGATTCGGCACACACCCTGACGGGCCCAAGGCTGCACCACCGTGCGCGAGCGAAGGCGGGACAGGCGCAGAGAAAGTATTCCGCTGTGTCACCCTCTTCGCAACAAGCACAGGTAGGCGTTTCAAGCACGTAGAAATGCTTAGCAAAAGTGTAATGACCCGTAATGACGCCCGCAAGCCTTCTGCAATAATTTCTCTTTCAGGATAAGAAGAATGTTGCGGACTTCTTGCAGACAAAAGGGCGTACGTGCTTAGTCATCCTGCATCCTGGATATTCCCACCAACTATGACTGTGTGCATTAAAGACCCAGTCATTGATGTCGGATTTGACCGTGGAAGCAAGTAAATCTAAGGCGGGTTCAGGTCCTGAGAAATTCTCCCTTGAGCCCCTTCTAGCGAGTTCATCGGAGATCTCATGTCCTGGGATCGCAGAGTGACCTGGGCAGAGTGAATTTAGTCTTCCGACTTTGTTCAAAAAGGTCTTGAGTTCATGCACTAAATTGGAGTTGGATAGAGGGTTGGACATAACTTTGAGCGCAGCTTGACTGCCACTGCAGACGCATATGCTTTATCCCTTACACCTGTGCTTCACAACATAGTGCTTGGCACTCCCGAGCAGCATAAAGTGTTAGTATTTTTACCGTGCAGACAATTTAAATGTTTGTATAAATTTCAAATCATCTATATATGTCAAAATTTGGATTTAACTATTTTAGTTTATTGTCATCGGTCTTTGAAATGTAAAAAAAGGGTTACACATTGCCAGTATATAATTATCTTGGTCCTGGCAATAATATATTTGACGAGGAAGAAGTTGTAAACTCGGCAGATTTTATTGTATATGTTCACGATTTGGAATATGAATTAGCTAAATCTTCTGAAGATATACTCGTAAGAGGAGCGGATAGAGAAGCAATTGGCAGTTTCATTAAAGATTTTAAACAAACTGGACGTGTTGCAGATTTCGCTGGTTTTCTTGATATTGGAATTAAATATGGTGTCGAAAGTGTATTTGTTGTATATTACCCAAATATGAGTGATAAATCCAGAACATTAGCACAAACAGTATTTGCTCAACATGAAAAATATATTGCGGATGTCGAGACAGGAATATAAAAATAAATACGTACATTTTCAAGCGTTTAAAAAAGGATCAGAATGCAAACAATTATATGAAGCTTATAGAGCCCTCCATGGACATTATTATCAACAAATTAAATCTGAGTACCAATCGAATAATTTGAATTCAATTGTTGAAGACAACCAACCTGGAGCTAGTGGAATTAATAAAAGACCCTCCGATACCGCATCCGACCCCACCAAGTTACTCCGCCTTGATCCGGCTTTTGAAGGTGCAGATACAGGCGAAAGCAATAGCCAGTTATCACCTGGTTCTTTTTTTTTTTTTTTTTTTTTTTTTTTTTTTGTTGGAGGCTTCTACAATCTGCTGGAGCACTCAGACACAAATACTGGTCCATTGTACTACCAGACAGACACCTTGTCTTTATTGTATTTTCCCCGTTGTCCGGAGAAAAGTGAGGAGGGGCTTCAGTGATGTTGAGCTAAGAGATTCGGCACCCACCACGTCGGCCCCAAGGGTGCGCCACCGTGCACGAGCGAAGGCGGGACAGTCGCAGAGAAAGTGTTCCGCTGTGTCGTCCTCCTCGCAACAAGCAGCACAGGTAGGCGTCTCACTGATGCCAAGCACGTAAAGATGCCTGGCAAAAGTGTAATGGCCCGTAATGACGCCCGTTAGCCTTCTGCAGTCATTTCTTCTTAAGGATAAGAAGAATGTTGCGGACTTTTTACAGACGTCAGGGCGTACGCGCTTAGTCATCCTGCATCCTGGATATTCCTTCCATCTACGACTGTGTACGTTAAAGACCCAGTCATTGATGTCAGATTTAACCGTTGAAGCTGGTAGACCTAAGGCGGGTTCAGGCCCTGAGAAACTCTCCTCTGAGCCTTTTCTAGCGAGTTCATCGGAGATCTCGTTTCCTGGGATTCCAGAGTGACCTGGAACCCATACAAGCCTAAGTGAATTAAGTCTTCCGACTTTGTTCAACAAGGTCTTGAGTTCATGCACTAGTTTGGAGTTGGACAGAGGATTGGATGCAGCTTTGAGTGCAGCTTGGCTGTCACTGCAGACACATATGCTCTTTCCCCTCCACCTGTGTTTCACAACATAGTGCATGGCCATTAGGATTGCGTAAATCTCCGCCTGGAAGACAGACGCATATTTTCCTAACGAGAAGTGCAGTCGAATGTTTTCGCGCTCGAAGAAAACTCCGGCGCCGGATCCCTGATCAGTCCTGGAGCCATCTGTGAAGATGCGAAGACATTCTGTTCCAGGTTCAGTGTTTGGCAAAGCCAGTCCTGACGCCAAGGAAATGTGACTGTGTAGTTACTGCGCAGTAGGATGGCAGGTGTCATTGCGTCAGAGGGCATATCCATGAGACAGTGATCGTAGGATATTTCTCTCACAAGTACACCCTCACTCCACTGCGAGTTGTACCAAAGACCATTCCTCTTTAGGCGAGAAATAGTTTTCAGTGCACACCCTCTGATATATATGTCAAGGGGTGGAAGGTTCATCATAGCATCCAAAGCAGCTCCCGGTGTGCTGGGGAAAGCCCCCGTGCAACTGAGGCAGACCGCTCTTTGGAGTTTGGTGAGTGAAGCCACAACGTGTTTTCGTGTCAGCCTGCTCCACCAAACAACCGATGCATATGAGATTATCGGTCTTACCATTGCCGTGTAGATCCAAAGGACCTTTTTCGGCGATAAGCCCCATGTTTTGCCAAAGGCACCTTTGCATTGCCAGAAAGCTGACAGCGCTTTGGTGGTTTTGGACTCAACATGTTTTGACCAGAGAAGTTTGTTATCTAGAATGACTCCTAGATACTTAGCTTCCTTGGATATAGGGATGGGAATGCCTTTTAGCACCAGCTGAGCAATGCCAGTTGTTTTCCTCCTTCTCGTGAAGAGAACGACATCGGTCTTAAGAGGATTCTCGTGCACCAGTCATCGATCACGTTTAGCGCCGCCTGCGCTTTGAGACAGACATTCGCTAAACATGAGCCGACAGAGAGAACAGCAACATCATCCGCATAGGCCTGGGCATAGATTCCAGAGGCATTGAGAGCATCTAGCAGAGAGTCGACCACCATGCACCATAGCAGCGGAGACAAGACGCCACCTTGCGGGCAGCCCCTGTTTACTCCAGACTTGACACATTGTTCGAGGCCTGTATCAGCGATCAATGTCCTGTGCACAAGCATTGCTTTGATCCACAAAACCAGTGCTTCATCTACGCCATGCCGTCTAGCAGCGTTACACATGCTGTCGAAGGTAGCGTTATCAAAAGCTCCCTCAATGTCGACGAAAATGCCTAGTACGTACTCTTTCCTTTCGAGAGCGCATTCAATTCTCCCAACTAGGTTTTGAAGCGCAGTCTCGCAGGATTTTCCGCGCTGATAAGCATGTTGCATGTCCGACAGAGGATGCAATCGAAGGGCATCTTTGCGCACGTGCAACTCTACTAGTCTTTCCATGCTTTTCAGCAGGAATGATGTTAGACTTATTGGTCTAAAACTCTTGGCTAGTGAGTAATCCTCTTTCCCTATTTTGGGAATAAAGACCACTTTCACCGCGCGCCAAGGGATAGGTATGTAGGCAAGTGCCAGGCTAGCAGTGAAAATTCTTTTCAGTGTAGGAAGCAGCTGTCTTATACCTTTTTGCAGCATAACGGGGTATATCCCATCAGTGCCCGGCGACTTAAAGCCATCGAAGGATGCCACAGCAAATTCAATGGCCTCAGTAGTTGCCACGCGTGACGCAACATACCAGCTACGCCGAGTTGTTTTCATCGCTACAGCCGCAGTATCCAATGAGGGAGTGTGCAACGAGCCGATGACAGTCTGATTTCCCGGAAAATGGGTCTGAAACAGTAAACTAAGAGTTTCTGCTTTAGACTCGGTAAAGGTACCATCAGACTTTCTGAGTACATCCAGCTTTGTCGATTTTCCTCGTTTGAGGACTTTAACCAACTTGCTGGTCGCGCTCAGGGATTTGATCTCTTCGCAGAAGGACTTATAGGAATCATTCTTCGATTTTCGAATAAGCTTCTTATATTCCTTCTGCTTCGATCGATATTTATTCCAGTCATCTTCCGAGTTCGATTTAAGCGATCTGTTCAGAAGACTTCTGGCTTCCCTGCGAAGCCGTTGGAGCTCAGCATTCCACCAGGGAACCGGCTTCCTGTTGGGAGGTTTTTTGACAGGACATGCGAGTTCAAAACATTTGGTGATGGCGCTGTTCAGGTTATGAACTGCATCCTCCACCGATTGATTAGTTTTGAGTTTAGGCGGGGCTTGAGTGGATTTCTCAAGCTCCTCCCTAAATCGCACCCAGTCTGTTTTTCTCGGATTCCGCTTGGGCTGTGAGGGGGAGATCCCGCACTTCAATTGGAATTCGATGTATCTATGGTCTGACAGCGTAACATCTGGTGAGACTCTCCAGTTAGTGATGGCCTTCGCATGCCTGTTAGATAAGGTTAGGTCAATCACTTCCTGTCGTCTCGCCGTCACAAAGGTTGGTAGAGAGCCAACATTGTTGATGAAAAGGTCAGACGAAAGAATGAAGTTTAAAAGAACGTCTCCTCTCCGGTTGCATTTGCTGCTGCCCCAAAATGTGTTTTGAGCGTTAGCATCGCAACAGATGATGAGTCCAATCCTTCTGGCTTCACAGTACTCTACGAGTTCGGAAACCACCTTAGGTGGCGGGGGTAGTACCGAGTCGTAGGGGAAGTAAGCAGACGCCACGACGAAGTGTTCAATTTCTCCGTGCGCCTTGTAGCTCACTTTCGCAGCTACCAGATCTTGACCACAGAATTGACCAAGTTTGGTTGCCGATAGCGTATTCGATATGATGAGGCAGACCCTGGGCCTTTCGGATCGCTCATCATAAAGGATTGTAGCATCACGTATGCCACCAAGACCACACAGGCGTTTGTTCCACACCCATGGTTCTTGAATGGATACAATGTGATGATTTGTACTACTGCATGCAATTCTGCTACTTAGAAGAGCGGTAGCAGCCTTGCAATGCTGTAGGTTGATCTGAGTAAAAATCATGGATTCATACTGGGGAACACGTTCCATCCTTCGACTACTTGACATCAAAATGGAATACAATCCTACCAAGGCCGAAGTAGGGACGTGAGTCGTACGCGGTTTTCAGGGCCTCAACAGAGCCATTGTCCATTCCCACTACCAGAGTGAAGCCCTCTTTTTTCAGAGAGTTCTTTTTCTCCTTGTAGGAATAGACAGTCCAGGCCCTCGTGTCGAGTCCCGGGTTCTGCGCACGTATTCGCGTCAGCACTTTCAGCTTGTTTCCGGGTTTTCCCGGAATCCAGCAGATGGCGCGCGTTAGTTTCGGGAGACTAACTACTTGATAAGTGCTAGTTCCCAGGGGGGGGATTTTCGGCACCATGCTCCTGATCCAGGCAGATGTCTGCTGAGAGGAACAGCTCACCACGAAGGTACCATTCATCAAAGCAGACCTCTCCGCTTGAATACAGAAGCCTGTTGCTGAAGCTAGCTCCAGTAGATGATCCTCGCAGTGTTGGCAATCTGCGCTGGTCATTCTGCTGTCACTGCCAGCCTTCCCTATTCTGACCTTTTCGGAGGAGATGGCTGCCTCTTTGTAGGAGAGGTGCTTGTCTCGACTCTTTACGGTCATTTGTGTTGCCTTTCCAGAGGAAGGGGTTTTTTTGTGTGAAGTGCCCGCCTCCGATGAGCAGCCTTTGGTCCTCTCCGTCTTCAGGTTTTTGCTTTGATCTTTATTGATCGCCGCATCTGCCTTTGGACTCCGATTTCCCGCCGCCATATCAGAGGAGGAGACATCACGTTCTCTCTCCCCAGCAAGATTGTCCCCGGCGGCCATCTTCCGCTTGCAAGTGCTCTTACCTTTTTCGGTTCGAGCTCCTGCTCCCTTCCGACGCCGCTTTCGAACAGCTTTGCCAGCCTGAGGGTTGTTATGATCCAAGACCGCTTCGCCTTCTGCGATCAGAGTCAGTCTGCCAGCATCATCACCTTTTTCGGCGGTGGCACCGACCATGACAGGACCCTGAACATCTTCAGCTCCGTCAGTTTTGGAACTTGGCACGCTCTTATTGGGAGTTTGACCGTCACCAATAAGAGGAGGAGTGTTTGAGGCGCATGCCAAAAGTGCTGGCATGCTTGTGCCTCCAGCAGCAGCCTTTACTAGCCGCCGACGTTTTCTGCGCTGCGCGCCGGCAAGAAGTGCGGGATCTGCAGGTGAGAGGGTCGGATGGGCTTCGGTGTGGGATACCTCCGCCGATCTGATCCTCTTACCTGCCTTTCCCAGAGGTTCGCCCTCAATCTTCGTGCCTTCGGCTGTACCAGCCTCTTTGCACGATTTTCGGGCACGCCTTTTCCTCCTTCTTTTTGGGCACTTAGCAGTGCAATCTACAGCACGTCCCAATTCTGGGGCTCGTTCAACCTTGGCGGTTTCCCGTGCCGCACCATCGTCGGTGTCGCCTCTGTCGGTTGCACCGCTCACGCTCAGTCCAACCAAGTGGTCGGACAATGAGCCGCAGGAGTCGGTGTCGTTCCGGGCTGCCGGAGAGTTGAGAATGACTGGTGGGGCCTCCAGAATCCTTGCCCCGGCCGCGATCAGGGAGATCGCGGGTGGATTTCCGCTATTGCGGGTGCCACCTGGAGTATTTTCATCCATCTGGTTGTCCATTCATTCATGACTAACTCGGGGTTCTCCGGGTCTTAGTTCGAGGTCATTGACCTCTTAAGCCCCTCCGCCGCGACAAGGCGCCCGAAGAGCGAAGGGGTATCACCTGGTACTATTGAGTTCATTAAAGTATTATTGGTGTTCCTGATACTGGTAGTATTTCTGAAACTACTAATAGAACATCGACTGGACCTGAAGCAGCTATACCAATGGAAACGTCAGAAAGTGGGTCATCACTTGGGCCGAATACGGGAGCAAGATCCGGAGCAAGTGGAATTGTTAGATCATCATCGTCAGCCGTTTCACATTTAACATGGATTCATCCTAGTACTCCTTCTCCGTCTAGTATAGCTAAATTAAAAAAAAAGCTGTATTTTAATAACTTATGGATATAGTACAGAAAATATTCAATTAAATGATCCCGATTACGTCGAATGTGTTACAACTCCATTGGCATTGATTCCGGTAGATTTTTTACCATTTTATTCAAGTCATGCTGAATTTGAAAGTTTAGCATTTAGATCTAATATTGTTGAAGTTTCATGAAAAATTACGCCATTAGAACTGCATTTGATACAGGTACAAGGCTTAGCGGTACAGCAACTTCGGAATATGTACCAATCGTATTGGTATGTGAAGGATTAAATGTTCAATTTTACGGTAGAAATAAAGGGTATACCTATACAGTTAAAAGCACAAATCCAATGAAACCAACTGGATTAAAAACTGAAAAAAAAATGAAATGGCTAAAAAAAATTACGAACATATTGGTAGTAGTTCTTTATGCGTGCCACACTCGATTGAACAATATTATGTTCATGAATGGAATAGATCAAAGAATCCAGATGTTAATAAACTTTCAGAGTATCAAATTCATAATTATGGTGTTCCCAGAATGAATGAAAAGGTACATCAATTTTTGGTAAATCAGCAATAGGACGAGAAATTATTCATTATAAATACAAACCACAAAATGGTTTGATAAAGATAATTTTGTTCCATGGAATCGTCGAGGTGATTCTGTTGAAACATCCTATACTAAACCAAGATCAATGACGACACAATTTTTTAATCATGCCGGAAAACCAGTTATTGGTGACGTTGGACTAGTTGCAGATAAAAATCCATATGTGTTAATTAATCAAATAGTAGAAAATTATTATCGTAAAATTGACAATTATGGCGCAATTCACCCAGCAAAAGGTACAACGACTTTTAAAGCTCAACCGCAGGTGCATGTTGGCCTTGAAGTTACACCACAATTAAATCCGGCTATGTCGAACGTGTCTTATCTAAATAGTGCTTGTTACTGGAAAATTGAATGTGAATGCAATATTGTATTTAATGTCAGTTCCTCATTCTGTAAGAAGAATGCAATTAGTCAGCCTTTAGAAGTTACTTTTGTTGAGAACGCAGAACAAAATTACAGAGACGGTCAGTGTTTATTCGGTAATACTGATACTAAAAGCGGAAATATAAAAGTAACAAAGAATGAAACTAACGACGACGACGATGATGATGATGATGATTACGACTTTTTCGATGAACAAACTGGAAATTTAAAATTATCATAAAATACTGAAAAATTATTCCTTGTTTTTATTTATTTGTTGTATTCATTCGACAATGTTATATTCTTTTAAAAGCATATAGGCGGACAATGGATGGGGTTTTTTGCTTAAGTTTTTTTAATGTGTTACATGGTTTCCACAAGTAAGAATACATTCTTAATCAAAATGCGTCATCTTTTCAGTTGATCACAGACCAGTGTAGTGATAAGAAGTGTTTCGGCTGGTTTAAAAAGAAAAAGAAAACAAAACAGACAAAAAATAGTATAAGTGCGCGGTTGGGCGAAGGAATCGCAGAACCAAATTTGGGGTAGTGGGTAGCGTGCCGAGCTCGTAATCTGAAGGTCGGCAGTTCCAGTCCCAAGTCGGAAAAATCTATTTTACTCGTTTTTTTTTTTCGTGCTACTTCTGCGACTAACAGCAGTAGCACCAGTTGCGTGAAGACATGTCGGGAGACGGCGGGGGAAGACCCGTTCGTCAGACGGAATCGGATGATTTATCATTATTATCATCATTTCGCAACACCATTTAATTAAGCGCCCCTCCCTCACTACTTCGACTGAAAAGCTGTAGGTCGAGGCGAGGAAAGGGGCGCCATCACCAACACCATCAACATCAACGAGGAAGAGCGTAGCGAACTTGAACAGAAAGAACGCTCCCTACGCGCCCAGCTGCAGGCCGTAATCGAAAAAATGAAAGAGCTAAAAAAGAAGGAGCAGGTAACAGCCGCCCTCCAGCAAAAGCAGCAACAACAACAGCAGCCGCAGAAGAAGCAGCAGCAACAACAACAGCCACAACAGCAGAAACAAAAGCAACAACAACAACCACAACAACAGAAACAGCAGCAACAAAAGCTGAAGCTAGAGAAGTAGCAACAACAACAACTGCAGCAGCAACAACAACCGCAGCAGCAGAAACAGCAGAAATAACAACCGCAGCAGCAACAACAACAGCCGCAGCAGAAACAGCAGCAGCAACAACAACCGCAGAAGCAGAAGCAGAAGCAGCAGCAACAACAACAGCCGCAACAACAGAAGCAGCAACAGCGCCCTAAAAAGGAGAAGATACCACCCATCTTTACCTATACCACAGTCCTGCGAGAGACCATCGATCTCTGTAAGTATGCTATTGGTGTAGGTAATTTTCAAGTTAAATGTTTAGGCCAAAAACGCTATGCTATTCAGTGCAAGACACTGGAACAGCATAAGCGGATTAAAAGCCTATTGAAAGAGTCTACGACGGAGTTTTTCTCCTTCACTCCTCAAAGGCGTGGAGTCAATCACAGATCCCGAGGAAATGCTCTCAGAGCTCAAAGAGTTCGAGAGTGACGACCTCAAATTCGTGGGGGTTCTCCACGGTAAGCTCCCGAAGGGAGAAGCGAGTAATACCCTTCTTCTTGGTACAGCTCACACCCAGCAGCAAGCTGGAGAGGCTAAGGACTATTACTTCCTTAGCATCCCAGACTGTCACATGGAAAAAATTAAAGAGGAGCGGAAACATTTTGCAATGTATCCGCTGCCAAAGATTCGGGCACGCCGCGTCGAACTGCGAAATGCAGCCTCGATGCGTTAAGTGCGCAAAGAACCACAGAAACGAGGAATGCGACCTTGGGAAAGACAAGGTAGCGGGCAGAGAGCAGCTCGAGTGTGTCTTGTGTAGGAACCGAGAACACCCTGCAAACTATCGGGGATGTCCTAAGTTCCAGGTCATCAAGAAAGAAAACCTGGCCCGTAAGCAGAAGGTCGAGGAGAAGCGTCCCTCGGGTCGCTTCCAAACACCAGCCGTCACACCCAAGTTGACCTACGCCCAAATGGCGGCAGGTTCGGGAAAGACGATACAAAAGCCCATGGCTGTTCCTAAAGCCCCAGTGCCTGTCTCTAAGGCACCTGTGGCCGAGGTGGATGTCTGTTCGATCTTGCTCGCAATCCAAGGGCAGATTGGGCAGCATCAACAACAGATCCTGGAGACGGCGAACCGAGTAGATAGTATCTGCTCGCTACTGCCGGGCCTAGCGCACCTAAGGTCATGATGGGTACGCTGGTAGAGAGGCCCTTGAAGATCCTGTCGGTGAATGTCAATTCACTGATAAGGATCGAGCGACGAGCCGAACTCTTTAACCTGTTGCAGGACGAAAGCCCCGATGTACTCCTGGTTAGCGAAACAAAGCTAAACCAGAAGCACAAAATCCGGCACAGTTCTTATAAAATAATTAGAAGAGACAGACCCAACGCTTCTCAAGGCGGGGGAGTTGCGATCTTCATAAAAAATAATATAAAACATAAAATTATATATAGCGGTGAACTGCGGAGTTCCGTGCAGGGACGGGTTAAGAATATCCCTGCAGCGATACCTCTCGCTTGTCGTAAAAGGCGACTAAAACAAAGGTAAACAAAAATCACATCTAGGCAATTTAGAAAACACCAAGGTGAGCCTAGGGACACATATACCACCATTAAACTGCCCTACAAGTGTACATGCAAATCAGTGGGTTGACACGACTGGCGATCACTGGTGTTGTAAGAGTAAGATCAAACAAAAAAAAAATCTGGAGCATGCCCGTGTCACAAAAAAAAGGCAGGCCGAAAAACAATTAGTGCAAAAAAATGCAAAAACATCAGCATTTGATTGGCCGCAGCGATGAAGTAATCCCAAACCGGGAAGCCTGCCGCTACTTTCTGAGGTCAAACCGGCAGACCCCACAAGCGGACCAGTAGGAATGCAGTTAAGTGGGAAGGTTATGGTCCTACGGAAAAGGAAAGAAGAAGAAGAAGAAGCGGTGAAGTGCGGAGGTTCCAGGTGCTAGAAGTCTGCATTGTGTGCATTCCTCTCCGTAATGGACAAAAAATGTACATTTTAGCGGCCTATGCACCTGAAGCACCTCAACCCAATATTTTTATCGCAGAGCTCGAGACACTCTTTCGTTCTCTGCGCTTAAACTCGGTAGAAAACTTGTGGCCAGAAACTATTCTGGCCGGCGATTTAAACGCCAAACATAGTGATTGGGGAAATAACATTCCCAACACTAGGGGGAGCCTACTAAGCCATTGGTGGGTTCTTCGCAACATTGAATATAGAGTCAAGTTGCTCGCAACGGATAGTCCGTCGTTTCCTAGGAGCGGCTCCTATCTGAATCTCATGCTGATAGACTCTCGACTGAGACTGGCAGACACGAACGAATGGTCTATTAACTGTCTACGGACCATTGTATACGACAGTGACCATTGCGGACTATGTGCAGTACCTGACGAGTTCGCGAAATGGCAGAGTACGTCCCTATGCACCCTTACGATTACAGTAGGGCGCGCTGGCCACGCTTCGCCAATTCCCTGACGAGAGCGCTCACTTTGAGCGCCTCTATCCCACCGTCTAATAGGAACCTGCCAAACAACGAGATTGACAGGTACCTCAAACAAATGGACGATATCATTAAACAGACAATGAACAGTACGATACCACGCCGACGACAGCACGATACCACAAACGTATACCGAAACGCGACAATCGACGCACTGCACAGACAAAAAAGTAGACTCCTGACAAGACTCAAACTCTTGTATAGGCGGTTTACCGACAGACAAAACTCGGAGGTCAGGACACTGAAGTCACTGATTAAAAATCTCCAACAGTTGATCAGAGAGAATTACAGAATATCTGTAAGTTTGCATTGGAACAACAGAATTCGTGCTGTAAAATCCAACAGCGCGAGTATGTTCCCGCAGATAAATAAAATATTTCGGAGAAACAATCAGAATGACATTCAGGATCTAAAGCTTCCGAGAACGTCAGACAATGAACGTTTGTTACAAACAGTTAGCATCGATCCAGAGAACGCTATCCTGGATGACGACTTTTTCGTGATTGAGGATCATCAGGAGAAGGTGGCGCACAGTGGGAGCTGTCTTCCAGGAAGTGTACAAAGTGAATGATAGTATTCGCCCGAACCATGACCTGGAGAACAGAGTCCTGCTTCATCACTTCTACCTTAGAAATGATTTCGATCATTGGCGATCCGAGAATCTTGGTTATACCAGGTTCAGTAAAGATCTCATGGCAAACAATGCCATCGCCAGTGAGGGGGCTAATACCCTGTTCATTTCGACGGAAGATCTCCAGATGATCTTTCAGTCATTGAAAAAGAAAAAAATCCGCGGGTATCGACGGTATATCCAATGTTGTGCTTAGGCACCTTCCACCAGTGGCTGTAGAGAGGTACACCATCCTGTTCAACAATGCACTGAATAATGCATATTATCCAGTACACTGGAAGACAGCGGTGGTGCAACCAATCCCCAAGAGGGGTAAAGACACCTCTAACCCCGCAAATCTCCGGTCGATAAGTCTTCTTCCGAGTATCAGCAAGGTCTTCGAGAAGGTGGTCCATAGAGCCCTGTCTAAATGGGTTGAGGACAATAAAATCATCCTGGATAACCAATTCGGTTTCAGAGCGGGGCATGACACTATTCATGCCGCGTCGAAACTTGTATCGGATATCCAATGGAATAAATGCGATAACCAATGCACGGGTGCCTGTCTGATTGACTTGGAAAAAGCTTTCGACACAGTATGGCTAGAAGGTCTTTATTACAAGCTCAGTCGGCTGGGCATAAGCAAATCACTGCCATATATGATTTCTGACATGTTAACAGATAGAAAGTTCGTTGTGAAAATTGACAACGTAACTTCTACCCAAACATTTGAAATCAGAAACGGACTGCAACAGGGTACGGTCAATTCGCCGATCCATTTTAGCATTTACCTGAGTGATATACTTGTTTCTCTTCACCACTCAATAGCGTATGCGGACGACCTTATCGCGTACAGATCAGGTCCAACGATCGACGTCATTGTTACTATTTGCAGCGTGACTTCGAAAAAATTCAGCAGTATTGTGATGACTGGAAGTTGAAAATCAACTTCTGTTTCATAGGTTTAACCCTCACGTGTAGATATTTGAATTTTCATCTCTAAATATTTCTTTGGTTTTTTTAATAGATTTTAATGCAGCTTCGAATCAGTGACTAAATTTTTGTTTTATTGCTAATAATTATGAAAAAGTTACTGCGAGATTGTCGTTTCTTACTATTTTTTTAATTTTGTCTGTTTTTTGTCGTACATGGACAGTATCTACCCAGGTAGATATTCGTTGACGTTGCATGAAAACTATTTGGTTTCGATACGAAAATAAAAACGTGCACCAAATAGAGCTACAAAGTATACAAACCCATGCACATACATACATACATTCGCAGCAAAATAATAAAATACTAAACGGTTTTTTGCTCAATTACTTTACAGTAGAAATAAACAATAAAAAAATAAACAATCAAAAAACAAATACCTGGCGAAGTAGAAAACCATAACAAAATAAAAACACCCAAAAATTTACTCACAATAATATAATACTTTTATTTACTCATAAAACATTTTTCACACTTTGTCTGAGAGACTATGTTCAGCGCATACAGGTTTTTTGCACCTAACACAGGCTTGACGCGTAGCACGTTTTTTTTTTCTTCAGCTGGTAGCACATAAAAAATCCACTCTTTTGCCGTAAACGACCGCTAGAGTCCCGATCTTCTGGGTCGTTAGGAATGAAATCTTCATCTGCAGGCTCGTTTGCATTTATTGAGTGACCCAACAAACATTCCATAGCGTTTTTTATTGTAAAAATGCATGTCACTCTGTGATTCTGAGCTCGACACCCGATGTGATTCTCTCACAATCTTTCAAGAAATTTAGGTCTTTGGCTACTCTTTACATCGGCCGTACTTTGAGAATTGTTTTTTGAAAAAATTATATAAGCCGCAAGCCCTGAAATGTCCAGCAAATTATAAAATATAGCCTGGGGCCATCTATTGGTTTTTCTTTTGACTCAACATTTTATCCATGACATCAACTCCCCCTTTAGTCTGATTGTAGTAGTGTATAATCTCTGGTTTCTGTTTGGGCCCGGAAACAGACTTATCACGATGAAAAGTGGAGAGCAAAACAACGGCTTTGTCTTTCTTGGGTACATAGGAGCACAACACAGCATTTTGACTGAACCCGAACTCAGAAGACAAAGGAACCCGGTTCTTCGACGGCTTGAACTCAAGAGCAGCGTTTGTTTTTTTTTATAGTTCCAACTATCGACAATTTCCAAGCAACTAATTCGCTTGCTAATGGGAGGGTTGTGAAAAAATTTTCCATAGTCACGTTTCGTCCAGTATTTTTGTATGGAACTACCAGTTGTTTTACTATTCGCTCACCTTGGTTTACATCTCTGGTGCTACCAATCTTCCCAGTGTAAATTTGCCCATTTAGTGGGTATGCTGTTGCGGAATCACAAGCCCACCAGAATTTGATTCCGTACTTGGCCGGCTTCGAAGGCATATATTGGGTAAACCTCGTGTGACCTCTATAGCGAAACAACTGCTCATCCACTGTCATCGATTCGTATGGTCTGAAGTTGTGCTTTAAATTTGCATTAATCATATCAAAAATATCACTTATGGCAGCAGCTTTGTCAGTGGCCATCCGAGTTGCTCGTTTTGCATCCGAATCAAACCGAATGAACCTCGAAATTGCCTTGAAGCGTTTCACCGACATTGTTGCTCGATAGATGGGAAGCGCTTTGCTTTTCCACAGCTCTTCCACTGCTTCATAGTTAGATCGGTGACAACCCATGACAAACAAAATACCCAGATAGGGGGAAAATTCCTGTTCGTGAATAGGTTTCCATTCTAAAGGAGTTTTCTCAGGGTGCTGTTCATTCCATTTATTAAAATCGCTAACATCCTTTTTGTTGGTGTGACGGCAAATTATATCCTGAATAGAAGGACTAATTATACAGAAGAAAGTGTCCACATCTGTAAGACTTTTAGTAACTGGATTCGGGCCCACAAATAGCGTGTCCCGGAAAATATTACGCGCCCCTTGACGTTGCAAATTTGGTGGATTTTTATACCACTTAGTACCATCCTTACCAGTCCAAAAACTACTTCCAATCTTAGCTCTACTTCTATCTGTTGATTTCTGTCTGGAGCACTTGCTTCTACAGGCAAAAAGTTGTCCTCAGGGTCAGCATATGTGTCACCTTCGTCTAATTCTGGTTCTGAATCGGAAGCAATTACTTCAAGAAGTCGCTCAAAATATGTTTTCTGATTGTCATAAGACAGCCTATTGAAAGAATCGTTACTACGATTTTATAAACCATGCTAGCATTTTTTTACCTAGAAACAGCTGCTGCTGAAAGGAATTCAAAATCACTTCCAATGTTCTCCATTTGCACAAAAAGTACGTGCTTTAGCAATCAACTACTCACTGAAAAAAATACTTCCAAATGAACCTATTCTACATACAACATTACAAATGAGTAAAAAAAGTTTGCATTGAGAAAATAACGGCTATCTGGAGAGATAATAAAGCAAGAAGCCAAGGAGGCAAAGAAAAACCTAACTCCGAAAGGCAACAGATGCACTCAAAACAAAACAAAAGAGCGAAAAAAAAACTTAACTTGAAAGAAAAACCGTTATCTGGAAAATAGGCACAAGTAGACGTAACAAAATAAAGAGAATGAGTGCAAAAGGCTAATATTGAAAGAAAAACTGTAACCAGCTGAAAAAAACTCATAGAGAATGCGTACGATTTTTTTGTATCTACCCTGGTAGATACTGTCCATGTGTGTACATTTAAATTTCCGTCCACGCGAAGGTTAATTAGTTTAAAGTAGGTTTAAGTTTTATATAAAGTATTTTAAAAAATGATCATATGCTAAGTTTTTTAATAAAAAAACATTTTTCTTAGCTTAAGTTAGTTATAATAATGTTTATAGTAAATTTATGTAGGCGTCGAAAGACATATGTATGTTTTAACTGTACTGTTTGTTTTAGAGTGTCCGCCTAGGGCCAGTAAGATAGTTACATTTGTTAAGATAGTTAAGCTAGTTTTAAGCATTTTTGACTAGGGTAAGATAGATATAAGATAATATGAAATAAAAAATGAATTTAAAACTAAAAAAAAAAAACTAACTGCGTCATCTTTTGGAAATATATTGTTATATACATAGTTGCGCGGGTAATCAGGAGCATATTTAACTTTAGCCTTTACTGTATCGCCTCCAAGAATCATTTTTAATGCTACACACGGATCCATTATAGATTCATTTCAAAGTATTATTCTACGATCAACACATTCCATAAGGGGAAATCCACAATACCTATTTAAAATAACCATTTGCCCGAAATTAATAAAATAATGAATAAATGTATCAATAGAAAAATATTTACCAGCATAATGTGCTGATAGTACACATAAAATGTTTTTCTTGGGCACCCGTTTATCAAATATCAATATCAATATCAATATCAAACTTTATGCCGGCGACGACGACAACCGGCACAGCGGGCAGCATGGTTACATGATCATGGCCGATCGGGCCGTTCGGGGTGCCGGTTGTCGTCGTCGTTCCATCTTTCGACTTCAAACTGAATAGAATCCTACCAAGGCCGAAATAGAGACGTGAATCGTAGATTTCAGGGTCTCGACAGAGCCGTTGTCCAATCCCACAACCAGGGTGAAGCCTTCTTTTTTCAGAGAGCCCTTTGCAGGAATAGACAATCCAGGCAATAGACAATAGACAATCCCACAACCAGGGTGAAGCCTTCTTTTTTCAGAGAGCCCTTTGTAGGAATAGACAATCCAGGCAATAGACAATCAAATGGCTCTGCGCACGTAATCGCGTCAGCACATCCAGCTTGTTTCGTGCGCGTTAATTTTGGGAGACTAACTACCTTTTAGGTAGCAGTTCCCTGAGGAGCTATTTTTGGCACCATGCTCCTGATCCAGGCAGATGTCTGCTGTGCGTAGTGTACCCACCAAAACAATAATAAACACTTCCTACACACTGCATAATACACATTATATAATAGTACCATGGAACACCAAAAAAGCTAAATACTGGACGGCATACGAAGAATTGTTGACACCACAAGAATACAGGCAGAAAGAATTGGAACATAAACATTACAATGTTCACTGCCCAAGTATTCCGTGAGATATTTATCATGAATGACGTATAGCAGAATTTATAATGTGTATTCTGATTTTATGGGAACACAATGCAGTGTAAGCAAAAGCACGCGACCTATTCGAGATCGATATGCATTCGAAATGCTAATAGGGGAAAGAGTATATAAAGACCGATAGATTGAAAATAAATTCAGATTCAATTTAACCATATTAAAATGTGTTTCTCCCTTTTTAGCAGACCTGTATGTCATTCGTGCCCTGCCCGTCGATTAAGCTAATCCTTCTTTGGCAGAACCCAATGGCATTCGTGCCCTGTCCGATTGCTTGAATTAAGAAAGATACCACATCCCCACCTTTTTCCTTGCATGTGAGGAACAGCTCACTATGAAGGTACCATTCGTCAGAGCAGACCTCTCAGCGTGAATACAGAAGCGGGTTGCTGAAGCTGCAGTATTCGATCCTTGCAGTGTTGGCAATTTGCGCTGGTCTTTCTGCTGTCGCTACCAGCTTTCCCAATGCTGACCTTTTCAGAGGAGGCGGCTGCCTCTTTGGAGCAGAGTAGTCTTTGGTTCTGTCTATCTTTAGGTTTTTACTTTGATCTTTGTTGATCGCCGCATCTACCTTTGGACTCCGATTACCCGCCACCACGTCGGAGGAGGAGACATCACGTACTCTCCCCCCAGCAAGGTTGTCCCCGTCGGTCGTCTTCCGTTTGCGAGGCGCTCTTGGAACAGCTCTGCCAGTTTGAAGGTTGTTGGGACCCAAAACCGCTTCACTTTCTGCAATCAGTTTGGCAACCTGGCACGCTCTTATTGGAGATTTATCGTCACCAATAAGAGGAGGAATGTTTGAGGCGCATGTCGAAAGTGCTGGCATGCTTGTGCCTCCTGCAGTAGCCTTTCCTAGCCGCCGATGCTTTCAGCGCTGCGCGCCGTCAAGAAGTGCGAGAGCCGCAGATAAGAGGGTCGGATGAGCTTTGGTAGGAGATACCTTCCCCGACCTATTCCTCTTAACTGCTTTCTCCAGACGTTTGTATTCTTCTTTCGTGCCTTCGGCTGTCAGCCTCTTTGCACGATTTTCGGACACGCCTCTTTCTCCTTCTTTTTGGCACTTAGCAGTGGTTCTGGGCTGCCGGAGGGTTGGGAATGAGCGGTGGATTCTCCAGAATTCATCATATTGCGGGTGCCACCTGGAGTACTTCCATGAAAACTCAAAATTGTTCGGGTCTAAGTTCGAGGTCACTGCCCTTATAAGCCCTTCCGCCACGGCAAGGCGCCCTAAGAGCGGAGGAGTAATACTTGATCATTTCTAAAAAAAATTGGACTTTTTTTAATCAAATTTTTAATTTGTCTGTAAAAGTAAACATCGCAAGGTTTCACTTTTATAATATAAGTAGACATTTTGACATCATCTTGGAAAATTTCATCATACATTTCGAATTTTGTTTGGCCTACCCAAGAATCGATGAGAAGAAGAAATTTTTCTGTGCCCACTGTTCATATCCTTCCGTTGGACAAACGCAAATTTACTTCCCACTTCTGATAAAGTTCTGTGGAAAGTAGATTGATATTGACATCCTAAAAAAAAAATAAGTAAAAAAAACAAAGTTTTTTTAAAGACATATTTTGAATATGATTTTTTGTTCATAATTGATAAATTATTAAACATACCTGTTTTGTCAATATTTTTTACGAAGTCAGCGTTGAAATTTGGTATCAAGTGCAAAGTTTGTATACAGAAGGTTTCTGCTGCAGCTAGCATATTTTCATTAGACATGATTTCTTCTTTGGATACATATTTTGCGCTGACGAATTCCATGTTTATGCTTGAAATTTATCTCCCAACGTTCTGAGGCTTTGAAATGGGAATCTTCGAATTGTGCAGCGCCCATAGCTGTAAATTTCTCCTTGTAACTTGTTAACAGTTTTGTTTATACAATAACTTCAAGAAAACGATCATAAGTCCATGAAACTATAGCATATTAATCTAAGATAGTTCCTCCTATCTTCCTTCCATTTTAAAAGATGTTTTTTTTTCAAGCGACTGCATCCATTTTTTTGTAAAGTTACCAAGCTCCATGTGGGGTGTGCCTCAGCAATGTTAATAACCTTTGTTTTATAGTATAATGAAATATTATCATTGGGTATGCTTTTTTATATTTGGGCTCGTATTCTTCAGGTGACGAATCATCATAAACCGTCTCAAAATTCACTTTTTGACACACTCCATTTGCATGAATTAATTCTTCATCACGAATAAATTTATTTTCATTCAATAATTCGAATGTCGTATTATACAGATTTTCGCCAATTAACATTGCATCCTCAGGTATAACAAACGAAGGCTTAGGTGCAATTAAATTGTTTTCGAAAAGAAGACCTTCATAATATACTACTGCATTTTTCAATAATACTTTTGACTTATCACTATACAAAGACGATTCAGAGATTGTATTTATACTTTCTTAGGAGCCAGGAAGTACTCCGCTTGTCGACATTTTGCCAAAATAAATCAATTTGAAATTATACATGACACAAATAAGAAAACACGTCCGTTCAGAACAAATCCAAAAACAAACTAACGAACTGTTCATTTCACAAACATTAAAATGCGGCTGATCCAAGGACGTTTCAGGTACTGACGTTCAAGAGACCCTTTTTCTATACTAGAGGCAAAAGACTACCTATGATCAGGTCATACAGATAAACTCCAAATCGAATGTTACGAATGTAAATTCTTCATATTATTTTTGATACTAACAATTTTTTTAATATTATTTTAACCACATACGAATTTTAAAATGTTTAGAGAGTTTCAATTCTTTAATTCGTTGTTCGATAATATAAATAAATTAAAAAAAAGGGGCATAACAGAATATTAAATTGTAACAATTTATTTTTTTTTATTTTGAACTTTTTTTGTTTTTTTTTTGTTACACTTTGGGATTTTTTCTCGACAATGGCTGAGTTTTGCGCCTTATAACTTAATGGTATAAGTACTCTTACTATTCGCAAAACATTATGGTCCAGCGATATGTGTGTCAATGGGCGCGGTATTTAAGACCTTTTCAGCTTCACACATCAAACTGTTAAGGCTATGTTCCTGTAAACTCTTGTTGAGCACGGCGAGATCCATTGCAATTAAAGTTTCAATTAAAAACTCATTCAATACTTTTCTTGAATGCTTAAGGAATGCGCCAGAACTATATACTTCACGACGTGCTTAATAATACACTGGTCAAAAATAATCAGTTGATCGAAAGTCTAATGTAGGAGATCACAGAACACAAAAAACAAAATGATATGAAAGACATTGTAATAGCAGATTTGCATATGAAAATTAACACATTGGAAGAAAATTAAATAGACAAAAATGTTGAAATTAAGAGCATTCCACTGAAAGCAGCCGATAGCGCAAATGACGCTGCGTATGCCATGGGTGATGTTTTGGGTATTGACGTAAAAGAAAATGACATCGAAGAAATATACATACATATATATATATACATATTAAAAATATTTCAGTGCGAACTTAAGTAAGAACTTAACTTCAGTAAGAACTTAAAAATGTGTATTTCTCACGCAAATAAACAAAAACCATATTCCTCGAGAAAGCAGAAAACAGAACTGTTAAGATTTATATTCTCACGCATTCTACTGCGTTGACACTAATTGTAAGTGTGCGAACGGTCATTACCAGGTCGCTCACGAATATCAGATTCCGAGCGACGGTACTGTCTGTTCCCACACTCGAATTCAATTCATTTGTGAAATTCGAGTGTTTACGATTTTGAATTTATTCGTGAGCACTCGAGTTCCGTTGCTAAAAATTAAAATTTGTCACATTAGTCTTAAGTGAACTATCGGTCAGAGTGGACTCAAAATAATAAACTGTGTTGTCGTGATTTTGTACAATTTTGTCCCTTATTATCGAACAAAAATTGGCGACCGTGACAGGACACTTTTGCTAACGTTTGGCAATACCTGTGAAAATAGTGCAGTGAGATAAAGATAAAAATAAAAAATGTCATCAATTGAAGAGTACGCAAGCCAACAAGAAAGGGTCGGTGAGGAACTCTGTCGACTGGCGCGCAACTATGGGAAGGATTTAGATCTGAGAAAGACTCCATTATACTTGGCTGAGCGCTTGACAGCGTTGGAAAATCTCTGGAAAGAATTTGATGACACTGATAGTAAGATTCGGGAAGAATTTCCTGCTGAACTGGAGCACCCGTACTTCAAGAAGGACTATTATGAAGCAGTGCGAAAGGTAACGGATCGCATGCGAAGCGATATCGAGCGGCGACTCACACCGCAATCGAAGGATCGGTCAACATTCGAGGAAGATCGGGAAGTATCTGGTGCAGCAAGTGATTCAACCACAATGGGCGAAGTCAAGCAGCAGGGTACTGTTTCCAAGCAGAAACATGCATTACCAACCGCTAACCCGCTTCCAACACAGTGTTTGACAGAAGGTCTAATGAAGCATAAGGATAGGTTCCAATTGCTGATGAACATCCTAAAAAGATCATTGGACAAGTGCGTAGTGGAGGCGGCGGAGGTGCGTACAGAGCATTTTTACCAAATAAAATTAAGAACCATTCAACAGGACTGGGATGAGATAACGTGTCTCTACAGAAAGGTTGAAGAGCAGTTAACCGTTGAAGAACTCGAGTGTTATTTCAGAACACAAGAGCGAGTGGAAGAAGTTCTACTAATCTTGTTTGAAGGTGGGGCTCATGCACATCGTCCACAGCAGACGGAAGCATCGGTTAATCCCACAATGAGACTACCAAAAATAGAACTCCCCAAGTTTGACGGCAGCTATCTTAACTGGCGCCAATTCTACGACCTGTTCAAGCAATTAATTCATGACCAGCCGATACCAGCCGCTCAAAAGCTATACTTTCTGAGAGCCAATGTTACTGGAGAGGCGCACAACCTTATCCAGCATTTCCAAGCTACCAACAGTAACTACGACATTGCTTGGAAAACCCTAGTGGAGCGATACGATAATAACAGGCTGTTGCTTACTGCTCAACTTAACCGGCTTCTTTCGCAACCCATAACAACTGGCACCGCAGCTAGCCTCAGAAAGTTACACGACACCACAAAGGAAAGTATGCAGGCGATTACTAGTTTGGGTTTCAACGTCAGCAGCTGGGACCCACTGGTGGTTCACTTAATGCTGCAGAGAATGGACAAAGACAGCAGAATGCTCTTCGAACAGTCTCTAAGTGACCCAAGGAGCAGCCCCTCCCTAGGAGAGTTCCTAAAATTCGTAGAGCTCAGATTCCAAACCCTGGAGGCCATCAGTAGACCAGACGAGGGCAGAAAGACGGCCACTGTTGCAACACGCCCAGATTGCATCAATTGCTACATGTGCAATTCAGGTAAGCACAAGATTTTCAGTTGCTCAAACTTTCTTAATCTTTCAGGTGAAGATCGTGAAAGGGCGGTGCGACGACTAGAGCTATGCAGGAACTGCCTGAAACCGGGCCACTTCTCCCAATCATGCCAGTCCCGAGGATGCCAAAATTGTGGCAGCAAACATAACACACTTCTTCATCAAAAGCAGCATCATCAGA
This sequence comes from Merodon equestris, assembly GCA_958301585.1. Lineage (NCBI taxonomy): Eukaryota > Metazoa > Arthropoda > Insecta > Diptera > Syrphidae > Merodon > Merodon equestris. The sequence goes on from OY284413.1 coordinate 97,018,350, forward strand.
AGACAAAATCCAACCGACAGCAAGAACTCACTCAGCAAGCAAGTCATCATCAACAAGTTCAAGAGTCAAGTCAGATGCGGCAACATCAACTCAACAAAAAGGATGACCAAGAACATCAGCCTGATAAGCCTAATAATGTTAAGGTTTATGCAAGTCAGTCGTCGAGCTATTCTGCCAATGCAGCAATAGGTCGCCAGCCGAGAAACCGTGAAGTTTATCTCGCCACAGCAATCGTCAATGTCATTTCTGCGTGTGGCTCCCGTACTCCTTGCTAGTACTATTAGATTCTGGCTCACAACTAAATTTCATAACGACAAGGTTTGCTGACGAGTTAGGCCATAGGAAGCGTCGAATGGATATACCAATCAGTGGTATAGGAGGTAGGGAATGCAAGGCTGAATACGTCACTAGTGTGACAATTGAATCCAGGACCTCATCATATAGGTCAATAATTGAGGCAAGCATCATGCCTCGTATCAGTGAATACCAACCTACCCAAGAAATAGACATAATGCATTGGAATTTACCGCCGCATGTGCAACTTGCGGATCCCATGTGTTTCAAGGCCCAACGCATTGATATGTTCTTGGGAGCAGAAGTATTTTTCGACTTGTTCATACCAGGAGATATCCAAATATCAAATAATCTACCAGTCCTACGCAACACGAAATTGGGTTGGATTGTGGCTGGAAGTGCCTCACCGACAAATACCCCAGCTCATTGTCACCTAGCGACAAGGCCCTCATTCGCATCACTGGACAGATTAGTGCGCAAGTTCTGGGAGACGGAATCGCATGACAACCCCACTAATGTCCTAAGTGAAGAGGAACACCAATGCGAGAGACATTTCACAACGCATACTAAGATCTTACCAGGTGGATGGTTTTCAGTAAGATTGCCTTTCAAACGTGAACCAGATCTCCTTCATTGGGGAATCATGGGAGTCAGCAAAAAGGCGATTCTTCTCCTTAGAGAAAAGATTGGAAAAATGCGCTATTGAAAGAATCATATGTAAGGTTCATGGATGAGTACGAATCTTTGGGTCATATGAGCCCAGTATCTGCCGATGAAATTCCAAAAACACACTACTTTATCCCTCATCATTGTATTGTCAAGCCAGAAAGCTCGTCCACCAAGCTTGGAGTGGTGTTTGATGCATCTGCCAAAAGCACTTCCGGGCACTCGCTCAATGATTTATTAATGGTTGGTCCTGTTAGAATTTAAGCTATAAGCACGGGAATGTAAAACACGTTTGATTCGTTTGAAGGACGGCTAAAGAGTAATCTTTATTTTAACATGTACATATAGATATAATAGTACAATATAATATACAAGTACATAAGTAGGGATCAGTTTTCATTCTATTACATTCTAAGGCTGAATTCACATTTATGATGTTATAATTGTTCATTTATAACACCTTCCCTGAATAATTATTACATTAACTTAAATTTCAAATTCATTAATAATATTACACCTTACATTTTAATCCAACTAAGCCAGATTGACCAAAACCCTTAACATTAAAAATTCATAATGTATAAAATTAATAAAATTCAAAATTCAAAGGATACAAATATTCAGATGGAATAACAAGGAGCAGTAATTGATTACATTAGGCCGAATTCATTTGTGAAAAAGGAAATTTTATTAGCAACAATTGGCTTTGTCAAAATATCAGCTAACATTTTATCCGTATCAATATAGGCAAGTTTTATTTCACCATTTTCTAATTTTTGGCGAATGAATTTCACCTTGATATCAACATGTTTAGTTCTTGGAGAATATGAACCATTATTTGCTATATGAATTGCACTTTTGTTGTCGCAATACAACATGGTAGATACTGCCCCTTTGATCAGTAATTCTTGCTCCATATGTCTCAGCCAGATGAGCTCCTGAGTTGCGGATACTAAAGACATAAACTCCGCTTCTGTAGACGAAAGTGCTACTGTGCGTTGACGTTTTGTGCACCATGAAATCGGAGCCCCTTGAAAGATGAACACATATCCGGTCGTTGAACGTCGATGGTCAAGATCGCCAGCCCAGTCTGCATCACAGAACCCTCGTATATCACTGTTATCTCGACGAATCGTCAGAGCCTTGTTTATTGTCCCGTTCAGATATCTCATGATACGTTTAACAGCAGCCCAATGTGCCTTTCCTGGGTTGGAGCTGAATCTACTCAACATATTAACTGCAAAGCAGATATCAGGTCGTGTAATTTGAGCAGCAAATAGCAGACATCCAACAGCTTGCATATATGGAATATTAGACATCCCTTTCACTTCCACAGTATTTGTTGGTGACATATCCGAAGTAAGTTTTTGATTTGGATCCAATGGCACGAGAACAGGGTTGCAATCGTCCATTGAAAACCTTTTAAGAACATCTTTAATATATTGAGTTTGATCAACTTTGGTAATACCTTTCTGGATATTACGCTGAATGCGTAGACCCAAAATGGACTTGGCCTCGGTCAAATCTTTCATTTGAAAATGCTGCGACAGTTCTCTTTTCAAGTTATTAATTATCTCGGTGTCGTTGCCAAAAACCAAGACATCATCGACATAAATAGCTACGTATAACATTTTTTTTCACATACCTGGTAATATACGCATTGATCAACCTCACTTCGCTTTAAGCCGAACTTCAGCAAAACAGAATTTAATTTCATATTCCAGACTCGACTTGCCAGAGCCGTCGACAAACCTTGCCAGAGCCGTCGTTAAATTCTTCCGGTTGACTCATGTAGATTTTCTCTTGAAGTTCGCCATTAAGGAATGCAGTGACTGCATCAAGTTGATGTATCATCAAATTGTGTTTCGTTGCAAGGCCTAAAAGAAAACGTATTGATGTGTACCTCACAACCGGCGAAAAAGTTTCTTCATAATCGATCCCTTTCTGCTGACTGAATCCTCTTACAACCAGACGGGCCTTTCGTCGCATTAGACTGATTTGCATCAGTTTTTGTTTTGAAAACCCACCTTGAGCTGATCGGTTTCTTTCCTTCGGGTAAGGTAGTCAGGATCCATGTACCGTTGGGTAGGAGAGATGCCATTTCTTCTTTCATTGCTTCTTTCCATTCTGCAGCAAAAGCAGATGATAAAGCTTCTTGAACTGTTTTCGGATCTTCTGATACAAAATCCAAAGCACAGAAATTGTAATTGATTGGTGGTTTGGTAGACAACCGCTTAGAACGGCGAACACCATCATCAGCAATCGTATTTGAGTTCACATCATCAAACACATCGTCATCTACTTCATCGCTTCCAATATCAGCAGTGGTGGCAGCATCAGTGAACACATCATCAGATGACCTATTGCGTTCATCATCGTTGTTGTTGTCGAAGCTATCGTTTGGCGATTCATTCTCATCCGCTTTCTCCTCTGAATCGACAATTGATAAGGGAGACAAAATATCAACTATTGGCGAAGACAACGGTTTAACATTTAGTGTACAATCACATGATTCTTGCGGCTTCGTCTCAATGAAAACAACATCACAGTCCAACCAGATCTATTTTCCATTATAACTAACTTTCGATCACATAGGTATGTTTTTACTGGAGACATAAGCAAGATGTACCGACAAATATTAGTAGATTCTAAGGATAGAAGGATGCAATTAATCTTGTGGAGATCACAACATGACCACCCATTGCAAACATATCAGCTTAATACTGTAACGTATGGCACAGTATCCGCATCATATCTAGCTACGAAATGTTTGATGAAGTTGGCAGATGATAACAAAGGTGAATACCCCCGTGCTGCCGAGGCATTAAAATCGTGTTTTTACGTGGATGATTGCCTTACGGGCGCAGAGAGTGTAGAAGATGCCGAAAAATTGTTGACTGAAATCCGTCATCTTTTGAAACTGGGAGGCTTCGAGTTAAGAAAGTTTTGCGCCAACCACCCCAGAATACTAGAAAAAATCCCGGAAGAACGTGATTAAAACGTTGGGACTAATTTGGGACCCGTCCTCCTATGCATTTAAGTTTAAGTTTGATTATGAGAGAGTGTACGGACCTGTGTGCAAACGAACTGTACTCGCCGATCTTGCCCGGTTATTTGATCCGTTGGGATTACTTGGACCCGCAATAGTCCTCGGGAAGCTTTTTCTGCAAGAACTTTGGACAACAAGTTATCCTGGGATGATCAACTTCCGGAAGAGCAAGCTAATAAATGGCATAAGTACCTGAAAGAATTCTCCACGTTGAACGAGCTAAGCATCCCACGATATGCTTCCCGTCCTTGCAGCGATATTGAACTGCACGCATTTTCGGACAGTAGCCTGAGTGCCTTTGGGGCATGCGTATATCTTAGATCTGTTGATGACAGTGGATGCATCTACTCACAGTTGCTATGTTTGAAGTCGAGAATTGGGCCCCTCAAAGCAACATCCATAGCACGATTGGAATTGCAGGGCGCTGTGCTCATGGTGGAACTGGTAACAAGACTACTGCAATTGCTAACTGTTAAAATAAACAAAGTGCGCTATTACACCGACTCCACGACAGTACTAGCATGGATTAGATCACCTTCTTACACATGGGAGACCTACGTCGTAAATAGGGTGGCTAAAATCCAAGCAAACACGGATATACAACAATGGAACTACATAAAGGGAAGCGTCAATCCGGCTGATATGGTCTCTAGAGGGATGGGATTACAAACGCTTCTTAAAACGCCCGCCTGGTTCAATGGTCCTGACTTTCTTTCCGAAGATGAGAGTTTATGGGAAGCAATGCAGCATGTTATTCCAGAAGATGTTCCAGAACGTCGTAAGAAGAAGTCCGTTTTAGCAGCGACAACAGTTAGCAACGAAATATTGGTTGAAGAAGTTAATCATAAAAATTCCTTTTTTACATTACAAAAGATATTTGCATACTCTTTTCGATTTTATAGTAATTGCAGAAAGAACAAGTCACTGAGAAATATAGGACAGTTAACAGTGGACGAACTTCATCGTGGGACTAATTTTATTTGGGTATGCGTGCAAAGAAGAGAATTTCCGGATGACTATCGCTCTTTGCAGATGAATGCAAATGTGCATAAAGGTTCCAACATAGCGTCGTTGTCGCCATTCTTGGATGAAAAAACTAAACTAATTAGAGTGGGTGGAAGGTTAAAAAATTCATCTATTGTAGTTGATGCCAAACATCAGATCTTGCTACCGAAAAATAATTGCATAACAAAACTACTTCCAGCATATTTGCATCAATCACACATGCACGCAGCACCTCGAGCATTGATTGCAATTTCAAGGCAGAAATATTGGATTCTAAGTGTAGGAAGAATGGCGCGACAAATAGCCTCCAGTTGCATAAAATGCTTTCGTTCAAATCCCAGGCCTGTCGCACAAATGATGGGCAACTTGCCGAAGGAGAGAGTCACTCCCTCTCGCCACTTTTATTACTGTGGAGTGGATTTATGTGGTCCTATAAAAACGCACTATAAGGTCAGAGGTAAGACTCCTACAAAGTCATACCTAGCGATGTTTGTATGCTTTTCGACAAAGGCAGTTCACATAGAAGTGGTGGGCGATCTCTCTGCGGAGGCATTTATCCACGCTTTGAAAAGATTTGTCGGTAGAAGAGGTATATGCCATACCATATTTTGTGACAACGCCTCCAATTTTGTGGGCGCAAAAGCCGAACTTATAGACTTAAAAAAAGTGAATCCGAAAGCCACCAAACGGCTGTCAATCGTATGTGTTTGGAAAATGGTATAAATTGGAAATATATTCCGCCGCGTGCACCGCATTTTGGAGGACTTTGGGAGGCTGCAGTTAAGTCCGCAAAGAGTCTTTTAATACGCTTTCTTCGTGAAACATCATTGACATACGAGGAGTTGCTAACAGTGGTTATACAAACAGAAGCGATTTTAAATTCACGCCTTCTCACGCCAATCACATCTGATCCAAATGACTTAGAGGCATTGACACCTGGGCATTTCCTAATCGGAGAACCACTTACAACATTGCCCGAGCCAAACGTTTTGGACAGCAACATTAACAGTGTTAAAAAATTCAGTCAAATACAACACATCCAACAGCATTTCTGGAAAAGATGGTCATGTGAATACTTACATCTCCTACAACAAAGATCGAAATGGACCCAGCCATCACCCAATTTGGTGCCTGGAACGTTGGTGGTACTCAAGGAAGCAAATGTTCCGCCTATGAAATGGAAACTAGGACGTATAGAGGAGGTTATAAAGGGTAATGATGATTTAATTGGGGTGGCCACCGTCAAAACGCAAAACGGCATCTTTAAACGAGCAATACACAACCTGTGCCCGCTACCTATACCAACAGAGACGAATACGGTAAATGGACCAGAAAACTTGAAAACTAACAGCCAAATCACTAAGGGTACTTTCCAAACTAATTGCCTTGGGAAACCAACGCCGAAACGCAAAAAAATTGTAACATCACTGTTGTCGATTGCTCTCATGGTGTGTTTAAGCTTCCCTTCCTCAATAGCTCAAAAAACAGACCGAGTAAAGATAAATCCACTAGATGAAATCCACAGGTTCACAGCCATAAATCACAACAACGAGATTCTGTACAACTACAATATGGGAGGTCAGGAAAGGACTCGAGTAGTAAGATCCCCTCTGGATATTGTGGGAAAAGTGACTAATAGCCTATTCGGGGTTCTTGATCAGGATGGTGCCAAGCATATTGAGAGTCAAATATACAAGGCCAAGCAAAACCAGCAGCATCTGATGGAACTCATCCAAAAACAAAGTTCCATCGCCGATTCTACGTCAAATCTTCTAAAGCGTAGTGTAATTCAAATTAATCAGCAATCTCAGGCTCTAAATGCCTACTTGGCCAAAATCGCAAACGCAATTCAAGAAAAACAGGTGGAAAATTATGTGAAACAAAATATCGCCTCTCTAACTTCATACTTGATCCTGGCAATTTCAAATCTCGAAAAGATTCAAGAACTACTCTTAGATGTACTTTTAGATTTGAATCATGCAAGGATTAATCCTCAAATAATAACACCTTAATAATAACTTACCGAACAGATCATGCTAATAAAGGCACATCTACCGCCTACACTAACACCAGCGAAGGGATCAACAATGGACCTGTACAAAATGGCCTCGGTGAAGGGACGAATTCTTTTTGCTCTCCGAATTCGAATTAAGTTTGTGCAAGGAATTATCGTCGCAACATTTTCTCTGTAAAAAAGTACATCCCACTTACACCAAACAAGCTGCCACGAGCAGCTGCGAAATAGCACTGTTGAATCATAAGAACAATGCCCTTCACGAGTGCACGTTAAAAAAAATCCCCGATGGAGATTACTGGAAGGCATTGAAGGGTTCTAATCGGTGGATATTCTCTACAAGATCTCGGGTAACAGGCCATCTAATATGCAACGAAATCACGGAAGGTCTAACGGTGGTCGGAAATGGCTTGCTTGAATTTAAGGAACCTTGTATGCTCAAAATGCCAACCATGTCTATCAGGGGAATATTGGAGTACAATAATACTGTCACCATCAAAAACTCATTCATTCCAAACACCAACATAAGCACTTGGATCCTAAAGCCTTCAAAACCAAGTACCAGTGACCTCCCGCAGATACATGACATTGATGAAGTGGAATTTGTAAAATTAAAGGATCAAATCAACACAGTAATACAGCAGTCCGAGGAACTACCGGAAAAAATTAACTGGCATGACTATCATCACAACGGATTAGGCTATCTATTACTGGCTGGCATGATTGGGGCGGTGGTCATATATTGCTGTCATCGACAACGGAAGCCTAAGCCGGCTCCCAGATCCTCTCGTTTTCAAGTGAATGTCTAAGTCACTATTTTCATTTTTTTTTTCTCTCTCTCTTTTCTTATTGCTATGATTGTTAATACATTAGTATCTTTCGTTAACACGTTTGTTTAACCTTCATTCAAAGAATATTTAGCCCAAGATAACAATAATAAAGGGTTTTGTTTTAAGTTAGAGGCTAAGAACCCTCTAAGGAGGGGAGTGTGTTAAGATTTATATTCTCACGCATTCTACTGCGTTGACACTAATTGTAAGTGTGCGAACGGTCATTACTAGGTCGCTCACGAATATCAGATTCCGAGCGACGGTACTGTCTGTTCCCATACTCGAATTCAATTCATTTGTGAAATTCGAGTGTTTACGAATTTGAATTTATTCGTGAGCACTCGAGTTCCGTTGCTAAAAATTAAAATTTGTCACATTAGTCTTAAGTGAACTATCGGTCAGAGTGGACTCAAAATAATAAACTGTGTTGTCGTGATTTTGTACAATTTTGTCCCTTATTATCGAACAAGAACATTAAACCATACCGAAATATGTGCAAAATTAAATAGAGAGAAAAACCGCATGTACAGTGGTCGAATAATTTATATACACAAACTATTGACAGTTGCTATGATTAGCAAAAACAAAAGCACGATCTGTGAATTGGAAATATGTATGGTTCAAGAATAATAAAATTCTAGCGAGAAAGGGTGACGAAATTCACTGAAATTCAGACTACAGCTGATGTCGATAAAATAGTTTAACGGACACATACGAGTAAATGAAATACACTTGCGATAAAATAATAGGAGACACCTGATGGAAAATGAAATGAATGACCTTTTTAGTTAGGTTTAGGTAGGTTTAAGGTTTATATAAATATATATAAAAAAACGATGATGTGCTAAGTTTTTTGAAAAAAAAAAAAATTTTAGCATAAGTTAATTATAATAATATTCATTGTAAGTTATTTATATAGTAGTCGAAAGGCATACGTAAAAATTATACAGTTTATTTTAGAGTGTCCGCCTAGGGCCAGTAAGATTCCTAAATTTGTAAGGATAGTTAAGCTAGTTTTAAGCATTTTTGTCTAGGATAAGACAGATCTAAGAAACTATAAATAAAAATGAATTACAAAAAAAAAAATTAACTTTAAAAATCTAACAATACAAGAGAACTTTAATAATAATATCTAAAAAATAAATGGATTGTTTTCGTTTTTTTTTTTTAAATATATGGTCATTGAGAAAGAACTATGACGCGCTTATGTTAAGTATACGTGACTTTATACAATCATTTGATACAAATATAAAAAAGGTAGAGAATAATCTGTATAAAAATTTAAGGTTTTAACAACGAATCATATAATCGATTAGAAGCAAAATGTGGAGAAATTACTGTATTTCTTAAGGATGATATTATTTATGACAAAATAGAAAACGAAGACCCCTGATATGAATGCATCGCTTTCAGTATTACATGCGGGATCTCTTCAGCTACATTAATATCAGTATATCAACCGCCTAATTCAATGGCTGAAAACACACCGGATAAAGCAAAACTTTTTTGATTCGTTAATCAAAAAAACCTTTTTTATTTGAACACACACCAAGCGAAACAGAATGTAACAAAACAAAACGTTTTGTTTTCTTGGTTCATTTGGTGTGTGTTGAAATAAAACAAAATGGAATTCACGACTTGCTTTTCAACATGTGGTCGAACTTAGACGATGAAGTTGTGCCAATCTTACATAAAGGGTGGACTATCTTGTGTTTTTTTTATATCATAAGTTATTTTGATACTGACAGCTGCTTCCCGCTCGAAATCTTGACTTTTATTTACTGAAATTGAAGACATGGATTTGGACGACCTCTGGTTCATGCAGGATGGCGCGCCATGCACGCAGCCCATGCCATACTCGATCTTTTGAACACCAAATTTCCAAATCGTGTTATCAGTCCATATTTGTTAAAATTCACGCACAGAGTAAACATAGAAGCTGTAAAGTGCAACGAAAGAAGAAAATAAAAACATCAAATCGAATCGAATCAAAATTTTGTTTAGCCAAAACAACAGGCCGGCTATCGACAACGAAACATTTTTTTCTGTTTTGCTTAGCTTTTTATTTTTCGTTTCATTTCGTGTGTTTTGCGCCATAAGAAAGTAGGCAATTATCGTCAACGGTTTTGTTTCATTCATTATGTGTTGCTCGTATACAATGGCATGTATTTTCGACAACCGTCACCGAAACACTTCCAGACAAAAACGTGTGTTTTGTTTCGTTTTATTTGGTGTATGCAGTCTCATAAGAAACAATGTTTTCTTGTTTCACGAAACAAAAAAACACGTTTTGCTTTATCCGGTGTGTTTTCAGACAAACTGTTACCGTTTCATATATGAACTCAGCAGTAATATTGACGTAGTTGCTAAGAAACAAGCATTAATAATAATAGACTACATGAATATAAATTTCAAAAATCACTGTTATCTCACACACACGATACTTTCAGACACACGACTGGACGTATATAAAAACTCCAAAGCATTGATAGATCACTGCCTGGTCCGTGTAAAACCTCATTTAATCAACCTTTATTAAATCAGCCGTCCTCGAACTAGATATATCTGACCACTATGGTTTATATATTGCAATAGTACTTGACCAGACCACCGTAAATAGAAAATGTATCGCATTCCCACTCTAGCATTTGCACAAAGTGTCGAAACTTTCAACTCGGATCAAATAAATGAATTCACTGAAGTAAACAACTTCTATAACAAATTTACAAATATTTTATCAATTTAATGTCAAAAGCAACAGTAACCAGAGACAAAAAAAAACTAGAAAAAACGAACAAAACTGGATAAATAAGGACCTTAGAGATCCATGTATAGAAAGAGACAGACTATACCGAAGATTCAAAAATAACCACAGATACGAGGACTATGAAAGACAATCCAAGCAATTTCGAAATGAACTGAATAAAATACTACAGAGAACAATTTCAAAAAGCGAATAAAGATTCTTAAGAAATATGGAAGATTGTTAATAAAATAATAGGTAAAAACACAACTAGCTTAGATGACATCCTATCTAAAAATTTCGCAAATGAAGAATCACCTGACAATCTGGCAAACACATTTGCGAAGAAATTTTCATCGGGTATTATCAAAACTGTGCTTAAATGTCAATATAAATCCTTTTCTGGGCCTATAAGTAGTGTGCAAAAATCAATATATATTGGACCGCGTAAGTAATTGAAAATATTTTTAATGGTCTTAAAGAAAATAAATCTGCAGGAATAGGTGGCATAAGATCAAAAGATCTGAAGAACAATGCAAGGACTCTTTGCAATGTATTGATGCATCTCAGCTTCGTCAGCTTCAAACATTGCACCTAAGGATTCAAAAAAATATTTACCCATCGAAGCTCGGCCAACACAAGGACTGGAGGCGAATAAGTGATGACATGAGACTTGTGAGTATAAAACAATTGCATAAGCTCGAGATTGTAGTGATAGTGGTGTTGCATATCAATAGTGGTGGTAATCAATAATTAGCACCGACTGTTGAGCAGAAGGACTGTAATATAAGTATAACCAAGAATAATTCCTATGCGGAAAATCTATGCAACAACACCAGTTGTGAATGAGAGATGATAAAAAAATGCTGACGAACGCATAACACTCGCAGTATAAGATCACTTCAAATTCATATTCTGTGTGTGTGTATCCAATGTAACATCTCAATGACATGGAAACTAATAAAATTACTGTGAACTACAACCAACGCGACAAATTCAGTCGAATCTCTCGAAGATAACCACCCCGGAGAGTAGTGAACATCTTCGACACAAACCATCCGCACCACGTCCAGGTTTCGTGACAAACATCATAAGAGCGTAAAGGCCTAACCATAATACACTTAAGTGGGCTTCAGATTATGTCAAACCGAGCGAAAAGCCCACTCAAGTTTGAAAGAAAAGCCAGGTAACCCATAATGAACTTTGGTAAGCTTAAACAAATTCCTAATGGACTGTCATTATATTCGATTTGTGTTGTGATGTGTTCCGTAATAGAAAATAAACTAAAACAATTAAAAAATCAAAACTAATGCATCATGCACTTGAAGGATTAGCTATGTTGTCAAAATAATTAATGTGTTAAAGAAAAAAGAAAAGAGATGGGCACTTATTTTCCTCGACCCAAAAAATAAGCAGTTCAATAAATATGTATTCCGAACTTTTCTTGCCTTCCATTTTGGTTTATTCTACACTTTTGTGTGACCTGTGAAAATTCCGAGAGGAGTGTCTTCTTTCAAGAAGAATTTGCTTAAGCCCACCTAAGTCAACGAAAACTTAACGAAACTGAAATGAATTGCATTGCGGTCACAGCATACGATTTGCATGTAAGAATACATTTCCGTACGCTGGCGTAAACCCAGGAGAGTCTATTATGGTTTGGCCTTAACTGTTGAACCATTTCTACCATTGTAATGTAGTCTATGTAAATGGTTTTCTGCAGATAAACCTGTAAGACTTTGCAGAAAAATCGAGTATATTAATAAAACTTCTAAAAATAAACAATAAAAAAAAACAAGTTCGTAAACCTTTCGCTGTCTAGATTTCTTGTTCATGTTCATTTTAGTCCTCGATCGGCCCCGACGAAGTTCATCGCGTTATCAGAATAAATGCGTACCGGTGTTCCCCTTCGGTTCATAAAATTCCGGGAACAAAGCAGTTAAGTGTCTGTTGATAGATCCCTAGTGATTTCGAGAAGAATTGTTAGGTATGCAAATAGCGCAAATCACCGCTTCTCACAACGTCCTCCAACTGCTACAGGAAATGGGCCCATATAGACAAGACCATGTAGTGAAGTGGTCTTACGTACGGCGTCAGCCTATTTTCAGGTAGCTGTCCCATGAGTGGATTAGCTGGTTTTGCATTTTTATTCTTGCACTTGTCTTGCAGCTTTTTGCTGCACGACGTACTGCTTCTCTAATATGTGGACTTCAGAATTTACATTGAAACAGCTGGTTTCTTGGTTCTGATGTTTCTAATTACGGTGGTATGATTCCACGATGAGATCAGTGACTCGATGATAATTCGAAAGTAATATCGGCCTACGGGTATTAGGCTCCAAGGCGAACGTTTCACTTATGCGGGCATCCAAACGAATGACGCCCGTATCATCTATACAAGGAGTCAACTTCAATAAGCTACTGCTGAGCTCCAGCTGTCCTTTCTCGACTTAAAAACGGTAATCATTGTTATAAGCCGTCATCTGAACGATGCGAACGATCGCTAGTTCTGCTCTTCCGAGTTCCGTCTTAAGACTTAAGGCAATCATGACTTAACCGAATGATGCAGGCCCCGACTATCTTCAGCCTCAGAACAGGAAAATTTACTGAAAATTTCACATCCTATGTTGTTGTGAAAAAACGTGAATTTCCAACGAAGTTCTTCCGTCGTACCTTCCCCTAGCTCGGCTTGTGCCCTTTTTGGCTCTACTTTTAACAAGAACTTCGGGCCACTTACCCAAAATGACTCTGGCTTTTTTTCTTTAACTCCCGTTCCAAAATCAGTTGGGTTCAGCGCGCCAAGCAGCCAAGCCAAAAAGGTCAAACATTGACATCATTATTTTCAAAACTTCTCGTTTGATAGGTTTTCTTGTTCCATTCAGCAACGTAGTATCAACCATTCGGAAAGCTAATACGAATTTCAGAGTATCCTGATCGGTGTCCCAGTGCATGCCAAGCAACTTCTGGTTATTTTGTGTATCGTCTTTGTTCATGTTGAGTACGGACGTTCCGGTTTCGCTATTGTTTAGTTTCGGTCTGACGAAAGCTGAATTCGACACAAATTTTTTAGCTCGAAGCCACCCTGCGCATGGATCCAAACGACATGCCACGTTACTCGGACTGCATCTTTGTTCTTTACTTGTTCTTTACTTTACCTACATGGTGGGTATTTTGACCCGAATGTCATAATTGTGAATTGTCGTCTATTGAAACTTAAGGGTCGGATCTCCATAGGAAGCGTTGCACCATTTGGTCCCCCTTTCGGATTCTAATCTGATGAAACATCTGGGCGGTATCGGCACAAACGGCTGCACGTTTCTGCCTAAATTTCATCAGCACTATCACCAACGGCTCACATAAATTCCGTTAAATTCCTTGCAAAACCCTCAAGCTGATGTTCGGAAATGCTGCGAAATTTCTCATCACGTTGAAACCTTTTCTCTAAATACGGCAATCTCTTCTTTGCCACCTCTCTGCTCTCCGGTAATACCACATCGTCCATTCTACATAGAAGCCCCTTTTTAAAACGACGGCACACTCGCACCGTAGTTGACTCAAGCAGTTTCCTCGCTCTCGCCATCTTAAAGGGTTCTATCCGTTTCTCGACGCTGCGTACCCCTAAACTCGCGTTGGTAGTATATTTCTCTACGAGTTCGTTAAAATCACTTTCCTCGGCCTTTCTTATGTTAGAAAAGAGTGCATGGTTGCGTCCGACTGCAGTGCTTCCGCCTACCGATCCATATATAACCCATCCGAGCTTTGTTCAAATAACGACTGGTCCCTTTCAGCTATTCGCAGCTGTAGTGAACAAACCACATTCAATTACTATACCACATACCAACAATGCGATAAGCCAACCCATCACCATTGCTATATTTCTTGATTTTTACACAATCGAGCTCGACCTATGTATGTTACTCATCGCTTTGCTTAGAAGTGACACTCTAGGCCACGCGCACTTAAAAACATAACATTTAGTGATATGCACACGCAGCGAAATCAAACGTAAACAAACCGAGTACGTTAACAAACCGCGTCGGGTGAATGAGTAAAATGTGGATGATGCGCTTGTTGCTTTTGAATTTCGTAGGGCTCTAGCAAATTAATATAAAATTAATATAAAAGGTAAGGTTTTAAAGGAAGGAACAGTAGTAAAGCACGGCATACCACGATTAACATTTTAATAAAATAATAAATGTGTAGTATTTTACTCTCCACAAGATACTCCACCCTCTGCTGGGGAAAGCACGGCATCTCAATCAAAACATTTGGTGGCAGCGGTGGGATCTACGAAAAAGGATTCCTCTGCCAAAATATACTAGTTCAAACTCAAGACGTTTCTGGGGTTATACAAAAGAAAGTCAAAAAAAAAAGGTGAAAATTGAAGTAAAAAAGAACTCCTAAGTGGACGCCTGAGGCAAAGTTTGGGCAGTGAAAAAAGACCAGGGGTCAATAGCTTTATTCCTGCTTTTGATGGCAACCCTGACTAACTATCCAATTTCATCGAGTGCGATAACACCCTCTTTTCTATATAAAAGAGGTTATTCCTTAGCATTGTAAGGACTCGGCCCCAAGGCTCTGCCTTTGAGCTGATGAAACACAAAGAACTGGCGACATGAAAGGATCTGGTAACTGAGCTGGAATCCAAGTTTCCGCACTTTGGCACGGAACCAGCTTCTGACAGCTAAACAAAACACCCAAGAAACAATCAAAGAATATGGTGACAGACTCTTTGTTATTTCTCGCGCTTGATTCAGCAACGTACGATAGTCCCAATGAAAAAGCCGTCCAAGATGTCCGTATCCAGGAAAACCACAGATCTGCTTTGCAAAAAGTCTAGTTTACAATTGCTAGTAAAAGCCCTCAATGCTAATCAATTAAAAGAGGCAACTCGAGTCATCTGTCAATAAAATAGGCCACATTTCGGCAACCTGTTATCGGAACGTCAAACGTCAAAAGATTTGCGCCGAAGCGCAGTGCAACCTGCAAATAACTCGATGCGGCTATTGCAACAAACCCCATCTCGCGGAAAATGAGCGCTTGCTCAATATGTCTCACTCAAGACAGAACCACTGGGCCTCTAAGTACTCCAACATTTTGGACCACCAGGTCCAACAAAACTTCAATTGTATATTAATAATATACATAAACTACCGCGAACATTTCTTAAAAATGAATCCCTTTGTCCCCACATTCCACTGCCATTATTTGTGGGCTAGAAAAAGTATTCAATGAATATCCGCTTCCTCAGAATATCAGAATGCAACTTATAATTACCTCTACGACGGTGGTCCGATAAGTAAGCCAAAAAAAAAAATAATAATATTTGGAGAAATGGCGATTTATTTTTCAATATAGTCTCCTTTTAGCTGGATACACTTGCCCCAGCGTGTATCCGACCAATTTGGCCATGGCGAGGGCGGAGGCGTGAGCCAATGCGTTATCATGGTGGAAGAGGACTTTTTTCTTCGCCAAGTGGGGCCGTTTTTTCTTCAATTCGGCACCGAATCGGCCCAATAATTTGGTATAGTACAGCCCTGGCACCTGGACGAGGCTCATCAAAAACCGACGTGCGACCACGTTGAAACTCGTTAAACCAATTTTTCATGGTCGCAATAGAAGGAGAAGAGTCCCAGTACACAGCACCCAAACGCTCTTTGATTTCGCTTCCAAAAACAAGAATCGAATCACCGACCGATATTGCTCTTTTTCCATTTTTATAAAATCCGCGGACACTCCCGCTTCCACACGCGGTCAAAACAAAACTACAAGTCCGATCCGGCTGAAATTTCGATAGTAGCCGTCTACTAGAATGTACTACACGATAGTAAGCTGCTCTTGCGATACTGGCACCATCTGGCGGTGAGGCTAGGTACTTATCGGACCACCCTCGTAAATCATATATAGAAGTTAACACCTTAGAAAAACGTCAAGAGGCCATACCTTCCGAGAAATGCCGAGTACCTACGGGTAATGCTGGAAAATATGATATTATTGCTAAACGGTGCGACCTAAGGCGGCCAAACACAAATCTAATCACCGCCAAATTCCAGCTTGTAATCGACGAGTTTAACCTAACAGATTTTTGTTTGTTATTATCTCCACAGTGTACCATAAGGACATTGGAGTAGAATCGAAATCAAAGTGGAAACCGACTTCTGACACCGCAACTCAAAATGGATCAGTAATCAAGCAAAAGTACTCCGCCAAAAGAAGGTGTAAACTAATTTTCCGTAAGCTTCAAAATTTGACGGATAACCTGAGGAAACCTTATTTGAAAGCCCAGCCAAGCGTAGTACTAATTTGAACAAACCTTAGGAGAAAATAAGACTGGGGTTATACAAAATCCGGCAGACAACGAAACTTAAACGAAAGAGATCTTAGCAGAGCATAAGACCGAGATCTACAATAACAAACAAGGGAAAATAAATAATCTTTTCATTACTTTAAATATATATAAATATGAGTTTAAAATTGTGCACAAATCACAAATCGCTCTTAGTCGCTTATGATTGGCGGATGGATAGGAGAGCAAAGTATTGGTAACCACCAAAAGTCAACCACAGGCTCTCAACGCGAACAGCGAAGCCCCTAACGTAGTTGTAAACACGAATATTCAATCCACTTCAAACTTGAATCTTATCGAAAAAAACGGATTCAATATTTTCAAACAATAAGGCCATATTCATTATGGACTTCCGCAAACAAATTATCATTATAATTTAGCCACTTTACCGATCCCTTTATAAAGTACCTTTGATCAGCAAATCTTGACCAACTGTCCACGAACTTCCTCAAATATTGGAAAGAAAAAGGGTTAAACTCATTAACAATTTCTTTGCCAACAAAATGAAATAAAAACGACAATACGCAATACTTTCAAATAAGAACATATGACCATATACATACACATTGATACACGAATAATACTAGACAAACCAGAAGACATAGCACGAATACTGCACGAAAACCACGAGTCCGCTTTCGGTGGGCACCAAGGAATAACACGCACTATAAAACGTATAAAACAAACATACTACTGGCCAACCATCACACGAGATACGACAGAGTACATCCAAAAATGCGAATCATGCCAGAAGAATAAGTCGTCCAGAAATACGAGAATACCTTTAAAATTGACAACCACAAGCAAAACACCTTTCGAGCGAATAGCTTTGGACATTGTGGGTCCACTACCTGTCAGTTACGACAACAATAAGTACATATTAAATTTCCAAGACGACCTAACAAAATTTAGCGAAACCATCGCAATACCCAATGCAGAAGCCAACACAATAGCTCGTGTGCTAATAGAAAGAATAGTTTGTCGATTCGGAATTCCGGATTCAATATTAACAGATCAAGGTACAAACTTCCTCAGTAACCTCTTCAAAGAAGTGTGTAAAATATTGAAAACGAAAAAGTTACAAACTTCCCCGTACCACCCTCAAACTAACGGCGCACTTGAACGCAGCCACAAGACATAAGCAGAATATTTGAGACACTATGTGAACCAGCACCCGCTCAATTGGGACACATGGCTCCCCAATTCCATGTTCGTTTACAACACGACCCCGCACACCAGCACGTCTTATAGCCCACACGAACTTTTGTATGGTTATCCCGCAAAAATACCCAGTTCACTCACCAGAAACCCCCAAATTTCGTACAATTATGACAACTACGCCGACGAACTTAAAGCTCGACTACAGCATGGCTATAAAATTGCCCGAGAACAACTGCATGTTAAAAAAACAAAAACGAAGCTAACTTACGACAAAAAAAGCAAAACAAAGCTATCTAACGTAGATGACAAAGTTCTGATGAAAAATCAGACAAGACGAAACAAGTTTTCTACTTTATGGGAAGGACCATATGTGATAATCAAAATTCTATTGGACGAAAACTTAGTAATACAAGTCGACAGTACAAGTATTTATAAGCTCATGCACAACAATAACTTACAACTTCTTCAAGAATAACACGATCCAAATAAAACCAATCCATAAATCTGGTCCACTAATACCCTCTCGCCCTCCACACTGTACACACAAAATTAGCCAAAAGATAACCACAACCATTTCAGATCATGTTACTTATCCTGACGCCTATCCTGCTCGCTTGAATGCTCGTCTCAATCAACCACGGTGCTCTCAAGATCGAACCCATAGACCCCAATCCAGGCTTATACTTTGAGGAAATAGCGCAGAACTTTATTATTATGAATGGAAACTTATTGTATATTACGACCTCGAACAGCTCACATAGGCCCGAGCTGACGTCATATAGTATGTAATCAAAATCAATAAATTATGCCGCCAATTCAAGGAACACGAAGATTTCGGGATAAAGTGTGATGGAGCAGTTGCTGAAATAAACAGCGTAATGATAGATATAGAACCAAAATACGAATTATTAAACCCTAACGACAGGAGCAAAAGAGCTCCACTCAATGTCGTAGGTACCATTAGCAAATCTTTATTAGGGACACTAAACGAGAACAACGCTAAATTCTATGACAGTCAAATCGAACTTTCCAAAATAAACACAAAGCACCTATTATCCTTCTTACAAAAATAGACGATGTTATTAGAAACTACTAAAATTATGTTTAGCAAATCTGAACAAGTTATAGAAAATCAAATGATAGCAATCAATTCGAAAATAGAAAAAATAACAGACACCCTGATTAATACCATCCACGATCAGAAGCTATTTCTCGAAATAGAATCATTAACCTCCGTTGTTACATTAACTATCATATGATATCAAAACACTCTCAATAACATATTAGACCTGATAAGCGACGTCGACGTCAACACGGTAGCCTCATCCAGATCAAATATTTAAAATCCGCTCTGACAACAATCAAACAAGATATTCCAAACGATATGCGACTGCCATTCGTCGCTAGTAATGAAAACATCCTTCATTAATACCAAACTTGTACTATAAGCGTAGATATTTGACAAGGAAAAATCATTTACGAACTCAAAATACCTCTCCCATTAATAGATAAGTTCCGTGTGTACAAGATTATACCTCTCCCAACCCGATATAATAACCAGTTCATATTTATACAGCCTCCAATTCAATACTTGCTTATCAATTATAGAAGAACGTTTTTCAGATTTAAGTAGTGAAAAATTAGCAAATTCCAAACTTTATATGAGAAATTTCTTTGCCCTTTGACACACCCCCTATTCAACACGGACACTAACAACCTACAATGTGAAACCCATATGTTAAAAGGCAAATATCTGTGAAATAAAACAAACAAAGCCCTCGACGGTATGGATCCAGCTCTCCCAACCAACCAAATGGTTATTTTCATCTCTAAGCAAATGCATAGTCGGCGTTACATTAATGTGAGGAAAATACAACACCTTAACGAATACTTTAAAAATAGAAATACGAAAAAACTAGAACTGCTAAAAACTGCAAAAGAATTCACGATACAGGTAGCTAATGTGAACTCCTCAATTCCTACCAACCCTTATGTCCCCCTTTTAACCATCTCACTTAATATCTCTAACAACTTGGCCAACTATTTATCCGACATAGCAGTCTTGAGATTCTCCAGCCAAAATGATTTGAAATTAATCTCACAAGGCATAGATGTCTTAAAAAACGACACAGACAAAAACAAAATCCACAAGGTCGCGAACAACACTGAACAGACTCCGCAAGTAGACAAAAAACTTGCGACTCCCGAATTAAGGTTGAGTTATTTAGCAGACGGTTAGGATTACAAAAGATACGCATACACATACAAAAAAAAATAAAAAAAATTAAAATAATAATAAAAAAAAAAAAAGTTTTTACCAATTAAGAAAAACATTTTTTATCAATAAATATATTTTTAACGTTCACAAAAAAATTATAAATATATCCTACCAAACATATCTTCTTGATTAGCATATATCGTCTATATAACGTTATAATGTAGTCTTGCCAATAACAAAAAGCAAAACAATTAAATATATGTACGTATATAATGTAAGTCATATCAATTTTAAAAATATTTTATATATAAAAACTAAACAAAACGAAATACATACATATATTCATCCTACCAAACATATATTCTTGTCCGCATATATTGTCTATACGAGTATAATGCAATACAATATAAGTCTTATCTATTAAAAAAAAATGAAACAAAACAAAACAATTAACTATAGTAATACTTTGTAGAACTTAGTTAATGACCTATAGTCAAATCTTAGCTGAAACTTTGTAAACTTCTCTTTTCAATCCATTTGTCAACCGCTTCAAGGCATAATTCCCTCCCTTTAAGGAGAGCGGGACTACATACCAACACCGCGATTAGCCAACCCATGACCATGATCAGCCAGTTTTCTACCGAATTGCGTTCAGCATTACGTTCAGTGCTATATTACTTGATTCTTACACAATCGAGCTAGATCTGCTCGCGATGTTGCTTATCGCTTTGCTAGCAGTGACAGTCTAAGCCACGCGCACTTAAAAACAAAACGTTTGGTGACATGCACACGCAGCGAAACCTGAGTCACGTGAATGGGTACAATACTGATGATGCGCTTGTGCTTTTGTATGATTGCACAATGCATTGCACTATGTATTCAAAGTAGCTGATTTATGGTTATGGGAAACGTGATAGAGGGGATATATTCCCTAGAAAAAATTAATAGAAAAGGAAAGGATTGAAGGGAAAGGATTGAAAGGAAAGGATTGAAAGGAAAGGATTGAAAGGAAAGGATTGAAAGGAAAGGATTGAAAGGAAAAGATTGAAAGGAAAGGATTGAAAGGAAAGTGCAGTAGTAAAGTACGGTATCTCACGGTTAACATTTAAATAAAATCATAGAAGCAAAGTGTTGTGTTTTTCTCTCTGTGAAATACTCTTCTCCCTAACATTGAAGGGGGAAGCACGGCATCTCACGCAAAACAAAGCGGTATTCCTGGCAACGCCTATGTGTGCATTATTGAGCCCAACAAGCAGCCCTAGGGTAGCAGCAGTATGATCAAGTATTGGTAACCTCTTCATATATCGATATTTCTTTTGTAATTCGCTTATATATGCTTATATGCTTATATGCCACTGTGTAGGTAGTCGAAGATCTTTGACAGTCCTGACATCCTTGAAACCTCTTGGCATTTGGTACAGTTCATGCTATAGTACGAACGTTAAATCCATCAAGGAATGCCTCGATGCCCCGCAAGACCTAGGCAGAGAAATAAAGTCAAACTCTGGTGGATGCCAGCTCACAAGGGCATTAAAGGCAACGAAATCTAGGAAAATTTCCAGCGAAAGGTACATAGGTGCCGAGACTTTCTGCGGAATCCCCAAGTCAAAGATTAATTTTCTCTAAGACAAGAGTCGATATCAGAATTCTGGTCAGCTTCCTTTCGGGACATTGTAGTCTGATATATCATCTTAACAAAATTAACCTCTCGTCTGAAACCGAGTGTTGGGTGTGTCAAGAGGACAAGGAAATTGCAGAGCACATACTATGCGGGTTTCCTACCCTCTGCCATCTTAGGAAGTGTATCTCTCTCAGAGAACTCATGACTCCTGAGGGGATCAGCCCAACTCCTACGAGGGACATCCTCAGCTTTATTTAGAAACAAGAGGAACTCCAAGTCTAATTGGCTAGCAGGCACAATAGGTGTAGTGTTCCATGCTATCTGTTAGTACTAGCCCACAAAACAAAACAAAAAAAAAAACCACTGTAGCTGTAGACTCTCCCTTGATTCCTTCAACACGATGCTATCCGCCAAGCTCCTGTTAATGAGAGAGACGTAGTTCGTCCACGAAGATATAGCAACTTCCTCACTTTCCGCCGTTTGTAAACAGCTTCACTGGCAATATTTTGAGAAGTATATTAGTTGACTTTGGATGGATAACCGAACTGATACATACGCGTTGTTGGTGTTGCGGAGCATCTTGCCTGCGTCTAACGTCGTCCTTCAAAGGATTTAAAAGACTATGGCCCGTCTATCTATCCTTATCCCTATCTACTATCCGTCCTTCAAAGGATTTAAAAGATTATAGATCATTGCACGGATGACGCTGTTTTAATTTCTTACACTTTCAGATATCAACTTAGATTATTTCTGCGCCCCTAACGGTGTTCGTGTGAAAAAATCTTGATCGACTTCCACTATTATTATCTGCTTGCGACGACTCGTGATTCGCAGATATGATACTCACGATGGTTACCGCAAGTCGTGCCCAATCCAGTTTTCTTTGAATTGGCAACTTCAGCAACTTCATGTGGGCTTGCAGAGGCAACCAGCCAGCCGTTATACAACGATTTAAAAAATGGCTTCCTTTACGATTGTCAACACAGAGCGCTGAGTTCAGTTCAAAGTTAATGACGAGATGACTCTTGGTAGGAGTGTGTTCAAAGAGTTCAGAATTGTGGATGAATGAAAAGTAGGAGTTATTAATTCAACTCTGATTAACGAATTTTATGACGACAATATCTTCAGAACGAAAATCGACCATACGTACAGCACCCGAAGAATTGCAGAAGGAAGATATAAAACCGCCAAATTCTACAACAACTATATGAAATATTTTTTCCCCCATTAATCCCGACGGTCCTGAATAAGCTGTTAAGTCGGCTATCACATGCGGCCTCACGACTCACGACTCACATAGGATTAAAAGAGAAAAGAGATGAGTGCGAATGAGATGGAGAATTTAATTCCGGGTGAGTCGCGGGCGAAATTCTTCACGACTCACATTGACGTTTCTCTTTCTCTTTGTTCGTTATTTTTCATTTCAATTTCATTTCTTTTCGTACTTTGTGGGGAATGGACGCAATCATGTCGGATGTTGCTTGCAGAAAATGCGTAGAGCTCTACTTTATCTCACGGAGACAACTTCAAAATGAAAAAAAAAGTAGGCGCTCGGCTCAAGGAATTTAAATTGAAAGAGGAGATGGAAAGTGAGTCGTGAGTCGTGAGGCCGCATGTGATAGCGCTCGCCTCACGGAATTTAAATTGAAAGAGGAGATTGGAAGTGAGTCGTGAGTCGTGAGGCCGCATGTGATAGCCGACTAACCAATCTTCTAAATATTCGCCATATTCCAGAAAGAAAAACATTAATAAAAAAAATATTTTGTTCACAAAACACCTTCTTAAAAATCAATGCCATGTATATACTGATGTTTATTGCTTATTCTTGCATAGTTCCTTTAATCTCAATTTTGAATTCTAAAAAATATCGTTGAAATATGGGTTCCTATAAATATCAATGGTAAATTAATACATTTGCAAAGCCTTGTAACAAAAATTTGTACATAACAATGAATTACTAAAATTCCTGCAAGCAAGACAAAGGACATCGCAGGATTATTATGTATTTTAAGGTTTGTTAACCATTACTTAAGTCAATAAAAATTAATGAATAAATAAAAAAATATTATTAAGATTATTACTATTATTATATTTATTGTTAATATTTTTAATGTTTCTTTACACATATCTATCTTAAAGGAATATTACAACATACATATTGCGGAGGCCTTAACCCATTACAAAATATACAATATGTATGTTTCCTAGCTAATATTTATAAACTTCCTGGTTATACGCTAGAGATTCTATGTCCACACAGAGCTGCTTGTACTCGTATACTAAACGTACTGAGCTTATAATGATTGGGAGAATTTGAAATTTAGCTTCCTTCCAGTTTCGTTTTATCTCGTCAGGGTTCTGCATATATATTGCGTTTCTCGCTATAGGTACGGCCGATGTTTACTGTTGCTGGCAGTGCGATATGGTTGCGATGACACGTTCTGAATACAATGATAAACGCTTTGGTCTCAGCATACAGACTGCCCTTTAAGAGCCATAGGTGTAATGTGAATTTATCAAAATTGGCGGCATTGGTGTACTCGTATGTATTTGATTATTGTAGGGTTTCTGGAGTCTATAAGACTTCTTCCACCTTCTTTCCTATCTTTCGCAGCATGATTTTGTGTGACGTAATTAATAAGCTGTGAGTATCGCTCTTATTTTTCGCTGCAAGGCTTGGAGTTCGGTTGTTGTCCACTTTATAACACCAAAGCTGTATTGCGTATGTATTCATGGCATTTATTAGGTGTTTACCACTTAAATTGGCTTTCGCAATTTCATTTAAACGTGCCTTTTACCACCGTTTTTTGAACGCAGTTGCTTTGGGCAGGTATTTATAGGTACTTATAGATATCTGTCATGTAAATTCCTGGTGTGCTTAGTATTTTGTTCTAGTATTACTTTGTCGATGGTTAGTTGCTCTTTGAAGCTGCACTCCGTCTGTTCCTCGCATAGGACGTTTTTTTCTGAAAGGTGGTAATATATTAGAAGATCGAGGCAACCTGCCATAATTTTATAAATTGTTGGCAGACATGTTTTTATTTTTTCGAAATATCTACGAATAAGCCTGCAGTGAGCTTTCTCGCATCAAGGCTGGAAAAAATATTGGAGCAAAAACGTAAAAGACCGTCTTCAGTAGATTTACCCCGCCTAAAACCAAATTGCACTGAGTTAAAAAAATGAGTTTTATTTAGAAAGGACACTATCCTCTCCTTAAGGATTATTTCAAAAACTTTATAAAAAAAACAGAAAGAAGAGCGATGGGCCTGTAATTGCCCATATCTTCCTTAGAACCTTTTTTGAACAAAGAAACAACGTCAGCGCACTTAAGTTTATCAGGAAAAACCCCGAAAAAGCTGCTGCGATTAAAAATAACAGCTAGAACATCAGCTACATAGTAACCAACGTGCTTTGCAATCTTGTTAGAAATGCCATCAAATCCACAAGCATTTAAATTCTTAAGGATCCAATTGCCCTTAACAATTCTAAGGAGGTTATAGGCTCAAACGCAAAACTATACCCCTGAACTGGCCCACAAGAGTTTGCAGAAAACGAACACAGGTTACAAATAGGTTGGTAATTTTGACTAGTCGAACTGCTCGCTATAGATGCAAAGTTATTGTTGAAGGCGTTTGCAATGACAAATTTATCTAAAACTACACAATCATTTAGAGAAATAGCATTAGGTATTTTGTTAGAAGAGCCCTGGTTCAGAATGCTTTTAACTACCTGCTATTCACTTTTTATATTCCCATTTGCAGACAAGGACTGTTCACGATAATAATTATCGCGGCAAATGGAAATATTTTTTTAAGTTCAGAGCATAACTTTTTGTATTTACTTTTCAAATGAAGATTATTAGGATTATATACATCTGCAAGTCTTTCATCACAATTTAAGCATTTCAGATTAGAATGGGATTCCGTGGCCCGATCGGAACAAGCCTTCAAAATCTGACCCAGCGTTTAATGAAAGATGAGACTCTTCTAATGGAAAAATCACATGATTCTCCTATAGACTAGGCACTGATTCATCACAACAAGAAAAAAAGTCCATAACAGATAAGAAGAAGCACTATTATTTATTCAACCTGAAGTTATTTGAAGTTAATGTAAGAAACGCGGGCATTGGTGGAAAGAATGCCGGACCCGACTAGCACAACAAAAGGACAACAACCTCGTCAGAGTTAATAGTTTACTTGGCAGACAGAAAAAGTACATGCTGATAGACTGATTCTGAAACATCAAGTCACATATGACAAAGAAGTGCGTTCAGCAGTTTCCGAACTGTTGGTGAACGTCGATATCCAGTTTGCCTCCTAAACATACAAAGCGTGTATGCACAAGGAATCGGCGATGTGAAAATCAAGTCAGATGTCTCCGGTAAGTTGCAGTTCCACACCCTTATAGATGTACTTTTTGTTCCCAGCGTTGGGTTCAACTTATTCAGCGTCTGTTCAGCTGACATGCATGGAGCGACTACGAGCTTCAAGAATGGTTGTGTGGAAGTTAAAAGAAACGGATAAACTTTTCTAATTGGACAGCGTTGTGAAGCTTCTCGTTTGTCTACATTTTGTGTAAGCATTTTTAAACCAGATTTTGCAAATGTTTCCCGGCAGTCCCGGCATTGAAATATGACACAAGCGCTTCGGGCATCTATGCGTCGACACAATCAAGCACTCAAAGCTACACAGACAACTCTGTATGGGTGAATCTGAAAAAGTCCTCTGCAAGGGATGTGCCTTGGGAAATTCTCATCGACAGGGCTTCCTGAAAAATGAAAAATCAAGAAAGAAGAGACCAGGCGGGTTAGTACATGCTGATCTCGGTGGACCAATGCGGATTCCTTCTCTAGGAGGCTCCAAGTATTTTCTGCTCACCAAAGACGATTTCTCAAAGTATACCCAAGTCTATTTCTTGCAAGAAAAATATGATACTGCATCCAAGTTCAACAAGTTCCTAACCAAAACACGCACTAGCTCCATCAATGTGAAGTCAGTTAGAACAGATAATGGTTCTGAGTTTTTGTGCAGGATGTTCAAAGATATTTAGGCATTTTGTTGATCATGAGATTTCAATCCCACACACTCCGGAACAAAACGGTTTTATCGAAAGGCCAAATCGTACAGTAGAAAGACTGCTCTTTCGATGCTTTTTGATTGTAGTGCCCCACAGCTTTTTTGAGCAGAAGCCATCAATACAGCGGTGCAGGTTCGAAATATTTGTCCCGTTCAATCGAACAATTGGAAATCCTCTTTTGAGTTATGGAAGAATGTACCTAGCTACAAGACTCTTTAGGCATTTGGATTCAGTGCATTCTATCATGTTCCAAAAGAATGTTGTAAAGGATTGGATTTATTTATTTTTATTTATATTTATTTATATATATAGATAATAATTTTGTACAATTAAGCTTACACTTATTAAATTTGTACAAACTAGGATTTATGTCACAGTTGTTACATTGTACATTGAAAAAAAAAAAAAAGAGGAAGAAGAAAGAAAAAAAAAACAATGAAATTAAAAATAAAAAATAAAATAAGAAAGAAAAAAAAACAAAAAAGAACAATATTGGAACGGGAAAGGATAGGTAGTGAAGGTGGAAGGAAAAGTACAGTCTGGATTTCACGTAATAACTAATATATTGTACATACATATGTACGTGCATTAAAAGTGTGTCTCACAATATTTAAAAATTTCTTTAGCGAAAGTGGCGGTTGTGTTCATGCGCTTAATGGAGATGGGTAGACAATTCCAAAGACGAATCGCATGGACAAAGAATTGTCGACTGGTTACAACATACTTATGTCTAGGTAAGATTATCTGTAATGTTCTTTGGGCACTCGCGAATCTAATTTTGTCGTAAAGATAATGCGGTTCTTTAGTGGTCAATATCTTATTAAATGCTAACAAGGTCCGATATTTTATTAATGCCATTAAGGAGCAACCCGAAATTTGTTTTGTGAAGTTGGAAATATGCTCAAATCTTTTTATGCCGAAAATAAATCTTGCACAGCTATTGTAGGCCACTTCCAGTTTTCGTTTAGACTCATAATCCATGTCAGCAAAAATCTCACACCCGTACAATATCGAAGGTAAAATATATGATTTTACTAGTTTTAGTTTTACATGTGTCGGTAGAAATTTTGTTGTTGGGCTTAGCCCCCGAAGCGCACCGTACACTTTTGAAACAACCCTGTTTACGTGTGTGTGCCAACTAAAACTTTGGTTAAAATATACCCCGAGGTTCTTAATCGTCTCTACATAATCAACGACCGAGTTATTGAGAAGTATAGGAGCGAGATCTTCCTTACGGCGACCCCTATTTATAGCAATAGCTTTTGTTTTTATTGGATTTAGGTTAAGCTCATTTACCAATGACCAATTATATATATTTAACAAGTCTTGATTTACATAGTCTACCGCTTGGTTTTTGTCAAGTTTTGGAAACATTTTATATACTTGTACATCGTCAGCGTATATGTGGTGCTCACAAAATGAAAAACATTTCGAAATGTCATTTATAAAACACGTAAACAAAAGCGGACCTAACACTGATCCCTGAGGTACACCGGACGGAACATGTAACATTGGTGAACATTGACTATCGTGGGAAACGAACTGAAACCGATTGGACAAATATGAGGACATGAGATTACATAAGGTGCTATCGAAATAAAACTGGGACTTAAGTTTTTCTAAGAGCATTGAATGATTGACACAATCAAAAGCTTCAGAAAAATCCAAAAAGACAACTATTCCCATTAGATCTTTATCTAAGCCAAGAGTAAGCATGCTGCATTCCTAGGTTACAACGGCGAACTAAATGCTGTCAAATTATAAAAAAAATTAAAAAATTAAAAACAGAGCGATAAATCAAATTTGTTGCAAAATCATTTCTTTTATTTATAATAGAGTGGCTCTAAGAGCATCACGAATTTTCGCGACTTATCTGTTGGATGGTTGTAGGTCTTCTTGCATATTGGATTAGTGGGTGAGATTGGTTGGTTGTTGGAGAAGGTCACTTTCATTCAACGGCACCTTCAAATCACAGCAAATGTTGTGCAGCGCAACACAAACATGAATTTAAAGAAACAAGCATAATCTTAACAATATTAACTGCGAAATTATTCCTACTTACATGTCATCTGCAAGCTCGTGATTTCTCAAACTCAGAAAACACACAAAAGAACAAAATAAAGTCACATCAAACGCACAAAACATATGAAAGTGATAGCTAAATAGCTGTCACCGGAAAACTGTCACAAAAATGTGACAATCACAGTGACTATCACCTTACACTATACCGAAACCGAGAATGTGATTGTCACTTATCACAATTCACCTTAGCCAATTCCGCTCCAGGTACCATTTCCGACGGATGATCCGCAAGAAGTTACTCCTAAAGATGCTGCCACTAACACTCAAGAAAGTGATTGCACTGCAGATGAACGTTATATACTGAGGAATAGAATCACATCCAATGTGTGTGGGCTAGTTGCAGCCAAAGGAAATCCAACTCATGATGAGGCTATATCGGGTAAGTAAAAATCTCAATGGCTAAAGGCTATGACTGAAGAGTTTAACTAAGTCCGAGAATCTGACACCTACGATGTACTTGCGGGGTGGTCGTGGTGCAATGGTAATCATCACCGACTGTTGAGCGGAAGGTCTGTAGTTCAAGTTAAGAACAATTCGTATACGGAAAAATTGTGCAACAGCATGAGTTGTGAATGAGAGGTGATAAAAAAATGCTGACGTGGGCATATGTTAATACTCGCAGAATAAGATCACTTAAAAATTCATATTCTGTGTGTGTATTTCCAATACAACCTGTGAACTACAACCAACGCGACTAATTCAATCGAATCTCTCAGAAAATCCTATGTAGGACAACTACTCCCGGAGAATAGCGGACAAACATTTTCGAAACCAACCATCAGCACCCCCCCCCCAGGTTGTGTGATAAACACTATAAGAGCGTTCACTCTTGAACCTGCACGAATCTTATTAAATAAACTTGAACGTCCAACCTGAATGAAGCCAATACAAAATAAGGGGGTTTTCAAACGGAAGATAAATTCTGACGGCTTGCCAAGTCGCTACAAGGCAAGACTTGTTGCACAAGAATGCCCTCAGAAACTCGGAATCGACTATAAAGAAACCTTCGTTCCAGTGGTAAGATTTTATCCTTTACGAGTTTTGTTCTTTATTGCAGCTCACAAGTAACTTCACATGAACAAAATTGATATACAAACTGTTTTCTTGCATGTTGAATTAAAAGATCAATTTTATGTGACTCCACTACCAGATATAGAAGATCACAATAAAATCTGGAAGTTGAAAAAGAGTTTGTATGGCCTTAAGCAAGCTCTACGAGTTTAGGGTGCAAAATTTAAAGAAACTTTCAGTAAGTTCAATCTTCAACAATTCCAAACGGACCCACGTGTACCGACATCGTGATTCTTGCGCTCTATATTGATGAGGGCCTTGCATTCTCATCGAGCAAAACCATCTTAGATAGTCTGATGCCACATCTGAATATTGATTACAAAATCAACGGGTTTGAAGCTTCTTATTTTCTCGGACTTCATGTCATCTCTATGGAACCAAAATTCATTATCAACCAAAAGTAATACTGCGAACGAGTTTTATGGCGCAGCATTGGAGTAGTTTGGAAGCCATCGGTAATCTAATGTACCTCGCTGTTGCCACTCCACCAGACATCGCCTACGTAGTGAATGTTCTCAGTCAATATCTAGACAATCCTTCTGCTGCACACGTAAGAGGCGTGAAAAGTATCTTAGAGGGACTATGGATTATAGAATCGAATACTCCAAAGTTACACATTTTGCGGAGTTAACTGCATACTGTGATTCTGACTTCGCCGATGATGTGAACGTTAAATAGTTCATGTGTTCTATGAAGCAGTGAAAAGAAGAAAACCGTGTCTTTATCTTCCACTGAGGCTGAATATATACCAGCTTGTTTTGCAGCGAAGGAAGCAAAGTGGTTGCGAACTTTTCTGAAGGAGCTTGGTGTTCTTTTGTTCATGAGCAGCATTAAATTAATTCAGAGTCCCGAATTCCATAAGAGAAGGAATGCCCATTTCCATCAAGCATCACTTCACACCACAGCTGCAAAATGAAAATCACATAAACATCAAATACATGTGAAAAATGAAACAGTATATTTCGACGTTGATTAGGTATAATAGTTTATTAAATAATCCAAATGCATGCAGAAATAAAGGAAAATAATTTAAGTTCCAATATGAATATGTTTAATAAGTTTTAATAAGTTTAATAAGTTTTAAGTTTTAAATTCACAGAAGATAATCCACGGCCACGTCGATCGGTCAGTGAAATCAGAGAGAACGATGGTGAGCTGTTCTTTTCCTTTTATAGTATTTTGGTGGTATAACACATAAGGTTGACATTGGAACAGAGTATGTTCCCAAACTCTATATCCCACTTACATACCTAGAAAAGAGCAGAGAGCAGAAATTCTTACAAAAGCATTGCCAGCTCCAAAATTTTCTAAACTTCGACCTGCTATTGGAATTGAATAGCACTGGACGTGTTCACAATTAGAGAAGGTGTTAAATAAAATGAAATCTTTTCTTTAAAACACTGTGAACGCATTCAATTCTCTCATTAATCGAATTCGAACATCATACCCTCTCTTTCGTGAATTTAAATTGGCTTGTTTCACCGAATGGTTAAGCTCATTCATGTCGGGTTCTTACATGCATAAAGTTATAGTCGAAACACAATGTGGCGTTCGGTCGGTCGCGCGTTGACAGATTGACTAGAAACAATGGTATCTTATGGGAAAACACATAATACGACTTCAAGCGTTTGATCGGCTTTTTATCGTAAATATCGTAAGCCCAACGTCAATGCGGAAGTATAGCTACTTTCTTCTTTGTCGTGCGATTTGATAGGTGACAATGGTTGTATAGGTTACTTCGTGTATTTGTATTTGTAAAAAAAGAAAAAAAAAAAGTACTGAATGTATGTATGGGTTGTCTGATGAAACATTGCTTGCATTCTGTCATATTTCCGATCTTTGAACCACCGAGCGTCTGAAGGCACATTTCGTTATAGAAATTCCTAGGTCGCGCGTTTGACATATATTTATCGTAAGTCGGTGCAAAGCCTGTTAAACGCGCGACCGCGCGAACGACATATTGTGTTTCTACTATTACAGTTAAGTTATAAAGTACCCCGCCGAGGAGAGAAATCGGGAAATGAACATTCGATTGCTTTGGTGTTATGGGGATCCGAACTCATCGTACTTCAGAAGTCAACATACTGCCCACTGTGGCATCGCGTTCGCTCTTCTTTTATTTATTCAACCATATTATACAAACCCTGTTTTGATCAAAAAATTTACAACAACAAGGTTTTCATTCAGATTGCTTTGTTCCTTTGGGATTTATTCCATTTTGTTTAAGATCATTGTGTTTCTCAACTTAAAATAACTAAAACTTGAATATTTCAAGTGCGTTTTCTTGATTCTAACACTGAGAAGAATTCTACCGACTGTGCCAATCAACTGTGCTACCAATTTTTTAAGTTATTGAACCAATTAATCTCCACGAGAATCAACTTTATTACTTGATACTCTTCATAAAACTTAATTGATCTAGCTCCCAATGCTAACTCCTAAACTATCCTAACATTTGCAGTATTGTCTTGCTGATTGATCGACATAGTCAACAACGTGAATAGAAATCCGTTAATGTAATATACTCGTACCAACCAAGTCCTTTAGTCTTTAGTTTAATTTGATCGATCCCAACTGATGAATAGGCATTTTTCCTTATTCATTAGCTCGAATAAGGCATCCAAAACCCCTCGGATATTGGGAAATAGCTTATTTAAGTACGGCATATGAATATGCAACTTGTTCTTGCGTTGAAACCTGACCCAGTAATGCCTCCTATTCTATTCCTGGGATAGTCCTTGTCTTTCAAGCTTAAATCATTCGTTTGTAGGTTTGAAGCAATTCGACTAATAAAAGCCTCAACCGCAGATTTTTTAGTATTTATAGCGAAAAGTAAAACTTTCCGAAAACTACCCTTATCGGAAATTCGACATTTTCGCGTACAAAAAAATATACATTAAAAATGTAATGCTTAGTAGTTATTAATAGAATCACAAGCGGGTCTTGTCACGTTTCTGATCTGATATTTCTGCCTAGCATATGCTGCTAGTCCCCTCTAGCAACGGTGGTTTCTCTTCTGTTTCGTTCTAGTTTAATTTATTGTTTGGTCGAGTCGCAAGTTTGAGAGCTTGTAGCAATGTTCGAATTTTTTTAACAAACATTTGGTGTACTTGAGAAACTTAAAAGCTCATTATGGCTAGTTGCAAGCAGTGCAATGTTGACGCCGATTTGAGTTCTATATACATAGGGCGTATATTTCAGAAAAACTTACCTCAAACTTCGAAGAGTTCGAGTATGTTTCCTTCTCCATACAAGGTTTTATTCACCCATGAAAATATTCAACAATGTTATTAATGATAATAATAAATAAATAGTAGATGTCGGCAGTGAATTTTCAAACGTTATTTTTTTTTCATGTCATCTTTGACATTCGTGAAGTGGACTATATTTAATTATATTTAATTAGAAGAAACTGAAGAATAATTGGTTCGTCTGGCGAAAACGTTGCTGTTGTAGCAACAATTAATGCTGGAACAATCAACAAAATCGGTATTCCAATTTTTAAAAGCACCTTTATAAATTTCAATGAACATCAGAAATGAAAACAACGGACCAAGTCAGAACATAACTCTCGTCAATTGGTTTTTAGAATAAAAGTTGTCTGCTGTGATTGCAATAATACAATTATAGAATATAAGAATATAGAATATAAAAGTATTTTAAAAAAAAGTACAAAGTATGGAGATGTGTTAATTGTGCAACATGATCAAAACGACGTGATTCTTTCTCTGGAGAGACTACTAATAGAAATTAATATTAACAACGACATAAGCAAACAACAAAAAAAAAAAAATAAAACAATACACCAACGTATTTCAATGTTCCCTCCGAACCCACAAACGCCTCGAAGAACAATATGGCGCTAAAAGTGACGGAATAAATGCAGACGTAACTGAGAAAGACATTGATCTTTGTTACCTCAGAAAAATCAAGAAGCATAACGGAGAACAAGGACCCAGAAAGCCCGACCAATATTCTCCAAGTCAAACTAACAACTCGTCATTACAAGGAGAAAATAATGAAAGCAAAGAAAGAGAAGAAATGGCCACTATCAACATCTGTACTCTGCATTTAAAAGACTCATCAGATTCGTCGGCTGTTTAAAATTGCAACAACAAAGAAGACAAAAAAGGAATTACAGATATGCATGGACCAAGAACGGGATAGTGTACATGCGCAGAAATGAGGATGACAAATCAATACGAATTATTTCTCTAGCTGATTTTAATAAATTATGAATTATGTTAATACTATCCCCCGTTTAATTTCAATTGCATTTGTCGTTTTAGCATATATAAATATGTTTAAGGATTTACCTGTAGTTATTGTTTTAAGCGAAGTATGGATTTATGAAAATAAACTTTGTCTTCATAACATTCCAGGGTAGGTATATTCCACCTTTCGGTAACTGCAATGAGTCTTACCAAGCAGGGGGTGTAAAGATGTGATGGTAGGGATGGTTACGCATGCAATTTAATACAAATTAATATCTCAATTGTAGTGAAGTTCTCGTTTAAATACCAAAATGAATTCTTTACTATGTTGTGCATATATAGATTACAGGTGTTCGGTCACATATGTACATACATAAAAAGTACTCTATTGTATACAGACGGAAACACTGGTCAATCAATATTAAAAATGTTTATACCAGAATTTGAATTTCGCGTATTGTAATCCGCCATATTTTTTTTGTAATACTTGTTTAAAAATACGGAATCATTATAAAGATTATATAATAGTAAGAAAAAATAAAATCGCTCTCTTGTAAATTGAATCGTCGAAGAAAAAGGATTGTTTTATTCCTTCGCTTTCGCATATTTCGTTGTGGACAACGTAGTAGTACTTCTTTTTGTTACCCCGAACTTTGTTAAGTCGCGTGAGTAAACATCTGAGAGATTTTACGTAATCATTCTTGATACGAATTTCTCGTCAGACCGGTCAAAAAAAAGCTTTTCACCGGACAATTTTTTGGCGCCCAAACGTGCGGCACGCGTTCGTGGTGATAAATACTTTTAATGTGATTAATGTGACTGAAAGACTAATCAAAGAATAATCTAAAAGTGAGTTCGTGTTCGGTTTCGGTCATTCGCGGTTCGCGGTAATCTAATCATACGAGTATATGTAATTCAAGCATTTCATCGTTGGAACCAGTTCCAGATCATCATCCAGATTATTATCAAAATCATCATATTCGACCCAGAAAGCAGATTCAGTGCATTGGTTCGTCGTTGGAGTTATACAATATTATACATATTATATTGTATATAATAAAAGGAATGATAAGTATACACATTCCCAGCAGGTATGTGTCTTTGATTCTAATTATTCGAATGTGTGTTGAAACAACACAGTTCAAATTCAATATATAATGTGCATACACAAGCATATATATGTGTAGATATTCGTAAATACATATATAAGTTCCAACAACAAAGTAACATTCGAGCGCACCTTCGGCATAAGCAGAATAATATGCACGCAGAAAATTTTTTTTAAATACACTTTTTGGTTATTGAATGTACAATTATTATATTAAAGACTTGTGAAACTCATACCATCCACACGATTCACTTATAATCCACAACGAAATAATAGGAGCTAACAAAAGCATATTACATAGTTCTTAGTTCCCCCTATTGTAAAGTTTTCATATCGATCATATCGCATTACATTACCAACAACACTTCTAAAGATTTGATTTTATATTGTCAACTTATCGTCGATCATATTCGTTTCGCTCGATCGCTAGTCTCTCGGTAAGAGGCACCCACCACCCACTCACTGAAAAAAAAAAAAAAAAAAAAACAATCGTACTCCACTCCACCAGTCATATCGTTGATTGGTACAGGATTCCTTCGTTGCTTAATCGAAGCATAGTTTTAGGATTCAGGATTCATTCTCATTTTCGTTCGTCGTCGTCTGTCGCCACACAAGCAACTTCAAACTTCATTTATAATATTGTATAAAGAAATAATTTTCAAAATTAAATTGAAAAACAGACCATTGGGAACTAACAATTTAGTTTTAAATAGAAACATAATAACATAATTACCTGTTTACTTAATTACTCTCGAGCCATACAACAATAAACTATCAACATGCCAACACAATTAGAGGAATTAAAACAAGCGCGAGCTTCAACAAAAGGTAGCATTTCACGAATAAAAACTTTAGTTGAGACCAAAAAACTTTCACCTCCAGAGTTAGAATGCCGACTTGGCATATTAGAGTCCTACTTTAAGCAAATATTATCATTTCAAAGCAAAATCGAAGAAATTTCACATGAAGATACTAGTCGCAATGAATTAGAAGACTTGTATGTTTCCACTAAAGCAAAAATTCTATCGTTTATGGGCACTAATAGGCGCAGTAGTAACTTTGAAACTTCATGGACTATCCCTTCTCCAGCTAGCAATCTACCAAAACTACGTTTGCCACATTTTGATGGAAAATATTCGGAGTATAAAAACTTCATAAGTACGTTCACGAACCTGGTGGACAATGATTCTACTCTTTCTAAAATTGAAAAATTCAATCATTTACTGACTTGTTTAAGTGGTCAAGCGCTTGGAACAGTCAAGGCTTTCCAAATAACGGAGGACAATTATCCGAAGGCACTCACTCGCTTAAGGGAACGTTATGATAATGATTGCTTAATATTCCTAGAAAATATTACTCAGCTTTTCGACTTGCCAAAGATTTCAAAAACTTCAGCTAATCAACTTCGAAACTTAGTGGACACAATTAGTGCCACTTTCAATTCTCTTCTATCGCTTGGCTCAGAATCGGACATTTGCAATGCTATTATTATTCATATCGCAATGAGTAAAGTTGATATCGGAACTCAAACTAAATGGGACGAACAGTTTGATTATAAAAAGTTACCAACTTGGCAACAATGTGCTGACGTTTTGGAAAAAAGATGTCAATTCCTTGAAGCACGAGAATGCAAAACACTTCAAACAGATTGCAATAAACAGCCATTGGCACGGCATAAAACCAATCGTGTCGACTATCGTCCAGTATCATCGCTCACCGCTAATCATAAATCATGTTCTTTTTGCAAAGATAATTCTCACTCTATTAATAGCTGCCAACATTTTAATAAATTGTCCATTGTTGATCGTTTCCATAACGCTAAGAAGCTAAGTTTATGCTTAAATTGTCTAGGGAAAGGCCATAATCTATCTAAATGTCCATCGAGTTACAAATGTAGAGTTTGTCACCAGTCGCATCATACCTTACTTCATCGGACAAATCAAGCCACAACGGGCTCGATCCAGCAGGATTATGCTTCATCGGCAGCTGCTAACTCTGCACTCAAAGCAGATTCGCAACCTAGGACCACAGCACAAGTCATTCTAGCTACAGCCCTTGTACTTGTTAGAGATTCTTCAGGATGTTTCCAAATAGGGAGAGTTCTATTAGATTCGGGCTCACAGGTTAATTTCATCAAAGAGGATTTTGCTAAATCATTGAATTTGAAATCTGGCGGACCCCACAAGCGGACCAGTAGGTATGCAGTTAAGTGGGAAGGTTATGGTCCTACACTTCTGACCATAACGACGCCGGGATAAAAAGGAAAAGAAGAAGATTGAATTTGAAATCTCAAAGAAAAACAGTTGACATTATTGGGATCGGTTGCTAAGAGACAAAGATTAGCTCTCTAACTCAAACAACTATTCGATCACGTATTTCAACATTTGAACTTCCACTGGAGTTTTTAGTCACTCCCACAATAACAGGATACCAACCTGATGCTACACTTAACATTGTAAATTGGAATCTTCCAAAAAACATAAATCTCGCTGATGAACAGTTCAATCATCCAGGACCCATAGATATGCTTGTAGGAGCAGAAGCGTTTTTCGATTTGCTGTTGGTAGGGCAAGTAAAGCTTGGAGATGGACTTCCATCCTTGCAAAATACACACCTAGGTTGGGTTGCATCAGGACGATATAAGGCAATCACAGATGATTCTAAGAAAAGACAGTGCGTGATTTCTATTGAAGACAAACTCGAAGAAGTTGTCGAGAAGTTTTGGGAACTTGAAGCTGTTACTGGATACAAATCAAAGTGGACAGAAGAACAAGTTAATTGTGAAGCACATTTCAAGCAAACATTGGAGGAGTTACCCACTGGTAAACTCATGGTGAAACTACCCTTTAAGCAAGACCCAAATTTACTCGGGGATTCATACAATATCGCATTTCGTCGTTTTCTATCATTAGAAAGAAGATTAAAACAAAATCATTCGCTAAAGACATCATATGAACAGTTTCTGGACGAATATGAAAACTTGGATCATATGTCTCTTGTGGAAAATCCAGATTTAACCACGCCCCATTATTATCTTCCTCATCAATGTGTTCTCCGGCCAAATAGTACATCGACAAAGTTACGGGTCGTGTTCGATGCTTCTTGTCGTACATCATCGCAAATTTCTCTAAATGAAATTCTAATGTCTGGTCCCACCATTCAGGACGATCTTTTTACAATTCTTCTTCGCTTTCGCATGCATAGATTTGCACTAACCGCGGATATAGTGAAGATGTATAGGCAAATTTTGGTTCACCCATCTGATAGAAAGTTCCAATACATCGTATGGAGGGAAACTGAACAAGTTCCAATTCGAACTTATGCTTTGAATACTGTTACTTATGGAACTACTTCAGCTCCATTTCTCGCAATTCGCTGTTTGCAATACCTAGGAGATAAATTTGAGAAAAGATTTCCTTTAGGATCTCAAGTTATACGTTCTGATTTTTACGTCGATGACATGATTACTGGAGCGGATGATTTACAAACATTATCAATATTGAAAAGCGAAGTTGAGACTGTTTTGCAATCAGCAGGCTTTGAATTAGCCAAATGGCATAGCAATCATCCTTCTGTCGTCACAACTCAAAACGGTAAACAACTAAAAATGAGCGAATCCAACATTACAAGTACGCTTGGTATTACATGGAATCCATCAGATGATCACTTCTACTTTTCGTACAACCCCAACAAAACGTATTCTTCATATTCTAAAAGATCGATTGTGTCTTTATCTTCTTCGTTGTTCGATCCAATGGGCTTACTCAATCCTATCATAGTAAAGGCAAAAATCATTTTACAACAACTTTGGATTGATAAAATTGATTGGGATGCCGCCATTCCACAACATATCGACAAGGAGTGGAGGCAGTTCATGGCCGATCTCAACTCCCTTCAGAACCTCTCAGTTCCACGATTTGTTCTTACTTCAAATAGAAAAACATTACAGATTCATGGTTTTTGCGATGCTTCTATGAAAGCTTATGGGAGTTGCATTTATATTCGGTCACAGAACTCACAAGGTTTGATAAAAACTAATTTGTTAGTTGCAAAGTCTAGAGTTGCACCAGCAAAACGGATATCCCTTCCTAGGCTTGAACTTTGTAGTGCTCATCTACTGGCAAAATTGTGGATAAAAATTAAACCTATTTTGAAGGAAAAAGCTTCGAAGATTTACTTTTGGACCGACTCCCTAGTCGTTTTACACTGGATATCTACACACTCTTCTAAGTTAAATACTTTTGTTGGAAATCGTGTAGGGGAAATTCAAGAAAATACCGCTGATGTTGTCTCGAAGCATATACCTACGGAATTGAACCCCGCAGACCTAATATCAAGGGGATGTTCAGTTAATGACTTAACAAACTCTAATTGGTTTACCGGTCCTGTATTTTTGTTCAAGTCATCAGAGTATTGGCCATTAACAAACTTATCATCCTTAACTCCCGAAATAAGGAACTTAGAACATCGGAAAACAGTTTTATCTTGTTGCAAGTTGCCTCAAACTTATTTGCTCGACATAATTGACAAATTCAGCTCCTATACAAGACTCATAAGGGTTTTCTCAATTGTTCTGCGATTCTTGGCAAAACTACAAAACAAAGAGTCGGATCTAACATCGTTCATAACGCCACAAGAGTTTGAAAACGCTTTATATAAAATCGTCTGGATCATCCAAGGAAATGCATTTTCAGAAGAAATTCAACAACTTTCGAAACATAAATTCGTTAAAGGCAATCTCAAATGGTTGAACCCTTATCTCGATACAAGTAAAGGCTATCCTATCCTTCGCGTTGGCGGTCGTATAAGGAACGCAAATCTTACAGAAGAGCAAAAACACCCACTTCTTTTACCTAAGGATTCCAATTTCGCTAAAAGCTTCGCTCGTTACTTACACGTTACTAACTATCACGCTGGCCCTAAGGCACTAATTGTCCTACTTCGACAGAGATTTTGGATTGTCAACGCTAGGGAACTGACAAGGAAAATCGTGCGCAGTTGCATTCATTGCGTTCGATATCGCCCTAAGCTTTTACATCAGATGATGGGCGATCTTCCCGCGGGAAGAATCAGCGCGACTCGTCCTTTTTTACGATGCGGTGTCGATTTCTGTGGTCCGGTATCAGTTTATCACAGAATTCGTGGCAAGGTGCCATATAAAGCATATATAGCCGTATTCGTTTGCTTTTCATCAAAGGCAGTGCATCTCGAAGCTGTGTCTAACCTATCTGCTGATGCTTTCATAGCTTCACTAAAACGCTTTATCAGTCGTCGAGGGCTTCCACGTGACATATTTTGTGACAACGCAACGAATTTCGTAGGGGCCCAACTCAAAGCTATCCGACCTCCGAAAATTGATGTTTCACAAGTCTACACAAGAATCCATAATTAACTTTTGTAGTATTGATCAAATAAATTTTCATTTCATCCCTCCTAGGGCTCCACACTTTGGTGGTATCTGGGAAGCAGCCGTCAAGGTTGCAAAGGGTCATCTTTATCGATCGCTCCAGAATGCCAAATTGTCATTTGAAGAACTTGCGACTGCCCTTTGTGAAATTGAAGCTGTGATGAATTCAAGACCACTAACCCCATTGACGAACGACCCATGTGACTTGGAGGCTCTAACCCCAGGACATTTTCTCATCGGATGTTCACTCAAATCGATTCCTGAACCAGCTGATGATTCTCCAGAAATGGACCTCCTGCAGTATTGGCGGAGAATCAACAACATCAAAACCCATTTTTGGAAACGATGGTCAAACGAATACATTACCGAATTGCAGCAACGCTCCAAATGGTTCTCACCACAACCTAATATTCAAATTGGATCATTGGTCATCATACATGAAGACAACCTACCCCCGCAACGATGGCTTATGGGCAGGATTCAGAATACGTTTCCCGGCAAAGACGGAAATGTTCGAGTAGCGGAAGTACTTACAACAAAGGGTTTGGTTACCCGCCCTATTAGAAAGCTAGCACCTTTACCTTGTTGAAAGCTCCATGACCTTTCAAAGGGGGCGGAATGTTCGGTCACATATGTACATACATAAAAAGTACTCTATTGTACACAGACGGAAACACTGGTCAATCAATATTAAAAATGTTTATACCAGAATTTGAATTTCGCGCCCTTGTATTGTAATCCGCCATATTTTTTTTGTAATACTTGTTTAAAAATACGGAATCATTATAAAGATTATATAATAGTAAGAAAAAATAAAGTCGCTCTCTTGTAAATCGAATCGTCGAAGAAAAAGGATTGTTTTATTCCTTCGCTTTCGCATATTTCGTTGTGGACATCGTAGTAGTACTTCTTTTTGTTACCCCGAACTTTGTTAAGTCGCGTGAGTAAACATCTGAGAGATTTTACGTAATCATTCTTGATACGAATTTCTCGTCAGACCGGTCAAAAAAAAGCTTTTCACCGGACAACAGGAAATAGCTAAAGTAGTTTTCTTAAAAGATACAAGTGCTATTCTGGATATTTCAAAAGAAAAAAAAAATTGTGATATCGATATAAATATATTATATTCCTTAAATAACTTCGCAAGAGCTAATGGATTAAAAAGTGCTGTGAATGTTCCAATTCGAGTTACAAATTTTTCTTTTAGTTGTATGGTTCATATTTTTATTAGGGTACATAAAAACTTTAAAAACATTCTTAGTGGTTCAGTTCATGACTATCAAATAACGGACCATTATATGGTTAATCTGAGCGTTCAAAGAAAAGGTCCGACAAACAGCTTCAATATTCCTAGAGAGGAACAAAAAATAAATTACGTGAAGCAAAGAGAAAATCTTTACTATAAATTTTGGTCAGGGTTGTAAGGTACTTCAGTATTTTTGGACTTAAGTACTTGATAAGTACAAGTACCACGTACTGGTACTTGTACTTCAGTACCTGGTACTTGTACTTGAAAAAGACTTAAGTACGTACTTGAATTCAATAATGGCTCAAGTACTTAAAAAAATACTTACAACTACTTTTTCAAGTACTTGCAAGTACTTTCAAGTATCTTTAGTACTCTCAAGTATCTCACGTACTTTCAAGTACCTTAAGTACTTACCAGTATTCAACTACTTGCAAAAACATAAATATATTTTACTTTAAATATTTACAAGAATGGCAAATATTACTATCATTCTATTGATTGGCCAATAAAAAACAAACCAATAAAACTTATTATAGTGACTGTTTTCTCTGCTTCGCAACTCTTTATTGGATGAGAATTTTGAGAAACTTGTGTTATTAAAAGCAAATTCATTTTCTAATTAAAGTAAATAATAAGTTTATAATTTTAAATTATAACAGTATTAGGAAGCAATACAATTAATGCTATCTTATGATTCTAAAAGTTTTTTTTTTTTCGAAAGTT
Organism: Merodon equestris; assembly: GCA_958301585.1. Lineage (NCBI taxonomy): Eukaryota > Metazoa > Arthropoda > Insecta > Diptera > Syrphidae > Merodon > Merodon equestris. Next base: position 97,061,225 of record OY284413.1, read on the forward strand.
TTTAAGTTCTCTTAAGTACTCTCAAGTACTGCTCAAGTATTTCGAAGTACTGCTCAAGTACTTTGAAATACTCTCAAGTTTGATTGGGAGCCTGTTTATCATGTGTAGCAGGGCTGTATGAAATCAAGTACAAGTACCAGTACCAGTATTTTAACAGGTACTTGTACTTGTACTTCAGTATTTTCCGCTAAAATACTTAAGTATTAAGTTAAAATACTTAAGAAGTACTTGAGAGTACTTCTAAGTGCTTGAGAGTACTTCAAAGTATTTGAGCAGTACTTCGAAATACTTGAGCAGTACTTGAGAGTACTTCTAAGTACTTGAGAGTACTTCTAAGTACTTGAGAGCACTTATAAGTACTTGAGCAGTACTGCAGTACTTAAGAAGTACTTGAGCAGTACTGCAGTACTTAAGAAGTACTTGAGAGTACTTCTAAGTACTTGAGAGTACTTCAAAGTACTTGAGCAGTACTTCGAAATACTTGAGCAGTACTTGAGAGTACTTCTAAGTATTTGAGAGTACTTGAGAGAGAGTACTGCAGTACTTCCAAGTATTTCGAAAAAAAAAAAACTTTTAGAATCATAAGATAGCATTCATTTTATTGCTTCCTGATACTGTTATAATTTAAAATAATAAACTTATTATTTACTTTAATTAGAAAATGAATTTGCTTTTAATAACACAAGTTTCTCAAAATTCTCATCCAATAAAGAGTTGCGAAGCAGAGAGACCAGTCACTGTAATGGGTTTTATTGGTTTGTTTTTTATTGGTCTATCAATAGAATGATAGTAATATTTGCCATTCTTGTAAATATTTAAAGTAAAATATATTTACGTTTTTGCAAGTACTTGAGATACTTGAAAGTACTTGAGAGTACTTAAGATACTTGAAAGTACTTGAGAGTACTTAAGATACTTGAAAGTACTTGTAAATAGGTGAAAGTACTTGAAAAATTACTTGTAAGTATTTTTTAAATACTTGAGCCATTATTGAATTCAAGTACGTAATTAAGTCTTTTTCAAGTACAAGTACCAGGTACTGAAGTACAAGTACCAGTACGTGGTACTTGTACTTATCAAGTACTTAAGTCCTAAAATATTGAAGTACCTTACAGCCCTGATGTGTAGTAGTCGGTGATGACATTCTTTAAAGCAATACTGTATTTGATAGTCTTAGGGCCTGTTGTAGTTAAACCGCAGGTCTCCACTACGGTTCATCTGGCTTTTATATGGGCATTGACCAGATCGAATGATTGCTCCGAAAACCTCTAATCCAAAATGTATAAAAGAGTGACAGATGAGGTAACGCATGTTCTTTTTCTAATAAACGTCGTGCCGTATTGAGAAACGGTGACAGTTGCCTTTTTTTGCGCTATCCCTACAATTTCAGAAGTGGGATATTGTTATTGTGCAGACAGTAAAAGTAATTCGTGATTAAAGAAATCAGCCTATTATTTCTCTTTCCCGCGACCAAAATAAGCTTTGTGCACAGTGTTCGTAGTTGTATTTCGCGAAATGTGTGACGAGTGGCAAAAATTTATGGACACGGCGACGGTGGTTACTCTAAGAAACATTCTGCGATCGTTCAAGCTAGAAACCGGAGGTTCTAAGGCTGAATTGAGGCTTCGAGTGGAAGAGGCAGCAATCTGGCGCAGGTGAGTCGGGTCAGTCTACAAAGCGCGTAATAGAATATGGTGCAGAATCGGAAGCTGCGGAGGAAAACGACGTGGACGAAGAGTTGGAGTGGTTGCGGAGAATAGTCAAAAAGAAGACGGAAATTGCATCAAACTACAGGAAACTACAGGAATTGCAAGTGGCAGAAGAAGATCCTCGACTTCGGGCAACCATTCCCGTTAGTTTTAAAGACATCGAAGACTCTATCACCCCTTTCAGTGGCGATGATCATGTTCCTATACTGCGTTGGCTGGAGCAGTTTGAAGAATGCTGTGAACTGTTTGGCTTAGACGAGCGGATCAAATTTATCTATGGCAAGAGACTTCTCATCGGTACTGTAGAAGACGGCCTTAGGTCAAGAGTTCAGGAGGAACGTAACTGGGGCGGACGTCTATAATGAGCTTCGTGGAAGGAAAAAGCGTCGTGAGGAGACAATATGTGTTGTCCATGCAAGAAATTGCAGCGCACAGCTCGATTGAAGAGGAGGACTTAATGGATTTTTTTATCATGGGTATGGCCGACACCGAAGCGAACAAGTCAATACTTTATAGTGGAAACAATTTAAGTGAATTGAAAACTGCCCTACGAAAGAATGAAAAACAAAAAAACAACGGTCGTGACAGTTTTTTGAACCGAACAGTATTTTCGTGGCGCGGCAGCTGTGAAAGCTAAACAAGATCATGCGGATCATTGGAAAAAAAAACACTACAAACCAGCCCAATCAACGAAAATGAAGGAAGATCTCAACTGACCAATGAGTTTGAAAAGATCATCAGCTACCAGTTTTCCAGATGTCAAGTTCAATGGCCTTACTCACCCTTCTAGATTCCGGAAGTCCTATCCAGGAGCAATTTCTGCCGGCGTATATGATTAACCCTAGACGATTCAACTCAGTCATATTGTGAAGTTAATGGAAGTCGTTTGAGTGCATTGGGAAGCACTAGAAGTCAGATAAGTTTCGACAACCTAATAATTAATATAAACTTACTTGTAGTTAAACAATTTTCAATGGTATATCCTGTAATTTTAAGCCGCGATTTCATGGCTAAGGTCGGTTTGGTGTTAAAAAAACCGGTTGTCAACAGTGAACATAAAGAAAAAATAAAGTGCAACAATCAAGTTCATCAAGACCACAGCTCATCGGTTACCGCGGATAAGGTTCATCAAGCAAGTGAAGACCCTGATTTCTTTCAACAAATTTTGAATATTGACGTTGGCGATTCAAGTAAGTTAGATCTTAACATAAATACAGACCTATCATTAGCTGTTAGGAATAAAATCTCTGAAATAATTAGACCAGCATTAAGCACAGTCACAAAATAAAGCTCCAAAACATAATAGATGATTTGTTGGAAAGAGGAATCATTCGAGAATCGAAATCTGAGTAAGTACCTCCGATTTTAGTAGAAAAGAAATCCAAAGAGCTTAGAATGTGTATAGATTACAGGGAAATAAACAAAAACACCCTTAAGGATTACCTTTTACCATTAATCGAAGACCATATTGACCGCCTAAAGGACAAAGGATATTTCACGACTTTGAACCTAAAAAATGGGTCATGTGAAATTATCTGAAGATTCTGTGAAATACACATCGTTTATCCATTAAGTCAATATGAATTCACGAGGATGCCATACGGGCTTAAGAATGCTCCATCCGTCCTTGAACACTTTATGCATGTATTTGGAAGCCTAAAAAAACTAGGAAAGATTTTGACTTACCTAGACGATATCCTCATAGCAACCCCAACTGTTGAAGAAAACTTAGACATCCTAAGGGAAGTAGTCAAAGTTGTAGTAAAACATAATTTGCATATCCGATTTGATAAATGTTCTTTCCTTCAACGGAAGGTTGTATACTTGGGTTATGGGATATGTGAAGAAGGCATTCGACCAAATAAGGCTAATTTAGTTGCAATAAATAACTTTCCTATACTTATTTGCACAAAAATAACTTTCCTATACCTACTTGCACAAAAAGTGTTCAGAGTTTTATTGGATTGTGTTCCTACTTTAAAAAGTTTATTCAAAATTTCACTAATATAGCCAAACCTTTGTACGACCTCTTTTTTTTTTTTTTTTTTTTTTTTTTTGTTGGAGGCTTCTACAATCTGCTGGAGCACTCAGACACAAATACTGGTCCATTGTACTACCAGACAGACACCTTGTCTTTATTGTATTTTCCCCGTTGTCCGGAGAAAAGTGAGGAGGGGCTTCAGTGATGTTGAGCTAAGAGATTCGGCACCCACCACGTCGGCCCCAAGGGTGCGCCACCGTGCACGAGCGAAGGCGGGACAGTCGCAGAGAAAGTGTTCCGCTGTGTCGTCCTACTCGCAACAAGCAGCACAGGTAGGCGTCTCACTGATGCCAAGCACGTAAAGATGCCTGGCAAAAGTGTAATGGCCCGTAATGACGCCCGTTAGCCTTCTGCAGTCATTTCTTCTTAAGGATAAGAAGAATGTTGCGGACTTTTTACAGACGTCAGGGCGTACGCGCTTAGTCATCCTGCATCCTGGATATTCCTTCCATCTGCGACTGTGTACGTTAAAGACCCAGTCATTGATGTCAGATTTAACCGTTGAAGCTGGTAGACCTAAGGCGGGTTCAGGCCCTGAGAAATTCTCCTCTGAGCCTTTTCTAGCGAGTTCATCGGAGATCTCGTTTCCTGGGATTCCAGAGTGACCTGGAACCCATACAAGCCTAAGTGAATTAAGTCTTCCGACTTTCTTCAACAAGGTCTTGAGTTCATGCACTAGTTTGGAGTTGGACAGAGGATTGGATGCAGCTTTGAGTGCAGCTTGGCTGTCACTGCAGACACATATGCTCTTTCCCCTCCATCTGTGTTTCACAACATAGTGCATGGCCATTAGGATTGCGTAAATCTCCGCCTGGAAGACAGACGCATATTTTCCTAACGAGAAGTGCAGTCGAATGTTTTCGCGCTCGAAGGAAACTCCGGCGCCGGATCCCTGATCAGTCCTGGAGCCATCTGTGAAGATGCGAAGACATTCTATTCCAGGTTCAGTGTCTGGCCAAAGCCAGTCCTGACGCCAAGGAAATGTGACTGTGTAGTTACTGCGCAGTAGGATGGCAGGTGTCATTGCGTCAGAGGGCATATCCATGAGACAGTGATCGTAGGATATTTCTCTCTCAAGTACACCCTCACTCCACTGCGAGTTGTACCAAAGACCATTCCTCTTTAGGCGAGAAATAGTTTTCAGTGCACACCCTCTGATATATATGTCAAGGGGTGGAAGGTTCATCATAGCATCCAAAGCAGCTCCCGGTGTGCTGGGGAAAGCCCCCGTGCAACTGAGGCAGACCGCTCTTTGGAGTTTGGTGAGTGAAGCCACAACGTGTTTTCGTGTCAGCCTGCTCCACCAAACAACCGATGCATATGAGATTATCGGTCTTACCATTGCCGTGTAGATCCAAAGGACCTTTTTCGGCGATAAGCCCCATGTTTTGCCAAAGGCACCTTTGCATTGCCAGAAAGCTGACAGCGCTTTGGTGGTTTTGGACTCAACATGTTTTGACCAGAGAAGTTTGTTATCTAGAATGACTCCCAGATACTTAGCTTCCTTGGATATAGGGATGGGAATGCCTTTTAGCACCAGCTGAGCAATGCCAGTTGTTTTCCTCCTTCTCGTGAAGAGAACGACATCGGTCTTAAGAGGATTAACCGACAGCCCATTTCTCGTGCACCAGTCATCGATCACGTTTAGCGCCGCCTGCGCTTTGAGACAGACATTCGCTAAACATGAGCCGACAGAGAGAACAGCAACATCATCCGCATAGGCCTGGGCATAGATTCCAGAGGCATTGAGAGCATCTAGCAGAGAGTCGACCACCATGCACCATAGCAGCGGAGACAAGACGCCACCTTGCGGGCAGCCCCTGTTTACTCCAGACTTGACACATTGTTCGAGGCCTGTATCAGCGATCAATGTCCTGTGCACAAGCATTGCTTTGATCCACAAAACCAGTGCTTCATCTACGCCATGCCGTCTAGCAGCGTTACACATGCTGTCGAAGGTAGCGTTATCAAAAGCTCCCTCAATGTCGACGAAAATGCCTAGTACGTACTCTTTCCTTTCGAGAGCGCATTCAATTCTCCCAACTAGGTTTTGAAGCGCAGTCTCGCAGGATTTTCCGCGCTGATAAGCATGTTGCATGTCCGACAGAGGATGCAATCGAAGGGCATCTTTGCGCACGTGCAACTCTACTAGTCTTTCCATGCTTTTCAGCAGGAATGATGTTAGACTTATTGGTCTAAAACTCTTGGCTAGTGAGTAATCCTCTTTCCCTATTTTGGGAATAAAGACCACTTTCACCGCGCGCCAAGGGATAGGTATGTAGGCAAGTGCCAGGCTAGCAGTGAAAATTCTTTTCAGTGTAGGAAGCAGCTGTCTTATACCTTTTTGCAGCATAACGGGGTATATCCCATCAGTGCCCGGCGACTTAAAGCCATCGAAGGATGCCACAGCAAATTCAATGGCCTCAGTAGTTGCCACGCGTGACGCAACATACCAGCTACGCCGAGTTGTTTCCATCGCTACAGCCGCAGTATCCAATGAGGGAGTGTGCAACGAGCCGATGACAGTCTGATTTCCCGGAAAATGGGTCTGAAACAGTAAACTAAGAGTTTCTGCTTTAGACTCGGTAAAGGTACCATCAGACTTTCTGAGTACATCCAGCTTTGCCGATTTTCCTCGTTTGAGGACTTTAACCAACTTGCTGGTCGCGCTCAGGGATTTGATCTCTTCGCAGAAGGACTTATAGGAATCATTCTTCGATTTTCGAATAAGCTTCTTATATTCCTTCTGCTTCGATCGATATTTATTCCAGTCATCTTCCGAGTTCGATTTAAGCGATCTGTTCAGAAGACTTCTGGCTTCCCTACGAAGCCGTTGGAGCTCAGCATTCCACCAGGGAACCGGCTTCCTGTTGGGAGGTTTTTTGACAGGACATGCGAGTTCAAAACATTTGGTGATGGCGCTGTTCAGGTTATGAACTGCATCCTCCACCGATTGATTAGTTTTGAGTTTAGGCGGGGCTTGAGTGGATTTCTCAAGCTCCTCCCTAAATCGCACCCAGTCTGTTTTTCTCGGATTCCGCTTGGGCTGCGAGGGGGAGATCCCGCTCTTCAATTGGAATTCGATGTATCTATGGTCTGACAGCGTAACATCTGGTGAGACTCTCCAGTTAGTGATGGCCTTCGCATGCCTGTTAGATAAGGTTAGGTCAATCACTTCCTGTCGTCTCGCCGTCACAAAGGTTGGTAGAGAGCCAACATTGTTGATGAAAAGGTCAGACGAAAGAATGAAGTTTAAAAGATGGTCTCCTCTCCGGTTGCATTTGCTGCTGCCCCAAAATGTGTTTTGAGCGTTAGCATCGCAACAGATGATGAGTCCAATCCTTCTGGCTTCACAGTACTCTACGAGTTCGGAAACCGCCTTAGGTGGCGGGGGTAGTACCGAGTCGTAGGGGAAGTAAGCAGACGCCACGACGAAGTGTTCAATTTCTCCGTGCGCCTTGTAGCTCACTTTCGCAGCTACCAGATCTTGACCACAGAATTGACCAAGTTTGGTTGCCGATAGCGTATTCGATATGATGAGGCAGACCCTGGGCCTTTCGGATCGCTCATCATAAAGGATTGTAGCATCACGTATGCCACCAAGACCACACAGGCGTTTGTTCCACACCCATGGTTCTTGAATGGATACAATGTGATGATTTGTACTACTGCATGCAATTCTGCTACTTAGAAGAGCGGTAGCAGCCTTGCAATGCTGTAGGTTGATCTGAGTAAAAATCATGGATTCATACTGGGGAACACGTTCCATCCTTCGACTACTTGACATCAAAATGGAATACAATCCTACCAAGGCCGAAGTAGGGACGTGAGTCGTACGCGGTTTTCAGGGCCTCAACAGAGCCATTGTCCATTCCCACTACCAGAGTGAAGCCCTCTTTTTTCAGAGAGTTCTTTTTCTCCTTGTAGGAATAGACAGTCCAGGCCCTCGTGTCGAGTCCCGGGTTCTGCGCACGTATTCGCGTCAGCACTTTCAGCTTGTTTCCGGGTTTTCCCGGAATCCAGCAGATGGCGCGCGTTAGTTTCGGGAGACTAACTACTTGATAAGTGCTAGTTCCCAGGGGGGGGATTTTCGGCACCATGCTCCTGATCCAGGCAGATGTCTGCTGAGAGGAACAGCTCACCACGAAGGTACCATTCATCAAAGCAGACCTCTCCGCTTGAATACAGAAGCCTGTTGCTGAAGCTAGCTCCAGTAGATGATCCTCGCAGTGTTGGCAATCTGCGCTGGTCATTCTGCTGTCACTGCCAGCCTTCCCTATTCTGACCTTTTCGGAGGAGATGGCTGCCTCTTTGTAGGAGAGGTGCTTGTCTCGACTCTTTACGGTCATTTGTGTTGCCTTTCCAGAGGAAGGGGTTTTTTTGTGTGAAGTGCCCGCCTCCGATGAGCAGCCTTTGGTCCTCTCCGTCTTCAGGTTTTTGCTTTGATCTTTATTGATCGCCGCATCTGCCTTTGGACTCCGATTTCCCGCCGCCATATCAGAGGAGGAGACATCACGTTCTCTCTCCCCAGCAAGATTGTCCCCGGCGGCCATCTTCCGCTTGCAAGTGCTCTTACCTTTTTCGGTTCGAGCTCCTGCTCCCTTCCGACGCCGCTTTCGAACAGTTTTGCCAGCCTGAGGGTTGTTATGATCCAAGACCGCTTCGCCTTCTGCGATCAGAGTCAGTCTGCCAGCATCATCACCTTTTTCGGCGGTGGCACCGACCATGACAGGACCCTGAACATCTTCAGCTCCGTCAGTTTTGGAACTTGGCACGCTCTTATTGGGAGTTTGACCGTCACCAATAAGAGGAGGAGTGTTTGAGGCGCATGCCGAAAGTGCTGGCATGCTTGTGCCTCCAGCAGCCAGCGACCTCTTACGAAAGAACGTTCTTTTTGTGTTTGGTGCAAAGGAACTTGAAGCTTTTAATGTTCTGAAGGATAAATTATTGGCAACTCCAGTCTTGTCTATCTATAGTCCTAATAATATAACTGAATTGCATTGCGATGCAAGTAGTGTTGGCTTTGGAGCGGTCCTATTTCAAAAGCAGAAGGACAACAAATTTCATCCAATTTTCTACTTTTCTAAACATGCTACGGAAGCTGAGTCGAAATATCATAGTTATGAGTTTATAATATACGCACTTAGACGTTTTAGAATATATCTAATAGGCATAACCTTTAAGATAGTTACGGATTGTCAAGCCCTTACTATGACATTAAATAAGAAGACGCTGAATCCCTGTATTTCTCGTTGGGCATTAGAAATGCAATCCTATGACAATAGTGCTGAGCACAGGAAAGGTGAAAGGATGTCTCATGTAGATTCCCTAAGTAGATCTTTCAATATTCTTCATGTGGATAGTGAGTCGTTTGACTTTATGCTGGCAGCAGCACAAAAGCAGGATAGCAAAATGATGGCCATTGCTTCTGAATCAGAAAGTCCTTTTTACGAGATGATAAATGGTCTTATCTACCGTAAGAGCAAGGAAAAAGTTTTGTTTTATATACCGTCTCACATGGAAGTACAAGTAATTCGAACACATCATGAGGCTATGTGCCATTTAGGTGTAGAAATATGTTTTGAATATTTATCTAGTATTTACTGGTTTCCGCAAATGAAAGATAAAATTAAATCTTATATAAAGAGCTGTCTCAAATGTATATTCTTTTCTCCTGACTCAGGAAGTACAGAGGGAACGTTGCATCCAATTCCCAAAGAAGCTTTCCCATTCGATACCTTGCTTGTGATCACCTTGGTCCACTGGCTACATCTCGTTCAAAGAAAAAGTATTTGTTTCTAGTTATCGATGGATTTACTAAGTTTGCAAAACTATATCCGGTTAAAACCATACAAACAACAGAGACACTTTTATGCTTGAAGTCGTTTTTTGATAATTATTCTCGCCCTAATCGGCTTGTTTCAGATTGAGGTACATGTTTCACCTCAAAGGAGTTCGCCGATTTTATGCAACAACACAACGTCCAACATGTAAAGATTGCCACACCTCAATCTAATGGGTCGAGAGAATTAATCGCATTATAACTCCAATGCTTGCAAAAAAGTGTGATAGATAGTTAAAGAGTGTGATAGATAGTTAAGGTAAAATTCGCTCTAAACAACACCCTTAATCGATCCGAATCGGAGAGGTTTGTGATAAGGTTGTGGAATATCTCGGGAAAGGTTTAAATTCAAATCCTATCTGCTTGGAAGATATAAGAGGCCAAGCCTAAAGGAATATAGAGTATAGTCAGTTCCGTAATAAACTTTATTTCAATAGTCGTCATAAAAGGCCCTTAGAATATAAAGTAGGTGACCTCGTAGTCATAAAGAACGTTGTCGTAACACCAGGCGTCAATAAAAAAACTTCTCTCTAAGTATCGTGGTCCATACGAAGTGAAAACAGTTCTTTCGAATTATCGCTACGTAAATTGAATTGAATAATGTTTAATGATTTTTTTTATATTATTATATTTATTACTTCGCATACACGGAACCGATCTTAGTTATCGAAATATAATTCATATTATAAACACATGTTTGTTTACTGGAATGTACATACATACACACATGTCATAATGCAATTTTTATGGACTATAGACTAAGTTGTAATATTGTAATATTGAAAAGAATTTTTGTACCTCTGCATGGATGAATGTAATGGAAATATTATACTAAATTTTTAAACTAATCTTATCAAATATTTACTGTATATAGTTACTATACTAATTACCTGTGCAGGGACGGGTTAAGAATATCCATGCAGCGATACCTCTCGCTTGTCGTAAAAGGCGACTAAACAAAGGTAAACAAAAATCACATCTAGGCAATTTAGAAAACACCAAGGTGAGCCTAGGGACACATATACCACCATTAAACTGCCCCACAAGTGTGCATGCAAATCAGTGGATTGACACGACTGGAGATCACCGGTGTTGTAAGAGTAAGATCAAACAAAAAAAATCTGGAGCATGCCCGTTAGGGTGTCCCAAGAAAATCAAAATTGTTTTTTTTTTAATGCATACCCTCTTATTTTATTTGTTTTATGTCAAAACAAGTAAAAATAAACTTTCATGTAATTTGAATCACAGCAACCTGTGCCGACTTGAATTTTAAGTTGACACTACTTGTTTACTTGAGCCATCGCACGTCAAGTCTTGATGTGCTTGTAATTTCTAATTGTTTTGTCGGTTAAACCTATTTGTCTTTATTAATAAATATGTCGGAGTCGGTGGAATTACGAAGTTCTAAAAAAAAAATATATACATAATAGGTAATGCACAACATCAAACAACGGGTTCGAAACTACCTTCAAACGGACAAGTTCTGTCAGTATTGTTTTATAATATTCGTGAAGTGAACCTAACTGTGAATGAAAGTGCTAATCTCACTATTCGGGAGTGTATAATCTTTTGGGAAACGGCACGAATACCTACCAAATCGATACCAAATTGGGTAAAGAAACTTGTACGCTTGTATCATGTTTGGAGAGTCTTACAAAAAAATGCAAAGAAATCACAAGACGTGTTTAAGCGGCGTCAAGATGAATTTGTAACTAATCGAAACAATTTATTTGATATTGCCCATGCCGATGCGCTTCAATCAATAAAAAGAGCAACAGACAAACTCTTCCTGCAGTGTCAGAGAGAGCCGGGCCGACCTGGTCATTTAGGTGGAATAGATAAAAATCTGACTGCTAAAGAGGAAAGAGCGCGAATTCGGGCTATAGAAGAGGAAAATCGGAGAATTAAATGTGCTTCCACATCAACTTCATTGGTAGCACCTGAACCATTTCCTGATGATTCTTCTTCAAATTCCAGTGAATTAGGAGAATCACACGAAGATTTGTCAAAGGTAATTCGAAACGCAGAACCTGGAGCCAGTCGAACACTAATGCGTAAAGACTTTATTACTCCAAAGTTAGTTGCCGCATTAGATAGGTGTCAGTTAAGTATGAGAGACTCAGTATTTATTCTTGGAGGTACTATTAAGGCACTTGGATGTAATATTGACGAATTTCGGATTAACAAATCGTCTGTGCAAAGGATACACATGGAAAAAAGGAAGGAACGCGCAGAAACTATAAAAATTGATTTCCAAAACGAGGTACCAGACGTAGTAACTGTTCACTGGGATGGAAAATTATTGTCCGCTTTGGATGCTCGAAAATCAAAAGAAAATAAAGAACAACTAATTGCTGTACCAAAATTGGATAATTCTTCAGGCAAAGAACAGGCAGAAGCTGTTTGGAAAGCGATTTTAGACTGGAATTTCGAAGACAAAGTGCAAATTCTCTGCTGTGATACTATAGCTTCGAACACAGGTCATATTAATGGAGCCTGTGTGCTTCTAGAGCAAAAGCTTGACAGAGCTATGCTTATTTTTGCTTGTCGGCATCATATATACGAACTAGCATTAAAGAGTGCATTGGAAGTAAAAATAAAACAAGTAACTGCAAGCCCAGATATTCCACTGTTTAAAAAATTCAGGTATCATTGGAAAAAAGTCGATCCTCTTAAAGTAGAATGCTATAGAAAAGAGGTAGAATCGGGCCTAACCGTTTCTGAAATTGAAAAATTGCTCGCATTTTACCGCGCCGAACTAACCAGCATAATTGCCAGAGATGATTATCGAGAACTGATAGAGCTTTCTTTAATATTTTTAGGTGGAGATACAGACAGAAAATTTAGAATCAGACCTCTGGGTGCCATGCACCAAGCTCGACGGATGGCTAGAGCAATATATTCCTTAAAAATATCATTACTCAGTTCCCAGATGAAGCTAACTAACAAAGACTGTTAGACGTCTGTTTATTTATTGTTCTAATCTACGTCAAACCATGGCTTCAATGTATTCTGGCAGTTAAAGCACCCTACAACGATTTATGCTTTTTAAAGTCATTAAAAGCCTACGAAAAAATAGATGAAATTATCGCGAAGGCTGCTTTGCAGAAGTTTCACCAACATTTATGGTATTTAACTGATGAAATAGCAGTTTTATCATTCTTCGATGATGATGTAGATCTTGAAACAAAAGGGAAAATAGTGGAAAATTTTACCAAAGAAAATTTCTCGACCCATGGAAAACGATAGATTCTATCGAAGGAAGAACTTTGTGGATCATTTTACGGTAAGTTGGATTTACATATGTATAAGTGTTGTACGTGCTTAATTGTGTTTATTTCTTTGTTTATATAACTTTATCAGTATACTTAATTATTGATTTTTTTTTCAGAGAAGAATATTGACGATTTCATATCAGTCAAAAGCAAGACATTGTTTTGTCGTTTGAAAATTGATGATGGTTTTCTCAACGATGATCCTTCTACATGGGAAAGCAGTGCTTCGTTTCTCCATGCTAAAAAGACGGTCTCAATGCTAAGAGCAGTGAATGATACTGCTGAAAGAGCTGTTAGGTTAATGCAGGACTTTCATGGCTTAATTACAGTTGAGGAGGAACAGAAACAATATTTGTTACGTTGCGTACAAGAACATAGGAAGTTATACCCGGACTGTACAAAGCAAACATTGAAAAGAACATATCCTCAGTAATAAATGTCCTAATGTAAAACACAATTGAATAAATAATAATACCTTTTTAATACAGTAGAGTCTTAAAGAAATATGAATTCGCCACTAATTCCATAGTAGTCACAGTACAATTCCCTGAATTAAACTTTGACCACAAGTCGGCACGGGTTATCGTTATCCTATTGCAATAATACTTTTTATTTATGTTATTAAGGTCAAATAGAAAAAATATAGAGGGTCTGCGTACAAAATTTTGCAAAAAGTTGGTCCCTTATGTCTTGGGACACCCTAATGCCCGTGTCAAAACAAGGAGGAGAAGAAAGAAAACGGTCAAACCGTAGCATTATGAAAAAGAACGCTAAAAGGAAAAGCACTACCCCGCCAGGCACTACTAATGGTCGTGATCCTGGGACGAGCAGCAATGCTCCGGTCAGAGCTATAGGATTTCCGGGGGATAGCAAAGTAATGCAACGGCGTAAGCCACACTTAAGAGTCGCGAGTTGGAACGTTGGAAGCATGAGTGGTCGCAGCTATGAGCTTGAAGAAATGATGGTTAGAAGGCGAGTAGACATCCTGTGCGTACAAGAGACGAAATGGCGAAACACCGGTAATCGGGCACGTTTCTTGGACGTTAAAACAAAAGCCTACAAGATGTTTTACTATGGATTGGAACAAGGAAAAAACGGAATCGCCATCATCCTTGCGGCAGAGCTACTTGGCAACGTCTTAACCATTTCAAAGTCCAGTGACGGTTTGATGGCTCTCAAATTGGTGATGCATGGTGAGATGTGGAACATCGTAAGCGCATATGCCCCTCAAGTAGGATGCGAACAAAAAGAAAAAGATGCATTCTGGCTAGATTTCCACAACCTTGTCAAAATCATCCCAAAGGAAGAGCTTTTGTTGGTTGGGGGAGATTTAAACCGACATGTCGGGAAGACAAGCGAAGACTATGAAGACTACCACGGAGGGCTGGGATACGGCACCAGGAACTCTTCAGGTGAAGATATCCTAAACATGTGCAAGTCGTACGGTCTTATAGTGCTAAATACCATGTTCATCAAACAAAGCCGGCACCTGATCACTTATAGCAGCGGCGGAAATGAAACTCAAATAGACTATCATTTGGTATCCAGTTTTATGAAGCCACGAGTTAAAGATTGCAAAGTGATCCTGGGAGACGCGATCGCCCCTCAACACCGTCTCCTCCTGGCTGAATTCTTTATGGAGGCGAGTAAGAAGTCAAAGCAGCAAACGAAAGTGTCTGAGAGAATCAAGTGGTATAAGCTGGATAAAGGAAAAGGCGAAGCTTTTATTACCAACATGAAAAACTACCTCTCTTCCATTATCGATGAGGTCGGTAATGAGGAGTGCAGAGCACAAGACATGTGGGATTCCCTACAACAATCTGGCCTGGAGAAAGCCAAATCACTGCTCGGAACATCTAAAGGCCCCTGCCAACACGCAAAAGAAACCTGGTGGTGGACAGACGAAGCCAAAGCAGTGATACACGAAAAGAAAATGGCTTTCCAAGCTTGGTCAAAGTGCTGGGGCATGGGTATCGTATTAGTTCAAAGAAGACAGAGTATCTGTGCTGCCCGTTCTCTGACCCTCATCAGCCTATTCCAGACATTTACTTGAATGGAAGAGTGCTTCCCAAGTGTGAAAAGTTTAAATATCTGGGATCTATGATTAATAAAGAAGCAACTTGTGATGACGACATCAACCGTCGCGTAAGCGTAGGGTGGATGAAGTGGCGGGAAAACTCCGCCATCTTCTGTGATCGAAAAATGCCCCCTAAGCTGAAATGAAGGCTCTACACTTCAGTTGTACGTCCGGCGCTCACATACGGTTCACAATGCTGGACAATGCACAAAAAGTATGAGAGCAAATTAATTAATTAACGGCAGCTGAGATGAAGATGCTTCGCATGACAGCGGGAGTAACAAAGCGTGACAGAATTAGAAGTTCAAAGATACGAGGAAGCCTCCACGTAAAAGAAACCATCACAAGAAAGATAGAGCGCGACCGACTCAGTTGGTATTGCCATGTTCAAAGGAGAGATCCAAAAACATAAGTGAATTCTCTTGCGAATGCGGGTTCAACTTTTCGACGATAATGGGCGCAATTCTAGTGAAGTGGAAATGGAAGAGTTAAGAAACGAGATCCACCAGCTGGCACAAGTCGTTCTGCAACAAGAACAACAGCAAAACCAATATCAACAACAGCAGCAGCAGCAACAGCCCCCACAACTAGCTCAACAGCTCAATTTAGACACTTGAAGTCATTTAAGGGAACAGACGACTATCCCTTGTCTTCTTTTATTGAGTTGGTGGAAACACATCTTTACTATGTAATGCTGATCACCATCTACGATTCTTTGGAATGTAGATCGTTATCAACGAAAAACTTCAGGGAGAAGCCGGACGATGTGTTCGACAATTAGGAGACAACCCCGATTGGAGCAGCATCGTAAGACAATTGAGACAGCATTTCCAGCTCCATAGAAGCTATGCAAAACTATTCAACTATTGCCGTACTGTAAAGGTCAGTAGTCTAAAAGAATTATTTAATGAATTTAGGAATATAAGTTTCCAATTAAACGAATTATATGAATTTGACGAGAGAAAACCTGATATCTATAATACAGGGAACATATAGGGATCTTAGAGAAATATTAATTGAGAAAATAGACGGGAACATTAGGGCTCACTTCTTCTTCTTCTTTTCCTTTTTCCGGCGTTGTTATGGTCAGAAGTGTAGGACCATTAGGGCTCACATTGAAGAAAATTGTAGCATGATAGAAATTTATAAAAAATACGCTTGATTAAGACTATTAGATGACTTCAGATGTGTAGACATACGTCACCGAAAACACAATCCTTATAGAACTCGAAATCAAGATTCTCGATTTGCAACCGATAGAAACTGTATAGAAAATAACGATAATAATAGCAAACCTCAATTTTACAACTGTCACAATTATGTTCAAGTAAATGGAAAACACAAAAACCAAAATACAAATCAGAATCAAACACAGGCCAATTGTTCTTGTTGCCAAGGTACTAACTCAAATTCGATTTTACAAGCAATCAAACTTATAGTGTCAGCGGTCGTAATAGAATTCAGGGAAATTCCCTAAATTCACAAACTGCACGAAGAACAAATAACACATCGACGGAGGAGATGATGTCAATTGACAATATCCAAGAATCCGCAGTCAATTTTCACAACGAGCCTCGGACAACCTTCCTTTGATCTCTTCAACAATCAATAACAAAAAGATACGGGGTCTTATAGATACAGGATCGACAACAAGTGTAATACGACCCAACATCTTAAATAACTTCAAGGAGAAAACTTGACTTTAACTTTAACTTCTAGAAAAACGAAAAGTAACGAATAAAATAGTTACTCCTATTCCAACAGAATTCAATTCAGATGGAATTATTACTTGGAGGATTGTGGATTTAACTCACAGAAGCTATGACGCAATCATAGGAATGAATATTCTACAACCATTAGGGGCGAAATTGAATCTGGAAAACAAATGCTTAGAAGTAAATGGAAATAAAATTCCTCTCCACCCTACGTTTCCATTTGACATCAATAGCATTAATGTTCTTGAAGGTAAAGCATTAAGCAATAGTATACATTCGAAACATTTGAATATGCAGGAGAAAAACCAATTACAAAAACTTCTCAAAAGATATAAAATGTTTATTTTATAAAGAGGGTGACCAGTTAACTTTTACACACGAGATTTAACACGAAATAATTACCACTACAAATAACCCTACATATTCCAAAATTTATAGATACTTTAAAATTCATGAGTCCGAAAAAGAAAAACAAATTAAAGATACGCTGAAACAGGAAATTATATTCGAAAGTAATTCACCTTATAATAGTTCGCTTTGGATTGTTCCGAAGAAGAGAGATAATTCAAGACAACAAAAATGGAGAATCGTTATAGATTATCGACGATTGAACGAAGTGACTGTTAGCGATAAATTTCCAATCCCTAATATTGAAACAATAATAGACAAATTGGGCAAATCGCAATATTTTCCACTTTCGACTTGGCTAAAGGTTTCTACCAGATCTTAGTTAAGCCTGAAGACTTGTGGAGACTGCCTTCTCCACTCCGCATGGTCATTACGAATATGTAAGGATGCCATTCGGGTTGAAAAACGCTCCTTCGACTTTCCAAAGATTAATGTTTTCAATTTTACGCGAATTCATAAACAAAATCTGCGTTGCCCATATGGATGATATCCTATTTTCAGTACATCATTGCAAGAACACATAAACAATTTGAGAAAAATATTCGAAACATTGGAAAAGTCCGTTCTTAAACTCCATCTCGATAAATGTCATTTCCTAAAAAAAGAAACAGAGTATTTAGGTCACATTCTCACCCCACAGGGAGTTCAGCCGAATCCCGGTAAAATTACAGATATCCAAAATTTAAAATTGCCCACAACACAAAGACAAATTAAATCGTTCCTTGGTATTACCGGTTTCTACCGAAAATTCATTAGGGATTATGCCAAAATCGCACTTCCTATGGTTAAGTATCTAAAGAAAAATACTAAAGTTAACGTTCATGACCCAAATTATATTGCATCATACGAAAAGCTAAAGTCTGTAATAACAGATTATCCCATTCTGAAGTACCCAAATTTTGAAAGAAGATTTAAGCTAGTAGCCGATGCAAGCAATTTCGCATTAAGAGCTGTGCTGACACAACTGACACTGCTATGCATTTCGTACTCTGAAAGATCACGAAAAAAATTACTCCACAATCGAGAAGGAGTTGCTCGCTATTGTCTGGGGAGTAAAATATTTTAGGCCCTACCTATTTGGTAAAGAATTCGATCTGCAAACAGACCACCAACCAATCAAATGGTTGCAAGCCACAATTGGAATTGGCAAGCCACATTGGACAAAATATTAGCCCAAAGCTCCAAACGTAGTTGACGCAATTGGGTGAATACGACATAAAAATAGTCTATATAAAAGGCAAGGAAAACAAGGTGGCCTATTTCCTTAGTAGAATTGATTGCGATAGAAATGAAATAAACTTATTAGATAACATTTTTAATGAAAGTACCGAAGAACAAACTAATCCTAATGAATCTTTGGAAGTCTCAATGTCCATTCTCGAGAAGAAAACAGTAGTGATCACATTCCGATTTTAGAAACTGTCGTAAATCGATTTAAGACGCAGATAATAGTTTTAGAGCAAAAACAGATAGAGACTGAAAACATCTTCAATCACAGAAGAATATTTATCGACAAAAAAGACATAGCTGACCAAATACTTGATATAGTCCAAAGACATATCACTCGAGGTAAAATTGGAATTTATTGCCAACTGAGCGAATCGCTATATAACATTGTGCAGAAAAAGCTAATCGAATGCAAAGGATTTAAAAGATGAAGAAGAAGCTGTTAAACAAATATCGCTGTTCCATAAAATAGAATCAGGTCATTCAGGAATGATATTTAATTACGAGGGAATGAAAAGTAAAGTCTATTACCCTAATCTCAAAATTTTAGTTAACAAAGTAATAAATAACTGTGGAATCTGCACTGCGGCAAAATATGATAGGAATCCGATTAAAAAGAAATTTAAATTGACAGAAACTCCGAAGGATATATGTAAATGATATAATCCATGTGGACATTTACACATAGCAAACATAATTTCATTAACTTTATTGACAAATTCTCTAAACATGCCATTAGTTTACCCCTTGAGGATAGAAACCATAAGACTCTAATTGAAAAATTAAGACAATTTATTTCCATTAAAGGGAAAATGAAAAAAAATGGTATGCGATGAGTTCAATAGTATTAACATAAAAGAATGTAAGGAAGAGGGAATAGAAGTTCATTTTGTTAACCGAAATAAACATACCGGTAACTTAGATATAGAGGGAATTAATGGCACCCGAACTGAAAGAATCAGAGCACTAAACTTAGAAAACAAGATTCCAATCAAAGAACGGAAAGCCGTAGAATATTACAACCATAGAAGTTCAAAATCGTATTATTGACATTAAAACAATTAAAGACAGAATGGATAAAAGAAAATCCAATGTGATAGGTAAGCTTAATAAGAATAGAGAAGATTACCACGAATCTCGAAAGGAAGGTTTTATTAAGAACTATGTTATGCAGTTTAAGACATAAGGAACAACCAACATTTAGGAAATATGCATTAAAAGGAGAAAACGAAAGTAACATTAAAAGGCCATTTAAATTTTCAGATAATACTAATATGGATGCTGATCCTAGCAATACTTCCCGTTAACCAAACAACCCTTGTGATGGAAAAGATCGATACGGATCTGGGGTTCATCGAAATCAAAATTGACGAAGTAGAGATAGTAAATTCGATATTATTTTACATATCATCCACCCCCAAAAAATTCTCGACATCGTATTAGATCTTGAGAAAAATATAAATAACTTCAATTGTAAAAACAAATTCCATTTACAAATCAAGTTTCTTCAATTAAAAATAAAGTGTCAGTACTTTTCCCCCGTAGAAGTAAAAGAGGTCTTGTTAACATTGTAGGACAAGGCTTAAAATGGCTCTTCGGTACACTTGATGATGACGATAAAATCCTTATTGAAGAGAAATTAAAAGAAAGAGAACAAAATAATCACAATACAATTAAAGCAATAAATCAGCAAGTTAAAATTAACCACAATTTTAACAACTCGTTCACATTGCTAGAAAATATTCTAGAATCAGATAGAAACAAAATCACAGAAGAAATCAGTGAAATAAGAAACACCGCAGGAGCATTATTTAGAACAACAGTTAAGGATTAATATATTAAGAGAACAAATCGACTAGATACAGGAGAATGTAATTTCAGCTAGACTAGGAATTGTTCACCCAAACATTTAAAGTAACGAGGAAATAAACGAGTACCCAATTTGATATACAAAAACTAAGTAACTTAAGAGCCGGTTAAGCCAGGAACGACAATGGTACAATCCTCTTTGCGGTGAAGATCCCGACTGGTATTCTAAGAGCTGACAAAAAATTAATTTTACCAATCATAAATTAAAAAAATAAGCAGATTAACGAGGATCTAGAATATATTGTTCGATAATAAGGGACAAAATTGTACAAAATCACGACAACACAGTTTATTATTTTGAGTCCACTCTGACCGATAGTTCACTTAAGACTAATGTGACAAATTTTAATTTTTAGCAACGGAACTCGAGTGCTCACGAATAAATTCAAATTCGTAAACACTCGAATTTCACAAATGAATTGAATTCGAGTATGGGAACAGACAGTACCGTCGCTCGGAATCTGATATTCGTGAGCGACCTAGTAATGACCGTTCGCACACTTACAATTAGTGTCAACGCAGTAGAATGCGTGAGAATATAAATCTTAACACACTCCCCTCCTTAGAGGGTTCTTAGCCTCTAACTTAAAACAAAACCCTTTATTATTGTTATCTTGGGCTAAATATTCTTTGAATGAAGGTTAAACAAACGTGTTAACGAAAGATACTAATGTATTAACAATCATAGCAATAAGAAAAGAGAGAGAGAAAAAAAAAAATGAAAATAGTGACTTAGACATTCACTTGAAAACGAGAGGATCTGGGAGCCGGCTTAGGCTTCCGTTGTCGATGACAGCAATATATGACCACCGCCCCAATCATGCCAGCCAGTAATAGATAGTCATGCCAGTTAATTTTTTCCGGTAGTTCCTCGGACTGCTGTATTACTGTGTTGATTTGATCCTTTAATTTTACAAATTCCACTTCATCAATGTCATGTATCTGCGGGAGGTCACTGGTACTTGGTTTTGAAGGCTTTAGGATCCAAGTGCTTATGTTGGTGTTTGGAATGAATGAGTTTTTGATGGTGACAGTATTATTGTACTCCAATATTCCCCTGATAGACATGGTTGGCATTTTGAGCATACAAGGTTCCTTAAATTCAAGCAAGCCATTTCCGACCACCGTTAGACCTTCCGTGATTTCGTTGCATATTAGATGGCCTGTTACCCGAGATCTTGTAGAGAATATCCACCGATTAGAACCCTTCAATGCCTTCCAGTAATCTCCATCGGGGATTTTTTTTAACGTGCACTCGTGAAGGGCATTGTTCTTATGATTCAACAGTGCTATTTCGCAGCTGCTCGTGGCAGCTTGTTTGGTGTAAGTGGGATGTACTTTTTTACAGAGAAAATGTTGCGACGATAATTCCTTGCACAAACTTAATTCGAATTCGGAGAGCAAAAAGAATTCATCCCTTGTTGGTGAAATAGCCAACAATTGTGAAGACGTTTCCACTAGATAACTATACAATTGAAATTCCGCGCTATCGGCAAGTTGGAGCCGCATTTCAAAAACAACCGCCTCTTTCAAAACTCGTCCCTTCACCGAGGCCATTTTGTACAGGTCCATTGTTGATCCCTTCGCTGGTGTTAGTGTAGGCGGTAGATGTGCCTTTATTAGCATGATCTGTTCGGTAAGTTATTATTAAGGTGTTATTATTTGAGGATTAATCCTTGCATGATTCAAATCTAAAAGTACATCTAAGAGTAGTTCTTGAATCTTTTCGAGATTTGAAATTGCCAGGATCAAGTATGAAGTTAGAGAGGCGATATTTTGTTTCACATAATTTTCCACCTGTTTTTCTTGAATTGCGTTTGCGATTTTGGCCAAGTAGGCATTTAGAGCCTGAGATTGCTGATTAATTTGAATTACACTACGCTTTAGAAGATTTGACGTAGAATCGGCGATGGAACTTTGTTTTTGGATGAGTTCCATCAGATGCTGCTGGTTTTGCTTGGCCTTGTATATTTGACTCTCAATATGCTTGGCACCATCCTGATCAAGAACCCCGAATAGGCTATTAGTCACTTTTCCCACAATATCCAGAGGGGATCTTACTACTCGAGTCCTTTCCTGACCTCCCATATTGTAGTTGTACAGAATCTCGTTGTTGTGATTTATGGCTGTGAACCTGTGGATTTCATCTAGTGGATTTATCTTTACTCGGTCTGTTTTTTGAGCTATTGAGGAAGGGAAGCTTAAACACACCATGAGAGCAATCGACAACAGTGATGTTACAATTTTTTTGCGTTTCGGCGTTGGTTTCCCAAGGCAATTAGTTTGGAAAGTACCCTTAGTGATTTGGCTGTTAGTTTTCAAGTTTTCTGGTCCATTTACCGTATTCGTCTCTGTTGGTATAGGTAGCGGGCACAGGTTGTGTATTGCTCGTTTAAAGATGCCGTTTTGCGTTTTGACGGTGGCCACCCCAATTAAATCATCATTACCCTTTATAACCTCCTCTATACGTCCTAGTTTCCATTTCATAGGCGGAACATTTGCTTCCTTGAGTACCACCAACGTTCCAGGCACCAAATTGGGTGATGGCTGGGTCCATTTCGATCTTTGTTGTAGGAGATGTAAGTATTCACATGACCATCTTTTCCAGAAATGCTGTTGGATGTGTTGTATTTGACTGAATTTTTTAACACTGTTAATGTTGCTGTCCAAAACGTTTGGCTCGGGCAATGTTGTAAGTGGTTCTCCGATTAGGAAATGCCCAGGTGTCAATGCCTCTAAGTCATTTGGATCAGATGTGATTGGCGTGAGAAGGCGTGAATTTAAAATCGCTTCTGTTTGTATAACCACTGTTAGCAACTCCTCGTATGTCAATGATGTTTCACGAAGAAAGCGTATTAAAAGACTCTTTGCGGACTTAACTGCAGCCTCCCAAAGTCCTCCAAAATGCGGTGCACGCGGCGGAATATATTTCCAATTTATACCATTTTCCAAACACATACGATTGACAACCGTTTGGTGGCTTTCGGATTCACTTTTTTTAAGTCTATAAGTTCGGCTTTTGCGCCCACAAAATTGGAGGCGTTGTCACAAAATATGGTATGGCATATACCTCTTCTACCGACAAATCTTTTCAAAGCGTGGATAAATGCCTCCGCAGAGAGATCGCCCACCACTTCTATGTGAACTGCCTTTGTCGAAAAGCATACAAACATCGCTAGGTATGACTTTGTAGGAGTCTTACCTCTGACCTTATAGTGCGTTTTTATAGGACCACATAAATCCACTCCACAGTAATAAAAGTGGCGAGAGGGAGTGACTCTCTCCTTCGGCAAGTTGCCCATCATTTGTGCGACAGGCCTGGGATTTGAACGAAAGCATTTTATGCAACTGGAGGCTATTTGTCGCGCCATTCTTCCTACACTTAGAATCCAATATTTCTGCCTTGAAATTGCAATCAATGCTCGAGGTGCTGCGTGCATGTGTGATTGATGCAAATATGCTGGAAGTAGTTTTGTTATGCAATTATTTTTCGGTAGCAAGATCTGATGTTTGGCATCAACTACAATAGATGAATTTTTTAACCTTCCACCCACTCTAATTAGTTTAGTTTTTTCATCCAAGAATGGCGACAACCTTTATGGAACCTTTATGCACATTTGCATTCCTCTGCAAAGAGCGATAGTCATCCGGAAATTCTCTTCTTTGCACGCATACCCAAATAAAATTAGTCCCACGATGAAGTTCGTCCACTGTTAACTGTCCTATATTTCTCAGTGACTTGTTCTTTCTGCAATTACTATAAAATCGAAAAGAGTATGCAAATATCTTTTGTAATGTAAAAAAGGAATTTTTATGATTAACTTCTTCAACCAATATTTCGTTGCTAACTGTTGTCGCTGCTAAAACGGACTTCTTCTTACGACGTTCTGGAACATCTTCTGGAATAACATGCTGCATTGCTTCCCATAAACTCTCATCTTCGGAAAGAAAGTCAGGACCATTGAACCAGGCGGGCGTTTTAAGAAGCGTTTGTAATCCCATCCCTCTAGAGACCATATCAGCCGGATTGACGCTTCCCTTTATGTAGTTCCATTGTTGTATATCCGTGTTTGCTTGGATTTTAGCCACCCTATTTGCGACGTAGGTCTCCCATGTGTAAGAAGGTGATCTAATCCATGCTAGTACTGTCGTGGAGTCGGTGTAATAGCGCACTTTGTTTATTTTAACAGTTAGCAATTGCAGTAGTCTTGTTACCAGTTCCACCATGAGCACAGCGCCCTGCAATTCCAATCGTGCTATGGATGTTGCTTTGAGGGGCCCAATTCTCGACTTCAAACATAGCAACTGTGAGTAGATGCATCCACTGTCATCAACAGATCTAAGATATACGCATGCCCCAAAGGCACTCAGGCTACTGTCCGAAAATGCGTGCAGTTCAATATCGCTGCAAGGACGGGAAGCATATCGTGGGATGCTTAGCTCGTTCAACGTGGAGAATTCTTTCAGGTACTTATGCCATTTATTAGCTTGCTCTTCCGGAAGTTGATCATCCCAGGATAACTTGTTGTCCAAAGTTCTTGCAGAAAAAGCTTCCCGAGGACTATTGCGGGTCCAAGTAATCCCAACGGATCAAATAACCGGGCAAGATCGGCGAGTACAGTTCGTTTGCACACAGGTCCGTACACTCTCTCATAATCAAACTTAAACTTAAATGCATAGGAGGACGGGTCCCAAATTAGTCCCAACGTTTTAATCACTTCGGATTGATGAAACCCAACAAGTTGTTCTTTATGTTCTTCCGGGATTTTTTCTAGTATTCTGGGGTGGTTGGCGCAAAACTTTCTTAACTCGAAGCCTCCCAGTTTCAAAAGATGACGGATTTCAGTCAACAATTTTTCGGCATCTTCTACACTCTCTGCGCCCGTAAGGCAATCATCCACGTAAAAACACGATTTTAATGCCTCGGCAGCACGGGGGTATTCACCTTTGTTATCAACTTCATCAAACATTTCGTAGCTAGATATGATGCGGATACTGTGCCATACGTTACAGTATTAAGCTGATATGTTTGCAATGGGTGGTCATGTTGTGATCTCCACAAGATTAATTGCATCCTTCTATCCTTAGAATCTACTAATATTTGTCGGTACATCTTGCTTATGTCTCCAGTAAAAACATACCTATGTGATCGAAAGTTAGTTATAATGGAAAATAGATCTGGTTGGACTGTTGGACCAACCATTAATAAATCATTGAGCGAGTGCCCGGAAGTGCTTTTGGCAGATGCATCAAACACCACTCGAAGCTTGGTGGACGAGCTTTCTGGCTTGACAATACAATGATGAGGGATAAAGTAGTGTGTTTTTGGAATTTCTTCGGCAGATACTGGGCTCATATGACCCAAAGATTCGTACTCATCCATGAACCTTACATATGATTCTTTCAATAGCGCATTTTTTTCCAATCTTTTCTCTAAGGAGAAGAATCGCCTTTTTACTGACTCCCATGATTCCCCAAGTAGGAGATCTGGTTCACGTTTGAAAGGCAATCTTACTGAAAACCGTCCACCTGGTAAGATCTTATTATGCGTTGTGAAATGTCTCTCGCATTGGTGTTCCTCTTCACTTAGGATATTAGTGGGGTTGTCATGCGATTCCGTCTCCCAGAACTTGCGCACTAATATGTCCAGTGATGCGAATGAGGGCCTTGTCGCTAGGTGACAATGAGCTGGGGTATTTGTCGGTGAGGCACTTCCAGCCACTTTCCAACCCAATTTCGTGTTGCGTAGGACTGGTAGATTATTTGATATTTGGATATCTCCTGGTATGAACAAGTCGAAAAATACTTCTGCTCCCAAGAGCATATCAATGCGTTGGGCCTTGAAACACATGGGATCCGCAAGTTGCACATGCGGCGGTAAATTCCAATGCATTATGTCTATTTCTTGAGTAGGTTGGTATTCACTGATACGAGGCATGATACTTGCCTCAATTATTGACCTATATGATGAGGTCCTGGATTCAATTGTCACACTAGTGACGTATTCAGCCTTGCATTCCCTACCTCCTATACCACTGATTGGTATATCCATTCGACGCTTCCTATGGCCTAACTCGTGAGCAAACCTTGTCGTTATGAAATTTAGTTGTGAGCCAGCATCTAATAGGGCACGGCAAGGAGTACGGGACCCACACGCAGAAATGACATTGACGATTGCTGTGGCGAGATAAACTTCACGGTTTCTCGGCTGGCGACCTATTGCTGCATTGGCAGAATAGCTCGACGACTGACTTGCATAAACCTTAACATTATTAGGCTTACCAGGCTGATGTTCTTGGTCATCCTTTTTGTTGAGTTGATGTTGCCGCATCTGACTTGACTCTTGAACTTGTTGATGATGACTTGCTTGCTGAGTGAGTTCTTGCTGTCGGTTGGATTTTGTCTTCTGATGATGCTGCTTTTGATGAAGAAGTGTGTTATGTTTGCTGCCACAATTTTGGCATCCTCGGGACTGGCATGATTGGGAGAAGTGGCCCGGTTTCAGGCAGTTCCTGCATAGCTCTAGTCGTCGCACCGCCCTTTCACGATCTTCACCTGAAAGATTAAGAAAGTTTGAGCAACTGAAAATCTTGTGCTTACCTGAATTGCACATGTAGCAATCGATGCAATCTGGGCGTTGATGGCCTCCAGGGTTTGGAATCTGAGCTCTACGAATTTTAGGAACTCTCCTAGGGAGGGGCTGCTCCTTGGGTCACTTAGAGACTGTTCGAAACCCAAACTAGTAATCGCCTGCATACTTTCCTTTGTGGTGTCGTGTAACTTTCTGAGGCTAGCTGCGGTGCCAGTTGTTATGGGTTGCGAAAGAAGCCGGTTAAGTTGAGCAGTAAGCAACAGCCTGTTATTATCGTATCGCTCCACTAGGGTTTTCCAAGCAATGTCGTAGTTACTGTTGGTAGCTTGGAAATGCTGGATAAGGTTGTGCGCCTCTCCAGTAACATTGGCTCTCAGAAAGTATAGCTTTTGAGCGGCTGGTATCGGCTGGTCATGAATTAATTGCTTGAACAGGTCGTAGAATTGGCGCCAGTTAAGATAGCTGCCGTCAAACTTGGGGAGTTCTATTTTTGGTAGTCTCATTGTGGGATTAACCGATGCTTCCGTCTGCTGTGGACGATGTGCATGAGCCCCACCTTCAAACAAGATTAGTAGAACTTCTTCCACTCGCTCTTGTGTTCTGAAATAACACTCGAGTTCTTCAACGGTTAACTGCTCTTCAACCTTTCTGTAGAGACACGTTATCTCCTCCCAGTTCTGTTGTATGGTTCTTAATTTTATTTGGTAAAAATGCTCTGTACGCACCTCCGCCGCCTCCACTACGCACTTGTCCAATGATTTTTTTAGGATGTTCATCAGCAATTGGAACCTATCCTTATGCTTCATTAGACCTTCTGTCAAACACTGTGTTGGAAGCGGGTTAGCGGTTGGTAATGCATGTTTCTGCTTGGAAACAGTACCCTGCTGCATGGCTTCGCCCATTGTGGTTGAATCACTTGCTGCACCAGATACTTCCCGATCTTCCTCGAATGTTGACCGATCCTTCGATTGCGGTGTGAGTCGTCGCTCGATATCGCTTCGCATGCGATCCGTTACCTTTCGCACTGCTTCATAATAGTCCTTCTTGAAGTACGGGTTTTCCAGTTCAGCAGGAAATTCTTCCCGAATCTTACTATCAGCGTCATCAAATTCTTTCCAGAGATTTTCCAACGCTGTCAAGCGCTCAGCCAAGTATAATGGAGTCTTTCTCAGATCTGAATCCTTCCCATAGTTGCGCGCCAGTCGACAGAGTTCCTCACCGACCCTTTCTTGTTGGCTTGCGTTCTCTTCAATTGATGACATTTTTTATTTTTATCTTTATCTCACTGCACTATTTTCACAGGTATTGCCAAACGTTAGCAAAAGAAGTCCTGTCACGGTCGCCAATTTTTGTTCGATAATAAGGGACAAAATTGTACAAAATCACGACAACACAGTTTATTATTTTGAGTCCACTCTGACCGATAGTTCACTTAAGACTAATGTGACAAATTTTAATTTTTAGCAACGGAACTCGAGTGCTCACGAATAAATTCAAATTCGTAAACACTCGAATTTCACAAATTAATTGAATTCGAGTGTGGGAACAGACAGTACCGACGCTCGGAATCTGATATTCGTGAGCGACCTAGTAATGACCGTTCGCACACTTACAATTAGTGTCAACGCAGTAGAATGCGTTAGAATATAAATCTTAACATATATCGTAAGAATCAATAATAAACCATTTCAGTTTCAAAATGATGTTAACTTATTTGAATTAAAATTAAGCAAGAATTGTATGATAAAGAAAGATTGTAACTTGACTAACAGTCCAAATGAAGAAATTATTGAAATAAGCAATGATTTTTTGATTGTAAACAATATAAAAAGCAAGCAATTCAGTACTTGTGACGAGAGAAACTTTGCCCTTTCTGGCAATTACATTGTAAATTTTATTAACTGTACAATAAAATTAGCAATGAGGCAATTTAGCAATAATGTACATACTTTTGTAGAGCGATATACTATTCCTTATAATCAAAACATTACTATTAGCAAGACTTGCTCAATTTTGACAATATCAAACTTAATTATGAAGACAATATAAAATAAATAACCGAACTTAAATTTCATAAGTTAGTTAATTATAGCATAGGATTTGTCATTATTATAATCTTTTTAATATTTGTAAGATATTTTATAAAAAAGATCCAGGAGAATCTTACAACTAAGGAGGGAGGAGTTACGTCAGCGCCGAACATTGCCCCATCAATAGGAAATGCTGATGCTAAAGCCATAATTTCCGATGTTGAAACTAATGGTTCAACGATCGAACATTGCAACATTGACCTAATTAAATCAAAATACTGCAAATAAAAGCAGGAAACGCTAAGGTTAGCATTTTCATGCAGTCAGTGGTTCAATGTTCGAACGAATAAGAACAAATAAGAGAATGCTGATTGGAGAAATGTTCTGTGGACGGCACTTCCCTTGAAAAAAAAAGATATCATAATAAAATTGTTCTCCAAAGAGACAAGGGTTTTTTATTTGTTCGTAGCGAATAAGGCTACGTAAGTCCCGCACGTCTAGCTATGGTCGTTTCACCCGGACCACGCGTCATTTGTGGGGACGGCCCTCCAAAATTGGAAGATACGACCTGCCCACAACCGAAACTAGACGAAAAATGACAACGAAAACCTTTCGCAGAACAAATCATAACAAGTGATACTATTGCCCAATGCAAAGTCGCAATTATGCACCCTCTGCACAAACAGAAGATTTCTTCGATGTGGAGATACAAATGGTAAGAAAGACCCTACTAGAGGAAATGGACAAAACAGACAAAAACTATCCTGCCCTTAGGTTCGTGGCCACCTCTGCCAGAACCTATCCAGCTATCAATTACTTGTCACAGACACCAATAAACTGGCTCATGTCAACGATAAGTATAACGAACGTACAACTCAGGCAATGATATTCCCAAGCTATACACCTTTGTTACATTCGTCCTGAAGCCGACGACTTGGCCAAGAACATGTTCCTTATGCGAATTACCAAACAAAATGTTGGTGTTAGCACTAAAAGTTGGAGAGTCCTCAGGACCACAAAGCGAAAAAGCGGCGGGGATCAAGCCACCTTTGCATCTAGTGAGGCATCTAAGGACGTCGTCTTAAGGCATAGATGAAATCTAACCAAAAAGAAGAACAGATCGCAAGTCCACCCCGAGAGCGGTGCCAGATTCGAACACACAATCCCCAAAAAGAAGATTGAGGACACTACCAGTCAGATTGCGAATCAAAGGTTTCTGAAGCTAGTAATTCTACCATAGAGGCAACCAACGAACTCCAAAAGACAAAGTTATCAGATGACGTGTATCCGACAACTAAGACCACAGGGATCAGCCCCACGGCGAAACCGAACGCTGACACTGGCAATTCTGCCAGTACACAACACAACAATGATGGGACTAAGGTGCATCCAGATAAATCTACAGCATGCGAAGGCTGCCTCGGCGGTACTAAGCCATAGATTTAACAAGGAGCACCTAGATGTAGCCTTTATCCAGGAGCCATATATATAAAGGACCAGATTAAGGGCTTATCCCCCTTCTTCTTCGGGCACCTTGTCGGGGCGGAGGGGCTTAAGAGGTCAATGACCCCGAACTAAGACCCGGAGAACTGAGTTCTTGATGGATGAATGGACAAACAAATGGATGATAATACTCCAGGTGGCACCCGCAATAGTGGAAATCTACGCGCGATCTACCTGATCGCGGCCGCGGCAAGGATACTGGAGGTCCCACCATTCATTCTTAACTCTCCGGTAGCCTGGAACAACACCGACTCCTGCGGCTCATTGTCCGACCACCTGGTTGGTTTGAGCATGAGCGGTGCAACCTACAGAGGCGGCACCGACGGTGGCGCGGCACGGGAAACCGCTAAGGTTGAACGAGCCCCAGAATTGGGACGTACCGTAGATTGAACTGCTAAGTGCCAAAAAAGAAGAAGAAAGAGGCGTGCCCGAAAATCGTGCAAAGAGGGTGGCACAACCGAAGGCACGAAGGCGAACCTCTGGGGAAAGCAGTCAAGATGATTAGATCGACGGAGGTATCCCCTACGGAAACCCATCTGTTCATTCAATATACGAATGGCGTGTGTTTCTGACGAACTGACTTTTATTGTCAGATAATATTGCTTATATAGTACAATTTTGCTTATTCTACAATAAATATCATATTACAATTTTGCTTATTCTACGTAAGATATATGAGCAGAAAAAGTTGAACAGGTGAATGAAAGAGGAAAACAAATATAAAATTTTGCTGATTAATTCTTTTGA
The DNA here is from genome assembly GCA_958301585.1 of Merodon equestris. Taxonomy (NCBI): domain Eukaryota; kingdom Metazoa; phylum Arthropoda; class Insecta; order Diptera; family Syrphidae; genus Merodon; species Merodon equestris. The sequence goes on from OY284413.1 coordinate 97,092,260, forward strand.
CACCGTCTGGCGTCAAGTGTCTGTGATTGTTGTGGTTGAACACAACATGCTGGGGCCCCCTATACGGTAAAATGTTCGTCACAGAATATTGATGGGGCAACTGGTTCACTTCGTCGTCTACGTGGTGCTGGGTTGGGGTTGGTCACGATGTTAATATTGGCGGATCTCCTTTTTCGAAGTTCTTTCAGTACAGCGATGCATATTGCTATGATGACGAGAAACGTTATTGCACCGCTTATTGAATACTGCTGGATCTTGTGGCTATGGATTTGGTTCAATAGTACTTCTTGGCTTTTTTGGAGAGCAATATCGTGTTGTAATTTTGAGATCTGCTGTGAGACCTTTGTTCCTACAACAGCCGGTTCTTCGTGGTGATAATGTTGATCAGTTGGAAAATCAGAAATGTTCGGCAGCGGCAAATAGGATGAAGTTATTCTCGTTGTTACTGACTGCCTGCCAAACATGATCATGCTTGATTGGAGAATTCTGCAGTTAGGTTGCACCTGCACTATTCCCGTTTACATCAACTGGGCTGTCGAAGATACCTTGCCACAAGCTATGTCTACATTGACCGCGCTTGGTGTGCTGTATATCCATGTGTTCGTGTGGTGCATTTGTACCCAATATAATTGAGGACTGACGCTTTGGATGACGCACGAAGATGAAATCTCTTTCGTATGTCTCAAGAGACCCATTTCACAGGAACTAATCGTCGACTCTGTTAGGTACAGAGGGTGCTTCATGTCGCACCAGAACGATCCTGACGATCGTTGCCTGCACATCGAAAATGACACTTTGTTCAAGGGGTAGAACTGATCGCCTTCCAGATTGACTATTAAATACTCTGATGATGGTACAATAAACGCGAATTTGTTACCTCGCCAAGCTGGTACTGAAAGCAGTTTGTAGATTTTGAACTCTTCGTTATACAAGAGTGGCAGCGTTATTTCGATGATGACATTTTTTTCCATCACTCTTGCCCTTGGCGTCGTCTTGTACAGTTGAATTATGGACTCGTGATTTCCTTCCCCTGGGATCATCATGCTTCTTGGTATGTTGTCGTGGACTCGAGATAGTTCCATTTTCAGTTGATTAACTGTCAAAATTAACGGGTGAGTCTGTCCATTATGCGTTGCCAGTATGATGTCTAGTAATGTATTTTGCGTATTGTAGAAGTTCATCATAGTTAACATCGCAGGGAAGGCTGTTGATATGAACATTTGAAAGGCATGTTCATTATCCTCTTGCTTTTCTAACTTGGAAATCACTTTATATATTGTCTTTAACTGGTTTTGAGTTGCTGAGCGATCATCCTTGAATATGTTGATGGTGGAATATATTATACTGGTTTGATTCTTCAATAGATTAAGCAGATGGTTTTCATTTCCTGTCATTTCTTTTATTGTCTGTTCATATTGAAGAGCAAAGTTTTGATCCAGTATGCCAAATAATTTGTTGCTAACTGTTCCGATGAAATCAAAAGGTGATCGTTTCATCCTTTGCCGATCAAATAGATGTATACTGCTCTCACAAAGCAGAGTATTTGATTCCGACAGGTTTGTGTTCAGGCAGATGTCTTTCATGTGTTTTATGCATTTCTGGTATGTATATACATCAGCCCAATAGTTCGTCAAATTAAAGAACACTATGCTCTTCCACGCACCAACAACCATATTTGCATGTCCAATATCTTCGAAATATAATCCTGGGGTTGTTTCGAAGCTTGTGACCTTGTAGTTTGAAGTCTGTTGTTGGCCAGATATAGTACTTATGGCCAGTGCTAACATGCACATCCAAAGAATTGGTTTGAAACTCATTCTTCCTAACAAAACAGCAGCTTTATTTTTTGAACTTGCTTTAATTTCATTCGAAGTTATTGTCTCGGCATTATTTTCAATGGGCAAAGGACATAGTTTTGTTATTGGTCTTTTCGCGAATCTTTTGTTGGAGTACACAGTGACTGCACGAACTTGTCCATCTGTTCCAGGATGTATCTCAGTGACTTTCCCCAAGTTCCATTTAGTGGGTGGAAGGCATTCGTCCTTGATCAATACTATATCCCCAACATTTACATTTTCTCTCCTTTGTTTCCATTTGCAGCGGTGTTGTAGCTGTGTAAGATATTCTGACGACCAGATTTGCCAAAAATCTTGAACCATTTTTTGGATCAGTAACCATCGGGAGCGATAAGTCTTATTTCGATCCAGTGTGGGATCTGGTAAGGCATTTAGTGCTGATCCAATTAAGAAATGTCCCGGAATTAAAATCGGATTATCGTCTATGTCGTTGTTAATACTGGTCAATGGGCGAGAGTTCAAGCAAGATTCGATCTGGGTTAATGTTGTAGTAAATTCTTCAAATGTGAGCATAGTATCACCGACGACCCTTTAGGTAGTATTTCATTGATTTTACCCCGGCTTCCCATAATCCTCCAAAGTGGGGTGCGGCTGGAGGAATAAAATTCCATTGTATGCCTTCCAAGAGCAATTTATCTGCTACATCAGTTTTCAGTTGCTGGGCAACAAGCTGATAAATTTTCTGTAGTTCCTTGTTAGCACCTATAAAGGTTGTCCCGCAATCACTGTAGAAGTTTGCCTCTTCGGGACACGAATCTTCATACTGCGGCGAAAAATGCTTCCGATGTAAGATCGCTGACTAATTCGAGATGTATTGCCTTAGTGGCGAAGCAAACGAAAACTGCTACGTAGCCTTTTGTTGATCGATTTCCTCTTCCTTTTGCTATTCTTATATGAAATGGTCCTGCATAATCCACTCCGGTGTGGGTGAATGGCTTTGATGGGGTACTCTTGGTGCTGGTAATACTCTCATTATCTGCTGCCTACTAGATGTATTAAATCTATGACATCGAACGCAGTTGTGTAAAATCTTCCTTACCAATCGCTTCGCATGGGGAACCCAATATGATTGCCTCAATGTGGCCATTGTTAGTTTTATTCCTCCATGTAGTGTTTGTGGGAGATTTGCGTTTTCCAAACGATCCCCAACAGTTAAAATTCCATCATCATTTATTTGCGGGTCTAACGATAGCAGTTTACTATTCTTTGGAATGCTGTTTCCATTGTTTAAGCATCTTATTTCATCAGAAAACTCCTTTCTTTGAACTAATCGGATGATAATTTTTCTTGTCTCTTCGACTTCATTTATTGTAAGTGATCCTGAACGTCTTACTGCTATGGTACTTCTTGAGTTGTACGCATACTGTCTGCAGTACGCCATTACTCTGACAAGTCTATCGTACGATGAAAATTTCTCGAAGATGCTTCCTTCCTCTACTTGCGATGTTAACGATGTTAGCACAATCGGTGAATCAATAGGGGTTTCGAAAATTTGGGACAACTTTGGCTGTAGTGGCCAAGATTCTTTATTGTCCTTTAGCCAGTCTGGTCCTCTCCACAATAAAGAATGATTCATTAACTGTTTTGGTGTTAATCCCCTAGAAGCACAGTCAGCAGGATTTTCTGCAGATCTTATATGCCTCCATGAATTTGCGTCTACCATTTCACGTATTCTTGATATTCTATTTGATATGAACACTGCCTTGTTGAAGGGATCTTTCCTTATCCATGCTAACACAATAGTAGAGTCAGTCCATGCAAACACCTTATCTACTTGCGCTCCAAAATTTTGTTTTACTTCCTTCAAAAGCCTTGACAATAGATTCGCGCCACACAACTCTAGCTTTGGTATAGTGAGTTTTTGCTTCAACGGCGCAACTCTTGTTTTTGATGTTAGCAGTGCAACTGAATATCCATTACCACAGGGGACTCTGGAATAAATCACAGCTGCGTAGGCTCCGTCCGAGGCATCACAAAATCCGTGTAACTCAATTTTATGGACCTTGTTCGTATTAATCCATCTAGGGATTGCTATGGCCTCTGCATCTGGAAGATCTTTTTTAAAGTTGGCCCAACATTGTTGCAATTCTTCAGTAAGCGGTTCGTCCCACTCGAGGTTAGCCTTCCAAATCCGTTGCATTAGTAATTTTGCAAAAATTGTCAGTGGTGACAGCCATCCTAATGGATCAAAAAGTCTTGCTATTTCTGACAATGTTGTTCGTTTGGTTGGCACCGTCTGTTCTTTTATGTTAGCTTTGAATTGGAAGGTGTCGTTCGATGGACTCCAATGTATGCCCAGTGTCTTTATCGTATTTTCTTTGTCAAGGTTGATGACAGACTGGCAATTAGAATCTGAAATGACATCCAGAAGTTCCCTGTTCCCATTTTCGAAGATGAAAACCACCACATTTCAATAATTTTATGAGCTGATTCTGAGCGTATCTGCAATCACTCAAAGAGTCACCTCCGGACATGAGATCGTCAACGTAGATGTCTTGCTTTAAGATGCTTGCAGCAATTGGATAATCTTGTTGCTCATCAGATGCTAATTGATGGAGTGTTTTGACAGCAAGGTACGGTGCAGACGCTGTTCCGTATGTGACAGTGGTAAGTTTATAGTCCTTAATTTTTTCATTTGAAGAGTTCCTCCATACTATCCGCTGATATTTTTGATACTTCTCGTTAATTTTAATTTGACGGTACATCTTTTCAACGTCTCAAGGTGCAACGAATTGCCTGTTTTAAATTTTCTCTCCAGTTGGAATAATCTTGCCACTGCTCGGTCTCGTGAGGCTCCTAGACTGTATATCTGTTCCAATTGCTTATTGAACGGAATGTTCACTATATATCTGCCATCAATGTCCCGACAATGCGTTTCTTCATATATTTTTTCGCAATTCAAGTCGTTCTGCGTCAATTGAATTTGTGCTGGTACCTCCTCTGGTTCCCAGAATTGCTTGAGTTGAGTTTCCAGTGTTGTTTGGGCAACCATTCCCATGATTGCTACACTAGCGCATTTGGATGACGTGCGCCCAGTAACAAACCATCCAAATTGAGACCTTTGTGCAATGGGAAAGCCTTGTGTACCCTTCTTTATGCCATTAAGAATGATGTCCCCGTAAACATCAGCTCCAAGAATCATATCAATGTTACCATTAATATTGAATGAAGGATCGGCTAGTAACAAATTTTTGAAATTGTTGGGAATTTCATTAAACTCGTTTTTGTCAGGCGTTAGTCTTGTGAGCGTTGGTAGTACAAGCGCAGAAACCACTAATTTGAACTCTGACGCGAATCTTGGAGTTACTACCACTTCTACTTTACTGCGTGCTGTACCGGCATTAGTTGCTCCTAAGCCGCTAATTTCCGTATGGATTTTTTTGTTTTGGCAGGCGTAATGACTGGGCTGCTTCTTCAGTGATCAGTGTTGCCTGCGATCCTGGATCGATAAGAGCTCTCAGCTTTCTCTGATGGCCATCAACATTTGTCGCTGTTATCAATGCTGTGACCAGAAATACCCCTTGATTTTGATGTCCATAATTCGATTGTATTTCCTCTAACTGTTTATGTCCATTATTTGATGAACGATTATCAGCTTGTTGTTTTGATATATAATTTTCCTGGTGTAACAGAGTATGGTGTTTTTTATTACACTGCTTACATGTTCGCAAACTAGTGCATGCACTTTTCTTATCATGTCTTAGGCAGTTCATGCATAATTTAGCAAGTTTAACTTGCTCGCATCTTTCCTTAGGAGTCCAATTTAAAAATTTACTGCATGAATAAAGGTTGTGGTCACTCTTGCAAAATATGCATTTAGCTCTAGTTGCTAAATAATAATTGCGAACCTTAGATTCTTCCTTGAAATGCCTTTGTCGTGAGGATCCCATCACTTCCAATGCTTGATATCTCCTTTGTGGAAAGTCGTACAAGATTTGGAGGGAAGGCATCTTATTCGGTTGTTCTAGACCTTGCTCAAACAGGTTTCTGCTTTACTGGTCTAAAGCTTTTGTAACTAAATGAACAATAAGAGGACCCCACGATGATGTGTCAAAGCCCATATTGGTTATTGCTGATAGGCCCTCCTTTGTTGCATCCAAGATTGATTTAATGGAATTGGATGGTGACTGGTTTCCTTGATGACCAGATTTGAGCATTTTCTCAATATGTACTCCAAAAATTTTCCTTTCATTATCATATCTAGCCTTTAAAGTTTCCCAGGCCGTTGTATAGTTTGCACTTGAAATGATTAAATGCTGGATAAGTTGCATTGGTTCTCCTTCCAAATGCGTCTTCAGGTACTCCATCTTTTCTGTAGTACTGAGTGTGACTTTGTTGTGTATAATTGTTGTGAATATGCCATTCCAAATAGTTCCCATTAAATATCGGAATTTTTAATTGTGGCAATCTGACTTCCACTTGTTGATGTCTTTCGTCAACCTTCAATTGGTTGGTTTCGCTGAGTTTGGAAGCCATCTTATGAAGACATCGATTTAGTTCCTGTTGTACTTCCCTGTACTCATCTTCTATTACATAGCTTGTTTTAAGATCATCCTCTGATGCATTAATCATGAAGTCTTCGTGCAAGTCGGTGAAGCTTCTAGATTGCTCTAGCAATATTTTTTGTTGGAAATCATGGACTTCAGGTGAATAGCCTATCAGAGTGGCTTCTTCAAATTCCATGACATTGTTGATAATGGCGTTCATCTTTATTTTTAATTTGCGTAACCTTTGTGATTGCTCACGCCCTATTTTATCTTCTGAGGGTGCTGGTTCGTTGACGTATGGGATTGTTTTCTTTATTTTTGTCTTTAATTCTTCATACAGTTGTTGAACTTTCTTTACCCTATTGTTTTGCATGTACGGGGTGTCATGCTTTACTACTTCCTCAATTTTTTTGTGGTTGTCGACGTTTGTGTGTAGTCTTTCTTCTAAGTATTTAGCAGTTTTTCGAACTGGACTGTCCTTTGCAAAATTTCTGCTAGTTTTCTCTAATTCCTCTGCTAGAGATTTCTGTCTAGCTACGATGGTATAAACCTCTGTTTCGTCTAACACCATTTTTAACTTTTATAAATTTTGAATTTAATGTTATAATCACTACCAGTGTGAGCCCTGGATACGCTGTTTTCACTACCAGTGTGAGCCCTGGATACGCTGTTTTCACTACCAGTGTGAGCCCTGGATACGCTGTTTTCACTAACAGTGTGAGCCTGTTCAAAGGCTCGAAGGACCAATGTTCATTCAATATACGAATGCCGTGTGGTTCTGACGAACTGATTTTTATTGTCAGATAATATTGCTTATACAGTACAATTTTGCTTATTCTACAATAAATATCATATTACAATTTTGCTTATTCTACGTAAGATATATGAGCCGAAAAAGTTGAACAGGTGAATGAAAGAGGAAAACAAATATAAAATTTTGCTGATTAATTCTTTTGACACCGTCTGGCGTCAAGTGTCTGTGATTGTTGTGGTTGAACACAACACCATCCGACCCTCTCATCTGCAGCCCCTGCACTTCTTGGCAGCGCGCAGCGCAGAAAAGGTCGGCGGCTAGTTAAAGGCTGCTGCAGGAGGCACAAGCATGCCAGCATTTTCGGCATGCGCCTCAAACACTCCTCCTCTTATTGGTGACGATCAAATTCCCAATAAGAGCGTGCCAGGTTCCAAAACTGACGGAGCTGGCGGTGTTCAGGCTCCTGTTATGGCCGGCGCCACCGCCATCTTCTGATCGCAGAAGACAAAGCGGTTTTGGATCGAAACAAACCTCAAGCTGGCAGAGCTGTTCCAAAGCGGCGTCGGAAGGGAGCAGGAGCTTGAACCGGAAAAGATAACAGCGCTCGCAAACGGAAGACGGCCACTGGGGACAACCTTGCTGGGGAGAGAGAACGTCTCCTCCTCTGACATGGCGGCGGGTAATCGTTGTCCAAAGGTAGATGCGGCGTAACAAAGATCAAAGCAACAATCTGAAGGCGGAGAGGCCAAAGACTGTTCCTCGGAGGCGGGCACTTCACACAATAAAACCCTTTCCTCTGGAAAGGAGATACTACTGACTAGTGAGCAAGAGTACGGACGTGTTTTTCTAAGCACCACCCAAGTTCTCATTTTTAAAACACAAACACACAAATATATTAAATAAAACAGGTGTTTTTCATATTAACTCATCGGAGTAAGTTTATTTATCTGATTAAAATATAAGCTAAATTATTTACAAAATCATAATAACAAAACAATAAATAAAAAGACAATGAATAAGTGTCTTAGATGCGAAGATCCGTTGCCCATGGACGGAGAGTACATTTCTTGCGGAAAATGTAAACGAAAATTGCATTCTGAATGCTCTACACTTTCACAGATCTCAAAATGTCAACACAAGCTAATAAGTCATGGGAATGCACTTTTTGTCGTGGAAAAGAAAAGGAAGAGGAGAGCATTCAAAAAGTGAAGAGAGCATTCTCCAAATCAAAACAAAGAAAGCGAACCCTCGAACTCTCTCCTTGTGGAAGATGACCACATTAACAAAGAGCTGCAAGAAATTAAAAACATGATTAAAGAATACGCAAAACCAGTAGACTTTACATCTGTCAAATATAATGAACTAAACAATCTCATTAAACAACGCTTTGATCGAAACACTTACGAAAGAATTAAACGATTACAAGCAAGAGTTGAACATTAATACTATGCAAATAAAAACACAGGTCAACACATTATAACAAAAATAATTGGCAAACAAAAAAGAAATTAAAAACATTCCAATGACAAAAATTGATAACGCCTTCGAAGTTTTCACAGCAGTAGGGGAAACTTTGGGAGTCGATGTAAACAAAATTGACGAAGATGAAGTCTATAGCTATCCCGACAAAAAAATAGACAGTTGAGGAACGTCGTGGTATGTTTCACAAAAAAACAAACAAAACAAAATTTCATCGAAAAAGCAAAACAAAAAAGAAACACAAAGTTTTCCGAAATTCGCAAATTGCAAAAGATTGACAACGTTGCATATGGCCCACAAAACATTTATATTAATGAATGTTTATCACAGCACTTCAAAAAGCTTCTCTGGCTCGCGAAAACAAAGGCAAAAACTGTTGGGTGGAAATACGTATGGCTCCGAAATGTCAAAGTCTTGGCCAGAAAAGATGATGGCGATCGCATCATTGAAATTGAGACAAAAGACGATCTGGAAAAAATACGCTCAACTCAAGAGCAGCGGCCAATAGATTCGTACCTGTAATTTAAAATTAAAAAATGAATGAAGTTATAGATTTTAATTTTAAAAATTTAAGAACAATAAATGAAATGAATAATAAACAATAGTGAAATGTCATATTTCTATTTAAATATACGTTCTCTATGAAAAAATTGGAATTCACTTATGATATATGTATGTTGAAAACATTTTGCAAAAACTAGATATACTGGTAATTGCTGAGATAAATATAATCTCAGATGAAAAGCGCTTCTACGAATTAAAAGGGTTTAAACAAGAATTTTACAATCGAAACAACAGACAAGGGGGTGGGCCTATGAAGTACAAGATATTAAAACCAACTCCTACGATAATATATCACTAACCATCCAGCACAAAGAATTTAAGGCAGCACTCATTGCAATTTACAGGCCTTGACAGGAGAAGGTCCACTGTTTTATTAAAGAACTAAACAATCATATAGATAAGTTCTCTAAGCACAAAAACATGTTTGTCATTGGAGATATAAAAATAAACGTAAAATGAAGCATACGTTTCAAGCTATGAGGCGATGGTAGCATCAAAGGGCAAACACAATCTTAACTAGTACAACAGTAGACCTAGATAGAAACACGAGCACACTGATCGACCATTGCCTAGTAAGAGCCACAGACGAAGAGATAACGTCAGGAGTAATCGAAATGAACATCTCTGACCATTATGCAATATACTGCGGAATAAAATCCAATGAACATACAAAAAATTCAATTAACCAACGTCAACAGTTAGTATTAGTTGCTACGGGCACAATGATATCAATGAGTTCTACGAACACTTCAAGAACGCTCTAAATGCAATAGTTCAGTCATCGACAGTAATGCGTGCTAGAAAACCGAGAAACAACGAGCATAAATGGATAACGAGCGAACTGAGAAGCGCATGTAGAGAAAGAGATAGTCTGTATAGAAGATACAAAAATAACCGAAGAAACCAAGACTACACAAAAGATTATAAAAAGTTCCGAAATGAGCTCAACAAAAAAATTTTCTATACAAAAGCACGGTACTGCGAGCTGGAATTCCAGAGACTTAACACAAATCCCAAAGAAACCTGGAAGTTAGTCAACACGATACTAGGAAATAGAGCCACCAACCTAGTTGAAATCCCGGAAACGAATTTCTCAAAGCAAGCACTCAATAATTTACCAAATAAATTTGCGAATGTATTGATCTCAGAAATCGAAACATTAGTCCACGAATGCAACTGCAGAACGATTGAAAGAACAATGAACAGCATACAAAGATCGATGTATCTAGAAGAAGTATCTGTGGTGGAAATAGAAAACATTCTCAGAATACTAAATGAAAGAAAATTTCCTGGCATAGATGGAATAAGACCAATAGACCTGAAAACAAACGCTACTATCCTGGCCCCTATAATGAACCTAGAGCAGGCGACAGTACCAACACTTTTAAAAACATCAATTGTACGACCGATATACAAAAGCGGACAAAAGAATGTTTTAAAAAATTACAGACCAATTTCCATACTCTCAGTCGTTGATAAAATTGGAAGAAGTTCTAACCAGAAGATTATACGCCTACACTGAAAAAACGGAATCCTACGCGACAAACAATTTGGATACCGGAAAAACAAATGTATAGGCCGACTGTTGGGGGATTTTGGATTCAGATTATATTGTAGCCTCGACAAGAATCACAGATCCATAGTACTTTTCATAGATTTTAAAAAAGCCATAAAAATATTTTGAAGTAGCTTGAGAAAATTGGAGTCCAGGGAACTTTACTAAGCTGGTTCGAAAACTACCTCAGAAACAGGTCCCCACAAGGATAAGGCCACTCATTTTTATAATATACATAAATGAGCTGCTCTCAGTGTGTCAACTCAGTACGGGATATGCATATGCAGACGACACGGCCATTATTGTGAGTCATAGACATGTTGAGCAAGCAGTTACAATTATGCAAAAAGAATTGAATGCACTTACTGCGTGGTGTCACGATCATGGGTTGGTTGAAAAGAAAACGAAATCTATGCACGTACGTCCACCTCATATCCATCAATCAAAAATAATATTAAAAATACATGATAGAGGATGTCTACATCATCTTGGGTGCCACTTACAGCTAAAAGACAATGATTCATGTGGCAAAATAATTTAGAACGTGTCAGTCTATAAGTATCTAGGGGTTCACGTAGACTACAATCTTAAATGGAGCTACCACATTGAGACACTTATGAAAAAGTTGCGGCAATCTTCGTATGCGCTATACTATCTGGCCAGCTTCTGCCAACCATCAGTATTAAGGCAAAGTTACTTTGGTCTGGTGGAATCACATCTTAGATATGGTATCCTAGCTTGGGGCAAAGCACCACAGATGTCACAACTTGAAACCACACACAAGACGAGCAAGAAGATGATATACAAAACGTCAGGCAGGAATCAACTCGAACAGCGGGAGATATTTATTAACAGGAAAATGTTAAGTATATCTCATATCTTCAAGCTTGAGGCAGTCAACAATTTTTGGAACGACAACACGTATAAAACTCCAACTCAACAACATTTTAATACAAGAAGAAGAGAACAAGGACGCTTCGCTGTTCCGAAGTTTTGGAATGAATATGGTAGAAAAAGATATGAAGTCATAGTACCAACCGTTTTAAATGAGCTTCCAATATGTTTCAGAAACATGCCTAAAACAAAATGCATGAAAAACGCGAAAAAAAATTGTATTTAGAAATGCAAGATCTATAAATTGATTGTATTTAGATATACATATGTATGATTTAATTTCTCACTAGTTTTTCTGAGAAAAATGTATATTTCCTATCTAGTCGCCTGCAGATAAGCCCTTTAGGCTTTGCAGACTTCAACTGTGTAATCAAGACTCTTTTGATAAATGAAATTGAAATTGAATTGAATTGAAGTGACCGTAAAGAGTCGAGACAAGCACCTCTCCTACAAAGAGGCAGCATCTCCTCTGAAAAGGTCAGAATAGGGAAGGCTGGCAGTGACAGCAGAATGACCAGCGCAGATTGCCAACACTGCGAGGATCATCTACTGGAGCTGGCTTCAGCAACAGGCTTCTGTATTCAGGCTGAGAGGTCTACTTTGATGAATGGTACCTGCGTGGTGAGCTGTTCCTCACAGCAGACATCTGCTTGGATCAGGAACATGGTGTCCAAAATCCCTTCCCTGGGAACAACTACCTATCAGGTAGTTAGTCTCCCAAAATTAACGCGCGCCATCTGCTGGATTCCGGGAAAACCTGAAAACAAGCTGAAAGTGCTGACGTGAATACGTGCGCAGAACCCGGGACTCGACACGAGGGCCTGGATAGTCTATTCCTACAAAGAGAAAAAGGGCTTTCTGAGAAAAGAGGGCTTCACTCTGGTTGTGGGATTGGACAACGGCTCTGTCGAGAACCTTGAAATCCGCGTACGACTCACGTCCCTACTTTGGCCTTGGTAGGATTTTATTCCATTTTGATGTCAAGTAGTCGAAGGATGGAACAGATTAATCTACAGCATTGCAAGGCTGCTACCGCTCTTCTCAGTAGCAGAATTGCATGCAGTAGTACAAATCATCACATTATATCCATTCAGGAACCATGGGTGTGGAATAAACGCCTGTGTGATCTAGGTGGTATATATGATGCTACGATCCTTTATGATGAGCGATCCGAAAGGCCTAGGGTCTGCCTCATCAAATCGAAGACGCTATCGGCAACCAAACTTACACAACAAACCAAAATACTGTTTGGGGCAGCAACAAATGCAACCGGAGACAAGAAGTGATTGACCTAATCCTGTCTAACAGGCATGTGAAGGCCATCAGTAACTGAAGAGTCTTACCAGATGTTACGCTGTCAGACCATAGATATATCGAGTTCCAATTGAAGTGTGGGATCTCACCCTCGCAGCCTAAGCGGAATCCGAGAAAGGATGCCGTTCATAACCTGAGCAGCGCAATCACCAACTATTTCGAACTCCCATGTCCTGTCAAAAAACCTCCCAGCAGGAAGCCGGTTCCCAGTTGGAGCGCTGAGCTCCAATGTCTTCGCAGGTAAGCCAGAAGTCTCCTGAATAGATCGATTGAATCGAAACTCGGAAGATGACTGGAATAAATATCGATCGCAGAAGGAATATAAGAAGCTTATATAGAACCAACAGTAAGCCGGTTCCCTGGTGGAACGCTGAGCTCCAATGTCTTCGCAGGGAAGCCAGACTTGGTCAATTCTGTGGTCAAGATCTGGTGGCTGCGAATGTTATCTACAAAGCGCATTCAGTCTCCTGAATAGATCGATTGAATCGAACTCGGAAATGACTGGAATAAATATCGATCGCAGAAGGAATATAAGAAGCTTATCCGTTAATCAAAGAATGTTCCTATAAGGCCTTTTACGAAGAGATCAAATCCCTGAGCGCGGACAGCATGTTCGTTAACGTTCTCAAACGACGAAAATGGACAAAGCTGGATGTACTCAGAAAGTCTGATGGCACCTTCACCGTATCTAAAGCAGAAACTCTTAGTTTATTGTTTCAGACCCATTGCCCGGGAGATCATCGGCTCGTTGCACACATGCTCAGTGGAAACTGCGACTAAACCGTTGAAAACCATTCGGCGTAGCTGGTATGTTGCGTCAGTCATGGCAGCTACAGAGGCCATTGAATTTGTTGTGGCATCTTTCGATGGCTTCAAGTCGCTAGGTACTGATGGAATATACCCTGTTATGCTGCAAGAAGGTATAAAACAGCTGCTTCCTACTCTGAAAAAATGTTCACTGCTAGACTGGTCTTGCCTATATACCTATTCCTTGGCGCGCGGTGAAAGTGGCCTTTATTCACAAAATAGGTAAAGAAGATTACTCACTCGCCCAGAGTTTTAGACCAATCAATCTAACATCCTTCTCGCTGAAAAGCATGGAGAGATTTGTAGAGTTGCATGTGCGCAAAGTTGTCCTTCAAAGCATCCTCTCTCGGAGTCGAGAGAGACGGTCAGTTGACAGCGACTTGGCGTGCTAACGCTCCAACAGACATTGTGGGACCCAAGCACCCAAAAAAAGCTAACAACACCTAAAGCTTCAAACAAAACAGAGACGATATATCTCTGACACCAACCAATTGAACCGCCTTTCTGCCTGAGGTGGGCACCCCCTCCACTTACGGAATGGATGATCCAAATAGCACTTGGGCAACGCACTGCAGCACATGCCTCAAACCGCTCCCGGCTAAAGGCCGGGACCTGTCAAATTTGCAAATCCAAATACCTCTACTCCCCATGCACAACTGTCTCAGAGGCCACATATGCCAAACTGAACCAAGAACGCCGATTCGAATGGAGGTGCCATTATTGCAGACAAAAAGGCAAACCAACATCAACTGCACCGAGAGCCCAAACAATACCAGCTGATTATCAACCAAACCAGAAGCAACAACGAGATGAAAGAAAATATGTAAGCAAATTGAACTTTCAAACGTAGACATGAAGAAAGAAATCTCAAATACGTTTGCTAAATTGAATGAGACCATATCAGAACTAGCACTTCAAATCAAGGATCTAACCCAGAAAATTTTTGAGAATGATTTGAAAATTGCACAGATCGAGCAAAAAATAAACACTCTTGAACAAAAAGGTTACGAGAAAGGAAGGTTACGAAGAAGGAAAATGAAGATATCAAATCTATATAGGAGACAGTTAATGTTAGGATCACGGATAACGATATTGTGGATATATATCGCACAAAACAAAAACACCAGAACATCATGGTAAAATTTTCCTCTATGCACATTAAAAAACAGCTGATGCAAAATATACGTGGTAAACATATCAATGCAGAGTCATTAAAAATCGAAAATGATGACAGAAACAAACCGAGAATATAAAGGGTCCGCCATCTAACGTTTTTTTTTTCAAGTAGTGCTTATTTCGTGAATGGTAACACTAAGCTCATATCTGATTTGACAGATAATTAGTTTTATCCTTCCGCTGAACGAATATGGTTGTGTATACGCTTGAACAACGCTTCGCTAAGTGGGCCTGCGATCGACTTACAGAAGATGCCGATTTTGCCAAAAAAATCATCTTTTCAGATGAAGCTCATTTTGATCTTGGCGGGTATGTAAACAAGCAAAATTGTCGCATTTGGAGCACAGAAAACCCGCACGCATACATTGAAAAGCCGGTGCACCCAAAACGAGCCACTGTTTGGTGCGGATTTTGGTCCAGAGGCATAATTGGGCCATTTTTCTTCGAAAATGAGCAAGGAGTGGCCGTTACAGTCAATGGCGATCGTTATCGGGTCATGTTGAACGAATTTTTGTTCACAAAAATTGAAGAGGAGGATATTGGCAACATTTGGTTTCAACAGGAAGGCGCTACGTGCCACACAGCCGAAGCTACACTGGATGTTTTGCGCCCTGTTTTTGAAGATCGCATTAACAGCCGCAGAGCTCATGTCGTTTGGCCACCTCGGAGCTGCGATTTGACACCGTTGGACTATTATTTGTGGGGTGCCGTCAAAGATAAGTGTTACGCCGACAAGCCAGAGACAATTGATGCTTTAAAGGACAATATTCGTGAAGCCATTGGTGAAATACAGCTGCACACAATCGATAATGTGCTTAAAAATTCGACCGATCGTGTAGGCTACTGCATGGCCAGCCGAGGCAGCCATTTGAATGAAATTATTTTCCATTATTAACCGGAAGGATTGTGCTTTCAAATAAAAAAAGAAATTTGAGAAAATATTCAGTAGTTTTTTTTATAGCATTTTCAAAAAAAAAAAAGAAGTTATTTGGCGGACCCTATATATAGTTAGGTATTGAAACAAAATTAATGCTTTCGTTTCAAGAGTTTATTTTAAACTGAATTGACTTAAAGCTAACTTAGATCTAGGAACCAACGGCGTCGTTTCTTATCTCGATCGCCGGATGGAGATCGGGAGAAGAAACGCGCAAATCGCGTGGGCGACCCCTGGTATTGTTTGAAGCAAACAAGTAGGAATGCGCCCAGTGAGCATATTTAGGTGGCGTTGGTTATGATGGGATTCGCGTGGGCGACTCCTGGTATTGTTTGGAGTAAACAAGCAGGAATGCGCCCAGCGATCATATCTGGGTGGTGTCGGTTACAATAGGATGTGACACCTCCCCCAATAAGTTTTTTTGGTCCTCCAAAAATAAACAATAAACTATGATAATTAGATTTTAAAAGGATCTTTCGTTGATTGTGTTTCGACAACGATTTTTGCCTTATTTGCTTTACATTTCATAGTTATAACAAAACAGACTATCACTACTAATAAGATTATAAATGTCAAGGAAGTATATTTATTAATTTTTGATTCGAATTCAATGTATTTTATGGTTTCTCCATTATCGATTGTTTTTAAATGGACTTCTCTTAAGCTTAGGTTATTTATTTTTGTGACATTTAGTTTGAATGCAGGTAAAATAATAATTTCTTTAAATTCTTGGACACAATTGGTAAATTCAAAATTATTTATGCTTATACTACAATTATTAAACTTAATTACATTGTTTCCTTCAACGAATACATCACTATTAACACAATTTTGAAATATTTTTGTCTTTTGCAAGTTTTTTGTAAGGACAATATTTTCATTCGGTTGAGTTACAGATTCTTCTTTATTCATTCTATAAGCACAAATATTGTTTGGTGATAATAAATTTCTTATGCATTGATTTTTGTGGAGTTTCAAATTTTCCTGTTTTGTTGTTGGTTCATGTATTGTTTCAAAAATAATATTGTCTTTAATGATGACTTCCTGAATATCAATATCAAGTTCTTCAGAGGCAGAGTTAGGGAAGGGGGTAATTGTAGCTCTAGAAAATTCTTTGTCAGTAAAATTTGGTATTGATAGTACGAATATCAAGAGATTATCTTTAAATATTACGTTATTTTTAAGATAGGGCATAGTTTTCATTGTAATTTTATAGTTACTTATTTCAGTGTCTGTTAGTATGTCGTGTGCAAGTATGTTGAGTTTGCTTAAAACTATTATGTCTTTTATCTTTTCTATTTGTCTGTCGGTTGCTGTTATATCTGCAAACATTTGCAATATGTATTCGAATCGAATTGTGAGAGATTTATTTTTTCCAGTTATATTGTTGAGTTCGTACAAGTATTTGCTGAGTTCTTTTTGTTGTATGTTAATGTGGTCGGATATGTCGTTTATGTTTTTAATAAGGTTGTTATTGATTGCAACTTGTTTATTGGTTTGGTCAGTAATTTGTTTTAAGTTTTCGTCCAAGTTATCTAGATGTCTGTATATGTGTTCCGCGTCGTCGCTGTCCATTGTCCCTGTTAGGATTTGTAAACCTTTACCCGCGATATTTATTAATCCTCTTCTATTACGTCGTCTTTCATACACATCTGGGACCAAGATGTTGAAATGATTATGAAGGTTGGATATTTCCCTATGGAGCATGAGATAGGTGGGGTCTTCGCTATCCAGCTTTAGTTGGTTCAGATTGTCGTATAATGTGTCGATTACGTCGGCGTACTGTGTCAGGTTGACGATGTGGAGTATTTTTGTATAGTTCTGTATTATAAGCACTTCTTCAGCTTTCATTATCATATATCCGCTCTCTGTGAGGACCGGTAGTATTTGTATGTTCTGCCCAACTATACCTCCGATAAGGAGACACATGATTATGTGATTCATTGCCTGCAAGAGAAGTTGAAAATCAAAGGGTAGTTATCGGTATTTGTATCGTCGTTTAAGTTGTTGTGTACAGTATTTGGTTTGTCTTTTATTGCTATCATCAATTATATAGTGTGAGTCGGTTTTAAACTTATTTAACTTCTTATATTTGGGGCTATTCTTTGCTATGTTTCTATTTTTAACTATGTTCCGTTCTTGCTTAAAGTTAATGTCCCTACGTTCGTTCAGTTTATTTATCCGTTTTTGTTTTTCTGCGGAATACTTTTTGTATAGATTTTTTATGTCTTCCCTATTTAGGTTTTTATTAATAAAATCAATTGGCCTCATATTTGTTGTTGTATGTATGGTATTGTTATAAATGTTTAAAATCTTGAAAATTTTTCGTCGAGTGTGTCACTGTTATCATCTCCCTGTGCACTAACTGTAAGTATTCGCAAGTGTTCATTTAGAGTTCCGTGGAGTCTTTCCACGTCGGAATTTCCTGTTTTGTTGTATGCTGTAGATTGGTGAAATGTTATATTATTGTCTTTAAGAAATTGTTCGACTAGGCTGTGGATAATACATTTTTCACCGTCGGATATAAGTTTATTCATTTTACCCAAATACAGGATTCTTTCTTTTATAGCTTTTAGTACGGAAATCCACGTCCTATCGTCTATCTTATGGATAGTTGCGTATTTTGAAAATTTGTCAATTGTAGTAATATACATGATGTTGCGATAGGGATGCCAAATGTCCATGTGTACTATGTCGTTAAAGTGTCGGGGAGTTTCGGTTATAGAATAAGGGATTTTAATTGGGGTACGGTCGAATTTTGATAGTTGGCATATCTCGCAATTATTTATGATTTTATGTATTAACTTTTTCATCTTAGGATAAAAATAAAGTTGGCGTAATTCAGAATACACCTCGTTAATTCCTCTGTGATTCTTGCTTTTATGTTCCTTTTCGATTAACGTCAATATTTCATTTTGGTCTGTGATATCTTTTAATTTTATGTTTGATTTAAGAAGCTTAATGCTTTTATTGTTAGAAAAATACTTTACGTAAATATCTTGGAATTCTGAGAAAAGTGATAGATCGTCGCAATAGATACACATAAGTCCTTTATTAATGATGACTCTTTTCATCAATTCAATTAGGTTTGAAGTATGCTTCTCTATTTGGATAAAATTCTGAACTTTCTTATGAACTATTTTTTGTGTTAATTTTTCTTTAGTTCCGTATGCGAGGTAAATCTGATTCTTAAATAGATTTATAGGTTTTCCTGTTATATGTATGTAATTCGTAGAATCTTCTTGTGCGCTATGCATTGTTGCACCAGTTGAAGAAATTTCACTTTGCTGGTCATTTTCGTTGAAAAGGTTTAGCAACTCGACTTCATTGTCGCTGGGTTTTTCATTCTGCTCGATTTGTTGGATGTTAACTCTTGTTAACCCATCGGCAACATTATTTTCGCTACATTTTACGTATTCTATTGATATCCACTTATTATACTCATTTAAGTGGATTTTCCACCTTTGGAGCTTACTGTTGGGTTCGGTTAGATTATTCAACCATACTAGTGGGCGGTGATCCGTTCTAATTACGAATTTCCTCCCGAAGAGGTAGGGTCTAAAATACTTAACGGACCACACTATAGCAAGGAGTTCTTTCTCTATCGTGCTATAATGCTTCTCGTGGTCGTTTAGAGTTCTACTAGCGTAAGCCACAGGGTGACCGCTTTGGGACAGTACCGCTCCTACTGCGAAATTGGATGCATCCGTAGTGAGCGTAAATGTCTTAGTAAAGTCGGGGCTTCTTAAAACGGGTTCATTGGTAATGAGTTGTTTTAGTTTGTTAAAAGCTTCTATGTACTGCTTGTTATTTTTATCTATCTTAGTGTTTTTTTTAAGAAATTTAACCATAGGGTAAGCCACTTTTGCGTAGTCCTTAATGAACCTACGATAGTAGCCGGTGATACCGAGAAAGGACTTGATCTCTTTTTGAGATGTAGGGATTTTAATTTGTTTGATGGCCGCTAACTTAAGCGGGTTTGGTTTTATACAATTTTCCGATATGACGTGCCCGAGGTATTCTGTTTCATGGGCTGCGAATTTACATTTTTCGACTTGTAATTTCAAATTACATTCCCGTCTTTGTCTTTGGAAAATTTTTTGAAGTGAATCTAAATGTTCAGTCAAGCTTGTCGAGAATACCAGAATGTCGTCTAAGTAGACAACGCATATTCTGTTAATGTAGTCCCCCAGGATAGTATTCATGAGACGTTGGAACGTCGCCGGCGCATTCTTTAGGCCGAACGGCATTCGAACGAACTCGAAATGGCCGCCTCGAGTGGAGAATGCGGTTTTATGTTGGTCGTCGGGATTCACCTCAATTTGGTGAAATCCTTTTGCCATATCTAAAGTTGTAAAGAACTGGCATTTCCCAAGTTTATCAAATAGATCTGATATATTTGGCATTGGAAAGCGATCATCAATGGTCTGGTCATTGAGCTTTCGGTAGTCGACTACAATGCGGTATTTTTGCAACCTTGAACTGTCCGTACTCTTTTTTGGCACGACCCAAATGGGGGCGTTGTATGGACTATTACTATTTTTGATAATGCCTTGCCGAAGCATTTCACTTATTTGTTTGTCTACTTCCTGGACATGAACTTCGGGGTATCGATACGATTTGACGATTATAGGGATATCATGCTTGGTCTTTATCGAATGTTTAATTTTGCTTGTGAACGTAAGATCTTGCTTATCGTTATAAAATAGATCTTTGTAGGAGTTAAGAAGAGATTTTATTTTATTTAGGTCTTTAGAGCAAAGATGGGAAGCAATGTATTCTGTTTTATTTTCGAAATCAGAAAAGAAAATATTAGAACCACCATCCTCATAACAATTTTTAAAATATATTTCTTCTTCCTTGTTCATAAAAAAATGGTATGTCCGCCTGTTCGGTTTTGAGGACCCTATTCCTATAATCGATAGTGGCATTAATTTTAGTTAAAATATTATTCCCGATAAGAGCATCAAAATAATTGTGAAAATTTACTTCTAGGAATTCTACGTAGAAATCGTCTAATTTAAATGGTTCGGGAATCGGTACCCTATATTTAGCACGGGATGTTACGCCATTTCCTAAGCACTTTAGGTATAGAGAATGGAATGGTACTTTCCATTTGGGATCATAAACGTTTTTGTTAACTATACTAAATTCAGCTCCTGAGTCAATTATAAATCGAAAAGCCTTTTTAGGTGTGTAAATTACTATGTAAGGAAGTTGTTTCGTGTACCCTGCTGAAAATTTTGGTAGTTTTCCGGAGAACTTAAATGAGCGTTTGTATAAATGTCCATTGGTTCTGTAGTTGGCTGATTGTTTTGAACTCGGACGGTCTGTTGACTTGGTGTAAAAGTGTTTCGCGGATGTTTTCGGTAATTATTTGAGTTATTTGTGTTATCCTTCGATCTGTTTGATTGCCGACTTTGCACACTAAAGTCCATGGGATGTGTACCGTTCTTATTGTCATTTTGTCTTGGTATGTTTGCGTTATTCCTAGTAGGGTAATTTTGTCTATCTCTGCTATTGTAATTAGAAAAATAGTTCTTGTTGTTATGCGTCGAATAACGTACCGATCTATCAGGGTTTTGTAATTCGTTTTTCGTACACTGTGTAAACGGTCTGTCATTATAACTGTTTTGTAACCTATAATTTCTCCTTTCATTAACCTGGTATTTGTTCTGTGGATTTGGGTATGTATATGACTGCGAATATTTAGAGTAGCCATTAGTAACAATGATGTTAAAGGCTTCGTCCATTGTCGGGGGGTTTCGTCCGATTATTATTCCTTTGACGGGTTCTGGTAGGTTTGATTTAAAATGGTCGAGGACTATTATTTGCTATCGTTTGTTCATTTGTCAGTGTGTCACTAAGTAAATAGGCGTTATTCAATCTTATAAGTAAGTCATTAAGTTGGTTATAGAATCGTTCTACGGTATCGGTACAGCGACATAAGACTAACCTGTCGAGCAATACACTGATCGGTGTTGACTCACCGTGTGCTTTTTTCAAAATTGCTTTAAGCTCGCTCCATGTCTCTACGGATCCGTTTTTCAGAACAGTATCCCTTGCCCTAAAAATTAATCTATCCTGTATGTAACCTATGATAATTCGTTTGAAGTGTATGTCTAGAGTTTCAATTAAAGGTAGAAGAGCGTCTATTCTGTTTATGAAACTCATTAGATTCTTTTTATTGCCATCAAACGGCTGAATGTTTGTAATACATTTTACTAAAAATTGAAAAACCTCCATTATAAAAATAACAATAGCGATAGCAACAACAATAAAAGTGATGGTAGTTATAACGATTAACGATAGTGAGATTGACAATAATAATTTTCCGTTACTTATACGTATACACGCATATACATTTATTTTTTGTTTTTAATAAGTTTACGACTGTATAACAAATTTACAAAAACTATAACAAATAAAACCCGTAAATATTTTGTTATTTATTCACGCACCCTTATTTGTTGGTTTTCTGGGATTCCTTGGATGTTGTTTGATGGAGATCGATGATGATTAGAGCTGATCTTGTTTTATTTAGTTCTGTATCTGAAGTTCGATTATTCTTCCGGTGTTTCTTTTTGTACTCTTTTTTTAATAAATCACCAGACACTATACAGTTTTTAGCGTTTATACCTTTGTCTGTTTCAGGAATAGTAGGAATAGTTAATAGTAATAAGCAATATAACGACGTAAAGCGGAATGAAACGATGTATAGCAAAAGTTCACTGGGTTTTTTTTTTTTTTCTATTTCAGATGGGTCGAAATTATTATTATTTTTTTTTCACTGTAATTCAATTTTTCCGTGTCACAATCTGATGTGAGCGAATTAGTATTGATTAATTAATTTTGTTTTTTTTTTCTTTCGTTTGTATTATTTTGTTATGTAACGAAATCGATTTTTTCGCATCACAATCTTATGTGATGGCAACGAAACGTACGAACAACGGCAACGGGACGCACGGCCAAGTTACTTCGACTGCGCCAGTTAGGTATTGAAACAAAATTAATGCTTTCGTTTCAAGAGTTTATTTTAAACTGAATTGACTTAAAGCTAACTTAGATCTAGGAACCAACGGCGTCGTTTCTTATCTCGATCGCCGGATGGATGGATGCGAGGGGCAAATTTATGGGAGAAAGAACGAAAATTCATCTATTTTACATTTTTACACAGAAAAGGATATCGACTTAATAGTATAAACAAAATGAATAATATAGTAACAACCACACTCCAAAATTATCAATGTATAAATAACACACAATTTAAAAATTTTATTTTTTCATGCATTTATTTAAACATTCGATCATTTCGAAAACATTTTACACCATTCTTATCAGCAATAAATAATATAATCACATTTTTAGATGTAATAATACTCGTTGAAACTAATATCGCAGATAATGAAAATGACTTGTTCCGTATACGCGGGTTCAACGCAGAGATCAGCAAGGGGGTGGAGGAATAGCAATCTACATAAGAGAATCTTTAATATATGAATACTCTCTGCCCAAAACTCTCTCATTTAAATCGATGTTCGTTAAAATCCACACAAAGGAACGACCAATCTCCCTACTTGCCATCTACCGCCCACCGTCCTCCAAACCAAGAACTTTTATCAAAGAAATGGAGCAATTTCTCAGTAAAATGGAAAAAATGAGAGACACGGTGATCGTAGGCGACATGAATATAAACTTGCACGACACCGAACGCAGCAAGTAAGAGAATACCTGGAAATGATGGCGTCAAGTGGCATGGTAAACACGAATAATTAGAGCACGAGAGTAGACATTAATACAGAAACAAGTACGAACATCGATCATCTGTTCATTCGGAGTAAAAGCAACGTTCAGGCAGCTGTAGTGCAAACCAACATCTCAGACCACTATTCACTCATGCTGGGAATGGAACACATGAGAAATGGTACGGAGAAATCTCAAAACCAAGAAAAAGAAAAAAGAAAAATTATAAGCAATCATAGGGTAAATACTCTTTTGAACGGCATAAACTGGGATCAAATTCTTAATCTCCAAAATGTTAATGAAATTTATAACAAACTGCGCAGTGTGTTCGAAACAATATACACAGAATCGGCAATAGTCCCAAAACAAAGGAAGGAAAGATTACCGAATCCATGGATGAATGAAGAATTAATCGAGTGTTGCAAAAAAAAAGAGACAAATTATAAAAAAAACTGGCTACATGGGGAACATCCACATATTGCAATAAACTTCAAACAAGCCAAAACTATTTGCTTAAAATTCTGGCAAGAAAGAAAAATATCAACTACCACATGAGCAGTGCAACGATAAGCAACCAACTCGAGCTCTTAGACATCGAAGGTATATTTAAATCAAGTGTGATTAACGAATTTTATGACGACAACAGCTTCAAAACGGAAATCGACCATACGTACACACCCGAAGAAATACAGAAGGAAGATACAAAACCGCCAAATTCTACAACAATTATGGCAAATATTCATTCCCCTCACTAATTCCAATGATCCTGAATGAGCTGCCAACAAATCTTCTATATATTCGCCATATTTCAAAAAGAAAAACATTAATAAAATTTTTTTTTATTCACAAAACACATTGTTAAGATATCTATAAAGATGCTGATCCATCCATGTGTATTTCTTATATAGTTCCCTTAATCCCAGTTTAAATACCAAAGTATATCATTTAAATACTGATTCACATAAATAGCATTGGTAAATTAATGCATTTGCAAAACTTGTAACAAAAATTTGTACATAACAATGAATTACTAAAATTCCTGCAGACAAGCCAGGCTTCGCAGGATTATTATGTATCTTAACGTTTGTTAACTGTTACTTAAGTCAATAAAAATTAATGAATGAACGAATGAATGACATGCGACATGCTTATCAGCGCGTAAATCTTGCGACACTGCGCTTCAAAACCTAGTTAGGAGAATTGAATGCGCTCTCGAAAGGAGAAAGTACGTACTAGGCGTTTTTGTCGACATTGATAACGGTATTTTCGACAGTATATGTAACGCTGCAAGACGGCATGGCGTAAATGAAGCACTGGTTTTGTAGATCAAAGTAATCAAAATAGGACATTGATCGCTGATGCAGGCCTCGAACAATGTGTCAAATCTGGAGTAAACAGGGGCCGCCCGCAAGGCGGCGTCTACTCTCCGCTGTTATGGTGCATGGTGGTCGACTCTCTGCTCGATGCTCTCAATGCCTCTGGAATACATGCCTAGGCATATGCGGATGATGTTGCTGTTCTCACTGTCGGCTCATGTTTAGCGACTGTTTGTCTCAAAGCGCAGGCGGCGGTAGATGTGATCGAAGACTTGTGCACGAGTAATGGGCTGTCGGTTAATCCTCTTAAGACTGATGTCGTTCTCTTCACGAGAAGGAGGAAAAATACTAGCATTACTCAGCTGGTGCTAAAAGGCATTCCCATCCCGATATCCAAGGAAGCTAAGTATCTGGGAGTGGCCATGCACTATGTTGTGAAACACAGGTGGAGCGGAAAAAGCATATGCGTCTGCAGTGACAGCCAAGCTGCACTCAAAGCTGTGTCCAACCCTCTATCCAACTCCAAATTAGTGCATGAACTCAAGACCTTTTTGAACAAAGTCGGAAGACTAAATTCACTAAGGCTGGATCATAGGTCACTCTGGGATTCCAGGAAATGAGATCTTCGATGAACTCGCTAGGAGGGGCTCAGAGGAAAGTTTCTCAGAACCTCAACCCGCCTTAGGTCTACCTGCTTCCATGGTCAAATCTGACATTAACGACTAGGTCTTTAATGCATACAGTCGTAGATGGAGAGAATATCCAGGATGCAGGATGACTAAGCGCGTACGTCCTGATATCTGCAAGAAGTCCGCAACATTCTTATTATCGTTAAGGAAAAATGCTTGCTTAGTTTACTTACTTATAATATACATTTGAATTCTAACATACTTACTACTATAATGTCTAATTTTCTAACTTACAATATATATATATAATCACTCAGTTTATTACCTATACCTAGAATATAAGATACTTACATCTATAATGCCTAATTTTCTAACTTGCAATATATATCTAATCACTCAGTTAATTACCTATACCAAGAATATAAGAAATATATCTTCTTCTTTTCCTTTTTCCGGCGTTGTTATGGTCAGAAATGTAGGACCATAACCTTCCCACTTAACTGCATTCCTACTGGTCCGCTTGTGGGGTCCGCCGGTTTGAGCTCAGAAAGTAGCGGCAGGCTTCCCGGTTTGGGATTACTTCATCGCTGAGGCCAATCAAATGCTGGTGTTTGCACCAATTGTTTTTCGGCCTGCCTTTTTTTTTTTTTTTTTTGTGACACGGGCATGCTCCAGATTTTTTTTGTTTGATCTTACTCTTACAACACCGGTGATCTCCAGTCGTGTCAACCCACTGATTTGCATGTACACTTGTGGGGCAGTTTAATGGTGGTATATGTGTCCCTAGGCTCACCTTGGTGTTTTCTAAATTGCCTAGATGTGATTTTTGTTTACTTTTGTTTTAGTCGGCTTTTACGACAAGCGAGAGGTATCGCTGCAGGGATATTCTTAACCCGTCCCTGCACGGAAAAATATAAATGCAAAAAAGCCATACTCCCGGCTTAGATCAATGAGCGTGGGCAGTTGACTTTTGGCGCTAATGGATATAACATCAAAAAATAAAATCATTCTTAAGAAATAAAGTAAAGACTTTGAAAAGTAAAAACATAACTGGCGCAGTCGGGTTTTGCAATAGTTCGGAGTTCGCAATCAATTAAACATATCAGAATTTGCTGCTTTTAATACTTTCATGTGTGCAAGTGGATATTGCATTTCGTGGCGGTGTGAAAAGACGCGAGTCTCGCATCAAGAGCATATTGGTGTAAAGTGAACTTTGCAAAACGGGACCAAAGCACACCTAGTGTGGAGGATTTTAATTCCTTGGTTTTGGATGAACCTCCAACAAATTGATCAACGATACAACATCGAAATCGTTGCCATCGATCTTCAACTGTACTTGTATGTAAGTCTCTTTTTTATTACTGCATGCTCATTCCTTCATATCCTCCCTTCCCTCACCTTGTTATCCCACATGTTAAATATCTGTACGGTTAAGGAAAATAGGAAACGATGCTCTTATAAACCGTATGGTTTTAGTGATAATGAAGAACGCATTGATTTTCGCTCAGATAAGATGATAAACAATAAAGAAACTTCCATGCCTGTGGTGGTGTTGGCGAGTCGTATTAATTTAAATAAAGTTACTTATAATTTGCACAGTGCATTAAATGATAACTTAAACAGTAGTGTTAGTATAGATAATAACGCGATTAATTCCGTAAATTTAAATGATGTTAATAACATTTTTAATTCCTTGAGAATTCCCGACGCCATTAAAGATTTGCCGCAGTTTGACAGGAATCGTAGATTATTATGCGAATATGTTCGTGTGGAATATGTTCGGCACATCTTTGGAATGGTGTGAAATAATGTCCAATTTTATCTCACATTATTCAGATAAGAGATCATTAATTAGAGACCTTCATACCATAACACGAATAAACGACACGGTTGAGCAGTACTATTCTAGAATCGTGGAAATACTGTCAACCTTAAATAATCATTTTCAGATTCACGAGAAAGACCCTCAGGTTTTCATAGCTAAAAACCGGCTTTACTCCGAAATGTGTTTAAACACAATTATCATAGGACTATCTGAACCGTTAGGTTCAACCGTAAGAGCTATGAGGCGAACTACTCTTCAAGAGGCATTCACATTTTGCACAAAAGAGTAAAACTCCTATCACATTAGATTCATCAACTTTAAGACCAATGGACCACAATTTTATCCCGCAAATTAATCGAAACCCGTTTAACCCAAATCCATTTTTCCTTCAAAATCCAAATCTATATCCTCAGAAGCGTTCAATAGTTCAAAATAATCCGAATTTTTCCAATCAAAATCCATTTGCATATAACCAGCATCAGAAATAGTTTTCCACCAAATCAATACCATAACCAAAATGTTCTTCCACCCACATCAGATCTCACCCAACCACTTCTCATCCCAATGGACATAGCTAGCGGCTCCACTCGTAATACAAGCACTCAACAATCGAGTCTCCGACAGTCAAACTCGTTCAATAAACCCGTTAGTAGCACATTTTATAATAATAAAACAACACCAAATTATATTGGCCAGAAAGTGCATAGTATACACCAACAACCTACATACTCGTACTATGGCAACTCAGTTACTGGAGAGAACGTACAACAACAACAACAAATTATTACAAAAATGTTAATACTAGTGTGGACCCCGAACTACTATCAAAATCTAGATGAATACTTACCTTTCGAAAATCAAAATGAAAATACTCGTCTAGGCCCTATTCTTATGGCAACCATAAATCTTAAGCAAATCGACGACACAAATTTTCGAATAGTCGCCTCGAACAACCAATCAGATATATTGACATAAATATGGTAAACATAGTTCAGGTATCTTGCCCTATATTAACATATAGGTTAGTTGAAGCGTCTGATTGATACTGAGGCTTCAACTAACTTTATCAACCCCGAACACACAAACCCAGATAGTCATGAAATCATAAAACCAATTACAATAACCAGCATATTCAATAAACATAAACTGGATAGGCAAATTACACTACCTGCATTTCAAGAATTCAAGACAAATGACAAATTTACTTTCCTAGTTTCCAAGTTTCAGTCCTATTTTGATGGTTTAATAGGTTTAGAGATGATGAACAGTTTAAGAGCTAGAGTTAATCTTAAAGATAAGCTCTTAGAGACAAACAAATCAGCAATACCACTTCATTTAAAGCCTAATTTTATGCCACTTCTCACCACTGCAGGGACTTCTCAACTACTGTGGAAGAAGAGGTCGACAAATTACTATATGCTGTGACGTCAACGCTAACCATACAGCATGGGGAAACTCGGACATTAACAGAAGAGGTGAGTACCTTTTAGAATTAATTTTCAAAAACAATCTAAAAATTCTAGACCATATAAATAGCCCTACCTTTATAAAGACAATCAGGGAAAAAGTCTTAGATCTCACCCTAACCACCCCATTCATAGGCAATTCCATTCAGAACTGGCATGTTCCAACAGAAACATCGATGTCGGATCATCGACAGATTCGTTTTGACATCCAGGCAAAAGCTAAAACATTCAAAAAGGGGACAACCGAGAGCGACAGACTGGGACACTTATAGCCTAGAACTTGAGCAATCAAGCAGAAACTGTCCAAATAGCATCAGAGACATAGACATTCTAGAACTTAGCTTACTCTCTGCCTACCACAACACTTGTCCAGAAAAAGTTGAGGTATGCAACCGCACCACCCCATGGTGGAATAATAAACTTTCCAAGCTAAGAGGATTGGCCAGAAAACTGTTCAATAAAGCCAAGCTCAATGGAGACTGGACATCGTACCGCGCCTCACTCACATCATCCCCTCCACTCTAGACAGATCAGGGCAACCAAACCCAACAGGGAGATCAAGGGCAATTTTTCATGAAGGAAGTATAAAATGGGCCATAAACTCTTTGACCCATTCAAATCTCCTGGAGAAGATGATATCTTCCCAGCTCTCCTTCAAAAAGGAAGTGCGCAAATCACCTCCATGCTAATTGACATCTTCAGGACTAGCTATGCATGAAGGTATATGCCGACAAACTGGAACGAGATAATGGTAAAATTTATCCCCAAAGCAGGCCACAGGCCTACGGACCTGCCCAAATCATAAATCCTAGCCTTACCTCATTTTTCCTAAAAATAATGGAAAAAATACTGGATAGACATATAAGAGACGGTCCTCTCAAAAGATCGCCACTTCACAACAAACAATATGCGTACCAGCCAGGGAAGTCAACCACGCATGCTTTTCAGGAACTAACAGGTCGGATCAATAAATCCCTAAGCGACAAAGAAATTGCGATAGGCTGGTCTCTTGATATTGAGGGTTTCCTTCCACAATACCGATCACGCCCAAATACAAGGTTGTATCCTCAGCAGAGGGCTAGATAATACCATATGCAGATGGATTCAACACATGCTTAGTAACAGGAAAATAAATACCTTACTAGGCAATTGTTGTGCGAGAGATACCGTGCTTTCCCTTTAAATGTCAGGGAGAAGAGTATCTACACATTTTAGTTTGTATATATTATATTATTTGTATTAGGGCTTTACTGCCACACTGCTTTACTGCTGTAATGCTTTTCTCTACCCCTTCCTTCAATCCTTTCCTTTTATACAGTTTGTCGCAGGGAATCTATCCCCTCTATTACGTACATGCCTTACGAAATTACCATAACCATAGATCAGTTATTTTGAATATTTAGTCCAATGCATTGTGCAACCGGTCAAAGGCACAAGCGCATTGTCAGCATTGTACCCATTCAACCGACTCGGTTTGTTTACGTTTGGTTTCACCGTTTGTTTACATCGCATTTGTTTTGCTTTTAAGTGCACGTTATTTAAAGTGTCACTGCTAAGCAAAGTAATGAGTAACATATGTATGTAGGTCAAGGTTGAACCAAGTGGTAAAGCACTGAGCGTAGTGCTGAGCGTAGATATTTAGCTTGATCGTGGTTATGGATTGGCTAATCGTGGTGTTGGTACGTGATAGTGGGTGCATGTAGCGTATTCACTACATCCCGCTCTCCTTAAAGGGAGGAAATTATGCCTTGAAGAGTTTAAATTTCCGACAAAAGGAGGGAGGATTGAAAGGAGAAGTTTACAAAATTTTAGTTGAGATTTAACTATAGATAGATAAATATTGGTTACATTAAACACATTTAAGTTATACAAGTTTAAGTATTGTATTAGGGAACCTAAAAAGTTATACATATAGTTAATTTTCTTTTCTTTTTTCGTTGATTAATTTATAAGATTCTTGTAGAAGTTGTAAGTTGTTGTCGTGCATGAGCTTGGACTTTCTGCCGACTTGTATTATTGTGTTTTCGTCTGATAGAATTTTGATTACCTCGTACGGTCCTTCGCATAACGTAGAAAACTTGTTTCGTCTTGTCTGATTTTTCATCAGAATTTTGTCACCTACGTTAAAAACCTTTGTTTTGCTTGTTTTGTCGTAGTGTAGCTTCACCTTTTGTTTTTTGTCATGCAATTGTTCTCGGGCAATTTTATAGCCATGCTGTAGTCGAGCTTTAAGTTCGTCGGCGTAGTTGTCATAATTATACGAAATTTGGGGTTTCTGGTGAGTGAACTGGGTATTTTTGCGGGATAACCATACAAAAGTTCGTGTGGGCTATAAGACGTGCTGGTGTGCGGGGTCGTGTTGTAAACGAACATGGAATAGGGGAGCCATGTGTCCCAAGTGAGCGGGTCCTGGTTCACATAATGTCTCAAATATTCTGCTAATGTCTTGTGGTTGCGTTCAAGTGCGCCGTTAGTTTGAGGGTGGTACGGGGAAGTTTGTAACTTTTTCGTTTTCAATATTTTACACACTTCTTTGAAGAGGTTACTGAGGAAGTTTGTACCTTGATCTGTTAATATTGAATCCGGAATTCCGAATCGACAAACTATTCTTTCTATTAGCACACGAGCTATTGTGTTGGCTTCTGCATTGGGTATTGCGATGGTTTCACTAAATTTTGTTGGGTCCACTTGGAAAGTTAATATGTACTTATTGTTGTCGTAACTGACAGGTAGTGGACCCACAATGTCCAAAGCTATTCGCTCGAAAGGTGCTTTGCTTGTGGTTGTCAATTTTAAAGGTATTCTCGTATTTCTGGACGACTTATTCTTCTGGCATGATTCGCATTTTCGGATGTACTCTGTCGTATCTCGTGTGATGGTTGGCCAGTAGTATGTTTGTTTTATAGGTTTTATAGTGCGTGTTATTCCTTGGTGCCCACCGAAAGCGGACTCGTGGTTTTCGTGCAGTGTTCGTGCTATGTCTTCTGGTTTGTCTAGTATTATTCGTGTATCAATGTGTATGTGTATGGTCATATGTTCTTGTTTGAAAGTATTGCGTATTGTTGTTTTTAGTTCATTTTGGTTGTTTCCGTTAGGCGCAAAGAAATTGCTAATGAGTTTAATCCTTTCTTTTTGCAATATTTGAGGGATGTTTGTAGACAGTTGGTTAATATTTGCTTGTCAGATTTACTATAATGACAATTTGTTTGCAGAAATGTTAAAATTTGTCCTATTTCAGGTTTTAAGAAATCCTGAAATTTTTTTCGTAACACTTCTTCATCAGGACATTCTATAAGAGGAAGGAGTATAATTTTGAATGGGGCCTTATTGTTTAAAAATATTGAATCCGTTTTTTCGATGAGATTTAAGCTTGAAGTGAATTGAGTATTCGTGTTTACGTTAGGGACTTCGTTTTCCGCGTTGAGAGCCTGTTGTTGACCTTGCTCTCATCTCCATCTGCTAATCGTACGCGACTAAGAACATCGGCTATAGCGTTACTTTTGCCTGATTTGTGCACAATTTTAAACTCATATTCTTCCATTAAGATACGCCAGCGTAAAAGTCTTGAAGTTGGATTTTTTTGACCTATTAACCATAATAAATTCTTATGGTCAGTGCATATTGTAAATTTTTTTCCGAAAACGTACGGCCGGAATTGTTTTAGGGCATAAATAATGGCAAGTAACTCCTTTTCGAAAGTCGTGTACCTTGTCTCTGCGTCGTTTAAGGTGCGGCTGGCGAAAGAGATTGGTTTGTCTTCTCCTATTGGACCTTGGGAGGGTACTGCTCCTAATGCTATGTCGCTTGCATCGGTTGTGATAATGAATTGTTTGCTAAAGTCAGAGTAAGTGAGTATAGGGGGTTTCATAATTTGTTCTTTTAGTTTCCTGAACGACTCATCATAAAAGGCATCCCACTTAAAAATAACGTTTTTCTTCAGTAGTTTTGTTAGGGGTTTGGCCAGATCTGCGAACTTTGGGATACATTTTCTGTAGTATCCCACGAAACCGAGGAATGATTTAATGTCCTTTGGCTTCTTCGGTACCGGGAATGTTTTTACTGCCTTGATTTTCTCGGGATCTGGTTTAATTCCCTCTTCAGAAATGATATGTCCAAGGTAGGTAAGTTCCTTTCGGATGAAATGACACTTCTGGGGTTGCAATTTCAAATGGTGTTCTCGAAGGCGATTAAGAACTTTAATTAGTCGTGTGTTGTGATCGTGCAGATCGTATCCATAGATGACGATGTCATCTACGTAGACAAAACATTCAATGCCTTGTAATCCCATTAGTACATTGTCCATCAACCTCTGGAATGTAGCCGGAGCATTTTTAAGTCCAAACGGCATACGATTGTACTCGTAATGTCCAAACGGGGTACTGAATGCCATCTTACTTTTGTCCTCTTCATCCATTAGGATTTGGTGGAACCCTTTGGCTATGTCTAGCGTGCTAAAGTATTTTGAATTTCCTAACTGATCTAAAATATCGGTTATGTTTGGTAATGGATAGGCATCGCCAAGAGTCAATTCGTTTAGTTTCCTGAAATCGACGACTACCCTCCAACGTTTTGATCCATCTTTGGCTGATTTTTTGGCTACTAAAAGCAGGGGCGAATTCCATGGACTATAACTTAGTTGTACTATGACGCCTTCCAACATTTCATTAACCTGTTTATGAATTCTTCCTTTTGGCTTTCAGGTAGCCGATAGGGTCTTGTGAACAAGGGTGGCTTACCTTCTTCAGTTATTACCTTGTGTCGTACTGAGTCTGTATATGACAGGTGATTTCCCTCAATATGGAATAAGTCGTTATATTCACGACAGATTTTAAGGATCGACCTTTTTTCTTCGGCATTGCAGTGGTCTAATTCAATTAGTGATTCTAGTTTGATTAGTCGGTTTGTTACGAAGTGTTTTTGTTTTTCGTCTCTGACTATTTCGAAATTATTAAGATCGTCCCACTCTAAATTAACTGTATGAATATTGATTCTTTGGGCTGTTTCCAATGTGTTCATTAGAAGTACCTTAATTTTTGCGTTGTTAGGTTTGGTTAATGTCTCGCCTAGGTAAACTCCTGGAATTATTTGCTGTTTCTTTGTTATTATTGTATTTCAGACGGGGTTAATTGGTTAAATGGAATTTCGACTACCTGTTGACTCCTTTGTTTTAAAATAACGAAAGATCTATTTACTTTCCCTTGTTTGTTATTATTGATCTCGGTCTTATGCTCTGCTAAGGTTTCCTGTCTGGTCTCGTTGTCTGTCGGATTTTTTATAACCTCAGTCTTATTTTCCGCTAAGCTTTTGTTTAAATTAGTCTTATTGGCTGTGCTTTCTAATAAGGTTTCCTCCGGTGATACAAGAATCATCCCGTCTAGGTTATTCGTCAAATTTTGAAGTTTACTGGAAATTGGTTTACTCCTTGTTTGCTCAGGGTACTTTGGTTTGATTACTGGTCCGTTTTGAGTTGCGAAGTCAGATGTCGGTTTCCACTTTGATTTTGTTTCTACTCCAGTGCCATAATGACACTGTGTTGATAGTAGAACAAAAATCTGTTAGGTTAGACCCGTAAACTGGAGTTTGCCGGTAATTGAATTAGTGTTTGGTCGCCTTAGGTCGCACCGTTTACTACTAACATCATATTTTTCAGCATTACCCGTAGGTACTACCTAGGAAGGTATGGCTTCTTGACGTTTCTCTAAGGGCTTAACTTCTTTATATGGTTTAGATGTTATTATAAGTTGCCTTCTGATATTCTGAGGGGGCGGATATTC
Source organism: Merodon equestris (assembly GCA_958301585.1). NCBI lineage: Eukaryota > Metazoa > Arthropoda > Insecta > Diptera > Syrphidae > Merodon > Merodon equestris. The sequence continues at coordinate 97,126,833 of OY284413.1, forward strand.
ATTGAATACCTTTCCTAGTCCAGAAATAATGGCAGTGGAATTTGGTACAAAGGGATTAATTTTTAAGAAATTTTCGCGGTAGTTAATGTAACATTTGTATTTTATTAAAAAGTCGTTCCCAATTATACCGTCGAAGTTTTGTTGGGCCTGGTGGTCCAAGATGTGAAAGGGGTGTGATATTTTAATTGAATCTCCTTCCATTTGGAAAAGCAACAGTGGTCATGTTGGAACTTATCACCTTTTCGCCGCTCATTGTGGATATTATCATGTCTCTATTTAGTAAAGGCGAATTGGTGGAGCTCCGCATGATACTGATTTCGGCTCCAGTGTCTATGATTAGATCCCTGTATTTTCCATCCTCGAAAGGGACTCGTATCATTGACAAATTGTTATTACGAACGAGCGGAATTTTTATTGAGAATGTAGTTGTGGGTGTACATCGGCTTTGATTGTTAGTCGGGGCGAGTTGCCGTTTTCCTCCTCCCGACGGAGGTCGTTTCCCATATTATTGTTTTGTGGATTGGGACGTTGTTGTACATGATGAAGGTTAACCTGTCGATTTATGTCCTCTCGATATCTGTTACTGCGGTTTTGAAAGTGAGGTTGGTGGTTATTACAGTAGCGAGAGACCTGGTGGTTCTGTCTTGAGTGAGACATCTTGAGTCGACACTCATTTTCTGTATGATGGAGTTTGTTGCGATAGCTGCATCGAATTATTTGCAGGTTGTATTGCGCCTCATGCTTAATAAAACGCTGAATGAAATTTGGCAAATTGGTGTTCCGATAACAGGTTGCCGAAGTGTGGCCTGTTTTATTGAAGGTCTGACAAATGAGTCGAGGTGTGTTATTTCTTGCTGAAGGTGTGGAAAAAGGGTTGTCGTGACTTATGCGAAGAGATTGATCGATGGCGTAAGATATAGCCTCTTTTAATTGATTAGCGTTGTGGGCTTTTACTAGCAATTTTAAATTAGGATTCGTAATTCCGTCTTCAAACGTTTGCAAAGCAAGTCTGTGGTTTTCCTGGATAAGGAAATCTTGGATGGCTTTTTCATTGGGACTATCGTACGTGGCTGAGTCAAGCGCTAGAAGTAATAAAGAGAGTCTGTCACCATATTCTTTAATCGTTTCTTTGGTGTTCTGTTTGGCTGCCAGAAGCTGGTTCTGCGTCGAAGTGCGGGACCTGTGTTCTTTAAACTGGGATTCCAGCTCAATTACTAGATCCTTCCATGTTGCCAGTTCTTTGTGTCTTATCTGCTCAAAGGAAGGGCCTTGGAGCCGAGTCCTAACAATGCTGAGGAATAGCTTGTGCTACATTTCATCTTTTACATATATAGGAAAAGAGGGTGTTACCGCACTCAATGAACTTGGATAGTTCATCAGGCTTACCATCAAAAGCAGGAATGAAGCTATTGACGTCACTCAGAGAAATTTTGGTTTCCATAGTGGATGTGCTGGGAAGTGTCATGGGGTCAGTGTATTGGAGAGAGAAGGGTAGGGCTTTGAATAGCTCTAGAGTTTGGGCGTTGCGTCGGGTAAACATTTTTAAGAATGTTCGCGCAGACGGTGAAGAGTCAAAAGTAACAATAAGATATTTAAGAGTGTAGGTAATAACAAGAACCATAAGATATTTAAACCTAAGGGATAATATTTACGTCTATTGATGTTATTATTTCTGCTGCTGCTGTCGGTTGATATTCTTCCTGCTGCTGCTGTCACGACTGTTATTGCCAGGTATGCTTCACGCCCTACAGATGGTTGTTACCCCTGGTAACAAACTTTGCCTCCGGCGTCCACTTAGGAATTCGCCAGGTCTTACGTTCTTGGGTCTTTTCACTGTAGCACTTTGTCACTTTTAACTTTTTCACTATAGACTTTCTGGTGTATAGCCCCAGAAACGCATCGAGTTTTGAACTCGTAGAATTTGGTAGCGAAATCCTTTTTTGTGGATCCCACCGCTGCCACCAATTGTTGTGCGAGAGATACCGTGCTTTCCCTTTAAATGTCAGGGAGAAGAGTATCTCACGGAGAGTAAAACACTACACGTTTTAGTTTGTATATATTATATTATTTGTATTAGGGCTTTACTGCCACACTGCTTTACTGCTGTAATGCTTTTCTCTACTCCCTCCTTTCAATCCTTTCCTTTTATACAGTTTGTCGCAGGGAATCTATCCCCTCTATTACGTACATGCCTTCATCAGCTATTTTGAATATTTAGTCCAATGCATTGTGCAACCGGTCAAAGGCACAGGCGCACAGGGTGTCTGATACTCTCCTTCTTTCCTTAAACGTACTCAAGTTGATTAGTTTAAGACGTTCTTGATAGGGCGGTAAGAACAAAGCATTGTTCCAGGGCAGACCTCGACCACCGAAACGTAGGAACCGACGTTGGATGCTTTCGATTCTAGATACGTAGGTTTATTGATAAGGCGGCCAAACTTGAGATGCGCTTTCAAGAAGGGGGCGAAAAATGATATAGAGGGATCGAGTCACGTAGGATTTGGAGAAGTCTTTAGACCAACGCTTAAAGAAACCGAGTGCAGAGTTGGCTTTAAGAATTATATCGTCGATATGTGTGCGAAAATTGAGCTTTTGGAAGAATCTTGTTGCGAGGAATTGGTCTTGAGGAACTTGGTGTCGTCGGCGTTCAGTGAGAAGTGGGAATGTTTGATGACAAACTCAATGTCGTTAATGGTAAAATTGAAAATAAGTGGCTGCCTTTGGAAACACCGGAAGAAGCTAAGAAAAGGTTAGAAAAGGCAGATCCAATACGAACGGTTTTTAAATAAGGAGATATCCACTTCAACATAGAAGTAGGTTCAAAGCCAAGGGAAGGTAATTTGAAGAGTATTAATTTGTGTGAGATTTTGTCGAAGGCTTTACTAAAATCAGTTGAAATGATGTCCACTTCCAGGACGTCCAGGACACAAATTCGACAAGGTTTGTGGTTGTAGACCTGCATTTGAGGAAGCCATGTTGTTTAGAGGAGATTAGAGATTTGAAGTGGAAACTTGGAGTGTCATACAATATTCTTTCGAAAAGTTTGGGTATATGTGACAGTTTGGCGATGGGACGGTAGCTGTTGACATCACTCTTCGGACCTTTTTATGTAAACAGTAGTTATAAAAGCGGTTCTCCATACCTGGGGAAATTCTTCAAAGGACAGGGATGACTTAAATGTTTTTTGAGAGCGGGACAGAAATAATGGAGGAACATTTTTTTTGTAACATGGCATGGAGACCATCGGACCCAGTAGTAAATTTATCATGAAGTTGATTCAATTTATTTTCGATGATATGGAACTAGTACGTGGGAGAAATGGTCCAATGGAGAAATTTGTTCGAAGCAAAGTGTCATCAGTGAAAGATTGGTTGAAAAAGTTGGCGATAAGTTTGGGATAATTCGAGGTTTCGCCATTAAAGGAGAGTGAAGTTGTGTAGATTTCCTTTTGCAGTTGACAAACTGAAAGAAAGACTTAGGATCGTTTATTAAATTGGCTCGCGTTTTGATCAAGTGGCGTTCATAGTGAGAATTATGAAGCTCGGTAACTTGCAGATAAGTACTAATGTATAACAGTTAGAAAAATCATTGAAAGATTGAGTACGAAGGCAGATTGCCCATAGTTGGTTTATTAAGCGCTGGAGGGAAAGTGTTGAGTGATGGGGCGTCGTGAAAAAATGGGAGAAGAAGGGGAGGAAGGTTGTTGTCGATGGTTGATAAGGAAATGGAACAAAGAGAAATAGAGGAACTAAGGGGGCCTGTTGGCCTAGTTGTTTACCTATGTAATTTGGGATGCCACTAACTTGGCTAAGGTTTGAATCTGTAAGGCGAACCAAGAAGATACATTCTTTCACAGTGGTGGAATTGGTGGCAGTGTAAAATGATTGATCGTCTAATGGAGCCCATTTAAGAAAAGAAAGATTGAAATCACCAAGGAGAAAAATTTCATCGTGGGGATCACGTAAATCATTTATGCTATCAATCGTATGAATGGCGAGTTCATAAGATTCGATAGGTTGAGATGGCAAGATGTAAGTGCAGACGACAGAGAGCGCTTTACGAAGCAGTACAATCTCGATTGACACGAAGTCGAGATACGGGAAAGAGGTTATTGCAATAAGGGATAAGTATTTGAGGCTATTAAAACGCCACGACAAGAGCAACTATAAGGTCGGTTCAGGTCGTTGTTGCAATAAACATCCTTGGTTATTTATGCTAGGGATCAAGTTGGTTTTAGTCAGTGTGAAGGTTTCGAATGGTAAAGCTTGAGACTGTTAAAAGACTGCTTGGATTTTTGATCGAAGACCTTTTACATTCTGATAATAGATGGTGAGAGGAAGGCTAGCATAAAGGGCAGGAAGAGGATGAAAATTAGGGAAATATATCTTTCGTGGTCGGCTCTGCTAGGCTGGAGGTGGGATATTCGTTTTGAGTAGATATATTGACGAAAGGCATGAAGGTCGTTTGATACTGTTTTTGAAGGAGGAGGGAGGGTATTGAAGAACTCGTTCATTCCATTCAGTGGGGCTACTAACACGCTAGATAATTTTGACTGAGGGGGCAGAAAGTAGGAACATCTGTGGGAGTTCTCCAAAGACCAGCTGGCCCAACAGAGCTGTCAGATTGATCAGAGTTATGCACGCCATTTTATATTATATTTGCCAATGCTGCCGCCAGAAGTCTGCCATCGTAAGTAAATTGAGCCTGGTGAATGATTATCCATTGTACCATACGAAATATTACAGAGAGTAAAGGCCACTCAGTAAATCTGTTGTGTCAAAACACAACAGCTGGTGTGCGCGCGTTCAGCTGCGCACGCGGCTACTCAGTGGAATGGGAGGTTCGGAAATTGGAAGGAAGGAATTCAGTTTTCCGTAAAACTACGAAAATGAAAAAGACTATATATAATTATATATTATATATTATATATAATTATTGTATAATATTATATATAATGTATAATATAATTTATTGTTTTGTTGTTGGGAATACGTGTTGCCCAATATCACCTACGTGGACAACACAGTTGCCTAACGGCTGAAAATAACGGAACGGTCTAGATAACCGGGGGATGATGAAAGATTATTAAAAATAAAAAAAGATACTTAGGTGTGGAACGTCCTCCGTCGTTGGTACGTTTCGTAAATCGTCTGCTTCGTACCTTAGTTTATTTTCCTCGGGTTTGTGTCCCTCCGATGTTGAGCACGTATCCTCGTATATATGTATGTATGTATAAGGTTCTCGTTTCCGATTTGTCTCTGTACTTTTCTTTGTCTCTTGTATTGTTCTCCGCTGGCGGCCACTGTCCGTCCAGCTTCACTCAGAGTTGTTCTCGAATAGAATTGGTCATTGTCCGTCTGGCCCTGTCCAACCGGGAACACATACATACACTCCCACAACTTTGGTCGTTGGAACAAAGGGAATCACCTCCAGTGTTCCAACGCCTCCACATTAAAATGTTCGGACCTTCGGACATTCGTCCGATTGGAAGGGGTTGTTGTCTTGGTTGAGGTGGACGCGTTCAATCGTACGTAATCCCTCCCTTAGTAGAAGGAGGATAGCTATTATGCTTGGAGTGCCCAAATCTAGAGTACGGAGAGTGCTTCATACCGAAAACTTACACCCGTACCATTTTAGGACAGTTCAGGAACTCACCTCAAACGACAAGTTTTTGAGAGCAGAATTTTGTCGATCATTACTGCTTCGAAATGAAACTGAACGAAACAATTTTGGAAGGATATTCTGGACGGATGAAGCACAGTTTACCAGAGATGGGGTTACTAACTTCCACAATTTGCATCATTGGAGTAGCACCAATCTACACAACAAAAAACAAAATAAATCACAACACCGCTTTAGCTGTAATGTTTGGCTTGGTATTGTTGGACAAACTGTAATCGGGCCCCGGTTTTTGAATGCTGTTATTAATGGAGAATCATACTTGCAGTTCCTACGAGACCTTTTGCCCGATTTGATGGACAACGTTCCTTTGGCCATAGCCGATAATTTAATCTACCAGCAAGATGGAGCACCAGCACACTACAGCTTACGGGTTAGAAACTGGCTGGATGATCATTTTAGTGACCGTTGGATCGGAAGAAGGGGCCCCACGGAATGGCCACCTAGATCACCAGATTTAACTCCTCTAGATGTGTGGGGATTCATGAAGAATTATGTTTACGAAGTGGAAATAGTATCTTTGGAACGACTGAAAGCACGGATTGAAGTCGCTGGAGTCAAATTGTTTGACTTATGTGCAGCCATTAGAAGGAGATATAATCTTTGCCTTCTAAAAAATGGGGATCATATTGAAAATTGATTATAATAAAACTCCAATTTTTTTAAAAATAATAAAAGAGATGTCAATGTTTCATACATTAATTTGCCTACAAGTCCAGCCGCGTTAAAACCAAAAAAAGGTTTTTCTTAGAAAAAAATGGTTCGGGTTTTTTTTTAATTTCTCGAAAACTATAAAACATTTTTGCATCCGGTTTTCTGTTTTTAACTAAAAACTAATAAGAGAATTGAATTTTGGACAAAAAATTAGTACTTAATTACATACAATTTTGAAAAAAAATAGTTCGAAATTTTTTTTTTTCATTTTTTTTTAAAAATTTTGAGTTTGAAAATTAATTTCTCAAAAACTATTCCTTAAAACAGCTTCGTTTAGAAACAAGATGAAAGAAGAGGTTTCTGGCTTTACAAAAAAGTATATCATGGCATTGTGGATGTAACTGTTGATTTTTAATATTTTTTTTTCCAAATTAAGTCAATTTTTTAGAAAATTGCCCCACCCGGCTAAACGGGGGGGAATAGACCCCCCCCCCTCCCATACGATTTTTTTCTTGTCTTGACCAGACCTACACGCTCTAGCTTTTTGGCACACTGCTCGTGGGACACCCTGTATATGTTAACACATATGGCTTTGTGGGGACGATACTTTACTGCTTGGGATCACAATCTTCTCTTTTCTTTTTATCAGACATTATATATTTTAGGTTGGGCACGCGGCCTTTTGATTTGTTGGGGACCGTCCGTCCCTTTCACCCTGTTGGGGCTGTCCGCCCATTCTTGCGAGACCGTCCGTCTCGGTCGGTTGGGGGGGTCCGCCCTTCGCCACCCTCTTTGGACCGTCCGTCCACACTCTTTGGACCGTCCGTCCAAACTCTTTGGACCATCCGTCCAACATGGTACCTGTTGATAGTGCGACCTCCTTAAGGTGGTTGGACCAAGCCGGGACATAGCTCTAAATTCGCCATAGGAACAGCGGTAAGTTCTTCCCTCCTTAGGAGATGGCGGAGAAAACTGGCGGAACAAAAATTTAGGAATGGAGTGATGGAGAGGAAAAGGTTTCGTGCGTTTTTGCACGTAACAAACCCCACCCTCACCTCCAAGGAAATGTGTCCGCACATTTCAAGACTGAACCTTCGAAGCGATTTGGGAGAACGATTGATCACTGCAAACACCATGTCGGAAACCTGCCCTCTTGGCTCTGGGTTTCTGACTCCTGGCCGGCTCTTATTGCTCTCGGCTGTCGGTGAGGCTTTAAGTCTTTGACGTGCCAGGTGCCTTTCCCTTTCCCGGCATCGTCTTTCAAAACGTACGTCCATGGTGAGATTCTTTTGTGTATTATAAAAGGTCCGACGTACTTCGGTGCAAGTTTGGCGGCATAGTAGTTGGCGGCATCCGATAGTACGAAATTTCTTCGCCACACTAGCTCATTGGGGAAATACTGCACGTCTCTTCTCTTGAGGTTGTACGTTTTCGACGCTTGCCTCGTTGCCTCTCCTAGTCCATGAATTGTTTTTAGTTGGCTGGGGGGTGTTCGTTCTGCGGACTCTTGTGGGACTCAGATCGTCCGGCAAAGATGGCCGCCGTCATAAAATAAAGACAATAAAAATAATAATAATAAGAACCTGATACTGTTTTTAAAATATATCCCTAATGGAACCATTGGTACATTTTCCTTTGAAGATGCACATGAGATATCTTTCTTTTATGTATCTCATTTTTATTTCTTATTATAATTATTTATTTATTAAACATATTTACTAACTTATAACATATTGGCCTTAAATAGATACTCTAAAAAAGTGTGCAAAAAGTGTGCGTACATTATCTCATATTTTAGAAAAAAAGCTGCAACGCCTACATATTTTGTATATTCAAAACTAAAATATTTTGATGTAGAAATGATTTCTAGATCGAATCGTAACTGTTATTTCATCTTCCATATTCAACAACTCGATCGGCGCCAATTATTAGAAGGTACCACTTAAATTCTCGCACAAATTTTTATGCAGTCTTTTTTGCGAAAATGTCCATTACCGTTATTTTTCTTGCTTCAACTTATTTTTATATTAACGTCTTTCATTCAGTCAATCACTTGGAGTATGTGAAACAGTATTATAATTCTTTTCTTCCCTTTGGAGATTTTTTTTGGAAACTGCATATGTGAGCAAGGTATTATCAGTAGATATTCAACACTTGGTAGTTAAATTGCTTTCGAAGGGTAAAACGCTAGGGTAATTCTATACAAAGAATTTTGGAAAACTACCTAAAAACCAGCAATTTTTTATCTAAGTACTGATCAGGGCAGCCAACATTACTTACAACTAGAGAAAAATGTAAGAGCGCTGAACGGGCCCGGTATTGTGTGGAAAAACCAGCAACTGAGTGGAACAAAGAAAGCCTTTTTTCAATAGTGAAACACGGTGGTGGTGAGATCATGGTTTGGGAGTGTATCGCCGCAATTGAGGTTTATTGAAAATATAATGAATAAACTCCAGTATTTGAATATTGTTAAAAAAAAAAACCTCCGTGAAAGTACCGACAAACTCGACTTGGGTGATCATTTTATCTTTTTTAGCAAAATAATGATCTCAAGCATACTTACATTGTTAAGCTCTTACTTGCTTGTTACTGTATAATTGTTCTGAGTATCAGATAGCTCAGACCATTAGCAGTGTTATATAAAAAATGAAACACGATTCACTGTATGTTATAATGTAACTCTACTTTACTTGTAATTAAATCACGACGCGCACAATCGAAGTACAAAGGATAAAAGAAGTGCAGTATTTGGCAATTGCCTTCTTACATAGGCTCTTTAGTTACAGCTGATCGATGTAGTTGCTTCAGCTGTAACTGTCCTGGGTCAATGTCCTCCCTTTCGCAACATGCTCCCGCCCTCTCAATTGGAAGTGAGTTATTTTTGGTCGAGTGCGGGTGATGTACTTGCAACGCCTTGCGGTGGTGTCGTGCTCGTTGTCGTGTTGTCCTTGGCTGCGTGGATTTGTTCATGCGTTGTGTTGTCGAACCATTGTGTTTCTTCGATTTCTGGCATGTGCACCCAAAGATCCTCGTAATTTTGTTTGCGTGTAATATTTTGATGGTGTAATTCGGGTTGTAGTGAATGTTTTTCGAGTAAGTTTTGTGCATGAAAAGAAAAAAGACACCAATTGTCCGCTTAAGATGGTGTTTTATTGATTTTACTCCAGCCTCCCAAAGGCCCCCAAAATGTGGTGACGCGGGAGATTCAAAATGCCATGTTGTTTGCAGTGCGGCTAAACCTTTGGCGACTTCGATTGACCATTCCGATGCGATGAAATTAAAGTCTCTCTTGAGTTAGCACTTTTAAAGTTGGTGCCACAGTCGCTGAACAGATTGGTGCAGATGCCCCGTCATGCAACGAATATCCGATATGCTGCTATAAATGCGGCTGAACTAAGGTCACTTACTAATTCAATGTGGATGGCCTTAGTGGATAAGCAGACGAAAATTGCCATGTACCCTTTGGAGATCTTGTTGCATGGACCCTTCCAAAGTTTAATGTCTACAGGACCGGCATAGTCGATTCCAGTGTTTGTGAATGGTCTCGATATCGTCACTCGTTCCGTAGGCAGACTTCCCATGAGCTGCATTTGAATCTTGGCGTTGTACCGATGGCAACGTACGCATCTGTGGATGGTAGACTTTACGATTCGTTTGAGATTGGTGATCCAAAATGTATTTCGAATCTCTGCCATCATCAATTGTTGACCCCCATGGAGGGTGCTGATCACTCACGAGTAATTTTGTGAAGTGATGCGATTCGCTGAGAATAATTGGATGTTGTTGATTAAAGTTTAGCGATGAGTTTGATAATCTTCCCCCAACGCGAAGAATGTTTAAAGAGTCTAGAAACGGATTCAAACTCCGAATTGTACTTCCTTTGGGAAGTGGATTTTTTGCGTTGAGCGCCTTAATTTCGGCTGAGAATAATTCCGATTGAACCAACTTGACAAGTTGATGCTTCGATGATTCCAATTCCTCTGCTGTGTTGTTGATGGTGATGCAGTGTGATGTTATATGACCGACCTCTCTAAGTATATTAGATTCAAAATTTGATAGTAAATTTAATTCATGTTTTTCTTTCATTAGTCGCTTGAGTTCTAAATGGGTTTCGAACGGACTTTCTGTTGGGTGATTTTGCAAGCTGAAGCCTTGCAGAAACTTGGGCCGGCGCCACCACGTCTCGTTACCAAGGAGCCAAGAAGGAGAGAGCCCCCGTGATCCGATGTCAGCTGGGTTCTCTTTTGACCCTACGTGCCGCCAAATATTCGAGCCGATTAGATTTTGGATTTCAGTCACTCGATTGGCGACGAACGTGGTCCGTGTTGATGGACTTCCACGAATCCAAGCCAAGCAAATCATTGAATCGGACCATGCATACATTTCACAGTTGGTAAACTGCATGGAATTAGTAATTCGATGTAGTAGTTTTGCCAAGAGATGTGCTGCGCACAGTTCCAGGCGAGGAAGACAAATTTGTTTAAGGGGAGCAACTCTGGTCTTAGAGGCGATGAGGTTGATATGTTCACCGTCCTTCGTTGTTACTCGGGAATAAATAACTGCTGCATATGCCCTTTCAGAAGCATCGCTGAAGCCGTGCAATTGTATTGGTGCTGAGCTTTCGTGTCCAATCCAGCGAGGTATTTCCAGTGTCTGCAGCTCTTCAAGCCCATTGCGAAGTCGTAACCAGTCCTCTTCAATATTCGGTGGAAGAGCAGAATCCCAAGTCGATTCATAGCCCCAAAGTTGTTGGAGGATGATTTTTGCCTTGAGGACACATGGTCAGATCCACCCAAGTGGATCAAAAATTCGAGCGATATCTGCCAATACGGAGCGCTTCGTGTGTGCCTTAACGTCTAGTAAGTCGATTTTAAATTTGAAAGAGTCTTTTCCTGGATGCCATTGGATACCTAATGTCTTAATGGCTTCCTGTGACTCGAATCTCAGCGGTAAATTAATCTCTCGTTCGTTTTCAGGAACTTGTTCTAGGATTTTTGAAGAGTTACTTGCCCATTTGCGAAGAGGGAATCCAGCAGCCTTCAGGGTCGAGATGACGTCTTGTTGCATCTGGATGGCGTCATCTTCAGTGTCAGCTCCATATATAAGGTCGTCGACATAGAATCCTTCGGTGAGTGTGCGTGTTACATGAGGGTGTGTATGTGCAATATCAGCTGCTAACTGATGCAATGTTCGTACAGCTAGGTATGGTGCTGATGCTGTGCCGAAAGTTACCGTCTCTAGTTTATATGTTTTAATCGGTTCGTTTTGTGTTGACCTCCAGAGAACTAGCTGATATTGAGTATCTTCAGAGGCCATCCAAATCTGCCGGTACATTTTGCTAATGTCCGCTGCAAATGCTATTTTGAATTTCCTCCACTTGGCCACTAGGTCGATGATGTCAGGTTGTAGCCGTGGTCCTATCAGTAAATGAACATTAAGTGACTGTCCGTCCGTCGTTTTGCATGACGCATCGGACACGACGCGTAGTTTCGTGTTGGTACTTGATTCTTTAAACACTGCGTGGTGCGGAAGGAAATAGCGTTGTCCAGACACTAGTTGTGTGTCTGAGGGAACTTCTGTCATATGCCCTAATTTGACATATTCGGTTAAGCATTCATTGTATGCTTCCCTCAATTTATTGTTGTTTTGAAACTTCCTTTCGAGTTGAAAGAATCGAGCCAATGCAGCCCGCTTAGATTCACCTAGGGTTGGATGAATCCCCTCCTTAAATGGAAGTCGGACCTCGTATTTGCCATCAGGTCGACGCTTGTGTGTCTGTTGGTAGTGTTGTTGACACTACTCTTCCTCTGATGTTAATTTTCTTTCATCTAGATGAAATCAGTTTCCCAGAACTGTTTGAGTTGCATCTCAAGGTTGTTGTGATGACTCTGCACGGTAATTGTGTTGGTCTGAGGATCCAAACACGTTCTTCCAGTTAGGATCCAACCCAACTCTGTTTTTTGTGCGACTGGAGAACCCTTCTGACTCCTAATGAGTCCGTCGAGAATGATAGATGCATAGACGTCGGCTCCTAGAAGTAGGTCTATCTTCCCAGGAATATGATAAGAGGGATCCGCTAAGGGGAGGTTGGATCGATTGCTCCACTTACCCTTGGGAAATTGTTGTTTTGGTAAAAGGGAGGTGAGTTGGGAGAAAATGAATGCTCCGACCACAAGAGAAAAGGTTGGGTTTGTTTTTGATTTTATTGTGAATTGTGTTTGTTGTTTTGACGTCCCAGTCAATGTTTGTCCCAGTCCCGTCACATTCGCTGTTACTCTGTGTTTTCTTAGCTTCAGTAGTTGTGTGGCCCGTTCTGTGATGAATGTGGCTTCCGAACCTGGGTCCACTAGTGCCCGTAGACAGTGATAGGTTCCGTCAGATGCTTGGGCCCTGACTAATGCTGTAAGATCCCTTGCAGACACGACAAAGATATTGTTTGACTGTTGAGTTTTTATGAAGGGTGTTCGTCCTTTTGGAAAAGTTTGTTGACAGATGTTGATTTGCCTCGATGTTATTTTCGAAGGAGCTGAAACGACTTTCAATAAATGCGAAGAAAGATTTAATCTCTGGAATTACTTTTGTATTGCCCAATGTGCTGTCCCAGTCCTTCTGGGTCTGGGGGGGCAATTTATGGTAAAATATGTAAATAAGTATGCTGTCCCAGGTTTCGACTGCGATTCCCAAGTTGGAGAGAGCATGGATGCACTCGATGCTCTTATCGTGTAACGATTTTAAGGACACAGCGGATTCATGGGTGAGTTTGCTTTGCTCTAATAAATTTCGTAACTGTGTATAAACCAATTTTCTATTGTTGTCGTACCTATCCGATAGAATTTCCCAGCCTGAGGAATAACTTTTTCCATCTATTGGAAGATTTTGAATCAACCGTGCTGCTTCATCAATTACTGTGCTCTTGAGGTATTGCAGCTTTTGAACGTCTGATAGATCTGCGTTCTGATCGATTAAATTCAGGAACAAATTTTTAAATTCGTACCAATCTTCAAACTTTCCGGAAAAGGGCCTTATTTCAATTCGCGGAAGACGAATGTCTGAAGCTGATGACCTTGTTTGGTTTGACCGCGAGGAATCTAACGTTTGGTTATGTTCATTGAGTTTGTCAATGGCATCGTGTAGTAGACCGACAAAGGTAAAGTATGTTTTTTTTATTTTGGGATAAATTTCATCTTCTAAATATTTTTCTTTTAGGGGATCGGATGACATATTTACAATGAAGGAATGTTCCTTCTTCGCGCGTTTGAAAACTTCCTCAATGTCATTTAAGCAAGCATTCACATACCCTTTTAGCTGTCGCGACGCGGGATCTTTTTGGAATTCATCTAAGTCTGTTTGTAATTCTTTAAGATTTAATTCCTGTATCTCGATTGATTTTGTTAATTTGGACATTTTGTGATTTGTGTAATTGGCTTACGATTCACGAGTTAGTTTTATATGTATGAGTACGAATGGATTAAGTATTATTTAGATATGCATGTATGTATATATATAATGAATATGATAAAATGAATATGTTTGTGATATATGTAAATAGATGGGTATGATGTTGTAAATAAATATATAAGTGTATATTGTATCATGTAATGTTATTATTATCTTTTTGGGATATACGTATAATTCAAAGTAATTGTATAAATTGTACTCAGCCTGATTCCAATTGTTTGATGATATTCTTGGCTGCAGGTTGTTGATTTAATTCTTCTGTTGTTTGTTAATTCTTGAGATTTCTTATTGTTGCTTGTTGAAATTCTTGTTGAATGTATTTAAGTTGCCGCTTGTTGAACGGTTTGCTTCTGCTTGATGAGCGGTTGCTGCTGCTTGATGAACGGTTTTAAGCTTGCCGTTTGTTGAACGGTTTGCTGCTGCTTGATGAGCCGTTGCTACTGCTTGTTGAACGGTGTTGAGCTTGCCGTTTGTTGAACGGTTTAAAGTGGTGAATGCCGTTTTGTTCACAGTACTCCTTGAATACGTTAGCGGTGAACGCCGCTCCTCGGTCCGATATGATGCGCGCTGGACTCCCGAAAACTTCGCTTTGCTGTTGCAACTTCTTGACTACCTCTTCGCTCTTCGTAGTTTTTACTGGGTATTTCCAAACGAATTTGGTGAAAGCGTCAACCACTACAAATAGATAATTGTAAAGTTTGTTAGTTGAGGGGAGTGGGCCCAAATGGTCCATGTGGTAAGTGTGCAGAGGTACGTCGCTTTTATCGATAGGGTGTAGAAATCCCTCTGCTTTCCCGTCCTTCCTTGCAACCACTACTTAACTGACAGTATTCATCCTTACTCTGTGACCTCTTAATCCTTTCAACGATGCCATCTTCAATTCGCAGTACGGCTGGATATCGACTAAGTGCATCCACGTGACGCATGGATGATCCTGATCGGTGTAAAACCTCGCAAGAATATTCCTGCAACATAAGTGCCCACCTGGCTACTCGCGGACATAAATCCTTTTTATTCATAGTGGCTTGGAACGCTTTGCAGTCCGTGTAGATGCTGAATTTTACTCCCAATAGATAAGGTCGTAACTTCTTGACGCATTTTACTACGGCCAAAACTTCGTGCTCATACCTGGTGTAGTTTCTTTCGGCTGGAGTTGCTTTAAAACTTATGTAGAAGACAGGGTGCATTTGGGCCTCGTGTTTCTGGAATAAAACTCCACCGTACCCAACCATACTCGCGACTGTGTGTAGCTCTGTCTCGAGCGTAGGATTGAACAATTTAAGGACAGGTTCCTTACACAAGAAATCCTTCAAAGTTTCGAACGCGATGATCTGATCCGGCCCGAAAACGAACGTGTTCCCCTTCTTCGTCAGGTCTGAAAGAGGTTTTGCACAAATTGAATAGTTAGGCACAAACTTACGGAAAAACCCAGTCAGCCCAAGGAAGCTATGCACCTGCTTTAGAGTCGTTGGTGTCGGGAAGTTTCTTACGGCGCTTATTTTTTCTACGGATGGTTCCGTCCTCCACCACGTGTCCAAGAAATTTAGTGGATCGACTGAGGAAACTGCATTTTGTCCATTTAATTATCAAACCATTTTCCTCTGCTACCCTCAATACAATATTCAGTTTTTCCAAATTTTCTTCCTCATTTTCTGCAGCTATGATAATATCGTCCAGTTACAAAAGTAAGAGACCTTGTCTGATTAGGTCCCGGAAAACTGTATTGACAAACCGCTGGAACACCGCAGGGGAATTGCATAGTCCGAAAGGAACCTTTAAGAACTCGTACTGGCCATCTGGGGTCACGAATGCGGTATATTTTCTGCTATTTTCTGATACATCCACGTGAAAAAACCCGTTGCGGAGGTCCAGTGTACCTTTGCTCTGTACAGTTTCTCCAATAACTCTTCCATTACTGGTAGAGGATATCGGTCTTTGACAATCCTAGTATTAAGTTTTCGGAAATCAACGCACAGACGATTACTTCCATCCTTCTTCTTTACTAATACGATGGGACTAGCAAAATCCGATCGGCTATGGTGAATGACACCTTCATCCAACCACTCCTCCACTTGTTTCTAAACTGCTTCTTTCTCAGGTGGTGCTAGTCGCCTGGCTTTCTGGTATATAGGACTTTCGTCCGTTAGTACAAGGTTCATCTCGACGCATGACTTCGAAACTCGTTTGGGGGAATAAGCTGAAACGATATCAGTGATAATCTTTTTATAAGCATCGTTACCAACATGCAGGTTGCTTCCATCTGCGTCTCCTTCATCACCATCCGCCAGGTCGATGCTCAGAACATCATTCTCGATCAATTCGTACGTCCCAGGTTGTTCCGACCTTTCGGGATTCACCTTCCTCATATACTTGATTTTTCCGTGAGTTATCAGCAGTTCAACATTCTGCAGAAAATCTCTCCCCAGTAGTATCCGGTCTGAAATCCATCTGTCCGGAACTACCTGGAAACGAACGCAATGATCATCTGGACCAACTCGTATTTTCAGGAGGCAGGAGCCCATCGTCTTTTGGGGAGCATTTCCAAAGCCTTTAAGTATCATTCCTGGGACATTCACTTTAACTTCTCCGATTTCTTCCACAAGTGACTTATGTACAATTGTCGACGAAAACGTGGTAGGGTTTCCCTGCGATACTTATTAGTACATTATTCTCATCTGACCCAATACGTTTGACTTTGTGTATGCCCCTAGATTCAGTGTCTTCCTTCTTCTGGTTCGTGCAGTTAGGAGAGATGTGTCCAAATTGGTTACATCGGAAACAACGCGTCCCTTTGGCTTTATCGGGACAGTTCAACGCTAAGTGTGATGTAGACCCGCAATTGTGACATCTTTTAGGCGAAACGGAAGGTTTGCCATGGTTTGAACTTGATTTATTTACTTCGATTCGTTGCTTCAGCATCTGTCGTTGCATCTTCTTGTATATCTCTAGCTTGGACTTAAGTTTCTCCAGGGTTGAAGCTTCGTAGAGCACGGTCTTGTTACTCACTGTGTCTGGAATCCCGTTTATAACATACTCGATCAGGGATATCTCATCTACATTGCCCTTACCGATCTGTGACATCGCGTATAGGTATTCCAGAAGTGTTTCGGAGGAAATTTTTCTTCTGGACTCCAGTCTCTTATGTACTTCTATGCTCGATGTTTTCCTTCCAAACTCCTTCGCTAGAAGTGCCTTCAATTTCGTCCAGTCTGTGACTCCCTCTGTCGCTTCAACTGCCAATTTTGCTGCACCCTTCAGTAATCTGCGTGAGTAGAGGTATATTTGTATGTCATCCCATTCGCACGTTGTCGCTATTTCTTCAAATTCTTTTAACCAAATGGCGTAATCTTTTCCCCCTTCTCCCGAAAACTCTTCCAGAGACTCTTCAACATCTCGGAAAACGAAACTGGTTTTGGTAGACATTGTTACCTCCTCGGTTTGCTGTCGGACTTCTGTGGTTTGGTCGTTTAACTGCGACTGGTCAGAGTTCGCGTCGGTTGCTTCGTTCTCTTCTTCTTTTATGGTGTTCAACACGTCCTCTACCTTCAAGCTTTTCCCTTCGAAGGTATCTCGAATTCTATCTATTAAATCAGTTTTGACGTTGTACCGGTAGGACAGAACTTTGTTTTTAAGAAATGCCTGTAGCTGACGAACTGTCAATGTCTGCAAGTCGTCCATTCACTTGCTTCTTTCCTTCTTTGCTCTCTTCCGTCTTTGCTCTTAACTTACTTAACTTCTCAACTTTTCCTTAACTTCTTAGCTCAACTTTACCTTCTTAATCGCCTTCGTTGCTCACCTCTTAGCCGCCGTCGTTGTTCACTCGAAACAAAGAACAGGATTTCCAATTTTAACCGGAAAATAGACGAAATCCCGGTAAACTATCTTTGAAATATTTATTAATTTGCTTAACTTAATGAATTGTTATTATTATATTGCTGATTGTCACCCCACAACAGTTTTTAATTTGTGTAAATTTAATTCATAATCGTATCATTCAACACTAACTTCAAGTTAAAGAATGATAGCTATTATTCATTCCTCAAATCAAAAGTTTGTACTAGTTTTAAGTTGGAAATGAAATGAAAAACGAATGAATAAAAATGTTCTAATTCTAATTCTAAAATAGGACGTTTAATAAGCCCATTTTTTGTCTTAAGGGTGGCAACCCTTGCCAATCCATTAGCACCGTAATGTACTTCCTTTACCCGACCGAGTAACCATTAACCAGGAGGTTGGTTTTCATCGATTACCAAGACCAACTCGTTTGGGGCAAGGTTCGAAATCTTCTTTTGCCATTTGCTCCGCTCTTGAAGTGTAGAAACGTATTCCATTTGCCAACGTTTTCAGAAGGCCTGTTGTAAACGACTGACAACCTGAAATCTAGAGAGACGGTTAATATTTGTCGAGAGATTGTCTGGCTCATTTAAAAAATACGATGTGCTCCCTACTAGGAAATGAGCTGGAGTCAAGGATCAAAATCATTAGGTTCCTCCGATATAGCTATTAAAGGTCGAGAATTCAATCATGACTCTATTTGACAAAATAGCGTCTGGAGCTCCTCGAATGACAGAAGCGCAGATCCTATCACCCTTCTCATGTGAAATTTTGTAGATTTCACTGCGGCTTCCCGAAGCCCGCCGAAATTTGGGGCGGACGGTGGTATGAAATGCCAATTTATAGCTCCTTACTTGCTTCCGTGTGTAAACATTCTTGCACTTTCTTCGACTTTAAGAATGTATTCAGGTCATCCAACGAGTTCTTTGCAGTTCCGACAAAATTCGTTCCGTTGTCAGAATAAAGTTGTGAGCACCTTCATCTTCTTGCAATGAAGCGTTTTAAGGCTAATATGAATGCCTCTGCCGATAAACTGGATACAAATTCCAAATGAATCGCCTTCATACATAAACAGATAAATACAGCGATGTAAACCTTTTGCCCCTTACATCCTCTTTTCCTAAATGGGGTGCTTAATACCGGTCCCGCGTAGTCAACACCAGTATTAAAAAATGCCTTTTCTCCTGTTAGTATGGAAGAAGGAAGGTTTCCTATCCTCTGCTGCATGGGTCTTGCGCTATACCTTTGGCATACGACACTACCTTCCTCACGGCATTTCTGGCTCATATAATCCAAAAGTCCTTCCTTATCAATACTGAAAGAAGTTGAGGTCCTGAGTGTAAATACACCGACTCGCAATAGACCGTCAAGATACAACGGATTCAGTTTCAAAAGTTGACTTGTCTTTAGGGTTGTACCCTCCTGCAGAGATGCAATTTCTTCTGAAAAGTGCTTGTGTTGCTCGAGTCTTACTAACGCATTCATGGCCTCCTTCAGCTCCTCGGTCATAATCCACCCTGTTTTACGTTGAGCTTTAATGTTGGTTCGTAAGTTGCATTGGAAACGTAGTAATAGAGAAGTAATTCTTAAAAGACGCCTAAAAATTGAGTATCTTCTTAAAATATATTCCGAATCATTTACGCTGTTGAGAATCGCAGAAAGCACAGTTTTCCTTTCCTCCAAAACTTGCTTATCGCCGCTATAGTTAGGAAAGGTTCCAAACAGAGAGGGATCCTGTAGGATAGAGTCCGGCCCGTTCCACCACAGAGAATGATTAAGGAGATGATTCGCGCTCACCCCCCTTGATGCACTGTCCGCAGCGTTAGCTTCCCCTTTCACATGCCGCCATCGATTAGCAGGAATGATATTAGTAATTGCTGATATGCGATTAGCAATAAATGTCGTGGATGACGATAAATCCAATGGAGGACTATAGTGGAATCTGTCCAGCCGTAAACGGGAATATCAGAATAGCCTTTACCTTCTCTAATTTTAGCTACTAAGTTGGATAACAGATTTGCTGCACAAAGCTCCAAGCGGGGTAACGCCAAGGCCGGCTTAAGCGGAGCTACCTTCGTCTTTGCCGCCACAAGGCTAATGAACACCTTTCCCGCTTCTCCAACACTCCGTAGGTAAACGACCGCACGATGTGCTACTTCCGATGATTCGCAGAATCCGTGCATCTCCAAATTGATTTTATTATGCGGAATGTATCTCGGAAGCGACAACGACTCCAACTCCTTGATATCACGCCGTAACTCCCGCAATCTTCCAATCAACTTCACGGTTCATTAAAACTGAAATCCGCCAACTCGATCTGGTCCAATTGTGATGGGGAGATATATGAAACTCTTTTCTGTATGAGACTAGTGATACGGCTCAAAATAACCGCATCTGAACTCAACTGAAAATCGGATGTCCTTGATTTGATATTTAGGAAAACCTGACCATTAGCCTTAGTTTCAAACTCGTCGACCGCATTTATGGCTAACGTGCATTTATGTCTTGCCAATCCTAAAAATTGCACACAGGCTTCTGTTATGAGCGTTACCTGTGATCCGGAGTCAAAAAGAAGCCTACATGGCTTAAACTCTCCAAATCGATTTTGCACCAATACAATAGCCGGTGGAAATAAATTATAGCTATCTGAACTTAAGTTCTTCCTGTCACTCCTGACTGATAACACCGCCTTTGGTTTTTCCACTACAGCTTGATACTGCACCTATTTTCCATTTGTGGCGACTAAACTGCTTGGCATCCCTGAACAAGCCATGACTTCCGTGTGAATTAAGGTGTGGTGTCATGCTTTACACTTGCTACAAGTTCCTGAATTGCAAGTTTTTACGGAATGCCCAGTGTTCAGGCAGTTGTAACACAGACCCTTTTGGGAAATAAAACCTCTCTTCCCCTTGAGGTCAAGTTCGGAAAACTGGGGACATGTTGCTATGAAATGAGCACATAGAACAAGTTAAAGAGACAACTGTTAATACCGATCGATGATTTGATTTTGTTGTAGACTTTCTGTGAACCCCCTTGTTCGAAAATGCCTCAAGTTCAAACTGCCTATTGGTGAGAAACTCCATAATATCTTTAAAATTAGGCTTATCATTAAAAGCCGATT
The DNA here is from genome assembly GCA_958301585.1 of Merodon equestris. Classification (NCBI taxonomy): domain Eukaryota; kingdom Metazoa; phylum Arthropoda; class Insecta; order Diptera; family Syrphidae; genus Merodon; species Merodon equestris. The sequence goes on from OY284413.1 coordinate 97,147,579, forward strand.
CCCTTGCCCACAGTTTCCTTGATTCTGCATCTAATTTTGAAGACACGACGTATACCAGCCAAGCATCCCAGTAATCGACCGGTAAGCCTAAGGATTTCAAGGCTGAAACGGATTCGTTGACGGTGTTATGAACCCGTCGAATATCTATTGCCACTGGGTTTGGGCCAATGTCTGACAGCTCTATAATAGTTTTGACGCATCGCAGATGTTGGTATGCTTCAGCAAAGATGATGCATCCCCCGTCATGGAAAGCTTGAGATACTACAATTTCTGAGCCCCTGACAAATTAACTGAGTTGTGAACTATCGCCCTAAACAGATCCTTGTATGTTGGCCATTCCTTAAAATCCCCATTAAAGGCAGGCAGTGGACAGGTCGGCAATTTAGAAGTGTTTTGACCTCTAGCGAAACGGTCCCCCTCTGAAATTGATGTAAGTGCCGCCGCTATAGCATTTTGGCTTGCAGTCAATTGTCGAAAAGTTATATCGAGCTCATCGTTTATGCGGAACGAAGAGTCCTCCCTCACGTTTCTAGCTCCGCTCTTCGCGATGATGATTCCAATCCACCGATGTGCTTTCCTTGTTCCAAGAACGAAAAGTATTTGACGTGTGAATCCCTCGATGATTCCCAGCGCAATACCCTCTCAGCGTTATTTCACAGCAACCCAATCAACCGAAATGTGATATTGTAAATTTACTAAATTGACTTTTATTTGTTTTTTTTGTTTTTTTTTTTTACAACATTTTTGCCTTGATTCGGTTCGATGGACCAATTATGTCGCACCTTTTTTGTGGATCCAAAAAGAAAAAGACTGCTTCCTTCGTGACGGCAGTGATCGAAGTGGCTGGAAAAACCGACCAAATTTATTTTTATTGTTTTCGTACATATTTAACAAAAGGAATACATGAGAGTACAATTTTCTTCATCAAAACGTATATGTTAATTAATTTACTTATTTATACTATGAAAATATTTACATATACAAACACACTTTACTCTGAAATATTTGAATTTGATTGTTTCAACAAAGTTAATTACTAAGGTCGTTCCTTAAAGTTATAGCGATTTCATTATTAGTAGTATTTTCTATGCTTCTATATTTCCTTCTGCTGTGTTCACTTGGTTCGCAGAGTTCGCATCATCCAGCCTTTCCATGTCTGACTTGTAATGAACACATATGTTCTGTAAAGCAGCACACCTATTGTCCTCTCAATTATGTTCCTTGCTTTTGAATGCACCGTGTTGATACGACTTTCAATGGTATTGTCCGCCACGGATCTGTAGGGTGTCATTAAAAACGTCTTAAGAGGATATGCAGCATCGCCTGCAAGTTTAAATTTAAATGGGTTGTGCAATTTATAGCAAATACTAACCTAACAGCCAAGCGTTTCGTTCACCTCTATCAAAATTATTTTGGAGCATTCCTCGAACAGCACTCGAATTCCAGACATGAGAGTCATGACTGGCACCGGAATGCCTGGCATCGTATCTAATGCACATCTTATGATCACATATCTGAAATTGAATTATATCAGAAACACATGAAAAAAATAAATGCGTTGTTTGCATAACTTCTCTTACATACAATCATAGCGTTAAGACTGTAGAATCCTTTTCATTTATGCTGCTCACATTTTTTTGGAACTTGCATTTTAATATGTGTCCCAACGACACATCCAATGATACCCGGGTGCTATGCTTTTGGTAAAAGTGCATTTTTGTTTGTTGCTGCTCTTCCGTTGTCCATGTACCATTGTCAGATGTACCATTGTCAGATTTTATCCATATATGTAGGACAAATAAACTCTTCCAAGATGTTGATCATTTCTCTTATAACTTTGCTGGCTGTGGACTATGCTAAGCCTAAATCAAAGTCATTTCTAACATCGGTTTGATAACTCCCTTTAGCACAAAATCTTAACATAGTTGCAAGTCTAACAACTATAGGCACTGAAGACTGATGTCTAATATCCGAAATCTTATTTGTGATTTCGTTCAACAAATAAGCAAATGCCGCTTTATTAAGTCTAAAGTACTTAAAAATGCATATCTGGTTTATACTTAGCATCTGGCAAATTAAATGGATTGTATTTTGATCTGATACTTCTTCTTATTTTTATCAATTTTTTTTTATGAATTTCTTGATCATCATGCACATCACAACTCCAGTCAATTACTATAGCAAAGCTATTAATATTATTTCTAAAATTTATTGAATAAACGCGAGTTTCACACAAAATTTAAAAAATTTAAAAATTTTAGTTCGGAAGCATTTTTCATTTGACAATTTGAACTTTCAAATTGACAGCCAGTTTTGGTTGTGGAATGTATGTGGAACACAAAGTCAAGTGGTTTAAAGTTCGTGATATCGACACCTAGAGCGATTTGACTCTCAAAACGCTTTGTGTCGTTTTAATAAAATGACTTTCGTGATCGGGGTGATTATTTTCATTTCGTGTCTTATCATTCTTTATCTTTCTTTTTTTAATGTTTTGATCATATGTATTGTGTTTTTTTTTTGTTCTTCAAATTAAAACTAAATTAAATCTAACCACCACAAGCTAAGGTCGGAACTGGCGTTCGACAGGGACTTATCTTAAAGGGGCAGAACTAAGTGTCGCCCCAGCTATTAAAATCATTGATTTTGTCGGACGACGTCTTCCCGATTTCGGCGTTAAACTCAATTCACTGAGAGACTCGGGCTCACGGGGAACGACATCATTATAGATTAGTGGAATCAGGGCGCAATCTCCCGTGATACAAGTAATTGCTGCGGTTGGCCCCAGAAAGCAGGTTATATAGCTTATCAGAAAATTACGTTGTCCTAATATCCGTTGTCCTAAGATGAGACAAGCCCTAACACATTATCTCTCATACACCGGATCCTTTCCATTGTTGTAGCTCTCCCAGTAAACTATACGGAACATCCACAAGCAATCAAGGGCCTGAATAAGGCCATGTAGCAGAATATCTTTACTCTTGAATTAAATTAGCCGCTATGAAACAGCCATCTTGTCAGAGCGAAATCGCCCCGGGATCTTGCCGGAGCAGCATCTACATGTTTATCAATATACAGATTTACATACATACTATATACATTTCGCCAATGCATGCCCGTCCGGTTCAAACATTGAAAACCTACGTCAATTGTTTCTAGTGTTCCGAGAGGAAATAGATTTCTGGAAGTTGATTTTCAAGTTTCGTTCATCACAAGACTGCTGAATTTTCTCAAAGTCATGCTGCAAGAGCATGAAAATAATGTCGATCGATGGACCTAATTGGTAGGCGATTATGTCGTCCACGTACGCCATTGAGTGGTGATCAGATCACTGAGGTAAATACTAAAAAGGTACGGCGAGTTCAGAGTTGCAGTCCATAGATTATTTCATAAGAGTGAGCAGATGTCGCGTTGGCAATCTTAGCATTGAACTTTCTACTAGTTATGCCTAGTCGGCTGAGTTTGTAACAAAGACCTTCTAATCATATAAAAGCTTTTTTTCATGTCAATCAGGCAGGAACCCGTGCATTGGTTCTTACACTTCTTCTATTGGAAATCCGATACGAGTTTCAACGCGGCATGAATAGTACGCCCCGAACCCGAATTATATCCGAATTATCTGGAATGACATTATTGTCCCAAACCCATCTATACAAGCCTCTATGGAATACGTTCCCGAAGACCTTGCTGATATTCGGAAGGAGGCTTATTAACCGGAGATTTGCCGGATCTACCGCCTTTTTCCCACTTGCAATTATAATATGCGTTATTCAGTGCATTGTCGAACAGCGTGGTGTACATCTCTACATCCACTGGTAGGAGGTGACTGAGCATTTAATATACCGTCGGTTCCCGCGTATTTTTTTCTCTTCAATTACTGGAAGATCATCTGCACCTGAGCTCTTAGTGTTAAAATTAGCACATTAAAAGCCTTAGATAATCGTAACATAATCCCAACATCTAAATTCGGTAAGCCTCCAATAATAGTTGAGGGTTCAATTCCAGCAAACTTGGAGATTTTTAGAGAGCAACGTACATCCGCAACAATATTTAAATATATTGAAGGCAAAGTAATTAATTAGCTGGAAAAAAGTGAAAAGATGCCAATAATCCGAGGATAATAACCCGAAGCATAAAGCATAATTATGCACTTTATTTATTTATTTCAATTTCCTATAAATGAAAATATTTTATGTAAAAATAATTCCCTGACAAGCTAAATTTGTAAATTTTGTTTTTCTTGTTATTTCTGCATTTTGAAAGTACAACTTTACATTACTGTTCATTAGTGGATAAAATAGTAAAAAAAATTACATTTATTTTATATGTAAATACAAATAAAGTAAAACACCAGGGAAGTATTTATTTATATGGAGAAAAAAACAAATTATGTTTTGTTTTCTTGTCAAAACAATTTCTTACCAACCTACATATACCCATACATCAATTACAATTGTATGCCCGAATTCTCATTTTCTATCATTATCATGTAGGTCTTTTATGTGAAAGAAAGAATAACTGGTAAATTATGAATAAAGCATAAGACAATATAATGGCGAAAAATTGTGGAGGTAATATTGGTGTGAGGTAATATTGTTACCCCAATACGATAAATACCTAATTATTGGAAAAGTATGTAGGTATGTTGAGTACGAATTATTAAAATTAATTGATTTCGTATTATTGAAATTAATTCTTTTAATGTAACGCTAAGAAGGAAAATCACGTATGTCATATTAAACGATCCAATAAACTAAAACAATGATTTCCATTTGTTCAAACCGTTCACATTATTACCAAAAGAAAGAGTTGTTCAAAAAAGACTTTTTTTGCAAGATTTAGGGCAACACAACTTTTACAAGTCCCTGGTGTCCCACATGGTTAAGTCCTGGCGTCTATCCTGTACAATATTACTTATCGGATTTCTTAATTTTACGCGACTGTCATACCGCAAAATTTTTCCTTCACATGAATTTGCTCCCATTATTGAGAGAAATCTAGTCAATGTGTTCAGAATAGTGGAAATCTATCTTAGCAAATGGAAAATCAAACTTAATTAGGAAAAAACTCAGGCTATCTTTTTCACACGAAAAAGAAAGCCCTGCTTTCTTCACATTTGCAGCTTAGAAGACTATCTTTGAACTGGAAGGCCTCAATACGGTATTTAGGCATACATCTAGATACGAAACTGACTTTTAGTGAACAATAAAAAAAGGTTTGGATTGTGACCAAAATGCTCTACCCATTTATAATAGAAAATCATTACTCTCTATAGAAAATAAGACAATCATCTACAAAGTTATCTTTCAGGCAATTATGCTATATAGATGCCAAGTTGGAGGAGACTGTGCACAATGTCATATTAAAAGAATGCAGGTATCCCAAAATAAGGTACTTAAAATGATATTAAATTTACCATGGGTTCAATCAATTTATCTATCAACCATAGAAGTTCATAGAAAAGCGAATGTTGAATTGATCTCTGACAGAATGAAAAAACTGAAAATAAAATTTCAAGAACGCTGTAGTATTGCTGATAGTCCCCTCATTCAAAACTGTGATACATAATCTCTTTTAATTGTACTGCATTAAATTATCTATTTGTTGCACTGATTATATTTATTTATTTACTAATTTGTTTATTTTATTGCTTAATTACTTATTTATTTATTTATATGCATATTATATATATTTATTTATTTACTAATTCATTTATTTTTTTGTTTATTTACTTATTTATTTATCTATTTATTTATTTATTTATATATTTATTTATTGACTTATTTATTTATTTATTTATATATATATATACATACAATATATTTTTTTTTTTTTGGTTTTTTTTCGTATTTTCTTCCACATTTGTTGACACTTAAAGGATTATGTACATATACCCTTAAGCTACACGTCATATCCATGAATTGTCAAACTACTTTCTTTCCTTTTGTTATGTCAAAATATTGTACAATTTGTAAACTCTACTTCTTTGTTCTTGAATTCACCGTGGAAGGAGGTCCAAATAAAGTGTCCTATAATATTTTAGTAATAGCTGGTTTATTTTATAAGGTTATTGGCCCTGAATATTTGTAAAACACAAAGGAATTAATATAAATCAATATCTGTAAATAAAATACTCTCCTGTTTTATTTTCCACCAAGTTCATACGACATACGGCATAAATTAATCAATATGAACGCCGTTGGCCGCATTCAACTATTTAATGGGGAAACCTTTCCTTCTTGGAAACCCCAAATGGAAGCTGTTCTCCATAAATTGAGACTGACTGGCTACGTTAATGGGGGGGATTGGGATGATAAAGACATGGATGCCAGAGTGGAGTTGCTCTTAGCAATAGAACCCAGTATCGTGTCTTTAGTCAAAAACAAGCAATTGTCTAAAGATATTTGGGACTTCCTAGGTGAAACGGACGATCGCAAAAGACCAAGACAAAAGGCGGAAGAGTTCAGACACCTCATCAACATGAAAATGGCAGTGAACCAGAACATAGATGAATTTATTCGCGAGCTGGAAAACTGCAGGAAATGGCAGCAACACTTGATAAGGATTTATTGGTGGTTGTACTCCTTGATGGTTTATCCGAAGAATTCAAAGATGTTCAAGCTGCAATTGATGCGCAAAGTAGCTATCCAGAGGTCGATGTAGTGTGCACCAGACTCTTGAGAGTAGGTGATCGTAAAAGAGAAGCAAGTGGACAACATAGCAGTCTTTTTTTCAAAATGGAAATACAAAAATAAGAAAACTCGAAGGTACGATAACAAAGGTAATTCCTTCCCATTTAATTGTCTAGTATATGGAAAAAGGGCTATATGGCTAAAGACTGCTTCCGAAATAAAGAAAAGGCAAAAACGGCACAGTCAACACTTGCAGAATAAGTGGAATTTGGAGTTACCATTTTGGAAGATGCTTCATTAAGAGTTCCCAATCACGAAATCACTTGGTGCCTTGATACTAGGGCCACTTCCCATATGTGTCCAACGGAATCTTTATTTGAAAGCCTGGCAATGAGCAAAAAGGACGTTTTTGTTAGTCTCGCAAATGGACAGCAGGTAAAAATAGCCGGAATCGGAACAGCTGTACTCCCATTGCACCTTAATAACATTGGCAAGGATATTAAATTGTTTCACACACTATATTTACCAGACCTAAAGGAAAATCTAATCTCAATAAGTAAAGCGGTAAAAGGTGGAGGTAAAAGGTTTTGTTGGAAGATAATGAGGCTAAATTATATAACAAGACCGGTGCACTGTTGTTCACAGTTAAACAAAACCGTGGTTTATGCGGAAAATAACAAAAGCCTTAGTTACGGAAGAAAACAATTCGCTCAGGTTGTGGCATCGAAGGATGGATCACTCATTAAAGCAGCTTCAATCAACAGAAATGGTGACTGGCTACCAGAGAAAGTCAAATCTGACGAAAGTAGCTGCGTTTCATGTATTTGTAGGAAGCAATCCGTAAAACCATTTAGTGTGTGTGAAAAAAAAAAAGACGAAAAGACGGCGAGAGCTAGTTCATTCAGATTTATGCGGTCCCATGCGAACTGAATCGTTGAGTAAAGCAACATATTTCATCACCTTTATCGATGATTATTCCCATCGAATAATCGTTTACTTCATGCAGAAGAAAAGCGAAGCACTTGACAAATTCAAAATCTGCAAAGCATACGCGGAAAAATTAAACGGGGGAATCAATTAAATCATTCGAAACAGACAACGGGACGGAAAACACGCAATCTAAATTTGAAGAATTTCTAGAACAACATGGAATCGACTATCAGCAAATATACATCACCATATACGTCGCAGAAAAACGGTGTAGCAGAGCGAACCAACAGGACTCTTCTAGGAATGGCGAGGTGTTTAAGACTGGAAAGTAAGTTACATGATATGTTGTGGGCTGAATTAATCTGTACTGCAGCATATATGCAGAACAGGTGCCCAACCAAAATAAATGGCCAGAAAACTCCAGAAGAAATATGGACGGGTAACAAACCAGATGTGTCGTCACTTAAATGTATCGGCACGAAGGCATATAAGTTGGACAAAGCAAGTAACCTCGGAAAATTTGATTCGAAAAGCAATGTGCATATTATAGTCGGATATAGCGACGAGCATGGCACATATCGGTTGTGGATGCCTGAAATCTGCATTGTCATCAGATGCAGAGATGTGTGATTCTTAGAGGAAGATTCACATGACAGCAGAAATACAGAAGGAACTTCGCAAAACTATTGTGTTTTAAAATTTAATCAGGAACATCAGCAGGAATCACCGGGACAGCAAGTCGAAGATACTTCAGTGAGTGCAATCAAACAAGAACAACAGTCAGATGAAAAGGGAGAAACATATAAAGTTGACGTAGATCCTGTGAACGTGAAACAAATGGAATGCAACGAATACAAGGAAGAATGGTATAGACGAGTATGAGTCACTTATTCGAAATAAAAGCTGGTTCTTGTTGGAGAGGCCAGTTAAGCGGCAGGTATTTAACTCCAAATGGGTGTTTAAAACTAAATATTTTTCAGATGGCACAGTTGATAGAAGAAAAGCCAGACTGATGGCCAAAGGTTTCGACCAGATCTATGATGTAGATTACACAGATACATATTCACCAGTAGCCAACATCCATTCCACACTTGCAATCGCAGTAGAGCACAACTTAAGCTTATATCACCTCGACGTATTGGTGGCGTATTTAAACGGTGAATTGGACAGCGTCATTTACATGCAGTAACCGGAAGTCTTCAATGAAGATCCTGAAAACAAGGTATGTCCGGACGCCTGTGGAACTCAGAATTAAACAGAACTTTGAAAAATCTTACATACAACCAATCCTCGTACGAAAAATGTATCTATTATGAAATCAACGAAGAGAAAACTACAATCATTACGTTGACGATTTACCCTTGGCGACGAATGATATTGAAGAGTATTCAAAAATTTTCTCCACCTTATCGAAAGAATTTGATATTCGTGACTTAGGTGAACCAAAATTATGGGGTGGCCTGGAAATAATGCCGAACGGTGAAGAAATAGGCGTAAGGCAAACCGGTTATATTAATAACCTCATCGTCGCGCCTCCCTTCACAAGTTAAATTATTAAATATGGAGAAAGAATCAACTATCAAAGGGGAAAGCGAAAAGGTGGATATAACAAAATACGGGCAGTTAGTGGGACGCTTGCTTTACTTAGCCAACTTTAGCAGACCAGACATTTCATATACAGTAAATATTTTATCTCAACACATCGAAGATCCCAGCATTGGAATGCAGCGCTCAATGTCGTAAGGTATTTGATCGGGACCAAAGAAGCAACAATAGTTTACAGAAAAACAAGTCAGCAACTTCAAGCCTTCTCGGACCCCAACTGGGCTGCAGATACTAATGACAGGAAATCACAATCCAGTTTTATGTTTACCTACGCTAGTGGACCAATCCATGGGGGTTCACGAAAAAGAAAATAGTGTCCACATCAAGTACAGAGGCAGAATATATTGCTTTATCCTCAGTAGCAAAGGATGCAGCATATCTCCGCAACATTCTACTCGAGCTTCAATTACATGTTGGACATGTTGATGTATTTTGCGATAACCAAATCGCAAAGCATATTGCAACGGATCAATCAAGTCAGGGTCGAACTAAACACATCGACGTGCGCTACCATTACATTCGTGAGGCAGTTGCAGGGGGTACCATAAAAATTTGCTACCTGAGTTCTGAAGACATGAAAGCTGATCCATTCACAAAACAATTACATACCACTTAAACCACATTTTAAACACTTTATTGAAATGGGTATGATATTTGAAGGCAAATCTTGATTTAAACTAATTTAACGAATTTATGTGAATTATACGACGTTTAATTTTATTGAACATTATGCCTTAAGCACTTAATTGTAATTTTGAATTAATTTTTTTTTTGCATAACTTACGAAGTACATACATTAACAATTATGAATTTGAGCGGGGATGTTGACACTTAAAGGATTATGTACATATACCCTTAAATCAAATCCATGAATTGTCAAATTACTTTCTTTCCTTTTGTTACGTCAAAATTACAAATTGTAATCTGTTCTTCTTTGTTCTTGAATTTACCGTGGAAGTAGGCCCAAATAAAGTATCATATAATATTCGAGTAAATCGGAAGCAGTTAACACGTTGAGTGCCACATGAGACCAACGTGGGCTCACATGAATTTGGGACAATTAGGCCGCGTGAGACCAACGTGGTCTCACAGTAGTTTAATAAACATTTAACTCCGTTGTACTGTATTGGACTCCTAAAATATACTTGCCGCATGATACCAATGTATCACCGCAAAAGATTAAGTGTACAATATGATGAAAAACAATAAAAACTATTTTTTTTTTTTAATTGTTTCTTATATTAGTTATAGGCTACAAGTTTGCACAAAAAAAACAGCTCGGCCAGTGGGACCGGTTTTTCGGATTACATGGTGGCACTCAACGTGTTAAATAAGAATTTAAATGTTGGTTGAATCCCTATGTATGTTTGTGTCGTTGAATTCAAATTCAAAAACAAAAAATGAGAATGCCTTTTCACACAAATTGGAGCTTCGATATTTTGTGCAGAGACAAGGCGTAATTGTCTAACGTTCTAAAAACGAGCTCGAAGTTTTTTTCGAACATTTACAGCTGGTAGGGAAGTTGCGGAAAGACCCTTAATGCCCCGGCCCATAGAATCCGTTGATCCGTCACTCCGTTGATTTCAACTGAGTGCAAACAGGCATCGGCCCATAGAATCCGTCAATCCGTTGACAATTGTCTATGACATTTATTAATTGATTGAGTGCGTTAATCTGAAATATAAAATGGTATAAATATAAAACGCTATAACATGCGGCCTCACGACTCACGACTCACATAGGATTAAAAGAGAAAGGAGATGAGTGCGAATGCGATGGAGAATTTAATTCCCGGTGAGTCGCGGGCGAAATTCTTCACGACTCACATTGACGTTTCTCTTTTTCTTTGTTCGTTATTTTTCATTTCCATTTCATTTCTTTTCGTACTTTGTGGGGAATGGACGCAATCATGTCGGATGTTGCTTGCAGAAAATGCGTAGAGCTCTACGGAGACAACTTCAAAATGAAAAAAAAGTAGGCGCTCGGCTCACGGAATTTAAATTGAAAGAGGAGATGAAAAGTGAGTCGTGAGTCGTGAGGCCGCATGTGATAGCCGACTAAGAATGTGTATATTCTAATTTGCTCTCAGTTGAAATCAACGTAGTGACGGATCAACGGATTCTATGGGCCGGATCCTTTAAGAGGTCTGCACTTCTACTTTGTCTCTGCTGTGATCTCCAGTCAATTCTGTGGTATGGTTCCCAATGGGTTTGCGTAATAGCGAAAGAACTGGGGAAATTGATTAGCAATAAAGGAAATCCAATCCGAGAATCAACTCTATATCCCTTGCATTTATTACTGCGGCCCGTAAATATTCACAATGGGAGCATACAAGAAAGTAATGTTTTTAATATTCCTGGCCACAAGTCTACTGTAAGTCTTACAAGCAAACAATTAGATATGGATAAACAGTGTAATTATATTGGGTGGGGATTGTATTTTTATACAGACAATTATGAACAACCTTCGATGCTTATAACGAAGATAAAAATATTTAGCACTCACATTCTTGAAAATCCTCACATATACAACTTAAAACAAATTTTGTGCAAACGATGGTTTTATTTATCCCGGCATATTGTAGAGAAGGACTGTAAATTGATAAATAGTTGGACTAATATCATTCAAGAGTTTCAAAGTTCGCCTCACGCTGTCTTATCATGCGTTGGGCTGGCAATGCATCACACTATTTCAACCTTACTTTTTAACGATATCTTGAGTTACGAATCTAGTCCAGTTACTCAGTATTGTAGAAGACAATTTACTCCCAAAATCTACGCCCGACCGATCAATTTCTTTGAAGTTACTACATTTGCCGACTTATCCATGGCAAAGCACAATAAAGTGTTTGTCGTGCAGGGTTCCGTTGATGCAACTTCTGACGTAGAGAAAAAGTGCGTTAGTATAATGAACAAAACTCAGTGTTGCAGGTCTAGAAAGATTATGCAACCCTATAATCCGATTGAAAGTTTTGTATGTAGCAAACATACCTTTAGGAAGATGTGTGAAATGCGTTCTTCCCTTCAAACAAAAGTTAGGTGTAAACAGACAATACAATTACAAGACATTGGAAGCAATTTGGAGCATGAACACAAACTACGAATACAAATTGCACTTCAAGACGATTTAGCAGATCAATTGTGTCCTGGTTGTAAAGTAAAAATTACAGGCATTCTTAAAATTATACCGTTGAAATCAATGAACTATCAATATCGTTCAAAGGCTAACCTAATTGCCTACATGAAAGCTTTATCTCTTGAGAAGTTGTGCGATACGCAGTGCTTTGATTTTGAACATGTGGAGGGTTCACATGTAAGCAAGGATAATATATTTAAGAATTTTTTTAAATACGAGCTATCCGAAGCTATTGGCCAAGATATAACAAAAGCTGCGGTATTACTTACGTTGTTTAAACTTCCAAACAACATTTTTCAGGGATTAAACTTCTTATTGTTCGGCAATCCAGGGGTAGGAAAATCCAAGTTCTTGCGAAGGATCGGTATGATTTTGCAGGAAGGTGAGTAGATATTATGTATAGCAAAGTTACTGTATATGTATTTTAAAATAAAACTATTAAGTGCCCCTATAAGTAAATCTCATTATTATTGCTCCGATGGTTTGATAGTCGATTGAAGAGAAAATATCAATCAGCCTAAATAAATGTGCATTATATTTTTCGGAATCAATATTTAACCAAAATCTTGTTTTGTGAATAAGTCTATTTTTTTATTCATTTATTCATTCATTTTAACTTAAATCTATTTCACAAATAACTTATTACAAAAAGTAAGTTAATGAAGAAGAAAGTAATCATTCTATAACTACGGGAGTTAGTGTCGATTGATTTAATAATTAAACAGTAATATAATGTGGGGTAGATACTACATAATAGGCGCGAGAAGATGATATACATTTTACAGAGTAAACATTCAAAACAACTGTTTAGACTGAATAAGAGTGTTTGAGTCCAATGCACATATTGATTCAGTAATTATACACTTTCGCAGTCACCTGGTTTTTTGGCGATAAAAAATTCAAAATTCAACCTATCTTCATATTTTTTTTAAATGTTCGTTTTCACGGCGGATTTCATATAAAAAATACAGAGGTTTTTAAAAATCAGTATTTATAACAGTTTTTTTTTAGCTTTAAATGCTGGTTTTTACAAGAAAAACTCCACAGCTTTTTTGCATGCCACCAAATGAACTTCTTATTTTTGTAATCTACACGAAAAAAAGGACCAAATGAAAAAAAAAGAAAATTTTTGATTTTTTATTACTAAGAACATAATATTTCTCAGCATTAAAAGCTAAAAAACTATTTGAAATCCGTGATTTTTTCAATATTTTTTAAATTAAATCGGCCGTGAAGACGAACATTTAAAAAAAATATGAAATATGGTTGAATTTTGAATTTTTTATCGCCAAAAAACCAGGTGATTACGAAAGTGTATAATTACCACAGATTCAATTTTTTACATAGTCAATATTGAATAGCCAGCCCTCTACTTTTTTTTTTAGAAATGCATGAAAATTATAAGTATGTCTTATCACAATAGGTAGTTTAATTAACCATCTAGGAGCAGTAACAGTAAAAAAGAACAAATTTGGCTTAGTACATTTTTTATTTATTTATTTTTTTATTCATTTATTTTATTTCATTCAATCAATCAAATGAGTACATTTACTGCCCCCGCTAGATTACCTTATATAAAACTATAAGTCTAACAACAGAATTAATTTATTCCTACTAAGATGAAAATAATATGAATAAACTACTATATTTATCTAGAAATTGGTTCATTGTATCCATAATTAACTCTATGATAGGGTACATAAAATAAGCGATTTATCGGAGGATCGCAGGAACATAAAACCCAATTAATAATAATATTGTAGAAAAGGGCAATCGATATGATCCATCTATCAAATCGCGAATAAACATAATTGAATAATATCGCCTTCGTCTGAAAAGAGGTAAGATACCAAATAATATGCACCTCGTCTCGTAAGAAGACATTTCAATATTCCATCGCAGTCTACGAACAGCTATAGGGTCCGGCAAATAACTTTTTTTTTTTTTGAAAATGCTATAAAAAAATCTACTGAATATTTTCTCAAATTTCTTTTTTTATTTGAAAGTACAATTCTTCCGGTTAATAATGGAAAATAATTTCATTCAAATGGCTGCCTCGGCTGGCCATGCAGTAGCCTACACGATCGGTCCAATTTTTAAGCACATTATCGATTGTGTGCAGCTGTATTTCACCAATGGCTTCACGAATATTGTCCTTTAAAGCGTCAATTGTCTCTGGCTTGTCGGCGTAACACTTATCTTTGACGGCACCCCACAAGTAATAGTCCAACGGTGTCAAATCGCAGCTCCGAGGTGGCCAAACGACATTAGCTCTGCGGCTGATAACGCGATCTTCAAAAACAGGGCGCAAAACATCGAGCGTAGCTTCGGCTGTGTGGCACGTAGCGCCTCTTCAATTTTTGTGAACAAAAATTCGTTCAACATGGCCCGATAACGATCGCCATTGACTGTAACGGCCACTCCTTGCTCATTTTCGAAGAAAAATGGCCCAATTATGCCTCTGGACCAAAATCCGCACCAAACAGTGGCTCGTTTTGGGTGCACCGGCTTTTCAATGTATGCGTGCGGGTTTTCTGTGCCCCAAATGCGACAATTTTGCTTGTTTACATACCCGCCAAGATCAAAATGAGCTTCATCTGAAAAGATGATTTTTTTGGCAAAATCGGCATCTTCTGTAAGTCGATCGCAGGCCCACTTAGCGAAGCGTTGTTCAAGCGTATACACAACCATATTCGTTTAGCGGAAGGATAAAACTAATTATCTGTCAAATCAGACATGAGCTAAGTGTTACCATTCACGAAATAAACACTACTTGAAAAAAAAAACGTTAGATGGCGGACCCTTTACATACTCTAGTTAGACAATTTTGGATATTTTCAATTCTAATGGAATGAACTTCATAAAGTGGCTACTATGAAGTACTATACTGCAGTACTCGAGATGAGATCTGACCAATGGGAAAATAGACATTTAAGAGTATGAGGATCTTGGAAGTCTTTCAAATTGCGCATTATTATACCTAACATCTGATTACCTTTGGCAACCTAAAACTCAATGTGCTTGCAGAATCTAAAAATAACCCCTAGATCTTTTTTGAAGGAATTACGTACGTTAAGTCGTACGTACATCTTAAAACAAGTCTGGAATGTCATTAATAAATAAAAGGAAAAGCAGAGGGCTCAGGTAACTACCTCGAGGTACTCCAGTGTTAAAATAAACTGGTTAGGAGGGGATGTCATTAATGCGAACATACTGGATACGATCCGTTAAGTAGGAAATTGGAGGGAGGTAGTCAGTTTTGAAACTAATGGGCTGTGGTGAACGCGATCAAGCGCTTTGCCAAAGTCTATGTAAATTACCTCACATTGTAAGCCATTTTCAAGGTAATTCAAGGCAGTATTACAAACATTGAGAGATTTGTAGTAGTCGATCCATCTGCAACGACGCCATGCTGGAATAGAAAGATAAATCTCTTTAAGGGAGGTGTAAATTTGTCACAAACTAGTTTTTCAAACAACTTAGGAATTGTTGAAATTTTACAGACTGGACGATAGTTAGGGATATCATGCAATCTTTCCAATCTTTCAAAAAAATTCCAGACTGGAGAGACAAATTAAAAATTAGAAAACGCGAGGAAGCACTAGAATCCAGACTAGGTTTCTTATCTAGTTTTAATAAAAAAGAGTATTTTGAATCTCAGGGATTGAACACTCTAAGTTACCGATATTTAAGAAATGAAGGGGCATTGAGGGCATTACTCGTGCAGGGACGGGTTAAGAATATCCCTGCAGCGATACCTATCGCTTGTCGTAAAAGGCGACTAAACAAAGGTAAACAAAAATCACATCTAGGCAATTTAGAAAACACCAAGGTGAGCCTAGGGACACATATACCACCATTAAACTGCCCCACAAGTGTGCATGCAAATCAGTGGGTTGACACGACTGGAGATCACCGGTGTTGTAAGAGTAAGATCAATCAAAAAAAAAATAAAAAATCTGGAGCATGCCCGTGTCAAAAAGGAAGGGAAGAAAGAAAACGGTCAAACCGTAGCATTATGGAAAAGAACGCTAAAAGGAAAAGCACTACCCCGCCAGGCTATACTAATGGTCGTGATCCTGGGACGAGCAGCAATGCTCGGGTCAGAGCTATAGGATTTCCGGGGGATAGCAAAGTAATGCAACGGCGTAAGCCACATTTAAGAGTCGCGAGTTGGAACGTTGGAAGCATGAATGGGCGCAGCTATGAGCTTGAAGAAATGATGGTTAGAAGGCGAGTAGACATCCTGTGCGTACAAGAGACGAAATGGCGAAACACCGGTAATCGGGCACGTTTCTTGGACGTTAAAACAAAAGCCTACAAGATGTTTTACTATGGATTGGAACAAGGAAAAAACGGAATCGCCATCATCCTTGCGGCAGAGTTACTTGGCAACGTCTTAACCATTTCAAAGTCCAGTGACCGTTTGATGGCTCTCAAATTGGTGATGCATGGTGAGGTGTGGAACATCGTAAGCGCATATGCCCCTCAAGTAGGATGCGAACAAAAAGAAAAAGATGCATTCTGACTAGATTTCCACAACCTTGTCAAAATCATCCCAAAGGAAGAGCTTTTGTTTGTTGGGGGAGATTTAAACGGACATGTCGGGAAGACAAGCGAAGACTATGAAGGCTACCACGGAGGGCTGGGATACGGCACCAGGAACTCTTCAGGTGAAGATATCCTAAACATGTGCAAGTCGTACGGTCTTATAGTGCTAAATACCATGTTCGTCAAACAAAGCCGGCACCTGGTCACTTATAACAGCGGCGGAAATGAAACTCAAATAGACTATCATTTGGTATCCAGTTTCATGAAGCCACGAGCTAAAGATTGCAAAGTGATCCTGGGAGACGCGATCGCCCCTCAACACCGTCTCCTCCTGACTGAATTTTTTATGGATGCGAGAAAGAAGTCAAAGCAGCAAACGAAGGTGTCTGAGAGAATCAAGTGGTATAAGCTGGATAAAGGAAAAGGCGAAGCTTTTATTACCAACATGAAAAACTACCTCTCTTCCATTATCGATGAGGTCGGTAATGAGGAGTGCAGAGCACAAGACATGTGGGATTCCCTACAACAATCTGGCCTGGAGAAAGCCAAATCACTGCTCGGAACATCTAAAGGCCCCTGCCAACACGCAAAAGAAACCTTGTGGTCGACAGACGAAGCCAAAGCAGTGATACACGAAAAGAAAATGGCTTTCCAAGCTTGGTCAAAGTGCTGGGACCGGGTATCGTATTAGTTCAAAGAAGACAGAGTATCTGTGCTGCCCGTTCTCTGACCCTCATCAGCCTATTCCAGACATTTACTTGAATGGAAGAGTGCTTCCCAAGTGTGAAAAGTTTAAATATCTGGGATCTATGATTAATAAAGAAGCAACTTGTGATGACGACATCAACCATCGCGTAAGCGTAGGGTGGATGAAGTGGCGGGAAAACTCCGCCATCTTCTGTGATCAAAAAATTCCCCTAAGCTGAAAGGAAGGCTCTACACTTCAGTTGTACATCCGGCGCTCACATACGGTTCACATTGCTGGACAATGCACAAAAAGTATGAGAGCAAATTAACGGCAACTGAGATGAAGATGCTTCGCATGACAGCGGGAGTAACAAAGCGTGACAGAATTAGAAGTTCAAAGATCCGAGGAAGCCTCCACGTAAAAGAAACCATCACAAGAAATATAGAGCGCGACCGACTCAGTTGGTATTGCCATGTTCAAAGGAGAGATCCTTTGAACCCCGTCCAAAAGGCGTTATCAATCAACATTCCAATTTCAACACGCAAAAAAGGCAGGCCGAAAAACAATTGGTGCAAAAACACCAGCATTTGATCGGCCTCAGCGATGAAGTAATCCTAAACCGGGAAGCCTGCCGCTACTTTCTGAGGTCAAACCGGCGGACCCCACAAGCGGACCAGTAGGAATGCAGTTAAGTGGGAAGGTTATGGTCCTACACTTCTGACCATAACGACGCCGGGATAAAAAGGAAAAGAAGAAGAAGAAGGGGCATTGAGCTATCACTTGAGACAGTAGGTGTAGTACCACAAGAATAAACAGACTGAAACTGGTTGGCGAACATATTACAAATGGTTGAAGGTTAAGACGTATACTATTAGGAATACCGTTTGATTGCTTTCTATTATTAATAAACCTCCAAAAGCGTTTGCTATTGGTCTTTAAATTAGATTCGACAGAAAGAATATACTCAGGGATATCGGCAATTCCGAGGGAAAAAAAATTCCCTCCGGAATATTTTGTTCCATGGAAAATATTCCTCCTACCGTGAATTCCGATGGAAATATATTTCCTAGGGAATTTTTCGAAGTTTTGTTCGAATTCTTTGACATCTGTCACTCAGCGCTGTTTTCATTTATTTGTGAGGTACGTTAATATATTTTCCATTAAACAGACAGCCCTTACGAACTGGTCACGTATTTCTTTTTGAATTTGAATTTCTTCTTCCAGGATTTGCTGCGATGATCGCCCTTTTTCTTTTGGATATGGTTTTGTACATGTCCTTTTCGCAAATGGTTGCGGCGCTCTTGATGGACTGATGTTAATTGGCTTTTCAACTGGCGTATCAAACAAGTCAAATTCTTCAGTTGCAGAACACTCCGGAACATTTTCAAACAATTCTCTTGCAAATGCTGATGGCGTGTTTTCTTTATCTGAATCTGCGTCATCTATGCTCAATTTTCTTTTTATTTCACAGGAAGGAAACCCAAATCTTAAAGTATTGGGGTAAGCCTTCTACTGATCTGTTCATTGAACAGATTTCTATAATGGCTTCTTCCAAAGATGAAAAACGATATTCTTTGAAGGGACCTCCTCCAGTGCCACTTTGATGTTTTTTATTTTCGGCCATTTTTTTTTTATGTATTTTTTTTGTCCCCCCATACCTATAACAGCAATACCATGAATGATTTATATATAAATATATATATATATGTATATGTACCTATGTATATATACAAATTCAAAAACGGACTTAATTGGAGGCCCAACGCTGTTCAATTCCTTTTCAAGACTTTTCCAAAAGTTCTTTACGTCTTCTTTGCTTTTATTAGTACTATAACCGTTGGCTATGTCGTTTCCAACTGTTCCTGATTAGTTGAGTTAGACCTTAATTAAAGTAAATTTAGTATTTGAATATATCGGTAAGTACTTGTAACACTTTGCACACATACATATGTATGTACATACATTTCAAAATTCCAAACTATTCTCACTTAAATATTCACTTCTTTTGATTATTCGTCCAACTCAATTACGTATTCACTTTAAAATAAGCCAACATTTGGTTAACAACGGACAATGAGGTCTTATCTTCATTTTTATCTACTTTAACTACTACTATAACTACTACTACTACTATTTCTCCAGCGAAGAGATAAAGGAAAAATTCCGAGGGGAATCCCATTGAAATTCCGGAGGACATTTTGTTCCCGATACCAATTTTTTCCGGGGGAGCTTTTTTCCCTTTTTCGAAATTCATTCACGATATCTATTTTCCGAAAGTAGGAAATATTCCGGGGGGAATTTTATTCACCATAGCCCTGACTGTCTGTGAAGAAACTTATTGAAAACATCAAATTGTTTTTGGAGCGTCCTATTACGGAACCGTTTATAGGTCTTATTTTTCCTATTATTTAAATTTATGATTCTATACCTTAACCAAAAATTGTTATTGGATTTGACAGACTTCACTTTAGGTGTAAACAAATCGACTGCCATTTTTACAGTTTTCCTGAAAATTAAAAGAATTACAATTATTTAAAATATCTAAAAAATTCATACTATCGAAATAGTTTGAAATGTTGCTGAAATTGGCTTTGGGTTGATGAAGTTGGAGCATCGCTGGGTCAAGTGTATCGAGCTAAAAGGAGACTATATTGACAAATAAATCGCCATTTCTCCAAAATTTTTGTTTTTCTTTTGTAGGCTAAATACTTATCGGACCACCCTCGTATTGTATGTAGTTATCCTAATTTTCAATAATAGTCTTGATTTAGTATTCGTTGATTCTGAACTCGATATTAGTATCAACAATTCCATGATCCCACTCTTTCGTAATTCTATTTTTCATGTAGCATTATCCATGCAGTTTGAATTTTATGAATTTTTTAAACCAGGTTCTGGTGATATTTATTTTAAATACAGGGTGCGGTAAATTTCAAATAATTTCAACGGATTCTGGAAATTCAAAAACTTTTATTCAATTTAGACCTTTACAATTTATTTTGATTAGTTTTTGAAAACAATATCAATTAAATTACGGCCTTTATTGTCGATGCAAAAATGGGCTCGTTTTCGCGCATTCTCCATGACATTTTCGAGCATTTCGGTCGAAATTTCTGCGATTCCCCCAGGAATGTTTCTTTTCAGCTGTTCTATTGTCTTCGGGCCGTAAGCATACACCTGGCTTTTCAAGTATCCCCAAGGAAAAAAGTCTGGAGGAGTCAAATCCGGCGATCTCGGAGGCCAGTCAATATCGCCCTTTTTTGACATCAATCTTCCAGAGAACTTCTTACGCAAAAGGTTCATTGTTTTGCCCGCAGTATGGCATGTCGCGCCGTCTTGTTGAAACCAAAAGTGAAATAAGCCTTTTTTACGCATTTTTGGGACCACATATTGGACCAACATCCACCGATATCGATCGCCATCCACTGTATCGCCAACTTTGAAGAAATACGGTCCAATGATGGTTTTAGCGCATACACCGGCCCAAACAGTAACTTTTTGATCATATAGCGGCTCTTCGTGAATAATATGAGGATTTTCGGTGCCCCAGAAGCGACAATTTTGTTTATTAACTGAGCCAGAGAGCGTGAAATGTGCCTAATCGGTCATTAGAATTTGCTGCCAGAACTCCGGCTCAGCATTAATCATTGCATCGACATTTTGTGCGTATGCCAAGCGCCGTGGCTCATCTTGTGACAAAATTCTTTGAGTTAGCTGCACTTTGTATGAAAATAAGTGAAGATCATCCTTTAAAATTCTCCGCAAAGTGGTCCCAATGACGCCTAACTGCTGCGAACGGCGCCGATATGACAAACTTGGGTCTTCTTGAACACTGGCCTTCACAGACTGAATAAATGAGTTTGAACGCCGCGGACGTGGCATAGGTTGCTCACGAGGGCTTGCCACAGAACCAAATTGAAAAAAATTCGAGGCCCAACGACGAATTGTATCTTTTTTGGGCGCAACATGATCACGATATTATGCACGATACGCACGTTGAGTTAGCACAATCGAGCGTTCATTTTTAATGAACATTGAAACTATTTCCGCGCGTTCTTTTGGTGTGAAGTGATTCATGGGTAAAATTGTACTGAATTTACGTTTCCAAATGACATGAATATCGGTTGACAATTGTTGAAGTTATTCGAAGGTATTACATCCATTATTGCCCCATATGAGATGGGGTACCCTGTATTTAAAATAAATATCACCAGAACCTGGTGTAAAAAATTCATAAAACTCAAACTACAGGGATAATGCTACATGAAAAATAGAATTACGAAAGAGTGGGATCATGGAGTTGTTGATACTAATATCGAGTTCAGAATCAACGAATACCAAATCAAGACTATTATTGAAAATTAGGATAACTATAATACGAGTATTTATTTAGCGAAGGTCGAGCTGGGCAAGAGTATCAGGGACTTCAAACTCATAATCCAAATTAACATTAAATGGGAGAGATCAAGAAACGTCGCTATCAAACGATCAAATTAAGTAAGGCAAATTAAATCTTTATTCAACATCTATTTTATCATCGAAATGCGGTAAACTTTCGCCAGAGAGTGAGCTTAAACTCTACCTTTTTAATCCTGACTACCCCGCATTACCTATTATTATACTATTATATTTTTTTACCTATTATAATATTATTAAATTTCATGTAAAAAGTTTTTTCTGTTTTTAGCTGTATCAGTGTAAGAGTTATATCACAGAGTTATATCACAGCGCAAGCCGGGCAAAAAGTTGATGTTTACACTCAATATGTTATAGCAAAAAGAAAAATTTGTAGGTGGTTTTTGATGTATTGAAACAGATTCATCTTGCTCCGCTGGACTTAATGTGGAAAATGCTAACTAAACATTGCAAAAATTCAGGAAGATCATATAAGCACGCATGATATTGCTAAAGAAGTAAAATTGACACAAAAATAGTTTTGAATCATTTACATATGTAAGGCTGAATAAATACAGACGCTCAATGTGCAGCATAAGTTGACTGAAAAATCAGATCATGACCCAATCAGTATATGTGAAATACTATTGAAATTAAATTGACACATTTCTTAAGGATGTAATAAAGGGCGATGGTTAATGAGTGAAAGACGAGAATGTCGTTTAAAAAATTGGTCGAAGATGCGATGTAAACTAACAAGAACGACTTCGATGCCACGATTGTTGATGATGTTATTTTGTGTGTGTGGTGGGATAATAAAGTGATAAAACCAAGTCCAACAATTGATTCTAATCTCTACCGTCAGCAATTAACGAGATTGCATCAATCAATTCAAAAACCGTCCAGAATTGATCAACAAAAAGTGCATTTTCTGCTATCACACATTATCATACATGTGTCTTAGACGCATCAAAAATTCTGCGCGTTTGGCTGGGCGGTTTTGATGCATCCATCGTGGAGTCCAGAAATTGCATCTATTGATTATCATTTGTTTCCAACTTTGCAAAACATAATGAAAAGAGATTAACGTTAAAAAGTGACTAAAAAAGTTTTTTTTTCATCATAAGTCCCAGAAGTCCTACACTGATATAATTATGGAACTTCCTAGATAGCCAAGCACGGAATCCCCAATACTTGCATATCTAACTGATTTTTCTAAGTAATAATCATAATAGAACTGTAGCGATTAGCTTGCTTTATTAGCCATTTTAACTCATTTAGGTTAACATTTATTTATAAAGGCATTTGCATGAATGGATTTATTTAGTGTGATCAACTTGAGCTCAGCTAAGAAAAATCGTTTTCATATAGAAGAATAAATAGGTGCTAAATAAGATCATTGATTATAGTATTTTTATCGTTATATCGTTTGTGTCAGCGACATCTGGTGAAATACAGCCTGGATAGTATCTACTCGCTTCTGCCGGGCCTAGCGCATATTCAACCATGATAGGTACGCCCGATGGAAGACACTTAAAGATCATATCGGTGAATGTAAATTCACTGATAAGGATCGAACGACGAGCTGTGCTTTTTAATTTGTTGCAAAACGAAAGCACGGATGTGCTGCTGGCTAGCGAAACTAAGCTAAACCATAGGCACAATCTATATGATATTGTACGAAGGGACCGACCCAACGCCATTCAGGGAGGCCGTGTGGCAATTTTCATAAAAAAATATAAAATACAAGGTTATACAAGGTGGTGAAGTGAGGCGGTTCCGGGTGCTAGAGGACTGCATAGTGTGCATTTCTCTCAGTAATAGGAAGCGGATATATGTTGTGGTGGCCTATGCACCTGAAGCACCTCAACCCAACATGTTGATAGCAGAACTCGAAATTCTTTTTCGAACCCTGCGCTTAAGCTCAGAAGAAAATTATTACATATTGACTGGTGATTTAAATGCCAGACATAGTGATTGGGGAAATTTAGTACTCAACACTAGGGGGATCCTTCTAAGCCACTGGTGGGTTCTACATAGCATTGAGCTCAAATTACTCGCTACAGATAGTCCGTCGTTTCCTCGGAGCGACTCCTATCTGGATCTTATGCTGCTACACTCACGACTAAGACTGGCAGACATAGACGAACGGTCTACCAACTGTTTACGGACCTTCACTTATGACAGTGACCTTGTGGCCTTAGTGCCACAATTACAATTCCGAACGAATTCGTGGAAAGGGCGGAGTTCGTCCAAACATATCCCTATGATTACAGTAGGGTTTGCTGGCCGCGCTTTACCAAATCCCTGACGAGGGCGCTCACTTCGAGCACCTCCTTCCCGCCGCCCAACAGGAACCTCGCCAACCACGAGATTGAGAGGTACCTGGAAAATATGGACGAACTAATTAAACAGACAATGGACAGAACAATACCACGCCAACGGCAACACGATACCATAAACGTTTACCGAAACGCGGCAATAGACGCACTACATAGACAGAAAAGTAGATTTCTAACAAGACTCAAACTCTTGTAGGAGGTTTACCGACAGACATGATCCAGAGATCTGGACACTGAAGTCACTGATCAAAAATCTCCAACAGTTAATTAAAGAAAATTACAGAATATCGGTAAGTTTGCATTGGAACACAGGATTCGTGCTATAAAATCCAATAGCGCGGGCATGTTCCCGCAAATAAATAAAATATTTCGGAGAAACGATCAGAATGACATTCAAACTCTGAAACTGCCGAGGACGTCAGACAATGAACGATTACTACGAACTGTTAGCATTGATCCAGAGAACGCCGTCTTGGACGACGATTTCTTTGTGATTGAAGATCCGCAGGAGAAAGTGACGACAGTGGGAGTTGTGTTACAGGAAGTGTATAAAGTGAATGATTCGTCCTAATCATGACCTGGAAAACAGGGCCCTGCTCCATCACTTCCATGTGCGAAATGAAATCGAACACTGGCGATCTGAGAAGCTGGGGTCAATCAGGTTCAATGACGACCTCATGGCAAACAGTGCCGTCGCTAGTGAAAGGTCTAACAACCTGTTCATTTCGACAGAAGAGCTTCAGCTGATCTTCGAGTCATTAAAGAAAAAGAGATCTGCGGGTAACGACGGCGTACCCAATGTTGTGCTTAGTCGGCTATCACATGCGGCCTCACGACTCACTCCACATCTCCTCTTTCAATTTAAATTCCGTGAGGCGAGCGCTATCACATGCGGCCGCACGACTCACTTCCCATCTCCTCTTTCAATTTAAATTCCGTGAGCCGAGCGCCTACTTTTTTTTCATTTTGAAGTTGTCTCCGTGAGATGAAGTAGAGCTCTACGCATTTTCTGCAAGCAACATCCGACATGATTGCGTCCATTCCCCACAAAGTACGAAAAGAAATGAAATGGAAATGAAAAATAACGAACAAAGAGAAAGAGAAACGTCAATGTCAATCGTAAAGAATTTCGCCCGCGACTCACCGGGAATTAAATTCTCCATCTCATTCGCACTCATCTCCTTTCTGTTTTAATCTTATGTGAGTCGTGAGGCCGCATGTGATAGACGACTTAGGCACCTCGCACAGTGGCTGTAGAGAGGTATACCACCCTGTTCAACAATGCCCTGAATCGGCTTGGCATAAGTAAACCACTTCTATATATGTATAATCCATGATATGTTAACTGTTAGAAAGTTCTTTGTGAAAATTGCCAACGTGCCAACATTCGAAATTAAAAACGGATTGCAGCAAGGTACGGTAAATTCACCGATCCTATTCAGCATTTACCTAAGTGATCTGCTAGTATCTCTTCATCACGTTATAGCGTATGCAGATGACTTGATTGCGTACAGATCAGGGCCGTCAATTGATGTCATCGCAACTCTTTTGCAACATGTTGAAAGAGAGTTGAAAATCAACTTCCAGAAATCAGAATCCATCTTGCAAGTTCTCAGTCGTTGGACCGGATGGGCATCCACTAGTGATAAAAATTGTAGTCAGATACCTTGGCATATGGCTGGATCAGTATCTATATTTTAACAAACATATAGTTTCTGCTCTGGCCCGGGCTAGGGGCGCTTTCGCCCTGACAAGTCGGTTGTTTCACAGCAGCCAATTTGACTGCAGGGTGAAGGTAATCTGCTACAATGCCTTAATAAGGCCCATGATTGCCTATGGATGTCCCGTTTGGTTCAACGTGAGTGCGAGCATGATGAAAAGGATTCGGGTGTTTGAAAAACAGTGTCTCAGGAAATGCCTCGGCCTGCACAGAATGCCCGTAC
Source organism: Merodon equestris (assembly GCA_958301585.1). Classification (NCBI taxonomy): domain Eukaryota; kingdom Metazoa; phylum Arthropoda; class Insecta; order Diptera; family Syrphidae; genus Merodon; species Merodon equestris. Next base: position 97,173,797 of record OY284413.1, read on the forward strand.
ATAAAATACTATAATACTATCCCAACGAGGTCTTATACAACAAGGCCCGGGTAATTCGAGTCGATAATTTCATCATCAAGCTGATTCGAGGTCATGTTGCAAGAGCAATGGCTTCGATTAATAGTCTGATCTTTGGGACTTACTACTCTAATGATTTATTTCACGAGGGGGTGCGCCGTAATGGTTTCATCCCTCCAGAAGCTTTTCTCTACTTGGACAAGTGCGGGCTAGTGCAAGACAGATCGGCGGTTCCGCTGATCTTCCACATAGCCCGAAAATCTGTGGAATGGCGGCTTCTATACGAACCTGATGTGCCGCTCCGTGGGCCGGAGTATCTCAGGTTCAGTAGAGCGGTGTCGCGCCGAGACGTTTCACGTCAGCACCGTCTCTTCTGGTGGCTTGAGGAAGCGTCATCTGACGAGCTCTGAAACCCCCTCAGGGCGTTAGGTCGGCCAATAGCCGATCTAAGTAAGATTAGGAGATTAGGTTAGGTAAAGGTAGCTTTTAAGTTTTATCTAATTATAATCATGCCGATCATTGAATACGGCGGATTGACTGCGGCGGGAGAATCTGTCACTTTTTCTGTTTTGCCATCATTGAAAACGCAAGTGAGTAAATGTCGGTAAAGAAGTCCAAAAACTAGCTATCATTGAATCCGCATACGATCCGCACTCCATACAAACTGTGACGTTTCTCATCCGCAACACAGTTGATGCGGATTCTAGTTAACAAAATGATGAAATTAAAGAAGTAAGTAAAATAATCGTAAATAGCTACAGGAAAATACCCCAATTGTTCTTTCAACAATATTCCGTCCCCTGCAATGGCTACTGTTGAATCGATTTTCTGGGGTATTAACGCCGGGAGATCTATAAGGCGTTATTAGCCATGGAGATAAGGGATAACCAGCATCTCCTATAAAAAAAAAGAACGTAGTAACGATTTGGTTTTAAATATTGGAATAGTGCATTTACCTAATAATCGCACATTTGGGTCTCCATTGTCATACATAGATTTAAAATGGAAAAAGGCATCGCTGTTGCCCCAAATAGAGGAATCGTGACTAGATCCAGGATATCTGGCATCCACATATCTAATTCTTTGCTTGTAATCACATATCTAAAATAGAGCATTGTTAAACAAAAAAATAAAAATTTGACCTTAAATATTACTATCATGGTATTCAAGCTGTAAGTTCCTTTCCTGCTGTAAAACAGGTGAGAATTTTCTCCTGCGGGTTTGATGATTCTGATATGTGTGCCATCAACACACATTATTACTCCCGGTATTCTTGACTTTTCATAAAAAAACAGTGCTCACGTTTTTCTTCTTCGGACATTGTTAGACTTATCCATTTTGGGCACAGAGTTTCTTCCAAAATATTAAAAATATCCGAGAGAACGCCAGAAACAGTCGATTGTGCCAATCCAACATTGAAATCCTGTCCAGTTCCAGTTTGGTATCCACCCTCCGCTAAAAATCGTAAACATGTCGCCAACTTCAACTCTGGAGTCAATGATGATGACCTGACAACTGGTGGTAGCTTTGCCTTCAGCACGTCCAAAATGTATTTAAACCCAGCTTTGTTTATTCTGAACTGTTTGATAAATCTACAATTAAAAATATTAAATTCACGCTGAATAAGAAAATTGTTCTCAACTTACTGAGCAAAAAAATGTCCTTTGCCATACTTCTTATTTTGTGGCGAATATGTCGGCAATCACATAAATCTTTCTCCAATTCGAAAAAAATCGCAATAGTGTCCATAATTTCAATTTATTTTAAATTTAATTTCAAATTTTCTTGCACAAACAGTTCAAAATGACAGAACACAGCTGATAAAATAGAAGATCGGTAATAAGGTTCTTCCGACCGATAAGTGCATCCGTCGTTTTCAATGATAGGGTTAAACTGCGGAAGTGAAGTGATGCGGATTGGATGAACTCCCGCCGTATTCAATGATCGGCATGAATATAAAAAAAATAAAAAAAACGTTACATAGTAATACGAGTATGTATTTTAGATAAGTTAAGTACTTTAAGTTAGCTTGTATATATTGTAAGGTAGTTGTTTAGGGTAGTTTTAAGTTTTAAATATAAATAAAAATTAATTCCTAGGCTAAGTTTTTTTTTTTTTTCTTTTTAAATTTTCTTAGCGTAAGTTATTCTGGTTGTTTGATTTAAATTATTATGGGGCTGAAAATTCAATTGTATTGTAGTATAGCTTAGAGTGTCTGTGTGGGGCCAGTAAGTTAGTTTCAATCGTTCTGTCAATAGATTTAAGCATTTTTGTCTTTTTTAAGATAGTTCTAAGAAAAGGTAAAAATAAAAGACAGAAAACTCAATTACCGGATGGCAAAACATTGTTGTCTGATTATCGGCTGACTCCAGATTAATGAAGAACAAAATACCACTCCCATCACTGTCATCAGCAAAAGTGTAGATTTTTGCCTCGGGTGCGGGTATAAATATACTAATACAGTGCATATCAATCAAGTTTGAGATTTTAACTAGAGGAAGAGCTGGATTTAGATCGCAACAAAGTGTTGAATATGTTGTATTATTTTCAATTGTGTGACTTAAGAGTTCTGAATTAACAGAATTGGGGGTGTAGATGAACAGTGATACGTAATTGTTTGACTAATTAAAATGCTAGAGTGTGTTGCACAACTCAGATATCGTCGTCGTTTTGGTGCTCAGCCCTGCTGATCAAGGGAGGTCATGTAATGATTTTTTGGGGAGACTATTTATGATAGTCATTGGTTGGTATAAGAAATGCTATACATATATTCTAACAAACATAGCTCATTTCAAAACAGGTGTAATTATCGTGTTTGTGTTTTACATCTTCATGTTTGTTTATTACCATGTATCAACAAGGCCCTCCTAGGAAGTGTGTGAATAATGTTAACAATTTTCGTTACGTGTGTGGGGAATTAACTTTTATATCCCAAAAACGTAATTTCACCCAACTTGTCCGAAAAGCTTACGAACTTTATTTTGGAGTTAATTTAGAAGATCAAGATAAACCATGGGCTCCTCACATATGTTGTAAAACTATTGTAACATTGTTAACAAATTGGTTGAAAGGTGCGAAACGTCATATGCGCTTTGCTCATATGTATGGTATCAACCGAACCGAACCGAAAAACCATTCCAGAGATTGTTATTTTTGTCTCACAAACGTACATGGCATCGGCCCGAAGTCCAAGCATACTATGCAGTATCCCACTTTACCACCAGAATCGTGCGGCTTGGAAGAAGGACCTGAATATGCCAGTGCTGCAACTAATGATGATGTGCAATTCGAACAGACAATCGACAATGATCCATACTTTCAAACACCAGAATGTTCAAAAGCTAAACTGAATGATTTAAACTAGCGAAATCACAGCCAGAACTCCTAGCATTCAGATTAAAAGAATGAAATCTCCTCGAAGGTGATGTACATACATACATACATATGTATAAGTGACTTCCGAAAACGTCAAAAAGGACTTGCAATTGTTTTGCTAAATAAGGGTCTTTGGCATACTGCATGAATGTTGACAACTTATGTGAAGTCATTAAGATTGGACTTATCATATGTTGCGATGCTAATGCTCAAAACACTGTTTGGGGCAACAGGAACTCCCACTTGAGAGGAGATCATATTTTAAACTTCACTCTTTCGTCTGAATTTTTAGCCAACAGACGGCAGGAGGTGATTGACCTGACATTGTCTAACAAGTATAGATACTCGTAGATAGATAGATAATATTTATTTTTCCTCAAATAATACAATTACATTATTTCTAAAATTACAAATGAAGTACATGAAGTAAGAAAAAATTAGTGACATTTTGTATTTTTATATAGAAAATAGTGTTAAATACCACATCAAACGTCTTTGTATAGATAAAATTAAAAATATGGGTGGGGTGACCTTTAGAATGTAGCTTACATTTTATAAATTTAAATTTTAAAATGTAATTATTATTTAGAATATATACCTACTAGATTTAAGTTAAAAAAAAGAGAAACTGAAAACTACAAGGAAAAGAAAAACAAAAGCAATATCATTCAACCAGACTGAAAGAATTAATTACATTTACACTCTAAGAAGATATTCCCAATTTTGTGGATTTACGTTTAAAAGCCACTGTTTGAGTTGTTTTTTTGAATGTAGCAGGTAATGTAAGGGTCCTGATTGACTGCGGAAGTTTAATGAAACAAACGAGATGCAGTGACAGTATTCTAAAGGCTGTAGTGCGAAAGTTGGGCACAGGGACAAGATTCATAAAGTTACCGCGTAAATTATGGCTATCAAGCAATCTGAAATTTATGTTTTCTGATCTTAAGAAAAATATGCGTAAAATCAATAGCAATTACTAATTGGTAGAATTTGGAAATAATGGAAAACTAGTATGCATGCGATGATTTCTGCAAATTTTTCTAATTATATGTGTATCGCCAAGGACACTCACAAGAGTGAACTTACTGACCAAGAACGAAAAAGAAAACGCACAATTGTCGACACTGGTGTGGATGAAATTGTAATGCCATAGGATAATTGCCGGCAGCAAGTTGTTAACTTGTACAGTCTTATTTGTCACCACAACAACAGCTGATCGTTACCGTTGGGGGTCGTTCACTCCAGGTTGTGCACGACGGCAATTGCACTTGTTGAATATATGTTGCGTCGCAAAAATATGTTTTTGTAACAAAAATCATGGCTGAATTTTGTAAAATACGTCCCCCCCAGCAACTGATTCCATATTGCAATTTGGAGTCGAAAATACCATAAAAAATTGGAGCATATATTACGCAAATAAAAAAAGTTTCTGAGAATGGGACGAAAATATTGTTTCAGATCATCAGTGTGCTTCGAAAAGGACATTTTTGAGTCAATGTTAATTCCCAAATATTTGAAATCATTAACTATCTCGGTATCGAAGCATTTATATCATTACCTATTGTAATCGAAGGAGAACTGTATTTACAAGGAGAACTGTAGTTACAAGAGCAGCTCGACAGCTTGAACCTCTGGCACTCTGGAAAACTATTTTGTGAAGACAAATTATTAATTAATAATTTTGGTTTTGGGACTTTGATTAAATTATGTCCTTCAAACCTGATTCTTAGTCGATTTAAATCAAAATTTATGTCAGAAATATAATCTAATCATAAACCACATAATCTGCAAGTGCAGTCAGAACACCTATAAAACTTAGTCCAAAAAAAATGAATTTATGTATATTAAGAATAGTATTGGTCCCAGAACAGAACCCTAAAATACTCCAAGATTAATATACTTTGTCACCTATTATACAAGTAAAAACTGAAACAATTGAACAGGAACCCACGAAAACCCGCTTTCTCAAGCGTTTTCAGCATAATTGTATGGTTGACCATATAAAAGGCTTTCGTAATCTCGATAAATAATCCAGCGGTATATCTGTTGAGAAATGAATTAAATTCTTATAATTGTTCTTATAATATTTCACATTTTTGCTGACAAAAACATTGTAGAACATACCCTATTTAGCCTTTCAATATTAGAGTCTATGTTAAAACGAGCGAAAATGTTCTTCATACTTAACTATATAATATATTACATATGTAAATGTAAGCAAGCCGTTAGCTCGCATGATCTTTGGCAATGAGTCGACTAAAAGGCAGCCACTCGTCTCGGTGTGATAGCAGCTACCAACGTATCAACATCTTCGCTCGCTTCGTCCTACCACAGAATAAATAGTATACAGAAGTTGCATCTCATACAAAGCAAATTTTGTTCTAGGGTTCCAATATTGGCACCCTATTGAACAGAGAGTACAAGCATGAGAACATGCAAGAGAGTATACAAAAAATTGAGAAGCTGGTGCGAGCGAAAGAGAGTAGCATGTGCGTTTTCGGTGGTTTTGTTTTTACGAGAGCAAAGCAGCTTACGATGTGTATGTAAGTGTGTGTGCGTGTGTATGCATTGATAGCTTCTTCTATCGTAAGCTTGCATGGTGTTGTATTGCTTCTCTTGTTTTCGATTGTGTGGATTGGATTCGAAATCACTTGGGAATTGTACTTTCATGCGAATGGTTGTGTTTTCCTGCGCTTATACATATATCGACTCCATTTTTACTTTGTATTTTGATATTTAACTCTATTTTTGATTTTGAATTGTTGCTTTTATAATTGTTGACAACTTTGCATACGATTTGGATTATTCTTTGGACTTATAATTATATATTGATTGTTGAGGGGTTGTCATACGATTTTGAATAGGAAAAATTGTCCAGCTAAAAAGAGCCGAACAAGTGACTCCGTAGATGGATGTTGTAATGACTGTGAAAAATATCTGAAATCAGCTAATTTTTACAGAAAAAAATATTACGACATGGTAGCAAAATATAAAAATCTCCAAAGCCGCAAACAAATAGCAACAAGATCAAGCGTATTTCAAACCATCGACTCTTTTCAAATAAGCAAGGAGTCAAAAACATTTTGCAAACTTCTTCTTAGTCCACGACCTAAAGAATATAAGCAAGATGTAAAAGATTTGGTTCAAAACATTTATTATGTCTCACAGTCAACGTACCAATTTTTGAAGAATAAATTGCATCTAAATTTGCCACGTATCTCTACTGTTTATCGATGGGCCCCTGTAAATTCCCTATAACCAGGTTTTAAAAATAACGGTTTAGAGTTAATAAAAAAGATGTGCTTAGATTTGAACCAGTACGAAAAGAATAATATGATTCTGCTGATGGATGAAATGGCGATTAGAAGGGAATTGCGATACAATTCCAAATTAGATTTAGTGGATGGATTTGAGGAAAATGGGGTTGAAAGAACGAATCAGATTGGTAAACAATTGTGCGTTTTTATGATTAAATCAATGTTTTCCAAATGCGCGCTTACATTTAATTACTTTGTTTCAAAAAACGGACTTTCTGCCGATTTACTAAAAAAGATAATATTACGAAATTTAGCAATTTTGAACAGTTTTGGCATCATAGTTAAAGTTGTAATTTGTGACCAAGGGTCCTCTAACAGGAAGTGTTTCTTGGAATTGGGAGCTACTTTAGAAAAACCCTATTTTATGTATAATGGTAGTAAAACTTTCTGTGTATATGATTTTCCACATCTAATCAAATCATTAAGAAATGGTTGGCTCCAATGTGACCTTACAACACCAAATGGAGTTGCTAGTTTTAAAGTAGTTAAGGAACTATGGGAAATGGAGTGCAAATCTAATACAAAAATGTGTCTTAAACTTACAAGCCAGCACATATTTCCGAACTCTTTCGAAAAAATGAAAGTAAAACTAGCCACCCAAATTTTTAGTAGGACTGTTCAAGCAGCAATTAAAACTGTTATTGAGACAGTAGGCTTTAAAAGTTGCTCAAAAGAAGTTTGTTTATCTACGGCATGCTTCATAGGAAATATTGACAAAATATTTGACTGCCTAAATAGTGGTTCGCCATCTTCAAAGAATTGTTATAAGTCTGCAGTTCAACTTAACAGTCCATCACACGAATATATAAAATTCTTCCTTGAATACCTCAATGAAATCTCATTTGGTGACAAAAAGAAAAAAGTATTTTTTTTAGATGGAATGAAATTTACCTTAAACGCTGTATTACAATTAGTAGACGAGCTATTTCAAAAAAAATCCCAAATATTTTTTTTAATGACAAGAGCATTAAACCAAGATAAGCTCGAAAATATGTTCTCGGTTCTAAGACAAAAGGGTGGAAATAATATTAACCCCTCAGTTGCTGATATAAACACTTTATTAGCACGCTTAATGTCTGCAAATATAGTGCAGTTGAGTTCTTATAGTAACTGTGAAGACCTGAGTGATACCACATTTGAAACACTTTCAAATATTTTGTCAAATATGGACAAATATGAAACAAATAATGAAGAACTCAGTCGAAACGAAAACTCTGAAATAGATATTAACATAGAAATCATTGATGATTTCGTATTAAATGATGACTTTCAGAATTGTTCGGAATTTAGTATCGATTTGGCGTCTTTAAGATACTTCATAGGTTATATCGTCTACAAAATGATACCGAAAATTAACTGCGATATTTGTGTTTCTATATTGAGAAAAGAAGACGAAGTATTAACAGTTCCTAGTGAACTTTTCATATTTCATAAAAATTACAATTCTCTTAAAGATTTTGGTAACCTCGTTGCTCCTTCACAAATTTTCTTGGAAATTAGCAAGAAACACAAACTGTTGGTATAAAAAACTTGATAAAATCCAAATGCAAAAATGCCACACCGCAATGGTTTTCCACATGTTCTGATCATAAGGAAATAATATTGGACTTCATGATCTCAGTACTCTTGAGGAAGCATTGCTCGTGGGCTTCAGAGAAAAAAAAATTTTACTAAAGCCCGCAAATTTAAAATCCTGTCGCACTAAAGTTTTTGGGTTATTCTTCCCTACATATATCAGATTGAAATTTGCACAAAAATCCCAAATAATGGAATAACGTTAATTGGTGTTACCCGGCCCTTTTAGTTTACATCGAAAAAGTACGCGTACGAATACCAAGCGCAACTTTCAACTGAAGAAAACTAAATATAGAAATCTAAAACTTGAAACAAAATTTTGTCAACACCACGTGCATTCACGACGATGGATAGCAACACACACACACATAAACATTTTAAGATTGCTCTCTCGTTGATTCTCTCTGATCGTGGCTGCTCTCTGGTTGTTACTCTCTGATCATGCTTGCTCTCTCGTTGCTTGATCTTCCCTTCAGTTGTTCCGCCCGCACCATAAAGTGAAAAATCATCGCAGGCCGAGATGCGACTTCTGTATACTATTTATTCTGTGGTCCTACATTAAGTACGTTAATTACAATAAAACCAATATTGAAATTTGTAGTTCGGATTTTATTTTTTGATCTTGTTACATTCTCGAACAAAATTGGTCCTTCACACCGGATCTCGCGGTTCCTGTTCATTTTGCTGGGAATCGACTGGTTGCTATCACTTTGGATAATTGGATACAGTCCACACACCGAATCTTCATTGAGCTAGAGGACAGGTAACATACTGTAAATTTAAATTGTTGCTGTTGCTGTTTTGCTGCGGATCTTGTGTTCGAGATAGGATTTGTAGTGCACGTGGTTCGCAGTTGATTTGGCTGTCGTGCATAACCATGAAAACGCTAGTTCAGTCACGAAATCACATTAAGGCCTCCATTAATCGCATATATAGCTTCGCGCAATCCATTTCTGAGGATACTTTAATTGAGGCTCTAGAGGTGCGTTTAGATCGTTTAGAGGAAGTGTGGAAGGATTTTAGCGGAAACCAATTTGACCTACATCAATACCATGCCGAAGAAGGATATGTTGACCCGGAAGAGAACTTTGCTGACTTCGAAGCCAAATTCATAACGGCTAAATCATTGCTTCTAAAATCCCTTAGAGATAAACACCCCGCTCGCGATTCGTTAAGTGAAAAAAATCCCTCTCGGTCTTCGAACATTGGAATCAAATGTGCTCAAAATGTTTCGCGTAATTCCGTCTATAATGATGCCTCTACCGCTCGGGAGAATGCACCTGATTTGAGTGCCCAGTTAGCAGATGGCCCATCTTACGGCTTTCCTTGTAACTACAATTATTGAGATGTTTGGAAAGAGATTCAAAGAATATATTATAAGCTACAGAAGCATTGCTTTTTAAATATACTGACGTTATTTATTCCCCCCGACGGGTATAGAAATGCGAACGTACGAAATGTTCAACCCGGCGGGTGTAGAAATATGCCCCATAGTCCATTTACCCGAACTCAATCTACATAGTTGGTTCGTTTATTAAAGAGGCCAACACATGGGAAGCTAACAAAGATAAATAAGTGGAAATAGTGTCACTAATTTATAAAATATCTAGGTTAAAATCACCAAATATAATTAAGTTCTTAGATTTTTCGTTATCTAAAAAAATTGACAATTCTTCCAGGAATAACAAAGCCTTGTTTTTGTAAAGTCGATAGACACATAATAAAACATAAGCATCACCATTATTCGGCACTCAAGAAATCTATGTTTGTAGTAACACAATCAAAATCTTCCTTTGCAGAACAACCTACACCTTCTGCTACATAATTTTCATTGATTTTGGTAAAAAAAAATTAAATCCCGGTAAGCAAAAATCATTGCTTTCAAATTTGTAAATTCATGTTTCGGAAATAAAAACAAAATCGGGAATTCAAACAAAAGTGTTTAAATGAGATACAGGGGATGAACATTATTCTTTTAAGCTTCGAATATTCTGATGAATGAAGAAAAGTTTGTTTTTACAAAATGAATTTGATATAAATACTTTCTCGCAGTTATTATATAATAGTAAAGATTTTAGAAAGAGGTAGGAATAACATCGCCAATAAGGTTCATTTCAAAAATCATAAACAAAAAAACTAAAAAAAATAAAGAAATTAAACTTGATCAATGAATTAGTTTTAAATCATCAAAACATCTTATTGCGATAGAACACATGAAAACCATATTCAACCTTTCTCAAAAGTATTTTATTGTTTTTATACCCCTTTTCCTTCTTCACCGCCTTCGCCTGAATGAAGGCATTCACTAACTGGAGAGTCTAACCAAACGTTAGGTTGTCAGACCACAGAATTGAACTGGGCAGTCCAAGCGGAATCCGAGAAAGACGGACTGGGGTTTAGAAAGGAACTCGAAAATATACTCAAACCCTACCTAATCTCAAAACGAAACAATTGGTGGAAGATGCCGTTCATAACCTGAGCAGCGCCATCACCAACTGTTTTGAACTCACTTGTCCTGTCAAAAAACCTCCCAGCAGGTGGAACGCTGAGCTCCAATGTCTTCGCAGGCAAGCCAGAAGAACGTCGCAACAATGCAAAAGCGATACCAAGGCAAATGGAGTCCTACTATGCTTGCTGATTGCTGCAGGACATTACTCCGAGATGCCAAAATAATAAAATATCGCCGTAAAACATCTGCAAACATTTTTTAAGGTATTATAAGTGTAACATGACCAACATACTCGTAGTTCCAATATTCATAACTCACAAATCATTGAAAATGAAGGTGCAGATGACAGGGATAATTTAAAAAGTGCAGTTGAAGAAAGTATGTATAGGTAGAAATTATGAAACGAAAGTTCGCAATTAAATAAAGTCAAAAAAATAACACTAAGTATGAAGTTTAAAACTGAAGAATCTAATATAATTGAAAAGTTAAAGAATCAAAATGAAGTTATGAAAAAAGGGGAATTAAAGCTTATCAAGTATGTACGTATGTAGTACATACATCATCTTCAAGTATGTATGTTGAAAGAAATGAAGGCAATTAAAAAATATTCAGTGCAGTCAGCGAAATTGATAGGGACTCTTTTCCTAAAATTATTGAAATTGATAAATAAAACATTGCATGGGAACGTTGTAGAATTTTTGATGGAATACGAATTAGAAGATATTACATGTGCAAGGGCTTTAATCATAAGAATATTGATTGTAGAAACGCGGAGGAGGTATGTTCAAATTACTTCGAGAAGAAAACAAAAGAGTGTAACAAGGAGGCAATTATAAAATGATGTTATATATAATTATTATACATGTGCAAATAATAAATTGAAACTAAATCTGGATGTGAATCATAAGACACTAAGTAGATTGTGCCCAGTCTACCTCAATAAGCTTGAAATAAAGAGAAACTCGCATTGGCTACTAGCAACTAAATAAATTAAGTGGAATTTATTTAAACATTCAAGGTCTTACAGGAAATTTTACAATTTTGGAAGGGCTGGCATGCAAAAATAAGTTTGACTTATTAATAATAAGGGAAACACATACATATAACAAGTGATATTAGAGAAAATGAATATAAATTAAAAAATTATAAAATATTTGTTGTTTGTCAAACTCTAGGCATACAGATGGAGTTGTGATGTAAATAAATTAAAACGAGACGGGAAAAAAATATTTTCCCTTTACCAATTACTTAAAAAGCTGAAGCAAACTACAGTCAATTAGACAAAGAAGCCATCACTATGTATTTGGGGTTACATACGTTTTTCAATTATTGTTATAGACGAGAATTCACCTTGATTACAGACAATAAACCCAATACCTTACTGGTTTTAAATACATCCTTAAATATAGAAATAAGAAAAATCACACTAACGTAGATTTCCTCTCCAGGCATCCTTTACCCTCAGACAACAGTGGTTTAAACAAAACACATGAAATATATCAAATATGGAACGATTATCTAACCATCACTAATAAACAGGTATGTGAAGAAACTAGGAAGGACAAGGAACTGATTCAGATTTTCATCAAGATTCAGGCCGGTGAAAGCCTGAAAAATAAGACGGATTTATTTACCGAGGATTGCGCATCATAATTCCTACATCTTTACGCAAAAATGTCCTGGAAGTGTTGCATGCAGCGCATATTGGGATAACAAAAATTAAGACGCTAGCAAGAAGTTATTATTACTGGCCGGGCATTGATCAGGACACAGAAAAATTAGTAAAGAGCTGCAAAAGTTGTGCAATAATCCTAAAAGAACCAAAGGATGATATGATATATGATATTATCATCAATGGGAAGTACCTGGGCAACCGTGGCAACGCCACATGGAAAATTATTTTCTAGTCATTGGAAGTTTTTATACAATTCGAGCCTTAAGGGAAGTATTTGCTCGGTTTGGTAACCCTAGGACAATAGTTAAAATCCACACAAATGACGAATTAATTCGTGAGAACGAAAATTCGACACTCTCAAAGCAAGGACTGCAAGTGGAAATTTGGGAGAATAGTACAGCGAGAGGGTCATCTTCTTTATTTAGTGGAGGTGGATGGAGTCCAACGCCGCAGACATTTCGATCAAATAAGGTCAATTGGTTCAAAATAATATATGTATGTATGTGATTGCTCTAAAATGTCTTTTCCAATTGTAGAGCCACCCTATAGGGAAGCTGTTGTGTCTGAATACAACCAGCGTGGGCGAGCGGCTAAGGGCTCAATTCAGAATCGGAAATACATATACACATTTGGAGGGCCTCCAAAGTACATTTTGTCTTCCGCCTGTCATGTTGTCTTTCGTTTGCCACGTTGTCATTTCTTTATTCTTCTTTATTTTCTAAACTTTGTATACTTAATATAATAAATAATACATATACTTCATTGGCGACGAGGATGGCTGCCATAGGTTCTATTGAACATTTCGACATAACCTATCCTGCAGCTTGGAGTTCTTATAAACGTCGATTCGAAATGTTTCTGCTCGCTAATTCACTCACCGACAAGATGTTACAAAAGGCAACATTTTTGACAGTCTGCGGCCCAGCGTGTTTCGATTTGATTGAGACACTTATATCCCCAAGGAAAGTGGAAGACGTAGCGTATTTGATTATTGTTGAAGAGCTATCTAAACATTTCATCCCGACACCCTCTGAAATTGCCGCGTTCTTCAAGTTTTTCAAGAGAGATCAGCAGCCCATCTTCGTCGATTAATCATTGACTGTAACTTTGCCGGTGACCTTATCGACCGCATTCTCCGGGATAGATTGGTTTGTGGACTGAAGAATACGCACTTACAGCAGTGCTTATTAGCAGAAAACAAAATCACTCTACAGCTAGTGCAAGAGAAGGCCGTGGCAGCAGAGGCAGCAGCGAAAAATCAACAAGATATCCAAGGGAATTTGCAGATCATGTCATCCGCACTACAAATACATGCAATTCATATGAAGAAAAGGAGGAATGCAGAAGACGGCTCACCAAAGTGTAATGGGTGTCGCAAAAATCATGCCAGAGTGGATTGCCCATTCAAAACCGCAAAATGTAACAAGTGCGGAAAAGTAGGACACATAAAGAGAGTATGTCAGAATAAGCAGGCACATACGTGGAGGAGGAGATTCGACTTACGCTCAATCCAACCGTGCACCCGATCAGTCAGAAGGTTCCCTACGCTCAACGGCAAGGCATTGATGACGAGATCAACAAGCAAATCAAACGGAATTCTCGAGCCGACCGATTACAGTGACTGGCTAACACCTATTGTGCCGGTTGCTAAGTATGATGGTTCCGTTCGCATCTGTGGAAATTACAGGTGCACAGTTAACAAGACGCTAACACCTCACTGTTATCAAACACCGTCTATCACGAATATTTTGGCATCGATGCCAACAGGCAAGATGTTCGCCAAAATTTATTTAGCCCAAGCGTATCAGCAAATGGTCATGGATGAAGAGTCCTCAAAAGTTCTCACACTTATCACACACAAGGATGCATATAAAGTAAAAGGGATGCCACCGCCCCAGGGATTTTTCAGAAGCGCATGGAAGAGTTGCAAGACGCATATGGGGTATCCACCGCCACTTGTGGATAAGAAGCAACTCCAAGAATTTCTGGACCTCATTAATTATTATCATGCATTTCTGAAGGATACGGCAACCATCGCTGAACCACTGCACAGGCTTCTAGACAAAAACGCGGTTTAGAAGTGGAACTCACTCCATGAAAAGGCATTTAGAGAACTCAAGGGCCTACTTTCAAGTGAAAACATTTTGGTTAATTACAGTGAGAAACTGGCAACCGCATGGTTTGTGACACTTCTAAATACGGGATTGGCGTGCTAAAAATATTATGTCCAACGGTCAAGAGCGCCCCGTCTCTTTCTATTCGCGTACATTGTCTACAACGGAGAGAAACTACGTACAAATAGACAAAGAGGCACTGGCAATTGTCGCTGGTATCGAAAAGTTCCACAACTTTGTCTATGGACGGAGTTTTCTGATAATTACCTCATGTGGAGTGTTTTTCTGAATGGATATATATAGTTCTCAAATTCAACATCGACCAGGAGAGAAGAACAACAATGCTGACGCACTTAGTCGTTTGCCGAATGCTGCAACAGAGACTGAGGACATTTCCTACCTGAATATGATTGAAGAAACTGATGCACAAATTCTGGAATGCAGCGATATCGCCAAGATGATATCTACGGATAAAACTCTTAAGCAAATTCTTCATTGGGCGTTGAGGAGATGGCCTTATCGTTTGCTTAATGATGAATTTAAGCATAATTTACAGCATCAGAATGAGATCACGGTAAATAAGAGCTGTTTACTTTTTGGTTCTCGTCTTATAATTCCAGGTGCTGCTCAAAGAAATCTTCTTAAAACTCTACATGCGGGTCATCTGGGTGTGGTGAAGATGCTACATCTGGTGGCTGAAGATAGACGCAGGTATTGAAGAAATCGCGATGAGATGTATAGTGTGTCAACAGTCACGTCCGGAAAAACAAAAAGCTGCTACTCATCCTTGGGAAGAGACATCTAAGCCTTGGCCCCGACTTCACGTGGATTTCCTCGGCCCTTTTCAGGGTCAAATCTTTTTTATTCTTGTAGACTCACACTTCAAGTGGGCCGAGGTAAGAAATGCACCTACAAGCAGTGCAGCTGCTGTAGCTGTAATCAATAGTTTGCGATCTATCTCCGCAACTTATGGGTTACCAGACTCTATAGTATCCGATAATGGGACAGCGTTCACCTTAGACGAATTTGGCAGTTTTTGTAAAAGAAACCTGATCTCACACATACCAACAGCACCATTCCATCCATCAAGCAACGGTCAAGCCGAGCGGATGGTGCGAACGACTAAAAAGTGCTTGAAGCGTAATACGACTGGCAGTTTACAACTAAGACTAGCAAGGTTATTACTTCGGCAACACACACTACCATCATCAACGACGGGTAAGTCCCCTGCTGAATTGCTGTTTAAAAGGTTCCCGACAACATATTTCGACAAACTACAACCTACAACCACCCAGTGCGGTCTACCAAGAAGGCGGCTAAAGAAACTCCTGTGTCACAGCTTGCTATTAATATACAGCCACAGTAGCGAAACAAAGTGGGCCCGTCTCATATGCGGTTACGAAGGGAACACTATAAGAAGGCAATTTAATCAACTCCACGGTGGAAGTCAAGACAACAGCGCAGACGTATCAGAGGTTACAAAACGAATAGATAGTAGCTGCCCAAGTTCGTAAAAAACAGCAAGATGAGAATACGATTGTCGAAACCACAAGAGCAACCAACTTTTAAACGTAGGCGCTTAGAAAGACTTCGTAACAGAAATGCTGGGTCAAGCTAAGTTGGGAGGGGTGTTGTGTCTGAATACAACCAGCGTGGGCGAGCGGCTAAGGGCTCAATTCAGAGGCGGAAATACATATACACATTTTGAGGGCCTGTCAAGTACTTTTTGTCTTCCGCTTGCCACGTTGTCTTTCGTTTGCCACGTTGTCATTTTTTTATTCTTCCTTATTTTCTAAACTTTGTATACTTAATATAATAAATAATACATATACTTCAGCAGCAATGGATTCAGAAGCTCCAAATGAAGAAATAACAAAAGAATCACTTCCGGAAGTCGTTTCACTGGACCCTACTAAGGAAGCCGATGAGCATGCAAATCCGTCAGTAACTACTGACACAACAAATGAAAAAAAAAGCTGCAAGGACCTTTGGAGTTGCGAAGATCCAATCGAATAGACCTTTGTAAAATTTAGTACTTTGTAAAGATTATGAGGGGAAGACTGTTATATATTTCACTTTTATTTATTATGAATTTATGAATTGACTAAGGTATATATAAAGGATCCGCCATCTAACGTTTTTTTTTTCAAGTAGTACTTATTTCGTGAATGGTAACACTTAGCTCATGTCTGATTTGACAGATAATTAGTTTTATCCTTCCGCTGAACGAATATGGTTGTGTATACGCTTGAACAATGCTTCGCTAAGTGGGCCTGCGATCGACTTACAGAAGATGCCGATTTTGCCAAAAATATCATCTTTTCAGATGAAGCTCATTTTGATCTTGGCGGGTATGTAAACAAGCAAAATTGTCGCATTTGGGGCACAGAAAACCCGAACGCATACATTGAAAAGCCGCTGCACCCAAAACGAGCCACTGTTTGGTGCGGAATTTGGTCCAGAGGCATAATTGGGCCATTTTTCTTCGAAAATGAGGAAGGAGTGGCCGTTACAGTCAATGGCGATCGTTATCGGGCTATGTTGAACGAATTTTTGTTCACAAAAATTGAAGAGGAGGATATTGGCACCATTTGGTTTCAACAGGAAGGCGCTACGTGCCACACAGCCGAAGCTACACTCGATGTTTTGCGCCCTGTTTTTGAAGATCGCATTATCAGCCGCAGAGCTGATGTCGTTTGGCCACCTCGGAGCTGCGATTTGACACCGTTGGACTATTATTTGTGGGGTGCCGTCAAAGATAAGTGTTACGCCGACAAGCCAGAGACAATTGACGCTTTAAAGGACAATATTCGTGAAGCCATTGGTGAAATACAGCTGCACACAATCGATAATGTGCTTAAAAATTGGACCGATCGTGGCCAGCCGAGGCAGCCATTTGAATAAAATTATTTTCCATTATTAACCGGAAGGATTGTACTTTCAAATAAAAAAAGAAATTTGAGAAAATATTCAGTAGTTTTTTTTATAGCATTTTCAAAAAAAAAAAAATTATTTGGCGGACCCTTTACTTTATTTATAACATGTAAATTAATGTAAATATGAATTAAATAATTAATGGAATATTAACTACCTTAGTTAATAACGTTAGTTAAATAACGAACTACTATCTAACATACCATTTGAACTATTACTTGTATGTACATATGTGACCGCGTCCGAGAAAAGGGACCTAGTGTGCGAAAACGTAGTTCCGAGATAAACGCGTTTAGAGTTTCGCAACGCATTCTTAGTGTGAATGTTCATAAATTAGTTTTTTACATTTTTATGATATAAATAAATTTTTGTCATGAATCTAACCCATTTCATGTTATTCTACACACTTTTAGGTACCAGAATCCACTTTTAACTCAAAACACCTTTTTTGACACACTAGGTCCCTTTTCTCGGACGCGGTCACATATATTGCATGAATTGATCTATTAATTTATACATTGAATTAAAGGTCATTCTTGTGTAACTATCGGACTTACAAAAGAAATGCGTTATTCCGTTAATATAAACTTTATTTATAATATCCGAATTCGTTTGGGGAATAGTTTTGCAAGACTCCTATGTATCGATATGATTCGGAATTGCTTCACATCAGGGGATCTTAGGTTACTAATTACATTATTTGTATTTGTATTTATTTATTCAAAACAACATTTATACAACAAGATTGAAATCTTGTAAATAGCGTAAGGCTTAACGAAATTTGAGAAAAGATATGTGAGCTGATGCAGAAGGCTGGTATAAAAGATAAATACCTATGTATATATATAAATAAATATTCTATTTAGATATTTAAATATGAAAGCCAATGTTCAGCGGGAGATTAGGATGATGACAAGAGGGAGGCTTTGAAAGTGGTATAAACAAAGAAAGTGCGTTCTGAGGCCGTGCTGGAGTATATTGGTTGAATAAGCGCATAGGATCGTTGCGAAACTGGAAAATCCAATATCTAGTATATAACCAGATAGTCTGGTTGGCCAGTTCGCATGACTTGATGAATGCAGCACAATGCTTTGAATTTTAAATAGTTTTCGAAAGAACAGTCAAAGATTTTTATTGAATAATGTGATACGTGGTTATAGCGTCGAAAGTCATAAATGTATCGAGTAATATTGTTAAATATTATTGTTATTATATTATATTCTATATCTTCTTCTTCTTTTCCTTTTTTACCGGCGTTGTTATGGTCAGAAGTGTAGGACCATAACCTTCCCACTTAACTGCATTCCTACTGGTCCGCTTGTGGGGTCCGCCGGTTTGACCTCAGAAAGTAGCGGCAGGCTTCCCGGTTCGGGATTACTTCATCGCTGAGGCCAATCAAATGCTGGTGTTTTTGCATTTGTTTGCACCAATTGTTTTTCGGCCTGCTTTTTTTTTTTTTGTGACACGGGCATGCTCCATATTTTTTTGTTTGATCTTACTCTTACAACACCGGTGATCTCCAGTCGTGTCAACCCACTGATTTGCATGCACACTTGTGGGGCAGTTTAATGGTGGTATATGTGTCCCTAGGCTCACCTTGGTGTTTTCTAAATTGCCTAGATGTCATTTTCGTTTACCTTTGTTTTAGTCGCCTTTTACGACAAGCGAGAGGTATCGCTGCAGGGATATTCTTAACCGGTCCCTGCACGGAAAATTATATTATATTCTATATATATATTATATATATACATATATTATATATATATATTATTCTTCTTCTTCTTTTCCTTTTTTCCGGCGTTGTTATGGTCAGAAGTGTAGGACCATAACCTGCCCATTTAACTGCATTCCTACTGGTCCGCTTGTGGGGTCCGGCGGTTTGACCTCAGAAAGTAGCGGCAGGCTTCCCGGTTTGGGATTACTTCATCGCTGAGGCCAATCAAATGCTGGTGTTTTTGCATTTGTTTGCACCAATTGTTTTTCGGCCTGCCTTTTTTTTTTTTTTTTTGTGACACGGGCATGCTCCAGATTTTTTTGTTTGATCTTACTCTTACAACACCGGTGATCTCCAGTCGTGTCAACCCACTGATTTGCATGCACACTTGTGGGGCAGTTTAATGGTGGTATATGTGTCCCTAGGCTCACCTTGGTGTTTTCTAAATTGCCTAGATGTGATTTTCGTTTACCTTTGTTTTAGTCGCCTTTTACGACAAGCGAAAGATATCGCTGCAGGGATATTCTTAACCGGTCCCTGCACGGAAACATATATTATATATATATATTATATATGTAAGACAATTTTGCCTTCCAACAGAAGAAATTCACCCAACAGCAATAAAACAAAAATGGTGTCTTCAGAATTGTTTATTGCATACAACTAATGCAGATGACTCGCTGGTGATTACTGCTTCGCACTGTCCAAGTCCAGCCTCCTTTTATATCTCCACGAGAGCTATGGTGAGTACCGCTGCATGTGCGCTGCTGAATGACACGCCGCCTCTTGCACTGGTGCAGCCAATGACACGCTTGATGACCATCGGCCGATTTGCATGCCGTTCGACGATGTCATCTGATGATGGTCTGATGTGTAAGCTGACCTGTGGTTCGAGTGGTGTGACATTGATGAACTGGTGTGAAGGATGGGCTAAAGTGGTGGTGTGAGGCGTGAGCCGGTCTGTTGTTGCAGTGGTATGATCGAAGTGGGTTTGCGTGGGATGACTGGCGAGTGCGTTGTTATCGAAAATGTTTACAGTTCGTCCATCCTGATATCGGCCGCGCCCTCGCGACCATCCTCGTCATCGGACAGCGTATCGTTATCTTCGTCTTCACAGGCAAGTGCATCATCTGGGAGTTCACACCACCTCTTCATTTTGTCTGCGCTCATGATCGTAGTAAATCTCCTTTGCGTGCGCTGCATTCCTGGGATGTCTTCAACTACATACCTGTCATTCGGCAGACACTTCGTTATCATGTACGGTCCTTTAAAGTGGGGCTCCAACTTCCGTGATTCACCTGTGCTGATACATTTTTTTTCGATGAGAACTAAATCATTTACCTCGTACTTAGTTGGCGTTCGGTGTCGCTCGTCGAACAACTTCTTGTTGTACTCTTGTCCCTTTACGATGTTGTTTAGTGCTTTGCTTCTTTTCTCCATCATCTCTCTTGGCCCGACGACCTTATGGTCCTCTAGCTCCCTGAGGAGCCGATCGTTCGCTATGCTCCTTGGTGAGTACGCAAATAGCAGTTCGTGTGGTGTAGCCCTTGTCCCTGCACTTTTTGTGGTGTTAAGACTCCATTGAAGGGACCTTAGATGACTCGCCCAGTCCTGCCCGCTGGAGTGGGCACATTTTAACGCTGCCAAGATTGTCCTGTTGACCCTTTCTACCTGTCCGTTGGCCCGGGGTGTTCGTGTTGCCGTCTTTATGTGCTGGATCCCCATGGTTTCGCAGAATTTTTGAAACTCTCTTGCTGTAAACGCTGTACCACGATCGCTTACCAACCTTTCTGGAGCCCCAAAATACCCAGATATCTCCATCAGAGCATTCACGACACACTTAGTTGTGGCTGTCTTTACTGCCTTCAGCACAACGTATTTTGTGAAGTGGTCGACAAGCGCAAGCACGTAACGCGTTCCTCCCTTTCCCAGCACAAAGGGTCCCAAGTGGTCGATGTGTACCGTGTGGAATGGAATAGGAAGCCGTTCTGCAGTGTGAAGCTCTCCCTCTACCATTCCTCCTTTCCGCTTAGCGTATGCGCATTCCACGCAGGATCTAACGTATCCTTTCGTGAATCGTTTCATTTTTGGAAACCAGTACGTCTTTCGAATTCGATCTAGCGTCTTTTCTTCGGCAAAGTGCCCGCAGTCATCATGGCAAAGTTTGAGGATCTTCCATCTGATCGCCTTTGGTACTACCCATTTCGTGTCCTCGCCGATTCGTCGGAATAGCCGATTCCCCTTGAGTACATATTCCCTTTCCAGCTGCTTCCTCATTGTACTCGCTTCTTTCCCCTGCAGCACGTGTATGATGTTTCGCAGACCAGGGTCCTGCCATTGCATACTGGCCACCCAGTCTTCATCCGTGATGTTAATGTTGAGGACCAGGGTGGATGCTTCTTCTACTACCCGATGCTCTTCGACTGGCTGGCGACTGAGTGCATCCACGTGAGTTGCTCGTTTTCCCGGTTGATGAACTGCCTTAAAATCAAACTCCTGGATTTTAAGCCACCATCTGGCTATCCGTGGAATCATCTTCAGCTTATTTTGGGTGGCTACGATGGCTTCACAATCCGTGACCACTGTGAACTGTCGTCCAATTAGGAATACCCTGAATCTTTCCAGAGTTTCGACCACTGCCAATACCTCCAACTCGTAGCTATGATACTTGCTCTCATTCTCTGTCACTTTGCGACTATAATACGCAACTGGTCGTAGGTTGTTGTCCTCCTTTGATCGCTGTAGCAGTATACCCGCAAGCCCTTGTGCAGATGCATCAGTGTGAACCTCATGATAGCAATCAACATCGTAGAGGGCGAGTAATGGAGGGTTGATAAGTGCATCCTTCAGTGTCTTGAACGCCCTTTCCTGTTGATTCGCCCATTGGAACTGTGTGTCGTCTTTAAGCAAGTCAGTAAGCGGCGTTGCTATAATCGCATAACCCTTCACAAACTTTCTGAAGAATCCTGTAAGGCCCAAGAATTGCCTTACTCCGCGTACGTCTTTAGGTTGCGGGAAATTCTCGATGGCCGTCGTTTTTCTCTGATTTGGTTTAATCCCCTCACCAGTCACAGAGTGCCCCAAGAATTCCAGGTTTGTTTTTAGGAACGCACACTTCTTCATGTTGATGGTAAGCCCCGATTCTTTCAGTACCTCCAGAAAACGTTCCAACTTCTGCAAACCTTCTTCGGCTGTTTTGCTCGGGATAATGATGTCATCAAGATAGACAGCAATGTCCCCTCTCTGCATGCGGGCCTTGACTTGATTCATGCACGCCTGGAATGCAGCAGGCGCATTTACAAGCCCAAACGGCATCCTCGTGAACTCGTAAAGACCGTCTTCAGCCGAAAAAGCAGTATATTTTCTACTTTGCTCTGTAAGCTTGATCTGATGATATCCCGACGCCAAGTCCAGGGTGGTGAAGTAAGTGTTTCCTGCAAGTGACGCCAGTATCTCCTCCACTATCGGCATTGGGAACTTTCTTTTGATAGTTACCGCATTAAGTGCCCTGTAATCTATACAAAAGCGATCACTTCCGTCTTTTTTCTTCGTTAAGACGATGGGCGAGCAGAAGTCTGACTTAGATGGTTGTATAACTCCTTGTTGCAACAACTCATCAATTTTGTTTTGAATAATATTTCGTTTTGCGAATGGCACTCTGTACGGTTGGATGCAAACGGCTTTGTCAGTTTTTACCTCGATGTCAAAATCCGCCCACTTGTACTCGCCTAATTCATCAGCACACTTCGCCACACAATCCCTGTAGTCGTTCACTAACGTCTCCAGCTTCCGCTTATCCCCCTGGTCCAACTCTCCGACATCTAATTCCGATAGTGAAATTTCCTCTTTGGGTTCCTTTCGTCTACTTTCTCTGATGATCAACGCTTGGGCTTCATTTTCCACTGCTCTGTCGCTAATCTCCAATTTCTGGTACGCCTTCTCAATTCTGACTTGAGGCTGATCCAACAAGGCGCGTCCAATTATTAGTGGATAGGGTTGGCTATCGTCGGGCACGACTAGCAACTCGCACCAACTCGTCAGTCTGTCTACTTCCACTTCAACATATGCCTTTCCGATAACCTCACAAATACCTCCCCCGAACCCTGTTAACCTCCTGGCGTCCTTCGTGATTTGCAAGTGGATATCATCGGCCGTTGACTGACACATGGACACGCAGTCACTCCCCAGATCTATGAATGCTCGCACTTTACGCCCATTTATTTTGACTTCTTTTTCGTATTCGCTTTTCGTTTCCCAAATAAGCAGTTGACGTGGTCTACTGCTTGTACGCAATACACTCGTTGATGCGCTTGGTTGATCCCCAGTCCTAAGTGAAGTCAATTTCGACTTATGTGACCCGTCTGTTGACACCGAAAGCATTTTCTTGACCCTCGATCCAGTCTTGTCGGTGTGCCTGAAGCAGTTACGGGTTGAATCACATTCCGTTCTTCTGAATGATATTCGCCTTTGCGCCTTAATCCAATAGTCCAACGTATCTTCTTCAGCATATCTTGCAGTGAATCTGGCTGAGCTGATTTAAACACATTTCTACACTCTGTGTCAATGAGACCCTGGACTATATATTTTATGAGCGATGGTTCCCGTATATGTCCTCGAGATGCAATGGCTTTCATCTCGAACACATATTCCTCGGCATCTTCTCCGTGTCGCTGCCTCCGATTTCGTAATCGCTCGTGTACGTCCGCGTCGTCGTCTGTTGCGGGGAATGTTTCACACAACTCATCGAAAAACTCCCCCAAGGTCTCTGGCATGATACTGTGGCTCCAAAGTCGAGCCGCCCCAGATAGTTTTGTCGTCGCCGCCATCAGCACTAATTTTTCGTCCAAATGATAGATGCGTCTTATGTTTTCCACCTTACGCTTCCAATCTTGCGATGACAATCCCGTTGCTTGCTTGGGATTAAACTCTGGAAGCATTTCTGCAACGTCTCTCATGGAATACGTATTCCTCAGGTGTTTTTCCTCTTCTGGTCGGTTGGTTACTTGTCTCAGTGTGGCCGATTCCCTCTCACTTGTACCACGTGTCGTCTGCTCACCCGCTCTATCTATCCTCCGCCTTTCCAATTCTTCTAAACGTTGAATTTTTTTCCGGAGTTCTTCCAGTTCTTCCTGCGCCGTCTGCCTTTCGGACACTTCATCGTTGCACACGACTTCCACGGCGAGGCCCTCGAATCTCCACAGTCTCTCAAGCAGATCTGCCTTGACGCCTGCTAGCTCCAGTCCTCGAGCTCGGAGCTCTTCACGTAGGTCGTCCCTTGATAACGCTGAGAATGCTGCGATTTTCGCTTTCTGTTCCTCCATGTCTGCCTCGATCGTTCGCAACTTCGATGAAAACTTAAAAAAAAAAGCTTGGCGATTTAACGTTTAGTTGCTCCGCGAGCTCTATCCCACTTCTGAAACTGGAAGACAATTTTGCCTTCCAACAGAAGAAATTCACCCAACAGCAATAAAACAAAAATGGTGTCTTCAGAATTGTTTATTGCATACAACTAATGCAGATGACTCGCTGGTGATTACTGCTTCGCACTGTCCAAGTCCAGCCTCCTTTTATATCTCCACGAGAGCTATGGTGAGTACCGCTGCATGTGCGCTGCTGAATGACACGCCGCCTCTTGCACTGGTGCAGCCAATGACACGCTTGATGACCATCGGCCGATTTGCATGCCGTTCGACGATGTCATCTGATGATGGTCTGATGTGTAAGCTGACCTGTGGTTCGAGTGGTGTGACATTGATGAACTGGTGTGAAGGATGGGCTAAAGTGGTGGTGTGAGGCGTGAGCCGGTCTGTTGTTGCAGTGGTATGATCGAAGTGGGTTTGCGTGGGATGACTGGCGAGTGCGTTGTTATCGAAAATGTTTACATATATATATATATATATTATATATATATATTATGTATTATATATATTATATAATCACTTTCCGTTCAGCTTTTGTTGCGGTAACATTGTGATCGCGATCGCTCGCTATTTTAATTTCGTTTAAATTCATTTTCGCATCTAAAAATCTAAATCTATAACTAATTATGGTTGATTGTTGTGGTTCTTGCAATTCAGGCATTTTATCCGGTAATTTTGTTAGTTGCGGAGGATTGTGCAGCAGGAAATTTCACATTCATTGTGTGAACCTGTCCGAAGCTGCCCGCCAACTCAAAAAATCATCTGAAGGAATATGCTTTAAGTGTAAAATCTGCAATGGCATGCCTATGTTAGGACTTTTAGCTAAACTTAGTTCGTTAGCAAATGAACTTAATTTGGTTCGATCGGAAATTCGTGATATAAAGTGTAATTACTCTATTAATAAAACGGGTAACATGCAAATTAATAATACGCCAATGGAAACTGAAAATATCATAACTAATACATAAACCCTTACCTATGGAGTGTGAAAGTGCGACGGATAAAACAGATAATGCCAACTGTGACAACGTCATTTGGAATAAGGTTTCGCTTAAAAAAATAGCCCATAATAGGTAACAATTCGCCCCAAGTAGATTACGTGTCATACAAATTGAATATACCGGTTGATAAGGTGAACTGTTTTAAATTGGTTAAATCAACCACTGACTTAACAAAATTAAGTTACATATATTTTAAAGTAAGTCTGCCTGAAGAAATTTACATGCGCGCTTTATTGCCCTTCAATTGGCCATCGGGAATTCGCGTACATTTTTTTTTCAAAAAACGGAGCTGCTTTGCCCGCCGCAGTAATCAAAACATAAACATTGATTAGCTGCTTCACCAAAACACCTCCGTTGCAATAATGTATTCCGTCTATTATCAGAATTTGGTGGAATGAGAAGTAAACTTAAAGAGATGTTTGTTATTCTCTGAGCACCAATATGATATTATTCTTTTTACTGACACAGATGATATGTTGTTTGCCGAAAAGATCGATGTAGATCTATTGGCGAGCGGGGAGGGGGAGTTTTAATAGCTGTCTCATCTCGCTTTCTAATCCGGGAGACCACATTAGAGCATCGAACAGTTGATGTTAAACAGATTTGATTGTGTATTGCTGAGGACGTTCGTTATTAGTTGTTTTTTATTGTCTCCTACATTCCGCCAAACAGTATGTATCAAAAGCACATTGATAACATTAGTAGTGTCGTTGCACGCCTTGGAGCCTCTCAACTACCCTGTGTATTGGGAGACTTCAATATTAGTGATGTTACTTGGAAGATTGTGGATGGTGATAAGAATTTATTCCTCTTCAATGTAAACCATGAATGGGAACAATTGATCATCGACGGTCTCAATTTATTTCAGATAAACAATATTCGGAACAGTTTGAATATAATTTTAGATTTATTATTCTTGAATAACGAAATTAATTTTAATGTTTAAGAAACTTTGGATATTATTGATTCCAATAAATCCATCATAAAGCCTTATTATTGGAATTTAGTTTTTTTAATTACTCTAACCAAAGAAATAATGTAAGTAATGTTGACGAGTTAGTTTATAAATTTGCTAAAACCAATTTCGTTGCACTTATGGAATATATAAACAGCTTCGATTGGGATGCACTACTGAACACCTCCAATCTAAAAGGTAATTATGATGTATTTATGGGAAAAATTAATTCTGGTCTTGAGTTATCGATAAGAGTTGTCGATAAGAGATTAGTAAATTTACGAAATGTAAAAAGAAAACATACTCGACTTATATTTTAAATAAAACGAACTCTAACCGAGAACTTTTTTTAACATTCAGAAAGGAATATGAGTTCTTGAATAGATTTTTATATGGGCAGTACACCATGTCAGAAGGGCCATCAGTAAAAAATAATGGTAAATCATTTTGGAACTACATTACACAAAAAGAAATACCTCAGGCTTGCCTAGGGTGATGGAATTTGATAATGCAATTTCAACAGATTTTAATGGAACTTGTGAGTTATTTGCCAACTTTTTCGAATCGAACCATTACTCTAATATTAATGAATTGTTGGATATTGGTGTATTATAACTTTCGAGTGAAGACGTAATAAATGCATTAAAGAAACTAGAATTAAACTCTAGTCCAAGTCCTGATGGAATCTGGAATATTAAAAAAGTGTTTATCTCATATCCTTTATCCACCTAAAATTATATTTAATCAATTACTTATCACAGGAAAATTCCTCAGTGAATGAAAATATTCATTTATTACACCTATATTTAAGAGCGGTTTTAGACAAAAAGTTGAAAACTATCGGCCTATATCTAAGCTTTCTGAAATGCCAAAATTGTTTGAAAGTATTGTTAAGGATAAGCTTTTTTTCGCTGTTAAAGAAATTATTTCCAGTAATCAGCATGGTTATGTTCGCGGTAGGTCATGTACTACGAAGTTAGCTTTATTAACAAATTTTATTTTTGATAGTTTTGAAAATCATTTACAAGTAGATATACTCTACACTGACTTTACGAAAACTTTTGATACTATACTATTGGCTACTGGCAAAACTACAATCGCTGGGTCTATGCTGATGTGGCTTGCAAATTTTTTATGTAATAGAAAGCAATTGGTAAAGATTAATAGTTTTACATAACGTGAAATAGAAGTATCTTCCGCCAACTCGGCCCGTTGTTGTTTATTTTGTTCTTGAATGATGTATACGAAATATTTAATTTCTGCGAAGTTTTAACATTCGCGGATGACTTAAAACTGTTTGCACGCATCAATAATATTAGTGACTGTATCCGTTTTCAACTAGATATATATAAACTGTCGGAATGGTGTAAGCATAATACATTGGAGCTTAATATTTCTAAATGTAAGATATCTACAGCGCACCGTATTGTAGCGCCGATTTTATATAATTATTTTATGAAAGATTTTCTGCTCCTTCATCTTGACGAAGTTAAGGATCTAGGGGTCGTATTTGACGCTAAACTAGATGCTACATTACATTATGATTACGCCATATCTAAATCTAACTGGTTGTTAGGATTTCTTAAAAGGAATAGCAAAGACTTCCAAGATGTTAATAACCTTAAGACTTTATGCACCTCATTGGTCAGACCTTATTTAGAATATTCTTCGATTATTTGGAATTCGCCATATAATGCTCGAGAGCTCAAAAGAATTTAACGAGATATGCTATCCGCAAATTAAACATGCAAAAGAAGGGTTTTAGCAAGTAAAGTTTTGGGTTTTATAGGCAATTTTACCAGTGATAGAGTATTTACGTGGTCAGACTAAGTAAGTGTGTCATTGAAGACAAGTTCAAGATTCTTTACTTTTTCAACG
Organism: Merodon equestris; assembly: GCA_958301585.1. Taxonomy (NCBI): domain Eukaryota; kingdom Metazoa; phylum Arthropoda; class Insecta; order Diptera; family Syrphidae; genus Merodon; species Merodon equestris. The sequence continues at coordinate 97,202,222 of OY284413.1, forward strand.
TCGGTGATCACAGAGTCGGCCAGCTTGATACGCGGAAGCTTGGACTTTTCTAGTTTAGTTCTCTTAATGGCTATTATTTTACATTTTGTTGGATTGAGGCTCAGATTTTTACTCTGTGCCCATCGCTTATGCAATATAAATCCTCATTCAATGCATCTGATGTCTCTGAAAGTTCTGCGAGGGGGCTACTTACAAACACCTGAACATCATCGGCAAACATTTGAATGGTGGTGTGCCTGACTGCCTTGGAGGATCAAAGACATGAAGTCTTATCTCCAATAACCACACATTGATGTCTTCCTGTAAGATGTGACTTGAAAGGTTTAGTCCCAGTTGAAGAGACAATAAATAAGCTTTTTAGTTATGAACGTAAGATCGCATGATCGTCTGAGTCGAAAGCCTTGGAGAAATCCAAAAGTGTAAGTAAACTCACCTCTTTTCTATCCATTGCTTTACGTATCTCATCAACAATATTTAATAATACGGTCTTACAGCTTCGATTTGCTCTGAACCCAAAGTGAGCACCATTGAGAAGATTATTGGCATCGAGAAACATTTGTATCTGCCTTAAAATCGCTTTCTCAAAGAGCTTTGACAAAAAGGGTAGGATAGACATTGGTCTATACTCTACTGAACCCTTCGGAATTGGGATGATTTTGGCTTTTTTTCAATCTACTAGGAACTCCGATGTTGTTAAGATGTTAAGTTGTATAAATGTCCGAGGTATGGCAAGATAAAAGGTAAAAGTAGCTTAACGAATCTAGGGCCTATATTGTCCAAACCTATGGCATTTGACTTTACAGATAGTAAGGCTGCAACAACGTCCTCATCGTCAACCAGAGTAGGGCTAAAGGTGCTATGAGCTTCTTCGGGTGGGTCAGGAAAGAAATCAATAGGTAGATTTGAACTGGTTTGGTTTGAATCTAGAAATTCAGCGTTCAGAAGATTTAAATCGAGGTTGTCGGTGACCTTAGGGTTTTGTTTTCCGATAGCAAAATTACTTAAAGTCTTCCAAACCTTTCCTTCAAAACCCGCTGGAATAAGGTGGTCTGAATGGTAGTTTTGTTTAGCCAATCTAGTTTAAAAACACAAGTTTATTCTGAAGGGTGGAGAAGATTGCATTCAACTCGGGATTTCTACACCGCTTCCATCTAGTGTAAGCTATGTTTCTCTTTGTAATCAGCTCAGTGATATCGCGATTCATCCATAAGGGAACTGCGTACGTAATTTTCTTTCTGCGTAAAGGAACATGAACATCGAACAATTGCCCGATATTTCTGTTCAAAAACGATAGTTGATCGTTGAATGAAGTGATTCTATAGATTCTGGCCCAGTCGATTTCACGAACGTCATTTAATAGACGGTCTTGGTTAATCGATCTAAAGTCCCTATTTTTGGAAAAGCTTTACATTTGCTTGGAATTCGGAATCATAGATTAAGAAGATGAGGTCATGTTTGGAGAAACTTGATGTAAGAAGTTGGCTATGGAGTAGTGCCTCTCGGGATCATTAACAAAAAAACATCGAGTAAGGTGCTAGAGCTGCTGGTGAAATGAGTTAACTTAAAGAGCTCATAGAGCCGATTAATGGTGCAGAGGTGGTTTTATTCAGAAGATTGCAATTTAGGTCACCGCAGAGTGTAACTTGAGAGGTTGTACAGGAGTGCTGTTCGAAACTAACAAGCAGTGGTGAAATATCTACATTTTTATTAGGCCTGTTGGCCGTGCAGATTAGTAGCTGCGATGAACTGTAAGTAATCTTCAAAAAGAGATATTGCAGGGGGCAGTCGGGGTTTGATTTATGAGTAACATCACAACTAATGCCATCTCTTATATAGATTGCGATTCTCCCATCCGAACGCCCACTCCTGTCAGCACGAAACAATTTGTAACCATCGACTCCGTAAAGTTTATCGCAAAATTCCGGATCAAACCATGTCTCAGAAACACAAACAATAACAACATTTGACTTAACAAATTCATCCAATTCATCCAGTTTCGGACTAAGAGCGTTCAAATGACAAATTTTCAATCCATTGCGCTGTGAACTAAGTACTCTAATCATTGTGTGTAAATTATTATCTACACCACCGTCAATGGAGTCACTATTAATTAATTCTAAAAGGGAATTCATTAATTACCCAAAAAAAATGTGTAAACATATAAGATGAACGATAACCGGCCACACATACATGCAGGAAAAAGGTGTATAAAATATTCAAATTGAAAACTTAGTACACAAAGAACGATAACCGGCCACACATACATGTAGGAAAAATGGGGGGAGGGCAAAAACAGAAGGTGTATAAAATATTCAAATTGAAAATTTAGTACACAAATAGGATCAATAGGATTACCAAATTAATTAACTGTTAATTGAATAAAGTGACTAGGCAACTGATTCGCTGCTTACTACGCCTTCTTCCAGTTCTGGTGAATTTTGTCGACATCTCTTGGCATAAACATTCAACTCTTCAATGCTGTTGATGACGAAACTTTTCCCCGTTGTCATATTCTTCATAAATACAGATCCATGCAGGGTGTATATTGAGAACAGCTGATTACGAACTTTCATGCGTGCGGCTTTCTGCAGATGAGAGCGATTTCGCCCCGTTAAACTCTCGTTTACGTAGATTGTGCTGTCGGAATTGAGACCAACATGATGGAGCGACAGATGCATGTTGTTGTTTTTACGGTAGGTGGAGATCGATCGTAACAACTTGTTCCTCTCTCTGGGAGAACTGGGCCCTTACTCTGTATTGCTATTCGAATTTCAAAATTATGCGAAAGTGATTTGTGATTTTACTTATAATCGGTACTCTATAAGAAAGTAGAATCGAATGCTACTATTGCCAACGGACTCATAAAAACTTGCTAATTTAGAAATTCAAAAAAAATCAAAAAGACGTCTTAAATTAATAAAAAAAAAACAGTTTGTCAGGAAAGTGTTTACCCAAGTGAAAAAAAACAACTTATTTTACTTTTTGCTTTCCTGAACTTTGGTTTTCTGCCTACCTGCCCATCATTGAAACCAAAGTCATTTGCGCTTTTTTTTTTTGGCAATTTTTTTTATAGGGTTCGTGCAGGTTCGAGAGTTTACGCTCTTATGGTGTATGTCACACAACCTAGACGGGGTGCAGATGGTTTGTGTCGAAGATGTTCGTTCACTACTCTCCGGGGGTGGTTGTCCTAGATTTGAGAGATTCGACTGAATTTGTCGCATTGGTTGTAGTTCACATTAATTTTTTTGTCTCCATTCCATTAAGGTGTTATATTGGAAATGCACACACAGAGTATGAATTTTGAAGTGATTTTACGCTGCGAGTGTTATACTTCCGTCAGCATTTTTTAATCATCTCTCGTTAACAACTGATGTTGTTGCACAGTTTATCCGTATAGGAATTGTTCTTTCCTGAGGCGATGTCATCCCCGTCGTGTTTTCGTTAACTTTGGATTTCTCCTTTAGTATTTGTTGCTTTTTTTTTCATTTTTAATTCATTTTTATTAATTTTTACTTAGAACTACCTTCCGCTAGACAAAAATTATTAAAACTATGTACAATAGCTTAATTACGAGTATTATATCCTAACTATCGTAAAAATAACTTATTTTTTCATTTCAATTTGTCATTCGACGATTTATATATATGTACCTATGGGTTAATTAACTTAATTTATGGTATACATTATATTTTTACTGTTGATCTGTTCACATTCGAGGCTAAGCTAGTACTACTTCGGTTTTACAAATTCAGGTATAGTTCTCCTTTAAATTTAACCGTTAAAACTGAGAAATGCTCCTTTAAATGTATAGGTATAAATAGCGAAGAGTTGACATAAAAAGTAATGCCTCACTTACTTTTTTGTGTTTAATTCAGAAAGGAAAAATAAGCAAGGTAAGAATTCAAATTCTAATACGTAACAATATTTGATAAAAAAAAACATAGCGTATGATAATTTTTGTTTTTATTTATATAAAACTTAAAACTACCTTAATCTAACTACATCTATCTTGACCTATCCTAATTAACATATATATAACAATATATACTTAGTATAAATAATAAATATGTATATATTATATTTTAGTTTTCAGTTTTATGAATTTATTTATTAATTTTTTTTTTCTCCGTAATGCAAACATTTATTCTATCCGCCACCCTAGGCAACCTTAACCTACCCAAAACTACGTTAATTTACCTACCCTAGACAATGTAAGTCTGCCAATGGCGTTTGGCCCCGGACCAGAGTAACATCTAAATGTTTGTCAAAATATAGATAATGATCTAACACGATCTCAAGGTATCTAACTACACTTTGTCTTGCCAGTGACGCCGGTCCAAAAGTTGAGAACCTGCGCCAAGTTTTTTCTAGTGTCCCGAGAGGCCCTAGACAGAGGTTGATTTTCAACTTACATCACAATACTGCTGAATTTTTCCGAAGTCAGGCTGCAGAAGAGTAACAATGGCGTCGATAGTTGGACCTAATCTGTACGCAATTAAATCGCCGCGCACGCTATTGAACCAAGCCAGGATTCTCTGATCGCCAATGATTTATATCATTTTGAAGGTAGAAGTGACGAAGTAGGATTCTGTTTTCCAGGTAGCGGTTTGGGCGAATGTCATTCACCGTATACACTTCCTGGAATACAGCTCCCACTGCCCACCTTCTCCTGGGGATCCTCAATCACGAAGAAATCATCATCCAAGACGGCACTCTCTGGATTGATGCTGGCTGTTCGTAGCAAGCGTTCATTGTCCGACGTTCTCGGAAGCTTTGGATCCTGAATGTCATTCTGATTGTTTCTTCGAAATCTTTTATTTATTTGGGAACATACTCGTGCTCTTGGATTTTACAGCGCGAATTTTGTATTTCCAATATAAACTTAGAGATATTCTGTAAATTTCTTTGATTAATCGTTGGAGATTTTTATTCAGTGACTTCAGTGTCCTGACTTGCGAGTTTTGTCTGCGGGTAAACCGCTTGTACAAGAGTTTGAGTTTCGTATGTATGTATGTATGTATGCAAGTCTTTGTTAGTATTTTCAATGCTTTCATGTAACTAATATATTAATAAATAAATAAATACGTAAATATACAATTTACGGTGCTGAAGTTTTGTTTTAACAAATTCTATACATCTTCTTTTAAATGTCCTAATATTTTGCTCGCTTTTTGCATCATTTGGTAACATATTGCATAAATTAAAGCCTTTTTAGATTAATGTATTTCTAGCATATGTTATATTCTGATGACGCAGTCTAAAGTTGTCATTATTCCGCAGATGGTATGGTTGAGCCTGACCTACTTGTCTAGCCTCACTTGTTAGATATAATGGTGCTTGGCCATATTTTTTTTTTTTATATTTAACCGCCTAGGTGAGTCTAACATTGACTTAATTGCAGTCATTCTGTTGCATCTTAGTATACTCGTACACCTCAGTCTTATTTTGTAAGCTCTGTAGTCTTTCGATGTGTCCCATGTTGCAATATGCATATAAAATGGTCGAGCAATAATCAAAATGTGGTTTTATTATAGTATTGTACATTGTTACCGCTGTAATATAATTTATCCTTTTACGTATTCTTTTAAAAATTCTAACTTTTTTGCCTATTTTTTTGCATATAATCAACATGTTCGTTAATTTTTAAATCTTTATCTATAATTACTCCGAGATACTTGATGCGTTCAATGTTCTCTATAATTTTTCCGTTTATTTCGATGTGCGTATTGTTTCCCAGATTTATTTCCATCAATTTAGTCTTTTCTTCATTTAATTTTAATCTGTTAATTTTTAGCCATTCCGTTATTTGTCCTCTTCTGCATCTTTTCCCTCAGCATAGATCAGTGTGTCCGCATACATTGAAATTTTGCACATTTTTATGACTTCAGGCATATCGTTTATGTAAATTATAAAAAACAGAGTGACTAAAATCGATCCTTGTGGCACTCCTTCATTGACTTCAATGCTCTCCGATACGTATTTTTTATTCACTTTGGTCCTTTGCGTTCTGTTTTTGTGATTTGACCTAAACAACATGAGCTCATTTTCTCGTATGCCATATATAAATAATTTCTTTAAAAGGAGTTCCCTGTTAATTGTCCCAAATGCTCGTTTGAAATCTAAGAATAGTGCCATTATTTTTTTCTTAATTCCCTCATCCTTCCAATCGTTTATTATGTAATTTATAGCTGTCTCACAAGAGTAGTTTCTCCTAAAACCTGATTGATATACAGACAATACATATATTCTCCTTTTTAACATATTCCATCAGTTGCTTCTTGACCACTTTTTCGAGTATTTCATGTATTCAATCGTTTTCAATGTATTAATGGGTCTAAATTCTTCGATTTTTTTCGTGTTCACCACCTTTGGAACTGGTGTTATTATAAATTCTTTTTATGAATTGGGAAACTCCCCACTTATGAGCGAAGTATTTATAAAGGAGTTGTCAGGAGTTTACTTTTCTACTGTGGAGTGCGTTGATTGTGGCGTTTGGGTACATGTTGGTGGTATCAAATCGTTGGCATGCTATCGTACTGTGCATTGTCTGTTTAGTTGTCTGTCCATTTGGTTAAGGTACCTGTCAATCTCGTAGTTCGACAGTGGACGGTGGAATGGAGGCGCTCTCGTCAGGGAATCGATAAAGCGTGTCCTATGCGCCCTTCGAGACGAGATTGCCATTTCCGCGAATTCCTCAGGCAATCCTCAGGTGATCACAGCACATAGTCCACAGTGGTCACTGGCGTATATGAAGGTCCGTAGACAGTTAGTAGACCATTCGTTCGTGTCAGCAAGGCTCTGTCGAGATTCTATCAGCATGAGATCCAGGTAGGAGCCGCTCCTAGGATACGGCGAACTATCCGTTGCGAGTCTCTCTGCAGAACCCACCAGTGGCTTAGTAGGCTCCCCCTAGTGTTGGGCATGTTATTTCCCCAATCACTATGTTTGGCATTTAGATCGTCTGCCGGAATGTAGAAGTTTTCTATCGAGCTTAAGCGCAGAAATCGAAAAAGTGTCTCGATGGAAACGTTGGGTTGAGGTGCTTTAAGTGCATAGGCTGATACAATGAACATTATGCATTCGGAGAGGAACCCACACAATACCGGCCTCTAGCAATTGAAATCTCCTCACTTCACCGCTTTATATATGGCCTTACGGCTATTTTATAAGAACTGTGCCGGATTTTGTGCTTCTGGTTTAGCTTTTTTTCGCTAACCAAAAGTACATCAGAGCTTTCGTCCTGCAACAAGTTAAAAAGTACAGGGGCGGAATCGGCTAAGATGATTTGTGATAAGTGACAATCGCATTCTCTGTTTCGGTATCGTGTAAGGTGATAGTCACTGTGATTGTCACATTTTTGTGACAGTTTTTTGTCTGTAATTAGGAACATTATATTCAAAATCTTTCACTAATTTATAAGATTTTTTATCTTACTGTGTTAGCTAAATGGTAAATAAACTTGAAACTTGAAACTACTAAGGTACTTCAACTAGTAAGGTTTTCTGGTGACAGCTATTTAGCTATCACTTTTATATGTTTTGTGCGTTTGATGTGACTTCGTTTTGTTCTTTTGTGTGTTTTGTAAAATAAAAAATATGTTTTCGTGCTTGGAGTTATTTTTAAGCAAAGATGAAGAAGTCAATCAGACAGTGATGGCAGTCAGAATTCTGAGGAAGAATTTGAAAAATCGGTCTAACATTCACGAGCTTGCAGATGACATGTAAATAGGTATAATTTCGCAGTTAATATTGTTAAAATTATGCTAAATGATTGTTTTTTTAGATTCATGTTTATGTTGCGCTGCACAACATTTGCTGTGATTTGAAGGTGCCGTTGAATGGAAGTGACATTTCCCAACAACGAACCAATCTCACCCACCAACCCAATATGCAAGAAGACCTCAAACAATCCAAGAAAGAAACTGCGAAAATTCGTGATGCTCTTAGAGGCACTCTATTGCAAATAAAAGAAAGCAATGATTTTGCAACAAATTCTATTTATTGCTCTGTTTTTAATTTTTGAATTTTTTTTTTTGATCATTTGACATCTGTTTTATCTGTCACCAACTCCGAAAAAGCAAGTGTTGCTCCGTTTCTGAACTTTTGATGATAGTCACAAAAGTCTGTCACCAAAGTGACTATCACTTATCACCCAAACCTTAGCCGATATCACCCCAACTCTTCGCTCAATCCAAATCATGAATTCACATTAAAAGACAGGATCTTTAAAGGACTCTCTACCTGTGTACCGATCTGCAAATCTCCTTCGGCCTCCGGTGCTTTAGTAACAGGGGCTCTAGTAACAGCCACAGGCTTTTGTACCGACTGCCTCAGATCTGCCATTTGGGGTGTGACGGCAGGTATTTGTAAGTGAAATGCGGAACGTTTTTCCTCAACCTTCTGCTTACGAACCAGATTTGATTTCCTAAGTTTTGAAACTTAGACATCCCCGATTTTTTTTTCTCTTTTCTTTATTGTTTCTTATTTGTACATAATAAATAAAACATTTTACAGTTCTTTAAGAAAAGGAAGATGGTTCATTCTGTAGCCCATAAGGGACTAGAGGCGAATGATCCTTCTATTTAATATTATATAAATCAATATCAATAAGATGAAATGTGGGGTAGAGTCAGAAAGATAGAAATAAATGGAATGATTATTTTACAAAAATGAGCAACTTATTTTAAAAAAGAGTGAGCAGATTAGTAAATTAAATACAAACATAAGCAAAAATGAGAAGTGGCAAGGATTATATCAATGTGGGGATTATATTATTTTATTTGTTTGTTTAACTGAGAAAGGTTTTGACTGTAGAGCTATCCATACTGAAAAGGAATTTCCTTAATTCTTTAAGAAATAGGTTGGGTTGATCTATTTGCCTAATTTCAATTGGTAACCTATTGAAAAGTCTAGGAGCTGCCGTGGTGAAGAATTTGAAGCAGCGAGACTTTTTAGAAATCGTCACAGTCGAGATAGTCATGTTGTTAATTCTTAGGTTATATATATTTGAACTCCTTAGGGTCGCAGTATATCCGCTTCGAATAAAGAAAATCTTAAGTACCTTAAAGATGTACAGATGTTGCATTGGAAGTATCCGTAAAGCTAGAAAAAGTGGCCAGCTATGGGAAAATTGGTTTTGCCTGCAAATTAATCTAACTATCTTTTTTTGAGTTACTGCAAGGGCTTCAGTCGTGCTACTGTAGGCACTACCCCAACTAGCAATACCATATTGTAGTTTAGAGTGCGCAATGCCGTAGTAGAACATGAGCATTATTTTTTTGGAGCAGTGTTCTCTTAGAAGGTACATTTTACGTGTAACAAATATTGTTTTAGATCGTCAATGTGAGCTTTCCAGGTCATATTTCTATCTATTAACAAGCCTAGATGCTTGTAGTTTTAAACCCCTTGAATCTCAAAGCAATTTGAATTGCACGGTAAGTTTTCGTGGAAGTTATAGTCACCACACGTATAAAGACAGTTTTAAACAAGAACTTGCATGGAAAATGGCGTCACAGTCAAGTGGAAAATATCCTATTAGACTAAAGATCATAAGTCTAGTTTTGCTGCTGATTAATAAGTCATGTTTGGTGAACCATTGTCGTAATATATTTAAGTCCATATGTAGCTGTATTGCAGAGTCAAGAATACTTTTATTGTCATAAGTTAATGCCATATCGTCAGCAAAAGCAGTAATTTTGCTACAAAGATTTTGATGGAACAGTGAATTAACATATATTAAAAACAGTAGTGGTCCCAAGACTGAACCTTGCGGTACACCACTCTTCAACTGTAACTGGTTACTGAAGATTTCACCCATTTTTACTCTCTGAGTTCTACATGACGAGAACCATTTGTGAACTGTACCTCTTATCCCAGCCTTGTATAACTTATTTAGTAGAGTGTCATGATTGACCATATCAAAGGCTTTGGTCATATCGATGAACAGTGTCATATTATGGTGGTCATTATTGAGACTATCGTGAATTTCGGTGCACAGCTTTAGAATAGCATCTTCAGCTGATATACCTTCTGGAAAACCAAACTGTTCATTTCGTGATTTTTATTTAGGAATGACACAATACGAACTTTCATCAGTTTTTCAAATAATTTACAAAAGGTTGGAAGCAGAGAGATAGGCCTATATTGGGTTATTAAATTTCTATTTCCTTTTTTAAATAGGGGAATGACTTCAGCACTTTTTATCGCAGACGGGAAGATACCACAATTGACACTAAGGTTAAACAGGTAACACACTACATCAATTATGTAGAACGAGATACATTTTAGAAGGCTGTTGGTAATGCCATCCGAGGTACAAGAGGTCTTATTGTCAAGTGACATTATACATGTATGGATTTCGACAGGTGTAAACGGTTGGAAAATAAAACTGTTACTTATTGAAGTATCTTCAACTAAATCTGGAAACATATTACAACTGCAACTGTATTGGGCCAGGGACGGTTTTGAATCAGAGGCAACAGAAGTGAAGTAAGTGTTAAACTGATTGGCAATGTCTATTGGATCGGTGATAACAATGCCATTAACTTCAATCTTTGAAATATCTAGTATTTCTTTGACTTTATTTAAAATGCTGTTTACCACATTTTATTTATTTTTTTATTTATTGTTTTAAAAGGTATATATCTATCCAAATTACGAGTATTTTGAAATGTTTCTAAGTTTATGTTCATCATACAATTATCTGAGATTTTATAATCAAATACTTCCCCAGACAGCTTGTGTGTAAATTTAGAGTCTAACCTAGCGAATATATGATCGATACATGTTTGAGTATTATCTGTTATACGAGTTGGTTCCATAACTAATGATTTTAAACCGAAAGTAGACATTAAAAGTAGGTAGTTGGTTTTTGTCAAAATATCAATATTAATGTCGCCTACTACATTCTGTAGTGTGCATTCTTCGTCTTTACATCTTTAAGTAGTCTATTAAATTCTTCTAAAAATGCGTCAATACCTGAGTGAATTCGATGCAGGCGATATACACACAAAATCGTAAAAGGTTCATTACATATAAGGCAAGTGATTTTTATGATATCAGCGCTGGACACACTATTTTTCTCTACTATACAGTCGCTTACTGACTCTTTTTTAATGAAAACAACGACACCTCCTGAGCTATACGAGTTATTACAATTAAAGTAAGGTTCATACCCCGGAATACTATAGTTGGATAGCTCATAGTCATAAACCCAGATCTCAGTGAGTACAATGAAAGTTGCATTGGAATTGAATGTGTTTATATGTGTTAGAAAGAAATCAAAGTTTTTTCTAATACTACAAATATTTTTATGGATGAGTAAGGTAGAGAAATGAGAAACAACACAATTTTCTGCGTTGGAGGACTTGTTTTTATTCATGTTGTTTCTCATCCATATGTATTTAAATTTTTTATCTACTTTGATTTTTCTTGCTTCATTATACAATATTCTCATATTAGTAGTAAGACTTTCATTAATAAAAATTTGCTAACCATCATAGTTTTCTTCTAAGAGGTTTGTTGTTAGTCGCTGTTTTTTCTTCTTTTTCATTTCCATGATGTTCTCCTTGACTACTTGTCGGGTCAGATTTAGAGACAGTTCAGTTGTGGGTAAGGAGGGGTTCCTCTTTGTTTTTATTTTTTTGACATAGAGAGAGTCAATGTCGCGCTCATCAAGATCATACCCAACACCAACACGAATAATTTTTAACGCGGCTTCCATTGCATTTGTATTGTCAACATTGGGCACATTAAAAATGTCAATCGATTTATTGAGTTTGGATTGTTCTAAGTTATTGATTTTATTTTCTAACTCGCGCACTCTGGTCTTAAGTTGGACATTTTCACCTTGCAAGGAAGTGATCATGGCCAAGTATTCCTCGTTTATTTTCCGTAAGTTTTTGATTTCATTGAATATCATTTCCATTGTAATGTTTTCTGTTATTTGTTTTTCTTTTTCAGTGACTGTTGGGATTGTAAGGGGTGGCGGGAGGAGAGCATTTTCGGCACAGAGAGAGCTTCGCCGCGATGTTGTACACTGAGAACACCTCCAAATTTTGCGTTTTTTTTCATGTATTCGAGATCAGTGTTTAATAAATTGACGCACTTTGCATGAAACAATTTTTTACAGTCATTGCACTCTATTTTAGTATCACTGCGTTCAACTTTTTTTGTGCACAAACAAATCATTTTGGTTTTTTCTTTTGGATATTTACTATAATGAAATTATGGATTAGGGAAGTCGCGATGCGTGCTACCCCACACTCTCTCACTCACTGATTATTTGCAGGGTGCCCTCGGTTCCTACACACGCGCACTCGAGCTGCTCCCTGTTCATGGCCTTGTCTTGGGTCAGGTCACATTACTCGTTTTTGTGGTTCTTTGCACACTTAACGCACCGCAGCTCGACGCCGCATGCCCGGACCTTTGGCAGGGGATACATTTAAGATCTTTCCTTGCCTTCTTAATATAACCCATTTTACAGGCCGGGATGTGAAAAAAGTAATGGTCAATAGCCCCTCCAGCTTGCTATTGGGTGCAAACCTGCACCAAAAAGAAGGGCAATACCCACTTCTCCCGTTTGGCTTGTGCCGTGGTGAACGGCTTGACTCTCACGAACTGTAGGTCATCGCTTTCGAAAACTTTCAGCTTTGAGAGCATTTCCTCCGGGTCCGTGATCGAGTACACGCCTTTGAGGAGCGTCGTATGCATCCTCTCGGCCTTGGGGGTAAAGGAGAAGAACTCCGTCTTTGTTTTCTTTAAGAGGTTCTTAACACGCTTATGGTGCTCCAGAGTATTGCACTGGCGGTTCTGGCCTAATTCTTTAAATACAAAACTACCTACAGTTACATAACATGCTTACATAAATCGATGGCCTCTTGTACGGCCGTTATATGGGTGTATCGATTGTTTTTGTTTTTGCTGTTGAGATGCCTTTGATGTTGATGGTGATGGCGCCCTTTTCCTCGCTTTGGCCAGCAGCTTTTCAGTCGAAGTATTGACCTTTCTGCGCCTTTTCATGACGGCGGCCAGTGTTGCGAAATCGGATGATAAATCATCGCCCATTAATTAAGTAATTCGGAATTACATTATTCCTTCCTTATATTTTAGTTTGTTCGATATCTTATCGGAATGCAGTTCGCATTTCAACGGGACACACTCCTGCCGAAATCTTTTGGGTCGATTATTTCAACAAAGGCCAGATTTTTAAATTTGTTCATCACGAGGTGATGGTACCCTTACACAAGATAAAAGGATATAAAGCTGCCATAGCCTTTCATCCGCTACGAAAAGATCCAGTTCTAAAACTACATCTGATCAATTCCAAACTAAAACGCACGTTAAGTTATATCATAACATAAAGTTAATATCAACCAATGATGTTCGCATTGCAACAGCACACAATGAACTCATTCAAAATATAAAATTATGCCAAATACTCGTAATTATGCAAGTTATAAAATTAAATAACGAAACTACAAACCACAAAAATAAGTTCACGAAGTTAATTCACAATATATGATATTAAACATAAGATTGCTTGTGAAAGATAATAATTTAATACAATATTATGTCGACAATGAACAAATTTATTCAAACATTTAAAAAGATTTCGGAAATTCTTAGAAAGGTATTGCGCCGTGAGAATCAGGGGGGTATATTAAAAGTGCGAAACAGATCTAGCGAACGTGTTCCAACGAGCGAAGAAAAGTCAGGTTTCGATTGCGAACAGTGGCACAGAACTACGGACGAAACCTATCTTAAAATAGAGAAGACTTAAATTTTAGTACTCAGTTACTTGATGAAGGGAATAAATTGGCCCAAACAAGTAATTTCAACTTAGACTCATATTGTGCCAATGCGTTAATGTTTCAAATATACGTCTCCCTTCGTACACGAATAAGTCTGATCCAAATCTGAAAACTGAATTAAGTTTCACAATTTATAATAAAGTATGAAAGATTACAACGGTTATCTATTTGATATGCAAAGGCACTACTACTTCAAAAGTTTTCGATGAAACTGTGCGGTTACTCAACACTTCTCACTTGACAAAAAACATTACATAGCTTGAGACATTTAACTAAAAGTTTCAAAATAAACGGACGCTAGTTAATACATAAGGATATTAATAAGGCGATGTAATCACATTCAGAACTCTACTCCTTCCTTCAAAAGTTTGTGTGACACTAGTGCGGAGTGTAATCAAGGGATACTCTCTAATTTGTAGTTGGGATATAATTATAGCAGTTCACACATGAAGACCATGTTTTCATATATACCGTCTTTTATAGATTACCTCCAGAGAGTAAGAGATTTGAAAGACAATTTAGGTACTTCCACGACTCTAGGGGAATACATTTGTACGTGTTTATATTGGAATATTGCTGTTTTGGTGATGGATTTGAATGCACATTTAGAATATTTTTATTTTTTTTGCTCTTAGTGGTTTACGAATGATCTGAACTTACTGCAGAGGTAAAAATATTAAAATGAATTAAATGAAATCTGAAAAAAGTACTGATTTGTTTATTTAATAATTAATTCAAATATGTATTTTTATTAATTCTTGATAAAAAGCAAATGTAATCAACTTTTGAATGTTGTTGGCAAACTGGATGCGTACATTTTGTACAAAAGAAACGAGTTTTTCTACGAGTTGGTTCACTTTCCTGTGAGCAAAGTTTGCAATATTTCTTCTTTTCCAAAGTATCTGCACCGCTAGCGGCAGGTAATACTGTTGTAATCTGAAATGTAAACAGAAAAATGAGACGGTCGAAATGAAAAGCAAGAAATGAAAACGAACAGTAACGGTAATTTGAGAACTTACATTTATTGGTTTTCCAAAAAACGATTTCATGGCTGAACGAGTGCTGAATTGTTTGAAGATGTGAACATTTTTCATACGCTCTTCGACGTTTGGGAAAACCAAAGTATTAGATAGCGTACACAAGAAACTTCGCCTATCTTTTGATATTATCGACTTCTTTGCAAATGCAATATGCAGCCAAAGCCATAACATCCAACATGTTGCAGAAAAAAGCAAAAGTCCATCGTTTTGTTGATCGCTTTGATGTGAAATGTGTAACCATCTGATCCATACAGTCCACACCGGCTTTATTCTTATTGTAATACAAAATCGCTTCAGGTTTCCTTGCTTCGCCTTCACAATCTTTCGTATAGTGTACGGTGGAAAGCAAGTTAACACACTTATTCTTTTTTGGAACATAGCTGCAAATCGAAACCAAATTTTCATGAAATCCGAATAAAGATGAAAATACAGGACGAGAAGATTGCTTTTTCAGTTCGTCAGGGAGACATCTTTTATTGGATCGGATGGTACCGACGAATGCGAGACCAAGCTTGGCCAATCTTTTAGCTCCATTCAATGTTGTAAAAAAATTGTCAGCCACAATTGTACGTCCGCTGTTACGGTTTCGCGAGTTGAAGCAAAACATTTTCGCCTTGATTTATTTCACGTTGAACTCCTTCTTCTCGGCCGGTATACAATTTTCCTTGCAATGGATATTTTGTCTTAGAATCGCACGCCCACCAAATATTTATACCATATTTTGCTGGTTTCGACGGTATATATTGCGTGAATTTAGTTTTGCCACGGTATGGAAACAGTTGCTCGTCAATTGTAATATTGTCATGCGGGCTATAATTTTTGGCGAGATTTTTATTTAGAAAATTCCATACGTCACGAATCGGTGCTGCTTTGTCATTGAGCAAACGATGTGGGCGTGTTCTGCCGTCATCAAAACGTATATATCGTGTCAACGTAACGAAGTGATGGTATGTCGTAACAAATATGGGTAGATTATCTGAACGCCATAAAACCTCCGTTTTTTGCGTGTTATTGTGGGATACACCTGCTGCCAAACGAATTCCAACTAATGCATCCAATTCACTTTCGGTCATATTCTTCCAAACTTTTTGTTATTTATCAGGATTAGCCTCATTCCATTTTTGAACTGACTCTTTTCCATATCGATTTGTTTCTGTAACGATTATGAATACTATGTCTGGTGTGAAAAATCGTTTGAACACCACAATGGGAATAGAAATTTGTTCCTTCGGTCCAGCTCGAAAACGCATTAGATTGTGTTGACGCACACGAACAGCAGCAGTTGGTTCATTTTTCATCCATTTTGTACCGTCTTTTCCATAGAAACAATCTTCATCAGCACTTCCCCTTTCAGTTTCAGCATTAGTTTCTTCTTCTGATTCATCATCGTCACTGTAAAATATTTCATTTGGTTCGATAACAAAATCCTTTTCAATATCTGACACATCGTCATCATTTGGCACATGTTCCATATCGCCGCCATCGTCGCCATTGTCTCCAAATGGTTGAATTTCTTCGCTTTCCCCGTCCTCATCAGCGGCTCTTTCACGGTCTAAAGCATTGGCTAAAGCAGCTGCTACTCGTTCGTAGAAACCAGCATCAACAGTACGTCTGCGTGGTCGCATATTATAAAGTAATTCCACTTCATCCTCCATTTCGATATCGGTTTGAAGTTGCCTTCTTAAAAATTACCAAGAGACTGATCCCCGATCGTTTTCAACTATTCTATAAATATGCTAGAAAAATGCAAGGATATTGGGTTACAAAAGTTTTATTATTGAAAATTCCCAATATCCTGATTTAGTTTTGTGACAGGAAGCGACCAAAGGGTCTATTGGATATTAGTGATCCTACTTCCTCGTTTTCTGTTCGGAAATATTCCTATGGTCCAACGGTCCAACATTTGCTACCAGGGATTTGGGAAACCCAAATAAAACTAAATAAAACCTAATCGCAGCGTATGATAATAAACTTAGACTGGATTCTTTTATTGGTCTGGTGCTGGGCAATATAATGTAACTCGCGCGACTATGTTTACAATTCTTGCATTCGTAGCAGTATTGATAAATATTGCGCAGTTTTGTCACCAAAATAAAAATCCGGGGAATCACCTAAAACAGAGGCACTGTAAAAACACATACATAGTCCGATACAGAAATAGTGAAAAAGACACATGTAACCAAGAAAAAGGCAATACATGGATCACTTTCAAAGAGAAAATACAAGCGAAAGTATAAAATGCGAAGTAGAAATCTCGAATTACATAATTTTTCATATGAAATACATGTGGGTTTAGCCAGGCCTCGTGTGTTACACATGTGACGTATACATGAACACATCCCTTCAAAAGTCCTTGTATAGATTTGTTCGTCCTAATTTTTGTGCAGATTGATAGCTGATGAAATTTTAGGAAGCTACATGAAATTCCAAGTCGCTAGCTCAATTATAAATATGTTTTAATTACAACAAAAATCAAAAAAAGTCCAGCCAGACCGATGCGTCAGTCCGAGAGTTAAGGTCGTTCTAGGCCTCCTAACATTCTAGAATTTAATGGATCCCTCCAAAAACAGTGGATGGACTGATTGATGCGGAAGGCCTATACCTTGCACATTAAATCACATTAAGAGAGCAGAGTTAATTTCTACACTATTCAAATTGTTTTGATTTTTTTTCTATTGATTTCTTTAATGTAAAATGGTTGCCCTTTGCTCATTGAATGACTGATATTATTGGATTTATTTGCAGAATAGCAAAGCACAAAAAACACAACCTTTCTGTTCCAGCGGTAACAAAGAAGAGAGAGTTTAAATGACATATGTAATTGTGTATGTGTTTATATAAATGTTCGTATACACTTTCAACACTTCCCCGGAAGGAACATTCTATTCTCTTAAGACATTTGCTAAAATAGAGATTTGTGAGCATAAACTTAAATAACAATTGTTCATGATGATGACTTCATCATTTCTAAACAAGTAGTTCAGTAATAACTTACTTTATTACAAATCGAATTTTGAAATGATTTTAACTAGCCGAAATTTACTGGCAAAATATTCTAATTTTACTTTAGGAAGGCCCTTTGTCAAGGCATCAGCAATCATTTCCGTTGTATGTATGTGACGTAATTCGATTTCTTTTTCATAAATCCTTTGGTGTAGGAATTTGAGTTTCACATCGACATGTTTTGTTGCGTCAGAGTACGAGTTGTTGTTTGCTTTGAACATTGCGCTTTTGTTGTCACAATGCAGTATTGTGGATTTAGATGACAATGGGAAGAATTCGTGTTGCAGCTGTCCCAACCAGATTAACTTTTTGGCAGCAGCGACTATGGCCACAAACTCAGACTCTGTGCTTGACAAGGTGATACGTTTTTGCAATTTCGAGCTCCAGTTAATACCTGCCTTTGAAACAGAAAAATATATCCAGTTGTAGTTTGTTTAGTGTCTAAATTACCTGCATAGTCGGCGTCACAGTAGCCTTCGTACGCTACTTCATGATGAGCCGCCCAGTGTTGTTTGCCAGGATTAGTTCCAAATGGTGTCAAAAGGTTGACGGCATACTACATATCAGGTCGAGTAATTTGTGATACAAAAAAAAAAAACTGCCAATCGCTCGCATGTGGGGTTTCTTCGTCATTTTTTCGATTTCTGTTTTAAAGGTTGGACACATGCTTTTTGAGAACTGATCGATTGCAATACTGTTATTCCTTTTATTCCGTGTTATGCGAATACCCAATACTGATTTAGCTTTCCCCATGTCTTTCATTTCGAAGTTCTCGCATAATACTAAAATCAAAAATGTTGCTAAAAATCAATAAATCGTCTACGTAAATTGCGATGTATAGTATTTTTCTGGTTTCAATATTGTGATAAACACACTGGTCTACCTGGCTACGTTTCAGGCCAAAACTCAGCAGTTTCGTTCAACCGCACATTCCACACACGACTTGATGGCTTAAGCCCATACAATGTTTTTTTTAGCTTACACACACGCTTGGTTTCATCTTCAAAACTTTTTCGTTGACGCATGTAAATTTCTTCAAGCAATTCACCATTCAAAAATGTTGTAAAAGCGATTAAATAAGGAATTGAAGTATAACGCACAACAGGTGCATATGTTTCTTTATAACCCATACCTCCAATTTGCGTGAAACCCTTAAAACCACTCTGGCCTTGTGTTTTACGACGTCTACATTGAAATCACGTTTAACTTTGTAAACCCATTTGCAACTATGGGTTTTTTTGTCTTTAGGAAGCTCGACCAATTCCCAAGTTTGATTCGATTTTAATGATGATAGCTCAGTTTTCATTGCTTCTCTCCATAACGGTGAATCGAATCGTGAGGTTGCTTCATCATACGTTAATGGGTCACTTGTTTCGATCACATTGAAATTGTATTGCGGTGGCAAATAAGTTGGCTTTGGTCTCGATTCAGTGCGAATCGAATGTCGTACCGCATCCAAGAATGTACTTTCATCAGGTGCAAACGTATAATCATCGTCGTACACGTCAGTCGTGCCGAGTCAACCGAATCACTCTCACTGTTATTTTTCTCCGGTGTGTATGCAGTTTTTTCATTTTTAATTCTATTTTTGGTCAAAAAGTCGTTGAATTTTTGGTTCCAATATTCATTGCCATTGTCAGTACGAAGCATTTTTATTTTGCGCGAACACTGATTCCCTACTGACGTTTTAAACTTCACAAATTCGTCGAAGATATCGGCCTTTGCTTTCACAGGAATTAAAAAAACTTTTCTACTGAAATCGTCTATGAAGGTAACACAATAACGCGCACCAAAATAAGAATTCGTTTCAAATGGGCCACACACGTCTGAACGTATTAAGTCCAAAATATTTTCTGCACGCTTTCCAATCGAATTAAACGGCGCACACGTTTGTTTACTTTTCGCGCACACAATACATTTTTCACCCTTTTTTCTATGATAATTTCATGCCAACCGAAGCCTTTTCTACTTTTGTTAAATTTTCGTCGCAAATATGGCCCAATCTTCGATACCATAACTTTTGACCAGCCCTTGCTAACATAACAACTTCTTTTTTAGTTGTTTTGGTGTTTGATTGGCAGTTTAATTCGTAAAGTCCATTTACAAGTGACGCGGTACCGATGAGTTCACGATTCTTGTTAAACATTTCACAAGTATGGCGTATTTATTGCCATTAGTTGCCATTCGACTCACAGAAAGTAAGTTTGTACAAAAGCCCGTAACAAATGTCACATTGCTTTTGTTTTAATTTTATATCATGCTCACATCCCCCTAAATTTACACTTTTAAGTTTGAACTCTCAGCAACAGTCATTTCTTTGTCCGAAATACGCCGTTCATTTTCTAAAAATGAATCGTCTTTTGTCATGGGAGATGTGGCACCGGAATCAGTGTTCCACTTGGGATTCATTAATTTTTTTTTTGTTCACTACTAGCGATGCAAATAACACATTTTATTCTTTCTTTATGTTATTTTTATTCTTATTGAAATTTTGAATAGCCTTTTTTTGTAAGCAGGTTCTTGCAAAATGTCCGATTTGTTCACATATATGGCAAGGAAACCTTTTTTTTTTTAAAACATTGCAGTTTCACTTGATTTCAGATCGAGACGCGATTCTCGAAGCAAAGTTGTTTTGACATATTCAGTTGTGAAGCACTTTTACGTATTTTCGATTGTCATAACGAAAGTGTCAAATTCATTTGGCAAGCCTCCCAACATTATGGATGCAATAACTTCATCATCTAATTTCAAACCTGCGTTCTTCACATAATAGAGAGAACATTCCTGTAACGTAATGATCCATTGAATCGAATTCACGTGTCAATTGTTTTAGTAATGCCACTTTAAAGCATCCCATGCTTCTTTTGCAGTGTCTAAGCCGCCGATGTATGAAAAAATAGATGGATCATTCAACAGTGCTATTTCGGATAGAGCCTTTAAATCGTTTTCTTTGACTGGTGCTGAAGCATCTGATGCTAATGCGGTTTGCGTATAGTTCCAAAGACCCTTTATGACAAGATAACTCTTCATATGTCTTTTCCATACAATATAATTTTCGCGACCGTGTAATTTTTCAAATGATATTATATATTCTTAAACGATTTTATTCACACGACTGAGTTTTTGTTTTATTTTTCTTTGACTGTTCATTCGATTTACATACTTCACACGATGTAAGTAACAACGACTGGATTCACACGTTGAAATGTTTAAAGTCAATAATGAAAAAATATCAACTATATTCTCTTACCTCTTCAAAAATTTCAGTTGCTACCGCTATAAATTAATTTATTTTCAAATATTATCTATATTTTTTTGATGGATGGTTCGATATTATTGGATTTATTTGCAGAATAGCAAAGCACAAAAAACACAACCTTTCTATTCCAGCGGTAACAAAGAAAAGAGAGTTTATTTGACATATGTAATAGTGTATGCAAATACAATGATTGACATTTGTCGTTTATATAAATGTTCGTTCACACTTTAAACACTTGCTCTAAATGCTCTCTCAATTTGTTCTGAATCCTTAGAGTATGCTTTGAGCATGCTCTAAGAATGCTCGAAGCGAAAATAGAAATACGAATTCGTGGCTTTTCTCAGCTTAAAACAACCACGCATAAAGGCACTAATGCACTCACACAAAAAATGGTCAAAGTACTGAAACTACATACATATGTATTTCCAAGGACAAGCAACTAAATATTTCGAATTACGCCATTCCAGTCAACAAAATATTTTGTCTAATTCAAACATAACTTTTAACACGCATTTCAAACAAACGCAATTTTTTTTACTCAAAAGAACACGGTATATTTTAAGAGCCTTAGTTGAGCCGTATTCCAAAGCCTTTTTATGAAAAGTGCAACACAGCTATCCAATCTCGAAAAATAAAAATATCAGCTCACATCACTGGACTAGGATAAACTTAAACTGGTGTATCGATATGGATATTTTTACAATTTAATTTATTATTCTCAAATGTCGGGGCGTTTGTGTTCTCTCACTTGAAATCAATCTTATCAGTTTATCAGGTGCGAAGGGTGAAATTAACCTCAGCAGATCTATTGGTCGATATTTGTACGAAGATCGGCATCAATTCATACCGATGTCATAATTTAAATCAGTAATCAAATAATAATTATTGGTGCAGAAGATAGAAAGGGGAACGCATGCTTTTTTTCTTCCAAACCACACCGTCTTTAAGAAATCTAGCATAAGCACCAAACAACAAGCACTCTTGGACGACTTTATGATTTCCAGAAGAGAATCATTAAACGACGTGTCTTGTCTTAATCGCTAAATGGTGATAATTCCATATGACCTTTCTCGCAGATATCAGCATGTAAAAGCTCATAAAAACATATGCCCTTATACGTTAAAAAATTAAATACGCAGGCGCCATACTTTGCTTTTGCGCACCCTTCATTAACCTTCTTGTTAGGAATACTTCGTTGGGCTATCAGGAGACTTCTGCGTAAATCGTTTCTGATAATGAAAGGGAAATAAATTTTCCACACAATTTGAGGCCACTAAACACCAAAAAACACTAGGAATTTAATAGGCCTAGAAGAGAATGTTTTCCAAATTAAAACGAATATGCTTAAGGTCCAAATAAAAAAAAAAAAACATTTTCGCTCCCTTTTTTTGATCCGCTTGGATGGATTCCTCAATGCAGACAGAGGAGACATATTCCACCGCTATAGAAAACAGCACAAAGCATGCATACATTTAATAGGTTCTAAAACTAAAGTAGCTCTAGTAAAATCAGTTGCTTTAGTTAAAATTCATCGCCATCCTCTAATGGCTGTTCGTTCCGCTGTGACGTTCGATAATATAGAAAATTTAACGAGGTGTCTCAATAAAGTCAAGTCCGTCGGTGTTAACTAAATTTGTAGCATTTGTTGAAATCTATTAACTGAGTCCAAAGTTTTGGCGACAATGGTTACCAAGTTGAAAAACGCTTGTATTGGATCCCGAGACGCTTTTCGTTGTGTAAATTCAATTAAGTGTAGTACACTATCTCAGCGAATAGTTTCTCCAGCTATTAACAGAAGATTTGTGGCTTAGTGAGAAAATTGTGCAAGTGTTTTCAGTGATTTTTAAGTTTCCAAATACGTCCACTTTGAAATTGAATTTAATGTTCTTCAAATAAAAAAATGATTACGAGCGGTGAGTATTAAGCCTTTAAGCGATACTCCCATTGTCATATTGTATATGTACGTTAAAAAAAGGCAACTTTTTGAATTTCAGGAGCTTAAGTACATTCGATTTTTTTTTTGTTATATTAGTATACATGTCCCATAACATATTGACAGTGTGAAGAGAAATTAGGTAAATGCTTAAAAGGATCGGCAAGTTTACCGTGCTCTGGTTATATTAGTATACATGTCCCATAATATATTGACAGTGTGAAGAGAAATTAGGTAAATGCTTAAAAGGATCGGCAAGTTTACCGTGCTCTGGTGAAGTCACGACGGCGATTTTCACAAGGAACTTTCTACCGGTGTAAAAAATTACATATATCCGTGGTTTACTTATGCCCAGCCGACTGAGGCTATAGTAAAGTCTTTCTAACCATACGGTGTTGAAAGCTTTTTCCAAGTTAACATGTAAAAAATCATATATATCAGTGGTTTACTTATGCCCAGCCGACTGAGCCTGTAGTAAAGTCTTTCTAACCATACGGTGTTTACAGCTTTTTTCAACTTAATCAGGCATTGATTCTTACATTTGGTCCAATGAATATCCGATACAAGCTTCGACGAGGCATGAATAGTGTGAAGTACCGTTCTGAAAGCGAATGGTTATTGGGAATGATCTTATTGTTCTTAACTCATTTAGACAGGGCTCTATGGACCATATTCCCGAAGATTTTGCTGATACTCGGAACGAGATTTATCAGCCGGAGATTTGCCGGATTGGAGGCGACAGCACCTCCGCTGTCTTTCAGTGCACTTTATAATGTATATTTTGGCGTACATCTCTACAGCCACTGGCCGGAGGTGCCTGAGCACCTGTCGTCGACTCCCGCAATTTTTTTTCTTTTCAAATGCCTCGAAGATCATCTTGGAGATTTTCTGTCGGAACGAAAAGGTTATTAGACCCTCACTGGCGATGGCATTGTTTGCCATGAAATCTGCATCTAACCTAGAAAAACCAAGGTTCTCTGATTGTCAATGATCGATATTATTTCGAACGTAGAAGTGATGAAACAGTTCTTCAGTCGTGGTTCGGACGAATGCTATCATGCTCTGATTCACCTTGTACATATTGAGGATCCTCGATCATGAAAAAGTCATCATCAGATGGCGCTCTTTGGATCAATGCTAACTGTTCGTAGCAGCGTTCACTGCCTGACATTCTCGAAAGCTTTAGATCTTGATTGTTTCTTCGAAATATTTTATTTATTTGCGGGAACATAGGATTTTACAGCTCGAATTCTGGTGTTCCAATGCAAACTTACAGATATTCTGCAATTTTCTTTGATCAACTGTTAGAGATTTTTGATCAGTGACTTCAGTAACCTGACTTCTGAGTTTTGTAAGCGGTCTGTACAAGAGTTTGAGTCTTGTCAGGAGTCTACTTTTTTGTCTCTGCAGTAATTGTCGCGTTTCGGGACACATTCGTGGTATCGTTAAGTCGTTGTATTGTTTTGTTGTATTTGTATTGTATTGGTATTGTACTGTCCATCGTCTCCTTAATTATATCGTCCATTACCTGTCAATCCTGTAGTTTGATAGGTTCCTGTTGGACAGCGGGACAGCGGAAAGAAGGCGCTCGAAGTAAGTGCTCTCGGTAGGGTATAAACAAAACGTGCAAAGTAATCGTAGAGCTACGTTTGTACATACTCCTCGAACTAGTCAGGTACTGTGATTACGACACATAGTCTGAAGTGGAAACTGTCCTATACAATGGTCCGCAGACAGTAAATAGACTATTCGTTCGTGTCAGCCGATCTCAATCGAAAGTCTATTAACATGGGATCTAGATAGGAGCCGTTCCTAGGATACCATGGACTATCCGTTGCGAGCACCTTGACTTCATATTCAGTGTTGCCACCAATAACTTATAAGGAAAGTTTATTTCCCCAATTACTATGTTATGAGTTCAAGCGCAAAGATCGAAAAGGTGTCTCAAACTCTGGTTTGAAATTATTGGGTTGAGGTGCTTCAGGTGCATATATACCTACATCAAATGTAAATTCTCTTTCCATTACGGAGAGTAATGCACGCAATGCACACATTTAGCATCTGGAATCTCCGCATTTCTCTGTTATATATGATTTTATGTTTTATATTATTTTTTATAAAGATCGCAACTTCCCCGCCTAGAATAGCATCACCGTGCAGACGAAAGAATAGTTGTTCATAGTTAGAGTTGATTGGATGTGTTTGTAGTGATCTCCCCGTTTAAAACAAATAGTGTGTTTCTTAAATTTAACAAAAAAAATTAAAGCAGTGACTTCATTTGAACCAAAACTGCAGTGTCATTTCATTAAACCACGAAAATAAAACACATTGAGGAAACGCATATTTCTTTCTGTGCATCAACTCTTTGTTTCTGCCCACATACTTGTAATCCAATGCCCCTTTGTTACAATGGACATATGTAGTGAATGTTCTTCCGATCTCCCTCCGCATGCAGATTATGTCACCTGTTTTAGATGTGATGGTAAGTTGCACTTTCAATGCACCAATATTTCTGAAAGATCGAGTAGAACAATACCCTGATGAAAAAGAAAGAGTGGAGATGCTCACCATGTAGAAAAGATATAGACAACTCAAATGCGTCAAAAAATTCAAAATCGCCACCAAAATCGCGGACTCAACCACCACTGAAACGATCATGAAATACTTCTACCCCAGAAGTCAGCAGCAAGCAAGACGAAGGAGGGAACTACAATGCTCTAATTTTGGAAGAGATGAAAGCCATTAGAAGAGAAATGCCCGAAATTAAGTCCAGCTGTGATTTTGTTGCCAGCAAATATGAAGAAATAATTAAAAACATCAATTACTATACTATACCATCAACTATGAACCAACTTCCAACAAACCTTAAAAATGTTCAAAATTTTAAAAAACCTAAAAAAATTATTAAACTGTTCTTTTTGAGTTGAAATCCAAACTTCATGCTTGATGTACTAAATATTTTATTTTTGTTAAGTTAACTTTTTATTAAAACACAACGTTGCAACTACTTGTAGACTAAACACCCAATCAATTCAAAAATCATTTGGAAATTCAACAACCCACAGATAAGCAATAAGCTTCGTGGGTAATATAAATATTGTAAAACTTTTGAAACTTGAAACTTGACAATCGCGTAAAGGTCAGGCCCAACGATCGACTGTTATTCTTCTATAGCGCGAGTTCAGAAATCACAAATGGCCGTGGCGAGGGAGGAGGTGTGAGTCAGTGCGTTATCATGGTGGAAGAGCACTTTTTTCTTCGCCAAGTGCGGCCGTTTTTTCTTAAATTCGGCGTCGAATCGGCCATTAATTTGGCATAGTACAGACCTGTGACCGTTTTGCTCTTCTCTAGGTAGTCGATATGGATCACACCTTGTGAATCCCAGAAAACGGTGGCCATCACCTTTCCGACCGATGGAACAGTCTTCGCCTTCTTCGGAGCACGTTCGCCGAGCGAAGTCCACTGTTTCGACTGTTTCTTGGTCTCTGGTGTGTACCAGTGGATCCATGTTTCGTCGACTGTCACGAAACGACGCAGAAACTCCTTCGGATTGCACTTAAACAGCGTCAAACACTGCTCTGAAGTGGTCTCACGGTTGCGCTTGTTGTCCGGAGTAAGCAAACGCGGCACCCATCGCGCCCACAGCTTTGTCATGCCCGAAATTTCATGCAGGATATGACCCAGGCGATCTTTTAAAATGCCTACTGTCTCAGCTATCTCGCGCACCTTCAATCAGCGGTCTGCCAATACGAGATCGTGGATTTTTGTCACATTATCTTCCGTGGTAGCCGTTTTCGGGGCACCTGGACGTTGCTCATCAAAAACCGACATGCGACCACGTTGAAACTCGTTAAACCAATTTTTGATGGTTGCCATCGAAGGAGAATAGTCACCGTACATAGCATCCAAACGCCCTTTGATTTCGCTGCGCGATTTCCCTTCTAAAGACAAGAATCGAATCACCGACCGATATTGCTCTTTTTCCATTTTTCTAAAATCCGCGGACACTCCCGCTTCCACACGCGGTCAAAACAAAACTTCGAGCCCGATCCGGCTGAAATTTCGACAGTAGCCGTCTATTAGAATGTACTACATGATAGTAAGTTGCTCTTGCGATACTGGCGCCATCTGGCGGTGAGGCTAAGTACTTATCGGACCACCCTCGTATACATTGATTCAACTGAAAATCACAAATAAAAAAATGTACATAAATACAAAAATTGGATAACGCCAGAAATACTTAAGCTATGCAAAAAAAGAGATAAAATGTATAGAAGATAGAAGAATAATCTACGAAATGAGAGCTAAAAATCCGAATACGAAAAATTAAGAAACTATATTAACAAAAAATATACAAATAAAATAATCTAGCTTTTACAAAAATCAATTAGTTGATGCAAAAAATTATCCGAAAAAACCTGGGGTATAATAAGCGAACTATTTTGTAGAAATAAAGCACCAATTGATGAAATAATGGAACACAATCTTTGTACTCAATCGAACGTGGCCATCATCATCACCGAAAAACTTGCTGAATTCTTTTTCACACAAGCGTCTAAGATTACACACGTTTGCAATGAAAAAATATCCAGTCAACCGATTCAACATCTTACTCATTCAATACATGTAGAAGAAGGTGATGAAGCCGAAATCCAAAATATACTATGTAATTTGAATACTAATAAAAGTCCAGGAGCTGAACAAATAAGAGCGTGTGCCATAAAAGTTAATGCTAATTTTCTAACACCACTAATATAACAAATTGTCAACAGAAGTTTGACACAAGGGTACGTTCCAATAATTTTAAAGACCCATCCATAAAGGAGGAAAAAAGAGCGAAAATCAAAACAATAGGCCTATTTCAATCCTGCCCGTTGTTGAAAAATGCTTAGAAGAAATTGTTATAAGACCACTCAACAAATTTATCAAGAAACACCTCTTGCTACAATTCAATCAATATGGTTTTCAAAAAGGGAAAAGTACAGGAAAACTTCTTGGAGGATTCTGTAAGGCTGTTAACATGAGTCTCAATAAAAATCATCACGTGCTGATAATGATTGTGGACTTCAGCAAGGGATTCGACATGCTGAGTAACGAAAAACTACTTGATGTCCTTTACAAAATCGGTATAAGAAGGACACTTTGGAAATGGATGGAGAACTACCTCATAGGAAGAACTTTTAGAGTCAGAGTTGGAAGTTCATGGAGCCAAGAAAAAAGCTGCGCTCGCGGTGTACCATAGGGGTCGAAAGTTGGTCCGTTCCTGTTCATACTCCTATTAGGCACAGGTGTCTTGAAACTGCAATTTCTACGATGCGATGAAGTCTCTCGATGGTGTCACGATTTTGGATTGGTTATCAATGCTACCAAAACGAAGCTAATGCATATTCGTGCACCCGACAAACAGAAGGAGCCAATAAGTATTTTCTTCCAAAACCCAAGATGTCCTACTTCGCAAAAATTGATGGCACTGAGTTAGTGAAATCAATAAAATATCTCGCAGTCACAATAGATGAGCACTTCCTGTGGCACTAACATACGAGTGTTAACTATGTAAGGCTTAGCATGAGAAGTGCTATGTTTGCTCTTTTTTACCTTGAAAGATATTCAACAAAATATGTTCAAAAACAAGTATATTATTCGCTAGTTGAATCTCGGTTAAGATATGGAGTACTGGCATGGGGAAATGCATCAAAAATGCATACAGATAAACTTGTTAATCTGCAGCATAGAATTACAAAAATAATTGATGAAAACCATCTACACTTCAAGTTTCTGAGTGTGGACAATATATTTAAGATGACAGCAGTTACGTGGTGTAAGATTCCAGCAAAATATTTCACACAGCGTCAACACCAGAAGACAAGCGCAAGGTCTAGTTAAAATTCCGGTGATATACAATAAGTAGGGAATACGATAACTGAGCTATACTATACCATCAATTATGAACCAACTTCCAACAAACCTTAATAATATTCAAAACTTTAAAAAACGTAAAAAAATTATTAAACTGTTCTTTTTGAGTTGAATTCCAAACTTCATGCTTGATGTACTAAATATTTTATTTTTGTTAAGTTAACTTTTTATTAAAATAACACATCCGTGGGTAATATAAATATTGTAAAACTTTTGAAATGAATAAAATTTTTGAAAATTGAAACTTGACAATCGCGTAAAGTTCAGGCCCAACAATCGACTGTTATTCTTCTTCAGCGCGGGTTCAGAAATCATAATCTATATTATTCAGAACTCCTTTTTGTAGGGCCTCCCGGAACACTAGCAAAAATTGACGCAGGTTTTCGATTTTGGGATCGGATCGGCGCGGCGTCCACAGGCGAAACAAAGTGTAGTCAGATGTCTTAGGAAGTGTCTATATTTTGACACACGTGTAGATACTACTCTGGCGAGAGCACGGGGCGCTTTCGCTCTGACAACATGTGTGTTACATAGTAGCCAACATGATTCCAGGGTGAAGGTAGTCTGTTACATGGCTGTGATCAGGTCCATTGTTACCTACGAATGTCTTGTCTGGTTTAATATGAGAGCCAGGATTCAATTAATCTGAGCACATGAAATTTTACCCGAACGAGGCCCTAATAGGGCAAGGATCGTACGGGTAGATAACTTTCTGATTAAGCTGATTCGAAGTCACGTTGCGAGAGTAATGACTTCGGTCAATAACCTGATTTCTGGGGCTTTCTAGCATTGATTGATAATGATTTATATCACGCGCCTTAACGGCTTTATCCCGCTAGAAGCTAATCCAGGATAGATTGGCGTTGTCGCTAGTCTTCCACGTGGATCGCAATCCCGTGGATTTTAAGCATTTTTGTCTAGCGTAAGATAGTTATAAGAATTTATGAAATTAAAATTAATTTGAAACTAAAACCAACTAAAAAACCGATGCACGAAATTCTTCTGCATGGATCAGAAATTATTGGAAATGCTCTCCTACCAATTGGGCAACTATCCGAAGAAGTGCAACGGAGTGCAACATGTATGTTCTTAACAGGTTTAAAAAACATTACTAGCAGTCGGAAGTAATAAATAATTCTGTTAAACATACTATCTTAGATTACTTTTAAACTTGGATCCACATAACAAGTTTAAGACTCCAGGCTGTTAAAAATACTAAAAAATGTACAAAGAAGCTCTGGAAATGCTGATTTCCGAAAATTTCCTTTACAAAATCTAATTAAAGTGAAGATGAGGAAACAGATATGGAATGTATCGATGAAGAAGAATCCTGTGAATCCACTGATTAACTTAATAAAATAATAAATAATAATATATCAGAGATACTTTATTTATCCGTTAATTAGGCTTAAATAAACTGAAAAGGCTTTTAAAGTTGTTTCAGGCAAGTTTCATTTTATTAGGACAAAAAATATTTTTGAGTGATTTCTGGAGACAAATACCACTATGTGGCTCGCACAGGGTCATCACTGGTGACGAAACATGGATATAAAATATATTTTTTTTTTGTATTGTACTTTATTTATCAACATATGTTTTGTTGCCTTCAAATTAATCCTTCCCAGATAATATACACTTTGTTTTGTTTTTTGGAAAATTTGGAAATTTCGGGGAAATTTTACATATTTATGAAGATATTTTTGTGGGGTGTAATGCAAAGTGCAATAAGAAAATTAAAGTTAAACAAGTACATTCTTAACACATTGACAAAAAAAATTGATATTATAAAAAAAAAAGTTAAGTTAATATTGAGAAGAACTTTGACCGTAGAACTATTCATACCGTAGAGAAATGTTTTTAATTATTTTAAAAATAAAGTAGTCTGAAAGGGTTTTCTTATATGCAATGGTAATTTAAGAAAAGCATTGGTGCTGCCATAGATTAACCTTAATTTTTTAGAGAATGGTATGTTGGATATTGGGGCATTTCACGTCAAGCGGACAAGGAAAAAAAGTGAGGTTCTCAAATTTGTTCATATTAGGTCCAGTTGTACTTCTAGTAGATATGAATACGAACACATAATATTTTTTTTATATGATGTGTATTTGTCAAGTTATGGGCTTCTAAAGAATCGTCTATATCAAAATTCGTATATTTTGGAAGAATTTTTTTCGTATTGAAAAAAATTACAATAAATTTTTAAATTACCCGATTTGCATCAAAAGTTTTCTGCTCTTTTTAAAAAAGAAATCAATTTCGAAAAAAAAATTTTAATGTTCAAAACCGGAAGTAAACATTTCGAAACAACATTTTGGAAACTTCGACCAATTTTATTTTTATTTTGCTTATTTCAAAATATAGCTTAGAGTATATATATATAATACACCAGAAATTTTGAAATGGGATCTGCATTAGTTAAGGAGGTAGGTAAATTAATGTATGTATATGTAGCAGTAAGTATGATGTTAGGCGTTTGTTTATGTCGGTTAATATGCGAATTCAAATACGACAGTATTAACATTTATCATCATTAACATTTATTATCATTTGTGTTGAAGCTCTATCAATAGTATAGGGTATAATAGGGTAGTTACTTTTAAATAAAAAAAAATTAATACATTGACAAAATTCATTTAAATATTGTATATAGAAATATTAGTAGGAAGAAATAAAAAATAATTTTACCCGTAGTTTGTCAAAAAGTTTATTTCTTCAAAAAATAAAGGATTAATTATTTAGTTACTAAATGTTTAATTATTTTAACTTAATTACAAGTTCATTATCTTCATAATTACCATTATATTGTAGTCCGATTTTCACTCTCTTATCTGCCCTATTTTTAGAATTAATTACTTATGTATCATTTTGAATTTCCGTTATTATTTTATTGTTGCTCTGACCTCTTAGTGACTGGTGCTTGACAGAGACAATTTATAATGGCTCCGTACGGTGATCGATGTTTTAATCCATTTCATTTGGTGAATCATCGAAAGTTTAAAAGTATAAGAATAATTTCTACATGTTTAGTGCAAAAGTGGGGATTTCCAGCAAACGTTTACGTGTGTGCATCTTGCAAGAAACGCCTTTTTAACGTAAGACCGCCAGTAGCTTACGAAAATAAAGAAGTGCCCTGCAGTCCAACATCGAGTGAACTTTCACAAAACATCCAAGACGAACCATTCATTCCCGAAAACAAATTCAAACATAATTCAACTCAAACTGACACAGTAATAGATAACCAAGACATTTTGAAGCAGCTAAAGGAGAAATTTAATGATCCATCTACTTCTGCTTCTATGAAAACTATGATCCTGACCATAGCACCTAAGTCCTGGATTGAAAATAGTCTTGCAGAAGAGTTTGAAACATCCAGGCGACAAGCGAAAAAAGCAAAGCAGCTTGTAGATCAGTTTGGTATTTTGTCATCTCCGAACCCACGTGGTGGTCGTAAACTACTACCCGAGACCGAAAACTTGGTTAAAAAATTTTATCTTCGAGAAGACATTAGCCGAATAATGCCTGGTAAAAAAGATTTTATATCTGTTAAACAGGATGACGGAAAAAGAAGTCACATACAAAAACAACTTCTGATGTGATATATTGATCAACTTCTTCAGAAGTTCAGGGAAGAATATCCAGACGTACAAGTAGGTTTAACAAAGTTTTTTACTCTAAGACCCAAACAAGGTATCCTCGCTGGCGACCCTGGAACACATATTGTATGTGTTTGTACTTACCACCAAAATGTAAAGCTAATGTTGAATAGTGGAGACATAGCTAATAAGCTGGAACTGCTATGGAACTTTCATCTCATAAGGATTGCCTTCGCAAGATGATGTGTCCCAATCCAACAGAGACGTGTCATTTAATGACTGCATTGAATGTTGTAAGTCTTGTCCTGGCTTAATTGCAATTCGTGATAATTTGAAAATCATATTCGATAACAATCAAGTGACAGAAGTGCAGTTTAGAAAGTGGCTTGGCACAGACCGATTCACATTATCTACTCTTGTACTATCTTCTGATGATTTTGTAGATAGCTTGTGTGATGCCTTGGATACTCTGAAACCTCATGCTTATATTGCAGAGACACAGGCGCTTTATTTTAAAAATCTTAAGGAGACTATCAATGAAGGAGAAATACTCGTACAATGTGATTTTGCAGAAAATTATAGTTTCGTTGTCCAATTTTTTCATTGGAATAACGACCAAGCAACACTTCTGACTTCGGTGTTTTATTATAGAGACGGAATTGAAATAAAACATGGCAGCATTGTTATGATTTCAGATGACTTAAAACACGATACAGCCACTTTTTACGCTTACCAAAAAATACTACACAAACACCTTTTTGAAAAAGCAATAGTTGTGTCTAAAATTATATATATAACCGATGGTGCCTCTCAACATTTTAAAAATAGATTCAATTTTGTGAATTTATTTTATTATAAACATGATTTTAATACGAATGCAGAGTTACATTTTCACGCAACGTCTCATGGAAAGGGGCCATGTGATGGTCTTGGGGGAAACCTCAAACGTTTAGCGACGCGTGCAAGTCTACAATTACCTGCAAGTAGATCAATCGTTTCACCAATGCAGTTATATAAATGGGCTCTCAGGAACTAAAAAAGTGCATGCCTTCATTCCGACAACGGAAGGTTTTCTTGTAAAAAGAACCAGTTGCGTAGATGCTCATGGTATAATTGTAAAAATTATAAAGTAAAATCGTTCTGAATGTATTATTACGTTATTTCATTTCATTATCATTTAATTTCACAGCAGTTTTAAGTAGTAGTAGTAGTCGTTTTTAGTAGTTCCGGAGATAGGTTAGGATAGGGGTACCCTAACTTAGAAACTAACAAACAAACATTATTTCTTTATAATATTAACACTAAAATACTAATTACACTAATACTATATGCTAATTTCTACTAATACTATTATACATACTAAATACTATACAAACCACAATAATACTAACTCTATTCGCACCAACCGGCTGACATACACAAACGCCTAACATCATACTTACTGCTACATGTTCATACATTAATTTACCTACCTCCTTAACTAATGCAGATCCCATTTCAAAACTTCTGGCGTATTATATACTCTATATATACTCTAAGCTATATTTTGAAATAAGAAAAATAAAAATAAAATTGGTCGAAGTTTCCAAAATGTTGTTTCGAAATGTTTACTTTCGGTTTTGAAAATTAAATTTATTTTTTTTTTTCGAAATTGATTTCTTTTTTAAAAAGAGCAGGAAACTTTTGATGCAAATCGGGTAATTTGAAAATTTATTGTAATTTTTTTCAATACGAAAAAATTCTTCCAAAATATACGAATTTTGATATAGACGATTCTTCAGAAGCCCATAACAAATTGACAAATACACATCATATAAAAAAAATATTATGTGTTCGTATTCATATCTACTAGAAGTACACCTGGACCTAATATGAACAAATTTCAGAACCTCACTTTTTTTTCCCTATTGTCAATTTATTTATTCTTAGTACAGTATGTATTTGGAGATCTTAATATTTAGTATAAGTCATAGTCATATTTAATTATAAGTCATATTTTTGTCTATCAGTACGCCCAAATATTTAAAACTCTTAACTCCTTCTATTTTAAAACAATTTGGGCTACACAAAGTTGATTTGACCACACTTATGAACAGATAATGATAACCTGGAACATGAACTAGAGTGAAAAATGGCATCACAGCCAACTGGACAAGTACTTTCTAGACTACAAATCATTAGTCCGGTTTTATTGCTAATGAGCAGCTCATGCTTAGCAAACCAGTAAGTAAATTTCTATTTAATTGGATTGTCGACATTAGAACAATTTTATTACTATATGTTAGGACCATATCGTCAGCAAAGGCTGAAATGCTACTACTGAGATTATGATAAAACAGTCAGTTAACATATATTGAAAATACAAAGACCTAATACTGAACCCAGTGGTGCACCTATTTTTATTTTCAGCCGGCCACTACAGATACCGTTTATTTTAACAGATTGAATTCTTTCTGACAAATATGAAGAGAATCATATGTGAATTACACCTCTTAAGCCTGCCCTGTATAACTTATCAAGTAATACTTTGAGTTGCTGTTATCAAAACTGGTAAAAATTTCACTACATAGCTTCAGAATAGCATCTTTGGTGGAGTTTCCTTCACGAAAACCATATTGTTAGGTTCTTAAAAACATATTTTTATTTAGTAATGATGTAGCTCGCGTTTAATAAGTTTTTCAAACAGGTTTTTTTACCAATGATGGGAAAATACCACAGTGAACACTCAAGTTAAGCACATGACTTAATACGTCAATTTCATGAAAAGAAATACGCTTCAAGAGGACATGATACTCGTACATTTATATATCTCAAATGGTACAAATGGTACAAAAACAAAATTAGTACTAACAGAAATATCATTCACTAAGTCATTATACATATTACAATTGCAAGTAAAGAGGTTAAATATATGTTAAAT
Source organism: Merodon equestris (assembly GCA_958301585.1). Taxonomy (NCBI): domain Eukaryota; kingdom Metazoa; phylum Arthropoda; class Insecta; order Diptera; family Syrphidae; genus Merodon; species Merodon equestris. Next base: position 97,237,696 of record OY284413.1, read on the forward strand.
TGATTTGCAAGCTCCATAGGGTCTGTTATTGTAATACCATTCACTTTGATCCTATTGATATCGTTTTTTACATTTTCTTTGTTAAGAACGCTATTAACTACTTTCCACTTCTGTTTGACATCACCTTTGGAGTTTTGGAGTCGAATAGTATATATCTCGGCATTCTTTAACTTCTTTTTATATGTCTTCGCTAAGTTTTAGATAAACATTATTTAATGCTGTATCGCAAGGGTGGTGTGTTTTACTAAGTTACTTTTTATTTATGCAAGGCCTAAGACATTTTAATTTTTACTTTTTATTTTACTTTGAATACTCTATTACTTTTTTTTATTTGCCCTTGCGGCAGTCGTTCTTCATAACTTGGATCGAATAAAAGACTTACATCCAATCTCGTGCATTTTTTTACTCACCGCTATTACCTTTGTTTTCGGGCAGCTATTATTTCTTTACATTTTGGTGTCGAAACCCGGATGGCGGACAATAAAGAAGTTCACATTTTAAAAGTTCGCAAAAAAAAAAAATGGAATCATCGGCGCGTGCGGCATTTCGGGGGTAGATCACAAAAACGTTAAAAGTGCCACGGAATTTCTGGACTTAGAAGAATCAAAAATTAATAACCTGGATGAGAACCAGATGGATGATTTAGAAGAACAACTCACATCTTACGTTCAGCGACTATAAGCAGCTTATGACAGTTTAAACACAATTAACCAGGAGATCATGAACAAGGGACTTCTCAAAACGGATGATGTTTTCAAGGAAATTGAAAAGCTGACTGAGTATCAGGATATTGCTAATCGTGTATGATGGTCGACTCTCTGCTCGATGCTCCCAATGCCTCTAGAGTTGCTGTTCTCTCTGTCGCCTCGTGTTTAGCGACTGTCTGTCTCAAAGCGCAGGCGGATCTAGATGTGATCGAGGACTGGTGCACGAGTAATGGGCTGTCGGTTAATCCTCTTAAGATTGATGTCGTTCTCTTCACGAGAAGGAGGAAAAATGCTTGCATTACTCAGGATACCAGAATATTTTACATCCCACATTGCCCCCTTTATAAAGAAGACAGCGCCAATACAAAAATGAGGATTGTCTTCGATTGGGTTGGTATCTACAGGAATCCTTGATGATCACCCTTAGCAAAATTTTCATGTGGATGGATTCAAAAACTAACTTGGAGTTGCATTCGTGGAGAGGTCTACCGTTGGAAACCATATCTGCAAAGTAGGGTTACTGAAAAACGTCGTCCAACAGCAATATTCATTGGAATCGTAATGGCAAACAAAATCCTGCCGATCTTCTTACAAGAGGTATAAGTAGTTAAAACTTAAGAAAATCTAACCTTTGGTCTTGTGGACCCAGTTGATGAAACTATACCGCAGAGGACACGTTCAATGAGAGCCTGGTTGCGAGGAGCAGTGCTGTCAAATAAACAGTCATAGACTAGTTACCAGTTCTTGCAGAATCGTCAAAAGATCCAATATTTCGTTTTGATAAGTACAGTAATTGGCATAGATTGTTGCGCATTACTGCTTATCTTCCGCGTTTTCTGAAAGCATGTCGAAAGGAAAAGTTCCAGACTGAATATCTAGTTGCTTCTAACTGAAATATATTCGCTGAGGTATATCTAATTTGTTACATTATTAATGAGCTTTGTATTTTGCAGAAGCGGGAGGCCATACCGAAAGCTTCGAAAATTGCCCAACTATCTCCATTTTTAGATGATAATGGTCTCATTAGATTGGGGGATAGACTGCAACGGTTGAATGAGCCAATGGATTTTAAGTATCCAATTACTATAACCAAGTTAATCGTAGATAGTTACCATTAAGATACGTTGCACGGAACCAACGAAACATCGAAGAGAGATCGGATGCATTTTCTGTTATAAATCATTTAAGTTAATCATTTGGTCGAAAGACATAGTTTAAGTTGTTCTGTGTACTTTAGAGTGTCCGTATAGGGCCAGTAGGGTATTTTAAGTTTGTTAAGTTATTTAAGCTAGTTTTAAGCATTTTTGTCTAGCGTAAGATAGCTCTATGTAAAAGTTGAACAAAAATGAATTAAAAAAAAAAAAAAAAAAAAAAAAAACATCGAACAGAGCGTTTTTGGATAGTTAAATGACGTTAGCTAGTTAAGTCAGCACGCTACATGTATTGCAGAAAATTATGGGGAAAGTCAGCATCCCAACTGTTTTGCCCGTTCCCGGTGGAAAGAATAACATTGTCCAAGCCATTTGACAAGGTTGGAATTGATTTTGCTGAACCTTTCGATGGTATTAAACAGTGGATGAACAAAGCACACACGTGCGCCGCTGTTCCAGCTACCCATCTAGAGCTGGTAACTAATTTATCGACTGAAAGCTGTTTGATGACTTTGCGCCGTTTTATGGCAAGAAGAGGAATTCCGTCAGTTATATTTTCCGACAATGCAAAGACTTTTCATCGAGCGGCCTTGGAACTGGAAGAAGCTGATCAAATTTTGGAAAATAAAGATACACAAAATTTCCTAACACAAGAGAATTAAGTTCATCGTTGAACGAGCTCCATGGTGAGGCGGATTTTGGGAGCCATAAAAAACACTTTTAAGGTCGCCATTGGAAAATCAAAATTAACATTTAAACAACTAAGAACCGCCGTCATAGAAGCCGAGGATGTGGTCAACACCCGTCCATTAACACATGTCTCTAGTTATCTTTTGGATGTAACCCTGTTAACACCTGCACACTTTTTGTATCGAAATGAACAATTTTCAAATTTGTTTGAAGCGAAGGACTCTATGGAAATTCAACACATTTGGAAACAGAGGATACGGTTCACCAATATGCTGTGGAGAAGGTGGCGAACAGAATATATGCAGCTGCTTCGTTCTTTCCATCATAACAATAGCAAACATTCTGTTAATCTTAATCAGGGTGAAATTGTTTTGGAATTCAAAAAACATTTAGAGGACGAGTTGGATTAATTATATCCTGTGAGATCCGGTATGCAGATGGGATCTGTACAACTCAAAAATCTGTACTACTGTTATACCCCTTGGAACTGCCGTCATCGTGTCCCGCCTTTAACATAATATTGTGAACTAATGAATTTAATACTTTTATTTTATCTTGAATACTGAAAATGAAAAAAAATTAATATGTGGTTTCATTTGCCCTTCTGGCAGTCGTTCTTCGTCGATTGGATTGAATATAAGATTATAAGATCTCGTGCATTTTTTACTCACCATAATCATAAGCGACTGAAGGGTTACTTTCTGCGTATACAGATTCCTAGAACTCAAACTTTAGTTTTTCGTAAATAATAATGTTTTTCATTTTAAATGTTATTGTAGATATTTGTTGGAATTACATGATGGAGTTATTTCTATATTTATACTCGTATTAGTCATATAATGATCAGAAATTTTTAAATCAGTCACCTCAATAGTCAAGTGATGCCCAAATTTAGAATCCATTTTAACAAAAATTTGATCTATGCATGTCTGTGTCTTATTTGTTGTTCTAGTTGGTTCTAAAAGAAGTGGTTTTAAGCCAAAAGAAGACATTAAGGTCAAATAGTTATACGAGTCAGTATTTTTTAAATGTTAATGTTTATGTCACTAAAGATTTTTAGTTTTCACACGATTGGCTTAGTTCTCTTAATTAAATGTCAATACTTCGATTATTTGTATGGATTATTTTTAATATTATTATATTATTTCATTACATATACGACATGTATTTCATTTCGTATTTGTCACATATTTACATATAGTATTTCATTTCATATTTCATTACGTATGAGCACTCACAAGATTTATTTTTACAATTTCGCAATTTGTTACTTTCTCCTTTTTTATATATGTATACTACGACACCACAAGAGCTGTAAAAAATATTGCAGTTAAAATAAGATTCATACCCTGGAATACTGTACGTGGATAGCTCAAAATCGTACACCCAAATCTCTTTTAGGACAAAAAATTTACATTAAATTTATACGTGTTCAAGTGGGCTAAAAACAGATCAAATTTTTTTCTCATATTACGTATGCTTTGGTAGATAAGAAGGGCTGTTGCATCACGATAATACACCTGTTCACTTGTCGTTGCTTTTGCGTAAATCAAATAATGGCCAAAAACAATACCGTAATCATACCCCTGGCAGCATATTGTCTTTCCAAAACTGAAAAGTTTAGTGAAAGGTCAGAGATTTGCCACGATTGAAGAAATAAGGTCAATGGAAACAAATTTCTTATGAAAGGGTGTATATTTTGACGTCATGGGTGTCGCTATAATCTGTTAAAATTTTCTTTGAGTCCTTGATACTCCTGCTTTAATTGGATATGTTGGAATGAATTAAGATACGAGTATTCCAACCATGACTGATAATCTAGTTTCACTTGGGCTTCAAAATATGTCCCAGGTTTGTCATAATGTTGACTTAGTAACTTTCCAACCAACAATAAATTAACATATTAATAGTGTTTTACATGGATTTATTTTTACCTTTTGACCCAATGAAGATATTCGGTGTGTGTTTGATTAATTATCAGTGATAGTACTGTGTTTCTGTGGTGGAAAGAAATTAGACAACCGTCGCTTTCGATAACTTAAGCGAAACTATTTATTTCATATAAAGATAAGTTACTTATGTACATGATTTACCTATAGTATAGATCTATTGTAACTAGAAAACAGTGAAGTAAATCAAAACGGGAGTTCAAACAGCCTGTAAAACTTATGGAATCCCATTTATAGCCTTTGCGGGCTATATATGGTCTGGTAGTTATCATCAGATACATAAGACTTCCGACCGTTTGTCGAAAAGGAATACTTATTCTTTCTTTTGAGCTGCCCAATTCTCCAAGTGAATTGACCAACGGATTCAAAAGGGTTGAGACTGCAGCTGCATCCTTTACATACGATTTTGCAACTGTTCGCTTTTTATATTGTGATTGATTGAAATGAATTGAGCCATTCTTCAACTTTCTTTAAACTTCTTAGCTCCAATCCCAAAAAAATGTCTTTCAAATATTCACATAAATGTTCTATTTCCTCCTTGTCAGTGGAGTCCATCGTATACATATTACCAATATTGTTTTTGTATTGTACTTATTGCTTATAACAGACAAGTATCCGCATCACTCACAGTAAATTGGAAATTCTTTAAAAGCTTCTTAAAAGCACCTTGCTGCTTGCTTTAGGCCGTATAGACTTCTCTGCAATCTGCACACACCGCCAGTACCATCATGAATCGCTTTTGGTTGACGAGGTGTGAGGTGATTCGTGAGGTGTTGAGCTTTCGAACGGTGTAGACGTGTAATAAAGGTTGCTTTATTAAAATTTAATTTCGTGGAAAAAAAAAACTTAATCTAAAATTTAAACAGTTAGACGAAAGAAATTTTTTTTTATTTTCTTTTTTCGTTTTAATTTGCCACTTCTTTTTTTATTTTTTTATTTAAAATCTTTAATATATGACTTAATATGTGAATTTTTTATGCGGTAAGATGAGTAATAAATGCACTAGATGCCAGGATCCGTTACCACTGGACGGCGAATTTGTCAATTGCTTGACATACAACGGAACTATGTATTTGGAATGTATATGTATATGTATATGTATATGTATATGTATATAATCATTATATTGTAACAAATGTGTTACGCTTGGCTGAACACGCCCCACGTAGTTAGCCACGTTCTCAAACATGACAACTGTCACTTGGTTGCTGCGGTTATTCTGGATTGGCAGAGCATTGAGAATTGAACCGAAATAAAGAATTTTATTAAAGAACTCTCTACCTTTTGTTTCAAAGTAATTTCCCGAGGCCACCCCCTCTAGGATAAATACAAAATTTATAACATTGGTGTCAGAAGTGGGATCCTTGAGTTGATATGTCGGAGGAGATTACTCAAAAACTTGAGAAAGTTCTCACGCAATTAACCTCACTAAGTGAAAGTGTGGACCGTCAAAATTCGGAAATCGCCCAATTAAAAAAAGATCAGCAACGGCAAATGGAGGAATGGCGCACCATGGGAAGCAGCACTTTCGTTGATAAGGTGTTCCAGTGCTCAACTCCACAGGGAGACAACGCCATGGAAAAGACAGCAATCGCCCAAGAAAACGCACCCGTGGAGATAACCTCTGCCATTACTTCTCAACAAAGTGCGGTTGCATGTGCTGGTCAGTCGGACTCTTCCAGCAGCTATCACGTTAGAATTGATCCACAGCCTTTTGACAGTCAAATAACTGACTGGCGCGAATACAAAATTCAATTCGACATCGTCGCCGAAGCGAATGGCTGGAATAACAAGCGGAAGGCACAAGTACTTGCATCTTTACTTCGCGGGGAAGCGGTATCGATTCTGGGAAATCTAAGCACGGAGGATCGGGCGGACTACGACAAACTTACATCGGCTTTGCAGCTAAGGTTTATTTCCCAACAAAAACATGTTTCTCATGCGACATTTCGTTCCAGACGCCAAAGGCAACGAGAAGAACTTGGTGCATTTGCCAGCGATATTCAGCGACTTACTCGAATAGTATTCGGCGACTGTCCACCTGAGGCTCAAGAACGTATTTCAGTAATGCAGTTCGTAGATGGAATTTCCGACCGCTCAGTTCAGGCTGCTGTTCGAATGGGAGACCCAAGAACTATGATCGACGCAGTGAATAAAGCTATCGCCGCTGAGGCAGCCCATCTCGCCACGCAAACCAGTTACCTATCTCGATCCGCTGAGGTCGCAATCGATGTGCCCCAGCCGCGTAGCCACGACCGCAATCAACGATCACGAGGAAATCAAAACTTCGCAAATGGCGAGGGTTCAAATCAATTTGAAAATGTGGTCCCGGAATCGGGAAACGCTCAGCCGTCAGTGCCGAGGGGCTAACGCTGACGAAGTCCAAAGGCCCCCAAATATACAATGTCCATTGTGATAGTCAAGCTGGTGGATTTACCATTCCGGTAGTACTTGGTAGTGTTCCATGTCAGATGCTCGTTGATACTGGATCTTCAGTCACGCTGGTGCATCGAGACGTTATACCTTCCAACGCCCAACTTCAGCCAGGAAAGTCCATAATTCAAACTTTATGTGGAAGCACCTTTCATATTTCGCAAGAGTGGCGTACGTTGATTCAAATTGGCAAGTTCAAACGTCGAATAAAAATCATGGTGGTCGATCTTCCCCTTCCCGCCAATAGCCAAGGTATTCTTGGAATGGATATTTTGAAAGCTTCCAAGAGCATCCTAGACTTTTCATGCAACGTTATATCCATAGGAAGTAACAGGATTGCTCTGAGTAATGAATTCAGTACACCCTCAGCTGAGCCATCTCGTGAACCAGCTAAGCAATCGGTTCGAGCTGTGTTTCTTCGAACATCTGACTCAGTCTTGATACCGCCCAGAAAAGAAACGTTTATTTCCACAAATACTTCCAGTGCAGGACCAATAGAAGGCCTTGTTTCTCCTTTTGGGGATGATTTGCCAAAAGGGATTTTAGTTGGAAAGACTTTGACCTGTAACCAGAATGGAGCTGTTTTAGTACGAGTTGTCAACCTCGCCGATCATGCTGTTACCCTTCCTCGTAATACTCCAGTAGCTACGTTCGAAGAAACCGTGGAAACAGAGGAGTTTACTTCAGGAAATTGTGCATTACCGTCTCATGTGGATGATCTGCTCTTCAAGTCTCAAGTTCACCTTCAGCCAACGCAAATTAAATTGGCGCGGTGCTTACTTAATGACTTTTGCGACATTTTCTCCAGTGGTCCTAATGATCTGGGTAGAACCGGCGTAGCGCAGCATAAAATAGATGTAGGTGCAGCGAAGCCTATTAAACAACCGCCACGTAGGTTGCCGCTGGCGAAGCAGGAAGAGGTACGGGAAATAATTGAAAAGATGTTGGCAAGCGATATCATTGAACCATCTACCAGCCCATGGGCATCACCCATTGTAATGGTAAAAAAAAAAGATGGCTCCACGCGCTTCTGTGTGGATTACCGCAAACTGAACAATGTGACTATAAAGGACTCCTTCCCTTTGCCCCGAATTGACGACACCTTAAGCGCCGTAGCTGGCTCCGTTTGGTTTAGTACGGTTGATTGTCAGTCTGGCTACTGGCAGGTAGAAATGTGCCCAGGTGACCGGGAGAAAACAGCGTTTGTGACCAGAGATGGTTTGTGGCAATTCAAGGTTATGAGCTCCGGTTTGACTAATGCACCTGCGACATTTGAAAGATTGATGTCAATTGTGCTGAGAGGATTACCCCTGGATACTTGTCTGGTGTATTTGGACGATATCCTGATTCACGGTAAGAGTTTTGAAGAGATGCTCTCCAACTTACATTCTGTTTTCAGTCGTTTGAGGGAAGCTGGGCTAAAAATAAATCCTACCAAATGCAATTTATTCCAAAAAGAGGTCTGTTTCCTGGGACATGTGGTTAGTGAGGCAGGAGTGTCACCCGATCCTGCTAAAATTGAGGCAGTGCGGACTTGGCCGATACCAAAAAACGTAACAGAAGTCAGAAGCTTTATTGGACTATGTACGTACTACCGCCAGTTCGTACCCCGATTCGCTGAAATAGCCCGGCCCCTACATCGATTAACCGAAAAAAATATTGCATTTGATTGGACTGCTGACTGTGATGCTGCATATAACTTATTGAAGAAATGCCTTACAACACCTCCGATTTTGGGTCATGTTCGTCCTGATGCTGATTTTATGCTGGACACTGACGCTTGCGACCATGGAATAGGAGCTGTATTGTCGCAGATTCATGATGGAAAGGAGAGAGTTATCGCATACTATAGTAGAGCACTCAGCAAACCCGAACGCAATTACTGCACCACCCGCAAAGAATTGTTGGCTATGATTAAGGCAATAGAACATTTCCACGTTTACCTTTGTGGGCGAGAATTCTTGGTTCGTACCGATCATGCTGCTCTTAACTGGTTGCTGTCCTTCAAGAATCCTGAGGGTCAACTTGCCCGTTGGCTAGAACGCATCCAACAATACGACTTTAAAATACAGCATCGCGCCGGCAAAGCCCATCTCAATGCTGACGCTCTTTCGCGCCGACCATGCGCTGATCAAGTGTGTCACCATTGTGAGTCCAAGGAAGCGAATTACAGCGTCGACGAAAAGCATCCCGTAAATATACTTCTCCAAGTTGATGGCGAACTGGCCCCCGACAAGCTTAAGCATGCTCAGGAGAACGACAGCATTTTGAAGCTCGTCATTCAGTGGGTCGAAGCGGGTACGCGCCCTAGTTGGAACAACGTCTCCGGAGGCAACAATCTGTTGAAAGCATACTGGGCCCAGTTTGCCGCTTTATGTTTAGTAAACCAAATGCTTTGCAAAAAGTGGGTGCCCAATATGTCTACGCAGCCAGAACGAATGTTGCCCATCGTCCCAAAATCATTGACTAGCGAGGCAATCAAAATGTTTCATGACACTCCGTTTGGTGGTCACTTTGGTTCCAATAAAACGTTCGAGAAAATCAGATCCCGATTTTACTGGGTCGGAGCCAGAAAAGATGTTGAGCAGTACTGTGCCGAATGCGATATCTGTGCATCAAAAAGAGGTCCGAAAACGAGAACTAAGGGTGAACTTCAAGTCTATCTGTCTGGTGAGCCCTTCCAACGAGTAGCAGTTGACATCCTTGGTCCGCTACCATCTACTAAACGGGGAAATAAATATGTGATGGTCTTTATGGATTATTTCACCAAGTGGGTCGAGTTATTACCACTCGTGGACCAGACAGCGGATACTGTTGCTCAGGCGCTAGTGAAGGAAGTCTTTTGTAGATTCGGAACGCCGCTGGAGCTGCATTCGGATCAAGGCCGTAATTTCGAAGCGGAAACATTTCAAAACGTGATGGGGCTTATGGGTATTCACAAAACAAGAACTACTCCGTTACATCCGCAATCTGACGGTCTTGTTGAACGAATGAATAAAACTGTGTTGCACTATCTTTCTAAGTTCGTTAGCGACAAACAAGATGACTGGGACGACTTTTTGCCTTTGTTTGCCATGGCATATCGAGCGTCGCAGCAGGAATCAATTAAGCAGTCACCTTTTACTATGCTTTTTGGCAGAGAAATGCGATTGCCTTCAGATTTGCTTTTCGGAGCGCCGCCTGGCGAGGTTTCTTTATGCGGTTATGCGAAGCAGCTACAGGAACAGTTACAGGAGGTGCACGAACGAGCCAGGCACGAAATGCATCGAGCAGCCAAACGGATGAAAACCAGATACGACATTACTTCCAACGTTCCCCGCTTTAGGCCAGGAGATTTTGTCTGGTTTCATAACCCCAGAAGGAAGGTCCGTGTATCTCCGAAGCTTCAGTCTGATTGGGAGGGCCCTTATCGCGTTCTGGATGTAATCACCGATGTGACTTTCAAAATTCAAAGGAAGCCGAGGACCAAGCCAAGGATTGTGCACATTGATCGCCTTGCCGAGTACCGAGGAAATAATTTTCAAGCATGGGGACCCGTAACCAAGGTGCCTGATAGAAGTGCTTTAGTCCAAGGAGGGGAGAGTGTAACAAATGTGTTACGCTTGGCTGAACACGCCCCACGTAGTTAGCCACGTTCTCAAACATGACAACTGTCACTTGGTTGCTGCGGTTATTCTGGATTGGCAGAGCATTGAGAATTGAACCGAAATAAAGAATTTTATTAAAGAACTCTCTACCTTTTGTTTCAAAGTAATTTCCCGAGGCCACCCCCTCTAGGATAAATACAAAATTTATAACAATATATTATATACAGGATGTCCCACGGGCAGTGTGCCAAAAAGCTACAGCGTGTAGGTCTAGTCAAGACAAGAAAAAATCGTATGGGAGGGGGGGGTCTATTTCCCCCCGTTTAGCCGGGAGGGGCAATTTTCTAAGAAATTGACTTAATTTGGAAAAAAAATATTAAAAATCAACAGTTACATCCACAATGCCACGATATACCTTTTTGTAAAGCCAGAAACCTCTTCTTTCATACTGATTTTAAATGAAGCTGTTTTAAGGAGTAGTTTTTGAGAAATTAATTTTCAAACTCAAAATTTTGAAAAAAAATTGAAAAAAAAAAATTTCGAACTATTTTTTTTCAAAATTGTATGTAATTAAGTAGTAATTTTTTTTTTTCAAAAATTCAATGCTCTCATTAGTTTTTAGTTAAAAGCAGAAAACCGGATGCAAAAATGTCTTGTAGTTTTTGAGAAATTAAAAAAAAAACCGAACCATTTTTTTCTAAGAAAAACCTTTTTTTTGGTTTTAACGCGGCTGGACTTGTAGGCAAATTAATATATGAAACATTGACCTCTTTTTTTATTATTTTTAAAAAATTCGGAGTTTTATGAGGATACAATAAAGTGATACAGTATTGGAATAACCCTGGATTAATTCTTTTTTTTCATTGATAACGCCTGAAAACTGACCTGCGAATTTCGTCTGGGTCCGCCCGCCGCCGATGGGTTCTACCCGAATTTTGGATTTGGTCCGACATAATCCCTCCCTTAGTACAAGGAGGATAGTTATTATGCTTGGAGTGCCCAAATCTAGAGTATGGAGAGTGCTTCATACCGAAAACTTAGATCCGTACCATTTTAGGCCAGTTCAGGGACTCACCTCAAACGACAAGTTTTTGAGAGCAGAATTTTGTCGATCATTACTGCTTCGAGATGAAACTGAACGAAATTATTTTGCAAGGATATTCTGGACGGATGAAGCACAGTTTACCAGAGATGGGGTTACTAATTTCCACAATTTGCATCATTGGAGTAGCACCAATCCACACAACAAAAAACAAAATAAATCACAACACCGCTTTAGCTGTAATGTTTGGCTTGGTATTGTTGGACAGACTGTAATCGGGCCCCGGTTTTTGAATGCCGTTATTAATGGAGAATCATACCTGCAATTCCTACGAGAATTTTTGCCCGATTTGATGGGCAACGTTCCTTTGGCCATAGCAGATAATTTAATCTACCAGCAAGATGGAGCACCAGCACACTAGAGCTTACGGGTTAGAAACTGGCTGAATGATCATTTTAGTGACCGTTGAAGAAGGGGCCCCACGAAATGGCCACCTAGATCACCAGATTAAACTCCTCTAGATTTTTATGTGTGGGGATTCATGAAAAATTATGTTTACGAAGTGGAAATAGTATCTTTGGAACAACGGATTGAAGTCGCTGGAGTCAAATTGCAGGAAAATTTGTCAAGCATAGACTTACATATGTGCAGCCATTAGAAGGAGATATAATCTTTGCCTTCTAAAAAATGGGGATCATATTGAAAATTTATTATAATAAAACTCCGAAGTTTTTAAAAATAATAATAAAGAGGTCAATGTTTCACACATTAATTTGCCTACAAGTCCAGCCGCGTTAAAACCAAAAAAAAGGTTTTTGTTAGAAAAAAATGGTTCGGGTTTTTTTTTAATTTCTCAAAAACTACAAGACATTTTTGCATCCGGTTTTCTGCTTTTAACTAAAAACTAATGAGAGCATTGAATTTTTGAAAAAAAATTACTACTTAATTACATACAATTTTGAAAAAAAAATAGTTCGAAATTTTTTTTTTTAATTTTTTTTCAAAATTTGGAGTTTGAAAATTAATTTCTCAAAAACTACTCCTTAAAACAGCTTCATTTAAAATCAGTATGAAAGAAGAGGTTTCTGGGTTTACAAAAAGGTATATCGTGGCATGGTGGATGTAACTGTTGATTTTTAATAATTTTTTTCCAAATTAAGTAATTTTTTTAGAAAATTGCCCCTCCCGGCTAAACGGTGGGGAGTAGACCCCCCCCCCCTCCCATACGATTTTTTTCTTGCCTTGACTAGATCTACACGCTGTAGCTTTTTGGCACACTGCTCGTGGGACACCCTGTATATTGACGATGGCGCGATGTAATAATGGGCTGATCTTGCCGATGGCGCGATGTTGGACTGAATATAACTTAATTTGAACTGAATTTAACAATATAATATAAGAATGTTTTTAACAGATAATAGCAGTGTAATATAAATTATGGAGAACCACTCTCGTTCGGTTGTCAGAGCCGGGATGAACTGCTTCCACCCGACTTAGAAACCACTTTGCCGTAAGCAAATTAGACTCCTTAACTACCACTACTCTGCCACCACTCCCAAAATCCTTGGACCATGCTCTGGATATGTTTCCAGTGCGATAAACGATTTGTTGGAACATTCGAGTACCTCGGTTCTGGAATAGTTGTATGGGGTTCTCCTATAAGGCAATGTGAATGGCGTTAATGGATTTATGTCTTCATCGGAGAAAGCACATAAGGGACGTGAATTTAAGACGGGTAGATGAAGTTTTACAGATTTCACCCCAGCCTTCCATAGTCCGCCAAAGAGTGGTGCGGAAGGAGGAGTGATTCCATCCATGTCTACGGCATTAGTGATGTCATCGTTATGCGTCTTGGACCACACAAGCCTTTGCATCTCGTTGAGGATACGTCGAGCTACTTGGAAGTTGGTCCCATTGTCCGTATAGATGTTTGCACATCGGTCACGACGCGCAACGAGCCTTTGCAGTGCTGCGAGAAGGGCATCGGTTGTTAAATCACTTACTAATTTTAGTATTAATCTAATTAAGTAATAATCTAGCTATTCACTTAGGTTTCGTGCTCATGCAAACGAACAGAGCAAGGTATGCCTTCGAAAGCTTGGGATTTCGGCCTCGAGACAGTTTGATTGTGAAAGGGCCGGCGCGGCGTAGTCACATCCTGAGTTTTAGAATGGCCGACTTGGACGGGCACGTTCGGGTGGCAAATCTCCCATACGTTGTGTACTGGTTAACCTCCTTTGGCGGAAACACGGCTTGCACTGATGAACTATTTTCCGGATTAAATTGCCACTGCCAAGTATCCAATATCGTTGTCGAACTACTGCGAATGTATCAGAAACACCTGGGTGAAGATATTTAGTGTGCAAATAATTCACTAGAAGGGAAGAGATACGATTATTTGGCAGTAATATAGGATGTTTCGAACCGAAAGATAGTACAGCATATTTGATACGACCTCCCACACGAAGTACACTGTCTGTTATGATTTATATTCTCACGCATTCTACTGCGTTGACACTAATTGTAAGTGTGCGAACGGTCATTACTAGGTCGCTCAAGAATATCAGATTCCGAGCGACGGTATTGTCTGTTCCCACACTCGAATTCAATTCATTTGTGAAATTCGAGTTTTTACGAATTTGAATTTATTCGTGAGCACTCGAGTTCCGTTGCTAAAAATTAAAATTTGTCACATTAGTCTTAAGTGAACTATCGGTCAGAGTGGACTCAAAATAATAAACTGTGTTGTCGTGATTTTGTACAATTTTGTCCTTTATTATCGAACAAAAATTGGCGACCGTGACAGGACTTCTTTTGCTAACGTTTGGCAATACCTGTGAAAATAGTGCAGTGAGATAAAGATAAAAATAAAAAATGTCATCAATTGAAGAGTACGCAAGCCAACAAGAAAGGGTCGGTGAGGAACTCTGTCGATTGGCGCGCAACTATGGATTCAGATCTGAGAAAGACTCCATTATACTTGGCTGAGCGCTTGACAGCGTTGGAAGAATTTGATGACACTGATAGTAAGATTCGGGAAGAATTTCCTGCTGAACTGGAACACCCGTACTTCAAGAAGGACTATTATGAAGCAGTGCGAAAGGTAACGGATCGCATGCGAAGCAATATCGAGCGGCGACTCACACCGCAATCGAAGGATCGGTCAACATTCGAGGAAGATCGGGAAGTATCTGGTGCAGCAAGTGATTCAACCACAATGGGCGAAGCCAAGCAGCAGGGTACTGTTTCCAAGCAGAAACATGCATTACCAACCGCTAACCCGCTTCCAACACAGTGTTTGACAGAAGGTCTAATGAAGCATAAGGATAGGTTCCAATTGCTGATGACCATCCTAAAAAGATCATTGGACAAGTGCGTAGTGGAGGCGGCGGAGGTGCGTACAGAGCATTTTTACCAAATAAAATTAAGAACCATTCAACAGAACTGGGAGGAGATAACGTGTCTCTACAGAAAGGTTGAAGAGCAGTTAACCGTTGAAGAACTCGAGTGTTATTTCAGAACACAAGAGCGAGTGGAAGAAGTTCTACTAATCTTGTTTGAAGGTGGGGCTCATGCACATCGTCCACAGCAGACGGAAGCATCGGTTAATCCCACAATGAGACTACCAAAAATAGAACTCCCCAAGTTTGACGGCAGCTATCTTAACTGGCGCCAATTCTACGACCTGTTCAAGCAATTAATTCATGACCAGCCGATACCAGCCGCTCAAAAGCTATACTTTCTGAGAGCCAATGTTACTGGAGAGGCGCACAACCTTATCCAGCATTTCCAAGCTACCAACAGTAACTACGACATTGCTTGGAAAACCCTAGTGGAGCGATACGATAATAACAGGCTGTTGCTTACTGCTCAACTTAACCGGCTTCTTTCGCAACCTATAACAACTGGCACCGCAGCTAGCCTCAGAAAGTTACACGACACCACAAAGGAAAGTATGCAGGCGATTACTAGTTTGGGTTTCAACGGCAGCAGCTGGGACCCACTGGTGGTTCACTTAATGCTGCAGAGAATGGACAAAGACAGCAGAATGCTCTTCGAACAGTCTCTAAGTGACCCAAGGAGCAGCCCCTCCCTAGGAGAGTTCCTAAATTCGTAGAGATCAGATTCCAAACCCTGGAGGCCATCAGTAGACCAGGCGAGGGCAGAAAGACGGCCACTGTTGCAACACGCCCAGATTGCATCAATTGCTACATGTGCAATTCAGGTAAGCACAAGATTTTCAGTTGCTCAAACTTTCTTAATCTTTCAGGTGAAGATCGTGAAAGGGCGGTGCGACGAGTAGAGCTATGCAGGAACTGCCTGAAACCGGGCCACTTCTCCCAATCATTCCAGTCCCGAGGATGCCAAAATTGTGGCAGCAAACATAACACACTTCTTCATCAAAGGCAGCATCATCAGAAGACAAAATCCAACCGACAGCAAGAACTCACTCAGCAAGCAAGTCATCATCAACAAGTTCAAGAGTCAAGTCAGATGCGGCAACATCAACTCAACAAAAAGGATGACCAAGAACATCAGCCTGGTAAGCCTAATAATGTTAAGGTTTATGCAAGTCAGTCGTCGAGCTATTCTGCCAATGCAGCAATAGGTCGCCAGCCGAGAAACCGTGAAGTTTATCTCGCCACAGCAATCGTCAATGTCATTTCTGCGTGTGGGTCCCGTACTCCTTGCCGTGCCCTATTAGATTCTGGCTCACAACTAAATTTCATAACGACAAGGTTTGCTCACGAGTTAGGCCATAGGAAGCGTCGAATGGATATACCAATCAGTGGTATAGGAGGTAGGGAATGCAAGGCTGAATACGTCACTAGTGTGACAATTGAATCCAGGACCTCATCATATAGGTCAATAATTGAGGCAAGCATCATGCCTCGTATCAGTGAATACCAACCTACTCAAGAAATAGACATAATGCATTGGAATTTACCGCCGCATGTGCAACTTGCGGATCCCATGTGTTTCAAGGCCCAACGCATTGATATGCTCTGGGAGCAGAAGTATTTTTCGACTAGTTCATACCAGGAGATATCCAAATATCAAATAATCTACCAGTCCTACGCAACACGAAATTGGGTTGGATTGTGGCTGGAAGTGCCTCACCGACAAATACCCCAGCTCATTGTCACCTAGCGACAAGGCCCTCATTCGCATCACTGGACATATTAGTGCGCAAGTTCTGGGAGACGGAATCGCATGACAACCCCACTAATATCCTAAGTGAAGAGGAACACCAATGCGAGAGACATTTCACAACGCATACTAAGATCTTACCAGGCGGACGGTTTTCAGTAAGATTGCCTTTCAAACGTGAACCAGATCTCCTACTTGGGGAATCATGGGAGTCAGTAAAAAGGCGATTATTCTCTTTAGAGAAAAGATTGGAAAAGAATCATATGTAAGGTTCATGGATGAGTACGAATCTTTGGGTCATATGAGCCCAGTATCTGCCGAAGAAATTCCAAAAACACACTACTTTATCCCTCATCATTGTATTGTCAAGCCAGAAAGCTCGTCCACCAAGCTTCGAGTGGTGTTTGATGCATCTGCCAAAAGCACTTCCGGGCACTCGCTCAATGATTTATTAATGGTTGGTCCAACAGTCCAACCAGATCTATTTTCCATTATAACTAACTTTCGATCACATAGGTATGTTTTTACTGGAGACATAAGCAAGATGTACCGACAAATATTAGTAGATTCTACGGATAGAAGGATGCAATTAATCTTGTGGGGATCACAACATGACCACCCATTGCAAACATATCAGCTTAATACTGTAACGTATGGCACAGTATCCGCATCATATCTAGCTACGAAATGTGTGATGAAGTTGGCAGATGATAACAAAGGTGAATACCCCCGTGCTGCCGAGGCATTAAAATCGTGTTTTTACGTGGATGATTGCCTTACGGGCGCAGAGAGTGTAGAAGATGCCGAAAAATTGTTGATTGAAATCCGTCATCTTTTGAAACTGGGAGGCTTCGAGTTAAGAAAGTTTTGCGCCAACCACCCCAGAATACTAGAAAAAATCCCGGAAGAACATAAAGAACAACTTGTTGGGTTTCATCAATCCGAAGTGATTAAAACGTTGGGACTAATTTGGGACCCGTCCTCCTATGCATTTAAATTTAAGTTTGATTATGAGAGAGTGTACGGACCTGTGTGCAAACGAACTGTACTCGCCGATCTTGCCCGGTTATTTGATCCGTTGGGATTACTTGGACCCGCAATAGTCCTCGGGAAGCTTTTTCTGCAGAACTTTGGACAACAAAGTTATCCTGGGATGATCAACTTCCGGAAGAGCAAGCTAATAAATGGCATAAGTACCTGAAAGAATTCTCCACGTTGAACGAGCTAAGCATCCCACGATATGCTTCCCGTCCTTGCAGCGATATTGAACTGCACGCATTTTTGGACAGTAGCCTGAGTGCCTTTATATCTTAGATCTGTTGATGACAGTGGATGCATCTACTCACAATTGCTATGTTCGAAGTCGAGAATTGGGCCCCTCAAAGCAACATCCATAGCACGATTGGAATTGCAGGGCGCTGTGCTCATGGTGGAACTGGTAACAAGACTACTGCAATTGCTAACTGTTAAAATAAACAAAGTGCGTTATTACACCGACTCCACGACAGTACTAGCATGGATTAGATCACCTTCTTACACATGGGAGACCTACGTCGTAAATAGGGTGGCTAAAATCCAAGCAAACACGGATATACAACAATGGAACTACATAAAGGGAAGCGTCAATCCGGCTGATATGGTCTCTAGAGGGATGGGATTACAAACGCTTCTTAAAACGCCCGCCTGGTTCAATGGTCCTGACTTTCTTTCCGAAGATGAGAGTTTATGGGAAGCAATGCAGCATGTTATTCCAGAAGATGTTCCAGAACGTCGTAAGAAGAAGTCCGTTTTAGCAGCGACAACAGTTAGCAACGAAATATTGGTTGAAGAAGTTAATCATAAAAATTTCGATTTTTTAAATTTTAATTTAAATTTTTCGATTTTATAGTAATTGCAGAAAGAACAAGTCACTGAGAAATATAGGACAGTTAACAGTGGACGAACTTCATCGTGGGACTAATTTTATTTGGGTATGCGTGCAAAGAAGAGAATTTCCGGATGACTATCGCTCTTTGCAGAGGAATGCAAATGTGCATAAAGGTTCCAACATAGGGTCGTTGTCGCCATTCTTGGATGAAAAAACTAAACTAATTAGAGTGGGTGGAAGGTTAAAAAATTCATCTATTGTAGTTGATGCCAAACATCAGATCTTGCTACCGAAAAATAATTGCATAACAAAACTTCTAGCATATTTGCATCAATCACACATGCACGCAGCACCTCGAGCGTTGATTGCAATTTCAAGTGTAGGAAGAATGGCGCGACAAATAGCCTCCAGTTGCATAAAATGCTTTCGTTCAAATCCCAGGCCTGTCGCACAAATGATGGGCAGCTTGCCGAAGGAGAGAGTCACTCCCTCTCGCCACTTTTATTACTGTGGAGTGGATTTATGTGGTCCTATAAAAACGCACTATAAGGTCAGAGGTAAGACTCCTACAAAGTCATACCTAGCGATGTTTGTATGCTTTTCGACAAAGGCAGTTCACATAGAAGTGGTGGGCGATCTCTCTGCGGAGGAATTTATCCACGCTTTGAAAAAATTTGTCGGTAGAAGAGGTATATGCCATACCATATTTTGTGACAACGCCACCAATTTTGTGGGCGCAAAAGCCGAACTTATAGACTTAAAAAAAGCGTTTGAATCCGAAAGCCACCAAACGGTTATCAATTGTATGTTTGGAAAATGGTATAAATTGGAAATATATTGGAGGACTTTGGGAGGCTGCAGTTAAGTCCGCAAAGAGTCTGTTAATACGCTTTCTTCGCGAAACATCATTGACATACGAGGAGTTGCTAACAGTGGTTATACAAACAGAAGCGATTTTAAATTCACGCCCTCTCACGCCAATCACATCTGATCCAAATGACTTAGAGGCATTGACACCTGGGCATTTCCTAATCGGAGAACCACTTACAACATTGCCCGAGCCAAACGTTTTGGACAGCAACATTAACAGTGTTAAAAAATTCCGTCAAATACAACACATCCAACAGCATTTCTGGAAAAGATGGTCATGTGAATACTTACATCTCCTACAACAAAGATCGAAATGGACCCAGCCATCACCCAATTTGGTGCCTGGAACGTTGGTGGTACTCAAGGAAGCAAATGTTCCGCCTATGAAATGGAAACTAGGACGTATAGAGGAGGTTATAAAGGGTAATGATGATTTAATTCGGGTGGCCACCGTCAAAACGCAAAACGGCATCTTTAAACGAGCAATACACAACCTGTGCCCGCTACCTATACCAACAGAGACGAATACGGTAAATGGACCAGAAAACTTGAAAACTAACAGCCAAATCACTAAGGGTACTTTCCAAACTAATTGCCTTGAGAAACCAACGCCGAAACGCAAAAAAATTGTAACATCACTGTTGTCGATTGCTCTCATGGTGTGTTTAAGCTTCCCTTCCTCAATAGCTCAAAAAACAGACCGAGTAAAGATAAATCCACTAGATGAAGCGGTTGGTATATATTTCGAAGACATTGGAAAAATACAAACTATTAATAGCTACTGGAATATATACGTATATTATAACCTTACAGCCTATTTCTTGGAATTGCGTGAAATTGAGTCGTGTCTTCAGCGAATAGAAGAATTTTGTGCGCAGGAAAACATTCACAAGGTAAATTGCACACCAACGATCGATGCAATAACACACAGGTTCACAGCCATAAATCACAACAACGAGATTCTGTACAACTACAATATGGGAGGTCAGGAAAGGACTAGAGTAGTAAGATCCCCTCTGGATATTGTGGGAAAGGTGGCTAATAGCCTATTCGGGGTTCTTGATCAGGATGATGCCAAGCATATTGAGAGTCAAATATACAAGGCCAAGCAAAACCAGCAGCATCTGATGGAACTCATCCAAAAACAAAGTTCCATCGCCGATTCTACGTCAAATCTTCTAAAGCGTAGTGTAATTCAAATTAATCAGCAATCTCAGGCTCTAAATGCCTACTTGGCCAAAATCGCAAACGCAATTCAAGAAAAACAGGTGGAAAATGATGTGAAACAAAATATCGCCTCTCTAACTTCATACTTGATCCTGGCAATTTCAAATCTCGAAAAGATTCAAGAACTACTCTTAGATGTACTTTTAGATTTGAATCATGCAAGGATTAATCCTCAAATAATAACACCTCACCAACTTACCGAACAGATCATGCTAATAAAGGCACATCGACCGCCTACACTAACACCAGCGAAGGGATCAACAATGGACCTGTACAAAATGGCCTCGGTGAAGGGACGAGTTTTGAAAGAGGCGGTTGTTTTTGAAATGCGGCTCCCACTTGCCGATAGCGCGGAATTTCAATTGTTTAATCTACTTCCTATTCCCATTCTACAACAGTCGTATAGTTATCTAGTGGAAACGCCTTCACGATTGTTGGCTATTTCACCAACAAGGGATGAATTCTTTTTGCTCTCCGAATTCGAATTAAGTTTGTGCAAGGAATTATCGTCGCAACATTTTCTCTGTAAAAAAGTACATCCCACTTACACCAAACAAGCTGCCACGAGCAGCTGCGAAATAGCACTGTTGAATCATAAGAACAATGCCCTTCACGAGTGCACGTTAAAAAAAATCCCCGATGGAGATTACTGGAAGGCATTGAAGGGTTCTAATCGGTGGATATTCTCTACAAGATCTCGGGTAACAGGCCATCTAATATGCAACGAAATCACGGAAGGTCTAACGGTGGTCGGAAATGGCTTGCTTGAATTTAAGGAACGTGGTATGCTCAAAATGTCAACCATGTCTATCAGGGGAATATGGGAGTACAATAATACTGTCACCATCAAAAACTCATTCATTCCAAACACCAACATAAGCACTTGGATCCTAAAGCCTTCAAAACCAAGTACCAGTGACCTCCCGCAGATACATGACATTAATGAAGTGGAATTTGTAAAATTAAAGGATCAAATCAACACAGTAATACAGCAGTCCGAGGAACTACCGGGAAAAATTGACTGGCATCCCTTTCTATTACTGGCTGGCATGATTGGGGCGATGGTCATATATTGCTGTCATCGACGACGGAAACCTAAGCCGGCTCCCAGATCCTCTCGTTTTCAAGTGAATGTCCAGGTCACTATTTTCATTTTTTTTTCTCTCTCTCTTTTCTTATTGCTATGATTGTTAATACATTAGTATCTTTCGTTAACACGTTTGTTTAACCTTCATTCAAAGAATATTTAGCCCAAGATAACAATAATAAAGGGTTTTGTTTTAAGTTAGAGGCTAAGAACCCTCTAAGGAGGGGAGTGTGTTAAGATTTATATTCTCACTGCGTTGACACTAATTGTAAGTGTGCGAACGGTCATTACTAGGTCGCTCACGAATATCAGATTCAGAGCGACGATACTGTCTGTTCCCACACTCAAATTCAATTCATTTGTGAAATCCGAGTGTTTACGAATTTGAATTTATTCGTGAGCACTCGAGTTCTGATGCTAAAAATTAAAATTTGTCACATTAGTCTTAAGTGAACTATCGGTCAGAGTGGACTCAAAATAATAAACTGTGTTGTCGTGATTTTGTACAATTTTGTCCCTTATTATCGAACACTGTCTTTATCCAGAAATGGAGCATACTTAACCAGTTCCGATTTGGGATTAATATCTCTATTGTTGGTGGGGTTGCAAATTGGGCAGATTTTAAAAGTTGGATTTCCGCGAACTGAAGTTCTGAGTAGGTTAGACCACGAGCGAGCTGTTTGTTATTTCGAGTATGCTCACAATTTCTCGTAAAACGAACATAATATGCCACTATTCGAAGTAGCCGCGTCCACGACGATATCTTAGATACAAGCACTTTTATTACATCCATTTTGGCTGTAGCGATGAGATTTGCTTCTTCCTCATCCGGAGGTGTCACTGAGAACTTTGATACGGGCCAAAGTTCTTCTGGCAGCAATAGGAATGGAGGTCTAGACCACCATAGTTGATGAGTTTTCAGCTTAGAAGGAACAACTCCCCGTGATGCACAGTCCGCCGGATTGGACTCCGAAGCGATAAGATGCCATGCATATCGTGGAATCGTCTCTAGGATGGCTGCTGTGTGGTTGCCGATAAACGTAATCCAACGACGAGCGATAGACGACAACCGATGAAGAAATATCTGCGAATTACACCAAGCAAATACCTTAAAGTTCTTTGAAATGGATGACTTGATCTGGGCTAAGAAGTGGAGCTCCACAAAGCTCCAACCGAGGAATTGACACTGGTTTTATTTGTGCCACCTTTGTTTTGGCTGCAATTAAAACGACCTGGAACTGATTATGGGTAGCTCTGCAGCGAGCATGTACAACGGCTGAATAAGCCACCGCTGACGCATCCGAAAATCTATGCAATTCGATGTCTTCTGATAAGGTAAAAATGCATCCTGGTACCTGAATTTGTTCGAAGTAGTGTAATTCTTCTTGGTAGTGAAGCCATTTGTTAGCCAACTGCAGTGGAAGTGGATCATCCCAGCCAAGTTTGAGCTCGGAAGACCACAATTCCTAGAAAAGCATCTTGAATAATAGAACCGAGAGTGCCAAAATCCTAATGGATCAAAGATGTGGGAAATTTCTGACAATAATGAGCGCCTAGTAGGAGTAGTAGACAATCGGGAACTGGCCATACGAAAAGAATACTTATCAGATATTGGATCCCAATACATCTCAAGCACTTTGATCATCGATTGTGAGTGTTCTGAGTCACTATTTGACGATGAACAGTCATTTTCACAAAGAGTCATTCGTAAAGGCCAGCAATTGGAGTTCCACTTTCTCTTTCTCTAACTTTGCGTTCGAAAGTAGCTACACAAGCTCTGACTGTAGATGCACGAGATCGTCAGCTGAATCTGCCCCGGTCATTATGTCGTCCACATAAATGTCGGTTAAAAACACCCGGGAGGCATTTGGATACTGCGTTTGATAGTCCGCTGCGATTTGTTTTAACACCCGAACCGCCAAAATACAATACAGTAAATACATACCAATAATCGGCTATTGAGAGAATTACCTACTGAATCCTTTGCAGAACCATCGAAGATACCTCGCAGTTTGGTTGATTAATCATGCGACTTCAAGCGTGGTGGGTCAGGTAGATGCACTGCCCGGGATTAACATGAATTTCGGAAGATGGAATTGGAACCATATGATCAAGATTTATGAATTCTTGCATGAATCTGACGTACATTTCGTGCAAGTTAGGATCCTTTTTGAACCGACGTCTAGAGCGGAATGTAGCGATGAAACTGGAACTTGCTGCTGCTGTTTCGTATCCAAAAGCTGTCCTGATACTACCCATCCAAATATTGTTTCCTGGGCAGCCCGTCCAAGCCTAAAATTTGTTCCCTCTCAAAATACACCACAATTTGTCTGCTCCAAGTAGCAATAGGGCCACTTGAGTTGAAATTGGCATCAGCCAGATCCGGGTTGTTAAGGTGCAACCAATCAGAGACATCAAACGAATGCGATGGAAGATAAGAGGTCAGCTTGTCAATAACAAAGGCATCAACCAATGAATGCGCTTTGTTAAACTGGGAGCGGATATTAATAGATACACATCCCCGAGCTTGGCCAGCATCCGTAGATGATAACCCTAGACGCTGAGCCAAGGATTCAACTATAAATGAAAGTCGGGAACCTGAATCAATTAGTACCCGACAGATTACTGAATTGCCTGAGTTGTCCTGAACCGTGCCCATAACCGTTGGAAGAATCGTTTGTCTACATGGACAAACATCGAGCAGCGACGAATGGTTGGTTACTGGCGAAGGAACAGGCGAGGAATGGCACTGATTCGATGAAGTTAGACGAAGTTGAACACACGAAGTACTAGTGGAAGGTTCACTAGAGCGATCTTGTTCTTCTGAATGCACCATTGAATGGTGGCGCGACTTACACACGCGACACCGGAACGACGAACGACATTTGTTGGCAGAGTGTCCAACCCGAAGGCAGTTAAAGCACAATGAATTTTGTTTTACAAACGAGCGGCGTGATTCTGTATTGAGAGATGTAAATGACGGTTACTGTGAGGGTAAATGGTCTTCTTTATACTTAAGACACGCTGAAGTAGCTTGTGACGATTCGGCCAAATGGGTTCGAACTGTGACTTGGGGCTTATTGCGCGATACATTCGTACGATTTAATGATTACTCTAGCGCGTCGCATCTGGCTTCTAGGAAACTTATGAGTTCACCGAATACACAATTATTTCGCGAACCGACGTGATTAGCCCAACGTTGTTTCGTATCGTCATCAAGCTTACTAGAAGTAAATATATTAACCAAGGATCACGATCATTTGCATTAAGTGCGTTGAATCCGCGTACAACTTCATCCGCACCACCTGCAACCTTGCGTAACGAATGCAAATTACCACTGCTTACACTCAGTAGTGACAAAAAGGTCTGAATTTCTATATCTATAAGGTGCACGCGATCATACCGACGTTCTAACCGGTCCCAAGCTTCGATGTAATTCCTCTCAGAAACGGGTAATTGCTTTATAAGATTAGCAGTGTCATCCCGAAGAAATAATTTAAGATAATGAAATTTCTGTGTAGCAGACAGTTACTTTTGGGTTTCGACGGTACCCATGAAGGAATCCCGAAACGTGGGCCAATCTTTATAGTTTCCCGAGAAGATTGGGACTATCAATTTTGGCAATTGAACCGAGCAACAACTTTTCGCACTTGCATTTAGTTGGTTTAGGATTGTTGTTCCACCAATTTATATAAAACCGAAGTCCCAGAGTAATCGATTGTCTCTCTCGAATGGACTTTTTCAATTTGGCATGTGCACTGAAGTATTTTTCTTCGTAGTCGACGAATTCTTCTTCGAGTTCGATATAGTTTTGTCACTATCCTGAACCCGGACAATAATAATAATGGATATGGGGAACAAGCTAGTAACTGATGCCAAAAGTTTTTGGAGTTCTATAAAGCACAAGCGTAATACGTATGGTATTCCGGAGCTAATGTCATACGAAAACTTAGAACCCAGCAATATCAGAACCTCCTACAAATTATTCGCTCTATTTTTCGAATCGGTATATGTAAAAGACACCCCGATCCATTTAGATCCACCCACTATAATCGATCAAAAAGTGGATATTGGCCGCATTTGTCTCAATTTACTTTAATCCTTGGCTCTTAGTAACCTAAAACCATCAGCATGTATATTAGTGGATGGCACTGATTTTAAAAAATTGTGAAGATAGTGTCTGTTATCCCCTCCTAATTATCTTTCACTTATCGCTTAAGCTGGGCATTTTTTTAGATGAATGGAAGGTCTCATTTTTAGTTCCTATTGGCTCTATTTGGCTCTAAAGATGACGTTAAAAACTACAGGGAAATCTGTAAGTTATAAGTCAAAGAACATATTTCTGAATCTCAACATGGTTTTGTTTCTTATTTCACTTGAAAAAGGTTATCAAATGGATACAGTCTACACCGACTTTAGAAAGGCATCCGACTCTGTGAATCATTGCGTCTTAATACGAAAACTGAATTGCTTCGGTTTTCACTCATCCATTTTGAATTTGATTTCGTCTTTCTTACCGAATAGGGTGCAGATAGTAAAGCTTGAATCTTTTCTTTCTAAGACATTCAACTGCAGCTCAGGTGTACCGCAAGGTAGACAGCTGAGGCCCGTACTTTTCATCATATTTATTAATGAGTCAATGCCTAATATATGTAGACGATCTAAAGCTGTTCTTAAGAATCTCAAGCTTGAATGATTGCCTAAAGCTCCATAGTGATATAAAACCTCTCTCAATCTGGTGCAAACATACATACGTAACAACTCTCAACAGATGTTGCAACCCAATTATACACCGATACACCATTAATTGAGTAGAGGGTAAACGTAGTTAAGGATCTTGGGATCGTTTTTGATCAGGCATTAAGTTTTTGCGACTATATAGATTATATAACGTCTAAAACTAACTCTATGCTTCGCTTCATCAAAAGAAACACAGTTGAGTTTTCTAATCTTTACTCACTGATTACCCTCTTTACCACCCTTAGTCGATCTCTTCTAGCATATTATGGTATTGTTTGGTGCCCATTTTACCAAGTGCATATAAATCGGGCGCTGGAACTTTACGCCAGAATACGGTTTAGCCAAGCTTGTAAAAAGAAGGACGCATGACGTAATGATTGCGAGAGGCCTCATATAAAAATCCCTTGACTGTTAGGTTTAATCACTACTTACGCTCCAAAAAAAAACACTGAGATAAAGAGAGATCCTTTTTCGCAAAAACACAGGACAAACTACGGATCGAATGAGGCTATATCTCGAGCTATTTCGAATTTCAACTCAGTTTGGTCTGTTATGGATCTCAGTGTATCCCGAACTATGTTCAAAAATATGTTATTTAGTTTTATTGGTAAATTCATATCTCTTCTTCTTCTTTTCCTTTTTCCGGCGTTGTTATGGTCAGAAGTGTAGGACCATAACCTTCCCACTTAACTGCATTCCTACTGGTCCGCTTGTGAGGTCCGCCGGTTTGACCTCAGAAAGTAGCGGCAGGGTTCCCGGTTTGGGATTACTTCATCGCTGAGGCCAATCAAATGCTGGTGTTTTTGCATTTGTTTGCACCAATTGTTTTTCGGCCCGCCTTTTTTTTTTTTTTTTTTTTGTGACACGAGCATGCTCCAGATTTTTTTGTTTGATCCTACACATTTATATCTCTATATAGCCATATATTTATTTTTTTGTTTTTTTTTAATCTTTTAATTAATTTTTAACCGCTAACAGAAATACTTGTTTTTCCATTAGAATTATTATAACATCACAGTTATTATGATTAGCAACATTGTCAGCACAGTCTTCGTCTTCGGCTTTTTCAGTATGGCAAGAAACACTATCACCTTCAACATTCTCTTCAAATTCAGAAACAGTCAAATCCAGCACATTATTGTCTTCTCTGTTAGGACATCTCTGCAGATATCTGTCTTACTGTCTTATTGCTTTCGGGAATATACACTCGATACCCCTTAACTCCGTCTGGATAACCCACGAAAACTCCTGTCCTAGATTTC
Organism: Merodon equestris; assembly: GCA_958301585.1. Classification (NCBI taxonomy): domain Eukaryota; kingdom Metazoa; phylum Arthropoda; class Insecta; order Diptera; family Syrphidae; genus Merodon; species Merodon equestris. Next base: position 97,265,459 of record OY284413.1, read on the forward strand.
GCGTCCCACTTTTGTCTTTTTTCATCTGGTATATGAACAAAAATCGCACAGCCAAAAACTTCTAGGTTCTTGACGTCCGTTTCTTTGCCAAACCACAGCTCAAAGGGCGATTTACTTTATTTACAAAAAAAAAAAATTATGTATGTTTTATCTAAATTGTTTGCATGAGTCATTGATCGTTCGGTCTCATTTGTCCAGTATTGTCTTTTGATGAACAAGACATTGTTGAGTCAAAATTTTCTGCACATTTTTATTCGTGTACTCTAGGCCGTTGTCTGTCCTAAGTTTCAGCTTCAACTAATTTTAAATATTTTTCAATGTAAAATCTTACTAGCGTTTTTCCATAAAAAAAAACACTGTTCTAAAGTGCGAATAATCGCCCTTGAAGAGCAGCAAATATTTAGATGCACCAATCGAACTCTTATGCATTACACCACACAAATCTAAATGCACTAGCTCAGTCACACTATTTGCAGTGTTTTGGGTTTGATAAAATGGTGCGGGAATCTGTTTACCAATACATGCAGGCTTCACAAAAGATTTCATTTTTATCAACGAATGAAATATGTTGACGCTTAAAACCTTTTTCCCATGTTCAATATTCTGATAGCAAAAAGGTTTATGGCATTTTCTCAAACATTTTTTATTTACTTTATCTAAGGTTACACTTGCACTTCGGGGCGAGTTTGTGAGAACAAATTTCATTAGAAGTTTAAATAATTTTGAATATCTTATTCTAACGCCCAACACATTATAGTATAGTAGTATATTTATTATTCATTATTCCCATTTACAAAATTCATTAAACTTATACCTATGTATATAATATTGGCAACAACTAAAATTACATTTATGAGAATAGTTAGTAGCATTAGTATTAAGACAAGAAATAGAGATAATGCCACATTATTTAATTAATTACATGGTGGGGTGAACCTTAGAAGAGAAGTAAATAAATACAATTCAAAGTTAAGTATAAATTATTAATTATTTCACATAAATCAGACAAACAGTAGAACAAAATCAAACTATATTTCAGAATTTCGATGTTATTTATGTCATAAGTAAGGAGCCAAGCCTTTATTCTTTTCAAAAACAGGAATGGGTTCCTAATGTTTCGTATTTCTTCTGGTAGTTTATTGAACAACTTGCGGGCTACAATAGAATAAGAGTTTCTAAAAAGGGTAGTTCGAAAAGCTACATGATTGCCGGGATTATTCCTTAGATTATAAGGTCCAACAATAGGACTCTGCATGTAGCCACTACGTATAAAAAAAAATTTTAAGACCTTGTAGTAGAATAAGTGACGTACTGGTAAAATTTTAGTTTTGCGAAATAACTCCATTGAATGAGCCAGCCGGGTAGAATTACAGACTTTTCTCAAGGCACATTTTTGTAGGACCGTCAACTGATGAAGTTTGTTGCGATAAGCACCACCCCAACAACAAATACCATATTCTAACCTTGAATGAAATAATCCATGGTATACCTTTCTTAAAAAAGCGTTGGAACAAAATTTTCGTAAATTATACAGACATCGAATAGTTGAAAGAAAGAACTGCTTGAGATTCAAGATATGTTCGGTCCATTTAAAATGTTGATCTATTGTAACTCCTAGATATGTAAAGGATTTTACATTTTCAATTTTAAAACAATTTTCCTTGCAAGATACATTAGGGTCAAAGGTAGATTGAGGACTAAGTCTTAAACAATCGTTGTGAAACAAATTGAATCTTAAACAACCAGATGAATGAAAAATAACTTCAATGTCAGCCAATTCCTTGGAGTCAAGACTAAAAAACATTAGTTTAGTTTTGTTGCTTACAATAAGTCTATGTTCCGCAAACCATAATCTTAGTATGTGAACATCGTAATTTATATCAGAAACTAAATTTAAAGGATTAACAGCGTTGTATCCAATAGCAAGATCATCCGCGAAGGCCTTTACGTTACCGACAAAAGGTTGCTCAAATAGTGAATTAATATAAATTAGAAAAAGAATCGGGCCAAGCACGGAACCTTGAGGAACGCCCAAATTAATAGTTTTCGAATCGCTATGAGCGTTATACACTTTTACTTTCTGACTTCTATTGGTTAAATAAGATACGAACCAGTTGTGAAAACAGCCACGAAATCCTATGTTATACAGCTTTTTTAAATGCAAATTATGATTAACCATATCGAAAGCTTTGGTTATATCAACAAAAAGTGCACCACAGCATTTTTTGTTATCTAAACCTTTTTGTATCAGGGAGCAAAAGTCCAACAGAGCATCTTCAGTAGAAAACCCTGATCTGAAGCCATATTGTAGAGGACTAAAACAATTCATTTTTTATAAGTAACGCAAGATCCTAGCTTTAATAATTTTCTCAAATACTTTAGATATTGATGGTAGTAAGGAAATAGGTCTGTAATTATTGCGATCTTTTTTGCCATCTTTTTTATAAAGAGGTATAATTATAGCACATTTTAATTCATCGGGAAAGATGCCGGAAAGAACACTCAAATTAAAAATGTATGCTAAAATATCAATTATATAAAATGCAGTCTTTTTTAACATAATGTTAGAAATTCCATCTTTTCCACACGAGTTCGAATTTTTGAGACCTTTTATTGTTTTCAAAATTTCTAAGCTAGAAATTGGTTCGCAATAGAAACTGTTGCTATTGAAGATCCTAGTTGAAGCCTCAACATTTGAACAGCGGTTACAATGGAACGAAAAATTACTAGCAGGATTTTGACCAACTGTTGTAAAATATTCATTGAAGGAATAGGAATAGGAATTATCCTATTATCCTATTATCTATTTGAATGACTAAAGAATTTGATTTATTATTATTCATATTCCTATTTAAGATGTTGTTTATGACTTTCCACTCATTTCTCGGATTGCCTGCTGAACTTCGGAATTTATTATGGTAATAATTGTCACGACATAATCTTACTTCTTTCTTTATTACATTACACAATTTTTGAAAGCGATGTTTTAAATTTGTGTTGAGAGAATGCTTTTGACATTTGTTACGTAATTTGTTTTTGATTTTAATTTTTCTGAGAAGATGATGATTTATCCATGGTTTTAATTTTAACTTATTGTTTTTAAGAATGATGTAGGTTGAACTATTTACATAACTTATTAGCTTTTCAGAAAATAGGTTATACGCCCTGGAGGGGTTTTCTTCAGTATATACTACATTCCAATCAGCATACATGAGATCATGGTTCAGTTTAATAAAATCAATTTAGTCAACTGGTATTCCGATATGGACTTTTTACGTACTGTGTTTTCCAGACACTTAAAAGCTATACCTGTCATGCAATGATCTGTAATACGTAGATCGAATACGATGCCAAAACAATCGAAGCGGGATAATGTTGACAATCGACCAAGAACATGATCCAGACAGGTCCCTGTGATGGGTCTTGTTGGCTCATTAACAAAGGATATTAATCCATTTTGAGAAAGTAACAATTTATATGAATCCAAATCACTGGTAGGAGTTAGGAGATCCATATTTATATCGCCCAAAACAAACATATTTGTAGCACGCTCATTATTTAAGAAAACAGAAAATTCCTCAATAAATACCTCAACTGATACTGAGTGGAATCTATATACGCAAATAAATGTGAAATTTTGTCCAAGTAAACAAACTGAAATTTTTAAAACATCTGCACTAGTAAAACTAAAACTTTTGACCTCGCACTCATAATGGTTACGCACAAAGACTCCAACTCCACCTGCAGAATACGAATCATTAGGAACCGCATTTCCTTTTAGTAATTCACATTTAGAATGTCTCGAAATGAATCTCAAACCTTTCTCTAATGCAATCTCTAAAGAAAAAGGGTTTAATCTAATGTCCGGCACATAAAGTACATTGCATAAATGATTTTCTATTCACGTAGTTGTTGTATGTTAATACGTCAATGTCTCCTTTACCATATGCCTTGTGTTTTTGTTTCCTAATCGAATCACTAATGGCTGCACGTACTCTTCGTAGCTAAAGAACCATTCCTTATAATTAGTCATGTGGTCGCTCGCTTCTGAGTCCAAAAATCATTCGTCAGCTTCATTAACTCCTTCGGCCAAAAACACTTCGCACATTGCCTACCTTAACCTGGCTTTTCGACTCATTTGTGCGACTATATGATACTTCGCCCTGAAACCCGTAGGTTCAAATAAAGCACTGTCATCAATAGCATCACTCACTTTGTTCCTAGAGCTTAAACCTCTCTAATAATAAATCTTGAAATTAAATTATCCAGCATTTGTTCTTCAGGGGCCTTCCCATGCGCTATAGATACGATTGAATGTGTCTGGTAATGTCATTAAGATTTTAGTCACTACCATCGATTCCGATACACTCTCACTAAAATCTGCTAATTTTTTAATTATTGCTTGCAGCTGTAAGATATGAATTATGATATTGCCTTGGGGATCTTGTGAAAAACTACAAAACTGTTGTTGCAGCATGTGAATACTGGATTTCGACTTTAGCTCTTAAATACTTTCAAGTTTATTCCACATCTCCCTTGGTGCAATCTCTTAACGAAATCTCTTTTTGTTTCAGGTGACTGCTGCACAGGTTCTGATTCGATTCCCGTAATATTTTTCATGTGATCAAAAGAACTTAAAATTATTTTAGTCTGAAATTTCCAAATATTCAATTGTTCTCCACTGCACAATTTTTAGATTTCGAATTGACATGATTAAAAAAGTATTAAAAAATATCAACCAACACCTTCCGAAATTGTAGGAACTGGAACAAACAGGAACAGTATAATTCCTGTAATGTAATTAATATTTATATAATTTGTCAGTGATCCAGAACAATATATGGATATTTGGATGTGGATGTATTGAATCTACAGGTACAGTATCCGAAATCGATAGGGCGGAAAGCTTTAAGCGCAGCCGCCATTGTGCGAGGAGCATGAATTACAGCGCCGGCCGCCGCCGTGTTAAACAAAGTCATTAAAAAACATGTCAGTCAAAGTATTGTCCATCGCTAGCTACAGCCTTTGTCCATCTTTTTGGCAGCATATGAATTCCGTTTTGGAAAAACTGAAAGTCCTTTCTTGGCTTCTGGAAAATATCGGACGTGCTGTCCCCTGCCTCGCCCTCTGCTCGTTTCGCTGACCAACCTCCTCATTCATGATCCACTGTGAATTGTACTTTTCACATAGTTAAGAGAAAAAAAACACGGGCTGCTCCGTAAAATTTTAACTTTATGAAATAAGACCCCGCCCTTAAAATGAAGTTAACACATTTATTTGCCTACAAAATATAACGAATTTGCAATTTTACCAATATTAGTATGTCAGAAGCCTGTGCGAAAAATCACGCATATTGCTGCAAATTCTTAAGCACTCAATTAAACACTATTTTGATACGTTATCCAAGTCCTATATTAAGTGCGTCATCAGTGCCCCGAGTGGTACATTTTTGCATTGTCAGTGCTCCAATTGGGAAATTTTTGCTTAAATCCAAGTGCGTGACCTAAATGAAATAAAACACTTTTTTGTGTCTTAATACTAAACTTTATTTTTAGTCAATTTTCTTATTATACCTTACACATTAATTTCACCATTGTCAGTATATGAAGTTCAATAGCTATTGAAATGCGATCGCAATGATCCAATTATTGTTTATATCATTCAACGACTTGTTTCGAGATGATTAAAAGTGCAAAGTATGCAAAACATGAGGTACATTGCGATGACCTAATTTAATTGAATCTCATAAGCTCACACAGCGGAACGTTCGCTACCAGGGTGAATGAGCGATGTAACTCGCCTTCCACCAAATTTAGAATTCCTCTGAATTCTACAGATGTACAATATTTATTTTTATAAGATTCAAATGGTTTTAAAATAGAATTGACTTTATGTTATATTTTATTTATACTACACCATATTTATTTTTTAATATTTCCAGATCGTATTTACAATTTTGATTTTCTTTATTGATGTTTTTGTTACATTGCCTTTCATGCTAATTTTGATTATTTTTTTGCTTTTTCAACATTATTATTAATAGTAATTTTTTGGTGATTCAAGATTTTGTTTTAATTATTATGTATACATATGTATGAACTGGTATGTATTATACAAAATGGATAGCAAAACGAAACGAAAACGAAAAAGAGTTATAACTATTACTTGACTTCCAAATATCCAATGCGATATGCGACGAATATTCTTAATTGACAAACTACCCAACAACGAGTAGCGATACAAAGTATGGTACGATGTAATAGCAAAACAAAATATATATATAATTTCTTAATTTAATTAATTTAATTTAATTTAAATGACAAATAGTGGTGCGCAAAATATACATGAAACTTTGTATATGAGTTTAAAATTATACTTTACTAATGAAAAGTCTCAATACAGACTTCCTATTTTTTCGGCGCACACATTTTCCGGGTGTCCTGCTCCTAGTACTAAATAGGTTTTATTGTTTAGCCGTCTTAATTTCTTCCTTAGGACGTTATAGTAATCGACACAGTTTGTTTCGATTTCGAATGTGTACGGAAACGCGGAAATCGACCCACTTCACAGACAGAAAAGTGGACTCCTGACTAGACTCAAGCTCTTATACAGGCGGTTTACCGGCAGACAAAATTCGGAGGTCAGGACACTGAAGTCACTGATTAAAAATCTTCAAAAGTAAATCAAAGAAAATTGCAGAATATCAGTAAGTTTGTATTGGAACAACAAAATTCGTGCTGTAAAATCCAACAGCGCGAGTATATTCCCGCAAATAAATAAAATGTTTTTGAGAAACAATCAGAATGACATTCAGGATTTAAAGCTTCCGAGAACGTCAGACATTGAACGCTTGCTACGAACAGTGAGCATCGATCCAGAAAGCGCCATCTTGGATGATGATTTTTTCGTGACCGTGGATCTCCAGGAGAAGGTGGCGGCAGTGGGGGCTGTATTCCAGAACGTGTATGCGGTGAATGACAGCTTTCGCCCAAACCGCGACCTGGAAAACAGAGTTCTATTTCATCGTTTCAACCCTCAAAATGGTATGTCATTGGCGATCAGAGAACCTTGGTTTCTTCAGGTTCAATGATGATTGCATTGCAAACAATGTCGCCAGTGAAGGGGCTAACACCCTATTCATTTTAACGAAAGATTGCCCGATGATCTTCGAGAAAAAAATTCGCGGGAACCGAATGTTGTGCTCAGGAACCTCCCACCAGTGGCTGCAGAGAGGTACGCCATCCTGTTCAACAATATACTGAATAATGCATATTATCCAGTGCACTGGAAGACAGCGGTGGTGCAACCAATCGCCAAGAGGGGTAAAGACACCTTTCGAGAAGGTAGTCCATAGAGCCATGTCTTAATGGGTAGAGGACTATAAATTCATTGCGGATAAACAATTTGGTTTCAGAGCGGGGCAAGACACTGTCCATGCCGTGTCGAAACTCGTATCGGATCTTCAGTTGGACAAATGTAGGAAACAATGCACGGATGCCTCCCTGCCTTACTTGGGAAAAGATTTCGGCACTGTATGGTTAAAGGGACTTTGCTACAAACTCAGTCGTTTGGGCATAAGTAAGCAACTGCTATATATGATTTTTGACATGTTAACCGGTAGAAAGTTCGTAGTGTAAATTATCAACGTGATTTCTGCTGAACTCGCCGCTTTTTTCAGCATTTATTTCAGTGATTTCATAGCTTTTCTTCATGACTCAATAGAGTACGTGGACAATTCAATTGATGAGGTCCAATGATCGAAGTCATTGTTACCTTTCGGCAGGGTGACTTTGAAAAAATTCAGAAGTATTGTAATGACTGAAAAACAACTTCCAGATATCAAAATGTATTTTATTCAAGCCTCTGGGGATACTAGAAAAAAATGGCGCAGGTTCTCAATCTTTGGACCTGTCGGATCGTGTCGGGATCGTGCTAGATAAGTATCTTTATTTTGTCAAACATGTTGCTCTGAAAAGGGCCCAGGGCGCTTTCGCTCTGACAAGATGGTCTTCAGCCAACTTCATTCCAGAGTGAAGGTTATCATGGCCTTAATCAGGCCCATGGTTGCTTATGGATGTCCCGTCTGGTTCTATGTGATAGCCAGTTTAATGGAAAGGATTCGGGTGTTTGAAAAACAATGCCTCAGGACTTGTCTTGGGCTACATAGGACACCTGAATCTGAGTACACGAAGTGAACGAGGTCCTATACAATAGGGCCAGGATTGTACGGGTGGATACATTTCTGGTAAAACTGATTCGAAGCCACGTTGCAAGAGCAATGATTTCGTTCAAATCCTGACCTGCGGGGCTTACTACTTGTACCACGAGAGGCTTTGTCCCACCGGAGACATTTTTCTATTTAGATTCATGTGGGCTAATCCATGATTCCGCTGAGCTCGAGCCCCTCAGGTTCTGTAGATCGGTGTCGCACCGAAATCGGGGAGATGTCGTCCGACAACATCAAGGCTGGTTGGAACGGACTACGTCAGTGGTTCCTTCGGTTTATATAGACTCTTTAAGGCAAGCTTGTTAAACGGTTGGCAGACTTAAATAGGCTGGGGTAAGTTAGGGTTAATAAGGGTAGTTTAAGGTAATTCTTGCATTACAAAAAAAAAAACAATTATTGTTAAAATGAAAACTGAAAATAAAAAATGTATAAAACTGAAAACTAAAAGAAAAAAAAAAGTTATATATATGTATATACAATATATTTTCTACATATTAAGTATATATTTTAATATATGTAATATATAGATAGTCTTGCATAAAAAACAAAAATGATCATATGCAAAGTTTTTTTTGACGAATATATTTTCTTAGAAAAAATTAGTTTAGGTTAACCCATAAGTATATAAATCGTCGAAAGACAAATGGAAATGCTCTATTTATAGAGTGTCAATAAGTTATTTAATAGTTATTTGATAGTTAAGATAATTAAGCTAGTTTTAAGAATTTTTGCTTAAGGTAGTTTTGCTTGGACTAAAAATTAATAACAATTATTTAAAAACTAAACTAGAAACTAACACTACGCGTTGAAGACTCTGCGTTCAAGAGCAGCTTTGTCCGTGGTCGAAAGGCGATTTTGCAGAGTTTGACGATTGACTTTTTCAACTCTCCATTCATCGTTTTGACCTTGACGACTCTATCTGCTCTGGGGTATACTTCAGTCATTCTACCGAAAGAGCATTTCAGTGGAGGTAAATTGTCGTTCTTTAGAAACAACAGCTTCTCGACGGCAGCATTACCTTCATCTCCTTGTTAGAGCGAGGCCAAATACTCTTGAGACCATTTTCTCCAAAAGTTTTGCATCACATACCGCACCATTTGCCATCTTGTCAGTGGCTTACGTTGACATCTTTTGTGTCCCGTTCCAGAGTTGCAGTAAGAGGAGGACGTTCAATCAAAAAATGACCTAGAGTGTGAACTTCAATATTGGAAGGATTATCTGAAATGGGACTCAAAGCGCGAAAATTAATAATGGCTTTAATTTGACAGATTAAAATGTGCAGCTCGTCAAAGGATAACGCTGCATAGCCAAGATTACGACGTAAATGATTGTTGGCGATTTTAATCGCGGACTCCCAAAGTCCTCCAAAATGCAGGGCATCGCATCGGCTGGTATGACCTTCCATTGAATGCAATCGTCCAAAAAAGTCTGGTTGTTGCTGAGATTCAAATAATGCTTTCAACTGCACTAGCTCCGCAAAATGTGTGGCATTATTAGAAAAAATTGTATATCGCCACGTATGGCGATAAATCTTTTTAGAATTCCTAAAAAAGCAGATGACAGAGCCGTCGTTAACTCCCAATGCCTACCTTTACTTCGAAGCATATAAAAAGGCATACATAAGATTTCGTTAGTGGTTGATCACGTACTCCAAAACGTACGTAGAAACGTCCACAGAAGTCTATACCCGTTGTGGTGTATGGTCGAGAAGTTCTACTCGTTCTGTTGGCAAATCTTCTTGAAATTGTCAACAGAACGAGTATGCACTTGTTGGTTATCTATCTTTCTTATCCTGTTCTTACTTCCGATTGGCCAAAATTGCATTCTAAGTGCTGCTAGAAAAGCTTGCCATCCCGCGTGCATTTTTTAATATGAAAGTGAATAACAATCGTTGTTGTAAAGTAATGCGATTTTAGAAGAATGATAGGATGTTTACTTGATAGAGATGAAGTTTGAGTACGTCCACGAATTCGCGTCACGCCATAAGTGTCAAAGGAAGGCGTTAGTGATTTCTAGCTAGTTGAATGCAAATCTTGTTTGTCCGAGAGTCACCTGTATTCATCTCGAAATTCATTGATTTGTATCGTCCGAATTATGTAATTTAATCCGCGATCCAGTTTTATGGTAGTTAACTGACCGTTTTTACGATTACCAGCCTTGGAACGCGAATTGTAAATGATTCGGTTGATATATGCGAACGATCTTACTAATTCATTGAGGGCATTAAGAAACTTACATTTCTCTAGCAGATTTTCTTCGAGTTTATTTAATTTTCGCCACCCCTGCTCATTGCTTACCAGTAAATCTGGACCCAAACTCCATAGCGTAGGGTGCAGTAATTCTTTGGAGAAAGCATAGCGTGGAAGATCAGCCGGATTAGATATCGTATGAAAATTATATTATATCAAATTATATTTTCTGAGAGACATTGAATTTTTGTTACCCTGTTAGAGACGAATGTGCTCCAATTGCAAGCATCAGAATTTATCCATGAAAGTTGAGTCACTCCTAGAATTGTATCCTAGAATTGTCCAATTGTAAACTCCGAAACTGTTGCGTTAATTCCGCCGAAAGAAGTGCAGCGTATAGGTCCTCGCGAGGAATGAAAAGATTATTTTCACGGGTGCTACTCAAGATTTTGAACAAAGCAATTGTGTATGTTCATATCTTATTTAGAAAATGTTCAGATACCAAATATATACACACTCCAAAGCTTGCATCAGACAAACCATGCAACTGAATTTTCGAATTTGATAATAGTGTGTAACGAGGAAATCTTAAGTGGCTTTTTTTCGATAATTGGTTGTTAAACTCCAACCAAATATTGTGGAAGTGATTCATTCCAATGCAACCTCTCTTTCCATAAAGTTTGCATAAATACCATAATAACTATGGAACCAATAAGCCCCAGGGGGTCGTATAACCTTGCGATGGTTGATAGTATTAATCACTTTGTTATGCCTCGTAAAGAATTTAGTTGTGCACATGCGTCTAACAATGCTCTACAAGAAACATACGAATCATAACAATCCTTTACTAAGACTAGGGCTGTGCCTAGAAATATGAGGGTTCATTTTTAACAACAGATTTAGAGATAAAGACAGTATTTGTATTGTTAGTTGATTGGGAATCTGAAATGATTTGAGCCGATGGTGACTTAACAGACTGTTAAGTGATAACTGATAAATGAGGAAGTCGGTTGGGAATAGCACTCATGTGAATCAATCTTCTGTGCCGCTGAGAGCAGTGCTTACGTTGATGTGAGCTGCAATTTCGCGCTTGATGTCCATATGGAAGCCGCTTTATGCATAACTTCCTAGCTTTAGCTTCTTAATTACGCTTTTCGGGCCTTTGCAAATGCATCACAATAGTAGATAGAATGATCGTTTGAATTGCAGATAGTGACGAGCAACGAAACGGGGCTTTGATGTAACAAAACCTCTATTAACTATAGGTTTAAATGACTTACGTGAATTGTTCAATATGGTTGGATGTCTGCTGCCATGGCTCGATAGGATGTCAATAGTTTCTAGCATTTGACATCGTTTCTAAATGAAAGCTGATAGTTGATCTCATCTAAGGAAATCGAAAACTCCTGATTCTTCCTCCCATTTCATTCGATTCTTCGAATCCAATTTATTAACTATTAGATGTATTAGTACTCAATCCAAAATCTCCTCCTTGGCTGTCAGCGTGTTAAGCGCCTTCAAATGAGAATTTATATTGCCATTCAAATCGCGTAGCTTATGCACAGAACCATCGACTTTGGGTAAATGGAAAACCTCTTTTATATGCGCCTGAAGGATTAAATGCTTGTTGTCATATCGAGATTTAAAAAGTTAAATAGCCTTGTTATAATTTCCACTTGTGACTTCAAGAGTCTGAGTAGTTTTAAAAGCAAAATCAGACAAACAAGAGTGCAATTATTGAAATTTTTCAGCTGTCTTAAGCACCTCATCCTTGTCTACTAAAATCTCAAGCATCGATAGAAAATCCGGCCAATCTGTGTATTTTCCAGGAGGCAATCGAGCTGCCTCCGGCTTCACGTAAACAAGTGTAGAGTCATGTGGAGAGGCTGATCCAATAGCAGGAGGCCTTTTCGAATAAATAAACGTAAGAATTTTGGTTTTATGATTACAATATGTATCTTTGAAAGCACTTCTTCTATCACTCTCTAGTACTCTCTTGAACATTTTCACTGAAAATCATAGAATTTTGAAGAGGCGTCTTTTCACAAGCATCGATTTTTCCAACTTAAGAAGTGTTTTTCTTAGATGTTTTGGGTATATGACAAATGGCACAAAATTGGTTTCTTAACCCTGTCAGTTTGAGAAGAAACTTATCTCGATATTTTTTGAACCGCGTGTTTCATTAGTTTTAACATATTTCACTAACTCTCAAGAGAAGTGCTAGTTTATAATTTTATTAATAAAGGTGGAACTCATAAAATTTTTGGGATTGAGTCAATAATTTATGAATTTATTCTTTGCTCAACATGAACAAATAAAAGATAGGTATATCTAAAGCCGATAAATAAAAAAACGAAAACAAAAAGTTAGCAAACGAAAAAAAAGAGGAAAAGAAAAAGAATAGATGAGATTGGCTTATGAATAATACGGAGTCAAGAAGTAGTAGAAGAAAAGTCGCGAAGCTGTCAAGTCGCCGATATTTTTTTTTGTGTAGTTCCTTTTTCAATCGTAACTGTATTAACTATTCTTAAAAATCGAACAGAATTTAACTGTAGTTAAATTGAATTAATAGAAACTAACGCTCTTTTTGGCTTGGTGTCAGAAGTGGGATGTGTTTCCACACGTCGAGTTCGCTCATCAGTTCTCCGCATGTAACAGTTAGAAAAAAATAAAGTAAACGAAGTAACGTTAAATGAATGTACCCGAAAATATGGAATTTTTAACAACCAAACAGATGCAACAAATATTAAAATACCGTGGCTTATCTTACCGATATAACCTTTAAAAGAAACTAGTGGTGCGACTCCGTACTTCATTAGAAAACGAAAAGGAACAACTACAAGGCTTCCAAGTAAGCTCTGAATTACATTCTGATACATAATCCTTGTCATCGTTTGCGTCATTTTCATCAACTATGTCTGTAAAAGGGGAGCCTGTCCAGAACAATTATCAATTTAAAGATGTCGAAGAACCTTAGAAAATGTTGATGGGGAATCTAAGGACGTCGAATTATGGCTCTCAGACTTCAAAACTCTTTCCTTGGTTCTAAACATTTCTATATGCGAGGCGATTATTATTCGAGGCAAGTAGATTAGCAGTTGAGTCAGATTCATCTGAATCATATATGTATGGAGTAATTTTTCAGGCTTAAGAAAACAGCAGCAAGAGGAATACAGAGATTCCACATCTAAGAGGCTATATACTAGGTTGAATCCCCGACAGCGCAACGATCAAAAGCATTTTATATCAGTGGCGAACTCTAGACCAACTCAAGGGAAACTTAAGAGTTTGTGAAACAATGAAAAGTGAGCAGGTTAAGGGGAAGAAGACGAACGATAAGGCGCTGCAGACTACTACAAGCACCCTTAAAAGGCAGGAAAACGTTCGTCACAAGTTGAAGCGTATAAACTGTGAGAAGCGTGGAAACTGTCCTGATAAATCGAAGGGAATGAGGTGTTTTTATTGTGATTATTTTGCACATACTCGTACAATGACAAGATTCGAACATTCTTAGCTCAAATCAATGCTCAAATTGCGATTCGTATACTGAGAGTTTGGATAGCGTACACTACAAGTTCAAAGAGCAAAACTTATCTATGGTTGAAGCTTTTCGCCCACAAAATAAATCAGATTATGTAGAAGTTGAGATGAAAATTTCCCTGGAGGAAACAATAGTTCATCAAAGGCTCAAAAGTATAGCTCCGTTAGAGAAGTATATTTTTTTATTTTTTTTTTCTTTAGTTGGAGGTTGCTGCTATCTGTTGGAGCACTCAGACACAAATTATTGTCCACTGTACTGCCAGACAGACACCTTAGATGGCGTTAAAGTTTAATGTCGATCCCGAATGGCGAGAGGCGAGAGAGAAACTTTTTCAAGGCAAGTGTACAACGGTGGTTTTTGCCAGTACCCCGCCGAGGAGAGAAGCCGTGAAATAATTATTCAATGGCGTTGGTGTTATCGGGATCCGAACTCGCTCATCTTGGGTCAGCCGGCACACTACCCACTGCGCCACGGCGCTCTCTTAGGGAAGGATATAGTACAGTGACAAATTTCAGATTGGTTGAACGAAGGAATTATTCGAGAGAGCACCTCGTCATATGTGAGTCCTGTAGTACTAACCAAGAAAAAGGATGAAAGCAGTGGGCTCTTTGTTATTAGAGAAGTTTTCGAATGTTTGCATACCGCTAAGATGTTTTCGACTCTCGATCTTGAAAATGTTTTTTTTTTCCATGTTGGAATTGAAGAGTAAAACACAAAGTATACTGCTTCCGTCACACCAGATGGAAAATATGAATTTAATAAAGCTCCGTTTGTGTTTTTTTTTCAATTCAATTTTATTGTATTCAAAATGCGAGTTGTTTACATTCGTTTATCTGCAAAGCTGTAATGGCTTGTCTGCAGAAGACTAGTTACAAACATTGTCTTACATTGCTGACAATATTAATTCAAAATATAAAAAAGTGAAACAAAAATTTAGAAATAAAAATTAAATACAAGATTCACACTAGTAACAAACATAGTTTATTGAATCTTTTTTTTTTGTTTTTGTTATCGTGAGGAACTTAAATACATTTCTTTTACTTTACGCAAATGTTCTTGTTTAGATAGGTTTCGAAGCTCTCTTGGGAGTTCATTAAGGATCATCGGAACTGCGACGTTAAAAGTCCTTCGGCCATACTCGTTCCATAACCTTCATAGAACAGCTGCTGTCGTCTTCTGTTGTTTACCGTCTGCTGTGTGTATTCTGTATGTGTTATCGTTGCCGAAGTTTGCCAGAATTTATATATTTATATATTTTTTAATATATATTAATATATATTTATATATTTGTGAGATATTGAGCATATCTGTTATCTGGTTTCTTTGGTGCTGCTCACCGTTACTACGTCCTCCTCTTCGTATCATTGTTTGAGCCTATTTTGAATGTTTTGAAGCGAATGCATCCGCGGCGCTCTTCCCCAGGCTAATATACTTTACCTTAGATGCGATTCGACTAAACAATGCTACCACGGCATTGTTTAACTACTTCTGGTGTACAAAGGTTACTTAGGTGGAATGGTGCGTACGCCGATTGGCGCAGTTTCTTCCTCAATATGTCAATGTGGTTGCTCCGTGTGAAGTTATAATCAACTAAGAATTTATATGTTGATACATTGTCGATGTATCTGGAGCAGTCATCGTCTTCTTTTATACTACCGCCACATCCATTTCTATGTAGGCAATCTACGTCATGCATTTTTATCTTCAGTTTTGGTTTTGGGATATGTGGCGGGCGAATGTGCATTACCTTGGTCTTAAGTGCAAGTTGATAATTAAGCCATAGTCGTGACACCGACCTCTGACTCTATTTAGAAGTGGTCTTAACTTTGAACCCTGACCACCTATTTTAACCTTGAAAGTTCTGTTGCTTAGATAGTTTCCAAACCATGGTAGTATGTGGCCACGTACCCCAATCTTATCCAGCTGTCTTAGGATTTGTCGGTGGCTTAGTGTGTCGAACGCCTTTTTAAAGTCGACGAATAAATCTACTACACTCTGATTTTTGTCCAGATTTTGGTATACATTATTCGCAAAGTCTGCTAATAATCTATTTATACTTCTACCTTTGCGGAAGCCAAATTGATTTTTCTTCAGTAAGTTATATTTTTCGACAAATTCGTAGAGTTTCCTTGCTAGTACTTCTTCTAAAACCTTGTCGACAGCTGATAGGATTGAGATTGGTCTGTAGTTCAAGATATCGTTTTTTTTTCGCTTTTGTGGATCGGTCGAACTGTTGAGGTCTTCAGCGTGTTTGGAATCGAGGCTAGGTCTAAGCTCATGTTGATGAGTTTTGTTATCATTGGAGCTAGAGTTTGTGCGTTGTTCTTCAAATTTTTCGGCCTTATCTAGTCTATCCCTGCCGATTTGTTGCATTCCAAAGAGCTTAAGATATTTTGTATCTCTGCCGAAGATGCATGTTCAGCATAGATTGAATGCTGTACACTACTTTCGTGACCAGAAAATGTTTTTTGACTGCATTCGTGCACTGTGTTTAGTACTTCAGATGACAAAGTGTTAGCGAATTTGTTAGTCATGTCTTTAACGTTGTCATTGTTCGAAAAGTTCCTTTTTAGGACATCATCTAGATTGCTCTTTGTTTTTCTTAATATAAAATTTACGAGCTTCCACGTCTCCTTGGTATCACTTCTACACCGTTGGAACTTTTCTTTGTAGAAGCTAGTTTTCGCCATCGCTATTTTCTTGCTGAACTAGTTTCGATAAGTTCTATATTCCCTATGATTACCTTCGTTGTGTCTGTTGTTCTTATGTCGTCTGTATAGTCTATCGCGTTCTTTGCAATTTTTTTAACTCTGCTGTAATCCAACTTTGTTCTATACTTCTTCTCTTTCCTATTCCCATCGACGATGTTGTCAAGGTATTCATTATTTGTTTGAAATTCTGATAATATTCGTTTACATCTGTATACACATTCAGTTCATCCTAGTTGAAGTCGCGTATTTTTTGTATTAAGCTATGACTTGGGATATGACGTTCTTTATCAGATTTTTCTTGGTTAGTTTTTTTGTTTCTGTTTTTTATAATTTACGCACGCAAAAGGGGTTATGACTACCCTTAAGTGTCGGGAATCAAGACACAGCACGGGCCGAAGGTATAGAGGGAGAAAGGGAGAGGAGGTACCTATGCACATTGGTCCTAAATGTCTATGGATTGTAGTGAAATATTGGGCTGGGAAGAGCATTCCATAATCGTGTGGTGCGGCTGAAAAACGAATCTCTGAACTTAACTGTACGTCAGAAAGCAAGCTTAAGGGTGAACTGATGAGGCTGAATTCATGTTGGTGAGGAATTCAATTGGCTAACTCATTTGAGCAAGGGTTATTAAAATAGCGATAAAACAGTGACAAGACACATTACGTCGGTGTTCGAGCGAGTCAATTGACTTTGCGATATTACTGTCTCCTATAAGTTTTATCGCTCGCTGTTGTATTCTATCCAGTAGGTGCAGTGAGATCTTAGGGGCACCAGACCAGATATGAGCGTTATACTCAAGCTTGGGGCCTTATACTTAGTAAATTGAAGCCAAATCGGAGGGTGTGAAATATTTCTTGCATCGTTTAAGGAAATCTAGACATTTTGCCGTGTTTTTGGCGACTTCAAATATGTGATCATTCCAATTAAGGATGGAAAGTTTTTCGGTTTCGTCGACACAAGCGCCAAGTTCGCTTTAATGACAGTAGACATCATTGAGTTTTCGAAGCATTGAATTCCACTCTATTATTTTTACCCCAATCGATTATGCTGTCAAGATCGGAATTTAATGTGCTTAACATACGCTGCCGTTTTAGTTCAATGACCGAAGAGCAGGGACGTGAGTCCTGGAACGTTGGTTGTGTTCGTTTTTTTTCCACAGCATAAGGCATAGTGGTCCGAAATACCAAGTTCACGAATAAAATACATTTTTGGTCTGTATACAGATATATGTAATGGAGACCTCAAAGTTATCACGCTTAACATTAATAGAGACATTTTCATACGTGTAGGACACTCTCACTACCTTTTCAAACAAGACATCGTTTTTTACATAAACTGCTATTCCTCCTCCCCCAGAATTACTTCGGTTATAGAATTCACCACTATATCCTTTAATTTGGTACCAATGATATTCCTCTTTGCTAATGTTTTTTTCGCACAGCATAATGACATCTATGATAGACAGAAAGTCAACGACATATAACATAATAGCATTCCAATTTTTTTCTCAAAGATCTTACATTTAGAGACATACGTACATACATTACAATTTAGTTTTATATAAACACGCATCCTCTTGGGACCTGATATTTTCAAATTTTATCTTTATAATTTCATTGATTTCGTTTGTCATTTTTTTGGGGTTTTTTTTTTTTGTACACTAGTGTATTTACGATACGATGGTTGGAGGAAATACATACATATAGATTTATGTCATTTCTTCAATATCGTTGATCGAGTGAATTTTGGTGATACGGTCTCCATCCATCTTTCTTGCAAGAACTTTGCCATTTCTGTACCAAACATATTTCCAATTTGCCGCTCTTGCTCTTGCTCTTGATTTTGCCATCCAGAGTACTTTTTTAAAGTGTTTTGTCAGGTGTTCGTTAATAAATATGATATATATAATATATATATATAATAAATATCGTTGATTCGCATATAAGGGGTTTACTGCTTTTTTAGCTTTGTTGCAAATCTTCCCATATTTCAATGGTCTTTTTTTTTTTGCCCGTTTTCTTGTGAAACTTAGGACAATATTTCTTAATTGCTTTTTTTTCGGTCATTATATGTGTACATTTCCTCGATATCCCCTTCGGTTACCTCGGAGTACAGTGTCTTACCTATTGCTTTCATAAATTCGAAAGCATTTTCAGTGTTTGACAATGGAACATTTTTTACTTCGACGCTTTTATCTATTTGTTTTTGTTCCAGCGTATTGATTTGTTTCTGAAGGTATGATATTTGAGTATCTTTTGCCTCTATTTGTTTTTTATAATCTTCAAGTTCTCTCATCAGAGTTTGCATCAGCGTGTTATTTTTTACTAATAAGTTGTTTATTTCATCGTATTTATTCGTTGTAAATTCGACCGCTTTTGCGTAGTCTTTTTGCATTTCCTTTATTTCTTTCAGTTTCCGTCTGACAGAAATGGAGCACTATTTTATAACACTCCTGTATGTCAAACGCTTTCAACAAATTAGTATACTTTTATGCGAAAAGACGGATCAATTGGTTGGTGTCTACGCTATATCTTTTATATTTAGTTGAAAGCTTTAGGTGTTGTTAGCTCTGGCTAGGGGCTTGGATCCCACAATGTCTGTTGGAGCGCTAGCGCGCCAAAGTGCTGTCAGCTGATATATAACCAGACAGAGCAGAAGTAGAAAAAATGTAATTTACCTTCCTGTGTATCTCTGGTGAAAATTTCAGTTGGAGGAGGTGACTTGTACTGAGCGCGAGCCTTTTAAAATACGATGTGTGTTTTTATACGCCTGTTTGATGTTTATTTTTGGTTTTTTTTTCTAGCACCTTTGTACACCACTTGTGTTCCACTTGCGAGAGTTGTCAACTTGCCCATGCAACTCGCCATCAGTTTTTCAACGTTTCTGTTGAGAAACACGGCAGAACCGACTGCACCGATAACACGACAACTAAAGGCAGTTGTTTTGGATAAATTAACCCTTTTGTTTAATTATGTTTCCTTTTCTTTTATTTTTCTTTCTTTTCTTTAATGTAAAATTATTTAGAAAAAAAATGTCACTGTATTTTGTAAAAAATATGTTGTGAGCCACTGTACCGAAGGATCGTGCCATCATAATCAGAGAATATACCACCCTCATCCAATCCTGCTGCACCAATTACCCCTGAGCACGATCGAATGATTTTCCTTAATACCAGGGGAACACACTTGCAGTACATGAAGGCGCTCTTTACATGTGTATGTGTGTGGGTGGATTGGCCTCTTCGGTTGATGGCATTGGATCGAAAACGACGACTTGTCGCAGCGCAGATACGATCGTGTACTCGAACATTGTAAAGAAATAACTATTAAAGGAAATTGAAAATTGTGTCGTATTCTTCTTCATTCTTTCGGGTGCAATTTTTAATTATTCAATTTCAATCAATTTCATGGTCCTTCGAGCCGGATCTTCTTCGAGTGAACTTTAAAAATTATATTAGCCAGTGAACATTTTCATTTTTTTTTCGAATATAATGAATCCCCTTATTCAGAAACGCGGTAACGCATTTCTTGTTGACTCAATTGACGAAAAAACCAATGTAGAACTACTTGAAATTCGTTTGCAGAATTTGGAAACTACATGGGTAGATTTTTCCTCGTTGCATAACGAAATCATCCAAAGTGCAGTTGCTAGTGAATTCGATGAGTTTGAGCAAGAGTTCGTAGAATACGAAAATCGGTATTTCTATGCGCATTCGAATTTAAAAAAGGCAATCCATGACAGGCAACCTTCGTCAGACATGACAAGTGATTCGATCGTCGATCGGTTGGCAAATCAGCAATCGTCCTTTTTAGAAAATTTGAATTCGACACCCCGAGAAATTCCACTTCAGTGAATCTGCCACCTATCACCATTCGACACCCCGAGAAATTCCACGTCAGTGAATCTGCCACCTATCACCATTCCACCCTTTTCCGGCAATTATAAAGATTGGCCATCGTTTCACGATCTATTTACGGGCTCGGTAGATAATAAGACCACAATCCAAGAGTTTCATTATCTTAAATAGTTTTTAAGAGATGAGGCAGCTAATCTAATGAAACATATCCCGATATCGGAATCTAACTATGTTGAAGCCTGGGAACGGCTTGAACATCGGTACGATCGGGTTCATTTAATCACGCAATCCTACATTCAGACCTTTTTGTCGCTGCTCTTGATCAGTGAAAATAATGTGCAATTACTGCGAAAACTGACTGATGGTGCGGATGAAGTCATTCGGGGACTCAACGCTATTGAACAAAACAGTCGCGACCCTTGGCTTATTTATCTATTAGTCAACAAATTAGATAAAGAAACAAAACAAGGTTGGGCCGAGCATGCGGGTTCTCGCGATAATTGTGGCTTTTCTGAATTTTTGACTTTCTTGCAATCGAGGTGTGATGCGCTTGAATCGTGTCAATCGCTTGGTCGTGTTATTGTATCGCGAAGTAAACCAGAAGGACAAATCGGAGCTCATGTCGCGAAGCTCCCGAAACTAAATCGGCATGTCCAAATTGTGCAAGGGAACACATATTACCTCAATGTCCCGGGTGTGTTGCTCTTGATATCGGTTCGCGTCGGAATTTAGTAAAAAGAAAATCTCTGTGTTTCAACTGCGTACGAATCGGTCATTCATCAAATAAGTGTCGTTCTTCATTTCGCTGCCGATTGTGTAAATCTCGCCATCACTCATTAGTTCACCTACTGGAAGCAGAAAGTTCGCCGGCTACATCCACACTCAACAAGGATTCACGCGGTCCATCCATTATGCAACCCAAATAATTCTGCAGCCGTTTATCGTAGTTCCACATTAATAAATAATCATTCGCTTGAACTTGGTCTTCGTAAGCAAACCATTTTGCCAACTCTGTTAGCCAAGGTTAAAGATAATCAGTGAACATTTGTTAATTGTAGGATATTGCTTGATTCGGGTTCGCAGGTATCGTTTATTGGTGAGTCATTTGCCCAACGGCTTGGTTTCAAGAGAAACCACGCGCATATACCTATTCTTGGACTTTCAACAACAGAAGCAAGTTACACAAGGGGATGCAGATATATTCTCGCTTTCATACCACATGTCTGCAGGTTGATGCATTTATCTTACGAAAGCTAACTTCGCTTCTTCCTTCCCAACGCTTTGAAAGTTCTTCTTGGTCGCACATAATAAACTTGGAATTGGCAGACCCCTATTTTAACATTCCTGGTCCTGTAGATATCTTAGTAGGAGCGGATAAACTTTAGAATATTTTAGAAGGAGAGCAAATTCGAGGCCCACCAGGCACGCCAATTGCTCAAAAAACTTCGTTCGGGTGGGTTATAACTGGAGAAATCCTCGATCCTCACCCAACTGGAAGTACTTTCCTCGTTCCACTCCGTTCTTGACATAGATGTCTTTTTGCAACGATTCTGGGTACTGGAAGAAGTGGCTACCTCAAAGAATACACCTTGCATTAATGATAAATCTGAACTACACTTCCGCAAGACCTTTACTCGTTCGTCAGATGGGAGTTACATAGTACAATTACCGTTCGCTGATTCTGCTCCAACCTTCGAAGATACACTACGGCCCGCAGTCTCTCGACTACTCAGTATGGAACGTCGCTTTCGCTCTAATCCGGAATTGCAGCAGGCATATTCCAAATTCATGAAGGAGTATTTGTCGTTAGATCGCATGGAATCTATTCCTCCGGAAGAGCTGGATAAATCTGATGGAAAACTATTTTATTTACCACACCATGCAGTTTTGAAGCCGAGCAGCTCATCAACAAAACTACGCGTTGTATTCGATGGTTCAGCTAAGGACTATAAAGGCCAGTCTTTGAACAGTACAATGCTGATCGGTCATCCTATTCAGCGGGAATTACATAAGGTTTGTTTACGTTTTCGTCAGCACAGGTACGTCTTTTCCGCCGACATAGTAAAGATGTTCCGACAGATATGGATCGATGACAAACATACGAACTACCAGAGAATTGTTTGGCGTGAATCGGTTAGTGACCAGGTTCAACATTACCGCTTATCTACCGTAACATATGGAACAGCGTCTGCCACATTCTTGTCGGTGCGGGTACTAAATTAACTGGCGGATGACTATAAACTCCAATACCCAAAGGCTTCGAGTGTTCTTCTTAACGATGTGTACGTAGACGATATTATGACAGGCTCTAACTCAGAAGAAGCCCTAATATCTCTACAACGAGAACTCACCGAATTGCTATCCAAAGGCAAATTTCAATTACGTAAGTGGACTTTCAACTGCTCGCCCTTGTTAGCTCAACTCCCTACAGAAGACTGCGAATTGTGCTGGGTGGATCCGGAGGAATCAAGATCGCGGATTAAGGTTTTGGGTATGTTCTGGAGTCCAACGAAGGATGACTTTTCATATAAACTAGGAGAATTACCTCATCTTTCTGCTCCTACTAGACGAAACTTATTGTCAGAAATTGCTCGGATTTTCGATCCGTTAGGGTTCTTAGCTCCTTCGGTAATTCTATTTAAGATCTTGTTTCAAAAATTGTGGCTGTCCAAACCACGACTTAGTTGGGATGATGCCCTTCCTACTACCATAGCTGATCAATGGATGGATTATCGCCAGCAAATAAGCTGCTTTGAAAATATTCGGGTTTCTCGAAACATTGCGTCCGGTGATGGGGGTTTTGTGATGCTTCATCGATGGCAATCGCAGCGGTAATATATGCCCGCTACAAGACACCTACAGGTAGTTTCAAAACTACAATAGTTGCCGCTAAAACTAAGGTCGCACCGCTTAAACCCGTAACTATTCCTCGCCTCGAGCTGTGTGGTGCCCTGTTGTTGTCCTGTTTGCTCACCTTAATCAAATCATCCTTATCAACAAATATCTCCAAGGTCTATGCGTGGTGTGATTCGGAAATAGTGGTGCATTGGCTGCCTTCTCCTCCTTCGTAGCTAACCGTACTGCTGTAATTCTCGAAACTATTCCTCGACAGTCATGGAATCACGTACCGTCGTACTCGAACCCAGCAGACTGTGCATCACGGGGAGTACTTCCTTCGCAATTAGTCAACCATGAACTCTGGTGGAGCGGCCCGCCTTGGTTATCGTCTTCCGAATCACAATGGCCAAGGTCAACATTGGTTTCACCACCTTCAGTGATAAATGTGGAAAACCTTGCAGAACGTAGCCCTCATAAGGTAGATCTCGTCTCGACGTTCGAAAACAACGTATTGCAAGGTCTCATCGAAAAAATATCCTCTTGGAACCGATTACAGCGAATTGTAGCTTACTGTATTCGGTTTCCTTCAAACTGTCGGTTAGATAAACTGAATCGTCACATTACCGGGTTGAGTCTTCGTGAGATTCAAAGGGCAAGAACGATAATCCTTAAACATGTGCAACACCGAGCATTCAAGGAAGATATAGGCAAACATCTTCCAAAACATCTCGTCTAGTGAAGGTGTCACCATTTATTGATAATGAAGGAATTCTTCCTGTGATGCCGTGCAGGGACGGGTTAAGAATATCCCCGCAGCGATACCTCTCGCTTGTCGTAAAAGGCGACTAAAACAAAGGTAAACAAAAATCACATCTAGGCAATTTAGAAAACACCAAGGTGAGCCTAGGGACACATATACCACCATTAAACTGCCCCACAAGTGTGCATGCAAATCAGTGGGTTGACACGACTGGAGATCACCGGTGTTGTAAGAGTAAGATCAAACAAAAAAATCTGGAGCATGCCCGTGTCACAAAAAAAGGCAGGCCGAAAAACAATTGGTGCAAACAAATGCAAAAACACCAGCATTTGATTGGCCTCAGCGATGAAGTAATCCCAAACCGGGAAGCCTGCAGCTACTTTCTGAGGTCAAACCGGCGGACCCCACAAGCGGACCAGTAGGAATGCAGTTAAGTGGGAAGGTTATGGTCCTACACTTCTGGCCATAACAACGCCGGAAAAAGGAAAAGAAGAAGAAGAAGAAGAAGGAATTCTTCCTGGGGGTGGAAGATTAAAGGCGTCGACTATTGCTTTTAATATTAAGCATCCTATTATTCTCCCTAGCAATGATAATGTTTCGTCCATTATAGTCAGGGACATTCATATTAAATATCTTCACACGGGAATATCGGAAACCTTTGTTATTGTTCGCCAGCAGTACTGGATTTTGGGGAGTCGGAATCTTATTCGAGGAATTGTGCATAGTTGTAAGGAGTGTTTCATGCAAAGAAGACAAACCAGCAGCCAGTTAGTGGGTAATTTACCAATGCCACGTATCCAACCAAGCAGACCTTTCTCCAATGTAGGATGTGACTACGCCGGCCCAATCAGCATCAAATTCTCTCGGAGTCGTAAACCGTTGCTTTCCAAGGCTTATATCGCACTTTTCATATGTATATCCACGAAGGCTATTCATCTTGAAGTGGTGAGTGACCTTACAACCGGCCGCATTGCGAAGATTTGTCTCTCGACGAGGGAAATGCTCCAATATTTACAGCGATAATGGCAGTAATTTTCAAGGTGCTCGTCGTTGTTTGAACGATATGCAGAAGAGGGTCATTTCCCAAACTTGGAATGAAGAAATTGCCACCGCCCTCGCTAACGACGGAATTACATGGCATTTTATCCCACCATCCGCACCACATTTCGGCGGATTGTGGGAGGCCGGAGTGAGATCCGTAAAATTGCATTCGCAGCGTGTAGTAGGAAGTTCAATATTGACCTTTGATATACCATTTTAACACAAATTGAAGCTGTTCACGTCCTTTATGTGCTCTGTCGGATTATGACCTTAACCCATTAACTCCATCACACTTTCTTATAGGCGAGCCTTTAACCTCAGTTCCAGAGCCAAACCTGCTCAATACACCAACCAACCGTTTAACTCATTGGAATTATATTCAAAGCATGGTCCAAGGGTTTTGGAAGAGATGGCAGATGGAGTATATTACGACCCTCCAAGAACGCCCCAAATGCCAGCAAGTGAAAGACGACCTTAAACCAGGCGATTTGGTAGTCATTAAGGAACCTAATCTTCTTCCCACGAAGTGGCTTCTTGGTCGGATCGAAGCAGTGACAAGGGGTTCAGACAACTTTGTTCGCGTGGCTACAGTAAGGACGAGTGGAGGCTCATTCGTCCGCCCCATTACAAAATTGGCTTTACTCCCGTGCTGCTGAAACTAGTTCCAGAGGGGCCGGGATGTTTTGGATAAATGAACCCTTTTGTTTAATTATGTTTCCTTTTCTTTTATTTTTCTTTCTTTTCTTTAATGTAAAATTATTTAAAAAAAAATGTCACTGTATTTTGTAAAAAATATGTTGTGAGCCACTGTACCGAAGGATCGTGCCATCATAATCAGAGAACACACCACCCTCATCCAATTCTGCTGCACCAATCACCCCAGAGCACGATCGAATGATTTTCCTCAATACCACCACGGGAACACACTTGCAGTACATGAAGGCGCTCTTTACATGTGTATGTGTGTGGGTGGATTGGCCTCTTCGGTTGATGGCATTGGATCGAAAACGACAGTCGCAGCGCAGATACGATCGTGTACTATAACTATTAAAGGAAATTGAAAATTGTGTCGTATTCTTCTCATTCGTTCGGGTGCAAGTTTTAATTATTCAATTTCAATCAATTTCAGCAGTAACAAAACAAAGGCGACACAAAACACTTAGGAAGGATAACTTCCCTTTTTTTTGTTTGTTAAGCCTATTTTTTTGAGTTTGTGAATCAAAGAGAAAGTAGCGTGGCCTGAAGTCACGAAAGATTTAAATTTCAATTTTAATACTTATTTGGAAGTGGAAAATTTGTTAAAAAAATTGAATTGTTAATCAAGGCAATACTAAACGTTAGTATTTAAAATTGTAAGATAAATTGCAGTCAATTTTAGCTTTACATAGCTCAAAATTTGGAATTTTCATTTGAATTTAACAATTCACCTTTTAACAGTTTAAAATAAATTCTGTTTTCCGGAAAAGGATGAAATCATCAAAAAATTAATTCGTAAATATTGAGTCGTTAAGAAAGGTCCTAAGTGCATGCAGCCGGGACGATAAAATGGAGTTAATATCAGTTTTTAACAAAGGTGGTGCAGTTGCTCGGATATATATGTAGTTCAAAATGGAACTATACGACTATTCGCAGAAAAAGATTCAGCAGTGAGGAAATTTCCTGTAACTAAAAGTGCAAGGGATGTTATGAGTGTTTTGGGTCTTACAGGATTTTTCACAAGGTTCTTTTGGGGGAAAGACGAGGAAGGATCTTTTCAAACTGGTATGTACAATTATATTAATTGGTGTAAATAAAATATTTATAATTAAGAAAGAAAAAAAAACGACAATTGTAACTTACAATGAATTGACCGTAATCTTTTACGATTATTCCACTTAATTAATTCGAAATAATATCATAAACAAAAGTAAGAAATAGAAATATTATTGCATAAAAAAAACGGAATAACCGTCTCTTAAAAAATGAAATAAAAGGAGGAGAAAAAAAACGATTACGTACAGTATTATAACGAGTCATCCGACAATTCGCTGTTTGTAAAAATAAAGTTTTATGAAATTAGTTATAAAATAAGTTATATATTATACATTAATTTATTTCCCAAGCTCGATGAAATGAAATTTGTGAACATTTTGAACCGAAGTAACCTTTTAATCCGGATGTGATCCCCCCGACATACAACACCACTCAAAATCTATATACATATATAAAAATATTATAGTTATAGGTGCGTCCCAAAAAGATCGTGCCATCCTTCAAATGTTTTATGTAAATAATGCGACACAAGTAGTCATAGAAAAAATTACTCAGTTCTTCGGAGCATTTTCAAAAACATAAAATATACTCAAAATTCCAACTATTTCGAAGTTTTAACTGTTATTTGCAGTAATTTGGGCAAACATACACAAATTTAGTATCCCATAAAGAAAGTGCCAAATTCCAACCGTACTTGTTTCCCTTGTCTGACGGTACAATTTTAATTTGTTTTACAATGTATACTCCGTGGCTGTATGAATAGTGATAATTTGCTCTCGATCAGTGTCCATCATTTCGCGTTTGAGTAAACATTGTCAAAATGGGGAGAGTCTGTGAGTGAATTCAAAAAATGTAAAATAATTGAATTGTGGAAAAGTGGTAAATCTACGCGTGAAATGGGAAGGCAATTAAATCGTTCCCAACATATCATTCAAAATTTTAAGAAATTGGGGACTCTTTATGGCACAAAAAAGTCATCAGGCCGCATTTTAAAGGAATTGTCTAATTCGACAAACAGTATTCGACGTGTTGCAGCATGTCGTGGAATAAAAACCGCCAAGTCCACCGTTCACAGATTTGTAAAGCCCGGTCGGCTGCAATCGAAAAGAATGAAGTCGCAACCACCTCTTGCATAGGACGACCAGATTGGACTGGGCTTGAAAACACATGATCTTTGTTGAAGAAAGTTGTGTGGAGTGACGAAAAAAGTTAAATTTAGACGTGCCGGACCGATGGGCACACCACTGCACTGGCATGATTTAAAAAACGAAG
The DNA here is from genome assembly GCA_958301585.1 of Merodon equestris. NCBI lineage: Eukaryota > Metazoa > Arthropoda > Insecta > Diptera > Syrphidae > Merodon > Merodon equestris. The sequence goes on from OY284413.1 coordinate 97,293,646, forward strand.
AAATTTCGTTCTCCAAATGTCAGTTGGAGGAGGTATTGTACTGGTATGGGGCGCCTATTCCCAACAGGATGATGGATACGGAGAAGTACCAAGACATGTTAGAGGTAACCCTTAAACCATTTCTCGAAGAACTGGACTAAACTTCAACGTTTCAACAACAACGTTTTTGAACATAAGAGCACAATTATGGAGAGTTGGCAAAATAAAACAATCCAAAAATTAGTAAGCTCCGTAAGCTACACCACACAACACAACACAAAACATTTGGTCCTTCGAGTCGGTTGATCGACTATACATACTGACTTAGCTTTTAATATAATCCAATCCAGTGAAACTCTTGTAAGTTTTTAGCTTCCGGTTCTGTTCGGTTTGGTCCGGCTCGCAATTTATTGTAGTCTTCAAAACCTGGAAAACAAAAAAACAGGTAAGTGACTAATTTGCCCATATAAAATAAATACATATATTGACATACAGTCCGTCGCTCATCTCTTCAACTGTCTGTTGGTCATATCTTCAATTTTCGTTGCATCTATTATCCTTCATTGTCGTATTATATATATATATAAATATTCAAAATTAGTTATAGCAAAGAACTTAGCTTTTAAAACAATACCTTATCCATCTCAGGGACGACTACAAAGCGTTCTGTGTGTCGCAGGAAACAAAGCGAACCAAAAATATAGTCAACGGTCGGTTAGCTATGTCGGAAGAGCTCTTCAATCAAGTGAAGGGTTTGAATGAGCGAATTATTATATCATCCGTTGATGGCGAATCTGCGACACGAGACGTAGAAACTCTCGAGCAGCAAATTCGTGAGATCTATTTCACTTAAAAAACGAGGCTGTTAGATATTCTTGAGCAGGTAACTGCGTCATTATTTTATACCAGTTCGGGAACACATACCAACACAAAACAGAGTGCTATTCGGTTGCCCGGGACTATGCTGCTGGAATTTTCCGGGGATTATGAGAAGTGGCGCTAATTTAAAAGCAAGTTCGAATCCATGATTTATTATAATCCAGACCTAAATTAATTGCAGAAGCATGAATACTTAAGGGCGTGCAGTTCGACGGATGCCGAACTTTTTATGTAATACAGAAGACATTCTTCAATTATAACTTTCTTAGCTTAAGTTAGTTATAGTAATGTTAGTAGTAAATGTATGTAGTAGTCGAAAGACATACTCACATATTTTAATTGTACTGTTTGTAGAGTGTCCGCCTAGGGCCAGTAAGATAGTTACATTTGTTAAGATAGTTTAGCTAGTTGTAAGCATTTTTGTCTAGGGTAAGATAGATATAAGATAATATAAAATAAAAAAATTAAAAAAAAAAAACAAAAAACATTCTTCAATCAACTCAACATGCAATCCGGAAGCGCATTTGGGTTGAAGCGATTGTTGGACATATCGACCGAATGCATCCATTCACTAGCCACTTGACAGTTTTGCCCGTACAGCACTCGGGCATGACATTTTCCCGTACACTGACGAACCCAAATCTCGTTCGGGCAACTTTTGTTTTAACTTGTTGGTGGTGATTTGCCGGAGTATTTCGTCGCCTGTTCCTCAATAGCGGGAAAAACAGTCATATATACTTATATGTAGGTATATATATGTATATGTATATATATATATATATATATATATATATATATGTGTGTATATATATATATGTGTGTGTGTGTAATATAATGCTGCGGATTCGAGACATATGGGCAATGCCACCAATAAGTAGATAATTGTGGACATCCGGTGATCGTGGCGATTTATGGCATTGCCTGTGCGCGCTTGTTCACGAAAACAAAATGTAATTTATTGATTTAGTGATGTAATATAGTCCTTGGATCTAATATTTATCTATAAGAGCGTTGTAATCCATTTTCCAAATAAATACGCTCGCTCAACTTACAAGGGTATTTAGTCCTTTACAGATCGCCGTTACTTTTCGTACGTGTTCTCTAACATTTATTTGTGCTACGCTTGTTATAATTTGATTACGTTTTTGGCAGTTACAGGTAACATATGTTGTGTATATTTATTTTGATAGTCAGTTTCATTTTATATTCTTTATTAGGTTACCAAAATGTTTGAGTGTGATTCTGAAAGTGATGAGAAAATATTGATAAGTGAATCAGACAGCGAAAGTGATTTATCAGAATTATCGGAAGATGATTCTGAATAAGAGAATGAAAATGCACCTCCATTCAGAGAATTTTGTGAGATAGATATGGAAAATTTACCACCTCCTCCGCCAAGGTTCCCTTTCGATTTACACTAGGTGTATCTGGAATTTGATAATGATGGTGAGGGGACAAAATTACGTTATTTTGAATTTGTTTGGAATACCGAAATCTTAGACTTGATTACAACTGAGACTAACCGATATGCAGCTCAATGTAATAGTGGAATTTTGAAAAGATTTTCACGTTTGAAGGAGTGGAAACAGACAGATAATGACGAAATCATGGTGTTTCTTGCTCTACAAATTCTGCAAGGCATTATAAATAAGGCTATAATCGAATGGTACTGGTCTAAAAAAGATATGATTGAAACACAATTTTTCGCAAAAATTATGTCATACAGACGTTTTGCCTTATTGAAGCGTTGTATACATTTCAATGATAATTCAACGTATAATCCCGAAACGCACCCAAATCCCAAGCGAAATAAGTTATGGCCAATCATTACCTAAATAAAAAGTTTTCTTCTGCGATTACACCTGAGAGAGACGTGACAATAGACGAGAGTCTTATGCTCTATAAAGGTAGATTAGGTTGGATTCAGTATATCCCTCTAAAACGAGCCAAGTTCGGCATCAAATCGTATATGCTCTGTGAATCAAAATCTGGGTAAATTTGGTCTTTTATAATATACACAGGGATATACAATAGTGGATAATGATTATAAAGAACATGGAATGGGAATACAAATTGTGACGGCTTTGATGAAGCCAATTTTGAATTTGGGATACTGTCTTACTACAGACAATTTTTATTCTTCACCGACACTTGCAGATATTCTTTTGCAACACAAAACCGATGTATTCGGAACATTGGGATTGAACAGAAAAGATGTGCCAAGAGATTTACAAAAGAAAAAACTAAAAAAGGGAGAAATAATGGCATACCAAAGAGGAAAAGTCTGTGTTATGAAGTGGAAAGACAAGAAAGACGTCGCCTTGTTGTCAACAATTCATAACCCCCAAATGATAGAAATTGAACGAACACGAAACTCTAAAAAAATTCCTAAAGTTATAAATGATTATAATAATTCCATGGGTGGTGTTGATAGAGTTGATCAACACCTAACTAACTACCCTGTCATCAAAAAGCGAGGGAAGAAATATTATTATAAAATGTTTCAACACCTTCCCGATGGAATGCTTTTGTTTTATATGGAAAGCATTTACAATTTAGATTAGATCTCGTACATCAAATTGTTGAAAAATATTGTAAATCTCAACAAACTTCTGGACGTCCATCAGGATCATCGTCATCACTGCGATTGATTCGTAGACATTTTTTAGAGGTAATACCACCTACTGCAAACAAAGATAGACCTGCTCGACAATGCAAAGTATGTTGCTCGCGGAAAAGTGCGAGCGGAAAAAGAATTCGAAAGGAGACAAGATACTACTGTCCGGATTATGGTGTAAGGTTGTGTATTGAATGTTTCAAAATATATCATACCAAAACTACTTTTGAGCACATTTTTTCTTTTTTCTCAATTTTTTTTCTTTTTCTCAAAAATCCGACTGTTTAGTGGGTAGGAAACCTTAAGGTAGCGGTGCAACAATGCGACACCATTCTAATTTAGATAATGCTGCAGAAATTATATCCACATACACACAACAGCGGTGGGAAAAACGTTTAGGTGGAAGTTGTGATGTACCCTCTTTGGTCAACTTCTGCGAGTTTCTCGAAGCATCATTTAGGACTTTGGAAATCGTCGAGCAGCAAAATCCGAAATCATCTCATTCTAGCACAAAGCCGGCACAGAAAAGAACATTAACGCCGAAAAACATGTTTTACCTACGACAACAGAAACAAAAGCAACAGTTAGTGTGTAAGGTATATAACAAAGGCCAACATGCACTACGAACCTGTCAGCGATTTATCGAAATGAATCACGCTGAATGATGTAATACGGTCAATCGGGTTCGAGCTTGCCACAAGTGCCTAGGTTAGAGTCACATTGCAGAAATCGATCCAGGTTTTATCACGGAATCTGCAGCAGTCCAACAGTTAAAGGTGGGTACGCGAGGTACTCACGTTGAAGTATCAGGGCTATGGAAGATCAGCATGCTATCCTATCGGATGGACATCGACGAACAACTGCGCCATTTTTGGGAGATTGAGGAAGTGCCATTTCAGCAAGTGAAAAAGGAAGAGGACAGAAAATGCGAAGAGCCTTGCGTAGGTTTCATCAATTAGAAAGGCGACTTCAGAAAGATAGCAAACTACATATGGAATATGGATAGCAGAATGGAAAATCCTCATCGCTAACCGTGTTGTGGTGTACAACGGCTGACAACTTGCTGTTCATGGAGACATATTTCCACACACAACAATCCGACTGCCTTGGTCTCAGATCGAAATGGAACTTTTAATCAGCTCCGCGACCAGCAAACATCACGACCGAGGACGAGGTTCGGCAAGTTCGCAGCCACGGTGGGGCAATAAACGACAACCAAATCATAATGCTAATTGAACGTCATTCAAATCCACGCTTTATAGAATATTACGTTCATTGCTTACTTGAAAAGGTCCACTCCACGGACTCCACAAATCATACAACACGCCAATCTGGATTGCGGTCAGCGTCACTTCAATCTATGATTTTCAAATCAATCCAACACTTAAGCAAATTAATCATCCATGATGCCCGTATAAGGACATTACATGGGCACAGCTTACCTGAGGAGAAAGTTTTGGATCTTTGGACTACGGAATGCAGTGAAGAAATGAAAAACGCACCTGTGTATGTGTCATATGTACCAGTGCAACTATATTTTCATGAATTACGTTAGATGAATGTACGAGCAAATAATGCAACAGAAGACGCTCTCAGTCAACCGCCGGCCATTCGATTGTTCGGTTCTCACCCTGCTTTACACGTTCTCTTTTAACACATTCTTTGTTAGTTATTTGGATTAATGCTTTTGTTATTAAATGAATTGTTCCGAATTTCGTTGAGTGTTTTATTTTGAAGAAACACAACAATTTCTTAAAGAAACACAACAGTTGGCGACGAGGATTCTAATCACGACCCCGTTATCGTTTATGATCCATAATCTTTTATTGTGCACATGCGTATGTTTTATATATATATATATATATATATATAAAGCATTTGTAATTCGGTAATTTGCATGTATTAAGTTATTAATAATTAAATAACTATGAGTGAGGACTTAAATAAAGTACTAAGTTCGTACATTGGAATGTATGACCAAATAATGCAACAAAAGACGCTCTCAGTCAACCGTCGGCCGTTCGATTGTTCAGTTCTCACTCTGCTTTAACTACTTACACGTTCTCTTTTAACACATTCTATTGTTAGTAATTTGGATTAACGCTTTTGTTATTAAATGAATTGTTTCGAATCGCGTTGAGTTTTATTTTGAAGAAACACAAATTTTTTTTAAAGAAACACAACACTTTCGGCATAGAGCTACTCCATACCAACAACTTATGGGTAACACCGGCACCAAGTGTCCGCATTTCTCGTTCATACCGACATTGACTATGCGGGATCAATCGGCGTCAAGGCATGGAAGGGTGGATGAACCAGAACTTGTCAGCGATATGATTTCCCATGCCTCAGCACCTCGACGCTTAACGGAAATACGCGGCAAGGGGAGCGACTGTGGGAGACTTTCTTTGGAGCGAGTAGGGAACTACTCAACTTACGGAAAGCGGCACGTTTTGACTATAGGTTAGCTAGGTTAGGCAAAAGACCGAATTAATTGGAACTTCATTCCACCAGCATCATTCCACCACATGAGAGGTCTCTGTGCACCATTTAAAGAGAGTGTCTGGTAACGCTTCTCACTCAAATCGAATCATACTTGAATTCCAGATTACTTCGTCCGACTCTAATGATGTTGACAATTTTACTGTGCTTACTCCCGCTCACTTTCTTATTGGGGTGTCAACAAACACATATTTCGCACCTCTGCAACAACGGCCAAAGTGACGTCTTCTAGATGGTTATTGGCCCGGCTCATTGATCTCCACCCGAGGAGAGATAACTTGCGAGGAGTGCGCGTCGTGACACTCCAAACTTAAACCGGAGAACTTAAACGACCGATCACGAAAATATGTGCGTTACCGAGTAACAAACAATCGCGACAAACGAATCGTTAATTTAACCAGAACACACTTCTCACAAGTAAGAATCCCCAAATAAAACAAACACACAAAAAAAAAACCTAGCCCTAATGACCGAAATCAAAACGGAGTAGTCAGGGCACACATCTATGTGTAATCCTGTAATCAACACAATACAAGAATATTGAATCTTATGCTAATTCAACACAATACATGTATGATATAAAGACACGTAAGAATAATAAACATTTAATTTAACATAACCATCAATACTGGTAAATGGAAAGTGTAGGCGAAGAATGGTTTTGTTAAGGTGTCTCGGATCCAGACATAGTCGTATTTTAACACTTGGCTTTCTTATAATAACAATGAAGATAATCCAGTCAGTCGGTTCTTCAATCCATCTTATTACTCCCATTTATTCCATGCGATTTAGCCTCTCTCTTAACTCATCGCTCAGTTTAAATGGTATCTTAACTAACTTTCAACCACTGGAGTTATCCCTGGCTTTAACTTAAGATTAAATTTCTTTTTAAGGCAACCCAAACTCTCAAAATATTGTTATGATTTGATCTGCGAAAGGTTTTCGCTGACATTTTTTGTTCAGTTTCCGTTCGCGGGTGGTTCGTATCTCTTCATTTTAGGGGACCTTCCCCAGAGATGACGACTGATAAGAGGGAGCGATTGCCGCTCGGCACTAGGACGAATGAGGTTCGACACCCAGGTGTTACGACTGTATTTTTTTATGTGATCTTCGGATGGTGAGTATTGCTTAGATATATCGCGCGATGGGAACACATAAGGCCAGAATCATGCCATGGTCATCCCGCACCATATGAAAGAACAAGTAAGTGTGCGTGTCTCAGGTTCTGGTCGGTATGCTAAGTGGATTAGGGAGTCAGTTGAGGATAGATGACCAATAAGTACAGATGACAAGACAGTGCCTATTTGAGTGTTCTACTTCTCCTTTTCCGTAGGAACGATTTTTGGTTGACGGTTTCCTTTTCCTTCTAATTTTGACGGAAGCCGTCAATACACGATAGGACGTGCCCAAGAGTGGAAGTTTCGACAATGTACTTAGTCCAAGCGGACAGAAAGATAAGAGGAAAGAAAGAAAGGCAAGGCTATCCGTAATAAAACAATAACGTACGTATGTGCCTATAAATACAAGTTTTGGCGTGTTTAGTAGTCTAGCTGATAAGATCTGGGTACGTGGTGGCACGTAGTTTTTTTAGTATTTAAATTAATTTTTATTCACTATTCTTAGATCTATCTTAGATTTTTGTCTAGGGTAAACAAAAATGCTCAGAATTAGCTGAACTCTCCTTATAAGTTTAAATACCTTACTGTCCTATATCCTACGACTACTATATATAAACTTACAATTAACATTATTATAACTTACTTAGGCTAAGAAAATGAAAAGAACTTAGCTTATGATTTATTATTTATTTATTTATATAAAACTTAAGTCTACCTTAAACTAATCAAACCTAACTAAACCTTATTCCATCCTAACTCAAATATATACATATATACAATATAAATAAATATATATGTACATACTTAATATATATTCTATATACGATATACATGTATATCTTTATTTTTAAATTTTAATTTACTTATAATATTTATTTTTGTTTTTGTTTTATTCAGCTTTTGTACATTTTCGATTTTGTAATTTTTTATTTGTTTTGTTTTGTCTGTTTTTTCCTTTTTAGTGTTTTGTCCCAACCTACCCTAACATACCTTACCCTACCCTAGCCTATGTAAGTCTCCTAGCGGTGTTTGGCAGGCTTTTCCTTGAAGAGATTGCACCTAGTGAAGTGTCCGTTGACGGAATCCTCTCCAGCTACCAAAAGCGTTGATGCTGGTGGACTTCTCCTCGATGTCTCGTCGATTTCGGCGTGAAACCGATCTACAGAGCCTGAAACGCTCGGGTTCATAGAGGAATCTCCGTTCAACGCAATTGTGACCCAATTGGAATTGTGGAAGATTAGCCGTACCGCTATCCTGGATCAACCCACATTTATCTAGGCAGAGGAATGCTTCTGGTGGAACAAAAAACAATTGGAGTAGTAAGCTCTGAAGATTATTGGCCGAAGTGATTGCTTTTGCGACGTGGCTTCGAATCAGTTTGATCAGAAAGTTATCCACCCGTACAATTCTAGCCCTATTGTATAGGACCTTGTTTGGCTAAAATTTCGTGTATTCAGATTCGGGATATGAAGCCTGAAAGAAATTCTGCGAGATTGTCTCAAACAGCCGAATCCCTTCCATTAAGCTGGCTCTCATATTGAACCAGACGGGATACCCATAGGTAACCATGGGCCTGATCATCTTCACATGTAGCAGATTATCTTCACTCTGGAATAAAGTTGGCTAAAGACCATCTTGTCAGAGCGAAAGCGCCCTGGGCCCTTGCTAGAGCAGCATCTACGTGTTTGTCAAAATAAAGATAGTGATCCAGCAAGATCTCAAGGTATCTGACTACACTTTGTCTCGCCAGTGGACGCCCGTGCGGTTCAAAAGTTGAGAACCTGCGCAAATTATTTCTAGTGTCCCGAGAGGGCCTAGACAAAGGTGTTTTAATCAATATAGATTCTGATTCCTGGAAGTTGATTTTCAACTTCCAGTCATCACAACACAACTGAAGTTCTTCAAAGCACGCTGCAGAAGAGTAACAATGACGTCGATCGTTGCACCAGAACTGTACGCGATTAAGTCGTCTGTGTACGCTATAGAATGGTGAAAGAGAAACTAGCATATCGCTTAGGTTAATGCTGAAAAGAATTGGTGAATGTACCGTGCCATGTTGCAGTCCATTTTTGATTTCAAATATTTGGGTAGCTCACATTGGCAATTTTCACAACGAACTTACGCTTAGCGTCGACCGCGCTTGTAACAAAGACCTTCTAACCATACGGTGTCGAAGGCTTTTTCCAAGTCAATCAGGCAGGCACCCGTCATTGGCTCTTGCATTTGTTCCATTGGATATAGTGTCATGCCCCGCTCTGAAACCGAATCGGTTATCCGGAATTATTATATTGTCCTCAATCCATTTAGACAGGGCTCTATGGACCACCTTCTCGAAGACCCTGCTGACACTCGGAAGCAGACCTATCAACCGGAGATTTGAGGCGCGAGAGGTGTCTTTACCCCTCTTGGGGATCGGTTGCACCACCTCTGTCTTCCAGTGCACTGGATAATATGCATTATTCAGTTGAACAGTATGGTGTACCTCTCTGCAGCCACTGGAGGAAGATACCTAAGCACAACATTGGATACACCGTCGACGCCCGCGGATTCCGTCAAATGGAACAGTATGTTGGCCCCTTCATTGGCCACGGCAATGTTTGCCATGGAATCTTCATTGAACCTGGTTAAGCCGAGGTTCTTTGATCGCCAATGATTAATATCATTACGATGGTAGAAGTGAGAAAGTAGTTCTGTTTTCTCCTGGTCGTGATTTTGTATACTTCCTGGAAAACAGCTCTCACAATCACCTTCTTTTCCTGAGGGACCTCGATCACGAAAATGTCATCATCCAGCTTGGCGCTCTCTGGATTGATACTAATTATTTGTAGCAAGCGTTCATTGTCTGAAGCTCTCGGAAGCTTCAGATCCTGAATGGCATTCGAATTCTGTTGTTCCAGTGAAAACTTAAAGATATTCTGTAATTTACTTTGATGTCTACTTTTTTTCTGTGAAGTGCATCGTTTGTCGCGTTTCGGTACACATTTGTGGTATCGTTATGTCCTTGGTATCGTATTGTACTGTCCATCGTCTGCTTAATTATATCGTCCATTTTTTTTGAGGTACCTGTCAATCTCGTAGTTTGACCGATTCCTATTGGACGGTGGAAAGGAGCTGTTCGAAGTGAGCGCTCTCGTCAGGGAATTATCAAGGCAGACAGTGCTCTCCTGTAATCGTAGGGTTGCGTTTGGACACACTCTGCCGTTTCCACGAACTCGTCAGGTATTGTGATCACGGCACATATTCCGCAATTGTCACTGTCGTATACAATGGTCCGTAGAGAGTTAATAGACCATTCATTTGTATCTGACAGTCTCAGTCGAGCGTCTATCAGCATAAGATCAAGATAGGAGCCGCCTTTACTTCGGTCTATCCGTTACGTACAACTTGACTCCCCCTAGTGTTGGGGATGTTATTTCCCCAATCACTGTGTTTGGCTTTTAAATCGTCGGCCAGAATGTACAAGTTTTCTGCCGAGTTTAAGCGCAGCGATCGAAAAATAATCCCGAGCTCTGCGATGAAAACATTGGGGTGAGGTGTTTCAGGTGCATAGGATGACACAATTCCATTCTCTTTCCGTTTCGGAGAAGAATGCACACAATACAGCCTTCTAGCACTGGAACCTCCACACTTCAACGCTATATACGTTGTTTATTTTTAAAATTATTTTTAATGAAGATCTCAACTCCTCCTGGATTCTAATTCTATTGAACAGATTCCTACCGACTGCGCCACTTAAATAAAAAAGAAAACGACGAATTGAATTGTTTTGTGAACTTTATTAAAAGGTAGTCGGAACTAGACTGCCTTTTCATTTCTTATTTCTAACTTACGACCTATGTTAGCTATATGTTGACTCGATACAATTATGTTGAGTCAACATTATTTTTAATAGCATAAACCGACGTTTATTTCATACAAATCACCAAGCAAGCGGTTTTGTATTTGCTCTGATTTTGTATGCAATCGGAAGGTCATTGGTACTAGCGACCTTCGAATCAGCATTTCCTGTTGAGTTATGCTGATCGTGGCTTATGTATGCAATCTATTGATTAAATCCATTTTTATTGATTTTGGAAGTCCCAGAATAGATCTGCAATTTATTGCAACAACACAAAAGTTAATTATATAGGAATAACTTTCGTAAAAACAGGTAATGGTACATTGTCCAAGTAAAGGTAAAGGTTCTTCGTTGATTGCCAGGAATTTGATTAATTTTGGTTGGAAAAGGCAGTCATCCAAGTTTAATTTTTTGAATTGTTCAATTGACATCATGTTAGCTCCCGCACCTGTGTCTATTTGACAGACAAGTTTTTTTATTGTTAACGTAAAGTTTGATGTTCCATGTCACGTTCACAGTGCTATCTCGCTCGTTGATATTCCCAATAAATAGTATTGACTCGCTTTGGTTCTCCTGACAGGGATAGCATGTTGCTCCTTGTGCTGGACATTTATAATTGTGGAACTGTCCACATTGCCCACAAGCTCAGAGATTATGTAGGGTGAGACTGTGTTTTGTGATGATATGTTTTACCTTTTTTTACAGGTGCAATAACAAAATTACTACTCGCCTCACTTTCTAATTCCAAATCCTTGGACTGTTCTTTAATAAACTCTTAAATGTTTGCAATTTCGATGACTTTTTCCAATTTTTGATCACAATCTTGAGGATGTCTTTCGCGTATATAATTAAAATTGTTGTCAAGCCTGCAAATAAGTAGATCTCTTACCAAGTCGTGCTTTAATTCTTTAAGCCCCCATGACTGGCTTAGATTTTTTAAAGCTGATACAAATTCGTCGATAGACTCCCCATATTTTTGGCGTTTCATAAAAAAAATTATGGTGTTCCATGTATGATATTAACTTTGGGCAGGAAGTATTTATCAAAAAGGTTATAAAGTTGCTCAAATTTGATCGTTTTTCTGTCAATCGAAAACAACTTTACGTTCTTCACTTGTACTTACAAGATTGCTCGCAGGTCTTGAATTTATTTTGCCAGTTCTTAAAAACTAGCGGCAAATTTGTTGACTTTAGATTGACCGGTGGAATATTCATTGTCCCCTGATAAATTATCATTGCGGTATTCTGTGTCCCCGAAATAGATGTTCATAAGGTGTCGTTGCTTTTCTTCTCACTTTTCTACATTTCACTTTATTGAATGGAACCTCATATCTGACACCATGTTACGAGGGTGGTCCGATAAGTACTTAAAGTCACCGCCAGAAGGCGCCAGTATCGCAAGAGCAACTTTCCATCGTGTTGTAGACGGCTACTGTCGAAATTTCAGCCGAATCGGACTCGTGGTTTTGTTTTGACCGCGTGTGAAAGCGGGAGTGTCAGCGAAATCAAAGAACGTTTGGATGCTGTATACGGTGACTCTTCTCCTTCGATGGCGACCATCAAAAATTGGTTTAACGAGTATCAACGTGGTCGCACGATGAGCCACGTCCAGGTGCCCCGAAAACGGCTACCACGGAGGATGACGTGACAAAAATCCACGATATCGTATTGGCAGACCGCCGGTTGAAGGTGCGCGAGATAGCTGAGACAGTAGGCATTTCAAAGAATCGCGTGAGTCATATCCTGCATGAAATTTTGGGCATGAGAAAACTGTCGGCTGCGTTTGTTCACTCCGGACAACAAACGCAACCGTGAGACCACTTTAGAGCAGTGTTTGACGCTGTTTAAGCGCAATCCGAAGAAGTTTCTGCGTCGTTTCGTGACAGTCGACGAAACATGGATCCACTGGTACCTATCAGAGACCAAGGAACAGTCGAAACAGTTGACTTCACCCGGCGAACGTGCTCCGAAGAAGGCGAAGACTGCCCCATCGGCCGGAAAGGTGATGGCCACCGTTTCCTGGGATTCACAAGGTGTGATCCACATCGACTACCTGGAGAAGAGCAAAACGGTCACAGGTCTGTACTATGCCAAATTAATGGCCGATTCGACGCCGAATTTAAGAAAAAACGGCCGCACTTGGCGAAGAAAAAAGTGCTCTTCCACCATGATAACGCACTGACTCACACCTCCTCCCTCGCCACGGCCAAATCGGTCGAATTGGGCTACGAACTGCTGCCCCATCCACCGTATTCTCCAGATTTGGCCCCGTGTGACTTCTTTTTGTTTCCAAACTTGAAAAAGTCACTCGCCGGGCAGACATTTCAGTCGAATGAGGAGGTCATCGCCGCGCCGCCACGGAGGCCTACTTTGTAGGCCTCGGGAAAACGTATTTTTCAGACGGGTTAAAGAAGTTGGAGCATCACTGGGTCAAGTGTATCGAGCTAAAACGAGACTATATTGAAAAATAAATCGCCATTTCTCCAAAATGTTTGTTTTTCTTTTGTAGGCTAAGTACTTATCGGACCACCCTCGTAAGTGAAATAAAACCCACTATGATGTCTTGTGCTGCTAGGTAGACTTTATTCGTTGACCAGTGTCACTACTCTATCAGAGTAGATCAATAGATCAGATCTATTGATCTGATGTTTAGATGGCTTATGCCTGGGGCATATGAACTACGCACAAAAAGAAGTTTTTTTCAAAAGAAGTTTTTCTTACTAACTTTACTTTACAACTGTCTTACGTTAGACAAAAATGCTTAAAACTAGCTTGATTATCTAAACGAAACGAACCTAGACGAACACTCTAAAACTACAACTTAAAGCTGTGTCTTTAGACTATTACATATAATGTTAGAATTAACATTTTAAACTTAGCATTAACATTAACATTATTAAAACTCAGCATACGCTCATATTTTGTGGGTTATACATATATAAAACTTAAGCCTACTTTAAATTAATTAAACCTAACTAAACCTATCTTATTCTGATTTAACTAAAACATATATACATGTGGAATTTCTTTAATTACAAAACTTTAATTCAAATACTTTAATTCAAACTACTTTAATTGCAAAATATTTAACTTAGGCGAAATTGGATCGTCTACACGGGTTGACGGCTGTTGAACGAATGGCGTGTGTTATTTTGTATTTTGCCATTATTTGTATTTGTGTTTATTTTATTATAATATGTTGAGCACTTAGATACAGTTATCTTTAATGTGTTACATACAAGTGTGTCAATGTTTAATTCTATGCAATTTAAAATGTAAGTGACTAAACACTATGATATTATATTAATACCCGATAAACAAGAAGGAGGACAAGAAGAAAAGGGGAAAAAAGAAGAAAAAACCTAAGATCCTAAATTACAAATTATGTGCATAGATGTTGTTTAAGTTGTTTTTGGAAGTCGCTCATGTCTGCAATTCTCCTAATACGAATTGGTAGTGAATTCTATAGTCCTATGGCATAAACAAAGAATTGATTTTTAGTTGAGGCGATGTTGAAAGTTGGAGTGACAAAATTTGCGCTTCTGACAGAGGAGGCAAATTGAAGTCTTCGGAAAAGGTAATCTGGTTGTTTTTTTTCTTCTTAAGGTTGAATAGAAAAGTCAACGTCTTGTAATCGAGGAAATTCTCAAGGCTCATTCCAAGGAAGTCGTGGACATAGGCTGATATATGTTCTCTTCTGCGTAGGTTGTAAATGTATCTTACAGCACTGTTGACGACTACTTTGAATTTGCGCTTACTTGAGAACACAGACAACTGGATGAGCAAATAACAGAATTGGCAACAGCAAAGTCTTTACTAGCGTTGCTTTTGCCTTTGAAGCAAGACAGTTTCCTAATGCTCGCAGCGTCCCGTAGACCTTAGAGACTGTGATGGTCACATGTTCTTCCAAGTTAGTCATTGATTAAATATAACTCCGAGGTTTTTAACAGTAGATATGTAGACTAAGGCTGAACCGTCCACAAAGAGGTAAGAGGGGTAAGCGTATGGTATCTATCGGTTTGCAGCATACGTACACAGCAAAAACAACTTGGATTCCGTTGAATCCAATCAGTTAACAACTGCCGCCGAATTCTCCGGTGATAGTAAAAACCCGAGGTCAACAACCTGTGTGAAAAGAAAAAGAAACGCGGCAGTGTAACGGCTGATCAGTCAGTTGGTGGTTTTATTTGGACTATCCAAGATAGGACAGTCGATCGTTTTATACGAAAACAATACAGTCCCTCAATTCTATGGCTGTTTGTGCCCATGTATGTGAGCGCTGCACATTCCGCTATTAGCCCCCTGATGAAAAACTTTGCAGCCGTGATGTGGAAGGTGTCCTCTTCATTAGTGTTGATGCGACAGTTGTCGGGAGATGTGTAATTGCTGTTGTGCCGACGGCAAATTATATTTCGGTTAGAAATTGGTTTGCTGACGACATTTATCCCGTGATGGATTAATTGTATTGTACAACTTTTGAATGTTGTATGTACAGTCTTCATTTCAGGACAAAAGCATGTTGCATCACATTCAACATGGTTAATAACAATAGCCTGACTTTTTGAATCATTTATAGTAAGTTTGTTATTTCTCGACCATGCAACAATGGAAGCAAGATCCGCGTTGAAAAGTTTTGTTGCGTTCTTTGTCAATTTCAGTGGATAGCCTAGATGCAGCTGGACATCGTTAGCGTACATTTGTATTTTACAGTGTTTTGTGTAAGTTGTTGTTAAATAAGGTGAACAGTAGCGGCCCCAATATAGATCTTTTCGGAACGCCGGTATTAGTTTCTATTCTTCTTCTTCTTCTTCTTTTCCTTTTTATCCCGGCGTCGTTATGGTCAGAAGTGTAGGACCATAACCTTCCCACTTAACTGCATTCCTACTGGTCCGCTTGTGGGGTCCGCCGGTTTGACCTCAGAAAGTAGCGGCAGGCTTCCCGGTTTGGGATTACTTCATCGCTGAGGCCAATCAAATGCTGGTGTTTTTGCATTTGTTTGCACCAATTGTTTTTCGGCCTGCCTTTTTTGCGTGTTGAAATTGGAATGTTGATTGATAACGCCTTTTGGACGGGGTTCAAAGGATCTCTCCTTTGAACATGGCAATACCAACTGAGTCGGTCGCGCTCTATATTTCTTGTGATGGTTTCTTTTACGTGGAGGCTTCCTCGGATCTTTGAACTTCTAATTCTGTCACGCTTTGTTACTCCCGCTGTCATGCGAAGCATCTTCATCTCAGTTGCCGTTAATTTGCTCTCATACTTTTTGTGCATTGTCCAGCATTGTGAACCGTATGTGAGCGCCGGACGTACAACTGAAGTGTAGAGCCTTCCTTTCAGCTTAGGGGGCATTTTTCGATCACAGAAGATGGCGGAGTTTTCCCGCCACTTCATCCACCCTACGCTTACGCGATGTTTGATGTCGTCATCACAAGTTGCTTCTCTATTAATCATAGATCCCAGATATTTAAACTTTTCACACTTGGGAAGCACTCTTCCATTCAAGTAAATGTCTGGAATAAGCTGATGAGGGTCAGAGAACGGGCAGCACAGATACTCTGTCTTCTTTGAACTAATACGATACCCGTGTCCCTCAAAAATGTCCACCCACACATCAAGTGCTCGTTGTAGGGACGCCTGATCATCACTTATAATGGCCCCATCGTCAGCAAAGAATAGCTGGTGCACATTGGGGTCCGTCACTTTTCCTTCCAGCAAGCAATCAAGGACTGCTATAAAAAGCAGTGGGCTGAGGACGCTCCCTTGGTGTACACCGACTTTGATTGCGAACTCTTCGGTGACTCCTGCGGTGCATCTTACTCTTGTCGTTGCTCTCTCGTACATGTCCATAATTACTCGCACGTAGGCTTCTGGAACTCCTTTTTGTCTTAGCGCTACCCATAAAAGATCTCTTGGTTGCCGGTCAAAGGCCTTCTCGAAATCAACCAACACCATATGCAAGTCCTTTGAAGAATCACGATGCTTTTCCATCATGATCCTTATACTTTGGATTGCATCTGTTGTTGATTTACCCGAGACAAACCCGCACTGGTCATCAGATAGTCGTATTATTTTCCGCAGTCGGCTATCTAATACCCGTTCAACGATCTTCATGGTGTGCGACATCAGCTTGACAGAACGGTAGTTATCACAATTTCGCGTATCACCCTTTCCTTTGTGCAATGGAAGAAGATAGCTTTCCCTCCATTGATTAGGCATAGTGTCGCCTCTCATAAGTTTAGAGATAAGAACCATGAGCCATCTAGACCCGATGTCTCCCATCTTTTTCCAGAACTCAGAGGGTATCCCGTCCGGCCCAACAGCTTTTCTTTTCTTGGAGTTTTTAACCGCGTACCGAACTTCTTCGACTGTGATGTCGGATATTTCGGCATGATTCGGGGCGGCTCTTGGAAAGTACACTCGGGGAAACTGTTCGTTCAGAAGTTCCTCGCAATACTGTCGCCATCTGTGGAGAATTTTTTCGTCTTCCACAAGGAGTTGGCCTTCAGCATTGTTAATAAACTTTGGGAAACGAATCTCCTGAGCATTTCTTCTTCTCTGGGCGGCTATCTTAAAGATATTTGCTCCTTTGTTCAAATTGTTTTGTCGAAGCTCCTGGGTAGCCTGGTTCCTGTCAGACGCGGAAGACGATATTTCTTCCAACTCCTGATAGAGGCCTTCCATGCTTTTCGCTTTGAATTCGGCGCATTTTTTCTTCGCGATACCTTTGCAACATCTATATACCTTTTCACGGCGAGCTTTTTCCTCTCTATTAGTAGAAGAGCACTTTGACCAAGCTTGGAAAGCCATTTTCTTTTCGTGTATCACTGCTTTGGCTTCGTCTGTCCACCACCAGGTTTCTTTTGCGTGTTGGCAGAGGCCTTTAGATGTTCCGAGCAGTGATTTGGCTTTCTCCAGGCCAGATTGTTGTAGGGAATCCCACATGTCTTGTGCTCTGCACTCCTCATTACCGACCTCATCGATAATGGAAGAGAGGTAGTTTTCCATGATGGTAATAAAAGCTTCGCCTTTTCCTTTATCCAGCTTATACCACTTGATTCTCTCAGACACCTTCGTTTGCTGCTTTGACTTCTTTCTCGCATCCATAAAAAATTCAGTCAGGAGGAGACGTTGTTGAGGGGCGATCGCGTCTCCCAGGATCACTTTGCAATCTTTAGCTCGTGGCTTCATGAAACTGGATACCAAATGATAGTCTATTTGAGTTTCATTTCCGCCGCTGCTATAAGTGATCAGGTGCCGGCTTTGTTTGACGAACATGGTATTTAGCACTATAAGACCGTACGACTTGCACATGTTTAGGATATCTTCACCTGAAGAGTTCCTGGTGCCGTATCCCAGCCCTCCGTGGTAGCCTTCATAGTCTTCGCTTGTCTTCCCGACATGTCCGTTTAAATCTCCCCCAACAAACAAAAGCTCTTCCTTTGGGATGATTTTGACAAGGTTGTGGAAATCTAGCCAGAATGCATCTTTTTCTTTTTGTTCGCATCCTACTTGAGGGGCATATGCGCTTACGATGTTCCACACCTCACCATGCATCACCAATTTGAGAGCCATCAAACGGTCACTGGACTTTGAAATGGTTAAGACGTTGCCAAGTAACTCTGCCGCAAGGATGATGGCGATTCCGTTTTTTCCTTGTTCCAATCCATAGTAAAACATCTTGTAGGCTTTTGTTTTAACGTCCAAGAAACGTGCCCGATTACCGGTGTTTCGCCATTTCGTCTCTTGTACGCACAGGATGTCTACTCGCCTTCTAACCATCATTTCTTCAAGCTCATAGCTGCGCCCACTCATGCTTCCAACGTTCCAACTCGCGACTCTTAAATGTGGCTTACGCCGTTGCATTACTTTGCTATCCCCCGGAAATCCTATAGCTCTGACCCGAGCATTGCTGCTCGTCCCAGGATCACGACCATTAGTAGTGCCTGGCAGGGTAGTGCTTTTCCTTTTAGCGTTCTTTTCCATAATGCTACGGTTTGACCGTTTTCATTCTTCCCTTCCTTTTTGACACGGGCATGCTCCAGATTTTTTATTTTTTGATTGATCTTACTCTTACAACACCGGTGATCTCCAGTCGTGTCAACCCACTGATTTGCATGCACACTTGTGGGGCAGTTTAATGGTGGTATATGTGTCCCTAGGCTCACCTTGGTGTTTTCTAAATTGCCTAGATGTGAGTTTTGTTTACCTTTGTTTAGTCGCCTTTTACGACAAGCGATAGGTATCGCTGCAGGGATATTCTTAACCCGTCCCTGCACGAGTACGGTATTAGTTTCTATGAAATTACAAATTATATTGTTAACATAAACTGCTTGGGTACGACCGCTAAGATACCTCCTTAGTAGTTTTAGAGCTGTAAAGTCAAAGTTAAAATTGTTTTGAAGTTTAGCTAATAATATTTGGTGTGGCACAGTATCGAACGCTTTCGAGTAATCAAGCGATACCAATGGTGTTACGTGACCTTTATCCACTTCAAATCGAAAGTCGTCGATTAGATTTGACAAAGCCTCGCGGTTCAGCTATGTTGTGGTCTAAAGCCAGACTGGTGTGGCGATATTAGGCCAAATTCCTTCAGATAGTGGTGGATTTGTTGGATTTGTTGATGGTCATGAGTTTCTTAAAAGCTTTTGATTGAACGAGAGTAAAGAGATCGGCCGGTATTCTTTGTTTCTACAGTTTGCGCTTTTCAAGACTGGAATAATTTTAGAATGTTTCCACATTGCCGGATAGATAGAGTAGGTAAGGATGTTGTTAAAAATGTAAGTTATTAATGGCAGTGTCTCAGGAATGATCAGTTTCAGAAACCTCGGATGTTTACCATCCAAGCCAATTGCGTTAGATTTTATAGAACGAAATGCTTTGAGCACATCGAGTTCAGATACTCTTTGGACGACGGTTCCTACGGTTCACACAACCGAAGAAGTAGAACAAGATTATCACAACGGATAAAGTATTATGGGCAATAAAGTCGTAAAAAACCCTTTAAATCTCCGGGGGCGGACGATATCTTGCCAGCGATGCTTCAAAAAACATAGATCCACCCACACCAATTGCTTGCGCTCGGGGTACATCCCAACGCAGTGGAAAGAAATAAAGGTAGTTTTCATACATAAGGCAGGTTAACCAATCCATACTGCCGCAATTAATCTCTCTTCGTTTCTATTCAAAACCTTGGAAAGACTCCTTGACCTATACATCAGAGGACTCATCAACTCACACAACTCATGCAACACTCAATACGCCTGCCAGATCGGTGGAAAGTGCTCTGCATAGTGTTGTCCATGAAATTGAGAGCTCGTTGAACTTAAAAAAATTTACAATGGCAGCCTTCCTCCCTTCAACAACACAGAGGCCATAATAACAGCTCTAGAGGACATAAAAGTAGACAAATCCATTGTAAGACAAAACATTGGACACAGCTCTATAAGGAAAGTGACAACTAGAGGTACACCGCAGAGGGGAGTTCTCTCCCCCCTATTGTGGCTTCTTACAGTTAACAAAATCCTCAAAATCTTCATGGAGAAAGGCACAAAGACAATAGCAAACGCGGATGATCTAGTTCTTCTTTTCCTTTTTCCGGCGTTGTTATGGTCAGAAGTGTAGGACCATAACCTTCCCACTTAACTGCATCCGCTTAACTGGTCCGCTTGTGGGGTCCGCTGGTTTGGCCTCAGAAAGTAGCGGCAGGCTTCCCGGTTTAGGATTACTTCATCGCTGAGGCCAATCAAATGCTGGTGTTTTTGCATTTGTTTGCACCAATTGTTTTTCGGCCTGCTTTTTTTTTGTGACACGGGCATGCTCCAGATTTTTTTGTTTGATCTTACTCTTACAACACCGGTGATCTCCAGTCGTGTCAACCCACTGATTTGCATGCACACTTGTGAGGCAGTTTAATGGTGGTATATGCTCACCTTGGTGTTTTCTAAATTGCCTAGATGTGATTTTTGTTTACCTTTGTTTTAGTCGCCTTTTACGACAAGCGAGAGGTATCGCTGCAGGGATATTGTTAACACGTCCCTGCACGGAATCCGGATGATAGAGTTATCTTGATAAAAGGTAAATTTCTACCAACTATCAGTGAACTAATAGAATCTGCGTTGAGGGAACTTTCCTCGTGGGCAAGACAGAACGGTCTGAGAATAAACCCCCAGAAAACCGAGCTGGTCTTGTTCACCAGGAAAAGGAATATTCCGATATTTGTTTCCCCAAAGGTAGAGGGAACTCCACTCAAACTTAAAGCGGAAGACAAGTATCTAGGGATCATTCTTGACTCCAAACTCTCCTGGAAATTGAACCTGGAGGAAAGGATGAAAAAAGGATTGAATGCTTTTTATGCATGCACAAAGACCTTCGGCAAAAGATGGGGCTTGCAACGGTACATCATTCATTGGATGTACACATTGTACACAGCAATCATCAGACCTATTTTAACTTATGGGGCCCTAGTCTGGTGGACTGCTAGCAGCACGTAAAGCTATATGAACATGCTCAACAAAGTACAAAGGTCAGCCGCTGTTTGTACAACGGGAGCCATGAAGCATGCCGCAAGCAGGGTTGGACATGATACTTCATATCCTTCCCCTGTATCTATTCATAAGAGGCTGCGCTGCAAAGAGCGCACTGAGACTAAGGGAATCCTCTCTGTGGAAGCAAGCCAACTATGGACATGCGGCCATACTCATAATAATAGACGACCTGGGAAAGAATATTTCCCCCCAAAATGACTTCTCTCTCAGAATACCAATACTTTTCCTCCACAGAGATGAGTGGCTATCAAACGCTGTGATCAATAGAGAAATAGAGAAAGCAGCCAAACACCTACAGGTAACCGATATCACTATCTTCGTAGACAGCCAGGTTGCACTGAAGTCAATAGAATCCTGTATAACGAGATCAAATGCTGTCATGAAATGTCGCGACTCACTGAAGTCCATCAGACACCACAAGGTCAAACTCTGCTGGGTCCCGGGTCACAGCTCAATTGCAGGGAACGAAAGAGCGGACGAATTGGCCAGGCAAGGGTCTGAACTGGACATCAGCGAAGCGGACAAGTCATTGCAACCACCGATCAGCGCATTATACGGGATCATAAATGACACAATCATTAGAGAAGCCAACTCGTCTTGGCTTACAAGAAACGACAGCTACACGACAGGATCATCGTGGCCAGAGCTCAATATCGGAAAAACAAAGAAGCTCTTGGCGCTGGACTGAAACTCGATCCGTATGCTCGTCGGAGTGATCACAGGACACTGTCCCATTGAAGCAATGCTCGGGAAATGGGTCTCGGAATCCAGCGATCTCTGCCGGAGCTGCAGCGATGAGGAAGCAACTGAGACGATCTGCTTTGCCACTGCCCAGCTCTCCAGAATCGACGCCTAGCGTCGCTGGGTCAAAGATTCTTTACAGATATTGCGGACGTGGCAAATGCAGGTATATCGGATCTTCTACAATTCATAAAGAGCACGGGGTGGTTTCAGCCACCCTGTCCCTGACTTCGATAAATGATTCAATATTGCGGGTGAACCATTCGCACTTTCTGTTGTTAAGCGATGGGGAAATGATTCTCGAAAAGATTGTTAATTTTTAATGTAAAGGATTCTACCTATTCATCAACAGAAGGCTTGTAATAAGTCTGTGGTTAAGGTCTCCCTAATCAGCGAGCCATGGTCGATTCCTTTGAAATTTCTGTACGCAATGGTTTTGGTTCATTTGACCTACAAAAGTGTAAGTCAAAGAAGAGAATTATCAGATCATGCCTGGAAAAACCAGGGGCATCAAGTTGACCGTAAAATTTTATTGACAGTAAATATGTCCAGCAGTTCGTGTTACTGAAGTGTGTCGGTAAGCTGTTGTTTACTATTATACTATTCTTCTTCTTTTCCTTTTTTCCGGCGTTGTTATGGTCAGAAGTGTAGGGCCATAACCTTCCCACTTAACTGCATTCCTACTGGTCCGCTTGTGTGGTCCGCCGGTTTGACCTCAGAAAGTAGCGGCAGGCTTCCCGGTTTGGGATTACTTCATCGCTGAGGCCAATCAAATGCTGGTGTTTTTGCATTTGTTTGCACCAATTGTTTTTCGGCCTGCCTTTTTTTTTTTTTTTTCTGACACGGGCATGCTCCAGATTTCTTTGTTTGATCTTACTCTTACAACACCGGTGATCTCCAGTCGTGTCAACCCACTGATTTGCATGTACACTTGTGGGGCAGTTTAATGGTGGTATATGTGTCCCTAGGCTCACCTTGGTGTTTTCTAAATTGCCTAGATGTGATTTTTGTTTACCTTTGTTTTAGTCGCCTTTTACGACAAGCGAGAGGTATCGCTGCAGGGATATTCTTAACCCGTCCCTGCACGGACCTGTTTACTATTATACTATATTACTATTAATCCAGACACAAATTGATGCGCTCTAGGGTTCGTCTTATTCAATTAATTTGTATTGAGATCCCCATATTACTATGTAATTATACCGTGAGGAGGTCCTTTCAAGCAGGTCAGTAACAACAGAGGAGTCTGTAACATTAGGTGGCTTATAGATGACTCCCATCAAGCATTTGTCAAATCTGCACTGGAGTTCAATTAGTTGCCAGCCCCGGAAGAATACACTGGTTTGAAATTGATACTCGTTTTAACAAAAATTGCTTCGACTTTTATTAAAAGATGTGTTATTTTCTCTATAGGAAATTGGAGAGTCACCATGAGTATCGTATAGTTCACCGTTTATAGTGAAATTAAGTGAAGAATGAAGAAGAAGTTACATTCAGTAAGCGGCGACCACAGTACGATCTTGCACATAAAGACATAAAAACATAGAGTATAAATACATGAGAAAATAAGACTTAAGGTAGAAGTAGCTAACTCGATTTCTTACGTAAAATAAATCAATCACTAATGTTTTTAATTTAATAGTTTGAGAAGCACCAGGGCGACTTGAGAGCCACTGGGCTTCGGCAGCTTATTTGTTCTATCATCTTGTTTTGGAGCACGTACTTGCTTAGTCTCTCGATGGTGTCAATTTTCACATTACTTGAGGTCGGTGTAGTTTTGATGTAAGCAAGTCCTCGCGATGAGAATGTGTCGAAAACTCGTTTCGAGTTGAATATTCGTCTTCGTCTGTTTCGTTTCGTTCCGCTTGTAAATGTTGTGCGCTGTGTGTTATGTGCATGTTATGCGTGTGGCGTGTTCGTCGAATGATTGTCTTGCTATATTGTGGCGTATGTGATCGGTTGACGTCAGGTCGTCAGTTTGTCTAGGGTGTTGTCTTGCTATTTGGCTCCCATCCCACAATCGGCTATCCTGACTGTTCATTCGCCCCGAATGAAGGGTTCCATTTTTTTCATATACTCGGCCACTGTATTGGTTTTGTTGGGCCACTCTTGGCGTCCCACCTTTCCAACCTCGTATCGTCCGTGATTGAAACACCTCAGTACTTTGTAAGGCCCAAGATATTTCGGTCTGAGTTTCATCCCCTACCCGAACTGCGTGCGCTTGATGGCGATTAGCTCCCCTGGTTCATAACTTTGTTCTTATCAAAAGAGTTCCTGTTCTTTCTCTGGACCTTGGCGATGCTTTCCAGAACTTGTTCCCGTATTTCATCTCGGTTCTCGTCTAATTCGTCCAAAAATTCGTCGTTCAGCAGTTCTCGAAGGTCCGGTAACTCAGTAGAGCGCATCTCCAATCCCGTGAGGATCTTGAAATGGCTAAACTTGGTACTCCGTGGTGGTGTGCTATTCAGGACTTACTGGACCCGCTCTACATGCTTGTACCAATTTTTATCGTTTCCGACGCAGAGCTTGGTTAACATGGGCACGGTGATTCTGTTAATTCGCTCCACCTGTCCGTTTCCTCGAGTAACTCCGGTGACGATAACTAAATGTTGAATACCCCCTTGGATCCTTGTACAAGATTCCCGCTTTCATAAAGAAGTTTTCGTAGCTTTTCCTGTGGAAAAAAAAAACGTGGAAACTCTTCGTACTTGGTAACTATTCCATTTGGCGTACTACTGCATACCGTAATTTTTACTCCGTTTTGTCATTACGCCTATTTAATAAGCTTCCACAGTCTATCAAAGCAATAACAATACCTGGAATGTTCTTTAAACGTGTAAAAAATTGACTTCTCAATCTCAACTACGCTAGTTTGGAATCTGTTACTTTCGACATTCTGATATAACTCTTACTTACTTTATTACCCTTGATCTTTACTAAGAATTACTTTTGTTGTTTATGGCCACCCCATCAAAAAACGTTAATTTAAGTTTCAATAAATATTTGAAGTGGCATTCAAAACTATTTTCACTACCTTTGTTAGTAAAATACAGAATGTCTTAATTGTTCATATAATTTTCTATCTGCGCGCTTAAGTTGTAAAAAATCATTTTAATGAATTGTACTTGAATTATAGTTATATGAATACAATAAAAATACAAATACAAAATACTTTTAATTCGTAGGAATGGTATTTTTGTTCTACTGGGGAAGTTTTCCTACTCATAAACTGGACACGATGAAACTGCAGCTCTTCTGCATCTCATTGCAACATCCATATGCGAACTTTCTGGCATCTGCGTGTACCTCGGTTTCTGCCTTAGGTTCGAATAACTTAAGCACTGGCGCTTTGGTTAACGCAGCTTGAAGCTATACGAACGCCAACCACTGCCCGGTTCCCCATGGGCTTAGCGACAATAGCAAATGCTTTCACAAATCTTAGAAAGACTAGAGTTGTAAAAAGTACAGTATTTTTAGTACTGCCGTTAAGTAAGTAAAACGACTAATTTTCGTTAGTACAAAAGTACTTAACTGCAAAAGAGGTAGTAAGCATTTAGTACTAATTATTAAAATCAGTAACTAAAAGCAGTTAATTAACTTTTAGTCAGTTAACTGCAGTACTTTTAACTTATTCCAGTAGGAACCAGCAATTATAGTTAGGTTTTGGCTCTGTAATGTGCTCCCGACTCCCATAGAAATCTTATTCAAACTATAGTTATAGTTGCAATTAAGCCAAGTGTTAACATTTATCGCACTTACCTTTAAAAGTAAAGCAATATTGTACCTCTTATCGTCGCAAAAAGGACTGAATATTCTGAATGAATAAGGTACATTTCCTAATCTTAGTCAACTTTTAGTATAGACACATACTTCAATATAGAATCAGTAGCAGAAATAACACATGAACAAGGCACTTACATCGTTAGGTGAAATGTGAACATAATTTTTTTTTGAAGAAAATATATTTTCTTAGCTTAAGTTAGTAAGAAAAATGTTAATTGTTAGTTTATATATAGTAGTCGAAAGACATAGGTTTAAGTTGTACTGTTTGTTTCAGAGTGTCCGTCTAGAAACAGTAAGATATCTAAATTTGTAAGGATAATTAAGATAGTTTTAAACATTTTTGTCTAGGATAAGGTAGATATAAGAAATTATGAATAAAAATGGATTAAAAACTAAAAAAAATATAAACAGTATACATAACAACAAAAATTAAAAATTTAGTAACCGGTACTGCCGTATATTCTACATACCGATATGTAAAACAAAAACAATAAAACAAAAATAATCCAAATTGAGGAGTTGATTTTCAATAACAGCAATTTTTCAAAATTGTCGTCTGAAAGTGCTCCTCTTCTAGCAGTGTTTGAAAGCCCGGCAATTGAAAAAAGGCGCTCTACTGCAGCAGATGATGATACTGGCGTGTTTTATCTCATGAAAGCCTTTTGGATATTGGGGAAATTATAAATGGATTCCAATGATGTGGCGTCTTGTGCGAGATATATATCAAAATTATCATATTCATCAGGTCGGCCTGTACAAGAAGCGTTTTCTATATCGTCTGTCTCTACTGTTAGTTAAATGTTTGTAAAACTGTTTGAAATTAAAATAATGAGAGCAAAATTTGAAAAAGCTCTCCTATTATAGAGAACTCAAAAAAGGAATCTTCCGGTTGGCTTGAAGAAACGAGGCATCGATTCTTATCGGAGAAAGCAAAATTATTTCACAAGTTATTTATTTCCGTAAAAGACTCGTTAAAGGCAGATATCCATTTTATTTTTACGGATGGATAAAACACAGAGGCAACGATTGCGTCGCTTACCTCAGGTGACAAATCAAAATAACTCTGAAACCTTTTCACTAAAGAACCCTCCAATTGCAACGCTACTTCGGTTGGAATTATTTTTAGGCAATTGCTTATTTGAAGCTTTCGCAACTTTACTCGGATTGTTGCTAGGGCTGGGAGTAAAAATCCAAACAGCATTCCTTTCTCAATCTGCAAAAAGTCCAATGCGTCAGCAATTGGTTTCATAATCATCGAAAATTCCTCCAAGTATTCGAAATCGACATCCAAAAATTTGTCGAATTTCCAATTTTTGGCAGAGGTCGTTGATCCTGGTCTTTTTTTTTAATAATGTCGCACATGGAATCATACAGCGAATTCCACCTTGTAACAGATGGATATTTAAGCTGTGATCCTAATGTGCTCACAATTTCTTCAGAACTCTTTGGCCTATTAACCGTATGCCATAAGTTGGAACACTTTTGTAATATCTTTAATTAATATTTTAAATTTAATTTAATATTTAATATTGTTTGCTATTACCTTTTTTTATGTACATTTAAGGTATATTAAACGTAGTGGGTGTATGATTTGTGCATTAGCATTCAGATTAAGTTAGAATATACTTACATTATGGTGTTTAATGTTAATTTGTTGATTGGCTCGAATGATTTTGGAAAAATCGGATGAAGCACAACATGCTTAGGAAGTAAGTTTTCCAACACTTCATTGTTGCATACCAGGGACACAATCTCATCATCAATGCCATCGTCGTTTTCAACCATATTAGCTAAACCGAAGCCTTAAACGCTTTTATAAAATTAGATCTATTGTCAGTCACAGTGGCAACAACGTTTTGACAGTTCAAATCGAATTTGGTGTGGATTTCGTGAATCACATCCTTAATTTTGTCAAACCAATGTGATCCGTCGTTGCGAGTGCAACGGATTTTCTGGCGAAAGGCTCGTCCAACCAGTGACATGTATCTCCAAAGAAACTTCGATGTTTAGTGGACCATACATCCGCTGTTGTACAAAAATATTCATTTTTGCTCATAAACTTTCTGATTTTATTAATCATCGAAGTATACAATTGGCCAATAACTTTTACTGCAGTTGGACAGCTCATCATTTTCAAATGCGTATTAGCAAATTATATAGCTTTCGACGAATGAAATTGGAAGAGCATTTTCCGCAATAATCTCTACAATAATTTTTTTAAACATTTCATTTTTGGAGAGGTTTGCTGTTGTATTTGATTTCAATGTATTTTTTTCAAAGGTTCTTTCAAAGGTTTCATAAGCTTCTTTTTGCTTTGACATGCCGCTCGTTCGATGTAAATGTCTTGGAGCCTCTAAGTCTTGCCTGGCAAGAAGTGCATTGCACCAATATGCCCTTAGACTTCAGATTAAAATCTGTATCAGTCAACTCCAAAAAAAAGTAAAATGAAAATATATGTGTTTTTCCCAGAGATTTAGTTTTTAGTAGGGGGGAAAGGTGAACAATCAAGAGTGCAATGATACAGTCAGGCAGAGTTGGGACTAAAGCATTAGTATTACTTTTTCATCAGCATTGATGCAGGGACGGGTTAAGAATATCCCTGCAGCGATACCTCTCGCTTGTCGTAAAAGGCGACTAAAACAAAGGTAAACAAAAATTACATCTAGGCAATTTAGAAAACACCAAGGTGAGCCTAGGGACACATATACCACCATTAAACTGTAAAGTGTACATGCAAATCAGTGGATTGACACGACTGGAGATCACCGGTGTTGTAAGAGTAAGATCAAACAAAAAAAATTTGGAGCATGCCCGTGTCACAAAAAAAAAAAAAAAAAAAAGGCCGAAAAACAATTGGTGCAAACCAATGCAAAAACACCAGCATTTGATTGGCCTCAGCGATGTAGTAATCCCAAACCGGGAAGCCTGCCGCTACTTTCTGAGGTCAAACCGGCGGACCCCACAAGCGGACCAGTAGGAATGCAGTTAAGTGGGAAGGTTATGGTCCTACACTTCTGACCATAACAACGCCGGAAAAAGGAAAAGAAGAAGAAGATTGATTTTTTCAATGGTAATGAAATTAAACTAATGCCAAGCGAAACCAATTTCATTGGCCTGCCTGATCGCATGAAGCTGTGTGCTGTGTGCTGCTAGAGCATTGCTTTGGGAATAAATTTATCTCCGGGGAGGGAGGACGCGTGTAATGGATAGTCGGAGCGGGTATATGGAGAGGGTGGTGAAAGAGATGCATACCTCCCCTCTCCATGAAGCCCTTTCATGGACCTCCTCCCCTCCATGAACATACATATACCCAAAAACGCACTCTCCATCACATACCCTTCTCTTAAAATCAATGTAGCCCACGACCCACGATACCCCATACAACAGCGCACTGCCTCATGCGATCAGGCGATAAAGCTTGTCCAGACTTACTTCCATCATCTAAACTGTTAAATGACAATACCTAAGAAACAATGCATATTTCAACAAATTTCATAAGCATTGAATGAATTTTTTTTGCATTAACAAAAATTAATGCTAATAAAAAGGTAAAGCTAAAGCATTAGTCTCATCTCTGATAAATTGACTTGGCAGGATTCCGTTCGATGTTCGCCTGCCGTCGGCACATCCGATAGTGCTCCAGAAGCCTCCGTCGTCAGCGCCAAAATCGTCGGAGCATCCATTACAATATTCTTTCGGGAAAAAAAGGCATAATCCTATACAAAAGGTGTTTTTTATTATGCCATCCAGATCCTATCCGGATCATGGTTAACATGTATTACAATAACAACACGTGATCCAGCTCTTGATCTGGATCAATTTCAAGATCCGAATTTGAGTGGAAGTGAGTTTACACTATTTCCCACTGGTTTCGCATTCAAATTAGGAGAATCATTGCCTGATGAACATATAAAATTGTGGCCAGGATTTGGTTAAACAGTTTTCGCTTCCGTATAGAGTAATTGTACTAAAAATGCTATAATATGTGTATTATCTTACATTTCTAAAACGCTTGAGTCTATTGGGGAAATATTATCCCCGATTGGTGTATATCGATAAAAATTATTATCATCAGCATTTAAATCGATCGTATCAAATTTGAATGAAAAGAAACATTTTCTTTGATATGGCAATTCCACACTTAAATTTCAAAGATTGTTTTTATTGTGAAGTGGAAATGGAGCAGGTGGACAAAAAAAGGTAAACATGTAAACTTAATATAAATTTCGACCGAGAAATCTGTTACTTCTTCATGCAGCAATGAATATTCAGGTGTGCTGCTTTCTTCACTGTCTGTGTCACTTTCCAATAACCACTGTAATACAAATATTAACCTTTTAAATTCAACAAATAAACGCGATTTACCTCCATAGCAGCTGCTTCCATCTCCAATTTGTTTGTTTATTTTGTTTTCAAATGTCAGATCTTTGACAGGACTGAACGAGGCGAAATGTCAAGCTGCCTATTCGTTGATCTGTAGTGTTTTATTATGTCTCGTGATCCTGAGTGGATCATGTGGAATAATAAAAAAACACCTAAAGTCCTCTTTTTCTTTTTCAGTTAACAAAAATAATAATATAATTTATAATTAAAATCAATAATGATAATGATAAAAATACTTTATGAAATATTAAGAAAATATTATGAAATCACAAAATAAAAAATAAGGTTAGTATAATAGATACTTCGAAAACCCGGCACACAGGAACACAGCAACACTGCAAAGCTGCTACCCGTCTGCTTCCCGCTAATCCGCTTCGTAACCATGTTTTTTGCTTTCACTCAATTTCTTCCTCAGTAACACTTTTCTTTCTTCTCTTCTTCTTCTTCTTCCCCCTTTTCTTTTTTCTTCTTTTTCTCCTATGAGCTGCTGTTCATCCTTTCTCTGCCTGGACAGCGCACTTGGAACTTGTTGGAGCACACAACGACGATAGGGTTGAATTTCGCCGATTCCTCTGAAGCACACGTGTTTGAAGACACTTATTGCTTTATTTTTCAGCCAAAATCCACCATTATCGCCTTCCTGTTGTTGCCCTTTGTTCTTTTTCTTTTTTTTTTTACGCACACATGCGAAAAAGCGGCTTTGTGGTTGCACTTTTACCCGTGGGTTGCTTGGTTGCGTATATTCCGGTTGAGCCCCCAATTTGTGGGATTTCTTTATTTACTAATTCAAATTGCTTTAATTTAAATACTTTAAGTCACACTTTAATTACAAAATATTTCACTTAAAGGCGAAATTGGATCGTCTACGCGTGTTATTGGACGAATGGCGTGTGTTGTTTTGCATGTTCGTCTTTGTCTGTTTCGTTTCGTTCCGCTTGTAAATGTTTTGCGCTGTGTGTGTCGTGTGTGTTATGTGTATGTTATGCGTATGGCGTGTTCGTCGAATGATTGTTCTGCTATATTGTGGCGTACGTGATCGGTTGTCGTCAGGTAGTCAGTTTGTCTAGAATATTGTCTTGCTGTTTGGCTCCCATCCCACATACGTAAGCTAGCTGGATGTACCCGTTTTGCTGGGTCCATTAATAGATTCATACATAAGCTAAAGTTTTATATTATTACTTTGTTAAAAACAAATAATTTTAATCATTTTTGGGGACGAGCCCATTTTATTTGACTACGCTATAATGAGAACTGCAAAATAATAAGAACTGAGCAGAACAATAATCAAATAACTTATGTAAGCTAATTTATACCCTAATGCCCAAAGTGCAGCAGACGCGGTGTCAGCGTTGTTCATCCGGCGTATGTCGGCGTATGTATGCGTGTTGACGGTGTTAGCGATGTCAGCGTTATTGGTCGGCGCGCGGTGTTGCTTACCCAGCGAGTGCATTGTATCGGACGCACGTGTTGGCTTGACCTAATTCGGACTTGCTGGAATTTGAGACTTCGTCGTGTTAATTCTTCCCTCCTTAAGTAAGTCCTCGTTCTCAGAAAAATGGGATCTGGCTGATCCTGGTTGTTTCTATTGGTGATTTTTCGAGGGAGCCCTCGGGATTAGTTGTCGTTTTTATTGGGGAATCGACCAGCTCGATTGTCTCAGTGAAGTTTACAGCATTGTTCCTATGGCACCTGGCGAAGATAGTTATTAGCAGGAGACTGAGTATAATTACTGTTTGTCCGATGTTGATTGAGGAACTTCTTTGATACTCCTCTTCAATTAGCTTAATGTGTTCGGTGTTGTTCACATGAAGTTGTTTCATAGATTGCAATGTGAGAAACTATTCGAAGCTCCTAAGCCTTGAGTCAGGTTGAACTATAGGTGGAAGTGGCTTTACAGGTCAGGTCTTGGGAAGTGTATACTTGATCGCTGATCTTGATTGTTGTACTAGGATGATGAATGTGCCGTCTAAGACCATCTTCCCGCTGTCTATCCAAATTGATCCGTTGAATTGGTTCAAAAGTAACGTGCCGGGGAAGATTTCCTCTATAGTTGGTATGTGCTGATTGTTGGTTTCAGTGCAGTTGGATGGTCGGCTACTGAGTAGGTAAGGTATTCAACAAGTTTCGCTTAAGTCTATAATGTGTTCTCTATTACATTTCGTTAACTTATTGTTTGATTGACATTTTGCCTTTATTCTATAAATTTTATTTTCACATGTAAGTAAATTTTCATTTAATATTTTCGTAACAATTTCTCCTCTTTTTATAGGTTTTATTAGTATAGTTTTACAAATATATTGTTCCGTATTGGGGATGCTTATAATGTATAATAGTGTTTGATTATTTGCTGCAATTTTTATTTCAGCGGATTCTATCGCTTCATCAATATTTAAGTAGAGTACATTATTTCTTATAAAAAGTTCCTTAATCAGATCTACTTTGCTATTGGACAATATGAATGGATTTATGATTCCTGCTTTTGCCCATTGCAAGACGTATTCTATATTAATAATTTCTTCTTTTACAATATCCGACTTATATTTAATGTTAGTTACAATACCGTTTTTTAAATTTTTGATCAGTTTGAAAAGTTTTGACAATATTATTCGTTACATTAGTCAATTCATTTATTTTATCTATTATTTTCATTTTTTAATGCTCCGTTAATTTTTGATCTTAATACAACGTAGTCGTCATGGTCGGGATTTCCTGTTCCATACGCTACCACTTCCATGCGCTACCCAAAAAATTTAATGATCTGCGAAATTTTCTTTTTGGCTTTATTCGATAGAGTAGGGCTTGGATCTGGGAAATTTCATGGATTAGGAATGGGTTCATGGGATGATCGGTTTTGACATCTTTTATAACTTTTAGCTTTAGCTCTTGAATTGTTTCCTCGTAGGATTTCAAATCAAGGATATGAACTAGTTTTAAAGTTCCTCTCTGAAGCTTGGCCGTACTGGTGCTTAGAGATATTACTTTTGATTTATAGTCTCTTACTATTTCTTTCCTGTACCGAGAAGATAAAATTGATCCTAACCACTTATCAATTTTACATAGATAATTTGTCATGGTTTGTATTCTTTTATAGCATGTCTACTTTTGTTAAAGTAACTCAGGTCAGCCTCCTGCTTCTATTTTAACCTAGTTATGTCGTCTTGTCTAGCTTGTTCGTAGCTCTCCGGATCGATGCTAATGCTCCTTCCGAATACATCGAGTGGCTTCGTACCTGTAGTCGAGTGTACCGAATAGTTGGATTCGTAGACTGCTCTATCTAAAAGTTCTCTGTATACCGTCCGTCTTGATGCAGCGCATTACGAGTATTTCCGATAAGGTAGAGTGAAACCTCTCTACTTGCCCGTTGACAGTGCTGGTGTACGGAGGGGTTTTGAAAATTTGGATTTTAAGTTGGCCTTCGACCATGAAGTTTATTGATGATGAATTTAAGGATTTTTCATTGTCTATTACTATAATTTTTGAAACACCAAATAAGAAGAGAAGTTCACGAAGGGTCTTCACGGATGTCTTCTATAGCCTTTGACTTAAGTGTCTTGACTTGAGCATATTTGGAGAACTTATCCAATGTCGTTAGAACATAATTTCGTTCGGTGGAATAGATGTCTATGTGAACGATTTCCCCAGGATATTGAGGGATGGGTGTTGCCTTTAGTTCTGGTTTATTTGGATGCCTGTCATATTTCTGTTCTTTGCACGTAGTGCATTGTTTGATGATGTTGTTTATTTTGGCA
This sequence comes from Merodon equestris, assembly GCA_958301585.1. Lineage (NCBI taxonomy): Eukaryota > Metazoa > Arthropoda > Insecta > Diptera > Syrphidae > Merodon > Merodon equestris. The sequence continues at coordinate 97,327,778 of OY284413.1, forward strand.
TTCATCTTTGGAAAGTAGAATTTTTCTGGCAACTGTATCCTGTTTTCGCGAGCATTTCTAGGTGCTCTTTTATCCTTTAGAATTTCTTCGTCTTGTCTTGCAACATTCGTAAGATCTTCCATTGTTTCGTGCGTGAAGCGTATTTTAAGGGTTTTGAAATGAACCGGATATATTTCTTGTATAAGACCTATTAGTTCTTCCGAAATTTGTAGGCCGTTAATTACTGTGGGGTTTTTGTATTTTTTGAGTCTTCTGTGTAGTATTGAGGTTGGGTAATAATGTGTCTGTGATATAGGATACTGAATTGGTAATTAGATACATTGCCTGTTTTAATGATCAACTGGTTTTTGAATGCATTTGTCGGGACTTCAGTGGCTGGGATAAGGTCGTGATCAGAACTTTCGCTGCTATGTTGAGTACCGGTTAGAGAATTAATCTGGGTTTTAGATGGTCTGGAAAGGGCATCCGCCACTATATTCGTTTTTCCCGGTTTGTACATAAGCTCGTAATTATATTCTTCGAGGATCGCCTTCCACCTTTTGAGCTTGCTGTTGTTGTTCTTGTTACTCAAGGCGTATGTGAGGGGTTGGTGATCCGTGAATATTTGAACTCTAGCTGTACCGTAAAGGTTCTTCTTCAAGGAATTCAGTGCCCAGATGATTTTGAGCATCTCCCGTTCAATTGTAGCGTAATGTTCTTTGGTTTTGTTCAACGAACGGCAAATAAAGGTTATTGGCCTGCCATTCTGTGCTAACACTGCCCCAATGGCGTAGTTGGAGACGTCCGTGGTGAGCTGAAATTCCTTGGAGAAGTCGGGATAAGCTAATAGTAAATCGTCTGACACCAGTGAATTTTTATTTTTTAAATGCTTCGCCGGCTTCGTTGTTAAGATGAATTTGTGTTTTACTTGAAGGATTCTTAGAAATGCGTCCGCCTTCCCCCCTAAAGAGGGCTGTAAGGGGTTTCGCCAGATTTGCATACCCCTTTATAAATCGGCGATAGTACCCGGAAAGACCTAAGACGGAGCGAAGAACTTTCAACGTTTTAGGGATTGGGAAATCTATAATCGCCTTTACTTTGGCTGGCTTAGTTCTAATTCCGTTTGCCGAGACGACGAATCCTAAAAACTTCACTTCGTGTTTGAGGAATGAGCACTTATCTAGTTGAACTTTTAGGTTCGCACTTTCTAGTGTCCGGAAAACTTTTTGAAGGTTTTCGAAATGTGATTCTTCATCCTTGCCTATGATGACAATATCGTCGATATAAACCCATCGTCGATCTCACCCCAATGTGGTCTCGCAGAATGTCGTCGAGGGCTCGTTGAAAAATGGCGGGAGCATTAATCAGATCAAAGGGTAGTCTGGTGAATTCGTACTTTCCGTTATTCACGGAAAAGGCAGTCTTTTCGATATCCGCTTTCTTGAGCGGGATTTGATGAAATCCACTCTTGAGATCGAGTACCGGATATGGGATATTTATCTGGAACTGTGATCGAATTTAATTTCCGATAGTCGATGACTATTTTTTTTTTCCCCTGATGAGTCGAGCTTTTGGGCCGGACGGGATACCCTCTGAGTTCTGGAAAAAGATGGGAGACATCGGGTCTAGATGGCTCATGGTTCTTATCTCCAAACTTATGAGAGGCGACACTATGCCTAATCAATGGAGGGAAAGCTATCTTCTTCCTTTGCACAAAGGAAAGGGTGATACGCGAAATTGTGATAACTACCGTTCTGTCAAGCTGATGTCGCACACCATGAAGATCGTTGAACGGGTATTAGATAGCCGACTGCGGAAAATAATACGACTATCTGATGACCAGTGCGGGTTTGTCTCGGGTAAATCAACAACAGATGCAATCCAAAGTATAAGGGTCATGATGGAAAAGCATCGTGATTCGTCAAAGGACTTGTTGGTTGATTTCGAGAAGGCCTTTGACCGCCAACCAAGAGATCTTTTATGGGTAGCGCTAAGACAAAAAGGAGTTCCTGAAACCTACGTGCGAGTGATCATGGACATGTACAATAGAGCAACAACAAGAGTAAGATGCACCGCAGGAGTCACCGAAGAGTTCGCAATCAAAGTCGGTGTACACCAAGGGAGCGTCCTCAGCCCACTGTTCTTTATAGCAGTCCTTGATTGCTTGCTTGAAAGAAAAGTGACGGACCCCAATGTGCACCAGCTATTCTTTGCTGACGATGGAGCCATTATAAGTGATGATCAGGCGTCCCTACAACGAGCACTTGATGTCTGGGTGGACATTTTTCAGGGACACGGGTATCGTATTAGTTCAAAGAAGACAGAGTATCTGTGCTGCCCGTTCTCTGACCCTCGTCAGCCTATTCCAGACATTTACTTGAATGGAAGAGTGCTTCCCAAGTGTGAAAAGTTTAAATATCTGGGATCTATGATTTATAAAGAAGCAACTTGTGATGACGACATCAACCATCGCGTAAGCGTAGGGTGGATGAAGTGGCGGGAAAACTCCGCCATCTTCTGTGATCGGAAAATGCACCCTAAGCTGAAAGGAAGGCTCTACACTTCAGTTGTACGTCCGGCGCTCACATACAGTTCACAATGCTGGACAATGCACAAAAAGTATGAGAGCAAATTAACGGCAGCTGAGATGAAGATGCTTCGCATGACAGCGGGAGTAACAAAGCGTGACAGAATTAGAAGTTCAAAGATCCGAGGAAGCCTCCACGTAAAAGAAACCATCACGAGAAAGATAGAGCGCGACCGACTCAGTTGGTATTGCCATGTTCAAATGAGAGATCCTTTGAACCCCGTCCAAAAGGCAATATCAATCAACGTTCCAATTTCAACACGCAAAAAAGGCAGGCCGAAAAACAATTGGTGCAAACAAATGCAAAAACACCAGCATTTGATTGGCCTCAACGATGAAGTAATCCTAAACCGGGAAGCCTGCCGCTACTTTCTGAGGTCAAACCGGCGGACCCCACAAGCGGACCAGTAGGAAGGCAGTTAAGTGGGAAGGTTATGGTCCTACACTTCTGACCATAACGACGCCGGAAAAAATGAAAAGAAGAAGAAGATGAGTCGAGCTTTTTAGGCACTACCCATATTGGTGAGTTGTACGAGGATCGTGATGGTATTATGATCCCATCATTAAGCAGTTGTTCAATTTGCTTTTCTACCTCATTTCTTAACGCTAGGGGGTAGGGGTAACATTTTGAATAAACCGGTGTTTCCGATGTTGCGCGTATTTCGCCCTTTACATTGGTCGTAAAGGTCAGTTTCTCATTAGGTTTTGTGAATAAGTTGGGAAATTGTTGGGCCAGACTGATTTAAGTGTGGGTAGGAGGAAGAATTTGATATTTGTATCTTCAAGGCCAAATAGATTTACGAATTTATTTTGATAAATTTTTATAATACCACCTATTGAATTTGCATAGAAGGATTGTTTGGTTTTGGGTTTTGAAAGAGATCGGCGCGAATGCAGTTCTTATTAGAACCGGTGTCTATAAGTATTTTAAGCATTCGACTGCTCTTCGTTCTGCCTTCGAAATATGGCAGCGAAGAGCAATTTAGCCTAAAAAAATGGATGTCTGTAAAATCAACAGGTTCTTCTTGTACATTTCCCGGTTCTTCATAAAATTCCATGTACTGTGTGATTGATTCTGTGTGATTTCCTTCTTCGTTCTCTAGGATCTGTTTGTAGCAGGTTAAATTATCCGCTTGGGGCTCAATATGGAAATTCCTTTGATAGGTACTTGCGCTTGCTGTGTTGAGGGCGCTTCTCTTTTCCCTGCGAAACGATTAGGCTGAGGCCTGTTCATATAATTTACTGCTTTCGTCTGGATACTGATAGTCATGGGCTCTGGTCTTGGTTGCGCTTTGGGGGCTGATGGTCTTGGTGGGAAAGACGGATTGTATTGGATTCGGTTCGTTTGGTAATTTGGGTTTACTGACGGTTGTCTATGCGTAAAATGATTAGGACGGATTTGAGGTTGTGGTAAGTGGGCTAGCTGTGGGTAAAAGGGAGGTTTATATCCTGGTGTGTGGTGTTTCTGATAGTTTAAGTTTCTACGGGGAGGGAGTGGAAGTGCGACCTGGTTGTGAGATGATCGATCAGGACCTTGGTGGGAATTTGCGTACTGGGTTCTGAAATTCTGGTTCTCTAATTTCAGGCATAAATGCAATGCCTGTGACAAATCGGTTGGTTCTCTTATGCCAAAAGGTATCTAAGGCTTTGTCACGATAGGTTTTTGTGAGAATGGACAGAGACTCGTTACCGATTTCCATACAGCCAATTTTGTTTAAGATTAGTGAATGGTGTAAATAAACAGTGTGATAAAATTCTTGGATGGTGAGGTGTCCTTGAACCAAAGATGAAATTTGGTATTCTAGGATGGACAAGTCCCGTTTGTCGGCGTAGTGCATCGTAAGACAGCGGGCTATGCACTTCCAGTCCAATGGAGTGTTGTATGATTCTAGCACTACATCGGCTTGACCAAATATTTTCTTGCGAATTACACTCAGGATTCCGAAATACTTGGGAGTTCCTTTGATCCCATCGTACAGCTGTAGAATCCGGTCGACGCTTTTTTTCCAGGAATTGAATTCCCCTGGTTGACCCGTGAAATCTTTCAAAAAGCGTACAACATCAGGTATTTTGTCTAGCTCATTGATGTTCTCGCGAAACTCCTAATTGATAGCCTGATCGACTCCATGAAAGTGGTCAGAGTAGGGATTTATAAGAGATTGAACTATTTGTCTCCCCTCTGTTCTGAGAACATTATTGACAATGCCAGTTACAAGGGAAAGCTTCGTTTGTGACGACTCCACCGACGTTTATGAGCGGAGGTGATGGGAGAGGATTTGGCACATTAAGGATTGCGGGTCTGATTGGATTAACCATAGTGTATAATATCTATTCGAGAAGATCGCACTATTTTCCTTCAACAAATTTAAGTATAGATATGTCTCTTAGATATGTGGGAAAAATTATTTTAATTCGATTATGTTTCTCAGATACACAGGAAAAGTTATTTTATTTACTATGTTTCTTAAATACACAGAAAAATTTAACTCAATTATGTTTTGTAGATACAAAGGATTATTTAAATACGATTGTGTTTCATAAAAAGGAAAAATATTCTAATTCGGTTCCTAAATTCGTTTCTTAAATACAAGTTCTTCTTATAAAATCAATATAGATTTTTCACAAATTCAAAATTATTTCTGTAATACCTTATTCTAAACTTACAATACTATAGGTTGCAAGATCATGTCCGTCCTGACTTTGCTGCGATCCGTGGTGCGGCTAGCGTCCTACACTTCCTGTTCGTCCGTTTGCTGGTTACTGAGGGGCCCTTTGTCACTTTCACCACACTCGCGGGGAAACCACAGGGTATTCTTTTTTTTCGGCGGGTGTCACACGCGAATAGTTCGTCCGTACTTCCTGAGGACGTTTGACGATTTATGATTTATTCACGCGCACTTGGTGCTACTTGAGGACCTTTTATTGAGAGTCACACGCTTGCGATTCGTCCGTACTACTTAAGTGCTTCTGACAATTACTTGCGCGCACTTGGTACTACTAGAGGACCTCTTATTTATTCACCGCGCTTGACACTGTATCCCTGTGGTCCCTGCTCGGGCGCCAGTTAAAGTTTTATATTATTACTTTGTTAAAAAAAAACTAATTTTAATCACCTTTGGGGACGAGCCCACTTTATTTGAATACGTTATAATGAGAACTGAACTGAACAATAATCGAAAAACTTAAGCTAATTTATACCCTAATACCCAAACTGCAGCAGACGCGGTGTCAGCGTTGTTCATCCGGCGTATGGTGTTGACGGTGTTAGCGATGTCAGCGTTATTGGTCGGCGCGCGGTGTTGTTGACCCAGCGAGTGCATTGTATCGGACGCACGTGTTGGCTTGACCTAATTCGGACTTGCTGTAATTTGAGACTTCGTCGTGTTAACTCATATATGCGCACATATGGATATACATTATTTTTTTCTTTTTTTTTCTAAAATTGAATACACATAAGAAATCTACAATAGTCCAAAGAATAAAGATAGAAAAAAAAAAAATTGTTTAGTAAACATGAATGTGCATTGTGCAACTCCACTAGTGGATTGTTGATTGCAATGAAATTCGCGAAATATGTAAATATGTATGTGAAATAAGTAAATCTCAAATTATTACTGAACTGAACTGAAAACCACCCTATGTAATACGGTTACTCACGAAAAATAGATTGATATATGCTCGTATATTGTATTGTTACGTATCTATCCTCTACTCACGGGCAAACAGGAAAATGTGTTCTCTTTTATAGATGTATAGCGGACAGTGTAGTGTGTGATGTGTTGCTAGTAAGACGTGCGTGACAGATTGGCGGTTTAGGCTGAGTCTAAAGTGGTTATATTATATACTCAAAGGTTTTGAAGTTCTATTTAAGACTATAAAGTTTACTGCCTAAATCGTGTTTTATTGAAATTTAACTTTATTTGGTTGGTTTTAATAAAACAATTACTAAAATCGACTCAAATTGTTAAATGTATAAACGGTATTTCCGTCTCACTCACCAAATCGTATTACATAGCCTTTACTGCATCATAAAATTTTTCCTTAATACACCACAAATAGTATTACATGGGTTCGCGGGAAGGATTACGGTCTGCCGATTTATTTTCTCCATCGAAGTTGCCAGCATCATCAAAAGCCAGCAAACAAAGAAATACAGAACAAGACAATTCTAACACGATGGATAATATGTTTGCGAAGCTTGACAAATCAATGGAAGCACAATTTAAAACGATCACGTCACAGATTGCAGAATCTGAGAAAAGAATCACCGACAAAATAAATACTGACGTAACAGAACTAAGGCTTTCAATTGAAAACATGAATGCGCGCCTATCACTGATGGAAGCAAAACAAACTGAGTTCGAACCATTAAAAGAAGAAATGTGTGAACTTAAACAACACAATATTCAACAAGATGAGCAAATTCTAACATTTACCGAACGCATAAAAGCAATCGAGGAACAACAAGAATTTGAAGAAACCTTATGTGATGCCCTTTTGCATGGAGTACCACATTTGCCAAATGAAAATCTTCGCCTTATTTTCAATCAGCTCTGCACTAACTTAAACTTCAAATCACCAACTATAAAAAGCATTTTCCGTGTAAAATCAAAAACTGACATCGATTTGCCACCAATTGTTATTAAATTTTTCTCACCGCACGATAAGACGTTTGTCTTGCGATCGATTGCTAATTATAGGAAATCAAATAAAGTACTTCTATATCTCCCTGATATTGGCTTTAGCAACGAAATCGCAACGGGAAAATTCAAAGTTTACATTCATGAATGCTTGATACCTAAAACTCTATTCTGCAGAGCGTATTGAGAATGAAACGTGACAAAAAAACTCTTTTCGGTGTATACCCTTCGCGGCCTTATTTACGTGAAGAGGAGTAAAGATGGGAATGCCCAACTAATTCAAAACACTGAGGACTTAACCGACGCTGCCATGATGACGACAACAATAACAACTGCAACACATGATGGAAAAAACACTGGAAAAAAACTTGACTGCAAAATGTAAACCTTATTTTTCTACTTCTAATTGTAATTATTTCTGGCAAGCTATCGGTAGTTATTTTTGTTTTTGTATTGTATTATTATAGTACCTTTACTGAATTCGATTTTTTCTTAGTTTTTGATTTGCATATAATAATCATTATTCAAAGTATATATATATTTTTTTCTTGTTTCAATCACTTTTACTTTTCCTTTACCCTATTTCCCTCCTTCACTCCCTTCAACCCCCAGTCATCACTTTTGATGTGCCTTGGTTTGCTCATTGTATTAGAACGGCTTGCAACTTGTGCTACTCTTTGGTCACCGGCCTTTCCCTATAAATTGTTATGGAAGATCCGATTGAAGAAAATTATCAGTAGGGATAATACGCGGATAATGATTAATGTTTTATGCAATCAACACAATGGATTGCAAGTTTGCCACCTCAATGCACAAAGTCTGAGATGTTGAAAAAAATTGGATGAATTCAGATACTTGTTTGTAGGCTCTAAAGTTGATGTAATATGTGTTTCTGAGTCCTGGTTTTTAATCGATCTTAGTGATTCGATATATAATGTAAGAGGGTATAAACTTTTCCGTTCGTTATTATGTGTGGAGATTTCACCGTTCGTTATTATGTGTGGAGATTTCAATAGTAACATTCTTGTAGAGTCATCCTTTGTAAATAGTATGAAGGCACTTAACTTAACCCCTGTGAATACCTCCCTTCCAACCCATTTCTCAAGGGATAATAATTCACTCCTTCTTTTTAAGTAATTCATACAAAGTCCTACACTTTAATCAACTTTCGGTTCCCTCCTTTTCCCGGCATGACATGATTTACTTAACGTATCAATGTAATGCCGTTAATAGTGAAAATCAGTTTACTTTGCGTTAATATATGTAGATCAATTAAAAGTAGATCTCTTAATAGTGGAATGGAATAGGATCTACAGAATGCCGAACGTTGATGATCAAGTAGATTTCTTTCAAGACAGTATCAGGAATCTTTTCAATACTCATGTTCCGCTTATAACCAAATGTATAAAAACGAAAAAATATGAATGTCCCTGGTTTACTGCTGAAATCAAAAATCTTATTTAACAACGTGACAAGGCGTACCATCACTGGAAAAGATTCCGTATAGATATATTGTACAGTGCTTATCGTGTTCTGAGAAATAGGGTAACCTGCCAGATACGTGAGTCTAAAATACGTTTTTATGCTCCTCGTCTTGATCCAACACAGGCTAAACAAAATCTTGGGAAAAATATAAGGGAATCGGGGTTAGGTAAAGAAATTAAAAGAAATTTTGGTAATATCGATTGTAATGAACTGAATAGAACCTTCGCATCTGTTTCTTCCCTTAACGTCGATAGTACCATAAGTGACATGAACCATCGATACAGTGATGTTTCCTTTGGTAATTTTAGTTTTATTCCTAATTTTAGTTTCTCAGCTGTAGACGATGCAGATGTCCTAAAAAGTATTCTATCTATTAAATCCAAAGCGACTACCTTTTATCTTAAAATATATAACTCACATATTTAATTTCATATTTATGACAGGTGTTTTCCCACTTGCATGGAAACGCGCTAAAATAATACCAGTACCCAAAAACACAAATGAGCACAGACCGATTGCCATTCTGCCATTTTTCTCAAAAGTTCTCGAAAAAATTAAGAGTTCACAAATACACAGTTTTATTCAAAAAAACAAATTATTATGTGACAACCAGTCTGGTTTCCGACCAAAGCATAGCTGCACAACTGCTCTATTGAATGTGACTGAAGATATCAGGCAAGCCATTGATCAGGGTAAAGTAACTTTTCTTGTATTACTTGATTTTTCAAAAGCATTCGATACGGTTGATCACAATATTCTTTGTAGCAAACTTGGACGCCAATTTAATTTTTCTTCATCGTCTACGCATCTAATCGCTTCGTACTTAAATAGCAGATCCCAGGCAGTCGTTGTGAATAATACCGTGTCTGATTTTCTTCCACTTAGCTTAGGTGTTCCACAAGGCTCAATCCTCGGTCCAATTTTCTTTACCATGTACATAAATGATTTACCGAAATACTTATTTAATTCTTCGGTTGATATGTATGCCGATGATGTGCAGTTGCGGAAGAGTTCTCTCTTGGGCCTAGAGAAATGATCCGTGAAAAGGATTTCTTTACCTGAGGAGGGGTTAGTGGCGATATAGTGGGTCTCATCATCGGATTGAACCCATTTCAGGTGTGGGAGAATAAAATCGTTACAGATGATGATGATGTCATTGGGTTCGGTAATATCAAATATGGAGTCGACGAGATCAACAGCGAGTTGGTAGCAATGTGTTGGCTGTGAGGGTCTTAAGTAACAGCGGGCAAGATAAAGTTTCTGTTTAGGGAGATTTATTGAGGCACTAGTGAAGTTGAAGTCAGCGGAATTCGACGATTTGAAGGGCATGGGATCATAGCGAATGTGGATTGCTAAGAGAACTCCGCGACCATCCGGATTGGCAGACTTGTCGCGTCCATCGGCCCAAAACAGAATGAAATCTGATGTGAATAACTCGCTGTCTCCAATGCTGGAGCATAAATTCGTTTCAGTTAAGGCAAATATATCGTAGGGTAGGTTTAGGAGTACTGCGGAGGTTTTGGTGCGTAACCGTCTGACGTTCTGATAGTACAGGGATATGTTTTTGTAAGAAATATTTGATGGGTGGGGAGATGTAGTGGTGTTTAGGTTAGGATTTAAAATAGTTTTTCGAAGAAGAACATCAATGGGAGAGATATTAAGACTTTCATGAAATCGGATAAAATTCTTTTTTAATGCGTGGGGGTCTGTGGGCAAGCCTTCTTGGCGGATTAAAACTAGGACGTTGGTTTTAGTTTTGCCGTCGATACAAATGGAGTCAGGTTTGTCGTGGAGGTAGGCCAAATAGAGGCGTACATTTTTGTAAATTCTTCTGTCTCTTAAACGTGACATAACATAGCGGTCTTCGGCGTTAAGCTCGGTGAGATGTTTGGTGAGTTTGGCCGTGGGAGGGAGAAGTGAATTTAAGAAAGAGGGGAAGGAGAGAGGGAAGGTCGAGTTGTGAGAAGCTGAGGAAGTGGAGGGGCTGGGGGGGTGTTGTAAGAAACTGAGGAGGTGGAGGGAGTTGGGTTAAGAGTATGAGAGTGTATAAAGTTTGAGTACTGAGGATACGTGCGGCTGTGTTGGGATTGGGTATTGAATTAACAATATTCGGTGAGGGGGATGAGGGTCGGGAGCCGGGCGCAAGGTTAAAGGATACGCGGTTATGGGTACGTGCTCTGTTAGGAGTATTATTAGGTGGAGGGATGTTGAGGTGAGTTGTTGATTTGGGAGCTATTGAGAGAGGAAGAGGTCGGGAGAAATGGGGGAATATTCGAGTCCTTAATTTCCAATTAGTTCCTAGATTGCGAGGGGGTTGAGAAAGGGGAGAGGGTCCAGGTTTGGGTTGGTTAGAGGATTTGGGAGTGCTGAGTTTCGATTTATATTTAGGTTTAATGGTAATGAAGTTCTTACGATCCCTAATAGTAATCCGCATCCTGTCGACTTTGATTTCCTTATTGGGGAGGCTATGAAGAAGCCATTCATATTGCAGAGGGATGGTAATTTCGAAGCAGTTTCTGCGATGGGATTTGGGAGGGGTGAGCTTCGTGCACTTAACGAGGTTGATGGCATATTGTTTGCGGAAGAAGTTAAATACCCAGCGGTCGTCAGCGTCGCGTGGGGCGTCCCATAGGATGTAGTTAGACATAGGCTTGTGGAGCTTGTTGATTCTCTGCTTCAGTCAGATAAGGTCCAAACAGTTCCGAATCGTTCAATGGTCGGCGCTGAGATGGGAAGAGTTGCGGTAGATGGGGACTTCAGAGGACTCATGTTGGTCTGCATTTGGACGGAAGATATAAGAGGCGTTGGAATGGTACGGATGGTGGCGTTTTCAAGAAGCTCTTCCATAAAGCAGACGTTGTAGGTAGTCCTGCAATCGCAAGCAGTTACCGGAGATTTGGGTGGCGTACATTTTCCTCTATTATATTGTTAATCGCTGACCTTTTGAGGCTGGAATCAATGTTGAGTGTGTGCAGGGTGTCTTCGATTTTATTCAGGCATTCAAGTTGGTCGGATGTTTTGTCGTCCAGGAACTTTAATTTTGCTCCGAGAGTGCTGCCGTAAGCGTTGAGATGTCCCCACGAATAGAATCAAGGTTCGGGGAAACGGGAGAGCAGTTCGCGTTTACAAGCTTGGTCGGTGTGTTTTCACGTTTATCCAGTTTCAACTGGGATATAAGAGCAAATTGTCATAGTTTTCCGCACTTTTTCTAGTTGACTCGTTGAATTTTCCGAAAGCTGGCTGTTGTTTCGTTGCGAGGTTGTCTATATACAGGTTTATGGAGTCAAGGTTGTCGGTGAGTAGTTGGGACATTTTTTGCGAATACGAACGTAGTTCGGATTTAAGTCCGGCCAGAGATTCATTTTTGGGACACATTTGCTCGTTGTTACATTTAATGGCAAGCAGAATATGTTCAGCCGATATGGACTTACATTCCTTACAGAAGAATGTAAATATTCCATCATATTCGTGAAGGTAGTTCTTCGCATTCCTACTTAGGCCAATGCAGATCGGGTGGAAGGCTTTCCCGGAAACCCCCTTACAACCGATTAATTCAGATGGATGGGCAGTCAGCGAACAAATAACGGATCCGCAGGAAAGCATTATGCAACTGGCGTGATCGCACGGACAGGTGAACTTATTTATTGGGTCAAGCAGCAGCGTAAATTGCAGGGTAGGCAGAATTATTGTTATTATTTTTTTTTATCACTTTATTTCTTCGTTTTGGTTATTTATTTTGCTGTGATTGGGTGATGGGGTGATTGCACGGACAGATAAACTTATTTATTGGGTCAATAGAGCAGCGTAAATTGCAGGGTAGGCAGAATTATTGTTATTATTTTTATTATTTTTTTTATCACTTTGTTTCTTCGTTTTGTTTTTTTATTTTGCTGTGGTTTGCAAAGGAGACCTGGGGAAACTCAAAGGCACGTCCGCACAAGTAAAGAGCTAACTGTTAACTGACCCAGCAACGTTTTTGGTAATTCCGCTGACTGGATGCAAGAGCACCGGCAAAAAAGGAGGCAAGGTCAACGCATCTTCAAACTGGTTGGTACTGCTACGGATGACGCAGCTGATGTATCATTGTCATTAGTACCTAGGTTGAGGTTTCTTCATCTTTCCCGATTGAATATGAACGTCACCGAGGAGAATATAATTTCTTTGCAGCACAGAAACTTGATCTTTGGCCTTGAAAAATGTGCTCGTTTGCAAGAAATTAGTGAAAAGCAATGATTTCTTCTCATTTCGAACAATTATGCATTCTTGTGCGCTCAGAGCATATTTCAAACTACAGTTGTTTAGTAATAATTGTCACAAGATTAAAAACAAACACGAGATTCGTTCGATAGATTTTATTTTATTTTATTTTGTACTGCGCGATACACGTCCGACTCCTTTGCTTATTGTATACAGACTGACTCTCTTTTCCCTATGCGATGAAATATCACCATGAAGGGAGTCAGTCTGCCACCGGTTGCCTTACATACATATTTATATATTATTTCTTTTATTCTTGCTTTGCCCATTTATGCTTACAGTTGTGAATATTGTTTTATTGTAAATTATATTAGACCAAAATCTAGCTTAGAATTGTATGTTCAGCTTATCTCGAACGTCAATACTTTTGTGAGAAATTTATTGCCTAATAAATTTCCATGTATCTTTGGTGATTTCAATATTGGAGACATACTATAGATTGGCGTTATCTAGATGATGACCAAATCCTTGTCCCATTTAACGTCTATAAGGCTACGGAAATTGAATTGATTGATAGTTTTTCAACCTTAGGATTGATTCAAATCAATAATATAAATAATGTTTTGAATAGGATTCTTGATTTTATTTTTATTCTTAAAGATCTAAAATATATGGTCTCAGAGTCAGTCTTTCCTTTAGTAAAGAATCAAGTTCATCACAAGGCTATTGATGTAATATTTTAATTTTATCAATTTCAATCTGTTAGTATAAATAACTCTTATTGTTGTTATATTAACTTTAAGAAGTTTCCTTTCCTCCGTTAATTGGGAATAAGTACTTTCTGAAAAAACTGTGGAACAGATGTACACTATATTCAAAACACTTTTATTTGAGGGTGTCCAACAATTTGTTCCTTTGGCAAAAAAGAGAACGTTCTTTAAATCCCCTTGGTTTAATAAGCGTCTTAAAAATGAAGAGAATATCAAAAATAAGGCATTAAAGAAAAGTAAAGCATCGGGTAGACCTGAAGATAGAACTCGTTTCATACAACTGCGTAGGGGGTTTGATTTTTTAAATCGATTTCTTCATTCACAATACATTAGTACTATCGAAAGAAATATTAAATGTAATTCGAGATCTTTCTGGGTTTTTTTAAATTCAAAACGTCAGAGTTCAATTTTTCCCAATACTATGGAGCTTAACAGTGAGTGTTCTTATATAATATAGACATTATACATAATAGTGAAGAACTATATTCAACTATTACTTCCGTAACAGACTTCGATCCCTTTTCCTTTTCAGATCAAGAAGTCCTTTATGGCTTAACTAGGCTGAATTCAAATATTCAGGCTGGTGTTGATTTGATTCCACCTCTTTTATTATCTAAGTGTGCTGTTTCACTTTTTAAAGCGCTAAGAATTATTTTTAATGAATCAGTTCTAACTGTAATTTTTCTAGAGGAGTGGAAAATTTCATCTATAAGTCCTATATATAAAAGTTGCTTCAAGCACTTAGGGTTGACGTCTGTTGATTTGGGAGGTGTCACAAGTCGGTGGGGGATATTACACAATAACCATTCTTTAGTGACCTTTGCAGAATGTTTGGGGTCATTGTCCTGTTGGAATAAAAATGTTCCCTGCATTTCCAATTTGACGGCGCTTTGAGTCAAATTATTGCGCAAAATATCGATATATCCAAGGGCCGTCATAATTCCATCTATAAAAGCCGTCATAATTCCATCTATAAAAGACGTCATAATTCCATCTATAAAAGCCGTCATAATTCCATCTATAAAAGCCGTCATAATTCCATCTATAAAAGTTCCGAACTCCTTTATAAGCTACGCAGCCCCAAACCATAGGATGCCCACCACCGTGTTTCACCGTAGGCTTTAAATGTTTGCTTTGAAGTTCGGTGTTGGGTTTTCTCCACACAAATCTTTGTCCATCTGATCCAATTATATTAAATTTACTCTCATCGGAAAATATGACAGTTCTCCAAACTTTCAAGGGCTTCGCTATATAAATTTTGGCAAATTTTAACCTTTTTTTCCCTATTTACCTCCAAAAAAAAAAAGGTTTCTTCCTTGCTGACCTGCCATAAATATTTGTGGAATGTAAGACATTCCGAATGGTTTGCGGATGCAATATTTGCCCGGATATTATTGCGGCATGTTGGGTTAAATTTTGCGCACTTATAAATGATTTTTCTTCGGGCTTCATTTATGATTGCTCGCCTATCTCTTACAGTCAAATTCTTCGGTCTTCCAGTACGATATTTATTTGCTGTCGTCGCTGTGTCTTGAAACCTTTTCTGAACGTAACGAACTGCAGAGAACGAAAATGGAACTAAATTTGCTATTTTCCGATAATTTCTACTACTTTCACTTAGGAAAATAATTTTTTCGCGGATTGCCAAGGGTATTTCGGTTCTTCTTTGGACGCATTTTAGCTATATAACTAGTTTTACGAGTAATACAGTCGCATTTGCAACCACGAATGAATAAAGAAACAACAAGCGCCTCAAAAACCGTTATAATTTCGACCCAAACGATGAATTAATTCAGGGAATAGGGTGTGTGCAAATACTTTTTTGAATGTGTTTTCTTAATAAATGGGGTAATTTTTAACCAATTTCAATCATTTTTGTATTGCATGTCGTGATTTTAATTGCTTTTTCTTAATCTATATTACATTTCATTGAAACTTTACAGATTACAATCAAATCGTAAGAAAACTGGGTGTGCAAATACTTATTTTACCCACTGTAATTATGAATTACAGGCCGGTCTCACAACTTTCAGCAATTCCAAAGCTTTTTGAACAACTGATTTTCAAAAGGCTCAATTTCGCGATGAAAGAAACTTTAAGTTCTCACCAGCATGGATTTATTAGTGGTCGTTCCACAACAACTTGGAAAAAGGATTGCAGGTTGATGTCTTGTACACAGATTTCGTGAAAGTTTTGATATAGTTCATCATGGGCTTTTAATAAATAAGTTTAAAAGAATGGGATTCAAGTTCCGTTTTCTTGAATGGTTGAAATCATATTTGTCAAATCGGAAACAGATAGTTAAAATCGAAAGTTTCAATCTTTTTTCAAAGAGGTACAATCGGGTCTGCCTCAAGGCAGTCATTTGGGACCTCTCCTTTTTAATCACTTCGTCAACGACATTCCGGACTGTTTTCAGTTCTCTAATTGTCTTGTGAAATAAATAAAGATCTTGACAGAATCTTTCACTGGTTTCGAGCGAACCGCGTTCTGTCTTAATCCATCAAAGTCAAAATGTTTAGTTATATCTAGGAAGCTGGTTGATATCTCCTCCCTGCCAAACTTACATCTGAACAACAAAGGCATTGATTTCGTTGATACCGCAAAAAATCTTGGTATAGTTTTCAATAGAACCCTCTCCTGGAATAACCATATCAGGATCACCGTGGGTAGAGTTTACGCAGGTCTTCGTATGCTTTGGTCTACGCACACTATCACACCCTTAAAAACGAGATGGGTCTTGGCTAAAACGCTAATTATACCAACAATGTTGTTTGGATGCGAAATTTTCAACAACTGTGATGATGAGCACATGCAGAAACTCAATGCGGCTTACAACAGTATAGCGCGGTATATATTTGGTTTAAAAAGATATAACCACATTTCAATCTTTTCGAAATCAATTTATGGTATCACCCTAGAAGATCTCTTCAAAATGAAAAAAATTGACATTGCTTCACAACGTTATACAAATGCGTCAACCAATGTAGTTATACAGCAGGATATGTTTTACCCAATCAATTAGAACTCTACATCTCATTCCAATTCGATATAACTATCTGGTCTCTGAACGACAATTTTTTATCCATGCGATACGTCTATGGAATTCGCTTCCCCGAGCTATTAGGCTCATAAGTAGCACAGCCGTGTTCAAAGAAAACAATACCTGTTTTACTTTTTCCTTCCCCCCTTTTCACTTCTTTCCTCTTCCCATTCTCTAACTCCTGAATACATATCGCTCCTCTTTATATATAATAATACAACATATAGCGTAATTCTTTTTTTTTCCCCCTTCTTGTAATTGTACAGAAAAATGTGAATATCTTAAATATCATTATAATTTAAATGTTGGTACTGAAACTTTATAAATTTTTATGAATTACAGTAACACACCTCACTTAAATATAAAATAAAATATAACTTTTGTTGAAGCTTGCACTCTTTAATAAGATATTGTATCTTACTGTGTAAAGTTATTAAATAAATGATTTGATTTGATTTGACCCTAATGAAAAACACACTCGTTTGAAATACACTCGGTTTTTCTTATACATACATATATACATATATGTATATATTACATTTTATTTTTTCTTCTTTTTATCCTATGCTATATTTTTACTTAAACTATCGCAGAGCCCTTTCGTAACCTACATTTTTTGTTTTACCCGGAGTTGTGGTATTAATAAACAGAACTGATGGCTTCCCTGTATGTTAACATGATACATACTCGTATAATTGTCCGTGGGAGAAGCATAGATATTCCGCACAATTCCAACGATTGTGTTTGCGCATTGGTTATTATCATAGCAAACGCAAGACGTATTAGAAATTGTAATCTTTTGAAGTCAAAGGCTAAATCTGGTGGAATCATTGGATTACGCGAAATCAATACATACATATTCACCTTTAAATTTTCCTTTCGTTGCTTCTATAAGATTATTCATATCATCATCATATCATCAACTTATTGACTGCTAATCTTGTTCCGTTGCACAACCGAGGCTGATTTATATTCCGAAGAAGAATAATGGGTGCACCAACTTTCATTTGTAAACGATGAAGCGGCCGTCCAGGCAAATCCAAGGAATGCAAAAATTCCGTCGGGTAATTGACAGGGTGATCTTGATTTGTGACCATATCCACTTATTGATACATTATAGTCTCACCAGGCACATCACTTTAAATATCCGCATTAAATTGATCGACGTCCTTATTTTTAGCAGTCAGTATTGGTCTTTCAGCTAACCAATTATGGTTTCGATAATTCTGCGCAATGTTTAGGAAAACACTTGAAACCAATAATTGTTGTTTTGGTTGTGCAAAATTATCTGGCAAAGTGATTAATCCAGTAGCAGCATCAATAGGAATAGAATAGAATAGAAACAATTTTATTTATTCACATATTTAAAACTAGTTACAATTTTGATATATATAATAAGTAATAGAATAAATAATAGTTATCATTCTTTAACTTTAAGTTAGTGATGAATGATACGTATATGATTTAATATTACAATGATTAGAAACTGATATGGGGTGGCAAACGCTACTATGATATAATGATAAACTAATCTTCCAACCAAATAAGTTCATTATAAGTTCATTTTTATTCTTTGTTCATTAATTCTTTTTTTTATATTGATATTTTATTTTTAGCTAAGCACACGAAATAATATATATAATATAATATATACATATAATATATATATATACATATAATATATATATATATACATATACTATATATATATACATATATATAATATATAATATAATATAATGTTCATCAAAAATCAGTTGATCACAGACCAGCGTGGTAGAAGGTAGTGTTTCGGCTTGTTCATAAAAGAAAACAAAACAAAGATCAAAAAGTAGTAGTGCGCGTTTGGGCGAAGTACTCCCAAATCGAATAGTAGCGCGGTGGTAAAGTGCCGGACTCATAATCCGAAGATCGCCAAGTCAAAGCCCCATTTGGGAAAAAAATTGTTTTTCGCGTTTTTTTCGTGTTATTTCTGCTACTAACGACGCTGCAGGAGCGTCAAGACATGTCGGGAGACGGCGGAGGAAGACCCGTTGGTCAGACGGGGTGATGATAAATCATCCGATTTTGCAACGCCGGCCGCCGTCATCAAAAGGCGCAGAAGGGTCAACCCAAGGCCCAATTTAATTAAGCGCCCCTCCCTCACTACTTGGACCGAAAAGCTGCTGGTCGAAGCGGTGAAAGTGGCGCCATCACCATCACTATCGACGTCCGAAGCAGCGGGACAACAACAACAACAACAATCAAAACAATTAATCCCCGTAGAAGCGGATGTTACCTACCCCTCCGATGGTAAGGAAGGTCGCTACACGGGGGACACGGGGGACACGGGGGACAACAACCCCTTCGCCGCCATCTCAAGTTCGGCTACGGAGGAGGAGCGTAGCGAACTTGAGGAGAAGGAACGCTTCCTACGCGCCCAGTTGTAGGCCATAGTCGAAAAGCTGAAAATAATTAAAAAGAAAGAGGCAGAGCAAGCAACAGCCGTCCCTCAACAAAACCAGCAACAACAAAAGCAGCCACAGAAGAAGCAGCAGCAACAACAACAGCCACAGCCACGGCCAAAAACGCTATGCTGTTCAGTGCAAGACACTGGAACAGCATAAACGTATTGAAAGCTTACTGATGTAGTCCACAACGGAGTTTTTCTCCTTCACACCAAAGGCCGAGAGGTTGCAGACGATGCTCCTCAAAGGCGTGGAGTCGATTACAGACTCCGAGGAAATGCTCTCAGAGCTCAAAGAGACCTCAAATTCGTGGGGGTTAAGCCATTCTCCACGGTGAGCTCCCGACGGGAGAAGCGACTGATTCCCTTCTTCGTGGTAGAGCTCACACCTAGCAAGCTGGAGAGGCTAAGGAATATCACCTCCTTAGCATCCCAGACTGTAACATGGGAAAAATTAAAGAGGAGCGGGAACATTTTGCCATGTATCCGCTGCCAAAGATTCGGGCGCGCCGCGTCGAACTGTGAAATGCAGCCTCGATGCGTTAAGTGAACCACAAAAACGAAGAATGCGACCTTGGAAAAGACAAGGTGGCGGACAGAGAGCAGCTGTCAGCGGAGCTACGAGCAGTACTTCTTAACCTGTTGCGAAACAAAGCTAAACCAGAAGCACAAAATCCGGCACAGTTCTTATAGAATAATAAAAAAGGGACCCACCCAACACTATTCAAGGCGGGAGAGTTGCGATCTTTATTTAAAACATTTTTAAACATAAAGTCATATACAGCGGTGAAGTGCGGCGGTCTCAGGTGCTAGAGGCCTGTATTGTGTGCATTTCTCCCCGAAATGGAAAGAGAATGTACATTGTATCAGCCTATGCACCTGAAGCACCTCCACCTAATATTTTTATCGCAGAGCTTTCGATCTCTGCGCTTGAACTCGGTAGAAAACTTTTACATTCTGGTCGGCGATTTAAATGCCAAACATAGTGATTGGGGCAATAACATTCCCAACACTAGGGGGAGCCTACTAAGGCATTGGTGGGTTCTTCGCAACATTGAATATAGAGTCATGCTGATAGACTCTCGACTGAGACTGGCAGACACGAACGAATGGTCTATTAACTGTCTATGGACCATTGTATACGAGCGTGGCCATTGCGGACTATGTGCCATGATCACAGTACCCGACGAGTTCGCGGAGATGGCAGAGTGTGTCCAAACGCACCCCTACGATTACAGTAGGGCGTGCTGGCCGCGCTTTGCCAATTCCCTGAGGAGAGCGCTCACTTCGAACGTCTCCTTTCCACTGCCTAATAGGAACCTGTCAAACTACGAGATTGACAGGTATCTCAAACAAATGGACGATATCATTAAACAGACAATGAACAGTACGACACCACGCCAATGACAGCCCGATACCACAAACGTATACTGACAATCGGCGCACTGCACAGACAAAAAAGTAGACTCCTGACAAGATTCAAACTCTTGTGCAGGCGGTTTACCAACAGACAAAACTCGGAGCTCAGGACACTGAAGTCACGGATTAAAAATCTCCAACAGTTGATCAAAGAGAATTACAGAATATCTGTAAGTTTGCATTGGAACAACAGAATTCGTGCTGTAAAGCCCAACAACGCGAGTATGTTCCCGCAAATAAATTAAATATTTTGCAGAAACAATCAGACCTTCAATGATCTAAAGCTTTCGAGAACGTCAGACAACGAACGTTTGCTACGAACAGTTAGCATCGATCCAGACAGCACCATCATGGATGACGACTTTTTCGTGATTGAGGATCCTCAGGAGAAGGTGGCGACAGTGGGAGCTGTCTTCCAGGAAGTGTTAAAGGTGAATCATATCATTCGCCCAAACCACGACCTGGAGAACAGAGCTCTGCTTCATCACTTCTACCTTAGAAATGATTTCGATCATTGGCGATCCGAAAATCCAGGTTCAGTGAAGATCTCATGGCAATCAATGCCATCGCAAGTAAGGGGGCTAATACCCTGTTCATTTCGACGGAAGATCTCCAGATGAAAGATCATTTCCATGGCGTCAGGACTGGCTTTGGCAAGACACTGAACGTGGAATGGAATATCTTCGCATTTTCACAGATGGCTCCAGCACTGGGCAGGGACTCGGCGCTGGAGTTTTCTTTGAGCGCGAAAACATTCGACTGCACTTCTCGTTAGGAAAATATGCGTCTGTCTTTCAATCGGAGATTTACGCAATCCTAATGGCCATGCATTATGTTGTGAAACACAGGTGGAGGGGAAAAAGCATATGCGTCTGCAGTGACGGCCAAGCTGCACTCAAAGCTGTGTCCAACCCTCTATCCAGCTCCAAATTAGTGCATGAACTTAAGACCTTTTTAAACAAAGTCGGAAGACTAAATTCACTTAGGCTTGTATGGGTCCCAGGTCACTCTGGAATCCCAGGAAACGAGATCTCCGATGAGCTCAGAGGAGAGTTTCTCAGGACCCGAACCCGCCTTAGGTCTACCTGCTTCCACGGTCAAATCTGACATCAATAACTGGGTCTTTAACGTACACATTCGTAGATGGAGGGAATATCCAGCATGCAGGATGACTAAGCGCGTACGCCCTGATGTCTGCAAGAAGTCCCCAACATTTTTCTTATCCTTAAGGACAAATGATTGCAGGAGGCTAACGGACGTCATTACGGGCCATTACACTTTCGCCAAGCATCTCTACGTTCTTGGCCTCACTGTGCTGCATGCTGTGAGGAGGATGACACATCAGAACACTTTCTCTGCGACTGTCCCGCCTTCGCTCGCACACGGTGGCCCACCACGGTGGGGCCGACGTGGTGGGTGCCGAATCTCTTATCTCTACATCACAGAAGCCCCTCCTCACTTTTCTCCGGACTACGGGGAAAATACAATAAAGACAAGGTGTCTGTCTGGTAGTACAATGGACCAGTATTTGTGTCTGAGTGCTCCAACAGATAGTAGAAGTCGCCAACAAAAAAAAAAAAAAAAAAAAAATCAATTCGGTTTCAGAGCGGGGCATGACACTATTCAATTATTGATGATTATTGCTTAATTATTTATTACTTAACAACACTCAAATCCAGAAAAAAACATAATTCCGAATTAATAAAAAAAAAAAATTTTCAAAAAAAAAAATTTGAAACTGTTGGAAGAATAGAAATAGGTCTGTAGTTTGGCATATCTTTTCAATCTCCCTTTTTAAAAAGTGGAATTACTTCAGCATATTTTAGTTGCTCACGAAAACATCACTGTTCAACACTTAAGTTGAAAATATAACTTAAGACATCCGATACATAAAAGCCTATTTGTTTGAGTAAAATGCTAGATATTCCATCTAAAGTACATGAGTATTTATTTTTCAGGAATAAGATAGTTTTGTAGGTTTCAAAGGAGGTAATGGCATCGAAAGCAAGGCTATTTGGTTGCAGATATTCGGCTTCTTTATTGTTTTGTTTAATACAGTTACAATCAGTAAAGGATTCAGAAGATGGCTTCAGTACTTCAGTAATGTTAGTAAACTTGTAAGTAAACTTGTTGGAAATACAGCTAGAATCTGTAAGAAGAATATCATCCACTACTTGAACCTCTGTTCTTGCCTAAAATATTATCAATAATTCTCCATTCTTCCTTAATATTGCCCTTCGATCGCTCAAATAAATTTTCGCGAGATGATTCAACTGTCTTACATATTGAAAGGTAATTCTTTTTAAGTTTTTTTATTATTCGGATGTTTTCTCAATTTTTTTTTTTCTTTATCTGATGTAGTAGACTACAATTCATCCAAGGCTTTAAAAAAATTATTTTATTAGTCCTTTTAATTGTTAAAGAAGAACAAAATTTGATACGCTTTTGCAATATTGAAAGAGCCAACGAAATAGATGGGTCTTTTTCAGAATAAACCTGATCCCAGAATTCGTTTCAATTTATTTTGCAAAGAGGTGCAATCAACGGTATACTGTTGGTGAAATGGGATTTGGATTATCACTAAAATCATTGTATAAAGCAATCATTTTATGATCCTTTATATTATAATCGGAAATATTTAACGTTTAACACTTAACACGGAAATATTAACAACGTTTAACTTATTATTTCTGTTAAAGAGTAAAATATATGTTCAATACAAGTATTCGAAGATTCTGTTTCGCGAGTTGGCTCATTAATGTATGCTTTGAGACGGTTTGCAGCCTTAAGAATTAGATAATTTTCTACATCCTTATCGAATTCGTTATTATGATTAGGCCTGGTGAAGGTATTCGCTATTCCACACCCTTGGATTCGACCTAATAAATAGAAGAAAAAAAAATACGGGGAAGTTCCTACCAGTTCCGGTTGTGGCGATGAAGCACTAATTGGCCTCGTGGTCTGACATATAGCAGCCATGCTTCTCAGCCGAGAACTCTGGGTTCGAATCTTGATAAGAGCGCGAATGTTCCTCCTCTCTTTTCATTGTTTTATTTTGTATTGGTTGTCTATTAGCGTCACCAAAGGAATTTTCTCCTACGTTCTCTTTCCATGTGTTCCACCTGGCCGGAAAGTGGTCCGATCCCGGAACAAACGGGGTGAGTGGACCGGAAGGCTTGGTGAACGGAAAGGAAAGGGAGAGCCGGGAACTCGGGGATTCTTTTGGTGAATGTCGAAGCGGGAGGTTGTGCGCAGCGTTGTTCCTAGTGCGGTTTTGTTTTTTTCTTTTTTTTTTTCTGTGGCAGAGTTTTGCTTGAACCGTGGATGTCAAAGCAAAGTGATCTTTGGTCGGTTATTGTTTTAGGGGTTTTTGTTTTTTTTAATTGGCGAACTATACGTCGTTTGATTTAAATTCGAAATTCAAGAAAGAAGAAAAAAAAATGTCCAATCGCGATTGATAAAAAAAAAAAATTTGGAAAATAACAAATTAAAAGAAAATTTTCGAAATTTCGCGCGCGTTGGATAGTTATTCCGATAACGGGCGAAAATCTTCAACACGCGTCCGATTCCCTTAAGGCCCTTATTGTCCCTTAAAAAAAACAAAAAAAGGAAAAAAAAAACAACATATCCAATTGTGAGAACAGTAAAATAGTATGTACCCCTGACAAGGAAAAAAAAATAAATTAATTTCGAATGAAACATTGAAGTAAAAATAATAAGACCGAAATACAACAATAAGAAAAACACAAAAAAAAGGTGCGCGTTTAAAGCAGTGCATAAAAAAAATACCCGGCATACCGACACAAAACAAAAAGTTCCAGCGGGGTTCCACGTTCCGGTTTTAAGACCAGCAGTTCTGTGGTTTTCCTTATTTTTCCTTCTTTTTTTGTTTGGTTCTTGTGTTTATTATGACTTTTTGTTACTTATCCTTATTATCTTTGTAGAGTTAAGTTGGTTTGAGGTAGGTTAAGAGTAGCTAGGGTAGTTAAGGTATCATAAGAATTTTAGCATTAAAAAAAAGAACAAAGAAAAAGACGGGTTTATTATATTCGTTTTGGTATTTGATATTCCAAAGCGGGCTCTAGTACCTCGTCGCGATTCTCGGTATTAGAGTAAACCCTCCATAAGGCCAAATCGCGTGGCGCCCTTTCACCATCTAAATTCACGACCTCTCTCGTAGAGTTGGTTGGGCGGCCTTGCGGACGATAGCGCGAAGGGTGGCGGGTTGAACGGTAACATTTTGGCGCCCAACGTGGGGCCTGATTATACTAAAAAGGAAAACGCCAAACGTTACAAATCCGTTTAATTACATATATTTTTGTATGTGCGCGAACAACGTAGATCTACTATTTTCGTGTGGGAGGGATTAGAATATTAGTTAAACAAATAGTAAGGGGATTAACGGAGTGGTTAACAGGGGGAAAAACAGGTAGGATACAGTCGAAATAACGAGCATTTAACAGTCGGACGATGGAAATTAATAGGCTTAGCGCTGAAGAGCTTGCCTATGAACTCGCTGTTCGGGGGTTGAGTGGTAACAATGTGGAGGAGATGAGGAAGCTGTTGCACTCGGCTCTCAAGCGGGATACTAGCTTTGTCTTGGAGGAATATCCTTTCAGCACGCAGGAAGATTTTGACGCTGTTTCAGATAAGCTCGGAGAGATTAGTAAGTTAGTTGAGGCGTTTTGCGGACAGGAGCACTCAGGGGACTTTAAAAAGATAGTCGCCAAATGTGAATGGATTCTGAGGAGATTAGGTAGGACCGATGTGACCACTCCAGATGAGAGGGCCTTCGTATGTGACGCTAGGCAAAAGGTTGTCAGTCTGCTGGTGCAACTTGATTTGAAAGTTGAGAGAGAGACAACCGAGAAGGAAGAGGAGGAAAAAAACAAGCCCGTTCGGAGAGAGGTACAGAAGCCGCCGATGGGAGTTGATCTGAGCACGGTTCCATTGCAGGCCTCGCAGCCGCGGGCACATTCATCTCCCATATCGGTAAAGCGAGTACCGATTATGAAATGGGGTTTACGTTTTAGCGGGGACCAGTGCCAATCACTGAATTGCTTCCTGGAAAAGGTGGAAGATCTGCGCCAGGCGAGGGGTTTCTCCGTCGAGGAAGTGTATGAGGGGGCTTACGATTTATTCGAGGGTAGGGCAGCCATATGGTTCAGGGCGAATAAGCCGCGAATTTCGAGCTGGGTTGAGCTTGTGTCCAGGCTTAGGGCCGAGTTTTTGCCACCAGGGTATGATGATCGCTTATGGGTGGAAATTCGAAAGAGGACTCAGGGAAGGACGGCGACCATGGGAATGTTTGTGAGCATGATGCTAGGGCTATTCTCGCGGCTCAACGAGCCGTGTTCCGATTTGGAAAAGCTGAAATGGATCAGAAGGAATGTTTGTCCGTTCTTCCAATCCCAACTGACCCTGGTTGAGCTTAACTCCATTGATCAACTGGTTGAAATAGGCAGGAAGATGGAAGCTACTCGGTATTTGGTGGAAAGCTTCGTTCCACCTCCTCCAAGACGGGGTCAAATGGCTCTGGAGCCAGACTTAGCCTACGTGGGGGCCGGGGAACCGAGTTCGAGGCAAATGTAGGCTCTGTCACTCCAACCCAGTCCGCAACCCATATCATGTTTTCGATGCCGGCAAACGGGACACGTCGCAGCGCGTTGCCCCCAACCTGTGCGGTGCTATGGGCGCAATAGAGTGGGCGTAACCAGAAAGCAATGTCCACAATGCTCCCCACCAGGGATTTCGGGAAACGGATCAGCAGCTCAAGGACAGGCGGGTCACTGAGTTGTAAGGAGAAAACATCCTCGCCACCGCGTCGCTTTAGGCGCTCTCTCCGACCACGGAGGAGTCGTAAAGGGAGGTCAACGCTGGATTTTGTTCTGGTAGATAAGGAGGCGGATAGGCGACCATATATACAGGTTGGCATATATGGGGTTAGACTAGTAGGCTTGTTGGATTCCGGAGCAAGGCGTTCAATTCTTGGTGGGTTAGGGTGGCCAGCATTCCTTTGTGGTGGCCAGCGTTGTTCCTTGGTTAAGTCAGGTATCGAGCAGGTCACGGTGGCAAATGGTAGGGCCGTGGAGGTTATGGGGGCGGCGAACGTTCCAATTGAGGTGGAAGGTGTCGTGCGGGTGATGGAGCTATTGGTGGTTCCGAAGCTGTCCCATTCCCTGATCTTGGGTACAGATTTCTGGGAGCGCTTCTCTATAATCCCAGACTGAAAGAAATGAGAATGGCATTTCTCAGAGGAGATTTGCGGAATTGAGGGAGCGGAAGGGATATCGAAGGACCAACAGAACCAATTGAAGAGTCTAGTGGAGGCGGCGTTTTCAAGGATGGGAGAGGGCATAGGCTGTACTTCGCTGGTTGAGCACGTTATACGAACGACAGCGGCCCATATTAAGCAACGCTACTATCCTGTGTCTCCTGTGGTCCAAAAACAGATAAATGAGGAAGTTGACGACATGCTGAAGGCGGGGGTTATTGAACCATCCTCAAGTCCCTGGTCCTCCCCGATTCTCCTTATCAAGAAAAAAGACGGCAAATTTAGATTCTGTGTGGGCTTCCGGAAACTAAACCAAGTCACCGAGCGCGATGCTTTCCCTATTCCATACGTCTCCGCGACTCTAGACAAGCTTCGGAATGCCAAGTACTTATTGACGCTTGACATCAAGTCGGCGTATTACCAGATACCATTGGCGGAGGCATCAAAGAAGTACACAGCGTTCACGATTCCCGGGAAAGGACTAACGCTCCAGCGACCTGCCAGCTGTTCATTGACACAGTCATTGGAGCCGACCTCGAACCGAACGTTTTTGTGTACCTCGATAATGTCATCATTGTGTTCGACAGTTTTGAACACCATCTAACCGTTCTGCAGGAAGTACTCGACCGCATTGAGAAGGCCGGCCTTGTCCTGAGCAGAGAAAAATGCCAGTTCTGTAAACCCGAACTGAAGTACCTGGGGTACATCATCAACGGGAATGGCTTACTGGTGGACCCGGACAAAGTACGAACCATGGTAGAGTATCCGCGGCCAACTACGGTGTCGGGGGTTTGACGTTTTATAGGACTCGTCTCCTGGTATCGTCGGTTCGTGGAGAATTTCTCCTCCCTTATTGCCCCGATTACCGAGCTCCTTAAAAAGAAAAAGAAATTTCTGTGGAGCGAGGAGTGTGAGGCGACCTTTCGAACATTGAAGGAAAAACTGGTACGGACACCCATTTTAACATGCCCAGATTTCAACTTCCCGTTTACGGTTCATGCTGATGCGTCCAGAGTAGGAATAGGCGCGGTACTCACACAGGAGCTGGAAGGAGAAGAGAAGGTAGTTAGTTACCTCAGTCGGACACTTTCCCGGACGGAGAGGAACTACTCGACAACTGAGCGCGAATGCTTGGCAGTACTATGGGCCGTCGAAAAACTAAGGCCGTACTTGGAGGGAAGTATTTTCACTGTGGTGACGGATCACCACTCCCTGGTGTGGTTGAACAACTTGAAGGAGCCGCAGGGCAGGTTAGCCCGGTGGGCAGTACGACTCCAACAGTTCAATTTCACCATCGTTCACCGGAAGGGGAAGGAACACCTGGTCCCCGATGCTCTCTCCAGGATACCAGAGGGTCAACAGGTTTTAACGGTGGATGCCCAGGATCCTTGGTATTGTAACGAAAAGCAGATTTGGCAACACCTCAGATAAATGACAAAAAGGGAAAACAACATTTTACCTCTCGGGAACCAGAGCACAAAGAGGAAACGAAAATAAGTGGCCGGATCACGTTCCGTTTTTCGAAGGAAGCGGTGCTTTGTTTTTTTGGGGACACTCTTCTTTTGGCAGCCGCTGACACAAGACGCTCTCGCTTGCAGTTAATAAAGATCGTTTACAAGAAAAAAAAAATAGATTGTTATAGTTTAATTCTTTCCCATTTCGTCACACTGGTGTGAGATGTGGGGTTAACGAAAATTTGGAAGTTTCAAATATTTCTCACGACATGGACGAGAATTCCGCAAAACAATTGTTCGAGACTCTTGTCGTAGAATTCGCAACTGTAAAGCGTGAACTCAGTGAAACGGTTGCCACGCAGCACGCAAAGTTGGAGAAACAGCTGAAAATCCAAAATGCGTCCTTAGACAAGCGATTAGAAGAGCTTTAAAACACCTTGTACCACACAAACTTGGCAGACTTCGCTACAAGGGCAGGGAGAATATCTGCAGATGCAGCCTCCACGAGATTGAATCTGAACAGCAGCGATCCTCACCTAGGAAGTCCCACGGGAAACGTCGGCGATCGGCAATTGTCAAAGGAGGTAGGTGAGCTTCCGGTCACCTCCGAGGTGCGTAATCTGAAATTAAATGGGTTAAACAGTAATGATTGTAAATCCCTTCTCATTTCGGTCACACCGTACGACGGCAAGGATTCCTGGGTTGCCTACGAGCGTCAGTTCGAGATCATCGCTAAAAATCAGCGTTGTACCGAAATGCAAAAAGGAGAAGTGTTGGCCGCGAATTTAAGAGGAGATGCATTAGCTGTGCTGGGAGCACTACCACATGGACATCCACCCAGTTATCCAGTGCTAATAACGTGGCTCCGCCAGCGCTTTTCCCTAGACGCCCACACCAGTTTCACTCATCTTCGCAATAGAGTTCAACGTCCGAAAGAAACACTCGCCGAATTCGCCTTGGAAATTCAGAAGCTGGCCTCTCTCGCTCTAATTGGATGCCCCGCAGAAGTCTTAAACAAAATCGTCCTGAGTCAGTTTATTGAAGGAATACGTGATACACAGGTGCGGAATTTAGCTGCAGTTAACCGCCCAGCAACGTTATAAGCCTTAAGTGTAGCCCAGGAAATGTCCCTTCGTTCGGAAAGGCGTGCAGTCTTTCAGGCAACGGCCTCAAACGATAATCGCATGGACAAGGGGAATCGACGATCGCGTTTCGATAAAGCCCAAACATCCTTAGAAGTGGGGGAGGAAACATTAAAACCATCAAGTTCGGGAAACTAATAACCGCCAACATACGAGGGCAAGCGTTGGTGGAGAAAGACGGAGAGCCCACAACAATAACAACAAGCAAGTCCGAGAAGAAACAGGAAAACAAACTGATGGCTATAGGCGCTTTCGCACTGGGTTCCACTAGTTTACTCGTCGACGGGTTGGTGAATGGTCGGAAATGTAGTCTGCTGATTGACACAGGTGCTGAGGTATCCCTCTTAAATATCGCATTGATCAAGCCGAACACCTTGAAGAACACAACACATCGCGTAAAAGGAATTACGGGGACAGAAATCGAGCCGAATGGTCAAAGTAAAGCAACTGTTGAATTTCGAGGCCTCTTGTTCTACCATGAATTTTTAGTTTTGGACGTCGATATAGTATGTATTCTCGGCATAGATTTTCTTCGGCTTCATCAGTGCAAATTAGGCTTTTCATCAGCAAAGCTGTTCATCGAAGGTCGGCCGGTACCACTTCGAGTACGTGGGGAAAACCATCGATTGCTAGTTTGCGCAGCGGAAAAGCACACTCTTCCTGCCAATTCAGAAGCTTTGCTTGAGGGAACACTACCAAATACTAAAGTCGACGTAAAGGACTTAATGGTTGAACCATGTGGGGAATCGCAGCTACCACCTTCAGTGCACTTATCTAGAACCCTGGTGGATAAGGCTCGGAATACTGTGAACGTACGAGTCCTCAATTCTAGTTCTGAACCGATCACCATCCAACGAGATACGATTATTGGGGGCGTCCAAGAAGTGGAAGTGGTTGACCTTGCAGCAGTACCATACGCAAGAGAACCGGGCCACATTCGAGACATTGCACAACAGGCGGAGCATCTTAATGAATCACAACGAAAGGAATTCGCTTTACTGCTAAGCAAGTATCGGGACGTATTCTCCAAGGGACCCTGTGATTTCGGACGTACATCGCTAACAAAACACAGAATAGACACTGGGTCACAACGGCCGATCAAATTGCCGCCCAGGCGCGTACCACTTGCCAAAAGGGAGGAGGTGAGAGAATTTATCCGAGAGATGGAGGAGAGGGGAGTAATCGAAAAGTCATCTAGCCCCTGGTCAGCACCAATAGTCTTAGTGAGGAAAAAGGATGGTACGGCAAGATTTTGCGTCGACTACCGACGGCTCAACAGCGTGACCAAGAAGGATTCCTACCCTCTCCCACGTATGGACGACATACTCGGCAACTTCTCTGGAGCTCGCTGGTTTTCCACCATGGACTTACAGAGTGGGTTTTGGCAGGTGGAAATGGAAGACAACGATAAGGAGAAGACTGCGTTTTCGACGGGCACTGGCTTGTGGCAGTTTAAGGTTATGCCTTTTGGTCTTTGCAACGCCCCAGCTACATTTGAGCGTCTCATGGATCGAGTGTTTCACAGCCTCTCTTGGGATGTTGCCCTGATTTACATTGACGACATCGTCGTGCATGGTAAAACATTTGAAGAACATTTGGAAAACTTAGGGCAGGTGTTTCAGCTATTACAAAAGGCTAATTTGAAATTATGTCCACAAAAATGCTTTTTCTTTAAGGCAGGCGTACGCTATTAGGGACATATTGTGTCGCGTGAAGGTATCAGGACTGATCCAGCTAAAGTCGCCGGTTGGAGCACCCCACGATCTAAGCGAGATATACGCAGCTTCTTGGGTCTGTGCTCCTACTACCGCAAGTTCATACAGGGATTCGCAACAATTGCCAAACCCTTATCCCAGCTCACTGAAGAGAAGCGGAAATTTGTTTGGGGCGAAGCAGAAGAAGCCGCATTCCAGCAACTCAAGGCAAAACTCGTGGCATCCCCTATTCTGTCATATCCCAACCCAGAGACAACATTTATTCTGGATACAGATGCCAGCAATTGCGGAATTGGAGGAGTTTTAAGCCAAATTCAGGACGGAAAGGAAGTCGTCATGGAATACTTCAGTACAAGTTTAAGCCGAGCTGAAACAAATTACTGCGTTACACGAAAAGAGCTTTTGGCCGTAGTGATGAGCGTCAAACATTTCCATCACTACTTATATGGACGCAGCTTTATTATTCGGACCGACCACGCAGTACTGAGATGGCTTTTCAATTTCAAGCAACTGGAGGGGCAGCTCGCCAGGTGGCTCGAGCGCTAGCAACAGTACGACATGGAGATTCACCACCGACCCGGATCCCGTCATCTCAATGCGGACGCGCTTTCCAGAAGAAATTGTGGGGACTGTAGGCATTGTCAGACTGCGGAGGCCAAGGATCGCGAGGGGGTACCAGAAGAGCGAGTATTAGCTAAGTTGTTTGCTGTTGAGGTTCTCGGAGCTAACCTAGAAACGCTGCAAGACGAGGATTCGTGCTTAGCGCTAGTTAAATCCTGGGTAAAGAATAAAATCAAACCGACAAGAGAAGATGTGCTTACTGAAGGACGCGAAGTAAAAAGCTATTGGAGCCAGTTTGAGAGCTTGAGTATGGAGGATGGGGTGCTGGTAAGGCTTTGGGAGAAATCCGATCAAACCACGAAAAAGCAGTTGGTGATACCTCGTACCTTGATGCCAAGAGTGTTGCAAAGTCTGCACACGGGACTAAGCGGTGGACACCTGGGGCGTACCAAGACGTTGGCGAAGGTAAAAGACAGGTTTTACTGGATTGGCCAGACTGCAGACGTTTTCAACTGGTGTGCACAATGTCAAATATGCAGCGCACGGAAAGGACCCCCCGCAATAACTCGAGGGCAGATGAAAATTTCTCTTTCAGGCGAACCATTCGAAAGAGTTGCGGTAGACGTGCTGGGGCCTTTGCTGAAAACATCCCGGAATAATCGATACATAGTTGTACTAATGGATTATTATACTAAGTGGCCTGAGGCATTCGCACTTCCGGATCAGAAAGCCGAGCTGGTGGCATCGAAACTTGTGGAAGAGGTGTTCAGTCGTTTTGGAATCCCCCATATCCTGCACTCTGACCAGGATCGTAATTTTGAGTCAACAATTTTCCAACAGAGTATGGAGTATCTCGGCATCGAGAAAACCAGAATGACACCCTTACACCCGCAATCAGATGGAATGGTTGAACGTTTCAACCGAACTCTCCTCGATTATCTAGCTAAGGTTGTAAACAAGAATCAAATTAATTGGGATGAAGTACTTCCATTGGCACTTATGGCATATCGTTCCTCGCTACATGAATCAACTAACTATACGCCTGCCATGCTTAATCTTGGCAGAGAAATTCGCCTGCCAGCAGAATTAATTTTTAGATTCCACCTTCTCCGCAACAATCAGTCACGCAATTCGTCAGCGACTTACGGCACAGAATGTCCTTAGTGATTAAAGAAGCACGGGAAAACTTGAGACTGGCTTCTGAAGCCATGAAGTACAGGTACGATTTACGCTCTAACCCAGTCTCGTTTGTTACAGGTGATAAAGTTTGGCTATATAACCCGAAGCGAAAGGTGGGTTTATGTCCTAAGCTGCAGAGTGACTGGGAAGGGCCTTACATCGTCCAGAAGAAGTTGAACGACCTGATCTATCGCATTCAGGGGACCAGTGCAAGGAAGAGACGGGTAATACATGTTACCCGCCTTGCGCCCTATAAAGAAGAAAGTACATCGGTCGGAGCGGCGATGTTTTAAGAGCGGGGTAGTGTAACGAAAAGCAGATTTGGCAACACCTCAGATAAATGACAAAAAGGGAAAACAACATTTTACCTCTCGGGAACCAGAGCACAAAGAGGAAACGAAAATAAGTGGCCAGATCACGTTCCGTTTTTTGAAGGAAGCGGTGCTTTGTTTTTTTGCGGACACTCTTCTTTTGGCAACCGCTGACACAAGACGCTCTCGCTGATCAGTCCATTGCAGTTAATAAAGATCGTTTACAAGAAAAAAAAAAAACAGATTGTTAAAGTTTAATTCTTTCCCATTTCGTCACAGTATATTGACATGAAAAACGAGGTCTTGAAAACTCCGGGAAGGTTTCCTGATTGGAAGATCGTCGACGAGGTTCTTTATCGGCATATGGCTCCTCGTTATCCACAGCTGACCACCGAGGGGGAGCAGTGGAGGCAAGTAGTTCCTAGGGAAGGTCGGTTGGAGATTTTACGTCGTTGCCACGACGACATTCTAATGCGCATGGGGGTATTCAGAAGACGCTGGATAAGGTCGCCCGACATTATTATTGGCCGAAGTTAAGATCGTGTGTGGCCAAGTATGTGCGCTCCTGCCGCACCTGTCAGACGGTAAAACCGAATCTGCAAAAGCCTGCAGGGCTACAGGTCTCTCGATCCCAAGTGAGTCAGCCCTGGGAAATGCTGTGTATTGACTTTGTGGGTCCCTTGCCGAGATCAACTAAGGGATACACATACATACTGACCGTGGTAGACTACTTTACAAAATTCCCTTTGTTTTTTTTTGGTACGTTCTGCTACGGCAAAAACAGTTACTACCATTTTAGAGGAACAGGTGTTCTTAGTCTTCGGTGTCCCGCGCTGGATAGTATGTGACAACGGTGTCCAGTTCAGAAGCAAGGAGTTGACGGAACTGGCCGAGACATACAAGGTGACCCTTAATTATACGGCTTTTTACCATCCACAAGCCAATCCAGCTGAGCGATACCATCAAACGCTCAAGACCAAGTTGAGGGCATACATTGGCAGCAACCTCCTACCAAATGTAGCGTGCGCCATTCGCGATTCAATCCATGAGATGTTGAAAGCAACCCCCTACTTTGCCCTGTTCGGACGAGAGATGCGTCTCCAAGGGGACGAAAGCTTGATAGATCCAGACGGCATTAACGTGAACAGATCTGGCAACCCTTCTGACCGGTCTAACGCACTATCGCAAGTGATGAAGGACATTCGAAGTCGTATCTGCGCGTCGAACGAGGCTGCTAAACGACACTACGACTTGAGGAGGAGGGATGCCCAGTTTTACCCGAATGATCTGGTCTTGCGAAAGAATTTTGTTCTCTCAAATGCGGCGCGGTATTTCACTGCCAAACTAGCACCTAGATATGTAGGGCCGTTTAGAGTGAGGAAAAGACTGTCCCCATGGACTTTCGAGCTAGAGGATTTAAATGGGAGGCTGGCCGGGGTATGGCATGCCAAAGACCTGAAGGTGTTTAGGGACCGGACTAACTTGGAGTAAGTCGGGGTTATTGGCTTAGCGAAGACCGTTAGAAATAAAGGGGGGAATATTATGATTAGGCCTGGTAAAGGTCTTCGCTATTCCACACCCTTGGATTCGACCTAATAAATAGAAGAAAAATAAATACGGGGAAGTTCCTATCAGTTCCGGTTGTGGCGATGAAGCACTAATTGGCCTCGTGATCTGACATATAGCAGCCATGATCTCAGCCGAGAACTCGGGGTTCGAATCTTGATAAGAGCGCGAATGTTCCTCCTCTGTTTTCATTGTTTTATTTTGTATTGGTTGTCTATTAGCGTCACCAAAGGAATTTTCTCCTACGTTTTCTTTCCATGTGTTCCACCTGGCCGGAAAGTGGTCCGATCCCGGAACAAACGGGGTGAGTGGAGCTTGGTGAACGGAAAGGAAAGGGAGAGCCGGGAACTCGGGGATTCTTTTGGTGAATGTCGAAGCGGGAGGTTGTGCGCAGCGTTGTTCCTGGTGCGGTTTTGTTTTTTTCTTTTTTTTTTCTGTGGCAGAGTTTTGCTTGAACCGTGGATGTCAAAGCGCAAGGGTGGGCGTGATCTTTGGTCGGTTATTGTTTTAGGGGTTTTTGTTTTTTTTAATTGGCGAACTATGCGTCGTTTGATTTAAATTTGAAATTCAAGAAAGAAGAAAAAAAAATTAAAATTGATAAAAAAAAAAAAATTTGGAAAATAACAAATTAAAAGAAAATTTTCGAAATTTCGCGCGCCTTTTATAGTTATTCCGATAACGGGCGAAAATCTTCAACCCGCGTCTGATTCCCTTAAGGCCATTTATTGTCCCTTAAAAAAAAAGAAAAAGGAAAAAAAAAAACAACAAATCCAATTGTGAGAACAGTAAAATAGTATGTACCCCTGACAAGGAAAAACAATAATAAATTAAAGTCGAATGAAACATTGAAGTAAAAATAATAAGACCGAAATACAACAATAAGAAAAAAACAAAAAAAAAGGTGCGCGTTTCAAGCAGTGCATAAAAAAAATACCCAGCATACCATCGAGGGACGACGGCGTAGGTGGTCAAGCCGCCGACACAAAACAAAAAGTTACAGCGGGGTTCCAGGTTCCGGTTTTAAGACCAGCAGTTCTGTGGTTTTCCTTATTTTTCCTTGTTTTTTTGTTTGGTTCTTGTCTTTATTATTACTTTTTGTTACTTATTCTTATTATCTTTGTAGAGTTGAGTTGGTATGAGGTAGGTTAAGAGTAGCTAGGGTAGTTAAGGTATCATAAGAATTTTAGCATTAAAAAAAAGAACAAAGAAAAAGACGGGTTTATTATATTCGTTTTGGTATTTTCTCTGAACGGTCCTGGGAATCAGGAGTTGGTCCAAAGCGAGCTCTAGTACCTCGTCGCGATTCTCGGTATTAGAGTAAACCCTCCATAAGGCCAAATCGCGTGGCGCCCTTTCACCATCTAAATTCACGACCTCTCTCGCAGAGTTGGTTGGGCGGCCTTGCGGACGATAGCGCGGAGGGTGGCGGGTTGAACGGTAACATCGTTTAAGATGTCTATATTCATATTCCAATTAGAATTAAATTACAAATTTTTTTTACACAAAAATTAGGCTTAATTCATCTATGAACAAGACTTTATTAAACGCAGGCATCTATATACACACAACATAGTATAGCTCTGACCTTGATAACAAAAAGACAACCTTAATACATCCACACTTTGAACAGCGATTTTTGAGCATTGGTGAGGAAGATTCTCGTCGATATAAACTGCAAAACCACCTGGCGCAAGGAATCTATATTACAGCAGCTAATGAGCACGTAGCCCGGTATATTGAAATACTAATTTCACTCTCATAAACAGAAATCACTGTTTTTTTTGAAGGACTCATTATGAGCTAGGAAAAGAGAAAAGTTATTTCTTAAACTACGGATATTTTGATGAACACAAAAACAATTATCAACAAAACAACGAAAAACTGATATTTCAGAAGTGTATTGGGCTGAGGAAGGAATAGGATTAACAATAGGGGCATTTGACGTCAAGCGGACTAAGAAAAAAAGTGAGGTTCTGAAATTTGTTCATATTAGGTCCAGTTGTACTTCTAGTAGATATGGATACGAACACATAATATTTTTTTATATGATGTGTATTTGTCAAGTTATGGGCTTCTAAAAAATCGTCTAGATCAAAAATCGTATATTTTGGAAGAATTTTTTCGTATTGAAAAAAATTACAATAAATTTTCAAATTACCCGATTTGCATCAAAAGTTTCATGCTCTATTTAAAAAAAATAATAGTTTAAAAAACTAAAAAACACGCTTTTATTACGCACTAAAAATATAGTTCAAAAAAACTAAAAAACAAGCTTTAATGATGAAAGAAACTAAAAAGTGGAAAATAATTTCTAATTTAGAAATAAATCAATGAACAATAAATGGTATTATTGCGAAAAAATCGTATGGGGCTCCATATATCAGTTCTTGAAAAGCGCCCCACGCTTTTTTACAAAAATACCATTGAAGCTTGTTTTTTAGTTTTTTTGAACTATATTTTTAGTGCGTAATAAAAGCGTGTTTATTAGTTTTTTAAACTATTATTTTTATTTTATACTTTTTAGTCTTCTTATTATTCAAACTTTGTTTACTACTTACTAATTTAAAATATTGATAGGTATTTAAAGATATTTATTATTAACAAAATTCACAGTTTTACGCATCCAAATTTAATACGGCGTTAGCACGCATTCTTTCCATTTCCGCCAATGCGTCGGTGTTGCAAGGAGTTTTTCCCGTGAGCTTTGAACAGTCCAGTTCCTCTATTTGGAGGCCATCTAAGGACTTGACGCGACTCAGAGCAACGTAAGCTTGCCCGGATGCAAAAGTACGGGGTCCCAAATATACTACAGCACAATCCACCGTACAACCTTGCATTTTGTGCACTGTCGACGCCCAACTCAGAATCACAGGTAACATGCGTCTTTCAACAGTGCCATAGCTAAACTTTGCGGGGAATTGTTTTGTTATGGGCCTTATTATATGTTCACCGTCCTTGCCAAAATTTACTCGAATTGATGGAATGTCTGTGTCATAGATTTGGTCGAGGCGGAAATGAGGCCAGATGATTTCAGAGATGAAACCAATGTTTCCATTGACAAGGCCTTTCTCTACATCAATATTCGATAGCAGCATAATATTAGCACCTTCAAAAATTTTGAGATTGCTTGGAAGTCCACCAGTTTTATTAATGTCCTTAGGTATAATCGACTCCAAACTATTATTTCCTAGGTTACGAGTAGCATCAATAATTTGATCTTGTGCTTTGATATCATATATTCGCGTACCTTTCAATTCAAAATACTTAAGTACCTTATCGTTATACTTGTCTACTTGATCGTTAGTAGGATATATTCCTAGCGCTTTATCTAACGCAAACTCGCCAGAAATATTCGTTGATATCTTACTAAGAAGAATTGCAAGGTGTTCGCTTTTTATATCTCCTACTCTTAAAGCGTTTAAAATTTCAGCAAATGTATTGCCTCCCTGTTGTCGCATGTTTTGTGTCAGTTCTACTAATGTGAATATTCGCCATAAATGAGTAGCCGGCCTCAAGTGTTCTGGTTGTTGAAACACTTGTCTACCTCTCACTGGAGGCAGTTGCATTAGATCACCAAACAGTATAACGTTAATACCACCGAAACATTCGTTGCAGTTCTTTAATTGACGAAGACGGCCATCGATCATACACATCATTTCATAGGGCACCATGGAAATTTCGTCAACAAACAGAAATTCAACATGTTGCCATTGCTGCCGCATGATTCTCAGGTAATTCCCTGTGAGGAGGGGCATATTAACTATGATGCCGTCTTTCTGAACTGGCAACTTTAGCAACGTGTGTAGAGTGGAACCACCTACTAGGCGTGCTGCAACTCCAGTGAGAGCACCGACTTTCACTACTTGTTTTCCGTAACATCTGTTTACTTGATTTTTTAGCAGGTTAAACAGGAAGGTCTTACCGGTACCAGCACCACCGGTTGCAAAGAGACGTTCTCGTCTATGATCTCCATTTTGTTGAGCTCGTATGTTGGTCGTGATGTAATTAAATAATTGCCTTTGGATAATATTCATAGCCTGACGTGCTGACTCAAACTGTTCATTTGGCATGGCTTGTTCCGGTATTTCTAAATCTTCGTTACAGTCTATGTTTGTAGGAGCGTGATCTTCAAGAATTTCAAACGCGTGGACTTGATTAAAAGCTATTTCAAGTTGCCGATCGCGCTCTCTATGCTGTTCCATGTGATTGCTTATTGCTTTCAGCTGTTCTTCTCGAGCTAAAAAAGCCGATCTAGCGTCATCAAACCCTTCTAACAACTCAGTCTCCAAACGATACGGCATATATTGAAGCAACAAACTGTAATAGAAATTATCGGGATCTGTCGAAGCTACGAAATATGGTACTCTTACAGCTGCAGGGATATTTCTCACAGCCATTTTAGTATTGTCTGTCAATGTGATCAATTGTCGACGAGTTCTCGGCGCTAGTTTGTTTTCATCTTGGTCAATGCTTTCTTCAGTTACATTTGGGTTTTTTTGATAATATGCTTCAAAAAGCATTGCAAACTCGGTAAGACTCATTGCTGTAAAGTCGTAATTTGGATGATTTAACGGACGCTTCTCATATCTTTCAAAAATATTGCTGCAGAGTCCTGTTGCTTGACCTTGCTCATCAAATCGTAACACCCTGTAGCGCTGCTCCGGCCTTCTAGTGTTAAGAAATACGCAACTGCGAGAACTATCACGTAGTGGCAAGTGAGTTAATCTATAGGCACATTCAGCAGCTGATACTTGTCTCTCGTGGAGAATTTTCATGCAAATGCGAAACAGACGACGAGATATGTCGGTGTCCTCGCGCTGTATTTGCTGAATGGCCTGTGCAACTCCCGAATCTAAATTTTTAGGTTCTCCTTTAGACAAATACTTCGCAATATAAAAAGCGATTGCCTCATTTGATCCACACGGTTGTATGTCCATATTACCAGTCCATCATTTTAATAAATCTGGGTTGTAGTTGTTTACCCACGTATCTTCTTTACGACGCTTGAGTAAACATATTCTTCCTCCGCTACGAATGAAATCATCTGAAGTATGAGAGATTATTCGCGTCTCATTACATTCTTGTCGAGGAAAACTGAATCGGCATGTTACTGTTATATCAGTTTTTTTACACGTATGGGTGTGTCTGTGAATTTGACATTTTTTTACAAGCTCATGAAGTTCCGGATCCTCTTCAGGGGAAGGTAATCTACAAGAGGTCACGTTATCTAGCTGACGGATACCTTCATCGGTATAAAATCCTGGATGATTTTCAACCCATACAACCATGTGTAGATGAGGACTGCCACGATTTTGAAATTCGATACGCCACCAGAAATCTTTTACTTTACCACCCAAGATTTCATCATTATTCTTTATGTACTTCATCAACGCTCTAACTCTTACCATGAAGTGTCGACTCAATATGACAGGATATTTCTCGATGAAAC
Source organism: Merodon equestris (assembly GCA_958301585.1). NCBI lineage: Eukaryota > Metazoa > Arthropoda > Insecta > Diptera > Syrphidae > Merodon > Merodon equestris. The sequence continues at coordinate 97,367,995 of OY284413.1, forward strand.
ATTGAGTCTCATATATATTAAGAGTACTAGGGTCTACTTCTGGTCTACCGTCAGCAATTAAAAGAGCTTTCCGTTGATCTAACCAATTAAGATCGTTTGAAATAAATGTCAGAAAATATGTGGGGGGTCCTAATGTTCTAATTTGAGCTAGAGGGTCATTTAATGCAGCCCTCCAGTAAGCCGCTGAGCCACGTAAATTTTTGATATACAAGTGTATATCTTCAATCTGTCCCTCTTGGTTTCGAATTTTTTTACCGCAAGCTGATATAGTGCTTTTCACTCTATAATATTCAAACATATGTAGACAAAGCGTAAAAAAGATAGTCATTCCGTTGAAATCTGGTGTCGTTCCCTAATATTCTAAACTGGAAGTAGTCAAGTGGTGTAATTTGAACTGGCCGAGTTTCTTTTAGACCATTTTTGCCATGCGGAAATAGATAAAAATAAGCAAATTCTTCTGCTTTCATTTCATGAGCTTCATTTACTATGTTATCCGTTGATTTGCGTACTATTTCATTAAGGTTACTTGATACTTCCAATTCATCCTCAACATTGGGTTGCACGACATCAATGGGAGCCATTACAGATGTCTGCAAAGGTATATTTTGGAAATCAGATACTGAGAAAGAGGCAGATATCAGTGGTGATTCAGGTTCAGGTATGATACTTTGATTAATTTGCAGTGGCCGCGTCTCCGATTCTATGGAGGTTTCCTTACCACTTGTTACTGAATTAGTGTTACGCAGCGACTGTACTTCAATCTCCAAAGTATTGCTGTCAGCAGTCAAAAACCGATAAACGTTAATATAATCTACAGTAAATTGCGTATTTCTAGATCGTTTGCATATTCGCACAAATTCATCCATAGTGTCACATTGAATCATACAGGCTTTGCCTCCGTCCTTAGCTTTTGAACCTTTTGCTCCACATGAATGAGAATCAGTAAAATAATATTTTCCGTCGTAGCACATCACCCCAAGAGATTTTGCCTCTGTAATCAAAACACCTGCTTTATGATGCGCAAAAAGTTCTTCAAGAGCTTGTCTAAGCGTTAATCCAATATTCGATTGATTAGCTCGATCATTCAAACTCCCGAAAAGAGCTGACTCTAAATCATATTCTAAACGAAGATTATGATCAAACATGGATACATTATTTTTGATAACATCGAAATTTCGTACAAGCAAGTATCTATCGTCCCTAACAGGATATGCCGTAGGGTCCGTTTCAGACAGCGATCGATTTTTTTTATATATATTATCACCTTCTATCATATTTTCGTTAAGCGTATTTGTTGTCCAATTCGATGGAGAATGAAGTGTAGCTCTAACTATATTTGCTAACACCATTGCACAACATTGCACTCCTGCAAAACCTGATGTAAATATTGCATTATTGGCTTGATGCCACGAAGCACGTACGATTCTTGACGAATCACTTATAGTTGCAAAGTTTTCTCCAGGCTGAGGTTCGTCAGTTGTCTCCATATCGTTACGAAGAGGTTCCTCATTTAATCTTACTATGTCATTTTCATTGAATTGGACATTGTTGTCTATAGTTACATCTTTATAAAGAGGGTTATTTGTGATCAGCCATAATAAAGCCTCGTTGACTTTTTCTCTAGAGATTGAAAATTCTCTAGTGACATTAAGATTCTCTAAATGTTCAGTTATGACAATAATGCCTGCAATATCAGATGATCTCGGCAACATGTTAGACAGTTTTTCTGTCACCTCGAATATATCTTGGTCAAATAGAACAGCTTGACCACGGAAGGCATATTGACCAAACGATCCACTCAATTTAATAACTTTGACAAAGGGTATTATTCGAGAAAGTACTCGTTGCTCAGCTTGAGACAGACTTGCGATGACGTTTGGTATAATACCTGGGTCAAGATTGTTCCAATACGATTTAGATGGAGGTACAAGTTTTCTGGAATTCACGTGTGTCTTGCAACGAGTACACAAAATCAATGTTGGTTTTCGCTTCAATTCGTCTGGTAAATACGGCACTTTTTCTAAATCCAAAGTCCATACGCAGATTTGATGTTTATAGCATCGTTTCGTACATATGTCACATACTTTATCACAAAATGTATAAATTTCATTTAGAAAAGCAGTGACGGAAGCTTTTTGTAGTACTCTGTTTTCGCTATTATGCTCTCGTAAGTATTGTAAACGGGCAGCTCTTTCCTCCTCGGTTTCTGTAGCTCTTACTTGTGAATCATGCTCTCGTAAATTGTGTAATCGACTTATCCGTTTTTCAGGAGTTTCGTTTTCCCTGTATTGCCGCATATATAAATTTGTTTGTATTCTTTTATTTTCTTTGTCTGTTTCACTCAATTTAGCTTTTTTCTCTTCGCGCTTTCTTTTTTCTTTATCCAATCGTCGTTTTCTTTGCGTTGCTCTTTCTAATGGTTTAAGTTTTTTTGGTTTATTTTTCATCATGTTGTTCCCACGAGTAGTGGACAAATAGACGGTCGACCCCCCCAGAGGTCCATGTAGGGGGGCAAGGCTAATTACAATAGGGTTGCGCCCGGTGCCCTAAGGTGACGCTAGCGACATGACATTTTTTACCACCCTCATACCATTCAGCCCTCGGCGCGTATCCTACCTTGGCTTAGGTGGGATCTCATAGACTCAAAGTCCAATCTTCGTATTCCTCTCGTCGAACCTTATTGATTGATACCCATGACATGATAATTTGGCAAGAAAATGTCATTTCGCATTATTTTCAGCAAACCCTTTCATTTTATACCTAAATCATAGGGCTGCATTTCAAATAGCCAATCCGCCACCTTGGGACGGCCGCCATGTTGGATGTAGGTTACGTGATTATTTTTTTCGTATCCCATTCAGCAAACTCTTTCATTTGATACCCATATCATAGAGGTGCATTTCAAATAGCCTGTCCGCCATCTTGGACGCCCGCCATATTGGATTTGAGTCACGTGACTATTTTTTTCGTATTCCTGACAGCAAACCCTTTCATTTGATACCCATATCATGGAAGTGCATTTCAAACAGCCAGTTCGCCATCTTGGGGAGGCCGCCATATTGGATTTGTAATGACGTTTCTTAGCTAGTCATGTATTGTCATCAGAACTCAGAGCGTGTGCAAAATTTCATCCTAATCAAAGACCGGGAAGTGGGTCAAATTAAGATTCCAAGATTTTCTTACATAGTTACAAGTGAAGCTAATAAAAGCGTGTTAAAAATAATACAATTTCGAAAAAAAAAAATTTTTAATGTTCAAAACCGGAAGTAAACATTTCGAAACTTCGACCAATTTTATTTTTTTTTCTTATTTCAAAATATATAGCTTAGATATACAGGGTGTCCCACGAGCAGTGTGCCAAAAAGCTAGAGCGTGTAGGTCTGGTCAAGACAAGAAAAAAATCGTATGGGAGGGGGGGGTCTATTCCCCCCGTTTAGCCGGGAGGGGCAATTTTCTAAAAAATTGACTTAATTTGGAAAAAAAATTATTAAAAATCAACAGTTACATCCACAATGCCGTGATATACTTTTTTGTAAAGGCTGAAACCTCTTCTTTCATCTTGTTTTTAAACAAAGCTGTTTTAAGGAATAGTTTTTGAGAAATTAATTTTCAAACTCAAAATTTTGAAAAAAAATGAAAAAAAAAAATTTCGAACTATTTTTTTTCAAAATTGTATGTAATTAAGTACTAATTTTTTGTCCAAAATTCAATTCTCTTATTAGTTTTTAGTTAAAAACAGAAAACCGGATGCAAAAATGTTTTGTAGTTTTCGAGAAATTAAAAAAAAACCCGAAATATTTTTTTCTAAGAAAAATCTTTTTTTTGGTTTTAACGCGGCTGGACTTGTAGGCAAATTAATGTATGAAACATTGACATCTTTTTCATTATTTTTAAAAAAATTTGGAGTTTTATGAGGATTCAATAAACTGACACAGTATTGGAATAACCCTGGATTAATCCTTTTTTTCATTGATAACGCCTGAAAACTGACCTGCCAATTTCGTCTGGGTCCGCCCGCCGCCAATGGGTTCAACCGGCTAGGACCTTAAGACAATAAAACCGCAATTTTTGGATTTGGTCTGACGTAATCCCTCCCTTAGTACAAGGAGGATAGCTATTATGCTTGGAGTGCCCAAATCTAGAGTACGGAGAGTGCTTCATACCGAAAACTTACACCCGTACCATTTTAGGACAGTTCAGGAACTCACCTCAAACGACAAGTTTTTGAGAGCAGAATTTTGTCGATCATTACTGCTTCGAAATGAAACTGAACGAAACAATTTTGGAAGGATATTCTGGACGGATGAAGCACAGTTTACCAGAGATGGGGTTACTAACTTCCACAATTTGCATCATTGGAGTAGCACCAATCTACACAACAAAAAACAAAATAAATCACAACACCGCTTTAGCTGGAATGTTTGGCTTGGTATTGTTGGACAAACTGTAATCGGGCCCCGGTTTTTGAATGCCGTTATTAATGGAGAATCATACTTGCAGTTCCTACGAGACCTTTTGCCCGATTTGATGGACAACGTTCCTTTGGCCATAGCAGATAATTTAATCTACCAGCAAGATGGAGCACCAGCACACTACAGCTTACGGGTTAGAAACTGGCTGGATGATCATTTTAGTGACCGTTGGATCGGAAGAAAGGGCCCCACGGCATGGCCACCTAGATCACCAGATTTAACTCCTCTAGATTTTTATGTGTGGGGATTCATGAAGAATTATGTTTACGAAGTGGAAATAGTATCTTTGGAACGACTGAAAGCACGGATTGAAGTCGCTGGAGTCAAATTGTTTGACTTATGTGCAGCCATTATAAGGAGATATAATCTTTGCCTTCTAAAAAATGGGGATCATATTGAAAATTGATTATAATAAAACTCCAAATTTTTTAAAAATAATAAAAAAGATGTCAATGTTTCATACATTAATTTGCCTATAAGTCCAGCCGCGTTAAAACCAAAAAAAAGGTTTTTCTTAGAAAAAAATGGTTCGGTTTTTTTTTTAATTTCTCAAAAACTACAAGACATTTTTGCATCCGGTTTTCTGCTTTTAACTAAAAACTAATGAGAGCATTGAATTTTTGAAAAAAAATTACTACTTAATTACATACAATTTTGAAAAAAAATAGTTCGAAATTTTTTTTTTTCATTTTTTTTTTCAAAATTTTGAGTTTGAAAATTAATTTCTCAAAAACTATTCCTTAAAACAGCTTCGTTTAGAAACAAGATGAAAGAAGAGGTTTCTGGCTTTACAAAAAAGTATATCACGTCATTGTGGATGTAACTGTTGATTTTTAATAATTTTTTTTCCAAATGAAGTCAATTTTTTAGAAAATTGCCCCTCCCGGCTAAACGGGGGGGAATAGACCCCCCCTTCCATACGATTTTTTTCTTGTCTTGACCAGACCTACACGCTCTAGCTTTTTGGCACACTGCTCGTGGGACACCCTGTATAATACACAGAAGTTTTGAAATGGGATCTGCATTAGTTAAGGAGGTAGGTAAATTAATGTATGTACATGTATGATGTTAGGCGTTTGTGTATGGCGGGCGGTTGGTGCGAATAGAGTTAGTATTATTGTGGTTTGTATAGTATTTAGTATGTATAATAGTATTAGTAGAAATTAGCATATAGTATTAGTATAATTAGTATTTTAGTGTTAATATTATAAAGAAATAATGTTTGTTTGTTAGTTTACGGTACCCCTACCCTAACCTATCTCCGGAACTACTAAAAACGACTACTACTACTACTACTTAAAACTGCTGTGAAATTAAATGATAATGTAATGAAATAACGTAATAATAAATTCAGAACGATTTTACTTTATAATTTTTACAATTATACCTTGAGCATCTACGCAACTGGTTCTTTTTACAAGAAAACCTTCCGTTGTCGGAATGAAGGCATGCAATTTTTTAGTTCCTGAAATGGTTATTGCAGAATCAAACCGGGGTTGTAAAAAAAATCTTTCAAGATTAATATCATCTTTGGAGCAGTAATAAATCGCTGTTTGTTTTAAAGATGATTTTGCCCATTTATATAACTGCATTGGTGAAACGATTGATCTACTTGCAGGTAATTGTAGACTTGCACGCGTCGCTAAACCTTTGAGGTTTCCCCCAAGACCATCACATGGCCCCTTTCCATGTGACGTTGCGTGAAAATGTAACTCTGCATTCGTATTAAAATCATGTTTATAATAAAATAAATTCACAAAATTGAATCTATTTTTAAAATGTTGAGAGGCACCATCGGTTATATATATAATTTTAGACACAACTATTGCTTTTTCAAAAAGGTGTTTGTGTAGTATTTTTTGGTAAGCGTAAAAAGTGGCTGTATCGTGTTTTAAGTCATCTGAAATCATAACAATGCTGCCATGTTTTATTTCAATTCCGTCTCTATAATAAAACACCGAAGTCAGAACTGTTGCTTGGTCGTTATTCCAATGAAAAGATTGGGCAGCATCTTTTACAACGAAACTATAATTTGCTGCAAAATCACATTGTACGAGTATTTCTCCTTCACTGATAGTCTCCTTAAGATTTTTAAAATAAAGTGCCTGTGTCTCTGCAATATAAGCATGAGGTTTCAGAGTATCCAAGGCATCACACAAGCTATCTACAAAAGCATCAGAAGATAGTACTAGAGTAGATAATGTGAATCGGTCTGTGCCAAGCCACTTTCTAAACTGCACTTCTGTCACTTAATTGTTATCGAAAATGATTTTCAAATTATCACGAATTGCACTTAAGCCAGGACAAGACTTACAACATTCAATTGGCGGTGTTTTTGCTGTCATTAAATGACACGTCTCTGTTGGATTGGGACACATCTTCTTGCGAAGGCAATCCTTATAAGATGAAAGTTCCATAGCAGTTCCAGCTGTAAGATTAGCTACGTCTCCACTATTCAACATTAGCTTTACATTTTGATGGTAAGTACAAACACATACCATATGAGTTCCAGGGTCGCCAGCGAGGATACATTGTTTGGGTCTTAGACTAAAAAACTTTGTTAAACCTACTTGTACGTCTGGATATTCTTCCTTGAACTTCTGAAGAAGTTCATCAATATTGCACATCAGAAGTTGTTTTTGTATGTGAGCTCTTTTTCCGTCATCCTGTTTAACAGATATAAAATCTTTTTTACCGGGCATTATTCGGCTAATGTCTTCTCGGAGATAAATTTTTTTAACCAAGTTTTCGGTCTCGGGTAGTAGTTTACGACCACCACGTGGGTTCGGAGATGACAAAATACCAAACTGATCTACAAGCTGCTTTGCTTTTTTCGCTTGTCGCCTGGATGTTTCAAACTCTTCTGCAAGTCTATTTTCACTCCAGGACTTAGGTTCTACGGTCAGGATCATAGTTTTCATAGAAGCAGAAGTAGATGGATCATTAAATGTCTCCTTTAGCTGCTTCAAAATGTCTTGGTTATCTATTACTGTGTCAGTTTGAGTTGAATTATGTTTGAATTTGTTTTCGGGAATGAATGGTTCGTCTTGGATGTTTTGTGAAAGTTCACTCGATGTTGGACTGCAGGGCACTTCTTTATTTTCGTAAGCTACTGGCGGTCTTACGTTAAAAAGGCGTTTCTTGCAAGATGCACACACGTAAACGTTTGCTGGAAATCCCCACTTTTGCACTAAACATGTTGAAATTATTCTTATACTTTTAAACTTTCGATGATTCACCAAATGAAATGGATTAAAACATCGATCACCGTACGGAGCCATTATAAATTGTCTCTGTCAAGCACCAGTCACTAAGAGGTCAGAGCAACAATTAAATAATAACGGAAATTCAAAATGATACATAAGTAATTAATTCTAAAAGATAGAGCAGATAAGAGAGTGGAAATCGGACTACAATATAATGGTAATTATGAAGATAATGAACTTGTAATCAAGTTAAAATAATTAAACATTTAGTAACTAAATAATTAATTCTTTATTAATTGAAGAAATAAACTTTTTGACAAACTACAGGTAAAATTATTTTTTATTTCTTCCTACCAATATTTCTACAATATTTAAATTAATTTTGTCAATGTATTCGTTTTTTTTTATTTAAAAGTAACTACCCCTAATTATTGTTAGAGCTTCAACACAAATGAACAGAATGATTTTTGTTAATACTGTCGTTGTGCGAGTCTTAGTTGACGGATTGCACTGAATTATGATATGATTGAAACACGTGGACTCCAAAAATTTAATTTTCTATTTATTAGTAACTAATTGTTTTATTGATGTGCAAGGTTTGAACGTACGACCAAGAATGAATTGAAAAAACGTTGATAGACGGGAAGTTGCTCCGGAAAATATATCCGCCTACTTCGATGGGAAATTTCGTTCAAAGTTGTCGAATTCTTCGTCAAACGATGAGGAGTGTTTCATTCGCAACATACCGCCCCCGCTGATGTATCATCTGAAATTGTACTTCGAACGTCATTCTCCATCGCCTAAGTGGTTATTTCTGACCGCCACTGACTCGGTCTGTCCTAGCGAAATGGGTTGTATCTCAATTTGTATGGTCAAATGTTGAATGTTTTTGTACCCTTTTATGCTATTTAAGATATGAAAAGAAAATGGAACAAAGAAAAGAAATTATTCCGACAAGGCATTAGATTTTACTACCCGAATCTTGTTCAGGAAGTATACATATTTTACTGATAGGTCGCTTTAAAATACCACCCGCAGTACGCACAGAAACCACTCTAACCAAATCGTCTCCCCCTGGATGGACAGAGACAATACGGCCTAATGGCCACTGGGAGGATAGTACTTGCTCATTTTTTAGGAAGACTAAATCGTTAACGGCCACATTCCTAGATCGTGTCAGCCATTTCGGTCGGGACTGCAGACGATCCATATATTCTTTCGTCCATCGCTTACCAAAGCCTTGCTTCATCTGCTGTATCACTGAGAATCGATTTAGTGGACCGATGTTTTCATTTAGTAGATTCAGTTCTGGTGGAGCGATTAATGGTTCTCCTATTAGGAAGTGTCCAGGCGTTAACGGCTCGAGGTCCTCCGGGTCGTCATTGAACGGGCACAAAGGTCGGGAGTTCAAAACTGCTTCTATCTTGGCCAACAGTGTAGATAACTCCTCAAATGTTAGAGTTGAGTTCCCAATAACTCTTTTGAGATGATATTTAGTTGACTTTATTCCAGCCTCCCACAATCCACCCATGTGTGGAGATGCCGGGGGAATGAAGTGCCATGTCGTGTTGAAGTTTGTCAAGCTGGGTATGACTTCTGATTCCACTGTACATTGAAAATGCCGTTTTGTTCTCTGCATGATTTTATCAGCTCCAATAAAATTAGTACCGTTGTCGCTATATATATGACTGCAATGTCCTCGACGGGCGACGAATCGATGAAAAGCTGCGAGAAACGATTGTGTTGTTAAGTCGCTTACCGCTTCCAAATGAGTGGCCTTTGTACAAAGGCAGATGAAAAGACAGATGTAGCCCTTGTTGCTTTTGATTCCTCGTCCCTTGCATGGTCGAATAAAAATGGGACCGGCATAATCCACACCCGAATGAGTGAAGGCCCGTGTGAAATTGACACGAGGAGTAGGCAAATTACCCATTAATTGTTGGCATGGTTTCGGACGTTGACGGAAACAAGTTATGCATTTATGGATTTCTGAACGCACAGCATTACGACCACTTAGAATCCAATACTTAGTTCGGATTAATGCTAAGGTTATCTGAGTACCGCCATGTAAACTGGTTAAATGAGCCTGACGGATAACTAAGACGGTAAAATGGTTATTGCATGGTAAAATAATAGGGTGTTTACGAGCGATGGATAAGTTTGAGTTTTCTAATCTTCCTCCCACTCGTAATATGCCCTTTGAATCAAACTGTGGGTTCAGGGTTAAGAACTGTTTCCAGTTGCTATATTTTTTTTTTGTATGTAAGTGTTCAAGCGCTTGAGGAAAAGATATCGAATGAATGATTTTAATCCAGTGGCAGGTCCAGTCATGCATTTCTCTCGTAGATATAGGTCCTGTTTTGCGAATCATTCGATTATCCTTACGTGAGTTGAAGGCAAACCGCGAACACAGAGCCGATATCCGTAATAGTTGGCTTAAAGAAGAAAATCGTTCTATAAGGTTGTCTGACATGATTGCTTGATAAACTTGATGAGGTCTTTCTTCTCCTGCAATTTCATCTTGAAGCTCATGATCAAGAATTAAGTCACCCGCAGTTGGAATAAGCTCGGGTTTATATAAGTATGAAGGGCCTTGCCACCATAGCGTATGAGTTAATAGCTGCTTCGGATTCAAGCCTCTGGTGGCACAATCTGCTGGGTTGGACTCCGTCGGAACATGACGCCACTGTTGCACAGTGGTGGTTTCAAGAATTTCGAGAATTCTGTTAGCTACAAATATTTTCCATCTCGTGACATCCCCGGAAAGCCAAGCCAATACGATTTTAGAATCGGTATATGCAAATATGTTTTCGTTGGTAATTTTAAAATGTAGTCCTGATTGTATGTGCTTTAGTAGTTTGACTAACAACGTAGCACCACATAATTCGAGACGAGGTATTGATACTGGTTTCATAGGTGCAACTTTCGTTTTCGCTACTAGTAGAGCGACAGAAACCGAGCCGTCGTGGTGCAGTGTTCTTAAATAAACTGCAGCCGCGTAGGCATTCGAAGATGCATCACAGTCATGTAACTGATAGGAAAGACTGGACCTACTGGTATGCAAACACCTGGGAATCTTGATCTCAGGCAAATCTGATAAGCCGTTTAAGAAACTATACCAGATCCCGATAAGCTCCTTGGGAATTATATTATCCCAATCTAAGTTAAGATGCCACAGTCGTTTGAGAAACATTTTTTGCTACTATGGTGATAGGTGCGATCCATCCGTTGGGGTCGTATAATCGGGCGATGACAGACAATACGGTGCGTTTTGTATAGGAGTCCGTGAATGGATTGAACTTCATCTTAAAGCCCAAAACGTCCTCCACCGGTTGCCAATAAATACCGAGAGCCTTCACAGTATCGTGGTTATTAAGATTTAAAGGTAAATGGATTTCTCGAGCTTCCACAGGTACATGTTTTAATAACTCGGGAGAATTGCTGACCCACTTCCGCAGTTCAAAACCCCCTGTTTTTAAAAGGTTATATAGTTCAGATTGTAAAACAGAAGCATACCTCACGTCATCACCACCAGAGAACACATCATCGACATAAATATCGCTTTTGATAGCTTTGGCTGCCAGTGGATACGTTTTCTCTTCCTCAGATGCCAGTTGCTGAAGGGTTTTGATTGCTAAATACGGAGAACATGAGTTGCCAAACATGACTGTGTTTATGGCATAGTCCTTTAGTGGTTCACTGGCATCGCTCCGCCAGATAATGCGTTGAAAATCTGCGTCGGTAGCTGGAAGATGGATTTGCCTATACATCTTGGCGATGTCGGCGCTGAATGCAATACGATGAAGTCGCCAATTGAGAATGACAATGATGCTATCGTTCTGCAGTGGAGGTCCGGTGAACACGATGTCATTGAGTGATTTGCCGTTTGATGTTTTCCTCGCTGCGTCAAAGACCACTCGAAGTTTGGTGGTGGAGCTGTCTTCTTTGAAAACGCTGTGGTGAGGAACGTAGTTATATGTATATGCAATTACGTTAGAAATGGAGGTGGGAGTAATATCGTGACCCCTTTCGGTAGTTGTGACCCGATGCATATGACCTAATTGTAGGTACTCCGACATGACTTCGCTATACTTTTTCCTAAGGCTCGGATTCTTGAGAAATGTTCTCTCCAACTGAAGCTGGCGTTGTATCGCAATGTGTCGTGATTTACCTAACACAGCAGTGGGATCCACATACGTCTTGAATGGTATACGAACAGTAAATCTTCCCTGCGCGTCACGTTTGTAGGTTTCCTTGTAAAAGGATTCGCACCAAAGTTCTTCGGATGTGTACCGGCGTTTAGATGGAATGCTGTCCAGCTCAAAAAATGTTCGAACTAAGGTGTCGAGCTCCGAGCGTACAAAAAAGTTAGAGACCACTACTGTTGAAGGCCGTATATTAGGTGAAGTGATGGGCCCCCAGATGACCCAACCTAGTTTAGTTTCTTGAGCGACGGGATCTCCTTGGACTCCCCTTCGTACACCATTCATAATGATTTGAGCATAAGCGTCTGCGCCTAAGAGTATGTCGATTTTAGCAGGTAAATGGTATGATGGGTCAGCTAGTGGGATACTTCCAATATGAGGCCATGGCCGTAGTGAGATTTGGCGCGATGGTAAAACACTGGTTAATTTGGATAAGATCATTGCCTCCACTTCTAATGAGAAATTTGAGTTGGTACGTGATTGAATTGTTAATACGACGCTGTGTCGAAGAACCCTTGCAGCTTGTTCGGTAATAAAAGTGGCCTGCGAACCTGAGTCCAACAATGCACGAAAACTATGAAGGGTACTGTCGATGGCTTTGACGTGAACTATGAGAGTCGCCAATAGGACGTCACAGTTGGTTTCCTGGATTTGTGATGTCCTAGCTGAAGGTGTTATGTGAAGATTTATATTGGTATAGTTGGACTCAGCTGATGTGACATCTGATGATGAGTACGATGCATTTCTAGCTGTAGAATTTAAGGCTGGCTGGTGAAGTAGGGTATGATGACGGCCGCTACATTCGGTACATGTGCGGGGGCTGTTACACTTATTGATTTGGTGATTATAGGCCAAACAATTAAAACAATAATTGAGCCTATTAATTACCTTTTCTCTGTCGATGGCAGACATGGATAAGAATTTTACACAATGACGGATGATATGATTCCCATCACAAACCTGGCATTTGATATTGGTAGAGGATTGCTTCTGTTGTGATGGTTTTATGACGTGGAAAGCCTTTGCGTTTTTATTGTTAGCCAAAGGTGATGCGAATGAGGATTTCCCTTTTAATTGAAATTTGTATGAGGAATTGGGGTTGAGCCTCCGAGTTGCTGATAGATCCGGTGTAATTTCTTCTATGGTACGAATACGAAGTTCAATGCATTCAGATATCTCCTGAAAGGTTGGTATGCTCGTTCCCCGTGCTGCAGATTGTATCCAAAACTCACGGGTCACTTGAGGTAACTTCTCGCCGATGTAGAAAACAAGGATAGCTTCAAAATGTTTGAGTTCAAAGCCTAATGACTTAAGAACACAGACACACTCCTTGCACACATTAAGCAGATGAGTTAGGCTTGCGGCATCTTCAGTCATGATTTTAGGAATCGACGAAAAAGACTGCATGTGTTTGTGGAACATGATTCTATTGTTGTCGTATCGTTCGCACAACAACCGAAATGCCTCGGTATAATTATCCGCTAGTAGTGGTACTTCACCGATAACTCTAAGCGCATCGCCGATCAGCGAACTTCGCAAGTAATGAAATTTCTGGATGTTGTTTAGCGCACTGTCTTCATGTATCATGGATCGATATAGACTGATAAAAGATGACCACATCTTGTATGTACCGTCAAATATTGGGATGTTGATTCGTGGCAAGTTGATATGTACGTTATTTGATGACATGGAAACAGGAGAGCGTTGAGAATGATCAGTGGTATTGTTGGAAGACTCACCGATTTGATTTTCCGGTGTGGGCGACAACTGATATATGTCAGCTTCGATCTCGCTACACACATCTAAATAGAGCTCTTCGTACCTGGTCATCTGTTCTTTCTCGATATATATCTTCGATGCTCCATCTTTTATGGTTAGAATTAAACGGTGATTAGATTTGAAATCTTGGTAATGTTTTTCGATAACATTCAATCGCCGTTTGTAGTGCGCTACTGTTCGCCTTTCTTGAGATGATTTTCGGTGATTGATGAGGCACTTCTGCAGTTGATAATGCAGATCTTCTTGTTGGTAGATGAGGTCGATTGATGAAGCCATTTTACTTCCACTCGGAAAGTTCACACAAAGGAGGAAAGAGAACCACGTGTCCCGGGTTTCGGCACCAAAATGTGCGAGTCTTAGTTGACGGATTGCACTGAATTATGATATGATTGAAACACGTGGACTCCAAAAATTTAATTTTCTATTTATTAGTAACTAATTGTTTTATTGATGTGCAAGGTTTGAACGTACGACCAAGAATGAATTGAAAAAACGTTGATAGACGGGAAGTTGCTCCGGACAATATATCCGCCTACTTCGATGGGAAATTTCGTTCAAAGTTGTCGAATTCTTCGTCAAACGATGAGGAGTGTTTCATTCGCAACAGTCGTATTTTAATTTCACAATTCGAATATTAACCGACATAAACAAACGCCTAACATCACACATGTACATACATTAATTTACCTACCTCCTTAACTAATGCACACCCCATTTCAAAACTTTTGGTGTATTATATATATACTCTAAGCTATATTTTGAAATAAGAAAAATAAAAATAAAATTGGTCGAAGTTTCCAAAATGTTGTTTCGAAATGTTTACTTCCGGTTTTGAACATTAAACATTTTTTTTTTTCGAAATTGATTTTTTTTTTTAAAGAGTAGGAAACTTTTGATGCAAATCGGGTAATTTGGAAATTTATTGTAATTTTTTTCAATAGGAAAAAATTCTTCCAAGATATACGAATTTTGATATAGACGATTCTTTAGAAGCCCATAACTTGACAAATACACGTCATATAAAAAAAATATTATGTGTTCGCATTCATATCTATTAGAACTACAACTGGACCTGATATGAATAAATTTCAGAACCTCACTTTTTTTTCCTTGTCCGCCTGACGTGAAATGCCCCAATATTCATACTTTATCAAAATCAGAAATGCAATTAGTTCTTACTAAAGTGTCACTCTCACTTTTCTTCATAAAGATATTCCCATTCCTAGTCCAAACGAATTTAACTCCTTTCGTGGTTTTCAGAGATAGTGCAGTGCTGAGAAGTTGACGCTTCTGTTGTATTAAATAGTCATTGATGCAAACATTCTCTGATTTCGGTGCTCCAAATAGTTTTGTTGTAAATTGCTCCCTTTAATCTCTTTTATTTTTCATTATTTTCTCTTTCAGATGGCGAGAAATAAATTTCACAAACATTGATACTCATTGAATTGTTTTTCCATTAGTTAGAGATTTTCCTTTCTTAATTGGTTTAATAAAGCATTGGTCGATGTCGTTCTCTTTAATGTTTACGCTTAATACATCGCGAAAAAATCCAACTGCGAGATCGGTGGGTGAAATGTCTTTGTTTTTTGGAACATTGTATACTTCTATGCTGTTTGAAAGAAGTTGTTGTCCTAGGTTATTTACCTTTTTTTCCAGTATGAGTATTTTCCTTTCATTTTCATTGAGTTTTGCGATCATTTGATAAATTTGAATTTTATGATAGTTCTTAAGTTGGATAATTTCGGCGTTAACAGTTTCCAAGGTAACAGCTGGAGGTAATTCTTCAACAAGTGGATTATAGTAATTGGCAGTAGAAGAGGCGGTGTTGGAATTAGAAGCGGTGTTGAATTTGATGATGTAGGTGTTGTTTAGGAGAATTTAATTGGACTGACACCAGAGATAGATCCGCTTCTCTCATAAGTACAGCTAGGGCATCTCCAAACTGTTTTTGAATTTTACATATAATCTATTTCAGTAAATTTTGCACATTTTCCGTGAAAACTTTTATTACAATTAAGACACTTGATCTAAAGATCAACTCTTTCGATCCTTTTACGACAAATTCCGCACGAAATTTGTAATGTAAAAATATACGTCTTTTATAAAGTGAAAAAATGCTTATTATTTAAAAGAAGCTCCCAATATGAGTGCACCCTACAACGTCACGAGAGAATTTGTCCATTTCCTGTCGACAGCCTAGAAAATTCGTCAGCCGATGGGTCATTTTGTAATTATACTCTCAAATTTGTTGTTAAAGCATCAAATTTGACATCACTAGCAGTGTTTGGCAGAAATCACCAATAATATTAAAGCGCCACCAAATATTTCTTGATTATTACGTAAATCTTTGAAAGTCCTATCCAAAGCTTCCATCGATCTCTTATGTGTTATTGTATTTTCATCCCACACAATTTTTTTGTTGTTTTTTAAATTATTAGTACTAGTTTAAGCACATGTACCTACTTTAATTTACTTTACATTTTATACATTTTATAATTTACTAACATTTTACATTTGTCTTCTTTTTATAATTTCAATACATTTCTTTTTATAAATTCTAGGGTTTGTTTCTAATTTCATATCGTCAAGCATGCCATTGAAGAGTCGTAAAACTTTTATCATTATAGTGCTTTCCGTTGCTGATGATCTTGCCCTTTCCACTCTGTAGTCAATGGTGTTTCTTAGTCTATATGGCTGAACTTCCGCCACCCTTACTACGTTTCTTATCAAATAGGTTCGCGAATTTCCATTTTTGATGTTGAAAATAGCTAGTAATGTGTTTAGTTGCAGTCGTTGTTCAATGTTTAACCATTTCAACGTCTCCAGCATTTGCCTTATGGGTGTCATTCTGTTGCATTTTAATATAGTCCTCACTCCTTTGTTTTGCAATTTTTGCAGTCTCTTTACCCGTCCTTGATTACAGCTTAAGTACATTATTGACGCACAGTATTCGAAATGCGGTGTGATTATGGAATTATATATACATAGATACTGCCCTCATCATATCCATCTTGTTTCGGATTCTTCTAAAAAATCCTAACTTCTTGGCTATCTTCTTGCATATATAATCCATGTGTTTTGTAAATTTCGAATCATTGTCAATAATAACTCCTATGTATTTGATGTGGTCCACTTTTTCGATATCTTGTCCATTTATTTATACGTTATCATCAGAAGTAAAGTTAATTTCCATCCATTTTGTTTTTTGTTCATTTAGTTTTAGTCTATTCATTTTTAACCAGTTATTTAACTCTTTTAAGTCGTCCATTAACATTTTTTGTGTTTTTCTAACACGATTTCAAAAGCTCGTTTAAAGTCAAGGAATAACGCAACAGTTTACTTATTTTGATTTCTTTTCCATTCATAAATTACGTAGTTGACGGTTGTTTCATAGGAGTATTTTTTTCTAAAACCGGATAGATAATTGGATAAAGTTTTGTATTTGTCATTATACTTTATAATTTGTTCTTTGACTACTGCTTATAAGATTTTTTCCATTGTCTTTGACGTGTTTATAGGTCGGAATTCTTCACACTGTTTTGTATTCAATACCTTCTCTACTGGAATTAGTACTGATTCTTTCCACGATTCCGGGAAGACCCCTGATTCTAATGGTTTACGTGGGTGGTCCGATTAGTACTTAGCCTACAAAAGAAAAACAAAAATTTTGGAGAAATGGCGATTTATTTTTCAATATAGTCTTCTTTTAGCTCGATACACTTGACCCAGCGACGCTCCAACTTCTTTAACCCGTCGTCGAAAAATACGTTTTCTCGAGGTCTGTTTCGACTGTTTCTTGGTCTCTGGTGTGTACCAGTGGATCCATGTTTCGTGGACTGTCACAAAACGACGCAGAAACTCATTCGGATTGCGCTTAAACAGCGTCAAACACTGCTCTGAAGTGGTCTCACGGTTGCGCTTGTTGTCCAGAGTGAGCAATCTCGGCACCCATCGCGCCGATAGCTTTCTCATGGCCAACATTTCATGCAGGATATGACCCACGTGATCTTTTGAAATGACTACTTTCTCAGCTATCTCGCGCACCTTCAATCAGCGGTCTGCCAATACGAGATCGTGGATTTTCGTCACGTTATCCTCCGTGGTAGCCTTTTTCGGGGCACCTCGACGCGGCTCATCAAAAACCGACGTGCGACGACGTTGAGACTCGTTAAACCAACTTTACCATCGAATAAAAAGAGTCACCGTACACAGCATCCAAAAGCCCTTTGATTTCGCTGCCCGATTTCCTTCCGAAAACAAAAATCGAATCACCGAAAAATCTTCCACACGCGGTCAAAACAAAACTACAAGTCCGATCCGGCTGAAAGTAGCCGTCTACTAGAATTTACTACACGATAGTAAGTTGCTCTTGCGAAACTGGCGTCATCTGGCGGTGAGGCTAAGTACTTATCGGACCACCTTCTAATTACTATTTCTAATAATAATAGTTTGGGGTTTTTCCGCATCTGGTTTATTGTTTACTGCGGCACATGCCTTATATAAGTCATTAACTGTCATTAGTGTAATACTTGTCGTTTAAAAGTGTCCTCTATTGGTGTAATATGGTTTACATAAGCAATATGTCCAATAGAATCTTGTATGTATTTTATACTTGTCACAAAATATTGGTTAAACTTTTGAGCAATATCCTTATTCTTATCATATTCCACATTGTTGAATATAACACTTTTAATTATTTTCCTAGGTTGTCCGATTACTAGATTTTTAATTTCTTTCCACATTTGTTTCTGTCCAGTTGCTTGGGTTATCTTTTGTCTTATAAACTGATTTTTTGCGTAATTAATTTTGGTGTTGTATTAATTCCTTATTTCTATATACCTTGTCCAGTCCTGGTTGTTTTCTGACATCTTTGCTCTTTGGTAATATATATTTTTTTAGTTTTTGGTTGCCTTAGTTCGTTATAGTACCATTTGTTTGTATTGTTGCCAAACTTTCTCCTTATCTTATCTAAAAATTCGCTGATTATGTCATTTAGTCGAGTCTTCCTACATTATCATGTAAGTTTCTTGTTTCATCGTATCCTGGATTACTCATAAACAATTTTTGTGCAAATAAGTTCCTCCTGTATTTAAATATTTCTATCTTTTGATTATCCTTCTGCCTTTTGTTCTGGTTGATTGTTATTTCTATGGTTACGTGGTCAGATATCTTTTCGTCTTCTCTGGGTTGAACCTTATGTTTATCATGTTTGTTATTACGTAGTCGACTAAGGTTTTCATATTATCTGCTATTCTTGAATACCTTTCTACAATTTGTTTTAAGCAGCTGTCTTCAAAAATCGACAAAAGTTTTCCTATTATCTGCTATTCTTGAATATCCTTCTAAAATTTGTTTTATTGTTTGTTTGTCAATAATATCCTCTTTATTTTTTATTTTTATTCCCACTATGGAGTTTCGAGGTCTAATTTTAACTGGTACACGTACTTCGCATTTTTTTCCTATTCCGTGTTCTATTGCATTTTTTATTTCGGTTCTTTCTTCTTCGTCTGTTGTCTCCACTACTATTGTTCCATTATGTTTATTTTCTATATTTGAAAAATCAAAATTTTTTGGATCTACTCCTTTATCAAGATCTTCTTAAGTTTTGGATAAATTTTGCTTTATTTTAGGTTTAACAATTATCGGCAACTTTTTTTTAGTTTTAGCAGCTCTTTTTCTTTGTTTATGTTTTTGACAGTCTCAGCATATGACATTTTAGTTTCAGTTTTATTTTGCTGACCATTTGCCATATTTTTAATTTCAATGAAAAGAGTGTTATTACTGGACTTTATTTCGGTACGCAGTTTACCACTTTCGTCTGTGAAATTCTTGGTAATATTGCATATTTTTGATATTTCCAGAATGTTTTTTTCACATATTTCCTATGCGATTTTTATCTATCCAATTTCTTTCCATTCCGGGTCTCGATTGCTTATAAGAGAATCTAAATTTCATTTTCATTTCTGCTAAATAACTTCTCGAATTTGTCCTTATATAGACTCAAGAAAGTGGTGTTCCTGCTGATGCTTTCCTGCATGTCCCTTACTACCAAGTCCAGGTTCCTGATGTACATATGCAGTCATCGCATAGAAAGTGGATATAGTTCACAGTTCCTATTGTAGCGCTAGTGCTTTCGTCGATGCCTGAACATTTTGCTTGCGAGTGGTACACCTTATTACACACTCCTTCACATTTGGTGTCTGTTTCTCCACGTATCGTAGCCTTGCACTTAGTGCAGTTACCTACAAGTATTTTATTAAATGAACAAACCCAGTGTTATTTTCAGTTTGATGTAATTTTAATTGATAATTTTTAAGTTACAAATAAAGAGTTTAAAGAAAGCACTTCCGCTCACTCACTTTAACAGTTACTTACATCAATTGGCATTGTTGCAAAACTCTTTGCATTCCAGAATTTTTAGAAATATTACACGTTGGATTTTCATTAGTTTGCATATTTAATGCTAATTCAAGTGCGGAGTGCGGTGTACGACCACTGTCCAATAAAGTCCCAATAAGTCATAATGCTTTATTGTTCTGTGATCATATAGTCGCCAATAGTAAGCAAATCACAAAAGGTTTTTCCACCTGGCGCGTCTAAAAAAAACATTCCCCCGCCTTTGTTTTGTACAGCTTGTATTATGGTATCTCCTTGCTCCCAATTCAATTTCAGCAGATTCAAATTTACAAATGTGTTCAGTTCATTTACATCATTTTTTTTTTCACGTTGCATTTCTTGATTAAATGCGTCATGCATTGGTCGATTAGGAGTTTGCAAACCTAATTGTGGCAATGTTTTATTTCTAAGCACATATCTTCAATGATAACTAATGCCTCATTATACATTTCCAGTGTAACGATTAATTCCTGATTTTTAGAAATACGAAGCATTCTATTCAAGATATCTTCGGTCATTTTATCAACCAAAATAAAAAATATGATATTTTTTACTTCAACAAAAAAAAACATAAATTTTAACAACGAATTCGAGTAAAATAAATACAAATAATTCAAGTCAATTCTAACTTTAAATACAAATAAAATAAAATAATGGCTCAAATTAAATTATTGACTCTGATTATACGAGTAATTGTCGTTTGGCCGTTTTTTTTTTTAAATATCGGGTGTTTTCAAAATATAGTCGTAAAATTTCCAGCAGGACATATTTTAAAATTATATTTTCAAAAAATAATTGTTTTTACATTTTCGACTTTGAAAGTATTCAGTCCATTGGCTCGTTATTAAAGAAAATATTCGCTCAACATTAGCATTATGTGCAGGAATCGAAAAAAACAAACTGTGCAATTATGAAAAGTTCACTATATAATTCAATATTGTACATTATTGTTACAATTGTTATTGTTGTTTTGTTCTTGCTCTAAAAATATTTTCAGGTTACAAAATTGGTCAAACAATTTATTTTCGTTTAAATTGACACCTTTGTTTCGCAAATAAAGCAACGAATCTTCGATATAGGTCCATTTGGGAATTTTATTTAAATCCATCCATGTAAAACAATTAAACTCATCCAGAGATTCACTCCATCTCTGAATATATTTTAAACACCTTGAATAAACCTCTAATACATTTATTGTATTTCCACGTTTAGGGCATCATTTTCACCATTAACTACAAATTTGTTTAAAATTTCCTTTACTTTTAATGGAATAAATTTCTCGGATATTCTGTCATTTAAAACTTTTTTTATATGTTGAATTTTTTCTAATGTTTCTACTATCGAATTCTTCTCTCTTTCTATTGTCCCTATGTGTTCGTTATAAAAATATATAAGTGAATGAAATAACCACAGATAAGCTTCGCTAAGATCGTTTTCAAATTATTTTTTTTGAATAAGCCTCCAAACATTTGTAAATTTCTTTCAACGGCTGGTTATAGTGACAACCAGCGTGTTCTGGAATCACTCAGAAGCTTTTTATATTCAATTTATACAGATTCACAATTTTTTTTTAGTTTTTCCATTCGAACGGTGAAAACAGAAAAGTGGTTATATATTTTCACTGCAATGCTTTCGACATCCAAAGGCAACCCAAATCAAATCCGAATGTTGTTGTGCAAAATATGAGCAGGGCAACCGATTCCAATCAAATTCTGATATCCATTCATTAGTAATTTATAAAATACATTATTCTTGCCGGCGCGTTTGAAACCGCTAAAATTTGTGTTACAATTATCCGCAGACATTGCAATGCATTTCGAAGATAAGTCGAATTTGTTTAAAGTTGAAAGCAAGTAGTTGGATATCGTGTCCGATGATTCATCCTTCATTGCTTGAATATCAACCACTTTTATATTATCACTTAGTAGTTTAACAAAAAGTTGAATAGAGTTCAACTCATATTACCATTTTTAAATTATTACCTGAATCCTTTTTGAAATATGGCACCAAAACAGGGAATACTTTTTGGTTTCCATGATTGCTGGCGTCGGTGAAAATCGATAAATAATTTATTTCATTGAAATCTTTGAGAACACAGTTTAGGGATAAGGGAGCTAAGACGTTGATAACAATGGTTTCTGTTTTTGTTCTCGCGCCGGAAATGTGCTGAGCAATTTTCGAATCTGGCAAAATGCATTTTAAGAACTTATGACCACAATCAGTGGATCGAAATCCAAAGTGGTGGACTGCAGTGTGATAGGCGAGTGCACCTTCCGCAGCAGACACCTGGTCCTCTAATTTTGAATGTTTTGGAATAAGAAATTCTTTAACTTTTTTACAATAACTCCCAGATTTTATATTATATTTGTGTTTTTCCGTTTGTAAATGCTGGTCTAGATCTGGTTTTCCTTTGTTTGCCACAGAGAATGACGAATTATAAGACAGGCAAAAGACAATATGCCGTTCGTTTAAATTTATTTGTTTAAACATTGGGTAATTTTTCTGCAGATCTTCGTTAAACGTACATTTACGCTTTGGCATTCAATTCACTTCTTTTAGAAAAGCACACACGAACACGGTAAACAAACCGTTGTATTTACTTTTAAACCAGCGGTTCTTAACCTTTTACTGATGAGGGACCATTTGACAAAATTTCTGTCTAGCCATGGACCACTAATTGTTTAGAGGTAAAATACATTAAAATGAGTAAAGGGTTGTTCTATCTATAAATAAAACACGCATACAATCGTTCAAAGCCAACAGTATTTTAGTTTTTTTACGACAATTTTACATTATAAAGATAAGTATATGATTTTAATGAGATTTTTGTGATTGCATACTCTTTACTAACTTCTGAATCCTTGGTTCAGTGTTACCTAAAGTCAAAGGCATGTTGGCACTGACATACAACCGATTTCGGTGCTTGTTTTTAATTATCAGAAGCGCAATTTCTCGAATCTTTGGAAAACAAATTACCTTTTGGCTCCATAAATCTTCAATATTAATTCCTGTCTGGAATGTATCTTTCAAGTTACTTTCGTGTTGCATTTCAATCACATCTTGAATTTCATCAGGCACCTCAGAAACATTTACAATTAAAGGATTGCGAATCAGTTTCCGAATATTGTTCTCCTCGCAGTCAGGGAAATATCGCCTGAATTCACTTTTTAATCCCAGACGCAAGAAGAGGGGTATTATAAGTTTGACGAGTCTGTGCATCTGTGTGTCTGTCTGTGGCATCGTAGCTCCTGAACGAATGGATCGATTTTGATGATTTTTTCTTTGTTTGAAAGCAAACATGATCGAAATGGTTTGTAGCTACAGTTTATGACGATCTGTTGAGGCGTTTCAAAACCATGAGCTCTTTTAAGTGGCGCACAATGTATCACCCTATCGAAAGATGTTATAATTTTTGCAATAGTTGACGTACCTCAATCATAATTGACTTTAGTGGACTAGACAGCTGCAGTATACAAACATATAAGCAATGGATTGCTATACTTCGCAAGAGCGTGGAATATTTGTGTCGATTTTTTTTACCAATTATCGTTCGGTGGAATTCCGTGAATTTCGACGTTGATTTCCTATTCGTTTCGCCTCAACTGGGCAAACATTTCGCTTAGCGTCCCGACTTGAACAGACTGGAACCATAGAGGATTAAGCACCGGATTGGTCGTTCGACCGAGAACGAAGCACCATCAACCAGACAACGGACCACGCAATCGGGCATAACCAGACGGACCCTACAGCGAATTTTAGTGAAAAACTTACACATGTTCCCGTACAAAGTATAAACAGTGCATCAGTTAGTGCCTGCTGACCGTCAGTCGCGTATGAATTGCCGTCAAGCCATCCTTAATCAACAACGAAGAGGATGATTCTTGGTCGAGTATCAACATGAGCGACGAGGCGCATTTACACTTAAGCGGTTACGTCAATAAGCAAAATCTTAATTTCTGGGGCATTGAAAATCCACGTGTGTTACACGAAGAGCCATTACACCCACTCAAAGCCACTGTGTGGTGCGTTGTTCACAGGAGAGGAGTGACTGGACCGTATTTATTGGAGCACGCCATCGACAATACGATCACAGTTACTGGCGAACGCTACAGGGTCATGATAAGCGACTTCTCACTGCCGGAATTGGATGAGTGAGGCTTGGTGAACATTTGGTTTCAATAAGAAGAAGGAAGCGTTTCCTGGTCGCGTATCTCCCGTTTTGGCGATTTGTCATGGCCAGTAAGATCGCCAAATTTAACCACTCCAGACTTCTTTCTTTGGCGCTACTTAAAGTTTCCGTCCTATGCCAACATGCCTCGGACGTTCGCGTTCGGAGCCCTTAAGGAGAATATTCGACAGAAATGCGAACATTTATCACCGGAAATGTTGCGGAAAGTCATGAAAATGCGATAAAAGGGGTACAAAGGTGTATCAATTCTTGCGGTAAACACTGGACTGATATTATCTTTTCCACATAACAGAAAAAAATTTAAAGGTCCAAATAAGGATTTCCAATACTCAAAGTCAAATTTTTTTTAGCAAAAAAGTTATTCAAAAACAAAGTTGGATGATAAATCTTGCGCCACCTTGTACATACAAGAAGCCCTATTCGTTGTTGCATGATACTTAAAAAAAAAGTAATTTAAGTAATTACCTATCGCAATTAGGGTCAAAATGAAATTAAAATTAAAATTAAAAATAAAAATTAAAATAAAAATAAAATTAAAAATTTTAAGGAACCCCCGACACAAAATGAACTTTTAAAAGTAAAAAAAAATAAGATTTTTCTCTCGGCATTTTGGCTTCATTAAAAGAACCCATTAGTATTTTTAATATAAGCCGGGGGACCGCTAAGTGAAGAAGGGTAATTAGTTACATCTACATATGTAGGTGTAATATATAAAAAAAATATCTAGTATTTTCAAATTGTACGTATGAACTTAGTTTTCCTGCAGTGTTTTGATATTGTACCACTTCTAAATGAGGCGTTCGCTTAAAGGCCGTATGCGTTGCATTAAAATATTAGATATGGTTGTTTCGGTACTTACTTACGTTGTTTACATAGAGTAGGTCTCAGCATAATCTATACTTTATCATTATCAATATTCTTTTTATAAGTATTCTGGTTTTTTTTACTTACTTAGCAGTTCCCCGACGCGGCGGGGATGGCGATGTGTTCAGAAGTGATTGAGTTTAGGTACAAATATATTTTAAGTCGTGTTCGCATCAGAAAGATGCAGAACATTTCTGAGTTAGATTTGTTGTAGTTTTGTGATGTCGAAAAATTTAGTTAACTGAGAAAACCCAAAAAGAGGACAAATTGCATGTTTTTCCAAAAAGATACCGGACATTTTTTTTTTAGACAAATGGAGGATATGTCTGGAGAACAAATAGAGGACGTCTAGTCAGCTTAGTCATATAGTCACTTATTCGCATCTGCTTGCTCTTCGAAAAAGCGCAACGTGTATCCACTTCACTTTGATTATAACCAAGGAAGTAGATTTGCAAAAATTGCAAAAAAAACAAATTTGGCTGTCTCTTTCAAATGTTTCATTTGAAATTCCTGATGCCGAAAGTTCTTTATATGTTGGCATAAAATTATCTCTTATTTTATTAATAGCTCCAAAAGATGTCATTTGGAAGCATGAATATGTATAATATTTGAATGTTATACAAAAAATGTTTTGATTCAGGTGTTGTGTCCGAAAGTAATGATGTAATGGTTCAGATGGATATTGTAATTCTGGTAATCCCTGAAGCACAACACATTTCAGGAGTTTAATTTCCAATTTTAATGCATTACAATATTGACATAATTTGTTCATTGCACCAATAACCACAAATTTATGCAAACTATAATCAATGGCATTATTATATCGAAATTGAAAAGCAACCATTATATGTAGCTGAAATATATGTGTTTTTGCACGCAGTTTTCCATTTTCAACCCAACTTCACAAAAACAATATGTAGACCAATACTAAAGATGTGTGAACATTTGGTTGAAATCGCTAAATGCGTTAAGGCGTGAATCGGCGACAAACGAACACAATTTTAAAGCTAATTTTTTATGTATATGTATTGTTACGGATGCACTCCGAAGAGAGTTCAAATGACCGATGCACCTGAAATTTGCACCTCAAATTTCAGGTGGAAGAAAACGACAATTCCCACAGAGAACCGACGCCAACAAAACTGCTGCATACGCGAAAAATTACAACTATCGTGTACGCAGCGTAGACTAAGTTAGAGTTAAGATATTTTTAGGACAGCACTTGTACTCCGTTCGTCAAATAATAAACACACTAAAATTAAATTCGTCTTTTTTATTGTTCCTCTTACTTTTTTTGTGGTTGAATCTATCGTCCGCGAATATTACCAGCTCGCGGTAGCGCGAACGATAATACATTTTTCTTCTTCATAATTAATGCCAAGAACATTAATTTTTGGTGGCAGCGGTGAAAAGGTGAACACAAACAAAAAAAAATAGACAAAAAGAAAGTGATACGTAGGACGCAACGCGAGTTAAGTCAAAAATAAAATATATCGTGAAGTTTCAAATAACTCGTGTAAAAGAAGAACCGTACAGACTGTGAAGTTGAAGATAGCCGAGGACCAAGTTCCACATCAAGAAGGATGATCACCGCAGTTCTACTATTATTGTAAGTTAATTTAAGTTAACATATTTTGTGTGTAATATGGTGACAAAAATCAGAGAATATTTCAGTAGAGCAATTAGTAGATGTATAAGGTGCAGTTTTCCTCAGCTGAAATTAAGCTTAAAAGTTTAGAGTGGATAGAAAATAACGAGGGGAATTATAAGATTTTTCTCCACAGGTGGATAACAAGAAGAGCTTATATGTCAGTTAGTGGAAGTGATAGCGAAAACGTGGAAAGCAGCGACGAAATCGAAAATAGTCTAGATCGTTTAGCAATGGCTGAAGTACCAATAGCAGTTTTCACATCCTTCATTCCCGTTTTTAATAGCAGTAGTGAGGAGGAAGACCAGAATTAGAGGCAATGCAACTACGATCCTTATGAATAAAGACATAAAGGATTGGGAAACATTGAAAGCAGAATTAAATAATGTATTCAGGGAACCTCATAGTAGTTTGCAATTGCACAGGGAGCACAGTATACATCAGGGTAGGAACGAATCAGTTTCGCTGTATACGCAGAGAGTAGAGACCCTTGAAAGGCGATTAATGCAGGCTAAATTACACGGAAGAACATCAGCAAGGGCAAATCGAATATATTAGAAATGAAGCACTTACCGTTTTCATTAACGGATTGTTAGAAAGGCTTTCATCATCATCATTACCCAGAGGCCAAAGGACTTAGCCGAGGCAAGTCGTTGTGCTAAGGAAGAGGAACAGCGACTAAATCTTTTCAAAACTAATATAAATAAGGATTACACAAATAAAAACTTAGCTAAAATAAATATTGCAGGATTTAAATGTTTTAATTGCGGGAAAATGGGTCATATCGCTAAGAATTGCCGTTTACCCAAACGACAGGAAGGTTATACTCAAAGACCTCAGGAACAAATTTCAAATTCCAAATCAAAACCAGGCAGAAAGGATTTCAAGCCGGAACAGGTTATAAGACATGTCAAGGAAGAAAAAGTGCTAAGTGATTTGTGTAACTCAGAAAGCCCTCACGTCAACGTGCTGATAAATGAGGATGTTAGGAAATTAATTGTCGATACAGGAGCCGAAGTCTATATGATTTCTGCGAAGTGAATTTTCCATCGTGAAGTGGACTCAGAAAGCACAATTAAATTTAAAGGGTTAGGCGGAAAGCCGCATGAGACCTTAGGAAAGGTGATCAAGGAAGTAGAGCTATTTCCCCTATTATAAGGGGAAATTAAAAACAAACACAGTAGAATTTCAGGTCATAGAAAATTACCTCCTAGGCGATTATGACGGAATACTAGGCAGTCGCTTTTTGAAAGAAGGAGGCTATTCTATCGATTACAAAGAGGGAGTAATAAAAAATAAAGATGAGGAAATTACTTTAAAATACTTAAGTCAGGAGCAAGTGTTAAATGGTAGGACTTAAGTAATCCGATTACTTAGAATAGACAATTGGGAAAGCCTAGATGAAGACATCGTAATTCCTAAACAGGAATTATCAAAGGGCATAATCATTCCGGAATGCTTAACTAAAAACAAGAATGGTCGCTGTGTAGCTACCGTGGTCAACACTACGGAGGGTACTTTCGACTTGAGCCAGGTTAGAATTGTTGGAAAGAACTTAAGAGAATTTGAGATAAAGAATAAAAGAGAGGTCAAGGTCTGTGGGAATATCAGGACCGACCATATGAATAAGGAGGAAAAAGAAAGTATACTAGCCATAATTAAGGAATATAGTGACGTATTCAGTATTTAAGATGAAAAACTGACCTGTACCAACGCGATAAAACATGAGATTCGAACAATCGAAGGGGCTCAGCCGGTGTTCACCAAAACATACCGGTACCCCAAAGTACATGATGAATAAGTCAGGAATCAAGTAGAGAAACTAAAAAAGGACGGTATCATTAAAAACAGTAGTTCTTCATGGAGCTCTTGGATCGTTCCAAAGAAGGCAGATGCAAGTGGCAAGAAAAAGTGGAGGATGGTTGTCGACTATCGGAAACTCAACGAGTTCAGTTAGGGAAGGCAAGGTACTTTACAACCCTTGACCTGACCTCAGGTTTTCACCAGATTCCCGTGCATGAAAAAGATGTTGAGAAAACGGCGTTCACGCCATATGGGCATTTCGAATACACGAGGATGCCATTTGGGCTAAGGAACGCTCCGGCGTGTTTCCAAAGGTTAATGAATAACGTACTGTCTGGATTGCAAGGCATCAATTGCTTTGTGTATCTTGACGATATTGTTGTCTATGGCCAGGGTTTACAAGAGCACAATCAGAAACTACTCGAGGTTCTAAATCAAATAAGGGTCGCAAACCTAAAACTGCAACCAGATAAATGTGAATTTCTTCGAAAAGAAGTTCAATACTTGGGACACGTAATCACTGAAAACGGAGTTAAGCCGGATCCGAATAATATAAAAAGTATAGTCGAAATGCAGGCACCGATTAACGTGAAGGGAATTAAATCCTTCCTAGGAATGGTAGGCTACTATAGGAAGTTTGTTCAAGATTTTAACAAGGTAGCAAACCCGTTAAATAAACTTTTAAAGAAAGACGTAGAATTTCATTGGGGCACTGAGCAGCAAGTAGCCTTTGAGAAGTTAAAGAATGCAATTACGAATTATCCTATCTTACAGTACCCAGATTAAACTAAGACCTTTTTAATAACAACTGACGCATCAAACACCGAGATAGGAGCAGATCTCCCGATTCAATTTGTGAGTAGGACGTTTAATAAAGCAGAACGGAATTATAGTACAACGGAAAAGGAGTGCTTAGCGATAGTTTGAGCAACCAAACAGTTTAGGCCATACATATATGGTAGGAAATTCATCGTACAAACTGATCATCGACCATTAGGATTGAAGCTGGAAGAATTTGAGTACGAGATTAGTTTTTTTTTTTTTTTTGAATCTTCTGCTATCTGTTGGAGCACTCAGACACAAATACTGGCCCATTGTACTGCCAGACAGACACCTTAGATGGCGTTACAGCTCATGTAGAGCCAGAGCCAAGATTCTTTTATTCACTTATGTTGTGTGCGATTTGTTTTCCACACAAGTGAACGGAACCTAATGCTAAATGCCGATTCCGAACGGCGAGAGCCGGGAAGCTTTTTACAACGGGGAGTTTTGCCAGTACCCCGCCGAGGAGAGAGGCCCAGAAATAATCATTTGATGGCGTTGGTGTTATCGGGATCCGAACTCGCTCATCATGCGTCAGCGGCCGACACAGTGCATTCCAGCGGTTATTTTTAAAGGCTGCAATCTCCTCTTTAATAATTCTGTTTAGAACAACAGTATTTGCGTAAAAACAATAGAGTCTATAGCGAATCCATTTCCTCCTTTCGGTGTTTCTATAATGAATAAGATTCAGAATATAAGGAGGAAGAAGTAATCTTTTGAACGATGAGGCTGATTTTTTTGGGATAGCAAAATCAGTTGCATTATTGATGATTGTAATAAAATCGTTAAGGAGCGCGTCAATTTGTGCAGTGGTAGTTATCCCCTCCGTTATCAAATCACTAAGGTTAACATTTCGTTTAATATATTCTTTGAATCTTCTCCAATTTGCCAAACGGTAGCAGAATTTAGTTTCGGTTTCAATTTCAATCAAGTCGGTGCTGGTAGATATGCAAACCGGAAGATGGTCGGATGCCAATTTGTTCACTGTTCTGGGACTTGAACAATGTTCGGGAATGTTGGTGAAAAATAAATCTAATGTGGAAGGATTATGCGAAAGACAGTACGAAATATAAGTGGCCTCCGGGGGATATAGCAGTGTACAATAATTACTAGTAGTTATTTTATCTTGCAAAATATTGCCCCAGCAATTAGCCCTGAGAGAACCCCATGATTGGTGTCGACAGTTCAAGTCACCGCCAAGAATAAATTTATTGTTGAACCTGAACAGTTTAGATAGATCTCTTCTGAACTGAGATTTCTTCTCCAAACCACTATTTATAATAGGCGGAGATAATACTCAGTTTGGAATTGTCTGCTAGAGTAATGTCTATGCCAATAGCTTCGATAAGTTGCAGTCGAAATGAGTTTAGAAGAGAATGGGGTATACCTTTTTTAATAACGATGGCCACCCCACCGCCTCTACCGTTTTCTCTATCTAACCGAAGACATATAAAATTAGGATGGCTGAATGTTTTTGAATACTTCAATCGAGTTTTCGTGACTAATGCTACATCAACCTTATCTTTAACTAAATAATCGAAAAATTCTGATTGTTTATGTTCAATGCCTCTTGCATTCCATGTTATTACTTTGAGAGAGTTAATTTGCATGGTTAGAATATAAATATTTAATTGCTAGTGAAGCCTAGTTTTAATATTACCTCACTTACTAGAGAATTAATCTCTTCGATTGAGAACAATTCATTGTTCTTGTGTGCAGTGGGTGGACGGCAGGAATTTAATTCTGACAAGTGTTGGGTATGACCATGTTGAGTGGACAACTGATAACTTATGTTAGGTGGGGTATTGTTCGATGTTGTTGGTTTGGGAGTTGTATTGTTGGGTGTTGTTGACCTGTTTGATGTTGGAGTTTGATGGGAGAGTGTCCGGGAATTATTTAGTGGAGGAAAATCGTTGACAGAGCGAAGATCGTACTGATTAGGTTGGTGTTGGATCATTACAAGTGGCTTGTTCTT
Organism: Merodon equestris; assembly: GCA_958301585.1. NCBI lineage: Eukaryota > Metazoa > Arthropoda > Insecta > Diptera > Syrphidae > Merodon > Merodon equestris. The sequence goes on from OY284413.1 coordinate 97,399,354, forward strand.
ATTGGTGCGGCTTCGTGAGGCGATTTTTTTCCTTATATCCAAAAATTGTTGTCGACTGATGCACGTTGGATCGGACGATTTATGTGGTCCGTTACAGTTGGCACATTTAAAAATCTGAGAAGAATCGCAGTCTGCCGTAGTATGATGTCCTGAACAGTTGGCACAGAAGCTTTGGACATGGCAGTGCATGGTACCGTGACCGTACAGCTGACAGTTGTGGCATTGTGTGATCTTGTTGGGGTTTTGCTTTTTGAAGTCCCACCTAATAATAGTTTTAAAGATACTCTGGTGGTTTTTTCGGAGATCCATCAATTTAATTGAACCACGTTCGATGTAAATAATGTAATTATGTTTAGTACTATTGTTGATTTTCGATTTTAATGTTATTAATTTAACGTCTATGCACTTGATTCCAAGTCTTGTGAGTTCACTTTTTAAGACAGTGGTATTATAAAGGTCCAATCCGGAAAGTATAACTTTGAACGGTCTGTTGTCTTTTCTCTCATGAGTGAAAAATTGTAAGTTCAGCTTTTTAAATTCGTTTATGGCAATTTCGTATGAATCAAATGAGGAACAAATTATTTTATGACCAAGGGAGATGTTTTTCATAAGATAATTATCCACATTTACTTTTTTTTAAAGCTGAATGCCATAGTTCACTTTTTGATTTTAACACAATTATAGGTGGAACATTTTCTGTGGATTTAATTTTTGGTTCAATCACTTCACTGATATCATTTTCCGAATCGTCAATTAAACTTTGCAGTGGTTGGTAATAGTTTGAATATTTGGGGTCTGAATTAATTTTGAATTTAGAGCTGAAACCGAGGGATCTTTTGGGGGAGACAGGGATCTCCTCCCCAAGTTCTTTACGAGATCGTTTACGTGAAATGTTTGCGGGAATACAAAACGCGTGCGAACTCTATCACTACTAACGACCGAATGAATACTGAGTTAATTTTCAATATATCTTTTTGCTTATAATTTACCTTTATAACTTGGAATTATGTATTTTTACTTTTATTTTATTAATTGCTTCATAACTGGTCACCCCACACTGTAAATAATTGAATCAAACGTGGTATTTACTCTATTTTGTATTAAATAGAAATACCACTAACTATTCCCCTAAATGCCAAATTTGTAAATATTATAGTGTATATCTAACTGTATCTTTACTTGAATTTTGTAAACGAGAATAATGAATAAATATACAGTGTACAATAGTTCGCAATGGTCACTGTCGTACAAAATGGTGCGTAGACAGTTTTAAAAGACCATTCGTTCGTGTCTGCAAGGCTCAGTCGAGAGTCTATCAGCATGAGATCCAGGTAGGAGCCACTGTGGGCTCCCTCTATGGTTGGAATGTTGGTTTACGAATCACTATATTTGGCATTTATATCGCCGGCCAGAACATAGAAGTGTTCTACCGTGTTCACGCGCAGAGATCGAAAGAGTGTCTCGAGTTCTGCGATAAAAATATTGGGTTGTGGTGCTTCAAGTGCATAGGCCGCATAAATGTACATTTTCTGTCCATTACAGAGAGGAATGCACACAATGCAGACCTGGAACCTCCGCACTTCACCGCTATATATGACTTTATGTTTAAGATTATTTTTAATGAAGATCGCAACTCCCCCGCCTTGAGGGGCGTTGAGTCGGTCTTTTTTAATTGTGCTGTAAGCACTGTGCCGAATTTTGTACTTCTGTTTTAGCTTTACCAAGAGTACATCGGGGCTTTCGTACTTCAACAGGTTAAAAAGCTCGTTGCTCGATCCTTATCACTGAATTTGAATTCGCCGACAGGATCTTCAAGGGCCTCTCTACCAGAGTACCCATTACGACCGTAGGTGCACTAGGCCCGGCAGAAGCGAGCAACTCCAATGCCTTAAAGATGGGCACTGGGGCTTTAGGAACAGTCAATGGCTTTTGTTCCGTCTTTCCCAAACCGGAAGAGATAGTTCCAGCTTGCTATCGGGTGTGAGCTGCACCATTAAGAAGGGTATTACTCGCTTCTCCTGTCGGGATCGTCATCGCTCTCGAACTCTTTGAGCACTGAGATCATATCCTCGGGGCCTGTAATCGACCCAACGCCTTTGAGGAGCATTGTCTTCTTCCAGTTTGAAGGAGGAAAACACCGTCGTGGACTCCTTCAATAAGTTTTTAATCCGCTTATGCCGCTCCAGTGTCTTGCATTGAACAGCGCAGGATTTTTGGCTCTACATTTAAATTTAAAGTTGCCTACCCCAATAGCATACTTACAGAGATTGATGGTCTCTCGTAGGGCCGTAGTATAGATGAAGATGGATGGTATCTTTTCATTTTTAGGGCGTTGTTACTACTTTTGTTGTTGGGGTTGTTGCTGTTGCTGCTGCGGCTGTTGTTGTTGCTGCTGTTGATGCGTTCTTCTTCCTCAAGTTCGCTATGCTCCTCCTCCGTAGCCGAACTGGAAAGGGCGGCGAAGGGGTTGTTGTCCCCCGTGTAACGGCCTTCCCTAACATCCGCAATATCCGCCTCCACGGGTGCCACTGATTCTAGTTGTGTTTTTGATGACTTGCAGCTTTTCCGTCGAAGTAGTCTGGGAATGGCTCTTAATTAAACTGGGCCTCGGGTTGCACATCTTCATGATAGCGGCCGGTGTTGCGAAATCGGATGATAAATCATCCTTCACCCAAACGCGCACTTCTACAATTTATTGTCTGTTTTGTTTTCTTTCTAAACAAGCCTAAATACTTCCTACTGGTCTCCTCACCTCGCCGGTCCGTGATCAACTGGTCATAAAAAGAAGCTCTATACAAGTATGTGAACCATGTATACATATATAACACAGGCCTGCAAAATTTGACTTTTTATTTCCCTTCTAATAATTATGTTTTTTGTTTTTTTTAATCTCTTTATATGTTAAATTAAAATATAACTCTGTTTCTTTTTCTAGCACATCGAGATTTTTTTTTATTGATGATGTGCATATTTAATTTTTTTTTTACAATTATCATGAAAATACAAAAATTAATGAATTCAAAATAGAAGGTTTACTCAAAAAATTAACAGTATTAGTTTAAAAAATGCTAAAAAGACTAAATAAATTAAGATGTGTAGGGAGATAAGGGGATCAAAGGAAAAAAACAACTTTGAACTTTTTTGCCACTACGTCTTTATTGTACGACGCTTTCTCACTGACTGCTCGCATCTACCACTGACAATATGACTTTTAAGGTAATTGGTAATAAATTGTATTTGTAATTACATGCATTTGTATGACATGAGAAGATTTTCGAGGGGATCATCCGATCAGGCCCGATACGGCATTTTAATACATGACCACCGCAAAAGAGATGTAAATTTGATCATGCCATTGGAAAACAGTATGGTTAATAATTTTCGTACACTCTTTTTTTTTATGTTTTTCGCCTACAGTTCGGCCAGCCTGATCGAGTAATCGTCCCGATTACATAAGCATCTTCTATAATTAGGTTAGAGCAAGGCTAATTTACTAACTATAGTTGTTTATAATTCAAAGAAGATACATTACATTCAACTTAATTAACATCATTTTAAAATTCATTCGCATCTATTTCATAGATAAAAAAAAAAAGTTCATAAGAAATTTTAATTCAAAAAAAAAATTGTAAAAATAATCGATTATAAATTTAAGAAAAATAAAGAAACTTAATTGGGAATCTGTTTAGGTTGTAAATGAAGTACAAAAGTAAACGTATATTTTCACGGTTCTTCATTATTCGAATCAAGTTCACCTGGATTAACTTCATCAACCTCTTCACCACCATCTCCACATTCTTCTTGTTGGACCATAAATGGTCTCATATTGGAAGGAGAACATACACCCTTATAAGGTAGCCGTGTTAACTGCAGGCCCTCAACATCTGTAATGAAGTAGCGATCGTTTGGTAATACCTTTTTGACCTCATACGGACCCTTATACTTGGCAAATAATTTTCTATTAACTCCAGGTGTGTTTGCAAAATTTTTGATCATCACATAGTCTCCTTGATTATATACATGAGGAGGCTTATGACGTCTATCATATTGACCTTTATTGTATATTTGATTTTTCTCAATGTTTGCTAATGCCCTTGACCTAGCTTCAACAATATCTACTTTTTCCTCGCCAAATTTCTCTTTTAAAAACTCACTCAGGCTATCACAGACTATTCCTTTCTGGCTTCTACCGAACAAAAGAATACTGGGGGAAAAACCTGTACTTCTATTAACCGTGTTATTAGGGGCATATTCGACTTTCGCCACATGTTTATCCCAGTCATTAGTATTTGTTCCAGATTGTTTAGCTAACATAGGAACTATTATGCGATTTATGCGCTCCACCTGCCCGTTTGCTTGGGGTGACTGAGTGGCTATTAAAACATGTTTCACATTATTTTCATTTAAGAAATTAGAAAATTCTTTAGACGAAAAACAGCTACCACGATCCGAAATAATCCTGTTAGGTCGGGAATAATTCTCAAAATATGACACTAAACAAGCGATCGCATCCCTCGTCTGTGTTGTCCTTACCGGGTAAAGCTTTACGTATTTTGTAAAAGCGTCGATCACTATGAACAAGTGTTTTTTTTTTTGAACAAGTATTCGCCATAGGACCCAGATGGTCAATATGCAACGTATCAAATGGAATATTCCCTTTAGGGATTGAATGAAGTGTACCCTGTTGCTTTCCAGAATCAGGAGAGAAGCAAATACATTTCAAACATCTTCCGATGTATTCCTTTATCTTTTGTTTCATTTTGGGAAACCAATAGCTGCGTAATGTGTGCGCGTAGCATTTTTCTACACCCAAGTGGCACATTGCTTCGTGACTTGTCCGAATCACTTCTGCCTCCATATGCGATGGTACATAAAACAAAACAGTGTCTTTATGTTTTCGATATATTAACCCGTCTATCATTTCGAAAAAAGGGCTTTCATTTTTCTCTAGTTCAGCTGATATCGCAACTATGTTTGGATCTTGTTTCTGTGCAGCTGCTAAGACAAATTCAAAAGATTCGTCCACTATGTGAAGGATATTGAAAGAACGACTAAGGGCATCGACATGATTCATTCGGGTACCTCTTCGGTGTTCTACAGTATAATCGAAGCTCTGTAGTTCTAATACCCAACGAGAGATACGGGGATTTATGGACTTTTTTTGCAACGTAAGGGTCAGTGCTTGGCAATCAGTCACTATTTTAAAATTTATACCAATCAAATAAATCTTAAACCTTCTTAACGCATATATTATAGATAGTGTTTCGAGTTCGTAGCTATGGTATCTACTCTCAGTTTCAGAGGCACGTTTTGAAAAATAGAAAATGGGGTGGAATTTGCCATCGCTTTGTTTTTGTAACAACACTGCTCCGAAGCCCATGCTGCTCGCATCACAATGCAGTTCTGTAGTGTTGTTTGGACTGTATATAGACAATACAGGAGACTCTATAAGCTTTCCCTTCAAAAGCTCAAACGATTCTACCTCCCGTGGACCAAATACGAATGGTGAGTCTTTTTTAAGCAGGTCATATAAGGGCTTCGCTAAGTAAGCAAAATGCTTGATGAATTTTCGAAAATAAGAGCATAAACCAACAAAACTATGAACATCTTTCACACAAGATGGCATAGGAAAAGTTCTGATAGCATTAAGATTGTTGGGATTTGGTCGGATGCCTTTGTTATTTATTAAATAACCTAAGTAAGAAATTTCGTTTTGTAAGAATGAGCACTTATCGAACCGTAAAAGCAAACGATTTTCTCTAATTACTTTTATTACTTCCTTTAAGATAGAAAGATTTTCTTGAATAGTTTGGGTAGCGATAAGTATGTCATCTAAATACGTAAGAATTTTTCCTTCTTGAATTAAGCTTCCAAATACATGCTTCATATATCTTTCAAAAATAGATGGGACATTCTTTAAGCCAAAAGGCATTCGGAGGTATTCAAATTGGCCCAGAGGTGTTATGAAAGAAGTATATTTTATGGAATCCTCCGCAACTGCTACGTGATGAAAACCATTTTTCAGATCGAGAGTTGTGAAGAATAGTTTGTCCTTAAGACGATCAAGATGGTCCTCTATTAGAGGCAAAGGATAATTGTCGCGTAGCGTAATTTTATTTAACTCTCTATAATCCACACAGAGCCTTAGCTCTTTGTTCTTTTTTTGAATTAAAACAATAGGAGATGCGTATTCCGATTGCGATTCGCGAATAACGCCTTTACTAATTAAATCATCTAATAGATGTTGCAAGGCTAACTTATGTGCATAGGGTATTCTTCTTGGCGGACTACTAAATGGAGTTTCTTTGCTTAAGACGATTCTCATTTTAAAATCACTACGTGGGTTAAATACGCTTTCATTTAAAAGGGAATAAGCTGGTCTAACTATGTCTACGACTTCTATTTTATCAGTTTCTGCAATTTTTTCATTAATATTTAGATGTAACTTACAGTTTGTATCGCTTATGTCGATGTTGAACATTTGATGGATGAAATCGTTATCTTTATGACCGTCGGTGGAGGTAGTGATGGGAGCGGAAGTAGGATGTTTGTTATCAGGGTGATCTTGATTTTTCTTTCCCGAAGCAGGTTTTTGCAACACCAAACCAATCTTCCAAATGAAGTCTCTACCTAGAATAATGGGATAACTCATTGAAAATGTTTTGACAATCAATATATTTAAACTGATAATCGTATTATGATACATAACTTTGGTTGTTATACTCCCAAGTACATCTAAAGGACTGCTGTTCACACCACAGTAACGATGATCTTTCGGCACTTGTTTTGTTATTAAGGCTGATGGAACAAATTGTTCCTGAACAAAACTAATTGGGCTTCCGGAGTCGATCAGTGTCAAGAGTGTTGTAGAACTTCGCATGCTATCACCGATGAATTGATAGTTTATATGTACTTCGAAATCGTTCAACGGCAGACTTTTGTTCTCGTCTCGATCGGCTGGTTGCAGGAATCCTTCAACTGGTCGATTATCACTGCTGGTCAACTGCTGAAGAGTCATTACGGGCTTTTTGTTGTTACATCTAGTCGCAATGTGACCCTCTTCCCCGCACTTAAAACAAATCACTGGTTTCCTGTTGGAATCGATGGGTGTTTTTGCCTCACGAATGTTTACTGGTATCGCGTTATCTTCTTTTCTCTTCGGCTGCCCATATGTCTTGGAATGCGTTAAAGAGTGCGCTGGTGCAATGGTCTTTTGGTGCCTGTGCTGGTAGCTATCACGGCAGTTATTTTTAAGTTTTTCATACTTTCTTAGTGCTAATTTTAGCTCACACATATCATTCGCACTATAAAGTATTGTTTTATTTATCTCAGCATCAGAAATGCCCCTTATAATAAATTGGATAAGGTCCTCTTCTTCAACAAGTCCGTGAGAAGCTATCTCCTGCATAGACAAGACATATTGTTGCATCGACTCATCTCGTGTTTTTTTTCTATTGCGGAGACTTTCATAAATATCACTTCTTGTGACCACTTTACGAAACTCATTAACTAATGCTATTTTCAAATCATTCCAATTTTTTGGGTTAATGGTTCTTAAAAACAACTTGGCCGTACCTGTGAGAAGCCTCTTTCTATAGATGAACTTGGTCTTGTTGTCCATATTTACAATCGCCGAACATTCTTCGAACTGTTCTATCCAACGTTGTATGGGAAAGTTATCATCACCGCTGAACGCTGGGACAGAATCTTCAATATCTTTGAAATTGTAGCTTGTAGAAGGGACGATACTCAGCGTGTCATCCATCAGTTGCAATTCTTGTAGTTGTTGTTTAATCTTCATTAGATCTTGCCTTTTCTTACAGATTCTGCTCAGTCTCGATAGCTCCTCATCAAGCGCCTGCTCTTCTGCACCATGTGATTCATCTGCCTCGTCGGATATCTGGTCCATTTCTGGTGATGATTCGTCGGTTTCAGAATTATCGCTAATTATTCTGAGAAGATCTTCCTTCGAAAAATCTGCTACTGCCTCCTCAATGCGGATTTTCAGCTCGGCTTTGGTTCCTTTTGACTGGAGTTTTAACTTTCTCAGCACTTTTTTTAGTACAGCAACATTGGCCATCTTTAAAAACTCTTCCCACTCTTTAGGCATTGTTTACAATTATGCACTTTATAAGTCACTGTTTCCTTTTTTTTTTTTTGCCCAGAAAATGGAAAAACAAAAATGTCACTTAGAAGGAACACTTGCACGCGTTTCCACACAATTTCTATTAACGGGGCACAATCCCACTTCTGAAATTTGGAGGGAGATAAGGGGATCAAAGGAAAAAAAACAACTTTGAACTTTTTTGCCACTACGTCTTTATTGTACGACGCTTTCTCACTGACTGCTCGCATCTACCACTGACAATATGACTTTTAAGGTAATTGGTAATAAATTGTATTTGTAATTACATGCATTTGTATGACATGAGAAGATTTTCGAGGGGATCATCCGATCAGGCCCGATACGGTATTTTAATACATGACCACCGCAAAAGAGATGTAAATTTGATCATGCCATTGGAAAACAGTATGGTTAATAATTTTCGTACACTCTTTTTTTTATGTTTTTCGCCTACAGATGTCTTATAGTATCTTTTTCTATTTTCTTTAAAACTATCCGGTTCATCTCTCTTCAACATCCAACAGTAATCTGCCATCATGCTTGCGTCCCATCTTCCTTTGTATCTGCTATCCATCACCTATATCTTGGTGGTAGCGCTCACCTCGTTCTTCACTTACGGTACCAAGGTTCTCAGGAAAGAAGTCGATATGAGAATGCAGAAAAAATAGCTTTATACTCATATTGCAAGCCAGTTTATGGAAATTGTTGAGCATATTTATTTACTTTATTTTTATAATCTGTGCTTCTTCTGTTTCCTAAAAAAAATATTTCACTACCTCTATAAATGAATTCCAACCATTCTCTTTGGTTTTATTCATGATTTTTCCAAAGCTATCGTCTTGCATTAACTTCCTTATCTCAGGGCCAACAAAAATGACTTCTTTGAACTTTGCACCCAATAAATGCTTGAAGTTGTCACATAGGTCCTTGGAACAGGGACCGTCTTTAGATAATGCCTTTACAAATTGCTTCATAATACCTAATAAAATGTTAAGTGGAGGTAGTTAAATTTTTAAGAGATCAACTAGCCGTTCTTTTACAATATTTTTAGTTCCAGGGGTTAATGATGCTTTTTGTGGCCATTCTTTTTTTATCCAATGTTGTGATCTATTTTTACTATCCCATTCACAAAAGACGCAGGGATATATTGTATACCCTTCTTGTTAACCCAGGAGCATATTCAATATCTTTAGATCGCCGCATATAGTCCAACCCTGATCCGAGTATTTTATTTTTATTAATACAAATTCTAAATTTTCATAACATTCTTTCAAATGAATAGAATAACCGACCGGCAAAGAAGCATATTTGTTACCATTATGTCACAAAAATATCTTACCACAGTCGATATATGAATGACTAATAAAAGTAGATGAATTTAAAGTTAACCCTAATAATACGCGGTAATACAAAAAAAAATTAAAAAAGTGATTTTCTCAGATAATTTACGTAATGGATTTTTTTTATTATTTTTTTTTTGTAGCTTAGTACCAATACCCAAATTGCTAATTAGTTTCTTAAGAGGAAAACCATCGCAGGCCTGTGTCATTACTACAAGAGTTCCACTACAACACTTCCCAAAATATCACACCATATATATTATATAATATGTATAATATAAATATATACCACATATGTATTGCTTTTTTTTTTTGGTTTTTACAACTGATTCCTTTTAACCCTATTCTACACAACACAACACAAAACACAAATGCTTAAAAATAAGTTGTGTGAAGATCCAGTTTGAGGCTTTGATCCATCTCGTTCGACGCAGGATCGAGTTATGAAGTCAACAGACAAAAGTCGGTTTTTGTAATCTTCTTCTTCAGATACTAAAAACTTCGGAATTTGAAGTCTATGTGTTGTGGGTTGGAGCTATTTATAAATATATGGACTGAGACTATTTCGATAGTAGTGCTAAAAGCACTTCAACGACAAATTGCCCAGAAAGTGCATGAGCAGGCTCATTTTAATGACGCAAAGTTGAAGCACTATTTCTAAGTGAATATCATATACCCAAACTATCAAAAGTTGTGAGAACGGTATCTGGCAGCTGCATAAATTGCATCCTTGCTTCAAGGAAGACTGGGAATAGGAAAGATTCATTAGTCCAATTGACAAGATGGACATTTCCCATCATATCTTTCCCTGGATAAAGTCGGACTTTAACCTTATACGGCTAAGAGCTATAAGTTTTGGGTAACAGTGGTCGACGCTTTTACAAATTTTCCATGGATATACCCCGTTAAGAATATTGGACCAAAGGAAGTTCTAAAGAAATTAAAAACTCAAGCTGAGATTTTTGAGGATCGGATAATTACCGATAAGGGAGCTGCGTTTATCAATTCAAAGAGTACTGCTTTACTACTATCATCTGGTGACCACAGGAATCTCTAGGGGGAGAGAACAGGAGAGCCTATAAATAAAGTTATTGTTGAAATTGTATCTAAGCTCTCTGTGGGGCAACCCCTTAAGTGGTACCACGCAACGAATCCTGAACTCGAGGCTTTCAAGATCTACGAAAATAATACTGTTTGCGCTGCTCACTGAGGTGCCAAAAATTTTCAATTAGCGGAGCTATTAGAAAAAGAGATACCTCCAGATTTTGAACGGATACGCGAGAATTCGAAATCAAACAGAACTAGATATCCAAAAAAACTCAACAAGAGAAGGTACGGTATAATCGTGGCAGAAAAGGAACCATAAAGTACAAAGTCGGTGATCTTGTAGCGAACCAGCACATGCAGTTTGGAGCATAGCTTAAACTACCTCCAAAATTTCTCGGGCCATAGGAGGTCTCCAGGGTTAGATTGCAGAGCCGAGAAGTGAAAGGGAAAAACAAAACCTCGCAACGAAAAAAAGAGATTTGCCTATGAATAGGAAAAAGTCAAAAAATAATAGAAGAGTTTTTTTTTTTCTTACTATACGCGTAGTTCCTTTTTATATCGTAACTGTATTGTATTAACTATTCTTAAAAATCGAATAGAATTTAATTTAAGTTAAATTGAATTGATTGAAACTAATGCGCTTTTTGTCTTATTTATTTCTTTCTTTTTCGCTTCATTTTTTATTTATATAAGGTAAATTTCTTTTGGGTAAGGAATTTACAAGCACTCAAAAAGCAAAGCGGTTGATAAACGTAAATGTTCAAGATTATGGCTTTTGTTTCACAAAATTATATGGGCTTTGTTACATAGATGATATAGATAAATTGTCCCAAAATCACGGTTTAATAATAAATTTGTTGCAGTCAAAATCTATAATCTGGTGTGGTACTAACACTTTAGCCAATATACCTACGGATTCATCAGTTGTTGCAACAGTGAACCCTAAAGAATATTATTATGACACATCTAAAAATATATTTGACAACGTGCCTCTAAATTTCACATTATTATCTTTGATGCATTTGATTTTGCCCTTTTTAAATCAAATTTGTCAGTTGCAAGACAACGAAGTGATACAATTTTTAAAATGTCATCATTCAAAAGTAAAAGAAACTACATTTGATTGTGTATGTACACAAAATGTTAAAAACACTTCTTTGGCACATCAATTAAATTTCAAAAACTGTGGACAATCAACTCCACCAGATGAATTTTGGCTCAGAAATTACAAAGGTATGCATTTTATATACAATTGCTTACAACTATTTTATTATACATAATTATTCTGTTTATGTTAAGTATTTTCAGGTCAATTTACAAATATTGCGTTCGAAAGAGACGCTGTTTTCGAAATAAAGGAAATGTATCTTATGTTAAGAACTGCAGAAGATTGTAAATCTATACCAACTACATCAAGGTAATTTTATTAGAATTTGCGACCAATGCTAGTGCGTCTTGACACTAAACAGGGTGAAGGCAAACATTTTTAATTACGGGAACTAAAATCAAGAAGACTATTTAATTCGAATTTTAAGATGGGTAATCCGAAAGTAATGACAATAATGGAAATAAGACACGGTGATTATATATGTAGTTAAAAAAGGATTTATTTTTCTATTTACATTTAGTCCATCTTTTTTCTTAACCCAGGATTTCCTTACAAAAAAGTTGCTAGTCTTGACCCCCAAAACGCTTCAACAGCGGCCACAACTTTGCCATTGTCTTGAGATTTTTCTTCGCAATTTTCTTTCTTTAATGACCTACCGTAATCTGATCTAGAACTGCCCGGGATTCATCTTCGGAATGTCGACTCATTTTTTTTTCGCTCATCGGTCAACGTTTTCGGTATCCAACGTGCAAAGACCTTTTTCATATGCAAGGATCCTATGAGCGCCGCCATATGAGATCTCTTTGACCTCATGGCTTAACGCTCATTTTTCGATCTGCCAACACAACATTTCAGACTGTTTTCACGTCAACTCTAGTGGGAGACGTGTATGGACATCCTTCGCGATGTTTATCTTATTTAATAATAATATTGCAATAATGTATGTAATAATAATAATAATTACAATTTTTTTTTAAAAATGTAGTCTAATAATATTTTATGTTATAAAATGTGATTGAAATTATTCTGAATATGTGAGTGTAATCCAATATCGGGGCATTTGAATGTAAGACAAATTTCAGCATTTGTATTTTGGAATCAAATTTAAAATAAATATTATTCGAACATACATATTTGGATTATTCGTTGCCGTTATTTTAAATTCTAAAAAAAATAACTCTCACAACATATTATTTTATTTTCATCAACCAAAGTGCAGCTAAAACGTTGGTGACATCATCCGGCTTTGAGCCCTTGTATATCGGCTGTGAGAATGCCGTAGGCTGCATCTTCTTCCTTTATGGGGTTGAGTTCAGTGGTTATTTTTTCAGCTCTTGAAAGTCCACGTGGTAACTTGAATCAATGAGACCCAGTCACTGTCCGAGGATTTATATTATATACTTATGGGACAAATCTAAATCTTTCGGTGATTGCGCAGTTTGTTATCTAGTTAATCTAGAGACTTCATTCATATCCAGCGATGTCGGTGTTGTTCGTCATTCAGTAATCTGGAATTTTCTGAACAGCATAGTCTAAACATTTGAATTGAAATTTACCTACGCCAATGGCATAGTTACAGAAGTCGATGGTCTCTCATAGGGCCTTGGTATAAGTAAAGATGGGTGGCACCTTCTCCTTTTTAGGGCGTTGTTGCTACTTCTGTTGTTGCGGCTTTTGTTGTTGCTGCTGCTTCTGCTCCTGCGGGTGTTATTGTTGCTGCTGCGGCTTTTGTTGTTGCTGTTGCTTCTGTTGTTGTTGCTGTTGCTTCTGCTGCTGCTGTTTCTGCTGCTGCGGCTGCGGCTGTTCTTGTGGCTTCTGGTGCTGTTGTTGTTGCTGCTGCTTCTTCTGCGGCTGCTGTTGTTGTTGCTGCTTTTGCTGTGCGGCGGACTTTCCTGGCATGAAGCCACACTGATAAGGACCTATCAGCTGGTTTAAGAAGGGGTTCAGGCGTTCACACAGAACAGATATTATAGGCGATGTTGAGGAGACTTATTCCTCTGTAGTTGGCGCAATCAAAGGGGTATTTTTTCTAGTGGATCGGCCAAACGATGCTGAGGCTCCATTTCTCGGGCATGCTTTCCTCTTACCATATCTTGTAGATGACTTCGTGCATGCTCCTGACCAGGTCATCACCAGCTGCTTTGAAGAGCTCGGCAGGTAGTCCGTCTGCGCCAGCAGCTTTGTTAGACTTCAGTTTAGATAAGGCTATCTTAAGTTTGTCTAGGTCAGGGGGATGGACTTCTCTGCGATCTTCATCTTTAAGGAATGAGAGGTTGTGCCTGATAGCGGTATGTTGACTGGCATCGCCGTTATACAATCTGCAGATGTGGTTTTCCCATGTTCTCAGCACCGATTGTGATACAAGATGTCCATTTTCATCTCTGCAGGCTTCTGTACTGGCTTTATAACGTTGGCATGTTCGTTGTATCTTTTGATAAAACTTTCAAACTTCATGCCTGCGGTAGCACCTCGCATGCTTCTCATGCTCTTTCTTTTTCCTCCTGAGAAGTAATGCTCTTCCCTTCTTTTAAGCTCTCATAACTCACGAGCAGGCCTCGTCCATCCTACTTCGCCAGAACTTCGGAGGCAGTGCTTTTCAGGGCCTTCTTACAAAAGCTCCATTGCTGTTCAATAGACTCAGTGGGGGTGGGAGTGCGTATGAGAGCTTAAGGAATTCGAATTCTTTGTATTCGATGGAGTAGACTTCTCTATATTATCGTCTGACAAATTCCTTAATCTATCCAGTAAATCCGCAGTTTATAAAGTTAAACCTTTAGATAAGAAAAATCGTGCAAGTGTTTCACTATTAACATTTTTATTCATAATTTTTGCTTATTTTCGTTTACTGCTTTCTACCACACAAAAATGCCCCACGAGTTCCGCATAGGTCGATCCCAACAACAAAAAATTATTGCTTCCCCCGACATAACTGACTCTAAGAGCATCGCCGATAAGCTGTGGAGCCGAATTGAGGAGATACTTGAGAAATGGTTGGAGAACTTCTCGCTCGTGATGGATGCTAAGCTATCTGCGGTAGAAGAGCGTCTGATATCACAGGTTAGTGAAACAAAAACGGCTGTCAACCACCAAATTCAAAAAAATTAAGACGGAAGAAATTAAAGAAATTAAACGGTTGGATCTCATGATTGACGAAATCCAACGAGAAAGGGTTAGCACCGATGCTGTCATATTTGGAATAATAGACTCTGCTGACGAAAATCTGGAGAGCCCCTTTCATAAAATCTGCTCTACCGTAAATATGATCACAATGCAAGCAACATTTAATGCAACCATTATTGTTTTGATTTCTTTCCTTATTTTTTCTCTACATCTAGTGTTTTTTCTTTTTCTTCTTTGCACCACGCTTCGTTGTTTCTCACTTAATTTTTGTTTTCCATTGTAATAGCAATTTGTTATTACTGCTATTACATGTTAATTACTGCTCACCTGTACAGGAACGGGTTAAGAATATCTCTGCAGCGATACCTCTCGCTTGTCGTAAAAGGCGACTAAAACAAAGGTAAACAAAAATCACATCTAGGCAATTTAGAAAACACCAAGGTGAGCCTAGGGACACATATACCACCATTAAACTGCCCCACAAGTGTGCATGCAAATCAGTGGGTTGACACGACTGGAGATCACCGGTGTTGTAAGAGTAAGATCAAACAAAAAAAAAAAAAAAAAAATCTGGAGCATGCCCGTGTCAAAAAAAGGAGGAGAAGAAAGAAAACGGTCAAACCGTAGCATTATGGAAAAGAACGCTAAAAGGAAAAGCACTACCCCGCCAGGCACTACTAATGGTCGTGATCCTGAGACGAGCAGCAATGCTCGGGTCAGAGCTATAGGATTTCCGGGGGATAGCAAAGTAAAGCCACACTTTAGAGTCGCGAGTTGGAACGTTGGAAGCATGAGTGGTCGCAGCTATGAGCTTGAAGAAATGAAGGTTAGAAGGCGAGTAGACATCCTGTGCGTACAAGAGACGAAATGGCGAAACACCGGTAATGGGGCTAGTTTCTTGGACGTTAAAACAAAAGCCTACAAGATGTTTTACTATGGATTGGAACGAGGAAAAAACGGAATCGCCATCATCCTTTTTTTTTTTTTTTTTTTTTTTTTTTTTTTTTTTTAGGCTTCTGCTATCTGTTGGAGCACTCAGACACAAATACTGGTCCATTGTACTGCCAGACAGACACCTTAGATGGCGTTACAGCTCATGAAAAGCCAAGCTTCTTTTATTCACTTCTGATGTGTGCGATTTGTTTTTACACACAAGTGAACGGAACCTAATGCTAAATGCCGATTCCGAACGGCGAGAGCCGAGAAGCTTTTTACAACGGGGGGTTTTGCCACTACCCCGCCGAGGAGAGAGGCCCAGAAATAATCATTTGGTGGCGTTGGTGTTATCGGGATCCGAACTCGCTCATCATGCGTCAGCGGCCGACACACAACCCACTGCGCCAAGGCGCTCTCTTATCATCCTTGCGGCAGAGCTACTTGGCAACGTCTTAACCATTTCAAAGTCCAGTGACCGTTTGATGGCTCTCAAATTGGTGATGCATGGTGAGGTGTGGAACATCGTAAGCGCATATGCCCCTCAAGTAGGATGCGAACAAAAAGAAAAAGATGCATTCTGGCTAGATTTCCACAACCTTGTTAAAATCATCCCAAAGGAAGAGCTTTTGTTTGTTTGGGGAGATTTAAACGGACATGTCGGGAAGACAAGCGAAGACTATGAAGGCCACCACGGAGGGCTGGGATACGGCACCAGGAACTCTTCAGGTGAAGATATCCTGGACATGTGCAAGTCGTACGGTCTTGTACCATGTTCGTCAAACAAAGCCGACACCTGATCACTTATAGCAGCGGCGGAAATGAAATTCAAATAGACTATCATTTGGTATCCAGTTTCATGAAGCCACGAGTTAAAGATTGCAAAGTGATCCTGGGAGACGCGATCGCCCCTCAACACCGTCTCCTCCTGACTGAATTTTTTATGGAGGCGAGTAAGAAGACAAAGCAGCAAACGAAGGTGTCTGAGAGAATCAAGTGGTATAAGCTGGATAAAAGAAAAGGCGAAGCTTTTATTACCAGCATGAAAAACTACCTCTTTTCCATTATCGATGAGGACGGTAATGAGGAGTGCAGAGCACAAGACATGTGGGATTCCCTACAACAATCTGGCCTGGAGAAAGCCAAATCACTGCTCGGAACATCTAAAGGCCCCTGCCAACACGCAAAAGAAACCTGGTGGTGGACAGACGAAGTCAAAGCAGTGATACACCAAAAGGAAATGGCTTTCCAAGCTTGGTCAAAGTGCTCTTCTACTAATAGAGAGGAAGAAGCTCGCCGTGAAAAGGTATATAGATATTGCAAAGGTATCGCGTAGAAAAAGTGCGCCGAATTCAAAGCGAAAAGCATGGAAGGCTTTGGAAGAAATATCGTCTTCCGCGTCTGACAGGAACCAGACTACCCAGGAGCTTCGACAAAGAAATTTGAACAAAGGAGCAAATATCTCTAAGATAGCCGCCCAGAGAAGAAGAAATACTCAGGAGATTCGTTTCCCAAAGTTTATTAACAATGCTGAAGGCCTACTCTTTGTGGAAGACGAAAAACTTCTCCACAGATGGCGACAGTATTGCGAGGAACTTCTGAACGAACAGTTTCCCCGAGTGTACTTTCCAAGAGCCGCCCCGAATCATGCCGAAATATCCGACATCACAGTCGAAGAAGTTCGGTACGCGGTTAAAAACTCCAAGAAGAGAAAAGCTGTTGGGCCGGACGGGATACCCTCTGAGTTCTGGAAAAAGATGGGAGACATTGGGTCTAGATGGCTCATGGTTCTTATCTCCAAACTTATGAGAGGCGACACTATGCTTAATCAATGGAGGGAAAGCTATCTTCTTCCTTTGCACAAAGGAAAGGGTGATACGCGAAATTGTGATAACTACCGTTCTGTCAAGCTGATGTCGCACACCATGAAGATCGTTGAACGGGTATTAGATAGCCGACTGCGGAAAATAATACGACTGTCTGATGACCAGTGCGGGTTTGTCTCGGGTAAATCAACAACAGATGCAATCCAAAGTATAAGGGTCATGATGGAAAAGCATCGTGATTCGTCAAAGGACTTGCATATGGTGTTGGTTGATTTCGAGAAGGCCTTTGACCGCCAACCAAGAGATCTTTTATGGGTAGCGCTAAGACAAAAAGGAGTTCCAGAAACCTACGTGCGAGTGATCATGGACATGTACAATAGAGCAACGACAAGAGTAAGATGTACCGCCGGAGTCACCGAAGAGAACGCAATCAAAGTCGGTGTACACCAAGGGAGCTTCCTCAGCCTACTGCTCTTTATAGCAGTCCTTGATTGCTTGCTTGAAGGAAAAGTGACGGACCCCAATGTGCACCAGGCTATTCTTCGCTGACGATGGAGCCATTATAAGTGATGATCAGGCGTCCCTACAACGAGCACTTGATGTGTGGGTGGACATTTTTGAGGGACGTAATCGTATCGTGTTAGTTCAAAGAAGACAGAGTATCTGTGCTGCCCGTTCTCTGACCCTCATCAGCCTATTCCAGACATTTACTTGAATGGAAGAGTGCTTCCCAAGTGTGAAAAGTTTAAATATCTGGGATCTATGATTAATAAAGAAGCAACTTGTGATGACGACATCAACCATCGCGTAAGCGTAGGGTGGATGAAGTGGCGGGAAAACTCCGCCATCTTCTGTGATCGAAAAATGCCCCCTAAGCTGAAAGGAAGGCTCTACACTTCAGTTGTACGTCCGGCGCTCACGTAAAAGAAACCATCACAAGAAAGATAGAGCGCGACCGACTCAGTTGGTATTGCCATGTTCAAAGGAGAGATCCTTTGAACCCCGTCCAAAGGCAATATCATTTTTTTTTTAAATATAATGTGCATGACCCATGATGAATGATTTGTCATATAAATGAGTCTTGTGAAAAAAATTGATGAGTTCCGATTGATCTTTGAGAATAGTCAGATCGATATGATATGTGTTTCTAAAACTTGGTTTGATCCAAACTTAAATAGCGAATTTTTATCACTTCAGGGATTTAAGCTTTACCGTGCAGATCGTCATGGTAGAATAGGGGGTGACGATGCTTTATACGTAAGAAGCACCATTAAGTCAAAACACCTCTGCTGCTCTAATAATAGCTCTCCCAGTCAATTCTATTTTATAGAAATTTTTAATGATGAGGATAAGTGTACTATTGATATGATATATCTGGCACCAGATGTCACATATCCCAGCATTGTATACGAAATTATTGAAGGGACAGCTTCCCTAACAGCAAAAACCATCTTGTGTGGCGATCTCAATATGAATATCCTCAGCATGTCACGTAGCATATCATTAAAAGACAATATAAGATCTCTTATTCTATCTTTTCTAAATGCAACAGAACTAACTCACTTTAAACCAAATTGTACACTTACATTGTTAGATGTTATTCTGACGAGCGATAAAGACATTGTTAAATGTTACAGTCAACTCTCTGTTTCAGTTTTCCTATATCATGATCTGATATTCGCAACTTGCAGTGTAAATATTTGTCGAAGATCATCACAATCTGTCCAATATCGTGATTTTCGTAGTGTTAATGTGCAAAGCCTGTTTGGTGATTGTATCAGTATGGAGTGGAATAATATATATATGTCGTCTGATGTCAACAGTCAAATTGAGTTTCTAAATAACAGTCTGGAGTATCTTTATGATAAACATGTTCCATGTAAAACTCGTGTCCTGAAAAATATAGCTTGTCTTGGTTTTCCAATGAGATACTGAATGCTATTAAGAGTAGAGATACCTTATACCGACGTTGGTAAAGGTTTCGATGCACAGAAATGCTCACGAAATATAAAATCAGTCGAAACCAAGGTACATGTATGATAAAAAAGCTAAATTTAATTATTATAACAATAAATTTAATTCAGATCGCTTCTCGAAATTTCCATGGAATCGAGTACGCGAAATAGGACTGTGTAAAAAAAATTGTAGGCCCAATGACGAGGACATTAACTTAGTTGAGTTAAACAATCACTTTGTTACTGCTGTTCCTACGGACTTTGAATCTCCACCACTTTTGACAAAAAATAATAGTAAAGACGCGTTTACGGTCAATAGGTTTGACACTACCGGTCGGAATAGCGACACTTCCTATTAAACGTAAGTCTGTTGGCCTAGATAATATTCATCCAGATTTCATAAAAATATTGCTTCCTGTTATTATGCCTCACATTACCCACATTTTCAATACCATCCTCATGACATCTACATATCCCAATTTCTAAAGTATTTGAAAGTCTCATAAGTAGTAATGTAAAGAAATATATTGAAAGTAAAAAGTTGTTAACCCCGATGCAACCGGTTTTCTGACCGAGGCACAGCTGCGGAACAGCGGTATTAAAGGTATCGGATGACATACGTCAAGCCATTGACGAAAATAAAACAACTTTGTTGGCATTACTTGACTTCTCGAAAGCATTCGACTGTGTAAATCCGTCACTTCATTGTAATAAACTTTTGTAATAATCTTAACAACCGCGCCCAAGCATGGTGTCCCGCAAGGGTCTATAATTGGTCCATTACTATTCTCAATGTTTATCAATGACCTCACACGACGTAACTTTACTTAAGTTTTGCAAGTGGACTGGTGAAATATTCTGTAGCAAGATTAAATGCAGGCATACGCTCTGCGATTAAATGGTCCACGCAGAATACACTCATGATCAATCCTTATATCAATTATACCTTTTGCAAGTCACCTACCCAATATTCGTGCTTTTCCCCACATACAAATTCTATCTACATGTATTGAATATGTTTCACATGTAAGGAATTATTTTTGATGGTCGGTTCACCTCTAACGACCACATTAATAGGATAGTGTCTAAAATATATCAGTTGATCACAGACCAGTGAAGTGGAAGGTAGTGTTTCGGCTTGTTTGCGATATAAACAAAAAACAATAAAAAGGTATAAGTGCGCATTTAGGCGAAATATTCGCGGAACCCCAATTAGCCCGGTGGTTAAGTGCTCGACCCGCAGTCGGAAGGTCGCCGGTTCGGATCCCAAGTCGGGAGGAAAGTTTTTTGTGTGTAACCTCTGTTTCTTTCTGCTGCTTCTCAATTAGTTGGAAGTAGCAGGAGGAGGATGTCGGGAGACGGCGGAGGAAAACCCGTACGTCGTACGGAGTCGGAATCGGGTGATTTATCATCCGATTTCGCAACACCGACCGTCGTCATGAAGAGGCGCAGAAGGGTCAACCCGAAGCCCAATCTAACTAAGCGCCCCTCCCTCACTACTTCGACTGAAAAGCTGCAGGTCGAAGCGAGGAAAGGGGCGCCATCACCATCAACGTCGGAAGCAGCTCTACAACAACAACCAGCGATCCCCGTGGAAGCAGATATTGCCTACCTTTCCTATGGTAGGGAAGGTCGCTACACGGGAGACAATAACCCCTTCGCCCCCCTTTTATATTCGGCTACGGAGGAAGAGCGTAGCGAACTGGAGCAGAAAGAGCGTATGCTACGTGCCCAGCTGCAGGCCGTAGTTGATAAGCTGAAGGAAATAAAGAAGAGGGATTTAGAGCAGGCAACAGCCGCCCCACAGCAAAAGCAGCAACAACAACAGAAGCCGCAGAAATTGGCCGCTATTGGTGTAGGCAATTTTGAAATCAAATGTTTAGGCCAAAAACGCTATGCTGTTCGGTGCAAGACACTGGAGCAGCATAAGCGTATAAAAAGCTTATTAAAGGAGTCCACAACGGAGTTTTTCTCCTTCACGCCGAAGGCCGAGAGGTTGCGGACAATGCTCCTTAAAGGCGTGGAGTCGATTGCAGACCCCGAGGAAATGCTCTCAGAGCTCAAAGAGTTCGAGAGTGACGACCTCACATTCGTGGGGGTTAAGCCATTCACTACGGTGAGCTCCCGACGGGAGAAGCGAGTTATTCCCTTCTTCTTGGTACAGCTCACACCCAGCAGCAAACTGGAGAGGTTAAGAACTATCACCACCTTAGCGTCCCAGACTGTCACATGGGAAACATTAAAGAGGAGCGGAAACATTTTGCAATGTATCCGCTGCCAAAGGTTCGGGCACGCCGCGTCGAACTGCGAAATGCAGCCTCGATGCGTTAAGTGTGCAAAGAACCACAAGAACGAGGAATGCGACCTTGGGAAAGACAAGGTGGCGGATAGAGAGCAGCTCGAGTGTGTCTTGTGTAGGAACCGGGGGCACCCTGCAAACTATCGGGGATGTCCTAAGTTCCAGGACATCAAGAAAGAAAACCTGGCCCGTAAGCAGAAGGTCGAGGAGAAGCGTCCCTCGGGTCGCTTCCAAACACCAGCCGTCACATCCCAATTGACCTACGCCCAAATGGCGGCAGGTTCGGGAAAGACGGTACAAAAGCCCATGACTGTTCCTAAAGCCCCTAAAGCCCCGGTGCCTGTCTCTAAGGCACCGGTGGCCGAGGTGGATGTCTGTTCGATCTTGCACGCAATCCAAGGGCAGATTGGGCAGCTCCAGCAACAGATCCTGGAGACGGCGACCCGAGTAGATAGTATCTACTCGCTTCTGCCGGGCCTAGCGCACCTAAGGTCGTGATGGGTACGCTGGTAGAGAGGCCCTTGAAGATTCTGTCGGTGAATGTAAATTCACTGATAAGGATCGAGCGACGAGCCGTACTTTTTAACCTGTTGCAGGACGAAAGCCCCGATGTACTCTTGGTTAGCTAAACAAAGCTAAACCAAAAGCACAAAATCCGGCACAGTTCTTATAGAATAATTAGAAGGGACCGACCAACGCTATTCAAGGCGGGGGAGTTGCGATCTTTATTAAAAACAATTTTAAACATAAAGTCATATATAGCGGTGAAGTACGGAGGTTCCAGGTGCTAGAGGCCTGTATTGTGTGCATTCCTCTCCGAAACGGAAAGAGAATGTACATTGTATCAGCCTATGCACCTGAAGCACCTCAACCCAATATTTTTATAGCAGAGCTCGACACACTTTTTCGATCTCTGCGCTTAAACTCGGTAGAAAACTTCTACATTCTGGCCGGCGATTTAAATGCCAAACATGGTGATTGGGGAAATAACATTCCCAACACTAGGGGGAGCCTACTAAGCCATTGGTGGGTTCTTCGCAGCATTGAATATAGAGTCAAGCTGCTCGCAACGGATAGTCCGTCGTATCCTAGGAGCGGCTCCTATCTGGATCTCATGCTGATGAACTCTCGACTGAGACTGGCAGACACGAACGAATGGTCTATTAACTGTCTACGGACCATTGTATACGACAGTGACCATTGCGGACTATGTGCCGTGATCACAGTACCTGACGAGTTCGCGGAGATGGCAGAGTGTGTCCAAACGCACCCCTACGATTACAGTAGGGTGTGCTGGCCGCGCTTTGCCAATTCCCTGACGAGAGCGCTCACTTCGAGCGCCTCCTTTCCACCGCCTAATAGGAACCTGTCAAACTACGAGATTGACAGGTATCTCAAACAAATGGACGATGTCATTAAACAAACAATGAACAGTACGATACCACGCCAAAGACAGCACGATACCACAAACGTATACCGAAACAC
Source organism: Merodon equestris (assembly GCA_958301585.1). NCBI lineage: Eukaryota > Metazoa > Arthropoda > Insecta > Diptera > Syrphidae > Merodon > Merodon equestris. The sequence continues at coordinate 97,422,592 of OY284413.1, forward strand.
GACAATCGACGCACTGCACAGACAAAAAAGTAGACTCCTGACAAGACTCAAACTCTTGTACAGGCGGTTTACCGACAGACAAAACTCGGAGGTCAGGACACTGAAGTCACTGATTAAAAATATCCAACAGTTAATCAAGGAAAATTACAGAATATCTGTAAGTTTGCATTGGAACAACAGAATTCGTGCTGTAAAATCCAACAGCGCGAGTATGTTCCCGCAAATAAATAAAATATTTCGGAGAAACAATCAGAATGACATTCAGGATCTAAAGCTTCCGAGAACGTCAGACAATGAACGCTTGCTACGAACAGTTAGCATCGATCCGGAGAGCGCCATCCTGGATGACGACTTCTTCGTGATCGAGGATCCTCAGGAGAAGATGGCGACAGTGGGAGCTGTCTTCCAGGAAGTGTACAAGGTGAATGATAGTATTCGCCCGAACCACGACCTGGAAGATAGAGCCCTGCTTCATCACTTCTATCTACGAAATGATATCGATCATTGGCGATCAGAGAACCTTGGTTTTACAGGGTTCAATGAAGATTTCATGGCAAACAATGTCATCGCCAATGAGGGGGTTAATACCCTGTTCATATCCACGGAAGATCTTCAGATGATCTTCGAGTCATTGAGGAAGAAAAAATCCGCGGGAGTCGACGGTATATCCAATGTTGTGCTTAGGCACCTTCCGCCAGTGGCTGTCGAGAGGTACACCATCCTGTTCAACAATGCACTGAATAATGCATATTATCCAGTGCACTGGAAGACAGCGGTGGTGCAACCAATTCCCAAGAGGGGTAAAGACACATCTAACCCAGAAAATCTCCGGTCAATAAGTCTCCTTCCGAGTATCAGCAAGGTCTTCGAGAAGGTGATCCATAGGGCCCTGTCTAAATGGGTTGAGGACAATAAAATCATCCCGGATAACCAATTCGGTTTCAGAGCGGGGCATGACACTATTCATGCCGCGTCGAAGCTTGTATCGGATGTCCAATGGAATAAATGCAAGAACCAATGCACGGGTGCCTGTCTGATTGACTTGGAAAAAGCCTTCGATACCGTATGGTTAGAAGGTCTTTATTACAAGCTCAGTCGGCTGGGCATAAGTAAACCACTGCTATATATGATTTTTGACATATTACCAGGTAGAAAGTTCGTAGTGAAAATTGCCAACGTGACTTCTACCCAAACATTTGAAATCAAAAATGGACTGCAACAGGGTACGGTAAATTCGCCGATCCTTTTCAGCATTTACCTAAGCGATCTGATAGTTTCTCTTCACCATTCAATAGCGTACGCAGACGACCTAATCGCGTACAGATCAGGTCCAACGATCGACGTCATTGTCACTCTCTTGCAGCGTGACTTCGAAAAAATTCAGCAGTATTGTGATGACTGGAAGTTGAAAATCAACTTCCAGAAATCAGAATCTATATTGTTCAGAACGCCTTTGTCTAGGGCCTCTCGGGACACTAGAAAAAACTGGCGCAGGTTCTTAATTTTAGGACCGGATGGGCGTCCACTGGCGAAACAAAGTGTGGTCAGATATCTTGGGATCGTGCTGGATCAGTATCTTTATTTTGACAAACATGTAGATGCTGCTCTGGCAAGGCCCCGGGGCGCTTTCGCTCTGACAAGATGGCTGTTTCATAGCAGCCAACTTGATTCTAGGGTGAAGGTAATCTGCTACATGGCCTTAATCAGGCCCATGGTTGCCTATGGATGTCCCGTCTGGTTCAATGTGAGAGCCAGCTTAATGGAAAGGATTCGGGTGTTTGAGAGACAATGTCTCAGGATGTGTCTGGGGCTACACAGGACACCCGAATCTGAGTACACGAAATTTTACCCGAACGAGGTCCTATACAATAGGGCCAGGATTGTACGGATAGATAATTTTTTGATCAAACTGATTCGAAGCCACGTTGCGAGAGCAATGACTTCGGTCAATAGCCTGATCTTCGGGGCTTACTACCCCAACGATTTATATCACGAGAGTGCGCCTTAATGGCTTTGTGCCGCCAGAAGCATTCCTCTATTTAGATAGATGTGGGCTGATCCAGGATATATGATATATGATATATGATCCAGGGATCGAGGAGACGTAGTCCGACAGCATCAACGCTTTTGGTGGCTGGAGAGAGCTACGTCAGTGGACACTTTGAGAGCTTCAGCCTCTTCAAGGCATGGCCTGCCTAACACCAATGGCAGGCTTATATAGGCTAGGGTAGGGTAAGGTAGGGTAGGGTAGGGTAGGTAGTAGTAGCGTGGTATGTATTAAAAAAAAAAAAAAAAAAAAAGAGATATATATATTAAATATATATTATGTATATAATTTATATATATATATTTTAGTTAAGGTAGAATAAGTTAGGTTTAGTTACATTAAGGTAGGCTTACGTTTTATATATAATACAAAAAATGATCATATGCTAAGTTTTTAATAAAAAACATTTTTCTTAGCTTAAGCTAGATATAGTAATGTTAGTGGTAAGTTGATATAGTAGTCGAAAGACATAGACTTAAGTTGTTACGTCTATTTTAGAGTGTCCGCCTAGGGCCAGTAAGATATCTAGATTGTTAAGATAGTTAAGCTAGCTTTTAATCATTTTTGTCTAGCGCGTAAGATAGTTGTAAGAAATTAATATTAAAAATGAAATGTGTCTAAAATATATGCATCCCTTAGAGGACTTTCTAAAGGGTCCGCCATCTAACTTTTTTTTTTTAAGTATTTCGTGAATGGTAACACTTAGCTCATGTCTGATTTGACAGATAATTAGTTTTATCCTTCCGCTGAACGAATATGGTTGTGTATACGCTTGAACAACGCTTCGCTAAGTGGGCCTGCGATCGACTTACAGAAGATGCCGATTTTGCCAAAAAAATCATCTTTTCAGATGAAGCTCATTTTGATCTTGGCGGGTATGTAAACAAGCAAAATTGTCGCATTTGGGGGACAGAAAACCCGCACGCATACATTGAAAAGCCGGTGCATTTTTCTTCGAAAATGAGCAAGGAGTGGCCGTTACAGTCAATGGCGATCGTTATCGGGCCATGTTGAACGAATTTTTGTTCACAAAAATTGAAGAGGAGGATATTGGCAACATTTGGTTTCAACAGGACGGCGCTACGTGCCACACAGCCGAAGCTACACTCGATGTTTTGCGCCCTGTTTTTGAAGATCGCATTATCAGCCGCAGAGCTGATGTCGTTTGGCCACCTCGGAGCTGCGATTTGACACCGTTGGACTATTATTTGTGGGGTGCCGTCAAAGATAAGTGTTACGCCGACAAGCCAGAGACAATTGACGCTTTAAAGGACAATATTCGTGAAGCCATTGGTGAAATACAGCTGCACACAATCGATAATGTGCTTAAAAATTGGACCGATCGTGTAGGCTACTGCATGGCCAGCTGAGGCAGCCATTTGAATGAAATTATTTTCCATTATTAACCGGAAGGATTGTACTTTCAAATAAAAAAAGAAATTTGAGAAAATATTCAGTAGTTTTTTTTATAGCATTTTCAAAAAAAAAAAAAGTTATTTGGCGGACCCTATATTAGTAGATCCATATTACCCACTGATATTAAATTAAAACTTGTGAAGTCACTTATCGTGCCAATCCCTACGGGTGTGAACTTTTTGCTGACTGCGAACACAGTTCTTCTTTTCTTAAGCTAAAAAGGGCACTTAATTTTGCTGCTCGCTATGTTTTCAATCTTCGGAGAAGCCTTCTTAAAATATCGATCCTGAGTTTTACCCATTATTCATATGTATATATATCATTCATATATACATACATTATTCACAAGAAACAACCTGCATATCTATTTAATAAACTCACCTACTCGCTATAGTACTATAAGACCGGCCTTATATTCCTGCTTGACATCTCGTAGACAGTTCTTCATTCATGTAGTGAATCTTTGGAATCACCTGCCGTATCAGGTGAAATCTAAAGTCGAATACAGAAAGTTTCAATCGGCATGTTTTTCACATTTTTCTACCTTACACTGAAATTGCTATCTTCTCACTAAATAAACATTTCATAGTCTACCTGGTACATCCGTACGTTATATGTTCTTTTCTTTATATGTACAAACGTTTATTATCTTTCAGTGCCTGTACTAACTATAGGTAAATTTTCTTACATGTTCAACGCTACTTTATTATAAATAAATAATAAAAAAAAATAGTAAAAAAATAAGGGAAACGCGTTCGGCAAAAGCACTGGAAGTTTCTGGCGATAGTAGCTTTCTGACGTCATATTTTTGTGTCCTTTTTTTTATGGATTCGCGCCAAGAGATGTGGAATCTTTGATCAAGATACTGATAGCCCGAGCTACCAGAATGCACGATTCGCGGTATATTTTTCTCCTTTTTCCACGCGCCTACATACTAAACCACACCTCTGCACTCTTCAACCACTCTCGCCGTGGGACTACCGTTAGGTATTACTTCGCGGGGCTGGTTAGCAATCTATGCTGTATTTCGGGCGGCGAGCTCTGGTGCTCTTCTTTCTGCTTCGGCTTGACGTAGCTTTGTTTGTATAAGCGCAATGTACGAGCATAACCCATTCCAGTTATCTACAGAGTCCATCATGTAGGCGACCAGATTTTCGGGGCTTGGTAAGTTTACCGCTTGCCTGTCTTGCGCGAAACGACTACTAGTCAAAAACTGCGTGTTCTGCTCCTCAGCATTTGGACATTGTGGACACAGTGGAGAATAATCATGTCCAAATCTGTACAGGTACTTTCTGTAGCCGCCGTGTCCAGACAGAAACTGCGAAAGGTGGTAATTACAGTCTCCTGCTGATCTTGATATCCAAGTTTTGATAACGGCCTGTGCGTCCATCTTCCTTTTGTGGAGACATCACATCTAGCTTGCCACATTACTATGGAAGCTGCCCGTTCTTCTTCTTTTATGCGCCTGGCCTATTGTCGGTCAGACGTTAGCCTGCGGTGTATCCTCATGAGTTCGTTTGCCAGGATGTTGATGGGTAGCACTCCTGGTATGACGAACGCTGCATCATCTGAGATGGTCCTGAATCCGCTGATTATTCTTATCGCGCAAAGTCTATAAACTGATGTCATTATCCATATCAGTTGTCTGCCTGTGAGTGTACCAGCCCATATCGGAACAGCGTACAGTAGAACTAAACTGACTACCTTTGAGAATAAGACTCTGCGCGCATACCCTTGTGCTCCCTAAGGAGAGCCTGTTATCAAGGATAACTCCTTGGTTCCATCTTCTTGCGGCTGGTTATGAGCACGCCGTCTCATTGGGACATTTGTATGTGCGTCCAGTTCACTGAGTTAAAAGCATTTTTAACGTCCAGCGTAACTACTGCACAATATTTCTTTTATCCTCCTCTCTACCTCTTTCCTTGGATGGTATGTGTGGCCAGGTTTACCACGGATTCTATTGCGTCGACCGTTGATCGTCCTTTTCTGAAGCCGAACTAGTTGTTTGACAGTGCACTATTAGCTTCCGCTACCGTCAGGAACCTACTATATATAATTCGTTCCAGTATCTTACCTAGTGTGTCTACGAGTAATAGACTAATTGGGCGATACGAGGACGCTTCTCCAGGTGGCTTTTTACTTTTAGGCAGTAGTACCAAGTGCTGCAGTTTTCACTGTGTGGGAAAGACTGCCTCTTGTAGGCATTTCCCCAGAGTGTGCTGGAAAGCGTCTGGCCTGGCCTTAATCGCCGATTTAAGGGGCTTATTTGGGATGCCATCAGGCCCAGGTGTTTTTCTGTTTTTCACCTTAGAGACAGCTTTGTATAGCTCCTCTAGAGTAATTAGAGGGATCTCCCCTGTGCTGATCCTTGCAGAGCTGCTACTAGTGAGCGGTTGACCCCGTGGAAAGAGGTATTCTACTATTTGGGTGAGCATTTCAGGGTTTGTTATCGGCGGACCCCTATTATTTCTCATCCTTTTGGTAACCACTCTATATGCCTCACCCCATCTATAACCGCCTCCTCGCAGAGTTTTTGAAACACCTTGCCTTGTTTTCTTTTATAGCTTTCGCCAGTTCACATCTCGCTTGCTTAAATTGGAGAAGTCGCTCTTGGAAATCTGGCCTGTTTCTGGATTATTGGGACATCCTTCGCGCTCTGAGACAAATTGCTCTTAGCCTTTGGATATCCTCGTTCCACCAGTGACATGGGTTTTCTGGGTTTCCTCCTCGTCTTCGCTGCGTCACATGCTACAGTTAGCGCCTGGTTCAACAGCTTGGATGAGGCCTCCGCGGATACGCCGTTATCCACGGTCACGCCTCTTAGGATCTCTTCAAAGACATTGTTATCAAAGGGGGAGTCCTTCCACTTGGGTCCTGTTTGGTTTTGACGCTGACTGCGTTTTCTGTCGCCGATCTCCATTATAATGGCTTGGTGGTCGCTGTGCGTGTAGTCCTCGTTAACTCTCCATGTTGTTCTTTTCGTGAGAGAGTTACTCACAAAGGTTATATCGACTACTGACGACCTAACAACATTGCGGAAAATGCTTGAAACACCTGTATTAACCAGGTTTACACCTAACCGCGCAAACGTTTCCAAAAGGACTCTTCCCCGTTGGTCCGTGTGTCTGCTACCCCACTCTGTGGACCAAGCGCTGAAGTCTCTCGCAATTACAATTGGGTGCTTACCTCTTGCATCCGTTGTGATATTGTCTAACAAGCGATCAAATTCTTCAAATGATAGCCTCAGGGGAGCATTTTTTTTTTTTTGTTTTGTTGGAGGCTTCTACTATCTGTTGGCGCCACCGTGCGCGAGCAAAGTCGCAGAGAAAATGTTCGGCTGTGTCATCCTCCTCGCATCCTCGCAACATGCAGCACAGGTAGCTGTCTCACTGATGTCAAGCACGTAGAGATGCTTGGCAAAAGTGTAATGGCCCGTAATGACGCCCGTAAGCCTTCCGCAATCATTTCCCCTTACGGATAAATAAATGATGCGGACTTCTTGTAGTCACCAGGGCTTATGCGCTTAGTCATCCTGCATCCTGGATATTCCCTCCATCTACGACTGTGTACATTAAAGACCCAGTCATTGATGTCAGATTTGACCGTGGAAGTAGGTAGACATAAGGCGGGTTCTGGTCCTGAGAAACTCTCCTCTAAACCCCTTCTAGCGAGTTCATCGGAGATCTCGTTTCCTGGGATTCCAGAGTGACCTGGGACCCATACAAGCCTAAGTGAATTTAGTCTCCGACTTTGTTCAAAAAGGTCTTGAGTTCATGCACTAATTTGGAGTTGGATAGAGGGTTGGAAACAGCTTTGAGTGCAGCTTGGCTGTCACTGTAGACCCATATGCTTTTTCCCCTCCACCTGTGTTTCATAACATAGTGCATGGCCATTAGGATTGCGTAAATCTTCGACTGAAGGACAGACGCATATTTTCCTAACGAGACGTGCAGTCGAATGTTTTCGCGCTCAAAGAAAACTCCAGCGCCGGATCCCTGCCCATTTCTGGAGCCATCTGTGAAAATGCGAAGACATTCCATTCCAGGTTCAGTGCCTGGCCAAAGCCAGTCCTGACGCCACGGAAATGTGACTGTGAAATTATAGCGCAGTAGGATGGCAGGTGTCATTGCGTCAGAAGGTATATCCATTAGACAGGGGGGTCGTAGGATATTTCTCCCGCAAGTACACTTTCACTCCAATAAGAGTTGTACCAAAGACCATTTCTTTTAAGCCAAAAATGGCTTTCAATGCACACCCTCTGGTATATATGTCAAGGGTTGAAAGATTCATCATAGCATCTAGAGCAGCTCCCCGTGCAGCTGAGAGAGACCGCTCTTTGGAGTGTGAGTGAAGCCACAGTGTGTTTGCGTGTTAGCCTGCTCCACCAAACAACCGATGCATTTGAGATTATCGGTCTTATCATTGCCGTGTAGATCCAAAGGACCTTTTTCGCGATAGGCCTCATGTTTTGCCAAAGGCACCTTTGCATTGCCAAAAAGCTGACAGCGCTTTGGACTCAACATGGCTTAACCAAAGAAGCTGAGTAATGCCAGTATTTTTCCTCCTTCTCGTGAAGAGAACGACATCAGGATTAACCGACACCCATTTCTCGTGCACCAGTCTTTAATCACATCTAGCGCCGCCTGCTCTTTGAGACAGACATTCGCTAAACATGATGCGATAGAGAGAACAGCAATATCATCCGCATAGGCTTGGGCAGAGAGTCGACCACCATGCACCATAACAGCTGAGACAGGGAGCATAACAGCTATTCCGTAAATTCCGTTTATCCTGGCGGTTACGAAGTAATTTGTAGGTTGACCTATTTCCTGTATTGAGTGCCTTCCACAGGCCCAGATTGCAGCTGTCTTTGTGTTGTCGTTTGTCCAGCTGCTACAGTCCAAGGATTTGAACGGTTCACGGTTCACGGTTCAACTGCGTCGTGCAGCCTGTGTTTACCGATGACTCGCTCAAAGATGTTTGCTTTACCCAGGTTTCCATTAAAGTCTCCTAGTACAAATTTGATGTCATAGCTGGGACATTGTGTATATGCTCTGTCTAGGAGCTCATAGAACTCACCTTTGACATAGTCATTCTTGTCTTCCTTGGCGGCGTGGGCGTAGATCATGCTGATGTTAGTGAATTTAGCCTTGACGCGCATTGTTATGCCGAAAGCTTAAGACTTTTTGCCTTAGTCTGCCTGGAACACCTGAACAGCCGTTGTCCCCTCTGCTTATAGCAGTCGCCGTAGTAGATATCATAGTTTTTCATCCATTTTTTGCCCGGTCCATAACATCGCATTTCCTGGATGATGGTTAAGTCCGCTTTATAGCGGTCTAGGGCGTCCGCAAGTTGTTCTGCTGCATGTGGTCTGTTTAGAGACCTAACATTCCATGTGTAGATAGGAAGGTCGTTGTCCTTTGTTTTCTTTTGTATTTTCCGTGGGTCGTCAACGTGAATCCGGTCCGTTCTGCTATTTATTTTCAATCAGGCTTTCGATTGTCTCGGAGCTTTTTTTAGGATTACGGCTTGCAAGACCAAAGCCCAAGGAATCAGTTTGTTTAGCGAAAATAAGTCGCCAGGTATCGATGGAATCAGAGCAGCGGATATTAGTCAGTATGTGGCAATTTTTGCTCCAATTTTTTGCAAATTTGTCAACCTAAGCATCATACACGAATGTCCATTTCGGCGCTCTCTCCTCGGGGGGATACTGGCAAAACCCTCCGTAGTACACTTGATTTGAAAAAGTTTCTCGTCTCCCGCCGTTCGGAATCGGCATTCAACTGTAGGTCCCGTTCACTTGTGTGAAAAGCAAATCGCACACAACATAAGTGAATGGGAGAAGCCTGGCTCTGGCTCTTCGTGAGCTGTAACGCCATTTAAAAAGAAGATGAAGAAGTAGGAAAAATCCCAGGAACTTTAAGAACTGCTGTTGTCAGGGCAATACATACATAAAGGAGGTAAGAAAAGTCAACTTAGCAACTATCTCAATATTGTCAGTTATCGAAAAATGCCTTGAAGAGGTAATAGCTGACACGCTGCAAAACTTTATTGGAAAACATTCCCTAATACACATTTCTTATATTGAAGGTTTTTTTTTCGTATTTTCCTTCAAAGATATTTGCATTACATGTTACAAGTTGCATATAGATTAAAAATAAAGTTTTGTTTTTCAGAAGTAAGATATTAAATATATCAAATCTCTGTAATAAAATACTGTGCGATAACTAAAATCATTGTAAATATATTGCTACGGAATAAATAAATATCTATCTATCTTCCCTAATACACGAAAGTCAGTATGACTTTCAAAAAGCGAAGAGCCCAGTCAAACTATTAGCCGAATTTGACAAGAGTTCCCACGTGAATGAATGAATGATACTTTATTGTCATAAATAATGTTATAAAATGATAGTACATACATCTGCAAAGTCAATGGGACTTGTCTGCAGAAGCCTTAGTTAGTTCATATTACAATATTTAAAAATATAATAACGGTATAGACACATAGGTTAATAATTTAAACATATATAGTATATAAAGTACAAAAGATATGAATGATTTTTAGTTCATTCAAGGCGTTGGGGTTTTTATTCACTCCGAGCCCCCCTTTTCGCTCGTTGTTGTCATCTTTTATACTTTATATGTCCATTTTAAATTATAGTCCACTATTACTCCTAGATATTTGTGGGTTGATACATTGTTTACCATATTGTCGTTGAACATCCATCATCCTGATTTAAATATTTATGATTTCCTGTTCAGTGTAAGCAGTTATTGTCGTGCATCTTGATGTTTATTATATATCTAGGAATATGTGGAGGATGTATATGCATTACTTTGATTTTTTTTATCGTTTATTACCAGGCCGTGGTCATGACACCAAGCTACAATGGTGTTAAACTCATTTTGCATTATTTTTTCAGCTGTTTCGACATTTTTATGGGTTACCACGATTGCTGTATCATCAGCATATGTGTGTACAGGATACAGGATTTTTTAAGGATTTTTTGTCATTGACATATATGATGAAGATAAGTGAACCGAGCTTTGACCCCTGCGGGACACCATATGTAATATTGCCGGTTTCGCTCATGAGTTCCCCAATTTTTACTTTGTATATTTTATTCCTAAGATAGCTTTCAAACCACTTTAAAACATCCCGTCGTATACCGATTTCTTCCAGTTGTTTAATGATGTTTTCGTGATTTAAGGTGTTAAATGCTTTTTTGAAATCAATGAACATAGCAATGATGTTGTGGTTTTGGTCAAGGCTGCTATATATTTGGTTCGTGAAGTCGCCAAGTAATCTGTTTGAACTTCTTTCTTTGAAATCCATACTGGTTTTTTTCTAGTATTTTGTACTTTTCAACGTATTTGTAAAGTCTTCCAACTACTATTTCTTCTAATACCGATAGTATAGAGATTTGCCTGGAGTTAGATATCTCGCTTTTAATACCGTCTTTATAAATAGGACGTACGATTGCAGTTTTAAGAGTGGTTGGTACCGTAGACTGGTCTATAATCTTGTTCACTAACTATTACCTTTGACAGTGGTTTTGCGTTGGTCTTGAGATCTTTCGGCCTGATACCATCTATTCCAGCTGACTTGTTGTCTTTTGTTTTAATGAGAATATATTCTATTTCTTCTACTGAGATTTCTCCCATAAATATTGATCTTTGTATGCTATTGGTTGGGCCATCAAAGATTTTATAGCGGCATCCATGTATCGTATTTGAGATATCAGATGAAAGTTTTTTCGCAAATTCATTTGCAAGATCTTGAATGTTTAAGTTTTTGCTTGCAAAATTCTTTGTTAAAACATCGTCAAGATTCATAAACTTTTTACCTAAGATCGAATTAACAATCTTCCATGTCTGTTTGGGGTTTTTATTTGCCTTTCTAAATTGTCCTTTGTAATATTTTGTCCTTGCAATTTTGATTATATTGTTTAGATCGAAATTGTTTGTATTATCTTTCATAATCCTCATTTCTTCTATTGGATTTATAACGACGATATAATCTGTCTCTTTCATTGCATGCGTTTCTAAGATCATTGTTTATCCAGCTATGTTCATTCTTTCTAGTATTTTTTCATTTGTCACAGTCGCCGCCTACATTAAATTTGTCATAATGTTTTGAAATTGGTTGTAGAAATCATTTACAGAGACTCACAGTGAAAATGGCCCACCTTGGTAGTTGGACAGTTTCATTCGATTTTTCTAGAAAATCAAGCAAAACTAAACTCCAAAGCTCAGTTATGATAAAGAACAATGTCCTTTATTAAATAACATCATTAATGAAATCTTTTAGTGTTTCACAACTGTAGTTATTTATAAGTTGTGTAAGGTATTGGGTGTGCATGTATTGATGGTTGTTTCGATGGGGCCATCAAGTGCTATGGCAGTGTATATGCCAAAATGGTCAGATACATTTAGCTCAAAAACTGCAGAATTAATTTGTCGACTTTTTACACGAACTAGACAATGATCTATTAGTGTCTGAGTGTTTCTAGATATTTCGAAACGTGTTTCTGCAAGTATTGTGTTTATGAGCCCTTTTGCCGAAATCATAGAAATATATTCGTTAACTGAGTGTACATTAGAGTTCTTGATATGATTGATGAGATTGATCAGATTGATGACATCCTTAGGATGACCGTTATATTGAAGTACAAGAAGACGTGCCTAAAATCCTAAAACCAGCAAAAAATGTATTAAAAACACACACAAACAACCAATTATTGAATCAAGACACAAATATTAAAATATTAAATCCTAGTGTTAATCTAATCGAAAAAAATGCTCGTATATTGAAGTAGCCAAAATGTAAACTGATTAATTTTCTGTTTTAAATATGAAGGTATCTTAGATTTGTACTAAATTATGTATTTATATGTCTCAATATGAGATTTACTTTGAATATATTTACATACCCATATTTATCAATTTATTTGCTATCGTTTTAGTTTTTTGGAATTGTTCAATGACATATTGGAGTGATTAATTACCTCTTAAAAATAGATACTTCAGCGGATAATTTTCCTTCTTTTGGCTGTACTGTTTCGTTACGAACTTTTTCTCCTCCATATTGATAAAAAAACACTTTTACATAACAAAAGTGGTCTTGTGGTGTGACAGTTGTTTCTTGCAACCGAAGACGAGTTGGCTTCTTTTATTATTATGTCGTTTATGACCCGGTATAATGCACTGATCTGTGGTTACAGTGACGTGTCCCCCTCGCTGATGTCCATTTCAGACCCTTGTCTGGCCAATTGCCCTTGATCTGACTGTAAGTCGCGACATTTCATGACAGCCTTTGATCTCGTTGTACTGGATCCTACTGACTTCAGTACGGCCTGGCTGTCTACAAGGATGGTAATATCCAATGGTCGGACATCGGCTGCTTATAAGTGTCGGATCCCTGCTTGAAAGACGCTGCACAAATCAGGTATTCTAGATGATTCCTGTTTGTGCAGGGTGTTAGAGTAGAATCCGGCCACAGTGCCTGTGTCCATTTTAGATCCGTCCGTTGGCTTGTCTCCACGAAGAGGACTCCAGGACTCCACTCTGCAGCGCAGCCTTTTATGAAAAAATCCATAGGAAGGAGATGAAGTATCATGTCCAACCCTGCTAGCGGCGTGCTTCTTTTAAGGAATGTAATTGGCTAGAGCAAAGAGAGAGCCGGTCGACTGAGCCGGTCGACTTCGCGACATTGTTGTCTGCTATGAGTTTTTTTCCTTCGCTTTTGTATTCTGTCTAGCAGGTGCAGAGAGGTCTTGGGAGCACTGGACCAGATATGAGCATTGTATTGTTTGGGGACGTGGGCTTTGTAAATTTAAACCAGAGCAGAGGGGGTGGGATCTTTTTTGCATCGCTTGAAGAAACCTAGACATTTTGTAGCGTTCTTGACGATCTCGAAAATGTGGTCATTCGAGAAGTGTTTTAGAAGCATTAAATTCCACTCTTTTGTTTAAACCTCATTTAATTAGGCTGTAATGGCCGGAATTTAATGAACGTCACATACAAATAAGAGATTAACTATTAAAATGAGGAAGAGTGTTGGTGACAGAACAGAGCCTGGGGAACACCAACCTTTATTTTGTGAATATCATACTTTTGAAACCGTTCAAAACAATTAGAGTGGGCGGCCCGAAAAGTAATTTCTAATTGATAGAAGAAGAGACTCATCGATACCATAAGCAAGAATTGTTGACAAAAGAGCCTGACGTTAAACTCTGTCAAATATGTACTTTTGAAATCGCAACAACCTTGCTTTCGCCGAAATGGTGCAAAGATTGGTTCCCCTCTTCGATGAGATATGCCATCAAATCACCATTGGAACTGTTAATATGGAAACCGTTTTACCGGTCATTAATAGGCTTCCGCGATTCAAGATATTTCATAAGCTGACGATTTATTAGCCTTTCCATGAAAGAAGTGAGGTTAGTGCTATGGGTCGGTAGGAGGTGGGACACGAAGATTCGCTCTTTTTTAGGGACGGGCTGGACAAATGCTGTTTTCCATCTACTGGGACAGAGACCAGAACTAGAGACCAGTGGTTATGTCAGCGTGGATGAACAGCTCTTCATAAGTATTGGGGGAATCTCACCAGGGCCAGCGGATTTGTGCACGTTGAGATCCTTAAGCACTCTTGCAACTGCACGTGGATTTGTCCCATGGAAGATTCTACGCTCTTAAGTACAGGCGGAGACGTGAGAAACGTTGAGCTTTCTGAAAAGGCTAGCAGATTGGCTTTGTCTAAATACCTGACAGCTGGGATGTTATTGAGCGTAGAGACTGAGGATTAAGTGATTGATAAATTACCAGAAGTGTTAGCTGCCTTTGGGATAATTTGTCATTTCCTTCCTTAACTTTTGGTCATGGGAGAATTTGACACGTCGAATCAATGCATTAGTCATTTCTGGCTCGTTTAAACTTATTCCGGTTTTCCTCAGAGCGGTTGGCTTTGTAAGTCCGGAAACTCACCTCTCTCAATCAAGCCTCTTAGCTGGAACGACACAGTGGTCTGACGAGCCTAGAGGTGACAATATATCGATGGAATGCTTACCAGGATAAGAGGGGAGGAATAAGTCGAGGGTATTGGCGGAATGATCTGCAATGTCAGGTATTCGTGGGTTGGATTGTTTACCGTAGCACAGAGCTCTACATACCTTCCTGAATGTCAACGCCAATTAGAATTGTATACTTTGGAATCGCTCGCAATAGCGATTTCAGTGCGAGAAAACAGGGACAAGGGCTGCCTCATAAAATGTAGGTCCTTGAGACTTGTGAATATTCATGACACATACGGATATCATGGGAAAGTTCTTTCTTTTTCCAACAATCGTTTTGTTATTGTTAAGATGAATACTTGTCGTTTGTCGTATAATAGGAACGGCTCATTTATCGATATTATGTTCTGTGATAAATCGAGCAGCTTTTTTTCTGGCAACTGTACCAGTTTTTTTAAACCAGCCATACACGAGTAATTTCATTTTGTTCATTCTGTTCTATATGAACCAATGTTCCAACAGCACCATTAGCTAATCCATCTGTAACATCTATATTTGTTGTAATAATGTAAGGCATCCCAATAAAAATAACTTCGTATGGCAATCCAACTCTGTCAATAACTGTCATCTTATGTAATTTTTGTTTCACTAATAATATCTTTTGCAGAGGAAACAAGTTTCTCTTAAGCAAATCTATTGCAAAATAGATATGTAAGTTATATTCATTGACCGATAGGTTTTCTAGCAATAATCGAAACCCATTTCGGCAGCGCTTGTAACTTCTTCGTAAAAAATCTTGACTCGATAATGGCCAATTCTTCATCATCATCATCAAAAGGGCGGTTGCAGCATGCTCCCCCTTACGACCCCTAACACGTTTTTGAATGTGTATATTATTTTGTATATAGATATATATGCATCTTCTAAACTATTGACAACCGCATACTGCTAGGAGCTATATAACCCTTACGTGAAGAGTGTGATTATTTAAAACTTGTTGCATTGTCCCAGGCAAAACTATGGTTGAACTAAAACAAGCCAAATTTGTATTTTGTGTGAAAAATTCTAAAGCTTGTATCTTTGAAACTAGGAAAGTCTTACCTAAAATACATATCTATGTATATTAAAATTGTCAGGAGCCTATTTCGACATATTTGAATGTCATCGAAATCGGTGTGCAGGGCCTTTCTCCAAATAATTATCGATAATTTACTAAACTTTGGTTTGAACCGAAATATTGTGTTCGGTGAAGCAACGGTTGTTGACGCGTTTTAAACATTTCACTGTACCCTGCACTTTGATCATCATTGACTTTTTGTTCCTTTTTGGTCACTTGATCATCACTGTCACTCATGTTTCGATTTGATAATATTATAACTGATTCGATAAAAAAAAAAAAAAAAAAAAAAAAAAAAAAAAATTCCGTGCAGGGACGGGTTAAGAATATCCCTGCAGCGATACCTCTCGCTTGTCGTAAAAGGCGACTAAAACAAAGGTAAACAAAAATCACATCTAGGCAATTTAGAAAACACCAAGGTGAGCCTAGGGACACATATACCACCATTAAACTGCCCCACAAGTGTACATGCAAATCAGTGGGCTGACACGA
This sequence comes from Merodon equestris, assembly GCA_958301585.1. Classification (NCBI taxonomy): domain Eukaryota; kingdom Metazoa; phylum Arthropoda; class Insecta; order Diptera; family Syrphidae; genus Merodon; species Merodon equestris. Next base: position 97,438,679 of record OY284413.1, read on the forward strand.
CTGGAGATCACCGGTGTTGTACGAGTAAGATCAAACAAAAAAATATGGAGCATGCCCGTGTCACAAAAAAAAAAAAAGCAGGCCGAAAAACAATTGGTGCAAAATGCAAAAACACCAGCATTTGATTGGCCTCAGCGATGAAGTAATCCCAAACCGGGAAGCCTGCCGCTACTTTCTGAGGTCAAACCGGCTGACCCCACAAGCGGACCAGTAGGAATGCAGTTAAGTGGGAAGGTTATGGTCCTACACTTCTGACCATAACAACGCCGGAAAAAGGAAAAGAAGAAAGAAGAAGATAACTGATTCGATATCTTAGAACGTTTTAAAACTAATCATATTCTAAAGAAAAATACAACGCGTGTATACAAATGTTATACGTACCATAAGTATACTACGTTATCCATAGAAATGCGGCTCACACAGAGAAGTAATGAAGTGTATAGTATACGCGCGCACATACAAAGAAGTAGACAGCGGTGGTGTAGTGGGGGCATAGATTTTACTGTCATGCCGCGTCTATAGATGTTTCACATCAAAAATTAAAAAAATTAAAAGAAAATCAATTTTTCTGCCGAAGGCTTAGACGAATTCCCAGCTGCTAGCGGTGCATCTCAAAATCAGACGAATAAAATGATCAATTTCATTATAAGTTTTGCTGGAAGAGAATCTATTCCTTGAAAAAAACTTCTCAAAGCTCTAGAAAGTACTGGAATATCTCAAACTATAAAAATTCATATTGTACTAGACCACCTAAAAGAGGGCATTTCATTATTGAACAATGATGGTTTGGGCATATGCTCGGAAAAGGCCGGTGAATCTCTTCACAGAAATTTTTTTATAATTATAGAAAGATTCAAAATGCACCAGCTCTTACAGGAACACATAAAGTTGCGCGACTTAACTTTGCCAAAGAACACGTGACATGGCCTGACCAGTGGAAAAGTGTTATCTTTTCTGACGAGAAAAAGTTTAGTCCAGATGGTTTAAATTAATTATTATTGGCATAATATAAAAAGTTTTGGGAACTTCTCCACTAAGCTATATTGATGGTGTGGGCTGCTTTCAGCTACCATAGCAGGACTCCAATATGCACAACTTTTGGCGGGATGAAATAAAAAAATTATATCACTCTGTTGGAAGAAGTTTTGGTAGAATTTTCGACCATCAGCCGGATTCAAATACAATTTTCCAGCAAGATAATGCTGCCATTCATGTGTCGCGGGCCAGTCGTGACTGGTTTTCAGACAAAGAAATACAACTTTTAGAGTGGGCAGTACGTTCACCGGATCGAAAATATGTGGGGAAATCTGTCTCTTGGTATTTATACTGGCGAGCGCAAATTTGCTTCGGTGGAAGACTTAATTAAAGCCGTTACCACGGAATGGACTCTAATTAGAGCTCAGGAGTTCGAAAACGTGGTAAATTCGATGCCAAGTCGAATTTTCGAACTTATAACCAAGTCAGGAGGTCGGACACACTTAATTTAGACTTTTACGTGATTTTTTATACTGAATTTTCTTCTGTTTTTACTTTATCCTGACTGCCTTTAATCGAATTTCGCAGTATAAATTTAGTTTCGTTTGTTTAACTAAGTTAAGACATGTTTTAGTCAATTATTTTGTTTGCTTAAATATATCATTTTATTTGCATTCAATAAGTTTTCAAAAAGTATATAAGTTACCTTTAATTGAAGTGTATATAGAGATAAATATTATGGAAGGTCTTGCCACATGATATTAAAAACAAGCAATTTAATTATTATATTGTCCTCCTATCTAAGGTGCGGCCATCTTTTGCGTTTTTCACACTGACATTTATTTTACTTCTTCTTAGTCAAAGGTCAAATTTAACATCCCAAAATGAATGTATGGATTTTGACATTTGAGAAACAAAAGATTTATTATGAACAGTTCCTTTATTTTTAGAAACACGGGTTGCCCCTTTGCAGCCTTTTAATTATTCCAATCTTTTTGTCGTTTTTGGCAGTCAATACGGTTCCCAGATATTTGAACTTGCTCTCAAATCATTTAACGAGTACAATCAGGTTGAAGTGACCATGTATTTGGGATGTTCTTCATTTCATCAAAAGGTTCAGATCGTCCGCGTTTCCTACACCGGATGGGATTTAATTACGGGTTATTTCTCTCTCATTATCCATTACGTATGTCAGCACTCATTAAAAAGAAGTGTTGAATGCTTCAGTAAAAGCCTACTTTAACTCGCCCTATTTTTACTTGCATCGATTTCACCATTTTTTCCCGATTTCCAGCCTTATAAAAAGATATATTGAAATCTACGAATAGTTGACGGCCCCTTTCTTTCCTGGTTATTATCTGAAGCCACGGGTAGTCTCCGACTACTTCCCAGCATATGATCAGTCTCCTTAAGAAATTACACATTAAAAAAAAAGACTTTGTAACAAGTTGATAGCAGCGATATTCTTTGATAATTGTTGCATTGTTTTTGATCATCTTCTTCTCTATTAACTCCGTTGGTAAAGGTCGTGTTACCTGGTTATTGTTAGGTCAGTGGATTGTTTCCTTTACTTCGTCCACCGACGGCAGTTCAATCTGAAATTTCTGCTGTCTGGATAAATTGTTTTCCAAAGCTGTTCGGTCTCTATCTACACTAAGCAGCTTATCCAAATATCTCTTCCATTTTTCTTGCGTTGTCCGAAACGAACAATTTAATATCGTATAAATTTCTTTTACTACTAATGGATATTAATCAAATTGGATTACCTTTAATTTGATTAATATCGTCTGAGTTGATCAGTAAGGCGTACCATCAATGAAATACCAGAAATTTGCCTACTTTAAGCATACACGGAATTTTCAAATTACTATTGCATGTGATGCAACATATTTTTGTCCTGAAATGAAGCGTGCACATACAACATTCAAAAGATGTACACTTAATCAATCCATCACGAGATAAACGCCGTCGGCAAGCCAATTTCTAACCGAAATATAATTTGGCATCGGCACAGCAGCAGTTAAATATCTTCCGTCAACTGTCGCATCAACACTAACGAGGAGGACACCTCCCATGTCACGGCTGCAGAGTTTTTCTTAGGGGGCTAATAGCTGAATGTGCAGCGCATGGGCATAAAGACCCATAGAATCGAGGGACTGTAGTGTTATTGTATAAAACCCACGATCGACTGTCCTCTTGGCAAGCTAAAATAAAACCACCAGCTGACTGATCAGCTGTTTCATTGCAATCAGCGTTTTTTTCCTTTTCTTTTTCACAGGTCGTTGACCTCGCGTTTTCCTATCACCGGAGAATTCGGCGGCAGTTTATAAGTAACTGGTTTCAACTAGTGTACGTACGCTGCAATTACAATATAACATTTCATATCACTTGAGAGAGTAATTTTAATATTTTTAATTTGAAAATTATTTGTATTTTGTACTATTTTGTAATTGTACTACTTTTTTCTGTACTTCTGTAATATTGGTCATTAATTTGCCTATAATTTTCTTCCAGGCAATTAAAAGGGCTAATTGGAATGATGTATGCGAGAGCTTGTATAGATTTGACAACAAAAGCCACACTGAGTCACGCTCATGAAGTTGCTTATATCGTTCGTTCCAGTTATAGGCTTATACCCACATTTGAAAACAATTTTTTATCAAAACGAGTGTCATCGGAAATTAATAAGAACAACCTTGAAATGTTTGCCCAAATGCTCCAGTTACAATCTAATCATTTAGGGAAACGTTTATTTACTTTCCAAGAATTAAGGGACATTGCAAATTTTGCAGGTATAAGTAATGTTATCGCAGATATTATCGATTTTCTAAGTACCCAAGGGTATTTACTTAAAAGAGAAAATAATTTATTTGAAATTGTATTTAAGAGAAATTAGCTTTCCTTTTTTGAATATGTGTTGGATTAACGATGTTGTGTAACGAATGGATATTGATTTTTGATTGTTTATTTCCGCATAACAGCCAATATCTATAGAAATATATTCATATAATGCCGAAATGTAGGTATATTTATCATCATTTTAATCATTTTTTAATTAATCGGATCATACATATAAATCTTTACCAAAATTTAATTTTACAATTTTACATTATTACGAAAATTCATTACATATAACGTATCCCTGATTTTTAATCCATCTAATGAATAAAGAGATCAGTCCCCATAATTAAAATCGAAAAATATCAAACCAGTCATTATCAGTCAAATTAGCACACAATAATAATTATTGTGTGGTTATTTACACAGAAAAATAATTTTCCCTTCAACTTTGAGTAATTGATTATAACATCTGCTACGCAGGTGCTTTATATTACAATAATATATTATTAGAAATAATATTTAAGCACTTTTTAGGTCATATTATTTATGATTTAAGACAGCAAAACACCAAGACTTCGTATCCTCTATAAATATTTTGTTCTCCCAAAAACAATGTACTAGTTGGTGTCCGCAACTTTATCCACGTAGCTTACTATATTTACAATATATTATATTTAATTTACAAAAGGAAAAACATTAAAAAAAAATTAAAGCAAAAAAATTTATTTATAAAATTTCGCTCTAACATTTTTTTGTGTTTTTCTTCTGTAGCTTAAATGTATAAACTATTAGGCGTGAAAGCAAGCTTCGTATCGCTTCGTCGTTCGAGTAGCAGTAAGTCTTAAGATCGACCAGCGGGTTATAGATTCTGCTATGCCATTTATTGATTGTCATAACAGAAGTCTAGTGCATAGTGGAACTTCCAGTGTTATTGAATGTGCAAGAAGACCATTTGCAAGAAGGGCATTTAGAAATTCTACCGGATCAGGGTCATCTTGATTGATTACTGTGTTTATACTACCTATTTTCCTTAATTACCAATTTTTAGCAATATCGTCAGAAAATTCTAATGAGAAAGAAATTACCACTAAGTCGTGCTCTTATGCTGATTGTCAGACCCAAACTTCCAATCTATAGGAAGGATCGTTGTAGTGAGGCATTCATCTTGTTATCGCTGGTACTTATAAGACAGGTAATATTTATTAGGAGTGCAACTAAGTTCTCGCTGTTTTTTTGATGAAAATGCCACTTTATTGTGAAAAAATGAAATTACAAATGAACCATTTAAAGTATTGTCCATCGCTAGCGAGAACTGTTTCCCATCTTTCTGGCAGAGCTCGCATATCTTCACGATAGAAGTTTTCGTCTTTACATAGAAATATTCGTCTTTAGAGGCTATCCACGAATAAAGCCATTTTGAGATGTCTTCATATGAATGGAACTGAACAATCCATGTGCCATCGAACTGAACAAGTGATAATCGGACGGCGCAATATCTGGGGAATATTGCGGATGGAAATGCTCAAATGGACTTCCCATTTGAGCATTTCTAAGTAAATTATAACGTGTTTGGCAACGTGGAGCCTAGCGTTGTCATGCTGTAGAATCACTTTTTGGTGCCTCTAATCGTATTGTGGCCGTTTTTCGCGCAGTCTCGGCTCAATCGCGTCAATTGAGGTTTCAACAGCTCATAATGAATAACACCGCCCTGATCCAACCAAACACACAGCATAACCTTCGCAGCACGAATATTCGGCCGAGCCGACGACGTAGAAGCATGACCGTGCTGTTCCCATGATATTTTTCTCTTTGGATTGCGGCGAAAAAATTACGCTCAACGTCTCTTAGCTTCAAATCATAGAGAATCCAAGTTCCTGGCTTTTGAATCATTCTCAATGCATGCAATCGCTTGGAAGTAGCTTGGCGGGTAACTCCTAATACTGAAGCAAGCTTTTTTTTGCGTTTGGCATGAATTCTCATCGAGGAATGTCTCCAATTCAATGTCTTCGAAGGTTTTAGGCCATCCTTCACGCGAACGGTTGTCAATATCGAAATCACCGTCTTTGAAGCCACGGAATCAATCACGGCACGTTGCTTCACTTAGAGCAGCATCTCCGTAAACTTTTTGGAGTTCTGGATGCGCTTCAGCCGCCGTTTTCTTCAAATGAAAGAAGAAAAGCAACATTTCCCGCAAATGACGATTATTTGGCACAAAATCAGACTTTTTCACACAGCCAAAAGTATATGACGCAAAAACCAAATCACCAATGTGTCAAAGCAGTTTGTTTACCATATGTCTAAGCATGGTTCATGACGTTTTGGATACGTTACAATCTACCAGAACTTTCTACTGGGGCCATCTTTTGATAAACAGCGAGAACTTAGTTGCACACCTAATATTCGTCAAAAGTCGTCCCAGAATGTGATTGTGATTTAACACATCAGCTGGTTATTTCTGCAAACCACCAAACCTGGCAAGGTCTATATCTCCCACAGATTTCCTGCTAGTCATTTTGATTCATTCCAGCTTTGTCACCTAGTGTGTCACAGTCAAGAACGATGCTAGTCATCGTGTCTAGACTGTAAATCAGTGACATTCTCATGACTCTAGTGATGTTCTTCCAACAGGTTTCGACAGTATTCATTCAATATATTAGCATCAATGGATATGACAATGGCTCTTGTTTATAACACGCAATATTATGTCGGTTGCCGCAATATTATTTTCTGAACTGCATCTTGAAGTGAGTAAGGAATCTTCTGACAGTTGCTGGTGATGTTTGTCCAAAAACTCAACGGTATTCTAGACTCCATAGGGCCTCTATTTGATAACGAACAAAAGTCTCATTTGTTCGCTCCTAAAGAGTTTCATCCCAGTGTTGATCACAACCAAATATGATGTGCCTTGCAGTATGCTCGAACCGTGGAATATGTTTCATTTTCGTCTTTAAAAACGTAACAGAAACTGGACCCTTGATCGTATGCAGTAGTGGAAGCAAATAATAGAACCCGCTATTGTTAGGACTTCAGAGGGCAAGTACGTCTGCGCCCATTATTTATCTGTTATATAGGTACAAGGAGAGTTTATATGTAATAAGGCAGAAGGACGGTGCATCATGCGGCCTTTGAAAATTAGATGAACAGTAGAATCGATTTCAGAGTCTGTTGATTGTAACAACTCGAGAGATCAAGTTATATCGTCATGTGAAAATATCATCTGGCCTTCAAGAAGCCAGATGATATTTTCGTACTCATACATTTTTTCAAATTTTTTTATGGAATACAGTCAGATGCAAGGTGTTTAGGATTAAAAGATGATGTGAATACGACCTAAGGTTGGGGGAATGAAATGGAAATGATTTATTCCATTTTCTACTCACCTCGCCTTTTGTTCTTTTTGGTTTGGGTACGCCATTGTTGATACAGATGTCTGAGTGAGCAACATCGGGTTTTTCTTGGACGCTTGGAAAAAGAATATTTTGTAATAAATAAAGAAAATAAAGTTATAACGCAGTTTAAGTCATAACATTTTTGGTGCCTCCTGTGAGGAATTGCCCTTATGCTCGAGGATCTCGCATCTGTGGCCAGATTACAGTTAAGAGTTCGATCATTGTGCTGTGAACAACGTGCTCTTCCATATCATCTTTAAAGACAATATTTAACAATAGAGAATTGGTTTACAATGGCGGAGTTAAATAAGAGATCGTGTGCAGTAACCGCGATTAACCGAATAAGTGACCGTGTGCGTGGAGCAAACTTCGCCACGTGGGATGTTCCTCAAATCGAGCAAGAGCTTAAATCTACAGAGATGCACTACCTTCGTTTCGTGCAGAATCATGAGGTGTTAGTTGGTGCGGCTAAAGGTGACGAGCTACCTGCTCATGATCTGCTGTGGGAGCAGGTGGAAACGACCTACAACCAGACGTGTATAGTGCTTAATCGGAAACTGTTGGAGTACAAAGCATCTTCAGTCCCCCCTACAACAGTCTGCGACATCATCAAATACAACAACGAATGTGGGTTCTACTTTCGACATTAAGTTAGATCCTGTATCCATTCCGAATTTTGATGGATCCTACGCTAATTGGCTCGCATTCAAGGACGTTTTTGAGACGCTTGTCCACGAGGCTGATTTTCCGGAAGCCTACAAACTCAGCAAACTCCGACAAGCCGTCAGTGCAAGCGTGGTGCCGTTAATTGGCGGACTGAACTCAGGCGGATATGAAGAAGTATGGGAAGCACTAAAAAAACGATTCGACAATCAGAAGCTATTGGCCGAAATACATGTTTCCAAGTTCCTTAACATGAAGACAGCCACAGAGGAGACTGCGAACACATTGTTGACAGTAGTGGACACAGTGCAGGAGTCGCTACGTGCCCTCAGGGTCATGAAGCTCCCGGTCGACCAGTGGGATGCCCTTGCGGTGCCAATAGTTGTGTCAAAATTACCTAGCACAACGCGACGTGAGTGGGCGATGAATTGCGACTCCAACCAGATTCCAGCGTTAAGAGATCTTCTTGGATTTTTGGAGAAAAGGGCTCACAGTCTTTCTACAGAGATTATTCGCAGTACTCAGAGCATTGAGTCCTCATCGACTAAACAACGGCCAAGAAGTCAAAATGGTATTAAATCTTGCCTGGCTGCAGCAGAAAGTGTAAAGTGTTGCTATTGCCAAGGCCCACACAGGATCTCCCGATGTCAAGCCCTCACGTCTTTGAGACCAGAACAGCGCTTCGAGACATTGAAAAGCTTTGGTCTATGCTTCAATTGTCTGAAGAGCGGACATACTTCAAAGCAGTGCTCTTCAGGTGGATGCCGTCAGTGTGGTCGTCACCACCACACCATGTTTTGCCGTAACACCAGCGCTCAAGCCTTGGTTCAATTAACATCAACAGTGCAATCTAAAGACTTAACACCTGCGCCAGCAGTTCCACATCAACCTTTGTGACTAGCCGACTTTGTGAAGTCTTGTATAACCCGAGGCGATCAGACGATATTACTTGCAACAGCGAGTGCTTACGCAATTGGAGATATTTTACAACGGATCCTGGATCGCAGGTAAGTTTCATTTCAGCCCGTTTAGCTAATTGTTTATGTCTTCGCAGAAGCAAGTGTGAAGTAGCAGTAGAGGGCATTGGCGCATTAACTCATATGCGTACTAGGGGCAGCGTTTCGCTCAGACTTGCATCAACTTATAATGAATTCTCGTTGGACATCAATGCATTTGTAATTTCATCAATAACGTCGATGACCCCAGCGGTGCATGTCGACGTCACTCAGTGGCAATATTTGTCGGGTCTTGAGTTAGCTGACCCGAATTTTGGTACACCTGGTGGTATAGACCTACTCATCGGAGCTGATGTGTGGAGTTTGGTTGTCAAAGGCGATATAATCTGTGGCAAGCAAGACGAACCACACGCTCAACGAACCCAATTTGGATGGATAGTTTTTGGTCCAGCTTCCACATCACCTGGACTAGCGTCGACTATCCGCACACTCCGTGCTTACGTGTCTGAGGATGAGCCAAATCTGGAGGAGCTCGTCCGCAAATTTTGGGAACTGGAGGAGGTGCCCGAGATGATGTGGGAACGGTTCTTTGCAGCGACCCACTCTCGAACCAGCGAGGGCCGATACATCGTTCGCATCCCATTTTCCAGTAAAGGACCGCAGCTGGGCGACTCATTTCGAGGTGCAATGCGACAGTTTCACTCCCTTGAACGTCGATTGGCTGGAGATGTTGCATTGAATTAGAAATATGTTGCGTTCATGTTGAGGTGCAATGCGACAGTTTCACTCCCTTGAACGTCGATTGGCTGGAGATGTTGCATTGAATTAGAAATATGTTGCGTTCATATTGCGGGAATATGCTGATCTTGGCCATATGGAATACGTTGGTCAACCTGGTGACCATGTTAGTGGTTATTACATTCCACACCACGCAGTAACGTCGAAATTCAGAGTTGTGTTCAACCACAGAATAAATAGTATACAGAAGTTGCATCTCATACAAAGCAAATTTTGTTCTAGGGTTCCAATATTGGCACCCTATTGAACAGAGAGTACAAGCATGAGAACATGTAAGAGAGTATACAAAAAATTGAGAAGCTGGTGCGAGCGAAAGAGAGTAGCATGTGCATTTTCGGTGGTTTTGTTTTTACGAGAGCAAAGCAGCTTACGTTGTGCATGCAAGTGTGTGTGCGTGTGTATGCATTGATAGCTTCTTCAATCGTAAGCTTGCATGGTGTTGCATTGCTTCTCTTGTTTTCGATTGTGTGGATTGGATTCGAAATCACTTCGGAATTGTACTTTCATGCGAATGGTTGTGTTTTCCTGCGCTTATACATATATCGACTCCATTTTTACTTTGTATTTTGATATTTAACTCTATTTTTGATTTTGAATTGTTGCTTTTATAATTGTTGACAACTTTGCATACGATTTGGATTATTCTTTGGACTTATTATTATATATTGATTGTTGAGGGGTTGTCATACGATTTTGAATAGGAAAAATGGATTCTGTTGGTAAAATTTTCCAAAAGTCCGGCATTCGATGCTGCATAAAAACATGCGGTAAATCTAGGCGATATGGTGAAAAGATAAGAATGTTTAGGTTTCCTCCCTATGACTCAGCTATGGGTCAAATTTGGCGAGCAAAATTTAATATTCCAACAAAAGATTACACAAAAAAATTGTTGATTTACGCCAATCACAAATATAGTGCAGTTGAGTTCTTATAGTTACTGTGAAGAGCTGAGTGATACCACATTTGAAACGCTTTCAAATATTTTGTCAAATATGGACTTAGCTGATACAAATAATGAAGAACTCAGTCGAAACGAAAACTCTGAAATAGATATTAACATAGAAATCATTGATGATTTCGTATTAAATGATGACTTTCAGAATTGTTCGGAATTTAGTATCGATTTGGCGTCTTTAAGATACTTCATAGCTTATATCGTCTACAAAATGATACCGAAAATTAACTGCGATATTTGTGTTTCTATATTGAGAAAAGAAGACGAAGTATTAACAGTTCCTAGTGAACTTTTCATATTTCATAAAAATTACAATTCTCTTAAAGATTTTGGTAACCTCGTTGCTCCTTCACAAATTTTCTTGGAAATTAGCAAGAAACATATTACAGTGTTTAGCAATATTTTTGACACACAACCACAAACTGTTGGTATAAAAAACTTGATAAAATCCAAATGCAAAAATGCCACACCGCAATGGTTTTCCACATGTTCTGATCATAAGGAAATAATATTGGACTTCATGATCTTAGTACTCTTGAGTAAGCATTGCTCGTGGGCTTCAGAGAAAAAAAAATTTACTAAAGCCCGCAAACTTAAAATCCTGTCGCACTAAAGTTTTTGGGTTATTCTTCCCTACATATATCAGATTGAAATTTGCACAAAAATCCCAAATAATGGAATAACGTTAATTGGTGTTACCCGGCCCTTTTAGTTTACATCGAAAAAGTATGCGTACGAATACCAAGCGCAACTTTCAACTGAAGAAAACTAAATATAGAAATCTAAAACTTGAAACAAAATTTTGTCAACACCACGTGCATTCACGACGTTGGATAGCAACACAATACACACACACTCATAAACATTTTAAGATTGCTCTCTCGTTGATTCTCTCTGATCGTGGCTGCTCTCTGGTTGTTACTCTCTGATCATGCTTGCTCTCTCGTTGCTTGATCTTCCCTTCAGTTGTTCCGCCCGCACCATAAAGTGAAAAATCATCGCAGGCCGAGATGCGACTTCTGTATACTATTTATTCTGTGATGATACATTCGTATCCAACTGCACATCACTAATTCCCTGGACACCAACCACTTTCTACATCATAGTTCATTGCAGATCAGCGATCGTGGAAATCAACTAAACTGAACATGGTAAGAACAAACGCGCTAAAAGTGGAGCTTGGGATAATTTTCCCAACAAAAATGCGTGGCGCTAAATTTTCGGGTAAACAAGTTGTTTGTTAACCCGATGGTCAGTTGGAAGTGAGCTTTACGATAATAAAGATCGATAATTATAAATTATAAAAGACATTGTTTTAATACAGCAATAACTGGCGCAGTCGGTTCAAGTGAAGTTACGCAGAAAGCATTTATTAAGTGAACAATTAGTAGCTTTAAATAAGCTTTATGACTTCACAGCCTTATTTCGAAGAATAATTAATCGCACAGAGGCAAAGACCATAACGCAGTAAAAATTAGAGTAGTTAATTTAGTTAGAAGAAATATTAAGACACACATAGATAAAAATAGTCAAGAAAAATAGTGACAACAAATACAAATTACAACACAACAAAACAATTCCCAATTAAACAATTTAAGTGAATGTGAATTCAATGTAAAAAACAAAACAAAACTCTAAGTGGACAAATAATCATCAGCAAGAAATTTGAATAATAAGAACTCCGATTCAACAGGTGAGCCCTACCTTGTATGTATATGTATTCATATCGGTTCCTTTCACATGCCTGCTTATACATTAAAAAATAAGAAAGCCTTCAAAGCCCATTGTTCCGCAAATAACCCGTATTCTTATCGATCTAATAGAATTGTTGTTCCTAATACTTTTTCAAAATTGGGAGAGATAAATAAGTGTCCTACTATACATATTGCTGAGAGAAACAATACAACAATGAACAACGATATTGCAACAGAGATCTTTAACTCTTTGAGAATCCCGGATGCAGTTAAAGATTTACCGCAGTTCAATGGGAATCCAAATCTGTTGTATGATTTTCTCAGCAATGTTGACGAAATTTTATGCATTATTTATAGATCAAATGAAACGGGATATCATAGAATTATACTCAGGGCAATACGAAACAAGATCGTAGGTCAAGCCAGTGAAGTGCTGAACACATATGGTACTCCTCTTATTTGGGAGGAAATTAAACAGAACCTCATAGCGCATTACTCAGACAAGAGGAACGAAACCAATTTAATACGTGATCTTCATCAACTTAGGCAAAATCAGTGTTCGGTTGACTTGTTTTATTCAAAAATAATTGAGATACTCTCTGCAATGGTAAATCATGTCAAAGTACATGAAAAAGATGTCAATGTGATTTTAGCAAAAAGAAAACAATTGTACGAAGAAATGTGCCTCAACACTTTTCTCTCAGGACTTAGAGAGCCGTTAGGTTCAACGGTTAGACCCATGCGACTTACCAAACTCTCCGAAGCTTTGAATTTTTGCTTAAAAGAACAAAATTGTCTATATTTTAGAGATCCACACTATGTACCCAACTTTTATAGAGAAAATAGATCAGGCAAATATGCTCAGCATATCCATAGAGATACTAGCTTTCCCAATACTAATTTTTCTTCAATCAATAGTTCGTTCCGTCCTGTTAATTACTTTGTGAACCCCATAAATGAAACTCCCTTTTACTCTCAGCAATGTCCACCTATTTACCAGAATTTAAATAGGCATATTAATCCTTTACCATACAATAATAATGTTACTTTTAATGCACCGTCTACTTCCCATGCAAGAACAAGCCAAACTAATTTTCAACCAATTGGCACTCAACGCACTTATTCTTCTAACAGAAATAAACCCAACACTTCCTTTTTATATACAAATCGAACACCTTTACCTGAACCCATGGATGTTGTTAGTGGTAACGCTAAAACCATTCGTGCATCCTCAAATCAAAGTCAAAATTTTAAGCCAACTTATTTAAATAATGTTGAATTACATACACGCAACGATGATTATATGGCACAGTCAAATTATTTTAAGCATCTTGATTGCGTTTCCACATCACAAGATGAACAGCGGTATTACTATCAAAATCCTGATGTGCCTTGCTCAACCAACCAAACCCTTAAAAGTGACATAGATGGTTCAAATTTTCTAGAACAAGACTCACACCAGCAATCAGATACATAGATGTCAATAATTTTAATTCAAACCTTTTACCCTCATTACAATAGAAAGTATCAGTCCAATTCCGCTAAGATTCTTAATAGATACCGGAAGCAACAGGTCGTTTGTTACTCCACATGTTGCAAAACATTTCCTAGTAAGAACCATAAGTCCCATAGAAATCAGAACACTCTTCAAGAGACAAATAATTGATAGTGAGATAGTTGTTGATGGAATACCTAGAACTAGACAGCCGTTATCCTTCCTTGTTTTTAAATTCCATGATTATTTTGAAGGCCTTATTGGAATGGACATAATGAAGAACTTAGAAATGATAGTAAATCTCAAAAATGCATATTTGGAAAATCAAAATTGCAGATCCCGCTCAGCTTTAAACCAAACTTAACATCAAAGACTTATCATGTTCACGAACGTTGCAAGGTTATTTGTCAGCTCCCCGTTGATACTGAGACAGGTAATATTTATATAAAACCTACAGCAATACAAAAGGGGCTCAACATATCCGAAGGTATCTATCAAGCAAACAATTGGTATTCTTTTATAGAAGTGGTTAATTCCTCTAACACACCAATTACCTTTACTTTAGAGCAACCTCTAAAAACGCAATTGTTTGATCCCCTGAACATGGAACAAGTTCATAACTATTCAGTATCTAACTCGAAGACTCTAAGTAATTGTAAACTTTCCGATTTGCTTCGCATCAAACACCTCAATATAGAAGAACAAAAAGCTGTTAGAAATATCTGCCAAAAATATAAACATATTTTCTTCAGAGAAGGTGACGATTTATCCTTTTCAAACCAAATCAAACACTACATAAAAACAAAGGACGATATTCCAGTATATGCGAAATCTTATAGCCACCCACAAGTCTACAAAGAAGAGATACAAAAGCAAATTCTAAAAATGTTAGACGAAGGTATCATACGTCATAGCTTTTCTCCATGGTCATCTCGGATTTGGACTGTTCCGAAAAAGAGTGATGCAAGTGGGAACAAAAATGGCGGCTAGTCATAGACTACCGCAAATTAAATGAGAAAACCATTGACGACAAATATCCGATACCAAATATTTCAGACATTTTAGATAAATTAGGGAGAGCCATGTATTTCAGTACACTAGACTTAGCATCAGGTTTTCATCAAATTCAAGTGAATGAAGAAGATATTCCAAAAACTGCTTTCTCGGTAAACAATGGCCACTACGAATTTGCACGAATGCCTTTCGGACTTAAGAATGATCCATCCACCTTTCAGCGAGTAATGGATAATGTCCTTCATGTCTTGCAAGGAAAAATTTGCCTTGTGTACATGGATGATATTATCATCTTTTCTACCTCCCTACAGGAACATATAGAAAACCTGGAGCATGTTTTCATTAAACTCGCGAATGCAAATTTTAAAGTCCAGCTTGAGAAGTGTGAGTTTTTACGTAAGGAAGCATCCTTTTTGGGGCATTTGGTTACGGCTGATGGTGTCAAACCTAATCCTGATAAAATTCGCGCAATCAAAGATTTTCCAGTCCCAAGAACACCAAAGCAAATTAAGTCTTTCCTGGAATTACTTGGTTATTACAGGAAATTTATTAAGGATTTTGCTGCATTGACTAAGCCGATGACTCAATCTTTACGAAAGGGGAATAAAATTGTACTTGACACAAATTATATCGATTGTTTTGGAATTGTTTGGAAATATTTTATGCAACGACCCACTCTTAAAGTATCCAGACTTTTCCAGACCATTCAATGTTACCACTGATACAAGTAACGTTGCAATTGGGGCTGTGTTGTCGCAAGGCCCGGTCGGATCCGATAAACCGATTTGCTATGCAAGTCGGACATTATCGCAATCTGAACAGAATTACAGTACCATAGAAAGGGAACTTTTGGCCATCGTATGGGCGACCAAATATGGTCTCTATGGTTGAAAATTTCAGATTATTACCGATCACAAACCCCTAACATGGCTTTTCTCGCATAAAGAGCCGAACTCTAAGCTGATGCGTTGGCGTTTGAGTTTAGAAGAGTTCGATTACTCTATTATATATAAAAAGGGAAAGTTAAATTCTAATGCAGATGCTTTATCTCATATTGAGGTAAACACTAACGAAAGTAATAAAAACCAAATAGAAAATTTGGACCGAATCTCTATCGAAAATAATGTTGGTGAGTCCGATTGTATTAACACGATTCATTCAGGTCAAGAGAATTTAGACGATGGTATCCCTATTTCCGAAAGACCATTGAATGAATTTTCAAATCAATTAATTTTAATCGAAAATTCAAACCATGCATCTCTTCACTCAGAGCTACATATTTTATTCAAACGAAAGAAACGTTATAAATTAGAAAGTAAAAATATAGCAGATGAAGATATAATTATTCGAATTTTTAAAGATTTCATAAGTACAAAAAGGGTTACTGCAATTCTAACGGATGAGATAACATTTAAGGCTATTCAATCGGTTTACTCAAAGTACTTTAACACATCTGTCATCAAATTAGTAAGATGTAACGCTCTTCTAAAAGACGTTTTCGAAAAAGATGAACAGGAAAGTATTATTAGGAAATATCATGAAGCATCAAATCATAGAGGAATTATTGAAACCACTGAACATATTAAAAGACAATTTTATTTTCCGAACCTAAAAAATGTGGTAACCCGAGTCATAAATAATTGCGAAACCTGTAAAAGATTGAAATATGATCGTAGGGTAAAGCCTTTAAAATTTGAAATATCCGAACAAGCCATTCGACCCTTGCAAATTCTTCATATACCTAGATATATTTCACATGCAGAAACAGTATTTCCTGACTATCTTGGATAAATTTAGCAGATTTGCAAGTGCGTATCACCACAGAATAAATAGTATTCAGAAGTCGCATCTCGGCCTGCGATGATTTTTCACTTGCGGGCGGAACAACTGAAGAAGAAGATAAAGCAACGAGAGAGCAAGCATGATCAGAGAGTAACAACCAGAGAGCAGCCACGATCAGAGAGAATCAACGAGAGAGCAATCTTAAAATGTTTATGTGTGTGTGTGTATTGTGTTGCTATCCAACGTCGTGAATGCACGTGGTGTTGACAAAATTTTGTTTCAAGTTTTAGATTTCTATATTTAGTTTTCTTCAGTTGAAAGTTGCGCTTGGTATTCGTACTCGTACTTTTTCGATGTAAACTAAAAGGGCCGGGTAACACCAATTAACGTTATTCCATTATTTGGGATTTTTGTGCAAATTTCAATCTGATATATGTAGGGAAGAATAACCCAAAAACTTTAGTGCGACAGGATTTTAAGTTTGCGGGCTTTAGTAAATTTTTTTTTCTCTGAAGCCCACGAGCAATGCTTCCTCAAGAGTACTAAGATCATGAAGTCCAATATTATTTCCTTATGATCAGAACATGTGGAAAACCATTGCGGTGTGGCATTTTTGCATTTGGATTTTATCAAGTTTTTATACCAACAGTTTGTGGTTGTGTGTCAAAAATATTGCTAAACACTGTAATATTGTAGAATAGAATAGAAGAATAGAATTGTAATTTTTATGAAATATGAAAAGTTCACTAGGAACTGTTAATACTTCGTCTTCTTTTCTCAATATAGAAACACAAATATCGCAGTTAATTTTCGGTATCATTTTGTAGACGATATAAGCTATGAAGTATCTTAAAGACGCCAAATCGATACTAAATTCCGAACAATTCTGAAAGTCATCATTTAATACGAAATCATCAATGATTTCTATGTTAATATCTATTTCAGAGTTTTCGTTTCGACTGAGTTCTTCATTATTTGTATCAGCTAAGTCCATATTTGACAAAATATTTGAAAGCGTTTCAAATGTGGTATCACTCAGCTCTTCACAGTAACTATAAGAACTCAACTGCACTATATTTGTGATTGGCGTAAATCAACAATTTTTTTGTGTAATCTTTTGTTGGAATATTACATTTTTCTCGCCAAATTTGACCCATAGCTGAGTCATAGGGAGGAAACTTAAACATTCTTATTTTTTCACCATATCGCCTAGATTTACCGCATGTTTTTATGCAGCATCGAATGCCGGACTTTTGGAAAATTTTACCAACAGAATCCATTTTTCCTATTCAAAATCGTATGACAACCCCTCAACAATCAATATATAATAATAAGTTCAAAGAATAATCCAAATCGTATGCAAAGTTGTCAACAATTATAAAAGCAACAATTCAAAATCAAAAATAGAGTTAAATATCAAAATACAAAGTAAAAATGGAGTCGATATATAAGCGCAAGAAAACACAACCATTCGCATGAAAGTACAATTCCCAAGTGATTTCGAATCCAATCCACACAATCGAAAACAAGAGAAGCAATACCATGCAAGCTTACGATAGAAGAAGCTATCAATGCATACACACGCACACACACTTGCATACACATCGTAAGCTGCTTTGCTCTCGTAAAAACAAAACCACCGAAAACGCACATGCTACTCTCTTTCGCTCGCACCAGCTTCTCAATTTTTTGTATACTCTCTTGCATGTTCTCATGCTTGTACTCTCTGTTCAAAAGGGTGCCAATATTGGAACCCTAGAACAAAATTTGCTTTGTATGAGATGCAACTTCTGTATACTATTTATTCTGTTCTGCATCGACTCGCACCAGTACTGGTGTCTCATTAAACGACACGCAATTGGTGGGTCCTACGATACAAGACTCTTTGCTCAACATCATTTTTCGCTTTCGTCGCTTTCTCATCACTCTCACTGCAGACGTTGAGAAAATGTTTCGCCAGATACTGGTGGCTCCAGAACATCGGCTGTTCCAGCGCATTCTGTGGAGGGAGTCGCCACAAAAGGACTTAGGCGTTTACCAACTAACTACGGTAACTTATGGAATGGCTTGTAGCCCATTCAATGCAGTGCGGACTCTAAACCAGTGTGCGTATGACAACTCTGGCGAGGTGGTGGATTCTGTCCAGGCTTTGGCAGCGCGGGACTGTATATTAAAATCGTTTTACGTCGACGATTTTTTGACAAGTTGCAACTCCGTCAAAAATGCGGTTGTGTTGGCTAAGAATGTTAACAAAATTCTTTCGGCAGGACATTTCAAACTCCGTAAATGGAATTCGAACAGCTCACAGGTGATTTCCGACATAACGAGTGGAGTATTTTTGGGTTCTGCGCATATCATCAACTCCACTTCTTCAGTGCTTGGACTAAGATGGGATCCATCCAGCGACGAACTATTTTTTTGCGTGGAAATCGACCAATCTGATAAATTTCCTACGAAGAGACGTGTACTCAGCGAGGTGGCTCAGCTGTTCGATCCAACCGATTTATATTCAGTTACTTTGGTCAGCGGGCGTTACTTGGGATGCTCCTCTACCACCAGAACTGGCTTACGTTTCGCAATGGACTGCAGGCTCTTAACCGATTTCGTGTGCCTAGATGGCTAGGTATGTCTCGTGGAGAAATTACATCAATCCACGGCTTTTGTGACGCTAGCTTACGCGCTTATGCAGCTGTCATTTATATGAAGACGATTCGTCCAAACGAGCCTGCTCATATTTCTCTACTTACTGCTCGCACCAAGGTAATATAAAATTAATATTTTTATATGTAGTTAGTCATATTAAGACATTATTTGTATAATTTTGTTTCATTTTGTAATAAAAAACGAAAAAAATTTATAAAAACAGAAAAATTTATTTAAAAAAAATATAAAAAATTAAAAATAATAACTTAAACTTAATTTCACAATACCCAGAATAAGCAAATCTACGTTCCCACAAAATAAAAGTAACATGATCACAATTGCTGCGTATGCAGTTAGGGCTGTGTATGCAGTGTAGGGTTAATCTAGACATAAGAAATTAATTTTAAGTCACTTGTAATTCGCTCGTCCGGCATTTAACACGTTTTATTTTACTTTCAAACCAATTTGTTTTATTTGAATCTTGTCGCTAATCAATGCCTTTGCTTTATTTCGATCTTGTCGCTCATCAGTGCTTTCTTATGTTCGAATATTTATTATCGGGGCGAGTATTACCGAGGGTAATACTGGAGCGAATTCCCGCAGTCTAAGGTATCGCGGCCGGTAAAGAACAATCTTTATTTTTTTTATACTTAATGTGTCCTAAGACATAACAATATCTAAGGATCGTAGTTGCATTGCCTCTAATTCTGGTCTTAATAAACTTGAATAAGATTGCTTTCTGCATTTGACTAACCAACGTAATTACAGAAAACGGCGTTAAGCCGAATCCGAATAAGATAAAAAGTATAGTCGAAATGAAGGCACCGATTAACGCGAAGTACTATAGGAAGTTTGTTCAAAATGTTAGCAAGAAAGCAGACCCATTAAATAAACTTTTGAAGAAAGACGCAGAATTTCATTAAGGTACTTAGCAGCAAGCAGCCTTTGAGAAGTTAAAGAATACAATCTCCTATCTTACAGTTCCCAGATTACACTAAGACCTTGTTAATAACAACTGATGCATCGAACACTGGAAATAGGAGCAGTGCTTTGTCAGGAAATTAATGACAAGATCTTCTGATTCAATTTGGGAGTAGGACGCTTAATAAAACAGAACGGAATTATAGCACAACGGAAAAGGAGTGCTTAGCGATAGTTTGGGCAACCAAACAGTTTAGGTCATACATATATGGAAGAAAATTCATCGTACAAACTAATCATCGACCATTGACTTGGCTGTTTAATGTTAAGGACCCAGGTTCAAGACTAGTTAGGTGGAGATTGAAGCTAGAGGAATTTGAGTATGAGATTAGGTACAAGAAAGATTGCGAAAATGTTGTTGCGGACGAATTGTCAAGAAACGTAAGGATGATAGAAGCGGAGAAAAACATAGAAGCGGAATCACATGTAGAAGTCGATCAAATAATTGATAAAATGATTAGAAACATGGCAGAGGAGGATTGTTTACCAGCTTCAGCCACAGAAAATATTGAACCTGCAGAGAATATTCGTAGTGAGGTGATAAATACGACAGCACTTACAAATGAATGGATTTTAAATTTTGGATTTCCCAAAATATTTTTAAAAGACTTTTTTAATGAACTACTCGTATTCAATGAGTTATGCAAAATGTTTAACATGAAACATCTAACGACGAGCTTGGCATACCCTCAAGCCAATGGAGCAGTGGAAAGAGTTCACTGCAGGTTAATTGAATGTCTCAAAACCACAGGTAGGGAAATAGGCGACGAGGCCAATTGGAACAAAAAAATGCCTTTTGCAAGTTTTAGTTACAATACGACAATACACAATTAAATATACAACATACGAGCTAGTATACGGTAAACACGCAAATCAACTAAGTGAAATTGAAGATTTAAACGAAAAAAACATGTTTGACTACTCCGATCAACTCGGCACCACTCTGAAAGAAATTAGTACAAAAGCAAAAGAAAGATTTTCAGATCTAAACAAAGTTAGATACGATCAAAATGTAGGGAAGCAAACTGCGTATCAGGTAGGACAACAAATTCTTGTAAGGAATGTTGTAAAAGGAAAGTTAGAAACCAGATTTAAAGGACCATATAAGATTTTAGAAGTCAATAAGGACTACGTCATAGCTAAAGTTGGTAATAAGAAGCTAAAATATAATAAGGCTAACATTAAACCTTACTTTTCAGAATATCGAGTTGGAACACCGCAAGGTGTGGAAACGTGAAAATAATGGATTATACTTTAACTTAAAAAATAAACATAATCCATAATATAATGGGTAGGAAAACAAGGTCTCGTAGAGGTCTAGTGAAAATTGTAGGTTTAGAATTTAAAAAACTTTTCGGAACAATGGACGATCAGGATGCAAAGATTTATGAGGAAGCCGTTAGCAGAATAAAGTCCAATGAAGTTAGAATCAAGAACGGAATGGAAGAGAATGTTAGAATAATGACTAGACTAAGCTCACAGGTAATCGATGCAGCAAGTATTCAGAATAGTACAGCAAATAAGATCAATGAGATAGTCGACGAAATAAACCAAATAAAAATGGAAGGGAAAACAACTGAAGAAAACAGATTATTACACTCATATTTTAATGAAGTCAGCAGTAAAATAAATTACAAAATTTTATTGTTGGAAATTGATATTGAACAGGTACAAAATACTTATTGTCTATTCAAGATGGTGTACTTTGCCCCAGGATAATTGAACCTTTGCAGTTGCTGAAAGAGTTAATAAAGTTAAACATTTTTGACACAACACTCTTATTTTTGAACCCGTAATAGAAAATTATTCTAAGATTATGAAAAAAATTAAATTATAGCATACATTAAAAATAAAGACATTATTATACTTCTTTTAATACCTATTATAAGACAAGAAAATTTTGATTTATACGGGATAATATCTATTCCAAAATTAGTGAAAAACGGAAAAGCAAAGATAAAGAGCATTATACCTTAAAAAAAATTCAGAAGATTATAAGTAGATAGATGAAACGTTTATATGTAAAACGCAATTGTTCAAGAGCACACTCGATTTCTAAAATTGTGAAATTAACATTTTCTTGAGAAATAAAGCGACCAATTGTATTTTAAAAACTGTAACCCAGGAAATCGAAATGTTTCATAAAATTAAGGAAAATGTGTTTATATTTGCGGTAACTGAAGAAACCAAATATCATTGTAACTGTAGTAAAAAGCAAGACGGAATATTAATGAATACTGGAATGTTAAGTTTGGACCAGAATTGTATTTTCGAAACTCTAGAAACTAGTATTAGAATAGTAAGTCAAGGAAAATCTATCATTGTTTATCTATCATTATTACAGATAACCGAGAAGGTTGTTGCATTAATGTCAAATTAGAAGAAGTTAAGTTAGATACTAAGATATTGAATAAAATAAAGGTATTGAATAAAATAAAATCAAAAATATTTTTGGAAACGTGCTTTCGACCCATTACCTGAAAAAACAAGAGGTATCTTAACTGGAGTTACTGGCATCAATATTCTTCTTCGCCTGGAAATATGTATGCAGCAAAGGGGGAAAAGCAACATTTACAATTTCTTTGTTTTATTTCGATCTTGTCGCTGATCAGTGCTTTCTTGTATTCGAACATTTATTATCGGCGCTGCCCAATTAGAAGCAGTGCCGCTTTGATGACCTCTGTGCTGTGAATTAATATTTTATGCACAGTAACAGGCATACAGTACCACGAATGGAAACTTATATAATGTCTTCTAGTTTCAAGACAAAATTTCTTAAATTCACCTAAATTAATCCAGAAGACAGTGTCCTCAAAATAACATCAAATTGTTTGATAATTGTAACATCTAATCCCGATCTGAGCACACATCTCAGCATTCTTAAAAAAGCGACGTGCTGTCTTTCCGTCATTTGAAGAACCAAATTCTGGCTTTGATTTTTCATTTCCAAATTTTAGCTTAATTTCGTCGGTACGAGCCTTGACATCTGCTTTGTCTTCGCCGCTTCTGGCCTGCCATTTCTTAATATTCAACTTGTAATTGATATGTAAGAGGCATTCGAAACAACGAATGTGTAGACAAACCAAATCCAAAATGTTCTTGATTACTGTTAAACTTCGCGGGGTCATCATTCATTGTCTTGGGGGTGGCGCCACAGATAAAACACTTCTGAGACGAACGTGGTTCCGTCAAGGCGCTACACACTTCTTCGTCTGTCATTGTAAGCGAAAGTTCGTGTTTCACAGAGATTTGAGAATTACCAAATCACATCCCCATTTACTAACAAGTGTAAACTTGTTGGGAGAACACTGCTGATACCTTCATTCTGAGCTAGCATTAGACGTTCTACTGTTTTATTTGATAAGGCTTGCAAATTTAATTCAGCATGAGTTTCCGTTAAAAAAAATGTACTCCTCTGCAAGATAACAGGCTTATTTGGACTTAACTAAATTACAATATGATGAAAACACATTATTTCCTGTGTTCATGGGCCACTTCCTAGTTTGTTTGTAAGAATGCGAATGACTTAGAATCTATATATTAAGCTAAAGCTTCATCACTACTTAACTGCCTAGGATTAACGGAACTAGTATTTTTGGACTGAACAATATTTTCTCGGCTTTCACTAATGTCTTTAATCACATTGGCAATCTTCCTTTACCCTGATTCACGCACAGCAATTTCGGCAGCAGTCACCAATTCACTAACACTACGAGTTTCTAACAAATCCACGACGCGACGTTTTTTTCGTCTTAAACGACGATTCCTCGAAATCTTTTCGAGGTCTTCCTGCCGGAGTCACAGCCGCACTCGAGGTCGAAGTTTGTGGCGTAAAAGAAACCGCTGTAAACCGTATGCCTTCTTTATCCAGCCAATTCTTATTTTTAATTAAAAAACGCTCCTTCGACTTTCCTGAAGCCAACCATTTGGCACCAATCTTGTTTGGAAAATTGGATATCTTCAACTTTATTTCTTTTTGGATGCTTTCAATAATGTCACCAAAGCGAAATTTTGATTATAAATACTTTTAATTTTAAAGTAGTTAAAAGTTAATTTTTCGTGTGAATTAACCACTAAAAATGCGCGAGTTTCTATAATTTTTCGTGTGATTTAACCACTCCAGGCAACTTTGAAATAGAGTAAACGTGTTCTGAAAAAATATAAAAAATAAAGAGGTGTACTAAGTGTGCATATGTATATAGTTATATCGATATGTATATAGTTATATCTATGATATATTTGAAAACTAGCCCGAATGGAGGTGAATGTCTGTATTTTTTGAACGATCAAAGTAATTTAAAAAAAAAAGCGTTAAAATTTCAATAATGTTTAAAAAAATACTGAAAATTCTATTTAAAAGGTTATGATTTAAATATTATATCAAAATATAGTACAAAACTTCAGAATT
Source organism: Merodon equestris (assembly GCA_958301585.1). Taxonomy (NCBI): domain Eukaryota; kingdom Metazoa; phylum Arthropoda; class Insecta; order Diptera; family Syrphidae; genus Merodon; species Merodon equestris. The sequence goes on from OY284413.1 coordinate 97,463,273, forward strand.
AATATCCATCACAAAAAACGCAATATGACCATAAGTCTCTATGAGATGTGTACGAAGGTGTGGCTTAATTTCAACTGTTAGATTTAAAGGGTTGCGTTAAACTTATTACCTGATTTCTAACCCCTATGACTCATCAATCAGTAATTTGGCAAACAAACAATTCTCGGATTCTAACTTTGGAGGTATTGTTTACATTTTACAATTAAAATTTCCTAGGAATGCTAACATGAATTTTGTTCTGCGGGGAATATTGTGCAACGTAAGGGTCAAAATTAATAAACAGTTGTATATTGTATATGTGCAATGCGAGTTACGTCAGCTACCTGACTCCGGACGGCGGATGTTCAACCGACTCCCGCACACCACCACCTGTACACGAACCCCCTCGTCAACAAACAAATACTGTGTGACTTATAATACAATATCTTGTGATTGCACAGCTGATATCCAATAACTGCAACTATGCGTCTGGGAAACTTCCGTCGCAAGTCCAAGTTCTTTCAATTCAACTCTGCCAAATTTGTAATAATAAATGTTTTAGAGTTTTAAGTCATTCTATTCTTACATTTCAGACCGATAGGTCACATTAAATTTGTATTTTTTTCAAGTTTGATTTTAAAGGAACCAGAAGTGGCGCAGTCGTTAGGATCGGTGACGGTTTTTCTTCTTGAATTAAAGTAGCTAAAAATAGTCCATTCCCAAACCGTGGGTTTTTACCCTTAATCACTGCCGAACCATCGAAAGTGCTCAAAAATAAGGTGAACGAAATTAAAGTGAACGACCACAATTCAATACAGAAAGATAAAACAGAAAATATATACAGTGTAGTGTATAACAAAACCAAAACAGAAAAAATAAAAATATATATTGAGTGAGTGATAAAATAAAGAAACATAAAACAAAAATATATGCAGTGTCGTGTAAAACAAGAAAATATATAAAATAGAAAATATATACACACCAAGCGTCAGCAGAAGGGAAGGAAGAAACACCATGATCCTCCTTGTCTCTAAGTCCATGTAAATAATTTTATTGTAAATATACGTATAAAATATAATATAAAATAAATACAAGAACTACCTACTATGTAACATATGTGCCCCGATTATATTTAAATGACAAAAGACAACTTTCAAAACGATTACATCCTGTAGTAGATGAAAACGACCTTAACGAAACATTTGATTCCTAATGCTTTAGTTCTTGTTCGGACAATATGAATCTTACGGGATCCCCCTAAAATAAAATTTGATTCTTCACTTCTCCGATAAGAGAACCGAGACTTCTCTTATCCGAGATCTGCACACCATCAGACAACAGAACAAAACGGTCGAGGCGTTTTACGACGAAACCATCGAAGCACTGTGAAATAATTTTCTCATTCACGAAACCGACAGAAGCGTAATAAAAGCAAAAAAAGATCTTTATTCGGAAATGTCCCTGAACTCATTCCTAAGCGGCCTTAATAAACCTTTCGGGTCTAGAGTTAGAGCGATGCGGCCCGATTCGTAAGAGCAAAATATCTCCTATCAGAGGGAAGCTCGAACGCCGGAACCAAAAAACCTTAACAACACCATCCCGTACCAGCCACGATGAAACTATACCCAGCCCTACTACCGCCAAGAACCTAATTACTTCAGACACCAAAAACCTCAATACCACAGAGAAAATAACTTCAGACCACAGTACACAAACTACAACAGAACATATAACACATGACCACAATTCAATAACTTCAGAGACCGACAATCCCCCACTAACTCCAAGGACAGACAACCACCCACTAAACCATGTCCCCAAATAAAAGAGAGTCCTAGTGAACGACCCAAGAACACTAACGTCACACTACGGAAACACTAACGAAGTGGTCAACCCAAGTAAGGGTTCCTCACAGAAGTCAGAAACCACACTTCCATTTCAACAATCAGTACCGATATTTTGACTTCGACTCCATCAACATTGTCGAAGACCGACTTTTTTCCAATGTAGCCTCGACGAGCCAACAGGCTACATAAATCCCCAGAATCACCGAACGAATTTGCCTGCCATAAACATTTCTTCCCCTTTCGGAAGACCTCTTTGATTTCTCCTCGACACGGGAGCATCAGCTTCCTTCATTAATCCCGAGTATGTACCGCATGAAGATGTACTGATTTGCGAACCTATCACTATTACAGCAGTCCTTAAGAGCTACCAGCTAAAAACTCAAGCTAACTTCATAATATTCACCGAGTTTAAACAAAAAGTCGTCTTTCCACAACTTCTTCGACGGCCTTCTCGGATTAGACGCACTTTTACAAATCAACGCAAAAATTGACCTCAAAAACCAAGTGCTGGTGACGAAAATTCAACCCTCGACAAACCTTACGGCAAACTCAGCTTATTCTAAAATTTTAAAATTCTCACAAAAATTCCTGTCGATAAAACACATGGTGATATATTTATAAATGCCACAGAAATAAAGATAGAGATAGTAAGGTAAGTAGAGATTGCGAACTATTCAGAACCCGATGAAAATATATTGCAGGCGGACGTATATAATTCCGAAGAATTCATTGAACTTAACAACCTATACGAGACAACTGACGAGAATGAATCCACAAAAAAACGCGACATACTAGCTACGTACTGAACATTTAAACACCAAAGAACGTGATAAACTCCTAAAGTTGTGCAAACGGTACAGTGATATTATGCACATAGAGGGTGAAAAACTAACCTTTACAAACCAAATCAAACACAAGATCAACACGACCGACGAGGTGCCTATCTATACAACATAAGCAAGAAGTCCAGGATCAAATATCAAAGATATATATATTTTTTTGTTAGGGGCTTCTGCTATCTGTTGAAGCACTCAGACACAAATACTGGTCCATTGTATTGCCAAACAAGCACCCTAGATGGCGTTAGAGCTTATGAAGAGCCAGAGCCAAGTTTCTTTTTATTCACTTATGTTGTGTGCGATTTGTTTTTTCACACAAGTTTAATGGCCATTCCGAACGGCGAGAGTCGAAGAAGCCGCCGAGGAGAGAAGCCGCGAATTAATCATTCGATGGCATTGGTTTTATCGGGATCCGAACTCGCTCATCTTTCCACAGCGGCCGACACACTACCCACTGCGCCACGGCGCTTCCGTATCTCTCTAATATCAAAGATATTAGAATAAGGCGTAATCCGCCAGAGCTATTCACCTTGGAGTTTTCCGGTTTGGATAGTTCCAAAAAAGAAAGACGCCAGCGGGAAGCAAAAGTCATTGACTATAGAATGCTCAATGAAAATACCATATCTGACAGATATCCGATTCCTAACATTAGCGAAATACTGGAAGATGCGCATATTTCACCACCCTCGATTTGGCAAGTGGGTTTCACCAAATCGAAATGCATTCCAAAAACATATTCCAAAAACAGCCTTCACGGTGGAGGGAGGACATTACGAATACCTTTCGGGCTTAAAAATGCTCCAACAACCTTCCAACGATGATGGCCAATGTCCTCAAAGAGTTAGTAGGTAAGATTTGTCCCGTCTATTTAAACGATATCATCATTTACTCCACCTCTCTTCAATAACACCTGAAGAGCATAAGATTAGTTTTGAAAAAAAACTGCGTAAGTCCAATTTCAAGATCCAAATGGACAAATGCGAATTCCTAAAACGAAAGATCGAATTTTTAGGCCACATCATTACTCCCGATGGCATAAAACCTAAACCCCGCAAAATACAAGTCTCATACAATGAGACCTATCTTCACCTGAAACGTGACTACTACTTCCCTTGCATGAAAGAAAAGATAACCAAATCGATAAACTATTGCTAACAATGTAAACAACTGAAGTATGACCGAAATTCTCCCAAGATCCAATACGTCCAACCCGATATCCCTTTGAAACGAACGCACTTTGAATTAGATTTTGAATACAACGTATATTTTCTTTTTTTTTTACAACCCAGAATATTCTCTATATACATATACACATACATATGCATGTGCATTTGTACATTGTTATTATAAATGATAAGTCAAATAAATGGAAGTTGGATGAAGTGTTTAAGTTAATTTAATTTGCATACATTTCAATAGATTGTTTTTAGATTTAAAATTAATGAAGATTTTGATTTAAAATAAGCAATTGTGCGTTTTATTAACGGAAAGTGATTACGAGTTTCGAATTAACGCGAAATGTAGTAGGGTGCTGATTTTATATGGGGATGTTTATTATTTGGAGTTAGAATAAAATTATTTGTTTTTTTATAACCTCGAGGTTTTGATAATGATAATAGAATTTTATATTGTGTGTTGGGTTCAATATTATGAGTTGTTCATATTATAAGATAGTTTGATCCGCGTTGGTGTTGTTATCCGGGAGTACACAAATTTTCGCGATCGGATGTTTGAATTCTCCCCTTTGTGTTTTGACGCTTACAACTCGGATTAAGTTGTCCGCACCTGGGTGTACATTTGTGATACGGGCCAGCATCCATTTAGAAGGCGGTAAACGTTCGTCCTTTAGGAGTACAAGATTCCCGACTTGTGGTTGTGCTTCCTTAGTAAGCCATTTGGGACGTTGTTGAAGTCGTGCGAGATATTCGGTGCTCCATCGCTTCCAAAAGGAATGGAACATCCGTTGAACTCGCTGCCACCGATAAACATAACTAATATTTTGTTCTGCTATGTCCGGTTGTAGTATGCTCCTCGTCGGCTCTTCGATGAGGAAATGTGCCGGAGCTAACGCAGTGTAGTCATCCGGATTATTCGACAGAGGGGTAAGTGGCTGAGAATTCAAACATCCTTCTATTTGCGTCAGAAGCGTATAGAACTCCTCAAATGTTAGTGACTCATTACCAACGATTCGTCTCAGATGATATTTCACCGATTTAACACCGGCCTCCCAAAGTGTGGCGACGCGGGTGGAATTAAGTTCCATTTGGTATCGTCGTTAGAATCGGCAAGCTCATTGACATTTAATTTGGCAGCGGTAAGTAATTTCTTGAGTTCGGTGGTACCTACGAACGTGGTACCACAGTCGCTGAAGATCTCTTTACAGATACCTCTTCTCGATGTGAAACGCCTGAAGGCAGCCAGAAAGGCTTGTGTAGGCTCCAAGTGAATAGCTTTGGTAGCCAAACAAATAAACAAGGCAAAATAAACCTTTATGGACTTCGCTCCCCGGCCCTTCCATGTTTTCAGATCAATCGGACTAGCATAATCTGCCCCCGTGTAAGTAAATGGTTTTGATATTTGTACTCTTGGGGCAGGTAGATTTCCCATTAATTGGCTTGATGGCTTCGCCCGATATCTGATACATATTGTGCAAGAATGAATTCATATCTTGATGCTGTTCTTGAGGTTCAGAATCCAATACTTTTTACGAAGGTATGCTGTCATCTGTTGGATACCTCCATGGAGTGTTTAATCATATGCGTCCTTGATTATAAACCTACTCAAGTGATGACTGGGCTTTAGTATTATAGGATGTCGGTTGTTGTAATTTAATGTTGAGTTGTCCAACCTACCTCCTACCCGTAGAATACCATCTTTGTCGACAAATGGATTCAAACTCTTAAATCCTTTCGCCTCGGTGTCAACAAATATGATGGATTGTGTTGATCGGATGATGAGAAGGCTCGCTGCTTGAATTTCCGCAGGTTGTAGAGAATCCTTAATCCGAAGTTCGTTTGATGTGCAACAATTCGAAATGAACCTCCTGCAGTACGCGAGGACTCGTAAGAGTTTTTGCAGGCTCGAATATGTCGACACTATTTCGTCTAGATCTTCCCGCTTTGCTGCTCCTTGATGCACGCGAATTGGGCGTAACTCCCCATCTCTCTTGAACTCTACTGGTTGTCTTGGTTCTATGAATTTCCAGGTGCCTGTGAGGAATTCTGGTCCGTTCCACCAGAACGACTTCGACACTAAATCCGAAGGCATGGCTCCCCTTGACAACAAATCAGCAGGATTCTGATGTGATGGGATATATCTCCAGATGCTGCAATGGGTACGCCGCTGAATTTCTGCAACTCGATTGCCAACGAAGGTTTTCAATTTTGATGGATGTGATGATATCCAGGTTAAAGTTATCATGGAATCAGTCCATGCGTGGGTTTGACTGATTTCAAAATGTAGGGTTTTTTTTTTTACATATTCTAACAGCTTGGCTAGGATGATTGCAGCGAGTCTTGGAAGTGTCACCGTCTTAAGTGGAGCCACCTTCGTTTTGGATATCAGCAAATGCATCGCCACCGTTCCATCATCCTGTAGAAACCCATGAGTATACTACTGCTCCATACGCTTTCTCAGAGGCGTCACTAAGCCCACGCAATTGCAGGTTCTTTAAATGCGTCTGGCAATGAATCCAACGTGGAATCTTGATTTTTTCGACATTTGGCAATTCCCGTTGAAACAATCTCCATATTTTCTCCAGGGTGATCGAGAGTGGTTGATCCCAAGAAAGTCCGGCGCACCATAGCTCCTGCATTAATATTTTTGCCTTTACGATGCAAGGTGAAATCCATCCAAGAGGATCGAACAGCTTTGCTATGGCCGACAGGACAGTCTGCTTGGTTACCGCTTGTATTGTGTCAACATCCACATTTTGAAAAGAGTGCACATCTTCAGCAGGAAACCATCGAACATCTAATGCCTTGATGTTATCAGTGTCAGATAATGGCAGCGTGAGTCCCGCTTCCCGATGTTGAAATGGGATTTCCTCAAGAATTGAATCCACGTTGCTTACCCATTTGCGTAGGTTAAAACCTCCTGTTAACAAAATCAATCTAGATTCTTTAACCTTTTGTGTAGCTTCATCAATAGAGTCTGCTCCAGAGATCAAGTCGTCAACATACATTTCGTTTCGGATTGCTTGAGCGCCAACTGGATACCGATCTTGTTCTTCCGCCGCCAACTTGTGAATAGTTCGAATATTGAGGTAAGGTGCACTTGCTGTTCCAAACGTGACAATATCCAAACGAAATATTTTATCGGTTCCGTTTTAGAGTCCCTCAAAGGATGAGCTGGTAGTAAGCATCCCCTTTCTTCATCCGAATTTGACGACACTTCCTTTCGATGTCCGCAGTAAAAGCATATCGATAAATTCGCCATCTTAACAAAATATCAATTATATTTGTCTATATTTTAGGTCCAACCATCAGATGTTCATTCAAAGATCGGCCATCTACGCATTTTGCTGCTGCATCAAAGACAACTCTCATCTTAGTTGTTGTACTGAAGGACTTCAAAACCGCATGGTGGGGACTAAAATAGTGATATTGCGACCTCAAGACACTATCAGACATCTGGATTTCCGACATATGCTTCAGTTGAATGTATTCCTTTATACACTGGTAGAAACCTACGCAAAGCTCCTTGCTTCGAGGGACTAAGCGCAGGTTGACTTCCACCCTTGAACGGAAGACGTACCTCATAGCGGCCATCAGGCAATCGATTGGTCGTTTCCACGTAATTCTTCTCACAGGCCACATCCTCTTCATTTTCCACCTTATATTCAGAAGCATCTTCTATCTCCCAAAATCTCCTCAATTGGGTGTCGAGGTCCAACTTTTGTAGAAAGCTCCTGACCAAACCGTTGGGCTCTACTGGCACTTTTCCCAATAAGACCCAACCTAGGTGAGTGTTCTGTGCTATTGGAGACAGTTGGTCCGAACTACGTCTGATCTCTGGAAGGATTATCTCCGGGTAAACATCGCTTCCGAGCAGCACGTCAATCGTTCCCGGTCGATGAAATTGCGGGTCCGCCAATGCAAGGCCATCCAGATGCGTCCAAGTCTTAAATGGCAATCTTTTGGCTGGGAGAAAACCTGTCAGAGACTCGTGTGTGGTTATAAATTCTGTGTGGAAAGAGCCGAACACAATGTCTACTGATTTACGACAGGTGCCACCGTTAATCTTTCCCAACCCGGACACTTCGATGTAGGTGTTTTGTGTCGGCACCCTCAATACTTTAACAGCGTCTTCGCTGATAAACGATGCCTCGGATCCGGGATCAATTAGGGCTCGCAACTGTATATATTACCCCGTTGACGATTGGGCTTTTGTCACAGCTGTGGCCAGTAAACTTGCTGGCTGTTCCCTTGTTGTGTGTGAAAGTTGCTGATGGTGTTTGAGTTAGAGGTTGTGGATGAGGATGATGTGGGGTTGTGAGTGTGTGGTGTCGGATCTTGTGAGATGTTAGGTGCGTGTGGTGTTGAATTGGCCGGAACGATGTTTGTTTCTGCGTTTTGAGTATTTGTAGTATGAGTATTTGAGTATGTGTAGGAGGGAATGGTGCATCTATTGACAGAAATAGCACTGAATATTGCTCTGGCACTGTTGTGTTGAGTGGCTGTACGCCAGGCAATTTCGGCAAACTCCTATCCTGTCAACTATTTGCAACCGCTCCATTATGCTCATTTTTAGGAATCGTCCACACGTTCGAATAGCATGCTGCCCTTTCTTGCAGACAGCGCAACTGTATTGCTCATTTGTCTTTGGCCGAACGTGAAAGGTGTGTTTGGTCGACTGCGGTAATGGGTTTTTCTGACCCTGTCCCTTATTCAACCCCGGCGGCACACTTTTCCGTTGTTGATCCACTATCTAATGTTAGTGTGGTTCAACACTAACTAAGAACTAATGTTCTGAATTTTGTCTCCAGAAACAGAAACATCGAGCATGTCGTAAAAGGCTCGCCAGTTTTCATACTTGCCTGCAAAGGTCGTCAAGTTTATTGTTGGCAAACGCAGCTCGCTGTGCACAGCGTTTTCTTTGACAGGAGTAGGAGATGCAGCCACCTCATCGAGACAATCGAGCAGGTCAGTTTTGTAGTCGAGATAGACCTCTCGAATTTGATCAAAAAGTGTCTCGCACTGCTCACTGTCGGTTGCACTGACTGCGTTTTCGCTCTGGACTATCCCTTTCTTATAGATGTCGTCTAGAATGACAAGGCGACCATTGAGGTAGTTCCTCGTTCTCCTGGTTGCGCCTGTCTTCCGGAAGTTAACATAATCCTTTTGAATGATGGCCAGAGTGTTTTTAAGTAACTTCGCCTCCTGTGATGTCATTTTGTTTCTTTTTTGTTTTTTATGGGAAGAAAATTTAAATTTTGTGACTCACCGTAGATTTTGTAGAAATGTTGATGTTTGTGTGGAGTTTAGAATTTTCGTTTAGATTTATCTCACTGAAGTGATATTTCACGGCGCGAGAATCGGATTAGCACAATTGATAAAATAAATATTTTCTTCCTTTTGTATATGGTGTTTTTATCGTCCGGCTCGAAGGACCAAAATGATAAATGTGGTGTTGGTGTGATGTGGAGCGGATATAAAAAAAAAATTAAACGAACGCACTTTGAATTAGATTTCATGGTTCCGTTGTCCGACTTGAGTATTTTGAAACATCCGTACTTTAAGATAAATTGTTCAATTAGTGTTTTGGCGATTGTTTTTGCGTCTTTACTTTCCATGGCGTGTGCGATGATATATTTACTTTATTCGCACTGCATTGTTAGAATATATCTGTACACGTAGGATATTCTGAGAGGTCCAACTGTGTCTATCTGTATTGTTTCAAAACTTGTACTTGGTGTGTCCGTTATAACCATTTTCTCTCTTATATGTCTCGTCTGCTTGTTTTTGGCACATGTTTCACAAGCGTTTACAAATTCCTTAACCATTTGTCTCATATTTTTCCAGACGTATCTTTGTTTGATTTTTATTATAGTTTTTCCTATGCCTAAGTGTCCTCCATGCGGTGTGTTGTGATAGTCCTATAGATGATGTTAAGTTTTTCTTCGTGTTTCACTATTTGTTTTGGGGGTTTATAAATTAGTATATCCATTGTCGAGTGTCTTTCATTTCGTTGTAACTTATTATATATATCTTTTAATTCTTTCTTTGCTATATATTCAAATATGATATCATTTTCATTTAGCTTTTTAATTTTGATACGAGCTTCTCTAGTGTTTCGCTAGATTATCGCTACATCTTACTATAACTTCATATTCTTTAATTTCAATAATACTATTTTTCATTCTATCACTCGTTATTTCAAATTTTAATTTCTTCATATTTCTGACATCAGATATGGACGTACAATCCCACATGTGAAGGTGATGGTCTTCTGTTGAGATATGTAGTTTTCTCTTTTATTTTCTTCATTGGCAATCTTTTGTGCCATATTCCTTGTCATCGCCATGATCTGCTCCTTGGAGTCAACATCATTTTGGTTTATATTATTGTTTTTTACCATCATGGATTTCAAAATGTCACTATCGATTTTTATTCTTGATAGTGCATCGGCATTTGTGTTCATTTTTCCTAATTTGTAAACTATCTCAAAGTCGTAGTCTGATAGGTCTAGTCTGATTCTCATCATCTTGGAGGATGGATTCTTATGTGAGAATAGCGAAATTAAAGGTCTGTGGTCTGTTACTACTATGAATTTCCTTCCATACAGATAAGATTTAAAGAAATTGATTCCCCAATGTATTGCTAACAGTTCTTTTTCTATGATTGGTTTGTTTATATCATGTTTCTGCAGGGATTGCTAGCAAAGGAAATTGGTCGGTCATGTCCTATTTCGTCTTGTGACAATATTGCACCTAGTGCAAAATCTGATGCATCGGTTGTGACTATAAATGGTTTGTCGAAGTTTGGGTATTGTAAAATCGGAGGGTTGATTAGTTTTTGTTTTAGCTCTGTGAATGCATTTGCGCATTCGGTTGACCAAATAAATGGCTGTTGCTTTTTCAGAAGCTAATTTAGACTCTTTGCAATATCTGCAAAATTTGGTATAAATCTTCTGTAATAGTTGCAGAATGCTACAAATCTTCTGACCTCGTCTGCGTTTCTTGGCGTTGGGTAGTTCTCAATTGTTTTGTATTTGGAGGGATCTGTTTTTATGCCATTGTTTGCTATTAGATGACCTAAGTATACAACTTCGGATTTCAGGAATCGACACTTGCTAGCATTTAACTTGAGATTGTATTGTCATAATTTATCGAATACCTTAACAGGTTATCGTTATGATATTGTAGGCTGCACCCAAAAATGTAGAGAAATGCGTTGGATTCTAATCCGGTTAATGCTATTGTTAGCATCCGTTGGAAACTATTTGAAGATATTTTTAATCCGAACGGTAGACTTTTGAATTGATAATGCCCGTCTTGTGTGGAGAATGTGGTCTTGATTTTTTGTCCAGTGGTATTTGATGAAATGAACTGGTCATGTCTAGTGTGGAAAAATATTTGGCTCATCCTAGCTTATTTAGTACGTCTTCAATTCTTGTTAGCGGAAACTTGTCGTTGACGATTTTGTCGTTTAATTTCCGGAAGTCTACTTGTTTAAGGTTGGATTCTTTTATCCAAACTGGTTGGGGTTGATCCTAGGTACATAAACCTAGATCGAGTTGAACGTACAAGTCGATGCAATGTATCGATTGTATTAGGGGTGGCTAAACAATCCTTCACAGATCACTGGAGGCGAAATCAAAGTCTTATGATGACTGTTACAAAAACGACTACTAATTTTACTAAATTATTTATACTAAATTACTCGTACAATGAATGTTTATTCTACAAATAATATTTGAACCGGCAAGCAACGTGCTGAATTTACATAAATTAAAAAGAAATATGAACTCAGTGGAACAACCTCGGTTTGGAATGAAAGAAAGAAAGAAAGAAAGAGGAAAAAATGAACCCAGTTGAAGAACCTCGGTTGGCAATGAAATTTGTTTATTTTGCTAACGATGCAAACATACATAATTGTGCAATTGCAAGTTTAACATTACTATTAAGCGCCATTTCTTTGTATTTCCATCACTCTTTTCGAAACCAGCAATAGTGGAGAATTGTATGGTCTTATTGGATTTTCTATTATGTCGTTTTATGTTGATTTTTGACCTGTTCTCTTATTTCGGAGTTCTGCGTTTGTGGGAGTCTGTAGTTTTTAGTGTATACTGGGGTGTTATCTATTGTGTCTAGTTTTTGCGTGTAGAAGTTGTTGGTTGATAGTGGTTCGTTTTCTAGGTGAAAAATGTCTTGGTAGTCTTCAAGTATTCGTTTAAGTGTTTTTCTTGCTTCGGGGTCAGATTGATCTATTTTCAGTTCTTTCGTCAATTGTTGTAGTCTATCATTGTTGTATCTTGGATTTTCTATTTTCATAATATTGTAGTTGTATAACTTTTCTAGTTCTGGTTTGATGTTTCTTAGTGTTAGTTCAAAATCGTTTACATTTAGTATTCCAATGTGGCATGTACCTTTCGCTGGGATTATCGCGTTAGATATGAATACTCCTTTTTCAATTTTTTTATTCAATATTACACTGTCTTCTATTATTTTTAGGTTAATTGGGTATATCCGTTCTGGGTGGAATTTTTATTGTGTTGTTAGTTTTTGACATCATTGGAATGGTTATTTCGTCTCCGTTTATAGTTGCTGTTAGGGTAAAGGTTTCATAGTCAAATTTGCACATGTGTTGGGTGAAAAAGTCTCGTCCTAGAATATCATCAGTTGCTAATGGAGAATTTGTATTGACTATGTGAAATTTGTGTGCGATGGTGTAATTCGCAAGTTTGAGGTTTATGTATGTTGTGCCTAGTGACTGTATCTCTTCTTCGGTTATTCCGGTCAGTCCACATTTTTCGTTCCTCAAGTCTATGTTGTCTTCTTTGCATATTGATATGTCAGCGCCAGTGTCTATAAGGTATGTTAGGTTGTGTGTAATACGTAATATTAGTTTTGGTATCCCGGAGTGGAATTCTCCGGACCATTTACGTTTCCCTGATCTTCGATGATATTTATTTTTCTGTTGTTTAATTGTCTGTTTGAGTTTTTTCTAGAGTTGTAGTTGTTCTGTCTTATTCGAGGGTTGTTGTAATTTCGGTAATTCTGTTGGTAATTCGTTTGAAAATTGTTCTGTCTTTGCCTTGAGTTTTGTAGGTTGTATCTCTGGTTTGGGCGTTGATTGTTGTTTGTTGGGTACCTTTGATTGTTGTTGTTGCTTCGATTCCTGTAGCCATCATATTGGTAGTGATTATATGTGTTCCGTCTTACGTACATCATTTGGCTGTTACTTTGGTTTTAATCTCTTTGTAGTTCAAGCGCGAGATTGATTGCTTCTGACAGGGACTTTGGCTGAGCGGCAAATATCGTACGTTTTATTGTTTCTTTTATCCCATTCTTGAAGACTGTGAGTGCGTAATTTTGGTTGATTCTCCCTGTTACCTTCTTTTCGGTTTCTGTGGCTTCGGGGGGCAAGTCTTCTATCTGTAAGGTGTTCAAATGAGCAATAAGGGATAATACTGTTACACCTTTTGGAAATGAATTTGAAATAAAATGCTGTGTAAGTTTTCTTTCTAATTCTCTATTTTAATCAACCGAACCCAAAAACCAACGTGATCGTTCCCCCTTCTCTTTTTTTTTTCTCCTCTTTTATTGACAGTTCTTAATTGACCTTTGCATGGGTCGAGATTCGTAATACTGTTCCCCTTCTAGAAAATTAAACTGTCCTCAATTCCGGCCATCGCCATAACCAGTCCTACATCTGTGTTCAGCGGTTAGTTCAATTAAGGGCCGCTTACTCGCCTTCCCGAAATACAAAGAAACTTCACGTAGTAAACAGTTGGCACAGTGCTAGTCCAACTCGATGCACCACCATTGATTTCCTTGCTCCCAATTTAGTTATGCGGTACAGCACATCTCCCATTTTAGCTTCCACAATATAGGGTCCTTGCCAGTCATTCTGCAGTTTGGGGCAGAACCCCTTTCTCCTCGTGCGTGCGTAAAGCCAAACTTTATCCTCCACATGAAAAGGTGCAGCCTTGGCGCTCAGATCGTAACGGTCTTTCATCCTCTTGCTGTACTCCAATAGAGTTTTCCGGTTGAACGCGTATGCTGTCTCTAATCGTTTGTTCAGATCTTCGATATAGTCCGATGAATTTATGTGTCGCCCAGGAGAGAGGCCGGTGAAAATTTCGGAAGCAGTCTTAGTTCCCGTCCGAAAGCTAGGAAAGCAGGTGTTTGTTTAGTATCTTCATGTACTGCGGTTCGATATGCTAAGAGCAGGAATGGTAAATGGGTGTTCCAGTCTCTTTGGTTCGCTTCTGTGTACTTTGCTAAGTAGTCTAGCAACGTTTGATTAAATCGCTCCACCATGCCATCAGACTGTGGGTGGAGTGCAGTCGTACGCGTTTTTGTTATACCAAATTTTTCCATAATCTGTCGGAAAACAGTTGATTCGAAATTCCTCCCCTGGTCTGAATGCAGCTGGAGTGGAACGCCAAAGCGAGAAAAAAGCATGAACGATAAGCGCTTCGGATACCTTTTCAGCAGTCTTTACCGGGAGGGGGATTGCTTCGGGCCATGTGGTGAAATATCCGCAAAAAACGAATATGTATCTGTTTCCTTGATTAGTAACTGGCAGAGGGCCCAGGAAGTCTATGGCTACACGTTCAAAAGGGACGCCGAAGTGTACCGGTTGCAATCTGGCACGAAGTTTTGCCTTCTGTTGCTGGCATGTACTGCATGTTTTACAATAACGTTCCACATCCTGAGAACATCCAACCCAATAGTACCGCTTTTTAATTTTGGCGAGGGTTTTAGGAATTCCAAAGGCCCCCCCGTCGGGCTGTCATGCTTCGCCTTCAAGATGTCTTTCTGCAAAAAATATGGAACAAGCTCTTGGTAGTACTTACCAACGACCGTGTCAATTCGCCGACAGAGAGTTTTATTGCAATATTCAAGTGCATCGAACATACCCCAGTAAGTTTTCAGTTTAGGACTAACACCTCGAATTTCCTCGGTTGAAGGCCGACGTTGCTCTTCTACCCACCGTCTTACCACTGAACGATCGTCATCTTCTTGTTGGAGTTCCTCTATATCGTTCATAATAGTCGTCACTCGAAGGAATACTTGTTGTCGCTCATCTAATCGAGCACAGTGCCAACAGTCAGATTCTATACAGGCACGACGAGATAGTGCATCAGCATTCAAATGTTTCTTGCCCGGTCTGTGTTCCACCTGAAAATCGAACTGCTGTAGGCGTTCTAACCAATGGGCCAATTGTCCCTCGGGCTCGCGAAAGTTGACTAACCACCGGAGCGAACTGTTCGTAATAGAAAATGTTTCCCGATTAGATATGCCTGGAAGTGAGTCACTGCTCTTATAACAGCCAACAGAGCCGGCGGGTCACACAGTAATTTCGTTCGGGTCGCGAAAATGTTTTACTGTAATATTCTATTACTTTCTCTTGGCCATCCTGTAATTGGGATAAGACCGCTTCACTTGCATGCTGACTAGCGTCTGTGTCAACAATAAACATGTCAACGTTGTTAGGTTGGACCAGGATGGGCGCTGAAACGAATTTTCGCTTAAGTTGATGGAAGGCATCTTCACATTCGTCATTTCAAACAAACTTTCCTCGTTTTTCCGTCAGTGCAGTCAAGGGTTTTGATACGGCCGAAAAATGTCGTATAAAGCGACGACAATAAGCGCAAAGGCCCAAAAATGACTGAACTTCAGTCTTGCATTTTGGTCTCGGCCACTTGGTCACAACTGATACTTTTTCTGGGTCGACGTCGATGCCAGAACCAGATACAATATGACCCAAAAAGGGGACTTCTCGTTTTCCAAGCCAACATTTTTTTCGGGGAAAGACGTAGACCCGCACTTTGCAATCGCGAGAACACTTTTTCTAAATTCGCCAGTAGCTTGTTGAAGGTCTTACCGTGGACGATGATGTCATCTAAATACACCAAACAGACGGTATGCGGAAGGCCCTGAAGTACTACATCCATTAAATGCTGGAAAGTAGCGGAGGCGTTGGCTAATCCAAAAGGCATGACAGTTAATTCATATAGACCCGTACCGATGGAAAAAGCTGTTTTCTCTTGGTCTCTGCTGTCCATTTCTACCTGCCAGTAACCAGAGCAGAGGTCAAGCGTAGCAAACCATGACGAGTCTTCCAGTGCTTCCAGCGTAAGGTCAACGCGAGGCGAGGGGTAAGAATCTTTTCTCGTTGTGTTCTTTAGTTTGCGATAATCTACGCAAAATCGAAGAGATCCATCCCTCTTTGCACGAGGACAACGGGGGAACACCAGGGGCTCTTAGACGGCTGTATGACTTTTTTATTTTCCATGTTATTCAACATCGATTCCGCTTCTAATCTTCGGCTCAAGGGCAACTTTCGTGGTTGTCGTTTGATTGGTGGTATTTCCCCTGTCTCTATACGATGTTGTACAAGCCGGGTTCAGCCTTGGTTGTTGATCGAACTCGTGAACAAATTGCAATAACAAGAAATAAGAGATTGCAGTTGGTCTTGTTCTTTTCTTGTCAGTGTGGAGACGCTTCTACTAATCATCTCCATTACATCTGGATCTAGCTCGCGACATGGAAGCGCGTTCTTGATTTGTCGACATGAAAATATTACTGGTTGTGTTTCGAATTCCACTTTCATTGCGTTTTAGGGGACCCAAGCACCTTCTGTTGATGTATTTGTTACACGAACCGCTACTTTTCCTTCGGACACTTGGCATATTGATGGAGTTACCTGTAGTGGAGTTAATAATGACATTGAGTTGGCAAGCACTGTCTTACCTTCTTGCGCCGCAGTAGCCAAGTGAACCCAGCGTATTGAGAGGGCGGGAACGTACATGTGGCATGAATTGGTCAGCTCCTGGTCTTGGACATGAGTTCGGTTTAAGTGTAAAGTTTCTCCATCTCACAGTAATGTGTTGTCCCTTATGATAATTGCACAAGAGAATCGACGCAAAAAATCCCTTCCAATGATGCCATCGTCAACGGATATGAACTTCCCCATTTGAATAGTGGCTTCAAGCACTCCTTCTACAGGCGTAACTTCGCCGGTAACGAACGAATAATCGCATGCGAGGTGCTCAGCGACGAGCGTGTATCCATTTTCTCGACGACTCGGGGATGAAGTATTGTCTGGGTAGCACCTGTATCGATTATTCCTTGACATGGGACTTGATTTATTTGAAGGTTAATAACTAGATTATTCAGATTGTTGGACGAGCGGATTACAGGTATAGGGGCATCATCATTTCCCACTAACGCGGCCCCTGTAGAGCTAGTGGGTAGTGGTTTCCCATTGGATGATTCGGAATGTCACGAGTATTCGATTTGAGAGGGTAATCATTCGTTTTCAAGTTTATTGCACGTGGACCCGGTCGTGCAGATTCCACATCGAATATTATCTTCAATCACTCACGCTGAAGACTGGGGCTTTGCTTGAGTTCACTACGCGGAATGTAAATTACTTCGTCATTGTCATCCCGCCTTGCGAAACCGTATCCCGATTTGTGAACAAACTTAATTTTACCTTTAATGTCCACCTCTAATTGTTTTTTGTTTTGTTTATGCGTGTTCATGGTTCCAGGAGCATCATTGTTTCTACGCGGCAGCTTACGCTCCCTTAAGCTGCGCAATTCCCGTTTCCCGGTGAGCCCGATGTTATCACAACTTCGGCCTCAGATACATTTGCTTCCGCGACCCGGATTTGTCGACGACTTTGCTTGGTAGCGGCACGGCTAGCTTCCACCCGGACTGCCAGCGATAATGGTTTTTCTAGCGTGTCTGGCTCGGCATCGCGTACTCTCTGCTATATGTCGACATCAAATATCCCATCGATGAATTGCGCTAGAGCGATGCGATTCTTTGCGTGTTCGGGACAATCTGGGTGCACGAGACGTTGGATGTCGGTTGTTAACTCTCTGCCTTAGAGCTGCATCCAAGCGATGGAAATCTTCTTTAACACCTAACTGCAGTGTTTCAAAAAAAATTAAGGCAGTTCCGCGTAGGTAAGCGGCAAGATAGAGGGCTTTTGCCTCCGTGGACCAATTGTTGACTTTTGCTACCGTTTCGAAGTGCAGACGGTAAGTGTGCCATGGTGTTTTTCCATCAAATTCTCGCGGCTGTACAGGAACTCGATGTGGCAATTCTTGCGTCAACTGCCGGACGCTCGCTAGGTGTTTCTCGCGATCATTTGACATATCGGCTGGTTTTGATGACAGAGTCTGGATACTTGATCGTCGGCCATTGTACTGTACGTGGGTGGAGCATGCAGTAGGTTCTCCAGTTTCGACGAAATGTTGTTCGTGGTCCTCGGCTACCCTTTCGTGTACTACTTGACCTTTGGGAGAAGGGAGGTTAGCAAGTACTTCGACTCGAGATTGTAATGAATTCTGTTGAGTGGTTTCGACTTGCTCTACTCTCAAATGAATCTCTGCTAATGATTGTTGTAGATTAGCCACGGTTCTTGATTGTTGCTCGAGTAGTTTCGTTTGGTTTTCTAGTTTGAGTAACATCACGTGGAATTTGTCTTCCTCTATGTTCGGTTCCGCCATGTTGGCTTGTTTTAGTTTTAATCGATATTCGTTGTTTTCGAATCGCGTGGTTCAGACTCAATTAAGATGTCGATCGTTAATAACCCCACACCTGACACCAATTGTTACACCTTTTGGTGATATTGAAATAAAATGCTGTGTAAGTTTTCTTTCTAATTCTTTATTTTAATCAACCGAACCCAAAAACCAACGTGATCGTTCCCCCTTCTCTTTTCTTTTTCTCCTCTGTTATTGACAGTTCTTAGTTGACCTTTGCATGGGTCGAGACTCGTAACAATACTCTGTCCTTGTACGATGTTACGGATTGATTTTTTTTATTTATCCGGTCCAACTTGGTGTGTACTTGTGACAGTGTTGTGGTGTTTTTTGAGTTTTTCTTTTAAATTGCCTTTCAGGGCTGCTAGTGTTGTGAATGATGTTGCGAAACCTAGTGCAGTTTTGACATTTTGTGCAAGTTTTACATGAAAGATGAATCCGATGTAAGTTGCTCTTTCTGTTTCCTTTAGTGTGTTGTATATAAGTTCGACCAGAGCTAGGAATGAATCAAGTTCAGGATCCCGTGAATATGGGGATTACTTTCATGGCTGTTTCTATATTGAAGTCAGCCATTCTGGTTAGTTTTTCTAAATTTGAAAGTATGGTCGCTTTTTTAGAGACCACATTTAGAGATGGTCGCATATTTAGAGAAATTTTGTTAGAGTTTCTGCCTTCTCTGGTTTAAAAACAGCCTTTTGTTTTAATTTTTTTTTGTCTTTATTTTAATTCAACAACTTAAGGCTAACATAAGATTATAGATAGTTAAACAATTAAACATTACATATTTTGATATTTTATTAAGCTTTGAATTAAATAGTAGGATACAATCTGTTGTCTAAGACAAGAGTCGAATGTATCTATCATTATAAATTTAAGTATTGAAACATAATTCAACTGTAATTCAACTATTGGTGGGGGGATAGTTCAAATATAAAAATTATACAAAAAAAAAAAACGAGTATAAATACAATACATTACAAGATTAATTCAGTTAATAATTGGATTAAAAATAAAATCAATATTATTATGGTTAAAAGAGAGGAGCCATTTTTTAATATTATTTAAAAATACTGTTTTCGCATCTTAGGTTTGCAGGGAATTTATTAAGCAAACGGGGCGCAGTACTAAAATAAAACCGTGAAAAGTGAGTTTTGAAGGTTGCTGGTACAGTTACGAAATTTCTAGTGTTGACTCGTAAATTGAGATTTTCATGAAATCTAACGGAAAAGTACCCGGAATTTTCAAAAAATATTTTCAACACTTTATAGCAGTAAAGATGCCTTAATGGGAGAATTTCAAGCCTTTTGAACAGCTCAAAACTAGGAGTTGTACGATTCACTTTACACGAATTAACGAAATACGTACCACCCCAACAAGCTAATCCATACTGTAACTTTGATTTCAATAATCCATTGTAGATCAACTTTAAGACAGGCAGAATGCAGTAAAGACTAAGATGATAGAATTGCTTTATTAATCCATTTAAATATTGCTTAAGGTAGGAAGTATGGTCTTTCCAGCAGAGCCCATTATAATACCTAGATACCTAAAATTGTCGACGCGATCAATTTTAAAGCAGGTGTTACCGCAGTTTGCATCACTGTTAAAGGTTCAAGCAGCAGGGTGAATGGTAATGTAGAGGAAATTCATCGCAAATTGAACCTTTGATGTTAAAAAGCATAAATTTAGTTTTATTACTGATTACCAATCTGTGCTGATTGAACCATCTACGCAATATATCTAGATCATTATTGACATCCAAGAAAAAGTTAAAATAACTCTTATTGGAGTACGAAAGAGCAGTATCGTCAGCAAATGCTGTGATTTTTCCTTTAAATGGTTGAATAAAAAGGGAGTTTACCTATATCAAGAACAGGATAAGACCCAAGACAGAACCTTGTGGAACACCTATATTGATCAAACGCTGTGAACTGACACTGTCTTTGATTTTTACCATTTGCTTACAATTTTTTAAATATGAGTCGAACCAGTCATGGATAAATCCTCTGAAACCAGCATTGTAGAGTTTATTTAACAACAAAGTATGGTTCACCATGTCAAAAGCTTTAGTGATGTCTATGAAAAGTGTAGCGGGAATTTCGGATGAATTTAAACTATTATAAATTTCACCGGTTAATTTTAAAAGCGCACTTTCCGTAGACTTCCCACATCTAAATCCAAATTGAGAATCACTAAAGAATTTTGTTCTGTCTAGGAATGACAAAATTCTAGATTTCATGCCTCTTTTAAAAACTTTTGAAAAAACTGAAAGAAGGGAGATAGGGCGATAATTATTTAAAACCGTTGCATCACCTTTTTTGTGTAATGGCACTACTACAGCTGTTTTTAGTGATTCCGGAAAAATTCCAAACTGATCGCAAAAATTAAATATAAAACATAAGACATCTGAGATTTGGTAAGAAATTTTTTTCAAGACCAAACTGGATATCCGATCAAAAGAAGAAGAATTTGATGTTTTAAGTGATAGTATGATTTTTTGTATTTCAATTGCAGTAAACTGTAGAAAATAAAAACTTTCAGACGCGAAAGTCATATGTTTTAAAGTGTGATCATTTTGATTATCAACTTCTGAACAGTCCTGAAAAGAATTCAAATTGGAAAAAAAATCATTAAATAAATTAGCAACTTCTATAGGTTCAGATACTAGGGTATTGTTATAGTTATTAGGAATATCCGCATTTGCATTAGTTCTGTTTAGAATTTCGTTGATAACTCCCCATTCCCTTTTAGCGTTACCATAGTTTGCAGCTAGTTTATTATACTACAAAGTGGTATTTTAGTTTGTAACTCTAAACACAGCTTATCATAGTATTTTTTCAGTCTAGCATTGTTGGGATGCTGTTTAACTTTAGAACATATTTGTTTTTTCTTTCTAATTTTTTAAGCAAAGAGACAGTCATTCATTGCTTAAGATACTTTAGGTTGTTATTTTTATTACAAATTTTCTGACTACAATTATATATATGAAAGCAATCAAAAGCGATAGACGGATTCTGAGAGTCATAAACATCATCCCAAAACTCAAAATTTAAATGCGATTTAAGAGCAGCCTAATCAATTTTTGTATAATTTGTGTTCACGGATTGTTTTTTTTCTGAATGTTTTGCAATCAAGTTGAATACTAGTTAAGCTATGGTCTGTAATTTTCAGATCGTAAGCCACTGTTTTAAAACCAACACTATTGTTTCTGTGAGTCCTTAAAAATATATGGTCTAAGCAAGACTCCAAGCGAGTAGGTTGAGATAAAAGAGAATCAAAGCCAAAGGAAGACAAAATAGACAAATAGTAATCTACTTCTACTGAATCGAATAAGATATTAATGTTGAAGTCACCTAGCAGTACAATATTCTTACAAGTTTGTAGCTCCAAAAAACCCGTAAATTCGTCCAGAAAGGCCTTGACTGAACACCTATGCAATTTATAAACATAAATAAAACTGAAACGAACACCAGAAATTTCGCAAGATGCATTAAAAATATCAGCACTTTCCATACTCCATTTTCTTATTTCGCAACCTAATAAATCACTTCGATAAAAATCTACAACACCACCAGCGGAATACGAGTTGTTACAATTAGCTTCAAACGTAAAACTTGGTATTTTAAAATGTGTAATCAAATCATCAAAAATCCAAATTTCGTAAAGAAAGATGATATCAGGCAGATGATTTAAAGATGAGTGAGAAAAGTTTCAAAATTAGCTCTCATGCTACGAATATTTTGATGTATTACTGAAAAACCTGAATAATGCTCATTGTGATCAATACAGAAACATTTAACATTATCATAGGATATTGAAGACGAAAAGCTATTACTATTAGTGCCGACAAGAGGATACATAAATGAATTATTATTTACGTTATTATTACTCATAATTAGTCTTCAAGTTTAGAAAAATCCTCGGGTCTACTAATTTTAATAACTTGGTCGCCTCCTCTTTTCCTAATGAGCACAGTTGAATTTCTCACCCAAACAAATTTACATTTATTAACACGTTTGTATTTAAGTGCCATTTTCAATAACGATCTTGTGTATCCAGTGAGACAATCGTTGATATAAATCCTTCCACTGCTGTAGGTGTTGTTGTTATTGTTATTGGGAGTACCAAAAACATTAGATGTAATTTTGTTCTCGCGCATTTTGGTCAGCAGTTCTTTTTTCCGTGAAAGAGATGAAAATTTCACGCACGCGATATTAGAAGACGCATATTTCTTGTTTCTGGTAATCGCTTTTACATTCTTGACGTGACACGATACAATTTCGCTGGCATTGATTTCCTCGCCAGTTACAGCTGTTAGGAGTGTTTTAACTCTGTCTTTTACATTTCTATTGTTTACATCCGGAATGCCAATAATATCAACTGCACACTCTCTCTCTTTTTTCTCCAGTGTATTCAGATTCGACTCAAGAGCGTTAATTTTTATAGACAGAGCATTATTACTGTCTTCAAGAGATTTAATTTTCGCGAGCGCTTCAGTGTTAACTTTTTTCAGCTTAATAATCTCATTATACAGTATTTGAGGGAGCGCCGTGGCGCAGTGGGTAGTGCGTCGGCCGCTGACGCAAGATGAGCGAGATCGGATCCCGATAACACCAACGCCATTGAATGATTATTTCGCGGCTTCCCTCCTCGGCGGGGTACTGGCAAAACCCCCCGTTGTACACTTGCCATGAAAAAGCTTCTCGGTTCTCGCCGTTCGGAATCGGCATTTAAGCTTTCCAGTGTTTGTGTCTGAGTGCTCCAACAGATAGCAGAAGCCTACACAAAAAAAAAAAAAAAAAATACAGTATTTGTGACGTTACTGTTTGCTCCTTCGGAGCTGCTGGATATTTAGTTGCTGATGGTGTGCTAGCAATACCATTACTACTGCCGGGATCAGAATTAGTTGGAGTAAGAGAATGAGTATTACTAATTGAAGAGATTTTGTAAGCTGACTCACTTATGGGAGCGACTATCAAAATTAATTTTCTACGCTGAATGACACAACTCTCACACTTATAACCGTGATTACTCTTCTCAAGAAAATCAACTTCTCTTTTTTCTAATTTCACGCACTTAGCATGATAGTATTCTTTGCAGTTGTTGCACTGAATTTTAAGTTCATGTCTAACGACTTTTAAATTACATACACTGCACTTAATTTTTTCTTTTATACTGATTGTACTATATACTGCCCTTATGACGATAAAAATGTAAAACAGACTATCGAAAAAAATTTAATTCTAGAACAACAATCTCTTGTAGTATTGAGCGCCACGTTTGCTCGGTATAACCCCTATTTGAACTTTTTTTTATGTTGCTTAGTAATTTTTCTATCTGTAATAAACTATTTTTCATACTCAAAACTTTTTATTGTATTTATACATTGTTGTGGCATTTCTTAATACTTGTTTCCTAACATAGTTCTTATAATATGAGTTAGTTTTATATAAAATATATATTATTACTAGTGTTATTATTGCCGTGTATATGGCGACTGTTGTTGGGTCTGCTCCCTGATTGATTGTAACGTTTACTTTGGTTGCGTTGTTACCCATTTTCCAATTCATTTGGCGTATTTAATAACAACTTTTTTAGTTCATCAATTTCTCGCCAGATTTCAGTGGCCTTATTCCAAGATATTAGGGTATCGCCCTGGGTTTGAAGTAATTTTTTGAGGTAGGCCAGTCTCCTGCGATTCAGGTACCTTTTACATCCTCTCTTCTTTTTTGGTGTTGTATTTTCGTTTGAAATGGTTGTTCTCCTATTCGACCTAAGCAACTAAGGGGCAGGGCACGCATGCCATAAAGGTTCTGCCAAAGAAGATGCGGGGGAAATAAGACAGAGCACGAATGCCATAAATGTTCTGTCTGGGATAGGTTTGGGATTACGGCACGAATGTCGGAGAAACAACTGGCTCGATAGTCAAGTCGAATAAGTCGAATCTGATTTTATTTAACATTTATTGCACTATTTATACAAAATCTTATTGGCAATTTCAATGTATGTCGATCGTGGTTAGTTTGCTTGCCAATGACCCTTCTCTATTGCACATAGTACTGTAACCATAGACTTACATATTAATGATCCAATTCTTTACGCTCATCAGCGCAAAGGCCGGTGTCATTTGATAAATACTTTGTGTTCTTTCTACCTTTGATTCTCTAGTATCAGCACTTAGACGCGTGCCGTCCACTTTTGATTTCAGTGACAGTTATTGAACTTTAATTTATGGTGTCATATGGTGTTACGTTATCGTACTCTTTAGCGTACTAAAGACCCATTAATTTATGGTGTCGTATTCTGGTTACATGACTTGTGGGAATGTTTACGTCTGTTTTGATTAGTGTTTTTGTTTTGGCTTGTGAGAATGTTTACGTTTGTTTTGACTAGTGTTTTTGTTAGTATGGGTACACTACACTCCATCCTGTTCACTGATCTAAAGAACGCTTGTCGTTGCGCTTCTTGACGCCTCATTCTTCTTTCTTTCTCTTTGTCTCGCACTTCATCTTTTTGCTATTCAAAGTTGTTCGTCGACGTTTTGATTGCAGCTGGGTTTTGGATTGAGTTTTGACTGGGTCTTGGAGTGAGTTTTGACTGGGTTTTGGACTGAGTTTGAACCTTAGCTTCTTCCTTTAATATCCCCTTCAGTTCGTTTTCCATTTCGCTTTGTATTGTCGCAATCGTTGCTTCTACTTGTTTGTAGAAGTTGGCTTCGATGTAGGGATGGCTTTTGTTGAAATGTTGGTGCTGTCGTATTTGCTTATGTCCAATCTCAAACTCCTTCCAGTGATGGCTGAGATCATCTAATCGTTCTTTGATGAATTCCTTAGTTCATCTTACCTTGGGCTCTTTCGTATACTTTTCGGATATTTTCTCCCTGTCTCCTGCTGTTACGCCCTCTGGGTAATTACGGGTCGCATTTTCAATATGCGATTCATATACCCGGGGGGCAACATTAAAAAGCTAAGTGGCGGAGCCTACATAGCTTTTTAGCTGTATGGCTATTTATTTAGCCATACAGCTATTTAGCAAAATTTTCTTTCTCTTCCTATCATTTTATAAGGCTCCCAGTTGGGTGTAGGGTAACCCTACTGGAAGTAACGGCTCGACCGGAAGCCTAATTCCGGAAGCACGGGAGACAGGATGCCCCCGGGACAATATTGTCAGACATGATAAATGACAGTAATGTCAGATATCTGAATGACAGTCCCGGCCTGTCTTGCGGTAGGCCCCCTTGTGGGAGTATTGTGAGGGCTGTGGTTATCCCAAAATCGCGGGAATTTTGAATGCAATAACGAACAACAGTAATATTTACTCAGTTGTTCGAAGGGTGCCGATACCCTTAATATCGGTAAGAGGTTTTAGGTAGGCCTCGCCCCAAATCAAGAGGGAAGCCATGTCCCTACGCATGGCTCCGAATTGGTATTTGTAGCAAATAAGGACGTTGGTTGTCGTCCCAAAAACCAACCCCTTGCGGGAAGGCCCGTCGTGGTATTAAGCTAACAAAGCTCCACGTAAGGCAATTTAACGGAATCTGTCTCCTGCTGTTCAGACAATTCGTCTATACTCGACATTCTTTCCACCTTGTTTAGAAATTTTCGTATCTATTTTAGCCGTTGTTTCCACTATTTACCACTATTAACTTTTTTCAATCTCTAGTAGTGGAGTGTCTGGGGTTTTGACCTCAGACTTTTGTTACAGTGAATGAATTTAAATGGTCGAGGGTTTTTTTTCTTTTTTATACTATAAAGTGTAAAGTTTACCCAACATTTTTTTGTGCTTTTGATTTTTTTATTATTTAAACAGAAACTATAAAAAATTAATACTTAAGCATGTAATTTTATTTCAAATAATTTTTTTATGTATCTATATGTTGAATAATACCTAAATAGACATAAAAGAATATTTTCTTAAAATGTTGGAGCGTATAAAGGGTCATAACGACCTTGGACAGGTAGTAGAACGTGGAGAAAGAGAACGGCAACGGCAGCTGCTCCAAAACTAAATAGAATTTTTCTAGCTACTTTTTAGTTATAAATTACACGTGTTCTGCGCATGTTGTATATATTTAAGAGTAAAAATTTTGTGGTTTTTGTTTATTTCTGACAAAAGTTTTATTGAAGACGTTTTTTTTCTATTGAATTTCTATATAAGATTTTTTATTTGTTCATTTGGTAAGTAATCTCATTAAGAATCTTCAGTTTATTATATGATCATGATGGTTATAATATGGTCATAATGATTATTAGATAATAAATTAAATAATAAGTACATAGATAATTAAAGATTAATTCAAGTAAAAGAAAAACAGTAAAATGTAATAAATTAATCATTTAATGTATTCAATTGTTTTCTATCACAGTTTTCTAACAATGGATGAATCAAGGACCAGTAGTACAACTAATGAGTACAGCTCCATTATCTGGAAAAATTGGGTTCATCTTCCAAAACCAATTCAGATTTAGGTGTTATTAACAAAATAAATAAAGGAATAACAACGTTACGAGCTGCTTCAAGTGAACGAAAGAAAGGCTTGTTACCTCATCTTCAAACTGAATTCATTTACGCTCATACAGGTTGTCGCCAAAAATATATTCATAAAAAATATATTGAAACTTATAAGAAGAGGCCCAATGAAACTCCATTTTCGCCTCCGAAAAAGAAACTCCGAAGTAGCACTGATTTATGGAGCTTTGAGTGGGAAAAAAACTGTTTCAACTGTAACCAAGAAGTTAATAAAGAAAAAGACGCAAAATTAAATAAAAAACGACGAAGACAAATCTCATATATTAATACTCCAAATTTAAGTGACTCCATTGTAAACTTTATAGCTGTACAGAAAAATGATTATTATCGAGAAATTCACAAAAGAATTTCTGGTATAACGGATTTACAAACACCCCAAGCAAAATATCATGCTGATTGTTATAATTCTCTAAAAAATTCTATTCATCTGAGCTCTGCTGAGAAGAAAGTTGGTTCGAGAATTTCGATGATAGATGCAGCAATGCAGCAAATATACAAGTATATAGAAGAGAATGACGACTGCCAATTTTCTATGCAAGAGTTGAAAAATACCATCACCTCACAGCATACACCGGATGAAAAAACTATTAGAAAACGACTAAGGGACCGCTATCATGATGATAGTGTTGTATCAAGTAAATTTGGAGCTAATACTATTATGTGTTTTAAAAAAACTAATCATAATGTATTAATGAAAGTTGGTACAATCATCAAAATAATAGTAAAGAAAAACAGGAGTTACATAATATTATATTGAAAGCAGCTAGTGAGATTATTAGGAGGGATATAAGAGCTCAAGTTTACGATAATGAAAATTATACATCAAGTGACAAAAATCAGTCAGAAATAATACTAAAAGGTAGGAAAAATAATACAAAAGCTATTCCTTGTTATGAAAAGAAATGTAAATCTATCGCACATGCTATAATATCAGCTGTACGACCACGATCATTTCTATCACCTTTGCATGTTACTTTGGCTGTGATGTTTCATAGAAAATTTAGTTCCAAAAAAATTATAAATATCTGTCACTCCTTAGGCTTCTGTGCTTCATATAAAGAAGCTGCATTATACGAAGCTTCACCTACTTTTACAACTCCACCAAAAATACAACCTGGCAGTTTTGTTCAATTTGTGCATGATATTGCTGACTTCAATATCAACACTATTGATGGTAAAGGATCGTTCCATTATATGGGAAGTATTCAAATAGTTACTCCAGCTGATGGTATACAACCTCGACAACCAATTAAACGCTTGAAGATTCTACCACCTGAATCTCAGTTTGTTGAAAAAGGCAATATTCCTCTTCAAGTATATCCAGCTTCTTCTGGTACAGGTTTTTCAAAAATAATAATTAAGTTATCTGAAGTTGAACCTGATATTAAGAAATTGACTACAAATGAAAAATTGAATATTCTTTGGACATATTTAAAATTTAAAAGTGACAACAACTTTCCAGGATGGAATGGATTTATGAATTTATTAACCAATACACATGATTTTGATATGTCATCAATTATTTTTTTACCATTTATTAATGCAGCTCCAAGTGCTTATAATACAATTTATACAACTATGAAAACTTTGCTAAAGAAGTAGATACGAGAACATGCATTTTAACGTTCGATCAACCTCTGTATATGAAGGCACGGGACATAGCTTCTGATGGGTGTTTATCTGATGAAGTATTAGTTGTTGTGAGGTTGGGCGCTTTTCATACTCTTATGTCTTACATGGGATCTATTGGCTATATTATGGCTGGAAGTGGGATAAAAGAAGTTCTTTCTACCATTTATGCAGAAAATACTATTGATCATATAACATCTGGACGGGCGTATGCTAGAGCAGTACGTGCAGCGAAAATACTTGTTTTAATCATTGAAATAAGTGAAGTTGAAGAAAATACTTAAATAGACAGAAATGTAAATTGTTTAAATAGACAAATGATTTCTTGATTTTTTTTTTGATTTTTTTCTTTCCTTTTCCTTTATTTTTCCTAATTACTATCTCCATATGAATATATAAATTAACTTAATTTTGGTGTAGAAAAATATTCTACAGCCTAATATTATGAGGTATTGTATCATTTAAAAAATAAAAATTATAATTATTTAATTTTTTTTTTTTTTAATCGAGATCACAATTTTTTAATAGGTAAACTTTTTTGTATATATTATAAGCTAAATATTCCACTTTGAATTATAAAATGTCATTCACTGTAACGGAAATCCGAGGTTTTCATGTTTTTAACGCCCCAGGCGCTCCACTATGGGTAAGTAGTTCAGTGGCTCTGAGGACTATGTAGCGCCAATTGTTAAAGCCAATTTTGCCAATGAGACTAATTTTCTTGGTGTTGAATTTAATCTAGTTCATTGGACAAATGATTTCTTATTTTATACATTATTTTTGCTTATTTGGTATATTATTATCGTAAATCGTATATTGGATGTAGCTCATAAAAAATCGAAAATAGCTTAATTCGCATTAAATATGATACAATACAAACAATCGCTTATGGTAAACCTCATTACCTTGAGAAACATAAATTTGCTTACTCGGCAATAAAAAATGATTTTAAGGTACAGCGAGTGTGTGCAATACTTGTGAATTGTACAGCTACTTTCTACATAATTTTACACATCTTACCATCCGGTTTTCTGTTTTTCACTAAAAATTAATATGAACATTGAATTTTCAAAACAAAACCTGTACTTACATAATTACGTAAAAGAATTAAAAGAATTAGTTTGAAATTTTTATTTTGATTTATTTTTTTAATTTTGATTTTGAAAATATGTATATTTTTCGAAACTGTTGGCTAAAGCAACTTTATTTAATAAAACAATAAAAGAAGAGATTCCTGGTCATACAAAGTTAAACCATAGCGTAGGTGTTATTGTTGTTTTTAAATAATTTTTTATCTGTTTCAAATCATTCTTTTAAAAAATAGGTGAAGGGGGGGGGGGGGGTTGTATAATAATCACTGATAATATAATAATAGTATAATAAAAATCACTAATAATATAATAATAGTATAATAATTATCACTAATAATCACTAATCATAATAATCACCTTTTTATAATCACATTTTTATTCAGTTTGCTCGTAAATGAATGACATTTTTAAGCGACATGGCCTTGTAGTGACTTTTAGACATCATACATATATGAATGACGTGTCCCCCACGGAAGATTAATTTCATTCATATTTAAATGACGTTCATGCAATATAAATATGTATTATTTTTAAGCAAACCCAATAAATAAAAGAATTATAATTTTTTCACGTTGAGCTATTTTTTCGAAATTGGTATGGCAATCAATGTGAAGGATGTAAAGAAGGATCTGTTTACAGCGGCAGGAGAACTAAAAAATTCATCAAGAAACAAGACTTATGAAGATGTGGGCTTTAATACCATTCGAACACATTATACAAGAATTATTTCTACGCAGGATTGCACGAGAAAAAAAACATACATAAGCTCCGAAAAAAAAACCTTAAAGATATAATTCGCTGAACAATATCTCCAATGTTAATAACAAACTGTAGACGACTTCTTTAAACAGTAATTATTTATATTCACCTTATCCTATTACGGAAGTCGTTTAAGTCCGAGTCACAAAACGACTACGTAAAATCGGTATGTCGGAAGTCGTTTCAAGCAATTACGTCACGTCATTAAACTACTCTAGTCGTTTATCTTGTGTGGAATGCATTTGTTGAGTGACATGAGTCGAATAACTGTTGTTATCGGTATTATGATAGTCGTTTTTGAGTCACAAAAGGACAACACGAACGGCAAAAGGAGTCGATTAGGATTTTGCAAACGACTGACTGTAAAAATTGTCTCAAAATGTAAGTTTTGTTTGTGTTTTGAACTCAAGTAGGTTAACAAACATTATTTCAATAAATATTTATTTTTTAGGATAAAAATATCAAATCCTAAGCAATTAAAACGATTGATGGAGCTAATGGATGAAAATCGCTCATTAGCAACAAATTTTAAAAGAGGTGTTTCCCAA
Source organism: Merodon equestris (assembly GCA_958301585.1). Taxonomy (NCBI): domain Eukaryota; kingdom Metazoa; phylum Arthropoda; class Insecta; order Diptera; family Syrphidae; genus Merodon; species Merodon equestris. The sequence goes on from OY284413.1 coordinate 97,494,223, forward strand.
ACAACGGAAACAAAAGCAGGATGGGGGGAGGTAAACAAGATTTTAAATAGCTTAGGACCACCTTTATGATGTGAGAGAGAATGGCAAAAGGTATGTGTATATACATATATGCTAACAGACATTTCGAATGCAATTTAAATTGAACACTTGTTTATATACATACATACATTTCATAGGTTTGGTTTGACCTGAAATTTAAAGTAAAGAAGAAGCCCGTATTCAATAAAAAAGAGCAAGAATCTACTGGAGGAGGAACATACAAGCACTGAAATTGATGAAGCAGTGGAGAGACTTCTTGCTCTAAATGAAGTAATAGATCCTGCTGGAAAGTGTTTGGATGCAACCAGTCACTACAGACGGTCTTTCTTGCACTTCTAATAATTTTATGATTAAAACTGCAGCAACATCACATGAGAATATTTCCTTTTGTTCTACAGCCGTTTCATCTCCAGAAAAAGATTTCGAAACTGAAAATAAAGAAACAAAGGAGGATACACCTAGACCAACTAAAACCGCAAGCTCTCGCCGAAATGTTTGCTTAATAAACATGTTGGAGAAACAATTACAAGTGCAAGAAAATTTGTATAATGAAGTGAAGACTTCATTAAAAAATATAGAGGAATATCAAAAAAGCTGTTTCACTTAAAAAAATAAAAAATTAAAACTGTATGAGCTACAAATGGAACGTGATGAAAAACAAACAATGGAGGAAAATGAGTTCAAAATGATGGATTTAGAAATTAAAAAGAGACAACTAGATATTGAAGAAGAATATGAATAAAGAGTAAATAAATTATGAACGAGTGATGGAATTACAAAGGTTGTTTCTTATTCTTCACTACATATGTATGTGTTTGAATTATTGGTGGATCCGACTTGTAAAATATGCAAATATTATGTCAGGCTGCACAAATATTTACAATCTGGGTAGCCTTTTGTGGAGTGTAATGTAATTGTTTTGCGCCAAGGAGACATCGAAATCGGTTTTTGAAAACATCGATTGTTCTCTCTATAATGTTGCGTGCTTTTGAATGCATTAAATTAAATTGTGACTGTGGTGTCATCAGAAATGGTTCGAGAGGATATCCGGCATCTCCTGACAATTTAAAATTAATAATGGTTTTTTATTCACTAAATAAACACCAACCTAATAGCCATGTATTTGTTTCACCTCCGCCAGAGTTATAATATTATAATAATTTTCCTCATTCTCGAATTTTATCCACTGTGGACAAACGTGTTCCTCCATTATGGTGATCATCTCACCGATCATTTTACTTACCGTAGGCTAAACCTAAAGCGAAATCGTTGCCAATGCCAGTTTGATAACTGCCTACTGCACAAAATCTTAGTGTTGCGGCAAGTCTCAAAACTATTAGCACAGCACATGTACGTTTCACACTCGGTAGTTTATCCTCAACTTCGTGCAATAAATCATCATCATCATTCATCAATGCTATGCACATTGCCGCAGTATCCATGTTTATATATTATATGTAGACTTTTTGTTTTTATTTATCGTGAAACACACACAAATAAATTAGATAACAATGACAGACAGAAAATATAACAACAAACAATTCAAATGTTCAATTTTTATGTGGAATGTAGATAAGAGGATAATGCAGTCGTTTAAGTTCCGTAATACGACTGCAAAATGAAGTGTCTCCTAAAACGACTATAGTCAAACAAATTAATGTTTCATATCTTCAATATTGGTAAATGGATTACAATGATTTTTATGTCAGTTAAAAATACTTATTGGTGCCTTAATTTGCAGTATCATTTAAATACATCTGTTATAATTTAAAGATATTTGAGTTTTTTTCCTGCGGATATTTAACTCAGAATATCTTTTTACTCCTTTCTACTAATCTCCGCCGAAAACCGCTTTTTACTTCTGACATATTATACTATACTCGTACGTACAAACAATCTGAAGAAAATCAGAGATCGCCAAACGATAGCTTCGACAACAACAACGATGATGAACGCAATAGGTCATCTGATGATGTGTTCACTGATGCTGCCACCACTGCTGATATTGGAAGCGATGCAGTAGATGACGATGTGTTTGATGATGTGAACTCAAACACGATTGCTGATGATGGTGTTCGCCGTTCTAAGCGGTTGGCTACCAAACCACCAATCAATTACAATTTCTGTGCTTTGGATTTTGTATCAGAAGATCCGAAAACAGTTCAAGAAGCTTTATCATCTCCTTTTGCTGCAGAATGGAAAGAAGCAATGAAAGAAGAAATGGCATCTCTCCTGCACAACGGTACATGGATCCTGACTACCTTACCCGAAGGAAAGAAACCGATCAGCTCAAAGTGGGTTTTCAAAACAAAAACTGATGCAAAGGGTGTTCTAATGCGACGAAAGGCCCGTCTGGTTGTAAGAGGATTCAGTCAGCAGAAAGGGATCGATTATGAAGAAACTTTTTCGCCGGTTGTGAGGTACACATCAATACGTTTTCTTTTAGGCCTTGCAACGAAACACAATTTGATGATACATCAACTTGATGCAGTCACTGCATTCCTTAATGGCGAACTTCAAGAGGAAATCTACATGAGTCAACCGGAAGAATTTAACGACGGCTCTGGCAAGGTTTGTGCTTTAAAGAAGTCAATATACGGTCTGAAGCAGTCAAGTCGAGTCTGGAATATGAAGTTAAATTCTGTTTTGCTGAAGTTCGGCTTAAAGCGAAGTGAAGCGAAGTGCGTATATTACCAGGTATGTGAAAAAAAAATGTTATACGTAGCTATTTATGTCGATGATGTCTTGGTTTTTGGCAACGACACCGAGATAATTAATAACTTGAAAAGAGAACTGTCGCAGCATTTTCAAATGAAAGATTTGGGCGAGGCCAAGTCCATTTTGGGTCTACGCATTCAGCGTAATATCCAGAAAGGTATTACCAGAGTTGATCAAACTCAATATATTAAAGATGTTCTTAAAAGGTTTTCAATGGACGATTGCAACCCTGTTCTCGTGCCATTGGATCCAAATCAAAAACTTACTTCGGATATGTCACCAACAAATACTGTGGAAGTGAAAGAGATGTCTAATATTCCATATATGCAAGCTGTTGGATGTCTGCTATTTGCTGCTCAAATTACACGACCTGATATCTGCTTTGCAGTTAATATGTTGAGTAGATTCAGCTCCAACCCAGGAAAGGCACATTGGGCTGCTGTTAAACGTATCATGAGATATCTGAAAGGGACAATAAACAAGGCTCTGGCGTTTCGTCGAGATAACAGTGATATACGAGGGTTCTGTGATGCAGACTGGGCTGGCGATCTTGACCATCGACTTTCAACGACCGGATATGTGTTCATCTTTCAAGGGGCTCCGATTTCATGGTGCACAAAACGTCAACGCACAGTAGCACTTTCGTCTACAGAAGCGGAGTTTATGTCTTTAGTATCCGCAACTCAGGAGCTCATCTGGCTGAGACATATGGAGCAAGAATTACTGATCAAAGGGGCAGTATCTACCATGTTGTATTGCGACAACAAAAGTGCAATTCATATTGCAAATAATGGTTCATATTCTCCAAGAACTAAACATGTTGATATCAAGGTGAAATTCATTCGCCAAAAATTAGAAAATGGTGAAATAAAACTTGCCTATATTGCTACGGATAAAATGTTAGCTGATATTTTGACAAAGCCAATTGTTGCTAATAAAATTTCCTGTTTCACAAATGAATTCGGCCTAATGTAATCAATTACTGCTCCTTGTTATTCCATCTGAATATTTGTATCCTTTGAATTTTGAATTTTATTAATTTTATACATTATGAATTTTTAATGTTAAGGGTTTTGGTCAATCTGGCTTAGTTGGATTAAAATGTAAGGTGTAATATTATTAATGAATTTGAAATTTAAGTTAATGTAAGAATTATTCAGGGAAGGTGTTATAAATGAACAATTAGTACATCATAAATGTGAATTCAGCCTTAGAATGTAATAGAATGAAAACTGATCCCTACTTATGTACTTGTATATTATATTGTACGATTATATCTATATGTACATGTTAAAATAAAGATTACTCTTTAGCCGTCCTTCAAACGAATCAAACGTGTTTTACATTCCCGTGCATATAGCTTATATTCTAACATTCACCTGTTTCTTCGTTCTATTTTACATCTTAGATTCTCCTTAAGATCTTATTTTCAAAAGCCCATAATCTATTTTCCTTCTTCTTATTCAGAGAATGGGTTTCACATCAGTAAGGTTACTAACATTATTATGGTTTTATGAATACGGATTTTAACACTAACACGTTTATCGAATACAATCAGATGCGAGATTCGGATCGATCCAAGTCGGTCAGTGACCATATATTTGGTTGTCTCTTCATTTACTTCTAGGCCTAGTTGCTTACCTGCCTTATCTAGCTTTTCCACATTTCTTTTAACTGTTTTCTCGCTATCACCCAGCAGTTCCAAATCGTCAGTGAAAGCCGAAACGAATGCGATTCCATTAAGGGTTATTCTCCTCTCCTTTTCTTGAAAGGATTTGATTACGAATTCGAATAATTGTTGCATTGTGTTCCGTCACCCTGTTTAAATACGACAATTTTTTCAGTTTTTAGATAGATAGATAGATAGATAGATAAATTTTATTCTTATAAATTAATTGAAGAAATACAAACAACAGGCTTGAAATACATGGTGACGAAATATAAGAATAGGCAGTGACATTCAGTATTTAAATACAAGTGTAAAAATAGTGTAGAAAGCCACTTCAATTATCTGAAACTATACTAAATATGTTAAAAATGGGTGGGGTGATCATAAAAATTAAAAATAAATAAATAATCTCTAAGCATTATAAGAAACAAGAACCAAAATTAACTATTACAAACGAAAATATAAATAAATAATTAAAAAGAGACAAGGCATTGAGTGGGACATAAACAAATTAAACCAAGACATTAGCTATAAGAGATTCTAAGGCCACATAATCAAAACTAAAGAGCCATATTTTTATGCGCTTAAAGAACATTCCAGGTATTGTTAGTGTCCTAATAGACTGAGGCAGTGCATTAAATAGTCGAAAAGAAAGAACAGAGAAAAAGTTACGATATGCAGTGGTACGGAAATTGGGTACGGAAAAAGTGTTAGACAGGTTACCACGTAGATTATAACAAGAAATTAAACGAAAATTACGATTACCAGACTTCATAAAGAACATTTTTAGCACCTTAAAACAATACAAGTGACGAACAGGAAGAATTTTGAGTTCATGGAACAGGGGAAAGCTTAAATGTCTACCCGATTTACGACAAATTTTTCTAAGGACACTTTTCTGCAAAATCAACAGTGGTTTAATTCTGTTTCGACACACGCCTCCCTAACAAGCGATTCCATACTGTAACTTGGAATGGAAAAAACCATAATAAATCATTTTTAAAAGCTTAGTAGAAGTATTAACGTGATTCGCAAAACTCATCCTAGAATCAAGGATAAATTCATCTTCTCTCTCAACTTTAAAACAGTAATCACTACAGACCATATTTTCACAAAAAGAGGGAGATGAAGAACCGGACGCACAATGACAATTATACATTTTATATCTAAGACACTCAGGTGCATGAAAATATATATTAGCATCCAAGAAGTCCGAGAAAGATAAGCTAAAAAACATTATCTTAGTTTTAGGGCTTATTACTAAAAGATGTTCCGCAAACCAGTGCCTCAATAAAAATAGATCCCAATTGATATCAGAGACTAGGTCCAGAGGACTGTTAGAGTAAAGCCAATGTCATCCGCAAAAGCAGTTGGAGAACCCTTGAAATTAAGAGCAAGAAGCGAGTTGACATAGACCAAAAACAGAATCGGACCCAAGACCGAGCCTTGTGGTACACCTACGTTGGAGAGCTTTATTTCACTTCTAATATCATCTATTTTCAGTTGTTGCGCCCTATTTTTAAGATATGACTTGAACCAATTGAGTATAAATCCACGAAATCCAGCTTTTTCCAGTTTACTTAACAAGATGTTGTGGTTGACCATGTCGAATGCTTTGGTGATGTCAATAAATAAACATTTTTTCCCATCGAGGTGTGACATTATAAGAGAGCAAAACTGTAAAGTGCATCTTCTGTCGATTTACCTCTCAAAAACCCAAATTGATTAGGATTGAAAAACTTGGTTTTGTCTAAAAAACTCAATAATCTTTTTTTCATTAGTTTTTCAAAAATTTTGCTGAACACTGAAAGAAGTGAGATGAGCCTATAGTTACCGATATCTTCTGGGGACCTTTTTTTAAATAACGGAATGACATCTGCACATTTAAGACATTCGGGAAAACTCCTTCAAACACGCAACGATTATACAATTTTTCCAGGACACACACTGTGAAACATGCAATTTTTTTAAGCAGATAGTTAGAGATTCCATCAGCTCCACACGTAGACGAATTAGGTAAGTTACCAATAATTTTCAAAATTTCAGTTATGGGTTGAAAAACAAAACCATTACTATGCAACGGTTCACCACATCCACGAATGTAAAGACAAGTACAATTAATCGATTTGACTGTACTGGATTGTAGGCTGCAGCCAACATTAGCAAAATAACAATTAAAAGCGTTCGAAATAGCAACTTTGTCATAAATTAAAGAATTTTCAACACGAATACAAATGGGTTTTTTATAGGCAGTTGATTTACTCAATAAACTATTTACTACTCGCCATTCGTTTTTTAAATTTCCCTGTGCAGAGCTGAATTTAGTACGGTAATAGTTACCGCGGCAAATTGGTATCTCTTTTTTAAGATCAACACATAGTTTCTTATATCTTCTTTTTAGACCCTGGTTAGCAGGATACTTATTGCACTTAATTCTGAGTTTATTTTTATATACAACTTTTCTAAGTAAAAGATTAGATATCCAAGGTTTAAGTCTTTTAGCGGATTTTATTGAGGGCTCTACAGAGGAGCAAGATAGAATATGCTTCCTAAGAGAGTCAATGAAGACTGTAAAAGTGGTAGATGGATCTCTACAATTAAAAACATCAATCCAAGACTCAAAGCATAAATAATTTTTCAATCTGTTAAAGTCAACTCGCATTTTTCTATGGTGGGGATTAGGAGTTCGAGAACTACTGGTTTTAGAGATAGTTATTAATAGTCCGGTCATGCAATGATCAGTAGCTTTAAAATCAAAGACACATTTTTTACACTCTATGGGCGCTACGTTACTGAAACGCCCATAAATGTGATCTAAACAGCTTCCCGAAGTAGGTCTAGTGGGTTCATTGATAAAGAAAGCTAGACAATGCGAAGAAAGTAATGACAGGTAGCTAGAGACAGTTTCATTATCTTCCAATGTATTAATATTAAAATCTCCTACTATAATTAGATTTTTTGATTTTTCTCAAATTAAAAGATCAGAAAATTCGTTTAAAAAAGTCACAACATTAAACAAATGCAGTCTATAGACACAAAAAAACACAAACGTAACTTGGTTAATTTCAATAGAAACTTTTAAAACATCAGCACTTGAAATATCAACGCGCAAGACATCGAGAATTGGGTGGACATCTTTGATAAAACAACCCACCCCACCTGCAGCGTAACTTTCATTTGTTTTAGAGACAAACTTGAACCCGGGAATATAATAATCATCATTCTCAAAGTCATATATCCAAATTTCAGACACAAAGACAATATCTGGAACGCAAGCAAAATAATCAAGATGAGTGACAAGAGATGTAAAATTTTCTCTCATACTTCTAATATTCTGATGAACAATAAAAAGTTTATCATTGCAGAACGTACAATTATTAAAAACTATATCACAGTTGGAATTACTTAAATTGGGGGAAGAGAAGTCATCAAGAAAATCCGTATTAAAATAAAGGGTCCGCCATCTAACGTTTTTTTTTTTCAAGTAGTGCTTATTTCGTGAATGGTAACACTTAGCTCATGTCTGATTCGACAGATAATTAGTTTTATCCTTCCGCTGAACGAATATGGTTGTGTATACGCTTGAACGACGCTGGGAAATATTGCGACATTACTTTGAAAATCATGGTAATGTTGCAGAATGTGTGCGAAAATTGCGTACGGATTTTGGAAGAAGAGAAGCACCGTCAGCTCCGTATGTTCGTTATCTTGTGAAAAAAGTGAAAGAAACTGGCATCCTCATCGATAAACCAAAGCGTGAAAAGCCAAAAACAGGGCGTACACCCGAGAATATTGCTGCTGCGGCAGAAAGTGTGCGTGAAGCGCCATCAACATCAATTCACCGTCGTTGTCAACAATTGAACATTTCGGAGACATCATTGAGACGAATTTTGCATAAAGACCTTGGTATGACGCCATACAAAGTCCAATTGGTTCAGGAGTTGAAGCCAACTGACCATCCAATGCGTTTTCGCTTCGCTAAGTGGACCTGCGATCGACTTACAGAAGATGCCGATTTTGCCAAAAAAATCATTCTTTCATATGAAGCTCATTTTGATCTTGGCGGGTATGTAAACAAGCAAAATGATCGCATTTGGGGCACAGAAAACCCGCACGCATACATTGAAAAGCCGGTGCACCCAAAACGAGCCACTGTTTGGTGCGGATTTTGGTCCAGAGGCATAATTGGGCCATTTTTCTTCGAAAATGAGCAAGGAGTGGCCGTTACAGTCAATGGCGATCGTTATCGGGCCATGTTGAACGAATTTTTGTTCACAAAAATTGAAGAGGAGGATATTGGCAACATTCGGTTTCAACAGGACGGCGCTACGTGCCGAAGCTACACTCGATGTTTTGCGCCCTGTTTTTGAAGATCGCATTATCAGCCGCAGAGCTGATGTCGTTTGGCCACCTCGGAGCTGCGATTTGACACCGTTGGACTATTATTTGTGGGGTGCCGTCAAAGATAAGTGTTACGCCGACAAGCCAGAGACAATTGACGCTTTAAAGGACAATATTCGTGAAGCCATTGGTGAAATACAGCTGCACACAATCGATAATGTGCTTAAAAATTGGACCGATCATGTAGGCTACTGCATGGCCAGCCGAGGCAGCCATTTGAATGAAATTATTTTCCATTATTAACCGGAAGGATTGTACTTTCAAATAAAAAAAGAAATTTGAGAAAATATTTAGTAGTTTTTTTTATAGCATTTTCAAAAAAAAAAAAAAATTATTTGGCGGGCCCTTTACATAATTTAAAACATAAAATCGAACGCACTAAATGCGAGCAAGATCATTGAAAGATTTAATCGAAATGACTTTTCCCCCCTCAACCTTTCTCATAAGAATTTGATTATTGCTAAACCATACATATTTTCCGCCTTTCTGCTTCGTTGTTTCCTTTGTTTTCATTAAGAGAGCCTGAGTAAACTTTGTGAGAGCATTATTGATGAAGATTCTGGTACCGCTCCCTTTTTTGGTGCTACTTCCACTGTTCACTGCAGGTCCATCAATGCCAGACGCATTTGTGTTGAGATTGTTTTTGTTATTCCTCTTTGCGCACATTATTCGCTGCTTTGTTGTTAGACTAGCGAATCGTAGACAGATGATCGTTTTTAGGCCAGAGGAGGATTTTGCTTGAGTTTTCTTCACGTAGCATTTCTCAATTTCTTTGTCGGGAACATCGATAGACAAGGCTTTGGTGAAAATTTGTTGTGCAGTCTTGATAGCATTGGAGTCAGTGACGTTTGGAACACCTACAATTTCTATTGAGCTGCTGAGAAGATTTTGCTGTTGCCAGTTAAGCTTGCTTTCCAAAACATTGACTCTCGATTTAAGTGCAGCATTTTCAGTTCGCAACTCATTTAGCTGTAGCAAGAACTGATGGTTTATATCCTCCAACTTCAATAGTTTCTCGTAGACCATCTGAAGAGTGCAATGGTCCTCGGTGGCATTGTTGTGAATGGGCTCAGCAACTGATGAAAGAATGTTACTTCTGGTCGGTTGCGGACAATTGCCATTAGATGTAGTCGGACTGTTATTGTTCGGTTTATGTACCACAGACACTGGCAAATGAAGAGAACGGCGTCTTAGCACTTAGAACATTTGTCACAACGAAATGGCGTAGCACTGACCTTAAGATAATCGGCATCGTCTTTCGAAATATTGACACAAGCATAGTGAAAAAAATGTTTGCACTCACTGCAGTTAATTTTTGTAGGACAACTGCGATCTATTTTTTGTGAACAAACTAGGCAGTTCATCTTATAAGATTACTGATTTAATAAACGGGAAAGTTATAAGTGATCCGCACCCCACGACAGTCAGATCTGTACTCCTCGAGGAAGGTTTCATTCTTTCATATTGGTGTGATGAGTCAATGTATTAGGTCGATTCTTGCGGCCTCGTTTTTCTTAAGTCATTTTGATTAGTCACATCAACCCGAACCTCTGTGTATAACACGGTTTTCCATTACTACTGGCACTCCATTATGTTGTCCGAAACGAGCTTCCTATTATATAAACCTGATATGGTCTGGTATTTATAAAAATAAATTAATATTAATACAACCAAAGTTAATAATGTGTGCTTCCTATTATATTAACCTGATCCGGTCTGGTATTTATAAAAATAAATTAATATTAATACAACCAAAGTTAATAATGTGTACAGAAAAATAGAAAAATATTCAAAACATTTTAACGTCCACTATATTCTCAATGAAATTGTGATTATAATATTCATAATTGATTATGATGAATACTGAACTTAGGTTAAGTTGATAAAATTATAAATAAAATAAAAACTAAAATATTTTTAGTTCAGTAAGAGTTTGTCAACGTAAATAAGCAGATTAGGTCAGTATAAATAAATTTATTTTTTTTTTCTTTTAAGAAATAAGTTTCGTTTTTATTGGTTGCAATGGTAGTGTATCCTTTGGATGGTTGCATATGGTAGTGAATCTTTTCCAGAAAGAGAATGTGTTCAAGTCTACATAGACTATTATGGAACGAATTCAGGTAACTTGATTAGTTTCGTTATTATCTTTTTTATGAGAGAACCGCATTCACCTAAATTTGCTCTTCGAATGAATTCTCTTCCTGTGATGCAACATTTTTTCAACAAATATATCTATATATTGGACGATGATACAGCGCATGGGAGTACAGAGCATTGCTGATGAAAAGTTTTGGTCGCCGATGAGGGCTTCGAACAACCGTCTGATGCAAATAGAGGTTGAATTTAGTTTCCGTGTGCTATGGTGCATTGTGAATACGATTAACTTTTCCTCCAGATTATATTGTACATATGTTGAACGATGTCAATAGCGGAATTTTCAATGATAGTACGCTACAATTGTTGTTTTTTTTTTGCAATGCGAAGCCGCTTTTAGCAAAACTGGAACCTACATATACGAGTAATGCAAAAATGTTTTCTGACTTGTAAGGCGATGAAAAAACCTATTATCTTATAAGCATTGCCGGTCCGGTGGAAGAGGTAATTACTTAAGAACTCTATTGACAGGTCTTCAATCTGCATTAAATTTTGAATCGGAAGTAAAAGGAAAAGAGCATATAATAAAGTGTACATAGTTTTAAGCTAAAATTAGATTTCCGATGTACTGGTCATAATACTCGGTGGTTCAGGGAAAGATTCTTCAGGATCTGAATTTATTTATGTCTGTCGGAGCACAAAACTAATGGTAGAAAATATAATTTTAATATACTAAGGAATATGAGAAACAATTTCCTTTGTCCGGTTTATGGTAAACGAAGTTAAGGAAGCAATATGGAAACTAAACTCAACCTACCAACAATATCATTTCATTTGCAAAATATGGTCTAAGAAGAGCATGTTATATTAACGTACAGACATTTTTATTAGTACTGTACATCCATCCATTCGGCTTAAATTTTTTAAAATTTTATTTTATTTTTATTTCTTTCCTCAAAATTTGCTTTTGAAATTACTTTTTCCAAAAGATGGCAAATCGAAATGTGTACACTGGAAAATGATTCACTGTGATGTTACTTATTATTAAGTTTAAGTACTTCTTATTATTAAGTTATTAACTTAATTTTGGGAGGCAATAGCTTATTTGACAAAATACGGGTTGCGTTTAAAGTTTCAGCAAATTTTCTGACAAAACAATTAAATTAACTTTAACAGTGATCACCTCAGCCACTTTTCTCTTTTTTAACATATTCGAAAGCTCGCCACTGAAGAAGAAGCCTGTTGTCTTTGTTCATTACGACCACTTTTCCTGCAACGAACCTGAACTTATTTACAACTCCTGCTTTAGATAAAAAGCTAATATTTCATGAGTAGCACCTGCCTTTGAAATTGTATTCGCAACGAGCCTATACTACAAAAGTATTTTGACATTGTTCCTAATATCTCAAACGAGACTGTGCTAAATCGACCCACATTCATCTAATCTAGTAGTGTAATGGAGTTCATGCATAGACGGATTAGATATACATATCAAGGAAAAAGTATGTTTGACTTGTTATTTGTGATTTTTTTTTGAAAATTGTGATATTTAATAGTATCTATTAGTTTCAGAAGTTCCGCTAGTTTTCCTCTCCCCAATGCTTCATCAATTAGTGATACTCCCAAATGCATATTTTACAATATGCGATCCCGTAACAATAGCATTCCCTAGGAGGAACAGCGCATTATTAAACTACTGTAATATTAACATAATTGGTACAATATCCATTGAAGTCAATTTTGTTGGGGCAGGTTTCCATTTCTAGAGATCTGCAGACAATGTTTCAAAAGTCGATAAATGTATTTTCCAAAAGTTATTTCGGAACTGTTCTAAAATACAAACTTCTTAGTGTCAATATTTAACATTACCGCTACTCTCATCCACAATTAGGAGAAAATAAATACTGCATAAAATTCGTGAAAGCGATTAGGTTTTTAATAGGAGCATCTTTGATTTTATTATAAGTAGAGTGAAATTGGAATTGGTCGGACTGGATTCATGTAGCAACCATTTTTATTAACACGCTTTTTAACACGCTTTTATTAACTTCACTTGTAACTATGTAAGAAAATCTTGGAATCTTAATTTGACCCACTTCCCGGTCTTTGATTAGGATGAAATTTTGCACACGCTCGGAGTTCTGATGACAATACATGACTAGCTAAGAAACGTCATTAGAAATCCAATATGGCGGCCTCCCCAAGATGGCGAACTGGCTGTTTGAAATGCACTTCCATGATATGGGTATCAAATGAAAGGGTTTGCTGTCAGGAATACGAAAAAAATAGTCACGTGACTCAAATCCAATATGGCGGGCGTCCAAGATGGCGGACAGGCTATTTGAAATGCACCTCTATGATATGGGTATCAAATGAAAGAGTTTGCTGAATGGGATACGAAAAAAATAATCACGTAACCTACATCCAACATGGCGGCCGTCCCAAGGTGGCGGATTGGCTATTTGAAATGCAGCCCTATGATTTAGGTATAAAATGAAAGGGTTTGCTGAAAATAATGCGAAATGACATTTTCTTGCCAAATTATCATGTCATGGGTATCAATCAATAAGGTTCGACGAGAGGAATACGAAGATTGGACTTTGAGTCTATGAGATCCCACCTAAGCCAAGGTAGGATACGCGCCGAGGGTTGAATGGTATGAGGGTGGTAAAAAATGTCATGTCGCTAGCGTCACCTTAGGGCACCGGGCGCAACCCTATTGTAATTAGCCTTGCCCCCCTACATGGACCTCTGGGGGGGTCGACCGTCTATTTGTCCACTACTCGTGGGAACAACATGATGAAAAATAAACAAAAAAAACTTAAACCATTAGAAACAGCAACGCAAAGAAAACGACGATTGGATAAAGAAAAAAGAAAGCGCGAAGAGAAAAAAGCTAAATTGAGTGAAACAGACAAAGAAAATAAAAGAATACAAACAAATTTATATATGCGGCAATACAGGGAAAACGAAACTCCTGAAAAACGGATAAGTCGATTACACAATTTACGAGAGCATGATTCACAAGTAAGAGCTACAGAAACCGAGGAGGAAAGAGCTGCCCGTTTACAATACTTACGAGAGCATAATAGCGAAAACAGAGTACTACAAAAAGCTTCCGTCACTGCTTTTCTAAATGAAATTTATACATTTTGTGATAAAGTATGTGACATATGTACGAAACGATGCTATAAACATCAAATCTGCGTATGGACTTTGGATTTAGAAAAAGTGCCGTATTTACCAGACGAATTGAAGCGAAAACCAACATTGATTTTGTGTACTCGTTGCAAGACACACGTGAATTCCAGAAAACTTGTACCTCCATCTAAATCGTATTGGAACAATCTTGACCCAGGTATTATACCAAACGTCATCGCAAGTCTGTCTCAAGCTGAGCAACGAGTACTTTCTCGAATAATACCCTTTGTCAAAGTTATTAAATTGAGTGGATCGTTTGGTCAATATGCCTGTCAAGCGGTCAAGCTGTTCTATTTGCCCAAGATATATTCGAGGTGACAGAAAAACTGTCTAACATGTTGCCGAGATCATCTGATAATGCAGGCATTATTGCCATAACTGAACATTTAGAGAATCTTAATGTCACTAGAGAATTTTCAATCTCTAGAGAAAAAGTCAACGAGGCTTTATTATGGCTGATCACAAATAACCCTCTTTATAAAGATGTAACTATAGACAACAATGTCCAATTCAATGAAAATGACATAGTAAGATTAAATGAGGAACCTCTTCGTAACGATATGGAGACAACTGACGAACCTCAGCCTGGAGAAAACTTTGCAACTATAAGTGATTCGTCAAGAATCGTACGTGCTTCGTGGCATCAAGCCAATAATGCAATATTTACATCAGGTTTTGCAGGAGTGCAATGTTGTGCAATGGTGTTAGCAAATATAGTTAGAGCTACACTTCATTCTCCATCGAATTGGACAACAAATACGCTTAACGAAAATATGATAGAAGGTGATAATATATATAAAAAAATCGATCGCTGTCTGAAACGGACCCTACGGCATATCCTGTTAGGGACGATAGATACTTGCTTGTACGAAATTTCGATGTTATCAAAAATAATGTATCCATGTTTGATCATAATCTTCGTTTAGAATATGATTTAGAGTCAGCTCTTTTCGGGAGTTTGAATGATCGAGCTGATCAATCGAATATTGGATTAACGCTTAGACAAGCTCTTGAAGAACTTTTTGCGAATCATAAAGCAGGTGTTTTGATTACAGAGGCAAAATCTCTTGGGGTGATGTGCTACGACGGAAAATATTATTTTACTGATTCTCATTCATGTGGAGCAAAAGGTTCAAAAGCTAAGGACGGAGGCAAAGCCTGTATGATTCAATGTGACAATATGGATGAATTTGTGCGAATATGCAAACGATCTAGAAATACGCAATTTACTGTAGATTATATTGACGTTTATCCGTTTTTGACTGCTGACAGCAATACTTTGGAGATTGAAGTACAGTCGCTGCGTAACACTAATTCAGTAACAAGTGGTAAGGAAACCTCCATAGAATCGGAGACACGGCCACTGCAAATTAATCAAAGTATCATACCTGAACCTGAATCACCACTGATATCTGCCTCTTTCTCAGTATCTGATTTCCAAAATATACCTTTGCAGACATCTGTAATGGCTCCCATTGATGTCGTGCAACCCAATGTTGAGGATGAATTGGAAGTATCAAGTAACCTTAATGAAATAGTACGCAAAACAAAGGATGACATAGTAAATGAAGCTCATGAAATGAAAGCTGAAGAATTTGCTTGGTTTTATCTATTTCCGCATGGCAAAAATGGTCTAAAAGAAACTCGGCCAGTTCAAATTACACCACTTGACTACTTCCAGTTTAGAATATTAGGGAACGACACCAGATTTCAACGGAATGACTATTTATTTTACGCTTTGTCTATGTTTGAATATTATAGAGTGAAAAGCACTATATCAGCTTGCGGTAAAAAAAATTCGAAACCAAGAGGGACAGATTGAAGATATACACTTGTATATCAAAAATTTACGTGGCTCAGCGGCTTACTGGAGGGCTGCATTAAATGACCCTCTAGCTCAAATTAGAACATTAGGACCCCCCACATATTTTCTGACATTTATTTCAAACGATCTTAATTGGTTAGATCAACGGAAAGCTCTTTTAATTGCTGACGGTAGACCAGAAGTAGACCCTAGTACTCTTAATATATATGAGACTCAATGTTTCATCGAGAAATATCCTGTCATATTGAGTCGACACTTCATGGTAAGAGTTAGAGCGTTGATGAAGTACATAAAGAATAATGATGAAATCTTGGGTGGTAAAGTAAAAGATTTCTGGTGGCGTATCGAATTTCAAAATCGTGGCAGTCCTCATCTACACATGGTTGTATGGGTTGAAAATCATCCAGGATTTGATACCGATGAAGGTATCCGTCAGCTAGATAACGTGACCTCTTGTAGATTACCTTCCCCTGAAGACGATCCGGAACTTCATGAGCTTGTAAAAAAATGTCAAATTCACAGACACACCCATACGTGTAAAAAAACTGATATAACAGTAACATGCCGATTCAGTTTTCCTCGACAAGAATGTAATGAGACGCGAATAATCTCTCATACTTCAGATGATTTCATTCGTAGCGGAGGAAGAATATGTTTACTCAAGCGTCGTAAAGAAGATACGTGGGTAAACAACTACAACCCAGATTTATTAAAATGATGGACTGGTAATATGGACATACAACCGTGTGGATCAAATGAGGCAATCGCTTTTTATATTGCGAAGTATTTGTCTAAAGGAGAACCTACAAATTAAGATTCGGGAGTTGCACAGGCCATTCAGCAAAACAGCGCGAGGACACCGACATATCTCGTCCACTGTTCCGCATTTGCATGAAAATTCTCCACGAGAGACAAGTATCAGCTGCTGAATGTGCCTATAGATTAACTCACTTGCCACTACGTGATAGTTCTCGCAGTTGCGTATTTCTTAACACTAGAAGGCCGGAGCAGCGCTACAGGGTGTTACGATTTGATGAGCAAGGTCAAGCAACAGGACTCTGCAGCAATATTTTTGAAAGATATGAGAAGCGTCCGTTAAATCATCCAAATTACGACTTTACAGCAATGAGTCTTACCGAGTTTGCAATGCTTTTTGAAGCATATTATCAAAAAAACCCAAATGTAACTGAAGAAAGCATTGACCAAGATGAAAACAAACTAGCGCCAAGAACTCGTCGACAATTGATCACATTGACAGACAATACTAAAATGGCTGTGAGAAATATCCCTGCAGCTGTAAGAGTACCATATTTCGTAGCTTCGACAGATCCCGATAATTTCTATTACAGTTTGTTGCTTCAATATATGCCGTATCGTTTGGAGACTGAGTTGTTAGAAGGGTTTGATGACGCTAGATCGGCTTTTTTAGCTCGAGAAGAACAGCTGAAAGCAATAAGCAATCACATGGAACAGCATAGAGAGCGCGATCGGCAACTTGAAATAGCTTTTAATCAAGTCCACGCGTTTGAAATTCTTGAAGATCACGCTCCTACAAACATAGACTGTAACGAAGATTTAGAAATACCGGAACAAGCCATGCCAAATGAACAGTTTGTTACCGAACGTCTCTCCACCTGCCCGCGATGTCGTACGAAAGAGGTGCTCGGCCAGCTGCGAAGACTGGTCGTGAGTTAAGGTGTTAGGGTGGGCGCCACGCGATTGCCCTTTCGTAGACTTACCCGCAACAAGAATCGCGAATTGATGCGAGACTCGCGGAATATACAAACCACCTCACAAAGGTAAAGGAACAACACGAAACGTTCTTATAATTTCACAATTTTAATTTCTTAATCTAACTTAAACTAGGTATACAATTTAAGCCTTAAAACTACCCTGCACCGTATCGTCCATTCAATTCAAAAAAAGAAAAAAAAAAAAACGTATCCAAAAAAAAGAATTCACCCGCGACCAGAGGATTCGAACCGCGATCCAAAGTAACCCCGTAAGCCACTTAACCCGCACCGCCAACGACGCCTTTAGCTTAGTTGCGCCAATGCCCGCTGATAAGAGGCGTGATTTTATATCATAAAGGTATAGAGAACGTATCTCATTTAAATCATAAATAACATATACGTAAGTACATACGCCCGCTGCTTAGCCCTTGAGGGATGACTACCAATGGTCCGTATTTCCCTGGGTGTTCTTGTTTCTTTTTTTTTTTTGGTCTTCTGTCCACTAGGTTTACACGGCACTCCCACTCTTCTGGACGTCGTATTAACGGCTTTCACCAAACTTAAAGGGGGGGGGGGGGGGGGGGGGGGGGGGGTAAAAAGGAAAACATCCACCTACAACTCTTTCCTGAAAAAAAAGAGGTTGACAAAAAGGAAAAAAAAACAGCTAATAAAAGTTGTTACCAATAATAAATATTTTCCACACGCACTATAATCACACTGTACTGCCACTAGCCTACTTGTTGCTTGCTTGGTTGTCGGTAATCCACTGACTCTCTACCCAGAACAACCGACCAGAACCTGCCGCACACTAACTCCTACTTTCCCTTACATAAGGGACATGTGGCGTGATGATCATGGCATGATTCTGTCCTTATATACTCCCATCGCATGATATCTCCAAGCTGTTTTCCCTATCCTTCGCCTGCTCTTCCTTATATATGTATGTATACACATAGCCCCTAAACATAAAAATAAAAAAGGATAAGGTCGTTCCCTGGGAGGCGAACCTCACTCGTCCGCATGACGAGCTATGGTCGCTTCCTCTGGCCCATGGGACCTCCATGGGGACGGTCCCCCAAAATGCGAAGATACGCACCGCCCACAACCCACAACTGAACGAAAGATGACAATGAAAACCTTTCGCAGATCACTCGTAACATTCACCCCCCTTCTTTTCGAAAGGTTTTCGTTGTCGTCAGCCCGAGCGACCCTACGACAGGTCTTCCTTCCGAATAAATAACTTTAGGTCCTTGGCATGCCACACACCGACCTTTTTTCCGCTAGCCTCAGCTAACTCATAGGTCCATGGGGAGACCCTTCTTACCACCTCGAATGGTCCCACGTATTTTGGAGCGAGTTTTGCCGTAAAATAGTTCGCCGCATCTGACAACACGAAGTTTTTCCTCAAAACTAATTCCTTGGGGAAAAACCGAACATCCCTTCTTCTCAAGTTGTACTGACCTGCGGCCTTTCTGGCCGATGCCTGCAACCTAGTCTGAACATCTCCCACTAACTTGCCTAGTGCCCTCGACCAAGCTTGAACGTCAAAGGACCGATCGACTATGACACCTCCGGCAGGAAGCTGAGATCCGTCTCCCCTGACATGCATCTCTCTCCCGAACAAAACAAAATACGGTGTAGCCTTAAGGACCTCGTGCGTCGAATTTCGAATAGCACACGCGACTTTGGGTAAAAGTTCATCCCATTTCCGATGGTTTTCGGAAACATAGGCCCGAAGTTTTGTCTTGAGTGTCTGGTTATAACGCTCCGCCGGATTGGCTTGTGGGTGGTAAAAAGCCGTGAAATTTAGGGTAGCACCATATGATTCCGCTAAGTCGGCGAGTTCCTTGCTCTTGAATTGAACACCATTGTCACACACAATCCATTTGGGTACCCCATACACCAAGAAGACTTGTTCTTCCAGAATAGTTCGAACGGATTTAGCTGTAGCTGTTCTTACTGGGAAAAATAAGGGGAATTTCGAGAAATAGTCTACTACCGTCAAGATATAGCAATATCCCCGAGTTGACCTTGGAAGTGGCCCCACAAAATCGACACATAACATCTCCCACGGTCTGCTTATATTGCCACGAGAAGCCATCAACCCTGCCGGTTTTCGCAAATCAGGCTTCACCGCCTGACAGATTGCACAAGCCCGGACGTAGCGCGCAATGCTGGCTCTCATCCTTGGCCAATAATAGCTTTTTGCTACTTTATCTACCGTCTTCTGGATACCGCCGTGCCCACTCAAGACATCGTCGTGGCATTGTTTTAGTACCTCAGGCCTAGACTCCCTTGGGACCGCTCGCTTCCACTCGTCCCCCTCATCCATCAATTTCGGGTATTTCCTTGGTATGCGACGGAACAACATACTACCGTCGACCCTCCAGTCTGGAAACTTCCCACCATCCCGTCGAACAAGGTCTAACATCCTCAGATACCAAGCGTCCTCAGTAGTCTCAGAGATTGAAGCTAATTCATCACTCGCCCTGGACAAAGCATCGGGGACTAGGTGGTCCTTCCCCTTACGGTGTATAACCTTGAAGTCGTACTGCTGTAATTTGACAGCCCACCGAGCTAGGTGTCCCTGTGGGTCCTTCAAGTTGTTCAGCCAAAGTAGAGAGTGGTGATCGGTAACCACCGTAAAACTACTACCTTCGAGATAGGGGCGCAACTTCTCAACAGCCCATAACACCGCCAGACATTCCCGTTCTGTGGTGGAGTAGTTCCTCTCGGTTCGAGTTAAAGTCCTACTTAGGTAGCTGATTACTTTTTCGCCCTCACCCGGGTGCTCTTGAGTAAGAACTGCCCCTATTCCGCAACCTGAAGCATCCGTATGCACCGTAAACGGCAACGTGAAATCTGGGCACGTGAGGATCGGAGCCGATATTAATTTCTCCTTTAACGCGCAGAAAGCTTCCTCGCATTTCTCACCCCATTCGAACCGGCGCTTCTTCTTTAAGAGCCCGGTAATGGGAGCAATTAAGTCCGAAAAGTTCGGGACAAAACGTCTGTACCAGGACACCATGCCAACGAACCTGCGGACACCGGACACTGTCTTAGGCCGTGGATACTCGACCATACACCTAACCTTGTCTGGATCCACTAACAGACCTTTCCCATTTACCACGTACCCCAGGTATTTCAGTTCGGGCTTACAGAATTCGCATTTCTCCCGACTCAACACAAGACCGGCAGCCTTAATGCGCTCTAACACTGAACTTAACACCTCCAAATGCTGTTCGAAAGTCTCAGAGACTACAATGACGTCGTCCAGATACACAAACACGTTCGGTTCTAGGTCGGCTCCAATGACTGTATCAATAAAACGCTGCCACGTCGCTGGTGCGTTGTGAAGCCCAAAAGGCATGCGGCGAAATTGATACAGCCCTTTCCCGGGAATAGTGAACGCTGTGTATTCCTTCGACGACTCAGCCATTGGAATTTGCCAATACGCGGACTTGATATCCAAGGACGACAAGAATTTTGCATTCCGAAGTTTATCAAGCGTCGCAGAGACATACGGAATGGCATACGCGTCGCGGTCAGTTACTCGATTGAGTTTGCGAAAATCGACGCAGAACCGATATTTTCCGTCCTTTTTCCTAATCAACAGAATAGGCGAGGACCATGGGCTAGACGACGGCTCAATAACCCCTGCTTTGAGCATCTCGTCCACCTCCTTATTAATTTGCTCCTGAACAACCGGCGAAACGGGATAATAACGCTGTTTAATTGGAGGTGCGTTGGTTTTGATAACGTGTTCGACAAGAGTGAGCAACCAAGACCCTCGCCCATCGATTGGAACATTCCGCCAACTAATTCGTCCAACTTTGTTTTCTGTGTATTTGTCAGCACAAAGCCGTCCTTAACTTCTAGGATCTCTTCTCCGAAGTCCCACACCCTATTCCTAAGGTCTGGTATTATGGAAAACTTTTCCCAAAAATCGGCCCCCAAAATAAGACTATGAGGGAGTTTGGGGATTACAAGTACCTCCATAACCTTCACCGTTTTTTCTACCTTAATCGGGACATTCACTGCCCCCACCACTTCAACCCCATCCCCATTGGCGACCGTCACTGTGTTAACACTAACCTTAGCTAAACTACAATTCAGGTTCTTCAAAATTTCCCAACCCTTTTCCCCGAGTATGGTTCGAGAGGCCCCTGAGTCTAACAATCCCACTAATTTGACACCATAGATTTCGACACTCAGGTATGGCCGCCTATCAGAACCTTTCTTCTCCAAAATAAAGTCTAAGGCTAAGTTACACTTTCTCGACTCTGCAACGGCCCTTCTCCCCTGCACGGCAGTCTTCTTTGCCCGACTCAATGCCCCGCCTGGCCTTGAGTCGTGGCCTGGTTTCCCGACGCTTTCGACTGCGGTGTGCAGCGCGGACACCGACTGCGTATTGTGCCAACTGCGTTGCATCCGTAACATCGTACGGGTTGCGGACATTGAGCGGCGATGTGACCCGGCTGTCTACATCGAAAACAGGAAAGGGTGTCGTTGACACGGCGGGTTGTCGGGGTTACCGCTTGTACCTCCTCTCTAACCCCCTCGGCGTCTATATACGCCAAATCAGGCTCTAGTAGAGTATTGTGCCTCCGGGACGGTGGCGGAGCAAAACTCTCGACCAAGTAGCGCGCGGCTTCCAGTTTATGGCCAACCTTGACCAACATGTCTATTGAGGTAATTTCAACCAGGGCTATTTGCGTCTGGTAAAAAGGTGAAAGGTTCCTACGGATCCATTTCAATTTCACCTCGTCTGTACAGGGCTCGCTCAATCTGGAAAACAGGCCTATCATGACGCTCACATAGATCCCTATGGTCTCTGCACGCCCTTGCGTCCTGCCTCTTATCTCCTCCCAAAGCCTATCATCGTACCCAGGTGGTAAGAATTCCTCCTTTAACTTCTCGACCAGCTGATCCCAGCTCCTAATAGAAGGTTTGTTGGCCCTATACCATATCGCCGCTTTCCCCTCGAACAAGTCGTACGCTGATGTAAAGAGCTCCGCTTTCGTATAACCCCGGGCGTCTCTTAGATCCTCTACCTTCTCCAGGAAGCAACCGATAGATTGTGTATGGTCACCGCTAAATTTGATGCCCCATTTCATAATGGGTATCCTTTTCTCAGCTGGCAACAAGGGTGACGAGGTTGCCATTGGTTGGGGAGGGCATGATCCAAGATTACCTACATTTACCGGCGGCAGACTGACAACATTTTCAAATGGAAGTTGCTCCTCTACTCCCGCCTTCACATCTAGACTAGCGAGCAACCCTACAACTTCTTGTCGGGTATTAGCGAGAAAGACTCTCTCCTCTGGGGTACTAGCTGGTGACCTGCCCAATCGTCTCAGAACCCACTCCGCCTTGGCTACAATCTTTTTAAATTCTTTTGAATTTTCGTCGCCAGTGAATTCATTTAGCAACTTGCGAATCTCCCCTAATTTTAGACCTACAGCTTCCTTATCCTCGATGAAAGTGAACGGGTATTCTGGCAAGATGAAACTAGAGTCCCTCCTTATTGCCGTGCGCAATAACTTCCTCATTTCATCTACGTCACTACCTGCTAGCCCCCTCACCTCTAACTCATACCTCAACTCCTCCGAATTTAACCTATTAACTTCCATCTCAGAAATAAATGTCCCCTAGTTGTGGTTGGAGGTTTTCCTTTTCTTATAATAAATATCAAAATATAATTGCAAATAATATTTAAACGGAAAGAAACAATAAGGTAATGACCATGGAAACAAAAAAGATAAAGACGACACCCACGCCACAAATAAAAATAATAATACTAACCGCAACCGAACGTAAGTTTCGAACACGAGTGCCGACGACCGAAAGGTAACTTGTATGGCTTAATTTAGTACGCAATTTCTTATGTTATCGTAATTGCCCCACGTTGGGCGCCAAAAATGTTACCGAACGTCTCTCCACCTGCCCGCGATGTCATACGAAAGAGGTGCTCGGCCAGCTGCGAAGACTGGTCGTGAGTTAAGGTGTTAGGGTGGGCGCCACGCGATTGCCCTTTCGTAGACTTACCCGCAACAAGAATCGCGAATTGATGCGAGACTCGCGGAATATACAAACCACCTCACAAAGGTAAAGGAACAACACGAAACGTTCTTATAATTCCACAATTTTAATTTCTTAATCTAACTTAAACTAGGTATACAATTTAAGCCTTAAAACTACCCTGCACCGTATCGTCCATTCAATTCAAAAAAAGAAAAAAAAAAAAACGTATCCAAAAAAAAGAATTCACCCGCGACCAGAGGATTCGAACCGCGATCCAAAGTAACCCCGTAAGCCACTTAACCCGCACCGCCAACGACGCCTTTAGCTTAGTTGCGCCAATGCCCGCTGATAAGAGGCGTGATTTTATATCATAAAGGTATAGAGAACGTATCTCATTTAAATCATAAATAACATATACGTAAGTACATACGCCCGCTGCTTAGCCCTTGAGGGATGACTACCGATGGTCCGTATTTCCCTGGGTGTTCTTGTTTCTTTTTTTTTTTTGGTCTTCTGTCCACTAGGTTTACACGGCACTCCCACTCTTCTGGACGTCGTATTAACGGCTTTCACCAAACTTAAAGGGGGGGGGGGGGGGGGGGGGTAAAAAGGAAAACCTCCACCTACAACTCTTTCCTGAAAAAAAAGAGGTTGACAAAAAGGAAAAAAAAACAGCTAATAAAAGTTGTTACCAATAATAAATATTTTCCACACGCACTATAATCACACTGTACTGCCACTAGCCTACTTGTTGCTTGCTTGGTTGTCGGTAATCCACTGACTCTCTACCCAGAACAACCGACCAGAACCTGCCGCACACTAACTCCTACTTTCCCTTACATAAGGGACATGTGGCGTGATGATCATGGCATGATTCTGTCCTTATATACTCCCATCGCATGATATCTCCAAGCTGTTTTCCCTATCCTTCGCCTGCTCTTCCTTATATATGTATGTATACACATAGCCCCTAAACATAAAAATAAAAAAGGATAAGGTCGTTCCTTGGGAGGCGAACCTCACTCGTCCGCATGACGAGCTATGGTCGCTTCCTCTGGCCCATGGGACCTCCATGGGGACGGTCCCCCAAAATGCGAAGATACGCACCGCCCACAACCCACAACTGAACGAAAGATGACAATGAAAACCTTTCGCAGATCACTCGTAACAAGTTTGAGTCAGCACGTCAGGCTATGAATATTATCCAAAGGCAATTATTTAATTACATCACGACCAGCATACGAGCTCAACAAAATGGAGATCATAGACGAGAACGTCTCTTTGCAACCGGTGGTGCTGGTACCGGTAAGACCTTCCTGTTTAACCTGCTAAAAAATCAAGTAAACAGATGTTACGGAAAACAAGTAGTGAAAGTCGGTGCTCTCACTGGAGTTGCAGCACGCCTAGTAGGTGGTTCCACTCTACACACGTTGCTAAAGTTGCCAGTTCAGAAAGACGGCATCATAGTTAATATGCCCCTCCTCACAGGGAATTACCTGAGAATCATGCGGCAGCAATGGCAACATGTTGAATTTCTGTTTGTTGACGAATGGTGCCCTATGAAATGATGTGTATGATCGATGGCCGTCTTCGTCAATTAAAGAACTGCAACGAATGTTTCGGTGGTATTAACGTTATACTGTTTGGTGATCTAATGCAACTGCCTCCAGTGAGAGGTAGACAAGTGTTTCAACAACCAGAACACTTGAGGCCGGCTACTCATTTATGGCGAATATTCACATTAGTAGAACTGACACAAAACATGCGACAACAGGGAGGCAATACATTTGCTGAAATTTTAAACGCTTTAAGAGTAGGAGATATAAAAAGCGAACACCTTGCAATTCTTCTTAGTAAGATATCAACGAATATTTCTGGCGAGTTTGCGTTAGATAAAGCGCTAGGAATATATCCTACTAACGATCAAGTAGACAAGTATAACGATAAGGTACTTAAGTATTTTGAATTGAAAGGTACGCGAATATATGATATCAAAGCACAAGATCAAATTATTGATGCTACTCGTAATCTAGGAAATAATAGTTTGGAGTCGATTATACCTAAGGACATTAATAAAACTGGTGGACTTCCAAGCAATCTCAAAATTTTTGAAGGTGCTAAAATTATGCTGCGATCGAATATTGATGTAGAGAAAGGCCTTGTCAATGGAAACATTGGTTTCATCTCTGAAATCATCTGGCCTCATTTCCGCCGTGACCAAATCTATGACGAACAAGTGACTACAAATATGTATATACACACTATATGTACGTACTAAGTCCCCTTGCATATCGTCTATATCATCAAAAACAACAGAACAATACTTCAGCATACTTGTCGCATGCGGACGATACGCAGGGGGAATTAGTAGTTGGTATGCGTCACGAATGCCGGCTATATGAAACCGTTGCCCATTCACCTTGAACCCATTACGCGAATAAAAATAAATGACAAAACAGGTGAAGCAGTGGCGATTGTTTTGCATAGCCGAAATTCGATCCGCAGGCAATTGTCTCAGTTGTTCAGAGTATTGATATAGCATAATAAGCATTCGTTAGTTATACGTAATTGTACCTAATAAGCAATAATCTTGTATAAATACTCCCGTTTGAGGGAACAATAAATCACTAATGTGTCAACCTTCAATCGACGTGTTTTACTTACGATCAAACTACTGAGAGACTGGTTCAAGTACCGGCTATCTCCTCATCAACCAGTCAAGGTACAAGAACCTTGGCTATCTTCGTTGAGGCAAAATAGCCTCACCGTAAACATTTGGTGACCCCGACGTGATTAAGTCACAGTCTTACGAAGCGTTACCAGGGCTTGAAACACTGGTAATTCTGCGACGCGTCGTGAGTTAAATCGTCGTCAACAAAAGCGTGTACTAGGGCTATACACTAGTACCAACGTCGTCAAGAGCTGCGCATCAGTCCAGTTTTGACAAACGGACGAAAAATCTGCATTCATCATGGATATCGACAAGTGGGCGGAGGAACAAGAACTCCACGCCGAAGAAGTGTCGAGAATCATATCAAACTATAAAAAGGATTCAGGCACTCGAAAAATAACCAAGTCGTATTATGAGGAAAGGTTGCGTCGACTGGAGGAGGCTTGGAATATATTCGAACAAACAGATTCCAAACTTAGGGCCTCACCAGCGATGGCACCTGATCATGAATATTTCACTAAGGGCCTGTACGACATAACCCTAGGAAATTACACCACATTCAAAGAACACTTCGAGCAGAAGATTTTGGCGCTTTCCAAGTTAAAGGACGCCAAGCAAGTCAGCGACAAGGCACCAAGCCAGACAGGTGATGGTACAACAAGTACCAAACAATCCGAAGCCGAAGAGAAGTCAACACAACCGCGAGACGACTTAATGAAGCTGCTGACACGGCAAAGGGCGATCGCAGAGTTTCTACGCCGATCCATGGCCGGCACTAACCTCAACATAGTCCCAAATCAGCAACACACAACAGAGTATGTGGAACGCAAACACTACAGAGGTACCGGACCCAGTTAGAAGAACTTCATAATTCCATATGGGAACTTAGCGATGATCCGATCAACGATGGATATGAATCAGACGCATATTTACAATTAGAAGAGTTGGCGGAAAGGCATATAATAACCTTAACGACCAACCTACAAACCAGCAATGGAAGTGGCGCTGGTAACCCTATTGTTGGACTAACAACTAACAATACAGCATTGCAACTCCCAAAGATTGTATTGCCAAAATTCGACGGTGACTATTTAAAATGGCAACAGTTTCATGATTTATTTGTCCAAATGATCCATACTCACTCTATGGGCAATTGTCAAAAAATGTGGTATCTAAAAACAAATTTGTCAGGGGAAGTAGAGAGATTAATCCGCCACTTTTCGACGTCTGACAACAATTATGATGCTGCATGGAAAACGTTAGTGGATCGTTACGACAACAACAGACTTTTGGTTTCAGCATTTATAAACAAACTCATGAATCAACCAACTATTATGTCTGACAAGGGATCAGCCAGTGCCATAAGAACTCTCCATGATACTACCAAGGAGTGTCTAATGGGATTGAAAAATATTGGTGTATGCACTGAGCATTGGGATCCCAACGTGAGTCACATACTGCTAAAGAAACTGGATAGGGATACTCATACCCTGTACGAGCAGTCACTGGAAAATCCGAGACACGTGCAAACCATCAACCAATTGTTAGGTTTCCTGGAGAAGCGATTCCAATCGTTGGAGGCTCTGGGCTTTAAGGGAAGGTCCTTAGAAGAGCACCGACGATCGCATCCAACAAGGACAATAGCAGCACCATCTGCACCAGCAACACAATCATGTATAATCTGCAAGGGCAGTCATGGGCTATACGCATGCCATAAGTTCCTGCAAATGACACCCGGCCATCGACTTAATCTGCTAAAGAAGAATAATACATGCGTCAACTGTCTTCGAGCAGGCCATCAAGCTGCGAATTGTTCCCGGCAAGGATGCACAAAATGCTCTAAAAAACATAACACGTTAGTCCACCTGGATCCTGTAGTGTCAACTCAAGCCACTAGCTCGGAGTTCGTAGACCACGGACGCGACCAGCCGTCATCAATAAGTGCTGCTAGTCAGCACCGTCAAGCATATGTTTTGTTGGGGACCGCCCGAATTAAATTGGAGTCCAGCAACGGCCAACTTATTGAATGCAGAGCACTATTAGATTCAGGATCTCAGGTGAACTTTATAACAGAGAATATAGTTACAAGGTTGGGTCTGTCAGCAGTTCACGACACGTTACGCATTCAGGGTATCGGTCGCACCACTCAAAAAACTCGTGGGAGAGTGAACATCCTCCTGCAATCTAGATTGAATGGATTCTCCACACGAATCGAAGCAAGAGTCCTTCCAAGAATACTCTCCTCTCAACCGTCACAATTAATCGATATATCCCATTGGGACATCCCAAGGAACATCGAGCTAGCCGATCCGAAGTTCAACCATCCAGGGGAGATCGAAGTGCTAATCGGAGCAGACATATATCACGAACTTTTATCTATAGGACAAATAAAGGCCAAAGAAGAGATGCCCATCTTACAGAACACAGTATTTGGGTGGATAGCAGTGGGAAGGATCGGACGTTCCCTGCCTTCAACAGCAACTTGCGGAATGTGTACCGAAGAGAAAAACCTCAACACACTAATAGAAAGATTCTGGACAATTGAGGATCCTGAAGAATCACAAGTAGCGATCACTACAGCAGAAGGGAGGTGTGAAACTCACTTTAATCAAACAGTACAGCGTAACACAAAGGGCCGCTTTATAGTAAGGCTACCATTCTCAGACGGGCCGACGAAACTAGGGGAGTCGAAGAATATAGCCTTGAGAAGATTACTTACACTAGAAAAACGATTGGCAATCAACATGGAGCTTAAACAGCAGTACCACCAATTCATGGACGAGTATATCAAATTAGGACACATGAAAGAGGTAATCTCTCCGCCAAGCACTTCACCCCACTATTTTCTACCGCATCATTGCGTGTTAAAACCCGATAGTAGCACGACAAAATTGAGAGTAGTATTCGATGCGTCGTCAAAAACATCATCCAATCTATACCTGAATGATATTTTACATAGTGGTCCAAAAATCCAAGAAGACCTGTTCTTGATTTTGCTGAGATTCCGCCTACCACGATTTGTTTTCACAGCTGATATTGAAAAAATGTATAGGCAAGTACTTGTACATGAAGAAGACAGAAAGTACCAGTTAATTTTATGGAGAGATGACGTATCGGCGCCCATTAGGTGCTACCAATTAAACACAGTCACCTATGGGATGTCAGCTGCTCCTTATTTAGCCGTAAAATGCCTACAGCATCTATCCCAGTCAACGATTAAAACACATCCTCTGGGCAGTAAGGCACTCCAGTACGCCTTTTACATAGACGACGTCATGACTGGGGCAAACAGCCTCGCTACTACTTTAGAAATGCAGAGGCAACTAGTCGACGCACTTCGAGGAGCTGGGTTTAAGTTGCGTAAATGGTGCGGCAATCACCCGCGATTACTACAAGATTTCCCACCGGAAAATAAGGAAACGGAACTAGACTTCAAAATTGATTCAGAAGACACTATAAGGACATTGGGTTTAACTTGGTCACCTAAGTTTCATCAGAAATAGCCCGACTTTTTGATCCACTAGGACTCGTAGCTCCAGTAATAATTACCGCAAAGATTTTCCTGCAACAGTTATGGCAACTGAAGTTAGACTGGGATGCAGCTCTACCACAGGAACTACATTAAAAATGGTCAAGATTTCGTGAGGATCTTAAGACAATAACTCACATCCGAACGCCAAGACACGTATTTGGTAAAAACGTTCCCGAAAAAATACAAGTTCATGTTTTCGCCGATGCCTCCGAAAAAGCCTATGGAGCATGCGTCTATATTCGATCACTAGTCAACCCTGGCACAGTCGTCGTGCGGCTGTTGTGTGCCAAATCTCGTGTAGCACCACTTGAGAAGAATAAGGTTAAGAAACCGACAATTCCTCGATTAGAGTTATGCGCAGCCAAGTTAGCAGTAGACCTCGCTAAACGAGTAAAAAATGATATCGAATACTAAGAAATTCCTACGTACTTTTGGAGCGATTCTGAAATCGTGTTGGCCTGGATCAATTCGAACGCCAAAACATTGCCCGCCTTCATTGCCAACAGAGTCTCATCCATCCAATCTAATTCCATACCACAGCAATGGCGGCACATCAAATCTAAGGAGAACCCAGCTGACTTGTTGACACGAGGAGTAACTCCAGACAAGTTGAGGGAGTGCAGCCTTTGGTTTTATGGGCCATTATTCCTTCATGGCCAGGAATCGGCTTGGCCCACACCATACGTTAAAGCAGCAGAGTGCGATCAGGAAGTCCAGTATAGCACATCAGCCATAACGACCAATAATAGTGAATCAACACATTTCATTTACAAAATCTCACATGGAAACTCATTTAGACGAATACAGCGGATTACTGCATATATACTTAGGTTCATCCGGGCTTTAAAAAAAGACGACGAGAAGTCAAGTCAAGGAGAAAATCTCTCCAGTCAAGAATTACAGGAAGCACTCCATACCTTAATCCGAGTCATTCAAAAGGATGAATTCGGCCGCGACATCTCTCATTTACGGCGATATAACGAGTGCAGCAACACTAGCTCCAACAGCAGTCTCGCCCCTTTTTTGGACAAGGAAGGTATCATACGCGTCGGAGGCCGACTGGAAGCCTCAATGTTACCATACGATGCAAAACATCCCATCCTACTACCTTACGAACACCCATTCGTGAAAATGTTAATGAAGGACATCCATTGCGACAACAAGCATGTTGGACCACAAACACTTCTGGCCATAACCAGACAACGCTTCTGGCCAATTAAGGGTAAAACCATTGCACGATCTATAGTGCAACACTGCCTTCGATGTACCAGAACAAAGCCCAAGATGCTTTCCCAGATAATGGGAAATTTACCACCTTGCAGAGTACAACCAGCCCGCCCATTCGTGAATTCAGGCGTGGATTTTTGCGGGCCAATTTGGATTCACTTTAGAGGTCGGGGAAGTCGGCCACAAAAGGGGTACATATCAGTATTTTGCTGCTTCTCTACGAAGGCGGTCCACTTAGAGGTGGTAAGTGCACTAACAACGGAAGCATTCATCGGAGCTCTAAAGCGCTTTATAGGAAGACGTGGCCATGTTAAAAACTTATACTGTGACAATGCAACAAACTTCGTCGGCGCCAGAAATCAACTCCAGGAGTTAAATCAAACGATATATTCACCTCAAGGAAGGGATGCTATCATCTCCGCTAGCAGTACAAAGGGCATCGATTTTCATTTTATACCACCTCGATCCCCACATTTCGGTGGGCTTTGGGAGGCTGCTGTGAAGTCAGCGAAACAGTTATTAAACCGTAGTATGGCATCGGCTTCCTTGACATACGAAGAGTTCGAGACCCTAATAATTGAAATCGAAGCAATCCTCAATTCTCGGCCCCTTACACCCTTATCTTCCAATCCAAACGATGTCACAGCTTTAACGCCCGGGCACTTCTTAATCGGGGAAGCGTTAACAGCTCCGATCGATTCAAATGCTGAAACAACAAAAGTCAACCTGCTCACACGATGGAAGTTGGTCACGCATCTAAAGAACGAGTTTTGGAGGAGATGGTCGAGAGAATATCTAAATGAATTACAACAACGGTTCAAATGGAAACAACACAAGCAGAACCTACAACCAGGGACGATAGTTATAATGAAAGAAGATAACACTCCACCAATGAGGTGGCCTCTAGGTCGCGTTATAAAAACTTACACCGGAGACGACGGACAAGTCCGCGTGGCAGATGTAAAAACGGCAACCGGCATTCTGCGGCGAGCAATTCACAGACTAGCGCCTATTCCACTCGGTGATGA
The DNA here is from genome assembly GCA_958301585.1 of Merodon equestris. Taxonomy (NCBI): domain Eukaryota; kingdom Metazoa; phylum Arthropoda; class Insecta; order Diptera; family Syrphidae; genus Merodon; species Merodon equestris. The sequence goes on from OY284413.1 coordinate 97,526,385, forward strand.
TAACACTAAACATGAGGAAGTATTAACAAAAGAAGAAGCACGTCAATACGAAGGTCAAATTAAACGAAGAGCAGCGGATTTAGCACCGCGAGTCTCAAAGGACGGAACAAACAACGACGAACCCCCAACCAGAAAGTCCCGAAAATCTTACGGCTCGACAATGATGTCACTCTTGCTGGTATGCCTGGCTTTACCAGCATTGAGCACTTATCCTATAGATGTCAACCAGTTCCCAGCTCAACTGGGACTTCACTTCGAGGCTCTAGGATCATCAAAATTAGCATCAAACGACTGGAAGCTAATGGTATACTACGAATTGGAGCCTTACTGGACTGAGTATACAGAGATTAGCAACGGAATCCAATCCTTGCGACGACTTTGCCACTCGATATCAAACAATATTTCCTGTTCATCTATAATAAATCAATTCGTTCATTTACGGAACGAATTAAAAGAGGGTAATGAGCTTTTCACCTATAATATTCATAATACAAGACGGAGACGAGGCGCCCTTGATATAGTAGGTAACGTAGCTTATTCGTTATTTGGCGTTCTTGATACGGAGCATGCACAACAACTCTCGACGTCAATAAGTGAGATAAGGACAAACGAAGATCACATTGTACGACTGCTGAGAAATCATACATCCATAATAGATTCCACGTTAAACTTAATCAAGGGAAATTCGAGAAAAATTCAGAACGTTGAACAACCAAGTTCTTCAAGTAGTTAACTACACCGATCAAGAGAAACTCAACAGCTTATTTCTGGCATTGTCCATTGAACTGTCACTTATTGTCTCGAATGCGCAACGGATACAAACATCCTTAATCAACGTGATAATCGACACCAATCACGGAAAAATCAACCCCTTGCTCTTATCGCCACAACAATTAGCAAAGGAAATATCCACAATAAAGGGACACCTCCCGGCCTCGCTTCATTTGCCAGTAGAATCATCAGAACTTCTGCAATTATATAACCTAATGACGGTGAAAGGACACGTCGTGGACAAACATGTCATGTTTTTAATAAGATTTCCTCTTGTCAGCAATGAAATATTCGACATATTCAGAATAATACCCATACCAATATTTAACAATAGATCGTTCGTGGCACTTGACCCAGACTCATCGTATTTAATTATTAGTCGACATCGCGACCAATACTACCCGTTGTTGGAACAAGAACTAGCGACATGCTTAATAACAGGACCGTCTACTTACCTGTGTGAACAGAAACGGCCACTATACCGTAAAGGATCTAGTGTATGCATATGCGCAGTCTCGCTGCTAAACAACTTGCCACTACCAATACAATGCAAGACAACGACGATTCATTTTTAAATTAATATTATTGTGAAAAAAGCGTGGGGCGCTTTTCAAGAACTGATATATGGAGCCCCCTACGATTTTTTCGCAATAATATTAATTTAAAAATGAATTAACAAACAATCAATGTTATTTTTGTAAAAAAGCGTGGGGCGCTTTTCAAGAACTGATATATGGAGCCCCCTACGATTTTTTCGCAATAATACCATTTATTGTTCATTGATTTATTTCTAAATTAGAAATTATTTTCCACTTTTTAGTTTCTTTCATCATTAAAGCTTGTTTTTTAGTTTTTTTGAACTATATTTTTAGTGCGTAATAAAAGCGTGTTTTTTAGTTTTTTAAACTATTATTTTTTCATCAATAAGGTGTTATGCAGATGACACCTGGGTCCATGACACAGTAATCTATCAGGAAAAATGATAGTTCTATCCGATAATTTTTTATTAAGCCCTAGTTCTAATTCCCCCATATGGCATGCGGCTTTCCTTTAAGCATTATGAAAAATTGAAGATTAAAAATTCAGAATTCTAATACTTACTAGGGCAATTTGTTGGCACCAGGAGAATATATTATGGCAATGAGATTCTACAGACAATTTGGCCTACAGGATTATTGTTACTATTTGTAGTAATGGGTAAAGTGCTGGGTTGTATCTCTCGGAATTTGAATTGAGGTCGTTGAGCAAAAGATAATTTAGGATATGACTACTTATTGCGATTTCCAGGGTTAACTCCGTTTATATTCACAACGCAGAAGTAGCAATCCTTATGATGGTTTCGAGGTTCTCGCCAAATCATGGATGTTACGAACATTGCTGCATTTCTCTTTCTACTGGACCATAACCGTAGACATACCACACATCTCTGGAATCCATGGCTTGTTCTGATTACACAATTTTATTTTAAAGTATTGATGATACGCAGCTTTTACAAAATCCAATATACATTTTCGATATTTTGCAAACACATATTCACCACAAATACAGCAAAAACGATCGGGATTAAGCACACAACATCTTCTTGACGAAACCATAGTGAAAACAATAACAAAATGTATTTTAATGTCCAATAAAAAACGCAAATATAAAAAATGTTGCCATATTTAAAAAATACGCGTCAATTTGGGTTAGAAACAAAAAAACTCACAAACTATTTTTTTTTTGTTGACCAGTGTTATTAGAAACTTGAAAATATTTCAACAAAAAAGGAAATTTAATTCACATTCGATTCAGTCTTTAGATTACTAATATAACTTTTTCTACTTTTTTTCCAGAAGACACAATTTTTTTGTCGTTTTTTTATTTCGTTGTCCTTCTTTTGTTGCTGCTCTTCTGGTTTAATTTTAAGTTTATATTCTTTTCTCATTTTCCTTCAGATGGTCCCGAATTCTTTTCAAATGTAACTTGACTTCATAATACAAAGCTTCTGTTTGTCGTCCCAGCATTTCAGTGAAATTCAGACCTATTGTGTTTGGTTAGTACTTTTGCAGTCTCCTTCTTCTCAAATTTCATTTATTTGAAATGATTCGCTCATTTCAAGTGTAGTGCGTACCATCAAAATTTCAGGAATTTCAGCAGGTGGTCTTATGTCTTCTGAAAATGGAATTTGTTTAGAACCTCCGAATACAACACTTGCCGAGTCAACAACATGTATTAGCTGGAGGAAATCAGAAATAGCTCTTAAATATTTTTGCGTAAACGGCCCTCCTCCAGTTACTTCCATCTACCTCTTGTTGTAGATGAGTTTCTGTTTAACTTTAAATTCGGCATCGAACTAAACTTCTAAATATGTATGATATACGTATTATGTATGAAATCAATTGATTCCATATTAGATCTACTTTTTACCACTCTTTCTCGATTCTTACCGGCGCTCCCAAGAGTTGGGTTGAATGGAAACTGATTTCAATTATTTGTCGTTCGGAAATATGTCATCGCCAAGAATGACTGTTTTACTAGTCATTTAGTTCAACTTAAATGACAATTCCAATACCGAGAAGTAACATTTATCGATAAGAAAAATACATTCCACTTAATCCGAGGTGGGCATTTGAACGATGTCATATCATATTACATAATAGCATACTTGTATATGGGCCTGTCAAATAAAGAAAGAATTTTGTTAGTATCACACACAGCTTCTTTCATTCTCTTTTAATATCTACCCACCCTTATTGAAAAACCATATGTAATTTACTGCCCTTCTATAGTAAACTATAATCTTGCCTGTAACCCAAAGGGAATCGAAGTCAAAAAGAAGTCGAAATCGATAGACGTGACAACCAGAAATATTTGGACCTCCTAAACGCGCATTCGATAGCTATAGCGAAATTTTAAATGGCACAAGGCTTGAGTCCGTTCCTTGGTTGAGGCCTTTTCTTTGGCTTCCTTTGCCGTTACTCATAAAGGACAAACTTCTTTCCCATTACCCAAAAAGAAAATGCCTTGAGCAAGTTCCATTCTTGCTCAACGTCATAAAAGGCTTGACTATGTCCTAGCACGACAACAATATGTTCGTTAAAGCTTGAACATTAACAATGCGTGCGTTAAAGTAATATTTTATATTATTCACTGGAAATTAAACTTGGCATTTTCATATACGTTATAAGGTAATGCATTTCGTTGACAACTAAATAGAATATATTTTGCCTGAGCGCAAATAAAAATTAATCTGAAGCGCTATTCAATACGAGGCAGAGTGATGAAAAAGGATTAAGAACTCATTCAGGTTATAGGGTATTAATTGTTTTAGCACTTGAAGGCCTTCCCAACTAAACCGATGACTAGCGATGAATTTGTCGCATATCGTTGTCGAAGTCAACTTTCAATATTTTAATTTAAAGATCTAATATGCATTATTTCTATTATTTCCATTTCTCTTGTAAACTCAAAACAAAATAGGGCCCACTAAGTTTTTCTGCTTTCATTTGAAAAAAAAATATTAATTATAATATTATAATTAAGAATAATATATTAAGAAATTGAGAATTTTCATTGAGAAATTTCCATAAAAAACCTTTTATGGAAAAATTTACGAAAAATAAGGAAAAACAAAATTTTACACATCACTACTTTTTTGTTATGATTTGTTCATGATTTGTTTTGCTTAATAAAGAGTAGGGCCTCCTCTATTCCGTATGCACTGTATTAGCCTATGTGGTACGCGTTAATCAGCTCCTGTTTAGTATTGACATGGCTGTGGTTTTCTTTGAGGCTTCTTTTTATTTGGTCCCATAAATGCTCGATTGGATTGAGGTCTGGGCTCTTTGCTAGCCATGGCAAAAGTGAAATGTTGGCGTCAGAAAGAGCTGCTTGGGTAATACGGGCCGTATGTGGGTGAGCATTGTTTTGCATAAGAACAAACCCATCGCCAACTCTCTGTCTTAATGGGATCACAACAGGTCGTACTACCATTTCAACATTACTGGCGGCGGTAACGGTGCTGTCATCCAGGATAACCAGCCCTGTTTTGCCTAGCAAAGCAATTCAAGCCCATGCCATAACATGGAGCCCCTAAATTGACCACTTCGGTGAATGCACGGGTCGGTAAAACGTTCGCCAAAACTTTAACTTGCATTCGTCTGTAAAGAGTAGAGACCTCCAGTTGTCCATGGTTCAATTTGAATGCTCACGGGTGTACCTTAAGCGCGCTGCCCGATGTGCCGCTCTAAGTTTCAGCCGAATAGCAGTGTGTTATAGCGTGAATAGTGTGTGTGCGTATATAGTGTGAATAGCATAGTGTTGTGAAATTGCCAGTTGTGGTCCTGATTCGTCCTATCCAGGTCTCCTTGCGGTTTAGTGGAAGTTCTCACACATTTCGGATAGCTCGCCTCGGTACACCAATATGATTTGCAATAGCCCTTTGAGACTCTCCTTGCTCTAGCATATTTACCACTTTTATTGTGTTTTCAAGTATCAAAATGACGTCTGGAATCAGGCATGGTAATCACGTTTAATTGCGAAGAAATAAAGGAAAACAATTAAAGAAAGTTGCAGTTAGCAACAACGCTAGAATCTGACGGAGTAATAATAATTTTCGCATTGATTGTTTCTTCGAGCCATGGGCTTTTTTTGCCTACTCACTTAAAGGCAACAGAAAAATTGTTCAAAGCATTGATAAGGACTTGCACATGCTAACTCTACAATAAAGGGATTAGTTTCGACAATGTTTACCAATAAAGTATTTTTTAAGCAAAATACAAAATAAATCTTGGGTGGGGTAGTTTATTTTAAAATAAACTTCAAATAAAAAGAAATTCTAAAAATGAAGAGAAACAACTGGACTATAATTCCAAAAGTATCTTTTACAAAATATAATTTCTGATTAATTCCTGGTAATATCTGAGATTCCGAAAGTCCAACATTTTCATTCAAAAGTAAATAACCTCACTTAGGATTACACAGAAACACAACATAATAGGTATTGCCAAGAATGTCGCGTCACGAAATGCTCAGAACTGTTATATTGAATATATGGTAGAACAAATTCTCTCTTACTGAGCTGGTGCATGAGACCTCGCCCACCTGCTAATCAGAATTTAAGAACGAGCGATAAAAATCATAGAAGACCCTAAATGAAGTGTTTTATCGTTAATTCTATAAAAGAGCAGCTGATTAGCATTTTCCTCCTTCAACATTTTAAAGAGACCACTAAGAGACACCAGCTCACGGAATGGCCATAAATACTCGTACACCGTGGAGTATGCCTTTGACCTTACCGTCTTAAATTCATCCATTTTTATTTAACCGAACCATACGAATGTATGTAAAACTCCTTTTTTATTGCGATAAATGTAAAAGAAATGCCAAATACGAAATAACAAGCTCATTAAAAATTTTATTCAAAAGTTGCATAATATTACTTGGTACATACATATGTTGATTATTTAAATAGTACTGTGGAGTCCTCGATCTCAACTAAATTCAATGCTCTAGAGAAACAGCCTTAATAAAATTGGCGAATTTATTTCGCAATTTAGTTCAGCCATGTTGTCATAATTTTGTCCCAATCAACGAAAAAAATTAAGGTGGACATAAATTCCCTATAGCTTGATATATATTCTAGATATAATTCCTCCCTGACTAAATAAAGACAGCAGATGTCCTGTTACTGAAAACAATCTGATAATTTCTTCACAGCTCAAAAGCGCCCGACTTACGAGTATGTTTCCTTTAAAATCAAACTGTTAGAGTATGTAGCACACACACATGTTACATGTAATTGAATTATAAATGTAGAATATGTTAGAGTATGTAGCACACACACATGTTACATGTAATTGAATTATAGAGTTTTAAATAAAGCGCGCAGTCACACATCAGAGCTGGACAAGGCATTACGTTCATACGGAAAGTACAACATGGTGTCAGGTGTATAAATATCAGATTTAGACAAGAAAAAAAAAAAAAGAGTGACGAAACAAAAATGAATATTGCTCCTCCACGTGCAATGAACACAAAAGAAAATCAAGCGGAAAATTGGATTATATTTCGGAAACAATGGGAAAATTTTGAAATAGCTGCCGAATTAGCAAAAAAACCAGACCTTCAGAGAGTTGCAATTTTAAAAACGTGTATTGGTGAAGAATGTTTTAGAATTTTACTACAATTAAAAATTTCAGAGGAAGCCGAAAAAACGACAGCAGGAATTTTGAATACATTAGAAAATCACTTCAAGCCGAAAGTTAACGTAAGGTATGAAAGGTACGTATTTAATACGGCAAAACAGAATGAAAATGAAAGCGTAGACTCCTATGTCTGTCGTCTTCGCGAGCTCATCAAAAGTTGTTCATATCCCGCCGGATATGAGGACGATTTCATATGTGACAGAATGATACCAGGAATCGCATGTACGGAAATGCAAAAAAAAATGCTCATGGAACACAATCTCACACTCGCATCAGCCATCGATATTTGCCGCTTGATAGAACAAACAGCCGCTAGAATGAAATCACTCACACAAGAGGAACCACAAAATACATTGGAAGCAAATCAAGTAACATCCAAATTTATGTCAAGAAACGAAAACAACAACACTAACAATTATAGTCAACGACACAAAAAAAAGTCACATAGGCAAAGGCAAGGCACTGACAGAAATAATTGCAACTACTGTGGCGCTCTTCACACTAAAGGGACATGTCCAGCATACGGAGCAACATGCAAAAAATGCGGTAAAATGAATCACTTTAGCATTGTGTGTAGAAGTCAATACACGATGAAAGATAAAAAATACCAAGAAAGAAGGCCTAACAGAATCAACAAAATTCAAAACGCTACAAGCAGTGAAGAAGAGACAGATGATGATATTTTCCTTGTCACCTGCATAGAAACTTCCAACGAAAACCTAATAAAGCGTAACATGACTTTTGTGTGCAACGAAAATGTCCATACAACGGAATGCATAATTGATACGGGCGCGTCATGTAACATTATTAATCTCGACGTTTTCAAACATATGGTAGGTCAACACGCGAAAATTAAGACAACGAAGAAGAAATTAAAAAGCTACAGTGGTCATTTAATTAAACCAATCGGTGCAGCAAATTTAGTGTGTTTATTAAATGGAATAAGATATCCAATAGAGTTTCAAATTATAAAGGAAAAGTTTAAAACTATTATCGGTGCCCGTAGCTCACAAGATTTGGATATTATCCGCGTAAATCATATCAAAGAGGAAATGAAAAATCAATGTGTGAAGCAAACTAATATTATTTTAGAAAAGTTCAGAGATGTGTTCGAAGGAGAAGGTATTTTGCCTGTACCCTTGAAATTAGAAGTCGATCCTCACATAAGTCCAACGCGTCAACAACCCAGAAGAATACCAGTTGCTTTGCGGTCCGCTTTACTGAAGAAACTAGAAGAACTTGAAAGAAAGGGCATCATCAGCAAGATTGAACACCATACACCATGGATTAGTAATTTGATGCTAGTGAAAAAGAATAATAAATTACGAATATGCTTGGATCCGACGGATCTAAACAAAGCCCTGCTTAGAGTGCACTATCAAATCCCTACAATCGAGGAAATGCTCCCCAATCTAGCAAATGCCAAAATTTTTAGTAAATTAGATGCCAAAAATGGGTTCTGGCAAGTCCAATTAGATAAAGAAAGCCGTGAATTAACTACTTTTTGGACACCCTTTGGAAGATATTGTTGGAATCGTATGCCGTTTGGCATAGCACCAGCACCTGAATATTTTCAAAAACTCCAGCATGAAATATTATATGGACTAAAGGGCGTAGAAGTAATTGCGGATGACATTTTAGTGTATGGAAAAGGCGAGACAGAGCAAGAAGCCCAAATAGATCACGACCAGAACTTGGAAAACTTATATAACTTAAAATTGAATGCAAAAAAGAATCAGATTGGCTTAAAAAAAGTAACATTTTTTGGACATTTACTTACCGATCAGGGGCTACAAGCGGATCAAGAAAAAGTAAGAGCTATACGTAATATGCCACCACCTATAGATGCAAAAAGCACACAAAGATTTCTCGGTATGTGTACATATTTATCCAGATTTTTACCAAATTTATCACACATTTCAGCACCATTACGAAAAATTTGCCGTGAAAACGAAAAATGGCAATGGACAGCAAAGGAAAAACAATCTTTTGATGAAATCAAGAAAATGTTGACTGAGATGCCTGTCCTTCAGTATTATAATGTCAATAAAGATGTCCAAATACAATGCGATGCCAGTAAAGATGGCCTGGGTGCTATTCTTCTCCAAGACGGACATCCAATTTCTTATGCGTCCCGAACTTTGTCAACAACCGAGCAGCACTACGCCCAAATTGAAAAAGAGTGTCTCGCCATATTATTTGCCTGCAAACGATTTCATCAGTACCTTTGTGCCAAGAAGAACATTGTTGTAGAGTCTGACCATCTGCCACTACAAACAATTTTTAAAAAATCCATTTTGGACACACCAAAACGTCTACAGCGTATGCGACTGAGCTTGCAACGCTATGATATTAAAATTGTTTATAAAAAAGGAAAAGAAATGTACTTGGCTGATACTTTGTCCAGAGCCGTAGCTCCTCCAATACGTAAATTTAAAGAAACAGACTTTGAAATATATATGTTAAACCAAATTGAATCATTATTTTTAGAAATCGCTCAAATAAACGCAGTAGATGACTTGCACATCAAAGACAGTCGGATAGAAATAATAAAACAAGAAACGTTGTTGGATGCTTCATTGCAAAAGCTGGCGAAAATTGTTCTTTATGGATGGCCAGCTGATAAACACTGTATGGACAGTGACATCAGTTGTTACTGGAATTACAGGGAGGATATTACTGTTCAAGATGGTATTTTGTTGAAAGGTGATCGCATAATCATTCCAAGTAAGTTAAGAAAATCGGTATTAGATAAAATACATTATAATCATCAAGGCATGCAGGCATGTTTAAGGAGAGCAAGAGACTCGGTTTTTTGGCCAAACATTAATAATCACATAAAAGAAGTATGCATGAAATGTGAAATTTGCCTAGAAAATAGACCTAATCAACAAAAACAACCACTTCAGAGTCCCATATTGCCCGACCTGCCGTTTCAACGAGTCGGTTTAGATATTTTTGAATTTTATAACAATGCAAAAAAAATCTATTTTTTAGTAACCGTGGATTATTTTTCAGATTATTTTGAAGTAGATGAACTGAAGAATCTAACTGCTTCGTCAGTAATCAATGTCTGTAAGAAGAATTTCAGTCGCCATGGCATTCCTCAAGTGGTTGTCTCAGATGGGGGAACCGCATTTATCAATAAAGAGTTCGCACAATTCGCAAAAGAATGGGAATTTCAACATTCTAGGAGCTCGCCGCATCACCAAGAAGGAAATGGCAAAGCAGAGTCAGCAGTTAAAATAGCCAAAAGCTTATTAAAAAAATCAAAAAGGTCTGGAAATTGTTTTTGGAAAATGCTGTTAGAACACCGCAACACAGAAAATCATATTGGTTCTAGCCCAAATCAACGTTTAATGTCTAGACGCACTAGAGGATCAGTTCCAGTTATGAAAGAAAAGCTTAAGCCAATATTGCAGCCCAACGTTAAAGAGAAAATAATACATCATAAACAAATAACCAAAAAATATCACGATAAATCGAGCAAAAACTTACCTCCTTTGGAATACGGACAGGATGTGATGGTTCAACTTAAGCGGAGATCAGGAGACGTCACCTGGACTAAGGGTAACATTATGGATATACCATCTAATCGAACAGCTACAGTGCAAGTTGAGAATGAACAATATCTGCGTAACCGAAAACATATATTGCAACCTCCAGCCAGTAAAGCTATTCGAATCGAGTCCGAGAATGAGGAATTGGATAGTGGAAGAAGCTCACAGCAAGAATTAAGTCCTGGCGAAGAAGAACAAGATAGACGGTTCAGCGAACAGATGGATGATAGATCTACTAAAGAAGAAGCAGCTGAAGATGAAAATGGCCAGCATCAACAACAAGAATGCTACAAGAGAAAAGCAACGTCACCGCTTATGATGGAACTCCCTAGAAGATCCAAAAGAGATGTTCGTCGACCAGTACGACTTGCTTATGATCAACAGTAACCTTAAATTGATTTTCATATTGATATTATTGATATCTGAACATTTCTTAATTTCTCTTTACACCCCTACATATGTTTAAATCACAGTTTGTTTTTTGTTTAACTTTACTTTCTTTTATTTTCATTTTCTAATGTTTAATTAAAGAAGAGAAGATGTTAGAGTATGTAGCACACACACATGTTACATGTAATTGAATTATAAATGTAGAATATGTTAGAGTATGTAGCACACACACATGTTACATGTAATTGAATTATAGAGTTTTAAATAAAGCGCGCAGTCACACATCAGAGCTGGACAAGGCATTACGTTCATACGGAAAGTACAACACAAACTTAAAAAAATACAAATTTATTGTGACCTATCGGTCTGAAGTGCAACAATAAGATGACTTAAAACTCTAAAACATTTATTATTACTGTTGAATAAATCAGTCACACTTCAATAATGAAAACACAGTTATTTTAATATTTTAGTTTTTATATATTTTTAATTTTTAACTTCGCCATGACTTGTCGGTCTAAAGGTTCGTAACCAAGTAAAGGGAGAAGGCAGAGTCAATGCACACCACAGATCATGGTGAGTTCAATATTCACCCTGCGTGTGGGATGAGCCGTCTCGCTTTCATTAAAAATCGTATAATGCAGGCATGATATACCTATTTGTTTCTTTTGTCTGTCAATGTAATTCACAATTAAAGGAATTATTGTATCCGGCAATTCTTACCTTAAGCACCATTACGTTGAATTACAGTGACTTTAACAATTACAAATTTTGCAGAGATAAATTCCAAGAACTTGAGCTTGCGACGGAAGTTTCCCTGGCTCACTGTTTCAGTTACACAGTATTTGTTTGATGACGAGAGGGTGGTGTGCGGGAGTCGGTTGAACATCCGCCGGCAGGTTCATGATCGCGGCGAGCTTGTTGGTTAGGGCGTTCGTGTGCAGGTGGGGTACGGGAAATTATTGGTGGTTGATTGCGTCCGGAGTCAGGTAGCTGACGTAACTCCTCTCCCCTTAGAATAGAGCGATGGCCACAGTGACGTCACTGGGGCTAGAGCGAAGGATTGTAAAGTTGGAGGATGGGGAGGCTTCGAGGTTTGTTCCTGATGATGATGATGACTATGATGATGGTTTTCACGATGAATATGGCTACTGATGATGTCGGCATGTAGTGAAGAATCTCGGTTCTGGAGTTTAAGTCGATCAGTGTTGACTCGGGGAGAGAGTTGTGTTCCTCAAGTTTCTTGAAGTTGAGGACATCGTTCACATGTGTTGCATGTATTTCGTTGCTGGGAAGTGGTGGTAGGTGGATGTCATCCCAGCAGACTGAGGGGTCGTCTTCGTATGTAATGCCGCTGATCTGCACTTTGCCTCCTTGGAGGTATAGTAAAGCTGTATCCTGTATTGTACCTGTTTTCGGACTGGAAGAAGAATTGAAAAAGACTTGCGGGTGTATAAGTGAAAAGTATAAGTGAAAATTAGGTAGAAGCTGCGTTATCGACTCGATTTTTCCCACGTCGTCGAGCCCACAATGAACGACTTGGTTATCTAAAAGTCTCCCTAGACATCTAAATTCTGGCGTTTTCTCGACTAGTGCGGGTTGCACACAGATGTAGATCTCTAGTTTTGGGGCAACTTGTATTGAAGTGTTTTATATATTGATCTATGCAATAAATGGATTTGTTATTATGAGCTTTGTAAGGAGTATGATATGGTACAAGGAGTATTTTAATTTGGAGGAATTAGGGATTTGTACATTAAATATTATTGTTGTGCCGTTATAAAAGTCAGTACGCCAACACATTATATCTTGTTCTCTCTTCACTTTGAATGCTGTATTTTCTAAAATTGATTTTATAGTATTTTGTTCATTGTTTATATGATTGTCATGTTTTTGAACCTATCTATTATGTGGAAATTTATCGTGTCCTGTCTTTCTATCGCATATGTAAAATTTTGTATATTTGTATTTATAGCTTCTACTTGACTTTTTATTTTTTGCGCATCTTGTGCGTTCATATTCCCTGTTATGAATTTGATGTTTCCAATTTCCTTTTGATTGTTTCCAATTATGGGATATATCGCACAAAATTTCTTTTCTAGCTGTGTTAGTTTAAGTTGAGTTATTTGGATTGAATTTGTATAGGCTGTACTCGTATTCTTTTGATAGGCCTTCAAAGTGTTAATTATTTTCCTTATATTAGTTTTATATTAGTCCAGGTTAATAATATGAAAAAGGTTGTGAAAGTTAGTAATAGTTCTTGAAGTCACTAGCCGGAGGGGAAGTATTTATTTATTTATTTATTATTCATCAATGGATACATAATCTGTTGACTATAGCTAATTAGAAATAACATTATTAAAATATTCAATATAATTCTTTTAAACATATTTCTATTCTTTTGAAGGCCGACTTCATGATAAATTAAGTTAAATAATAATAACGACGAGTTACGGGTTCGATTAGTCCATAATTTGTCCTGTGACTAGGAATAAAAAAGAGAACATTCCTTTTTCTTAGGTTTCTCTCAGTAACATAAAAAGACATAAGTGTAATTAAATCCGGAGAGTTAATTCTACCATCTTTAACGAAAAGAACACTCAGAGTTTGTCTACGATTTTTTAAATATTTGAAATCAATTAACCCGCATCTAGAACTATAACTAGGCAGACCTTCGAACCACCTTTAATTTCTTAAGGCATATCGAGTGAATCTTTTCTGAATGTTTTTATGAGCTGAAAAAGACAATTTGGAATCAAATATAACGCTAAGATCTTTAACTTCAGTGACTGATAAGAGACTTTCGTTACCAAGACTGTAATTAAATGACGTGCGTTGTAATAAGCGCAAAGCACTAAAAACTCTGCACTTTGAAATATTCAGCTTCAGGTGGTTGTATACACACTATTCGAAAAATTTATTTTTTTTTTTTTTTGAAAATTCAAGCAATCATCAATATTAGAAATAGATGAAAATTGTTTCACATCATCTGCAAACATTAAACAATTAGAGAACTGAAAACAGTCCGGAATGTCGTTGACGAAGCGATTAAAAAGGAGAGGTTCGAAATGACTGCCTTGAGGCAGACCCGATTGTACCTCTTTGAAAAAAGATTGAAAACTTTCGATTTTAACTATCTGTTTCCGATTTGACAAATATGATTTCAACCATTCAAGAAAACGGAACTTGAATCCCATTCTTTTAAGCTTATTTATTAAAAGCCCATGATGAACTCTATCAAAATTTTCACGAAATCTGTGTACAAGACATCAACCTGCAATCCTTTTTCCAAGGCAGAAACATAAAAGTGAGAGAATAGACATAAATTCGTTGTTGTGGAACGACCACTAATAAATCCATGCTGGTGAGAACTTAAAGTTTCTTTCATCGGGAAATTGAGCCTTTTGAAAATCAGTTGTTCAAATAGCTTTGGAATTGCTGAAAGTTGTGAGACCGGCCTGTAATTCATAATTACAGTTGGTAAAATAAGTATTTGCACACCCAGTTTTCTTACGATTTGACTGTAATCTGTAAAGTTTCAATGAAATGTAATATAGATTAAGAAAAATCAATTAAAATCACGACATGCAATAGAAAAATGATTGAAATTGGTTAAAAATTACCCCATTTATTAAGAAAACACACTCAAAAAAGTATTTGCACACACCCTATTCCCTGAATTAATTCATCGTTTGGGTCAAAATTATAACGGTTTTTGAGGTGCTTGTTGTTTCTTTATTCATTCGTGGTTGCAAATGTGTCCAAAGAAAAACCGAAATACCCTTGGCAATCTGCGAAAAAATTATTTTCCTAAGTGAAAGAAGTAAAAATTATCGGAAAATAGCAAATTTAGTTCCATTTTCGTTCTCTGCAGTTAGTTACGTTCAGAAAAGGTTTCAAGACACAGCGACGACAGCAAATAAATATCGTACTGGAAGACGCAAAAATATCCGGTCAAATAGTGCATCCGCAAACCATTCGGAATGTCTCACATTCCGCAAATATTTATGGCAGGTCAGCAAGGAAGAAACCTTTTTTTCGGAGGTAAATAGGGAAAAAAAGGTTAAAATTTGCCAAAATTTATATAGCGAAGCCCTTGAAAGTTTGGAGAACTGTCATATTTTCCGATAAGAGTAAATTCAATATAATTGGATCAGATTTGTGTGGAGAAAACCCAACACCGAACTTCAAAGCAAACATTTAAAGCCTACGGTGAAACACGGTGGTGGGCATTCTATGGTAGCTTATAAAGGAGTTCGGAACCTTTATAGATGGAATTATGACGGCTTTTATAGATGGAATTATGACGGCCCTTGGATATATCGATATTTTGTGCAATAATTTGACTCAAAGCGCCGTCAAATTGGAATTGCAGGGAACATTTTTATTCCAACAGGACAATGACCCCAAACATTCTGCAAAGGTCACTAAAGAATGGTTATTGTGTAATATCCCCCACCGACTTGTGATACCTCCCAAATCACCAGACGTTAACCCTAAGTGCTTGAAGCCACTTTTATATATAGGACTTATAGATTAAATTTTCCACTCCTCTAGAAAAATTACAGTTAGAACTGATTCATTAAAAATAATTCTTAGCGCTTTAAAAAGTGAAACAGCACACTTAGATAATAAAAGAGGTGGAATCAAATCAACACCAGCCTTAATATTTGAATTCAGCCTAGTTAACCCATCAAGGACTTCTTGATCTGAAAAGGAAAAGAGATCGAAGTCTGTTACGGAAGTAATAGTTGAATATAGTTCTTAACTATTATGTATAATGTCTATATTATATAAGAACACTCGCTGATAAGCTCCATAGAATTGGGAAAAATTGAATTCTGACGTTTTGAATTTAAAAAAACCCAGAAAGATCTCGAATTACATTTAATATTTCTTTCGATAGTACTAATGTATTGTGAATGAAGAAATCGATTTAAAAAATCAAACCCCCTACGCAGTTGTATGAAACGAGTTCTATCTTCAGGTCTACCCGATGCTTTACTTTTCTTTAATGCCTTATTTTTGACATTCTCTTCATTTTAAGACGCTTATTAAACCAAGGGGATTTAAAGAACGTTCTCTTTTTTACCAAAGGAACAAATTGTTGGACACCCTCAAATAATAGTGTTTTGAATATAGTGTACATCTGTTCCACAGTTTTTTCAGAAAGTACTTATTCCCAATTAACGGAGGAAAGGAAAAGATTTAATGACATAAAGTCCGCCTTCTTAAAGTTAAAACAATAAGAGTTATTTATACAAACAGATTGAAATTGATAAAATTAAAATATTACATCAATAGTTTTGTGATGAACTTGATTATTTACTAAAGGAAAGACTGACTCTGAGACCATATATTTAAGATCTTTAAGAATAAAAATAAAATCAAGAATCCTATTCAAAACATTATTTATATTATTGATTTGAATCAATCCTAAGGTTGAAAAACTATCGATCAATTCAATTTCCGTAGCCTTATAGACAAGGGACAAGGATTTGGTCATCATCTAGATAACGCCAATCTATAATATGTCTCCAATATTGAAATCACCAAAGATACATGGAAATTGATTAGGCAATAAATTTCTCACTAAAGTATTGACGTTCGAGATAAGCTGAACATACAATTCTAATCTAGATTTAGGTCTAATATAATTTACATAAAAAAAAAATTCACAACTGTAGTTTCAAATACATATGCTCTGAGCGCACAAGAATGCATAATTGTTCGAAATGAGAAGAAATCATTGCTTTTCACTAATTTCTTGCAAACACGCACATTTTTCAAGGCCAAAGATCAGGTTTCTGTGCTGCAGAGAAATGATATTCTCCTCGGTGACGTTCATTTTCAATCGGGAAAGATGAAGAAACCTCAACGTAGATACTAATGACAATGATACATCAGCTGCGTCATCCCTAGCAGTACCAACCAGTTTGAAGATGCGTTGACCAACCGTCAACTACGTAATTTATGAATGGAAAAGAAATCAAAATAAGAAAACGGTTGCGTTATTCCTTGACTTTAAACGAGCTTTTGAAACTATCGACCATGAAATCTTGTTAGAAAAACTAAAAAATTATGGCATTAAAGGATGTGAATTAAACTGGTTTAGAACGCACATCACAAACAGAAAACAACGGACAAAAGTGAATAATAACTTATCCAATAGTAAGGATATAAATATGGGCGTTCCACAAGGTTCAATATTGGGTCCGATACTATTTATTTTATATATTAATGACTTGCCAAACGTTCTAAAACATTGCAAAATCATATTATATGCTGATGACACGCTTATTTACGCAGAAGAAAACGATCCAATGAAATGCAGAAAAATTTTAATAAACGACTTAAAAGAGGTAAATAACTGGTTAAAAATGAATCGACTGAAACTCAATGAACAAAAAACGAAATGGATGGAAATTAACTTTACTTCTGATCATAACCTACAAATAAATGGACCAGATATTGAAAAAGTGGACCACATCAAATACCTAGGAGTTATTATTGACAATGATTTGAAATTTACAAAACACATGGATTATATATGCAAGAAGATAGCCAAGAAGTTAGGATTTTTTGGAAGAATTCGAAACAAGATGGACAGTAACTATATATAATTCCATAATCAAACCGCATTTTGAATATTGTGCGACAATAATGTACTTAAGCTGTAATCAAGGACAGGTAAACAGACTTCAAAAATTACAAAACAAAGGAATGAGGACTATATTAAAATGCAACAGGATGACACCCATAAGGCAAATGCTAGAGACATTGAAATGGTTAAACATTGAACAACGACTGCAACTAAACCCATTACTAGCTATTTTCAACATCAAAAATGGAAATGCGCCAAGCTATTTGACAAGTAACGTAGTAAGGGTGGCGGAAGTTCAGCCATATAGACTAAGAAACACCAATAACTACAGAGTGGAAAGGGCAAGATCGTCAGCAGCGGAAAGCACTATAATGGTAAAAGGTTTACGACTGTTCAATGGCATGCCTGACGATGTTAAATTAGAAACAAACCGTAGAATCTATAAAAAGAAATGTATTGAAATTATAAAAAGAAGACAAATGTAAAATATTAGTAAATTATAAAATGTATAAAATGTAATGTAAATTAAAGTATATCTTAAAAAAAAAAAAAAAAAAAAAAATTATTTTTATTATTTTTTTTATCACTTTGTTTCTTCGTTTTGTTTTTTTATTTTGTTGTGGTTTGCAAAGGAGACCTGGGAAAACTCGCACGTCCGCACAAGTAAAGAGCTAACTGTTAACTGACCCAGCAAAGTTTTTGGTAATTCCGCTGACTGGATGCAAGTGCAGCGGCAAAAAAGGAGGCAAGGTCAACGCATCTTCAAACTGGTTGGTACTGCTAGGGATGACGCAGCTGATGTATCATTGTCATTAGTATCTACGTTGAGGTTTCTTCATCTTTCCCGATTGAAAATGAACGTCACCGAGGAGAATATCATTTCTCTGCAGCACAGAAACCTGATCTTTGGCCTTGAAAAATGTGCGTGTTTGCAAGAAATTAGTGAAAAGCAATGATTTCTTCTCATTTCGAACAATTATGCATTCTTGTGCGCTCAGAGCATATGTATTTGAAACTACAGTTGTGAATTTTTTTTTTATGTAAATTATATTAGACCTAAATCTAGATTAGAATTGTATGTTCAGCTTATCTCGAACGTCAATACTTTAGTGAGAAATTTATTGCCTAATCAATTTCCATGTATCTTTGGTGATTTCAATATTGGAGACATATTATAGATTGGCGTTATCTAGATGATGACCAAATCCTTGTCCCTTGTCTATAAGGCTACGGAAATTGAATTGATCGATAGTTTTTCAACCTTAGGATTGATTCAAATCAATAATATAAATAATGTTTTGAATAGGATTCTTGATTTTATTTTTATTCTTAAAGATCTTAAATATATGGTCTCAGAGTCAGTCTTTCCTTTAGTAAATAATCAAGTTCATCACAAAACTATTGATGTAATATTTTAATTTTATCAATTTCAATCTGTTTGTATAAATAACTCTTATTGTTTTAACTTTAAGAAGGCGGACTTTATGTCATTAAATCTTTTCCTTTCCTCCGTTAATTGGGAATAAGTACTTTCTGAAAAAACTGTGGAACAGATGTACACTATATTCAAAACACTATTATTTGAGGGTGTCCAACAATTTGTTCCTTTGGTAAAAAAGAGAACGTTCTTTAAATCCCCTTGGTTTAATAAGCGTCTTAAAATGAAGAGAATGTCAAAAATAAGGCATTAAAGAAAAGTAAAGCATCGGGTAGACCTGAAGATAGAACTCGTTTCATACAACTGCGTAGGGGGTTTGATTTTTTAAATCGATTTCTTCATTCACAATACATTAGTACTATCGAAAGAAATATATAAAATATTAAATGTAATTCGAGATCTTTCTGGGTTTTTTTAAATTCAAAACGTCAGAATTCAATTTTTCCCAATTCTATGGAGCTTAACGGCGAGTGTTCTTATATAATATAGACATTATACATAATAGTTAAGAACTATATTCAACTATTACTTCCGTAACAGACTTCGATCTCTTTTCCTTTTCAGATCAAGAAGATGGGTTAACTAGGCTGAATTCAAATATTAAGGCTGGTGTTGATTTGATTCCACCTCTTTTATTATCTAAGTGTGCTGTTTCACTTTTTAAAGCGCTAAGAATTATTTTTAATGAATCAGTTCTAACTGTAATTTTTCTAGAGGAGTGGAAAATTTAATCTATAAGTCCTATATATAAAAGTGGCTTCAAGCACTTAGGGTTAACGTCTGGTGATTTGGGAGGTATCACAAGTCGGTGGGGGATATTACACAATAACCATTCTTTAGTGACCTTTGCAGAATGTTTGGGGTCATTGTCCTGTTGGAATAAAAATGTTCCCTGCAATTCCAATTTGACGGCGCTTTGAGTCAAATTATTGCACAAAATATCGATATATCCAAGGGCCGTCATAATTCCATCTATAAAAGCCGTCATAATTCCATCTATAAAAGTTCCGAACTCCTTTATAAGCTACCATAGAATGCCCACCACCGTGTTTCACCGTAGGCTTTAAATGTTTGCTTTGAAGTTCGGTGTTGGGTTTTTTCCACACAAATCTGATCCAATTATATTGAATTTACTCTTATCGGAAAATATGACAGTTCTCCAAACTTTCAAGGGCTTCGCTATATAAATTTTGGCAAATTTTAACCTTTTTTTCCCTATTTACCTCCGAAAAAAAAGGTTTCTTCCTTGCTGACCTGCCATAAATATTTGCGGAATGTGAGACATTCCGAATGGTTTGCGGATGCACTATTTGACCGGATATTTTTGCGTCTTCCAGTACGATATTTATTTGCTGTCGTCGCTGTGTCTTGAAACCTTTTCTGAACGTAACTAACTGCAGAGAACGAAAATGGAACTAAATTTGCTATTTTCCGATAATTTTTACTTCTTTCACTTAGGAAAATAATTTTTTCACGGATTGCCAAGGGTATTTCGGTTTTTCTTTGGACACATTTGCAACCACGAATGAATAAAGAAACAACAAGCACCTCAAAAACCGTTATAATTTTGACCCAAACGATGAATTAATTCAGGGAATAGGGTGTGTGCAAATACTTTTTTGAGTGTGTTTTCTTAATAAATGGGGTAATTTTTAACCAATTTCAATCATTATTGCATCACATATTGCATGTCGTGATTTTAATTGATTTTTCTTAATCTATATTACATTTCATTGAAACTTTACAGATTACAGTCAAATCGTAAGAAAACTGGGTGTGCAAATACTTATTTTACCAACTGTAATTATGAATTACAGGCCGGTCTCACAACTTTCAGCAATTCCAAAGCTATTTGAACAACTGATTTTCAAAAGGCTCAATTTCGCGATGAAAGAAACTTTAAGTTCTCACCAGCATGGATTTATTAGTGGTCGTTCCACAACAACGAATTTATGTCTATTCTCTCACTTTTATGTTTCTGCCTTGGAAAAAGGATTGCAGGTTGATGTCTTGTACACAGATTTCGTGAAAATTTTGATAGAGTTCATCATGGGCTTTTAATAAATAAGCTTAAAAGAATGGGATTCAAGTTCCGTTTTCTTGAATGGTTGAAATCATATTTGTCAAATCGGAAACAGATAGTTAAAATCGAAAGTTTTCAATCTTTTTTCAAAGAGGTACAATCGGGTCTGCCTCAAGGCAGTCATTTCGAACCTCTCCTTTTTAATCGCTTCGTCAACGACATTCCGGACTGTTTTCAGTTCTCTAATTGTTTAATGTTTGCAGATGATGTGAAACAATTTTCATCTATTTCTAATATTGATGATTGCTTGAATTTTCAAAAAAAAAAAAAAAATTAATTTTTCGAATAGTGTGTATACAACCACCTGAAGCTGAATATTTCAAAGTGCAGAGTTTTTAGTGCTTTGCGCTTATTACAACGCACGTCATTTAATTACAGTCTTGGTAACGAAAGTCTCTTATCAGTCACTGAAGTTAAAGATCTTAGCGTTATATTTGATTCCAAATTGTCTTTTTCAGCTCATAAAAACATTCAGAAAAGATTCACTCGATATGCCTTAAGAAATTAAAGGTGGTTCGAAGGTCTGCCTAGTTACAGTTCTAGATGCGGGTTAATTGATTTCAAATATTTAAAAAATCGTAGACAAACTCTGAGTGTTCTTTTCGTTAAAGATGGTAGAATTAACTCTCCGGATTTAATTACACTTATGTCTTTTTATGTTACTGAGAGAAACCTAAGAAAAAGGAATGTTCTCTTTTTTATTCCTAGTCACAGGACAAATTATGGACTAATCGAACCCATAACTCGTCGTTATTATTATTTAACTTAATTTATCATGAAGTCGGCCTTCAAAAGAATAGAAATATGTTTAAAAGAATTATATTGAATATTTTAATAATGTTATTTCTAATTAGCTATAGTCAACAGATTATGTATCCATTGATGAATAATAAATAAATAAATAAATACTTCCCCTCCGGCTAGTGACTTCAAGAACTATTACTAACTTTCACAACCTTTTTCATATTATTAACCTGGACTAATATAAAACTAATATAAGGAAAATAATTAACACTTTGAAGGCCTATCAAAAGAATACGAGTACAGCCTATACAAATTCAATCCAAATAACTCAACTTAACCTAACACAGCTAGAAAAGAAATTTTGTGCGATATATCCCATAATTGGAAACAATCAAAAGGAAATTGGAAACATCAAATTCATAACAGGGAATATGAACGCACAAGATGCCCAAAAAATAAAAAGTCAAGTAGAAGCTATAAATACAAATATACAAAATTTTACATATGCGATAGAAAGACAGGACACGATAAATTTCCATATAATAGATAGGTTCAAAAACATGACAATCATATAAACAATGAACAAAATACTATAAAATCAATTTTAGAAAATACAACATTCAAAGTGAAGAGAGAACAAGATATAATGTGTTGGCGTACTGACTTTTATAACGGCACAACAATAATATTTAATGTACAAATCCCTAATTCCTCCAAATTAAAATACTCCTTGTACCATATCATACTCCTTACAAAGCTCATAATAACAAATCCATTTATTGCATAGATCAATATATAAAACACTTCAATACAAGTTGCCCCAAAACTAGAGATCTACATCTGTGTGCAACCCGCACTAGTCGAGAAAACGCCAGAATTTAGATGTCTAGGGAGACATTTAGATAACCAAGTCGTTCATTGTGGGCTCGACGACGTGGGAAAAATCGAGTCGATAACGCAGCTTCTACCTAATTTTCACTTATACTTTTCACTTATACACCCGCAAGTCTTTTTCAATTCTTCTTCCAGTCCGAAAACAGGTACAATACAGGATACAGCTTTACTATACCTCCAAGGAGGCAAAGTGCAGATCAGCGGCATTACATACGAAGACGACCCCTCAGTCTGCTGGGATGACATCCACCTACCACCACTTCCCAGCAACGAAATACATGCAACACATGTGAACGATGTCCTCAACTTCAAGAAACTTGAGGAACACAACTCTCTCCCCGAGTCAACACTGATCAACTTAAACTCCAGAACCGAGGTTCTTCACTACATGCCGACATCATCAGTAGCCATATTCATCGTGAAAACCATCATCATAGTCATCATCATCATCAGGAACAAACCTCGAAGCCTCCCCATCCTCCAACTTTACAATCCTTCGCTCTAGCCCCAGTGACGTCACTGTGGCCATCCCTCTATTCTAAGGGGAGAGGAGTTACGTCAGCTACCTGACTCCGGACGCAATCAACCACCAATAATTTCCCGTACCCCACCTGCACACGAACGCCCTAACCAACAAGCTCGCCGCGATCATGAACCTGCCGGCGGATGTTCAACCGACTCCCGCACACCACCCTCTCGCCATCAAACAAATACTGTGTAACTGAAACAGTGAGCCAGGGAAACTTCCGTCGCAAGCTCAAGTTCTTGGAATTCATCTCTGCAAAATTTGTAATTGTTAAAGTCACTGTAATTCAACGTAATGGTGCTTAAGGTAAGAATTGCCGGATACAATAATTCCTTTAATTGTGAATTACATTGACAGACAAAAGAAACAAATAGGTATATCATGCCTGCATTATACGATTTTTAATGAAAGCGAGACGGCTCATCCCACACGCAGGGTGAATATTGAACTCACCATGATCTGTGGTGTGCATTGACTCTGCCTTCTCCCTTTACTTGGTTACGAACCTTTAGACCGACAAGTCATGGCGAAGTTAAAAATTAAAAATATATAAAAACTAAAATATTAAAATAACTGTGTTTTCATTATTGAAGTGTGACTGATTTATTCAACAGTAATAATAAATGTTTTAGAGTTTTAAGTCATCTTATTGTTGCACTTCAGACCGATAGGTCACAATAAATTTGTATTTTTTGAAGTTTGATTTTAAAGGAAACATACTCGTAAGTCGGGCGCTTTTGAGCTGTGAAGAAATTATCAGATTGTTTTCAGTAACAGGACATCTGCTGTCTTTATTTAGTCAGGGAGGAATTATATCTAGAATATATATCAAGCTATAGGGAATTTATGTCCACCTTAATTTTTTTCGTTGATTGGGACAAAATTATGACAACATGGCTGAACTAAATTGCGAAATAAATTCGCCAATTTTATTAAGGCTGTTTCTCTAGAGCATTGAATTTAGTTGAGATCGAGGACTCCACAGTACTATTTAAATAATCAACATATGTATGTACCAAGTAATATTATGCAACTTTTGAATAAAATTTTTAATGAGCTTGTTATTTCGTATTTGGCATTTCTTTTACATTTATCGCAATAAAAAAGGAGTTTTACATACATTCGTATGGTTCGGTTAAATAAAAATGGATGAATTTAAGACGGTAAGGTCAAAGGCATACTCCACGGTGTACGAGTATTTATGGCCATTCCGTGAGCTGGTGTCTCTTAGTGGTCTCTTTAAAATGTTGAAGGAGGAAAATGCTAATCAGCTGCTCTTTTATAGAATTAACGATAAAACACTTCATTTAGGGTCTTCTATGATTTTTATCGCTCGTTCTTAAATTCTGATTAGCAGGTGGGCGAGGTCTCATGCACCAGCTCAGTAAGAGAGAATTTGTTCTACCATATATTCAATATAACAGTTCTGAGCATTTCGTGACGCGACATTCTTGGCAATACCTATTATGTTGTGTTTCTGTGTAATCCTAAGTGAGGTTATTTACTTTTGAATGAAAATGTTGGACTTTCGGAATCTCAGATATTACCAGGAATTAATCAGAAATTATATTTTGTAAAAGATACTTTTGGAATTATAGTCCAGTTGTTTCTCTTCATTTTTAGAATTTCTTTTTATTTGAAGTTTATTTTAAAATAAACTACCCCACCCAAGATTTATTTTGTATTTTGCTTAAAAAATACTTTATTGGTAAACATTGTCGAAACTAATCCCTTTATTGTAGAGTTAGCATGTGCAAGTCCTTATCAATGCTTTGAACAATTTTTCTGTTGCCTTTAAGTGAGTAGGCAAAAAAAGCCCATGGCTCGAAGAAACAATCAATGCGAAAATTATTATTACTCCGTCAGATTCTAGCGTTGTTGCTAACTGCAACTTTCTTTAATTGTTTTCCTTTATTTCTTCGCAATTAAACGTGATTACCATGCCTGATTCCAGACGTCATTTTGATACTTGAAAACACAATAAAAGTGGTAAATATGCTAGAGCAAGGAGAGTCTCAAAGGGCTATTGCAAATCATATTGGTGTACCGAGGCGAGCTATCCGAAATGTGTGAGAACTTCCACTAAACCGCAAGGAGACCTGGATAGGACGAATCAGGACCACAACTGGCAATTTCACAACACTATGCTATTCACACTATATACGCACACACACTATTCACGCTATAACACACTGCTATTCGGCTGAAACTTAGAGCGGCACATCGGGCAGCGCGCTTAAGGTACACCCGTGAGCATTCAAATTGAACCATGGACAACTGGAGGTCTCTACTCTTTACAGACGAATGCAAGTTAAAGTTTTGGCGAACGTTTTACCGACCCGTGCATTCACCGAAGTGGTCAATTTAGGGGCTCCATGTTATGGCATGGGCTTGAATTGCTTTGCTAGGCAAAACAGGGCTGGTTATCCTGGATGACAGCACCGTTACCGCCGCCAGTAATGTTGAAATGGTAGTACGACCTGTTGTGATCCCATTAAGACAGAGAGTTGGCGATGGGTTTGTTCTTATGCAAAACAATGCTCACCCACATACGGCCCGTATTACCCAAGCAGCTCTTTCTGACGCCAACATTTCACTTTTGCCATGGCTAGCAAAGAGCCCAGACCTCAATCCAATCGAGCATTTATGGGACCAAATAAAAAGAAGCCTCAAAGAAAACCACAGCCATGTCAATACTAAACAGGAGCTGATTAACGCGTACCACATAGGCTAATACAGTGCATACGGAATAGAGGAGGCCCTACTCTTTATTAAGCAAAACAAATCATGAACAAATCATAACAAAAAAGTAGTGATGTGTAAAATTTTGTTTTTCCTTATTTTTCGTAAATTTTTCCATAAAAGGTTTTTTATGGAAATTTCTCAATGAAAATTCTCAATTTCTTAATATATTATTCTTAATTATAATATTATAATTAATATTTTTTTTTCAAATGAAAGCAGAAAAACTTAGTGGGCCCTATTTTGTTTTGAGTTTACAAGAGAAATGGAAATAATAGAAATAATGCATATTAGATCTTTAAATTAAAATATTGAAAGTTGACTTCGACAACGATATGCGACAAATTCATCGCTAGTCATCGGTTTAGTTGGGAAGGCCTTCAAGTGCTAAAACAATTAATACCCTATAACCTGAATGAGTTCTTAATCCTTTTTCATCACTCTGCCTCGTATTGAATAGCGCTTCAGATTAATTTTTATTTGCGCTCAGGCAAAATATATTCTATTTAGTTGTCAACGAAATGCATTACCTTATAACGTATATGAAAATGCCAAGTTTAATTTCCAGTGAATAATATAAAATATTACTTTAACGCACGCATTGTTAATGTTCAAGCTTTAACGAACATATTGTTGTCGTGCTAGGACATAGTCAAGCCTTTTATGACGTTGAGCAAGAATGGAACTTGCTCAAGGCATTTTCTTTTTGGGTAATGGGAAAGAAGTTTGTCCTTTATGAGTAACGGCAAAGGAAGCCAAAGAAAAGGCCTCAACCAAGGAACGGACTCAAGCCTTGTGCCATTTAAAATTTCGCTATAGCTATCGAATGCGCGTTTAGGAGGTCCAAATATTTCTGGTTGTCACGTCTATCGATTTCGACTTCTTTTTGACTTCGATTCCCTTTGGGTTACAGGCAAGATTATAGTTTACTATAGAAGGGCAGTAAATTACATATGGTTTTTCAATAAGGGTGGGTAGATATTAAAAGAGAATGAAAGAAGCTGTGTGTGATACTAACAAAATTCTTTCTTTATTTGACAGGCCCATATACAAGTATGCTATTATGTAATATGATATGACATCGTTCAAATGCCCACCTCGGATTAAGTGGAATGTATTTTTCTTATCGATAAATGTTACTTCTCGGTATTGGAATTGTCATTTAAGTTGAACTAAATGACTAGTAAAACAGTCATTCTTGGCGATGACATATTTCCGAACGACAAATAATTGAAATCAGTTTCCATTCAACCCAACTCTTGGGAGCGCCGGTAAGAATCGAGAAAGAGTGGTAAAAAGTAGATCTAATATGGAATCAATTGATTTCATACATAATACGTATATCATACATATTTAGAAGTTTAGTTCGATGCCGAATTTAAAGTTAAACAGAAACTCATCTACAACAAGAGGTAGATGGAAGTAACTGGAGGAGGGCCGTTTACGCAAAAATATTTAAGAGCTATTTCTGATTTCCTCCAGCTAATACATGTTGTTGACTCGGCAAGTGTTGTATTCGGAGGTTCTAAACAAATTCCATTTTCAGAAGACATAAGACCACCTGCTGAAATTCCTGAAATTTTGATGGTACGCACTACACTTGAAATGAGCGAATCATTTCAAATAAATGAAATTTGAGAAGAAGGAGACTGCAAAAGTACTAACCAAACACAATAGGTCTGAATTTCACTGAAATGCTGGGACGACAAACAGAAGCTTTGTATTATGAAGTCAAGTTACATTTGAAAAGAATTCGGGACCATCTGAAGGAAAATGAGAAAAGAATATAAACTTAAAATTAAACCAGAAGAGCAGCAACAAAAGAAGGACAACGAAATAAAAAAACGACAAAAAAATTGTGTCTTCTGGAAAAAAAGTAGAAAAAGTTATATTAGTAATCTAAAGACTGAATCGAATGTGAATTAAATTTCCTTTTTTGTTGAAATATTTTCAAGTTTCTAATAACACTGGTCAACAAAAAAAAAATAGTTTGTGAGTTTTTTTGTTTCTAACCCAAATTGACGCGTATTTTTTAAATATGGCAACATTTTTTATATTTGCGTTTTTTATTGGACATTAAAATACATTTTGTTATTGTTTTCACTATGGTTTCGTCAAGAAGATGTTGTGTGCTTAATCCCGATCGTTTTTGCTGTATTTGTGGTGAATATGTGTTTGCAAAATATCGAAAATGTATATTGGATTTTGTAAAAGCTGCGTATCATCAATACTTTAAAATAAAATTGTGTAATCAGAACAAGCCATGGATTCCAGAGATGTGTGGTATGTCTACGGTTATGGTCCAGTAGAAAGAGAAATGCAGCAATGTTCGTAACATCCATGATTTGGCGAGAACCTCGAAACCATCATAAGGATTGCTACTTCTGCGTTGTGAATATAAACGGAGTTAACCCTGGAAATCGCAATAAGTAGTCATATCCTAAATTATCTTTTGCTCAACGACCTCAATTCAAATTCCGAGAGATACAACCCAGCACTTTACCCATTACTACAAATAGTAACAATAATCCTGTAGGCCAAATTGTCTGTAGAATCCCATTGCCCTAATATATTCTCCTGGTGCCAACAAATTGCCCTAGTAAGTATTAGAATTCTGAATTTTTAATCTTCAATTTTTCATAATGCTTAAAGGAAAGCCGCATGCCATATGGGGGAATTAGAACTAGGGCTTAATATAAAATTATCGGATAAAACTATCATTTTTCCTGATAGATTACTGTGTCATGGACCCAGGTATCATCTGCATAACACCTTATTGATGATAAAAATGGTTGCTACATGAATCCAGTCTGACCAATTCCAATTTCACTCTACTTATAATAAAATCAAAGATGCTCCTATTAAAAACCTAATCGCTTTCACGAATTTTATGCAGTATTTATTTTCTCCTAATTGTGGATGAGAGTAGCGGTAATGTTAAATATTGACACTAAGAAGTTTGTATTTTAGAACAGTTCCGAAATAACTTTTGGAAAATACATTTATCGACTTTTGAAACATTGTCTGCAGATCTCTAGAAATGGAAACCTGCCCCAACAAAATTGACTTCAATGGATATTGTACCAATTATGTTAATATTACAGTAGTTTAATAATGCGCTGTTCCTCCTAGGGAATGCTATTGTTACGGGATCGCATATTGTAAAATATGCATTTGGGAGTATCACTAATTGATGAAGCATTGGGGAGAGGAAAACTAGCGGAACTTCTGAAACTAATAGATACTATTAAATATCACAATTTTCAAAAAAAAATCACAAATAACAAGTCAAACATACTTTTTCCTTGATATGTATATCTAATCCGTCTATGCATGAACTCCATTACACTACTAGATTAGATGAATGTGGGTCGATTTAGCACAGTCTCGTTTGAGATATTAGGAACAATGTCAAAATACTTTTGTAGTATAGGCTCGTTGCGAATACAATTTCAAAGGCAGGTGCTACTCATGAAATATTAGCTTTTTATCTAAAGCAGGAGTTTTAAATAAGTTCAGGTTCGTTGCAGGAAAAGTGGTCGTAATGAACAAAGACAACAGGCTTCTTCTTCAGTGGCGAGCTTTCGAATATTTTAAAAAAGAGAAAAGTGGCTGAGGTGATCAATGTTAAAGTTAATTTAATTGTTTTGTCAGAAAATTTGCTGAAACTTTAAACGCAACCCGTATTTTGTCAAATAAGCTATTGCCTCCCAAAATTAAGTTAATAACTTAATAATAAGAAGTACTTAAACTTAATAATAAGTAACATCACAGTGAATCATTTTCCAGTGTACACATTTCGATTTGCCATCTTTTGGAAAAAGTAATTTCAAAAGCAAATTTTGAGGAAAGAAATAAAAATAAAATAAAATTTTAAAAAATTTAAGCCGAATGGATGGATGTACAGTACTAATAAAAATGTCTGTACGTTAATATAACATGCTCTTCTTAGACCATATTTTGCAAATGAAATGATATTGTTGGTAGGTTGAGTTTAGTTTCCATATTGCTTCCTTAACTTCGTTTACCATAAACCGGACAAAGGAAATTGTTTCTCATATTCCTTAGTATATTAAAATTATATTTTCTACCATTAGTTTTGTGCTCCGACAGACATAAATAAATTCAGATCCTGAAGAATCTTTCCCTGAACCACCGAGTATTATGACCAGTACATCGGAAATCTAATTTTAGCTTAAAACTATGTACACTTTATTATATGCTCTTTTCCTTTTACTTCCGATTCAAAATTTAATGCAGATTGAAGACCTGTCAATAGAGTTCTTAAGTAATTACCTCTTCCACCGGACCGGCAATGCTTATAAGATAATAGGTTTTTTCATCGCCTTACAAGTCAGAAAACATTTTTGCATTACTCGTATATGTAGGTTCCAGTTTTGCTAAAAGCGGCTTCGCATTGCAAAAAAAAAACAACAATTGTAGCGTACTATCATTGAAAATTCCGCTATTGACATCGTTCAACATATGTACAATATAATCTGGAGGAAAAGTTAATCGTATTCACAATGCACCATAGCACACGGAAACTAAATTCAACCTCTATTTGCATCAGACGGTTGTTCGAAGCCCTCATCGGCGACCAAAACTTTTCATCAGCAATGCTCTGTACTCCCATGCGCTGTATCATCGTCCAATATATAGATATATTTGTTGAAAAAATGTTGCATCACAGGAAGAGAATTCATTCGAAGAGCAAATTTAGGTGAATGCGGTTCTCTCATAAAAAAGATAATAACGAAACTAATCAAGTTACCTGAATTCGTTCCATAATAGTCTATGTAGACTTGAACACATTCTCTTTCTGGAAAAGATTCACTACCATATGCAACCATCCAAAGGATACACTACCATTGCAACCAATAAAAACGAAACTTATTTCTTAAAAGAAAAAAAAAATAAATTTATTTATACTGACCTAATCTGCTTATTTACGTTGACAAACTCTTACTGAACTAAAAATATTTTAGTTTTTATTTTATTTATAATTTTATCAACTTAACCTAAGTTCAGTATTCATCATAATCAATTATGAATATTATAATCACAATTTCATTGAGAATATAGTGGACGTTAAAATGTTTTTAATATTTTTCTATTTTTCTGTACACATTATTAACTTTGGTTGTATTAATATTAATTTATTTTTATAAATACCAGACCGGATCAGGTTAATATAATAGGAAGCACACATTATTAACTTTGGTTGTATTAATATTAATTTATTTTTATAAATACCAGACCATATCAGGTTTATATAATAGGAAGCTCGTTTCGGACAACATAATGGAGTGCCAGTAGTAATGGAAAACCGTGTTATACGCAGAGGTTCGGGTTGATGTGCGAACCATCATTGAGGAAGTACAAAAAACAATCTGACTAATCAAAATGACTTAAGAAAAACGAGGCCGCAAGAATCGACCTAATACATTGCCTCATCACACCAATGGAAAAACTGAAAAAAATTGTCGTATTTAAATAGGGTGACGGAACACAATGCAACAATTATTCGAATTCGTAATGAAATCCTAGAGGAGAATAACCCTTAATGGAATCGCATTCGTTCCGGCTTTCACTGACGATTTGGAACTGCTGGGTGATAGCGAGAAAACAGTTAAAAGAAATGTGGAAAAGCTAATAAAGGCAGGTAAGCAACTAGGCCTAGAAGTAAATGAAGACAACCAAATATATGGTCACTGACCGATTTGGATCGATCCGAATCTCGCATCTGATTGTATTCGATAAACGTGTTAGTGTTAAAATCCGTATACATAAAACCATAATAATGTTAGTTACATTACTGATGTGAAACCCATTCTCTGAATAAGAAGAAGGAAAATAGATTATGGGCTTTTGAAATAAGATCTTAAGGAGAATCTAAGATATAAAACAGAACGAAGAAACAGGTGAATACATTAAACTACACCATCAAGAACTCGGCTAACTCTATTCAGCCCCAAACCTTATCAGAGTCGTTAAATCGCGAAGACTAAGATGGGCAGGACTCGCAGAACGAATGGTCGAACAGTCAAACGAATAATGAGTGAAAAACTCGTAGGAAAAAGGCTGCCAGGAAGGCCGCGCCGTAGATGGGAGGTCAATATAAGAATGGATCTGGAAGAGATGGTATAGAACAGAGAAATATGGAAGAAGCACACACATGACAGGGAGGCTTGGCAAAGGGTGGTCAACGAGGCTCTGAACTTCTGAGTTCCAAATGGCTGGTAAGAATAATACTAATTGCTGTTAAGTGTAACTTGTCTTTTGTGTTAATATTATTTGGTCGATTTTCATATTCTTCATTATTATTATAATATTTATTTTACAATCCTCAATCTTAATAAATTCATCTCTTCGTATTAATGGTTTTACCTATGTATATATTGCGCTATCTTTGTTTTTTGTTAAAAATACAAACTTCTTAATTCTAGAATGACATTTATTTCTTATTACTATTCTTGGTACAAATGATTGTTTGGAAAACCCGATTAAAAAGATTACCGGTAAGTTGGTGTCGTTTATGCGAGAACAACACTCGGATAAAGTTCCGAATAGTACATACTCATCTCTGATTTTCTTCAGATTGTTTGTACGTACGAGTATAGTATAATATGTCAGAAGTAAAAAGCGGTTTTTGGCGCAAATTAGTAGAAAGGAGTAAAAAGATATTCTGAGTTAAATATCCGCAGGAAAAAAACTCAAATATCTTTAAATTATAACAGGTATATTTAAATGATACCGCAAATTAAAGCAACAATTAAGTATTTTTAACTGACATAAAAATCATTGTAATCCATTTACCAATATTGAAGATATGAAACATTAATTTGTTTGACTATAGTCGTTTTAGGAGACACTTCATTTTACACTCGTTTAAGTGTTGGTATTACGGAACTTAAACGACTGCATTATCCTCTCATTTATATTCCACATAAAAATTGAACATTTGAATTGTTTGTTGTTATATTTTCTGTCTATCATTGTTATCTAATTTATTTGTGTGTGTTTCACAATAAATAAAAACAAAAAGTCTACATATAATATATAAACATGGATACTGCGGCAATGTGCATAGCATTGATGAATGATGATGATGATTTATTGCACGAAGTTGAGGATAAACTACCGAGTGTGAAACGTACATGTGCTGTGCTAATAGTTTTGAGACTTGCCGCAACACTAAGATTTTGTGCGGTAGGCAGTTATCAAACTGGCATTGGCAACGATTTCGCTTTAGGTTTACCCTACGGTAAGTAAAATGATCGGTGAGATGATCACCATAATGGAGGAACACATTTGTCCACAGGGGATAAAATTCGAGAATGAGGAAAATTATTATAATATTATAACTCTGGCGGAGGTGAAACAAATACATGGCTATTAGGTTGGTGTTTATTTAGTGAATAAAAAACCATTATTAATTTTAAATTGTCAGGAGATGCCGGATATCCTCTCGAACCATTTCTGATGACACCACAGTCACAATTTAATTTAATGCATTCAAAAGCGCGCAACATTATAGAGAGAAGAATCGATGTTTTTAAAAACCGATTTCGATGTCTCCTTGGCGCAAAACAATTACATTACACTCCACAAAAGGCTAAACAGATTGTAAATATTTGTGCAGCCTTACATAATATTTGCATATTTTACAAGTCGGATCCACCAATAATTCAAACAGACTTTTCAAATCCATCAGAGCCTAATCCAGAGGAGGCAAATGATATAATACAAAGTGAAGAATAAGAAACAACCTTTGTAATTCCATCACTCGTTCATAATTTATTTACTGTTTATTCATATTCATAAAAAAATTGCTCTTATTTGCAGTATTAAACATTGTGATTTGGACTGTCATTTTCCTTTGCTGATTCAATATACATTTTTTCTTCTTCAATATCTAGTTGTCTCTTTTTAATTTCTAAATCCATCATTTTGAACTCATTTTTCTCCATTGTTTGTTTTTCATCACGTTCCATTTGTAGTTCATACAGTTTTAATTTTTTTTTTTTTAAGTGAAACAGCTTTTCTGATATTCCTCTATATTTTTTAATGAACTCTTCACTTCATTATACAAATTTTCTTGCACTTCTAATTGTTTCTCCAACATGTTTATTAAGCAAACATTTCGGCGAGAGCTTGCGGTTTTAGTTGGTCTAGGTGTATCCCCCTTTGTTTCTTTATTTTCAGTTTCGAAATCTTTTTCTGGAGATGAAACGGCTGTAGAACAAAATTAAATATTCTCATGTGATGTTGCTGCAGTTTTAATCATAAAATTATTAGAAGTGCAAGAAAGACAGTCTGTATGTTGCATCCAAACACTTTCCAGCAGAATCTATTACTTCATTAAGAGTAATAAGTCTCTCCACTGCTTCATCAATTTCAGTTAGTACTTTTTGCTTGTATGTTCCTCCTCCAGTAGATTCTTGCTCTTTTTTATTGAATACGGGCT
The DNA here is from genome assembly GCA_958301585.1 of Merodon equestris. NCBI lineage: Eukaryota > Metazoa > Arthropoda > Insecta > Diptera > Syrphidae > Merodon > Merodon equestris. The sequence continues at coordinate 97,560,795 of OY284413.1, forward strand.
TCTTCTTTACTTTAAATTTCAGGTCAAACCAAACCTATGAAATGTATGTATGTATATTGATGAAATCAAAGGCGGATTATTTACAAAAGATGGAATTTATTTATCAAATATAAAAGGACGCCGTGTTCCTGAAGGCACGCAAAAGTAAAAAGTGACAACTGACGGTTACAAGTTGACAACATTCAAAACAGTAGCAGTTGATACCACAACACGGTGTTGCCAGGTTGTGTGGGTATGAATTTCCAACACCCCCGCTCAACTTCATAATCGTCAGGTCATTTCGTTAATAACATTATTGCGTAAAAATAAAGAAATATTTCTTTGTTTAAATTGTTACAAAATGAAATGGTGACAACTATTCATTATTAATTCAATCTTAATTTCATAAAGAAGGAGGAAAAAAAATGTAGAAGTAATTCAAAAACAATATATGTACATATGTATTTATGGGAACAATTAAACTGCCATGCCCATATCTTCAAAATGTTTATAGAATGTCTGCTGCGGTAATGATTTCGTCATCGCGTCCGCTATCATATCTTCGGATTTGAGGAAACTGATTTTTATTATGTTGTCTGCTATTGCCTCCCTCACGAAGTGATACCTTACATCTATGTGCTTGGTTCTTCCTTGATTGGCTTGATCATGAGCAATATGTTTGGCACTTTGGTTATCGCAGAAGATGTTAAGAGATCCGTCATGCAACTTAAGCTCAATCATTATGTTTCGGAAATATGCCACCTCCTTTGCCACGGAGGATAGGGTAATATATTCGGCCTCTGTACTAGAGGTCGCCACGATGCGTTGCTTTCTAGATCCCCAGTGTACCGCTCCACCGGCATAAATGAAGACAAAGCCGGATTGAGACTTTCTGTCGTCAACGTCTCCAGCCCAACTTGAGTCCGAGTAAGCTTGGAGCTTCAGGTTGCTTTTTCTGTAAGTAATTTTAGCAGATTTAGTGCCAAGCAAGTACCTTATGACAGTAAGTCCTGCAGTCCAGTGCTGACGTCTGGGATCCTCGACGTACTGAGAAAAGGCGTTCACAATAAATGAAATATCTGGTCTGCTGAATGTTGAAATATACAACAACCGTCCGATAAGTTGTCTATAGGATGTTTTATCAACGCTTTTACTTTCACCTTTGATTGTTAGGTTTTTTTTCCAGTTTCTGCTTTACTGCTGCGGGAAGGCGTGACGGTTTTGCTTCTTCCAGGTGGTACAATTTTTGAAGATTGTTTATGTAGCGTAATTGGTTAATGCTGATTTCTCCGTTGTTTTGCGAAATTTCCAAGCCAACGCAGAGCTTCGGTTCTCCCAGGTCACGTATGTCGAAATCTTTCGATAGTCTATGACACACGCGTGACTGTTCCTCGGGGTCGTTAGTTGCCAGGAGGAGATCATCGACGTAGGCGGTCATTATTGTAATATTTCTTCCACACATTTTGAAGTATATGCACCTGTCATATGATGATTGGGAGAAGGAAAGCTCCTTTAACGTTTTGTCCAGTCTTAAATTCCACTCCCGACCTGACTGTTTAAGCCCGTAGATTGCCTTTTTTAAAATACATACTTTGTTAGTATTTTCTTTCTGAAAACCGTCGGGTTGTTCCATAAATATGTCGGTGTCAAGTTCTCCGTTGAGGTACGCCGAAGATACGTCTAAATGGCGTAGTCTCAGGCTACACTCGGCGGCGATAGCCAATGTTAGTCGGATCGAATGGATGCTTGCAACAGGGGCGTAAGTATCCGTGTAGTCAATTCCGGGGATTTGGTTATCCCTTTGCTACCAACCTTGCTTTCCGCCGCTCCACTGAACCATCCATATTGAGTTTGGTCTTAAAAACCCATTTACATTTAATTACCTGTCTGTCCGTAGGTCTATCTACCAACTCCCAAGTTTCATTTCGCGTGAGCGAGTCGTATTCCTCCTGCATCGCGTTGTACCATTCATCCCTATTTTCCAATTTCTCCAGTTGCTTCAGAGTCGTAGGGTCGGCTTTCATAATGCAGTCTTCTTCGCAGTCAGTTGCTACTTGTGTTGTATAGTTGCAGGCAGGTTGATTTGTTTTGTCTTAACCCTGGGTTCTTCATCTTTGGATTCTTGCTGTTCACTCTCCAGCGGTTCAGTATTGAAGGTGTAGAAATTTGGCTGCGATTCTTCTACGTCTTTTGTGTGATTCGTCTCCTCGTCCAAGAATTTCACATCCCTGCTCCTAATGACAAGTCGTGTTCCGGGTTCCCAAAGTGTGTAGGTTCCGTACTCATTCTCCTATCCCACGATCCTGTGTTCTGTGCTTTTCGCATCAAGTTTTCCAATGTTGTGTCCTTTATCCAGAACAAATGCCCTCGTTCCAATACATCTGAATTTTGACACATCTGGCTTTTTGCCGGTCCACAATTGTTCTGGGGTAGTATTCCCATTTAATTTTGTAGGACACCTGTTGCGGATAAAAGCAGCTGTGCATATTAATTCCGCCCATAACACCTCTGGCAAATCTGCCTCCAATTTCAAGCACCTTGCCATGTCCAGTAAGGTTCTATTGGCTCTTTCAGCTATGCCGTTTTGCTGTGGTGTGTGTGGCGTAGAGAATTCGTGGGCGATTCCATTCTGTTCGAGGAATTTTTCGAAGCTACCGTTTGCATACTCGGTTCCATTATCGCTTCTTAATGATTTTATAGACTCTCCCGTCTGTTTTTCTGCAAAGGCTTTGTAGGTTTTAAATTTTTCCAGCGCTTCGCTTTTTCTTTTCATGAAAAATACGGAGATATGTCGAGTGAAGTCATCGATGAACGTTATAAAGTACACTGATTTACTCAAGGATTCGGTACGCATTGGTCCGCATACATCCGAGTGGATCAGTTCCAGTCTTCTGCTACTTCTTTTCGTATCATACACGCTAAACGGTTTGACGGATTGTTTTGCACAGATACAAGAGTCGCAATTAGGATTTTCCATTTTTAAGTTTTTCGGTAATCCGATTACCATTCCCATGGATGGATTGCATTTGTTTCAGCGACGTAAAATTGAGGTGCCCCATCCTTTTGTGCCAAATCTTTAGGGAATTTGTGTCGTTAATTGTTGTCAGCGCCTGCATTTCGTCTATAAGGAACAATCCGTGCTTTTTCTCTGCTGTTATTAAGAGTTTTCTGCTCTTGTCATACAGTTTTGCGTGGCGGTTTTCGAATACTATTTTACATCCTTGTTCAGTTGCTTTACCTACTGAAATAAGGTTTTCCTTTAGATCTGGAATGAAAAGTATATTGAACAGATGGATTTTCTTATCTCCGTGACTGAAATTTTTCGGAAGTGCGACTGTTCCGATGCCCATGATACGAACCCGGTTACCGTTGGCCAAAGTTGCATGAGTTTTTGTTTTCAACATTTCCAAGTCCTTAAACGATGAGTGGTTTGAGCACATGTGTGATGTCGCTCCCGAATCGAGACACCAGGCCGCCTCTGTGTTCGTGATTCTGAATGCGAATTGTTCTTGCACTGTGAATCCGTACTTGTAGTCATCTGTGTCGACTGTTTGCATATTCTTTATTTTTTCGTCATTTCGAAAGCAATCTTTCGCTTTGTGACCTTTCTTTCCGCACTTGCGGCAGTTAAATGGAAATGAATTATCCTTTTTGTTTGAACTTTCCCTTTGAATAAAATGCTGTGCTTGATGTTGTAGCTGACTCTTTCTTTCGGTCACTAACCTCCAGGAGACGCTTGCATACAACGTCAAGTTCCGGGTAACTGCTTTGCGGATCGAATGCAGCCTGTACGTCCTTGTAATCTTCAGAGAGTCCATCTAGGAGTAACACTACCAACAAATCCTTGTCTAAAGTTGCTTCCAGCTCCAGCAGTCTGCTCACTGTTGTTTTAAAATCTCTGATGAACTCACCCATACTTTGGTTAACGTCCATTTTGATGTTAATAAGGCGTCTGAATTCCTCTGCCTTTTGCCTTGGTCCCTTTCTGTTGTACGTGTCTGCTAAAAAAATCCAAATATCATGTGAAAAACGTTTATCCCTTACTAAAGAAATTATATTTGGTTCCAGCGCCAGAATTAATTCTGCTCTCGCGTCCATGTCCTTCTCGTCCCAAACTTGCTGCAGATTTCCTGCCTCCGCAAGCCTTTCCAGGGTTCTTTGCACGTAGCCAGACAGACGTGCCTTGTGAAGAATCGCCTCCATTTGAGGTTTCCACGAAGCAAAATTTTCACCATTGAATGGTTGGACATGATTTATGATGCTAGGGTTCATTTTTAGGTTAGGGCTTTAAATTTACAATTTGCGTTTAATCTGATGAAATCAAAGGGAAATATGTTTTAGTTTAATGCTTTCGCGTATTTTAAACAAACTGGGCCCATAACCTGATGAAATCAAAGGCGGATTATTTACAAAAGATGGAATTTATTTATCAAATATAAAAGGACGCCGTGTTCCTGAAGGCACGCAAAAGTAAAAAGTGACAGCTGACGGTTACAAGTTGACAACATTCAAAACAGTAGCAGTTGATACCACAACACGGTGTTGCCAGGTTGTGTGGGTATGAATTTCCAACATATATAAACAAGTGTTCAATTTAAATTGCATTCGAAATGTCTGTTAGCATATATATACACATACCTTTTGCCATTGCCTCTCACATCATAAAGGTGGTCCTAAGCTATTTAAAATCTTGGTTACCTCCCCCCATCCAGCTTTTGTTTCCGTTGTTTGGGAAATACCTCTTTTAAAATTTGTTGCTAATGAGCGATTTTCATCCATTAGCTCCATCAATCGTTTTAATTGCTTAGGATTTGATATTTTTATCCTAAAAAATAAATATTTATTGAAATAATGTTTGTTAACCTACTTGAGTTCAAAACACAAACAAAACTTACATTTTGAGACAATTTTTACAGTCAGTCGTTTGCAAAATCCTAATCGACTCCTTTTGCCGTCCGTGTTGTCCTTTTGTGACTCAAAAACGACTATCATAATACCGATAACAACAGTTATTCGACTCATGTCACTCAACAAATACATTCCACACAAGATAAACGACTAGAATCGTTTAATGACGTGACGCAATTGCTTGAAACGACTTCGTAATACCGATTTTACGTAGTCGTTTTGTGACTCGGACTTAAACGACTTCCGTAATAGGATAAGGTGAATATAAATAATTACTGTTTAAAGAAGTCGTCCACAGTTTGTTATTAACATTGGAGATATTGTTCAGCGAATTATATCTTTAAGGTTTTTTTTTCGGAGCTTATGTATGTTTTTTTTCTCGTGCAATCCTGCGTAGAAATAATTCTTGTATAATGTGCTCGAATGGTATTAAAGCCCACATCTTCATAAGTCTTGTTTCTGGATGAACTTTTTAGTTCTCCTGCCGCTGTAAACAGATCCTTCTTTACATCCTTCACATTGATTGCCATACCAATTTCGGAAAAATAGCTCAAGGTGAAAAAATTATAATTCTTTTATTTATTCGGTTTGCTTAAAAATAATACATATTTATATTGCATGAACGTCATTTAAATATGAATGAAATTAATCTTCCGTGGGGGACACGACATTCATATATGCATGATGTCTACAAGTCACTACAAGGCCATGTCGCTTAAAAATGTCATTCATTTATGAGCAAACTGAATAAAAATGTGATTATAAAAAGGTGATTATTATGATTAGTGATTATTAGTGATTATTATTATACTATTATTATATTATTAGTGATTATTATTATACTATTATTATATTATCAGTGATTATTATACAACCCCCCCCCCCCCCCTCCCCTTCACCTATTTTTTAAAAGAATGATTTGAAACAGATAAAAAATTATTTAAAAACAACAATAACACCTACGCTATGGTTTAACTTTCTGTATGACCAGGAATCTCTTCTTTTATTGTTTTATTAAATAAAGTTGCTTTAGCCAACAGTTTCGAAAAATATACATATTTTCAAAATCAAAATTAAAAAAAAAAAATCAAAATAAAAATTTCTTTTAATTCTTTTACGTAATTATGTAAGTACAGGTTTTGTTTTGGAAATTCAATGTTCATATTAATTTTTAGTGAAAAACAGAAAACCGGATGCTAAGATGTGTAAAATTATGTAGAAAGTAACTGTACAATACACAAGTATTGCACACACTCGCTGTACCTTAAAATCCTTTTTTATTGCCGAGTAAGCAAATTTATGTTTCTCAAGGTAATGAGGTTTACCATAAGCGATTTTTTGTATTGTATCATATTTAATGCGAATTAAGCCATTTTCGATTTTTTATGAGCTACATCCAATATACGATTTACGATGATAATAAACCAAATAAGCAAAAATAATGTATAAAATAAGAAATCATTTGTCCAATGAACTAGATTAAATTCAACACCAAGAAAATTAGTCTCATTGGCAAAATTGGCTTTAACAATTGGCGCTACATAGTCCTCAGAGCCACTGAACTACTTACCTATAGTGGAGCGCCTGGGGCGTTAAAAACATGAAAACCTCGGATTTCCGTTACAGTGAATGAAATTTTATAATTCAAAGTGGAATGTTTAGCTTATAATATATACAAAAAAGTTTACCTATTAAAAAATTGTGATCTCGATTAAAAAAAAAAATAATGAAATAATTATAATTTTGATTTTTTAAATGATACAATACCTCATAATATTAGGCTGTAGAATATTTTTCTACACCAAAATTAAGTTAATTTATATATTCATATAGGGATAGTAATTAGGAAAAATAAAGGAAAAGGAAAGAAAAAAATCAAAGAAAAAATCAAGAAATCATTTGTTTATTTAAACAATTTACATTTTTGTTTATTTAAGTATTTTCTTCAACTTCACTTATTTCAATGATTAAAACAAGTATTTTCGCTGCACGTACTGCTTTAGCATACGCCCGTCCAGATGTTATATGATCAATAGTATTTTCTGCATAAATGGTAGAAAGAACTTCTTTTATCCCACTTCCAGCCATAATATAGCCAATAGATCCCATGTAAGACATAAGAGTATGAAAAGCGCCCAACCTCACAACAACTAATACTTCATCAAATAAACACCCATCAGAAGCTATGTCCCGTGCCTTCATATACAGAGGTTGATCGAACGTTAAAATGCATGTTCTCGTATCTACTTCTTTAGCAAAGTTTTCATAGTTGTATAAATTGTATTATAAGCACTTGGAGCTGCATTAATAAATGGTAAAAAAATAATTGATGACATATCAAAATCATGTGTATTGGTTAATAAATTCATAAATCCATTCCATCCTGGAAAGTTGTTGTCACTTTTAAATTTTAAATATGTCCAAAGAATATTCAATTTTTCATTTGTAGTCAATTTCTTAATATCAGGTTCAACTTCAGATAACTTAATTATTATTTTGTACCAGAAGAAGCTGGATATACTTGAAGAGGAATATTGCCTTTTTCAACAAACTGAGATTCAGGTGGTAGAATCTTCAAGCGTTTAATAGGTTGTCGAGGTTGTATACCATCAGCTGGAGTAACTATTTGAATACTTCCCATATAATGGAACGTTCCTTTACCATCAATAGTGTTGATATTGAAGTCAGCAATATCATGCACAAATTGAACAAAACTGCCAGGTTGTATTTTTGGTGGAGTTGTAAAAGTAGGTGAAGCTTCGTATAATGCAGCTTCTTTATATGAAGCACAGAAGCCTAAGGAGTGACAGATATTTATAATTTTTTTGGAACTAAATTTTCTATGAAACATCACAGCCAAAGTAATATGCAAAGGTGATAGAAATGATCGTGGTCGTAAAACTGATATTATAGCATGTGCAATAGATTTACATTTCTTTTCATAACAAGGAATAGCTTTTGTATTATTTTTCCTACCTTTTAGTATTATTTCTGACTGATTTTTGTCACTTGATGTATAATTTTCATTATCGTAAACTTGAGCTCTTATATCCCTCCTAATAATCTCATTAGCTGCTTTCAATATAATATTATGTAACTCCTGTTCTTCTTTACTACTATTTTGATGATTGTACCAACTTTCATTAATACAATGTGATTAGTTTTTTTAAAACACATAATAGTATTAGCTCCAAATTTACTTGATACAACAATATCATCATGATAGCGGTCCTTTAGTCGTTTTCTAATAGTTTTTTCATCCGGTGTATGCTGTGAGGTGATGGTATCTTTCAACTCTTGCATAGAAAATTGGCAGTCGTCATTCTCTTCTATATACTTGTATATTTGCTGCATTGCTGCATCTATCATCGAAATATGAATAGAATTTTTAAGAGAATTATAACAATCAGCATGATATTTTGCTTGGGGTGTTTGTAAATCTGTTATACCAGAAATTCTTTTGTGAATTTCTCGATAATAATCATTTTTCTGTACAGCTATAAAGTTTACAATGGAGTCACTTAAATTTGGAGTATTAATATATGAGATTTGTCTTCGTCGTTTTTTATTTAATTTTGCGTCTTTTTCTTTATTAACTTCTTGGTTACAGTTGAAACAGTTTTTTTCCCACTCAAAGCTCCATAAATCAGTGCTACTTCGGAGTTTCTTTTTCGGAGGCGAAAATGGAGTTTCATTGGGCCTCTTCTTATAAGTTTCAATATATTTTTTATGAATATATTTTTGGCGACAGTTTGAAGATGAGGTAACAAGCCTTTCTTTCGTTCACTTGAAGCAGCTCGTAACGTTGTTATTCCTTTATTTATTTTGTTAATAACACCTAAATCTGAATTGGTTTTGGAAGATGAACCCAATTTTTCCAGATAATGAAGCTGTACTCATTAGTTACTGGTTACTCATTAGTACTACTGGTCCTTGATTCATCCATTGTTAGAAAACTGTGATAGAAAACAATTGAATACATTAAATGATTAATTTATTACATTTTACTGTTTTTCTTTTACTTGAATTAATCTTTAATTATCTATGTACTTATTATTTAATTTATTATCTAATAATCATTATGACCATATTATAACCATCATGATCATATAATAAACTGAAGATTCTTAATGAGATTACTTACCAAATGAACAAATAAAAAATCTTATATAGAAATTCAATAGAAAAAAAACGTCTTCAATAAAACTTTTGTCAGAAATAAACAAAAAACCACAAAATTTTTACTCTTAAATATATACAACATGCGCAGAACACGTGTAATTTATAACTTAAAAGTAGCTAGAAAAATTCTATTTAGTTTTGGAGCAGCTGCCGTTGCCGTTCTCTTTCTCCACGTTCTACTACCTGTCCAAGGTCGTTATGACCCTTTATACGCTCCAACATTTTAAGAAAATATTCTTTTATGTCTATTTAGGTATTATTCAACATATAGATACATAAAAAAAATTATTTGAAATAAAATTACATGCTTAAGTATTAATTTTTTATAGTTTCTGTTTAAATAATAAAAAAATCAAAAACACAAAAAAATGTTGGGTAAACTTTACACTTTATAGTATAAAAAAGAAAAAAAACCCTCGACCATTTAAATTCATTCACTGTAACAAAAGTCTGAGGTCAAAACCCCAGACACTCCACTACTAGAGATTGAAAAAAGTTAATAGTGGTAAATAGTGGAAACAACGGCTAAAATAGATACGAAAATTTCTAAACAAGGTGGAAAGAATGTCGAGTATAGACGAATTGTCTGAACAGCAGGAGACAGATTCCGTTAAATTGCCTTACGTGGAGCTTTGTTAGCTTAATACCACGACGGGCCTTCCCGCAAGGGGTTGGTTTTTGGGACGACAACCAACGTCCTTATTTGCTACAAATACCAATTCGGAGCCATGCGTAGGGACATGGCTTCCCTCTTGATTTGGGGCGAGGCCTACCTAAAACCTCTTACCGATATTAAGGGTATCGGCACCCTTCGAACAACTGAGTAAATATTACTGTTGTTCGTTATTGCATTCAAAATTCCCGCGATTTTGGGATAACCACAGCCCTCACAATACTCCCACAAGGGGGCCTACCGCAAGACAGGCCGGGACTGTCATTCAGATATCTGACATTACTGTCATTTATCATGTCTGACAATATTGTCCCGGGGGCATCCTGTCTCCCGTGCTTCCGGAATTAGGCTTCCGGTCGAGCCGTTACTTCCAGTAGGGTTACCCTACACCCAACTGGGAGCCTTATAAAATGATAGGAAGAGAAAGAAAATTTTGCTAAATAGCTGTATGGCTAAATAAATAGCCATACAGCTAAAAAGCTATGTAGGCTCCGCCACTTAGCTTTTTAATGTTGCCCCCCGGGTATATGAATCGCATATTGAAAATGCGACCCGTAATTACCCAGAGGGCGTAACAGCAGGAGACAGGGAGAAAATATCCGAAAAGTATACGAAAGAGCCCAAGGTAAGATGAACTAAGGAATTCATCAAAGAACGATTAGATGATCTCAGCCATCACTGGAAGGAGTTTGAGATTGGACATAAGCAAATACGACAGCACCAACATTTCAACAAAAGCCATCCCTACATCGAAGCCAACTTCTACAAACAAGTAGAAGCAACGATTGCGACAATACAAAGCGAAATGGAAAACGAACTGAAGGGGATATTAAAGGAAGAAGCTAAGGTTCAAACTCAGTCCAAAACCCAGTCAAAACTCACTCCAAGACCCAGTCAAAACTCAATCCAAAACCCAGCTGCAATCAAAACGTCGACGAACAACTTTGAATAGCAAAAAGATGAAGTGCGAGACAAAGAGAAAGAAAGAAGAATGAGGCGTCAAGAAGCGCAACGACAAGCGTTCTTTAGATCAGTGAACAGGATGGAGTGTAGTGTACCCATACTAACAAAAACACTAGTCAAAACAAACGTAAACATTCTCACAAGCCAAAACAAAAACACTAATCAAAACAGACGTAAACATTCCCACAAGTCATGTAACCAGAATACGACACCATAAATTAATGGGTCTTTAGTACGCTAAAGAGTACGATAACGTAACACCATATGACACCATAAATTAAAGTTCAATAACTGTCACTGAAATCAAAAGTGGACGGCACGCGTCTAAGTGCTGATACTAGAGAATCAAAGGTAGAAAGAACACAAAGTATTTATCAAATGACACCGGCCTTTGCGCTGATGAGCGTAAAGAATTGGATCATTAATATGTAAGTCTATGGTTACAGTACTATGTGCAATAGAGAAGGGTCATTGGCAAGCAAACTAACCACGATCGACATACATTGAAATTGCCAATAAGATTTTGTATAAATAGTGCAATAAATGTTAAATAAAATCAGATTCGACTTATTCGACTTGACTATCGAGCCAGTTGTTTCTCCGACATTCGTGCCGTAATCCCAAACCTATCCCAGACAGAACATTTATGGCATTCGTGCTCTGTCTTATTTCCCCCGCATCTTCTTTGGCAGAACCTTTATGGCATGCGTGCCCTGCCCCTTAGTTGCTTAGGTCGAATAGGAGAACAACCATTTCAAACGAAAATACAACACCAAAAAAGAAGAGAGGATGTAAAAGGTACCTGAATCGCAGGAGACTGGCCTACCTCAAAAAATTACTTCAAACCCAGGGCGATACCCTAATATCTTGGAATAAGGCCACTGAAATCTGGCGAGAAATTGATGAACTAAAAAAAGTTGTTATTAAATACGCCAAATGAGTTGGAAAATGGGTAACAACGCAACCAAAGTAAACGTTACAATCAATCAGGGAGCAGACCCAACAACAGTCGCCATATACACGGCAATAATAACACTAGTAATAATATATATTTTATATAAAACTAACTCATATTATAAGAACTATGTTAGGAAACAAGTATTAAGAAATGCCACAACAATGTATAAATACAATAAAAAGTTTTGAGTATGAAAAATAGTTTATTACAATAGAAAAATTACTAAGCAACATAAAAAAAAGTTCAAATAGGGGTTATACCGAGCAAACGTGGCGCTCAATACTACAAGAGATTGTTGTTCTAGAATTAAATTTTTTTCGATAGTCTGTTTTACATTTTTATCGTCATAAGGGCAGTATATAGTACAATCAGTATAAAAGAAAAAATTAAGTGCAGTGTATGTAATTTAAAAGTCGTTAGACATGAACTTAAAATTCAGTGCAACAACTGCAAAGAATACTATCATGCTAAGTGCGTGAAATTAGAAAAAAGAGAAGTTGATTTTCTTGAGAAGAGTAATCACGGTTATAAGTGTGAGAGTTGTGTCATTCAGCGTAGAAAATTAATTTCGATAATCGCTCCCATAAGTGAGTCAGCTTACAAAATCTCTTCAATTAGTAATACTCATTCTCTTACTCCAACTAATTCTGATCCCGGCAGTAGTACTAGCTAGCACACCATCAGCAACTAAATATCCAGCAGCTCCGAAGGAGCAAACAGTAACGTCACAAATACTGTATTTTTTTTTTTTTTTTTTGTGTAGGCTTCTGCTATCTGTTGGAGCACTCAGACACAAACACTGGTCCATTGTACTGCCAGACAGACACCTTAGATGGCGTTAGCCAAGCTTCTTTTTTATTCACTTATGCTGTGTGCGATTTTTCACACAAGTGAACGGAACCTAAAGCTTAAATGCCGATTCCGAACGGCGAGAACCGAGAAGCTTTTTCATGGCAAGTGTACAACGGGGGGTTTTGCCAGTACCCCGCCGAGGAGGGAAGCCGCGAAATAATCATTCAATGGCGTTGGTGTTATCGGGATCCGATCTCGCTCATCTTGCGTCAGCGGCCGACGCACTACCCACTGCGCCACGGCGCTCCCTCAAATACTGTATAATGAGATTATTAAGCTGAAAAAAGTTAACACTGAAGCGCTCGCGAAAATTAAATTTCTTGAAGACAGTAATAATGCTCTGTCTATAAAAATTAACGCTCTTGAGTCGAATCTGAATACACTGGAGAAAAACGAGAGAGAGTGTGCAGTTGATATTATTGGCATTCCGGATGTAAACAATAGAAATGTAAAAGACAGAGTTAAAACACTCCTAACAGCTGTAACTGGCGAGGAAATCAATGCCAGCGAAATTGTATCGTGTCACGTCAAGAATGTAAAAGCGATTACCAGAAACAAGAAATATGCGTCTTCTAATATCGCGTGCGTGAAATTTTCATCTCTTTCACGGAAAAAAGAACTGCTGACCAAAATGCGCGAGAACAAAATTACATCTAATGTTTTTGGTACTCCCAATAACAATAACAACAACACCTACAGCAGTGGAAGGATTTATATCAACGATTGTCTCACTGGATACACAAGATCGTTATTGAAAATGGCACTTAAATACAAACGTGTTAATAAATGTAAATTTGTTTGGGTGAGAAATTCAACTGTGCTCATTAGGAAAAGAGGAGGCGACCAAGTTATTAAAATTAGTAGACCCGAGGATTTTTCTAAACTTGAAGACTAATTATGAGTAATAATAACGTAAATAATAATTCATTTATGTATCCTCTTGTCGGCACTAATAGTAATAGCTTTTCGTCTTCAATATCCTATGATAATGTTAAATGTTTCTGTATTGATCACAATGAGCATTATTCAGGTTTTTCAGTAATACATCAAAATATTCGTAGCATGAGAGCTAATTTTGAAACTTTTCTCACTCATCTTTAAATCATCTGCCTGATATCATCTTTCTTTACGAAATTTGGATTTTTGATGATTTGATTACACATTTTAAAATACCAAGTTTTACGTTTGAAGCTAATTGTAACAACTCGTATTCCGCTGGTGGTGTTGTAGTTTTTTATCGAAGTGATTTATTAGGTTGCGAAATAAAAAAATGGAGTATGGAAAGTGCTGATATTTTTAATGCATCTTGCGAAATTTCTGGTGTTCGTTTCAGTTTTATTTATGTTTATAAATTGCATAGGTGTTCAGTCAAGGCCTTTCTGGACGAATTTACGGGTTTTTTGGAGCTACAAACTTGTAAGAATATTGTACTGCTAGGTGACTTCAACATTAATATCTTATTCGATTCAGTAGAAGTAGATTACTATTTGTCTATTTTGTCTTCCTTTGGCTTTGATTCTCTTTTATCTCAACCTACTCGCTTAGAGTCTTGCTTAGACCATATATTTTTAAGGACTCATAGAAACAATAGTGTTGGTTTTAAAACAGTGGCTTACGATCTGAAAATTACAGACCATAGCTTAACTAGTATTCAACTTGATTGCAAAACATTCAGAAAAAAACAATCCGTGAACACAAATTATACAAAAATTGATTAGGCTGCTCTTAAATCGCATTTAAATTTTGAGTTTTGGGATGATGTTTATGACTCTCAGAATCCGTCTATCGCTTTTGATTGCTTTTTAAAAAAGTTACAATTTCATATATATAATTGTAGTCAGAAAATTTGTAATAAAAATAACAACCTAAAGTATCTTAAGCAATGAATGACTGTCTCTTTGCTTAAAAAATTAGAAAGAAAAAACAAATATGTTCTAAAGTTAAACAGCATCCCAACAATGCTAGACTGAAAAAATACTATGATAAGCTGTGTTTAGAGTTACAAACTAAAATACCACTTTGTAGTATAATAAACTAGCTGCAAACTATGGTAACGCTAAAAGGGAATGGGGAGTTATCAACGAAATTCTAAACAGAACTAATGCAAATGCGGATATTCCTAATAACTATAACAATACCCTAGTATCTGAACCTATAGAAGTTGCTAATTTATTTAATGATTTTTTTTCCAATTTGAATTCTTTTCAGGACTGTTCAGAAGTTGATAATCAAAATGATCACACTTTAAAACATATGACTTTCGCGTCTGAAAGTTTTTATTTTCTACAGTTTACTGCAATTGAAATACAAAAAATCATACTATCACTTAAAACATCAAATTCTTCTTCTTTTGATCGGATATCCAGTTTGGTCTTGAAAAAAATTTCTTACCAAATCTCAGATGTCTTATGTTTTATATTTAATTTTTGCGATCAGTTTGGAATTTTTCCGGAATCACTAAAAACAGCTGTAGTAGTGCCATTACACAAAAAAGGTGATGCAACGGTTTTAAATAATTATCGCCCTATCTCCCTTCTTTCAGTTTTTTCAAAAGTTTTTAAAAGAGGCATGAAATCTAGAATTTTGTCATTCCTAGACAGAACAAAATTCTTTAGTGATTCTCAATTTGGATTTAGATGTGGGAAGTCTACGGAAAGTGCGCTTTTAAAATTAACCGGTGAAATTTATAATAGTTTAAATTCATCCGAAATTCCCGCTACACTTTTCATAGACATCACTAAAGCTTTTGACATGGTGAACCATACTTTGTTGTTAAATAAACTCTACAATGCTGGTTTCAGAGGATTTATCCATGACTGGTTCGACTCATATTTAAAAAATTGTAAGCAAATGGTAAAAATCAAAGACAGTGTCAGTTCACAGCGTTTGATCAATATAGGTGTTCCACAAGGTTCTGTCTTGGGTCTTATCCTGTTCTTGATATAGGTAAACTCCCTTTTTATTCAACCATTTAAAGGAAAAATCACAGCATTTGCTGACGATACTGCTCTTTCGTACTCCAATAAGAGTTATTTTAACTTTTTCTTGGATGTCAATAATGATCTAGATATATTGCGTAGATGGTTCAATCAGCACAGATTGGTAATCAGTAATAAAACTAAATTTATGCTTTTTAACATCAAAGGTTCAATTTGCGATGAATTTCCTCTACATTACCATTCACCCTGCTGCTTGAACCTTTAACAGTGATGCAAACTGCGGTAACACCTGCTTTAAAATTGATCGCGTCGACAATTTTAGGTATCTAGGTATTATAATGGGCTCTGCTGGAAAGACCATACTTCCTACCTTAAGCAATATTTAAATGGATTAATAAAGCAATTCTATCATCTTAGTCTTTACTGCATTCTGCCTGTCTTAAAGTTGATCTACAATGGATTATTGAAATCAAAGTTACAGTATGGATTAGCTTGTTGGGGTGGTACGTATTTCGTTAATTCGTGTAAAGTGAATCGTACAACTCCTAGTTTTGAGCTGTTCAAAAGGCTTGAAATTCTCCCATTAAGGCATCTTTACTGCTATAAAGTGTTGAAAATATTTTTTGAAAATTCCGGGTACTTTTCCGTTAGATTTCATGAAAATCTCAATTTACGAGTCAACACTAGAAATTTCGTAACTGTACCAGCAACCTTCAAAACTCACTTTTCACGGTTTTATTTTAGTACTGCGCCCCGTTTGCTTAATAAATTCCCTGCAAACCTAAGATGCGAAAACAGTATTTTTAAATAATATTAAAAAATGGCTCCTCTCTTTTAACCATAATAATATTGATTTTATTTTTAATCCAATTATTAACTGAATTAATCTTGTAATGTATTGTATTTATACTCGTTTTTTTTTTTTTGTATAATTTTTATATTTGAACTATCCCCCCACCAATAGTTGAATTACAGTTGAATTATGTTTCAATACTTAAATTTATAATGATAGATACATTCGACTCTTGTCTTAGACAACAGATATTATCCTACTATTTAATTCAAAGCTTAATAAAATATCAAAATATGTAATGTTTAATTGTTTAACTATCTATAATCTTATGTTAGCCTTAAGTTGTTGAATTACAATAAAGACAAAAAAAAATTAAAACAAAAGGCTGTTTTTAAACCAGAGAAGGCAGAAACTCTAACAAAATTTCTCTAAATATGCGACCATCTCTAAATGTGGTCTCTAAAAAAGCGACCATACTTTCAAATTTAGAAAAACTAACCAGAATGGCTGACTTCAATATAGAAACAGCCATGAAAGTAATCCCCATATTCACGGGATCCTGAACTTGATTCATTCCTAGCTCTGGTCGAACTTATATACAACACACTAAAGGAAACAGAAAGAGCAACTTACATCGGATTCATCTTTCATGTAAAACTTGCACAAAATGTCAAAACTGCACTAGGTTTCGCAACATCATTCACAACACTAGCAGCCCTGAAAGGCAATTTAAAAGAAAAACTCAAAAAACACCACAACACTGTCACAAGTACACACCAAGTTGGACCGGATAAATAAAAAAAATCAATCCGTAACATCGTACAAGGACAGAGTATTGTTACGAGTCTCGACCCATGCAAAGGTCAACTAAGAACTGTCAATAACAGAGGAGAAAAAGAAAAGAGAAGGGGGAACGATCACGTTGGTTTTTGGGTTCGGTTGATTAAAATAAAGAATTAGAAAGAAAACTTACACAGCATTTTATTTCAATATCACCAAAAGGTGTAACAATTGGTGTCAGGTGTGGGGTTATTAACGATCGACATCTTAATTGAGTCTGAACCACGCGATTCGAAAACAACGAATATCGATTAAAACTAAAACAAGCCAACATGGCGGAACCGAACATAGAGGAAGACAAATTCCACGTGATGTTACTCAAACTAGAAAACCAAACGAAACTACTCGAGCAACAATCAAGAACCGTGGCTAATCTACAACAATCATTAGCAGAGATTCATTTGAGAGTAGAGCAAGTCGAAACCACTCAACAGAATTCATTACAATCTCGAGTCGAAGTACTTGCTAACCTCCCTTCTCCCAAAGGTCAAGTAGTACACGAAAGGGTAGCCGAGGACCACGAACAACATTTCGTCGAAACTGGAGAACCTACTGCATGCTCCACCCACGTACAGTACAATGGCCGACGATCAAGTATCCAGACTCTGTCATCAAAACCAGCCGATATGTCAAATGATCGCGAGAAACACCTAGCGAGCGTCCGGCAGTTGACGCAAGAATTGCCACATCGAGTTCCTGTACAGCCGCGAGAATTTGATGGAAAAACACCATGGCACACTTACCGTCTGCACTTCGAAACGGTAGCAAAAGTCAACAATTGGTCCACGGAGGCAAAAGCCCTCTATCTTGCCGCTTACCTACGCGGAACTGCCTTAATTTTTTTTGAAACACTGCAGTTAGGTGTTAAAGAAGATTTCCATCGCTTGGATGCAGCTCTAGGGCAGAGGTTTAGCAACGAGTATGAACAGGCAATAGACCATTCCGAACTTCGGGGACGGATGCAAAAAGTTAAAGAACCATTTAGCGAGTTAACAACCGACATCCAACGTCTCGTGCACCCAGATTGTCCCGAACACGCAAAGAATCGCATCGCTCTAGCGCAATTCATCGATGGGATATTTGATGTCGACATATAGCAGAGAGTACGCGATGCCGAGCCAGACACGCTAGAAAAACCATTATCGCTGGCAGTCCGGGTGGAAGCTAGCCGTGCCGCTACCAAGCAAAGTCGTCGACAAATCCGGGTCGCGGAAGCAAATGTATCTGAGGCCGAAGTTGTGATAACATCGGGCTCACCGGGAAACGGGAATTGCGCAGCTTAAGGGAGCGTAAGCTGCCGCGTAGAAACAATGATGCTCCTGGAACCATGAACACGCATAAACAAAACAAAAAACAATTAGAGGTGGACATTAAAGGTAAAATTAAGTTTGTTCACAAATCGGGATACGGTTTCGCAAGGCGGGATGACAATGACGAAGTAATTTACATTCCGCGTAGTGAACTCAAGCAAAGCCCCAGTCTTCAGCGTGAGTGATTGAAGATAATATTCGATGTGGAATCTGCACGACCGGGTCCACGTGCAATAAACTTGAAAACGAATGATTACCCTCTCAAATCGAATACTCGTGACATTCCGAATCATCCAATGGGAAACCACTACCCACTAGCTCTACAGGGGCCGCGTTAGTGGGAAATGATGATGCCCCTATACCTGTAATCCGCTCGTCCAACAATCTGAATAATCTAGTTATTAACCTTCAAATAAATCAAGTCCCATGTCAAGGAATAATCGATACAGGTGCTACCCAGACAATACTTCATCCCCGAGTCGTCGAGAAAATGGATACACGCTCGTCGCTGAGCACCTCGCATGCGATTATTCGTTCGTTACCGGCGAAGTTACGCCTGTAGAAGGAGTGCTTGAAGCCACTATTCAAATGGGGAAGTTCATATCCCAACACCCATCGTTGACGATGGCATCATTGAAATTCGAGGTGTTAGTCCTAAACTGAAAACTTACTGGGGTATGTTCGATGCACTTGAATATTGCAATAAAACTCTCTGTCGGCGAATTGACACGGTCGTTGGTAAGTACTACCAAGTGCTTGTTCCATATTTTTTGCAGAAAGACATCTTGAAGGCGAAGCATGATAGCCCGACGGGGGGGCCTTTGGAATTCGTAAAACCCTCGCCAAAATTAAAAAGCGGTACTATTGGGTTGGATGTTCTCAGGATGTGGAACGTTATTGTAAAACATGCAGTAGGTACATGCCAGCAACAGAAGGCAAAACTTCGTGCCAGATTGCAACCGGTACACGTCGGCGTCCCTTTTGAACGTGTAGCCATAGACTTCCTGGGCCCTCTGCCAGTTACTAATCAAGGAAACAGATACATATTCGTTTTTTGCGGATATTTCACCACATGGCCTGAAGCAATCCCCCTCCCGGTCCAGACTGCTGAAAAGGTATCCGAAGCGCTTATCGTTCATGCTTTTTTCTCGCTTTGGCGTTCCACTCCAGCTGCATTCAGACCAGGGAGGAATTTCGAATCAACTGTTTTCCGACAGATTATGGAAAAATTTGGTATAACAAAAACGCGTACGACTGCACTCCACCCACAGTCTGATGGCATGGTGGAGCGATTTAATCACACGTTGCTAGACTACTTAGCAAAGTACACAGAAGCGAACCAAAGAGACTGGAACACCCATTTACCATTCCTGCTCTTAGCATATCGAACCGCAGTACATGAAGATACTAAACAAACACCTGCTTTCCTAGCTTTCGGACGGGAACTAAAACTGCTTCCGAAATTTTCACCGGCCTTTCTCCTGGGCGACACATAAATTCATCGGACTATATCGAAGATCTGAACAAACGATTAGAGACAGCATACGCGTTCAACCGGAAAACTCTATTGGAGTACAGCAAGAGGATGAAAGACCGTTACGATCTGAGCGCCAAGGCTGCACCTTTTCATGTGGAGGATAAAGTTTGGCTTTACGCACGCACGAGGAGAAAGGGGTTCTGCCCCAAACTGCAGAATGACTGGCAAGGATCCTATATTGTGGAAGCTAAAATGGGAGATGTGCTGTACCGCATAACTAAATTGGGAGCAAGGAAATCAATGGTGGTGCATCGAGTTGGACTAGCACTGTGCCAACTGTTTACTACGTGAAGTTTCTTTGTATTTCGGGAAGGCGAGTAAGCGGCCCTTAATTGAACTAACCGCTGAACACAGATGTAGGACTGGTAATGGCGATGGCCGGAATTGAGGACAGTTTAATTTTCTAGAAGGGGAACAGTATTACGAATCTCGACCCATGCAAAGGTCAATTAAGAACTGTCAATAACAGAGGAGAAAAAAAAAAGAGAAGGGGGAACGATCACGTTGGTTTTTGGGTTCGGTTGATTAAAATAGAGAATTAGAAAGAAAGCTTACACAGCATTTTATTTCAAATTCATTTCCAAAAGGTGTAACAGTATTATCCCTTATTGCTGATTTGAACACCTTACAGATAGAAGACTTGCCCCCCGAAGCCACAGAAACCGAAAAGAAGGTAATAGGGAGAATCAGTCTTCAAGAATGGGATAAAAGAAACAATAAAACGTACGATATTTGCCGCTCAGCCAAAGTCCCTGTCAGAAGCAATCAATCTCGCGCTTGAACTAGAAAGAGATTAAAACCAAAGTAACAGCCAAATGATGTACGTAAGACTGAACACATATAATCACTGCCAATATGATGGCTACAGGAATCGAAGCAACAACAACAATCAAAGGTACCCAACAAACAACAATCAACGCCAAAACCAGAGATACAACCAACAAAACTCAAGGCAAAGACAGAACAATTTTCAAACGAATTACCAACAGAATTAAAGAAATTACAACAACCCTCGAATAAGACAGAACAACTACAACTCTAGAAAAAACTCAAACAGACAATTAAACAACAGAAGAATAAATATCATCGAAGATCAGGGAAACGTAAATGGTCCGGAGAATTCCACTCCGGGATACCAAAACTAATATTACGTATTACACACAACCTAACACTGGCGCTGACATATCAATATGCAAAGAAGACAACATAGACACCAATGACTTGAGGAACGAAAAATGTGGACTGACCGGAATAACCGAAGAAGAGATACAGTCACTAGGCACAACATACATAAACCTCAAACTTGCGAATTACACCATCGCACACAAATTTCACATAGTCAATACAAATTTTCCATTAGCAACTGATGGTATTCTAGGACGAGACTTTTTCACCCAACACATGTGCAAATTTGACTATGAAACCTTTACCCTAACAGCAACTATAAACGGAGACGAAATAACCATTCCAATGATGTCAAAAACTAACAACACAATAAAAATTCCACCCAGAACCTATATACCCAATTAACTTAAAAATAATAGAAGACAGTGTAATATTGAATAAAAAAATTGAAAAAGGAATATTCATATCTAACGCGATAATCCCAGCGAAAAGTACATGCCACATTGGAATACTAAATGTAAACGATTTTGAACTAACACTAAGAAACATCAAACCAGAACTAGAAAAGTTGGACAACTACAATATTATGGAAATAGAAAATCCAAGATACAACAATCATAGACTACAACAATTGACTAAAGAACTGAAAATAGATCAATCTGACCCCGAAGGAAGAAAAACACTTAAACGAATACTTGAAGACTACCAAGACATTTTTCACCTAGAAAACGAACCACTATCAACCAACAACTTCTACACGCAAAAACTAGACACAATAGATAACACCCCAGTATACACTAAAAACTACAGACTCCCACAAACGCAGAACTCCGAAATAAGAGAACAGGTCAAAAATCAACATAAAACGACATAATAGAAAATTCAATAAGACCATACAATTCTCCACTATTGCTGGTTCCGAAAAGTGTGATGGAAATACAAAGAAATGGCGCTTAATAGTAGTGTTAAACTTGCAATTGCACAATTATGTATGTTTGCATCGTTAGCAAAATAAACAAATTTCATTGCCAACCGAGGGTTAATTTTTTCCTCTTTCTTTCTTTCTTTCTTTCATTCCAAACAGAGGTTGTTCCACTGAGTTCATATTTCTTTCTAATTTTTGTAAATTCAACACGTTGCTTGCCGGTTCAAATATTATTTGTAGAATAAGCATTCATTTTACGAGTAATTTAGTATAAATAAGAGACACATTATTCAATAAAGTAGTCGTTTTTGTAACAGCCATCATAAGACTTTGATTTCGCCTCAAGTGATCTGTGAAGGATTGTTTAGCCACCCCTAATACAATCGATACATTGCATCGACTTGTACGTTCAACTCGATCTAGGTTTATGTACCTAGGATCAACCCCAACCAGTTTGGATAAAAGAATCCAACCTTAAACAAGTAGACTTCCGGAAATTAAACGACAAAATCGTCAACGACAAGTTTCCGCTAACAAGAATCGAAGACGTACTAAATAAGCTAGGATGAGCCAAATATTTGTCCACACTAGACATGACCAGTTCATTTCATCAAATACCACTGGACAAAAAATCAAGACCACTAACAGCATTCTCCACAAAAGACGGGCATTATCAATTCAAAAGTCTACCGTTCGGATTAAAAATATCTTCAAATAGTTTCCAACGGATGCTAACAATAGCATTAACCGGATTAGAATCCAACGCATTTCTCTACATTTTTGGGTTCAGCCTACAATATCATAACAATAACCTGTTAAGGTATTCGATAAACTATGACAATACAATCTCAAGTTAAATGCTAGCAAGTGTCGATTCCTGAAAACCGAAGTTGTATACTTAGGTCATCTAATAGCAAACAATGGCATAAAAACAGATCCCTCCAAATACAAAACAATTGAGAACTACCCAACGCCAAGAAACGCAGACGAGGTCAGAAGATTTGTAGCATTCTGCAACTATTACAGAAGATTTATACCAAATTTTGCAGATATTGCAAAGAGTCTAAATTAGCTTCTGAAAAAGAAACAGCCATTTATTTGGTCAACCGAATGCGCAAATGCATTCACAGAGCTAAAACAAAAGCTAATCAACCCTCCGATTTTACAATACCCAAACTTCGACAAACCATTTATAGTCACAACCGATGCATCAGATTTTGCACTAGGTGCAATATAGTCACAAGACGAAATAGGACATGACCTACCAATTTCCTTTGCTAGCAATCCCTGCAGAAACATGATATAAACAAACCAATCATAGAAAAAGAACTGTTAGCAATACATTGGGGAATCAATTTCTTTAAATCTTATCTGTATGGAAGGAAATTCATAATAGTAACAGACCACAGACTTTTAATTTCGCTATTCTCACATAAGCATCCATCCTCCAAGATGATGAGAATCAGACTAGACCTATCAGACTACGACTTTGAGATAGTTTACAAATAAGGAAAAATGAACACAAATGCCGATGCACTATCAAGAATAAAAATCGATAGTGACATTTTGAAATCCATGATGGTAAAAAACAATAATATAAACCAAAATGATGTTGACTCCAAGGAGCAGATCATGGCGATGACAAGGAATATGGCACAAAAGATTGCCAATGAAGAAAATAAAAGAGAAAACTACATATCTCAACAGAAGACCATCACCTTCACATGTGGGATTGTACGTCCATATCTGACGTCAGAAATATGAAGAAATTAAAATTTGAAATAACGAGTGATAGAATGAAAAATAGTACTATTGAAATTAAAGAAAATGAAGTTATAGTAAGATGCAGCGATAATCTAGCGAAACACTAGAGAAGCTCGTATCAAAATTAAAAAGCTAAATGAAAATGATATCATATTTGAATATATAGGAAAGAAAGAATTAATATATAATAAGCTACAACGAAATGAAAGACACTGGACAATGGATATACTAATATATAAACCCCCAAAACAAATAGTGAAACACGAAGAAAAACTTAACATCATCTATAGGACTATCACAACACACCGCATGGAGGACACTTAGGCATAGGAAAAACTATAATAAAAATCAAACAAAGATACGTCTGGAAAAATATGAGACAAATGGTTAAGGAATTTGTAAACGCTTGTGAAACATGTGCCAAAAACATGCAGACGAGACATATAAGAGAGAAAACGGAAACGGACACACCAAGTACAAGTTTTGAAACAATACAAATAGACACAGTTGGACCTCTCAGAATATCCAACGTGTACAGATATATTCTAACAATGCAGTGCGAATAAAGTAAATATGTCATCGCACAAACCATGGAAAGTAAAGACGCAAAAACAATCGCCAAAACACTAATTGAACAATTTATCTTAAAGTACGGATGTTTCAAAATACTCAAGTCGGACAACGGAACCGAATTTAAAAACGAACTAATGAAAAATATATGCCAAATGATGAAAATTAATACAACTTACTCAGCTCCATACCACCATCAAAGAATAGGTTCATTAGAAAGAAACCATAGAGTTTTAAATGAATTTGTTTTAAATTTTACTGTAGATTATGAATGGGACATTTTGATACCAAACTATGCATTTGCTTACAATATAATACCGCACGTAGACACCGGTTACACACCCTATGAACTTATTTTTGGAAAATTACTTTATATACTGAGCGATGTAATAAACAAAAATGAAAAAGTATATGATTTAGACAATTACGTAAATGAAATAAAAATTAGACTAAGCATGCAATAAAAAAACACGAAAATGAAGTCTTGCACAATTATTCTTCAAATAATTTTTTGCAGCGATACCTCTCGCTTGTCGTAAAAGGCGACTAAAACAAAGGTAATCAAAAATCACATCTAGGCATTTTAGAAAACACCAAGGTGAGCCTAGGGACACATATACCACCATTAACTGCCCCACAAGTGTGCATGCAAATCAGTGGGTTGACACGACTGGAGACCACCGGTGTTGTAAGAGTAAGATCAAACAAAAAAAATAAAAATCTGGAGCATGCCCGTGTCAAAAAAGGAGGGGAAGAAAACGGACAAACCGTAGCATTATGGAAAAGAACGCTAAAAGGAAAAGCACTACCCCGCCAGGCACTACTAATGGTCGTGATCCTGGGACGAGCAGCAATGCTCGGGTCAGAGCTATAGGATTTCCGGGGGATAGCAAAGTAATGCAACGGCGTAAGCCACACTTAAGAGTCGCGAGTTGGAACGTTGGAAGCATGAGTGGTCGCAGCTATGAGCTTGAAGAAATGATGGTTAGAAGGCTAGTAGACATCCTGTGCGTACAAGAGACGAAATGGCGAAACACCGGTAATCGGGCACGTTTCTTGGACGTTGAAACAAAAGCCTACAAGATGTTTTACTATGGATTGGAATAAGGAAAAAACGGAATCGCCATCATCCTTGCGGCAGAGCTACTTGGCAACGTCTTGACCATTTCAAAGTTTAAATGAAACTCATTTGGTATCCAGTTTCATGAAGCCACGAGCTAAAGATTGCAAAGTGATCCTGGGAGACGCGATCGCCCCTCAACACCGTCTCCTCCTGACTGAATTTTTTATGGAGGCGAGTGAGAAGTCAAAGCAGCAAACGAAAGTGTCTGAGGGAATCAAGTGGTATAAGCTGGATAAAGGAAAAGGCGAAGCTTTTATTACAAACATGAAAAACTATCTCTTTTCCATTATCGATGAGGTCGGTAATGAGGAGTGCAGAGCATAAAACATGTGGGATTCCCTACAACAATCTGGCCTGGAGAAAGCCAAATCACTGCTCGGAACATCTAAAGGCCCCTGCCAACACGCAAAAGAAACCTGGTGGTGGACAGACGAAGCCAAAGCAGTGATACACCAAAAGAAAATGGCTTTCCAAGCTTGGTCAAAGTGCTCTTCTACTAATAGAGAGTAAAAAGCTCGCCGTGAAAAGGTATATATGTAGATATTGCAAAGGTATCGCGAAGAAAAAGTGCGCCGAATTCAAAGCGAAAAGCATGGAAGGCCTCTATCAGGAGTTGGAAGAAATATCGTCTTCCGCGTCTGACAGGAACCAGGCTACCCAGGAGCATCGACAAAGCAATTTGAACAAAGGAGCAAATATCTTTAAATATTCCTTTTCCAAAGTTTATTAACAATGCTTAAGGCCAACTCCTTGTGGAAGACGATAAAATTCTCCACAGATGGCGACAGTATTGCGAGGAACTTCTGAACGAACAGTTTCCCCGAGTGTACTTTCCAAGAGCCGCCCCGAATCATGCCGAAATATCCGACATCACAGTCGAAGAAGTTCGGTACGCGGTTAAAAACTCCAAGAAAAGAAAAGCTGTTAGGCCGGACGGGATACCCTCTGAGTTCTGGAAAAAGATGGGAGACATCGGGTCTAGATGGCTCATGGTTCTTATCTCCAAACTTATGAGAGGCGACACTATTCCTAAACAATGGAGGGAAAGCTATCTTCTTCCTTTGCACAAAGGAAAGGGTGATACGCGAAATTGTGATAACTACCGTTCTGTCAAGCTGATGTCGCACACCATGAAGATCGTTGAACGGGTATTAGATAGCCGACTGCGGAAAATAATACGACTGCGGGTTTGTCTCGGGTAAATCAACGACAGATACAATCCATAGTATAAGGGTCATGATGAAAAAGCATTGTGATTCTTCAAAGGACTTGCATATGGTGTTGGTTGATTTCGAGAAGGCCTTTGACCGGCAACCAAGAGATCTTTTATGGATAGCGCTAAGACAAAAAGGAGTTTCAGAAACCTACGTGCGAGTGATCATGGACAAGAGAGCAACGACAAGAGTAAGATGCATCGCAGGAGTCACCGAATAGTTCGCAATCAAAGTCGGTGTACACCAAGGGAGCGTCCTCAGCCCACTGCTCTTTATAGCAGTCCTTGATTGCTTGCTTGAAGGAAAAGTGACGGACCCCAATGTGTACCAGCTATTCTTGGCTGACGATGGAGCCATTATAAGTGATGATCAGGCGTCCCTACAACGAGCACTTGATGTGTGGGTGGACATTTTTGAGGGACACGGTTATCGTATTAGTTCAAAGAAGACAGAGTATCTGTGCTGCCCGGTCTCTGATCCTCATCAGCCTATTCCAGACATTTACTTGAATGGAAGAGTGCTTCCCAAGTGTGAAAAGATTAAATATCTGGGATCTATGACTAATAAAGGAGCAACTTGTGATGACGACATCAACCATCGCGTAAGCGTAGGGTGGATGAAGTGGCGGGAAAACTCCGCCATCTTCTGTGATCGAAAAATGCCCCCTAAGCTGAAAGGAAGGCTCTACACTTCAGTTGTACGTCCAGCGCTCACATACGGTTCACAATGCTGGACGATGCACAAAAAGTATGAGAGCAAATTAACGGCAGCTGAGATGAAGATGCTTCGCATGACAGCGGGAGTAACAAAGCGTTGCAGAATTAGAAGTTCAAAGATCCGAGGAAGCCTCCACGAATAAGAAAGAAGAGATCCTTTGAACCCCGTCCAAAAGGCAATATCAATCAACGTTCCAATTTCAACATGCAAAAAAGCAGGCCGAAAAACAATTGGTGCAAACAAATGCAAAAACACCAGCATTTGATTGGCCTGAGCGATGAAGTAATCCCAAACCGGGAAGCCTGCCGCTACTTTCTGAGGTCAAACCGGCGGACCCCACAAGCCGACCAGTAGGAATGCAGTTAAGTGGGAAGGTTATAGTCCTACACTTCTGACCATAACGACGCCGGAAAAAAGGAAAAGAAGATTCTTCAAATAATTTCTCGCTTAAAGGTAAGGGTGTACCCATCCTAACAAAAACACTTATCAAAACAAACGTAAACATTTTCACAAGCCAAAACAAAAACACTAATCAAAACAGACGTAAACATTCCCACAAGTCACGACACCATCAACTAACGGGTTAAGGAGTACGATAACGTAATACCATATGACACCATAAACTAAAGTTCAACAACTGTCACTGCAATCAAAAGTGGACGGCACGCGCCTAAGTGCTGATACTATAGAATCAAAGGTAGAAAAGAACACAAAGTATTTGTCAAATTATTTACTGCTAAATGACACCGGCCTTTGCGCTGATGAGCGTAAAGAATTGGATCATTAATATGTAAGTCTATGGTTACAGTACTATGTGCAATAGAGTAGGGTCATTGGCAAGCAAACTAATCACGATCGACATGCATTGAAATCGCCAATACGATTTTGTATAAATAGTGCAAGAAATGTTAAATAAAATCAGATTCGACTTGGCTATCGAGCCAGTTGTTTCTCTGACATTCGTGTGTTATCCCAAACCTATCCCAGACAGAACATTTATTGCATTCGTCTTATTTCCCCCGCATCTTCTTTGGCAGAACCTTTATGGTATGCGTGCACTGCCTCATAGTTTCCTAGGTCGCTCCCTACCCGGTCGTACATATACATTACAGGAGAAAGCACCATAATCATGTAAAGCATACTACGTCCATAAACAACAGGCAGTAGAAACCCAAATATTAAAACTTATAACGACATTATAAAACAAACATAGGAAATTATCGATGAAGATTACATGAACGAGTATGAATAACTAGAGGAGATTTACGAAAATGTTATGATGAACTTGCTCGAACTTGAGATCCAGCATGAACTCGATATGAGGCAAAACGGTGCGTCGGAGCTGAAATTACCTGTTTTGAAGTTCCCAACATTTAACGGTGATTATAAACAATGCGAGTCATTCTTTGACCTATTTGAGCAAACTATAAGTGAATTTATTCAAATGCCAGTGTCACAAAATAGGAGGTTGTTCAAAAAGGAAAGTTACGTTAAAATTGTTTGAAGCCAAACCATGAAACATCAAGATTTCAATATGTCGGCAATGTCACCACACACTACTCCACAATCCCCACATAAATGGACAACAAGCACAAACGAATTATTCATCCAACACCCAGTATAAGAAAACACGCTAAAGCGAATTGCGATCACTATCTACGAGCACTAGTTGAAAAGGGGTCTCAATCATCCTTCATTACCGAAGATGCAGTACAACGGCTGCAACTGCAAAGAAAGAGAGCCCATGCAGCGATAACCGGACTTCGAACAACAAAATCAGGAACATCAACAAGCAAAGTTGAGCTAAATATTTCATCAATCTATCTCTCAAATTATCATCAAATAAGGGGAGCATTCCTCGATAAGCTCATCAGAAGAATCGTTTTCGATAAAAGAATGGGACCACATCAAGCATCTACTATTAGCGGATCAGTCGTATACCAGGCAAGCGAAGGTAGACGTTCTAATCGGAGCAGACATATTTCAAGATATTATATTGGATGGAGTGATGAAAGGTAATCATGGCACTCCAGTCGCTCAAAACCCAAAGCTGGTATTTTTTTGTTTTTTTTATTTATTTGTCATTTATTTATTTTTGAATAATGTAAAATGTCATATCTTATCATAGGTATTCAGAGCAAATTTACAAAGACCAGCATTTTTCGACTCATGAACATATAATAATAATAATAAGAAAAATAGTATTACCCGTATAATAAAAATATAATAATAATAATTATAATAATAATTAAGGTACTGTTGAGATGTGAAGGATTAGATTCCTCTGAAAAATTGTTGATGAAGTTGTAGTGGTTCCACAGCCGTATCGCTGCGATAAGAAAGGATCGCCCTGCAATACGATTGATTTAGCAAGTGTAATATTTCCTTCAAATACTGTTATGCTTTTCCATAAATAATTTATGGATATATACAAGGTTTCTCATTTCCCGGTATTGATCTAGTGGGAATCCAAACAATCTAGATTTATATTGCCTAACACTAATACATCTAGATACACTAAATATATACATATCTTAGGGAGCCATTAAAGGCAACATTTAACTTACCTCTACATTGAAAATCTAGACAAGGATACACACAAC
Source organism: Merodon equestris (assembly GCA_958301585.1). NCBI lineage: Eukaryota > Metazoa > Arthropoda > Insecta > Diptera > Syrphidae > Merodon > Merodon equestris. The sequence goes on from OY284413.1 coordinate 97,590,770, forward strand.
AATTGAATGTAAAATAAAGTAATATAAGGCTCTTAACTAGCTTTAACTTTATATTGGAATGAAGGAAGTGAGTTGAGCTCCGCAGACTACTCAGTCTGAAGTAAATTATTTTGAGTGTGTCAGAAATAACATCACAACATGTCAATGATTTGTTTATGGTAAACCCAAGGCATTTTACTCTGTTGACATAGATTATAGTTTCACCATTTATTAGGATGGGTGGAATGCTTCTAGGAAAAAAAGCCGGATTAGAGCACATTATCGCAACGATTTTTTGTGCAGTTAGTCTGAGTTTGTTTTGCTTAGACCACATTTGAATCCTATGTAAGTCTTCGTCAACTTAATTTTTTCAAGTATTCGCTCATTAACTTGAGTTTGAGTTTGCGAAGCTAAATTTATATTTTAATTTTTCTAAAAGAATTGCATGGTCGATACAGTCCAAAGCTTTAGAAAAAAACCAGAATGATTAATAAAGCTGCGAAATCGGAATCCATTGCCATACATAAGTCAGTAGTTACTTTAATCACAGCAGATTCACAACTAAGATTAGGCCTAAATACAGACTGCCATTTCGACATCAAATCTCTTGTATTAACGAGATACTGAATTTGATTCGCAATAACTTTTGCATACATTAAATATAAGTCGAATATAGAATATGATAGAATAGAATAGAATCTATCTATCTATCTAACTTCGAGGTACACAGCATTTAATGAATAACAGTAAACTTACAGAAAATACTACCAGCGTTTAATTAAAAATGTTAAGGTCATGGTGCATATTATACATCCCATACAGAGCAATCTTTACATTATCAGGATCTATTGCGAAAACCATATACATATGTAAATAATCAATATCTAATAAAATCAACAACCTACCAGAGGAAAGGATTTCTGCACAAAAAAGTATGAAAATTAAAATAAGAAAATTATAAAAGGCAATAATTAAGTGTGGTCGTCAAGCATTATTTTAAATAAGAACATATGTAAGTCTCAAACCACAAATTCATGATTTCAATATAAAAACAAAAACAAAGACTACACTTAACTTTAAACAATTAAATTAATTTCATTTGGCGGCTCGTCAGTCAGCTGTTCTTTTCGATGAATGCGATTCACCACATCCGTTAGTTCCAGACGCGGAACACATCGATTCAAGCGAATGCAACTGAACAATGTATTTCGGTCTGTTTTCAGTTGATGTTTTGACGAACACCCTCCCACTCCTCATAAAGACAGAGTGTAGACATCTGCTGCGCCGGAGTTCATCCGCCCTCTTGAAGAGTGTATGATTTTCTTTCGCACACAAACCAGACGAAACGGGCAGATACATTGTTCGTCTTCCATTTAAGTCTGATGCAGAAAAACTAGGGAAGTCGAGAAATCAAGCATCGGTTAGACTTCCTCAAGCTGAGACAAAGTCAATGAAGATCAAGGAACTGAATGACGCCTTCAAGAGGTTCATGAGAGAATACGAGAATCTCGGGCACATGGAGACGATAAAGTCAAATTCAAGGAATAAAGAAATTAACAATATATATGTATATATATGTGCTACATCAAGTAATCATCAAATTTTCGATGCATCAGCTAGAACGAGCTCCGGAATAAGCCTGAATGATACCATGCTAACAGGCCCAATCATACACCAAGATTTGTTCAACACAATGATTCGCTGGAGAAAACAGAAATACGTGTACAGAGCGGATATCGAAATGATGTAACGCCAGATATTGGTTGCTGAAGAAGACAAAGAATTCAAGGAATTCTTTTGAGGGAACATCAAGAAGAAAATATTAAGGAGTATCGACAAACAACAGTAACATGTGGTAAATCCTCAGCACCGTACTCGGCCATTAAGACGCTACAACAGCTTGCTTCCGATGAAGAAGATACAAGAGCAACGGTACAGCATCAAAAATAACAAGGTTAGACTTTTATGTTGACTATCTGCTTTCAACAATAAATTATTAATGAAAAGCGGAGGATTCAAACTCCGAAAATAGTCCTCAAATTCTAAGGAGCTACTGAGAAGCATAAACCTTGAAGATCTGGAGCAAGGGCGATTTAAAATAAATAGCAATGATCCAATCAAGACGTTAGTGATGAAAAATAGTGTCACAGAGAAGGAAATCCAGCAGATTATGCCTCCAGAGGGATATAGGATATACTCTGCGCAACTGAAGGAGCATGACAGGCCCAAAATGGTTATCGCAACCAGAAATTACGTACTGACGTCAAACAACGCACCACGGACTTAAAAGAACGCAAGGTAAAATTGCAGGCGTTGACTGTGTTATGGCGTAAACTGAATTATAATTTTATTTTCAATATTAATTTCAATACAAAGGTTCACGTTCAAAAATCAAAAGTTAATCTTTCTCCACGCATCAGAGAAAAAACTCGATGCTGCATACTTCAGACATATGTATCAATGGCGTACACAAGAAAAATGGCGGTATGAGTTGAAGATGGAATGGATCATTTCCAAATCATTCGGAATGGATCATTTCCTAATCATTCCCCCAAACTTAGGTCGTATTTACATTATTATGACATCACCTTTAATCTTCAACAGATGCATTAAAGGAACAATTGCCAGGTCTCATTTAAAAAAAAGGCGTGAGTACCACGTACTCATGAAATTTGATGTGTAAACGTTTCTTCTTCCTCATTAGCTTCTTCAATGCACAATTCTCGGCAAATTTGGATTGTCTTGCCGATATCCAAGTAGGACTCAAATTCTTGTCTTCGATCCATTATGAGCACATCGTTGTCGTTGTAAATTTGAATATATTTTTTTTCGATAAGGATTTCGTTTTCCTCGTCACGAAAAGGCAAATGTAACGTTACCATTTCTCGTTTGTATTCATTTGGATCAGCCGTCATGTCATAGTTTCGGTACCGAATAACTCTTTGATTTTGCCGGCGTTTCCACTCATTTGTTTTGGATACTGTATAATGCGCAACTGCTTGGGCTTAAGTAATATCATCTAATTGTTCTGGTCTCTTTTGATATTTATCGAAACAGTTTTCAAGCCAAATGTCACATGAATCTTGTTCGGTATTTTCTTCTTCCAATGCCTTATTCGATTTTCGAACACGTTCTCGTTCAACAGGCCATGAAGTTGGAATATAGGCGATTTGAACAGAACTTTTTGACATATCTTGCCTGAGAAGATACCAAGCAGCTTCTTGGCTCGTAAGTTCTACACAATTTAGCATGTCGACGCTCAATTTTCTTGCTATCTCTACTATATCGAATTCGGGATGCTCGTCCATGGTTTCAATTATTTTCCGCTGAAGATTGCTTATACCTCTGTTTGTTTTATTGACATATTCAACAACGTAAGCTGCACAAGAGTATTCCTCGATAATATATTGAAAGTCCATATTTGAACCCAGGACATTTAAGATGAATGGATTAAACGGGTTGATCCATTTGTCTTTAGTTTCTCGCTTTAAAAACACTCGTGGTCTCCTTATTCCTGCTCGCAGTATGTCTAGGTACATAGCATATGAATTTATTTTGTGCTCTAGCAAGAAGGTGTCCAAATCAGGATAATCGTTCTCTTCAAGTGCTTTTCGGATTCGCTTGTAAATAATCGAATATGGTGCGCGACGTATGTCAGTATTTGGCATCGGCTCAAGTATGTGCGTTGATCGAGACGGCAAGAATGGCGCTTCGAAACGACAAGAGGTTGAATTCTTTTTATAACAGGTAAACGTGTGTTTATGTCGTTGAAGTTTTGAAAAGCCTGATGCCTCATCAGGAGATATAGACACTAGTTGGTCAATCAAAGCCTCAGCCTGAGCCTTTTCCTGTCCCAGAGCATCGGTTTAGCCACAACAGTATATGAGCATGCGGACTGCCTCGGTGTTGAAATTCTATTATTTTGAAATAGTGCTTCATGTAGTGTTGGCCAAACGGACTGAAACGCGTTGATTGAAGTATACTGATGATAACTTGCACAAGTTTATTAAAGTGGATAGCACTGGTGACAGGATCTTCATTGATGAGTGTAGCTTTTAAGTTGAAATGCATATTTTCAAGTTCTTCCGTATCAATATCTGCTCCATTGTTTCTGAGTTTATACAACAGCTTCATTAAAATTGGCCAACCAATTTCATTGGCGCTCAAAGTCAAAAAGAACGTCGGTTTTCCAAGCTGACGAATCATCGCAAAAAGATCGCGTTTACGTTGAGCCCAGTAATAAGTGAAGTTTGGTATCGATCGTAGAAAAGCCAAATTAGTTTCAAGACATCCATCAATGAAATCTGCTGATTCTACTTGAGCTCGAGTGAGTTTTGTGTTTTTTCCAATGAATTCGAAGGCAACAGTTATTGCATCGCGTGTTCGGATACGTTCATTGCCATGTATAGCAAGTGCTGAGGAGTCACACCACGTCTATCCGCTCTTCGCAGTTCACTCATTGCCATCATGAATGGCGTTACAGTCAGTCCTTCCTTAAAGACACGAAATTGACCGCCATTTCTTCGCAGTGTTTATCAAAAAGAACACTAACGGGCACTTCGTGTTCGCCTGGAGCTATTCTTAAATATCTATCTTCATTCCATAAAAGCGTTTGTTGTTGAGCGTGCAGACCATCTTTAATATCGATTACTTCACTTAATTCTTCGGTGGAATGAGCTGGTGCTGTGTTCGGTACGAAGAAGGAACCGTTCATCTTTATGTTATAGAATTTATAGAGTGGTGTCTCTATCAAGAACTGGAGCCACTGCTTGACAACACGTTTTTTAATAAAGCCAATCAGGTAACTTGACTTATGAATTTTTCTGCGTTTAATATGAACATTAATACAATAGTCGTCATCGAGTTCTCGTGGGAGACAAGTAACCACATTGTTAACTGAAACTGGTACATTCACAAATTGACCAAAAATCTCATATTGACCTTGTCCATGCCTAATTCACCTGATTTGCATAAATGGAAGGCGCGGGGATACCAATCGTTCAGTGATCAAATCTATGTAGATCTGGTAAATCGTGTGGCCATGGAGGATATTTAAATCCGTATGATGTTGAAAAGTTCGGAATTCTCTCTTTCCGAAAGGAAGCGTGACACGTAAGGCAGACTTGCGCTGTGTTTAAATCGAAGTCAGGAAACTCAGCTGTGAGAATAGTGAACGAATTATTCGGTACAGTTTTAAGTACCGTAGTGTATCACAGACACTACATGCAGCTCCAAAATTATTGTCTAAAAACATTTCTTTGAATTTTGCATGGGCTGTAGCGTTTCTGGAATGATGACTATATCTAACAGTAGGTTGAATACTTTGCTGTTGTGTTATGTGTTCTTCAGCTTCGTGGTTTGGTGTGAGTTCAACTGGTTCTGGACTTGCTGTCACCAGGGCTGATTGACCACCTGGACTCATTTGCTCTGGAATTTCATCTGCTTCATCCATCCTTCTGCGATCTCCAGCTCTTCTCATAGTTTCAGATATTATTTCTGTAGCGTCTTCGTTTGATTGGTTTGAGGTAAGTGCAGTTGCACTTATGATGAGCAAAACCACGTAATTTTCTCACATACAAAACCACTTAATGTTTTCAAAATCACTTTTTTTTATATATGATGATATATAAATTACAAAACTGAAGCTAAAATGTGACTGAACTGATCGAAATCAACACAACTAAATCGCGTGGTGATGTCTCACTCCAAGTTACAAGTGTTAGTTGCGTCTCTGCGTCCCAGTACCAGTTCCAGTCCAAAGTCCAAGTTATAAGTGTTAGTACAGTACGTCAGTGCGTTCGATGCGCACTCTATAGCGTTCGGGTGTATGTGTGCAGGTTGGCAGCACGCAACACACCAACGTATTAACGCATATCCATAGATGAATCACAGACAATAGACTTGTGTTTATACCTACTCAGCCTACGCACACTGACGTAGTACTCTTCTTTTCCTTTTTATTCCGGCGTCGTTATGGCCAGAAGTGTAGGACCATAACCTTCCCACTTAACTACATTCCTACTGGTCCGCTTGTGGGGTCCGCCGGTTTGACCTCAGAAAGTAGCGGCAGGCTTCCCGGTTTGGGATTACTTCATCGCTGAGGCCAATCAAATGCTGGTGTTTTTGCATTTGTTTGCACCAATTGTTTTTCGGCCTGCCTTTTTTGCGTGTTGAAATTGGAACGTTGATTGATATTGCCTTTTGGACGGGGTTCAAAGGATCTCTCCTTTGAACATGGCAATACCAACTGGGTCGGTCGCGCTCTATCTTTCTTGTGATGGTCTCTTTTACGTGGAGGCTTCCTCGGATCTTTGAACTTCTAATTCTGTCACGCTTTGTTACTCCCGCTGTCATGCGAAGCATCTTCATCTCAGCTGCCGTTAATTTGCTCTCATACTTTTTGTGCGTTGTCCAGCATTGTGAACCGTATGTGAGCGCCGGACGTAGTGTAGAGCCTTCCTTTCAGCTTAGGGGGTATTTTTCGATCACAGAAGATGGCGGAGTTTTCCCGCCACTTCATCCACCCTACGCTTACGCGATGGTTGATGTCGTCATCACAAGTTGCTCCTTTATTAATCATAGATCCCAGATATTTAAACTTTTCACACTTGGGAAGCACTCTTCCATTCAAGTAAATGTCTGGAATAGGCTGATGAGGATCAGAGAACGGGCAGCACAGATACTCTGTCTTCTTTGAACTAATACGATACCCGTATCCCTCAAAAATGTACACCCACACGTCAAGTGCTCGTTGTAGGGACGCCTGATCATCAGTAATAATGGCTCCATCGTCAGCAAAGAATAGCTGGTGCACATTGGGGTCCGTCACTTTTCCTTCAAGCAAGAAATCAAATATTGCTATAAAGAGCAGTGGGCTGAAGACGCTCCCTTGGTGTACACCGACTTTGATTGCGAACTATTCGGTGACTCCTGCGATGCATCTTACTCTTGTCGTTGCTCTCTTGTACATGTCCATGATCACTCGCACGTAGGTTTCTGGAACTCCTTTTTGTCTTAGCGCTATCCATAAAAGATCTCTTGGTTGCCGGTCAAAGGCCTTCTCGAAATCAACCAACACCATATGCAAGTCCTTTGAAGAATCACAATGCTTTTCCATCATGACCCTTATACTTATTGCATCTGTCGTTGATTTACCCGAGACAAACCCGCACTTAGATAGTCGTACTATTTTCCGCAGTCGGCTATCTAATACCCGTTCAACGATCTTCATGGTGTGCGACATCAGCTTGACAGAACGGGAGTTAGCACAATTTCGCGTATCACCCTTTTCTTTGTGCAAAGGAAGAAGATAGCTTTCCCTCCATTGATTAGGCATAGTGTCGCCTCTCATAAGTTTGGAGATAAGAACCATGAGCCATCTAGACCCGATGTCTCCCATCTTTTTCCAGAACTCAGAGGGTATCCCGTCCGGCCCAACAGCTTTTCTTTTCTTGGAGTTTTTAACCGCGTACCGAACTTCTTCGACTGTGATGTCGGATATTTCGGCATGATTCGGGGCGGCTCTTGGACAGTACACTCGGGGAAACTGTTCGTTCAGAAGTTCCTCGCAATACTGTCGCCATCTGTGGAGAATTTTATCGTCTTCCACAAGGAGTTGGCCTTCAGCATTGTTAATAAATTTTGGAAAAGGAATCTCCTGAGCATTTCTTTTTCTCTGGGCGGCTATCTTAAAGATATTTGCCCCTTTGTCCAAATTGCTTTGTCCATGCTGCTGGGTAGCCTGGTTCCTGTTAGACGCGGAAGACGATATTTCTTCCAACTCCTGATAGAGGACTTCCATGCTTTTCGCTTTGAATTCGGCGCTTTTTCTTCGCGATACCTTTGCAACATCTATATACCTTTTCACGGCGAGCTTTTTCCTCTCTATTACTAGAAGAGCACGTTGACCAAGCTTGGAAGGCCATTTTCTTTTCGTGTATAGTGATACACGTCTTCGTCTGTCCACCACCAGGTTTCTTTTGCGTGTTGGCAGGGGCCTTTAGATGTTCCGAGCGGTGATTTGGCTTTCTCGAGCCCAGATTGTTGTAGGGAATCCCACATGTCTTGTGCTCTGCACTCCTCATTACCGACCTCATCGATAATGGAAAAGAAGTAGTTTTTCATGCTGGTAATAAAAGCTTCGCCTTTTCTTTTATCCAGCTTATACCACTTGATTCTCTCAGATACCTTCGTTTGCTGCTTTGACTTCTTACTCGCCTCCATAAAAAATTCAGTCAGGAGGAGACGGTGTTGAGGGGCGATCGCGTCTCCCAGGATCACTTTGCAATCTTTAGCTCGTGGCTTCATGAAACTGGATACCAAATGATAGTCTATTTGAGTTTCATTTCCGCCGCTGCTATAAGTGATCAGGTGCCGGCTTTGTTTGACGAACATGGTATTTAGCACTATAAGACCGTACGACTTGCACATGTTTAGGATATCTTCACCTGAAGAGATCCTGGTGCCGTATCCCAGCCCTCCGTGGTAGTCTTCATAGTCTTCGCTTGTCTTCCCGACATGTCCGTTTAAATCTCCCCCAACAAACAAAAGCTCTTCCTTTGGGATGATTTTGACAAGGTTGTGGAAATCTAGCCAGAATGCTTTTTTTCTTTTTGTTCGCATCCTACTTGAGGGGCATATGCGCTTACGATGTTCCACACCTCACCATGCATCACCAATTTGAGAGCCATTAAACGGTCACTGGACTTTGAAATGGTTAAGACGTTGCCAAGTAGCTCTGCCGCAAGGATGATGGCGATTCCGTTTTTTCCTTGTTCCAATCCATAGTAAAACATCTTGTAGGCTTTTGTTTTAACGTCCAAGAAACGTGCCCGATTACCGGTGTTTCGCATTTCGTCTCTTGTACGCACAGGATGTCTACTCGCCTTCTAACCATCATTTCTTCAAGCTCATAGCTGCGACCACTCATGCTTCCAACGTTCCAACTCGCGACTCTTAAGTGTGGCTTACGCCGTTGCATTACTTTGCTATCCCCCGGAAATCCTATAGCTCTGACCCGAGCATTGCTGCTCGTCCCAGGATCACGACCATTAGTAGTGCCTGGCGGGGCAGTGCTTTTCCTTTTAGCGTTCTTTTCCATAATGCTACGGTTTGACCGTTTTCTTTCTTCTCCTCCTTTTTTTTTTTTGACACGGGCATGCTCCAGATTTTTTTTTTTTTTTTTTTGTTTGATCTTACTCTTACAACACCGGTGATCTCCAGTCGTGTCAACCCACTGATTTGCGTGCACACTAATGGGGCAGTAGTATGCATGCACACTGACGTAGAACTAATAGTAAGTTCGATTACGCACGCCGACACACTAATACTAGTTTCGGTTACGCGTGACGGTCATTTCGCCGATCATCACCGAGACCTTAGATGTTTACACACCAAAAATGTTAACACATCACACTAAGACGATTAACAAGAGTGTAAGCGGTTAATCTACAATGCACGAACGTCTAATAAAACAAACATTTAGGACTATTAACATGGGACGAAATATGGGCTACTACAAGAAATGTTACAAAAAAGTACAATATAGTCGTACAAAAAAGCAAACGTCGGTGTCTCAACGCATTAGATACCAAGACTCAAGTTGTAGGTGGAAAGCTGCATTAATAAATGTTTGATATGCTTTAGATATAGAGCAACACAAATACATGAGAAAATGGCCAATTTACCAGCAACCAGAGTCACTCAAGCTCGCTTAGGGCATGGAAGCACAACTTAGGATATGGAAGAGTCGATATAATAAAACGACAAAGGCTTACATTGCTATCTTTATCTGCTTCTGAAAAAATTTAGTTCACCTGGAACTAGTGAGCAACTACACAGAAGCATTTTTGCCGCTTTAAAACGCTTTACTGCTTGCCGAAGAATCTGCAACACATTATACAGGGATTGTGTAAACAACTTTCAATTCATTACTATCTGAATTATAATAATTAAATTAATATAATAATTAATAAATGTACATTAATAACTAAATATTGCCACACACTACACTATATATCATTTTCTTTTCAAGTCCGGAGTCAAATACCGGTGGAGCACCACCGGATGGAATACCAGCACCACCAGTCTCATGTCATCATCACACCTGATTCCAGCACGATTTATCCCCTGAGGTAAACGACAGTGGGAGTCAATTTCTACACACAATCACCACAGCTACAACTATAAGCATAAGCATAACCAGAACCCCATGTGTCCTGTAACACCAGAAACGCTTCAGTCGGCCGCATCAGCATAAGCAGCATCATCGGTATCACCTCTCCCTGGCCTGGCAGGATGTCTCAAGAAAAAACAAAGAACCGAATCCCCACCGTAATTCTTTAAATTCGGAGACAAAGGCCACCAACTGTCAACTGTCAACAACAACCGAAGTGTCAACAGTAACCATGAAGACAGATCAGCATATTCAACCAGTGAGCAAGGCGCATAGGGCGGAGTCTGCAAGAAGAAAAGGAATAAGCGACCATACCAGTAACTAATCTGTTAGTGCTCTTGATTTTACCCGGGTAATACCCAACTTAGCAATTACCCGGGTACCCGGGTACTCGGGTAATGCGGGTAATACCCGATTTCGCGGGTACCCGGCAATGTCGGCTGTTGGGTACCCGACAATACCGGGTAATATGTTATCAAGGGCCATAAATATTCTTATTTGATTTAAAAAGTTAGTAATGTAGTGGTCAATATAAGAGAGAGAAAGGAAAACAGCGATGAAAACATAGTTTATACTAAGAATAATATAAATGTAACATGCATTGACATATGTATATGTACATAGATACATATGTATGTATATATATACACAGACTGTGGCAAAAGGGGAAATCGTACGAGCTGCGTTGGAATCAATCAGCCCTATTCCCAAATCCGACGTATCGAAAGGTCCGCCAAATTCGAACAATTTGAATTCCCAAATCCGTTCGAAGTGAATCGATTCACGTGTCGATAATGTAAATTACCATCCATACAAAGTTTCAGATCCGCGCCAAAATCGTTGCGGATCTATGTATACAGAATTAGGTGAATTGGATTAAATTGTGTGTGAATCACTGAAAATGTAAGTTTTATATTTGATGCAGTTTATTTGTTAAATACAAACAAATTGATTTATAGGAAGAGGACAACTAACTGGCGGACCCCACAAGCGGACCAGTAGGAATGCAGTTAAGTGCGAAGGTTATGGTCCTACACTTCTGACCATAACGACGCCGGGATAAAAAGGAAAAGAAGAAGGAAGAGGACAACTAATAGGGACCAATTTAAGGAGCTCATTGAAGAAATGAAAAAATACCCAGACATTGCCAAAAATCTTACTAAAAGACCACCCGAAGAAGTAAGGGATTTTTGGGAAAATTTGCGCGATTTCCAATAAAAGAAATAATTGAATGGAAGAAGGTAATTTACATATGGAATTGCCTGATAAGTTACTTAGCTGTTACACTACTCTTCTTTACAGGTTTGGAGTGATCATAAATCCCATTTAAAGAAAAAAATAAGTTCCATGAAAAGGGAAATAAGCGCAACAGGTGGTGGTCCGAATAAGCGGATTTGTTTAACACCCGAAGAAGAGGAGGTGGCACAACTTATTGTTTTGACAGAGTCGGTCGAGGGTATAGAGAATTCCTTTACATGTGGAGTTCCAAATGAGGAAATACCCCCTACCCCACCAACGGAGCAAAAAAAAACAAAAGAGGCGGAAGATGTCCATGACGGTGCGCAAACCTCACGACGAAGACTGGCTTTAAACGAAAATGAACTTCTTGACAAACAAATATGTATACAAGAAAAATTATACAACACTATAGCAAGGATGTGTGATATGCAAGAAGAAACCAATGCGCAAAATAACTCATCTTTGCGAAGAATATATAGGTCATTAGAAAAATGTACTGACCAAAATAATGAAATGATCGTACAAATGAAAGAAAACGTTGCCAAAAGCAAAAGGCACAATGAAGCACTGGAGGCTTACATAAGAGAGACAAACTGGTTAAATTCCGAAATGTTGAAAATTAATAAAGAAAAGCTAAAAGTTAAGCAGAAGTTGCTAGAAATAGAACTAGAAAAACTGAATTTAAGCTAGCCTCAAACGAACTGATCATCAAGAATGAAACTATAATGGAGTACAATTGTGATATTTTTGTTTAATGGTTTTTTGTTTTTTTATCGTTTTTTTTTTATTCATATTTCTTTGTTATTTTGTTGTTTTTATTGTGAACTGAATTATAGACTTAGCATTATTTCTTCCCTTATAATGTTTGCTTCATTTGACCCTATATCGCTTTCATTGTCCGAGTGACTTTCTTCGATATTTTCCACATAATCGATCTCGCTATTTACTTTGTAGAATAGGCAAATGTTTTGGAGTGCACAACAAACATTTATTATTTGTGATGCTTTTCTGGGCTCATAGTGAAGAGCTCGAGACGACATCAAACACCGGAATCGGTTTTTCAACAAGCCTATGGTTCTTTCCACAACATTCCTTCCCTTAGAGTGGTGTTCATTAAATTTACTTTCGCGGGAATGCAGTTGAATTGAGCTATATGGGGTAAGAAGCCAGGGTTCAAGAGGATACCCAGAATCAGCTGCAAAGAAATAAATTAAGTTTCTAAAAGTACCCATATAACAAAATTTGTACTTACCTAACAGCCTAGAGTTTCGGTCTCCTTTCTCGTATTCTTGTGCGATGTAAGCGCGGGCCTTACTATTATTCCATATAAAGGTATAATGTTTAGACCCAAGAAATCTTGCGTCTATTGATCGTATACATTGCTTTTCATCGCAAATCTGAAAAAGAACAACAACTAATTGTTATATGTATGTGCGTAAGAAACATTTTTATTTCACTTACTATCATCGCATTTATGCTATAAAATCCTTTTCTATTGTAATATAAGTGCAGATTTTCCTTCGGAACCTTTATGGCAATGTGACTCCCATCAACGCACATTACCACACCGGGTATTTTACATTTCCTATAAAAATGGGCTTTACCTACTTTCTTCTGCTCTTCGGAACCATTTAATTGAATCCACTTTGGGCACAATATTCTCTCCAATATATTCAAGACTCGAGCCAGTTGCGAGCAGAAAGTTGGTTGTGCAATACAGACATTGTAATCTTTACTAGCACCGTGTTGATAACTTCCTTCGGCGAAAAATCGAAGACAAGCAGCTAGCTGATGTTTTGGGGATATAGCGAAAGATTTTCTTCCCTTGGGAAGCTCCTTTTCCAGGATCCTCAAAACATATCCAAAAGCTTCTTTGTTTAGCCGGAATTTTTTTACAAAGCTACGAAAATGAAAACAAACACTTACTGAAAGAATTTACATATAATGATTAAACTTACCATGTATCTGATAAATGCATAATATCTCCAGCGGTTCTCGTTAAATGTAACCGCATTATTCTTTTCTGCGCACCCGCGCCTTGAAAATAGTGAGCGATACTGTCCATGATATATTTTTTCAGCTTTTTGTAAACAAATACTCCAAAATGTTTATTTAAATTTATCAAAACAAACGTCAGATGCTAACTTCGAAAATTCGAAAGTGAAGTCGATAACGTAGTTCATCCGACAGATTTGAGAATAGCGCGAATAGATGAATGTGAATCGAACGAGTGAAGTGAATCTCCAATCCTTCGGATTTGGGAATAGGGGTGAATAATATGAATGAATATGTCTATTTTTTTTGTTTTTTTGTCTCTGTGTGCTATGTTTTTTTGTGTTAATCTTAATATGTATGTAATTGAAAAAACTGAATTCTGAGTAAAATGTTAAGTTATGGTTTAATCGTTTTACGGTTTAGTCTAAACATATCATGAGAAATAACACTAGTACTCGGAAATGTACGTACCAGGTAGTACCGAAAAATGCATAGCTGAGTAATACCCGACAAACGCGGGTAACTACCCGGGTATGCGGGTATCAAGAGCTCTAAATTCTGTATATAAGCAGGTCGCACAACTCATTTAAAATGAGCAATTAAAGAAACCGTTTTCTTTATTTTCAAGTTGCTTTCCGAACATATATCTCCGTTTCCCAGTGGATTAAGCTGAGAATCTATTGATATCGTAACTCGCGTCAAGCATGTATGTATGTATGTATGCTTGTTTACGACCCTCTACATTTTTTCCTGTATCTTGTAATTATGTCTTGAACAGTGGAGATATTTTTTCCTACTAGATCCAACACTTTCTCGAACTTTTTGTTGGCGTGAATATTTGTGTTTTTTATTTTGGCCTAGGTATTTTAATTTAATTTAGTTGAAAATTAGTTGAAAATTACAGCCCTATTCTGGGTGTGATGTGGTCACAACTAGTGATGAGACTGCTCTTGCGATCGCTGCTATTCGGAACTATGTTATTCACAAAAGCAGGGAGCAACTGTGATTGCTCTTTGTTAAATGCTCCTGGAGGGAGCAGTTAACGGAGCAGGAACTGCTACCTTATCTGTTCTTCTGCTCTTAAACATAGCAATAGCATGGTAGAGAACATGAGAGAAGAACAGTGTTCTGATTACTTTTATGTGAAAATCTATAGAGCGAAAGAGAAAACAATGGACATTATTCCAAATAATTTCTGAGATGCGTCCACTGGGATAGTGGTGATTGATTTCAGTATATAAAATGAAATATTATTTAAGATGTACAGATTTGTTATTTCTCTTGCAATTCTTCACATACTAGATACATTTGAATGCCTATGGGGAAATTGGGAATTTATTATTATACTCTCAGAATGAATTTATTTCAAAGTTATTAACATTTTAAGTTTAAATTTGATGATACAAATATTAGATAGCGAAATTACATTTGCTACTGAACGCTTCTAAGTTGTAAAATTGACAATCGAAAGTAACTGATAGAATACAAAGAAAACGATAATATACTGTTGTCTGCTTTGTTCTTTTTGTGCGTACTTTTGAAAGTAGCAATTTAGGTGTGTGAAATTAAATTGAATTTGTTAAAATTTTAAAGTTATAATTTTTTGAAATGGAGCGAAAAAAGACCAGTGACATTTGGATGCATTTTACACAAACCGTTGGTAAGATGGCTGTTTGTAAAATTTGCAAGCAGTCGTTATCCTTCAAAACGTCAACAACCAATTTGAAAAAACATATGAACGTTCGTCATCCCACAATTGTTACGAGAACAAATTCTCCCATGGACGTGGAAAACATCATACCACCTGCAGAAGATATGTCCGTCAGTGAGATCATCCCAGCCCATCGAAGTCCACCTCAGCATTCAACCCAAGTTTTAAGACAACAGGTACTCCAATTCATTCCATCAAAAATGTCAATTACACAGAAAGAAAAAATCGACAGGTTGGTAATGAATTTATTTATAAAAGACTATCAACCTTTTTACATTATTGAGGATGACGGTTTTAGAGAATTAATGAAAACATTGGCTCCAACATACTGTCTTCCAAGTAGGAAATTTCTTTCAAATACTTTATTAGACAGTATGTACAATGAGCAACTCGTTTTGTTAAGATCAAAACTCAATAATGTAAGGAGTGTTTGCATAGCTACTGACCAGTGGACTTCCATAAACAATGAAAATTACATTGGTATAACCGCTCATTATATCGATGACAATTTTGTGTTTCAAAATACCATGCTAGAGTGCATTAAGTTTGAAGGCCCACACACCGCAGCTTACATTGCAACCGAAATCAATCGCGTTCTGACGTTATGGGCATTAAAGGACAAAGTCTTGATTATTTTAACTGACAACGCTGCAAACATCACCAAAGCAGTTAGAGATCATTTGAACAAACGTCACTTCGGTTGCTTTGCTCATAAACTGAATTTGTGTGTGCAAACGGCGTTGGGTTTGGGGTTAAGGACATTGTAAACTTCATCAAGCGAAGTCCTCAGGCTAATGAGAAACTTTTGCATAGCCAGGTCATGTTGGGTAATGAACAACCCCTTAGTGTGGTCAATGATATTCGAACGAGGTGGAACTCAACATTCTACATGATGGAGAGATTTGTTACTCTGAAAGAAGCTATAAAAATAATGTTTGTAAGTATTAACACACAAATTCAAATGCTTACAGATATTGAGTGGTTAATCGCTTCCGAATTATGCACCATTCTACGTCCTTTCGAACAAGCAACCAGGGAAATGTCGGCAGAGAGCTATTTTTCTGCAAGCAAAATTATCCCTATATCTGTCGGGCTTGTAAAAATACTGGAAAGCGATGGCAGTGTACAAAATGCGCAAACCTTTGCCGAAAACCTGCTTCGAGAGCTCAGGACAAGATTTAATAATCTCGAAACGAGTTTAACCATCTCTTCGAACTCATTTTTGGACCCTCGGTTTAAACAACATGTCTTCGAAAACAAAACTGCTCTCAACGCCGTCCAAAAAGATATAACCAACTGGGTGGCCGCGAATTTTAACAACAACAGAAGAAATCAGGAGTCGATAGCGAGTACATCGCAGGGCATCGTAGAGACTGCAGGAGACTATTCTTACTGGAGTTTATTCGACAACAAAATTTCCAGTATGGAACCCAGCACTAGTGGAATGTCGAATGCAGTACTTGAAGTGCAGCGGTATCTCAACGATAAGGTGGTCGAAAGGGCGGACAATCCGTTGCAATGGTGGAATATGAACAAAAATTTATATCCAAATCTAAGTGCATTGGTAAAAATAAGATGTTGCATGGTGGCTACAACTGTTCCGTGCGAAAGAATTTTTTCTAAGGCTGGGATGATGATCACTGAGCGTCGATCGAGGCTTACTCACAAGAAAGTAAACAAACTGTTGTTTTTAAAATATAATATGAAATAATTTTTTTGATATTAATATTCGTTTGTTTGCTTAGTATTTGTTGTTTGTTTCTGGCATTTTCGCTGTATATACATACATACATATATAAATTTCATGCATTTTTTTTATTTTTCTGAGTTATCTTTCTAATATATTTTTTTCATATTCATACATTACTGCTTATAATTAATATTTTCGTTTTTTTTTGTATTCTGATAACATGAAATATATGTAATTTTGTTGTTCTTATGCATTAATTTTATTGCATTATACATATTTCAATAAGTATGTACTTTAACTTTTGCTTTGTATAGTATAATACAATATATCATATTATGTACATACCAAACCCAAGTTTTCCCTGTTTGTTAAGTCCTAGTATTTTTGCTGCATATACATACATATGTATGTACATAAACAAAATTCATGTATTTTTTTTCTTTTTTTGAGTTATTTGACAAATATTTATATTCATGCATACTAAGTGCATTTCTTTAAAAAAAATCACAATCATTATATTATATAATTCCTATTCTTTTTTTGCAGTAACATGAAATAAATGTAATTTTATTTTAATTTACTACTCTACTTGTTATTTATTTACTTTCCTATCTCATTAAATTAATTCACTATTTAATTTGCGATGCCAAGAGCAGAATCCATATTCAAATCATTAGATCATAAATGCTACCAAATCACAGCTTCGCTTAACTGCTCCTCCCCATAACTGCTTGTTGCGGTCGCTGCTACCCTAAAAGAGCAGACAAGCCCACCACTAGTCACAACTCACAAGCAGAAACCACCAATGAGACGTACCACTTAAAATGGCCGCCGACGTTTGCCTCCAAGCTCGGGCGAGCACGTGGGAACCTCAAGTGCTGTCAAAATTTTGTAAACAATCACGCACATTGTTATAATTCCAAGAGTGTGTGTGGCGGGAGTACACTGCGGTAAAATGAAATGAGCTCACACGTATTCACGGATAGAAGCTCGTTTGTAACGGGTTTTGTCGCTACGAACCTGAACTTCTTTCAAAATTTCAGGGTGTCACGGGGGAAGACGTACGAAAGACGCACGTCTCATTCTGGTTTGTGCTCACAAGCCTCAGTGATGCTATAATTGTGATGTCTCTCTTGTGAGATATCTTGTGCGCAATCAGCTGTTTGGTATTCTGGCAAACACATCACAAGAAAACCCATAATAATATTCACCACAGCGCGGTGAATTTATTGACATGTCTGAAAATTACTTTTTTGACAGCAATCACTTTCAATCAATCGAACAGTCAGTGAAGAACAAAAAAAAAACAAATGGCAAATAATTTTGTACAAGGTAATAATAATTGTGATAAATGCATTTCTTGCAAGAAAATCCTGATTTTAACCTTAAAAAATAAAGAAATGTATAATCCCTTTCCATTGTTGTATAACTATTATTTGTGCATACTTACCTTGTTTTCAAAACACTTACATCTTCATTTGTTGTAGGGAATTTTATAACATTTCCCTTGATCCGCAATATTAGTTTACAGATGTATTCCACACACCGAGAAATCGAAGATTGGCTTAATGGAACCGTATAGTTATTCCTTATGCATTTTTGATAGGAGCGAGAAAATGCAATACTGAAAGAAACTATTGTAAAGAAAGGTATAGATACTACATGTATGTATGTATGTATAATTAGCTATGAAATTACCCGAATATGGAAGGGCAAACTACTTGGTTGATTATCGTAAATATGTAGCTCTTTTATGATATCCCTGCACAATGTCTTCGGAATACGAAAACATTTTCTGAAGCAGCTATCATCCAATGAAAATGGGTCATTCCTTTCGTCTACGTTGTATTATAAAAAACAAAAGAAATATGTATACATTTGTATATTGTCCAACAAGACATAAACCTTTCCTCATTTTTGTTTATTTCATTTAAAAGAAGCAAAAGCAAAAATTCTTCCTCCATCTTATCTCTTGTGAGCTGCTCAATCAGACATCACAATTTTAACAGTTACTGTGATGCTCACAACTTGTGAGGTTTTGGTTAGAATACGAAAACCTCACAAGTTGTGACTCCCCACACTCTTGTGAGGTTGCTGTGACTCATGAGGCATCACTGAGGTATGCCAGAATACGGGCGTTAGTTTATCTTATTTCGTTTATTCAAGTACATATTCTATTTGCTCTTCCAAGTAATTTTCGGCCTTCAATATTATTTTTTGCTTAAACACACGTGTTAATTGGACTACCGATCCTTAATGTGGTGTGACCATTGGGTTCCTCGTGCTGCGACCGTATAATTGTGCGTGTATCTTAGTAAAATATTTTCTCCTATGTTTCTAATTTGTAACTACTTTAGTAGTTGATGATCAGCCTTAAGGTTAAAAGTCCTAATATATACCTAATATCTTATTAATAGTTGTCATTGCTACATATTGCTAGCAACTACTTTTCTGTTGTAGAGTAGTTTTTCTCGTGTGGGTTAAATGTATGAGAAACATTGCTGATTGGGTGTCCATCTTGGGATACCCTATTTCGTGATTGTTAGCCTTTGTCGTTAATACTTTTTCTTATTGACATCTGGGTATGCTAAAATGTGTTCTATTATTACGAAATCTTTGAGTTTTTCAAATGTTTCCCTGTAGTCAGGATCTTTTATATACATATTTGCATTATATTTTAATTTCTTAAAATAATCCTTTAAATTCTTAAAATAATCCTTTATAAATCCTCAGACCTAGGAAGATTTTATTCATTTCTATTTTTTGTATGGTGCTTATTTTGAATTCATTGTAGGTAATTGCGTGTTCAACAAATTGAAATGTTGAGTTTTCATAGTGCTTTAAATATAAAATTCGAGTTTAGTTAATGTTCTTTCAACGAAGTGGAGAATATAAGAATATCGTCTATTTAAACTATATAACTCATAATAACATATTTCTTTTTAGTAATTACATCACATGTAACCTCACAACTTCCAGAGTAGAAGCGCCCATACAGAAAACCAGTCCTGATAGGTTGCGACGCGAATGCTCACCGTCACACATCAACAAAATAGGTTAAGTATTACTTACTTAAATTATAGAAACAGTTATTGTTATTTGTAATAGTGGTAATAGCCAACCTTCGTTACAAGAAATAAGCAGGAAATTT
Organism: Merodon equestris; assembly: GCA_958301585.1. Taxonomy (NCBI): domain Eukaryota; kingdom Metazoa; phylum Arthropoda; class Insecta; order Diptera; family Syrphidae; genus Merodon; species Merodon equestris. Next base: position 97,610,709 of record OY284413.1, read on the forward strand.
TAGATATAACCTTGGTATCCAATTCTTCCAATATCTCGGTGGCAAACTTGTCAGTATCGGAAAAGATTGCCTTCTCTGATCACCGTTACACTCGCTTGCATTTAAACTTTGAGATCTCACTTAAAAAACCCTTTAAGAAACTAAAACGGATCAACTGAGATTTGTATCAGACTAACCCTAAAAGGCGCCCTTGGCCCCGCCCAATTAAGTAACCTCAAGTCGCATGCAGACATTGAACGTCTGGCGACTGAAGTTACAAGAGCGATGAACACATTCTTTCCTAAGTCTTGCCAAAGTAGTAGACCCGCAAGGGAACCAAACTCCCAAATCTTGGTACTCTTAGAAGATCGAAATTTGGGAAAGAATTAGGAAGGGGTGCTTGCGTTGGTGGCGGTGGGCTAGTGGTGGCAGAAAAACTGTTTCTAACTGAAGGAAACTCGTTGGTTGAGTAGAGGTAGAGGTCTGTATATGGGATATGGAGGGGTGGATAAACGATGGGAAAAGTTTTGTTTTGAAGCTCTAGTTATGGTTAGAGTTAGTTTGAGGTTTAGGGTGCCTATCACAAATGTTAGGCTTATTTTGAGGTTTCTTAGAGCTGGGTACATATATTTCTGTTTTATTATTAGGCCTAGTTTTATGATTAGAATTATTGAGCGGCTTGGGATGGATATCGTTCTTTTCGTTCCACTTGGTAACGGTAGCTTTACCAAGAGTGAAAGGGCGGCCGTCGGGGCTTAGGAACAATCACAGGTATTTTGATGATATGGACAGCTTCAGTTTGAACGACCTGGAACGTTGAAGCGTTTGGCAATTTATTTTTGGGATTTTGAATTCCCTTGTGAACTTTTGTGCTCATTGTTCATGAGTGTCGAGGGCACCATAAAAATAAAAAAGGTAGAAATTCATTCGTTGCCTGTAAAACAGCCTTGGGCATCAGATGGGTTATCAAACCCCATATCATACAATAGTTATATAAACCTATACTAATGTGCGGCTGCTTAGTGGCCGGCACTGTGCAGATTTAACTTTGCCAAAACTTCTAAGTACAGTTCAAAGGATGGTATGTATCGCTATAGCTAGCTCACTGTGAACAACCTGCACAGCACCCCTCGATACGAAACTTCATCTACTGCCCTTGAATCTATTTGGCAAGGAAAAGGCAAATAAATATGCGCTGCGACTTAGGGAATCAGCTCATTGGAAGTTCTTCGAAATAGAGCATGCTGGTATTTTACGCCAAGGCAATGGTCTAAGTGACTACTTAGTCCCGACCCAAGACATCAAGATTCTTTATAAAACACCGATTCCCAACAGACGACAATGAATTTCCAAGAAAAGGCATTGCATTGAAAATATAGACAGACGAGTCAAAGACACGCAATTGTGTAAGTGCCGGGTTCTATGCACAGACCCTAAAAATCAGGCAATCTTTTAGACTACCGAACCACTGTAGTATTTTTCCAAGCTGAACTCACGGCAATTTGTGAGGCCGCCGACTGGCTGTCTGTGAGATCGGTGAACAATAGGGACATCGTCTTCCAAGCAGATAGTCAAGCGGACATAAAGGCACTCCAATCACCAATAATAATATCAAAATTTGTCAGGGACTGCCGTACATCCTTAAATGAGATATTGAGCAGATGCGCCGTAACGTTGTGCTGAGCACTTGGGCATAGTGATTCGAGTATACCAGGTAAGTGTGAAGCAGGCGAATACTTCTTTAGTGAACCAACGCATCTATTCCAAACGGAGATCAACAAAATATCGAATTTTATTCAGCACTCAAAATATTTCCAAGAGTAGCGGTGACCAAGCCGACTCGAATGGTAGCACAATGGACCGATTTTGGTCTAAGTGATCCCCACCTCTTTTTTGAGGGGAGCCACCTAACCTAACCTAACCCAACCTAATGTTGCGCTGGGGCACCGTGCTTACTCGCAATTGGAGGGAAGAGTGCCGAACGGAAAATAAAACGCAATTTAATTTGTAATTGATTATTGATTATTGACTCTCCTTGAGTCTATTTGCTTAACTCTAATTTTAATCTTACTCTACTTTTATTCCGTTACTTTTAATCCGTATTCTACTTGCTTTTGTCTTATTCTCTGTGTCTTGTAACCAAAATGATCGTCCCTTTTATAGGAGGATTTTGGTTCAATCGCAATCCATCGCAATCCCCTCCAACACACAAAGTGCCGAAAGACATTTCTTAGCCTAACAAAGGAGATACTCAGCATCATCAATATGTCGCCAGGTATCCTCACCCCATACCTTTAGCATAGCACTTGCATACGCATTTTTGGTTGTTCAGCATTTGCCTCGCACCATTAATTAGGTCGTGGATGTCATTCACACTTTACTCATTGATTCGCCTTTACTCCAACCTGTGTAATGCATTCTCAGCACTTCACGTTGTTTGGAGTTTTTCCCTTCTTCGTCATTGTTTACATATTTCTCGAAATTGAGAATTGTTTATGAAATATGATGAGGGAATCAGCGCCGGAGTGCTAACATTGACCTTATGCAATTTACGTGCAGCAATGGTTATGGTTGGCGGTGACCTAGCGGGGGTAGATCGATGATGCGAGTGATAGCGGCGTGTGTGTGTGAGGTGGAGTAGAATGCGTATGATGGAGAATGTAGTGAATTAGTGCTATTACTACACTAACCTAAAATGAATATTAAATTTTCCTATGTAATCGCTTAATAATGCTTTCGCCATACATTGAAATTTCCCTAGAGCATCTTTTCTAGAGGTGGGTCAATACTAATATATTGAGATATTACCTGATATGAATATATTCGTTATTGAGTATTATAATATCTAAAGCGATACGAAATATCACTAATATTTATGTATTCCATAGTGAAGGAGATTTGGTATTATGATGGTGGTGGTATTAGTGTGGAGTTCGCAGTTCTTAGATATTCGCTTTGGATATTCATTTCTGTTTAAGGAATCATGTTGTCAAATGAAGTATAAGAAAATAAGTTTTGTACTTTAAAAATAAGATTATGTGCGATATTATTAAATATTATTGCAAACATAAGGTCATCTACGAATTATAAATGCTTAGTTTTTTTTTTTTTTTTTAATCTCTAAAATTAATTTGGTTCTATCATTATTTCGCGCAGTGTATTTTCTATTCCGCGCAGTGTATTTTCTGTTCTGCGTAGTGTATTTTCTGTTTCATTCTGTGTCATTCGTACCCATGCCTATGTATGTGGTATGTATTAGTTCATTCGCACTGGATTGTCAAAGTAATCCTTCTCGTATTGGTGAATGCCAAAGTATTATAATATTTGAGGTATTCGCATTAGTATGACTTGGATTCATATAGTAATCTGGTGTGTTTTGACGAATATCAATATATCATGATATCTAAGATATTCGTATTAGTATGACTTGGATTCATATAGTAATCTGGTGTGTTTTGACGAATATCAATATATCATGATATCTAAGATATTCGTATTAGTATGATTTGGATTCATATATGTAATAATATGGTGTATTTTGACGAATATCAATATATCATGATATCTAAGATATTCGTATTAGTAATACCTAATATGTGGAAATATTAGTAATATCCAGAAACCAGAATGAGACGTGCGTCTTTCGTACGTCTTTCCCCGTGACACCCTGAAATTTTGAAAGAAGTTCAGGTTCGTAGCGACAAAACCCGTTACAAACGAGCTTCTATCCGTGAATACGTGTGAGCTCATTTCATTTTACCGCAGTGTACCCCCGCCACACACACTCTTGGAATTATAACAATGTGCGTGATTGTTTACAAAATTTTGACAGCACTTGAGGTACCCACGTGCTCGCCCGAGCTTGTAGGCAAACGTCGGCGGCCATTTTAAGTGGTACGTCTCATTGGTGGTTTCTGGTAATATCTTGATGAATACTAATATATCTCATAATATCGTCTCATCTCTAATCTTTTCTACCGAAATGCATCTGTAGAAACTCGTACTGTTCGGATATAATCGTATTTTCAATATCCTGTGAATGCATTCTAATTTCGTCGAAGCTTTTCCAATGTTGTGAAGTATAGGGTCCACCAAATAACTTTTTTTTTTTGAAAATGCTATAAAAAAAACTACTGAATATTTTCTCAAATTTCTTTTTTTATTTGAAAGTACAATCCTTCCGGTTAATAATGGAAAATAATTTCATTCAAATGGCTGCCTCGGCTGGCCATGCAGTAGCCTACACGATCGGTCCAATTTTTAAGCACATTATGGATTGTGTGCAGCTGTATTTCACCAATGGCTTCACGAATATTGTCCTTTAAAGCGTCAATTGTCTCTGGCTTGTCGGCGTAACACTTATCTTTGACGGCACCCCACAAATAATAGTCCAACGGTGTCAAATCGCAGCTCCGAGGTGGCCAAACGACATCAGCTCTGCGGCTGATAATGCGATCTTCAAAAACAGGGCGCAAAACATCGAGTGTAGCTTCGGCTGTGTAGCACGTAGCGCCTTCCTGTTGAAACCAAATGTTGCCAATATCCTCCTCTTCAATTTTTGTGAACAAAAATTCGTTCAACATGGCCCGATAACGATCGCCATTGACTGTAACGGCCACTCCTTGCTCATTTTTGAAGAAAAATGGCCCAATTATGCCTCTGGATCAAAATCCGCACCAAACAGTGCCTCGTTTTGGGTGCACCGGCTTTTCAATGTATGCGTGCGGGTTTTCTGTGCCCCAAATGCGACAATTTTGCTTGTTTACATACCCGCCAAGATCAAAATGAGCTTCATCTGAAAAGATGATTTTTTTGGCAAAATCGGCATCTTCTGTAAGTCGATCGCAGGCCCACTTAGCGAAGCGTTGTTCAAGCGTATACACAACCATATTCGTTCAGCGGAAGGATAAGACTAATTATCTGTCAAATCAGACATGAGCTAAGTGTTACCATTCACGAAATAAGCACTACTTGAAAAAAAAAACGTTAGATGGCGGACCCTTTACTTATATCTATTCCCTTGCACGGCATCAATCATAATTCATTCGAATTACTGCTAACAGCTGAAAAGCAAGTGAATCATATTTTAATGTATTCGTTTTGAAATATGCACATGTGATTATGTGCTGATATAGTGTGCAATAATCAAATATAACTGAGAAGAGAGGTAATGGGCATTTTGCATATTACTGTCATTTTTGGGATATTAGATATTCATAAAAATTGTCTACACTGCTAACCGTAGTAACAGTAGCTCGATCCTTCCTAAATATTTCGTAATTTGGTTATTATAGGACGAATTTGAACGTTTGGCTTGAATGAGGTTTTACTTAGGTTGTACCATATGTAATGTATACAATTTTTTTTTGTAAAATAAATAAAAGTCAATATTTCTTTTTAACAACATTTTATTTAATCTTGACATATGACATATGTATATAAAATTGTTTCCACCGTGTTTCAAGGTCCATTATTCCTTTTTTATAGAAGGCTTGATTTTTTTACGCTAAAAAGTTTTCAAAGGCTTTATGATCTCTGCTCGATTTCGGAACACCTTTTGCCGACAAAATGATGCCAGGCGGAAAAGGTCATAATCCTTTGGAGAAATATCAGGAGAGTACGGTGGATGTGAAGGATTTCGAATCCCAAATGTAGCAGCTTTTACACCGTTACGTGTGAGGTATAGGGTCTAGCATTGTAATGCAACAGGATCGGACCATGCCTATTGACCAATGCAGGTTACTTTTCAGCCAATTTCGTATGCATTATGTCGATTTTCTCGCTATATTTGATTGTATTAATTAGAAGAAATTAAAAGTGGATTGGTCCTTTCGATGTCCACCAGATTGCCCATATCATTTTTTTTTTGGTGAAAACAAGTTTGGGGGTGTGTTTTGGGGTTTCGTCTGCATTCAACCACTGCTTAGATCTTTTACGGTTGTCATACAAAATCCACTTTTGATTACAGGTGATTATACGGTGTAAAAATTGTGCATTACGGTACTTTAGGCTCAGCGATGCACAAGTTTCTAAACGACGTAGTTTTTGGGTCCCGTTCAATTAATGGGGCAGTTTTTTCACTATTTTTTCCTATTTGAGATATGTAGGTGTAGACTTTTTGTCATGGCGGATACTCCCATGAGTGCAAAGCCCCGCACCGTTTTTGTTGGGTCTGGATCCACCGTTTGTCGTTTCAATTACCGTTTCCGATTTCCCATGCGGTTCATTTTTGAAGCTTAGATCTCTCGAACGGAACTTACCAAACCAGCGCCAAATGGTGCGTTGGTTCACCGCTATATTCTCTACTGCGTCATTTATGTTTTTGGCTGCCAGAGTCGCACTATGTCCTAGTTTGAACTCGCAAAGGAAAAGTGTACGAATTTGAACCATCGTCAACATGATATAAAAATTCCTAGAAAAAAAAACTGTTCTTGCAACGGACCCTAAAAGTCGCACACATCAAGGACAAATACCACTTTATCTTACAAAAAAAAACAAATCACAGTGTTGTACAGATGTTCACTCGAGAGCTTCTAATTGAGGACTAAGAAAAAGTCGAACATTTCATGTGGTACAACCTCATCTGCACAAGAACTCGGAACTTGTCAACATTAAGTCCCTCAAATTGCTTGAAAAATATATTTATCATGACACCATCACACTGTCCTTATTTTACGGCGTCCATTGTAAACAAAGGAGAAGGTTTGGTAGTTGTTTAGCTAATAGAGGAGAGAGAAAGAGGAGAATATACCACAGAATAACGATAGTATACTTACGATTTGTAATAAGAATATAAATATTCATTACTGAGTCGCTGGCGCAGCTAACAGATAGATCCTCAAAGTTTTTTAGAAAAAGTATTTTTCATTTGCCAACTTTTTGATTAAAAACTTTTTGACCGAAACAAGCAAACAATTTTTTTTTAATTTTCTATTTACAAGTTCTGTATCTTTAATCGATGACTCGATAGGAAAGCTTTGTTCGTAAAAAAAAATAAAAAATCCTCGACTGTATTTTCAGGTGGCGTTCCGTGAGGGTAGTTTACAAAAATTTTACATTTTTAGCTACATTCTACGGTGTACCTTCAAAATTGAAGTAATTTCTCAACTTTTTGTCATAAACATAATTTTACTTTATTTTTAGTTTTATCTCGGGTATAAACATGTATTTTATAGTGAAATATCATTAATTTGTGCTTCAAATATTTTTCGCATTAGGATGTTATTATTAGATTTTTTCTCCGTCATAGCTGCCAACAGAGAAATGAATTTTATGTTTAAAAACAAAATGCCTCAAAAAACGGTCCTGTGTTTGGTAAACCACTAAAAAGAATTGGTAATATGTTACCAACATACACTCCGCTTCAACTGAATAGGTACAACATTTTTCAAAAATTTGGGATTTATTTCTGGCACATACTGTAAATTAACTAATAATTTTTTGTTACTAACTGTTAGTCTATGATGTTGGGAAAAGAGAACAGCAAAAATAATTTACAAAGCCCCGTTATTTCTTCCCTAGCTGTCTTGCAGAGCATTGAATATGAAAAAATGTAGTTGTTTTCTTGCGTCAACTGAATAGGTACATGGTCATTGGAATTCTGGAAAGGAATTTCCCCAAATTTACTAATATTTATTTTTGGACCCATAAATTGCACGTTCCAGCAGGACAACGCACCTATTCATACCGCACGGATAGTTAAAAACTGGATAGGGGAACAAAATGTGGCATTACTTCTGTGGCCGCCTTACTCACCGGACCTAAACTTATGGAGAACGTATGGGGATGGCTAGTACGAAAAGTGTACGAATCTGGCCAACAATTTGAAGATAGAGGATCTCTGATTGCAGCCATTAAATTAGCCTGGGGGGAAATTTTTCTAAGTTAAGGAAAGGAGCCAATACACACTATTAGAGTAAACAAATAAAATATTAATAAAAAAAGAAAAAAAATTGTTTCATTTCAATTATCGTTTTTTTGTAATTCTATTATTTGTACCTATTCAGTTGTCGCAAGAAAACAACTACATTTTTTCATATTCAATGCTTTGCAAGACAGCTAGGGAAGAAATAACGGGGCTTTGTAAATTCTTTTTTCTGTTCTCTTTTCCCAACATCATAGACTAACAGTTAGTAACAAAAAATGATTAGTTCATTTACAGTATGTGCCAGAAATGAATCCCAAATTTTTGAAAAATGTTGTACCTATTCAGTTGAAGCGGAGTGTATTGTGATGTTATAAAATATTATTTGTGGCTTAGAGATAACATACTTGTGTTGAACAACGGAAAATATTCTTCAGTAAAAGATTTATGCGAAATTATTGCGACTGATAGAAAAAATATTGATCAAAGCATCCATTTCTGTAATAAGTCATCAGCAAGTTATCGCAAGGTTGAAATTGCGCAGTGACGTCAACAAATAGATGTTTTGAAAAGATTCTCTGAAAAAGTTGTTTGGTATCGCAGCATGTGAATATACGTCGGGAAAAGTATGCGAATGTATAGATAAAGTGTCCGCTGCTAAAGAAAACTTCTTGAACGATCAACGAAATGATCGGAAGAGTTCTATGGATAAAGTGATGACACAATTTATCCGTCGTAGTGAAATAAGGAAGCAAAAATGTGATGAATTTTTGAAAAACTTCAAGTACTTCTTCATCTAGCTAATTGATGGTCGAACCGTCTGAACCGTTTCTCTCCTGAAATATTAGATGAAGATGACTATCGCATATCAGAAACACCGAGAAGATATAGTAAAGCCATTCCACAGATGAGAGGATAACTGTAAAATTAGCAACCGCGTGTCAAAGAACAGGAATTTCTGGTCAATCTTCTGCATTTACAGTGAACGTTGTATTGCGTGATTTGAATGTTATCAGAACACACAATTCATTAAAAGTAATAGACTGAAGCAAATTAGAGCGGAAAAAAGTTCGCAAAGATTTGCAATGAATTTATAGTTATTCCTATAGTAAAGACAAGACCTTAGTGAAGAACATATATCGATCATGCCAGAGCCAGATTCTGAGTACATCGGTTATCTGTCTATTGATTCGAGCAAGGTAACTACAATTAAGAAGAATATTGTCGATTTTCTTGAAAAGAGATTAGACTTTCATTCTTCTTTGGTGGCAAGTGTCTGCGATGGCCCCGCAGTAAACACAGGACACAAAAATGGACTTGTTGTTTTACTAGAAAAACATATGAATCGTTCTTTACAATGGTTTGTGTGCTTGTTACACGCAAATTAATTGCCACTTCGCCATTTGTTCACCAGTATAAACGGCACTACAATAGTCCCTAATCGTTTATCTGGCATCATCGGAAAAAAGATAAACAAATCTCTCTTGACTTGAAAGCATTTGAACCGATTCTCATAGAATTAGCGGATCTAAACACTGGTTTGTTAAGCACCGATCAGAAATACCTACATAATCAGATGTGCTGCGTAACTTCTGCTGCTACGGTCTCATCAAACTTGGCTAACAAGACCCAGGAAAACTCGCACATTCTCGATGGTGGACTTTTGTAAACGAGATTCTTCGTTTATATATTGGAACTTCGAACTTCGTTTATATAGGAACTAGCTGCTTTTGTCATGAAAGTTTACGCTCAAACCCGGTTTGATATCAAGACAAAATCCTCTTGTAAATATAATCCATGTATTTAACATGGTTAAAAGGTATTTGTATTTGCGAGATGACCAGAAAAGCATTGTCTTAAAAACAACCAGAAAATGTGTTGCTGGTTATGCTACTAGATGATAATTCACACGTAGGAGAGCTAGCTGTCCAAAAGTATTAAAGGCAAAAAATCAGTGCAAAGGGAAGAAAATTTCCCGAATTTCAACTTCCGGAATTTAAGGTTGATGCACCAAGTTATTATGGTTTAATAAATTGGGAGAAAGAAAAAATAACTGAACTTGAAATAACAATGAAATACACACAGAAATTTCAAACATTTCTTTAGGAGGTACTTTGCTTGAAATTGAAAAGTATCCTTGCTACACTCAGGCAGTAAAGAAGTGCGTGAAGCTAAAAACAGAGGCTTCACTGTCTGTTTGCGGACCAGAAGCAAGAGATGGTTTCATTGGTACGACGATAAAAGTCAGGCAGGACATAACACTTTTAAACACGAAATCTTAGTATTTTCGTCAAAAATATAGAGCTGAAACTTCCGATTAAGGTAATTGAAACGTATTTTTATGATGCTTTTTTACGCATTTTTCATAGTTACTAATTCCTTTAAGAATTTTAATTATCAATATTGCAGTAAGGATTGTAATATAATCGTAAATAAAGTTAAATCAGTGTTTTTTTAAAAGTTCAATTTGTTCAATCCTGTTCAAACCTGATGCGCCACCTTAATACATCGACTTAAATATGTGATATTTTGCACGAACATTTCCAAAACTATGGACCAAAAACTAATCTCGATGTGAATACCCCATATCCCTCCGTTTCCTTATAAGTTCAAACTTTTTTAATGCTTCAAAAGCCTCATTTTTATTTTTTATAAAGTATATAAAAATTGTCTGTAGTTGTTACTACACCCACGCAGAGGAAACCCTGCACCATTTCCCTGTGAATACCTAGCACTGGCCAGTCGCTGGTTCTGCTACTTTTGCAAATAATTTCTCAATGACCTCTCAGAGGTAGCCAACCTCAGTTTAGTCAACATTAATTTTCTTAACTACACAAGCTGAATTTAAATGAACTACCCCTTTCATATCCCTTAGGTTTCACGAGTTTCGTGGCATCAAAATGGCGCCTAAGCGCTAATTACATCCCGATACGTATGTAGGACACCTATCATATAAAAATTGCTCCGCAAATTTTACCATACAGGTATACATATGTACATATAATTTCTTGAACACTTTTTCTCATTTTATTTAAATGCTGCAATAATATATCCTCTTTTATGGCATTTTTAGTGCATCTCGATTTCATTTGTATTTTTCATATTTGTCATAGTTGGTGTCGTACAATTTTTGCTTTCTTTTCAAACTAAACAAAACGTCAGGCTTACAACGGGTTGAAAAAATTCAACAGGTTTATATTAAACACTCAGAGTAAAAAGAATAATTCTGGTTTTTGGTATATTTGGTGTCATGCTAATAAAAAGTACGAGTATAACATTTGCGTATTTTACCATACATTAGTATCTTCTTTTAGGAATATTATCTACCATATGTCATAAATGATATACCTATAAATGCCATGCACCTTTATGTTTCTATGAATTATGATGTTATTATAATGTTATTATTATAAGTTATTATGATGTTATCATTATAAGTTATAAGGTGAATAAGCACTGCGAACACAAGTGCAATTACTTTTTGAATACTTTGTCAAACATATATGCAAAAATAAAAGCTTCCTTTCTTTTAACTTTCTCACTAACCCTTCTTCTATCGAAACATACAATGCTATTTTTCTTTTGTTAAAATACAAGTTTTGTTTTATTAGATTGAAATTATTTGTGTTCGATTTGTCCTTACTTTTAAAGATTTATATACCTTATAATTAATCGAAATATTTGATTCATATATTTTATGTTCATATAGTTCCTGTATAAATATAGTGTATTTGCATTTAAACGTTGCTAATTTCATTCTTGCTCTTTTGAAACATTATTTCCTTCTTTGCTTCTTTTATCGCTTCGAAAATCTTAGCCCGGGACATTATTTGTTTGTACACATTTTCAACTGACGGCTCCGAATTTATATCCAAAAAATTAGACAAGATTTCAGCAAAATGATGATCCATATTCAATTCCGGTCCACTCTTAATTTCTCTCTTTCTGCCGCAACCTAAAAAATAAGGAAAACATATTATATCAGGAAAACATATTATATCATTGTTAGCGTACTCAACTACCCAAAGTTATATTAAGGTAAAACCATTGTATTGGTAAAACTGTAATGTATAAGTATATGTTCATATATCGTATATACAAATTTAATTAAATAAAATATTAAAATATTTGAATTGACAAAACAAACATTTATTTTTTTATTATTATCTGAATGATTATTATCAACTTTAATTCTTTTCGTTTAAAAGCTAATAAATGTAACACAGGGTCGTGCAGTGGTGTCGCTGTTTTAATACGAAAAGTATTGCGCCATAGCATATGTATATCCAAAGTACAAGACCAATATAAGAGTATGTAGTGGCTCCTTATGCATATGAGGCACCTTAACCCATCCAGTTAGTTACAGAGCTTGAAACAATTTTTCTAAAACTTCAATTGCATTTATTTCTTGGGTGGGGACCTTGATGCCAAGCATATAACATGGCGAAATGCCGCCACACAAGGGCAACCTACTGTTCAACTGATAGTGTCGAAATACAACCGAGTGCAGATCTGAGCTGTACGGGAAGGATACTCTATCATTTCGAAGAACTAGCTCTTTCTTGGATTTAGCATTAACAGTGACCATTACGGATTCGCCACAATAATACGAATACCTAACGAACTTTCGCAGCTGGAACAGTACAAAGCCACTCTGTTCAAGACCTTTGATTTTTTTTTTCAATTCAATTTCAATTTTATTTATCAAAAAAGTTTTGATTACACAGTTAAAGTCTGCAAAGCCTAAAGGGCTTGTCTGCAGGCGACTAGATAGCAAATATACATTTTTTTCAGAAAAAACTAGTGAGAAATTGAATCATACATATGTACATACAATCTTCAATTTATAGATCTTGCATTTCTAAATACAATTTTTTCGCGTTTTTCATACATTTTGTTTTAGGCATGTTTCTGAAACATATTGGAAGCTCATTTAAAACAGTTGGTACTATGACTTCATATCTTTTTCTACCATATTCATTCCAAAATTTGGGAACAGCAAAGCGTCCTTGTTCTCTTCTTCTTGTATTAAAATGTTGTTGAGTTGGAGTTTTATACGTGTTGTCGTTCCAAAAATTGTTAACTACCTCAAGCTTGAAGATATGAGATATACTTAACATTTTCCTGTTAATAGATATCTCCCGCTGTTCGAGTTGATTTCTGCTTGACGTTTTGTATATCATCTTCTTGATCGTGTTGTGTGTGGTTTCAAGTTGTGACATCTGTGGTGCTTTGCCCCAAGCTAGGATACCATATCTAAGATGTGATTCCACCAGACCAAAGTAACTTTGCCTTAATACTGATGGTGGGCAGAAGTTGGCCAGATGGTATAGCGCATACGAAGATTGCCGCAACTTTTTCATAAGTGTCTCAATATGGTAGCTCCATTTAAGATTGTAGTCTACGTGAATCCCTAGATACTTGTAGACTGACACGTTCTCAATTATTTCGCCACATGAATCATTGTCTTTTAGCTGTAAGTGGCACCCAGCTTGATGTAGACATTCTCTATTATGTATTTTTAATATTATTTTTGACTGATGGATATGAGGTGGACGTACGTGCATAGCTTTCGTTTTCTTGGCATTGATAACCAACCCATGATCGTGACACCACGCAGTAAGTGCATTTAATTCTGTTTGCATAATTATAACTGCTTGCTCCACATGTTTATGACTCACAATAATGGCTGTGTCGTCTGCATATGCATATCCCGTACTGAGTTGACACACTGATAGCAGTTCATTTATGTATATTATAAAAATTAGTGGCCCCAGTTTTGATCCTTGTGGGACCCCGTACTCGGCACTTTGTTCATGGCTATAGTTATTTTTTATTTTTACTTTAAAGCGCCTGTTTCTGAGGTAATCTTCGAACCAGCTTAGTAAAGTTCCCCGGACTCCAATTTTCTCAAGCTGTTTTAAAATGTTTTTATGGCTTAGTGTGTCGAAAGCCTTTTTAAAATCTATGAAAAGTACTACGGAGCTGTGATTCTTGTCGAGGCTACAATATAATCTGTTAGCAAAATCCCCCAACAGTCGGCCTATACATTTGTTTTTGCGGTATCCAAATTGTTTGTCGTGTAGGATTGCATATTTTTCAGTGTAGGCGTATAATCTTCTTGTTAGAACTTCTTCCAACACTTTATCAACGACTGAGAGTATGGAAATGGGCCTGTAGTTTTTTACATCATTCTTCTGTCCGCTTTTGTATATCGGTCGTACAATGGATGTTTTTAAAAGTGTTGGTACCGTCGCTTGCTCTAGGCTCATGTTTATTAATTTTGTCATTATAGGGGCCAGGACAGTAGCGTTTGTTTTCAAGTCTATGGGTCTTATTCCATCTATGCCAGGAGATTTTCTTTCATTTAGCATTCTAAGAATGTTTTCTATTTCCACCACAGATACTTCTTCTAGGTACATCGATCTTTGTATGCTGCTCATTGTTCTTTCAAACGTTTTGCAGTTGCATTCGTGGACTAGTGTTTTGATTTCTGAGATCAATACATTCGCAAATTTATTTGGTAAATTATTGAGTCCTTCCTTCACGAAATTCGTTTCCAGGATTTCATCTAGGTTGGTGGCTCTCTTTCCTAGTATCGTGTTGACTAACTTCCAGGTTTCTTTGGGATTTGTGTTAAGTCTCCGGAATTCCAGCTCGTAGTACCGTGCTTTTGTATAGAAAATTTTTTTGTTGAGCTCATTTCGGAACTTTTTATAATCTTTTGCGTAGTCTTGGTTCCTTCGGTTATTTTTGTATCTTCTATACAGTCTGTCTCTTTCTCTACATGCGCTTCTCAGTTCGCTCGTTATCCATTTGTGCTCGTTGTTTCTCGGTTTTCTATCACGCATTACTGTCGATGACTGAACTATTGCATTAAGAGCGTTCTTGAAGTGTTCGTAGAACTCGTTGACATCATTGTGCCCGTACACATTCTCCCAGTCGTAGCTGCTAATACTAACTGTTACCATTGTGTTATCGATATATTGTTGACGTTGGTTAATTGAATTTTTTGTATGTTTCTTGGATTTTATTCCGCAGTATATTGCATAATGGTCAGAGATGTTCATTTCAATTACTCCTGACGTTATCTCTTCGTCTGTGACTCTTACTAGGCAATGGTCGATTAGTGTGCTCGTGTTTCTATCTAGGTCTACTCTTGTACTAGTTAAGATTGTGTTTAAGAGGCCCTTCGAAGCTATCATCGCCTCATAGCTTGAAACGTATGCTTCATTTAGAAGCACGTTTATGTTTATATCTCCAATGACAAACATGTTTTTGTGCTTGGAAAAGTTATCTATATGATTGTTTAGTTCTTTAATAAAACAATGGACATTCTCCTGTGGAGGCCTGTAATTTGCAATGAGTGCTGCCTTGAATTCCTTGTGTTGGATAGTTAGTGATATATTCTCGTAGGAGTTGGTTTTAATATCTTGTACTTCATAGAGAACACCCTCTTTTATGTATATTACTAGCCCACCCCCTTGTCTATTGTTTCGATTGTAAAATTCTTGTTTAAACCCTTTTAATTCGTAGAAGCGGTTTTCATCTGAGGATATATTAATCTCAGCAAGTACCAGTATATCTAGTTTTTGCAAAATGTTTTCAACATATATCATAAGTGAATTCCAATTTTTTCGTAGAGATCGTATATTTAAAAAGAAATATGATATTTCACTATTGTATATTACATGGTTATTCATTTCATTTACTGTTCTTAAATTTTTAAAATTAAAATCTATAACTTCATTCATTTTTTAATTTTAAATTATAGGTACGAATTTATTGGCCGCTACTGTTGAGTTGCGCTTATTTTTTCCAGATCGTCCTCTGTTTCAATTTCAATGATGCGATCGCCATCACTTTTTCTGGCTAAGACTTTGACATTTCGGAACCAAACGTATTTCCACCCAGCAGTTTTTGCCTTTGTTTTCGCGAGCCAGAGAAGCTTTTTGAAGTGCTGTGATAAACATTCATTGATATAAATGTTTTGTGGGCCATATGCAACGTTGTCAATCTTTTGTAATTTGCGAATTTCGGAAAACTTTGTGTTTCTTTTTTGTTTTGCTTTTTCGATGAAGTTTTGTTTTGTTTGTTTTTTTGTGAAACATACCACGACATTCCTCAACTGTCTATTTTTTTTGTCGGGATAGCTATAGACTTCATCTACGTCAGTTTTGTTTACATCGACTCCCAAAGTTTCCCCTACTGCTGTGACAACTTCGAAGGCGTTATCAGTATTTGTCATTGGAATGTTTTTAATTTCTATTTTGTTTGCCAATTGTTTTTGTTCTAATGTGTTGACCTGTGTTTGCAGTGTTTTTATTTGCATATTTTTAATGTTCAACTCTTGCTTGTAATCGTTTATTTCTTTCGTAAGTGTTTCGATCAAAGCGTTGTTTTTCATGAGCATATTGTTTAGTTCGTCATATTTGACAGATGTAAAGTCAACAGCTTTTGCGTATTCTTTAATCATGTTTTTGATTTCTTGCAGCTCTTTGTTTATGTGGGTATCTTCCGCAGGGAGAGAGAAAAGAGTACCTCTGAAAGGAATTAATCCACCTGTAAGGCGAAACTTGACAAATGACGAAGCTGACCAACATTTGTTATACGTCGCTATAATATGAACAATAGACAGAACTATCCCACAGATAGTTCAGACCAGCTATCAAATGAACAAATACAAAACATTAAGATCATAACGGTGACTCTTATGTCCGAGTTTCCCGGACAATAGACAATACAATGACACTACGGAACGTGGGCATAAATCCAGAGAGTGTCGCCACTGGCAACGTTTTTTTTTTGTTGTGGTCGATGATCAGGATACCGAGGATCAGCAAGCTTGAAAATGTGGTATTTCGAAACCATTCACAGCTTTGTGAAAAAAAAGAGAATTGGAGATCTGAGAATAACGTTTTCAGTGTATTCAATGATGAAACCTTGCCGCCAATGAGCGAATTCTTACCGGTTTGTTTGTAGAAAGGGACTCACTTAAAAATAAGAAGTCGTTGGGAATAGATGGTATCCCAGAGTTCCAGTTCATTAAGTATTACCTTAATAAGGTCCTGTGCGACGAGGCAGGCCTCAACAGAATTCACAATGTTCTTTTAAAAATGATTCGAAAGCATACCGCAGGGGCAATGACTAACGAAAATAACCTGATCTTCAGGGCTTACTACTACAAATTTAGACATCATGAGAGCACATTTTGAACGAGATTTATTCCCATAGAAGCATTTCACCATATATGTACATAGATTCCATAAGGTAAGTACAAAATCGAGAAGGTATTCTGGGAGTTTACCACCACCACCGGGCTTCTAGGGACAAACGGCTCACCCGCGACGGGTTGGTTGACGGCGGTCATGAGCTCATTCGTTTAAGTACTGGGATCTCGCTGATGTTGCTAAATAGCACGCCGATTATTGGTGGTTGTCGGGCGAAAACGCCTCCCGGTGAGATTCTCCTCACTCCTTAGCGCCTAAGTCGGATTAGGGTCAGCTAGGTGGTCTCTTGAAAGTTAGGCGCATCATTATGCTAAGAACCTGAGAAAAAACAGAAGTCTGTTAGCCTTGATGAGGTTTTTGATATGAAGGGTGAACGAGGTGGCGAAGTCAAGTTGCTAAAAGTTGCAATCAGGCGGGTGACTCTACGGAACGAATCACACAAGTGATAGCCAACTTGATTATATTTAAAATTAGAAGTATGTAGTATGTGTGTAGTAAACTAGAACAGACGTGTTTTCTTTGTCGCTCGGCCCAAGTAAAGTAATACAGTGTAGACACACCTCATACTCACTAAAAACAAGACCGGTACCAATCATTGTGAAAATCAAAATCTAAAATCGTTTTAAGTAAATAATTTTTTGGTGTCTTCTTTTTCGTTTTACACTGACATTTTCTTGCCGTACTGTTAACATCATCCAAACGGAACCTCTCTTAAAGCCATGTCTGCTCTTAACTTAAGATCAAAAGCTGTCTCATCGAAAGTGCCACCTTCATCGCCAGCAGTATCGACACAACCAACATCACCCATGGTAAAACAGCCTAACGCCGACAGTAATTACCTCACCGCCAAGATATTAGAGGAACATCTCGCCTCGCCAAACAGGCTGAATCCATGCGCTTGAGTTCCGCAAACGAGCTCGCCAAGTTGCAGAATGATTTCTCCCAAAAAAATCAATGAAATAAAAACAAGTTGGAGTCTGCGATTTGATGACCTGATCAAAAAAGTTACCGGTATGAGTGAACGCATTGATACTCTTGATGAGACAAATAATATTACAACTCAAAAACAAAATGCTGAAATGGCTGATCTTCAACGACGATGTGATGCTCTTGAAAAGAGAGAAGTAGCCAACGACGCCGTACACTTTGGAGTACCGGCACTCGCCAATGAGAACCTCAAAAGCCTTTTCAATCGGCTCTGCCACACCATAGAATGCAAGCCGCCTCTTTTGTTAAACATCTTTCGAACAAAAAAACTTTACAATAGCAACAACACTGCATCACCTCCTATTGTTGTAAAGTTCAGTAACACACAGGAGAGGAATGGCGTTTTGATGTCTGCAGCGAGATTTCGACAGCAGCACTCGAGAGAACTCCAACTCCATGACCTGGGATTGGAATCTACCAACAGCTGTTATTTAAATGAAAGCTTAACGAAGCGAACTCGACTTCTCCTGAATAACGCTCTTGGACTCCGTCGTAAGAAACAACTACATGCAGTTTACACAAAATATGGATCTGTGTATGTTAAGAGATCGGCGAATGACAAAAGCTTTCTTATTGAAAGTTCTCATGATCTGCTTACCGGGGCTGCGGCACAACAATGAATCCACCTCTCTCAGCCTTATTATAATTCTTAAGCTTATTATTGTAATATTGTAGTCTGGTTTTTATAGGGTCCGCCAAATAACTTTTTTTTTTTGGAAAATGCTATAAAAAAAACTACTGAATATTTTCTCAAATTTCTTTTTTTAATCCTTCCAGTTAATAATGGAAAATAATTTCATTCAACTGGCTGCCTCGGCTGGCCATGCAGTAGCCTACACGATCGGTCCAATTTTTAAGCACATTATCGATTGTGTGCAGCTGTATTTCACCAATGGCTTCACGAATATTGTCCTTTAAAGCGTCAATTGTCTCTGGCTTGTCGGCGTAACACTTATCTTTGACGGCACCCTACAAATAATAGTCCAACGGTGTCAAATAGCAGCTCCGAGGTGGCCAAACGACATCAGCTCTGCGGCTGATAATGCGATTTTCAAAAACAGGGCGCAAAACATCGAGTGTAGCTTCGGCTGTGTGGCACGTAGCGCCGTCCTGTTGAAACCAAATGTTGCCAATATCCTCCTCTTCATTTTTTGTGAACAAAAATTCGTTCAACATGGCCCATAACAATTATGCCTCTGGACCAAAATCCGCACCAAACAGTGGCTCGTTTTGGGTGCACCGGCTTTTCAATGTATGCATGTGGGTTTTCTGTGCCCCAAATGCGACAATTTTGCTTGTTTACATACCCGCCAAGATCAAAATGAGCTTCATCTGAAAAGATGATTTTTTTGGCAAAATCGGCATCTTCTGTAAGTTGATCGCAGGCCCACTTAGCGAAGCGTTGTTCAAGCGTATACACAACCATATTCGTTCAGCGGAAGGATAAAACTAATTATCTGTCAAATCAGACATGAGCTAAGTGTTACCATTCACGAAATAAGCACTACTTGAAAAAAAAACGTTAGATGGCGGACCCTTTATATACATACATCCTTCCTCTTTTACTCCCTTTCCTTCTAATCAGCCAACGAATTACTCTTTCCTCCCTTCTGTTGTGATTGCACTTTTTATATACAACTTTTTATTTTTCTCTCTTAAATGGATGGTATACGATACAGTGTGAATGAAAAATCAACGTCCACTATGATAAATGTTCTTTGTAAACGTTATGAAGGTCTTAAAGTATGTTACCTTAATGCGCGCAGCTTAAACGACTGTAAATTAGATTATTTGAAATATCTGTTCTCTAAGTCCTCTGTTGATGTGATCGGTGTCAGTGAAACGTGGTTCAAGCCGTACTTACATGATTTGAAATATAGTTTACCTAATTATGATAATTACAGGAATGATCAATTGACCGATACTACGGGTGGTGGAGTAGCAATTTACTGCAAAACCGGCCTAAACTGTAAAACTATCTCTAAATCCAGTGGCAGTGGAATCGAATATCTGCAATACGAAATGCTTGATAGCTTGTGCGTATAACAATAATAGGAGATGTTCACCTACTCCTTTTTTCACAACCCTATCGGATTATTGCGCACACTATCAACATATAATCTTCTGTGGTGATTTCAATATTGACTTAAGAAAATCTGATTCACTGGCCTTTCAAATGAAGGACCTAGTTGCCTCCGTTGGTATGGAAATAATTAACACCAGCTATCCTACACGGTTCGTCAATAATTGTATACCGAGCCTTCTCGGTCTAGTATTTGTCTCTTCTCTGTCAATTGTTTTGCTGTTTGACCAATTATCGTCTGATTTTTCTGACCATGATCTTCTTTTTTGTACGTATGATCTGAACCTGTCAAAAACTGTCGTCCCTGATACATTTTCATTTAAAGATTTCAAGTCTATTGACATGGAATACCTACAAACTGCCGCTTTCTCCGCTCCTTGGATGCTATGTCGTAATATGGCCGATCCCAATGACAAAATCGTTACCTTTCAACAAATCTTGATGCAATTGTTCAATAATTGTGTACCCACTAAATCAGTCAAGATCTATAATCAAGCATGCCCTTGATATACAGTTGATGTGGTTGATGCCATCAAGAAAAGGAATAGGCTTTACAGTAAATGGAAGCATAGCCCATCTCAAGGCAACTGGTCATCATACAAGACGGCACGCAACTACTTCAAAACGAAACTTTTTCAAATCCAAATTAAGTGTATCTCTCCCACCAAAAAAACTCTGGAACAACCTACGAAAAATCGGTATATCTAGTTGTCACCATAGCTCCAAATGTGATTTTAGTGCTGATGAACTAAACCATGCTTTCTTGGAGGTAAAACCTCGTTTAACAGAGTTCGATTTTAATAATACATCGGGGAATGCAAGCTCAAGAATGGACGAGTTCGTAGTAGCCTCAGAGAATGAAATTATCCGATGTGTGAATGATATTAAATCAGACTCCATTGGAGAAGATGGCATACCAATACGGTTTGTCAAACTTATCTTACCACAAATCGTTTCCCATCTTACGCATGAGATAAATTGGTGTATAATTACGTCGACTTTTCCACAGTCGTGGAAAGTCGCTAGAATTATACCAATTGCTAAAAAAAACTAACCCGACATCCACTGCTGACTTTAGACCAATCAGTATCCTTCCATGCTTATCCAAAGTCTTCGAGAAAATAATAGCGAATCAGATAACAAAGCACTTGTCTGTTAATGATCTTCTTTATACAATGCAATCTGGACTTAGAGCAGATCACAGCTGCTCTACAGCTATGATTAATGTTCTTGAAGAAATAAGAACATTCTTTGATAAAAACTATATCTCGTTCTTGTGCCTGCTGGATTTCTCGAAGGCTTTCGACAAAGTAAATCATGATATCTTGTGCTGGAAGCTACAGAACAATTTTGGTTTTAGCGATCGTGCGGTTTCATTAGTGAGAAGTTTTCTCTCCGGGACGTCACAGAAAGTCATAATGGGTCAAAGCGAGTCATCCTTTATGGAAGTAGAGCAAGGTGTTCCGCAGGGCTCAATTTTAGGTCCGATTCTTTTCTGTATCTTCATCAATGATCTTCCATCCGTTTGCAGGCATTCTTCTGTACACATGTACGCTGATGACGTTCAATTGCATCTAGCCATGCCACTTTCAAATCTTAACGAACTTGCGTCTCTCATGAACGATGACTTGAAAAGTATCTACGGCTGGTCAAAAGTGAGTGGCTTACAGCTACATCCAATCAAGTCCCAAGTAATCCCTATCTCAAAAATAAAACTTAATCTCGACCATCTCCCTGCTCTCTATCTAAACACTACCATGATTAAAGCTGTAGACAAAACCACTAGTCTAGGATATGTAATAAGCACTAATCTATCTGGGTATGATCATATCAATATGGTCGTTGGTCGAATCTATGGATGCCTTCGCAAGCTGTGGACCAGTGCTTATTACACTCCGCTAGATACTCGCAAAAAACTCGTAATTACCCTAATTCTACCTCTTATAAGATATGGTGAATTAATATATTGTCATCCTGACTCGCTCTCCACACAAAAGTTACAGGTGGCTTTCAATGACGCAATACGGTATATTTACGGTCTTCGTAGATGCGAGCATATCTCTGCTTACGCTAGGGACTTGCTTGGGTGCAGTCTCCAGCAATACATCAACCCAAGAAACTGTATTTTCCTCCACAGAATTATTTACAGTCGCAGTCCAGAATACTTGTTTAACAAGCTAAATTTCACCCGATCTAATAGGACAATCAACTTAATTCCTCATCGCAGTAACTTTTTAAATTCGTCCCGTTTATTTTTCATCCACACTATAAGACTATGGAACTCTTTACCTTCTGTGATAAAATCCATACCCAACCACAGACATTTTAAAAGTGCAATTATCCTTTATTTCTCAACACTCCCATAAAATCTCATCCCTCCCATCCTTTAGTTTTAAGAATTACTTTTGTTAATTTTAGTTAAACTGTTCAACTTAAATTCAAATACTAAGTACTTAAAAAAGATGTAAATCTTAATGAATCAAGCAGCTCAGGATAGGTTAGATAAAAAAACTTAGAAAGTCAAATTTTGAAATACTCCTTATTTCCTCCATAAAATGCGTAATAAACACAATAGTTTACTATTTTGACGTAACAATAATAAGATTAATAATCAACGAAAAGTTTGCAGAAATCCCCATACATTTTAGGATACTTGGAAAAATCTGGAACAGGGAAAATTAAAATAAAAAGGGTTTTTTGCTTTAAACTCCAAATGCAATGAATAAAAAAATGATTTTGTGTAGTCTTAAATTTTTTTTATTTTATGATGTAATTTTTATTTTGTTGTTTTTTTTTGATTTTATGTCACTGAGCAAATTGGTTTCGTAGGAGAAGACAAACGAAAGTTGTAGGTCTCATTCTGTTACGCCAATTAAAATTTCAGCAAATAAAACAAAAAAAAAAACACTTGAGGCGCTGAAAATGTGTTGACGTTTAGGTAAAGACTATTTATACTTCATTGCGTTTTATTTCAAATAAAGTTTTCAAGAATTTGCTAGATGAAATTGCATTTGACAAAACTGATATGAAGGTTCCCATGTGCTTCTTTTCCATTTATTTCCTTAATGAAAATAATAGTAAGAATTATTCAGTTTATAGTTTTAATAGTAGGGTAGCATAGTTCCATAAAAAAAGGACTATCGCATTTTTTGCCACAAGTAACAGAATTGACGCCGACAGTGTAAATATCTTCATTACCGCACATGCAGATATGTAGTGCTAAGTCTGTTAAAAAAAATGGTCAGATAATGACGCTAACCACAAAACATTAAGCCCTTCACATGTGTTTTTTTCTTAATGTGATACTGGAGAAAATTGAAGGCGTCTGACATACTCGTATATGCTGTAAGATTCGGTATTGTATTATAACTTTGTTGTAGTTGGTTTCAGCGACATTTGACCGATCGGGATTGGATGTGGTTGAAATAAGTAGTTGAGAAAGGAGCTTCGTCATGATTCGTTCAGAGTTCTTTGAAGTGTTCGTGGGCTTTTCATCTCTGTTCTAAACTACTGGATGAAACTAACGCAAATGCTACGCCACGAACGACACTTTCTGAGTAATAAATGATGAAAGTTAAAAATGAAAGGATGACGACCAAATCACGACAATACTCAACTTCCATTCGTATCGTTAATCAAACCCATATTTCCCACTTAAATTCAATAGGCAGAAGACAATACTCCATATTAAGACTTAATATTAGTTCTTATAGCTATAGCTCACATGAGAAGCATAATATAAACTTTGCTCACTTCTCAATTTTGATGTCGACCCCCATGATTTCGAACGTCTTCTATCATCATATGTTCTCCCGGTACTTACGAAAATGTGTGCCTTTGAATATGCGGCAAAGTATGCAGGCCTTGATGCTGTCGACCGCTTGTCGACGCGAATCAATTCCGCACAAATTTCAACATGGACCATATGCAGATCTGTGACTATCACAACACACAATTGGATTAATTTTGGTTTTAAAATTGGATGTCTAACGTATGATAGTTATCTGTATGAATGATGCAACTCGCAGAAGCCATTTAAAATTCAAAAAATTATTAATGTCACAAAATGTTAAATTTTGAAAAAGGTTTTTTCTTTGACAAACGAAAAATTAAATTTTTAAGGTACAGCTCTTTGCACCTCTTCGAAGAACGTCAGTAACATCTTAGATACAACAGTTTTGTATATGATTCTTCACCTCCTTCCTCTGGATCTATTCATAAAAGGCTACGCTGCAAAGAGCGCTCTCAGGCTAAGAGAGTCCTCTCTGTGAAAGCAAGCCAACTATGGACATGCGGCCATACTTAAGATAATAGACGACCTGGGAAGGAAACATGGCTTTAGTAGCCTCGCAGCTACGACCGACTATATTCCCCCCCAAAATAACTTCTCTCTCAGTATACCTATCCTTTTCCCCGACAGAGAAGAGGGGCTATCAAACGCCGTAATCAACGACCATGAGATCAACCTCTTCACCGACGGATCGAAAATGGACACAGGCACTGGGGCCGGGTTCTACTCTGATACCCTCCACAAACAGGAATCATTCAGACTCCCTGATCTGTGCAACGTGTTTTAAGCAGAAATCATAGCAATAGAGAAAGCAGTCAAACACCTACAGGTAGCCGATATCCCACCATCTGATATCACCATCTTCGTAGACAGCCAGGCTGCACTGAAGTCAATAGAATCCTGTATAACCAGATCAAAGGCTGTCAAGAAATGTCGCGACTCACTGAAGTCCATCAGACTCCATAAAGTTAAACTCTGCTGGGTCCCGGGCAACAGCTCAATCGCAGGGAACGAAAGAGCAGACGAACTGGCTAGGCAAGGTTCTGAAATGGACATCAGCGAAGCGGACACGTCATTGCAACCACCGATCAGCGCATTATACCGGATCATAAACGACATAATCATCAAAGAGGCCAACTCGTCTTGGCTTACAAGAAACGACAGCTACACGACTAGATCATCGTGGCCAGAGCTCAATGTCGGAAAAACAAAGAAGCTCCTGGCGCTGGACCGTAACTCGATCCGTATGCTCGTCGGAGTGATCACAGGACACTGTCCCATGCTCCGGAAATGGGACTCGGGATCCAGCGATCTCTGCCGGAGCTGCAGCGATGAAGAAAAAACTGAGACGGTTGGATCGTCTGCTTTGCCACTGTCCAGCTCTCCAGAATCGACGCCTAGTGTCGCTAGGCCAAAGATTCTTTACAGAGATTGCGGACGTGGCTAATGCAGATATATCGGATCTTCTAAGATTTCAGCCACCACGTGATAGGACAGGTTAATTTTATGTGTACACAAACGAAGGGAATCACAATGGGCCTCTTGGCCTCCGAGTGGAAGTGATGTCTAACCATCATACTCCCCTTCTCAAATCTAACCTAACCTAACCTAACCTAGATACAACAGTTATTTGCATTTCCATTTTCCACATAGCTCAAAACTTAGATAAAACTTTAGATTTGTTCGCGGATATACCCCTTTATACATTAAATTTATTTGAACAATGTCTAACAATCTATTATGTACAATATATATAAATTCAGCCTGCGTATGTTTGTTGCCGCAAAACTCGAAAACTAGCCATCCGTTTGACTTGAAACATGCAAAATATATTTGTTATGATGTGAGAAGTGAAGAAGATGGCGATAAAAATAAAAATGATTACTACAGCACTCCGAAGTGACATCAAGCAATGAAATAACGTTTCCCATGGCAAAACCAGAAGGTTGTTTCCCAGTTTCCAATACCATTAAACTTGCCTATTCGAAATTATTTTGCTTAGTATTTTCTCATAGCAGAATAATATAATTTCAGTAAACACGTAACTATGTACATGATGTGTAAATATAGCACCACGTATCAACAAAAACCACCACCATATCGGTCCACACATAATATTCGCCAAACCAAGGCCACCAAATTCAATGGACTTGCAGATGTGTAGCATGATCATCATGTGTACATAATCATTACGCACATTGATGTTCGTTCCTAAGTAGCGACAGTTGCGACCGACGAAAACGAAAGTTAGCCAACCCGTACAGTTTAAACGATAATGAGCGTGTTAGAGTCGCAACTTCTCAAAGACGAGCAGAAAAATCAGTAGATCCTCGGGAACAAAGACTTGAAGTCTTCATTTCCTCAAAAACATCAGACATCACAATTCCGACCTTTAAAATTCATGGACAAATTTATCACAGAGCTGGCTCTTTGCTTCCTTTTCCCAGAAGTAATCATTCATTTCTCCAGATCTACTTCATAGGAGATAAGAATGACCTATTGAATGTACGCTGCCAAATCTCTACTAGAATCAGAAGACATATTGTCGAGTCGTTGTAGAAAATGTTACATGACAATAATAATTTAATTCGGATCTTCAAAAATGCGATTGATCTCAT
This sequence comes from Merodon equestris, assembly GCA_958301585.1. NCBI lineage: Eukaryota > Metazoa > Arthropoda > Insecta > Diptera > Syrphidae > Merodon > Merodon equestris. The sequence goes on from OY284413.1 coordinate 97,637,260, forward strand.
GCCAACAGACAGCCATAGAATTGTTATTCATGCCGATCAAACACCAGTCAGTGAGCAGACGATATAACGCGCTAACAATTGATGAAGTTGCAATTGTCATGGTTGGAGGAGAATTTTATCCTCGCGATATCGTTTTACAGCGCAGAAATGCACAACTACAAAAAATTGCTGACACTCATGGTTGCTACGATCAGTTGCTATATCCAGTTGTGTTTCCAGACGGCCAAGATGGTTGTCATTTCAAAATAGAAATGATAAACACAGTCACAGGCGAACACACAGGCAAAAAAGTTAGTTTAATGAACTATTATTCATATCGGATTATAGCACGTGAAAATGAAGATAACCATATTCTGAAATGTCGCCGGCTCTTCCATCAGTACGTCGTCGATATATACGCGAAAATAGAGTCGGAACGTCTACTATTCATTAGGCTCAAACAAAAGAAACTGAGATCAGAAGAATATATACATCTGAGAGATGCGATAAGTAATGATGGTGACAACATAGGAAAGATCACCATATTGCCCGTTACATATACTGGGAGTCCGCAATTTTGCACGAATATGCGCAGGACGCTATGACGTATGTGCGGAAATATGGTCGTCCTAATCTTTTCATTACATTTACATGTAATCCAGCATGTAATGAAATAAAAGAGTTACTACTTCCAGGACAAACTCCTACTGATCTCCACGACATAACAGCACGCTTTTTCAAACAAAAGTTAAAGACATTAATTGATTCCATCACTTTACTACGCGTTTTCGGAGACACCTAATGTTGTATTCTAATATGGCTTACTATGAAGATAATGCCAAATGAAATCGATAAAGTAATATCTGCCGAATTTGATAACGAGTTGCTTGAAGTTGTGACCAAGAACATGATACACGCACCATGTGGAGCAATCAATACAAACTCACCGTGTATGATCGATGGAAAATATTCCAAACGATATCCTCGAGAGTTATTAGTAGACACAATTACTGGCAATGATGGTTACCCACTATATCGACGAAGAAGTGCGGAAGACAGACTTTGAAAATTAGAGGAAATAACATAGAAGTCGATAATCGTTGGGTTGTTCCATATTCACCACTTTTATCCACAACTTTTACAGCACATATCAACGTTGAGTATTGAAATTCTGTGAAATCCATAAAATACATTTGTAAATACGTCAACAAAGGTAGTGATATGGCCGTGTTTGGAGTTTCAACAAGAAGTAATTTGGATGAAATCTCCCGATATCAAATAGGCAGATATATCAGCAGCAACGATGCTGTGTGGCGTGTTTTAGAATTTCCAATTCACGGAAGGGATCCAACTGTCATTCATCTTGTTGTCTATCTTGAAAACGAACAAAGAGTGTATTTCACAGAACAAAACATACACGACAGGGCAACAAATCCACCGAACACAACATTAACAGTTTTGTTTCTCACATAGATGATTTTGCAACAACCTTAATGTATGCAGATATTCCGACTTGTTACACTTGGAACGCAACAACAAAAGTTTTTGAAAGAAGTGAATGCTTTTATTTACGATTGCTTCTGATTACTGTTCGTGGCCCATCATCATTTACACATTTAAGAACCGTCGATGAAATAGCAGAGAATACATATCGGAGAGCGTGCAAAGCACTTAATTTGCTGGACAATGACGATCATTGTAACAAGTCAATTGAAGATTCATCCGCCATTTGTAGCCCATTTCAAGTGCGTACGCTGTCCGCAATTATTTTATCTACATGTTCCCCGTCACAAACAGTAAAATTGTGGGAGAAATATAAAGATACATGGCTGAAGATATTCTGCACAGAATGCGTTAAGAAACACAAAATCATGGTTCGGAATTTAATGAAGAAATATATAATGAAGCGCTAATCTCCATTGAGGATCATTGTCTTGCAATGTGCGACAAGTTGTTAATACAATTGCGAATGATAGCACCAACTCGATTTATCAAACCAACATTCAACAGGGAACTGCTCAGAGAAAAAATTTACAATAGAAATGATTTACACCTGTTCGTCGAAAAAAATACACTGAAACTCCTTCCAGAACAAAAGATAGCATTTGTTACCATCATTCAAGTCGTGGGCAACCAATCCGGTGGATTGTATTTTTTCGACACAGGTGGAACTGGAAAAACGTTTTTAATTTCTTTGATCCTGGCCAAAATCCGTTCAAACAGCCATATTGCGTTAGCTCTTGCTTCTTCAGGCATTGCTGCCACGTTGATGGAAGGCGGGCGAACAGCAAATTCGGCTCTTAAACTGCCTCGGGAATTTGGAATTCACGGAAAACCCAACATATTTCAAAAATATCAGGGATGGGAATGGTTCTTCAGTTGTATAAAATTATTGTATGGGATGAGTGTACGATGGCTTACAAGAAGTCATTGGAAACATTAGACTACACATTGAGGGGTGTGCGAAATAATCAGGTTCCATTTGGTGGAGCATTGGTGTTACTATCCGGTGACTTAAGACAAACGCTTCCAGTTATACCTCGCTCAACACCAGCTGATGAATTGCATGCTGGCTTAAAGGAGCACAGTCAAAAAAGTTCACTTAACCACAAATATTAGAGCCCAGCTTCAAACTGTCATAACAGCTGACACATTTTCAAGACAATTATTCGAAGTCGGTAGCGGCACCGTACCTATAAACTGAAAAACAAGAAAAATCACCTTCCCATCTAATTTGTGCAACGTCTTGAATTCAATAGAAGAATTAGTAGACAAGGTTTTCCAAAGTATCGAAACAAACTATCGGAATCACGTCTGGTTGAGCAGAAGAGCTATTGTAGCGGCTAAAAATGTCGACGTACAGGCTATGAACTACATCATTCTTTCTAAACAAAATTGGAGTGACATAGAAATCCATTGACTCCGTGATGAACCAAAGTGAACTAGTGAATTTTCCAACGGAATTTTTTCATTTTCCCAATGTTCCCGGATTACGGCCACACATCCTGAATTTGAAAATTGGAGTGCCAATTATATTACTCCGAAACATCAATCAGCCAAAGTTAATAAATGGCACATGATTAATAGTAAAAAAAATGATGAACAATCTCATTGAAGCAACAATTTTAATTGGACCTCACAAAGGTGAAGAGGAATACCACTCATTCCGACCAACATGCCATTCGAATTCAAACGACTTCAATTCCCAATACCCCTTGCGTTCGCTATGACTATCAATAAAGCGCAAGGGCAATACTTATAAGTGTGCGGTTTGACTTTAGAAAACGATTGTTTCTCTCATGGGCAATTATATGTCGCATGCTCCAGAGTTGGTAAACAATCTAATCTTTTTGTTTATGCAGAAAACGGATAAACAACAAATATACTCAATCCACTAGCTCTACAATCAAAAATTAATTTAATGTCAAAAACATTTTTTTTCTTCATTTTATTACACATATTGAATTATTCGTTTATTATTATTAATAGATTTATTTACTATCCGGTTTATTTTTAACTATCCTTTTGGAAGTTGACCAGATTTTCCGAAAAATGTTCTTTCCTCTTTCTTTAATTTGTTAGAAAAGTTTAAAATAACATTTAACAATTATATATATAGGGAATATAATGTTAGACAATACGTAAAGATTAATATATGTATATATATAATAATAAGAGCAAAAAATACAGAATACTTTATATGTACAATATATAAAATATATGTACATATTTGAAGAAAAAGGAAAGAAACAAAAAAAAATGGACAAATTGACATCAAAATTATTAACTTATGTATAGATACGAGTATTAACTTGTGCTGATAACTAGAATAGCAGATCTTGTTAAGTAAAGATTCCAGGGCATCATAATTTAATGTAAATAACCAGACTTTTACTTTTCTTAAGAATGAATTAAGATGTACGGTTTCGGACAGAAAATGGTTGTTTGTTGAAAATGAACGGGGCTATAACAGTGTAAGAGTGTTAAATATGACTATTGTGAGCATTTGAAACATCAACAAGATGCATACTATTTATACGGAGATTATAAATCCGATTACTCCTACTGGGAATATTACCACTTTTCTTAAAAATTCTTTAAGCACTTAAAAACAAAAATGTGTCTCAAACGTAGGTTTCTAAATAGAGGCCAACTATGAGTGAAGCGATTTATTTTGCTAACGATCCTGAGTAAATGTTTCTGAGCTAATAACAGTGGTCTCAAAGAATAATTATGAAATTGGTCTAGAATGTGATAATATGTCACATTACCCTTTTAAAAAAATGGTATAACTTCTGCACTTTTTATGTGCTAAGGAAAACAACCATTAACACTAAGATTGAACAGATAATATAAAACGTCCACTACATAAAAGTAATTTTTTTTCAGGAACGAATAAGATATACCGTCTCTTGTACATAATCTTTTATTTTTTAATGGCAATACTGATTTCGAGACTTCAATAGACGAAAAGGGTTGGAAAACAAAGCTGTTCGGTTGCATATAAATTGATGATTGAATAGAACAATTAAAATCAGTTGGTGTCCTTACAGATGGCTTAGGTTTTTCCGAGACTTCGGTGAAATATTCATTGAATTTGTTACAAATGATAACTGAATCTGTGTAACAGCAACTATCTATCTCCAAGTTTTTTATTAGTGAAGGTTGCCCAATTTTTCCCAAAATACGAGTATTATCAACTGCCTTCCAATCCTCTCTTAAATTACAACGAGCAGATTGTAACGAGTCAGTATAAAACTTGTTATGCGAATCTTTAATATTTTTGCCCAATAACTTACACAAATTATCAAAACATTTTTAAAGTTTTTATTGACATTTTTTTGTAAATTAGTTCTTTCTTTTTATTAGCTCCAAGAGCTTATTGTTCATCCATAGCTTAATAAAGTATTTTTTTTTTTTTTGACATAGAAGATACCAAGTTAGTACATCTTTCAATGTGTTTTTTTAAAATATTGAAGAAAATCTCAAATGCAATTGATGGATTAGATTCCTCATAAAATGGTTCCGAAAATTCATGAACATTCCTTCAACAGAATGTTGTCTATGCAGTGTCTATTTCTTACGGACTGGTTACTACAATTAAAATTATTGGAATTACATAACATATGGAGCGCAATTGAACAATAATCTGTTAGCTTCAGGTTGTAAACAGATCCATTATACTCTTATACTTTTCTTATTTTTTGAAGTGCTCAAAAATATGTGATCGATACAAGTTTAAGATGTATCTATAACACGGATAGGCTAATTTATCAAACTCTTTAGATAAATTGATGCCATAAGAAACAAATAATTCAAGTTTCACTATCAATATCATTTATAATGTCGATATTGACATCACCAATTACAATTATTTTTTTTCTCTACACGTATTTTGAACATCAGTATAGCACCTTTAGATTATGCATGCATTTTGTATCCATACAAAATTGCCTAATTAACATTCATAAGCTCAAATGACAATTTTAAAACATCTGCGCTAACTATATCTAGTTTTATGCAGTCAAGAATATGGTCGTTTCTCACATAAACTGCTACACCCCCAGCATTGCATTGCAATTTCCGAACAGTGTTCATGCGGGAATGCTATATAAATCTAATTCGTCCTCGTAGACCCAAGTTTCACTTAACGCAATGATTAGAGGTAAGCCCACTAACGACTCAAGATGTGCTATCAGCGCTGTGAGGTTTTTTTAAGGCTACATATATTTTTATGTAAGCAAATGTAAGACTGGGGATTAAGTACGAAATGGATTTAATAGAATTTTTCATATTCAATATATTATGAACATTTTCAGCACAAGTAATTCTTACTACATAGTTACTCTCCGTCCTGCTTGCGCATATACAAAATTCTGTTCTTAGTCCATACATACTAGTAACCCTTTTCTCTCTTCATACACATTGCAGTATTAAACAGTTTGCGCGTCCGATACGTTAAACAGTCATTTGAGTTCCTTTTTCCCCTTCACCCATGAGTGCTGAGTAGTGTTGTTGTCAGTTGTGCTTTTCCCTCTCTCTTTGCGCTCATCAGTTTCTCTGCTGAGCTGCTAGTGTTAGGTGTATTATTTTGCCGTTTGGCTTTTTGTGTGGCAAAGGTCAATGTCCTCCTTCGTTAGATCAGCAAGTAGAGTAATAGTATAGTATCACGAAAAATCTTCTGTGCCATATCAAGTTTGGACGAGTCGTTACAGTCTAGTGGAATGTTATAAATCTCGACGGCATTTCCGATGATTTGTTGTTCTAGGTGATCAACTCTGTCTTCAAGTTAACGAAATTTTTGTCCCATTCAAAGTTTTTCTTCTACAGCTCTTCTTTTTTCCTTGAATTTGTTTTAGTTTTTGAATCTTCTCGTATATTAAATCAAGATCTTGATAGATCAGTATATGTTTGAAGAGGTGTTGACACCACCTGTGTTCTGTCTTTAGTGCAGTAATTGATGGTGTTGTAATTGATTGGAAATGCGTACAGGTGCTTCCTCAGATAAGGATTCACGTCATTTATTTGCAGCACAAATATTGCACTGCCACAGTTGATTTGCTTTTTTTCATGAACTTGATATCGGCAGGCATGATGATGGCACAGGTTGCATGATAAAAGCATTTGCAAGTTCGGCACACCACCTTCAGTTGGGTGCTCTCCACTTTATTTCCACATGTTTTGCAAGATATTTTTTAAAATTAAATGAATTATTAAAAACAAGGAAGAACAGAAAAAAAAGTATTTAAAAAAAAAGATTAAGGATTCTCCGACGCGTGCATACCCCACGAAGACACACTGTCTTTATTCACTTCCCTCAGATACTGGGTATATCTAATTGATTTGGTTCAACATGTAAGGCTTCCGACTTCTCGCAACCAATGCTATGTCTAATCTTATGCGAAAATGTGTTTTAATAGCATGACTGCCGCAGCGTCTCTAGCCATTGAGATACAACCAAGCCGCTAACTTGATCTAATCCTTCGCAATCCAAGTCCGCTTGTTCACAAATTAGCAGTGAGACTTGTCCCAGGCGTGATAACATAAAGCTAAGAAATATCAACGAATCATAAATAGAAGCAATTATTTGCAGAAATCTGTGCATTATTCTTACCGATAACTCGTCTATGTTAACCGGTTTCATATAATGTTCAACTCATCGCTATAAATGTTCTATTTAAGCAGAAGATCTAGATTGATTCTATGTTCTCGATGCCAAAGTAATTCCTGTACTCTGGATCACTGACAAATAATTTTGAGAAATTTATATGAACGCGAATCATAACTTCTACGACCTAGAAACTAGAAACTGCTTTGCTTGACCCTGGCTGTACATGCCAGCTTCGTTCCCATTAATATTTTTTTTTAATGGCACAGGACAATACGAGGTCGAATGTCCCAATCGAGAATGAGCTAAATGCAGGCAAAAATGGATTACAAGTCCAAAAGCCACGCGAATAATACGAAACTTTTATTGGGGTGCAATTTGAGACTTTTTGATAAACCCAAGAAAACAATGGGTATACTGTCCGGTAAGTAATATTGTACAATATAACATAACATATACATAACATAACATAGCATGGGAATTACCAGCTCTGTAAACAGCAAGGATTTCCCTCACATTGGCATTATGTTCCGAATTTTTTCATGTTCCTTCGAACATTTTTTTACATGCAAATGAAGTCGATTGAGGGTATTTTCCGAATTACATGCGAATGCTGAAATCCTGAAAAGAAGGACATTGTATCTCGTCAAGGATCTTCGTACCACTTGCTCTTAATTTCGTCAGACTATTGGCTGAATGTCTTTAACTTGAAATGGAGAAGACTTATCTTCTCGTTATCTATATCGAATAGACCTTTAACTATCCAACAGAAAATATAGGCATGGTTGTTGAGCGAGGTAATTTAAATCGTTTTTACCATAAACAACATACCAATATTTACCCTTTTTTTTAAGTTTTGCCGTTAAAATTCCATTAATTTCAATCCATTATCCAAGCTTTGAGGACTGTTGTCTTGTTCTTTTATTACAGCGCCTTTTGCCACTTCCTTCTGTGTATGTTTGATATTTGATAGTATATATAAAATATATATTTGATAGTATATATATGTTTGATATCTGATAGTATATTTGATAGTATTGTGAGAAAGGAACTTCTGTTTAACACGTTGACTGCCACGGCAGATTTACTAGTGCGTACACTGTACGCCAACTCTGTTTCTATATAAAATATTAGGATTTTAAGCGAAATTGGTTTTTCCTATATGTAAGTTGGTGTCTAGATTCTATTTTGTATATATATATATGTACGAGTTAGCTTCGTAGCTGGCAATGATAACAAACGTGATTTTATTGATATATTTTGTGAATAATTCTGAACATCGCAGATGAAAAATCATCTATAAAGTACGAGTATACTCGTAGGTGGCAGTCAACGTGTTAAAGTGACTGGCTGATACTACTATGTTATATAGTTGTCTCAGTCAATGGAAATCCGTTTTTTATGTACTGGAGTTCATCAACTATTGTTTGAGACTATTAACTTAATTATCGATTTTACTATACTACTATTGCCAGGTTGCTTTAGCGCCATTATATTGAAATACGTATCGAAAGCTCTACGCCTCGCTATAACCCTTTATCCAACCCTCATTAGAACGAACTACAATTTATTAAATTGTTCGTTTCCTAAAAGAGAAAGGGGTTGTTTTTTTGGCCTGCTGTTTCAAAATTTCCTAAAGTTAAGTCTATTCTTTTTAATATATTTGTTAACACCTTCAATTCTAGTTTCTGTGGTCTGTGCTTTTTGCGCATTGCCAGTAGGTTACTCAATGCTAACTTTAACCCGTAGTTTATTCGCTTCTTAAGTTTAAAACCCTTTTTCTCATATTCTGCTTTTCTTTCCAGATTTCTGTCGTCTGCTTGTTCTAAATATAATTATCGATCGCAGTAATATTTTGATGAAACATAGACCTGTTTCTCTTTCTCATGGTGCGATCGTCCAACATTTCTGAATTCGGTGTATTTTGTGTTGTATTGTGGGAATCACTTTTGTTATATATATGTGTTGTGTAGTGTTGTGGGTGGAAATCACGCCCGGTACAAAACTAGATAAATCACTAAGATTATTTGTATAAGTTAAAAGAGTCAACAATATGATTTGTAGCCGCTTTCTACATGAGCAACTCATCCTAGTTAATAATTTTAATAATGAAAAGAATATAATTGTGCTATTAAAATAACAAGAATATAATTGTGTTATTAAGAAACAAGAAGATAATCGTGCTATTAGGTACAACATAATATTGTTACAAAACTTTACAATAAGTTAGAATTTATGAAAAAAATATTATATTTTCGAAAACAAAAAAAACTGCTTTAATTCATAGTTCATAATGTCTAGAAACGAAATCATTATAAGGTCCCCAAGACTCGAAACTAACCCCTTCAAAAGGTAGCGCCGTGAAGCAGTGTGTCGGCCGCTGACGCATGATGAGCGAGTTCGGATCCCGATAACACCAACGTCATCGAATGATTATTTCGCGGCTTTCCTCCTCGGCGGGGTATTGAAAAAATGTAAGCTTCTTACCTCCCTCCGTTCGAAATCGGCATTAAGCTTTAGGTTCCGTTTACTTGTGTGAAAAACAAATCGCACACAACATCAGTGAATAAGAAAGAAGCTTGGCTCTGGCTCTTCATCACAGATAGTCTTGCAAATTTAATTATTTGTTTATTCCTGCGTCCAAAAACAAATTTAGGTAATTTATCCGAAATGGATAAAATACCTTATGTAATTAGGAGTCTAAGAGAGTTCTCAGGGCAAACGGGCGAATTCAGCTCATAGAAAATGAGCGTTGACGGCATCCTTGATACAAAAGGAACGCTTAGATATTTTGGGATTCTGAATGTAATTCGAAACGAAATAGTGGGGCATGCAGATGTCGTTCTGGAGTCACATAATAATCCATTGAATTGGGAACGCATATCACGTTGCTTGACTCTCCACTATGCGGATAAGCGATACTTTCAAGTATCAAATGACTTCATCTGTCCAAGGTCACCAAACAGTTCAGGGGTTCTATGAATCCTTAATCAACACTTATCCCTCATACTAAAAAAAAACGCATTTATGGAAATGAGTACTGACGCCATTAACGTTAATATGAAAACTTATCGAGATAAAGCTGTCGATACGTTTATCAGATGTCTCAAGTGAGGCCACTCAAGCTAAGGGAACCCACGGATCTTCCACAGGCATTACATCTTTGCCTAAAATTTGACAATTTAAATTATCGTACCTTTCAGGGTAATTAAACTCACGTAACCACATGAAAATTCGACAATCCTTTAACTCCTTCTGTTCCTCCCAAGCGCATTAACCTTTTCCAAAAACCCAGTCCTATCAGAGTTAATACACGCACCGAGACCATCCAAACTCTTTCCACAACCTCATATCCCATTCATATACTGCAACCCACTATATCACCAAAGATATAATCAACCATCCACACAACAACCTAACCATCAATATCGTTGAAACCATTATCAGAACAGCTCCCCATAAAATCACTTCCCTTGGGCAAACGCCCAGCAAAGACCTTGGCCTCCTCCACCCAAAAAAAAACGAAAACTCCGTACAAGATTCTAAGAAACTATTATACTAATACCAACAAGCATGAACCCCACATGGATCAGTCAGAGGACAATTACCCTCCCGCTATACAAGAGACATATTTTTTAGAATGAACTGCTCTTTGCTCCCATACTTTGAACATTGGACAAAGAGCGGTAACACTTTGAAATTTTTAATCGACACTGGGTCGAATTAAAATTATATCCGACCCAATTGAGTAGAAACTATTACCCTTAGCAAAACTGCGTTCTAGGCGGCAGCATAAAAATAACCCATCATGGAATTTTACATCTTTTCGTTCTAAGAGCATCGGCCTTAAATTATTTACTTTCGTCATTCAAATCATTTCATGAGATCATAAGGATTTTTCGTTTAAAGCAGCTCACACAGTGATACACACAGCAGAAAGTTACCTTGTCCTAGACAACAAAGTCAGAATACCAATTAAACAACATGTCTCCCACTCGGTTAACAATATAGACGTTAGAACATCCCACTTGAATGAAACTCAGAAAACGAAGCTAGAAGATATAAGAAATCATACCAATTCCGAGCCCAACGAAAAACTTACATTTACCTCAAGGGTAAAGTGCGAAATGCGAACATCCGATGCCTGTGTACTCAAAATCATACCCATAACCAATAGTCTTAATGCCAATACACGACCGAGAAACTAATCTGGACAAAGAATCTTTGTCAAAAATAACAAACAATAATATGCCAAGATCACGAATGGCCTGAACGGTGGAGATGGGTTAATTATTGAGGAAGTAGAGACGAGGAAGAGGTTTGACTCGTTTACGTGATAAAGTGATTGATTGGCATTTGGAAATATTAAGCTCCAAGCAATTTTTGGAACTCCAGATGGAATAACTATTGAGATCAGATTGAATAAGGTTAGAGTCATGACTGGAGGAAATGGTCTAACATGGTGTCGTGGGAAAATAGTGAGATGTGGGAATGTTTGATCACCATTTGAATATCGTTTATGGTAAGAACGAAAAGAAGTGGACCTAAGTGGCTGCCTTGGGGGACGCCGTAGAAATTTAAGAAAGGGCTAGAAAAGGCAGATCTGAAACGAACTTCGTTATAGCGATTTTTCAGGTTAGAAGATATCCAGTTCAAAGAAATGGGGTCGAGGCCAAGGGAGAACAATTCGAAGACTATCAGTCTGTGGGAGATTTTATTGAAAGCTTTACTGAAATCGGTAGAAATAACGTGGACTTCTTTGCCGTTCTGTAAGGCTGATAGGGTACAGGACACAAGTTCAACAGGTTAGTGGTTGTAGATCTGCGTTTGACGGAACCGTGTTGTCTAGGGGAGATTAAAGACTTGCAGCGAAAATTTAGAATTTCGTATAAAATACTCTCGATGACATGGGATTCGATTGTGCGAGGAAGAAATGGTCCAAGCGAGAAATTCGGTAAATAATCCAAGTAAGCAGAGTCGGGAGCAAAGGAAGGAGAAAAAAAAGTTGGCAATAAAATTGGGGTCATTAAAGGTCTGATCATGAAAGGAGAGTGAGGTAGGGTAGCCATCCGATTTTCTTTTGTAGTTAACAAACTTAAAGAATGGCTCGCTTTTCAGCTAAGTAGCGTTGATAGAGGGAGTTGTGAAGGGCGGTAGAGTGGAGATAGCTGCCCAGGTATTTAGAAAAGCCATTAGGGGATTTAGTATGAAGGGAAATTGTCCACAGCTTATTTTTTTTTTTGTTTGAGAACGGAGCCTGCATTGTACCAAGGTGGGTAGGTGGACACAATTTTGCGTTGTGCGATGGGAGCGTAAAGAGATATACAATTAAATATTTCCCTGTAGTGTATGGATATAGCATCATTTACGGTTAGGTTATTAAAATTGAGAGGGACTTTTTTAAGTTATTCATTGATTAGTTCAATTTTGCTTTGTTGAAATCGTCTGAGACCATAACTGTAGGGGGATTGTTCTGTAATAGAGAATTGTGAAAAAAGGAAAGAAGGAAGGGGGTGGAAGTTGTCGATGGTTGAAAGCGGAAGAGGACAAAGTGAAACAGAAAAATTTAAGGGATCAGTTATGGATATGAGGTCTAGTTGTCTACCTATGTAGTTTAAGACGCCAACTTACTTGGCAAAGGTTTGAATCTGCTACGGGATCCAAGAAGAGACATACCTTGGCAGTAATGGGATTGGTGGCAATATAAAACAATCGATCGTCTGACTGAGCCCATTTAAGATGAGGAAGGTTAAAGTCACCGAAAAGAAGAATTTCATCCTGAGCGTCCCTTAAATCAATTATTTGGTCCATTGTGTTAATGGCGAATTGATAAGATTCAACAGGTTGTGAGGGTAAATTTAGAAACAAATGATGTATAATGTCTATTGGGGTAGAACAACCTTACCCATGATAAACATTAAAATTTGATGGGAACAGTTCGAGGTCATTTATGCTGGGGATCAGATTTTTTTCAGTTAGAGCAAAGATTTCAAAGCGAGACTGTTGGAAAACTTTGGTCTTTAAGCGAAGACCTCCCACATTCTGATAATAGAAGTAAGAGGGACATTTCGGCAGGGTGAGGGGGTTGCTGAAAGAGAGAGACGATCAGGGACGTGGTCAGCTTTACTACGTTTAAGGTGCGATATACTTTTTGAATGAATGTACTTGCGGAAGGTATCAACACCCTTGACCCTTTTTGGGGCGAAATATTGAAGAATTCATGGTATTTTTGGTAGAGGCTCTTGATGCTATCGAAATCCGTGGAGGGACCGTCTTGTTAAATGGAGACCATGACGCATGTGTTTGTTTTACCTTCATAACAAACCGAGTCTGATTTATCATAGAGGTAAGCCAGAAAGAGGCAAATGTTCTCACACGTCTTTTTATCTCTTCTTAGTCGAGCATAGCGACTTTGAAACGAAAGATTGAGGGATGGCAGAGGATTGACTAAATGGTCCAGAAGTTGCTGTTATTGTTGTATATTTGTTGGAATGTGAATAAGCACATTTCTAAAGCCAATTATTTCCTCGCAATAACAAAATTTAAACTACAACAGATACGAAATCGGATAGACAACATCTAAGCCCATAGATCTAAAAGATCTTTAAATTTTATTGGATCGGCTTGAAAGTGGGTAGCAAGAAACCCTGACCGCGACGGTTTGCTTTATTAGAAGATGAGATAAATAATTTATTCAACAATGGAAATGAACAAATATCGACTAATGAAGCCTTTAAAAAAAAAAAACAAGCTGACTAATGTTACGAACAAAATTGTAAATATGATTACAAAAGATGGATCTTTTTAAAATGAAACAAACCCCTAAATATCATCTACTCTCCGAGCTAGTACCCAAAGAATGGAACTATAACATCTTTAACGTTCCCTGTTTCTAACACCGCGAGGACGCTCGAATAAAATGGGGAACAGTTAACAAATATGTTATTTTCCCATATTCCCACTCTCCCATTTTCTCATTCTCCCCCATTCTCCTACGAGTATTATTGAACGCGAATCCGAACGACTACCTTCACTGAACCTGTCTCACAGTTTCCACGTAGTGCCGATCGTATTGCCTTTTACGGTTGTTGTTTGAGCTGAGATCTTGCCTAACAAGAAGAAGATCGTCATAGACATCACTGACCAACCGTATATCTACCGTCGCTGTTCGATGGAAAAGTGGATCAGTCAGAACAAATCCCTTGATGTGATCCCATTGGCCGAAGTGCTGTTTGTTGCCCTATCAGGAATCTGTATATATAGGATCGCAGTGCATGTTAGCCTTTTTACACACGTTACACAAGAATTGTTCGTTTGTTTCTATTATCGAAGGTCAATCAACTCTTCCGCGTTGATGTTATTTGTTGTGCCGGTTTTGTGCAAGCGTGGGATGCTGCTGGACGACTTCTTAAGTTCTAAATCTTGCTTCGAGAAACTCGTAGAAGTTGACCAAGGACGGTACATCACGACTTCCACCTAAACGCTCTTCCCGCTGTTGTGTTGCGTATGGGGATTCAATTTCTAGTGAATGGATGCATTCCGTCGATGTGTCCAACAATCGCATCAACCCAATTCGCTTTCGGATTGCATGTTGGGTTGATTGATGAATGTTTTCAGGCATGAATTCACTAGAAAACGCTTGCTATCGTACCGTACTCATAGTAAGAACCATGCCTTTTCGCAGTTACCTGTGACAATCTCTAAGTATTGCACAATATGATCGGCATTCTTGAAAATGCATGCCTTTAAGTATTCATGCTTCTGCAATTCATTTAGGTCTGGATGAATCATCGATTCGAATTTGCTTTTAAATTGGCGCCACTTCGCGTAATCCCCGGAACATTTCGGCAACGCAATCTCGGGCAACCGTATAGCACTCTGCATTTTGTTGGTATGAGTTTCCGAACTGGTACATGGTGATGATGCATATATTTGGTGGAGAATATCTAACAGCTCCATCTTGTAGGAGAAATAGATCTCAGGGATCTAGACAAGACAATCAGTCGCTCGTTCAAAGCTTTCGTTTGATTGAAGAGCTCTTCCTGTTCTTGAATTGAAAAAAAAGAAAAATCCTTGGAAACCAAGCCACAATTCGAAATCGTCTGCTACGGTCACTATCGGTAGATGAGTGTAAATGTATATGTATGTGATATAATATAACGATAGAAAATAAGAGTCAAACGTTCAATGCTTTATTTGACCTTCCTTCGTCTGGGGTGTCCAAGATCCAAATGGATGAAACAAAATCTTAGCGGCAATCATCAACCTTCGCCATCACACAAGCAGAACCGTAGTTCTTTCAATGGATCACAGACGAAGTAGAAGGTAGTGTTTCGGCTAAAGTGGAAAAGAAAAAAAAATAAACAAAATAAGTGCGCATTTAAGCGAAGTACTCGCGGGATCCAAATTAGCTCAGTGGTATAGTGCCCGACCCACAATCGGAAGGTCGCCGGTTCGGATCCCCAGTCGGGAGAAGAAGCTTTTCGTGTGCGATCTTTTTTCCTGTTTCCTTACTGCTGCTTCTGAAGTAAGCTAGAAGTAGCAGGAGGAGATGTCGGGGGATGGCGGGGGAAGTCCCGTACCTCGTACAGAGTCGGAATCGGATTATTTATCATCCGATTTCGCAACACCGGCCGCCGTCATGAAAAGACGCAAGGCCCAACCCAATCAAGCGCCCCTCCCTCACCACTTCAAGTGAAAAGCTGCTAGTTGAAGCGAGGAAAGGGGCGCTATTACCGTCACCATCAACTTAGGCAGCCCAGCAACAACAACAAAAACAGTAAAAATTAGTAGCCCCCCGGGAAGTGGAAGTTACTTATCTTTCTGAGGGCAGGGAAGGTCGCTACACTGGGGACAACAACCCCTTCGCCGTCCTTTCAAGTTCGTCTACGGAGGAAGAGCTATGTGAACTCGAGAAGGAAGAGCGCGTACTTCGTGCCATGTTAAAGGCCGTAGTAGACAGACTCTCGGAGATGCGGCAGAAGGAGAGGGAGCAAGCAACAACCTCCCAACCGCAACCGCATTAAATACAATCAAATCAGCCTCAGCAACAGCCGCAGGAAAAGAAGCAGCAACAACAACCGCAGCAGAAGCGGCAAAACCACCAACCGCAGCTACAGAAGCAGCAACAACAACAGCGGCAGAAACAGAAGCAGCCGCAGCAACAAAAGCATCCACAACAACAACAACAAAAGCCGCAGCAGAAACAACAACAAGGTCAGCAGCAACAACAACAGAAGCAGCAACAACAGACGAAACAAAAGAAGCAGCAACAACAGCCGCAACAACAGAAGCAGCAGCAACATCCCAAAGAGAAGGTGCCACCCACCCTTATTCACACCACGGCCCTATGCGAGACAATATATTTATGTAAATACGTTATTGGTGTTGGAAATTTTGTGTTTAAAGGCATAGGCGAGAGCCGCTATGCTATCCAATGTAACACACTGGAACAGCATAAGCGGGTCAAGGACTTATTAAAAGAGACCACAACTGAATTCTATTCATTTACCCCCCAAGACCGAGAGGCTGCAGACGATGCTCTTCAAAGGCGTGTACTCGATTACTGACCCCGAGGAAATGCTCTCAGAGCTCAAAGAGTTCGAGAGCGAAGACCTCAAATTCGTGGGAGTCAAGTCGTTCACCACGGCGTGGGCCAAACGGGAGAAGCGTGTGCTATCCTTCTTCCTGGTCCAGTTAGCACCCAATAGCAAACTGGAGAGACTAAGGACCATCACTTCCTTAGCTTCCCAGTCTGTAAAATGGGAAAAATTAAGAAGACACGGAAACATTTTAAATGCATCCGCTGTCAAAGGTTCGGGCACGCCGCGTCAAACTGTGAGATGCAGCCTCGATGCGTTAAGTGTGCAAAGAACCACATGAACGAGGAATGCGATCTGACCCAAGAAAAGATCGCGGATAGAGAGCTGCTCGAGTGCGTGCTCTGTAGGAACCGGGGACACCCTGCAAATCCTACTCGCTTCTGCCGGGCCTAGCGCACCTACAATCGTGATGGGTACGCTGGTAGAGAGTTACTTAAAGATCCTGTCGGTGAATGTGAATTCACTGATTAGGATTGAACGAAGAGCAGTACTTTTTAACTTATTGCAGGATGAAAGCCCCGATGTACTTTTGGTTAGCGAAACTAAGCTAAACCAGAAGCACAAAATCCGGCACAGTTCTTTCAAAATAATTCGAAGAGACCGACCCAACGCCACAAGAGGCGGGGGAGTCGCGATCTTCATCAAAAACACTTTTAAACATAAAATTATATATAGCGGTGTAGTGCGGAGGATCCAGCTGCTAGATGCCTGTTGCATTGTGTGCATTCCTCTCCGAAATGGAAAGAGAATGTACATTGTATCAGCCTATGCACCTGAAGCACCTCAATCCAACGTTTTCATTGCAGAGCTCGAGACACTTTTTCGATCTCTGCGCTTAAACTCGGTAGAAAACTTCTACATTCTGGTCGGCGATTTAAATGCCAAATATAGTGATTGAGGAAATAACATTCCTAACACTAGGGGGAGCTTACTAAGCCATTGGTGGGTTCTTCGCAACATTGAATACAGAGACAAGTTGCTCGCAACGGATAATCCGTCGTATCTTAGGAGCGGCTCCTATCTGGATCTCATGCTGATAGACTCTGGACTGAGACTGGCAGACACGAACGAATGGTCTATTAACTGTCTATGGACCATTGTATACGAGCGTGACCATTACGGACTATGTGCCGTGATCACAGTACCCGACGAGTTCGCGGAGATGGCAGAGTGTGTCCAAACGCACCCCTACGATTACAGTAGGGCGTGCTGGCCGCGCTTTGCCAATTCCCTGACGAGAGCGCTCACTTCGAACGTCTCCTTTCCACCGCCTAATAGGAACCTGTCAAACTATGAGATTGACAGGTATCTCAAACAAATGGACAATATCATTAAACAGACAATGAACAGTACGATACCACGCCAACAACAGCACGATACCACAAACGTATACCGAAACGCGACAATCGACGCACTGCACAGACAAAAAAGTAGACTCCTGACAAGACCCAAACTCTTGTGCAGGCGGTTTACCGACAGACAAAACTCGGAGCTCAGGACGCTGAAGTCACGGATTAAAAATCTCCAACAGTTGATCAAAAAAATTACAGAATATCTGTATGTTTGCATTGGAACAACAGAATTCGTGCTGTGAAATCCAACTGCGCGAGTATGTTCCCGCAAATAAATAAAATATTTAGGAGAAACAATCAGAATAACATTCAGGATCTGAAGCTTCCGAGAACGTCAGACAATGAACGCTTGCTACGAACAGTTAGCATCGATCCAGAGAGCACCGTCTTGGATGATAATTTCTTCGTGATCGAGGATCCCCAGGAGAAGGTGGCGACAGTGGGAGCTGTATTACAGGAAGTGTATATGGTGAATGACAGCATTCGCCCAAACCGCGACCTGGAAAACAGAGTCCTCCTTCATCACTTATACCTTCATTGATCATTGGCGATCGGAGAACCTTGGTTTTGCCAGGTTCAATGATGATTTTGATCGAAAAAATTCAGCAGTATTGTCATGACTGGAAATTGAAGATCAACTTCCAGAAATCAGAATCTATTTTATTCAGAACGACTCTGTCTAGGGCCTCTCGCGACACTAGAAGAAATTGGCGTAGGTTCTCAATTTTTGGACCAGACGGGCGTCCACCGGCCAAACAAAGTGTTGTCAGATATCTTGGGATCGTGCTGGATTAGTATCTATATTTTGACAAACATGTAGATGCTGCTCTGCCAAGGGCTCGGGGCGGCTCTGACAAGATGGCTGTTTCATAGCAGCCAACTTGATTCCAGAGTGAAGGTAATCTGCTACATGGCCTTAATCAGGCCCATGGTTGCCTATGGATGTTCCGTCTGGTTCAATGTGACAGCCAGCTTAATGGAAAAGATTCGGGTGTTTGAGAGACAGTGTCTCAGAACTTGTCTCGGGTTACATAGGACACCTGAATCCGAGAACACGAAATTTTACCCGAACGAGGTCCTATACAATAGGGCCAGGATTTTACGGGTGGACAATTTTCTGATAAAACTAATTCGAAGCCACGATGCAAGAGCAATGACTTCGGTCAATAACCTGATCTCCGGGGCTTACTACCCCAACTACTTGTACCACGAGAGGGTGCGCCTTAACGGCTTTGTCCCACCAGAGGCATTCCTCTATTAAGATCAATGTGGGCTGATCCAAGATAGATTGGCGGTACCGCAAATTTTCCACGTGGCCCGAAATTCCGTGGAACGACGGCTTCTCTACGAACGTGACGTCGCGCTCCGCGAGCCCGAGTGCCTCAGGTTCAGTAGGTCGAATTCACGCCGAGATCGAGAGGACGTCGTCCTCTGGAGTGGTGGCTGGAGCGGTCTACGTCTGTGATAAATTTTGATAGGTCAGCCTCTTCAAGGCAAAGCCCGCCAAACACCAATGGCAGGCTTTCATAAGTTATTGTTGTTTAGGGTAGGTTAGGGTAGCCTAAGGTAGGCTAAGGTAGGCTAAGGTATGGTAGTGGGTATGGTGGTGGGTATTATAAAAGCAACAAAAAAAATTATAAAAAAAAAAATTTTAATAAAATAAAAAAATAAATGAAACAAAATATTTTTAAAAAACATATATTTTCTTAGCTAATTTTTTTTAACTATTTTAATTATTATATATAATTTTTATTTTTACCGAAAGGTATAATTTAATAATATAAATTTAATTTGCTTACTTTAGAGTGTCCGTATAGGGCCAGTAAGGTATATATAAGCTAGTTAAGCTTGTTCATTTTGTCTAGTAAGATAGTTTTTAGAAATTAATAATAAAAATGAATTAGAAAAAAAAAAAAAAAAAAAAAAAACCGTAGTTCTTTCAGTTAATAATTTGGTTAATAGCTAATAGAACGGTTTGCAAAGAAACGAAAGATTACCAATGTACTTGTGCGTGTACAGTGACTCACAACCGAGTTATAACACTTATTTACATAGCAGAGAAAATTCACAAATACATACATATATATAATAAATTATAAAATTTTGTCTAGAAAAAATTATGTTTTGAATCCGGGACATCCTGGCTGCCTGGACTAGTTAAGGAAACTATTATAGTATGGTAGCACAACAATTCTTATAATCGGCCGTATGAATGTACCTGTCGCTGTTTTTACTGACACCACCCTCACACGTTCTTCTCGGCCCAGATGGACGTCAATTATACGATCCGTGGCCCAATGGGTTGGTGGTAATTTTGGCTCCTTTAGTACCACCAGGTAAGAGAGCGCTGTGGCGCAGTGGGTAGTGAGTCGCCTGCTGTCGCGTGATGAGCGAGTTCTGATCCCGATAACACCAACGTCATCGAATAATCATTCGCGGCTTCTCACCTCGGCCGGGTACTGGCGAAACCCCCCGTTGTTCGGAGTCGGCATTGAGCTTTAGGTTCCGTTCACTTGTGTGAAAAATACAAATCGCATATAAGTGAATAAAAGAAGCCTGACTCTGGCTCTGGCCCTTCATGAACTGTAACCCCATCTACGGTGTCTGTGTGGTAGTACAATGAGCACAGTATTTGTGTCTGAGTGCTCCAACAGATAGCAGAAGCATCCAACAAAAAAAAAAAAACTACCAGGTCACCGACCTTTATTTGTTTGTAGATTTTTGCCACTTGCCTCGTTCTTGAAGAGACGTCAAGTACTGCCACCGTCGCCAAAATCCCTGCACCAATGTTTGTAGGTGAGGGCTGCTTGGGACGTCGATATAGCTGATACAAAGTCCTCAAACATGAGAACAGCAGATTCAATAACGCGACATAGGTGAAATTTCATCGACTTCACACCGGCCTCCATAGCAAGCTCAGTCGCAACCGCGTTGTGAGCTTGCAACAAGGCCAATTTATGCATTTCAGAGAGCCAACGGCAAGCTCCCTGGAAGTTACTGCTGTTATCGGAATATATGTTGCTGCACTTCCCACGGCGGGCCTTACGGAGAGTCAGCTAGAAATGCGTCTGGATCCGACATGGTGGTAAATCAGCCATCAGTTGATGACTAGTTGCCTTCCATTACCTAAAGAACGTCATGCACCTAAAGATAATATTACGGATGAGATTTTGGCTACCTAATATCCAAAACTGTTAATGGACGATTGAGAAAGTTTCCAAGACTCCTGATGTAAATATCGGCGATGGAAATCCGTCAGGATAAGGGTGGAGATAATGTGTTTGCTGCATGGAATAATTGGATGTTTAGTATCAACGGAGAAATGAGAATGTCGAAATTGACCGCCAACTCGGAAAATGCCATCCTTGTCGATGAATGGAGCTAACATTGCTAAATTAGACTTGGGTGAAAAAAATTTATTCCGTTTCCAAAATCAATTATTTGGCAATACAGTTTTTTGCCTCGCGGAGCTCCTGTACTGACAAGGCTGTGTTGCAACGATCGATGCCGAGATTATCGAGGCCGCAATTGGCGTGGAATCGAAGATGACAACCATTGCAAAACGATCTCCGAGTCACACCATGCGAATAGGCAGCTGGGCTTAATGGTGGGAGACGAAGTTATAAGGCGGAATAGACAAATGAAAAGCAAGGCCCCACAGAGTTTCAAACGTGGAATGGAAATAGTCTTTATTGGAGCAACCTAATAATATTAATACGATACTCTCCTGCGCTGGTCTTGCACCGGCTATAGATAATGCAGCTCAAATCCATCTGATGGTACAAAGATAAGTCTTGGAATTCGAACTGCTTCCAAGTTTTAAAATTCCTTTCCATAATTCTTCCAACGTTGGGCCAACATGGAAGGTAACGGATCGTCCCTTCCCAAATTTAAGGCTATCGACCAAAGTTCTTGGAATAGGATTTTAAAGAGGGTTGTGGATGAAGCCAGTAATCCAAGGGGGTCGAATATTCTGGACACCTCCAAGAAAAGAGTAAGTTGAGTCGCTGACATGGGGTAAGAGGGGTTCCAAAACATACCAACTACTTTAATATGCGAGTTCGATGCCTCGAGATTAAGTGCAGAGTATTCACAATAGTCTGGTGGCAGTGTAGAAAGTAGGGCCCAGCAAAATGATATCCATTTGCGAAGTTGAAGATTTGCACTAGGCAGCAACAAAACTAACTCCAACTTTAGCGCGATCAACGTCTACGTATACGTCCTCTTACAATGTCTAAGACGCAATGGGGTATTCAGCCTGATAGTTTTCGGCAACAAAACTAACTCCAACTTTAGCGCGATCAACGTCTACGTTTACGTCCGCTTTCCGCGACACGCGGAAAGAAATGGAGCGGAGCGATGTGGAAACGATAATGTTGAATAGGATGAAGCGGGTTTTCGCGCCACACGATGCTTTGAAAATCTGTTTGATTTTCATCTACCCAGATTTAATGAAACATTTTAGCCACGTCTGCCGTGAAAACAAATGGCCTCTGCTGAAACCGCAGACAAACCCCAGAAAATCGGGCTGAATTGGTGGACCTACTAACAACAGTTTATTTAGTTAAACCTCAGCAGATTCCTCTGTCGAACCGTTGAAGATGAAAGGAACTTTCGTTTTAGAATTGTCCGATTTCACAACAGCGTGGTGAGGGAGGTAAAACTAATGACCGCGATTCAAATTCACTTCATCGGGGGGAATCAAAGTCATATGTCCGAGGTGAAGGTATCCATTCATAAATTCCGAATACAAGCGTTTTGGGGTGGGATTAAAGCGAAATCGACGTTCCAGTGAAACCGCGGACGTAAGAGTGTCACTAAGTCAATGTCAGCAAGGGCATCGCTCGAATACAGGATATTAGGATAGAGAATTGATATGAGTATCAGCCATTTTAAAAGATTCTTCCGCCTGACCCGACGGTAGGTTAGAAGCCAGTTTATTCATAATATATGCGTCAATGAGTAACGAAGCAGAGCTATCGAGCGAAGAGAGTTGAATCGAAACACCCTTTGTATAACCTGCATCTACCGACGAGATGCCGAAAATTGGATTTTCAGCATGAGTGCGAAGATAACCGAGTTTTTTACTGGGAATCCGAATCGAGTAATACCTTACAGACGATAAGGTTACCCAGATAGTTTCAAATTGACCAAAATATAGTTGGTCGAGTCGAGTGATACATTGTTGATGATTGATGATGATTGTGGATTTAAATTTGAATTCAATGTTCGTCGAAGCGAAGACGAGGATAGTCAAGAAGTTGAATCCGTAGCGGTTTGTAACGAAGCCAATTTGTTCGGATTTGATTCATCGGAATGGACGAAAGAATGATGACGCGATCAACACACGCGATAGTGTGTGGCATTTGCCCCACGAATGCTTATTCCGAAGGCAGGTAAAACTCAGCGATTTTAACAAAATGACGACGCGATAGTGTGTGGCATTTGCCCGACGAATGCTCATTCCGAAGGCAGGTAAAACTCAGCGATTTTAACAAAATGACGACGAGATTGGATGTCTAGCAAATGAAATTTTGGACACTGAAATAGATGATGGGATTCTTTGCACTTAGGGCACTGAATGTTGTTGTTGGTTTCAGCCAGGTGCGGGCGAGGGCAACCTGACGACGATGTTGACTTTGGAGACGAAGGACGCAGAGTTATTTGACATGATTCGAACGCGTCACATCTAACTTAGAGATAGTTGAGGAGTTCGTCAATGGTACGACCATCACGAGAACCGATATGCTCTGCCCAAGCTCGGTTGGTTTCAGGATCAAGGCTGTTGGTGAGCAAATAAATAAGTCACAGTCACAGGTTTGGTAAGCCGGACAAAACTTCATCTTCACCATCACTTATTTTTCTCAGTGTTTGAATGTTGCTGGTGCTCATTGTGCACGGTTATATCGCGCCTCTAAACGATCCCATGCTACAACATGGTTCGCATCACTGACCGGTATATGATTAATAAGATTTGCCGCATCATCTCAAAAACTGATATTGAAATTTCTGCGTCGGCTTCATAATTTTCTTATTGCAGACCAATCAGATATAGAGGGCACGGAATGATGGCCAATCCTTATAATTGCCAGAAAATGACGGGATAGTTATCTTGGGGTGACTAATATTGATGTACGTTTGATGAGCAGTTTAACCGCTCCAGAAAAATCAATTGTTCGTTTGCAAGCTGCTGTAAAACAGATTCATTTTTGTCCGCCGATGGCGGCGATTGACGGGTTTTAAGCGCGCGAGAAAGTCCCGAATGAGCATGATAATATTTAGATTCATAGTCTGCCAATTTCCGCTCGACTTCATCGGAAGTTTCACCAATATCGGAATATATCGCAAACACTCATCATGCAGCCCACGAAAATTATTCCATGCTTGATTTAGCCTCTCTAAAAGCACTTCTAATTGTTCAAGCGGAGTAGATTCATCGATAGCGTCGACGAAATAGACCGTGCGCATAACCTTTCCCTTTCCGCGTAACCGAACCCGATTTGTTCTTGAATTGCAAAAAAAATAAAAATCCTTGGAAACCAAGCCATCAAACGAAAATGTCCTCTACGATCACTATCGGTAAACGAATGTGAATTTATGTGTATGTGATATATAAATGGTACGAAAGTACCACGTTACATTGCTTTATTTGACCTTTCGTATTCCCGGGTGTCCAAGATCCAAATGGACGAGACAAGGTCTCAGATGCAATCCTCAACCTTCGTCATCACACAATCAGAACCGTAGTTTTCTCGCTGATCACGAGTATACATATGTAAAAGAAAAAAAAACAACTTCCGCTG
Organism: Merodon equestris; assembly: GCA_958301585.1. NCBI lineage: Eukaryota > Metazoa > Arthropoda > Insecta > Diptera > Syrphidae > Merodon > Merodon equestris. The sequence goes on from OY284413.1 coordinate 97,662,104, forward strand.
AAGTGCGGGTGACCGAAGAAACATAAGGTATGAATGAGAGCTAAGGCTGATGAGCAGCGGTGAGAGTACTTTCGGGAGGACATTGCACGAGCACCGGCTAAGGAAAAATACAATGGTGGACTAAATTTAACAATTTGTTAACAATTTGCTTGATAATTATGCACGGTGTGCAAAGAAATAAAAGTTGATCAATGCGCGTGACTCACAATTTAGTTATAACAATTATTTATATAGCAAAGGAAATTCATAAATACCTATTAAAATATTTTGTCTAGAGCAAAAACGTTTTGAATCCGTAACACTTCCAATACAGCTAACTGACCCTTAACCATCTTTTTGGTCCGCTTTGTTTCCGGCGACGCACAGAACGCTTTATAGTCGTTCCCCATGATGGATAAGGTATTTAGAGCCTGAGTTCCTTACTATGACTCACTTTGTATATTCATATATGTATATAACGCGAAACATGTCGACTGGGGCTCAAGATTAACCAGCACAAAAGGGAAAAATCTTATGGAGGCGATAGCAGAAAATAACTGCAAATTCATAAGCACTGATGAGCCCACCTACTGGCCAAGTGACTTCAAGAAAAAGCCAGACCTCATTGACTTCTGTATTACCAAGAATAGTCGAATAGTCGAATACTCCACTACTACAAAAGTACGATGCCCCATCCCTTCTCTGACCAACCATAAAACCGATTGGAACGCCCTTCGAAGAGTAATTGAAACGAAAATTTACCCAAGGATTCCTCATAAGACACAATATGACTATGAAAATGCTATTAAACACTTTAATAATACAATACAACTAGCAGCAACTAGGCCTGAAATCAAAGCAATTAACTTAACAACTATTGCACCAAAAATTACACGACAAAAAATCAAAGAAATACGAAAACTTCGAAAAATTTTGCAACATAGCAGCTCACCTTTGGACAAAGCGAACTATAACAAATCGACCAAGGAACTCAAAGACCTCCTCAAAGAACATAATAATCAACATGTTAATACATTCTTATCAAACTTTAGAGCAACTCAAGCTAAACTATTCGCTGTTGAAGCTGAACAAAAAGCTGAAAAAAGGAATTAACCACCAACCACCTCTGATGAAAATATTGAGTAGTCGTGGCCGAGAACGGACGTGTGGTGGGGTGTACACATTTTGTTTTCAAGTCAGGTGTAAATTAGACTTAAGCATTTTGTCTAGTAAGTAAGATTATGAATAATGGAATAAAATGCGATTAGAAAGAAAAAGAAAGAGTCAGGTGTAACTCAAAGTATTATTTCAAAATATTTTCTCTAGTTTGTAATAAAAAAATTAATCGAAACGAGGCTGCTAGTAAAAAGTGCGGTGACTGTAATTTGTTCTCTCACGGTTTGTGTGTGAACTTGACTTCGACTGACCTTGATTTTCTTATTAACTCCGAAGACTCATTCTTTCGGTGTGATAAATGTTTCACTCTTCTTCGTAAGTCTCTCCATCAATTTAATGTCCCATTATCACCTGTGGTTGCAATAACAACAGCAGCTATTGTACATTGACTAAATCTTCTACGGAAAATAAAAAATTGGCTACTCAGAAGTCAACAACATCAACAGAAGCAGAAATGGTTGCTGATCATGATCATGGGCAAAGTCGACACCAAATAACGAGTCAGACAACGAACGTTGAGATGCAGTACATATTTGATGAGACAGCTAATCACCAAAACAAAAAATGCTCAATCACCTTGGACTTCCTTTATGAGGAAATCATGTGCCTAAAAAAAGTAAATTGTAACTTCCTAAGTACACTTCAGCAACTGAAAGAAGAAAACAATTTACTCAAAAAAAAAAATCAATACTCTCGAAAGAAAACTCAATTGGAGAGAACAAAAGCATATTGAAAACATAATCGAAATTACGGGGGTGCCTGGAGCTAACAACAACAATGCTCCTGAGTGTGTGCAAAAAGTATTACTATGCGGTCTGAATGTTACTGTACCTGCAGACGATATTCATTTGTCAAGCGTGTTTGGCATCACAATTCTTATGCCCCCCTAAGAGAGAGCATGAATAATAACAAAAAGTATACCGATGTTCTTTTTGCTATTATTCAAGCAAAAAGTATACCGATGTTCTTCTCGAGGTTATCCCTCGCTCAATGCTTCCGCTTCGCACTTTGGCTTCAATATGGATCCCTGCACCGGTTCCCGAAAAGGACGAATCCATATTTAAGCTAATTGACAAGCAGAACAAAAGAGCTTGACACTCACAGCTGGAGAATAGTTTCTTCAGTCAAGAGTAAGAACGGAGTGGGAAAGGACCTCATAGTTACCATTGACCAAAAGTCACTCGACCACATCCGCAGCAGGCTCCCAATGAACGCGACAAGTCAAAGGAGGCTGCTAGTGGTGCAAATCAATTTACACCACTGCAAAGCAGCCACCGACGACTTGATGATGTACATGCTGCAGGAAGATGTACCAGATGGATATAGCCTTAATCCAAGAACATTGGCTCCTTAGGAACAAAATTCAGGGATTAAGGTCTAAGGTATATAATTTATACTATCCACATATGGTACTGAAGGTAAGCTACGAACCTGTATAGTCGCCAAGAAATACTTAAACATTTTTCTCCCAGGATGAGCAATGGAGACCTCACGGTGGTTACGTGCGAACAACAGGACAATTCAATTTTACTCCTATCATCCGCATACTTGCCATGCGATGAGGAGGACCCACCTCCAGACGCAGTCCGAGCACTTGTGCGACACGCCAAGTCACGCGGACTGTGTCTATTGATAGGCTGCTACGCCAATGGACACCACACTCAATGGGGAAGCAGCGACATTGATAAAAGGGGTGAGTCCATTTTCGATTTCATATCTCCACCAACCTCAACATATGCAACAAAGGTAATACACCAACGTTTCGCAACCGGGTTAGGGAAGAGGTAATTGACTCACCTTACCAAGTGAGTCCGACTCCATCCGAGTAGAGAATTGAACACTAACTGTTCCTTTTCGGACCACAGCCGAATACTCTTCAACCTTAACGTTAATAAAGAAAATCCGAAACCTTTCAGAAACCCTCAGAAGACAGACTGGAATCTTTTCTCAAACCTAGTTGCCAACAGGTTAGTACCTAGTTGCCAATAGGTTAGTACCGCCACAAGCCATCACTAATCCTGATCCAACTTACATTGAGAATTCAGTCGAAAATCTTGTGAGAATTCTGAAAGCGGCTTTCAACAAATCCTGTCCTTTGCAACGTGCTCGCAAAAAGACCAGCGCAGTTTGGTGGACCACAGAGCTAAAGCAACTCAGGACCAGGACCCGAACTCTATTCAATAGAGCAAAGATCTCAAAAAGAACCGAAGACTGGAATAATTACAAATCCAGCTTCAACGAATACAAGAGCAAAACAAGAGCAGCAAAATCTAAATCCTGGAGTTCTGCGAATCAATAGAGGATCTTAACGAAGCCGCAATGTTCAGGAAGATCCTATCCAAGGACCCCTGCGTCCCGGGATTCATCCTTAAACCAGATGGTTCTTGGACAGAATCCAGTCAGGAATCCCTAGAACTGCTGACTAAACCCACTTCCCAGGCTGTAAAACCCCTGAAACCACAGTCTCCTTCGAGACGACGGTTCCTACGGTTCACACAACCGAAGAAGTAATAAACAAAATTATCACAACGGATAAAGTATCAAGGGCAATAAATTCGTTCAAACCCTTTAAATCTCCGGGGCCGGACGATATCTTGCCAGCGATGCTTCAAAAAACACAGACCCACACTGTGCCCCACCTCGTAAGCATTTTTTCCAATTGCCTGCGCGCGGGGTACATCCCAACACAGTGGAAAGAAATAAAGGTAATTTTCATACCTAAGGCAGGTAAATCAACCCATACTGCCGCAAAGAACTATAGGCCAATTAGTCTCTCGTCGTTTCTATTAAAAACCTTGGAAAGACTCCTTGACCTATACATCAGAGGACTCATCAACTCACGCAACTTATGCAACACTCAACACGCCTACCTTAAGATCAGTGGAAAGTGCTCTGCATAGTGTTGTTCGTGAAATTGAGAGCTCGCTAAACCTAAAAAAATGTACAATGGCAGCCTTCCTCGATATAGAGGGGGCCTTCAACAATGTAAACACAGAGGCCATAATAACAGCTCTAGAGGAAATAAAAGTAGAAAAATCCATTGTAATCTGGATTGAAAATATGTTGAACAACAGAATTATCAATGCAGACATTGGACACAGCTCTATAAGGAAAGTGACAACTAGAGGCACATCACAGGGGGAAGTTCTCTCCCCCCTACTGTATCTTCTTACAGTTAACAAAATCCTCAAATTCTTTATGGAGAAAGACACAAAGACAATAGCGTACGCGGGTGACCTGGTTATCTTGATAAAAGGTAAATTTCCACCAACTATCAGTGAACTAATGGAATCTGCGTTGAGGGAACTCTCTTCGTGGGCAAGACAGAACGGTCTGAGAATAAACCCCCAGAAAACCGAGCTGGTCATCAGGAAAAGGAAAATTCCGATATTTGCTCCACCAAAGTTAGAGGGCACATCACTCAAACTCAAAGCGGAAGCCAAATATCTAGGCATCATTCTTGGCTCCAAACTCTCCTAGAACAGGAACCTGGAGGAAAGGATGAAAAAAGATAGAATGCTTTTTATGCATGCAAAAAGACCTTCGGAAAAAGATGGGGCTTGCAACCGTACATCATTCATTGGATGTACACAGCAAGCATCAGACCCATTTTAACTTATGGGGCCCTAGTCTGGTGGACTGCTAGCAGCACAAAAACCTATATGAACATGCTCAACAAAGTACAAAGTTCAGCCGCTGTTTGTTTAACGGGAGCCACGAGAAGCACGCCGCAAGCAGGGTTGGACATGATTCTTCATCTCCTCCCCCTGGATCTATTCATAAAAGGCTGCGCTACAAAGAGCGCTCTCAGACTAAGGGAGTCCTCTCTGTGGAAGCAAGCTAACTATGGACATGCGGCCATACTTAGAATAATAGACGACCTGGGAAAGAAACATGGTTTTATTAGCCTCGCAGCTACGACCGACTATATTTCCCCCCAAAATGGCTTCTCTCTCAGAATACCAATCCTTTTCCCAGACAGAAAAGAGTGGCTATCAAACGCTGTGCTGTAATCAACGACCACGACATCACTCTCTTCACCGACGCACTGGGACCGGGTTCTACTCTGATACCATTCCAAACAGGAATCATTCTGACTCTGTGCAGCGTTTTTCAAGCAGAAATCCTGACAATAGAGAAAGCAGCCAAACACCTACAGGTAACCGATATCCCACCATCGGATATCACTGTCTTCGTAGACAGCAAGGCTGCACTGAAGTCAATATAATCCTGTATAACGAGATTAAAGGCTGCCATGAAATGTCGCGACTCACTGAAGTCCACCAGACACCACAAAATCAAACTCTGCTGGGTCCTGGGCTACAGCTAAATCGCAGAGAACGAAAGATCAGACGAATTGGCCAGGCAAGGGTCTGAACTGGACATCATTGCAACCACCGATCAGCGCATTATACCGGATCATAAACGACACAATCATCAAAGAAGCCAACTCGTCTTGGCTTACAAGAAACGACAGCTACACGAAAAGATCATCGTGGCCAGAGCTCAATATCGGAAAAACAAAGAAGCTCTTGGCGCTGGACCGTAACTCGATCCGTATGCTCGTCGGAGTGATCACAGGACACTGTCCCATTGGAGCAATGCTCCGGAAATGGGACCCGGAATCCAGCGATCTCTGCCGGAGCTGTGGCGATGAGGAAGAAACTGAGACGATCCAACATCTGCTTTGCCACTGCCCAGCTCTCCAGAATGGACGCCTAGCGTGGCTAGGCCAAAGATCTTTACAGAGATTGCGGACGGGGCTAATGCAGATATATCAGATCTTCTAAAATTCATAAAGAGCACGGGGTGGTTCCAGTCACCACGTGATTGGACATTTTAATTATATGTGTATCCCCACAAATGAAGGGAATCACAATGGGCCTTTTGGCCTCCGAGTGGAAGTGATGCTTAACCATCACACTCCCCTTCTTTAACTAACCTAACCTAACATACCGATGTTCTTCATCTTGCCTCTCAACAAGTCAAACAAACTATTATGAAAAACAAGAGGAAAGTTGAAAAGAAGTTAAATTCATATTTGTTTGTAATAGAAGGCACAAATCCAATTTATATAAATTATTGTTTTACCAACTACACGCGCGCTCTTTACATTGAAGCTACAAAATTCAAAATTGAAAAAATATAAATACATGTGGTATTTGTCTTTATTTTGATATTAAATGTTTATTAAAATGTAAGATTTGTTTCTCTTTGTTTTCTTATTTTTTACACTCGGTTACCATTATATTTCGCGACAACAATCCGATCGACAGTAATGCGTGCTATCGCCCTCAGTGCTTGAATGCTACTATGCTGTATTCTACTCTAAAAGGGATAGGGAAAAACGGTTCGGACCGTATGTTCGTGTGCGTGTGTGTGGTATCGTCATGTCGTCTGCCAGTGGCGTGATCGTCTGCTGTCGTTAGTCCCGTACGTCTGTTATATTCGTACTGTAGGGTGTCTCGTCGTTGTTTGGCTCAATCCCACATTCGGCTATTCTGACGCGTCATTCGCCCCGAATGACAGGGCCCCATTTTTTCATGTGTTCGGCCACCGTGTTCGTGACATTAGGTCCTTCATGACTACCGACTTTCTCGACTTCGTATCTTCCGTGGTTGAGTTTTTTCGTCACTTTGTAGGGTCCTAAGAATTACGGTCTCAGCTTCATACCACTGCCAAATTGGGTGCGCTTAATGGCGACTAATTCATTGGGTAAGTACTGCAACTCCGGCTTCCTATTTCTGTCGAACGTTTTCCTATTCTCCATCTGCATAGCCGCGATATTCCGTCGAACTTCCTCTCGCGTGGTGTCTCGTTCCGAGTCCAACTCCTCGATCGCATCTTGGGTGAGCAACTCTCTTAAGTCCGGGTAGTCCGGAATACGCATCTCCAAACCGGTAAGGATACGGAATGGACTAAATCTTGTGCTCCGTGGCGGGGTGTTGTTTAAGATTTGCTGCACTTTATCCACGTGCTTATACCAGTCCTTGGGATCACTTATGCAAAGTTTCATTAACATGGGGACGATAACGTTGTGGATTCTCTCTACTTGCCCATTGCCTCGAGGTACTCCCGTAGAAATGACAAGATGCTGAATGCCTTCCGCACGACAGTATTCGCTGAATTGGTTGGAGGTAAACGCAGTGCCTCTATCTGACACGACCCGCCTGGTATTCCCAAAAGTTTTTGACTGCGTCTTTAATCGCTCCACCACCTCGGCTGCGTCTGTGCTTTTCGTCGGATGTAGCCATACGAATTTCGAGAAGGCATCGACCACCACCAGTATATGATTGTACTTCTTATGGGTCAGCTCCATCGGTCCGACGTGGTCGATATGGTACGTACCCAACGGCTTGTCCTCCTTATCGATGGGTCTGAGGTAACCCTCCCTTTTCCCTGCCTTCGATTCCGATACTATACAGTGCACACATCCTCTCACGACGTCGGTCACCTTCCTGGTCAAATCGGGGATGAAGAAAGTCTTCGCCAACAATTCGGCCGTCCTCTTAATGGAGAAATGTCCTTGGCGGTGGGCAACGTCGATGATTTCCTGTTCCATTGGCGTAGGTACTACTATCAGTTCCTGTACCGGGTCTTTATACAGTACTCCATTTTTCAAGTAGAAATCCTCGTACTCATCTTTCTCCAACACCTTCCTTACCGCTCTGATCCAGCTATCCTTTAACTGTGCCTCCTTAATCCTATGGCTTAACGAGTCTTCAATTAACAGGCAATATATCCGACTCAACGCATCCACATGACGCATTTTGGAACCGGCCCGATGTTCTATTTCGTACTGGAACTCCTGCAGAAACATGGCCCATCTCGACACTCTTAGCGGAACGTCTCTTTTCTTCATAGTCATAGCGAACGCGTTACAATCCGTGACTATAGTGAATTTCATTCCGGCCACATACACCCTCCATTTCTTCAGCGCTTCTATAATCGCGAGCACTTCGAGCTCGTAAGAGTGGTACTTCTGCTCCGTCGCCGTCGTCTTCCGGCTCATGTACTGGACAGGGTGGAATAACTGGTCTTCCTCGTCCTTCTGCAACAAAACAGCACCATAGCCGTACTTGCTGGCATCCGCGTGTATCTCCGTAGCGGCTTTGGGGTTAAACAACTTGAGTACCGGTGCTTCCGTTAAGGCCGCCTTCAAATGCCTGAACGCTACCATCTGCTCATCCTCCCAGATAAATGTCGCTTCCTTCCGGAGCAAATCCGACAAAGGTTTTGCAATCAAAGCAAACCCTTCCACAAACCTTCTAAAATAAGAAGTCAGCCCAAGGAAACGTTGAAGCGCTTTCTTGTCCGTTGGTACTGGGTACTCCTTAATAACTCTGGTCTTTTCAGTTGATGGCTGTACTGTATTGTTCTCGATTATGTATGTACCCGAGGAATTCTATTCGCCGTTTTAAGAATTGGCATTTCTTCCAGTTAAAACGTAACCCATGTCTAGCCGCAACTTCCAGGACTGCTGTCAATTTCTCTACCCCCTCGTCCTCATCCTGTGATGGTACTATCAAATCATCCATATACACCTCCACTATACGTGCCTGGATTAAAGTCCGGAATATGGCACTGATGTGCCACGAAAACTGCGGGTGAGTTCGAGATCCAGAATGGTACGTACAAGAATTCGTATTGCTGTTCTTGTGTCACAAACGCCGTATATTTTCGGGAACCAGGATCCATCGGAACATGGAAGAAACCGTTCTTCAAATCTAGTGTTGAAAATACCTTCTGTCCTTGCAGGCGTTCTATGACCTCATCTATCAGCACCATGGGGAAATTATCTCTCGTGATCTTCTCGTTGAGTTTCCGGTAATCGCAACACAGCCTTTTCGTCCCATCCTTCTTTGTCACCAACACGATCGGCGATGCATACTCGGACTTACTTGGTTGTACGATTTTCTCTTCTAGCCAGTTGTCGATTTGCTTACGTACCACCACTTGATCTGCGTAAGACATACGTCTCGGCCTTTGAAACACTGGGATGTCATCCTTCAGCACCAGCTTCATGACTACAGGCGACGGTTCCTGCCCAACGGGGTCGTACTTCCTAACGATTGACATCAACTTTTCTCGGTAGTCCCAACGCAAATGGTCAAGTTTCAAATCCATCTTCTCCTTGAAGTCTCCCTCTTCCGCGGCTAACCACAGTTGTCCAAGTTCCTCACTCAGCGCTCTTACTTCCAGCTCCTCTTGACCTTGGCCGATGGTTTGCTCCGGGCCTTCGCCCAACTCAGGACCCCCTGTGTCCTCACGTACCCTGATGGCACTATCACGACGATCATCCACGTCCACGCTTACTTTCACATTCCCATCGTCAATCGACCTATCTCGTTTACTCCTAAACTGCACATCTCCGTCTGAGATTACCAAATCGACCAATTCCAAAACGTCGTTTCCTATAATCGCCGAATATTGCATGTCGTTTTCACGAACAACATGGAATACGAGCTCCAACGGAATACCGTCCACTTCAAGTTGCAACTTGACGCTACCGAGTGTTGTTGTTCTATTCAGTCCCAGCCCTAACAGGTTCCTTTTCTTCGCATCCATCTCCAAAAGACCCATCAGAAGCAAGCTGTCGTGCCGCAATAGGCACAGGTCACTACCCGTATCCACCAATGCGCTCAGTAAAATGCCTCCCACCGAGATATCTTTAAATATTCGGTTCGTTCCGACCGTTAGATTAACCGCAGCCTCCTGCCACGAGACGGCCACTTGTTGTTGCAGAGTGACCGCTCCGTTCCTTTGATTGTTGCGACGTCGATGGAATTTTCATCTTACAATCCCGAACTCGATGCCCTGGTTGACCGCACCGAAAACATTTGATCACCTGTCGCTGGCACTCTCTAGCTAAATGAGTGGTTTCGCCACACCTGAAGCACGATCTTTCCCTCTTCTCCATCTTAACGACTTCCTGTGTACGGCCTGGGATTGGGGTCCGAAAATTTGCTCTCGAGTATGATGACTGCATAAGAGAACCCCGGATCCTTTCGTACACTTTCATCTGTGCCTTGAGTTCTCCGATCGTTTTCGCCTGATAAAGGACCGTCTTATTCTGTCTGGAGTCTGGAATCCCATCCGCGAAGTATTCGATAAGGCTCTCATCATCCAGCGCGATCGACTTGCCCAACTCCATTAGCGTGTACAGATATTCCAGCAGGGACTCAGACCGCATCATTTTCCGATCCCTAAGCTGCCGGTGCACCTCCGCCGAAGAAAGTTTTGCACCAAACTCTTTAGTGAGAGCTCCTTTCAACTGACTCCAGTTCTTAATTCCCGTCTGGCTTCTCAGGAACAGTTTAGCAGCACCCTTCAACAGCTGCTTCCCGTAGATGAACTTTTGGACTTCGTTCCACCTAACCGCCAACGCATTCTCTTCAAATTCCTGTATCCACAGATTGACGTCTGTGGAACCGGCTCCGTCGAACTGGACCAACGACTCCTCGATGTCGCGGAGTGTAAAGGATACTGATGGGGACGGTGCGCCTCGACCGGACCCCGGATCGCTTGCCGCTTCTTCGAACCCTTCCTCCTCTTCTTCATCTTCAACCGACCGACGAGGTAGCCCGTAGTAGTCAAGAAGCCTTTCACGCAGAGTAGCCTTAAGCCCCGTGGTTGCCAAATTCAACTGTGTCAGTCTGTCCTTCAAACCCTCTACCGTTAATCCCAATATCTCCGCAGTAATTATTATGATAATTAGTGTTGTACTCTAATATCTGTAATACCTTCCAGTAATCTTATACGCTAACAATTTCCAAATACCTCTTTCAAAAGAAATCAAACTAACAATCTTGTTTTAATAATACTACTCAGAAAATCTAATAAACCAGCACAATAACAATTTAGCAAAGAGGTAATTACCCGAAACGGTTTTCCACGTTCTTGCTGCTGTTGTTGTTTTGCCGCTGCTGCTGATCCGCTGCTGCTGACGATTTTCCGCTACCGCTGCACCGCACACTGTCTTCTCGTTGATGCCTCTTCCCTCTCGTCTGGACGCGACGCACGCTGCCTTTCGGTTGATGGCTCTTTTCTCGACACACGAACTCACAATAATATCATACTACGTACGTTCGATGCAGCTGGGTTTTATGGCACACACATACACGGGATTAATGTCGCCGTTTTATTGTTTTCCCCTTGTGGGTTTTTTTCCACTTTTGTCTGTTTCCTTTGTCTTTGTGTTTTTTTTTTCACCTTTCTACTTTTTGTCTCTGTTTTTTCTTCCTCTTTTTTTTCACGCACAACTCACATTCGATTACGCCGGGTACAGTGTATTGAAACTATCCCGGACGAGCCCCCAAATGTGGTATTTGTCTTTATTTTGATATTAAATGTTTATTAAAATGTAAGATTTGTTTCTCTTTGTTTTCTTATTTTTTACACTCGGTTACCATTATATTTCGCGACAACAATCCGATCGACAATAATGCGTGCTATCGCCCTCAGTGCTTGAATGCTACTGTGCTGTATTCTACTCTAAAAGGGATAGGGAAAAACGGTTCGGACCGTATGTTCGTGTGCGTGTGTGTGGTATCGTCATGTCGTCTGCCAGTGGCGTGATCGTCTGCTGTTGTTAGTCCCGTACGTCTGTTATATTCGTACTGTAGGGTGTCTCGTCGTTGTTTGGCTCAATCCCACATACATATGGTTCCAGAATTCTCAAATTTTATTAAGAAAAGTAGATAAGGGAAAGGTTGTTACAATTAGATCGTTTGATGATTTAGTGTCTCTGAAAAACTAATATACTTGTCTTTCATTTTCATTTATTTTTGTTTTCTGTATATTATCTGTAATACTAAACTCTTTCTTAAACTTAGATCTAACAAGAAACGAACTTTCCAACACTACTATTAGTTCCATAAGCAATGATATTTTTCATAATATCTAGAATAATAATATTCGTAGCCTTCGACAAAACTTTGATTTGCTTGCTTGCAATCTTGAAGCTCTTCCTTATTTACCTGATCTAATCTTCGTTTCGGAAATCTGGATCTATAAATATGAATGTGAAGATTTTTCCATGTCGGGATATAACTTTCATTCAAATACAAATGACATGTATTCTGCAGGAGGAATATCCGTTTTTGTGCGTGAGTCATTGATATACAATATAGTAGCCACGGTCTGTTGTCCGCTGACGTCATACAGCTATCTTGTAATATATGTTATAAGGTCTTCAATTTTGTTTGTGTTTATATTTCGTTTTTAAGTGAATTTTCGTCTTTTTTGAGTAACCTGAAATCTGATAACTTTGTGTTACTTGGCGATTTTAATGTTGACTGATTTCACTGTTGACACTACAATATTTCTGACTCTTATATTGCCTTGATTGCTGTACATGGATTGACTTCCTTTATTAATCGACCTACACGGACTGTATCACAATCGTGCTTGATCATGTTTTTGGTCGATTTAAAGACTTATCCTTAAATCAATGCTACGCTGTTGATTTCGATCTACACATAACTGATAACAGCATGACTGGTATATTGTTTAATACCTTAAAAATCTTGAAGTTCAAACAAACCATATCTCCACTCCTCCTTTTCTTAGAAAGATTAACTTTAGTATGTTAAATAATGCCCTGCGTTTCGAAAATTGGGATACTGTCCTTGCTGAAAACAAAGTTTTAAGTGATTCTTAGATACGCTACTGTCTTATATTACAACCTGGAACTATAACTGGTCAATTAAGAAATCGGAAATGAAATTCAAATCCTGGACTAACCAATCTATTCTTAAATAAATAAAAATAAAAAATAAGTTGGGTAAAAAGTGTCATAAGCATCCATCTAACTCATCCCTGAAAGTTCGTTATAAAAATTTGTGTAAAAACTACCAAATTCGGTTATGTCGTGATAAATATTATCACTCGCTGATAAATACATCTCTAGGTAACCCTAAAAAGGAATGGAAAGCTGTTAACAGCATAATTAACTCGAAAGCCTCTAAAACACCTAGCCCTATTGTACTTAATAACAATGGTGTTGAATTTCATGAATTTGATGATGATGGTGTTGATTTTTCTGGTTCGGTTGGTCATTTATCTGACTCGAGTGATTTATGCGGTCGTTGTTCCAGTGAAGCTGAACGTTTGGGAAACTCTTATGAAGGTAGTTTCTTGTTTCACATGCTTGTGGTGATGATTTCCAGTTATATTTGAAAAAGATTGCCTTTAATATATCTGATATCCTATGTCCAACGTTATAAGATGAATAATGAATAAAAAAAAAAAAAAACTAATGGCACTTTGACCAGAACAGACACCGAAAAAGCAAAAACATTAGCAGAATATTTAAAACAACATTCACCAATGGCTTCAACAGACAGGAGATAGAAATATCTCCACATTTACGAAAAAGGCAATAAATAAAATACGAACCAACGAAATAAAATACTACATAAAAAGCAACTTAAAATGTAAAAAATCACCTGGGTATGATCTAATAACAGGAGAAATATTGAAAGAACTCTCTCCGAATAGAGCTCTTATTTATATTAGAAATATTTGAATGCCATCCTAGGACTTGACTTCTTTCTAAAGGTATCCAAAGTTTCCAAAATAATAGCAATCCCAAAACCAGGCAAAGATACTGCGTAGCAGTTTATTTTGACATTTCAGAAGCATTCGATAGTGTATCGCACAAAGGGCTACTATCTAAACTCAAGACAATGCTATCGGACTACCACCAATTCACCAAAAGTTACTTGAACAAGCGACACTTCTGCGTGCAATATAATGACGAACAGTCTAGCTTACGTGAAATCGAAGAAGGGGTTCCGCAGGGTAGTGTACTAGGTCCTATCCTTTTTACTCTTTACTGCGGTCATACCTAAGCCACTTACACAGGACACCATGCTAGCAACATGCGCAGACGACACAGTAATTCTTTCCTCACACTCTTGCGTACAAGCTGCTACAAATCAAACAAAACAAACGCTCGACAAAACAGTGGACTGGTTGTACAAATGGTGTGTAGATATTAATGAAGAAAAAACAGTTCAAGTATTGTACTATACACTACAAAATAGATTCTAAACCTCAAGACATCACGATCAACAACAAAAAAAAATTATTCTTGACAACTCAAAATAGCTAGGCATAATACCTATAATAGACAACAAACTAATAGACAGAAACTAAATCAAAAACAAATTTGGGCAACTATACTGACTTCTAGGAAACAAATCTAAACTCTCTATACAAAACAAACTTTTAATCTCGAAAGCATAATAAAACCAATGGCATACAAACATGAGAATAGCCGCCAAATCAAATATCGGTATCATACAACGACTACAATACATCGGACGATTGTCAATGCACCTTGGTATATATCTAATGAAGACATACATCGGTACCTCAATATGCCCACTATTAAAGACGAAATGAAAAATCATAGTAGAAATCACTAAATCACAAATCATCTAAACAACGAAATACGAAATCTGCCTCACCAAGAAGCTAACACGAGAAGACGACTAAAAATACTGAGGCCAGTAGATCTACAATCTATATGAATGTTTTTTATTTTTTTAATTTTTTTATTTTTTTTGTTGGAGGCTTCTACCATCTGTTGGAGCACTCAGACACAAATACTGGTCCATTGTACTACCAGACAGACACCTTGTCTTTATTGCATTTTCCCCGTTGTCCGGAGAAAAGTGAGGAGGGGCTTCAGTGATGTAGAGCTAAGAGATTCGGCACCCACCACGTCGGCCCCAAGGGTGCGCACGTAGAGATGCTTGGCAAAAGTGTAATGGCCCGTAATGACGCCCGTTAGCCTTCTGCAATCATTTTTTATTAAGGATAAGAAAAATGTTGCGGACTTTTGCAGACATCAGGGCGTACGCGCTTAGTCATCCTGCATCCTGGATATTCCCTCCATTTACGACTGTGTACGTTAAAGACCTAGTCATTGATGTCAGATTTGACCATGGATTCCTAAGGCGTGTTCAGGTCCTGAGAAACTCTCCTCTGAGCCTCTTCTTGCGAGTTCATCGGAAATCTCGTTTCCTGGGATTCCAGAGTGACCAGGGACCCATACAAGCCTTAGTGAATTTAGTCTTCCGACTTTGTTGAAAAAGGTCTTGCGTTCATGCACTAATTTGGAGTTGGATAGAGGATTGGACACAGCTTTGAGTGCAGCTTTGCTGTCACTGCAGACACATATGTTTTTTCCCCTCCACCTGTGTTTCACAACATACTGCATGGCCATTAGGATTGCGTAAATCTACGCTTGGAAAACAAACGCATAGGATGGCAGGTGTCATTGCGTCAGAAGGCATATCCATGAGACAGAGGTCGTAGGATATTTCTCCCGCAAGTACACTTTCACTCCAATGCGAGTTGTAACAAAGACCATTTCTCTTTAGACGAGAAATGGCTTTCAATGCACATCCTCTGATATATATGTCAAGGGGTGGAAGATTCATCATAGCATCTAGAGCAGCTCCCGGTGTGCTGGGGAAAGCCCCCGTGCAGCTGAGACAGACCGCTCTTTGGAGTTTGGTGAGTGAAGCCACTGCGTGTTAGCCTGCTCCACCAAACAACCGATGCATAAGAGATTATCGGTCTTATCATTGCCGTGTAAATCCAAAGGACCTTTTTCGGCGATAAGCCCCATGTTTTGCCAAAGGCACCTTTACATTGCAAAAAAGCTGACAGCGAATTGGTGGTTTTGGACTCAACATGTTTTGACCAAAGAAGCTTGCTATCTAGGATGACTCCCAGATACTTAGCTTCCTTGGATATCGGGATGGGAATGCCTTTTAGCTGAGTAATGCCAGTATTTTTCCTCCTTCTCGTGAAGAGAAGTCTAAACAGGATTAACCGACACCCTATTTCTCGTGCACCAGTCTTCGATCACATCTAGCGCCGCCTGCGCTTTGAGACAGACATTTGCTAAACATGAGCCGACAGGGAGAACTGCAACATCATCCGCATATGCCTGGGCATAGATTCCAGAGGCATTGAGAGCATCGAGCAGAGAGTCGACCCCCGTGCACCATAACAGCGGAGACAAGACGCCACCTTGCGGGCAGCCCCTGTTTACTCCAGACTTGACACATTGTTCGAGTCCTGCATCAGCGATCAATGTCCTGTGCACGAGCATTGCTTTGATCCACAGAACCAGTGCTTCATCTATGCCATGCCGTCTAGCAGCGTTACACATGCTGTCGAAAGTAGAGTTATCAAAAGCTCCCTCAATGTCGACGAAAATGCCTAGTACGTCGCCGTCCTTTGGAGAGCGCAATCAATTATCCCAACTATGTTTTGAAGCAGGATTTTTCGCGCTGATAAGCATGTTGTATGTCCGAGAGAGGATGCATTCGAAGGGCAACTTTACGCACGTGCAACTCTGCTAATCTTTTCATGCTTTTCAGCAAGAAGGATGTTAGACTGATTGGTCTAAAACTCCTGGCGAGTGAGTAATCTTCTTTCCCTATTTTGGGAATAAAGACCATTTTCACCGCGCGCCAAGGAATAGTTATGTAGGCAAGTGCCAGGCTAGCAGTGACAATTCTTTTCAGAGTAGGAAGCAGCTGTCTTATACCTTTTTGCAGCATAACGGGGTATATCCCATCAGTGCCCGGCGATTTAAAGCCATCGAAGGATGCCGCAGCAAATTCAATGGCCTCAGTAGTTGCCATGCGTGACGCAACATACCAGCTACGCCGAGTTGTGTTCATCGTTTCAGTCGCAGTTTCTAATGAGGAAGTGTGCAACGAGCCGATGACAGTCTGATTTCCCGGAAAATGGGTCTGCAACAGTAAACTAAGAGTTTCTGCTTCAGGCTCGGTGAAGGTACCATCAGACTTTCTGAGTGCATCCAGCTTTGTCGATTTTCCTCGCTTGAGAACGTTAACCAACTTGCTGGTCGCGCTCAGGGATTTGATCTCTTCGCAGAAGGACTTATAGGAATCATTCTTCGATTTACGAATAAGCTTATTCCAGTCATCTTCCGAGTTCGAAGTAAACGATCTATTCAGGAGACTTCTGGCTTCCCTGCGAAGACATTGGAGTTCAGCGTTCTATCGGGGAACCGGCTTCCTGTTGGGAGGTTTTTTGACAGGACATGCGAGTTCGAAACAGTTGGTGATGGCGCTGCTCAGGTTATGAACGGCATCCTCCACCAATTGATTTGTTTTGAGTTTAGGCAGGGCTTGAGTGGATTTCTCAAGCTCCTCCCTGAATCGCACCCAGTCCGTCTTTCTCGGATTCCGCTTGGGCTGCGAGGGGAAAATCCCACACTTCAATTGGAATTCAATGTATCTATGGTCTGACAGCGTAACATCTTGTAAGACTCTCCAGTTAGTGATGGCTTTCACATGCCTATTAGACAGGGTTAGGTCAATCACTTCCTGTCGTCTCGCCGTCACAAGGGTTGGTTGAAAGCCAACATTGTTGATGATAAGGTCAGACGAAAGGATGAAGTTTAAAAGATGGTCTCCTCCCCGGTTGCATTTGCTTCTGCCCCAAACAGTATTTTGAGCGTTAGCATCGCAACAGATGATGAGTCCGCTTCTCGCTTCACAGTACTCTACGAGTTCGGAAACCACCCTAGGTGGCGGGGGTAGTATCGAGTCGTAGGGTAAGCAGACGCTACGACGAAGTGCTAAAATGCTCCGTGCGCTTTGTAGCTAACTTTCGCAGCCACCAGATCTGGACCACAGAATTGACCAAGTTTGGTTGCCGATAGCGTGTTCGATATGATGAGGCAGACCCTGAGCCTTTCGTATCGCTCATCATAAAGGATCGTAGCATCACATATGGTATACCACCTAGACCATACAGGCTTTTATTCCACACCCATGGTTCCTGAATGGATACAATGTGATGATTTGTGCTACTGCATACAATTCTGCTACTGAGACTTGCAATGCTGTAAGTTAACCTGAGTGAAAATTATAGATTTAGACTGCGGAACACGTTCCATCCTTCGACTACTTGACATCAAAGTGGAAAAGAATCCTACGAAGGCCGAAATAGGGACGTGAGTCGTACGCGGATTTCAGGGCCTCGACAGAGCCGTTGTCCAATACCACAACCAGAGTGAAGCCCTCTTTTTCCAGAGAGCTCTTTTTCTCCTTGTAGGAATAGACAGTCCAGTCCCTCGTGTCGAGTCCCCGGTTCTGCGCACGTAGTCGCGTCAGCACTTTCAGCTTGTTTCCGGGTGCTCCTACTCCCTTCCGACGCCGCTTTGGAACAGCTCTGCCAGATGAGGTTTGTTGTGATCCGAGACCGCTTCGCTTCTGCGATCATAGTCTGTCTGTCGGCATCATCGTCTTTTTCGGCGGTGGCGCCGGCCATAACAGGACCCTGAACACCTCCAGCTCCGTCAGTTTTGGAACCTGGCACGCTCTTATTGGGGATTTGACCGTCACCAATAAGAGGAGAAGTGTTTGAGGCGCATGCCGAAAGTGCTGGCATGCTTGAGCCTCCTGCAGCAGCCTTTACTAGCCGCCGACGCTTTCTACGCTGCGCGCCGCCAAGAAGTGCGGGGGCTGCAGATGAGAGGGTCGGATGGGTTTCGGTAGGGGATACCTCCGCCGATCTGATCCGCTTAACCGCTTTCCCCCAGAGGTTCGCCTTCAATCTTCGTGCCTACGGCTGTGCCAGCCTCTTTGCACGATTTTCAGGCACGCTTCTTTCTCCTTCTTTTTTGGCACTTAGCAGTGCAATCTACAGTACGTCCCAATTCTGGGGCTCGTTCAACCTTAGCAGTTTCACGTGCCGCGCCATCGTCGGTATCGCCTCCGTTGGTTGCATCACTCATGCTCAGTCCAACCAGGTGGTCGGACAGCAAGCCGCAGGAGTCAGTGTCGTTCCGGGCTGCCGGAGAGTTGAGAATGAGTGGTGGGGCCTCCAGAATCCTTGCCCCAGCCGCGATCAGGGAGATCGCGGGTGGATTTCCGCTATTGCGGGTGCCACCTGGAGTAATACCATCTATTTGGTTGTACATTCATCCATATTAAACTCGGTTCTCCGGGTCTTAGTTCGAGGTCATTGACCTCTTAAGTAATGTAGTTGTATGTATATGTATAATTTATGTATATTATGTTATTACTAGTATATGTTATAAAAGTATTTGCATGATGGGAAATTTTGTTAACACCTTGAAATAAAAGAAAAGTAACGTAAGGAAAAATTTTGTTAGACACTGTTCTCACGATCTAATGTATCCAATTATATCTCTTAAAACAATTACTTAGAGTCTTAGGACTTGGAAATAAAAAATATATATATATATACAATATATATATACTATATATATGTAAGAATAAAAAATATAATAATAGTTTTTTTTTTTTTTTTTTTTTTTTTTTTTTATTAGCTTAAAACCTATGTTAAAGATCATGTGGCAACTGGCAACTCCCCGTATAGCAACTCTTCTGAAATGAGATAAATAATCACCAATGAATATCATCACAAATCAAAACATGCAACTTTTAGTTTTCATTCTACTACTACCACTACAACAGGCGGCCGATACACAACGGACTTACACCATTTACTTTACTCTTATCTTCGCCAGGAGACCACCTCACACGCCGTTGAGCCTCTTGCTCTCAGGGGAACTGGTGGATGTTACACCAATGCTAGATATGAGAGCCAAGCGACCACCTCACTCGCCTCGAGTTCATCATCTTCGATAGTCTCGTCATCATTCTCGTCAGTATCAGTATCCGATATACCACCTGAAGGTACCCAAGGCATTATGCTGTCAACGGCAATAACTCCCTCATAACTGGTCCGTCGAGTTCTGCGATTAGTGCCTTCCATATCCTTAACAGCATAACGATCGTTTGGAAGCACCGCTTTTATTATAAATGGCCCCTTAAAGGGTGGGGCCAACTTCCTACTCGTACCGGTTTTTATTTCTTGTTTCTTGATAAGTACTAAGTCTCTCTCTTTGTAATGCTTAGGACTCTTCCGATGCCTATCATAAGCTTGTTTCTGTTTGTCTTGCTCTTCTTTTATATATTCTGATGCCTCCTTCCGACTTTCGCAGAGATACTCAATTAAATTTGCCGTAGTGTGCATGATTTCATCCTTCAAGGCCATGTCCGTGCCGTCTCTCGATTGCATCCCAAAAAGCTATTCGCTTGGTGTCTTACCTGTGCTTTTACTAACAATGTTGTTAAGGGCAAACTGTACTTGGCGAACGTTCACATCCCATCGGTCTTCTTCTAACGTTGAAGTCATAAGGGCACTCAGGATTGATCTATTGAGACGTTCTACCTGCCCGTTTGCCCTTGGGGTTGCAACTGCATTTAATATATGTTTTATATTTTGTTGCAAACAAAACTGCTTAAAATCTTTAGCAGTGAACGCGCTGCCACGATCAGATACTATGATTCTAGGTATACCATAAACAGCAAACACATATTTGAAAAATTCTATTACTAATTTGGTCTTGGTTGATTTATCTGCTTTTAAAAATGAAAATTTGGTAAATCCGTCTATGAGAGCAACTATGTATAAATTCCCTAATTTTGATTTTGAAAAGGGACCTAAATGATCCACATGTAGCATTCCCATTGGCTCGTTGATCTTTGGGATGGGATGAAGGTACCCTTCTCCTTTACCAGTATTTCGTTTGTTGAATAAGCATCGTATACAACATGCCAAATATTTGTCCACATATTTACGCATATGTGGGAACCAATAATGTTCGCATAGTCTCTGGAGCGTCTTCTCTATGGCAAAGTGCCCTAACTCATCATGAGCGGCGTGTACAACTTGTCGTCTCATACCCTTTGGTACTACCCATTGAACCATCTCCTCTTTTGCGATAAACTCGGCCATCTCGTAATAAATAATCCTGGCAAATTTTTCCCTCGTATTCGGTCTTAGGTTTCCTGGTTAAGATATCATGAATTTCCTTGAGTTTGTCGTCTGTAAGTTGTGCTGATAGAACCCAATCCGCTTGTTTAATTTGCATTATAGTTTCCTGACAGGGATTCCTGCTGAGAGCATCAGCGTGTAGCATTCTATTGCCAGGTCTGTATTTCACATCGAAAGTAAATTCCATTAATTGTAGCCACCATCTAGCTATCTTGGGAAGAAGGTGCTTCTTTTCATTGGATGTCTTAAGCGCGTTGCGGTCAGTCACAACTGTGAATGAATTTTATACCTAGAAGGTAGCAACGAAACTTTTTTAACGATTCAACCACAGCGATTGTTTCCAATTCATATGAATGGAATTTGTCTTCCGGCTGCCTTGTTTGCCTGCTAAAGTAAAGAACCGGGTGGAGTCGTCCGTCATCTTGTTGTTGTAGCAATATTCCAGCAATACCAAGAGAACTTGCATCGGTGTGCACCTCAGTGTAGAGATCTGGTCGAAAAATTGCCCGCACCGGCTTTTCGCATAACACTTTCTTTAGCGTCTGGAATGCTTCAATTTCCTTTTCCGTCCATTGCCAAACTGTTTTCGAAGCAAGTTAGTCAATGGTTTAACTATTTGTGCATAATTTTTGACAAAATGCCGAAAATATCCCGTAAGCCCCAAGAGTTGTCTGATGTGAAGCACTGTTTTAGGTGTAGGGAAATATTTTATCGCTTTTGTTTTGTCTGCTCCTGGTTGAACTTTTCCATTTTCTACCTCGAAGCCTAAGAAACTTACACTTTTCATAAAAAAATGTACATTTTTTTATGTTTAAAGTGAGTCCTTCATGTTTAAATATCCCAAGTGTAGTTCGGAGCATATCCATCAATTCCTCGGGTGATTTCGCGTGTAACAATATATCATCAAGGCAAACTACGGCTGTATTTAGTTGTCTAGCGAGTATATTATTCATTAATCTCTGAAAAACCCTAGGAGCATTACAAAGTCCGAAAGGCATCCGCTGGAATTCAAATTGTCCTTCTGGTGTAACGAAGGCTGTGAGGCGTTTTGAGTTCTCTTCCATGGGGATTTGATAATAGCCAATTTAAGGTCCAGGATTACGAACCATTTACATACTTCCTCTTAACTTATCTATTTGATCATCTATTCTAGGGAGTGGATGACTGTCTTTAATGGATACTGAATTTAGCTTTCTGAAATCGATACATAATCTTTTGTCCTCCATTCTTTTTAGTGACCAGTAAAACAGGAGACGCAAATTCGGAATTGGATTCGCGCACTATATTACATTCAAGCAGTTGTTGCACAATATCTCTCACTACCTGTTGTTCCCTTGCAGCCATTCGATATGGATGGAACGAAAACGGCTTTTCGTCATTAAGTTGAATTTTCATTTGGGTACTTTTCGCACAGCCCAGTTCACTAACATTTATTGAAATGCATTCCCGAAATTCGTTGAGAAGATTTAAACGTCGTTCTTGCATGTCTTCTTCGACTATTCCAATATTCAAGTCGGACAATTTAATTGGCTCATACTCCTCCTGATGTTGCATTTGCAAAACTTGTTCGGGATTGCATTTAGTTTCCACACAAGTCCATCCTCTAGCTACCACTTTATTTTTCTTAATTGTTAGATCGCGGTCAGATAAATTTATTAAAGGCACATGTGTCATACCAAGTCCATTTATATGTAGAATAGCTCTTGGTACACAAGATTCTTCACCTTCTTTTGGTCTTAAGCTGCTGTCCAGAAAAATGCTTTGGTTAGCCTGTCCAGTCTGTGTTTCCACGAGTTTTATATGGTTCGATGGTATAACCGTTCTTTCTTTTGTTACTAAGTTCACTTTTTCCGATTTGTGTAAATCTGTTGCTGTTGGCAGGTTTGGTTGGGTCATCAAAAGAAACTTGAGTGAATTTTGAGTCCTGACTCCTAGTGCTTGTTCGTTCCATTACCGACATCAGCACCTCTGTAAGTTTATCTAATGATTGACCTCGATCTCTAAATTTTTTTGCTTCTTTTACGCTTTGACCTACGCTCATTTTCCTTAGAACTGCTACTAGAGCTTCGCTCTCTGCGCCTTTTATTTTTATCTCTTCCCATAATTTAATCCTTTTAATAAGAAAAAAAAAACAAATAGAGGGAAAACAAAGAGAATTTATCAATAAGTGGATCAGATAGAGAAACAGAGAGGAGAGTTGCCACCGAACACTTATGTAGCTATTTGTAAAGAGTCTTTTATCCCACTTCTGAATTGTAAGAATAAAAAATATAATAATAGTTTTTTTTTTCTTTTTTTTTTTTTTTTTATTAGCTTAAAACCTATGTTAAAGATCATGTGGCAACCCGTTTAGCAACTCCTCTGAAATGAGATAAATAATCACCAATGAATATCATCACAAATCAAAACATGCAACTTATAGTTTTCATTCTACTACTACCACTACAACAGGCGGCCGATACACAACGGACTTACACCATTTACTTTACTCTTATCTTCGCCAGGAGACCACCTCACACGCCGTTGAGCCTCTCGCTCTCAGGGGAACTGGTGGATGTTACACCAATGCTAGATATGAGAGCCAAGCGACCACCTCACACACCATTGAACAACATGCTCGCAGGGGAACTGGTGGATGTTACACCAATGCTCATTCTACTACTACGAGTATACCAGGCGGCCGATAGACAACGGACTTACACCATTTGCATTACTCTTATCTTCGCCAGGAGACCACCTCACACGCCGTTGAGCCTCTCGCTCTCAGGAGAACTGGTGGATGTTATACCAATGCTAGATATGAGAGCCAAGCGACCACCTCACACACCATTGAGCAATACACTCGCAGGGGAACTGGTGGATGTTACACTAATGCTCATGCTACTACTACGACTATACAGGCGGCCGATACACAACGGGTTTACACCATTTGCATTACTCTTATCATCGCCAGGAGACCACCTCACACGCCGTTGAGCCTCTTGCTCTCAGGGGAACTGGTGGATGTTACACCAATGCTAGATATGAGAGCCAAGCGACCACCTCACACACCATTGAGCAACACACTCGCAGGGGAACTGGTGGATGTTACACTCATGCTACTACTACGACTATACAGGCGGCCGACACACAACGGACTTACACCATTTGCATTACTCTTATCATCGCCAGGAGACCACCTCACACGCCGTTGAGCCTCTCGCTCTCAGGGGAACTGGTGGATGTTACACCAATGCTAGATATGAGAGCTGTATTTGATGGCTAATCTACAAATGTTCAATGCGATGTATCTTACCGCAAGAGACACGATCTTATCTACTCTACGTTAAAATACCAAATGATCATGCTACAATGCATTTTCTACAGTAAATATGATGATAATTCAGTGAGGTACACTCACTCTTGTTGACACTCCTGCTCGACTTCTTTATCCCTTTACTTTCACTATTATTAAATGTCACTTCACTGTCGTTCAACAGATCACCACTGAATGACCAAAAATACATCAAGACAGAAAAATCGGTAACTCCTGCAGAGCATAACTACATATAGAATACTTCCATCTACTCATACATACTAATAATTCACGGATCTACATTCTATGGCATTGCCAGCTTAACTGACTTAAGTTTCGAAGTAATCAATATTACCCGATGTGCAATTCTACTCTACTTTTACATTCAATTTACCTGATTTTTTTATATATATACTAAAGAATATATATACTATGTATGTATATAGAATATGACAATGAAGGATAATAGATGCAGCGGAAGGTATGACGAACGGGCAGTTGAAGAGATGACCAACGGTGACTACGGCAATATATGTATGTATTTGTTTTATAAGGGCAAATTACTCATTTACTATTTATTTGTTTTTCCAGGTTGTGAAGACAGCATTTAACTGTACGTCGCGGGAGATCGCACCACCGAACCAAACCGAACCGGAAGTACAAAACACACTAAAGTGTCACTGGATTGGTTTTAATTTATATATATATATAAATATATATACATATATATACAAAAAAAATCCTAAAGTTTAAAAAAAAAAATTACTACAATTTGAGAATCTGTTATGACACTTTTTTCAATTTATTTATATTATCGAACAGCGAATTGAAGAATTTACAACATTCTGGTAATGAAAACTTATAAAATATGAAGAAATTGAAACAGAACACATATAAAATACAAAGTTTTTAATTGTTAAATATTATAATTCATTTTTTGACAAGAGGTATTGCATATTATGAAATACATTGCATAGATGAGATGTAATGTTGATAGCGTTAGCTGATAGCGTAAGATTAATTATCATTTCAATCATTTTAATTTAGAAATACAAGAACCTTAATGATAATTATCATAATAACAAGAAAAACACCAATTTTCTTTTTGACAATAAGCGCAACAAATCGATGCAGCTTTTTTACAGTAGAAAGGCGGGTTTAGAATTTCTTCCTGAAAACAAACTTCATTTATGTTCATAAATATTTCTCAATGTTTAAATAGTTTTGACGCATATCCGACATACTTGATCATTTCTAAGAAATTGGAGAAGAGAGCTGATGATGAACGATTGATTGAATTTTAATACAATCCTCACGAGAGTTCATTTTTCGATTCTCTTCAATTAATTGTGAACAATTCAATTTTCTTAATCAAATTTTTAACTTGTCTGTCAAAGTAAACATCGCAAGGTTGTACTTGTGGAGTACAATTTGCAGGTATTACTTTAACAGTACAAGTAGACATTTTCTCATCATCTTGGAAAATTTCATCATACATTTCGAATTTTGTCTTCCACAAGAATCGATGAGAAGATGAAAACTTTCTAGGCCCACCTAAGGTTTGATATATTCTTCGAGAAAAGGAGCATATAAAGATGAAGTGAGTTTTTCGGATTTTGAAGATGTGACCACAACATTCTTATATTTTTTCATGTAATCATCAACTAACTTTTGAATCCTGGGTCGGAAAGTACCCGTTTGTTCTTGCAAACAAGTAAATACTTGAGGCAGGAGAGGCCCAGACAAGATAATACTGTATTGTGCAGTATACAAATGTGTAACTTTGTTCATATCCTACCGGTGGACAAATACAGATTTACTTCCCACTTCTGATAAAGTTCTGTTGTAAGTAGATTGATATTGACATCCTTAAAAATGAAAAAAAAACATTACAAAAAGTTTTGTTTTAAAGGCATGTTTTAAATATGTTTTTTTTATAAGTTCTAAATTATGAAGCATAGCCGTTTGATTAGTGTTTATTACGAAATCAGCGTTGAAAGTTATATACAGAAGTACATTACATATACAGAAAGTTTATGCTACCACTATCATCTTTTCGGTAGAAACGGTTTCTTTTTTGGACACATATTAATGATTTTGGGCTGACGAATTCCATCTTTATGCTTAACATTTGTCATCCAACGTTCTGAGGCTTTCAAATCGAAATGTTCGAATTGTGCAGCTGCAGCCAATGTCCATTGCTGTACATTTCTCGTTGTAACTTGTTGATCGTTTTTTCTGGCTTGAAGAAAACGATCATAAGTCAATTAGTTAACTGTAGCATACGTATATAAGTTGACTAACTATCAAAGATATTTCCTCATTTTTTAAAATCACCCTTCCATTTTAAAAGATACTCTTTTTTTTCAAGCGACTGCATCCTTTTTAATAAAGTTATCAAGTTTCATGTGGGGTGTGCCTCAGAAATATAATCATTGGGTTTGGCTTTTTATACTCGGGCTCGTATTCTTCCTGTGACGAATCATCATGAACCATCTCAAAATTCATGAATAAATTTATTTTCATTAAATAATTATTATAGAATGCCGTATTATACAGTTTTTCGCCAATTAAAATTGCATCTTCAGGTATCAAAAGCGAAGGCTCAATGCAATTAAATTGGTTTTGAAAAGAAAACCTTCATAATATATTACTGCATTCTTCAATAACACTTTTGACTTATCACTGTACGAAGACAATAATTCAGAAATTGTATCCTCACTTACTGTGGAGCCAGGAATTACTTCCCTTGTCGACATTTTTCCAAAATAAATCAATTTGAAATTATATATGATATAGAGCAAACTCCAAAAACAAACTAAGAAAATGTACATTTCACATACTAATGCGACTGACTAAATCCAAGGACGTTTCAGGTATTGACGCTCAAGGGACCTTTTTTCTATTGTGTGAACCTTGTTATAGACTATACTCGTAAAGGCAAAATAACAGAAGTACGATCCGGTCAAACGGATAAACTCCAAATTAAATGTTACGTCAACATTTGTATTATGTATATTCTTCATAATATTTTTGATACTTACCATTTTTTTGATATTGATATTATCCGTGCAGGGACGGGTTAAGAATATCCCTGCAGCTTGTCGTAAAAGGCGACTAAAAACAAAGGTAAACAAAAATCACATCTAGGCAATTTAGAAAACACCAAGGTGAGGCTAGGGACACATATACCACCATTAAACTGCCCCACAAGTGTACATGCAAATCAGTGGGTTGACACGACTGGAGATCACCGGTGTTGTAAGAGTAAGATCAAACAAAAAAATCTGGAGCATGCCCGTGTCACAAAAAAAAAAAAAAAAAAAACAAAGGCAGGCCGAAAAACAATTGGTATAAACAAATGCAAAAACACCAGCATTTGATTGGCCTCAGCGATGAAGTAATCCCAAACCGGGAAGCCGGAAGCCGCTACTTTCTGAGGTCAAACCGGCGGAACCCCCAAGCGGACCAGTAGGAATGCAGTTAAGTGGGAAGGTTATGGTCCTACACTTCTGACCATAACAACGCCGGAGAAAGGAAAAGAAGAGAAGACCATTTTTTTGATATTAACCACATACGAATTTTAATATATTAAATGTTTAGAGAGTAGTAAGTTCTTCAATTCTTCAAAAAAAGGGTCACAACTGATTATCAAATAGTAATAATTTGTTTTTTTTTTTTTAACTTTGGCAATGGCAGAGTAGTGCGCCTTATAACTTAGCGAAATCTTACTGAGTACGTATTACACCCAAAAACTAGTCTCGATTTGAATACCTTATATAACATATGTATATGTATAATTATTATTTTTATATATAAGTTTTATATATGAATATGAATGCATATACTTATGTGTTTTGTATGGTGTTGTGAGTCGTGGGGAGAGAGGATCATGCCCAAAAATAAAAGATAAAAGATAAATGCAACAACAATGAAGACAACGAAAGGCTACAAATATGTATGGTCGAGAAATGGGACTATTTACATGCGGAAAGAAGAGGGTGACAGTTGTGTAAGAATAAATTGTGCTGCTGATTTTTTCAAAGTATGAACGTAGTTAGCTCTCTACCACATTTAAACTCTAATACATGTAAAAACCCAGTTGATCTCGCTAGTTCTGTTGAATGTTGTTTTTGTTTACATCAAAACATACGTACATAGCTTGAGAAAAAAATTTTCGATTTTCTTAGCCCACCTTCATTCGTTGTTGAATTTACCCCTTGTAATAGTCTTGAGTGAAATTTGGATATACATATGTACATACGAAAATGAACTAGATTTGTATAATTTACAGGGTTACATTCTTTTTGGTAATTGTAATGAGTCTTATTCCGCTGGAGGTGTTGCCGTTTATGTGAAAAATGGGTATATGTGTGACTGTTCTTGTCTTAAACTATCTAGCGCTGATGTATTAAAATTATCGTTTGCTTTTGAAAATATTGATTACACGTTGTTGTGCATTTATCGACTTCACAGCTTTACTAAAGGTGTGTTTATTGATGAACTAAGTAACATTCTTAATACAACTTTAGCTAAAAATTGAATTGTGCTAGGAGATATCAATATTGATATTCTTAATGAATTTAACATTGATACTGAAAGCTACTTGTTTAATATGGCCTCGTATAGCCTTAAGAGTATGATAAACGAACCCACCCGTTTAACTGATTCTTCTAAGAGTTGTATTGACCACATTTTTCTAAGATCTCATAAAAACAATGAAAACATTTTTAGTGGTAAAGTATACGATTTGAAGCTGATAGATCATAGCATGGTTATCCTAAATTACTCTTCTGTTTACAATCGTTCTGAAAACGTTAAATCCGCTTCTAATAGAGTGAAATATTATGTAGATTTTTCGATGCTGAAAGAATTTTTAACCTTTGAATGTTGGGAAATAGTTTATTCCGAAACCAATCCCTCTATTGCATTTGACTTATTTGTTGATACCCTTCAAAAACACATTAAATCGAGCACTTTTCAAAGGAATCTGTCGAGTAACAAAAAATACATATTTAAAACCGTAACAATCTTTTTAAAAAAGTTAAGAAAAAGAAATAGTTAAGTTTCAAATGCAAAAAACATCAAAATAATATAAAACTCAAGAAACATTATGATAACTTCTGTAAATCGGTCAACAAAGAAATCGAAGACACTCGTAACAACTTTTATGGTCATATGTTTGCTAAAGCCGAAGGTAATGTACGCGAAGAGTGGCGTGTGGTTGATAGCATTTTAGGGAAGAATAGAAATTGTGTAAAAATTGATAGTATTGAAGATGAGGGTAAAATGGAGTCCGATTTAAGCAGGATTTCTAACAAATTTAACGAGTACTTTACTGAAATTTCCGAAAAACTGAAACCAGCCATCAAACCGGGTATAAATTGCAATTGCTCTTCCCTTTCAGGAATACGTTTTGATGATGTTCAACCAAATAGTTTTGCGTATGATGCAATTACACCGAGAGAAATTTGCCAAGCTATAGTGTTCCTAAAAAATAAAACTTCCTGCACAAGTGATGATGTCACAAGCAGGTTATTAAAAAATATTGTTTGGTATGTCGTTGATGTATTGTTCTTCCTATTTAATAAAAGTGTTGCAATGTGCTGGAGTTGTACCTCTGTTTAAAAAAGGTAATAGAAAAACTGTTTCAAATTATAGGCCAATATCACTTCTATCAACTTTTTCCAAAATTTTTGAGAAGTTACTGAAAGTTCGAATTGTCTCGTTTTTTGGACAAATCCAAATTCTTCAGTAAAAATCAGTTTGGTTTCAGAGCAGGTTTGTCAACAGAGGACGCCATCTTAAGGGTTTGTAGTCAGCTGCATGGAAGTTTAAATAACAACAAATCAACTATTGGGCTGTTTATCGATATGACAAAAGCCTTTGATCTGGTGAACGACGACCTTTTGCTAACCAAGCTCTTTAATGTTGGTTTTCGTGGTAATATTTTGAATTGGCTGAATTCATATTTAAAGGGTAGAACACAAAAAGTTATTATAAACGGGATCTCAAATGAACCGAGACAATTAAAAAACGGTGTACCTCAGGGATCTGTACTTGGTCCCTTGTTTTTCCTGATATACTTTAATTCTGTTTTCCAACTCAAGTTAAATGGTACTTCAACTGCTTTTGCAGACGACATAGTCTTTACGTACGAATCTGGAAATATTTTCGAAAGTATCGTAATGATAAATGAAGATCTGGAAATCTTACGGTGTTGGTTTTCTTATTGTATCATAAACTGATTATCAGCGATAAAACTAAATTGAGGTGTTTTAAGGTCTCTGGAAATGCCTATATGATTTCAATTTATGGTTTCACGCTCACGATTGTAAATAATTTACTTTACCTATACATAAGTGTGGAAATAGCAACTTCATAGCCAATTTGTGTTGCAGCGAAAATTGTTTTAAGATCGAATCAGTTCCTTGTTTTAAGTACTTAGGGGTTGTAATTGATTTAAATTTAAATTGGAAAGATCATATTCAAATGATTAAAGCCTATTTATGTTTGGTCATACGTAAAATATTATATATATATTATATATATATTATATATATATTATATCATATTATATTATAAAAAATATATACGTATTTAATAAAGCCTTTCTGTTCTCAAAAAGTTCTAACTACGATCTATTATGGTCTTGCACACTCAAAGTTGCAATACGGCTTAACAAGCTGAGGAGGTTCATATACAAATACCTTAAAACCTTTATTAACTGCACAGAAACATTTAATAAGAATTATTTCTAATAAAAATCGTTTAGCTGGAAGTTGGCCTCTATTTAAGAAATTGCATATTCTACCAATCAGACATTTATATGTTTTTAAAGTTTTAAAAGAATTCTTCAAGCGAAGTGGTAATATTCCTAGTAGGAATATTCAAATGTACAATCTACGTGCTAACAATATGAGTTTAGTAAACGTACCCTTTGCACATAAATTCCATTTTTTACGTTTTTATACATATACAGCTCCAAAAAATTTTAATAAATTGCCCTCATTTATTAGATATAATAATTATTAGATAAAATTGGATTTTAAATCTATATGTACATATGTGTCATTCACCACTAACTTCGTAGTTACAGAATGAACATGAATATTCTATTTATAATTGTCAAATAGTATTAAATTTATGTTTAATGAATGAATAGTGTTGCAACAACTTTGAACGAAATTTCAAATCGAAGTAGGCGGATATATTGTCCGGAGCAACTTCCCGTCTATCAACGTTTTTTCATTCATTCTTGGCCGTACGTTCAAACCTCGCACATCAATACAACAATTAATTACTTATAAATAGAAAATTAAATTTTGGAGTCCACGTGTTTCAATCATATCGTAATTCAGTGCAATCCGTCACCTAAGACACGCACAAATAGAATAAAATGAATGAATGAAAAGTGAATTATTTTCCAATTTTAGATTCCCAAAGCTTATTTTATCGAACTAGGGAACTTGATGCATGTAAAACAAATTTAAAAGCAAAATAAATTTTTAGAATAAAAAGTTGTCGTTTTGCGCAAAACAAATTACTTGGGGTTCTTTGTTCTCCCCCTTTTAAATCATTTTTTTTAGAAATGGTTATTCCGTTTCTTTACAATATTATTTCCATTTCTTTCTTTCTTTTTATATTGTTTCATATTATTGTATTATAATTAAATGGTATAATTGTTATAAATTATAGTCAATTTATTGTAAGTTACAATAGTAATTATTGTTTTTTTTTTTTTTTTAATTTTAACTATAACACGCTGAATGTGAACCCACGGCTCTTTTCGATTTTTGAGAAAACTCAGTCCTAAAGTCGCCTTTTTCTCTTTCCTCTCTCATTTGACCACCAAAATGTAGAAAAGAAAAAGTTCGAGGAAGAATTGTTAGACAGAAACTTAGTTTAAACAAATCATGCAATCGGATAAGGTTTTAGGATAATGTAAATCAAAGTAAGATGTTGGTGGTATATTGTATATTGTTGGTGGTATATGTTATGATTGAATTTCATTTCACCAAAAAAATGACTGTTGTTTATTCAGATTCGGCTTGGAATTATTCGATTGGAATTTCGGCCCCTTAATTCCCGTTTCCAGCAAAAAAAAAACACACCGGCAGATAGAACGAAAAGAAAGCAATTTTTTTTTAGTTGTTTATTGCTTCGTGTTCATTACATAAAATATAATTCATCCTCTAATTTACATGAACTTATAGGCTAATTGTCTAACCTAATTCAGCGGGTGGGGCTGTCGTGATCCCACGCTCGCTTTCATTGTAGTTTCGGGTGTCATTGTTGTTACGATATCACGGCTATCCGATCCCTCCTGGGTTCTCATGCTAAGCTTGTTTGTTCCGCTTTTTTTTAATTTTTTTGTAATGTCATCTGCACCTGCATAACAATAAAGCTTGGCAATGATCTGATTATGTCTTATTTGAGTTATTCCAATTTCTTTTCTCCACAATCTCAGCATCAACTCCATTCCAATCTCTTTCTAAACTTACCCACATGCCGTCACTAAAGAAAAGAATGTTGTCGCTAAAGAAATATTAGGATATATGTACGTAGTTAAGAAATATGCTGTAATACGAGGCATGATACCAATACCGTACTAGATAATTCTGACACTAATCTGGTCTTGGTGGTCTTTAAGCACGTCTGTGCCAAACAACCGGTCAACCACCAAAATGCTACTGATATCATCTGCAGCCCAAACAGACCACCAGAGCATTTGCTAACCAGATATCCCTTTAGTTCTCGGAAAAGTTCTCCTTTAGATATACAAATTACCGAGTTACATATAAACAGGATAGCTCAAATATCAGCACTAATCGGCAACATGAAAATGCCGAGGCATTGACCTGCCAAGTGCATATCAAATTAAACTAAAGGCAAAACCACTTGCTTGGTGATTTATATGACACAAACGGCGGTCATTCACATAAACGGATTTCCGTTCATGTTTCTGATTACGTTGCCGAGTCAAAGTATTCGGCGTACAATTAATGTTAAGATAGGTAAGGAGTTAACTTTAAGAAATAAGTGAGTCTTGCGAAGAGTGATTTTGATGTTGATTTTCCTCAAAGTTATTTATTTTGTGTTTTTGTTGCAATAATTTAATTCGCGTCGGATGTGTTGGGTTTTAAAGCGGCACTATCGAGCAACCTCGAGCTTGAAGATAAATACAGCAGGGCAAATGCAGCCATAGGGGAGGCTTACAAAATCGTGCTGCTTAGGCGAGAAAATTTGAGTTTGTATTGGGGTACAAATTAATTCGGTCCGTTTTCAAAAAAATGGCGTCACCTGCAAGTTGTGGCTGATCTTGGAAGCGATTACCTACTTCATTGGAAAGGTGTGACATCTGTCAACAATAATTAGTGTGCATCAGCGTCTGTTTCTGACAACAACATTGTTTTTTGCCTCTTCGAAAATGTCCGGATTTGTCTTAAATAAACAGTATTTGCGGGAAGTTTTGATTTTCTTTTTTAATTGGAAGAAAAGTACAGCTGAAGCCCATCGAATGCTTGTAGAAGTTTATGGTGAATCTGCTCCTACCGATAAATCATGCAGAGAGTGGTTTCGACGCTTCAAAAGTGGTGATTTTGGCGTCGAAGACAAAGAGCGTCTTGGCCAGCCCAAAAAGTTTGAAGATGAGGAATTGGAGGCTTTACTGGATCAAAATCCGTGCCAAACGCAAAGTGAACTCGCAGAATCGTTGGGAGTGACTCAGCAAACAATTTCCGTTCGGTTAAAGAAATTTGGATTTATTCAAAAGCAAGGAAATTGGGTGCCGTACGAGTTGAAAGCGAGAGATGTCGAGAGGCGATTTTTCACCTCGGAAATGCTTCTTGAAAGACATCAAAGGAAGGGATTTTTGCACCGGATCGTGACTGGAGATGAAAAGTGGATATACTACGATAACCCCAAGAAGAAAAAATACTATGCAAAGCCTGGTGAACCCGTTCCATCCTAGTCTACATCGACGCCAAAGAAAAACATCCACGGTTCAAAGGTCATGCTCTGCATATGGTGGGACCAGTCGGGTGTGGTGTACTATGAGCTGCTAAAACCAGGCGGAACCATTGATGGGAAACGTTATCGACTACAACTAATACGTTTGAGCCGTGCATTGCTTGAAAAACGGCCAGAAACGACCGAAAGGCATGACAAGGTGATTTTGCAACATGATAACGCTCGGCCCCACGTGGCTGTAGCGGTCAAAAACTACCTGGAAACGCTGAAATGGGACGTCTTACCCCACCCGCCGTATTCTCCAGACCCTGCTCCTTCCGACTACTGGCTTTTTCGACGGATGCAAAACGATTTGGGGGGTCACCGGTTCGGGTCTTTTGAAGAAATCGAAGAATGGTTCAATGATTGGATCGATGCCAGATAGGACTCATTTTTTAGAGATGGTATTCGAAAATTAGTCCCCACCAGCGGACAAGTAGGAATGCAGTTAAGTGGGAAGGTTATGGTCCTACACTTCTGACCATAACAACGCCGGAAAAAGGAAAAGAAGAAGAAGCGAACGGCAAGATTATTTATATTTCTAGCAGGTGTTCCCCAGGGCAGCATCCTTGGCCTACTACTCTGCGTACTATACACATCAGATATCAAACCCGGCTTTACAACATACCATGCTAGCTACAAATTATTATCCTTCAAGCCAGTAATAACCTAACAAACGCAAATTATAAACTTCAAAGACATCTTAACAATACAAACGAGTGGTTTATAAATTGGGGCATCCAAATAAACGGAGAGAAGAATTGGTGTGACTCTGGTGTTGACCTGAGTGGACTGTAAAAAAAATTAGCCGGAATTCAAGAGGGCAATTACTTGACGGAGTCACACGTCCAAACCAACTGCAGTTTATTCAATCCTTTTTAAGTCTTATTACAAATAATAATGTTTTAATACCATGAAAGAGAGTGGCCTCTGGAGATGTTGCTACCGATGACGATGCCGATGATGCCGATTATACTGATGATGCCGATGATGCGATGATGCTGATGATGCGGATGATGGTGCTGATGCGCCTTCCTCGTTTTTCTTACTTTCCTGATGTTATTTATTACCTTCGTTTGGATGAGGCTGGATTACTGGTCTCTCGTGATGTTGCCCCTTTGATAACACATTGTGAAGTGGAGTTGACAAGATGGCCGACCGCCCCAAGTGGATGTACCCATTTTAGCCCCAAGCCGGAAGGTGGCGCTTTAGTAGCAGCCAGGGATGTTACATGAGTACTTTGTATTTTTTAACATTTTAACAGTGGCAAACCCATACAACTGCGCCAAACACCTTGGAATGTTTATTGATAGTAAGACTTGTAAACAGCCCGTGATACACAAAAGAAACCAAATAAACGACAAATTCTGAAAATATTACTGTTACTGATACCAAACTACTTATATACAAGAAAATTAAAAAACCAGCAAAGGAGTACAGCAAAAATCTATAATATTCAAATAATACAATGAATACAATACATACACAGAACAAAATACTACGGACTATAGTCGATGCTGCGTGGTATGTACAAAATAATGAAATTCATGAAGACCTAACAATCGTTGCAGAAGAAGCAAGCAGCTGTTGCATAAAACATCGACTTAAAATCCTATAACACACAAACGATGAAATTCGATCAATGTCAAACGATGAACAAACACAGACGATCAAAGCGATTTCGACCAATTGCCTTAGTTAATAGATTTTCTTAAAATCCGGAGATACCGGTAGGTCTTTAAAGGAATATGCTTAATGGAAAAGTGAATCAAAAATATGCGCTCGGAGTCAATATAACCCCAAACGCTTCGGATGGATTAAGACCCGCCAGTGCCAAGACACAAAAAAAAATTAATTCAAAAAAAACACAAACCCATTGTAAAGGACATTGGTCCTACATTGTACATTATACCTTATATTTTATTAACCCATTAACTAGATGTCAAAAAGATATAATTAGATATAATAAGATTAAATAAATGGTATACAAAAACAAAAAAAAAATTTCGACAAAAACACGAATCAAACAAATATAATGAAAGCAACAAAAACAAAATAAATAAAAAAAATAAATAAAAAAAATAAAAATTAAGCAATTGTGAAGGACATTGGTCCTACAAGTGTGAAGCTTGTAGAGAGCGGACGTGTTTCTAAAGTCGTGGGGTGCGCACTTTGTTTGATTTAACGTTTCTCTCATTTAAATATAAAAGCCAATATGATTTGTTTAGTTTGCGAGGGTAAAATAGAGCGTAGTGATAAATCCAAAATCACCTGTGCGGATTGTGCTCATATTTTTCATAGTTCCTGCGTGAATATTGAAATTACAGACGTTGATTTCATGAACTCAAATAATATTAAATACCGATGTGACAAATGCAGTGTTCTTCGGCGCAAGTCTCTACAATAACAAACTACAGTGCCACTTAGCAAACCAACAACAGTACAACAACAAACTCTATTAGCAGACGGTCAAAAGATTGCGGAACATCTTCAATCATTGGACAAGCAACATAAAACAACAAAGCAACAGCTACACCAAAACAAACACCAGTCTACACCATCTCAAATCGAACATCTAATTTCAAATGAAACCCAACGGTCAGTCGAACCTCCATCAAACTCAGCCTCGCAACCACTACTTTACGAGGAGTTGATAAATCTAAAAAAAGTAAATATTGAGTTTCTGTCTTCCCTACAAAAACTGAGAGAGGAAAATGCAGAATTGAGGCAAAAGATAACTGGATTGGAAAATAAACTGAACTG
The DNA here is from genome assembly GCA_958301585.1 of Merodon equestris. Taxonomy (NCBI): domain Eukaryota; kingdom Metazoa; phylum Arthropoda; class Insecta; order Diptera; family Syrphidae; genus Merodon; species Merodon equestris. Next base: position 97,699,197 of record OY284413.1, read on the forward strand.
GAGGGAACAAAAACTATTAGAAAATGCAGTTGAGGTTGTAGGGATTCCCAATGTCAGCAACAACAATGCTACAACATGTGCGACAACTTACAATAGAGCTTTATACATGGCTGCAAAGAAAATTAAGCTAGAACACAAATTTAAATATCTGTGGTTTAAGAATTGTCGTATATTTTTAAGAATGACTGAACACGATGAGATAATTGTTATAAGATTTGATGATTTAAATAATTTATTAAACTAGTCCCATTCATGTTACATTTTATTAATAATCTTGATCTCGTAACTAACGATCTCATCGTACCAACCATTCGAAATAACTCAAATATAATTTTTGAAGATAAACCTGGTGATCTTAAGCCCTTTTATGTTGTTCACCAAAATATTCGGAGTCTACGGCGTAATTTCGATGTTTTGACTTGTAATCTTCAGTCATTAATAGAATCTGCCTGATCTTATTTTTTTATCCGAAATATGGATTTTTTCTTATGAAGTTGATTATTATAACTTGCCTAATTACACTTTTTATGCGGTTCCTAATGATTCGTATTCTGCAGGTGGAGTTGGAGTCTTTGTGCGTAACCATTAGGGGTGCGAGGTCAAAAGTTTTAGTTTTACTAGTGCAGATGTTTTAAAAATTTCAGTTTGTTTACCTGCACAAAATTTCACATTTATTTGCGTATATAGATTTCACTCAGTATCAGTTGAGGTATTTATTGAGGAATTTTCTGTTTTCTTAAATAATGAGCGTGGTAATAATCTGTTTGTTTTGGGCGATATAAATATGGATCTCCTAACTCCTACTAGTGGTTTGGATTCATATAAATTGTTACTTTCTCAAAATGGATTAATATCCTTTGTTAATGAGCCAACAAGACCCATCACAGGGACCTGTCTGGATCATGTTCTTGGTCGCTTGTCAACATTATCTCGCTTCGATTGTTTTGGCATCGTATTCGATCTGCGTATTACAGATCATTGCATGACAGGTATAGCTTTAAAGACTAAAATTGATTTTATTAAACTGAACCATGATCTCCTGTATGCTGATTGGTATGTAATATATACTGAGGAAAACCCCTCCAGGGCGTATAACCTATTTTCTGAAAAGCTAATAAGTTATGTAAATAGTTCAACCTACATCATTCCTAAAATCGATAAGTTAAAATTAAAACCATGGATAAATCATCACCTTCTTAGAAAAATTAAAATCAAAAACAACTTACGTAATAAATGTCAAAAGCATCCTCTCAACACCAATTTAAAACATCGCTTTCAAAAGTTGTGTAATGTAGTAAAGAAAGAAGTAAGATTATGTCGTGACATTTATTACCATACTAAATTCCGAAGTTCGGCAGGCAATCCGAGAAATGAGTGGAAAGTCATAAACAACATCTTAAATAGGAATATGAATAATAATAAATCAAATTCTTTAGTAATTCAAATAGATAACAGGGATATTACAGATCCTGTAGAAATATCTAATTCCTTCAATGAATACTTTACAACAGTTGGTCAAAATTCTGCTAGTGATTCTTCGTTCCATTGTAACCGCTGTTCAAATGTTGAGGCTTCAACTAGGATCTTCAATAGCAACAGTTTCTATTGCGAACCAATTTCTAGCTTAGAAATTTTGAAAACAATAAAAGGTCTCAAAAATTCGAACTCCTGTGGAAAAAATGGAATTTCTAACATTGTGTTAAAAAAGACTGCATTTTATATAATTGATATTTTAGCATACATTTTTAATTTGAGTGTTCTAACCGGCATCATTCCCGATGAATTGAACTGTGTTATAGTTATACCTCTTTATAAAAAAGGTGGCAAAAAAGATCGCAATAATTGCAGACCTATCTCCTTATTACCATCAATATCTAAAGTATTTGAGAAAATTGTTAAAACTAGGATCTTGCGTTACTTGTCAAAAATGAATATTTTTAGTCCTCTACAATATGGTTTCAGATCAGGGTTTTCTACTGAAGATGCTCTGTTGGAGTTTTGCTCCCTGATACAAAAAGGTTTAGATAACATAAAATGCTGTGGTGCACTTTTTGTTGATATAACCAAAGCTTTTGATATGGTTAATCATAATTTGCTTTTAAAAAAGCTGTATAACATAGGATTTCGAGGCTGTTTTCACAACTGGTTCGTATCTTATTTAACCAATAGAAGTCAGAAAGTAAAAGTGTATAACGCTCTTAGCAATTCGAAAACTATTAATTTGGACGTTCCTCAAGGTTCCGTGCTTGACTCGATTCTCTTTCTAATTTATATTAATTCATTATTTGAGCAACCTTTTGTCGGTAACGTAAAGGCCTTCGCGGATGATCTTGCTATTGGATACAATGCCGTTAATCCTTTAAATTTAGTTTCTGATATAAATTACGATGTGCACATACTAAGATCATGGTTTGCGGAACATAGACTTTTTGTAAGCAACAAAACTAAAATAATGTTTTTTAGTCTTGACTCCAAGGAATTGGCTGACATTGAAGTTATTTTTCATTCATCTGGTTGTTTAAGATTCAATTTGTTTCACAACGATTGTTTAAGACTTAGTCCTCAATCTACCTTTGACCCTAGTGTATCTTGCAAGAAAAATTGTTTTAAAATTGAAAATGTAAAATCCTTTAAATATCTAGGAGTTACAATAGATCAACATTTTAAATGGACCGAACATATCTTGAATCTCAAGCAGTTCTTTCTTTCAACTATTCGATGTCTGTATAATTTCCAACGCTTTTTTAAGAATGTATTATTTCATTCAAGGTTAGAATATGGTATTTGCTGTTGGGGTGGTGCTTATCGCAACAAACTTCATCAATTGACGGTCCTACAAAAATGTGCCTTGAGAAAAGTCTGTAATTCTACCCGGCTGGCTCATTCAATGGAGTTATTTCGCAAAACTAAAATTTTACCAGTACGTCACTTATTCTACTACAAGGTCTTAATTTTTTTTTTTATACGTAGTAGCTACATGCAGAGTCCTATTGTTGGACCTTATAATCTAAGGAATAATCCCGGTAAAAGCTTTTCGAACTACCCTTTTTAGAGACTCTTATTCTATTGTAGCCCGCAAGTTGTTCAATAAACTACCAGAAGAAATACGAAACATTAGGAACCCATTCCTGTTTTTGAAAAGAATAAAGGCTTGGCTCCTTATTTATGACATAAATAACATCGAAATTCTGCTGCACTATATAGTCTGATTTTGTTCTACTGTTTGTCTGATTTATGTTAAATAATTAATAATTTATATGTACTTAACTTTGAGTTGTATTTATTTACTTCTCTTCTAAGGTTCACCCCACCATGTAATTAATTAAATAATGTGGCATTATCTCTATTTCTCATCTTAATACTAATGCCACTAACTATTCTCATAAATGTAATTTTAATTTTTGCCAATAATGTATAGGTATAAGTTTAATGAATTTCGTAAATGGGAATAATGAATAATAAATACACAATATATGCAATATACATTGTACATTGAACATTATATTTTGTTAAGACATTAACTAGATGTCAAAAGGACAGATGTTAAAGAAATGATATAAAAAAAATCTATTATATATTTCGGATATTCTGACGGATCATAGCGTTGTTAATCTGATAAATCTTTCCGAACAATATTGGTCCAATTTAAGACCTCTCGCCCTTATGTCAATGGTTTCAATGTAAGGCAGACCAATGCTTGGCATATTATTTTATAAGCTATACTAAAACTTTCTTTAAAAGGATGAGGATTTTGTGTTTATAGCTAGCTATCAGCAAGTTAATTTAGCCAAAAAAAATAATTATATTGCAGTTGCAGTTTAATTAATCTTCTGGAAAAATTAGTCTTGCAAAAACGTTTATTATGTCAACTTATCAATAACCAATCAATTTAAAAAAAAATTCTTATATATGGTACGTTTTCTGGAAATTGGCTATTTTTCATCCGTCCCAGATTTATTTCTTCTTAAACCAATTTTGTCATTGAGATTAAAATTGTGAATGTATCCATAAACTCTTTCAATAAAAAAAAAAAGGAATCCCCTTTCATTTATTTTAGTTTCCTGTCATATGTGTATTGTATTATAGGATAAAAAGTACGTTGGAAGAATCTGTTTCGAGCTAGCTTATCAAACAGGTATTCATGTTGATTTTTTATTTCAAATTATAAAGACTACAATAAACGCTTTGTAATTTTGGAAATTTAAAGTTTCAAATGTATATTAATTTTACACTACCTTAAAACATAGGTACATAATTGGTATCAAGACAGTTAGAATCTATAGGTAAATTTACTATTAACCATTTTTACGATATATGTAGTTTGAAAAGTTTCTTCAAAATCTACAGGAGCGAAACGATGGGGTGAAAACGTACTTGGCTTAATCGCAGACACTCTCTGAGGAAGTAGCTGACCTTCAAAAGCGGTGTGAAATTCTTGCACGACGTGAAATTTCAGCCGCTGTTATTTTTGGAGTCCCTCAGCTTCCCAACGAAAATCTGAAGACGACTTTCCATCATTTTTGTCATACCGTCAATTGTATGCCACCGACTCTGAAAGCCGTTTTTCGTGCTCATATTCAACAACATAAAAGATACTCTCCCATAATAACAAAGTTTAGCTTTCTTCGCGAGAGAAACATCGTCCTGAAAGCAATTGATCTGTTTTGTAAAAACGAGAAATAGCTGTGTCTCCAAGACTTGGGGATCAAGAGAGGAAGAAGCAAAAACTTTAACATGAATGGGAGTTTTACCGTTAAGAATCGCACCCCTTATCAACGAGTTGGGCGTCTAAAGCGCTGCAAATAAGTGTTCTCTGTTTTTACTTTTTTTGGCTCTGTTTAAGTAAAAGACAGTCCAGATGCTGTAGGAATTCTGACAGAAAACAACAGAACGATAAATGCCATAGCAGTGGGATGCCGGACGAAGGAAGTAATCGAAGCAGAAGAAGAACAAGAATAATGGTAATTGGCAACAATGCCAAGGTCAACAAATAAGTATTTATATTTTTCGTTTTATTATTAGTAATGTTTTTTGATTATTCTATATATACCATGCTCTGTACTGTTTTTGCTTGAAATTATTTCAAATAGTCTTCTCGGTAAATCAATGTAGTTCCTCTGAGGTTGGACGTGTCATTCGGTTCTCATATTTTCTTTTTCATTTTTATTTTAAGCCAAAGATTTAGATTTTAATTGTGAAAGCGACGTGAGTTCCATTGGTGATGGAAGTGGTGAGATATTGCGAACTTTGGTTAAAGTATTGAGTAACCATAGATAGGAACTGAAAATTTGTCATTTTAATGCACACTGTTTGTATCCGAAAATTGATGAATCCCGACATATCTGTATCAATTCTAAAGTTCACGCTATGAGTCGGAAACTTAGTTTCACCCAAGTGTGAATAATTTGGCTGGCTACAAACTTTTCCGTTCCGATTGGAATGACCATGTTGGTGGCGGTGTTTCAATTTATTTGGGAAATGTTCTTACTTGTAACCCAAAACCATTTTCATCACCTATTGATGAAATGTATCTTTTAATTAATGAAGTCTCAACTAGCTCAGCTTATATTATTATCTGCGATGATTTTAACAATAATCTGCTTATTGGCAATTCTTTGGTTGAAAATATGAGTTATCTTAACGATAAATACTCAGGTCTCCACTCATTTTGCGGGCTTTCCAGGTACACAGTTACATTTGTTTTTGTAAATCATACTGACAGAGTACTATTTTAAGATCAGTCTTCTGCTTCAGCTTTTTTCTAAGCATGACGTCATCTTCCTAACTTATGACTCAGACATGAACGTCCATGCTTGCAGCGGAAATTATACGTATCGAGATTTTAAAAATACGGATAAATCTTGTCTTCAGGAGCATATTAATAGCATTCCATGGAATTTGATTTACGCTATGCCCTCACCGGAGGACTAAGTGGATTTCATCCACCTTCTCCTTGAAGGGCATGCTCCAATGAAAACTGAAGAGGTTAACGAAAAACGTAAGGCATGGTTGTCGAACCAAGTTCTAGAATAAACGATGCAACATGATCAAGCTTATCGAAGATGAAAACGTTACCGTGGGGAACCATAAAACACATAAAAATGTATGAAATGAGGTTTTTGTGAAATAAGAATTGCAAAGACACAATTTTATTCAACCCGTCTAAATACGAATGCGGGGATCGGTGCAAGTTTTGGAGTAACCTCCGGAATGTAGGGATAGGAAAACATAAACTGGATTGTACGATTAACATCGACTGCAATGAACGTAATCACAGGTTCTTATTGATTCCGTCCTGATGGTGTTGTGGCTCAGCCACATATGTACATCTTTAGTTTTAAAAGGGTTAATGATACAGATATTGCCGAAAGCATTTTATCATTGAAATCGAATACTGCGATGGTACATGGAATTCATCAGGACTTTGTTAAAATAATTTTGCCATTACTACTGCCAAATACTATTCACGTAATTAATACTATATTTCCATCTTCCCTCGCCAATGGAAATTGGTTAAATCATACCAATCCCTAATGAGTTTAGGCCTATATCGATTTTGTCATTTCTCTCAAAAGTCTGTGAAAGAGTTATGCATAAGCATCTGAATGACTAATTGCAATGTTACAACTTGCTGGTTCCAGTTCAATCTGGATGCATAACCTAATGTTATAGAAGAAAAAAATTAGACAGTGGCGATGTAACCTTCTTGGTGGTTTTAGATTTTTCGAACGTAGTGACTTGTCTCATTATTTTAATCTATACCCATTTGCTTTGAATGTACTTTCATCGTACTTAAATGCAAGAAAGCAAGCTGTGTACATGTATGAGAGTCTCTCGGAATTTCTTCTCCTACCACGAGGAGTTCTGCAAGGGTAAATTTTCGGACCCCTCTTTTTCTCAATTTATATAACGAAATCAACTTCAGTGATCTTACACTCTTCAGAAAATCTTTGCGCTGAAAACGTTCAGATTTATAGGAGCCTTATTGAAAACTGCGCCGATAATATAAATAAAGATTTCCAAAGAATCCCAGATTGGTCGGTGGAAAATAGCACGGCCCTCAGTCCAAAGAACACATGTAAATGTTTGGTCATTTTAAAAACAAAACTGGATTTCTCATCTTGTCCACCTATCATTTAGCAATTGAACTCGTGGACTCTTCAAACAATTTGAGGGTGGTCTTACGTGGAATAATCACATAAATTTGATAGTCGGAATCCTACTGCTCATGTACGGAGATTAATGGCAATTTTGATTTTGAGAGTAAACGCAAACTGCAAGTAGCATTCAATAGTACTATCCGTTATGATTTAATCTAAGGAGATATAATCATGCCTCACAATTGGCTAAGAGTTTACTGAATATGTGCCTTCAGAGCTACGTATGGTTTCGCACAGTTATCTTTCTTTCTAATATTATCAGTACAAAAGAATCGGCATATATCTTTAATAAAATACAGTTTCCAACATCTGACAGATCTGTCTGCTTAATTCTACCGCGTTTCTCTTGTCTAATATCTGAGAGGTAATTTTTCATTGTTACTCTCCGCTTGTTGAAGTCACTGAGAGAAATATCGATTTAGGAACGAGTTATGTATAGCTTTCCTCATAAACCAGAGCAGCGTAACTTAAACTTAACTTAAATTTAAATTTGAATTCGATTCTTGTTACTTACTTTACTACATACTCGTACATAATTATCTTTTCAACTTTTCAAGCAAACATATTATGTTTAATATTTTCACATACATATGTGGCGGTGTGACGGTAGCCTTAGAGTAAGCAACAATTGACAGCTCCGGTCAGCCTTTCGTCGACGCATCATGCCACCCAAAAAGCTCGATGAACCAGGGAAAGTTCCGTAGCGTCGCCGCTGTGCTTTCATTATTCACTCATCGTCCGACATCAGTATCAAGCAGTCAAGCCCCGCCATCGCCTCCGCCGTTGTTGGGATTCCGCGTGCAGAGTTATGTTCTTTTTTTGGGTTAAGGGAATAAAGTGTAAATTGAACTTTAGCTGAGAGTTTTATTAACCTCCAAAGTGGTGACCCCGACGTGATGAACGAAGGGAAGCAACTGACTCCCATCGCAGGCTCATCTGTTCCACCGGCCACTAACAAAAGCTTTCAAGTCCGCCTTCAGATGCCACCATTTATGGAGTCGGATGTCGACAGCTGGTTCTACCTCCTGAAATTTTTCTTCCGTGCTTCGGGAATAATCCAGGATGGCCGGAAATTCGATATGGCCTGCTCACAGCTGCCAGCCTCCCGCATAACCGAACTGAGGCCCATCATTGACGCTGCTCCACCCAGAGATAAGTATGATTATATTCAATCTCAGTTGGTCAACTATTTCGCAGACAGTCAACAAAGGCGAATTCGACGCATCATACACGAAATGCCTCTGGGTGACAGAAAGCCCAGTCAACTTTATTTCGAGATGGCCCGCGTTGCGAAAGGCGCACTAAGCGAAGAAGTCCTTTTCGACCTGTGGGCTGCCCACCTCCCTCCACACGTGCAGGTCGTGGTCATAACGGAAAAGGGTAACGCAATCGACAAGGCCAGGATTGCAGACGCGGTGATAGAAAACGTTGAGCTTCGCCAACTGAGCGGTATAGCCCCGTCGACGTCGTCAAGCAACAGCAGCCGCCACGGCGAAACGCACATCAGCGCCCCCCCAGCGACGGCCGATACCACCCATCTAATCTCCGAGTTCTCGAGGATGCTGTCGCGACAAGCTCACCCGCGCCCAGCACGAAGGCGCTCCCGCACACCGCTGCGCCCCGCCCAGACCCGACCGTCCGGCGAACGTAGAAGAGAAAACTCCATCGAACAATTCAACGACTGCTGGTTCCACCGAACTTTCGGCAACAGGGTACTCAACTGCCGCCCGCCCTGCAAGTTCCGCCAACCTTCATCAACAGCCCAGGTACAATGACGGTAGAAGACCGTAGCAGTACGCGCCTTGCTATCAGCTGCTATCAACCGCCTGTGCATTCGCGAACAAACAATGAACACACCGTTCCTTATCGACACTGGAGCCGAGATCTCCTGCATTCCCCCATCACCGTCACCCAGCAACCTTCGACCAACATCACTGCAGTTATTCGCCGTCAACGGAGAAGTCGCACACGAAATTGACCTTGGCCTCCGTCGCCCGTTTGTCTGGACATTTGTCGTCGCTGACGTCACATCTCCAATTATCGGGGCGGACTTTCTGCAACACCATGACCTGATGGTCGACGTCAAACGATCCCGCCTAATCGATGTTCGATCAAACTCCCATTTTCAGGAGCTCTCAGCAATCTCCAGCCACGTACCGACCCCACAGCTCATCGACCACAATGCACATTTCGCAGACATCATTCTATCGTTCCCCAACATCACGCGCCTCGCGCCTCCTGGGGCGTCAACCAAATCGAACGCGTTACGCTTAATTGAAACGAACGGACCACCGTGTACAGCGCGGGCCAGGCGGTTACCCCCCGATAAACTGCAGGCAGCTGGACAAGAATTCGGCTCATTAATGCGGGCCGGGATTTGTCGCCCATCGAAGTCTAACTGGTCAAGCCCTCTTCACATGGTTCAAAAAGCTGACGGTTCTTGGCGGCCATGCGGAGACTACAGAAACCTTAACGCACTCACTCTACCAGACCATTATCCGCTCCCATACCTGCACGATTTCGCCAACATACTGCGGGGTAAGACTATATTTTCAAAAATCGATTTACAAAAAGCTTTTCATCAGGTGCCCATCAACCCGTACGACGTCCCCAAGACCGCCATCATTACACCTTTCGGGTTGTACGAGTTCACCCACATGATGTTTGGGCTTCGCAACGCACCACAAACGCTCTAACGCTTGGTACACGAGGTCCTACGCGGGCTCGACATGTACATGGACGATATTGGCGTCGCTTCGGAGAACATCGACCAACACCGGCAACACCTGCGGGAAGTTTTTAAGCGACTGGCAAACCACAACCTGGCCATCAACGCCGCCAAATGCAGATTCGGCCAACCAGAACCCGAATTCTTAGGCCACCTCATCACTCGTCAGGGGATATCTCCTCTCCGTTCTCGAGTTGAAGTAATCCAGCAGATCAAGCGCCCCGAAACAATAAAGCAGTTAAAAGGGTTTATTGCGGCCATCAACTTCTACCGGAAATTCATTCCCCATGAAGCAGAAGTGCAAATCTCCTTGTTGAAGATGGCACCTGGCAATCGGAAGAACGACAAAACTCCGCTGTCTTGGACGGAGACAGCTAGCAAAGGCCTTTGACGACTGTCGCCAACTCCTGGCAGACGCGGCGCAGCTCGCACATCCTATGCTGAGCGCAGAACTGTGCCTGGTAACCAACGCGTCGAATCTGGCCGCGGGAGCGGTCCTACATCAAATGGTCGACAATGTAGCGGAACCGCTGGGATACTTTTCGAAAAAGTTTTCCACCACTCAGCAACGCTACTCAACATACGATCGCGAGCTTACCGCGATGTACATGGCGGTGCGTCACTTCCGTGACTTGCTAGAGGGGCGGGTTTTTCACATCCAAACCGATCACAAACCGCTCATCTTCGCCTTCAAACAGTGTCCAGAATAATCATCGCCAAGGCAGACAAACTATTTGTCCTTTATAGCTGAGTTCACTACCGACATCCGTCACATCACAAGCCCACCCCAGACTTGCTGCCACGGATTGGGACGTTCGAAGTAAGGGACTTGTACAGTCAGCTCGCTGAATCGCAAGAGGCTGACACCGAACTCCGGCAATTACTGTCAGGTAAACCTTCGCATTCGCTGCAGCTAAACCCGCTTTCTTTCCCTCACTTAGCAAAGCCCATCATATGTGACGTTTCACACGGCCGTGTTCGCCCATTCATCACGAAGGTCCTGCGCAAACCGTTTTTCGATGCCACACACAACCTCTCACACCCAGGTCGGCGTGCTTCAGTGCGCTTGATGACAGAACGTTTTATCTGGCCGAACATCCGCCAGGACTGTGCTAGATTCGCAAGAACATGCGTTCCCTGCCAACGAACTAAAGTACACCGCCATTCCAGAGCCAAGCTACAGCACACCAAGTCCCCGATCAGCGTTTTACCGATATCAGTATCGACGTGCTTGGACCCTTCCCCCCATAGGAGGGCTATCGTTATTTGTTGACTATTATAGACCGTTTCACGAGGTGGCCAGAGGCGATACCGTTAGTAGACATGACCGCCACTAGTTGCGCAAACGCCCTAATTACAGGATGGATCGCACGTTTCGGAACACCCTCGCGGATTTCGTCCGATCAAGGTAGGCAGTTCACTTCATCTTCAGTGAACTGTGCAGGCGCACAGGTACAAACCACTCCATGACAACATCGTATCATTCACAGTCCAACGGAATCGTCGAACGACTCCATAGGACCCTGAAAGCGGCGATCAACTGCACCGACTCTGCGCACTGGACGAAGCATCTCCCTCTCATCATGTTAGGTTTGCGATCAACATTAAAAGAAGACATCAGAGCTACCTCTGCGGAATTGGTCTACGGTACTACACTTCGACTCCCAGCCGATTTGGTAACTTCCACGCATGATAATCGCTCACAATCGGACTTCGTTTCGGACCTCCGTTGGAGGATGCAGCAAATCAGACCTCAGCAGACAGCCTGGCACTCACAGCAGCGCCCGTTCGTACATAAGGATCTAGCTAGTTCGACACATGCATTCATTCGAAACGATTCCGTAAAAGCGTATATAGTCCCCCATATGAAGGCCCATTCCGGATTGTCGAGCGTCACGACAAATACTTCACCCTCGAGGCCCGAGGCCACTACACCAAAATTCCTATTGGCCGACTTAAACCAGCACACTTGGAGCCGGCGGGAGACGAGGAACCAACAGCTCCCTCCTCTTCGGCAGCCGAACAACCACCGCCACAAGGTTCAAAGTCTCAGCCATTCCGCACCCGCTCTGCACACAAATTCCAAGGAGATTGCGTTAAAGTGCGGAAGGCTTCTGGGGGGCCCATGTGGCGGTGTGACGGTAGCCTTAGAATAAGCAACAACTGACAGCTCCGGTCAGCCCATCGTCGACGCATCACGCCACCCAAAAAGCTTGATGAACCAGGGAAAGTTCCGTTGCGTCGCCGCTGTGCTTTCATTGCTCACTCATCGTCTGACATCAGTATCAAGCAGTCAAGCCCCGCCATCGCCTCCGCCGTTGTTGGGATTCCGCGTGCAGAGTTTTGTTCTTTTTTTGGGTTAAGGGAATAAAGTGTAAATTGAACTTTGGCTGAGAGTATATATTTACATGAAATGCTTATTATATTATAAATGCTAATGCTCTTTCAAACATACTTTCCGTCCTATATATTCATATGTATATTCTTTTCCTTTTTGAATTGTCAAAGCACTAAATTCTATGAATTCATTTTATCTTTCACAGACTTATTAGTGTATTCTTACTGTGTTAAGCATATTAAGTAAACAAATAAGTAAGTAAATATATAGTGAATAAATACTGAATAAAAGTGACAATATCTCTTACCTGTAAAAGCATTGCAGAATGGACGTTTCTCGAATTCCCATAGCATAATGCCACTAAGTTTTTGCTAAATATGACAAATTTGTGAAACTTATTTGAATATTGCAATGCAAAAAAATGTATACTTTTGTTAAGTCGCTTGATGAAGTTACGGGGCCTGTGCATAACAGACTTGTTAAAACGAGTATACCTAAAATAAGCATTTCCCTAAAATAGTGAAAGAATAGTTAGAATTTTAGGAAAATTGTACATTAATATATTCTTTAAGAAAAACTTATAACTTAATTTTTAATTTGACAAATCGCCCTTTCGTGAAATCTTTCAAGTAGATTGAGTAAAAGCACTTATATCGTCAAGTTATAAGGCGCACTACTTTTAACTACTACGTTTAAAAAAATAAATTATTTTAATTTGATAATCTGTAATGACCCTTTTTCTCAATTTATTCATATTGTCGAACAGCGTATTGAAGAATTTACAAATCTCGAAACATTTAACATTTTAAAAAACGTGGTTAATATTAAAACAAATGTAAATATGAAAAATAATATGAAGCATTTCAGAATACAAATTTTTACATTCGTAACACTGGATTTGGGGTTTATCTGTTTGACCTGATTGTAGGTCCATCATTTTGCCTCTTTAGTATAGAGTCTACACAAAGATTCACAGAATATAAAAAGGGTCTCTTGAGCGTCTGTTCCTGAAACGTCTTTGTATTTGTATTTCGTCAGCCGCATTTTAATGTATGTGAAATATACAATTCATTAGTTTGTTTCTGGAGTTTACTCTGGACGGACGTTTCAAATTGATTTATTTTGGAAAAATGGCTTTTCAGTAAGTGACGATACAATTTCTGAATCGTTTTTTTACAGTAATAAGTTAAATAAGTTTTTGAAAAATGCAGCAGCTTATTATAGAGATCTTCTTTCGAAACTAATTTAATTGCATCGAAGTCTTCGCTTGTGATACCTAAAGATGTAATGTTAATTGGCAAAAAACTGTATAATATGACATTCGAATTATTGAAAAATAAATTTATTAATGATGAAGAATTAAATCTTGCAAATGAAGTGTGTGAAGATGTGAATTTTGAGACGGTTCATGATGATTCGTCACCAGAAGAATAAGAGGCCAAGTATAAAAAGGAAAACCCAATGATTATATTCCATTAGACTATAAAACAAAGATGACAAATTTCAAGCATAAACATGGAATTCGTCGCCCAAAATCAAAAAATATGTTTCGAAAAAAGAAGCCGTGCTTCTGAAAAGATGCTAGCCGGTGCAGAAACCTTCTTTATATGATACAAACTTTGCACTTGATACCAAATTTCAACGCTGACTTTGTAATAAATAGTAATAAAACAGGTATACTTAATAATTTATAAATTACTAGCTGGATGTACCCGCTTTGCTGGACCGTTTAATAGATATATACATAGAGTGGAGAGCATAAATGAGTACATGTTTGTACTTAATGCTCGTATCATTGCATAAAAATGAAAATAATAAATAAAAAATAAAAAGATTTTTACTTGATGTTTAATTCAGAACAAAAGGGTTTATAAATCAAATGGGAAAACGACAAATTCCAAGAAAAAAACAAATAAAACAAAAACAACTTTAATGTACTCAATTTTGCATCTTAAAACAATTTTAAGGATTGAGCTCATTTTCAGTACCGTGACAAGCAACACTGTCAGTGGGGTGACAAACAACACTTTCTTTTTTTTCTGGACTGTATTTCCTGCAGTTCTTAACGTAAACTATTTTCGATGGTTGCCACCCCGGTGCCTTTCTATTAAATTTTAAGCAAAACATGCCCTGTTGCGGGTCACCCCGCCGTTGGGGTGAATAGCCATGGCAAAGGGGTGACATGTGACATCAAAGAGGTGACTTGCAACAAGAGTAGGGTGCAGAAAACAACAAGCTAATCCACTTGCAAGTCTAAAATTATTAAATACCTTTTAAGTGATATTGAAAGCTGCAGCCTCAAAAAATAAAAAAAGAATAAAATTAAACTAAAAACAATAATAAATAACTTAAAGCAAGCACGTTTTATTCACAGGTGTAAAATTAAAAATCTTTCGCGAAACAATTCTTAAGGGTTGGGGTTAAAAATACCCATAAAATCAGTCGGAACTGGACACATCCTTTTCAATGTGCGACCTTTATGGGATCAAAATCCTCGTCCGCCGTGGTGTCGTAGCTATTAGTATCGAAACATCTTTTGCATACTTGCATGCAGGTTATCGGCTAAGCTTAAACAAAACATCGGACAAATTAACTTTTTACATGTCATGCATCGTTGTCATTTATCGTTCCGTTTCTGAATTCTCCAAAACGACATCATTTACTTCGGGTAATTTTTTTGGCTTTGCTTTGGTATTCTTTCCTCCTTATTTTTCGTCTGTTTTTTTAGAGAGGCTACTTTATTTTTTTTCCTTCAACATTTTCGTTTTCGTCTACTTCGACGCTTTTTTCCCGGATCGACATTTTTTATTTTTTTTTGCTTTGAAGACAGAGCCGTTTCCTCCGAGTAACGAAAAGATTTCAGCAAAGTTACTACAGAGTTATTGAAAATGTTCGCGTCCTCGTCATTCCGTTCTTCAACTTGCTTTGGTTGGCGATTAAGAACCTCCTGCCTATTCAAAGGAAATATACCTATCTTTTTAAATCCGGATATTAAACTTTGCTGGGCGCTTGTTTGAATTTTAGCGTAAAGCTTGCTGAGGAAAATTGACTTTTGAAATGAATACTCCTTGCGCCCCTCAAGCACATAATATGTCACGCCAAGCGGCTTTGAGGTGATGGAAAAAAGCGACATCTAACGGTTAAGTTAAGTGTGTCGAATTAGCCAGCAAAAATACCAAGTGGACATTTCTTGCACATGTTGATGGCATCAATCGAACTAAAATTATCTCCAATCACGTACAATTTTCCTGGAGTCCGTTTGGCGTACGGAATTAGAATGGTGGAGATCCAATCTTCAAAAGTTATTATATCCATTCAAGCCGATGCAGTCCTATTATACCTTGACTCCCTCCGTTCGCCTGTCATCCATAGGTCATACAAATGCTGGGACCTCTAATTGATGTAAGGAGGAAATAGGTGCCCTGAAGCTTTTCCAGCCATCATGAAGGAAATGGAAGATTTAGATTGAATCATGACCTTTTCTGGGTATTTTGGCCCTTTTCTTGCAATAACCTTCTTTCGTAATTGATTATATTTGCTGCTGGAATACCAGCTAAGGTGATTTCCAAATTATCAAAGTATTGTAGTTGTTAATAACATCGGTAGAGACAAGTGCCCTGGCGCGCTTTATATTTTGAGCATATCGCTCTGATAAGCAAAATCGACCCCAGATGAATTATTTTTAAATTTAGTGGAATTGATTCCTTTTTTACCTAAATATATCTTGACCAGCATCCTCAAATCCCGTTGGTCCATTGGATAGCCCCAATCAGCACAGATGTTACTATTTTCCTCAATCTGTTTCTCAACATCTGAGTTGAAAACAGTTTGTCCTCCACATTTTTTTACATTACCTCGAGCATGCCGACACAAAACTGAGTAGTCTATATTGTTTATTTTGCTGCTGCTCTAAAGGATAAATTATTTTTTACATTGTCTTCTATGGCCCTATCTATTTCTTCTTGGGAATATGTATTTCTTGCCTTCTAATTGCGAGAGTCTGGCTTATATGTCCTTGACATTTTTAACTTATTTGTTTTAAGAAATAGAACGATCAAAACCTGAAATTCGTATTAATTTGAGAAAACATGTATCAGAAACATATTGGGTGCAGTAAGAGCTTAGTATGTATATGAATATTTAAATTGAAATGAGCGTTTAAAAAACAGTGACAAAGTTGTGTTAATAATAATATATGTGGATAAAAGTCGGAACAGTAAACTAACTACCTTCTCGGTAGCGATTTTCTTTACCCTAGTGTTGTTGCTAGTCACTCCTTTGCTGTGTCTTGTCACATCTTTTTCGTGACTATTCACCCTATTTTCAACAAAAAAATATCTGTTTCCAAACTTTTGACTAAAATATTACGTTCTATATATTTGATCGGTACTTTGTTTTTTTTATCCTTTTGCTAAATAAATAGACTCTGTTGCCAACACAATTTCAATGAGCAAACTTCACTTTTTTCACAACGAAAATAATAATATTTTAGGAGTAAAACAAAACACACAAGACTCAAACTCGATTTGGCGCCTAATTAGGTTTGACACTTGGAGTTGGAGTTTCCAATTTGCAAAACCAATACTTCCCTTGTCGTAATGACTCCTTATTAGGTACCAGTGTGGCATGACGTTGAGTATAGAGTACTATGTATTTATTTTTTTGCTGGAGATTGTTGCTCATCCGCTGTTGTTAGTCACCCCATTTTACGGTACTTCGTCCATAGTTCCTTATTTCGCAAAACACGTTTTGGCATAGTTTCCACCTATTTCTCTGTAATTTGTAATAAGCCATTCCCTCCCTATTTTGGACATGTGTTTTGGGTCGTCATATAAGCATTCCTATCTACAAAATTGGGAAGATGAGCCTGCACGATGCGCAAATAATCTTCCCTTCTCATCACTCCATCGATTTTTTTAAGTGGTCCAACGTACCACCGTGTGAATCAACCCCATACCATGACACTCCCTCAACAGTGCTTCACTTTTTCTTTACCATGGTACCTTTGCATGGTCTGCTGATATTGTTTACTGTCGGACTAAAACCGAGTAACCTTTGATTCGTCTAACCACACTACACATTTCCAGTCATCTGCTGTCCAATTTCTGTGTTCTCTGGCGAACTTCACCCGAACTTTTACATTTTTTACCGACAATGCAGGTTTCTGTTTCTTTACTGCTGAGATGTAGGCAATGTCGTGGAGAGCTCTACTTGCAGTCCATCGACAAACGGGATTATTTATTGCTATAGTAGTATCCTTTGGTGTTAAAAACTTGTCTTTTTCATCTGTGTGATCATAAGACATGCTTCTGATTCCGTTGTGTGCGCCTCTGACTTGTGGTTTAGGTATTAGGTCGTGTTTTGTGCACTCTTATGACCACATTGGCTTACATTACGCTCTTAGCTATCATTCGCGTCAATATCTCGTAATAATTTCTTCATTATTCTAAAGAGCTATTAAATTCCTGTAATTCTTTAAATTATTTACTAAAATGTTCTGAAAAAGTTATTACCGCACGCAATACAACACTTATCAAGCTAAAATATTTAAAGCACAATTAAACAAACCAAATAACTGCAATTCTAAGAGTAAATTTTCATATTTTTGTGGAAAACATATCAAACAACGTTTGGGTGCAAAATTGAGTACATTAACGTTGTTTTTGTTTTACGTATTTGTTTTTTCTTAGAATTTGTTGTTTTCCGTTTTGATTTATAAACCTGTATGTGCATATAGTGCGTTCATATTTTTTCTCTTTTTTTTCAATTTGAATACACATACATACATACCAAAAAACCTACAAAGGGGAGAGAAAAAAGAGAGAAAAAAGTTTGTTTGACAAAAATTAATGTGCCAACATTCAACTGGTGGACTGTTGATTGCAATGAGCTACGCATAAGTGTGAAATATGTAAAGCTCAAATTATTACATTTTTGCGTATTATATCCGTTATAAGAATAAGTTTGATACATCAATCTCTTCACCAAGAAATGTACTAATCGAAGAATAACGTCATATTCATAATCTGTTTAGCCATTTTGTAGTAATATGTGGGTAAAATATAATAAATTTTTTTTTTTCAGTTAAAAAATTATATAAAATGGGGTTTAAGGCCCTGGGATACCAAAACCTATGTAATACGGCTAATCACATCAAATTATATTGATTGATATAAGTACATATATCTCGACTGAAAAGGTAAACTATCTTAAGTCGACTTAAGATATTTCGCGTTTTTTTGTTGAACCTCAGTGCCATTCTAAAGGAATACAGTTCTGTCTTATCGGCATCTTTCTATCTCACTCCTTTGCTTTTTTATAGACAAAAACAATTTCATCTTATGTATGTTCAAGAGACACATCTCTACACGAGGTAAAATATCTTAAGTCCACATAAGAATGTGTGTTCTGCTTAATTTTAAAACCTAAAATAGACTTAACCCTTTCGCTCCCAAATTTTTATTTTATTATTATTCAATTTTTTATGTAAATCTTTGTTAACTGTAATAGATTAAATGTTTTTTTATAGGTTTGGATTAAATTCAAGGCCGGTTTTTGGAATTTTAGGCCGGGACGTATTGTCCCATTGGTATTTTTGAGTGGGATGTATTCGTCCCAATGGGACTCAAGAAACAAAAAAGTCATTTTTCAAGAATTCAAGTTTTATTAGAAAAAAAAAAGAATATTAATAAAAAAAACAATAAATAAATTAGAAAAGAAAACAGGTACCATACTAATAAAGAAGACATATTATTTGTGGTATATGGCAAAACATGTTATGCACAAAGCGACCTTGCAGCTGGCGCAAATAGTTTTAGTTCGTTTTTCAATCTTCGATCCAAATCATAGGTTGATATTTTTTGGTCAGCCAGATCCACTCCTCCCGTTATTTCATTATAACTTTTAATTGCAAGTGGTATAGGAACTTCAATTTTTTTACCGTCTTTCATTTTGCGTAGACCTTTAGCCATTGTAGGGTGGCAGTTTGATAATACTATTAATTCCTTTGAATCGACCCATTTTGCAGCTAATATTCCACCATTGCTGATTTTGAAATCCACCTCGTATTTTTTCAATATGCTGTCAAAGATGGGAAGGTTTTTCCTCGATTTTATAACGGTTCCAACTGCAGCATAGTCAAGTTTTTGCAATAATAAAGTGCTGGTGAAAAATCGATCCATTGCAATCATTACACCAGCCTCCCGAATCGTACTGCAAAGCTTTTTTACAACCCTCTCCCCAAGAGTTCCTTCTAAGAATTCTTCCTCCTTTCCAGCATATACATATATTCAAGTCATACGTGTAACCTGTTTTCGCGTCACATCGCATCCAAATTTTAATCCCCCGCTTTATTGGTTTTAACGGTTGATACTGTTTCAAAGATGACCTGCCTTTGAATTTCGTCATGCTTTCATCTATAGACTGGAAAGGTGATTCTGTTCTTCCAGCTGGAAAGGTGGTCTTTACACAATTTATCAACTCTTCAATGTAATATAGCTTAGAATAATCTGCTGGTTTTGATGGATAGTTTACGTATAACTTTGCCATCAGAAGCTGGAATCGGTTTCTAGATAAAGTATTTTTTACTGCCACATTACCAAGAGATTGATTCATGCTCCAATAATCTTGCATTTTTGGTAATCTATTATAGCTCATGACAAGACAAACACCAAGAAAAGCAAGAATTTCATACTGATCAGTTCTTGGGAACTTTCTTCCTGATCGCTTTTCCAGAATTTCAAATCTTTTATTCGTACATTCTGCTATAAATATGAGCAAGCTTTTAGGAAACAATTTATGGAAAACCTCTATCTCAGAAGATGCTCTGTTGATATTCGTTGTGATTACAGGTTGACGATCATTGGGAACTTTTTTGCGTGGAACATAGCTTGGAACTGGACTAGACCAGACAATGAAATCGTTGCTTTGTTCAGTGCTTGTAGGATGGTTAACGATTATCCTCATTTCTGGCTGGGAATGTTGTTCATGTTCTACATCCGTATCTTCAGACGTTGAATCTTCATCGTCAGAAGGACTATACTCAGACTCTGAAGCACTGAAATCATTTGAGTCAGAGTCGTCTTCTTCCAAAAGACGTTGCAAATCTTCAGGTAGTGCAGCCATTCGTTTTACATAAAAAATGCATAGTAATTAAAATGTGCATAATAACGTTCACAGCACCAATGGGATATATGTGTCCCATCGATAAACACCAATGGGACATATAATCCCAGACTGATTTTGTTAGAAATAAATTCTACTTACAACTATTTGTATTGTTCTTTTTGTGATTCTTGAGCACTAAATGCACGTAATGATATTTACGCAGTAAGAAAACCAAAAAAAAATTACGGATTCACAACTAAATAACCACTTTTTATAAGAATATTGAGTGCACTGTGCAAGAATTAGCCGGCAACTGATTTATTCTGACAGTTGCTAAAAAAAATCGACCGTGCAAACTGGGAAAAGTAACGGTTAAAAAGCATGATAATACCTGGAATGAACAATGGGACCAATTTAAATAACATTTTCTTTTAAATGTGGTTTTCTGGGATTCTTCGAACTTTGCTTGGGACATATGATCCCAATGGGAGCGAAAGGGTTAAGATTATATTGGCTTAAGACTTTTTTATTATTGTGAGATTGTAAGTCATATTAAGTTGAGTTAAATTATTTTCGCGCGTGCAAACAAAAACAAAAGTCATCCTTAAAATTAAAATTTTTTACAAATTATTACAAATAAAACACATACATACAACTAAAAAAATGTATGTACTTATTATTGAATCCTTTATAAATTACAAGAAACCTTTTTTGTTTCAAGGATAGTTCATAAATTACTTCTTTAAAATACTTTTTTTAGATACATTGGTATAATGTATAGCAACTCGCGTGCTGCAGCCATTCTGCGAATGGTAAATTCAAAAAAAAAAAATGGGCAACCAGTTAAATCCACCAGAGACTCCTGCAATAAGCGCTGTAAATAATGAGCTTCAATTTCTGGCAGATGAAATTTTTGACGATGACGAAGCGGATCCTAACTACTGCCCTTTCTCCGAGGAAGAAAACAGTGCCTCATACATAAACGACAATGTTGACAACGATGGCCAAAACTCTTCTTCTGCCAACAGTATTTGCCTGGAAGGAAGCGAAAATGTTGACCCTGAACTTCAATAAATGGGTGATGAAATTGAACGGCAGCTTAATAGATCATCTGAAATGGAAACGTTGTCTGTGCTCGGAAAAGAAAAGGCTGAAACACCAAAGTCAAGAAAGTTAAAGAGGATTCAAGGTAAGAAGTATATAACTAGAACTGGATCTGTGAAAAGTGAAGGAACATGTAAAGAGCTTGAACTTTGCCGAAAAAACTGTAAAAATTTAATTAGTCATCGAAACCAAAGAGATATTTTTGAGGCCTATTGGAATCTGGGAAGCTATAAACAAAGAATTCTTTTCCTTACTGGATTAATTGAGGTTGTGCCAAAAAAAACGTGTCGCGTAAGAGATTCTAGCACCCAGCGCCATCGTAACCGTTTTTATTCTAATCTCTATTTCCTGAAAGTTAATCTCAACAGAATAAGTGTTTGTCAAAAATGTTTTTTTATATACATTTGATGAAACCGAACAAATAATTAAGACCATTGTAAAGAAAAAGCTGTCTTCTAATTCTGGTGTAGTTAACATCGATGCAAGAAAAGAACCAATAAATAAAATATCAGCAACGAAAGTGGATGAGATCCGTAACCACATCAACAGCTTTCCCTTGTACGAAAGCCACTACACGCGTCAATCATCAGCACAAAAATATGTGGCATGCGACTTAATGCATGAACTTTACTCGGAATCTCACACAGATCCAATTTCATATACAAAGTATAGACAAATTTTTTTGACAATGGGAATTAAAATGAAAAAACCTAAGAAGGACTGCTGTCACAAGTGTGATGTTTTCAAAATGAAAATTGAATCGGCAAAAGATGAAACAGAAAAAGAAAAGCACAAACAACTTCAACAAAAACATCACAAGGAAGCAGATGATGCATATACATAAAGCTAAAGATACTAATAAGATTATCGCAAAAGAAGACGATACTTATAAGGTCGTTACTTTTGATTTAGAAAAATGTTTAATCACTCCGCACTTGGAAACATCTGTATCTTTTTATAAAAGGCTTCTTTGGACTTATAATTTAACAGTTCTCGACTGTGTGTCTCGACAACCCGTTTGCATGATGTGGCATCAAGGCATTACATGAAATAGCATTATGTATTTTACAATGTTTAAAGTCCATCCGAAGTAGCTGCAAACATTTTATCTTATATAGTGATTCGTGTGCTAGCCAAAACAAAAACGCTTTTTTGTCAACCATGTTTTCAAAATGTTTACAGAGCGAAACAACGATCGACACCACATGGAGTACGATACCGATCACTCATTAATAGAACGCAAAAAGGAAAGAACCAACGCACAAATTCATCATCCAAAAGACTGGTATTTATTTATTTCATCTTTGGGAACTAAAAACATCTTTAATGTCCATGAGATGAAACAATCGATGTTCTTAAACTTTTCAGCGGCCTTAAAAGAGAAATTTATGTGGCGCAGAACAAACACTCACGGAGAAGCTTTTAAATGGAGCTCCATTAGATGGCTTAGATACACAAAAACGTTTGGCCAAATAGAGTATAAGAACAGTTTAGATGAATCCGAGGATTTTAAAATCTTAAACACAAAAAAAGAGGAATTAACAAAGTAACGACAAGTGACGTAAACATTGCATACGATCCTCCTCCTTTCCTTTTTTCTCCGGCGTTGTTATGGTCAGAAGTGTAGGACCATAACCTTCCCACTTAACTGCATTCCTACTGGTCCGCTTGTGGGGTCCGCCGGTTTGACCTCAGAAAGTAGCGGCAGGCTTCCCGGTTTGGGATTACTTCATCGCTGAGGCCAATCAAATGCTGGTGTTTTTGCATTTGTTTGCACCAATTGTTTTTCGGCCTGCCTTTTTTGCGTGTTGAAATTGGAATGTTGATTGATAACGCCTTTGGACGCCATTGAACATGGCAATACCAACTGAGTCGGTCGCGCTCTATATTTCTTGTGATGGTTTCTTTTACGTGGAGGCTTCCTCGAATCTTTGAACTTCTAATTCTGCAACGCTTTGTTTCTCCCGCTGTCATGCGAAGCATCTTCATCTCAGTTGCCGTTAATTTGCTCTCATACTTTTTGTGCATTGTCCAGCATTGTGAGCCGTATGTGAGCGCCGGACGTACAACTGAAGTTCCTTTCAGCTTAGGGGGCATTTTTCGATCACAGAAGATGGCGGAGTTTTCCCGCCACTTCATCCACCCTACGCTTACGCGATGTTTGATGTCGTCGTCACAAGTTGCTTCTCTATTAATCATAGATCCCAGATATTTAAACTTTTCACACTTGGAAACATTGCATACGATGAACCCAATAAAATAAGTGCTGCAAAAAAAAAAGGATCTTGTTGACATGCTCGATTTAATTAATTCTAATTTTCATGATTTTTAGATGATTCACATGTTCATCCTGATCTATCAGACGAATCAGAATACCAAACCTAATGTTTGAATTCCTTATTATTTTTTTATTAATTTTAAGACCGTATTAACTAAAAAAAAATGCTAAATGAAATCAAATTAAGTTTTTTGTTCAGTTTTTTTTCAATAGTTTTTGTTATTATGAATTTGACTTCTAAAACAATGTAAAATGAAATCTATTTAAGTTTTTTTCCAATGAATTAATCATTTGGTTTATTTCCTTTTTACTAATTTTAAGTTTATATTGACTTTAAAAACAAAGTTAAATAAAACTAAACTGTTTCTCTTTTTGTAATTATTTTTTTTCTGTGAACTAAATGTAATTTTATTTTTTTTTTAAGAAATTCAAGTCTTTGTTTTTCTTAAATTTTTTTTTCATTATTAAAGTTTATCTCTATAGAACAAATGTGATTTTTTCATTTTAAGGATTTTAAGTTTTAAAAATAAAAACCAGAAAATATCATCTTAAATCTCTTTTTTTCCACTTTTGCACATGCAACTCATCTTAAATGGACATAAGAATTGAAAACCTCCTTCGAAAACATGAGGCAAAATATCTTATATCAATTAAAAAAGATAATAAAATTTGACATCTAAATGCTTTGTTCAATAAAGTCTACACTTTTTTTGTCAGGCAGTTTGAAGTGTTTTTTTTTTTGCTCTCCTGAAAAATCATCAAAATTGATTTAAGATACTTTACCTTTTCAGTCGAGATATATTGTTGAGATACCGTTACGTACCTACTCTCTACTCGCGGACAAACAGGAAAATGTGTTATCTTTTATTGATGTAGAGATGAAGAAAAAACCATATATACTCGTAAAACACGTCTCTAAAAAAACTTTTTTAATGGTTTTTTTGTTTTATTTATTTGTCTACTTTTTTGTTTTACTTTTAATCATTAAACAGTAACACAGATTTAAACATAATTTACATATAATATAAGAAAATGTGTGTGAGCACCATTCTGTAGTTCATAGAATCATAGGGAACTAGTGACGAATGGAAAAAAACAAAAAAAAAATCTACTATACTTTCAACAGAACTTCATCAGGAGTGGGAAATAAATCTGTATTTGTCCACCGGAAGGATATGAACAAAATTACACATTCGTGTACTGCACAATACAGTATTACCTTGTCTGGGAGTGTCCTGCCCCAAGTATTTGTTTGTTTACAAGAGCAAACAGGTACATTTCTACCTATGGTTCGGAAGATGGTTGATGAGTACATATGTACATGAAAAAATATAAGAATGTTGTTGTCACATCTTCAAAATTCGGAAAATTCACTTCATCTTTATATGCTACTTTTTTCCAGGAATGTATCAAATCTTACGTGGGTAAAGAAAATTGTTTTCTTCTCATCGATTCATGGGGAGGACAAACAAATTCGAAATGTATGAAGATGAGAAAATGTCTACTTGTACTGTAAAAGTTTTTTTTTTTTTTTGTAATTCATTTTTATTTATACATATACATATAGTTTCTTAGATCTATCTTATCCTAGACAAAAATGTTTAAAACTAGCTTAACTATCCTTACAAATTTAGGAATCTTACTGGCCCTAGGCGGACACTCTAAAACAAACTGAATAATTTTAACATATGCCTAACATATGTTAAAGTAATACCTGCAAAGTGTACTGCACTAGTACATCCTTGTGATGTTTTTTTTTACAAACAAATTAAAAATTTGTTAAAAACACAATTAGTTCAACAGTTGTTCACAACTAGTTGAACAAAATCGACAAATTAATCCTAGTGAGGATTATATTAAAATTCTATCAATGGTTCATCATCAGCTTTCTTCTCCAATTTTTTTCAGAAATGATCAAGTATTACTGGTATGCGTCAAAACTATCTAAACATTGAGAAATATTCAATGACCTAAATGAATTTTGTTTTCAAGAAGAAATTCTAAAAACCCATGCTCCTGTAAAAAATCTGCATTTATTTATTGCGCTGTGTGTCAAAAATTTGTGTTTTTCTTGTTTATACGATAATTATCGTTCAAGTTCTTGTATTTTTAAAGTAAAATGATTGAAATAATAATTTCTAACGCTGTCAACATTTCTTCTCATGTATACAATGTATTTCATAATATACTTCTTTTCAAAAAATAAATGATAGTATTTAACAATTAAAAACTTTATATTTTTTATGTGTCTTGTTTCCATTTCTTCATATTTTATAAATTTTCATTATCTAAACGTTGTCAATTCTTCAATTCGTGTTATAATATATCTATAATATAAATTAATTGAAAAAAAGTGTCAAAACAGATTATCAAATTGTAAACATTTTTTTTTTAAACTTTGGGATTTTTTTTTTCGATAATGGCTAGTGCGCCTTATAACTTGGCGATATATGTAAGTACTCTTACTGAGAACGTATTACACCCAAAAACTCATCTCGATTTGAGTACCCCACACCCTTGTCCTCGTTGTTACTACACAAATTTAGTTATTTATCTGACCAACATACAAAAACAAAAAAATCACAATTTATTGATTATTAATAATTTATTTATTTAATAAAATAATTTCGAAACCTTATAGAGCCAGATTTACAGAAGTGATATGAAATTCTATCTAAAAGATCAAAAATATAATAAGCGTTAACAGATGGATTGATTAGGGAATACCACATGTCCTAAAAGTTCGTTAATCCCGTTCATATTACTCTTCTTAATCCTGACATCCTTTGATGTAATCATTTGACTAAACAACATGCTCTTATCGATGCTTCAACATTTTGGGGAGTTCCGGAAGCTAGTTTTGGGAATGGCCTTCAGTACATTCCTCACATTCGTTTCAGTCTTCTCTGTTTCTTTTTTTTTATTCCCCCAAAGGAATTTTTTCATTTGACGTAGAAATGGTATTACGGTAATTCACCAGCGCCACCAGGGCGTCAGAGACAAGTGGCTCATCTGCGACAGGTGAAGTTCAACCATTTCAACATCGCAGTGTTGCACTAGAATCTCGCTAAACAAGACCTCTACTTTTGGTGGTTATCGGGTGAAAACGAAATGATGCATTACCTCAGTGGGTTCCTTTTCAGTCCTCAGTTTCTAACTCAGATTGGAGTTAGCTAAGCGATCTTTTGGGAGACTTTTAATTCATCATGCTTGTATGTACTGGAGAATTTATTGGTGGAATCTCTGGCATGCAGGGCGAGCGAGATGGCGAAGTCAGAGGCTAATACACGCAATCAGGAGAGTAACCATTCGGAATGGATTCAGCAAGAGCTAAGCAACCTGTTTACGTATAGATTATAATAAGCGACAGGAACATGAAAAAAAATTTTTTTGACTTGTACATATGTAGCCGATAAGAAATAAAAAAAATACTCGCTCATATCGTCATCCTATTGCGACTATTTTGATTCATTCAGAATTTTCTTATTAAAAAAAATTCCCTAAATAAATGGACCAAACATATCTCAACAATATCGCTGCTATGGAGTTGTTGCAAGCTGTTATAGAATATTCTCTGAAAGAGGGTTATATGATACACTAAAGAAATAATTAGACACCACCGACTCGGCAGCTTTTAGAATAGAAAGATTAGAACGCTTTGGTGGTCGACTATCGAAAATTGAATTCGGAACAGTAGGAGAAGCTTTGGCCAACCTGGAAATAACAAGTGGTTTACAGTGATCAATCTGAAGTGCGGATTCCACCAAATCAAATTAAAAGAATCTGATGTAGAAAAAAACGCATTTTCCATTAATAACGGAAAGTTCGAATTTACTCGACTCCCATTTGGACTCAAAAATGCACCAGCTATTTCTCAAAGAGCTCTCGACAACATCTTGAGAGAACATCTTGGTAAACGCTGTTAGGTCTATTTAGATGACATTATTATCTTCGGCAAAGACACAGAAGAACATTTTGAAAACTTGAAAGCTGTGCTTGAGTCACTGGAAAAGGGCAACATGAAAATCCAGTTGGACAGATGCGAATTTTTTCAAGAGGAAGACGATTTCTTAGGTTTTGTTATTGGTAAAGACGGCATTGAAACAAATTCGAACAAGGTTAAAGCCATTGTCCAGCTGCCCACTCCCATAACTCTCTTTAGGCATGTCAGGCTATTATCGGCGTTTCATCAAAGATTACGCAAAAATAGCCAAGCCCCTGACAAACCTTTTAAGAGGGGAAGATGGACGAGTGTCCAAACATTCTTCCAAGACTAAGATCATCGAACTCGACGTAGCCACTATTCGAGCTTTTGAAAAAATTAAAGAGTCGCTTACATCCAAAGAAATCACCCTTACACATCCAGATTTCAATAAACCCTTTGAACTTACTACAGATGCTTCCAACTTCGCCATATGTGCCGTATTGGCTCAAGATGGTAAACCTATAACATTCTTATCGAGGACGTTAAACAAAACGGAGGAGAGTTACGCAACTAACGAGAAAGAGATGCTCGCCATAATATGGGCTCTCAACTCGCTTAGGAGTTTCCTATACGGATCCAAAAAAGTTAACATCTTCACAGACCACCAACGCTCTGAGTAATAAAAATACTAATCATAAAATGAAGCGCTGGAAATCAATCCTGGAAGAGTATAATTATGAACTCAAATAGAAGTCAGGGAAGGCAAACGTGGTAGCAGATGCCCTTTCAAGACTCCCTCAAGCAACCGAAATTAATTCAATGATAATGACTGAACACAGCGACTAGAGTTCCTCACATAACCTAATCCCAACAGTTGAAACCCCAATCAATGTCTTCCGAAACCAACTTATTCTCAAAAACGGAAATGAACACAATTACACCTTCTCCATTCCATTCCCTACTTATCATAGACATACAATCATAGAGCCACACTATACTGATCAGGAAATAATAAGTCTTTTTAAGAAATATCTTAATCCAAGCACAATAAATGAATTATTGACGAACGAGGAAACAATGGGTCGGATCCAAAACTTTTACCCATTATACTTCTCTAATTATAAACAATAGTTGAGGACCTGCAAAACGAATTGAACAAGAGGAAAAAATCCTTAAAACAAGAGGGCACATCGTAACGCAGAAGAGAATCGACAACAATCAATAGAAAGTTTCTATTTCCCTAAAATGTCACATAAAATAAAGCAAATAATAGCAAATTGCAAAACCTGCAAAGAAAACAAATGCGAACGCCATCCAAATAAACCCATAATCCAACCTACTCCCATTCCAAATTATCCCGGACATACTGTACACATTGACATTTTTTCAACAGAAAAACATTTAGTCCTTACTGCCATTTGTAAATTAACAAAATTCGCAAAAACAAAAATTATAAGTTCAAAAACTATTGCCGATATTAGGCAACCTCTTCGTGATCTTCTATTTGCCTACTGCGTTCCCGAAAACGAAGGCATGGATAATGAGAAAGCTTTGAACTCAGCTACTATCACATCTATAATGGAAGATGAATTAGGAATTCGCATATTTAAGAAACCACCGTACAACAGTGAAGTCAATGGACAAATAGAACGATTTCAATCTACCCTCACAGAAATCATGCGGCGCCTTAAGGCAGAACTGTATAACTATTTTTTGGCCGATCTCATCGATTTACACCTGAAAATTTCGAGAAAATTAAGAAAAAAACAAAAACAGGACATAGAATATCATAACAGAAAACGAGAGCCGATCAAGAATTACAACCCAGGAGACATCATTCACGCAAAACGTAGAAAAAAACAAGAATCCAAATTAACGCCCAGATACTAGGAAGAGGTAGTTCTCGAAAATAAAGATACAATAGTAATAACCGAGTCAGGAAAAAAAGTCCACAAAAGCCACATAGGAAACTAATAACTTTCATCCTCTCCTTTTTACAGACACACAATCTGCGCTATAAAAGCAGACATTCAAATCCTCGACTTCTCTAACACACAATATGTCTCACTTCACACTGGACAGGTAAAAGTACAGAACGGACACTTCAAGCTCATTCACGTAATCGACCTAGCACATCCCAACAAACGAAGAGGTGTCACCTGGAATCATTCTGCTAAACGATTTCAATGGAACCATCCTAGTTGATTATATGCCACGAAATCTCATTGGGACCTTCCTCATTAAATATGCAAAAACCAACATAACTATCGATGACAGAATATTCTCAGCGCAAGAAGCATCCCTACACACAGTTCTTCCAGCCATCCTACAACTAACCCCCAAAGAAAAGGAATTCCGCAAACTGTTATCACTCGAGACGATTAGAGAACTTCACATTAACAACACGAAGCAAATTCAAGAACTTCAACTAGAACGGGACACGCAATCTTATATCAACTACGGGACAATAGGCCTTGCCGCCGTTATAATTTTGGTCTTAGTAACCTGTAAAATCTCATCTAGGCAAGGAGGCACAGAAGTTATCATCCAAACACCTGAACAAAAAAAGGTACCTGAAACAGCAAATTCACTTCCATATCGGACAAAATTCAACGACCTACCATACTTCTAAGCGATTGAGGACCATCGCATTTAAAGGGGGAAGAGATAACCCAATTTGTCGTTGACCCAATTTTCATTTCATCAACACTAGAACCAACTCAGCAGCAAGCAAGGCAATTGACCAACATCAACCAATTCAGCACTAATCGATGCAATTAGCCAATATCCCAATATCGAACGACACCTGCAATTGCGACAGCGGCTGAGCTGAATCATCAATATGGACAGTATAAATGCATGGGGAGTAGCTCATTTAAATTTATTTTCAGTTTTATAATTATACATAATTTTATAATTAACAGTTAATTAACTTATATAACATAGCATATATGTTATAACATTATCTCCAAGCAAATGAAAAAGAAATAGAGAAACAAATATCAGAAATGCTCTCACAAGGAATTATTAAAGAGAGCAATTCTCCATATAATTCCCCTCTTTGAATTGTTCCGAAAAAATCGGACAATTCTGGACAAAAAAAAAAATGGCGAACATTTATCGACTATCGTAAACTGAATGAAGTTACAGTAGACGATAAATTCCCAATTCTTAATATGGAAAACATATTGGACAAATTGGGTAAAGCCCAATATTTACGATTTTTGATCTGGCAAAGGGTTTTCACCAAATCCTTGTTAAACCAGAAGACCATTCTGGTCTTAGGCATTTTCCACTCCAAATGGACACTATGAGTACGTAAGGATGCCATTCGAGCTTAAAAATGTTCCAGCAACCTTTCAATGGCTCATCAATTCTGTCCTCACGAAATTCATTATCAAAATTTGCGTCGTCTACCTCGACGACATTTTGATCTTCAGTACACATCAATAGTATTCAATAGGTTGAGGGAAGCAAAATTAAAAATACAATTCCTTTCGAAAGAAACGAAATATTTAGGTCACATTTTGACACCCGAAGGTGTACGGCCGAATCCCGCAAAAGTCGAAGTAATTCAAAATTTGAAACTTCCCAAAACCCAAAAACAGATTAAATCGTTTCTAGGAATAACAGGGTACTATAGAAAATTTATAAGAAAAAACTGCCCAAAAATTCCCCATCCCCTAACAAAATATCTGAAAAAGAATGTCCGAATAAATGTAAATGATCCTGGTTTTATTGCTGGTTTTGAAAAATTAAAAGAATTGATAACCAATCATCCGATCCCAGACTTGACTCAGGATGGTCACCCTATCTCATATGCCTCGAGTACTTTAAATGATCACGAGCAAAATTATTCAACGATCGGCAAAGAGTTGTTGACAATAATTTGGGGAGTTAGGTATTTTAGACCGTACCTATTTGAAAAAGAATTCGAACTGCAAATGGATCATCAGCCAATCAAATGGCTGCATTCCAAATATATAGGAAAGGATTTCAATCCTCGACTTCAGAGGTACATAGCTTTTACAACTAGGAGAATACAATAGGACACATTAGAAATTAAGATAGATTATATTAAAGGGAGGAATAACGTAATTGCAGACTAAGCCGAATAAATGTCGAGAACAGAGGAATAAACGCAATTGATTCAGCTAATAAAAACAAAGAACAAGAGTTAGAGAACGATAATGAAGAAATAAGTGTTGAAAACTTGAACACAAATAACGGAATACTTAACAAAGTGTTAAACGAAAAATTTCAAAGTAGTAATAATAATCTAGAAAATGCACAAAAGTGTAACGATTCAATGGATGCGGAAACAATTCATTCACAAGAACAGAACTTAGAGGATCACATTCCTATTTCAAGTTCAATTGTTAATCAGT
Source organism: Merodon equestris (assembly GCA_958301585.1). NCBI lineage: Eukaryota > Metazoa > Arthropoda > Insecta > Diptera > Syrphidae > Merodon > Merodon equestris. Next base: position 97,731,224 of record OY284413.1, read on the forward strand.
TCAGAACACAGATTATACTCTTAGAATCTAAAAAGGATGAGCTTGAAAATGTATTTAAAAATGTTCGAATTTACGTTGACAAAAATGGTTTATGCGAAGATAAAGTCAGTGATATTTTAAGAAAGTATTTAAAAAAAGGGAAAACAGGTTTATATTCTAGTTTAGATGATTGGAAATATAATCAGTTACAACAGAAAATAATTGAAATTTTTCGTAACTGAAAACTTTTTAAGTTCTTGAAATGTAGTTATCTTGCTAAGGATATAGACGACGAGGACATTTTAAGGAAACAAATTGCGTTGTTCCATAAAAATGAGGTAGGACATTCCGGAATAATACCAACATACGAGGGAATAAAAAGAAATGTATACCATCCTAATCTTAGAGTAATAATATGTACATAATTGCGAGACTTCTTCTTCTGCTAAATATGACAGCCATACTATAAGGAAGAAATTCACCCTTACAGAAACTCCCTCAACTGTAAACGAAATTGTGCAATGTTTGCTGTTTTTTTTTTATATTTTTTAGACAAATTTGCTAAATACTCGTATCCTTCAACCTTCTTCTTGGAAGACAGAAATAGTCTAACATTAGTAGAAAAGTTAAAGCAGTACATTGCAATTAAAGGAAAAGTAAAGAAATTCATTTTTGATAACGAATTTAAATCGAATAATGTAGTAGCTTTCTGTAAAAAGGAAAATATCGAATTCCACAATACAAAACCAAATAATCACACCGGAAATTTCGATGTTGAAACACTGAACAATACATTAACGGAGAAGATAAGAGCTCTAAATCTAGAAGAAGAACAACCTATGAAAACACATACATATGTTAAACGCAGTTATCCTTTATAACAATACATACATATCATTCCACTATAAAATGCACTCCATCTGAAGTAAACGAACGTAAAGTTAATTTTAATCAAACAGAGAATAGAAAAAACCAAAACACGTACAATAGAAAAGAGAAACAAAAACCGCGAAGAAATGAGAACTACAGGCTATATCAAAAAGTACAAGTGACAAAATTACTACGGAAATCGGTTACGCATAAATTTAAATCCATGAAGTGGAGATAGTATAGTTTAGAAATTAATATTGAAAATTCAGACGCAGGAAGTAAAAAATATTCAAAAGAAGAAGTAACTTCACTTAGAAATAAGGTACAAACGCTTTTGCCTCACAGAAATAATAGAGGATTAATAAACATTGTTGGGAAAGGACTTAAGTGGCTTTTGGATACTCTAGACGAAGACCGACATAGAAAAACATCTCATAACCTACGACAACACAAATAACGGAGTTACTAGTACTCTTAACCAGCAAGTAAAAATTAATGAAAATTTTAATAATACTCTGATGTTACTAAAGAACATATTGGAATCAGATAGAAACAAAATTTTGAAGAGAATTAGTGTAAATGAAAATTTCGGTAGGAAAATAATATCTCAAGAGGAATATTTAGAACAGCAAATGCGAATAAATTTACTTAGAGAAAAAGTGAATCAAATTCAAGACAATATACTTTTAGCAAGGTTAGGAATCAGACACCCAAGTATTTTGAGTAATCAGAAAATAATTGAATACCAAATTGACCTCAATAAATTTAGCAAAATGAAAGTAGGAATAGCGAAGTTTGAAAGCAAAGTTATAATTTTTCCTATAAAAATACCTACGTCCATAATAAAATCAGATTTAAAATTATTGGTACCAATTCTTAACCGAAACATTGGAATATGTTGTTAAAATTAATAATAAAACGTACATACAATTATCAAAATAATTTAAGTCTGCAAGAATTAAAACAAAACTAAAAAAATGAAATGTTAACAATCAATTCTGATCTTCTCGTTTTGAATAATATGAAAAACGAAACTTTTGAAAGCGATTGTAATAAGAGAAAATTCATTTTAAATGGAAACTATTTGATGTATGTTCTTAATTATTCAGTAGAAATTGGTAGTAATAAGTTTAGGAACAACGTGTTTAAGACTGTTGAAAAATTGTATATTGGAATTACGAAAACATTATAATAAGTAATGATTCTTTAACTTTTGAAGTACTAGCCTTTCACCAAGTCAAAACTATAAATGAAATATATTATCTTAAAAGACAGCATTATAAATTACAAGATAGGTGGTTCAAGCATTGTTATTACTATTAGTTGCAATATGCATATATTTATTATAAGCAGCAAAAAATTGTTAACAGAATTCAGGAAAATCCTGAGTTAAGTGGGGGAGGATTTACGTTCCCACAAGTTACGATCCCACACTTTCGAGAACTTGAGGAGAATTCTGCTGATTAAACACAGTCTATCAACTGTGTTAGATCGGAAGTCGTCAAGTTCGTTGAGAACCTGAGCCGATCACGACTCAGCCAGGTGAACGAAAACAACTCAGTGTGGGAAACACCTGAGTAGGCAATTCTTCAGATTAGCGTTTTGCGTTAGACGAATTGGGGAGTACTATTCAAGCTTCGCAAAGGGACGATCGTTTGCTCAAGTTGTATAAACCAATTTTTTTTTGTGTTTTTATTGTTGATGCTCCAAAGAGGATCAACGTCGAATTAAGTCGCGGAGCTGTTATAAGCCACAGTTAGTTTTCTTCTGGACTCATGGTGCATATTAGAAAATATTTCACAATCCTATGTCTAAATGGGTAAATGGGTAAAATAAACAATTTTACTTGATTTTACTTTATATTCGTTGGGAGATATTTTGCGGTAGGGCTGAACCCGCGAAGGGTACCGTATAACTTAGAGATGGTTTTATTTATATAAGAATTTCAAATAAGATTCTGATGAAAATGAACTCCGAGGTTTTTGGTGCGATCTGTATTGTGAATAGGGTCAACATTTAAATACAACTATGGGAAGGTATCAATAGTTCTATGGCCGGTTATTACCATAGCCTTGGTCTTGGAAATGAAGGTAGTTGTCTAGAGAGCAGTCATAATTTTTGTTCAGTTCATTATATTATATTATTATATTTAGCTAAGGTTTTGCCCGATTTTGGAAATAAAAAATACATTTGCACGTCGCGTCGTCGGCGTAAATGTGATGTTCACAGGCTGTTATATGTTCGGATATGTCATTTATAAAACATGTAAATAAGAGTGGTCCAAGCACAGATTCCTGAGGGACACCTGAAGGAACAAGAAAGCATTTATTATTTGAAATATGTACGTATTGTGAGCGATTGTGAAGGTATGAACCAATAAGATTGCACAAGGAACTTTCAAACTAAAGTGGTGTTTAAAGTTTTTTTTATATGTAAGACTTTTTATAAGTAAGACTGGTATTTGGTTATCGGTTTTTTTCGTTTGAATGGGTTTTGATTTGTTGGCTTAATTTTCAAAAGCTTTACTCAAGAATGGGAGAATAGCAATCGGGCGATATTCTGAAGTATTCGTAGATTTATGTATAGGCAGGATCTTTGCAATTTTCCAGTTTTTGTAAAAAACAGAGGTGGTTATGATTGTGTTAAAAATATGTGTTATTTGGTGGATCAAAGTTGGGAGTAGAATTTTTATAAATGGTGGATATAACATTGATCCGGAATTTATTGCTTTAGATTTGATAACTAGAACGGTTTTTCCAACACTTATTTTTTCCTTTTTTTAGGGTTCGTACAGGTTTAAGAGTGTACGCTCTTATGGTATTTGTCACACAACCTGGACGGGGTGCAGATGGTTTGTGTCGACCAGTTTAGTTCACTATTCTCCGGGGGTGGTTGTCCTAGTGTTATAAGGTGTGTAGATTGGTGTGGGGTGTAACAGGGGGTGAGGGAATCACTTCTTCTCCTTTTTTTTTGTTTTAAATGTTATGTGTAGTGTTGTGTGGGGTGAAGGGGAAGCACTTCCTTTTTACTAAATGCTATTTTATATGTATGTATATATGTTTCGTGTGGAACTGCTGTGTGTAGTGTTGTAGATAGGGAATTTAACCACCGGAATAAAAAACATATACGTTTTAATTGATGTTCACAAATTTATTTATATTTATGTACATATAAAACAAGTTAGTTTTGATTCACGAACGAATTCTCGGATGTCCGAAATGGAAATTAAAGTACTTAACAAATCGGGATAACCGTGCGCGGATCGTGTGTTCAAAAAACCCCTTTTACCCCTTATTATTACATATCTTCCGCGACGGTTATTCCGTTTTAGTGCGTTTTTCTCAAGTTTAATCATATGTTGTCTCATCTTCGAACTAATTTACTAATTGTAATAGTATGTTGTCTAATTCACAATAGGATTATGTTCTAAGTTACAATTTTATGTTATATTATACGTAACATTCCTCCCCGCCGTGAACTATGTTCGCAACTTGATACATTCTGCGTTCGGATCTGCAACACTGCCTCACTGGTAACTACTGGATCTATGTTGTGCTGGACCCTCGTTCTCGCTTCGCCAGGTATTGACCTTGTTCAAATCTGTGGGAAGTGTCATTAGTATGAACGAGACAAGAACAGACATACACAGGATACATATGTAAGTGAGTAATATAAGCCCAATACCGTTTGTCAACTGTCAAATTCGCGAAGATATGGAACGTCTTGTTAACCAAGTATTATAAGCGTGATTGATTTATATTAATTGTTTATTATTATATCATATACATGTGTTGGGTTAGAGTTGCTAGGATTAACATTTTCGATAAGGGTCTCTATTTTTTTTTTTTAATATTTTTACTTGTGAGAAATGCATTAGATTAAATTAACGATTCGTTCGTCGCGATCTCATTACTTGGTAATGCACATATTTTAGTTATCGGTCGTTTAAGTTCTCCGGTTGGAGTTTTGAGTGTCACAACGCGCGCTAAGTTGTCCTTCCCCGGATGGAGATTGATAACTCGGGCCAATGACCATCTGGACGGTGGAAGACGCTCATCCTTCAAGAGGACGAGATCTTTGGTTGCGCCTCAACCTTGAGCCACTTTGGCCGTTGTTGGAGACGCGCGAGATATTCTGAATTCCACTGGTTCCAGAAGTTTTGATACTGACGTTGTACCAGTTGCCACCGACCTTTGTAGGAGAGAACGTGATCAGGCCCATATGGCTCTGGAATGGTGGTTGTTGACTTTCCTATGAGAAAGTGCGCGGGAGTCAGCACCGTGAAATCGTCAACATCACTCGAGATTGGACAGAGTGGTCTGGAATTCAGGCATGACTCGATTTGAGTGAGAAGCGTTGCGAGCTCCTCAAAAGTGAGAACTGAATTACCAGCCACTCTCTTTAAATGGTGCTTGACAGATTTGACGCCGGCTTCCCAGAGACCTCCCATGTGCGGTGATGCTGGTGGAATGAAATTCCACTTAATTCCTTCCCTCGTCGCGTAGTCGGCAACTAACATGTGGTCGAAACTTGATGCTGTTCGTAAGTTATGTAGCTCCCTATTTGCTCCAACGAAAGTCTTCCCGCAGTCACTGAACATTTCCTGGCAAGCAATATCGCTGACAAGCTCAAGGTGTAGCGCCTTGGTAGCTAAGCATACAAAAATCGCCATGTATGCCTTAAAGGTTTTGGATCCTCGACCCTTCCATGCCTTAACGTCGATTGGTCCAGCATAGTCAATGCCCGTGTAGGTAAACGGACAAGACATGCGGAGTCTTGGTGCCGGTAAGTTACCCATAAGTTGTTGGTATGGGGTAGCTCTATACCGAAAGCATATGACACACTTGTGTATGCATTGCTTCACTGCGTTCCGTAGTCCAAGGATCCAAAACTTTCGTCTCAGATAAGCTATCATCTGTTGTGTGCTTCCACGAAATGTCCTTATATGGGCGTCATGGATAATTAATTTACTGAAGTGGTGGGATGATTTGAGAATCATAGGGTGACGCTGATTATACTACAGATTGGCGTGCTGGAGTCGACCCCCGACTCTCAATACCATGTCCTCATCCACAAAGGGGTTTAGGGATTTTAATCCCTTTAGATTAGGCTGGTTAGATTTCGGATCAGGATAGAACATCTGCCTTTGTACGAGCCTTACAGCACACTTCAAGGCTCCGTCGATCTCGCTGGGTATTAGAAATGATGACTCTGGCAACCCTTGTAGACTCCGTGGATGCTTGCATAGAAGTACAAATCTCTTCAGATACGCAAGGATACGTAACAGTCTATATAGATTTGAATGACGTTCAATTAGCCCGATGATTTGGTTATCATTTATAGTCCCATAGTGGCTGCGAACCTTCCGAACCTCGTCCTTGGTCGTGATGTTTGTTGGTTGTGGAGGTGATTGGAAGTTCCAGTTCGATCTGAGGAATTGGGGCCCTTTCCACCAAAGGTCTCGACCTTCCAACTCGGATGGCAAGAGGCCACGTGAGACCAAGTCCGCTGGATTGTCGCGTGTGGGAATGTGTCTTCATGAGCTGCAAGTTGTCAGCCGTTGTATCTCCGCAACACGGTTAGCGATAAACGTTTTCCATTTTGATGGTGTTGATGTGAGCCAGGCCAAGGTAATGGTCGAGTCGGTCCAGACATAGGTTTTAACTTCGTTGCTTCGTATGATGTTTCTTGTATATTCGAGCAACTTGGCTAAAACCACCGCACCACACAGCTCAAGTCGAGGTAGACTGATTGGCTTCAATGGTGCGACTTTGGTTTTTGACATCAGGACGTGCATGTGGGTTTGTCCTTCGTTGTCTAAAACTCGTAAGTATATAACTGCTCCGTAAGCTTTTTCCGACGCATCACTAAACCCATGTACCTCTATCCCCTTCGATATCTTCTGCACATGAATCCATCGTGGAATATGGATATGTTCCAGTAACCCTAGCTCCGAACGAAACAGTGTCCATTCCCGCGCAAGCTCTGACGGAATGGATTCATCCCAAGCAAGACCACGACACCATAATTCCTGCATCATGATTTTGGCCTTAATGATGCAAGGTGCAATCAAACCTAAAAGGTCAAACAGTCGTACGCTTTGTTGGATGGGTACCTGTATCAAAGACTACATTACGATATTGAAAAGTGTCGGTCACCGGATACCATTTTATGCCTAGGGTTTGGACATATTCGGAACAATCAAACGGCACCGAAAACCCTACTTCCTGCTGTTCAATGGGAATACCTCTTAAAACCTCCTCTGAGTTGCTACTCCACTTTCGTAGATGGAATCCAGCGGTGTCCAGCAAGTATCTCACTTCGTCACGCTTTCGAACCGCTTCTTCCACGGAGTCCGCTCCAGAGATAAGATCGTCGACGTACATCTCCTCTCTCACCATCTGCGCACCCACGGGATATCGATGCTCCTCATCGCAAGCCACTTGATTGAGTGTGCGTATGGCTGTATAGGGTGCACTGGCCGTACCGAACGTGACAGTATCCAGTCGATAAAGTTTGATGGGATCATGGTTGCTGCTTCGCCAGTAGATCACTTGATAATAGGCATCGTCTTGCCTCATGCGGATCTGACGGTACAACTTTTCGACGTCAGCAGTGAAGGTTACCTTATACATTCCCCATTTGAACAGAATGTTAATGATGTTATTCTGTAGTTTGGGTCCAACCAGAAGACACGCGTTTAAAGATCTGCCATGCATGTTCTTTGCAGCCGCGTCGAAAACGACCCTCAATTTAGTGGTAGAGATGGACTCCTTGACGACAGCATGATGTGGAACGAAATAGTTGTATGGAGTTTGAAGAACTGGATCGCTGACATCAAGTTCGGTCATATGGCCTAACTCCAGATACTCCATTATACATTTAGTATATTCGGTGCGTAACTTGCTATCTGTCTCAAATCGCCTCTCTAACTGATGAAACCTACGCAAGGCCCCTAACCTCGAGGATCCAAGCGCAGGTTTCTGATCATCTTTAAATGGAAGGGATACTTCGTAGCGACTATTTAACAACCGCCTCGTACTTTTAATGTAATGCTCCTCGCATTGTCTATCCTCTTCCTTTGCCACTTGCTGAAATGGCACTTCCTCAATCTCCCAAAACCGACGTAAATGTTCATCAATGTCCATAGTGTGGTGGAAAACCCTCACAGTTGTTGTTGTTGCTGAGATTTTGCCTAACAAGATCCAACCTAACTGGGTTTTCTGGGCAACATTAGACCCCTCACTTCCCTTTAAGATGTCAGGAAGAAGAAGTTCGCCATAGACATCACTCCCCAACAGTATATCTACCGTCGCTGGTCGATGGAAGAGTGGATCAGCCAGAACCAATCCCTTTATGTGGTCCCATTGGTCGAAATTTAGTTTGTTGGCCGGGAGAAGGCCAGTCAGGGACCTGTACACATAGGCTCGAGTGGTCATTTCAAAGTTGGTGTGTAGTGATCCAAACGATATATCCGCATACCGATGGCATGCTCCACTGCTGACCTTCCCTAGTCCTGATACTTCAACATGAGTACCTCGCGTACCCATGTTTAACAATTGAACTGCTGATTCGGTTATAAAGGTGGCCTCAGAGCCTGGATCGATCAATGCCCTAAAGTTAAAGTATCTTCCCTTGGATGACCTAACTCTTACCATGGCAGTGGCCAGCAGCACCTGTTGCGTTATGTTGTGTTGTGCAAGATGGTTTCGAACAGGTGTCCTTGTAGAAGTAGGGGGTGATAATTGTGGGTCGTTGGACATTGTTGCTGCGTGGAATTGTTGGGGTGTATCTATACTAGGATAGTCAGGCTGTGACATGGTGTTGGTCGAAACACGGTGGACAGCGGAGTTATTGTGAAGGAGTGAATGATGGTTCTGTCGACAGAAGTAGCACCGAGATTGGCTTGGACAATTCTTTGATGTATGGCTGAAACCTAAGCAGTTGTGGCATGCTCGAACCCGATTGACTGCATTGCATCGTTCAGCATGATTCATTTCGATGAATCGCTGACAAGTTCGCAGAGCATGTTGACCCTTGTTACATACCTTACACAAGAATTGCTCCTTTTGTTTCTGATCTCGGATGTGAAACGAGTTCTTCTGAGTGGATGCTCTTTGCTGTGCCGGCTTTGCGATAGCATGTGATGACTTTGGCTTCTGCTGTTCGACGACTTCTAGCGTTCTGAACCGAGCCTCGAGGAAGTTGCAAAAATCGACCAAGGAGGGCAAATCGCGACTACCACCTAACCGTTCTTCCCATCGTTGTTGTGTGTGGAGATCCAATTTGTGCATCATGATATAAATCAGAATTATATCCCACTGTTGTACCGGTACTTGAAGGTTTTCTAGTGAATGGATGCATTCTGTCGATGTATCCAACAAACGTTTTATCCCAAATGCGCTTTCGGTTTGCATGTTGGGTTGATTGAAGAATGTCTTCAGATAAGAGTTCACTAAAAAACGCTTATTGTCGTACCGCGCGCACAGCAAGGACCATGCCCTTTCGTAATTGCCTTCGACAATTTCTAGGTGTTGCACAATACGATCGGCATCTTTAGATATGCATGCCTTCAGGTATTCATGCTTCTGCAATTCGTTTAAGTTTGAATTGTGGTGAATCATTGATTCAAATTTGCTTTTGAATTGGCGCCACTTCTCATAATCGCCGGAGAATTGCGGCAGCGCAATCTCGGGCAACCGTATCGTGTTCTGCGTTGTGTTGGTATGGGCTCCCGAACTAGTGCCTGGTGATGAAGCAGAAGCAGTTACCTGATCGAGTGTGTCTAAAAGTTCTGTCTTGTATATAAAATAAGTCTCCCGGATTTGCTGCTCAAGACCTTCCACATCTTGTGTCGCCTCTTCGTCATCAGCGGACGATATAATCAACCGCTCATTTAAACCCTTCGCTTGACTGAAGAGTTCTTCTAACACAGCTAAGCGACCGTTGATCATGTTTTTGGTTCGCTTTGCTTCGGGCGAAGCACAGAAAGCCTTGTAATCATTCCCCATGATGGACAAGGTATTTTTATAGAGCTTCATGTCTTTAATATAGCTCATGTTGCAGCGTAAATAAACGAGATGACCCACGGACAATTAACAAGATGGTCAACGGGTAGTGTGGAAATATATGTAACCTGACCCACGGACAGGTGAAAAGATGTATGCGATATATACGATGTGTGTATAAGATGACCAAGGGACAATTATTAAATGACCGCCGGACAATATGCAATATATGATATATGTCTAATATGACCAACTGATACTTGTAAAGATGACCGCCGGACAATATGCAATATGTATGATATATATTTCAATGTCTATGGACAGTTGCAGATGATCGACGTGTAGTAATATATAGATAGCAACTTATATATATATATTATGTATATGATATGAACCCCGGACAGTATGGCAATATATTATATGTGAGCAAATTACTCACTTACCGATTTATTGGTTTTCCAGATGATGAAGACTGCAACCAATTGCGCGTCGCGGGAGCCCGTTTAGCAACACTGAAACCGAACCGAACCGAACCGGAAGCACAAACTCACAAGAGAGTCAATGGGATTCAGATATACATATATTACAGATTATATTGAACTGTATTTATTTGATTAAGTTAATCACAAGATCACTGGAGTGTAGAATTATGATGTATGTACGAGTAATTGTAGGGTTTAGCAAATAACTTCGACAGGTCAGATGCACTATATGTATAGCCGATGATCCGGCTCGAAGGAGCAAATAATGTTATAAGGTGTGTAGATTGGTGTGGGGTGTAACACGGGGTAAGGGAATCACTTCTTCTCCTTTTTTTTTGTTTTAAATGTTATGTGTAGTGTTGTGTGGGGTGAAGGGGAAGCACTTCCTTTTTACTAAATGCTATTTTATATGTATGTATACATATATGTATATACATATGTTTCGTGTGGAACTGCTGTGTGTAGTGTTGTAGATAGGGAATTTAACCACCGGAATAAAAAACATATACGTTTTAATTGATGTTCACAAATTTATTTATATTTATGTACATATAAAACAAGTTAGTTTTGATTCACGAACGAATTCTCGGATGTCCGAAATGGAAATTAAAGTACTTAACAAATCGGGATAACCGTGCGCGGATCGTGTGTTCAAAAAACCAACTGTCATTATGATCGGCTGATTTTACCCCTTTTATTACATATCTTCCGCGACGGTTATTCCGTTTTAGTGCGTTTTTCTCAAGTTTAATCATATGTTGTCTCATCTTCGAACTAATTTACTAATTGTAATAGAATGTTGTCTAATTCACAATAGGATTATGTTCTAAGTTACAATTTTATGTTATATTATACGTAACACCTAGATAGGATTGAGAGATTCGACCGAATTTGCGTTGGTTGTAATTCATAATCACTCTTTTGCTTCTCTATCAGTATGAATTTTGAAGTCATCCTATGCTGCGAGTGTTATGCCTTCGTCAGCATTTTTGATCATCTCTCATTCACAACTGATGTTGCACAATTTTTCCATATGGGATTTGTTTTTGGCTATGGACAGACTTGAACTACAGACCTTCCGCTCAAGGGTCGATGGTGGTTACATTTGTACCACGACTACCCCGATCATCGAATCGAGGGAGAGAAACGTTCCTTCATGATTTTCCTCAACTGAAGAACTTGATGCCGCAGAGATGGATACGAATTCCTTATTAAGTTCTTCTATGTTAATGTCATTCGGGATTTAAGCCTTTTCAGACAAAAGTAGAATTTGACGGATTTTGGTCCAGAAATCAGAGCTTGAGTTATCAGATTTAAATTTACTTTTATAGTTGTTCCTTTTATTCTTGCGAGTAAGTGATCTTAGTGCAATGCGAGCGGATTTGAATTCTCTAAGAATGGCTGTGCATCCATATCGTCGTCACCCGGAGTACAATAAATTTCGTATTTTGATGAGATCACGCACTTCTCGTGTATACCAATGTATATTATTCGTTACACTTTTTTTATTCTAACTGGGACGTAGTTATTGAAAAGGTATTGCATTTTGCTGTTAAAATACTCAATTTGGAACCTCGTATAATTTGTACTGTAGGTTGGCCACCAATTCAAGCACTGACATTCATTCAATAGCGATTCCAGATTCACAATCTCGGAATATAGAGGAGAAAGCTCAAGAATGCGTCTCTAGTGTGCGAGTAATTCGCAACATCAGGTCCCACATAAATACAACCTGCCAATAAGTTACCACCATCACCCGTTAGTTCGATAAAAGCATACTCCACCAGATCATTTTGCTTAAATATCTCTATGACATAAAAATTATAACATGTTTTAATATAAATGGCTACACCTGATGGCTACTCCGATGTCTGTCCGCTCAAACAAGACGCATATTATCAACATTAAACAGTTGGAACGCATACCTTTTGTTCTGAGTTAAAGCGATCTCAGACCATTAGAGCTCAAATGACCATTTAATTTTTTATATTAATTAAAATCTTTCGATACGTTATAAATTTACTTTTGTATTTGCATATCCGTATATGTTAGCTTTATTTTAAACTGCGCACAACCAAGTACAAAGGAAAAAGAAGTCCAGTATTTGGCAATTGCCTTCTTATATAGGCTTTTTATCGATGTAGCTGCTTCAGCTGTAACTGCCCTGGGTCAATGTCCTCCCTTTTTGCAACATGTTGCCGAGGTGAACAATGCCCCAGGTGCAATTGCCATTCTTGAATACAATCTGTCTCACTCTTACATCAATCATTATTCTTAAATTCATTTATGCGATAGACTATCGTCTCTATGGGTTCGATTGATGGCAGAGTGAGACAAATTGCATGCTCACATATGCAAATTATTATGGTTGACATTTGATTAGTTTGTTTACATTTACAATTGTGTATTTCTGTGTGTGAATTTCTATTTTTTTTATTTAATTTATGTCGTTTGAATTGTTTTGTTGAGGCTGAAGCCTCAACCATTCTTTCTTTAACCATGTTTCGGAAAGACAAAGAACATCAACTTTGCTATTATTAAACAAATATCGTAAATCGTCAATTTTGTTTTTAACGCTTTGTACATTCAAATGACAAATATGAAAACCTTCTTTTGATTACAGAGAATATTAACTAGAGTTTGCGATTCTTTGATGAAATTACCCCTTGAGATCGGTTGTAATATGCTGGTCATGATTGTGAAAATAAAAAAAACTGCTACAAAAACGAGCAACACTAACACTTCTACAATAGTATACCTAGTTCCAACAGGCTGGTTAATTTAATCAGTTAACTGTTTCGACTTTGTTGGAAAATGTGACCTGATATGTGACTTCAATATTGGTGAGTGAGACTATGTGGAAAGGTAGATAGCACTGAAATTGTACTCCGTATAAATTCTATTATTTTGTTAATCTAAAGTTCTTATATAGTAACATTTTTTGTTTTCAGCAAAGTTAAAGTAAGAGTGTACAGTATAACATATTTTTTTAATCGAAAATGCATTGGCCCTTTGTAAAATAAGTGTTTAAAGTGAGCAAATTTTAAAAATGTCAAATGTTAAATTAACCGGTATACAAAAAAAAACTACGATCCGCAGAAAAGCAAGTAATATCATCTCCCTCCTGTCCAAGCTCCCCCTCAATATCTTTAGCGAACTCTCATCTGTATAACATAATTGATGCTAGATTAGACTCTTTGTCAAGAGCATTAACTGAATCAATTGTTTCGCAATTGAAAGCAAAAATTAATTCGATGTACAATGATCTCTCTCTTCGGATTAGTAAAATTATTATTTTTCTCGAGCTTTCACTCTTACTATATATTATATGCTTAAAATAATGTTCATTTCTCATAAATATTTTTTGAAAATGTCGTATAAACCCAAAGATTTGAATATCTCTTTTAATTATAATTTGTATGTATACGTTCTCAAATATTTATTGGTGGTGCAATTGTTTTTCTCTTTTTTGCTGTTTGTGATGGTGGAGGTTAATTTTTTATTTTATGTTTACTGGCATGGATGTTAATAATGTGAGAGGTGTTCTGAATGTACTGTGTGGCGTGTATGATAATGGACTCAAAGTTTGTTGTTTAAATGCAGAGAGTATTCGAGCTAAGTACACGTTGTTATATCAGATATTTAGTACCTCTATGTTGGATGTCATTATGGTTTCAGAATCTTGGTTGAACACTTATACCCTGGATGCACTTGTTTCCACACCTGGCTTCAAAATATTTAGAATTGATCGAAGAGATAGAGTTGGAGGTGGAGCGTATATGTTGTCTGGGACTGCTGTTTAGAAATCAACTGGGAATTATATTAACTTTGTTTGTGTTGAGGTTCGGTTGAAAAACTACTGCTTGTTGCCATTTATTGTCCAACAAATATGTTTAGAGAGAATTACATTACCGAGCTTGAGGAAACCTTAATGCGACTTAGTTCAAAGTATAATCATATTTTGGTTGGAGGTGATTTTAATGTAAATCTTTTGAATGACAGAATTTCTAAGCGACTTTTCATTCACTTTTGTGATAAGATTGGTCTTTCAGTGTTAAATAATCAGTGGACAACGTGTTTCAAATCATTCATGAATCCTTTCCTTCTCGATATGTTTTTGACTAGCTCTAGACATAAAATTCTAGGAAGTGACCAAATTAAACCATCTTCAGAGTTTATCAATGATTTCATTTTCTGCTCCTTCTATCTGGATTTAGACAGGTCTAACCAAATTAAAATTATTAGGAATAGATCCTATAGAAATTTTAATTCTGAGACTATGGTAAGGCATTTCAATAGATCTGAATGGGATAAAGTTGCTCGGTTTAATAACTTAGTATCTAGTTTGTATGATTTATGTATTCCAATAGTGACAAAAGAAGTAAGGAGAAAAAAATGTCCGTGGTTCACTGATAACCTAAAATTCCTTATTAGGGAAAGAGAACGTTTTTTCCGAAGATTTATGAATAATCCAACTGAGTTCAACAAAAGTCAATATGTATACGCACGAAACCAGGTCAATAGTCCGCTATCACATGCGGCCTCACGACTCACTTCCCATCTCCTCTTTCAATTTAAATTCCGTGAGGCGAGCGCTATCACATGCGGCCTCACGACTCACGACTCACTTCCGATCTCCTCTTTCAATTTAAATTTCGTGAGCCGAGCGCCTACTTTTTTTTTTCATTTTGAAGTTGTCTCCGTGAGATAAAGTAGAGCTCTACGCATTTTCTGCAAGCAACAGCCGACATGATTGCGTCCATTCCCCACAAAGTACGAAAAGAAATGAAATGGAAATGAAAAATAACGAACAACGAGAAAGAGAAACGTCAATGTGAGTCGTGAAGAATTTCGCCCGCGATTCACCGGGAATTAAATTCTCCATCTCATTCGCACTCATCTCCTTTCTCTTTTAATCTTATGTGAGTCGTGAGTCGTGAGGCCGCATGTGATAGCCGACATACCACCATTCGTAATTCCCAACGTACATATTCAACGCAAAAACTAGATCCATCACTTAGCTCTCGAGAGCTGTGGAGCAATCTCAAACAACTCGGCATAAAAGAAGACAAAAACAAACATAAGTGTCCTTTCGGCCCTGAAGTAATGGTTAATGCTTTAATCCCCAGCCAATCAAGCTTAAAAATTCCTCAAAGTATCTTTGACATACCTGACAATGAAAACTCTTTCAGTTTCGCTTGTATCGGTGTACCCGAGATTTTAAATTCCATTAAATCTGTTAAATTGAATGCCATCGGTGCTGATGATGTTTCTCCGAAGTTTGTAAAGCTCATTTTTCCATTTATAATGACTTACTTGCTCCATATTTTCAATTTTTGTCTCTATAGTGGGAAATTCCCGGAAGTGTGGAAAAACTCAAATATTATCCCAGTACCCAAAAAAGCAAACCCCTCAAAACCCTCCGAGTTCAGGCCTATCAGTATCTTATCATTTCCTGGCAAGTTACTGGAAAAAATAATGCACGATCAAATACAGTCACTTGCTTTCTGTGTGGCAATCTGGGTTTGGTAGCCTTCATAGTTGTGAAGCTGCTGCAATTAAAGTTACTACAGATATCCGATTTGCGCTTGACTCGGGCAAGTTTGGGGTAATGGTACTCTTAGACTTCTCCAAGGCCTTCGACAGTATTGACCACTCAATTCTTGTTTCCAAACTAAAATCGAACTTTAATCTCTCAAGCTTTTGCGCAGGTACTTAGTTAATAGAGTTCAACGTATCAAAACTGAAACTGGAACCTCAAATTTATTTGTCACTAATATTGGTATTCCGCAAGGTTCGGTCCTAAGTCCGCTGCTTTTTTCATTTTTTATTAATGACCTCCCGGATTTCATCTCTAATTGCCAGGTTCATTTATATGCCGACGATGTTGTTCTTTATATTTTTCGTCCTTTTGGTCTGATGGATGACTGCATCGTAAAATTGAATTATGATTTAAGCCGTATGTTTGCTTGGTCTAGAAATAATAGTTTAACACTTAACCCGTCCAAGTCCGTTGCCATGCTATGCGTTAGAGATGAGCTCAACTCTGATGATTTTCCCTCTTCATTCTTAATGATGAAGTCATAGCCTATGTTAAAGACGTGACCTATTTAGGTTTCAAAATAAACAGCAATATGAGTTGCTGCAAAGCAATCTCTGACGCTATCCGGAAAATTTACCCTGGTTTGCGTTGTTTGAAATCTTCCTCAGACCTTTTGAACAACAACTTAAAGAAACATTTCATCAAATATCTAATAATGCCTTATTTTGCTTTCAACTCGTCTGTTTATCCATCTTTGGACTGTGTTTGTAGAAGAAAACTTAATGTTGCTCTAAATGATTGTATTCGCTATATTTACCGTATCCCTAGGCACATAAGTGAATCCCACTTGCGGCATAATATTTTTGGTTTGAGTCTTGATAACTACTTAAATTTTAGGCTGCTCTTGAGGCTTCACAATATCATCCATAAAAAAAGTCATACGTACCTCTCAGATACTCTCAACTTTGCTCACTCACAAAGAGGTGTTAAACTAACTTTACCGCGCTTTACACATGGTAATACTGAACGCTCAATTTATGTATTTGCCATTCGGTTTGTGGAATTTACTCCCAAACGAATTACAAAGCACAATTATTTTTGCTCCTTTCCAATCGTGATTAGATACACTGCAAATTAAATTATTATATTTTAATGTATTTGTTATTTAACTATGTCTATTTCAAGTTTATTTATAATTTATTCACTTATTTATTTATTTATTTCTTTTTTTAACGTACTCTTTCTTCAAACGAATCTTGTCAAAAATTTAGATGCTCTAAAAGATTTAAATCTTAATGTATCCATATAATCATTCTATTGGAAAAAATAAATGAAATGAAAAAAAAATGAAAAAAATATATTTTTATTTCGTTATTTATTTCATGTACACATTTATTTATTTATATTAACATATGTTAAGTAGGAACCAAAAACATCAAAAATAAATGGTCACTATGACGAAAACACCAAATAAAAATAACACAAAATTTTACAATTTTTTCATGACGATATATTGGTTATAAACAGTTAACTGGTTAAGAAAGTCAGATTTAAATGATAAAAAGTTCAGCATATTTATAAGCAAATGTGGGAGATTAAAGAAAATATATGTATATTTAAGAAGGATGGAATAGAGCATGTTTAAATAAAATAGAGGATAATGTAATAAAAAGAAAATTCTTAGTTTATATTGTTGCTTTTGCGGCGACATCGTTTGGCAAGGGCATTCAGATTCTTTTTATCGTCGATTGTAAAGCTTTTTCCTCCTCCTCTCCCTTACAACAATAGAACCGTGCCTGGTAGAAACGGAGGAAAGTTGTTTACGATGCTTCAGACAAATGGCTTGACGAAGGAGAGAGATTTTTTTTTTATAAGACTCTCATTTACATATTTACATTTTCGGCTCCAGACCTGGTACGACGTCACAAAGGCAGAGCTGTCTTCCTACTTTCATCCGATTCAGCTATCGACTTGAGTACGAGATTTCTCTCCTGTGAGGTGCAGAATCTTAAAATGATTGGCGGGTCCTTGTTGTTATCTCTTCGATGCGCGCGAAATGCAGCTTGTAGTGCAGGTGGTTTATGGTCGATCGTGTGGCAGTGATGGTGGAAAATTATTTTAGGTTCTCTTCAGCCATCTGCGGAATTCCAAAGAGAATAGCATCTGCTGCGTGCTCCTTTTTTTCCAGTGCATCACAGGTTTTCCTGAGTTCAGCTATTTCGTTCGACAGAGGTATTGATTGTGAGGAAGAGGAGTGCCTTTTTTTCCCGAGTTTTTCTACGCGCTGTTGGAGTTCGTTTAAAGCGTGATCTATCCTTTCAATGTGGGCATACCAGCTTTGTTCAATATTCGCTGCATTAGATCACTTCGTAGGGCATTCATTTCCGCAGATAAACGAGACATGATGGTTTCGTATGTTAACTAAGGTGTTGCTCACACTGTACCAGGGTTATGGGCTTTTATGGCACCAAAAAACCCTTTGATGCGGTGTTTTCCTTTGGTGTAGTTAGGGCTATTCATGTTGGCTCTGCTGCATTCTTCAATTTTTTTTCTTGTTTTTTGGAGAGGCGGAGTACTGTTTGAGTTTGAGTTTGAACTCATGTCTGAAGCGTGCGGTTCTTTTAAGCGTTTGAGGAATGGGTGTTCGATAATGACGAAAATAAAAAAAATTGAGACACCACAAGAGCTTTTACTAAATATAATGGTGGTACGTAGAGGCAGAAGCACAGGAAGCACTATTTTGGTACACTTAAGTCTTTAAGTTCAGAGATTACTAGGAATGAAAAATTTGCCGGACAAGTCAAGCCGTGCGGACATTTACTCTAACAACATGTAGTACAAGTTTGATGTCCACTTTTGAATATTCTTCTAAGCATGCAGATTATTTATTTATTTCAACGTAATGATTTGCTACACTGTAAGATAAAATATCTTATTAATAGTAATATATCTTATAAGTAAGTAATATAAATAGTAATAGCACTGAAAAGTTTTACAATTTTCACGATTTGACGAGAGATACATGATTAAACTAGAAGAAATAAAGAGTAAATATTTAAAAATGCCAGCATTAGTTTCTTTTTGAAGCTGGTAGCGTTGTCTATTCTTCTAATACTGCGAGGCAAAGTATTCCATAAACAAAGAGTTTATAAAAAATGTACGCTCAGATGTCAGATAAGTATGGCGAGGATGAATTAATTGTCCCGATTTGTTTGAGGCGGATAAACGAAGGTTGGTATGTAACTAGTATATTCGAAAGAAGGCATAGGGTGTGAAAATGGATTTGTTATGATTTGTTCTGCGGAAGGTTTTCGTTGTCATTTTTCGTTCAGTTTTGGTTGAGGGCGGGTCGTATTGTTAAGTGGTATGTTAAGTGGATTAGGGAGTCAGTTGAGGATAGACGACCAATAAGTATAGGCGGCAAGACAGTTTCTTAGTGAAGTAGTGCGCAGTAGTAAAGAGTGCTAGTGAAAAATTAGATTAGCTATTTTAATTGGTAAAAATAATCTTAGCTAGTTCTATGTAATGTTGGTTATTCGACTTCTCCTTTTCTGCAGGAACAATCTATGGTTTAAGGTTTTCGTTTCCCCCCTTAATTTTTGACTGAAGCCGCCGCTGGTAGCATCGGTAATGCCTCAATCCTAACAGACGGGCACATAAGAAGAAGGGAAGACCATTAGTACGGCCACCTGAAAAGAGACCACCGCGAAGGCATCCTTTAATACGAGGGTGGTCCGATAAGTACTTAGCCTACAAAAGAAAAACAAAAATTTTGGAGAAATGGCGATTTATTTTTCAATATAGTTTCCTTTTAGCTCGATACACTTGACCCAGCATGCTACAACTTCTTTTAACCGTCCGAAAAATGCGTTTTCTCGAGGTCTGCAAAGTAGGCCTCCATGGCGGGGATGACCTCCTCATTCGACTGAAATTTCTACCCGGCGGGTGACTTTTTCAAGTTTGGAAACAAAAAGAAGTCGCACGGGGCCAAATCTGGAGAATACGATGGATGGGGCAGCAGTTCGAGCCCAATTCGACCAAATTGGCCGTTGCGAGGGCGGAGCTGTGAGCCGGTGCGTTATCATGGTGGAAGAGCACTTTTTTCTTCGCCAAGTGGGGGTTTTTTCTTCAATTCAATAATTTGGCATAGTACAGCCCTGTCACCGTTTTGCCCTTCTCCAGGTATTCGATGTGGATTACACCTTGTGAATCCCAAACGGTGGCCAACACCTTTCCGGCCGATGGGACAGTTTTCGCCTTTTTCGTAGCACGTTCGCCGGGTGAAGTTCACTGTTTCGACTGTTCCTTGGTCTCTGGTGTGTACCAGTCGATCCATGTTTTGTCGACTGTTACGAAACGATGCAGAAACTCCTTCAGATTGCGCTTAAACAGCGTCAAACACTGCTCTGAAATGGTCTCACGGTTGCGTTTGTTGTCCGCCAATACGAGATCGTGGATTTTTGTCCCGTTTCGGGGCACCTGGACATGGCTCATCAGAAACCGACGTGCGACCACGTTGAAACTCGTAAAACCAATTTTTGATGGTCGCCATCGAAGGAGAAGAGTCACCGTACACAGCATCCAATCGCTCTTTGATTTCGCTGCGCGATTTCCCTTCCAAAAACAAGAATCGGATCACCGACCGATATTGCTCTTTTTCCATTTTTCTTAAATCCGCGGACACTCCCGCTTCCACACGCGGTCAAAACAAAACTACAAATTCGATCGGGCTGAAATTTCGACCGTAGCCGTCTACTAGAATGTACTACACGATAATAAACTGCACTTGGGATACTGGCGCAATCTGGCGGTGAGACTAAGTACGCCGATCCGGGTACCGCATCGCTTATCAACGGATGTTCGGGCGGTGAACAGTGGAGTGGCTGTTGGCGGTGCGAGTTAAGTCGCCACACAGTGGTCGATTTGTAGTTACTAGCTGGACTTAATTCGGATTTTTTTTTTGCTATTATATATTAGCATTTTGTTTAATAATTAATTTAAAATCATTTCCATGACTTCAGGGATTGGTAATTTATGTTTTCGGGTTGGAAGATGTCGCAATTCACTTATATGTGGATCAGAAGATATCAACATCGAATGGAGTACATCGGTATTTGTTGCGATTCGGGACATCTTTCTTGAAAACCCACTTCGAAAGATTTTATAATATTTTTGACGGGCTTCTAAAACATCTTCCGAAAGCTGTCCGATAGGAATTGGAAAACTGTCAATGATATCAGCTCCATATATCAGAATTTTGTGGTCGCTAACAGGCATTTTGTACCAATTATATTTGGAAACAAATAATTTAGCTGTGTCCAAACATTAAATGCGGAATTTATTTGCATCTATTTTCAGACCTGATGTTAATGTCTTAAAAACAATTGCAAATCATTCTACCAGATTTGGATCTAAGCCTAATATATTAGCGGTTTTTGCTGGATTCTTAAAGAACTTTCGGGCCGTATTTCATTAGTATTTCCTCCACCTTGTTTTGGAAAATCTACTAAGATTCCCTACTCAGATCTTAATACGTTTTGTAGGAATTATTTTCTTTTCTTAACTGATAATTTCTCTTCAGCTCCGCTTGCTTGCCAGCTTTCATTTTTAATTTTATAAGAAACATGTAAGAGTGCTTCCATAAATCTTATGTGTGCATGAAGACTTTGTAGGCCTAATGAATAGGCAGTGGGTCAGGAGGTTTTCGTAAGCAAAGTTCAATATTATTCATATCCTTAGGATATGATTTGCATATATAGCAAACTGAGCTTGCCCTGTTCTCCATTACAGCATTACATGTTTTGCCATCGACCATCGTTTTAAAAAAAAGTATGATTGAATAAAACAGTTTTGTCATTAAAAAATACTTTTGTGGCTTCTAGACAATTTATTTCGGCTTCCATACGGTCAAACTCTCTTGTTATTGTCCCAATATTTTCCTTTGTGAATTCGAAACGAACTGGACGGCAGTATATTGCAGAATATGTTTTCGAATTAATCCAAATATGTACTTTCAGTTCCAGAACCAGTCTTTTTTATTTCTAGAGGTACTATCCAATTAAGCATAATATCAGAATCACTCGCTTCAGGATTTATCAAAAAGTTTTGCTTATAACGCGAGTGACCTCCACTATCATCAAATCCCCATTTCCAAGAACATACTAAGCTATCACCGTTTTGTAACTGGTTTTCAAAACTTTCAAAGTGTGCAGTAGACAAACGTTGAAGTATCAAGTCTAACAACGGCTGTAGTTTAATTTCACATAAGGTTTCGGATATAGTCAAAAAATTACTTGTTGGATAACACTCTTGCTTTATTTCTAAAATAGAATCGTAGGTTGGGTAAATGTTAGCATTTCTTGCTTTTGCACTTTTTTGAAGTTGCTGATATTGGTGTTTTGTAAGTTTTAAATCGTTTATAAGAGCCAGAGCTTCTTCAGATGTATAAGGTTGGAGTGAATTCTGAGTTTCAGGCTTCTTCATCTTACTTAGAGTTTTGGGAGAGGCAACGGAATCAGGAATTCTTTTTGCAGCCAAAGCTCTTCCGATTTTAAAAATCGTTCTGGTGACATTTTTTTCCTTATAACATATTTCTTAAAAAGATAAGATGTAAATGTTTTACAGTATTTCGGCACTTTAATTAAGCATTATTTTAAAGGTATTGATAAGATCTTTAAATGAAAAAAATGCACTTTTTATATTTCATTTTTTTTGTTTTGACCGATATATGAAAGAAAAGTTAGTCCGTCAGAATAAAAAGTGTACTCCTTCGTTTAGCTCATAATTTCAGAGGCATTTTTTTTTTTTGATAGAAATAGTCTGAATTTAAAAATTCTTAAATCATTAACACTGACATATGACCAAATTGAAAGTGAGCAAAGCTCTATACATTGCATTGAGATGCTTCTCATTGATAAAGTAACGGAACTTTATTTCATTTGTTGGTTCTTTCTTGTTATTTGGGTGTTTGGCTTTAAGTCTAGCCGATTTTTTTTTTACAGTTACAACATTTTTTTTTGCTTATGACCAGCTAGTGTTATACTAAATCGACCAGCGTCCGCCGGTAAGGGCCCGAGGAGTAGTTCTCTAACACGGGTTCGAATCTTCAATTTGCGGCTCGATATTTTTTTATTATTTGGTTTTTTTTTTATAGTGGATTCGTTTTTTTTGTTCCTTTTTTGAATTACGACACGGTGTAGGGTATTTTTTAGACTAAAAAATTTAAATTGGTAATTTATAAGAACGTTCCGTGGTGTTATTCCTTTACCATTTTCGAGGTGTTTTGTGTTTTACGCGAGTCTCGCACCAAATTCGCGATTCTTGTCGGCGGAAGGGCAATCGCGTGGCGCCCATTTCGACATCTTAACTCAAGACCAGTCTTCGAGCCAAGCCGAGCACCCTTTCGTACGACGTCGCGGACAGGTTGGGAGGCGTTCGGTAACAAATTTTCAAAAGTCATGTGCAACAGGTGCTTGGTGCGCTGTAAGACTCGGTCATAACGCCGCAATCCAAAGATATATAAAGGCGACATTGAATTTCCTCAGAGAGGTATAACTGCAGTTGTGAAATATCTCACAACCGTATGTGAGTATGGGCAGAGCCAGTGTTTTAGCGAGTAATGTTCTAGTTTTGATGGGGATGAGAGGCCCGCAGAGTACGGAGTACACCGTTCGTTTTCCCTACGGCTAGATTAATATGGTTGTCCCAGGTTAAACTTCGATTAAACATTATACCCAGGTTTTTTACAGACTCGACGAACTACATATGAGCATTGTTCATGGTGATTAAAGGAAAGTGTAAGATAGATCCAGGGTGTTTTAGAGATCACAATTCGTTTTGATTTTTTAGGGCTTAACAAAGACCATTTTCACTTGTGCTATATCTGCGACATCGTTATTAATGCAATTTGCAGCATGTTCTATTAGACCTAGGGGGCAGCTAAAAATAAATTATACATTAGCAGCATACAAGTGTATCGAGCTATTCTTAATAAAGTTCGGAAGATCGTTTATGTAGAGCGAGAAGAGCAGAGGTCCTATAATGGATCCCTGTGGCACGCCGCGGTTGTTGGGGAGGAAGTTCGAAGGAAACATTTTATTTGTAGAGCCTGCTTTCATGATTCGAAAAGTTGTAGAGCCGATGCAACTGTTGACACAGAATACCATGATCGACCGTGTCGAACGCTTTGGAAAAATCTAAAAGAACTAAAAATGACACACTTCCTTCATCCAGGGCACATCGTATTACTTCAGAGATACCTATAACAGTGGTGATATTGCTGTGTTGTTGTCTTATACCTGATTGTTTGGGGGACAGAATGTTGTAAGTTTTGAGATACTCATCAATCTGCTTTTGCATAATTTTTTTAAATACTTTCGATAGGAAAGGCAGAATGGAGATTGGTCGAAACTCATTGGGAATAGGTATTTGTTTGGCCAATTTCCATTTCATCGAAAAAATCCCCTTTGTTAAAATTCTGTTAAAGATATGAGCTACATAGGCAATATTACCGGCAACACAGTTTTCAGAAAAGACAGCATTCGATTTGATACTGAGTCTGGTTTCAAGTACGTCGGCACTATTAATATCTGAAAGCCGAAACTAGGATAACCAGCTGGGGTAGATGGTTACGTGTATGCGGATCTATTCCCTCGAAATTATGATTTATATATTTACCAATGCCAGCACTACTTAGATTTCTCCACAAAAGTTTACTGCCCACAGAGACATTAAATCGCCTAGAATAGATATGAGATTTAGCTGCTCGTATCTCAGACACAACTTTGTTACGGAGCGAGCAGTAAGTACGTCGATGATCATCCAAAAGAAAACGTTTCCAACGTCTGTATGCAAGGTCACGCTGCAATATAAGTTGGCGGATCAGGTTTGTGAACCAAGGGGAAGTGCAATACGATAACCGTTTTGGTTTTAGGGGAACATGTCTATTATATAGGTGTTTAATATTTGTAACATATTTAGGAAATGAACTTGCTCATCAGGCGATGAAAGACAATTAAAAGTGTTCCAGCTAACATTCCTAGTGTGCTCCTCAAGAGCATAGTAATATATGTTTTTGAAATCCCTGTAACTATGGTACATATATGTCTTTGCTGAGGTTGTTATATGAAAATCAAAAGTGAGATATATTAGATCGTGCCTTGAGAAATATGGTGCGGATAAGATAATGCAGAAGGCATTGTTTCTGTGCGAAATAAAACAACCGCACTGTGTGACTTCATATATTTAAGTGGTTGTCAAAACGAAAAGAATATTATGATCTTACATGATTTGAAAGTACATGAGGGTTGCCACTTTCTTATATTAATATTTGAATACTAATATACCTTCCTTCAACCCGAATACTTTACACAATTTTCATATACAAAGAAATAATTTCATTTCGAATACAAATTTAGGCAAAATTAATCGTTAGCAGTTCACAACAATCTTTGTGTCTTTTGAAATTTAAAACCTTTGTTAAGATGTCAGATGCATTATCAGTTATCGATATGTACTTTATGATAACCTCATTTTTTAAAACTAAATCTCTAATATAATGAAATTTGAGATCAATATGTTTGCTTTTATTTTTTGTCGAAGGGTTTTTAACAGCGAATATAGCACCTTGATTATCACAATAGATTTCCGTAGGTTCTTTGATGACTTCTTTGAAAGACATTTCATACAGCAAATTGCGATGAAAAATGACTTCTTTACCGCCTTGGCACAAAGCGATATATTCTGCTTCCATCGAACTAAGAGAGACGACAGGTTGTTTTCTCGATTCCCATGCAATCGGGGCGCCGGACAAAAATAGAACTATCCCACTATAAGACTTCCGATCTACCACGTTTGAACCCCAATCAGCATCTGCGAAGCAAACAAGATTCGAATTATAATATTTGTAGGTTAGCATACCTTTCGGATATGTTCTCAAATAACGAAGAACATGTTTCGCAGCCATAAAATGTTCTTGATGGGGATGGCTATGGAATTGAGCCAGTTTGGAAACACAGTGAGCTATATCCGGCCTTGATATTATGGCCAGATATGTAAGTCCTCCAATTAGAGCCTGATAATTTTTAACATCGACACCGGAACAATTCTTTTCTTGACATTTCTGTAGTATTGTTCCACTAGAGAGGGGCGTGGATGCTCCCTTACACTACTGCATGTTCCACCGATTCAGAAGTTCAGCAGTGTAACTGGCTTGATGAATGGTTATTTCACCTCTTAGTCCTTTTCGCTCAACTTCCATTCCCAAATAGTATTTTATCGGTCCTCGATCCTCCGTCTCGAAATGTTTGGTTAACTCTGATATAATTTTTTTCATTGTTGTCTCCAGAGTACATGCCAGTATAATATCATCTACGTATAAAGCAATTATATTGACTTCACCTTTCTTGTTCATAACATAAACGCAATTATCGGATTTGCATCTCGTGAATCCCATATTAATCAACACCGAATTAATTTTCGTGTTCCAATTTTTCCCAGACTGCTTAAGTCCGTACAATGATTTTTTAAGCCTACATACTTTGTTAGGACAACATCCGTCGACAAATGATTCTGGTTGCCGCATGAGAACTTCTTCTTCAAGCTCCCCATTCAAGTAAGCTGAAACGATATCTATATGGTTCACCAGCAGGGAATATTGAGCGGCTAACGCTAAAATCATACGAATGGTGGAATGCCTTGCTACAGGTGCATATGTGTCAAAGTAATCTCTCCCCTCTTTTTGTAGGAATCCCTGAGCAACTAACCTGGCTTTGTACTTACTTATCGAGCCATCCGGATTTGATTTTGTAGAAAACACCCACTTGGACCCGATAATGTTTTTTCCTGGGGGCCGATCGATTAAATCCCATGTTCCATTCCTTACTAATGCCTTATACTCATTTTCCATGGCAATTCTCCACTGTTGACCATTGTCAGACTCTAATGCTTCTGAGACTGTTGTTGGGATTGGTACTTCTCCGCAGTACATTAATGAGGAATTAAAAATCTTTTTCCCACTTCTCAATATCTTGACATGCCTACTTTCCTCGTCATCTTCTGGAAAATTTGAAGGACCATCGTTTTCTTCTAGCATGCTTTCTTTGTTGGTTTTTTCTTGCATCGTATCTTTTCTCAGGCCCTTATTCACTACATCATCAATATAAACAAAAAATGTATCATTAGGTTCATGTTCCTTTGACTGGATTCCTTCCTGGGAAAATGTGTCTTCGAAGAATGTGACGTCCCTAGCTACCACAATTGATCTGGTTTTATTATTGTACAATCTGTATCCTTTTGTTAAATCCGCATAACCGACAAACGTAAGTCGCATTCCCTTCGGCATGAATTTGGACCTGCTTCCCCCTTTCTCGAGTGCTACCACTTCGCAACCAAACGTCTTAAAATGCGACACTGATGGCTTTTTACCCTTCCACCGCTCATAAGGTGTCATGTGATCTAAAACTTTGGTTGGCGACCTGTTCCTAATATAGGCTGCGGTGTTGATTGCCTCGGACCATAGACTTTGGGGAAGCTTAGATGTTTCCAGCAGACAACGTGCCATTTAAACCAGCGTGCGATTCAATCTCTCCGCAACTCCATTTTGTTGGGGGGTATAGCTAACAGTCGTCTCATGAAGAATACCGTTTTGGGTCAGAAACCATTTAAATTCCGAGCTAAGGTACTCTCTGCCATTATCACTCCTAAGGCATCTGAGCTTGCAACCTGTTTGTTTTTCAGCTTTATACATAAAAACGCCGAAAATGCTTCTGACTTGTTTTTAAGAAATTGAACGTCAATATATCTCGTAAAATCGTCAATAAATGTAATAAAATATCGAGACCCACCTTGTGATGGAATTTGCATGGGACCACAGATATCGGAATGCACCAGTTGAAGTATCCTGCTTGAGTTAACATGAGTGTATACTGGGAAAGGTTTTTTATTTATTTTGCAGATTGCACAAGTTGTGCATAAAATGTTTGATTCAGGATTTACATTTAGTCCGCGGACCATATGTTTTGATAATAAAAGTAAATCTCTAAAATTCAAATGTCCGTACCTTTTATGCCACAAATGTAGATCCGATCTTGAATTCTTCAATCCAACCAATGAATTATTGTTTTCCTTTGAACAGTCTAAAAAGGATTTTGTATATATTCCGTTCTTTAATTCGGCAGCAAATAATATTTCACCGGCTTTCCTTTTAACATATGCCCTTTTATCACCAAATTCAACTTTATTTCCATTTTTTATAATTGCACTCACTGAGAGGAAATTTGAGTTTAGTTGCGGTACATATAGAACGTTTTTTAAAAGCAAATTATTTTTAACGGTGTTTATTTTGACATTTCCAATCCCTTCTGCATGTACACAGTCACCCGATGCTAACATGATTTTTTTTTTCATATCGGTGTATTTCAATAAACAGGTTCTTGTTGCTGCACATATGGCATGATGTGCCGCTGTCCAAAACCCAGGCTTCGTTTTCTTTTTCTTTCACGGACGCTTGTAACACAGACAGAACTGAAAGAGATGAGTCGTTACTGTTTCCACATTGTGAGCGAATGTGACCTCTCTTTCCACACCCGTAACACTTAAACTTACGCATGTCCCGTTTGGTACCATTGTCCAGCTTTATAACATTTTTACCTTTAATTTCCCGTTCGCTACTTGTATTTCTTCTACCCCCACCAGCTTTCCATTGAAGTGATTTTGCCGCATACACATTTTCACCACTGGACACATCCTTCTCCACACGCCTATGCATTTCTTCAATTACTCTGATTTTTAGTTGCTCTAGTTTAGGTAAATTATCCCGGCTTTCCATAGCCACCACAAAACTATCCATTTCTTCAGGTAAACTACACAAGAAGAAGATGCTAATAAGGTCTTCAGGAATGTCCACCCCTATCTCCTTCAACTCATCAACGATTTCACAAAAACCGTTCACTTCTGTGATGACGGAACCGAACAAGCTTTTTGAAAAGCGCGACCTTACGTGCAGGGCGGTCACCGAGATGTATATCGCGCAGCGCGTCCCATGCGTCTTTGGAAGTTTTGCGATTTTTCACATGTATGAGTTGCGATGACTTTAAACACAATATTATGGTCGTAAGCGCTTTTTGATCTACGGTTTCCCATTTAGTTTTCTCCGCGGCATCAATAGGGCACTTCACTATAATTGGATCCCACAAGTCTAGCGTTATTAACAGACTTTTCATCTGTATTACCCACGTGGCGTAATTATCCGTGGACAATTTCTCTAATCGGGCAATCGCACTCATTTTATATCGACCAACGATAAAAAAAAATAAAAATTCTGTTTTCACTCTGACTTTACAAGAAAAACGCGGATAACCTGGGCCCATAACCTATGTGAGAAATAAAACAACCGCACTGTGTGACTTCATATATTTAAGTGGTTGCCAATACGAAAAGAATATTATGATCTTACATGATTTGAAAGTACATGAGGGTTGCCACTTTCTTATATTAATATTTGAATACTAATAGTTTCTATCACTAACTAAAAACAGATCTAGCAAAGAAGATGAGTGATCAGAGAAATGGGTGAGAGCAGAAGTGTTGACAAAAAAAAATTTAGCGAGCCCATTTCATCTACTGCGTAGTTATCATTAAGGAGGTTGCTGTTTAAGTCACCGCATAAAATGATATAAGGACAAATAAGACAGATTTCTTCTAATGCAGTGATAAATGGAAGCAAGCTGATATTTCCATGTGGTCTATAAGCAGAACCACCCAAAATGCTAGTTTCAGTATTGACCAGTTCCATAAACATGTACATCCATCCGGCGATATGTGTCGTGCTGTGCTCTGCACTTTATACCCTCTCTTATATACATAAATAGCAATTCCTCCACAATATGCTCTGACCTATCACGGCGAAAAACTGTACTCGCTGAAATGACAGATTTCATTACTGAGGCTATCGCCAAACCAAGTTTCAGAAATGCATATCACATCAACTCCCGATTTCTCAAACAGATCGCGAAACTCATCAATTTTTGTTAACAGACTTTGGGCATTTATGTGACAAACACGAAGGCCATGACATCGGCGTGTTAGTATTTTAATCATAGTTCCTAAACCTTGCATTTGAATATATCGGAAAAAAGAAGAATAAAAACAAGACAATTTTATGTACAGTAAAATGTTTAGAAAGTTTGAGAAAAAATTATTAATGATAAACTACGAGGGTGATCCGATAGTACTTAGCCTCACCGCCAGATGGCGCCAGTATAGCAAGAGCAACTTACTATCGTGTATTACATTCTAGTAGACGGCTACTGTTGAAATCTAGTGCCGGATCGGACTCGTAGTTTTGTTTTGAGCGGGAGTGTCCGCGGATTTTAAAAAAATGGAAAAAGAGCAATATCGGTCGGTGATTCGATTCTTGTTTTTGGAAGGGAAATCGCGCAGTGAAATCAAAGAGCGTTTGGATGCTGTGTGCGGTGACTCTTCTCCTTCGATGGCGACCACCAAAAATTAGTTTAACGAGTTTCAACGTGGTCGCACATCGGTTTTTGATGAGCCACGTCCAGGTGCCCCGAAAACGGCTACCACGGAGAATAACAAAAATCCACGATCTCGTATTGGCAGATCGCCGATTGAAGGTGCGCGAGATAGCTGAGACAGGGAGGGCAATTCAAAAGATCGCGTTTGTCGTATCCTGCATGAAATTTTGGGCATGAGAAAGCTGTCGGCGCGTTGGGTGCCGCGTTTGCTCACTCCGGACAACAAGCGCAACCGTGAGACTATTTCAGAGCAGAGTTTGACGCTCTTTAAGCGCAATCCGAAGGAGTTTCTGCGTCGTTTCGTGACAGTCGACGAAACATGGATCCACTGGTGCACACCAGAGATCAAGGAACAGTCGAAACAGTGAACTTTACCCGAAGTAAGCGAAGACTCTGTCCCATCGGACGGCAATGTGATGGCCACCGTTTTCTGGGATTCACAAGGTGTGATCCACATCGACTACCTGGAGAAGGGCAAAAAGGTTATAGGGCTGTACTATGCCTAATTATTGGGCCGATTCGACGCCGAATTGAAGAAAAAACGGCCTCACTTGGCGAAGAAAAAAAAGTGCTCTTCCGCCATGATAACGCACCAGCTCACACCTCCGCCCTCGCCACGGCCAAATTGGTCGAATTGGGCTACGAACTGCTGCCCCATCCACCGTATTCTCCAGATTTGGCCCCGTGCGACTTCTTTTTGTTTCCAAACTTGAAAAAGTCACTCGCCGGGCAGAAATTTCAGTCGAATGAGGAGGTCATCGCCGCCACGGAGGCCTATTTTGCAGATCTCGAGGAAATGTACTTTTCAGACGGGTTAAAGAAGTTGGAGCATCGCTGGGTCAAGTGTATCGAGCTAAAAGGAGACTATATTGAAAAATAAATCGCCATTTCTTCAAAATGTTTGTTTTTCTTTTATAGGCTAGGTACTTATCGGACCACCCTCTTATACTCGAAGGTTATATATTATAAATTAGAACTGACAATGCTGTTAAAATTCTTCATGTATACGACTATTTCGGCAGTTTCGACCTATTGACGTTTGACATAAACCATTCCGCGGACAGTGAAGACAGAGGCAAGGTGTTTAATTTTTTTTTAATTTAAATGCGGTATGCAAAACTCGCAGATTAGACTGTGTTAAGCAATCGCGTAGATGAACAGATGGAGTTCTTACCGGTGTATATGAAACATAGTTCCATTTTAGCACAGAGTTACGCTCGTATGGGTTGTTAATTTAAACGGTGATGCCGTTTCTTTTGAAACTTCTTTCGGTTGCATTCGATAAATGCCTTTTAGATTCGGTGAATTTATTATAATCGAGGTGCATAGGCAATTAAAAATTCTCGTAGAGTTTTCATCTGCCGAGTATGGGACTCCGAATGCCATCGCAAGCCACCGTGCAATTCTCTTGAAGTGATTTTTTAATCGCGGTCAATTCGTCTGACTCCGATGCCTGACCGCTCAGAAGTGCTTTGAATGCATTGTATTTATGGGTGGACTTCCGATTTTAAAGAATTGATGTAAGAATTAAATGTGAGGAGTGACGATTCGAGGTGAGCAATTTTATTGTTTATTTGACTCACGGTGCTTTTTTGGTCATTAATTTGTTGATCAAGTTTTTGCGATATTTTAACCTCTGTATCAGCTATTCCACTTACTCGTTTGGTTTACGTAGGCACTGGTCCTATTTCTCCCACATACTGTCGTCCTCTTCTTTGCGTTGGTTAGCAAATGTGGAAAACGAACGCGATGGTGAAAAAAGGTTGGGGGAAACACTTTCGATGTTTCCCCTCAAGCGGGAACTTGTACGGCTAGGCGGTGGAGACTTTCTGGGTGCAATGCAAGAGATTACAGAATGTTTTTTTATGTTATAACTTTAAAGTGCACTACGAACGTCACAATGTCTTCAAAGATGGAGAATACTTTTAATTTTAGAGAATTTAAAAATAAAAATTACACGGTTGAAGGCGATTTGAGTAAAGAGGAGGAGAACAGAGGAGCCTCCTTTTGTTCCCAGTTGAGGAAAACTTCTGATTGGTTCCGGTTGTACTGAAGCTTTACCAGATAAAATCCAGCCAACTTA
Source organism: Merodon equestris (assembly GCA_958301585.1). NCBI lineage: Eukaryota > Metazoa > Arthropoda > Insecta > Diptera > Syrphidae > Merodon > Merodon equestris. The sequence continues at coordinate 97,763,722 of OY284413.1, forward strand.
GTATTCTGAAGCACTGACATGTTTTCCTCATCTGAACTTATGAGTTCGGGTAACAAAATCTCAGCAAAACATCAATCTTCGCTGTCTTATGAAAACGTCTGTCCGCTAATACAAGGCCGTTGAGATATCCCCAATGCAGAACTGGAAGGCTCCGGGCCGGAAAATGGCTAGCCAGCGAGTTATAAAACAAGATCTGTGTGGATGTCTTAAAGATGAGATGAGAGGACAGGGTGGTATCTACCATTCTTTGACAAGTGCCGCTGCTTTCCAAACCCAACCCAGCCTCTACAAAGATAGATATTATTTGTACGTATAGAAGTTGTACGGTTGTCTCTTTTATTAAGGTCGCTTGAGAACCCGAGTCAAGTAATGCTCTAAGCGATACCGATTTACCGGATGACGTGTGCAACCTTACCAGGACTCTTGGTAGTAACACCTGCGTCACCGTGCTGGATACGGATTTTTTTTTTTTTTTTTTTCTATTTCCCAATGATATGCATACATCTGTCTTATGTTGACACTTAGTACATTTTTTAACAATTAGTTTTGGGATCAACATTTTGAGCTAGTTACCAATGTTCCATGCTCACTTTGTTTTAACACTTCAACAAATAAAAGAACTAACATTTATAGGGTACATAGCGATGTACAGAAAATTTTGTCGACTAGTTATATTTCTAATGAGATGTCTGCTATCAGGTCAGTAGGTCTGGTTCTCTTTAGTCGTCGTCTTCCAAACATTTCTTTGATTGGCAGTGTGTTATAACTTCGTTATTTGGATGAACTAATAATTTAAGGTGATGTCTTCTGCTTGCGGTTTGAATTTCTTCTAATACTGTTGGAATTTTTAGGTCACGATGAATATCGGTGTTAGGTATGTACCAGTCCGCGTTAATAATTGTTCGTAGTATTTTTGATTGTTGTCTTTGTATTATAGCAATGTTTGTTTTGTTTGAAGTTCCCCAAAGTTGAATCCCATATGTCCATATAGGTTTGATGATGGCTTTGTAGAATAGTAACTTATCGTTAATGGATATCTTTGAGTTTCGGCAAAGAAGCCAGAGCAGTTGATTATATTTTAGTTTTATTTGGTCTCTTTTTTTTTGTAAATGGTATTTCCAGTTAAGTTTGCTGTCCAAATGCATGCCAAGATATTTAGCAACATTGACAATTGGGATAGTTTTGTCTTTTATTGTCAGCGGAGTAGTTGAGTTGTTTAGTTTCATAGTAAAAATAACTTGTTGAGTTTTGTCTTCGTTGATGTTTATGCTCCAATCGTCGAACCATTTTATCATTTTGTTGAGAAGTAGTTGAGCTTGAGATGATGCGGTGTCCAGATTCGGATCGGCTGTCAGAAGGATTGTATCGTCCGTAAAGGTAGCCATCATGGTTGCAGTAGCATTATGTTGAGGGACGTCGGCGGTGTTAAGGACATATAGGAGTGGCCCCAGAACAGATGCTTGGGGAACTCCTGCCTTCGTTTCTAGGATGTTCGATCGACGATCATTATATTTTACATAAAAGTGACGTTCACTAAAGTAGCTTTTAATGATAAGACAAAAGTCTGGTGGAAGTAAGTTTTGTAGTTTGTTAATTAGTCCTTTGTGCCATACCTTGTCGAATGCTTTTGCTACGTCTAGGAATATTCCAATGAAGTATTTCTTTTCCTCTAGGTCCGTTGTAATTTTGTTTACTACTCTGTGAATTTGTTGGATTGTTGAGTGTTGTTTGCGAAATCCGAATTGATGGTCGTGTATTACCTTGTTATTATTTAGTATAGGCAGTAGTCGATCATACATTAATTTTTCAAATACTTTCCCTAGAATAGGAAGTAAACTTATTGGTCGGTAAGATGATGGGTTTTTTGGGTCTTTACCAGGTTTCGGGATTGCAGTTATTTGAGCAACTTTCCAGGTTTTAGGGAAATATTTCAGTCGAATTACTATATTATAAATGTTCCGTATGTACTCTATGGCATATCTGGGAAGTTGGCTTAACACCTTTTTCATTAATGGAGTCATATCCTGGGGATGGATACGGAATGAAAAGCATTTAGGTTGCACTGCTGGATGGTGGGCTTCAGTTTGTGGTTGAAAAGTGGAAGCGGCAGCATTTATATGTGAGGTGAAATAATTCTGCGAACGTTTTCGAAGTGAATTGTCTTGCGAATCCAGATGATGTCGGATGAAGAACGCTAGCAGGCATAGAATGGAGAAACGTATGTACGTAATAACACCTATGGCTTGACGGACATTGGTCAGCCGCATGACGGACAAACAGTTCCGGCAAATTCCTAACTTTCTCACATTATGACCTCGGCTGACTACGCTCTTCTTGAGGAAACGCCCGTATTTGCGAATCGGATGGGGACTTCGATTGCAGACCTTGCGGACGATTGTGGCCGTGTTTGTGGCACCATGAAAGCTGTTTCACTGAGGCAGATCCCTTAGTCTTGCCGGTTACGTGCGCACTTGCTGTTGATTCAGTGCTTCTAATTAACGCCACCTCATCTCCACAAATTGGGTAAATTCGCTGAATATTGGCAAATTTTTATTATTTGCTTTACTTCCCAGTTTTTCTTCCCATATGTGGTGTGTCTTGGTCGGGAGCTTTTGCAATAAAATAAAATGAGAATAATATACCAATGCTGAACCGGAACTAATAAATTTTCCAATCTGTGCCCAACTTCCATCGATGTATCGAAAAATTTCTTAGTGGATTTAGAGTGTTCTTGTGAGAGCGAAGGTTGGTTGAGCAAGATCTTCAAGATCTGAGAATGTTCCAGGCTTTGGAATAATTGCCATTATCAGTGCCCAGGTGAGCTAATCATTTTTTCGGCCTCCCCCGAAACACTCGTTTTCACATAATGCATCCTTCGTAGTCCTAGTTTCTTCGTAATACTACTAACTTTAGGCGATGAACAAGTAAAGTACACAGAGGGCTAACCAATCAAAACAGATACCCCTTAGACTTGATGCGGAAGCCTTTAATGACTTCGACATGGGGCGGAGAGGAAAAACAAGCTTATAGCCTATATTTCACGTTCTCTCAAAAAAAAAACAAGGAGGCTTATGCCACAAATGAGAAGGAAATGTTGGCCATAGTCTGGGTTTTGGGTTCATATAATACTTGTAAGGAGTTAAAAAAAAAATATACGGGTCACCACCAACTTCTACGATAGCTCCACCGGTAAGGCTTCTGAGTCAGGACTCAGTGAGACCATATCCCCCATGGGCAGGTGTCTCTTTACTTGCTCTGGAACCAAATCATTATAAATGTTGATCGTGATAACAAAGCGAATAGTCATGTTGCAGGAAATCGGCCTAGATAGCTTCGATTATTTCGAAATTCACACATTCCCAAAATTCAACAAATATATTGAATTTCTGCCTGATAAGTTAATAAGAAGTTTGAGAGATAGTAAATATTGCTTTTTCACTAATATATGGAATACGGAAATCTAACTGTTGGCGCCAGTCTCCCTATGGATGCCCCGAGGAGCGTTAAGTAATTCTGCTATCCCAGTGGTAAGCCCGAAGTCTATTTTTTTGAGAAATTGGGAAGAGAAGCCACTTTACAGGACAACAGATCAATATAAACTCAAGAGGGAAAAGTTTAGGAGCATATATTTTTTTACGATGCATGGATCGCCAGTGCTGGCGGCTGTCAGGGCTTCCCTGAGTCGTAGATATCCTAGTTCTCTTTTCAGTCTGCAAAGCAATTGGCAACGAAGATCCCTAGTGTTGCAGCTTTTTTTGCGCTGGCCTTTGACCATATTTTGTTTTCATTTAATATTGGTGGCTTAGTTGAAGTGGTCGATATAAGGCTTTCTGCGGCTTTCCAGAGAGCATATATTGTTTGATAAGTCAGACTCAAATTTGCCAAATAATTACAGGATTGTTCTACATGAAATGAATTTCGCTCAATCGGAAATAGGAAAATCTCGAGTGAATATTAAACGACCAGAATATTAAATTTTCATTTTTTTTTCTAAAATACGGGGGTGGGTTGCTTGACGTTCGAGAATTTATGGGTTCGTTACAAGTACAGTTATGTTTTTCTAGGAATTGTTAACCATGTTCTCGGCAGTTCAAATTCGAACCATCTTCCTTTATGAATTTGAAATGGGACAATGGTAATGAAAAACATTAATGACGCATTTTCGAATGTAGCGGTAAACAAACGCACTATACGACGTTGGATTGGAACGTTTGGTTGGGGAAATTTCTGCCTCGAAAATGAACCATGTGGGGAATTGGAATCGTTAGTTGACGACGATATTTTAAGAACGACGGTGGATGCGGATCCAATAAAGTGTAATAAGTAATAACACGTATACACGCGCACGGTCTGGAACCAAAACTCAAGAGCCGGTAGTTTCTCTTCTACTTCGAATATTTTTATGAAATTTATTTCAGTCAGTAGAGTGATATATTGTTAACGAAATAAAATACTTTTATATTAGTTATTGCATTTAGTCAATAATGGCAGTCTCTTATTAAGCCCCTTTAAATTGGTACTTTTTCATATAGGGTACAAAAACTTACACAATTTTTTTTCCTAGAGAAAAAAACAAAAACTTCATAAACTTAAAGCTGTTTAAAATGTGAAGGAACGATAAAAAAAATTAAAAAAAAATAAAAGCAAAAAATTATACAAGAAGAAATATAACTAAAAAAAACAGACGAAATTATAAATAAAATGAAAGTAGACTACGATTGCAACTTTTTCCACGGCAGTTCATTTTTTCATAAACATTTGAATTTGTCAGGGCAGCGGTAGCAGACATTTCTAATATCTAGCAACAGTATAGGCCGTCTAGAATTAGTCAGTTTTCATATGCTGGAAAGTTCCAGAAACCCGAGGCATTATCGAAAAAATATAGTGAGCATATCAGGTAGATCGATTTCAAACAAATGGGATTGCGAATGTGACATTGGAGGAAGCTAGCAAAACACCGCGGGAGTTGGAGTTGTTTAATACCAAAGTTCACGCTTAACTCTAAGGTCACAATTTTTCTATAAGTCTTTTGACTACATTGTTTGTAATCTTGCCTAAAAGGGTGAATTTCGGGGAACTTGCTATTAGACAAGATTTTCTCAATGTCCCCGCTAAAGAGAAACGTCGACAAATATGATTCCATAGCTGGCAATAGCCAGGATTCGAACTCGGTGTCGTCGGTATCATACACCATGAAGTTAGTAAATACGGACTGAAGTGCTCCTTATAGTGTTATCCAATAAGCACGACATAACCAATAAGTGGAATTATTTTACCTATCTTATTTAGCGCTAGGAATAAACATTACACCCCTATATTTGCTAATTTCCTTGCGGCAATGCTTACTTGGCATAACTTATTTTAAATCTATAATATCCCATTGAATAAAAAATTCTTAAACGATCCAATCTTAAATCAACGCCATGACAAAATATATTGTACAGCTGTATTTCATACATTTACCGAGGAAGTTTGGAAAGTTCTTACGCAGCTTCGAAAGTGAAGCATTACGATTAGTCTGACAGTCCTTTTTCTAAGTATATAGATATCGACTTGCATTTGTCTTTGACCATCCCGCTCTCGACAAAAACCATACAGAAAAAATAAATGAAAGAAGAAGAATAAGTGAAAGAAGTCGAAGAAAGAAGAAGAAATCGAAACCAGGGAAATTAAAAGAAACATCTTTTCAATATATCCACTAGATATGACTGGTGATCGCAAGATCCTCTGAGGAAATAATTATGCCTAACTCCCCTTGGTACTTAAAATACCCCATATCTGATAATGCGGAACACTTTCTAAGAGAATCACAAGCAGTTTAAATTAAATAGTACTGCAACGAAAGTATCCAGAAGAAGCACACTCTGCTGAAGAAACAGTGCTGTTGAAGCAAGCTTTATGTTAAACGATTACTTTGGAATGGCAGTAATGGATTAAACTGGAAGGTATCCAGTTGAAACAGAAAATATTATACTTGAATTCAAAATATTACAAAGAGTGAAGTGGTTAAAGGAATAAAATTGGTCTGTATATATCGTGCGTGAAGAATGGTATATATTTCAGACAAGTGCAGGTTAGAAATCAAAGTGAAGTTGAACTTCCTTGGCTATCGTCAAAATGCGAACTCATTCATGAAGGCATGCAATGTGCTCCACAACAAAAAAACTGAGGAGTGATTTGATACATTTATCATCCACTAATTAAAGAAGGTAGTATGTGTAAATATACCTTTCAGACTGAACAAAAGAGCAGCCGGAAGGATTAATAAGCATTCGTAAAACTCTCCGACCAGCAGAATGGCTTCATAGGAACCTTAAGAAGATATATCCATCTCGAAAGCCTTTTTTTGTTGGAGGCTTCTGCTATCTGTTGGATCACTCAAACACTAATACTGGTCTATTGTACTGCCAGACAGACACCTGAGATGGCGTTACAGCTCATGATTTAGAAGAATTAAATCAAAAAAATCCTTTATATTCAACCTTATCACTCCTCGAAAGAGAAAGGGAGGGAAAACATGATTCGATGTCATCATCCAATAGAACGAAGATCGCTTAGATAGACTTCATCGTTCTTAATCAATATTAGTCATCCTAATAAAGAGTATTCAATTTCAATTCATTCAACCATTAAAACCAACATATATACATATATTCCCGAGCCATTAATCCCGGTAGCTGAAGTCAAAGAACAAAAAAAAGGAATGACATACTAGGAAGCGTAGCATGAGAATCTGAGAGAGAAAATGAGAGAGAAGACATTAATCGCCTTCTAATATAAAAATATGCAATAGAACCTGGAGCCCATTCAAGTACAGCTGGACATAGATGGTATATTGGTTTGGTGACATCATTAAAAGTCACTACAAAATGTCCATCGAACTAATAAAGTAATAGTTCCAAGGGTTATGCCTGCTAAGCCCCTAACGCCCACCATAAGAGGGAAGAAATCTTGCTTGCAAGCTGGGAAGCATAGTCATTAAAATGGGAAGAAAGAAATCACACACAACATATGTGATTGTAAAAAGCTTCACCTCTAATACATCATGGGCTGTAATGTGAATAATAATAAAACGAAAACTCGGCCTGCCTTTGCAAATAATGCAAGAACTCAACGTGCTAATGAATAACCTGCATCACACAGTTAGTCTGCAATTCTCTCACTAACTACACTCCATGTATTGGGACTCATCTAAGAACTTTGGGTTCCAGAAGGCAAAAATCAAAGGTCTCCGAAACAGGACACGAAAGTTAAATTATGTAAATCCCAGGGCTGCAAGTGTGATCGGTTCCAACATCAATTTCATCTCCGTTTTAGAGTTTTTCACGGGAGATCTGACTGCATGGTGGAAGATGGTGTAAGAAATATTTTGTGTGCTTTTGTTTACTTCTGTTTACTTCCTTGGGGTATTTGACCTAATTCCACCGTCTGAGGAACCATGCCTCATAATTGGCAGTCTTCTATGTCACTATCAAGGTATGTGACGATTTTATATTGTGCTAATAAGCGTCATGTCAGGTAAAGAAGAGCACCACAAATAAAGGAAGTGAGTCTCATGCATATTTACATTGTAAAAATTTAACGAAAACAATAACCACTTTCATTAATTTTATTAGAGAGGATGTACTCGTATTATACTTGACCTCACGATCTCAGTCTTTGTATGCTAAATTTTATCTCGAACTGGATTGTTTTAGATGAGGTTTCAGTTTCTGATCACAAACACGTCAGATACAAGATGTCCTGTAGGGTTAAAGATGGTGATGTAAGCTATCCGCCAAAGTTAGCTAATTTTTGTATTGATACTCATATATTATTTTGCCCCTCAAGAGGATAAGCTCATCACAGTGTATGTTGACGTACGAATTAAACGATGTGGCTTTTCGATAATAATACTTATTTCCTTCTTTGCTTTCCTAAAAAAAGACACAGACAAATGATGTATTCCATGGTGGAACGCTCATCCTGAATGACTTAGGAAAAGAGTTATTTTTATTTTCTACAGAGTTGAATGGAATATAAATCTACTCTCACTACATGTTGCAGCTTAGAATATAATTGTAGCCCAATAATCAATCGAAACTGCTCCATAAATCAAATCGCTTTTTTTAAAGGGATGTGCTATTCACATGAGGTACTTTTATTTACTGATAGAATAAAGGAAATGGAGGTTGATAAACAAATGGACTTAAAATGTAATCAGACGTTGTCACTGGTGTATATGGCTCGAAATGCAAAGTTTCTGGGACAATGTAACTACTTTATTCCATAAGGGATGGCCATGAAGCTTTGTAGGACCTAACAAAAAGATGTTTGTAAAATTTAGGTATTTTCCTTCATACATAGAGTTCAGTAGAAATGAAGTTACCGACCCCTTATCCAAAAAGTGTTCTTCTGATATATACCTTTCTGTGGTATATAGATAGCTCGGAAGAACCACTACATCTGTCCCACTAAAACTAAGTTCAAGAATTTCGTCAGTTGAAGAAAACTACAAGGTGTAGAATTTTGTTTCCGCTGTTTTTTCCCCAACATTTGAGGCTTTAATGAAACAAATTGGTTACATATGTATGTATCACTCAAAATATTTTCCATCGCTGGCCACTACTTTCTCTTATCTTTCGGGCAGTGCACGAATCCCGCGTCGAAAAAATTGTTCATCTTTTAAAGCGATTCACGAATCGATCCAATTTGTGACTTCTTCATGAGATCGGAAGTGTTGGTCAGCCAGGCTATGCGCCATTGATGGAAACAGGTGATAATCAGAGGAAGTAATGTCTGGAGAATACGGAGGGTGGGGTAGGACTTCCTATTTTAACGTTTCCAAGTATTTTGACCTCTTTTGCAACGTGGGATCGAGCGTTGTCGTCCTGCAAAATGGTGCCTCTCGCTGTATTGCGGCGGTTTGTCTTTTAATGCTCTTCTCAAACGCATTAATTGCGTTTGATAACGAGTACCTGTGATTGTTTCACTTGTTTTTAACACCTCATAGCACACGACGCCGAGCTGGTCCGACCAAATGCAGAGCATGATCTTGGAGCCATGGATATTCGGTCGACATGGAAGCATGGCCGGGATATCCCCATGATTTTTTACGTTTAGGGTTATCGTAATGAACCCATTTTTCGTCCCCGATCAAAATGCGATGCAGAAATCCCTTCCGTTTTCGCCTCTGAAGCAACTGTTCACAAACACACAAACGCCGTTCAACGTCTCTTGGTTTCAACTCAAACGGGACCCAAGTTCCTTCTTTCAAAATCATGCCCATGACCTTGAGATGTTTTGAAATGGCTTGCTGTTTCACTCCCACTGATCGTGCCAATTCTTCTTGAGTTTGACGGGAGTCTTCACTCAGCAATGTCTTCAATTCTGCATCTTTAAAAACTTTCTTTCTTCCACCACTGTGCCGGTCTTCGACGTTAAAATCACCGTTCTTGAAACAACGAAACCACTCTCGACACGTTCTTTCACTAATAGCGTCCTCAGCCGCTGCTTTCTTCATATTGAATCGAAACAGTAACACCTACCGCTCGTAAACTGACATTTTCAATCGAGAACAACTTTATGATGCAGACACAAATCGACTAATGTTTGAATGGTGCTCTGTTGGCCGAGGTCCAAGCCAACTGCCTGACGTCTGCGATCTGTTTTTTTCGACCGCTACTTACCGTTATCGCCACATATCGGCAAACGACGGAAGCAAAGTTGTACAACTTACTTATTTACTTAAACAAATTTTCTAAAACATCTTAAAATTCAACAGAAACAAATTAATGGTTTTGTCATCTCCATATTTGTCAGGATCCCCACCCTCCGGTCCGAGATAACCTCATAATAAAATGATAATTTCCCTACGGAAGGATCTTTACTTCTTTTCCTTCGGGATCCTCAGACATAATAGATAGTTTGCAATCAACGCCGCTGAATTGGATCCCCCAGGTCACAGTTCCCTTATTTCTTACTGATAACTGGTTTGAAGTATATATGGAGACAAAACAGTAAAAGGGATATATTCCTCAACGACCAATTTCCAAACAACGACAAGCAACTTTGGTTAGAATATTGTTCAAACATATTTGGATATGTTTATCGTTTTAAAATTTACGCAGAAAAAGCATTTAAAGGAACGACAAATACAGACGAAACAAGTTACTGGAAGCTATATATGGATGGATGGTCTGATCTGACTCTGGGCTAGAGTTCAACATTTTAACCCTGCGAACACACATATACCACGGGCAACTATCAAAACTAATATACGTTTATCCAACCGAAAACTGCATAAGGACGCCAACTTCTTATTATTAACTATTATAATATGAGTTTACACGATCCCTTTCAAACCTATCTACGTGACTAGATCCCCAATACACATTGCCCACAGAACAGAAAAAGTACATGCACTGCAAGGGCACATCAATTCAACTTTGGCTGCATATTGCAATTCGGTTTTTTTTTCAGACCAACGAAGCTGTGCTGAAGAGATGAATCTAAAATCCTTAGAAAAGGACCTCAAACTGTATCGCGGAAACCTAATACAGCTTTGAAAAACAAAAATATTATCCCCACAATAAAATTTAGAAAATTGTCCGTCATGATGTGGGGATGCATTTCATCCGGAGAAGGCGCCGGAGAAGTGGGGATTTTCACCAATACAATAACCAAGGAGTATTACTCGGACATACTCCAAAATGAGCTGCCCAAAATTGCTGCAAGTTTCGTATTTCTTAATCCCAAAATTCCTAAAAAGCTGCAAGACGAATTATACCAGGATAATGACCCGAAGCACAAGTCACTCTTGTGCAGGACATGGTTGCTTTACAACTGCAACAAAGTGTTCGATGTACCTTCGCAAAGTCCTGATAAAAGCCCCATTGAAAACTCGTGGCCATTTTTAAAAAAGGTGGCAAAATGAGCTTCAACATTACAAAGCGCACTTATTAAAGTAATCCAGGAAGAGTGGAAAAAAATACCGGATTACTACGATATGGAGCACCTTATTGGATTAATGCCAAGACGGCTACAAGCCGTTATTGATGCCAATGGTAGGCACACTAAATATTAGGGCAATTTCTATTTGTATTTCCTTTTTTCGTTTCATTTTATGACCTGCTTTCGTTTCCAAACAATTAATTGACAGCTTAAAATATGAAGATGTTTTTATTTTTGTTATAATATTTTCCTTATTTTATTTTGCAAACAATTAATTGACAGCTTAAAATATGAAGATGTTTTTATTTTTGTTATAATATTTTCTTGCATTCTTGTTTGAATGTTGTTATTTTTTTTTGTGGTTATTAAGAATAACCTTGTTAATAAAATTATGAAAAAAGAAATTACAAAAGCAATGCGTTTCCATTTTGACATTCCAGCTGAAATTGCAAACAATTTCTCCTTTTGCAAACAATTATGTGACAGACGTACATACATATGTATTATTATTATTATTATTACGGCTATTTAGATACCTGTGCAGGGACGGGTTAAGAATATCCCTGCAGCGATACCTCTCGCTTGTCGTAAAAGGCGACTAAACAAAGGTAAACAAAAATCACATCTAGGCAATTTAGAAAACACCGAGGTGAGCCTTGGGACACATATACCACCATTAAACTGCCCCACAAGTGTACATGCAAATCAGTGGGTTGACACGACTGGAGACCACCGGTGTTGTAAGAGTAAGATCAAACAAAAAAAAAATCTGAAGCATGCCCGTGTCACAAGAAAAAAAAAAAGAAAACAAGGCAGACCGAAAAACAATTGGTGCAAACAAATGCAAAAACACCAGCATTTGATTGGCCTCAGCGATGAAGTAATCCCAAACCGGGAAGCCTGTCGCTACTTTCTGAGGTCAAACCGGCGGACCCCACAAGCGGACCAGTAAGAATGCAGTTAAGTGGGAAGGTTATGGTCCTACACTTCTGACCATAACAACGGAAAAAGGAAAAGAAGAAGATTACGGCTATTTAGAACTGAGAAGTTCTGCAACTCTTTAACGACCCATGAAATGTTTCTTCCTTGTTTCGTTGTTCTGTTCCATCTCTACTAGATTCGTCCTTATAATGCATGGAATAAAAACATAAGATTGAAAGTGTCTCGCTAGGAGAGTTATATACTTCGAAAGATCGAGTTGCGGAATCTATAGGGGAAGAGGCATAAGCTTAAGTGTGCTCGTATAATATCAGATAAGGGGTGTGAGGATATTGATAAATACATAATAAAAAGTATATCAAATTCTTTGCAAAAGCCGAAAAGCCCAAATTAAGGGTGTTTTTTATAGAGCTATAGAGCTTTGTAATGAAATATGACAAAGATGGTTTTTTTAAATTGACATAAAATTGACTTTATTCAAAAGATAATCTTCTGACATTATAACCTAAATATAACTTCTGGCATATGACCGACACGGCTGATGGTGAATGGGCCGAAAACAAGATTACCGTTGATCCCAATTTTCATAAACCAATTTTGTTTAGCGATGAAGCTCACTTTTGGTTGAATGGATACGTCAATAAACAAACCTGCCGTATTTGGAGTGATGATAATCCTCAAGTGTATGTTGAGGCACCGTTACATCCACAGAAACTGACTGGTGTGCTTTATGGGTTGGTGGAATAATTGGTCCGTACTTCTTTAAAAACGTAGCTGGCCAGAAAGTTACAGTCAATGGTGACCGCTATAGAGCCATGATTACTGACTTTTTCGTTCATCAATTGAACAACCATGATGTGCAGGAGCTGTGGTTTCAACAAAACGGCGCAACATGTCACTCAGCTCGTGCCACAATTGATTTATTGAAGGAAACGTTTGGTAACCGCATAATTTCACGTTACGGACCCGTGAATTAGCCTCCAAGATCGTGCGATTTAACGCCGCTTGACTATTTTCTGTGAGGATATATGAAGTCGCTAGTCTACGTCGATAAACCCGAAACGATTGACTTGGAGGACAACATTCGCTGCGTTATTGCCGATATACGGCCACAGATTTTGGAAAAAATCATCGAAAATTGGACCTCCAGATTAGACTACGTCCGAGCCAGCTGTGGCGTAAATTATAATGTCGGAAGATTATCTTTCGAATAAAGTTAATTTCATGTCAATTTAAAAAAATCATCTTTGCTTTATTTCATTTCAAAGCTCTATACCTCTAAAAAAACACCCTTTATAACGAATTATTTATATTAAGCTCTTAAGACTTATGTAAACACTGCATCAAAACGAATAGCAGTTTTATTTATTTATTTTATTTTATTTCTTTTTATTTATTTATTTTTGTTTGTTTCTTTTTATTTATTGTTTTTTATTTATTAGACAATGCGTTTTGAAAATAAAATAGTAAGTTTCGAAAATCGATTTACTGTGAAAATAAAAATTAAGTTCGGATAGTAATTAAATAAACAGTAAGTAAGAAAAATTATTTTTGTGAAAGCACTTCTTAGGGCCTAAATTAATTTTTAAAAAAATGGATTATATTTGAAAAAAAACAAAATAAAATGTCCATACCCTTTGGTGAAACTGAAACCATATCAACAATTGAATAAAATTAATTCAAACTATGTATGTTGTTATGCAGGCAGCAAGCAAAAAAAAAAAAAGAAGAAAAACAATAGGGAACGGCAAAACACCACACGCATAACGACTCAGCACCTTTTCATTCTTACTCTCTTTGATTGACCCAATTCGTACATCAGCAATAAATTGAAATAAGAAAATCTATTATTGACCCAATTCGTACATCAGCAATAAATTGAAATAAGGAAATCACTTATTGGCCCAATTTGTAATATATGTCAGCAATAATTAGACTATAAGTACATCGGAAAATTGTAACCTTCAGAAGTCGATTTTTAGTGATTGTACCTTAGTGCTGTAGTCACTGTGGTTTTTGAATAAAAAACATATGTAAAAGTTGGTTGTCATTCGACCATCCCATCGGTGGATTTCCAATTAAACTTTCTCCAACGGCAACACCAGCATTCTCCGAACCCGGAATACAAAGCTGGCCCGACGAGGGATCCTCGCTAGAGTCTTTTTTTTTATTGTGTTAAAAACACAACACATTTTCTGGTGGCAGCGGTGGGATTCACTGCGGATCAACAAGTAATCAGAAGTTCATCGATGGAATCCATCTTATGTACTATATTGCGAGTAATTTTCCTTTATTGTAAAGCAATTATTTCCCATACATTCGTACATATAAAATTAATAATAGTGCTCTAAATGTTCTCAACCTTCCGCGGTTCATTTAATTCCCTGCGCAATAGTAATAATATCGAAAACGAAAGCGAGAATAGTACAAATAGTGATAGCGAAATTAATAACGGTAGTGGTTCAATCCCGAGAATGGCTGAGATTCCCATAAACGTCCTGATCAACTTCATCCCTACCTTTAACGGTACAAGCAACGAAGTTTTTACCTTTATTGATTCATGCAATGATGCTATCCAATTAGCGTCTCCCCCTCAAAAAGATGTTCTTTTTAAGTTTATCAAAACAAAGATTCGTGGTAATGCTACCACAATTTTAATGAATAAGGAAATCAGAGACTGGGACACTCTCAAAAAAGAATTGACGCTCATATTTAGGGAACCTCACAGTGCATTACAGCTTCATAGGGAACTAATTTCTATTAGGCAGAATAGGGACGAGTCTATTGTTCATTACCAGCAAAGAGTCGAAACCCTGCAGCGACGGCTCTTACAAAGTAAGCTCGCTGACGCAAAGGAAGAACATAGACACGGTTTTCATAAACGGGTTGCGGGAAAGATTGTCGACGTATGTAATAACACAACGCCCGAAAACGATAGCCGAAGCGGCCCAATTGGCGTCTGAAGAAGAGCAACGCATTAATATGTTTAGAACCAACACTCAAAAAGACTACACTTCCAGAAATTTAGCTAAGATCAACTTCCAAATCATAAGATGTTACAATTGTGGCAAACATGGACATGTCGCGAAAAACTGTCGACTTCCAAAAAGAGATCAAAATGGAACCTATAGAAACCCATTTAAAGAGAACGCGAATCAACCATCCGCTCCAGCCGAAGCACAATTCAAAGAGAGAAATTTTCGGTAAGCTGCATGGCGAGTGAGGCACCATTGCAGTTAAGAGCTTTGGACAGCTCTGAAAGTCCTCATATTTCAGGAATAGTTAATGGCGAAATAAAAAGGTTTATAATAGATACGGGAGCCGAGATCTCCCTTATCAAAGCAAATTGCGTATATAAAGACGAGGTAAATGCCGAGAAAACAATGAAGTTCAAGGGAATAGGAGGTAAATCCTGTAAGACCTTAGGAGAAACCGAAACCAAAATTGCATTCTGTTGTGAGGTTGGCAAATTAAAGCCAAATGTGATTAAATTCCTTGTCATTAAAAACGGTCTATTAGGAGAATACGATGGATTAATTGGGAATCATTTCCTAAGGGAAGGCGGTCTAACTATTGATTACAAAGAGAATGTAATAGTAGGTAGTTTCGGCGAGATTCCACTAAGGTATTTGAACGAAGAACACATTATTAAAGGAAGAACTGAGGTATTCAGAACTGTTAAGATAAAGGGCAATCTAGATACAGAGATCGTGATACCAAAACAGGAAATTACCGATGGTATCATCGTTCCAATTTGTGTAACCGAGAACAAACAAGGAAAATGCCTAGTATCAATTGTAAACACAACGGACATACCGTTCAATTTGAAGGATGTATCCATACAATTAGCTAATTTGAGCGATTTTAAACTTGCAGAAAATAGAGTTCAGAGGGTGGCCAAGAATGTTCGCACTGATCACCTGAACAAAGAGGAAAAGAAAAGCCTAATGGAGATTATTAAAAAATTCAGTGACTTATTCAGTACAGATAACGAAAAGCTGTCACACACATCGGTTGTGAAACATAAGATACGTACTTTACCTGGTTCGGAATCTATATTCACCAAAAGTTATAGATACCCAAAAGTTCACGAGGATGAAGTTCTTGAACAGGTCAAGAAATTAAAAGATGACGGTATAATACGTGATAGTAACTCCCCTTGGAGTTCACCACTATGGACAGTCCCGAAAAAGGCTGACGCAAGTGGGAAAAAGAAATGGCGTATGGTTATCGATTACCGCAGACTAAATAATTTGACTATCGCAGACAATTATCCTCTGCCCAACATCGCAGAAATTTTAGACCAATTGGGAAAAGCCAAATACTTTTCCACTTTGGACTTAACGTCCGGATTCCACCAAATTCCAATGGCAGAAGAAGACATAGAGACGACAGCATTTAGTACTCCATATGGGCATTTCGAGTATACCAGAATGCCGTTTGGATTGAAAACTGCTCCAGCCTGTTTCCAGAGACTCATGAACACAGTTCTGGCAGGATTACAGGGCATCAAGTGTTTTGTCTATCTAGACGACATCGTCGTATATGGACAAAATTTGAAAGAACACAATGAAGAATTAGTAGAAGTACTGCAACATCTAAGGAAGGCAAATCTTAAACTTCAACCCCACAAGTGCGAGTTTTTGAGAAAGGAAGTCTCCTACCTGGGTCATGTTATAACGGACGAAGGCGTTAAACCAGATCCTAGAAAGATTAGAAGTATCATCAATATGGAAGCACTTATAAATCCTAAGGGAATAAAATTTTTTCTCGGCATGATTGGGTACTATAGGTTTAACCATACAGAACGACCTTTCGAAGTTCATTAAATTTATTCCACTTAAAAATAAGAATATAAGTGGCGCGAGCTATTATGGAAGAATGGGTTATGAATTTTGGAATGCCAAAATTAATCTTATCCGATAACGGCACAGAGTTTTGCAATTCCCTTTTTGAGGAATTCTGCAAACTATTAGGGATAAAACACATAACAACCAGTGTAGCTCATCCACAAGCTAATGGGAGCGTAGAGAGAGCACATTGCAGGTTACTGGAATACCTTAAGACAACAGTAAAGGAATTAAACCAATTAAAGGATTGGAATAGGCGAATGCCCTATGCAAGTTTCTGTTATAACAGCACAACCCACAATACAACAGGATACACGCCATATGAAGTTGTTTTCGGTGTTGAGGCAAATAGACCTAGTGAGGTGGATATTGTGAACCAAACCACGATTTATGACTATATATGTAGATGAACTCAAAGCAAATCTTTTCGACATTCAGGAAAACATTAAAAAACATACCAGAGAATGTAGGGAGAAATCTAAGCTTAGGTATGATAGGAAGATTGGCAAAAGAATAGAATATAAAGTAGGTAAAAAGGTACTAGTAAAGAATGAAAGAAAAGGAAAACTGAAAAGTACTTATAAGGGTCCTTTTTCGATTTCGGAAGTTCACGATGATCATCTAGTAGTAAATCTTCCAAACAAAAAACAAAAATTCAATAGAGCTAACGTGAAACCTTATTTTACAGGATCTCGCTCATCGGGCAGATTACCGCAGAGAACGTCCAAATAAAAGACCTACAAAATAATACTGGTTTATATTTCAATCACTTAGGAGCCGGGAAAGAAATAAATAATAAAGTATAAATCATAATAAATTTAGACATAAACACGTTAGAACAGTCCAGCTCGAATATCCGAACTATTATAAATTCAATAGATAATATTTGCCTAGAATCTAGAATAGTATGTAAAGAGTTTCAACAAACAGCTAAGCGGGAAATAATTAAGATAGACCATAGAATCGGAACAGTTTTGGGAATAATTGGTAAACCAAAAAGAAAAAAACGCGGCTTAATTAACGTAATTGGTTCATGTTTTAAAGTTATTTTTGGAACCATGGACAATGAGGATGCCGAATACTATCATACGGCAATCCAAAGCGTATCTGAAAACGAGCAGCGTATTAAAGACGGTATGGAGGAAAACATAAAAATTTTGAGTTATTTAAACAAAATTAACAACGTTATAACCGAACTTAATAAAATTAATGATGACGATCTCTCGAACCATCCTTATTAATTCGTATTTTGAAGACATATCAAATAAAGTTAACCATAAATTAATGCAATTGGAATTAGAAGTAGAAGAGATTGTAGATAGCCTCTTATTCATTCAAGCAGGGATTTTACATCCTCGAATAATTGAACCGACCGACCTACTAAATGAATTAAGAGATCTAGAACATAATAGAATCCTTGCAATAGAACCAAATACGGAAAACTATTCGCAAATCCTAAAACTCATAGAATTAAAAGCGTTTACTAAAGAGCAAAACATAATTATTGTCGTTAGTGTACCAACAGTAACAAAAATCAATTACGATGTGTATGAAATAATTGCTATTCCTAAAATTGTTACAAACGGAATATTGACTATAGCTTTAAATTATAAGTATTTAATTATTGACCAAATGAGAGAAGAATATAACATAAAGCATAATCTAGAAGATTGTAAATTTGTTAACCAATTATTTGTTTGTAAACCACAACTACTTAAAAGCACCATAAGTGATTCAAATTGTGAAGTAAATATCTTTATGAGAAATAGAGTCTACAACTGTGACATTAAATTGATAAATTCAAAAGTAGAAATCTATCACCAAATTAAAAGAAACTCATTTTTATATACAATTACCGATGAAACTAGTTACGAATTATGATGTAAATGTAATAATAACACAGAAACAGGAAAACTTTTTGGCACAGGTATAATAACTTTAAGTGAAAACTGTAAACTAGACACATATGATACTACTATTAGAACATCGAACAAAAACACTGACGTATTGCTGAGAGACAAATATTCCTATGGAGACTGCTGTGTAAATGCCAAACTAAGAGACATTAAGATCTTCCAAGAACCAATGTCCAAAATTACAGCGAAGGACATACATGAACTACAGGACTTATCAGTGGAAATACAACAACAAAGAAGTTTCTGGTCAAAAGCTCTAGAAAAGATACCCGAACGTTCACAGGGTGTACTTATCTCAATATCAGGCGTTTTTAGCGTGCTGCTCATAGCCTATATGATGTGGAAATGCAACTCCGAAAAAACGACTTTAGCTCTGTTTAACAGATGTTTTAACAAAAGAAACCAAGTAAATCCCGAAATAACCCTTAGTGGACAGCACACCTGAACAACGAACAGAAAACTTCGAGATGCAGACGCCAAAATCCAATCTGAGGATAAGGTATCCCTAGATGTGTTTAAAGGGGGGAGGTGTTATGCAGGCAGCAAGCAAAAAAAAAATAAGAAAAACAAAAGGGAACGGCAAAACACCGCACCTTTTCATTCTTACTCTCTTTGATTGACCCAATTCGTACATCAGCAATAAATTGAAATAAGGAAATCACTTATTGACCCAATTCGTACATCAGCAATAAATTGAAATAAGGAAATCACTTATTGACCCAATTTGTAATATATCAAATGTCAGCAATAATTAGACTATAAGTACATTGAAAATTGTAACCTTCAGAAGTCGATTTTTAGTAGTGCTGTAGTCACTGTGGTTTTTGAATAAGAAACATATGTAAAAGTTTGCATCAGTGCCCCTTGTTTTATTTTCGCTATTGCCTTGGTTGTCATTAGACCCATCCATCCCATCGGTGGATTTCCAATTTCTAATTAAACTTTTTCCGACGGTAACACCAGCATTCCCCGAACCCGGAATACAAAGCTGGCCCGACGAGGGATCCTCGCTAGTCTTTTTTTTTATTGTGTTAAAAACGACGGCATAACAATGTACATACATTATCAGGTCTAAGCTTTTACATAATAATAAAGAATCATGATTATGGACTACAATTCGTGATACGTCGAGGAATTCAACTGGAATTTTTGAGAAAAATACAACAAAATTCGACTATATACAATATGGCATATTAAAGAATTTATGAAAGACATTACATAATATTTTAATAAAGTAGGTACACAAAATAAATAGGCTAATATATATTATGTTCAGGCTAAATTTTACCTTCGGTTGGACTTTCCGTAATAACGATGTGAACACACAGCTATAAAGCAAAGGAGAAGTACTGAACTTTAAGTGAAGCACAGGAAAACAAATAATTGAGACCTAAAAGTAATTAGGTTATGTCCTGCTGGTAAGGAAAAATGAAAACGTTGTCAAACCATAAAGTTAACTTATTCCTGTGGGTACTCGATTTTCTTTGGGTCTAGTCTGGGGTTGATACATACATATGTATGTATATATGTATGTACATTGCGTAGTTTTTTGTTATCCCGACGTGGTTAATTTTAAATACAGCAAATTCATCGCTCGTGCCGATTAGAACAAGTAACATCATAAATGTTATTACACATTTGAAATTCGAACATATTTACATATGTATAATACCTTTTCACAGTTTAATTTTCCATTTTGTGAAAACATAGAAAAACACGTGTGCATATTAAATAATTTTATATATTCTAACGCAAGTTGCCCAGAATATAAAAAAATGCACGTATGCAAATTATTTATTATAACGCAAATTAATTAAAAATAATATACACATTTTATATTTCTAATTTTAGCTCGTTTTATAATTGGACCGAAAAAACTGAAGTTTTTTTCAAAGTACAATAAAAGTGTCATACAATCATAGCTTGCTCTTTTTTTCCTATTAAACAGTAAATAATAACGATGTATCAAAAAGTTTATATGGTGATAGCAAATTATTATTCTATGAGCCCTGCATAAATGTTCGAATATTGGAAAATATTGGTTTGGTCACTAGGCAGTATTTGCTGTGGTATAGTATATCGGGCAACACTAAACAGATTGTTTCATACTGACACGTGCTTTAAATAACCGGATTTTCATTGTTGTGTTTCGTAAATCCTACATGAAATTCACTGAGATTGTGTGGAGTCCTACACTGGCGCACAAAATTGCAAAAGGTCATGTATAATACGTACATACAATTAATTTTGTGTAAAATAAACATTTAATCAAAAAATTAATAGAAAGCTATCAAAATTTTTTTTTAAGCCAATAATTTACCACATCAATGGTTACATTACAACAACAACCATCTCTATCTTTAGGTACACAGAGAAAGATACTGCTCACCCGGACAAATAATATATTGGGTCTCAAGTTTCTAGTATATCTGTGGGCAAAAGTTCAACAACCCTGCAATTACGGTAAGAAGAAATATGTGATAATGTTTGTAAAACTTAAACTGAATTTGAAGGAATAGAAGCAGATAGAAAACATAATAGAAATTGTTGGTTTTCTGGTTCACTGTTTATTTAACGCAAAACCAGCATCATTTCAATACGAAACGACGAAGGGGTAGCTTCAACAGTTGACATTATTTTGGTGAGGGCTGTACCCCCATTTATTCGGCTTAATTCCAGCTCTAGCATAAGCACTTAATTTATCTTAGAAATTATGAATGGGAGAGGGGAAGGCTATTGAGAAGACAGAGTTTTGGGCATGGAGTGTTGAGGTTGAAATCGAAGTTAATATTCGAATTAACACTTTTCGGCATACGGGAAATGGGTTAGAGTTAAGAGCTATAGAGTTATAAAGGGTGATGCAGTCAATGGTACCTGTTAGGAGTCTATGAATGAAGAGGATGTCAGATAACCTCCTTCTTTCCTCCAACGCACTCAAATTGATTAGTTTGAGATGGTCTTGATAGGGCAGCAAGAACAAAGGATTGTTCCATGGCAGACCTTGAAGAGCGAAACGTAGGAACCGACGTAATATAGAGAGAACCAGTCACGTAGGGATTGAAGAATTCTTTAGAACAATTCTTAACGAAACCGAGTACATAGTTGACTTTAAGAATTATATCGGCGATATGTGTGCGAAAATTGAACCATTGGTCACATAGTATGCCAAAATCGCGGATAACCTGAACTAGGGAGATGGGCTAATTATTGAGAAAGTAGAGCATAGGGGGAGGTTTGATTCGTTTACATGAAAAAGTGATTGATTGGCATTTGAAAATGTTAAGCTTCTGGAGCGTCAGACAGAACGGCTGTTGAGATCCAATTGATTTAGGGAAGAATCTTGTTGCCTAGAAAAATTTATTGGGGGATTTCGTCGGTGTACAGTAAGAGGTGGGAACGTTTGGTGAATGGTGACTATCACAATGTCGTTAATTGTAAGAATGAAATGAAATGGACTTAGGACTGGGGAACGCCAGAACAAGCTTAGAAAGGGTTAGAAGAGGCAGATCTTAAACGAACACTATAGTAACGGTATTTGTAAATAAGAAAATATCCACTCCAATGCAGTGGGTTCAAAGCCAACGGAAGAGAGTTTAAAGAGTATTAGATTGTGGGAGATTTTGTCGAAGGCTTTACAACAATTAGTTGAAATGATGTCCACTTCATTCCTAGTCATGCTGAGAGGGTGAAGGACACAAATTCAACAAGGTTTGTGGTTGTAGACCTGCGTTTGGGGAAGCAGTGAAAACAAGGTACTTTCGAAAAGTTTGGGTAAATGTGACAGTTTGGCGATGGGGTAGTAACTGTTAACATTACTCTTCGGAACTCTATTATGAATAACAGTTATAAAAGCAGTTCTCCATACCTGGGGAAATTCTCCAACGACAGGGATAAGTTAAATATTTCTGAGAGCGGGACAGAAAGAATGGAGGAACGTGTTTTTAGTAATATGGCAGGGAGACCATCGGGCCCAGGAGTGAATTCACCATTAACTTGATTCTATTTATTTTCGATGATATGGGGGTCAATAGTGCATGGGAGACTTTATCCAAGGGAGAAATTTGGTAAATAGCCGAAGTAAGTAGTGTCCGGTACAAAGGAGTCGTCGGCGAAAGATTGTTTGAAAAATTTGGCTATAGTATAGTTTTGGGATCATTCGAGGTTTTGTATTTGAAAAAGAGTGAGGCTGGAAAGCCATCAGATGTCCTTTTGTACAGGGTCCGCCATCTAACGTTTGTTTTTTCAACTAGTGCTTATTTCGTGAATGGTAACACTTAGCTCATGTCTGATTTGACAGATAATTAGTTTTATCCTTCCGCTGAACGAATATGGTTGTGTATACGCTTGAACAACGCTTGGCTAAGTGGGCCTGCGATCGACTTACAGAAGATGCCGATTTTGCCAAAAAAATCATCTTTTCAGATTTCTCTTTTCGTTGTTTTTGTTTTTGTTTACATTTATACCTTATACCCCATCTGTTAATCATGCCCAACAACTCTAGTTATACACAAAATACTCAATGTTTTATGAATAGGAATAGAAATTTAAATGAACTTAATTGTCTATGTATAGAACATCCAAACAATGATTTATATTCAGGTTTTTCAATTATCCACCAGAATATTCGTAATTTGAGAGCTAACTTTGATTCATTTCTTACTCACCTTGCTTCTCTTGATCATTTACCTGTTCTAATATTTCTATCTGAAATTTGGATCTTTGAAGAAGAAAGCTCGGAATATGCAATTCCAAATTTTACTTTTTTCGCAAATTGTAATAATTCATATTCGGCTGGTGGCGTTGCAGTATTCCATAGAAATAACTTAAAGGGCTGTGAGAGTAAAATATGGAAAATGAAAAGTGCAGATGTATTGACTTTGTTTTGTGAAATTTCTGGTGTACGTTACTGCTTCTGTTGTGTGTATAGACTACATAAGTATTCTATAAGTGTCTTCTTAGATGAATTTTCGTGTTTCTTAGAATTGCAAACTTGTAAAAATGTTGTACTGTTGGGTGATTTTAATATAAATATTTTGTCTGATTCAATAGACGTTGATAATTATTTATCTCTAATTGCATCGCATGGGTTTGATTCTCTATTGAATCAACCGACCCGTTCAGATTCTTGTCTTGATCATATATTTATAAGGCTTCACAGAAGCAATCGTGTTGGTTATCAGGTTATGGCTCTGGATCTGAGGATAACGGATCATCATCTAACTTGTATTCAATTTGACGCTAAAGAATGTAAGCTCAGTACCTCTTCCTATAGAACTTTTCAAAAAATTGACTTCACTGCTCTTAAAAATAGACTTAATTTTGAATTTTGGGATGAAGTTTACAAGTCAACTGATCCTGACAAATTTCTTACTATTCTACATTATCACCTTTCAGCCTGCTCTAATCGCTTTGATAAAAAATGTAATAAACTGACGTGTATAAAACCGTGGATGTCTTTCTCCTTACTTAGGAAAATAAAAAAGAAAAATATGCTACATTTACGTGTAAAAAAACATCCCAATAATAAAAATCTTAAGAAATACTACCATAAAGTGTGCAAGGAATTAAAAAACGAAATTTCTTTCTGCAGAAATTCTTATTATAGAAATAAATTATCGGAAAATGTTGGGAATACAAAAAAGGAATGGGCAATTGTAAATGAGATACTGAACAGATCTGTGAAAAATGACGACATTATATTAAAACAAAATGGTAATAACGTATCTGACCCTTTGCAAGTAGCCAATTTATTCAATGACTTTTTTACTAATTTGTGTTCTTCGTATGAATTTTCTAATTTAAATGTCCCCACCTGTCATAATGTTCATTCGTTTGACACAGAGCGTCTGGAATCACAAACATTCTACTTTTGTGATTTTACGGGAACTGAAATTCATAAAATAATTATGTCACTTAAATTATCAAGTGCGTCATCTTTTGACCAAATATCCAGCTCTGTACTAAAGCAAATATCGTTTCATGTCTCCGATGTCCTGTGTTTTATCTTTAACCTCAGTGTCAGAAAAGGCATCTTTCCTAAATCGCTGAAAACAGCTGTAGTAATACCCCTTCACAAAAAAGGTGACTCCCAAACAGTCGATAATTATCGGCCTATTTCACTACTGTCAGTTTTTTCCAAAATTCTAGAAAGGGGCATAAAATCGAGAATGTTTTCCTTCCTAAGTAAAACGAAATTTTTCAACAGTTCTCAATTTGGCTTTAGAAGTGGTATGTCAACAGAGAGTGCCTTAATTAAATTCACTGAAGAAATGTACAATAGTATAAATTTATCTAAAAAATGTGCGGCTCTGTTTGTAGATATCACTAAGGCATTTGACACCGTTGTCCATTCCTTATTATTACACAAGCTATACCAGGCAGGCTTCAGAGGTTTTATTTTCAACTGGTTTTCTTCTTACCTCACAAATCGAAATCAAATGACAAAAATCAAAGAAACTTTCAGCTCTTTAAAGTATGTAAATATGGGTGTTCCACAAGGGTCCGTATTAGGACCAATTTTGTTTCTAATTTATGTTAATTCCCTGTTTAGTCAGCCTTTCAAAGGAAAAATAACTGCGTTTGCTGATGATACTGCTATTTCATACTCTCGTAGCAACAATTTTAATATTTTTCTGGATGTAAATCATGACCTTGAATTACTAAGATTATGGTTCAATCACCATAAGCTTGTAATTAGCTCGAAAACTAAGTTTATGTTTTTTAATATCAGTACCAGTTGTTATCAACTGGTTTCCTTATTGTACCATAGTCCTATTTGTACACGTTTTCCTTTAACTTGTTGTTCGCAGAATTTGGTAAGCTTTAATAGCAACATTAATTGTTGCGATTCTTGTTTTGAAATCGATTGTGTCCAACAATTTAAATATTTAGGTATTATTTTAGACCATAGACTAAGTTGGAAGGATCACACCACTTACTTAAGGCAGTACATGAATAAAGTAGTTAGACAGTTATCCCATTTAAGTCTTTATTGCAATACTTCTATCCTAGAGCTAGTTTATAATGGTTTATTAAAATCTAAACTACAGTATGGTTTATCTTGCTGGGGTGGTGCATATTACACACATATCCAGCCATTGTGTATTAAGCAAAAACATGCAATTAGAATTATCTGCAAATTGAATCGTACAACTCACAGCTTTGAACATTTTAAGAATCTAAATTTTCTTCCTTTGAGACACTTATATTGCTATAAAGTTCTAAAAATATTCTTTGAAAGATCCGGATACTATCAAGTTAGAATACATGAAAATTACAACATGCGGCATAACACCAGGAATTTTGTTATAGTACCAGTAGTCAATAAATCTCACTTTTCTAGGTTTTATTCTGTTATCGCGCCTCGTCTCTTTAATTTGTTACCTGACTACGTAAGATGCGAAAGAGTAAAAACATTATTTTTATCTAATGTTAAAAAGTGGCTTTTTTCATTTAATCACTCGGATATTGAACTAGTTTTTTTACCTTTAATTTAATCAAATTTTAACACTTGTTTGGATTTTCTGTTTTTATTTTGCACTTTTTCTCTCAAGTGTTCTTAATGTTTTCCCCATCAACTTTTTTAACCTTTTTAATTCTCTATATGAACATACATTCGCCTCTTGTCCATTTGACAACAGAATGTAATAGCTTATTTCATGTTAAAATGGATTTTGTATTATGATATATTGTTAACAATAGTTTTAAGTTGAAATGAAATAAAATAAATAAATAAATAAAAAAAATAAAATGAAGCTCATTTTGATCTTGGCGGGTATGTAAACAAGCAAAATTGTCGCATTTGGGGCACAGAAAACCCGCACGCATACATTGAAAAGCCGGTGCACCCAAAACGAGCCACTGTTTGGTGCGGATTTTTGTCCAGAGGCATAATTGGGCCATTTTTCTTCGAAAATGAGCAAGGAGTGGCCGTTACAGTCAATGGCGATCGTTATCGGGCCATGTTGAACGAATTTTTGTTCACAAAAATTGAAGAGGAGGATATTGGCAACATTTGGTTTCAACAGGAAGGCGCTACGTGCCACACAGCCGAAGCTACACTCGATGTTTTGCGCCCTGTTTTTGAAGATCGCATTATCAGCCGCAGAGCTGGTGTCGTTTGGCCACCTCGGAGCTGCGATTTGACACCGTTGGACTATTATTTGTGGGGTGCCGTCAAAAATAAGTGTTACGCCGACAAGCCAGAGACAATTGACGCTTTAAAGGACAATATTCGTGAAGCCATTGGTGAAATACAGCTGCACACAATCGATAATGTGCTTAAAAATTGGACCGATCGTGTAGGCTACTGCATGGCCAGCCGAGGCAGCCATTTGAATGAAATTATTTACCATTATCAACCGGAAGGATTGTACTTTCAAATAAAAAAAAGAAATTTGAGAAAATATTCAGTAGTTTTTTTTATAGCATTTTCAAAAAAAAAAAAAGTTATTTGGCGGACCCTATATTTGACAAACTGAAAGAAGGACTTAGGATCGTTTATAAGTTACAATTATGAAGCTCGGCAAATTGCAATTGAGGGATTGAGTACGAAGGAAGATTGCCCATAGTGTATTTATTTTTTTCCTAGAGAACGGAGCCTGCGTTTATACTGAGGAGGGCAGGTGGATAAATATTTGGATCAGGAAAGGAGAACGCAAAGAGAAATAGAATTAAATATTTCTCTGTAAAACAGAATATGGCGTCATTTATTGTAAGAAAATATTGAAAGGGGCGCTGTTGAGGTATTCATTAATTAGATTAAAATTTGTTTTGTGGAAGTCGTAAAACTTAACAGCTAAAAACGAAGTATACACTGGTGGAGAGTCGTGAAATACATCTTGTGAGATCAGCACCTATATTTTGACAAACATGAAGATGCTGCTCTAGCAAGGGCCCGGGGTGCTTTCACTTTGACAAGATGGCTGTTTCATAGTTGCCAACATGATTCCAGAGTGAAGGTAATCTCTTACTTTGCCTTAACCAGGCCCATGGTTGCCTATGATTGTCCCGTCTGTTTTAATATGAGAACCAGCTTAATAGTACTTTCTAATAATTGATTGTAAGAGGAAGGTTTTCATGGGGGGCAGGAAGAGGATGGAAATTAGGAGCCGTAATATATGAGAAAAGGAGGAGGCAGCATCCGTTCAAAATGTGTTTCAACAAAAAACGCAACAACAGCCGCAACAGAAGCAGCCGCCTCAAAAGCAACCGCCATATAAGCAGCAGTAACAGAAACAGCAGAAACAACAAAAGAAGTAACAGCAACTGAAACCGCAGAATCAACAACAGCAACAAGAACAACAAGAGGAACAGAAAGAGCAGCAATAAAAGAAGAAACAACAGCAGCAACAACGACAACAGCCGCAATAACAACAGGAGCAACAACAACAGCGGCAACAACAACAGCAGCAACAACAACTGCAGCAACAACAAATACCGGGTTAAAAACGTCCTACCAAGGAGAAGACGCCATCCATCTTTAGCTATCCTTCGCGAAGCCATAGATCACGGTGAGTATGTTATTGATGTAGGCAATTTTGTTTTAAAGGAATGGGCCGGAACTGCTTTGTTGTCTAGTGCAAAACACTGGGGCAGCATAAGCGGGTAAAGAACCTATTAAGGGAGACCACGATGGAGTTCTTCTCCTTTACCCCAAAGCCGAGACGTTGCATACGTTGCTTCTCAAAGCGTTTATTTGATATCTGACCTCGAGGAAATGCTCTTAGAGCTCAAAGAATTCGAGAGCGAAGATCTCAAAGTCGTAATAGTCTAGTCGTTCATTATGTCCAAATGCACACCTATGATAACAGTAGGATGAGAACGCTCAACACCAACGTACGACACCACATCAAAGGAATCACGACACCACAAACGTGTACCGAAATGCGAATCGACGCACTGCATAGACAAAGAAATAGGTTCCTGACAAGACTCAATCTCTTGTACAGGCGGCTTATGACAGACCAATCTCGGAGGACAGGGCACTAAAGTCGCTGATTAAAAATCTCCAACAGTTAATAAAAGAAAATTTCAGAATATCTGTAAGTTTGCATTGGAACAACAGAATTCGTGCTGTGAACACAATAAAATATTTCAAATAAATAAAATATTTCGGAGAAACAATCAGAATGACATCCAGCATATGAAGCTTCCGAGAGCGTCAGACAATAAATGCCTTTTACGAACAGTCAACACTGATCCCAAGAAGGCCATCTCGGATGACGATTTCGTCGTGACTTTGAATCCTCAGAGGAAGGTCGCGAGAGTGGAAGCTGTTTTTCAGGAAGTGTGTAAGGTCAATGATAGTATTCGCCCAAACGACCTGGAAGAGTCCTAGTTCATCATTTCTAATTCGTAATGATATCAATCATTGGCGATCTGAGAACCTTGGATTTACCAGGTTAATTTAAAATTTCATGGCAACGGATAACCAATTAGATTTCAGAGCGGGGCATGACACTATATACATATGCCGCGTTGAAACTCGCTTCGAATGTCCAATGCTTTCGACACCGTATGATTAGAAGGACTTTACTACAAACTGACTCGACTGGGCATAAGTAAGCCACTGCTACATATAATTTTTGACATGTTGACCGGTTGTGAAATGGACTGAAACACGGCACTGTAGACTGGTCGATCCTTTTCAACATTTAACTAAGCCATATACTAGTTTCTCTTCAACATTCTATTCAGGTACAATGATTGACGTCATTTTTACTCTCTTACAGCATGACTTAGAAAAAACTCACTCATGATAACTGGAAATTGGAAATTAGCTTCTATTTTATTCAGAACGCCTCTTCGGGAGACGAGAAAAAATTGGCACAGGTTCTAAATTGAATGGACCGGACGCACGTCCACTGTCGAAAAAAGAGTAGTCAGAAATGTTGGGTCCTGGTTAGATACTGGGAAATATACAATGGATACTGGTATTGTATATTTTGACAGACATGTAGATGCTGATCTGGCAAGGGTCTGTTCATAGGCTCTGTTTCATAGCACCCACTTTGATTCCAGGGTGAAGGTAATCTGCTACATGGTCTAATTCAGGACCATAGCTGTCTAATTATGTCCTGTCTGGTTCAATGTGAGAGCTAGCTTAATGGAAAGGATTCGGGTGCTTGTCTCAGGACTTGTCCCGGTTACATAGGACAACCGAATCTGAGTACACGAAATTGTACCCCTACGAGGTTCTATACAATTGGAACAGAATCTGAGTACACAAAATTTTACCCCTACGAGGTTCTATACAATTGGAGCAGGATTGTACGGGTGCATAATTTTCCGATAAAAGTCACGTTGCAAGATCAATGACTTTGGTCAATAACCTGGTCTCTTATTACCCCAAATATTTGTACCACGAGAAGGTGCACTTTAACTTGCTTATACAAGAAAGAGCACTTTTTTTTAGACGTTTCAAGAGGAACCGGACACAGCTCAATAAAAGATAGTACTGTGTGGCTCGAAATAAAGTCTACTCAATATTAAGAACTCCAAACGTTCATACCGAAACAGCCAACTCGACCCTAAAATGGACCCTAAGGAATGTGGGGAAATTTAACAAATCTGGGTGTAACAAAGACTAATAAGTCTTAAAATGTTCCTTTGTGACCAATTGCAGTAAGCGGCTACTTTAAACCTGATTCAGACAGTCCATCTTATGTTGTGCCAGTTATGAATCCCTCTGTCCTTGACATATTTAATGGTTTTATCTTTGAGTGTATCACAGAATATGATGTTACTAAAGCAATTATGTCGGTTAAATCAAACGCCACAAGTTCTGATGGCATCAGTCCGAAATTTCTAAAGTTACTTCTTCCTCATTTGCCACCCTACTTAACGCACATTTTTAACTTTTGCATCTATAGTTGTCAATTTCCAGACCAACGGAAATCTGCAAACATTATTCCGATACCGAAGAAAAATTGCCCTCAAAGTCCATCAGTTTTCGAGCCAATTAGCATGCTTTGTTTCTTAGTTAAAGCCTTCGAAACATACTTGTCAATCAGATACAGCAATATCATAATGCAAACAATTTTCTCTCGTGCTGGCTGTTTTATACTGTTATCGAAATTGGAACATAAATTCAATTTCTCTCCATCTTCCTTAAGGTTAATACAAACATATCTGTGTAATCGTATTCAAGCGGTTATCACAGAAATAGAAATGTCGAAACCATATACTGTCAATATAGGTGTTCCATAGCGATCTGTATTGGGTCCTCTCTTATTTTCTCTATACAACAACGATCTTCCGCAAGGGATTCAAAATTGCAAACTTCACATGTATGCTGATGGCGTCTTAATTTACATTACTCGACCCATCGTTTTAAGTGATGACTGCATAAACTTAAACTTAATCCCACTAAATCTACAAACCTTATTTGCTCAGGCAGTAATATCGATTTACGAGATTTTCCTTCGATAGTATTGAATGGTAAAGTAATTCCAATCGAGAAGTCCGTGAAATATCTTGGCTACTACATTAATCCCTCTTTAAGTTGCTGTAGTGCAACAACACACACCATTAAAAAATGTACGCTGGTCCGCGATGCCTGCGACATTTTAGCCACTTATTGAAAATCTGGAAATTTTATAAAAATGCGTCTATTTAAGTGTTTATTAATGCCATTTTTTACATATAACTGTTCTGTGTATCCATATCTTGACCTTGAATGCAAGAGGAGACTTTTAATGACCGTATCCGCTTTATCTATAATGTTCCCAGGTATTGTAGTATGTCTCATTTAACAACTGATGTCGAAGTTTGGATGTATTTCTGAAGTATCGTCATATTCTTAAATTGTACAAAAGTATTCACCACATGTATCCTGATTATTTACATCACATGTTAACATTTGCGCACTCAGCACTTGGCCTGAAATTAATTTTACCTGGATTCATTCATTGCATTGTAGAACATTGCTTCTTTGTATTTGCAATTCGAACACGAACTGCAGACAATAAACTCGATTGCCGAATTCCAAAGAAAACTTTAGATCCACCCCTCTGATAACAGTATCATGATTTAATAATTGATTGTCTTATTATGTTTATATTTATACATACTTTACTCGTATATCATATTCTATTTTAGTTTAGGCCTAAGTTTTGTTAATTGAAAGGCATGTTCGATTAATTAAATATACGCACTTTATCATTTAAATAATTTGTTCTTATTAAAAGATCTGATTGTCTTGTGGCATTGTGTTATTTATAACATTTAATAAAAACAAAATTAAAACAAAAAAAAAGAAAGGCTCAAGATGGCCAAAGAGGCATTCCTCTATTTAGGAGAATGTGGGTTGATCCAAGATGGTTTGGTAGTAGTATCGCTTATCTTCCAAGTGGCCCGCAATTCCGTGGAGCGCCGGTTTCTCTACGAACAAGATGTCGCTTTCCTTGAGCCCGAGGACCTCAGGTTCAGTAGGTCGTTGTCGCGCTTAGATTAGGGAGACGTCGTCCGACAGGATCAACGCTTTTGGTGGCTGAAGCCCACTTCGTCAGTGATCAATTTCCATAAGTCAGCCTCTTTAAGGCAAGGCCTGAAGGTTCCAATAGCAGGCTCACATATGCTAGGGTAGAATAGGGTAGGTAAGGATAGATTTAGGTAAGCTAGGGTGTTAGGTGATGGGCTAGTTTAGTCTTAGTTAAAACAAAATATAAACCAAAAAAATACATCCAACATCCAAAACAAAACAAAAAAAAAAACAACAAAACATTATAATCAGCACAGTTTTCAATCAAGACACATTAGACAGTTTTCATGCGATTATTCTTGAAAATTAAGTAAAATTAAACTCAAAAGCTCAGTTATTATTAAGAATTATATCCTTTATTAAAAAACATCAAAACCAAAATAATTCAATCACAACAACGACGTAAACATATTTTATAACAAAAGAAAGAACAAAAATCATCTCATAACGTAAATGGCACAGGCACATTAAGTTCTAAACATAAGATAATAAAAGTTATTTTAATACTTGGTGGGAAGAATTTAATACGATGGAAATGACTTGGTAGGCGAGTATACCAAAAACAGTTCCACTTATTGGCAGAGTTAAAAATGGTTTGGTAGAGGCATGGCATTCTATGCAGCCTGAAATCTGCAAAAAATTGGTAATTGGATATTTGAAGTATATTAATAGGGATAGGTTAAGTTATATAGTTTTTAATTAAATTTAAGTTTTATACAGAAAAAAGAAAGCAATGTACATTTTAAAAAACAAAACATTTTTTTAGCTTTTAAGTATTCATTTATTTTTATTATTATACTTTTTTCATAAGGCCGAGATTAGATTGTCTGTATGGTTTTTTTGTATTTTAAGTTAGTTAAGTTATTTAAGCTAGAAAAGTCAAAAGAGCTGAGAGCCAAATAAAAACAAAAAAACCAAAAAATAAAACAAGCATACAAGTTGATTGATTAAGCAAGACAACAGGAGCTAAAAAAATGGAAACAAAGTGGCCGACGAAAATGAATCACCAAGAACAAGTAGTTTCATATGTATCATATTTTATTAGCTTGTCCCTAAGACTGACAAATACTATTCAATAAAATGTATACATTTCCCATATTTCTTTTTTATTGTATATTGTAGGTTTTTCGTTGTTCCCATGTTGATATTTTGTTTTTTATTTTTCCTGATTATTTTAATATTTAATCTGCAATAACTTAAAAGTTCAAATAACTAATCGTTTAATTTAATTGAAAATCTCATACACATTTTAAAAAAACCGCCGATGTACACCCGAACTTGCATGATCCGACCTAAGGTTCCGAAACAATAATACACACATCCCAGTTCAATTCAATTTTTTCGTTTAAATGCAAACGTCTCCTACAGATTGCAACATCTGATTGCAATATCTGAATAAAACTTAAAAAAGATAATGCTATGCAACAGCCCGTACCAATTCTGCCAACTTCCACTGTTGCAATTTCCCAGAGGAGGCAGCAGTGCAAATGTTGTGGTTTAAAACCCCTTCCCTGCACCCGAGAATATGGTCGGTCATAATTATACGTGAGCTACATGTGAACTGCTCCGTCACTGGTATGTTAGAATCACATTGTGAGAACTAATATCTTTTGTCATAAATCGTTGGACCCTAGGTAGAATTAAAACATTACTTTGTTTTTTTTTTAGGATGTTTCGGATGTTTTAATATTAAAAAGTGTGTTACCTAGTCGGCGTGCTCCATTGAAATGAGGGTATTGCGAACCATTCCCTGCATGATGCAGAGAACTTGACGAAAGTTAGGCACATTCCATTTTTTTAATTCATTTATGTCGCAAACGCAATACATTAATTTAATGGGCTGTTACATCAGTTATATAAAAACAATAAATGTTGTACAATTCAAATTATAAGATTGAATGCTTGGACCGACAACATACATAGGTTGTTATTTAATTATTGGCTTATTTTATCTCCGATTATTTCTTGTGGTTAGAACTACCCTACGTTACACAATAATGTTTAAAAGTATCTTAAATACCTTAATTAACTTAAAATACTTTACTGGTCCTGTGCGGACGCTCGATGCATACATATACATACACATACTTACATAAAGATTAAATAAACTGGTCAGCTGTTTTCCAGCTTGATTATGTACATAAAATCATGTTTGGAGTATTATTGTTATATTTCGAAGAGGTTGATGATCCACATCACTAGTGATTGTTAGCAAGGCGGCAAATATCTGCAATTTTGTTTTTAATTAATTTTTATTTATAGCTTCTTAGATCTATCTTATCCTAGACAAAAATGCTTAAAATTAGTTTAACTATCCTTACAAATGTAGGAATCTTACTGGCCCTAGGCGGGCACTATAAAACAAACAGAGTATAAAACCTAACTAAACCTATCTTATTCTCACTTAACTTATATATATATATAAATATATACTTTATATATACTCGTATATGTAAAGGGTCCGCCATCTAACGTTTTTTTTCAAGTAGTGCTTATTTCGTGAATGGTAACACTTAGCTCATGTCTGATTTGACAGATAATTAGTTTTATCCTTCCGCTGAACGAATATGGTTGTGTATACGCTTGAACAACGCTTCGCTAAGTGGGCCTGCGATCGACTTACAGAAGATGCCGATTTTGCCAAAAAATCATCTTTTCAGATGAAGCTCATTTTGATCTTGGCGGGTATGTAAACAAGCAAATTTGTCGCATTTGGAGCAGAGAAAACCCGCACGCATACATTGAAAAGCCGGTGCACCCAAAACGAACCACTGTTTGGTGCGGATTTTGGTCCAGAGGCATAATTGGGCCATTTTTCTTCGAAAATGAGCAAGGAGTGGCCGTTACAGTCAATGGCGATCGTTATCGGGCCATGTTGAACGAATTTTTGTTCACAAAAATTGAAGAGGAGGATATTGGCAACATTTGGTTTCAACAGGACGGCGCTACGTGCCACACAACCGAAGCTACACTCGATGTTTTGCGCCCTGTTTTTGAAGATCGCATTAACAGCCGCAGAGCTGATGTCGTTTGGCCATCTCGGAGCTGCGATTTGACACCGTTGGACTATTATTTGTGGGGTGCCGTCAAAGATAAGTGTTACGCCGACAAGCCAGAGACAATTGACGCTTTAAAGGACAATATTCGTGAAGCCATTGGTGAAATACAGCTGCACACAATCGATAATGTGCTTAAAAATTGGACCGATCGTGTAGGCTACTGCATGGCCAGCCGAGGCAGCCATTTGAATGAAATTATTTTCCATTATTAACCGGAAGGATTGTACTTTCAAATAAAAAAAGAAATTTGAGAAAATATTCAGTAGTTTTTTTTATAACATTTTCAAAAAAAAAAAAGTTATTTGGCGGACCCTATATATAGATTTTTTTTTAATTTTTTTTTCAAATATTTGCAATATTCCTTCTTTCAATGCCATATTATTATGTAGAATGGTGCACTGATCTTATCTTACGTATTTCACAGTTTATATTTTTGGTGAAATGCTAACAACTGTATAATATAATATGTTTGTTAGGAATTATAAATGCTTACAATTGGTGTCATTGCCGGACCCCACAAGCGGACCAGTAGGAATGCAGTTAAGTGGGAAGGTTATGGTCCTACACTTCTGACCATAACGACGCCGGGATAAAAAGGAAAAGAAGAGAAGAAGACAATTGGTGTCATTGCCACATATTTCACGAAACAAAGATTTGATACACATCTAGATATTAAGTTAATATTGTAATGGCATTACATTACATTAGTAAAATAAACCCCTGTCGACGGGTTGCGTTTTAATCAGTCGAACAGTGTAACGGGCCCTACCTCAATGTTTTTTAGAATGTTCGAGAATCAATTTGATTGTGATATATTATGTAATACATATAAGCCAATTGTTTGTATCTATAATTTATATTCCACTGCCATTTGTTGTCAAAATCTTTGTTATATTATATTGAATTCAGTTAAAATTAAGTTACATTCAGTCCAACATCGCGCATGGGCATAGGTAAGATCAGCCCATCATTACATCAAGCCATCGTCAAGCAGAACATACGATCCTTCTGCAAGAACAATGTTTACACCAGAGACCATCACGCCATTTACCACACGATCTCGCTCTGTGTTCACATTCTCTTCCACACACACACGCACACACACGCACATACACACACACACACGCACACACACGCACACACACGCACACACACGCACACACACGCTGATG
Source organism: Merodon equestris (assembly GCA_958301585.1). NCBI lineage: Eukaryota > Metazoa > Arthropoda > Insecta > Diptera > Syrphidae > Merodon > Merodon equestris. The sequence continues at coordinate 97,800,073 of OY284413.1, forward strand.
ACAACATTGAATGTGTGCGAAGGGTTCATCGATGTTCTTTGTATGTATTTGTGTTAAATCATCACTCGTGATGGCTACTGATGGTTGACCAAGGACGGTCTCGGGCACTTGTAGTTTATTCGCGCAAGACACCAGTTCAATCAGTGAAAGATTTATAATAAACTATTATTCGATTTTTTTGGGATACCCGCTGTTTTCTTTTTTACTTGCTTTCTTGGTCGTCGAAGTTTGTTGAATCCCTAACAATATCCTCATATAGGACAAGATAGATAGATAAAAAAAGGAGTAAACAAAACACAATCCAAAATGAATAAGGAACTAAATAAATTAGTGTTCTTAACTTAATGTTAATTAAGTAGGAAGTGAATTGCTGGGATAAATAATAATCAAGAACACAACAATTTAAAAATTTTAAATAATTTATTCTTTGTCTCGAGAAATACCGCACAAACTGCATGATGTAAGAGAGAGAGCACCACGATTGTCTGGTCTAGCGATGTTTCACGTGTTGAAGTGTCAATGTTTTTGATGATGTGATTCACTGGTAAGTGGAGATAATATTTATCTTCAAATCCTTGCAACACGCACAGTGAACCTGTTGCACGGCGAACACTCGTGATGTCGGCGTCATCTTGCAGAAGTGATGAGAATACTCCTTGGAACGATGATGTCCAGCGAAATATTGATGTGGTTAGCGATATTTTTTGAGGTGAAAAATGATAATTTTGAAAGTGGAGACGCACTGATGTTCGATAACGAAAAAGATAAAAAAAAATCGGCACGTGTGCACGTCTTCGTTGAGGAAATAAGAACGGCGTTTTCACGTCGGTGCTTCTGCTTTTTTGACGTTGAGATGGCACAATAGGTCTGACACTTGCCCGTCGGTAAGGGACAAGTTCAGAACTGACCAGATATGTCAGCAGTAGTTTTGAACATTCCGCCCGCCATCAGGAACGGAGTTCATGATGATGTGCCTAGGATGTGTCTTCTTCATGACCTTGTTGATGTGTTCCATCTTGAGGGAAGTTTGTTCGACGTCTGATGTGATGATTGGTAGAAGTGCTAGCTTCACAAGAGGTCTGGTGAGTGTCGTGGTTGAGGTTCTGATGGTAGCAACTCTGGCTAGCCCATCTGGTCCAGGATGAAGTGTCAGATCTCGAGCGAGGGGCCGCTTGGATGGTGGTAACCTCTCGTCGGTGAGTAGGACCAATGATCCTGGTTTGATGTCGTTCCTCTCGTGAAACCACTTTGAAGTTGCTAGATGATGCTGGAGGTATGACGTTGACCATCGTGCCCAGAAGTGTTGAGTTCGTTGTTTAACTGCCATCTATTGAGTCTTGAAGTTAATTCTTCAGAAATCGTTGGTTCAGGCATCGATGTCAAGGCATCTCCGATCAAAAAGTGTCCAGGAGTCAATGCTGAGGTGTCTTCTGGGTCATCGCTCAATGGTTCCAGTGGTCTCGAATTTAACAGTGCTTCTATCTGATTCAGAAGTGTCGTATATTCCTCGAACGTCAGTAAGAGGTCTCTGATCGTTCGGGAGAGGTGGTATTTGATATTTGATATTACCACTGATTCCCATTTGCCACCCATGTGAGGTGCTGCCGGAGGATTGAAAGACCAATTGGTTCCTTGGTCGATGATGAAGTGTGAGATCGTCTTGAATTCTGCTGTGTACTTGGTGAAGAGATTTTTTATTTCCTTTTGTGCACCGATGAAGTTCTTTCCACAGTCGGAGAAGAGGGTGTGGCAATTGCCACGACTTGAGATGAAACGACGGTACGCTACTATGAAGCCCTCGCTTGAGTAGTCTCCAACTAATGCGAGGTGTACCGCAGAAGTGGTCATACACACGAACACACATATCCAGGATTTCTGAGTTTTGGCGCCTCGCTCACGCCATGTTTTGACAGTGATTGGACCAGCATAGTCAATGCCGGTGTTGTAGAAGGGTCTGGATGGTGTGACTCTGGCTTGAGGTAACTGTCCCATGAGTTGCTGAGCTCGAACTCCTCTTTGTCGAGCACAATGTACGCAACGTAGGATGACTGTCTTTACTGGATATCTTCCACAAATTATCCAGTAAGATTGACGAAGTGTGGCTAGTGTTAATTGAACACCACCATGAAGTGTCTTGATGTGAGCTTCATTAATCACCAGGGTAGTAAACGGTGAAGACTTTGGCAGCATTGCAGGATGTTTGCCTTCAGGATCTAATTCTGAATGTTGAAGTCGTCCTCCAACTCGCAGGATTCCTTCAGAATCGATGAATGCGGTGAGGCGAAGTGATTTGGTGGAAATTTTTGATTTGCAGCTAATGATTTGATTTCTTGGGTAAAGTATGCTGCTTGTGTAGACTTTATCCAAAATTGACGTGCATTTAATAAATCTTGAGGTGTTATTCCATCGCTGGGATCAGGTATTTTCTTGAATTTTGAAGTGGCTTTGAAAATGATGGCAGTGATTCGAAGAAGTGTAGAGATGTTTGAATACCTGTCGAGGAGATCCCATTGTAATGGTATTGATGTGGCTTGATCTTGAGGTGCAGGTTTGCTTGGCCAAGCATCTGATGATTTAGAAAGCCAGGTGGGTCCCGTCCACCATAAAGAATTGTTCATTAGCTGAGAAGTGTCAATGCCTCGAGAAGCGCAGTCAGCTGGATTGTCTTTGCCCGGAATATGACGCCATTGTGCATTAGGCACAAGATCTTGAATTTGCGAAACTCGATTCCTTACAAAGTCTTTCCATCTGCCTGCATGAGAGTTGATCCATGTCAGTGCGACTAAAGAATCCGTCCACAAATGTACAGAGTCTATGATCACATTGAGAGTAGCTTGAACATAGTGAAGAAGTTTGGCAAGAATTAATGCAGCTGTTAATTCAAGCCTCGGGATCGTGAGTGTTTTCAAAGGAGCTACCTTTGTTTTTGAACAAATGAGAATTGTACTAGGCCCTGTAGACGGTGAAGTGACTTTGAGATAAACTGCTGCAGCCATGGCTAGTTGACTTGCATCTGCGAATCCATGTAATTCATAGGTTGAAGTGCAGTAGGTGTTGATCCACCGTGGAAGTGTGATGTTTCCTAAGTTACACAAGTCTTTTCTGAGGTGTAACCATCGTGTTTGAAGTGCAGGAGGAACTTGTTCGTCCCAACTCAGTTTGTGAAGCCAGAGCTCCTGCAAAAGCATCTTGGCATGCACTATAGTTGGTGAAACAAATCCTAATATACGAATATCTGAGCTACTTCAGATAGAATGAGGCGCTTGGTTATTTTAGATCCTGAATTTGATGATTTTGATGTGAAGTTGAAGTTGTCAGTTGAAGGATTCCAGTTTAATCCGAGAATTTTGGTATTGCAGTCATCGAGTTGAATAGAAGTGGCTTGACTTAAAGTTTGAAAGATGTTTTCAAGTACAGAAGTGTTGTTTGAGTGCCACTTGGTGAGAGGGAAGCCGCCCGCCATGCAGAGGTCAATTAGTTGTTTAGCAGCAAGTTTGAGGTCCTCAGGATTGTCTGCTCCTCCGAATATATCGTTAACGTATCGCCCCTTAGTGATAGCTTGAGAAGCTAAAGGGTATTTATGTCCTTCATCTTCTACGGGTTGAAGTAGCACACGAACAGCCAGGTAAGGAGCTGTTCTGGTGCCGTATGTTACTGTTGTAAGCTGGTAGGGGATGATGTTGTTAGAAGTGTCTAGCCAGAGAATTTGCTGGAGATGCCAATCGTCCTTATGGACCATTATTTGACGGTACATTTTGGTAATGTCCGTGGCAAAGACGTATTTGTGTTGACGAACCGATAGAAGGACATCTATGTCGGCTATCACATGCGGCCTCACGACTCACATAGGATTAAAAGAGAAAGGAGATGAGTGCGAATGAGATGGAGAATTTAATTCCCGGTGAGTCGCGGGCGAAATTCTTCACGACTCACATTGACGTTTCTCTTTCTCTTTGTTCGTTATTTTTCATTTCCATTTCTTTTCGTACTTTGTGGCGAATAGACGCAATCATGTCAGATGTTGCTTGCAGAAAATGCGTAGAGCTCTACTTTATCTCACGGAGACAACTTCAAAATGAAAAAAAAAGTAGGCGCTCGGCTCACGGAATTTAAATTGAAAGAGGAGATGGAAAGTGAGTCGTGAGTCGTGAGGCCGCATGTGATAGCACTCGCCTCACGGAATTTAAATTGAAAGAGGAGATTGGAAGTGAGTCGTGAGTCGTGAGGGTGCATGTGATAGCAGACTGTGATGTCTAGTTGAATTTTTTCCCCAGTATAGGTGATGTCATTCAAGGAGTATCCAGTAGAAGTGGGACTAGAGCCATTGAATACTACTCTGAGTTACTACTAAGTGGTGCTTGTTGGTCTTAAGACACCATGATGAGGCATGAAGTACTGAATTGAAGTGTCATTGGTTGCCTTTGCCATGTGTCCAAGTTGCTCATACTCAGTCATGAATTGAGTGTAGAGCTGGTGGAGTTGTTGATCTTTCTCTAGTCTCCTCAATTGGTGTTTGAGACACAGATGTGCTGTCTTGAATGAGTCACCGAGTGTAGAAGTTGGAGATTTTAGTGGAATTCTCACTATATAACGGCCTGAAGAATGACGTTGATGTGTTGTCTTGAAGTGGTTTTCACAATGTTGATCATCTGGAGACCGTAGAGTCTTTTGCTTGACTGGTACTTCCTCTTGAACCCAGAATTTTGTTAGAAGTGTTTGAATTGCACTATCATCTTGATTGATTGTTGTGTTAAGTGTTTTGCGCAAGTTTTGAGATGAGAAGTGCTGAACTGATCCAAGAACAAGCCAACCAAAGATACATAATTGAGCCATAGGAGTGTCTGGAGACTTGTAGATGATGTTTGGCTTAATTATCTGGCCATAATGATCCGCTCCGATAATGATGTCAATTTTCTGAGGTGTTAAGTAAGTTGGATCAGCCAGATGTAGCTGATTGAGGTGAGGCCATTCTGGAGTTGACGTGTAAAATGATGGCAGGAATGTAGTCAATCTCTTGAGAACGTGAGCCTTGATTGTGATGTGTTCAGCTAAATGTAGTGGCTGTAGTTCACAGTAGATGATTCCCCTAGATTTAATTGGATTATTTCCACCAATTCCAGTGATTGTCAGAGCTGTTTGATGTTTTTTGAAGTGAAGAAGTGTCACTACTTCCTCAGTAATGAATGTCAGTTCAGAGCCAGGATCGTTTAATGCTCTGACTTGAAGTGTTGATGAGGGAGAAATTACTCTCATGAGAGCTGTTGCTAAGAGTGTTGATTGATGTGATCGCTGGTAGCGAGACGTTGATTCATCTTCCTGATGTTGCGATGTGAAACTCTGCTGTTGAAGTATTGCCTGGTCTTGGACTTGTGCATTAGACCGACCAGATGAGACCCTCAACCCTCCTGATGCCGAGGCATCATGAAGTGAAGTGTGATGATATTGGTGGCATTTCAGGCAGGTTTTGTTGTTGCCACAGTTATGGGAGTCATGACGCCCATAACAGTTCACGCAGAGGTCATTCCTCTGCACGAAGTGTAGCTTCTCTTCAGCAGAAGCTTTCTTTAGACCAGGACAGCTGGACGTGAAGTGATCGTCAACCCTCTTGCAAAAATCACACATCCACTTGGGCTTGGGCTTGGGCTTGCTGGTTGACGTGACGTGATGAGTAGACTTCCTGACGTCTCGTGATTGAGGTGTTGAGGTGCTTGGTCTAGTGGGAGCCTCAATGTTCTCCAAGTTTCTGACCCGAGCCGTGAGGAAGTCCATCAGTTGGTCAAGCCGAGGGATATCTGGAGCGTCCCCGATGTGCTCCTCCCATCTCCTTCGTCTCCTTGTCGACGTGCTTGGTGATGTGGTAGACCATAATACAGTCCCAGTTATTTGTCGATTGACCCAGGATTTCAATCGACTTGAGTGCGTTGGAGATCGTTGTAAGAAGTGTCATGAGCTGAGCTGAGCGAGTTGAGGCTCTCTTCACCTCAGTCAAGTTGCTGAAGATCTGGTCGAGTTGTGCGTAGACGAGTCTCCTTTTGTTCTCAAAACGATGTGTCAGTAATTCCCACGCTGATGTGAACCCTTCGGAAGTGTATGGCAAGGAAACAATGACGTCATGCGCCTTACCCTCTGTATACTCCTTCAAGTAGAAAAACTTTGAGACGTCATCTAGCTGCGTGTTGTTCATTACTAGAGACTTGAAGGATTCCTTGAAGTGAATGCACTCAGAGAATTCTCCCTTGAACTTCTTGAGAGACTTCTTGTTAAGACTTGAGGTGAAGATTAAAGTGTCGTTGGAGGTTGAAGTGTTCGAAGTGTGGCCCGAACCTTCGCTACCTCGAGCCATACGAGAGCCCTTCCATTGCAAACATTTCAGAAGTGAAGTAGTAGTGACTTCGATGTGCCGTAAGCCAAGTCACCTCCAAGTAGGAGTGCTCTTTTTTGAAGGCCTTGTGGTTCTCCTCCACTTGTTCCACCAAGGCTTCCACCTCTTCTGTGGATAAGGTTGCTCCCTTGTTCTGCAACTGGCTCGAGAAGTGTTTAATGAGGTTGTGCCGACTGGACTGAGAGTGGACTTTCAGAACCAGGTCAGTTGCAAGTGTCGTTGGAGAAGATGATCTTGATCTTCTCTTCTGGATGTGAGCAGAAGTGAGAGGATCAAAGTCCTGAGGAATACTAGAGGCTTGATCCTCTTGAAGTGTCAATTGAGGTTTGCTTCGAAGTGTAGGCTGTGCATCATCCCCAATGATCAGTCTGGGAATCTCGAGGTTGGCGAGTTGCCACATGTCGTCGAAGTATGAAGTCAGCTGTTCTTCTGCTGACTTGTGTGAACGTGCAGATTTTGTAGAGTTATGAGACTTTTTAGACATGATGTGATTGTAAATTGTACCACGAAGTGACCAGAATTTTTTACTTGACCCCTTGAAGTGACCAGTGATGACCAGATGATGTGACTACAGATGTGACACTATCTCAAAAAGTTAATGTTCGAGCACAAAAAAACTTAACTTGAATATTATTTATCCAGGATCTAAAATAACCCAACGCCTCATTCTATCTGAAGTAGTTCAGATATTCGATCCATTAGGATTTCTTTCACCAACTATAGTGCGTGCCAAGATGCTTTTGCAGGAGCTCTGTCTTCACAAACTGAGTTGGGACGAACAAGTTCCTCCTGCACTTCAAACACGATGGCTCAGAAAAGACTTGTGTAACTTCCACTAAGCACTTCCACGGTGGATCAACACCTACAGCACTTCAACCTGTGAATTACTTGGATTCGCAGACGCAAGTCAACTATCCATGGCTGCAGCAGTTTATTTCAAAGTCACTTCACCGTCTATAGGGCCTAGTACAATTCTTATTTGTTCAAAAACAAAGGTAACTCCTTTGAAAACACTCACGATCCCGAGGCTTGAATCAACAGCTGCATTAATTCTTGACAAACTTCTTCACTATGTTCAAGCTACTCTCAATGTGAACATAGACTCTGTACATTTGTGGACGGATTCTTTAGTCGCTCTGACATGGATCAACTCTCATGCAGGCAGATGGAAAGACTTTGTAAGGAATCGAGTTTTGCAAATTCAAGATCTTGTGCCTAATGCACAATGGCGCCCTATTCCGGGCAAAGACAATCCAGCTGACTGCGCTTCTCGAGGCATTGACACTTCTCATCAGATGCTTGGCCAAGCAAACCTGCACCTCAAGATTAAGCCACATCAAGACCATTATAATGGGATCTCCTCGACAGGTATTCAAACAACTCTACACTTCTTCGAATCACTGCCATCATTTTCAAAGCCTCTTCAAAATTCAAGAAAATACCTGATCCCAGCGATGGAATAACACCTCAAGATTTAGAAAATTGGATAAATCAAATCAATTTTGGATAAAGACTAAACAAGCAGCATACTTTACCCAAGAAATCAAATCATTAGCTGCAAATCAAAAATGTCCACCAAATCACGTCGTCTCACCGCATTCATCGATTCTGAAAGAATCCTGCGAGTTGGAGGACGACTTTAAAACTCAGAATTAGATCCTGAAGGCAAACATCCTGCAATGCTGCCAAAGTCTGCACCGTTTACTACCTTGGTGATTAATGAAGCTCACATCAAAACACTTCATGGTGGTGTTCAATTAACACTAGCCACACTTCGTCAATCTTACTGAATAATTGGTGGAAAATATCCAGTAAAGTCAGTCATCCTGCGTTGCGTACATTTTGCTCGACAAATAGGAGTTCGAGCTCAGCAACTCATGGGACAGTTCCCTCAAACCAGAGTCACATCATCCAGACCCTTCTACAACACCGGCATTGACTATGCTGGTCCAATCACTGTCATAACATGGCGTGGGCGAGGCGCCAAAACTCAGAAGGCCTGGATATGTGTGTTCGTGTGTATGGCCACTTCTGCGGTAGGTACACCTCGAATTAGTTGGAGACTGCTCAACCGAGGGCTTCATAGCAGCGCACCGTCGTTTCATCTCACGTCGTGGCAATTGCCACACCCTTTTCTCTGTGGAAAGAACTGTGGAAAGAACTTCATCGGTGCACAAAAGGAAATAAAAAATCTCTTCACCAAGTACACAGCAGAATTCAAGACGATCTCACACTTCATCATCGACCAAGGAACCAATTGGTCTTTCAATCCTCCGGCAGCACCTCACATGGGTGGCAAACGGGAATCTGTGGTAAAGTCCATCAAATATCCCCTCTCCCGAACGATCAGAGATCTCTGACTGACGTGCGAAGAATATACGACACTTCTGAATCAGATAGAAGCACTGTTAAATTCGAGACCACATTGAGCGACGACCCAGAAGACACCTCAGCATTGACTCCTGGACACTTCTTGATCGGAGACCCCTTGACATCTAAGCTTTCAAAGATCAGTTCAGCATAAAATTTTTATGCAGTTCAATAGCAGAATAATGCCATGGTAAATTCAGTATTATTTTTAACAGTTTGTTTTGTGGAACCAGATTTTTCTTTATGTGATTTTTAACCCCCACCCAGAACTCAAACACAATAATTGAACAATAATTTTATCGGTTATCAGTCGCTAGCCGCGTTTTCTTATTTATTAAAGGTTATAACATTTTGGCAGCTACTGTAACTTTAGACAACGTGTTTGTGGCACGATTTTAAGAATGTAATTTTTTATCCATATGAACGCCTAAGTGTTTGCTATACGTACTAGAATTCCGATTTTCAAGTGCACGTATTTGTCCTTGGATAAGAGCATTAAAATAGGAATGAGTAGGACAGAAAAAAACTACTTTACAATATCATTCAGGAGGTGACAGTTATGACATTGATGACGTTTTTACTGCAAAGAAACTCAAAAAAGTGTTTACGCCTCCAATGAAATAACTTTAAAAGTCGAACGAATCTATTCAATTTATACATATAAAATTTAATGATGTCAGTATTATTAAAATACTCCATCCAAAAAAGGATTGGTATAACGGTCCCATCTGAAATAGTTGGCTCTCATAATCGCCTCGTGAATGAGTTAAAGTCAATTAATTTTGAATAATTTATTGGGAATCACAAGGAAGCTGGCATTTTTTGCATCAGCCAATGGAAGTTTTTGAAAACTAAACACAGAAGAGAGGAAAACAGACAAGATTTAATTCAGTTGGATTCCTTAAGCAAGCATCTTCTGAACCAAAGCAGACCATAGAAATTTCGATCTCTTCTTTTCCCGATCAGTCTCACCCACAACGTCAACGTATTTCAACAAAAAACAATTTATCTTGATTTTCATACTCAAACGTTTTACGTTTGAACTGGCTGCAATCGGTGATGAAAATGTGCCAACTTCCAACCTACATTCACTTTTCTCCGCAGAGGAATTAAACTCACTTGCATAAGAAATGATAATCATGTTATTAAATTGTAGAACAAAAAATCGGTGTTCAGGCGGGATTTAAGAGAGTTTTTCTGGGTGAGGGATGAATTTTTAATTCAATAATAGGCACAGGGATTGGGGTTGTAAAATTGCATATATGTACTCAGTAATGTATCCAAATCCCTTCCAATTTTTGCTCCGTACTTGATAGAATAATATGTTCCATCTTCTGTCCTCGCAAGTCTTTTCGTATTAGGTATATTAAAACGTTTTAAGTAGACTTATTTCTAAAGACGTTATAGTTAAGCGAGAGGATGAATGGAACAGAAAGTTTAGTGAACTCGATGAATTTGTAAAACCATCTTAGAACATAGGGGGAGTAGTTAAGAATAGATACCGCAAATTTATGATGAGGTATTTTCTCGAAGGCTACGGATCTTCGTTTTGTTCACACTATATTCAAACATTTAATATAATGCAGGGAAACTCGAAAATCAGATACGAGTATGCCCGATAGGATAAAAAACATTTACGTAAGAATCCTTCTCAGTGGGGAATTACATTTTTTAACATGTATTTTCAATTCCTCCTCTTAATTTCAATATTTTCCTTAAGTTTGGAAAACAGTTCGGTTTGAGACATGACCGTCGTCACTTGATTAAGTTACTTGAATTTAATAATTGTTAAGACAAATGGCAATCATGGAAAATTTATTGGTGCGGTCTTATTGGATTAAGAAAAATATTTGATAACGTCTGCCACAATGGTCTTATGTTCAACTATTAACGTATCTATTTTTTTCCCATTGCCTGTGCGAATTTATTCAATGTTCTCTTATCATCGAAAAGTGGTAAATTTTATGTAAATAATTATTCTTCTAGGGTGTTTGATCCATATTTGATGTTCCTCAATGTTCGGTTGTGGGGCCTTCAATTTGTACACCTGAAATATTGCTAGCTTCTCGGGCTGTGACCTAGTAACGTTTGCTGAAGATATATATAGCTATACTCTATTCTCATTGCTTTCAATTGCTTTCATCTAGAGAGTAATCATAAACACGCGATGGGAGTAATAGAAAATTATATCATAAATAGAGTTGATTTTTTAATACTTTTAAACTGTGGAGTATTTTTTCATAGAAAACGAAAATATTGTTTTATTCCAAATTCTAAATGCTGCGAATACATTTGTTCACAGAAATTTTCTCTTTTCTTTTTTCTTTTTTTAAAGTGATGTTTCAAGCCATTCTTCGAAGTCGATTTTAAGATTAAGAAATTTTAGTATTCCAAAATAAATTACTGAAGACGATGCTAAGACCGCTTTGGCCTTACTCAACAGGAGATCTGGAGTACCTGGAGGCGAATATTAATTTCATTTCCGATAGGAATGTAGAACTTAGTCGGAGATTAATTGAAAGTGCGCCTTTGTTAATTAGCTGTTTGACGTAACTATTGTATCTTCAAAAATATTCGTATTATCCGTAAGTGAAATTTCTTGTTGTTTTTTATTTGCTTGCTTATTTTTATTGTTGAATTGTTATTATTTATCATATATGATTTTATTTCCATATAATACTCAATTATGATTAATGTATTATGTTTTTTCTCTTTCTAATTATTTATTTGTTTATTTATAATTTATTAATTTTTCATTGATTTATTTAATTGTTATGTATGTTATATTGAGGTAGTATTTTCTTACTGATTTAATTACTATTTATTTATTTATTATTTGGTTATTTAATTTTCATTTATTTAATTATAATTTAATTATTAATTCAATTGATGTTTGTTTGTTTAATTATAATACATTTATTTGATTATCACTTATATCTCCTTTATTTATTTGTTAATCATATGCAGCTTTGCTTTTATTTTCTTCCGTTAGTTACAGTTACCTGATAAATACATAAAATATACTTACATGGAATGTTTTTTTAAAGTGTTTTTTTCTTCAAACGCTGCTGCTAAAAATGTATATCATTTCTCTTTTTTTATCATATCTCTGTACAATGTGCGATGGTAAACTATTGTAGTAATAAAATAAACAGCAATAAATCAATGTAAACATTATGTTGTTATGTAAGTAGTACTTTTCATACTTTTTTTGTGCTGAAGGAAAAACTTCCCAGAGAGAAAGGTCAACCTCAAAATATGTGTCCGGCGTGGAACGCCGTTGGACAGACAGGGTGCCTATTTATATGGTACTCCTTAAGAAGGGTTTTCCTATTTTACACTTGGCGTTTGAAGGCAAGAGAATTAAAACTGCCGATATTTGTTTGGCTGTCTAATTAATTATGATTTTGATTGTGGACTGCTTGGGTTTTATATCCCGAGTCGTCCATTAACTTTTTAAGTGTAAACATAGTGACAATGATTGAAAAATATATTATTACTATTCTAACTTATCCTAAAATCTACAATACTTCTTTTCTCCTTCCAATTTCGCTTCAACTCGATTTCCACTCAATGTTATGAATTTGGCTTTGGCCAATTGGAGTAAGTTCTATTTGATTGGGCGTTACTTATCCCATATGAAACGTTTGTCATTTTGTTGTTTTTATTTTTGTTTTGCTTTAGCTGCTTGCGATGGCGTATGTAGGTCATTAGGCAAATGCACTCATAATTGCATGCTCAGCATATTCGAAGGCACTTGCTGTTGAGTGCAGTAGCGGATCGCGGGTAATGTGCGGTTGCATAATAGGGTAATGTGCGGTCACATAACACTCTCATCCTTAAGAGAAAAATTATATTGAAAATAGAATTTTTCAAGCGCGCGAAATTGAAAAGTGAAGTTTACAGGTAGCTATTTTTTTCTTAGTATATTCATATTATTGTTATATTATTATTATATTTTTTTTAATACATATATTCTTATTTAATGTTAATCTAGTAAAATGTATGATTCTCTTAATATATATGGTTTTAGTAAGTTGTTGTGCAATTCCTTATTCGTGCCATTTATATCTATAATTGAATTTATGTCCTTTCTTTCTATGATTTTATATGGACCTTTGTATGGATTAATGTATTTTTTTCTATTTTCTGCTTTAATTAATACTTGTAAGTATTAATGGGTTTAATGGGTTCACATTTTTATTGGTTTCTTTGGAATATCGGTTTTGTTTTTCTTCTTTTATGTATTTTTTTGCTGTCTCGATCGAGGTTCGTAACCTGATCTTCAGTTCGTTCGCGTAGTCGTCAATGTTCATCGTTGTGTTTGTAAATGTGTCAGTTGGTAATTGGGGTAATTTTCCGAATATCAGTTCGTGTGGCGAGTAGTGTGTTGTGACATGAAGTGTTGTGTTATAGGCAAACATGTAATATAGTAACCATATGTCCCATTCATAGTTTTCTGCTAGATTTAATAGAAATTCGTTTCACACTCGGTGGTTTCTTTCTACTGAACCTAATGTTTGGTGATGGTAAGGAGTTGAAAAAATCTGTCTTATTTTTAATATGTCGCATATGTTTTTTAATAAGTCGTTGGGTAACTCTGTTAGATTTTAAGGTCTTGAAATGTCCAAATTTTAAGATTAACTGCTCTACAATTGTTTTTGCTACTGTTAAAGCGTCTTTAGAGGGTACTGGGTGTGCAATGATGTATTTTGTTAATTCGCATTGCATTGTCAAAATGTATCTGTATCCGTTGGATAGTCTTAAAGGTCGATTTCTATTGTTTCAAAACTCGTGCTTGGAGTATCTGTAATTATCTGATTTTCTCTTATGTGTCTTGTTTGTTTATTTCTGGCGCATGAATCACAATTGTTTATGAATTTCTTAATCATCTTGTTCATATTTTTCCATATATATCGTTGTTTGAGTTTTAAGAGTGTTTTTCTGATTCCTAAGTGTCCTCCCTGTGGTGTATTATGGTATTCATCTATCAATTTATATTTCTCTAAATCATCTGTAACTCTTCTAGGGGCTTTGTAAAGTATTATCTTTAATATAGAGGTCTTTTTATTCATTTTCTTCTGTTGCAACTCATTGAATATTTTTCTAAATTCTTTTTCTTCTATTCTCTTAAATATTTCATCTTCTTTTTGTAGGCCTACTTGTAATATATTTTTCTTTTCCAACACAAATGCCAGTTTCTCCATAATCGAATCGTAATTCGGAGGATTATCACTGCATCTAACAATCACTTTATCATTTATTTCTACTTTTACCATGGATTTATTAGTTGCCTCAAATTTGAATTCTAATTTCTTAATTTTATTTACGTCAGTTAAGGACGTGCATTCCCATATGTGAAGGTGATCAGTCTTCGAATGAGATATACATTTCTCCTTTGATGTTTCCCTATTTCTACTTTCTTCTTTGTTACTATCAATTTTTTCTTTTCTTTTCATACTCCTTGTTACTATCTTAATGTTTTCTTTCGTTTCTATTCTGTTGGGAATCATTCTTTTTAGTGCGTCTGAAACTACTTTTATTCGAGATAAAGCGTCAGCATTTGTATTTATCGAACCTGGTTTATATACAATTTCAAAATCGTAGTCGGGAAAATCCATTCTAATTCTTGTCATTTTTGACGAAGGATTTCTATGTGTAAATAGAGACACTAAAGGTCTATGATCTGTTACTACTATAAATTTTCTTCCAAAGAGATATGGTTTGAAGAAGTTGATTCCCCAATGAATTGCTAGTAATTCTTTTTCTATTACTGCTTTATTTATGTCGTGTTTCGAAATTGATTTACTTGCATATGAGATTGGCAAGTCATGACCTATTTCGCCTTGCGAAAGAACTGCTCCAAGAGCGAAATCTGAGGCGTCTGTTGTAAGTATGAATGGTTTGTCAAACCGTGGATATTGTAGTATCGGTGGATGTATTAGTTTATTTTTCAAAATTTCGAACGATTTTTGGCATTCATCAGACCAAATGAAAGGTTGATTTATTTTAAGTAGAGTATTAAGACATTTAGCGGTTGATGCAAAATTTTCTATGAATCGACGGTAATAATTACAAAAAGCTACGAATCTTCTTACTTCGTCAGCGTTTTTCGGTACCGGATACTCTTGAATTATTTTGTATTTCGAAGGATCCGTTTTAATACCTTCTGCTGTAATTAAATGTCTCAAATATACTACTTCCGGTCTAAGGAAACAGCATTTTGAACCATTTAATTTAAGATTATATTTTCGTAGTCGTTGGAAATTTTTTATTAAATTTTGATTGTGATGTCGCAAAGTGCAACCAAATACTATGATGTCATCTACGTATAGAAAAGCGTCTGATTCTAGTCCAGTTAAGGCTATTGTGAGCATTCTTTGCTTTGAAAACTGTTGGAAGAAATTTTTAGGCTAAATGGTAGTCTTTTAAAGTGATAGTGTCCATCCATAGTGGAAAATGCAGTTAAAGGTTTTGACTTTGGGTCTAATTTAATTTGATGAAATGAACTTGTCATGTCTAAAGTTGAAAAATATTTTGCTCTGCCTAATCTGTCTAATATATCTTCTAATCGAGTGAGTGGGAATTTATCATTGACAATTTTTTCGTTTAGTTTCCTGAAATCTACTACTAATCTCCAATTCTTTTTGTCTTCAGAGCCTTTTTTTGGTACTATTAATAATGGTGAGTTGTATGGACTGACTGAGGGTTCTATTATGTCGTCATTTAGTAATTTTTGTACTTGGTTTTGTATTTCTTTGGTATGAGCGTGAGGTAATCTGAATTTTTTTATATAGACTGGGGTGTTATCTATTGTTGAAATGGATTGGGTATAGAAATTATTAGCTGTTAGGGTTTCTCCTTCTAGGTGAAAAATGTCTTGGAAATCTTTCAGAATTTTTAATAGTTCTGCTTTTGCTACATCATCAGAAATGTCTAGATTCAGAATTTTGGATAGTTGACTAAATCGTTGTTCTGTTCTTTGAGATTGTATATAGAGTATTTCATAATTTCTTACTGGTTTAATATCTATGTCAAAATTTTCTATAGTAATCTCTTCATCACGTGTGTTAAGTATTTTTATGTGATGAAACCCTTTTGCTGGTATAATCGAGTCTGCTATATATACGCCTTGTTTTATCTCTTTTTTGAGGATTACGCTGTCTTCGTCTATGTTTATATTTATTGCGTGTATAAATTCTGACCTTGGAGCTAATTTTATTCTTTGGGTCCTAGTCTGTATTGGTATTATTATTTCTGATTCCTTTATGTATACGCTTAGTGTATACGTTTCGTAGTCTATTCTGCAGGAGTATTTTTCTAGAAAATCTCTTCCTAATATTCCGTCTGTTTGTATCGGAAAATTCTCATCTACAATATGGAAATTATAAACAATTTCATGATTTGATATTTTGAAAGTTATATCTGATGTGCCAAGTGATAAAATTTCTTCATTTGTGATTCCTGTTAGTCTGCAACTTTCATGTGTTGCCAGATATTTTATATCAACTGTTTTTTCTTTAATAATTGATATGTCAGCGCCAGTATCGATTAATAATTTTAAATTAGTGTTATTTGTATTTATAATTACATAGTTTGTTAAATTCTTGGATATATTATAAATTTTTAGTTTCTTTGCCCTTCGGTGGTCCAATTTTCGGCCACCTGGGTTAACTCGTTTCCCTGATCGCTTATTACATTAATGTGTCTTGAGTTTTGGTTCCGTCTATTGGTGTTTGGTCGATTCTGGGAATTCGGGTTTGTCGAATTCGATCTGTTTTGGTTGGTATTATTGGTTCTGTTGTAGTTGGTGTAGTTTCTGTTTCTGTTGTTCTGATAGGTGTTGTTGTTTTTTCTGTTGTAATTGTTATTGTATCTTGGGTTGTTATTGTACCCTTGGTTATTATTCTGTCTCATGTCGTATGTGTAAGTCTGGTTACGTCTTCGTGAATTGTAGTTTGGGTTTCTGTTTTGAATGTATGATATTTGAGCTGGGTTTTGGTTTCTCATTTGCTCAAGTTCAAGTGCAAGAGTTATTGCGTCAGAAAATGTCTTTGGTTGTGCCGCGAAAATTATTTGTTTGTAGTCTTCGTTGATGCCGTTCTTGAAAACTGTAAGTGCGTAAGTGTCGTTTATTTTAGTTATGGTCGTTTTCTGTTCTGTTGTACATTCTGTGCCTAGGTCTTTTATATGTAAATTGTTTAGTTCTGATATTATAGTCAGTATTTTGTCCTTGTAGTTTGTTATGTTTCCTCTCTGTGTAAGGTGAGACAGTTCTGTATGTAATTGCGGTATTGTTTTATTTGTTTTGAACCGTGCTTCAAGTAATGTCCGTAAATCTTTCAATGTTTTAGGTTCTTCAAGAGAATTTAAGTCTGTCTTTAAATTTGGGCTCAGTTTTATGTGATAAGCGAACTCTATCAAATCTTGCTCTGAATTGGATTGTAGGGTCTTGTCTATTATTTCTATTATTTTTATGAATGAGTCTAATTCTCGATAGTTCCCGGTGAAGGTTGGGATAGTTTTGGCTGCGGTTTCAATATTAAATGTTGCCATGTTGTTTGTGTCTGTTTTTGTTTTAGTCTGGTTGAGCAATAAAGTTTTTGCTGTATTGTAAGCCGTAGTGAATTTTTCTATTATTTCTGATAAATCTTTTTCTTTAATATTTGTTGTATTAATTTGGTTCGAAAATTCGTTTTTTAGACTTACTAATTCTTTTAATTTTAAATCTATAGTTTCTTTAGTGTATTGTCTTTTACCAGTTTTCTTAATATTTGATATTATTTGATCAAGTTTTTTTTTCTAATATTTTTTGTTTTTTTTCCGTAAGGTATTATATTTTATTGAATTTTTTCTTGAATTTTCTTAGACATTGTTATTAGATCTTAAATTTATACGCTTATTAATATAATATTTGAAATAGTTATGCAGTTTGTTAAATATAAATACAGAGATAATTAAGCTTATTACTACTATAGTTAAAACTTCTATTATGTTAAATGTGGGTGTTTCTGCTGAATTTTTGTTGTTGCAGCTTCCGTTGTTGATATTGACGACTTCTTCTTTACTTTGTTGCTTTCCCATGTTTTCTTTCTTTTATTCTTTTTTCTATTTCGTCAATTTTGCTCCAGATTTCGCAGGATATTTTCCAAGGGACTGGATTCTTGTCATCTAAAACAACTGTTTTAAGGTAGGCTAATTGTTTGCGATCGCGTACTAGTTTGCCTCCGCGTCGCTTTGGTGGAGCTTTGGTCTGCGGAATTTGTGGTGCTGTGTTTTCTAGTTTCCTGGTCTGTCTTCTCTTGTACTCATCTATAGTGAGTTTTTTTTGGCCCTTGTTTTCATGTACATATTTATGGGTGTATAGGTTGGATAGTTTCCAGTGGAGCCTTGTGGGACGTATTCTTCAATTTGATCTATCTATTTTGTTGGCCCTTTCGATGATTTCTACGTGCAGGATTTTGGGTTCACACTTCAATAGGTGTATATCTCAGGAAGCATATCAGGATTGTGGTTTTCGCAGGATCGCCATGTTATGTAAGTAGTACTTATTCATACGTGCTGAAGGAAAGACTTCCCAGAGAGAAAGGTCGACCTCAAAATATGTGTCCGGCGTGGAACGCCATTGGACAGACAGGGTGCCTATTTATATGGCACTCCTTAAGAAGGGTATTCCTATTTTACACTTGCCGTTTGAGGGCAAGAGAATTAAAACTGCCGATATTTGTTTGGCTGTCTAATTAATTCTGATTTTTATTGTGGATTGCTTGGGTTTTTATATCCCGAGTCGTCCATTAACTTTCTAAGTGTAAACATAGTCACAATGATTGAAAAATATATTATTACTATTCTAACTTATCCTAAAATCTACAATACTTCTTTTCTCCTTCCAATTTCGCTTCAACTCGATTTCCACTCAATGTTATGAATTTGGCTTTGGCCAATTGGAGTAAGTTCTATTTGATTGGGCGTTACTTATCCCATATGAAACATTTGTCATTTTGTTGTTTTTATTTTTGTTTTGCTTTAGCTGCTTGCGCTGGCTTATGTAGGTCATCAGGCAAATGCACTCATAATTGCATGCTCAGCATATTCGAAGGCACTTGCTGTTGAGTGCAGTAGCGGATCGCGGGTAATGTGCGGTTACATAATAGGGTAATGTGCGGTCACATAACAATGTCATTGACACGATTTTCTTTTCTTGTGAAATAGATAAATTGCATCTATTTGATATTAACATACATTTCCCATTTATTAAATTAAATTAAATAAATTAAATTAAATTATAAACAGGAAAGAAATAAGATAAGTTAAAATAAAATAAAATATGAAATGAAGGAGATCATTCAAACAAAGTATTGAAATTAGATTAAATGTGAAAAAGCAATTCAATCTCAGAATAGCTGAGAGACAGGAACCGCTTATGAAAACAGTTTTCACCCTTTCGCATCGTGAATTTATAGGAAGTGAATTGAATAACCGAGGTGCAGTAACACAGAAAAAAAAATGAAAAGTGACATTTCTTTAATATTGGCCGTAAAATGTCTAGTATTGACACGCAAGTTATAGTTATCATCAAATCTAACTATATAATAACCAGCATTTTTAACCTTCAAGCAGGCGCGCGACGTCGAAACGATCGCACACAATATGAGGATGGTCCAATAGGTACTTAGCTTCACCTTCAGATGGCGCCAGTACCGCAAGAGGAATACTCAAAGAGCGTGTGGATGCTGTGTACGGTGACTCTTCTCCTTCGATGGCGACCATCAAAAATTGGTTTTACGAGTTTCAACGTGGTCGCACGTCGGTTTTTGATGAGCCATGTCCAGGTGCCCCGAAAACGGCTACCACGCAGGATAACGTGACAAAAAACCAAGATCTCGTATTGGCAGACCGCCGTTTGAAGGTGCGCAAGATAGCTGAGAAAGTAGGCATTTCAAAAGATCGCGTGGGTCATATCCTGCATGAAATTTTGGGCATGATTGCTCACTCCGGACAACAAGTGCAACCGTGAGACCATTTCAGAGCAGTGTTTGACGCTGTTTAAGCTCAAAGAACAAAGTGGAACAAGTCTAACAATAGCCTTAACAAGACATAAAATCTAAACCTGATAAATATGGAATAAAGCTTTATCCACTAGTGGATGCTGCTACATTTCATGTCCTCAATATACAGCCAGGGGGTCCTTACCAGTTGAGTAATTGTGCAGCAAGCGTTGTAAAGAGGCTGATAACACGAATTTCGGGACACAGGACGAAACGTAACAATTGACAATTGGAATACCAGCGTTCGTTCGGTTAGAGGTTTGGCTAAAAACAAGAAAGAAATACGTCCTTGTTTTATAGATAAAAACCAATCTGAATATTCAAGTCAGTTTAGATGTTCTGACACGACTACACTGGTGTCATACGTACCCAAAAAACAGATCTGTGATACTATTATTAACACTTCATCCTGCTGCTAAAATTGATGAAACTACTAATGAAAAGCGCAAGCCTAGCATAGTAACTTTTACCAAGACGAAAGATGGTGTCAATGAAGTTGATAAAAAAGTAAATATGTATTCTGCATCGAGGAAGAACAGTAGATGGCCCTTGACACTATTTTTTCGTCTTTTAGACATTGCTGGAATTAATACCATAGTAATGCTGACTGCAAACCGAGTGGTAATACAGAAAAGGAGAAAGAATTAGGCATTAAACTGACAAGAGAGTATGTCCAAAAGGAGCTACGATGGTAAGTCTTCCAAGGAAATTAAAAAGAAACATCAGGGAGCATTTGAATGTGGAATTTTTTGGCACTTGTTTATTGGAAATCGGATGTAACTTGGTTCACTTAAGTTTGTACCTTTAATGTTCACGAACATAGGCCCCGATTGCGAGTGTCGATCAGCGATCGACGATCGACATTTATCGATCATCAAACGTCTACCCATATTGTGAGTGTCGATAGTCGATTGACAATCGACAATTTTCGATAGTCGATTGTCGATTGAAAGTGTTGGTATTGTGAATCGTTACAGCGATCGACATTTGTCGATTTGACAATCGTTCGTAGTCGATTGGAAATTTGCCATCGTTGGTTGTTGTTTGAGGATTGATTCATTCATTCGGAAGAAAATGTAAGTGTGTAAAAAAAAAAAAACATGAATAAACAGTAGAAATACTTTAGGGCAAAACAAGTGACAAATAAGAAGCAAATGGAGATGATGGTTTCTTATATGGAAGTAAATCCCGATCTAGCGAAGGGAATTTGCACTAAAACACATGCAAAAAGAAGATGGGAAATGCTAGCAGCAGAGCTAAATAGCCATGGTCCTCCTGTACGTAGTTGGGAGAAATGGGTAAAGGTAGGAAGAACAAACACGCATAATAAATATACATTAGTACTAATTTGAAGTTAATAATAAGGTTTGGACTGATTTCAAATTTAAAACGCGAAAAAAGAAGGTGCAAAACAAACTTGAAATGAAATCGACCGGTGGTGGCCCAAACAAATTACACTCATTTAGTCAATTAGAGGAGAGTGTTATTGGCCTGTTGGAAATGGACACATATATGAACCCACCTGGAAGAGAATTTGGTCTGGGAGGAAATAAATTAGAGGCAGACCCAACTGAAAATCTATTTTGCCAGGAAAATGAAAAACCGATTCCTGAAGTATCAAACAACAATGAAATGGATATTGGGATGGAAACCTCACCGGCAAGCGAACAACGAACAATCAAAGAAAACAAAATTGTTAAGGAAGATAGGCTTACATTATTAAGAACACAAACGAAAAATCAAGAACATTTTTATAAAAGTCTTACAGATGTTATGCAGCAAATCAAAGAAAGCTCTAAGAGCATCGAAGAATACACAAGAAAAAGATACTACATTAGTAAAGATTTTAAAAAGGACTGTTTAGCAATAAAAAGAGAAAAACTGAAGCTCTTGAAAAACGAAGTGGAATGCAGCCAAAGAGATAGGACATTTAAACTAAATTTAAAGCGACAAATATTAGAGCTGCAGAGAGCCCAACTTAATAATAATATTTAAATAATATTTTCTTTGTAATCGAACTGTTTTTTTTTAATAATGAACTGAATTTGCTTTTATTTATTTACTTTTAGTTTTAAATGAAAATGTGATTGAAAAGAACTGAAAGACTTTAGTTGTGATTTTTTTTTTATTAATAAATAACCTATGAATTTAAGTGAAATATAGTGCAAACATTTTTTTGATATGATTTTTTAATTTTGTATATTAATAGATCTTAGTATATTGTTTCTAATCAATACAGCTTCGTCCCTTTCCGAAAGTTCGCGGTCCAAATGTTCTCCACTGTGTGATGTCGAATTCGTTTGTTCATCAACAATTTCTTCAAAAAGATCGTCCTCTAGCAGTGGAATATTGGTGGCAATACAAATATTGTGTAACGCCGCACAAATATTGATTATCCTTGTTGCCTTACTTGGAATATAATGCAGTTCTCGTGCTCGCAGCAAGCATCTAAATCTATTTTTTAGAACTCCTATAGTACGCTCTACTATGTTTCTCGCTTTTGAATGTTTTTTGTTAAATAAACTTTCCAACGACATTTGGTCCGGATCTCTGTACGGTGTTATTAGGTACTGTTTCAGAGCATATCCAGCATCACCTTAAATATCATATTATTAATTTAGAAAAAATACAATTTGCTTGTTTTTTACTGTACATACCTAAAAGCCAAGTATTTGTTACTCCATTACGAAGCCATTCTTCCAAAATTGTTTTCACTTGTGACATATTAAAAACGTATGAATCGTGCGCGGATCCAGGATAACGTGCGTCAATATACCTGATGTTCATCATCTCATCACAAACCTATAGTTAGATATTAAAACTATTGATGAGATTATATAAACAAACACACTTACAATCATAGCATTTATACTGTAAAATCCTTTTCGGTTATAATAAAGATGTTGGTGTTCCTTCTTTGGTGCTCTTATTTTAATATGGGTGCCGTCTACGCAACCTATTACACCTGGAATTCCACTTTTCTCGAAGAAATGCATCTTTGCTCTACGTTTGTCTTGTTCAGTGTAGTTGAAATTTATCCATTTGGGACATAGGGTCGTCTCTAGCACCGAAAATACTTCCGTCAAAACTAATGACACAGTGGATTGTGCCAAACTTACACAAAATTCATTCCCAACGCCCACTTGGTAGGATCCGTGAGCACAGAATCTCAATGCTGTGGCAAGTTTGAGAATGTTTGGAATTGATGTATTCCTTTTTTTCTGTTTTAGCTGTGGATCTATTTCTGCCAAAATTGTAGCAAATACTTCTTTTGATAGGCGGAAATATTTTAAAAAACTGTAAAAGATTATTTAATAGCAAATGTGAGTAAATTAAAAGGCAGTGTACTTACATTCTTTCCTCCAATTCCAACGGATTAGAAGCATCCCTAATTTTTCGCCTTATCCTGGCGATTTTCACAAAATTCCGATCATTTTCAGTTTCTGAGTCGGAAAACCAAATTTCAACACTAGTCATTTTTCATAAAAATTAAACTTTTTATTGAAAGTTACTTTCAAACAATGAAACCCCGAATAATATTGAAATATGAAAACTTCAAACATCTGTCAAAAGTATTCGATATTCACAATATTCATGTGTTTACTCACAATATTGACGTAATTATTCACAATAGTCTACTTCTTCATCGATTGAGTTACACAATACCAAATCCGGAATCAATCGACGCAATCGACAATTGTCGAGTCGATCGCTGATCGACACTCGCAATCGGGGCCATAATCTTAGTTTTGGTACTGATGAAAACGTTCGCGGACACATGATTTTCGGTGGAGAACGCTAGAATGACACACGCATATCTCCGACATTTTTAAAGATATTTTATCCGGGATTGGACCAAAATAATGAGTTTAGTTAGTTTTTACGCACTCTTCAATTTAAGTTTGTCGATTGGAACAAATTGGAATAAATTGGACAGCGCGGGATAACCCGACATGTCGGCTATAGCCGTCATGACCCATCGAAGAAAAAACGTATGCAAATTGACATGATGGCATATACAGCTATAAGGAAGTTGTGAAATACATAAAAAAAACGCTTGATTTAGACATAAATGAATATATTACAATATTTTAAGAAAAAACAGAATAAAAACAAAACGTTAGAAACAATTCAATTTACCGAATTCAATAAACAAATAAAAATACATTCAGGTATGAAAATGAATACAAAAAAAGGGAAATATTTGCATCACTTTGTTTTGTAACTTGAGAAACCTTATGTATTTAAGAAGTGTGATAGTCTTCGAAGCATCTACCAGGACAAAGAGCTACCTTGTCAGGACAGTTTTTGCACCGATATGAGGTTTCCTTCCTTAACTTTGATTTGTTACATTGGTTGCATCTCTTATAAACAACTTTCCTCCTTCGGTTAGTTTCAAATGGAATTCTTTCAATGAAGTGTGCACGAGAACTATCAATTCAACCGCCTTTTGAAGTTGATGGTCGATTTGGTGAAGAAACAGATGATCTATTTCCTCCATGATCATGACCCGGCACCAACAGTGATCTTCCAATCGTTATGCTATCTGGCAGGTGTATTAAAGATTTGATGAGACTATTTCTAAATTGAATAAATTTCAATTTCGTATCATCAGTTTTTATTTTGTATATGTAAAATGAATTCCAGACCGCAACATCTAGCATGTGGAACATCACTTTCGTATACCAACGAATAGTTTTTCTTGGTGAGGAATAGTCATTTGATCCGCTCTATATATCCCAGACATGTAGCGATTATAAACATCGATTTCCTTGGGCTTTTCCTTAGAATGTCCAAATCGGTTGGAAGTTGAGATAAGTTCAGGATGGTTCGCAGTAGTAATACAAAGTACGTCATGTCTATCGCGCCAAGCAAAACACAAGGAACTTAAACATCTCTTCGGAATGTGTAAAGGCTGCTACAGGAGCCTTCAAACACTCCTCCTCTTATTGGTGACGGTCAAATCCCCAATCAAAGCGTGCCAGGTTCCAAAACTGACGGAACTTGAGGTGTTACACTGCAACACTGCGAGGATCATCTACTGGAGCTAGCTTCAGCCACAGGCTTCTGTATTCAGGCTGAGAGGCGTGCTTTGATGAATGGTACCTTCGTGGTGAGCTGTTCCTCACAGTAGACATCTGCCTGGATCAGAAGCATGGTGCCGAAAATCCCTCCCCTGGGAACTACTACCTATCAGATAATTAGTCTCCCGAAATTAACGCGCGCCATCTGCTGGATTCCGGGAAAACCCGGAAACAAGCTGAAAGTGCTGACGCGACTACGTGCGTATAACCCGGGACTCGACACGAGGGCCAGGACTGTCTATTCCTACAAGGAGAAAAAGAACTCTCTGAAAAAAGAGGGCTTCACTCTGGTTGTGGGAGCGGACAACGGCTCTGTCGAGGCCCTGAAATCCGCGTACGACTCACGTCCCTACTTCGGCCTTGGTAGGATTTTATTCCACTTTGATGTCAAGCAGCCGAAGGATGGAACGTGTTCCGCAATCTAAATCTATGATTTGTACTCAGATTAACCTACAGCATTGCAAGGCTACTACTGCTCTTCTCAATAGCAGAATTGCATGCAGTAGTACAAATCATCACATTGTATCCATTCAGGAACCATGGGTGTGGAACAAACGCCTGTGTGGTCTTGCTGGTATATGTGATGCTACGATCCTTTATGATGAGCGATCCGAAAGGCTCAGGGTCTGCCTGCGCTACAAAGCGCACGGAGAAATTGAACACTTCATCGTGGCGTCTGCTTACTTCCCCTACGACTCGGTACTACCCCCGCCACCTAAGGCGGTTTCCGAACTCGTAGAGTACTGTGAAGCGAGAAGGATTGGACTCATCATCTGTTGACAGGAAGTGATTGACCTAACCCTGTCTAATAGGCATGTGAAGGCCATCACTAACTGGAGAGTCTTACCAGATGTTACGCTGTCAGACCAGAGGAGGAGCAGAGGAGCTTGAGAAATCCACTCAAGCCCCGCCTAAACTCAAAACAAATCACTTGGTGGAGGATGCCGTACATAACCTGAACAGCGCCATCACCAACTGTTTCGACCTCGCATGTCCTGTCAAAAAACCTCCCAACAGGAAGCCGGTTCCCTGATAGAACGCTGAACTCCAATGTCTTCGCAGGGAAACCAGAAGTCTCCTGAATAGGTCGTTTAATTCGAACTCGGAAGATGACTGGAATAAGCTTATTCGTAAATCGAAGAATGATTCCTATAAGTCCTTCTGCGAAGAGATCAAATCCCTGAGCGCGACCAGCAAGTTGGTTAACGTTCTCAAGCGAGGAAAATCGACAAAGCTGGATGTACTCAGAAAGTCTGATGGTACCTTCACCGAGTCTAAAGCAGAAACTCTTAGTCTACTGTTTCAGACCCATTTCCCGGGAAATCAGACTGTCATCGGCTCGTTGCACACTCCCTCATTGGAAACTGCGACTGAAACGATGAAAACAACTCGGCTTAGCTGGTATGTTGCGTCACGCGTGGCAACTACTGAGGCCATTGAATTTGCTGTGGCATCCTTCGATGGCTTTAAGTCGCCGGGCACTGATGGGATATACCCCGTTATGCTGCAAAAAGGAATAAGACAGCTGCTTCCTAATCTGAAAAGAATTTTCACTGCTAGCCTGGCACTTGCCTATATACCTATTCCCTGGCGCGCGGTGAAAGTGGTCTTTATTCCCAAAATAGGGAAAGAAGATTACTCACTAGCAAAGAGTTTTAGACCAATCAGTCTTGCTGAAAAGCATGGAAAGATTAGTAGAGTTGCACGTGCGCAAAGTTGCCCTTGGAATGCATCCTCTCTCGGTCATGCAACATGCTTATCAGTGCGAAAAATGCTGCGAGACTGCGCTTCAAAACCTAGTTGGGAGAATTGAATGTGCTCTCGAAAGGAAAGAGTACGTACTAGGCATTTTCGTCGATATTGAGGGAGCTTTTGATAACGCTACTTTCGACAGCATGTGTAACGCTGCTAGACGGCATGGCGTAGATGAAGCACTGGTTCTGTGGATCAAAGCAATGCTTGTGCACAGGACATTGATCGCTGATACAGGCCTCGAACAACGTGTCAAGTCTGGGGTAAACAGGGGCTGCCCGCAAGTTATGGTGCATGGCGGTCGACTCTCTGCCAGATGCTCTCAATGCCTCTGGAATCTATGCCCAGGCCTATGCGGATGATGTTGCTGTTCTCTCTGTCGGCCCATGTTTAGCGAATGTCTGTCTCAAAGCGCAGGCGGCGCTAGACGTGATCGAAGACTGGTGCACGAGAAATGGGCTGTCGGTTAATCCTCTTAAGACCGATGTCGTTCTCTTCACGAGAAGGGGGAAAACAACTGGCATTACTCAGCTGGTGCTAAAAGGCAATTCCATCCCGATATCCAAGAAAGCTAAGTATCTGGGAGTCATTCTAGATAACAAAATTCTTTGGTCAAAACATGTTGAGTCCAAAACCACCAAAGCGCTGTCAGCTTTCTGGCAATGCAAAGGTGCCTTTGGCAAAACATGGGGCTTATCGCCGAAAAAGGTCCTTTGGATCTACACGGCAATGGTAAGACCTATAATCTCATATGCATCGGTTGTTTGGTGGAGCAGGCTAATACGTAAACACGCTGTGGCTTCACTCACCAAACTCCAAAGAGCGGTCTGTCTCAGCTGCACGGGGACTTTCCCCAGCACACCGGGAGCTGCTCTAGATGCTATGATGAATCTTCCACCCCTTGACATATATATCAGAGGGTGTGCACTGAAAACTATTTCTCGCCTAAAGAGGAATGGTCTTTGGTACAACTCGCATTGGAGTGAAAGTGTACTTACGGGAGAAATATCCTACGACCCCTGTCTCATGGATATGCCTTCTGACGCAATGACACCTGCCATCCTACTACGCTTTAACTACACAGTCACATTTCCGTGGCGTCACCTGGAATAGAATGTCTTCGCATCTTCACAGATGGCTCCAGGACGGGGCATAGATCCGGCGCTGGAGTTTTCTTTGAGCGCGAAAACATTCGACTGCACTACTCGTTAGGAAAATATGCGTCTGTCTTCCAGGCGGAGATTTACGCAATCCTAATGGCCATGCACTATGTTGTGAAACACAGATGGAGGGGAAAGAGCATATCTGCAGTGACAGCCAAGCTGCACTCAAAGCTGTGTCCAACCCCCTATTCAACTCCAAATTAGTGCATGAACTCAAGACCTTTTTGAACAAAGTCGGAAGACTAAATTCACTTAGGCTTGTATGGGACCCAGGTCACTCCGGAATCCCAGGAAACGAGATCTCCGATGAACTCGCTAGAAGAGGCTCAGGGGAGAGTTTCTCAGGACCTGAACCCGCCTTAGGCCTACCTGCTTCCACGGTCAAATCTGACATCAATGACTGGGTCTTTAACGTACACAGTCGTAGATGGAGGGAATATCCAGGATGCAGGATGACTAAGCGCGTACGCCCTGATGTCTGCAAGAAGTCCGCAACATTTTTTCTTATCCTTAAGGGGAAATGATTGCAGAAGGCTAACGAGCGTCATTACGGGCCAATACACTTTTGCCAGCATCTCTACGTGCTTGGCATCAGTGAGACGCCTACCTGTGCTGCATGTTGCGAGGAGGATGACACAGCAGAACAATTTCTCTGCGACTGTCCTGCCTTCGCTCGCGCACGGTGGCGCACCCTTGGGGCCGACGTGGTGGGTGCCGAATCTCTTAGCTCTACATCACTGAAGCCCCTCCTCACTTTTTCTCCGGATAACGGGGAAAATGCAATGAAGACAAGGTGTCTGTCTGGTAGCACAATGGACCAGTATTTGTATCTGAGTGCTCCAATAGATAGTAGAAGCCTCCAACAAAAAAAAAAAAATATTATGAAATTGGTGGAAAACGTGAAGGGGAGTACATTTTTCCTCAAAGTTAATCTGCACTCCACTTATCCCTGTATCGAAATTGATCTGAGCTATTTCCTTGGTATTTTCAGACCATTCGCCATCTAATTCGGTTACTGAAGTACTTCCCGATCCCCCGTCTTCCGAATCTTAGTCAGAAAAGTTATCGCTATCTGATCCTCCGGGATATTCTTAAATGATTTTATCGCCAGGTTCTGCCCAATAACTTGGTTATAATAACTTGGTTATAATAATAACTAAGTTACTTGCAGGCTTGCCTCTGGTGAAGTCTCTGGAGACTCTTCTAATTGATCATCCTGTTCCGGTTGATAATCAGGATCGTTGCCGAATGTCCCGTCATCGCTAAACGGATCATGTTCAAATTCCTAATTGGAATCATCCGAAATTTCTCTAAATAGCTTCAAAATGTTTTCCTTTTCTTTACTGTAACGGTTCATATTCAAGCTATGTATGTGTAAAATATAATTTGTGTGTTACTATGTATACATATTAATTCGATGAGATGTGCGTCATTTACCTTAAGACATCAGAGATTTGGAAAGATATTTGTTTTAGAATGGAGCTTGTGATCTCGTCGCTAGCAGATGAATTAGAAGTTTTAAGACACATTATGATCTTATGAATTTCAAAAGCTGAATGTTCTTCAAAATGAAAAGATAGTGATTTAAAACAGTATTTTATAGCAGCATTATTGCAATTACATTTATTATTGACATCGCTCCAGTCATAAGCAGTGCTCAGGTTAAAAAAAAAAATCATTAAACAAGTTTGCGACATGCAATCATTAGCATTATCATGATTAGCATTATCAAGATTAGCATTATCAAGATTAGCATTATCAAGATTAGCATTATCAAGATTAGCATTATCAAGATTAGCATTATCAAGATTAAGTATTGTATAATGTCATCATTTTTCTTGGATCTATTTAATATTTCATTACCCACTCCCCATTCCTTTTGGGAATTGCCAGTATTTTGAGCTTATCTATTCCTGAAATATGTGTCCATGCAATTTGGAATATCAGATTTTAGTACTTTCATGACGTATTTTAGTATTTTCATAATATTTTCTAATTCTCACATTATTAGGATGTTTTTTAACTTTTGAATAGAGCAGATGTTTCTTCTTAATTTTTAATAAAAGAGGTAGATTCATCCAGTGCTTAAGACATTTTAATTTCTGGTTAATTTGCTGGCTACAGTTTGATAAGTGAAATTGCAGTTTTTTAAGAAACAAGTCAAAAGCAAGAGATGGATCATGGAAGTTGAAAACATCATCAAAAAATTCAAAATTCAATTGAGTCTTAAGTTTAATTTAGTCAATTTTCCTACACTTTCGGCTTAGAAACTGCTTGGTACGGGAAACACCGCAGTCTAACTGAATAGTTTTCAAGCAATGATCAGTTATTTTTAAGTCATAGACAGCTGTTTTATAATTGACAAAGTTGTTTCTATGAGTCCTTATGAATATATGGTCTAAACATGACTTGAATAGAGTTGACTAGCTTAAAGCACAATCGAAGCCAAATAAAGCGAGGAACGATAGAAGCTTGTCAGTATCAGGTTTGTCAGATAGAATATTGACATTGAAATCACCTAACAATATCATGTTCTTACTGTTCCTCTAAAACCCTTTCAGGTACATACAGAAAAAATGACACAAGAGCGATAAAAAAATAGAAGAAAAATTTGTCCATGTATGGTTCTCCCAGAAAGGACATCGCACAATGTTGTACCTTGGGTCGTTAGAAGTATATACCATTTTATTATTTTCAATTAACATAATACTTTCAAATTACGTTTTTAGCTCTATTTGAAATTCATTTATTTTAAAATTAACAATACATAAATATATAAATGGTAAAACAAACAATAATATTTAATAATAAACCTAAACGGAACAATTTATTAGGAATAGGAAACAATGTAAAACCGATAACAAAATTTATTAAAACGAAACACAAAAGGATATTGCTTCACAAAGTATATTAATTCATTTTAAAAAGCTTAATGTTATTTAATTTAGTTTCAGTCTTATTTATTATGGTAATATGGATATCGTACCTGATATCATCGGGAGTCTTATGGGGACGACATTTTGTACCGTAATATCCCTCGGGTAGTTGAAACTCGGTTACTTGTTCAACCGGTGGATCCTTCGTTTTTGCCAATACCTTCCCAATTTCAAGTTTAAAAAATAAGAACGTTTTGATATCTTTTTTCTCAATACTTAAAAGCAATGCATCTCTCTTATACTCCATCCAGGAATTATAAATTGCAAAGTCCAAAAAATGGAAGAAAATTTTAACTGGCCATTTTCTTGCTTTTGCTTTAATGCGATAATATTACATCATTTGGTCACCCAAGTCCACTCCGCCCATAAATGTATTTAGTCCTTGATTACCGCCGGTATTGATACTGGTAGACGACGTTTCAAACTTTTTACCCAGCGACTGACCTCCCCGATTGGATCCTTGCCACATATAGTTGAAACAACTGTTACACATTTTGTATCGCACCATTTGATTGCTACAACTTGGTCGTTTTTTATGAATTGGCTCATCTGACCACGAACCATTTTTTTATCTTGTGGAAAATGGACTCTACTTCCAAACGGTTTGCCATTATAGTGCCAGAGCCAACTTGGCTAGTTTTCATATAATAATTATATAATAGCCTTCGTAAGTTCTAAAGCTGTAAGTTTTCATCCTCTCTTCCGAAAATTTGGCTTGCTGGTAGAAACTAGCCATCGAACATAGGGCTCTTCCATGACTGTTTTAGTAGTACTTAATAATAGTTCATATATGAGAACTAGCCAAATCAGACCTTAGGCTTCAGTATATTATCCTAAGTTCTAAGAAGAAATGCTTTTATAAAATATTTTATGTTGTTATAAATAAATTTCAGGACTGACTATTAACTTGGCACTCATTTAGATATCACTTCTTCTGTCGTTGAAGTCAATAACTAAGGCATATATCATAACATTGAACTTGGCTCTCATTTCACATTTATGTTTTTGATTGGATATCAATACTTTTTTGAAATTATTAGTAGGTACTTATTTATAATAAATAATACCATTGGTTTTTGTTAATCTACTGTATTTTCCTACGTTTACGGGATATATATTTAATTGTCTTTTTCGTTTTATTTTCTATATTTTCTTGTACCTTTGAGATGTTCGAGTGAATTGCCCATTTAGTATCCGGAATTTTTTTTTACGGGTTTTCCGTTTATACTTAATTTGGCCAAGTCAGAGTGGTATAACGTGCGCAGGCGGTTGTCTCTACAATAGAGCTCTCTTGTGCCTTGATTTGACTTGGATCTAAATTGATAAGATGTACTCCATCTAAGGTTTTAACTCTGGAGAGTCCAACGTAAGCCTAAACTTTACTAAATATAGAGGAGCCTATGTCGAGAAGAGCGCTGTCAAGACTAAGGCCTTGTGATTTGTGGATAGTAATAGCATAGGCTAAACTAATAGGAAATTGTTCCCTGTGAACATATACATTACTTAATATCTGAAACTTGGTCTTGATCCGTTCTAGTTCGTAAATTAGATTATACTTAAATTGTATTGTAATTTTACGTGCTCTATTGCTGTTGTCGACGTCCCAATGTACCTTCTCTATTTTTCCAATGGATCCGTTTACTAGTCCCATACTTTCTTGTTTGTTGTTTCTTCGTAACATTACACGTGCACCTATATTTATCGTGATGACATTTTCGAAGCCAGCGACGGACATCCTCGTTCTTTTTGAGTACTTCATTTGCTCGTTTTTTTAAATACCGTGGACAGTCTATCAAATTTAATTCAATTTCTGGTTGCTCCATACCTGCCAATATTGCAGTATTAAAATGGTTACACATATTTTTAGTGCGAAATAAACATACTGTATCATCGGATAGCAGTTTTAAATAAGATGTGATTTCTTTAAGCCTGTCGTTTTGATTTCTAGGGGTTCTAGGGGTTGGTCGACTCCTCAGACTAGATAAAGTGCAACTGTCTTGACTTGTTACTACACCCATTCTTAAACGATTCAACATTTCGCCGAAAAGTTAGTCGTTTTTTTGCCTCATAGTTACAGGTAATTCCTCATAACAAAACAGTTATTTCCATAAATTTTGAGCACTAAGGGATCCTAAACATTTAAGAATGTCAGATGACTTCAAGTTTTCGAACGGCGACAGTTGTCTCACTGGAGACAGTGGGAGCAGATCGCTAAACAACACTATATGAGTCTTGCCGAACCATCCGTCGTCAGCGTTACCGGTGTCATATACGTATGTATTTCTGTTAAGCGAAGATGGATGTACATTAATTTTATATTGAAAATTATAGACATTTCATCAATTATTATTTAAAGTACTACATCTTTTAAGTCACATCGTAAAACTTTTAGTGCTTGGTCTGATAAGGTAGTGTACTTGGGACAATTTCCGTGCTCTACAGGCAGTTGCAGGAGCCTATGTATTGTTAGACCGTTTACATTAAAAGCGGCAATATCAGTGGGTGCAGCTACTGCAAATAAGTTATTCCTTCGCTTCTTAACCCAGTTTTTAATTGCATTGATTAAATAACTTTTTACCGTGCCGCCTATCCCACTAACAAATATTCTCAAAGTTGTAGACTCATCTAATAAAGTCTTACATATCTTGTACGTTTTTGGTCTACATTTAAACCTTCTATCATTTGTTCGAGCTCATCTTCAGATACCAAACCTTTAGTATTTCTGAAATCTTCCATTGCATTCACAGCTTCAACAGGTAACAGTTCCAGCGGATTCTCCAAACCATCATCTTCATGATCATCTTCCTTTCGATCTCTTTCAATTTCCGCTACTGTTTTTTTAATCACTTCAAACGCTCTCTCTATGTCATTCAAGAATTCTGTCTGCATTTCTCCATAATCAAGTCCGTCCTTAATTTGATCTTTTAGATAAGACAATTCCCCCCCCCCCCCCCCCCCGTCCCCTTTCGCACTTTCCCAACAATCTCATTCATTGTTTATTGTTTTTTTCTTTCATCCAAGTTCACTGAGCGGTCCTCCATCAGTGTACACATTCAATTTACTCAAGGATGTATGTAAATTATCTCGTACATTCAGTTTTAAATAAAGACTATTTTTATTTATTATGATTTAATTGCAAATGTATAGTTTTCAGATTTTTTCCTGTACTTATAGAATATCTTGTGCTGTTTTGCAACCGTTTCTCCAACTGCTCGAGCCTCCTGATCGTATCAGGAAGAGTTGAGCCCATGCAGGGATAGACTCCATCTTTAAACAGTAGACGCACTTGATAACGGCGACCGGCTAAGCGCACAGTGCTGTTTTGAGAATGCTCTTCATATTTCTCGTCCTCTTCAGATTGATGTTTGTCAAATTGGATCACGAAAGTTTGCACTAAAGCTCCAACCTCAGCAGGTACCCATTCAAAGAGCAACCACTATGTCTTCAGGGCTATAGGACCTGTACCATTATTAGCTTTTACCAGATCGCTAGTTCCAGGCCTTCTAGATGGACATTAAGTTGTTGGGCTTGGAGAAGTTCCGTCAGTGATCTTAAGTAGAGCGCTCTCAAACTACCTTCGAAGCTCGATGGGGCGGATCGCACTTTAGATCGACGATTTTATTTGCTGCGCTATTCCTTGCCCTCCCCAGCCCTTTAACTTCGATCAACGTCCTCTCGTCCTCAGTTGGGCTCCGTTTGCTGTCTCCACTTTCACCAAAGCTGTCACTAGCAATGCATGCGCATTTGTGTTGACGTGAAAGGTTTTCATTTGACTTCCACTTGGCTGCAACTTTCCAGCGTTGAGATTCGTTGTGGTTGTTGTTACCAGAGCTATTTGGTATGTCGGCTGTAGTCGTATTGTGCTGGAATAGCCTCTGTGTTCAATTCCCGAGCTATGATATGAATTATGACAAAAATTAAAATTGTGTTCCAATGTTCCACCGGTAACCCTGAATTTTCTAATGCGTGGATAGCCTCCTGTGATGTGTAGCTATTCATGCTACACCTGAGTTTGTAGACTTCCACCTGCCTCTGTTGTTCTTGCGGTCTCTTCTGCTTTCATTGCCGCTTGTACTCTCCTCAGCTCTGTTTGCACATTTTTGATTAGTGTGCAGATCGTCAACCAGTATTCCTCCGACTCCACCATTCACTGAATTATATTTTCTGGCCTTGGTAGAGTGCCCTTCCAATCTGTGAAGCGTCTACATTCAAAGATTGCATGCCTCACGTCTTCCTTGAGAAGTCTGGACAGAGGAGAGATATCGTGCCCGAACCGATATAGGTATTTACGGTAACCACCAGAGAGGAACTGCGTAAGATGATAGTTGCAGTTTCCTTGTGTTCTGTTTGCCATATATCGATTGATGGAATCAGGGTATGGTCCATCGCCCTTTGAGGTATTACTTCACCGAGATTGCCATTGGGCCATCGAGCGAGACCTCTCTTCCTCCTTGATTTTTCTTACTTCTCTAGCAATGGTTGTGAAATATTGTCCTTAGAGCACAGAGTCGGTATATCGATGACAGTTTTCGGCATGTTTCCTTCCTCTTGAGCACTTCTGCCCACACTGGTGCAGCATAGAGCATGACTGAACTCACCACACTGCCTAGCAGAATCCTCTTCGCATGTCCGGGTCCACCCACGTTCGGCAGTATCCTGGAGAGAGCCGTTTGTATTGAGGATGCTTTTTTGCTCTCATAGTCACCGTGTAATTTGAACCGCAGCCTATTGTGAAGCATCACTCCTAGGTATTTAACCGCTTCCTTGGATCGGATATTCTGGTTGCCCACTCGAATATCGATGTATTCTACAGTTTTTCTGCTTGTTACGAGAACGGAGTTCGTCTTATGATCTGCCAGTTGGAGGCCTGCAGATTCTAGCCACTGCTTTATCTGGACAACTGCTGTTTTTGTGGCTGATTCTACTTCGTGTGTGTGCTTTGCAACCACCACAATAGCTATATCATCTGCAAACCATATGATGTTTACTCCTTGGGGAAACCTTAGTCTCAGAACACCGTCATACATCGAGCAGGCATATCGGGCGGTATGACGATGGTACTCCAGGTGGTTTTTATCCCTTGGGTAGCAGTACTAAGTGTTGCAACTTCTTTGTTTTTGGGAACACTCCTTCATTTAAGCATGTCTGCATGACTGCTATGAACATCTCAGGCCTTGTTTGAATAGCAGCCTTTAATGCTTTGTTCGATATTCCGTCGGGTCCAGGCACCTTTCTGTTTCCTACTCTGTCGTGAGGTCTCTGCAGTTCGTTCAGCGTAATGGCTGGGATACTGTCGATGTCTGCTTCCCAGACTATGGTTCTTAACAGTATTGGACATGTTAGTTGTGGGGACCTGTAGCCTTTTAGTTTGGCCATTACCGCTTTCTACGCTGTGCCCCATGGGTTAATGTCGGCACTTTCGCTCATTATACAACATACGTTTGAAGCATCTTGCCTTGCTCCCTTTAATTGCCTTCGTTAAGTCCCACCTCATCTGTCAAGGTGTCGAGTTGCTGTTGAAAACCAACTCCTTCTCTTGCCCTTTGGACTTTACGACGAGCCTATAAGCATTTTGATCTGAGTGTTTTTATCTCGTCTTTCTACCAGTAGCATGAGGCGCTTCTCCGGGTTGCTGTTTTCCTTGGCATCGCCACATCGCAGACTGTGGTAACAATTTGTGTAAGTCGGTGCGACAAGTCTTCAGCTGATCCATTCGTGTCCACTGAACTGCTGTTCAGCATCTCCTCAAAAGTTTCTCTTTCGAACAGACTATCAGAACAGACTTTCCATTGCAGGCCTCTTAGCATTGGTATTTGCCTGTTTCTTTTCTTTGTTATTTGGAACACAATCGCCTGGTGGTCGCTGTGGCTGTAGTCTTCGCTAAGACGCCAATTCATAGTGCGCAAAATAGGGTAGCTGGCAAAGGTTAGACCTATGATGGATACCGTTCTTGCTTTCCGATGCTTCGCTATGTAGTTCGCTATGCCTACTTCTAGAGATGCAAAAGCCTCAAGGAGGATTCGCCCTCTTTCATTGGTAAGGCTACTGCCCCATTCTGTCGCACATGCATGCTAATGATAACTCTGGTTCTTTGCTGGGTGTCCGCCGTTACCTTGTCCATTGTTCGTATTGGCTAGTTGTCGAGCTAGGTCTGGCGTAACAGCGTAGAACGTGATTCCATTTATTCTTTCATGCACGAAACCTTCTTCATTCTCGTCGATGGCTTGTAATGCTTTGTTTCCGCATACCCATTTTGAAGCGTGCTTTGTTTTGTCGTTAACCCATATGTTGCTATCAAGGCTTTTGTATGATTCACTTATCTGCTTTTTCGTCCTTCGCTGTCTGCTGCAAAAAATCACAATGGTTCAGGTTTATTTGAATAACGATAGCCTTCTTTAAAACTAGGCGTTTTCCGCTCCCGGCTACGTGCTTTGCGTTCTCTGGGTAAATTTTTCTACAGAATGATGGCCCCTTGCTGCAGTTCATTGCTATGTGGCCTTCCGTTCCACATCTTCTGCATCTCCTTGAGCGAGTGCCTTCGCATCTGATTGCTATGAGCCCGAATTCGAGGAATTTGAAGTATTTCTTGAGTACGGTTTTTCGTCGAACTCGGCAGTTTACCTATCCTATTTTAAGTATTCCCGCTAGGAGCATTTTGGCATCTGCATACCTCCACTGATACCTCGGCTGATTATTGGACTTTGGGTGCGCCCATACGTCTGGTGTAGGAAGATGACCGGGCGATATACCATCGAATCCAATCTAATTGCATCGCAGACTTCTTCTTTTACCTCATCTATGTCGTTGCATTCGAGGGTGGTACGGTGTTTGAGGGCCCTTATTTCAACCTTTTGGCCGAGGGTTTCATTTATCGCAGTTTTTAACTCTGTTGCTTTGCTCTCGACGTCTGTATAAACAACTCTCCTTTGAGTGTCCTCCTGATTTTTGACACTGCTTTGCCGACTTGTTTGGGGTCTGCCTTTATATTGCTTTGTATTTCTGCGTACGTGGTTTCTCCTCTCTATGTCATTCAAGAATTCTGTCTGCATTTCTCCATAATCAAGTCCGTCCTTAATTTGATCTTTTAGATAAGACAATTCCCCCCCCCCCCCCCCCCGTCCCCTTTCGCACTTTCCCAACAATCTCATTCATTGTTTATTGTTTTTTTCTTTCATCCAAGTTCACTGAGCGGTCCTCCATCAGTGTACACATTCAATTTACTCAAGGATGTATGTAAATTATCTCGTACATTCAGTTTTAAATAAAGACTATTTTTATTTATTATGATTTAATTGCAAATGTATAGTTTTCAGATTTTTTCCTGTACTTATAGAATATCTTGTGCTGTTTTGCAACCGTTTCTCCAACTGCTCGAGCCTCCTGATCGTATCAGGAAGAGTTGAGCCCATGCAGGGATAGACTCCATCTTTAAACAGTAGACGCACTTGATAACGGCGACCGGCTAAGCGCACAGTGCTGTTTTGAGAATGCTCTTCATATTTCTCGTCCTCTTCAGATTGATGTTTGTCAAATTGGATCACGAAAGTTTGCACTAAAGCTCCAACCTCAGCAGGTACCCATTCAAAGAGCAACCACTATGTCTTCAGGGCTATAGGACCTGTACCATTATTAGCTTTTACCAGATCGCTAGTTCCAGGCCTTCTAGATGGACATTAAGTTGTTGGGCTTGGAGAAGTTCCGTCAGTGATCTTAAGTAGAGCGCTCTCAAACTACCTTCGAAGCTCGATGGGGCGGATCGCACTTTAGATCGACGATTTTATTTGCTGCGCTATTCCTTGCCCTCCCCAGCCCTTTAACTTCGATCAACGTCCTCTCGTCCTCAGTTGGGCTCCGTTTGCTGTCTCCACTTTCACCAAAGCTGTCACTAGCAATGCATGCGCATTTGTGTTGACGTGAAAGGTTTTCATTTGACTTCCACTTGGCTGCAACTTTCCAGCGTTGAGATTCGTTGTGGTTGTTGTTACCAGAGCTATTTGGTATGTCGGCTGTAGTCGTATTGTGCTGGAATAGCCTCTGTGTTCAATTCCCGAGCTATGATATGAATTATGACAAAAATTAAAATTGTGTTCCAATGTTCCACCGGTAACCCTGAATTTTCTAATGCGTGGATAGCCTCCTGTGATGTGTAGCTATTCATGCTACACCTGAGTTTGTAGACTTCCACCTGCCTCTGTTGTTCTTGCGGTCTCTTCTGCTTTCATTGCCGCTTGTACTCTCCTCAGCTCTGTTTGCACATTTTTGATTAGTGTGCAGATCGTCAACCAGTATTCCTCCGACTCCACCATTCACTGAATTATATTTTCTGGCCTTGGTAGAGTGCCCTTCCAATCTGTGAAGCGTCTACATTCAAAGATTGCATGCCTCACGTCTTCCTTGAGAAGTCTGGACAGAGGAGAGATATCGTGCCCGAACCGATATAGGTATTTACGGTAACCACCAGAGAGGAACTGCGTAAGATGATAGTTGCAGTTTCCTTGTGTTCTGTTTGCCATATATCGATTGATGGAATCAGGGTATGGTCCATCGCCCTTTGAGGTATTACTTCACCGAGATTGCCATTGGGCCATCGAGCGAGACCTCTCTTCCTCCTTGATTTTTCTTACTTCTCTAGCAATGGTTGTGAAATATTGTCCTTAGAGCACAGAGTCGGTA
Source organism: Merodon equestris (assembly GCA_958301585.1). NCBI lineage: Eukaryota > Metazoa > Arthropoda > Insecta > Diptera > Syrphidae > Merodon > Merodon equestris. The sequence continues at coordinate 97,839,481 of OY284413.1, forward strand.
TATCGATGACAGTTTTCGGCATGTTTCCTTCCTCTTGAGCACTTCTGCCCACACTGGTGCAGCATAGAGCATGACTGAACTCACCACACTGCCTAGCAGAATCCTCTTCGCATGTCCGGGTCCACCCACGTTCGGCAGTATCCTGGAGAGAGCCGTTTGTATTGAGGATGCTTTTTTGCTCTCATAGTCACCGTGTAATTTGAACCGCAGCCTATTGTGAAGCATCACTCCTAGGTATTTAACCGCTTCCTTGGATCGGATATTCTGGTTGCCCACTCGAATATCGATGTATTCTACAGTTTTTCTGCTTGTTACGAGAACGGAGTTCGTCTTATGATCTGCCAGTTGGAGGCCTGCAGATTCTAGCCACTGCTTTATCTGGACAACTGCTGTTTTTGTGGCTGATTCTACTTCGTGTGTGTGCTTTGCAACCACCACAATAGCTATATCATCTGCAAACCATATGATGTTTACTCCTTGGGGAAACCTTAGTCTCAGAACACCGTCATACATCGAGCAGGCATATCGGGCGGTATGACGATGGTACTCCAGGTGGTTTTTATCCCTTGGGTAGCAGTACTAAGTGTTGCAACTTCTTTGTTTTTGGGAACACTCCTTCATTTAAGCATGTCTGCATGACTGCTATGAACATCTCAGGCCTTGTTTGAATAGCAGCCTTTAATGCTTTGTTCGATATTCCGTCGGGTCCAGGCACCTTTCTGTTTCCTACTCTGTCGTGAGGTCTCTGCAGTTCGTTCAGCGTAATGGCTGGGATACTGTCGATGTCTGCTTCCCAGACTATGGTTCTTAACAGTATTGGACATGTTAGTTGTGGGGACCTGTAGCCTTTTAGTTTGGCCATTACCGCTTTCTACGCTGTGCCCCATGGGTTAATGTCGGCACTTTCGCTCATTATACAACATACGTTTGAAGCATCTTGCCTTGCTCCCTTTAATTGCCTTCGTTAAGTCCCACCTCATCTGTCAAGGTGTCGAGTTGCTGTTGAAAACCAACTCCTTCTCTTGCCCTTTGGACTTTACGACGAGCCTATAAGCATTTTGATCTGAGTGTTTTTATCTCGTCTTTCTACCAGTAGCATGAGGCGCTTCTCCGGGTTGCTGTTTTCCTTGGCATCGCCACATCGCAGACTGTGGTAACAATTTGTGTAAGTCGGTGCGACAAGTCTTCAGCTGATCCATTCGTGTCCACTGAACTGCTGTTCAGCATCTCCTCAAAAGTTTCTCTTTCGAACAGACTATCAGAACAGACTTTCCATTGCAGGCCTCTTAGCATTGGTATTTGCCTGTTTCTTTTCTTTGTTATTTGGAACACAATCGCCTGGTGGTCGCTGTGGCTGTAGTCTTCGCTAAGACGCCAATTCATAGTGCGCAAAATAGGGTAGCTGGCAAAGGTTAGACCTATGATGGATACCGTTCTTGCTTTCCGATGCTTCGCTATGTAGTTCGCTATGCCTACTTCTAGAGATGCAAAAGCCTCAAGGAGGATTCGCCCTCTTTCATTGGTAAGGCTACTGCCCCATTCTGTCGCACATGCATGCTAATGATAACTCTGGTTCTTTGCTGGGTGTCCGCCGTTACCTTGTCCATTGTTCGTATTGGCTAGTTGTCGAGCTAGGTCTGGCGTAACAGCGTAGAACGTGATTCCATTTATTCTTTCATGCACGAAACCTTCTTCATTCTCGTCGATGGCTTGTAATGCTTTGTTTCCGCATACCCATTTTGAAGCGTGCTTTGTTTTGTCGTTAACCCATATGTTGCTATCAAGGCTTTTGTATGATTCACTTATCTGCTTTTTCGTCCTTCGCTGTCTGCTGCAAAAAATCACAATGGTTCAGGTTTATTTGAATAACGATAGCCTTCTTTAAAACTAGGCGTTTTCCGCTCCCGGCTACGTGCTTTGCGTTCTCTGGGTAAATTTTTCTACAGAATGATGGCCCCTTGCTGCAGTTCATTGCTATGTGGCCTTCCGTTCCACATCTTCTGCATCTCCTTGAGCGAGTGCCTTCGCATCTGATTGCTATGAGCCCGAATTCGAGGAATTTGAAGTATTTCTTGAGTACGGTTTTTCGTCGAACTCGGCAGTTTACCTATCCTATTTTAAGTATTCCCGCTAGGAGCATTTTGGCATCTGCATACCTCCACTGATACCTCGGCTGATTATTGGACTTTGGGTGCGCCCATACGTCTGGTGTAGGAAGATGACCGGGCGATATACCATCGAATCCAATCTAATTGCATCGCAGACTTCTTCTTTTACCTCATCTATGTCGTTGCATTCGAGGGTGGTACGGTGTTTGAGGGCCCTTATTTCAACCTTTTGGCCGAGGGTTTCATTTATCGCAGTTTTTAACTCTGTTGCTTTGCTCTCGACGTCTGTATAAACAACTCTCCTTTGAGTGTCCTCCTGATTTTTGACACTGCTTTGCCGACTTGTTTGGGGTCTGCCTTTATATTGCTTTGTATTTCTGCGTACGTGGTTTCTCCTTTGGCTTCGATGACTATTGCTTCGGGCCTTTTTTTACAGATGTTTTCCCCATTGTCCTTGCTTTGGTAACCTTTGACCAGGCTGTTTGTTCTGTTTTGGCGCCTTCTGTCGATGCTTGTCCTGTGCCACTCTTTCCATCTTCTGTGTTCTTTGTTATCGCAGTGTTATCCTTATGTAGTTCTGGCATTGATCGGTTGTCCTTCGGGGTCCTTTTACTCTGCTCCTTTTTTTTTCTGCCGCTTTTGAGAAGGCTCTAGTAGGTCCTTTTCGGTGGCCGGCTTTCGTTTTGGTTCCGCGCTGGGTCTGATCCATGGGGAGGTTTGTGAAGAAGTGTTCTTCCTAATAACCTCTTTTACCATCCATTTACCATTTCTGCGTCGTTGCTTACCTTCTTATTTTTTGGTGTAATGTTTGTCGTTCTTGTTGCTTTTGCTTTTTGGTGTCGCATGACATTATTATGTAATGTGTATTGTTGTTGTTGTTGTTTTTGTTTTTGTTCTTTGCACTTTGGCGTGTGCCATCCAGTGTTTAGGTTTTTTTGGTGTCGCATGACACTATTATGTAATGTGTATTATACAGTGTGTAAGAAATGTTTATTTTCGTTTTTGGTGGGTACACTACACTAGATACTCAAGTATTGTCGGTATTATGCCCGTAAATTAACTCACAACGCCACCTGTTATAATTAATTTACAATCACTTACATATTATTGTCCCATAACAAAGATTTAATGAACATTAAATTTACAAAAATAAATATTGAAGTCAACAATCGAGATAAACTATTTTAAGTTGGACAAAATTACACATGGTAAGCCAAGTTTCATCAAACTCGGTTAAGTAGTTACGGCATTTATCGGGCAAACATCGTGACATGAGATTTATACATATATAGAAGACAAAAAGATATGCTATGAAAAGCGTTAAAATATTCAATGTCGATTGCGTCCGCTACGTAGGGAGCCGACCGCGCGTTTGAGGCGCGGCTATTTATTTCATACATTTGCAAGCCCTTTTCCGCAATTCAATGCCCCCTCCCTCGCCGCGTTGCCCGCTGCTCTGCGTGAGACCATACCGACCACGGCGCAGATGCGTTTGTTTTTCTATTAGTATTTTATTTAGATAGGCATTTTTAAATTCGTAACACCTTTTGAATGAAGTTACCAATTTGAATTACTCAAAAGTAATCTAGAGGTATTGAGAAAGTCTTGAACACCAAATGATTTATGTGAACAGAATTTTCTACCTCATTTTCGTTCCAGAACGATGCTCAATCTCGTAGTCAAATTCCTGTAGGAACATTGCCCACCTCAACACTATTTGCGCATCATCACGAAGGCATTGCAGTCGGTCACTATCTTGAATTTCAACCCTAGGACGTACACCCTCCACTTCTTCAACGCATCGATTATCGCCAACACCTCGAGCTCATATGAGTCGTACTTTTCTTCGACTTGCGTGGTTTTCCGGCTCATGTACTGGATTGGATGGTATTGCCGGTCCTCAATGTCCATCTACAGTAGCACTTCCCGATATCCGAATTTGCTGGCATCGGTGTGCATCTCCGTAGCCGCCTTGGGGTTGAATAATTTCAGTACTGGTGCCGTGGGTAACGACGTTTTAATTTTATGAAAGGCTACGAACTGTTCAGCATCCAGTTTAAATTTGACATCCCTTTCCAACAGACCCGAGAGCAGCTTAGCAATAACTGTGAATCCTTCGATGAATCTTGCTCGCAGCTCCATCGCTGCCTTCACCAACACTGTAAACAGCGTCTACTCTGCCACCGCCAGCTCCCATCTCGATAGTCCCCTTGTCGGCTGAACTCTCAAGATTCCGTTTCTTCTTAAACTTGACGCCCTCCGCTGTAATCACCATGTCAACCTAATACGTCGTTGCCAATGACCGCTGAGTATTGCATGTCGCACTCTCGTACCACGTGGAAATTCACCTTTACCTAGAATCCATCTGTCTTTAGCGCTGTCCAGACACTTCCCATTGTCACAATCCTGTTCTGCCTAATTCCCGACAAACTCCTCTTGGCAGAGTCCAGTTGCACCGGTCCCATCATCAACAGGGTGTCCTATCTGAGAAGACAGAGATCGCTGCCCGTGTCCAACAATGCTGAAACTTCAGGGTTGTTTATGGTGATGCTCTTGAAGATTCGATTAGTCCCAATTGCCAAGTGAACTTTCGCCTCAGGAATAGATTCCGCTCTGTTGCCCGTTAATGCAGTGCGAACATCGCTTTCCCTGTTCCTGGCTTGATTCTGCCGCATTTGGTTGTTACCACCGCACTCTGAAGCCCGATGACCTGGTAGTTCACATCTGAAACACTTTAACGCTTGCTCCTTAGATTGATTTGGACAATTCCTTGCGATATGAAAACGCATTTGAAACATGCTCTTCCGCCTCTCTCTGGCTTTACCGTTGCTTGCTCTCTAGATGGTGTCCACTTATGTCCGCTAGATGGTGTTCGGTGACTCCCTTTTGAGGATGTCGCCTCTTGGCTGGGGTCACGCAGCTTCCCATATACTCCCAGTTGTACCTTGAGTTGGATGATGTATTTCACTAGGTAAAGTATGGCGTTATTCTGCCTCGAGTCAGGAATCCCGTCGATGAAATAGCCGATTAAGCGCTCCTCATCCAACTCTCTGATGTTGCCGATCTCCAACAAACAGTATAAGTATTCGCGCAACGTCTCGGATGCCCGTTTCCGACGGTTTGGAAGTAGACGATGAACTTCCGCGGTTACCCCCTTTAGACTCCTACTGAATAGCTAAGCGGCTCCTCTCAGTAGCTGTTTCGCATACACGTTGGATGATGTCCCAATTAACCGTAACGGCGGTCTCCTCAAACTCCTGTATCCATAAGTTAACGTCTGGATGTCCCGATCCATCGAACGTAAACAATGAACCTTCAACGTCACGAAGAATAAAATACTACCATACTGCCGCCCCCACATGCCTCGATCCCGAAGCCACGCTCTCTATATCTCCCTAATCGGAGCCTTCCTCCATTTCCCTGCGGGCTAAACCGAAGTGTTCAAGGAGCCTTTCCTGCAATACTACCTTCCGTCCGTTAGTCCCTAAGTTCAGTTCGGTCAGTTTTTCTCTAAGTCCGTCAACTGTCAGGGCAAGTATCGTCTCCGTATCTATTTACAGTTTTATACTATAGATATATATATAATATAGATTTGATTAAATTAGAAATTTAAAATTAATTAGATATGTCTTAATTTCAAACTATAAGAAAAATAATAACATAATGATAGGATAAATTTAACTTCAACTCTTGAATACAAATACTACTCCGACTTGCTAAATGTTCGGGTGATACCCTATTTTCTTCCTCCTTCTTCGCTTCAGCTTCCTTCCCGTTGTCTCTACACCCGGCAGTCACTCGTCTGGACACGACGCTTGGCTGTTGATTGCTTCAACGTTGGGGTACACACTCGCAATCACAAATTTCTTACTCTCAACTTTACAATAACTTCAACAACTTCTTTTGTACGTAGAGTTGTTGCACGCACTATACACAGTTTTGTCTTTTCTTCTTTTTTTTTTCTCTCTAAAAGCCGTTTTTCATACGTTTTTTTTTCACTTCTGAATTTCTTTTGTACGTGGTGTTGTTGTACGCACTATACACAGTTTTGTTTTTTCTTCTCTTTCCCTTTTTTTTGTTAAACGCACAGGGGATGATTCTTTTAAAACACTTGGGTCATCCCGGTGAGCCGCCAATTTGTAGGATTTAATTTAAACGCACTTGGTTCTAATTTCTAACACGTGAACTTTTATTATTTTATTATTACTAATTATTATTATTATTATTATTACAATTTTCTACTTGGCATTTGACGACGACTAAGAAAAACCAAAGAGAACCGCCTGCGTTCTGCTTGTTCGTCTTCGTCTCTTTCGTTTGTTCCGTTTGTGAATGTTGTGCGATGTGTGTACTGCGTGTGTTTGTACCGTAGCCTGGTCGCCTGATTGTTACCCGTTAGGTCGTCTGTTTGTGTGGCGTGATGTTCGTCGCCGCAGTTCCTCGTCGCAGTTTCACTCCTATCCCACACATATATGTACAATATATATTTATATATTATATTGTTTTAGACACATATCCGTATCCATATTTGTATGCATTAAGGCAAGGCGATTTAAAGTTATTAATTTACATGTTCCGATCCTATTCTTATCTTTTTTTTTTTACCCGCATATGTAGGGATCAGCACACCCTAAATGTGTCGTCCGCATGTTTGATTTGTTTATACGGATTTTGTGATGTTTTTTATGGACTGTACATTCATTTCTGTTTCCTGTTTGGCATTTTTGTACACTGATATTATGTGAATCTTCTACTTTCAGCATCTCATATGCTTTATAGTAGTCATAGGCTATTTTCACTGTGTGTATGGTTTTCGATATTTTTTATCATTTGATTTATTTTTTGAAAACAAATTGAAAAATAATAAGAAAATAAACAAAACAGGAAAAGACGTTTGTTAATTTTTGAGAGTTTTGACATGAAAACAGAAATTTGAAATTTCACTTCAACGCATGTTTCAAGCATTTCTCTCGTAACGTATTAACGCAATTCACTTACGCAGTATTGTGATATGGGCACAGAAAATATCAGTGAGAAAAAAATACCTTCAAAGGATTTTTATTTGGGTTCCTTTCATTTTTATTTTCTTATTGTTGTCCTATCACATGTTATAAACCCTCTTCTTCTTGAAATGTTTGTTAAATATTGAATTATTTTACCTTGGGTCGCTTATTCCGAATCCTCGTCAGTAATTCCTGGTTCTTTCGGTTGTTTTTTGTGGGTCAAGTGTTAACAACATGATTTATAAATGCAATTTAAGTTTTTGTAATAAACACATTACATTATATTTCATTATAAAATATATTAATTGCGATGATAATGTGTATTTTACCCCATTCGACATTCGACCACTTCAATTTATGTTTTTGACGACATTGTCATCTAATGGGCACGATCGAGTTTTCTGTTTTTTTTTGTTTTGTAGATAAATACTCCTATGCATTCCACCGCTAATAATAAAATTATGTATCCAATTATGACACAAGCAAATCAAGTAAGTTTCTTATTGCAGCGGCTCCCGCATGGAAATTAGGTTAATGGGATAACATTAAGATCTACACCAGTGATATATGTACATATGTATTTCCAATTTAAGCAGTACGAATGTTTTTTCTATACCAGAAAGTACATTTAATTTATCCAACAAAATATAATAATACTTGTTATGATTGCCTTTTTGCGCAGATAATACCAAAACTTCAGGATATCCATTTCCGAAATTGAAGACAATGACAAATTAAATAAGTGATTGTGAAATCTCCAAGGTATTACAAAGACAGAGTCGGCTCTGTTACTTGAATGTTGCTTACGCTAACTTAAATTACTGCGATGAGTTCGGCCTTCGCAATTACTGTTGTCAATTACTACTGTCAATAACTACTGATGCCATTCGCGTTTAATTCTTTATTGATGAATTCAGCATTTTGCCATCTCCCGCGTTGTTTGCAAATAAATTTCGAACCTATGATCCAGTAAGTATAAGCTAAAAGGTTAGACTTTGTCGCCGATTAAGTAATGATAATTACAGCGAATGTAAACAATAAACAAAATCCAACTGTCCGATACCGGTTTTCTTGATGTTTTTCCAGGTGTGTTGTTATGATTTGTTCTGCGAAAGGTTTTCGTTGACATCTTTCGTTCAGTTTCGGTTGTGGGCGGTTCGTATGTTCCTATTGTGGAAGACCGTCCCCACTAATGACGCGCAGCCCGGGGGAGACGACCATAGCTGGACATGCGGGCGAGTGAGGTTCGACTCCCAGTGAATGATGTTACTTTTTTTCTTCATAAGGGAGAGCATGCGAAGGACTCGGAGAGTTATTTTGGGATTGACTGGGAGCACATAAGGCTAGAATCAGGCCATGATCATCACGCCACATGTCCCTTATATAAGGGAAAGAAGAAGGTAGTGTGCGTTCGGCAGGTTCTGGTCGGGTGTTAAGTAGTTTAGCGAATCAGTTGGGGATAGACGACTAATAAGCATAGGTGGCAAGGCAGTTTCGTAGTGAACTAATGCGAAATAGTGAAGAGTGCGAGTGGCAAATTAGATTTACTAAATTAATTGGTAAGGATAATTTTAGCTGGTTCTATGTTGTTTTGGCTATTCGACTTCTCCTTTTCTGCAGGAACAATATATGGTTGAAGGTGAAGGGTAGTTTTAAGAATTAAATTGTAAATCTAGACTAAGTTAGACTAAGAAATTAAAATTGTTAATTTATAAGAACGTTCCGTGGTGTTATTCCTTTACCTTTTTTTTCGAGGTGTTTTGTGTCTTACGCGAGTCTCGGACCAAATTCGCGATTCTTGTTGCGGGTAAGTCGGCGGAAGGGCAATCGCGTGGCGCCCATTTCGACATCTCAACTCACGACCAATCTTCGCAGCTGGCCGAGCACCCTTTCGTACGACGTCGCGGAGAGGTGGGAAGGTGTCCGGTAACAGTGTCCACGTATCCGGTAGAGTGTTTCGGAAGTCTCTCTATTGCTGAATATTGATACTTTTATCAGATCCATGTATGCAAAATAAACTAGAGCCTGAGATGATACTGATGCGTTAGTGAGAGCGAATGATTTTTTTTGCTTTTAGCATTTTTTCTTAATTTCTTTTTCTATATCTAACTTATTTTAGACAAAAATGCTTAAGCCTAGCTTAACTACCTTGACTAATTATAATTACCTTACTGGCCCTGTGCGGACACACTAAAGCAGAGAGCACGTTCTTAAAACTATGTCTTCCGACTTAGTTAATAACTTAATTAAAATAAATGAAAAATGAAAAATAAAAGCTAAGAAAATTTAAAAAAACAGAAACAACTTACTTAGCACCTGATAGTGAATTTTTGATTTTACTTAAAACTTACAACTAATTAAAACTAGCTTAGCCTACCTTAATTACAATACACATAGAATATATGTATACGTAATATACATTTACTAAATGTATCTTTTTTTGTAGTTTTATGTATTATTATTTCTTTTTTGTTTATTTTGTATTTTTTTTTTGTACTTTTTTTTTTGTATTTTCTTTTGTTTTGTTTTGATTTTACGAGATACAAACTAACTAACCCTAAAGACTACACCACCACTCGTATCCTAATCTAAACCTACCTTAACCTATGTAAGTCATCCATCGGTGTTGGGCCGGCTTTGCCTTAAAGAGGCTGAACTATCAAATAATCGACGACGGAGCTTCCTCCAGGCACCAAATCATTGATACTGTCGGGAAACATTTCTCCTATTTCGGCATGATATCGCTCTACGTAACCTGAGGCGCTGCGGCTCACAGAAAGCAATATCATGTTCGTAGAGAAGTCGGCACTCTACGGAACTGCGGGACACGTGGAAGATTAGCAGCACCGCTATGAGCGATAAGCTCACATATATCTAAATAGAGGAATGCCTCTGGGGGGACAAAGCACCCTCTTGTGATACTAATTATTGGGATAGTAAGCCTCGGAGATCAAGCCCCAGAAAATTGTCCACCCGTAAAATCCTGGCCCTATTGTATAGGATCTCGTTAGGGTAAAATTTCGTGTACTTAGATTCGGGTGTTCTATGTAATCCAAGACAAGTTCTGAAACATTGTTTTTCAAACACCCGAATCCTTTCCATTAAGCTAGCTCTCATATTGAACCAGACGGGACATCCATAGGCAACCATGGGCCTGATTAAAGTCATGTAGCAGATTACCTTCACTTTGAAATCAAGTTGGCTGCTATGAAACAGCTATCTTGTTAGAGCAGCATCTACATACTTGTCAAAATGTATACACTTTGTCTCGCCAGTGGACGCCCGTCCGGTCCAAAAATTGGAAACCTGCACCAGTTTTTTCTAGTAGCGCGAGTGACCCTAGATAAAGGCGTTCTGAATAAAATAGATTCTGATTTCTGGAAGATCTGTAAGCAATCAAATCGTCCACGTACGCTATAGAGTGGCGAATTGGTTATCCGGAATGATTTTATTGTCTTCCACCCATTTAGACAGAGCTCTATGGACCACCTTCTGGAAGACTTAGCTAATACTCGGAAGGAGACTTATTGACTGGAGATTTGTCGAGTTAGAGGTGTCTTTACGCCTCTTGGGGACTAGTTGCACCACCGCTGTTTTCCAGTGCACTGGATAATATGTATTATTCAGTGCATTGTTGAACAGAATAATGTACCCCTCTACAGCCACTGGTGGAAGGTGCCTGAGCACAATATTGGATATTCCGTCGGTTCCGGTGGATTTTTTTCTTTTCAATGACTCGAAGATCATCTGGAGCTCCTCCGTCGAAATGAACAGGGTGTTCGCCCCTTCATTGGTGACGGCATTATTTGCCATGAAATCGTCATCGAACCTGGTAAAACCAAGGTTCTCTGATCGCCAATTATCGATATCATTTCGAAGATAGAATTGAAGAAGCAGACCTCTGTTCTCCAGGTCGTGGTTCAGGCGATACCATCATTAACCTTGTATACTTCCTGGAAGCAACTTCTACTATCACCGCCTTCTCCTGAGGATCCTCGATCACGAAGAAGTCGTCATCCAGGATGGCGTTCTCTGAACGATGCTAACTGTTCGTAGTAAATGTTCATTGTCTGACGTTCTCGGAAGCTTTCGATCCTGAATCTCATTCTGATTGTTTCCTCTAAATATTTTATATATTTGCGGGTACATACTCGCGCTGTTGGATTTTAAAATACGAATTCTGTTGTTCCAATGCAAATTTATAGATATTCTGTAATTTTCTTTGATCAACTGTTGGAAATTTCAGTGATTTCAGTGTCCTGACCTCCGAGTTTAGTCTGTTTGTAAACCGCCAATACAAGAGTTTGAGTCTTCTCAAGAGTCTACTTTTTTGTCAAGAGTCTACTTTTTTGTCAAGAGTCTACTTTTTTGTCTATGTGATTTTGTGGTATCGTGCTGTCGTTGGCCTGGTATTGTACTGTCCATCGTCTGCTTAATTATATCGTCCATCAGTTTGAGGTACCTGTCAATTTCGTAGTTTGGCAGGTTCCTATTGGACGGTAGGAAGGAGGCGCTCGAAGTGAGCTCAAGCCAGAATATAGTAGCTTTCATTCGAGTTCAGTCGCAGAAATCGAAAGAGTAAATCGACCTCTGTGATAAAAACATGGGGTTGAAGTGCTTCAGGTGCATAAGCCGCAACAATATACAACCTCCTACTATTCTGTAGGGGGATGCACACAATGCAGACTTCTGGAACCCGAAATCTCCGCACTTCACCACTATATATGATTTTATGTTTCAAATTGTTTTTTATGAAGATCGCAATTCCCTGAGAGCAATTGATTTTGTAAAGTGCATTACTACTGATGTTTCCTTAAACAACTTTGCCTCCAATCGAACAAATCTAGACTGGATTACACAGTCTATGATCACATGAATGATGCCCGCGTTGTCTAAAATCACTTCTTCCTGAGTGGGGCCACAAATTATGAACGCAATAGTGTCCTCTTGTGTAATGAACATAGGTTCAGATTCAGTAACCTGGTTTCGCATCGCTTAAAGAACAATTTTTTGTACAGTTGCTGGATAATGCAATCTTTACCTTGTCCAATACTGTGAAATATTGAAGGTTGGAGAATAAATGTTGTTCCAATTAATATTGTTGACACCCAGTACTGTTCGCTGAACCTGCACCTCTCGAAATGTTGCTCGTTTACCTTCTCTGGAACAGAGTTAGTTTTAATCAGGTAAAATATCCTGTGACCAAAACTTCCACTGGAGTTTCAGATATTTGGAGTTTGTCCATTGGGTCTGATAGTACCTTCATCTTAGGACCATGTTTTTCTGCTCACCTTTTGGTGATTTCTTCCCACTGTCGTGCGAAAAGAATCCAAACAAATGGCTACATTTAAGGTACGCATTTAGCTGCTTCTTGTTTTTGCTTCGACCTCTCGCATGTAACTGAGTGCAATCAGGTAGGCATTCGTTACATGTTGATTTGTTTATTTTGTTTTCGTCAAGCAAATTGTATTCCAATTTGTTGATTTCTTCCAGACCAGCATTCAGCTTCTTTGTAAAGTTGTTGATTTTTTGATAATTTTTGCTCCTTTCTCATTTATAATATACATTGTAGACAGCATAATTTTGGGGTTAGTTTTCGTATTTTTGATCAGGTCTTTTTGATTGCTGTCCAGGTCTTCGATATCTCTGATAATGTTAATATTGTTGTCAAATGTGTCACTTGGAGTCTGTTAATAAACGAGAATACTTCATGACATTTTTCTTCCATGTGAGGCGTAATTCATTGCACTGACTCTCTTTTGTCACTCATTGCATAATTTAGTAATTTGATCTTTTGTCTTATTCATGTTTGCTTGATCACGTAAAATGACTTCCATTGTGCAGCGAGAATATTCGTGCGCAGCAATCTCCGTTGAATTTAATCTGTTCCAATTTGGTCCAGAATTATATAGCATCGAAGAAGTAGGAAAAACAGATCTTTTTGCGTAATGGGGCCTGCCATCATGATGCTATTTAGCGATTCCCCAGATGTTGTTTTTGTCGAGGCATCGAATAACACCCTCAGTGTGGTAGCAGTTCTGTCAATTTTTATCACCGCAAGGTTTGGAAGATAATAAGTTTTTTCAGAGTAGTCTTCTTGTATTTCCTCCTCGTGTCCAAGGGTAATATTGTATATTTCTGCATGAATTTGCGATAGTCATGCCAAAGCTTTTCATTTCTTGCGAAACTCTGTTTTAACAAAAAGAATCACTTTAATGCCATTTTGCCTGAATCGCCTAAGACCATGCGATTTTTTAGTAGTGGTAATATGACAAAATATCGTCTGTGTTGAAAATTCTACTACTGCGTTTTATTTCATTAGGTGTTTTTTATTATGCCATCCAGATCTTATCCGGATCATGGTTTACATGTATTACAATAATAACACGTGATCCAGCTCTTGATCTGGATCAATTTCAAGATCCGAGTTTGAGTGGAAGTGAGTTTACCCTATTTCCCACTGGTTTCGCATTCAAATTAGGAGAATCATTGTCTGATGAACATATAAAATTGTGGCCAGGATTTGGTTAAACAGTTTTCGCTTCCGTATCGAGTAATTGTACTCATTATGCTATAATATGTGTATTATCTTACATTTCTAAAACTCTTTTGGGGAAATATTACCCCCGATTGGTGTATATCGATAAAAATTATTATCATCAGCATTTAAATCGATCGCATCAAATTTGTATGAAAAGAAACATTTTCTTTGATATGGCAATTCCACACTTAAATTTCAAAAGGTGTATTTTATTATGCCACATGATCCACTCAGGATCGTTGATCAGCAGCTGCTTTCATCTTCAATTTGTTTGTTTATCTTGTTTTCAAATGTCAGATCGTTGACAGGACTGAACAAAGCGAAATGTCAAGCTGGCTATTCGTTGATCTGTAGTGTTTTATTATGTCCCATGATCCTGAGTGGATCATGTGGCATAATAAATGTGAACATTTTGAATTTGAAATCGAGAATGAAGGATATTTAACGATTAACTTAAGGCTATTCATACGTGTCGTAGAAGAAGGGAATTAGGAAGTCACACTTCTTAATTCGGGCTAAGTAAGAAATTGAAGAAGAATCGACTGTTTTATTTGATCGATTAACCGCCGCGCATGAAAACTTACGTAAAGTCAATGCTGAAGTGGTCCCGTTATTAAAGCAAGAAGCTGGCGCCATTGCCAAGTATGAGGAAAACGCTATCGCAAAAATTACTTGCTTAAAATGTCGCCTTACTAAATTACGGCAGTGCCAGTATGCACTTGCAACTGCCGAAACTCCACATGACACCACATCAGCAACGGCAACACTATCGCCTTTATTGCCACACTCCCCATCCAGTGCAGTTAAATGGTAAAAGTTGCAACCCAAAAGTTTTTTTGGCACAATTGATAAATTTAACTACTGATAAAACAGCTGAGACACTAGCTGGTCTCATTCCCACCGAGGCTAATTATAAAGAAGAGTACGGCAATAATAAGAAAATTGTGGATTATACCATGAAACAATTGCTGTAAATTCAACCGATAACTTCTAAAGCTGACGTATTTGGATTGAGACGACTATATACGTTTGTACTTGCTTCTTCTCGCTCGCTTGCTGCCGTAGGCATTCCATTGGCAAATTATCTAGTGATGTTGTGCTACTATGAGGATTCTAATTCAAATCATTATACTTTTCGTCAAAACGATGGCTTAAACAATTCATCGGATTCACAAAATTAAACCCATTACATAAGTGACAATCAAGTTAAGTGTTTGCTACAATTCTTAAAACGTTAGGTTTAACGAAGCAAAATAGCAGACCTGTCAAAACGGCTTTAGAGTTATTTGCTGCGGATAAAAAAGACGGCTGTTTTTTTCTTGCAATGCTGTCAGTCACCAAACGAAGGATTTTTGTTGTTCCTGTACACCAATCTTATCCAGCTGTCTGGAATGTGCGACCCATTGTTTACAAAACTCAATAAGAATTCTACACCAGCGCACCCAAATAATTAAAAATGTCTCATACTTGAATTTATCTACCACGGAAAAGGTACGAGAGGCTAAGGTATACTTACAAACGGCATGTGCATATATAAGCAGTGAAATTTCTACTATGTTTGTGCGAATCATGATGGATGGGAGAAGCATACTGTCTTTTGTCAAGTCGACCCTGGCCCGACGACTCGACTTGTCTGTAGTTGGAGTACACCGCTTAAATCGAATTGTCTTTATGAAGACCAATGCTGCCAATATGTAGACCAAGCTGTGATCGATGCGATAGAGGTTCTTGAGATTTGCGTTGACATGCAAGCTATGCCAGTCAATGATCAAATTATTTACTTCCAAAATTTAAAGCTGGCGGATGCTCGTCCTCAAGGGCAAAGAGCGGAGGATAGAAGACATTGGCAATTCCATGATGGAAAAATCAAATAGCGCAAGTGTTTGAGACTGTTTTAATTCCGAATTTCTGGATACTCACATGGTGTTAGGTTTGCGATCGACGATTGCCACCTACGAATTACAAGTTAATCTTGATCCTGTGCTAAACTTATTGGAGTCTACACGAGTTCGGGGTACAAAACGTAGGGTTTTAAGGATAAAGATATGTGACCCATTTGGTAATTTGGCTGATTTTACGAAAAGATTAAAAATTCAGTTGCAAAATATTTGGCGAAAAAAGTTAGATTGGGATGAGATTTTGCTGTCGGATCTGCAAAATATTTTAGATGCCTGTGCGAACGAGATCTGCGAATTTAACGATATTTTAATCCCTCGGCATTTCACGTCAAACGGACAGACGACTCAAATTCACGAATTTGCGGTCGCTAGTCAGTTCGATTTTGGAGCAGTTGTTTACTCAAGGACAGTTCATAGCAACGGAGAAGTGTCAGTACAACTCAATTGCGCCAAAAATAGAGTTGCCCCACTTAAAAATGAGGCTCAAAGCGAACTTACGATACCGAAATTGGAGTCAACTAATAATCTTCGGATTAAAATTGTCAATGTGTACTTCTAGACGAATTCCCAAATATTTTTTTACTGGATTCTTGGAACGAACAAACGTTGGAAACCATATATGGAGAACCGAGTTCAGGAAATAGGAGCATTATCTAAGGTTTCGTCGTGGAGTCATTGTCCTGATTTGGAGAACCCCGCTGATTTGCTGACCAGGGATATTGGTAGCTTCGGTTAAGTGGGCCTCAGTGGCTTAAGGATGAGGAGTTAAGATTGCCATTATTAACAAAACCAAGTTTTTTTTTTGTATGTTGGAGGCTTCTACTATCTATTGGAGCACTCAGACACAAATACTGGTCCATTGCACTACCAGACGGACTCTTTGACTTTATTGTATTTTCCCCGTTGTCCGGAGAAAAGCGAGGAGGGGCTTCATTGATGTAGAGCTAAGTGATTCGGCACCCACCACGTCGGCCCCAAGGGTGCGCCACCGTGCGCGAGCGAAGGCGGGACAGTCGCAGAGAAAGTGTTCTGCTGTGTTATCCTCCTCGCAACATGCAGCACAGGTAGGCGTCTCACTGATGCCAAGCATGTAGAGATGGTTGGCAAAAGTGTAATGGCCCGTAATGACGCCCGTTAGCCTTCTGCAATAATTTCTAATTAAGGATAAGAAAAATATTGCGGACTTTTGCAGACATCAGGGCGTACGCGCTTAGTCATCCTGCATCCTGGATATTCCCTCCATCTACGACTGTGTACGTTAAAGACCCAGTCATTGATGTCAGATTTTACCACGGAAGCAGGTAGACCTAAGGCGGGTTCAGGTCCTGAGAAACTTTCCTCTAAACCTCTTCTAGCGAGTTCATCGGAGATCTCGTTTACTGAGATTCCAGAGTGACCTGGGATCCATACAAGCCTAAGTGAATTTAGTCTTCCGACTTTGTTAAAGAAGGTCTTGAGTTCATGCACTAATTTGGAGTTGGAAGGTTGGACACCGGTTTGAGTGCAGCTTGGCTGTCACTGCAGACGCATATGCTTTTTCCCCTCCACCTGTGTTTCACAACATAGTACATGGCCATTAGGATTGCGTAAATCTCCTAACGAGAAGTGCAGTGGAATGTTTGCGTGCTCAAAGAAAACTCCAGCGCCGGATGCCTGCCCAGTCCTGGAGTCGTCTGTGAAAATGCGAAGACATTCCATTCCAGGTTCAGTGTCTGGCCAAAGCCAGTCCTGACGCCATGGAAATGAGACTGTGAAGTTACAGCACGGTAAGATAGCAGGTGTCATTGCATCAGAAGGCATATCCATAAGACAGGGGTCGTAGGATATTTTTCTCGCAATAACACCTTCACTCCAATGCGAGTTGTACCAAAGACCATTTCTCTTTAGGCGAGAAATGGCTTTCAATGCACATCCTCTGATATACGATATACTGTTTCGACTGTTCCTTGGTCTTTGGTGTGTACCAGTGGATCCATGTTTCGTCGACTGTCACGAAATGACGCAGAAACTCCTTCGCATTGCGCTTAAACAGCGTCAAAAACTGCTCTGAAGTGGTCTCTGAAGTTGTCCGGAGTAAGCAAACGCGGCACCCATCGCGCTGACAGCTTTCTCATGCCCAAAATTTCATACAGGATGTGACCCACGCGGCCCACGCTATCTCGCGTACCTTCAATCGGCGGTCTGCCAATACGAGATCGTGGATTTTTGTCACGATATCCTCTGTGGTAGCCGTTTGCATTGCCAAGCACCTTTGCATTGCCAAAAAGCTGACAGCGCTTTGGTGGTTTTGGACTCAACATGCTTTGACCAAAGAAGCTTGCTATCTAGAATGACTCCCAGATACTTAGCTTCCTTGGATATCGGGATGGAATTGCCTTTTAGCACCAGCTGAGTAATGCCAGTTGCTTTCCTCCTTCTCATGAAGAGAACATCGGTCTTAAGAGGATTAACGGACAGCCCATTTCTCGTGCACCAGTCTTCGATCACGTCTAGCGCCGCCTGCGCTTTGAGACAGACATTCGCTAAACATGAGCCGACAGAGAGAACAGCAACATCATCCGCATAGGCCTGGGCATAGATTTCAGTTTACCCCAGACTTGACACATTGTTCGAGGCCTGTATCAGCGATCAATGTCCTGTGCACAAGCATTGCTTTGATCCACAAAACCAGTGCTTCATCTACGCCATGCCGTCTAGCAGCGTTACACATGCTATCGAAAGTAGCGTTATCAAAAGCTCCCTCAATGTCGACGAAAATTCCATTGGGAGGTTTTTTGACAGAACATGCGAGTACAAAATAGTTGGTGATGGCGCTGCTCAGGTTATGAACGGCATCCTGCACCAATTGATTTGTTTTGAGTTTAGGTAGGACTTGAGTGGATCTCGCACGAGATCCCACACTTCAATTGGAATTCGATTTATCTATGGTCTGACAGCGTAACATCTGGTAAGACTCTCCAGTTAGTGATGGCCTTCGCATGCCTATTAGACAGGGTTAGGACAATCACTTCTTGTCGTCTCGCCGTCGCAAAGGTTGGTTGAGAGCCAACATTGTTGATGATAAGGTCAGACGAAAGAATGAAGTTTAAAAGATACTCTCCTCTCTGGTTGCATATGCTGCTGCCCCAAACAGTATTTTGAGTGTTGGCATCGAAACAGATGATGAATCCAATCCTTGTGGCTTCACAGTACTCTACGAGTTCGGAAACCGCCTTAGGTGGCGGGGGTAGTACCGAGTCGTAGGGGAAGTAAGCAGACGCCACGACGAAGTGTTCAATTTCTCCGTGCGCTTTGTAGCTAACTTTCGCAGCCACCAGATCTTGACCACAGAATTGACCAAGTTTGGTTGCCGATAGCGTGTTCGATTTGATGAGGCAGACCCTGGGCCTTTCGGATCGCTCATCATAAAGGATCGTAGTATCACATATACCACTAAGACCACACAGGCGTTTATACCACACCCATGGTTCCTGAATGGATATAATGAGATGATTTGTACTACTGCATGCAATTGAGAAGAGCGGTAGCAGCCTTGCAATGCTGTAGGTTAATCTGAGTAAAAATCATACATTTAAACTACTTGACATCCAAGTGGAATAAAATCTAAAATCCTACCAAGGCCGAAGTAGGGACGTGAGTCGTACGCGGATTTCAGGTTCTCGACAGAGCCGTTGTCCAATCCCACAACCAGAGTGAAGACCTCTTTTTTCAGAGAGCTCTTTTCCTTTTTGTAGGAATAGACAGTCCAGGCCCTCGTGTCGAATCCCGTGTTCTGCGCACGTAGTCGCGTCAGTACTTTCAGCTTGTTTCGGGTTTTCCCGGAATCCAGCTGATGGCGCGCATTGATTGTGGGGAACTTACTACCTGATATATAGTAGTTCCCAGGGGAGGGATTTTCGGCACCATGCTCCTGATCCAGGCAGATGTCTGCTGTGAGGAACAGTTCACCACCATTTATCAAAGCAGACCTCTCAGCCTGAATCCAAAGCCTGTTGCTGAAGCTAGCTCAAGTAGATGATCCTCGCAGTGTTGGCAATTTGCGCTGGTCATTCTGCTGTCACTGCCAGCCTTCCCTATCCTGACCTTTTCGGAAGCGATGGCTGCCTCTTTGTAGGAGAGGAGCTTGTCTCGACTCTTTACGGTCACTTGTGTTTTCTTTCCAGAAAAAAGTTTGTTGCCTCCGATGAGCAGTCTTTCGTTCTCTCCGTCTTCAGATTTTTTCTTTGATCTTTGTTGATCGCCGCATCTACCTTCGAACTCCCACCTCTACATCAGAAGAGGAGACATCACGTTATCTCGCCCCAGCAAGGTTGTCCCCGGCGGCCGTCTTCCGTTTGCGAGCGCTCCTATCTTTTTCCGTTCGAGCTGCTGCTCCCTTCCAACTCCGCTTTGGAACAACTCTGCCAGCTTGAGGTTTGTTGGGATCCAAAACCGCTTTGCTTTCTGCGATCAGAGTCTGTCTGTCAGCATCATTGCCTTTTTCGGCGGTGGCGCCGGCCATAACAGGACCCCGAACACCTCCAGTTCCGTCAGTTTTGGAACCTGGCACGATCTTATTGGGGATTTGACCGTCACCAATAAGAGGAGGAGTGTTTAAGGCGCATGCCGAAAGTGCTGACATAGCCGCCGACGCTTTCTGCGCTGCGCGTCGCCAAGAAGTGCGGGGGCTGCAGATGAGAGGGTCGGATGGGTTTCGGTAGGGGATACCTCCGCCGATCTAATCCTCTTAACTGCTTTCCCCAGAGGTTCGCCTTCAATCTTCGTGCCTTCGGGCACGCCTCTTTCTTCTTATTTTTTTGGCACTTAGCAGTGCAATCTACAGTGCGTCCCAATTCTGGGACTCTTTCAACCTTATCGGTTTCCCGTGCCGCGCCATCGTCGGTGTCGCCTCCGTTGGTCGCAACACTCATGCTCAATCCAACCAACTGGTCGGACAATGAGCCGCAGGAGTCGGTGTCGTTCCGGGCTGATGGAGAGTTACGAATGAGTCGTGGGGCCTCCAGAATCCTTGCCCCGGCCGCGATCAGAGAGATCGCGGGTGGATTTCCGCTGTTGCGAGTGCCACCTGGAGTATTAATATCCATTTGTTTTTCCATTCATCCATCAAAACTCAGTTCTCCGGGCCCCTCCGCCTACAAAACCAAGTGCTGTATCGTTATGTATGTTTTCTGAACACGAAGACGACAACGTGACTTGGACGGTAGAACGTTTGATTCTGGTGGGCCACTTATTAAGTGCGTAGACTTCAGTACTTGGGGGCGCCTTTTACGGTTGAGGGCATATATTCTTCGAGCAATTGATGCATTTAAGTTGAGGTGAAGATTAACGGAACGGAGAAAATCGACCGTGCCGAAAAATACTGGGTGAATCAAATTCAGTGGATGCATTTTTCGAAGGAGATTTTGTCTCTTCGAAAGAGAAAAGGTATGCCTTCTGACTGTATATTAACATCTCCTTCTCCTTTCTTAGATGTTTCCGATCAATACTTGAGGGTATGAGGGCAACTTCAACAAGTCGTCTCGGATGTCAGTGTTGCACAACCTATTATATTGCCAAAGTTATATAACAAAGCTCATAGCTATCGATGTGCATAAGAAAATCTTCCATGGAAATTCATCAGCAGTTTGTCAAGATTGTCAAGATTGCGGTTTTACGAGGGCGGCAGTTGATTAAAACTTTAACGAAAAATTGTTTTGTTTGCAAGGTCCTCCGAGGGAAAACAACCACACAGGTGTTTCCTCTGCTGCCTAGCCAGCGAATTCTATCATCTAGGCCATTTGAGGTAACTGGAATCGACTTGCAGGCCCTTCATATGTTACAAACAAGTACAATGATCGCAAGAAAATTTATATTCTGTTATTCACCTGTGCGGCTATCCGTGCTGTGCACCGAGTGCACAGAAGTATTTACTACAGAGAGCTGTCTTAAGAAGATTTATTTCCAGGCGAGGAATCCCTCGAATACGATAAATAATAATTTACTCGGATAACGCCACAACGATTAAGAAGGCGTCATCAGAAATAAGCCAAGTCAACAAAAGGAGGAACGATGAAAAGTTTTTGGGATTTTTAAGCAGTGCCCAGATAAGATGGACATTTTTAGATGAACGAGCTGCATTGTGTGGGGGCTTCTAGGAGCGATTGGTAGGCGTGTGAAATGTTCCTTAAGGGCAGCTGTCAGACGTGCAACTTTGAATTTCGAACAACTACATACATTATTCAAGGAAATTTAGTGCATTGTAAATTCGAGGTCATTCGGGAGATCACCCTGTAGACTTACTACATCGCATTTTCTTCAGGCCCGCCAAGCATTTCTAACGACTCTTCGGAAACCAAGGCTACAATTAAGAGAAGATGGTTCGAGAAGTACCTCCACCAACTGAGATCATTGCATCATACTGACAATTCTTTGGGCTCAAGTTCTAAAATCGGAGATATGGCGAAGACTCATCGCTGCCAAGAACTCTGTGACATCTTACTGTTCTCCAACAAACATGTCCTGGATGGGACGGTAAAACTCGAGCTTGTGAAATACGGCTTGCCAGCGGTTCAATATTAAGATACAACTCTTGTATCCCTTGGAGATAAGTCAACAATCGTAAATTTTGCAGGCGGGAGCATATTGAAAATTCTATTGTAGTACTGCGTTTTATTTCATTATTATATTTCATTATTCTACTACTACTAGATGAAAGTCCTGTTTCATCCCCTTTGGTAGTGGTTGGTAGTGGATATCGAATTTTTCATCTTCATCAGATCTGACCTTTGCGACTAGTATTTCTTCTAGCTCCCAACATATCTTTAATCCTTCATCTTCACTGCACACACTGATACATGAAGTAAGGACTTACTTGCGTTTCCGAAGTTGACGGAAGCCAAACTTTGTATTTTGTGCCACTGGAGTATTAAGTGGATCCTTGATCAATCGATGTGTCAGGGAATGAGTTAGAATGTCTGATCCTATCAGTAATTCGATATTCTTTGGTTGTTGGTACCATGGATCCGCCACCTTGCTGCATTTTCACTTCGCAAACAAACTTTGAAACACAACTTTAATTTCTGGATCACCTTTCTTCGGGTTTTTGGCTTCATATTTAAAAATCTTTCACAGTTGAAAATTTTATTTCGTCACAAACAGCGCATTTTGCCTGTGTAACTGTAGTCAAGTGGCTTTTTGTGAAGTTTTTGGTTTCTGCCGCTTGCGATTGGTGTTCCCTGCTGAATTCGCGACTGCCCTCCAATCTCCGAATCTGCTCTCAATAAAGTCAACTTTGGAATTTCTATTGATGTTCCTTTCAATAGTTGGCACAGCCTTCTCGATTCATGGTCTAGTTTTGGATATAAGATCTGTATCACCAATGGATCCCAAAAACTAACTTCAGCTCCCAAGTTGTTGATTTACTTTGACGTTGCCATCATAGTTTTTAAATCCAGTGCATTTTCATTTAGAACTGGTTTCAAAGTAAGCAGTTCTTGGGTAAAGTTGTTGAACAACGCTGCTGGCTTTTGAAATTGCTTGGTTAGCAATCCTATTGCTGTTGGATTATTGCAGTAGATGCAATCCTTGCCGCTCCTCCGTTTAAATTAAATGGTGTCCACTCTTCATACTTTCCACTGAATGTTGGTATGGTTATAGGTGGAAGTTTGATGACCCGATGCCTTTCAGGCTTTGGTACTACCGCTTCATACATATAAATTCCTCGTCATAATCTGCTTTGTCCATTGATAACATAATATCCTCATTCACTGTTTGTACCGTTGTCCAGAATTCAAATAATTGACTCAGCTTGAACCTGAGGTAGACTGAATTCTGACTGAAAACCAAGCTGTCAATTAGGCATAAAAATCTGTTTTTGGTGAAGTTCAACTTAGTGAACTGCATTGAGGACTTCATCTTTTCAGTTGAATCCTCCGTTCTATCCGATAATGTGCTCCTAGTAAACTGTTTTAAGAGCTTCGTCTTTTCAGCTGAATCCTCTATTCTATCCGATGATGTGCTCCTTGATGGCTGAACTACTGCTGCTGGATTTGAACTGGCTGGTATATCTGGAATATCGGCTCGCCAGTTTTTTGACCACTGATCCGGTTCACTTCAAGGCATCTTTAATGTCATACCTTGATTCGATCGTATATTCGTATTCGATAGTATCATACCTTGATACTAAAATACTTTTGGCAAAATATTCATGATGCGAGTTTGCCTTCCTAAAGTGTTCTAAATACCCATTATTTAGTTGGAAGTCACCCCAGTGCTGCTCCTCCAATTTCTCGAAACGTATCTTGCAATACAAGAGTACCGTGATTCTTAATCCTTTTTAAAATTTGTCCATATGATTTAACGCTATTTCCTCGATTTCACTCATGTTAAACACTACTAGACTTGTATCTTATACTTCCCTTTTCACTATTATGTACGAGTATATGTACTGTTCCGGGTAATCCGGCACGAAGGACTAGGGAAAAGGTATCACATTGACAGACTCGGCTTTGCTGCTTGATACTATCTCCTTTATTAAAAATTCTTCACGATTATTTATAGATAAATGTTGCTTACACTAACTTAAATTACTGCGATGAGTTTGGCATTTGCAAGTGCACATCGTTCAATTACTGCTGTTCGATTGGTGTGCTGACTCGGCTGTTTGGTTACCTATTTCTGCATAAACTGCTGATGCCATTTCGCGTTTAATTTTTTGTTGATGAATTCAACATGATTCATCTTAAGAATTTTCATCAATATCTTTTTATTATTATTATTTTATTAACTCTTACTTAAATACATGGAGTGAGCACCAGCTAGCTTATCATCGGTTTAGAGATTTTTACTTGTACCGCCCCTTTTCGAAAGCTTCTCTTAAGAAATATTGTATTATTTGTATTACATACACATATTTTACTTTGCTCAGAAGTGCTTCCCACCGTAATTGGCTATGTGCTGAGTGTTTTGAAGATTGCAAATATTGTGGTCAATTCTTCGCAGTGAACATTCCACTCCTTGAGAAAAAAACCGAAACAATTTGATTAGCAACTAGCACAGTTAACTTAATGCAAACCTTAATAAAACAAATAAACTTAATATTTCTTGAAAAAAAAATAAAACGTTTAAAAGAAGGGTGAATGGCAGCTGTAGAGGACATTTTTTAGACTGGGCTAAGTGAAGTGGAGAAAAGAAGTGGAGCTTCCTTCGCGCAGCAATTCGGATATTGGGCTCATGTAGAAGGTTTCGAGGACTAATGTTAGGGAGAATTACTTAAGCAGTGTGGGGCAGCCAATATTACCGCTAAGTAAGTTATTAATAAAAAGATGTCTGCAATCTCGCGGGCTTTTAGTTTCAGGGGTATTTGTTAAGTTATTTACAATTGTCATAAGACGGTTAATAATAGGTACATATAAGCCCAGGAAGACTGGGAAAGACAAAATGAATAAACCTAAATTGTACGGACTCAATACGTGAAATTTTGACCCCCTGGGCGTTATACTGAGATCGTCAGTGAAATAGATACGAGTATGGTTTTGTTCTTGGGATTTCCAAGAGAAAACCAAGGGCAATGAATTTAAAAGGTATAATTACATACGAAATGTTGTCCAAGGGGTTGCCGAACTCGATGGCCACGACGCACGTCTAGTTCTTTGCATTCGGAACCAAACGAGCACCCATCCGACTTATTTTCTCGATAACAGACGAAAGTTATATTTAGTGACGCTAGAGACGACTGGAGCAATCTTTCGCATAAGGAATGTAATCATGATCGTGGTTATGGCCGGTGAACTATTGTCTAAGAAAATGGGAAAAAAAATATTGGCAACTAATTTTGAATAAATGGAAGGGCTACTGAGAAAATTAGAAGTAGAGAGGTAGTTATCGGTTTTTATTACTGTGGATGAAGGGGTAGAAACGCTTCAGATTAGAGATGAGATAGGATTGCATTCGGTTCGTATATCGGAGTAGAACGTAAAGGAAAGTATAAGACTGCAAGAAATTAGACAGTTCTATTTTCAGAGATGGGTATGATAAGGTAATTTAGATTTTAGACTAGAGTAGCGCAGAATTTTAATCTAATAAGATATGGGTGTTAGGGTAGAGAGTAAATGAAAGCAAATATTTTTAAGCGGATTATTTAATATTGTAATGTATGCTTTTCAGAAATTGAAACAATACATATATACTTCAGCATTCTCTGAACATTGGAAAAAATACATACTTTTTGATTACACAGCTTTTATGCTTATCCTCGAATATAACCCAACATCCCTTGTCAGTGGATTTTCTGCAGAAATTATATAACTCGTGAATTCAAGAACAAAAGCATTTGAAATAGTGAAACCCATATCAATATTTATTATTCTTTTAATGTTCAAAAACGTAATATTTTCCAGCTGCACTCTTGTTTAACTCTATGAAGAGTTCTTATTTAAAATCTGCTATCCATGTACCAATTGCTTCGCTCTGCATAACTTTCAACTGTTTCAACATTCTTTCTTTAAAAATCGATGATCCTTTTTCCATAAATACGATCTACCTATCCTTTCTTTATCTAAATTAAAGCGGCAATCGGCCTTCAAATGACATAATCAACTATCTACATACCTGAGCACCATTGTTCAAATTAATAATTAAAATATGTTATCTTACTTTACCGACCAAGTCAAAAGAATATCGTCCAATTTCGCCTTCATTTCCCAATACTTTGGATAACTTAATCTGAACCACTTGCCTTTTACGCAAGCAGTGCCTTGAATTATTTTAACCCTTAAATGCCCACAGGTCTATTTTGGGCACGCACTCTTTGAACAAAAAGTTTGTGCAACGAAAATATTTCAAACTACGTGGGAATAATTTTAGTACATTCTACTGGGGCATCCCAATGTCCAACAATTATACTCTGAATGTACATTAATTTAGATTTTACAATATTTTTAATTCTTCATTATATTTTGTTTCATAAAAGTTAATTCAATTCTAAAGATAATTAAAATTTTTTTTTTTTTTTTTTTTTTTATATAGTTACATATGATAATATTGGACCTTAATTTGGTATATGTGTATTCGAGTTAAATAAGCATCTAGTAAGTAGTAAATATAAATGGACACATTATGTATGCATACATTTCAATGTTATGTTCAAACAATTCAATTTAATTTATATACGGTTCCCGATCTTGTACGTGATGGGCTGTGAGATGCATTTTGATCAGTCACATTTTTTCCCGCGTTATTGTTGTCATTTGTGGTTAAAATAGAATCTATTTTAAGATTTGCCAGTTTCATGTTCATCAATAAAATTATCCAAATAATTACTACATGAGTTATTATTAGTTATTCCTTTCATCCCACAGTTTCTAAGAAATTTAGAATTTCTTCGATAGTCTTTGTTTTTTGAAGGAACAGAAACAATATAAGACCTAGGCTCGTCAAGTTTTTTCTTTATGTATCCTATTTCCCAATTATTTCCTATCTTACAGTAAACCTTTTCCATAATCTCAAAACGTGTTTCACGTCGCCTTGCATGTATATTGTAGTATTTTTCATTCTGTAGTTGTTTCAGTCTAATTGATTTTTTAATATTTATATTAAACCCTGATTTCAAAAGGGTTGAATGAACAGGTATCTTTGTGCGCAATCTTCTGTTCATCAAGATTTGGGCAGGTGCAATTTTTAAATGTTTAACTGGTGTATTGTTATATTCTAACAAAGCTAAGTAAAAATCTTCCAAATTAACTGATTTTTTAAGTATGTTTTTTACAATTTGTACTCCTCTTTCTGCAAGTCCATTCGACTTTGGATAATGAGGGCTACTGGTAATTATTTGGAAATTCCATTTCTTAGCAAATTCTCTACATGCGAATGAATTGAAAGGCATGTTATCTGCCATAACAATTGCAGGAATACCTAGACGAGAAAAAAATGTACACCAGCCTGCACATATATCACCAGCAGTTTTAGTTTTAATTTTTTTCAATCTCGACCCATTTTGAAAGATAATCAATTATTATAAGAAAATTTTCTTGATTCCATTCAAAAATATCGCATCCTACCTTATTAAATGGCAATTCAGGTATTTCATGATTTATCATTGGCTCGTCATAATTTTCTGGTCTATATTGTACACAAGTCCAACAATTTTTTATATGGTTTTCTATGTACGTTGACATTCCAGGCCAATAAAATAGTTCTCGTGCCCTAATTTTTTTTTTAGTAATACCTAAGTGAGATTCATGAAGTTTGAGTAACATTTCATGTTGTAATGATTTTGGTACAATTAATCTATGGTTTAAGAAAATCAAATCGTTTTCAACGAATATATCAAATCTTTTTTGAAAATACAATTTTATGTTGTCAGGAACTCTGTTTTTTGTTTTTGGCCAGCCTGATTTATAGATATTTAACAAATTCGAGAGAATGGGATCCCTTCTGGTTTCTTTTCGAAATAAATCTTGTTTTTCGTCACTTACATTTATTGATAACACCATTTCAATTTTATTATGTGCAATGTCTTCTTTATCTAAAATAAAATTTCGGGATAGATAATCGGCTATATGCATATGCCTGCCTGCAAGTAGTGCACTTCTATATCGTAGTTAAACAAGAACAAGCGCGTTCGTCTCAATTTGGAAGACATTATTTTACCAACCTCTTTGTTCATTATTGCCTCCAACGGCTTATGATCACTATAAACTAAAACTTTATTGCCGTAAATAAAATTGTGAAATTTTTTGCAAGCATATGCAACTGCAAGAAATTCCTTTTCTATGGGCGCGTACCCCATTTCGGTATCGTTTAAACTTCTAGAAGCATAACAAATCGGTCTGTTGTCTTGTAAGAGACGCATCAGCTTGAATCGTAATCTTCTTTGATGGATCAAATGGTCTGAGAAATGGAATTTCTATTAATTTATTTTTTAAGACATCAACACACTTTGTGTGACTCGGAAGCCATAGAAACTCAATATCTTTTCGCAACAATTTCCTTAATGGAGCAGTTAGATTTGATAGATTAGGGATAAAACTTCTTAAATAATTAACAAAACCCAAAAACGCTTGCAGTTCTTTCTTTGAAGTTGGATTTATTAAATTTTGTATAGCTGTTATACGATTATCATCGGGTTTCATACCTTCTTTGCTGAAAATATGACCCAAATATTTTACAAAATTTTGTCGAAATTAAATCTTATTTTTATTGAATTTTATTCCTAATTTTCTTGCTCTTTCAAATACTTTTTCTAAATTTTTATCATGTTCCTCAACGGTTCGGCCATATATCAAAAAATCATCAATGTATATAATTAAACCTTCCAGAAATATTTGAAATAAACTTTTGAAATATTTCCGGTGCTGTCGTTACACCAAAGGGCAAAACATTAAATTGGTAACAACCAAATGGTGTTGAAAAACAGCAATATTTCTTCGAGTCCTCATGTAAAGAAACCTGCCAAAATCCTTCTTTAAGGTCTAACACAGTAAAGAATTCTGAACCTGCTAGTTTTGAAGACACATCTTCTATGGTAGGTATAAGAAATTGTTCTCTTTTAATAACTTTGTTTAATTGTACGGGATCTAAACATATTCTTAATTGACCATCGGGCTTTTCCACTATTACTAAGTTGTGTACCCAATCTCTAGGACCTCTAACCTTAGAAACAATTTTCTTCATTTCCAGATCCTTAAGAGTTGAAAGAAGTTTCCCTTTTATTTTGAATGGAATACGTCTCGGTGGGTTTGATTTCGGTACGGTATCATCCAAAATCTCAATTTTATATTTTTGTGGAAACTGCCCTCTTCCCTCAAACAATACTTTGTTCATTTCTACTAGATCTTCTTTTGAGTTCATTGGTATGTTGATAGAATTAACACTGTTCACACAATCTATTCTCACAATACCTAAATGTACACAAATCTTTAAACCTAAGATTGGAACTAAATCGCCATTGCTTTCTTGGTTATTCTTTATCTCTTCTACAATGATGAAATCTTGGTTTATTAAAACATTCCTAAATCTACACACTAAAGTTGTTTCACCTACAGGAGTTATTTTGGGACTACCATATGGTTCTAAAACTATCGCAGTAGGCCTTATACTGTTTTTATTTCTTATTTTATTATACAATTTAATTGGAATAATATTTGCCTGAAACCCAGTATCTATTTTGAGTTTTAGAAATGAGTTTTCAACTCTTATTATTTCTGTCCAAGAACTTTTCTTTTCTACTAACTGCAAGCTATCGACAAAAAATAAATTTTCATCACTTTTAAAATCGGACGAATCACGAATGCATCTCACATTACGTACTTTACAACAAATTGCGTAGTGGTTGAATCTACCACAATTATTACATTTTTTTCCTTGCGCTGGGCAAGCATGTTTAGCATGGTTTAAATTACAATAATTACATTTGTTTAGTGTTTAAAATCGCTATTGTTTACATTGCTTGGATACTTTTTTTTTCTTACTAAAATCGTACTTCTTATTTTGCTTTATATTAACATTTCTACTATTTTTGTTCCCCTATTGATTATTTCCATAATACGTATTTGTTGGTTTTCTTTCAAAAAAAGCATTACCTGTATATTTTGGATTTGTATGCGCTGGGCTTGTATTGATACCGTCTACACTGGAACTTGTTAAGGGACATTGGATTTCCTTCGTCTGTTTTTGAGCTACTTCTGCTGCACGGCATATTTCTACTGCTTTTTCTAAGTTCAAATCCGCTACACTCAATAGTTTTTCTTGAAGCCTTTTTTCGTTTGTGCCAAGCACAATCCTATCCCGAATTAAGGACTCTTCTAATGATGCAAACTCACAGTTTCTTGCAAACAATTTGCGATCTTTAAAGATGGTCAAATGGTTCCAAATTATTCTGGTTTCTACTAAAGACTTTAAACCTTTCATTTGTTTGATTTCTTTTCGGTATACATTGATCATCAAATGCTTTCATAACTGCATCGATTTTCGTTTTCTCCTCCTCAGACAAATTGAAAGAATTAAATAAATCCAGCGCATCTACTCCTACCATATTTATAAACGTATTTACCCTAATTATATCTTCTTTCATGTTTACTCCAGCGGCAATTTTGAAAATAAAATAATTCTGTCGAAATCTCCTCCAATTTTCCGCCAGGTTACCCTCCAGTCTTAACGTCTGTATTCTTCGGACGTAGTCCATGGTCTGTCTCTGATTTATTTTAAGTTTTTGTTTTCTGACTTCCAGATTTAAAGGTTTTGTTTTATTTATTTATTTATTTTTTTAAATGTCTGTCTCATATATGGCAACTCTGTCAAGTGCGATAAAAGTATAATACATAAGTGCTCGTAAAATAAATATAAATAAAAACATTAAAACATCTGTGAAAAACACGGAATTTATCTTAAAGGCTTGCGCTGAGGATAAGTCACCTCTGTAAATTGAAGGATTTACCAGGAAATCGTCCATCGTTGAAAAAGGTAAATTTCATATTTTCACTTTCTCATTGTCGTGCAAGCGACTTTGGCGCGCTAGTGCTCCAACGGACATCGTGGAACCTAAGCGTATATACAAAGCAACAACATCTAAAGCTTTCGGTGTCCAAATATCGTGGACACCAACCAAACGATCCGACGAAAAGCACAATATTTAAGGTTTTTCGCCTAATATTATGCAACATCATTTAAAAGGGAAAACATTCTACAGTAATGCCCAATATTATGCGCTCCCCGGGAAGGGAGCGAATTATCAGTAAATCTTAAAATATGATGGATACAGTAGAATCCTCATCAGCAAATGTAATTAAAAAAAATGATGATAACAAAACACCACTGAATCGTCCACCAGAAAAAAGCGGGAATCTACTTGAAAATTATGATTCACAAATCAAAATATTACAAGCGGAATTATCAAGGATGCAAGAATACATAAGGAAGCTCGAAAATGAATTAAGTGCAATGAAAATGAAGGTCAATAATGCTAACCAAAAAGAGATGCAGGTTGTGTACTCTACGGATGAAGAAGAGCTAGCAAGGGAAACAGAATGGATACGAGACAGGCAAAAGGGTAAAAAAAGAAAGTTAAACACCACCGCTACCCCACCCCAACTAAAAGAAGCTACATCGGTAGTAATCGAAGAAAAACAAAGGAAAATACCAGCCCCACCTCCTATTATTATTGAGGAAATAAAAAGCTTTGATGGTCTCTCGGAAAAAAATTGAATCAGTGACAGGAACAAAATTCGGCCTAAAGATCATTAAAAAAAATAGTATAAAATTAAATGTAGAAGACAGCGAAACTTATAGAAAGGTTACAAAGATACTGAGCGAAGCTAAATATGCTTGGTATTCCTATGAAAATAAACAAACTCGTCCAATTAGAGTAATGGCAATAAATCTACACCATACATGCAAATCGGAAAAAATAGTAAATGACTTAAATTCAAAAGGCTTTAAGGCAATAAACGCTGCAATCAAGCTCAAATGGAAAAGCAAAGAACCACTTAACATGTTCACTTTAACATTTGATTCAGATGAAGAAATTAAAAAAATCTATCAAATAAAAAGTATTCTTGGCTGTGAGGTTAACATACAACCTCTAAAACGATCGCAGCTTATACCTCAGTGCAAACGATGCCAGGCCTATGGGCACACGCAAAGGTATTGCAACAGTTCACCTAGATGTGTGAAATGTGCAGGTAAACATCTTACAAGTGAATGCACTAAACATAAAAAATCAAAAACAGTCACATGAAAAACAGGAGCAGCAGTACGGTCCAGAAAGAAATTATTACGGAAGACATGAAACCAGAAAACACACCAGCAGTTAATGATGCAATAAAATCATACAAATAAAAACACCAAAAAGGAAGAAAGTGGTAGTGTGAAGTCGTACGCTCAAGTAACAGCCTAAGCAACCTCAAACACACCAAAAGATAGATGTAAAGGATGATCTTCGGCAGACATTGCAACTTATAGTCGATAAGATGAACTCCTTAGATAAGCGAATGTCAGTATTGGAGTGCAGAATATGCAATGAAGGAGCAACGATTAAATCAAAAAATAAACCAAAAAATGGGCAGTAACCTTAGAATATTAACTTGGAACGCCAACGGGCTACTGCAACAACAAGATTTGCAAGCAGTCCTTGATATAGAGAAGATTGATGTGTGTCTTATATCAGAAACTCACTTAACTGACCAATCCTTCTTAAAATTTAGAAACTTTAATATTTATCATACTGCCCATCCCGAAAATTCGGCTAAAGGAGGAAGCGCAGTTATAATAAGAAATAACATCCAACATCACGAACAACTTAAATATAGAACCAAAGAAATACAAGCAACAGTTGTAAATATAAAGGGGAAAAGATATTGCTTTAACATAGTATCAATCTATTGCCCACCAAAACATTCGCTAAAGGAAGAGGATTACCTGAACCTGCTTAGAAAACTGGGAAACAGATTTATAATTGGAGGGGACTTCAATGCGAAACATATTCACTGGGGATCAAGATTGACGACAACAAGAGGAAAAGAATTATACAACGCAACTAGACTATATGGATGCGAAATCATGTCAACCGGAAAACCGACATACTGGCCCACTGATAGAAATAAAATACCTGATCTAATAGATTTTTATCTAATTAAAAATATATCCGCAAGCTGCCTTGAAATAGATGAGTTCAACGACCTAAACTCTGATCATTCTCCAATACTACTGACGTTAAGTGAGAGTGCAATTGAGAAACAAAGCAAACCAACATTAGCAAACAAACGCACCGATTGGGAAAGTTTCAAGAAGACCTTGGAAGACAGGATTGAACTAAGTGTACCAATGTACAATACTGAACAACTAGATAGGGAAGTGAACAAGCTTGTTAATGATATTCAACAATCAGCTTGGATAAATACGCCTAAAACAAGAAGGAAATTTAAAGGAAACACGTACCCTGTAAAAATCAGAGAACTTATTTCAAATAGAAGAAGAGCGAGAAAAATATGGCAACGGACTAGAGCCCCTCAAGACAAAACAAAACTGAACAACCTTACCCAACAGCTAAGAAGATTAATAAGAGCACTAAAAGAAGACTCAATCAATAATTATCTTCGAGGACTAACCAACGAAAAAGCAACCGATTATTCGCTTTGGAAAGCAATGAAGAACATCAAAAGACCAATTATGTCGATACCACCCATCAAAACAAGGGAAGGAAATTGGGCTAGAAGTAACGACCATAAATGCAGAATATTTGCAGAATACTTAGAAAATGTTTTTCAACCAAATGGCGAGCAAGAAATATGGACTCATGTGGAAACAATCGAAGAAGAAAGCGAAGAAATAAGACCTACGACCCCAAGCGAAGTAAAAAATGAAATCAGAAACAACATCAATCCGAAAAAATGCCCTGGCTATGATCTTATAACCGGCGAGATATTGAAACAACTACCAAGAAAAGCTGTTGTTAAACTAACGCATTTAATCAACGCCGCTTTTAGGATGAGATATGTCCCCGACTTATGGAAAGTGGCTGAAGTAATAATGATCCCCAAGCCTGGAAAGCCACCAAACGAAGTGACATCTTACAGGCCAATCTCAATATTACCAGTCATATCTAAATTATTCGAAAAAATATTTGTCAAACGTCTTAATAGTGTTATTATCCGCAAAAACCTATGCCACGAAATCGATACGAAAAGATTCGTCGCAACCTCCACTCCAATGACAATGCGAATCAACCGAGAAATCGAAATCAGCCATCGACTGCACAACAGCCATCGAATGAACAGGCAACGACTTCGAGCGCAGAGCCGTCGACACCGACAGAGGCGATTGAGAAACCGTCTTGAGATGCGACAACACAACATCAAAACGCACGGTCCAATTCCACAAAACGATCAAACATACAAATTGTGCCCGTCGATAGATGCGTTGAAACGGAACTTCAAAAAAGTTCCAATGAAAGGAAGACCATGCGTTGATGAACAGATGTGTGCCACCAATATTGCCCATTTTCTTAAACAATTCATGCCAGATAAGCCTCATCCATGGGCCGATACGCTCTTCCTACTATGTGACAACAACGGCTTTTGTTATTGTTTTGAGATATATTCGGCTGATGACGATCACCGTCATGATGGTGAACCCAATTTAGGCCTTTCAGCCAATATAGTTGTTTGTTTGGCTCGCGACATACCACGCTTTGTTGGGCACACAGGCATATACTCGCTTGGAACTATTCGCCGCCAGCTCATTCCGCAGTGCAAGCTTCCGAAAAAGTTTGACAATCGTGGTGATAGCATTGAATATGTGGCTTCGTTCGACAACATCGATGTTTCCACAGTCGCATGCAACGACAACAAAGTTGTGATCGTGGTTTCCACGAGGGCTGGAATCAAACCATATTTATCGTCCGATGAAACGGCAGGCACAACAGCTCCAGCTGTTCAACGTTTCAACAAAAAGTCGAAATCGGTGGAATCAGTTGAGTGCCCCAACGTCATACACGAATACAAGAAATACATGGGCGGCGTCGATCTAATGGACGCGTGCTTGGGTCGATGTCGCATCCGCATCAAAACACGCAAATGGACACACCGTCTTTTTTACCACATATACGATATGGTCATCATCAACGGTTGGATGTTATATCGACGCCACTTCGATTGTACGGTACAAACTACGAAGCCACTAAAATTGTACGAATTTATCATGGAAGTGGCCACTTATCTTACGAAATCCGGCATACCGTTGGCATGAAAACCTGGTCGTCCACCGAATTCGGAATCGGAAATCGCAGCCAAGTGGGGTCGAGTGAATTTTGCTCCTTTGCTACCGAAGGATGTACGGCTAGACACAATCGGCCACTTGCCGGAGCACGCTACAACTCGACATCGATGCAAAAAACCTGACTGCGACTCACGAACTCGATTTGTTTGCCGGAAATGTCAAGTTCATCTGTGCCTCAGTAGAGAAAAGAACTAGTTATGACCTGCATGCCGAATTGCGCACGCACTACCTGGAATCACCTGTCACATATCCAGGTGAGTTATATGAAAAGCCGTAGAACAAAAATTGTTCAGAATTGTCTCCTTAAATGGTTAAGATGTGGCCAATTTCCACGGTTTCCACAGGTTCAAACAGTTGTGCGCATCTAATAACAATGGGTAAGTACTCCGCTACTGCAGTACTTACCCATTCAGCAGCTCCAGAAGAGAGTCACAAATTGGTTTAAAATAAGCCTATGTACGCCGAGGTCAAGGTTCGTGAATTCAAAATGTTTTCCGCTTCTTTCAGCAAACTTCGTTAGCACCTGTGCTATGGTATAAAGATCAATTTCTATGGTATGAATTACGAATTAAAATTAAATGCTTCTACCAGGGTTCGACTCAGAATCAACTTTTAAAGCTTGTTGCATTTCCCACTCGGCGCGAAATTTACTCCCATTATAATATCGATATTTGATGATTGTTCCACATCATGCTATACACATGTGCACGACCACTCGATCACAGACCACCGGATAGGAAGTGTTTTTATTCTAGTGGAGAAAAAATAAACATTTAGTTAATTAAAGTGCGCGTTTGGGCGAAGTACTCACGGGAACCAAATTAGCGCGGCGCTTCAAGGCCCGGTCAGAAAACCGAAGGTCTGGCGTTCGGGTCTCAGTTCGGGAAATAGTTATTTTTGTGTGTTTTTTTTCTATGTTTTATGGAGGACGAAGAACGTGAGTTATATTTTAATCAAACATTCCTTAGAATACTCGCATATGTTTATTATTGCAACTCTTCAAGTCGGTTGCTTCTTAAAAAGTAAACTTATTCTAATTATTATTTTATGCTTGGGGTCGGAAAGAGTGACGACGACGCAGGCAGTTACCCTGAGTTCTCATGGCATAGCAGATAAGAATATGTCCACAGCGTACTTATGCTTCAGCAGATCAAATTCGGATATCTCATCAAAATCGGATGCTACAGCATTCCGTACGATGCTGTTTGGTATATCTGTGTTTCTCTGTGAAGTAGGGTGAGAGTCTATTGATATCGCAACTCCTCCCACCCTAGATTTTTGATTCTCCCGAATCTTTCTTATATGATTATAATTAATGAACTTAATTCTATACTGTATTGAACTATAATATTATATTTTAATTCGCTTATTTCCTTTATATTACGTTCATACTTTAATTTAATTTCAGTTATTCAAAATTTAACAACAATTCATAATGATAAGTTTCGTTAACATAATATGGTAAGACAATACATTCTACGAGTTCAAATATATTATTACTAAGGTCTCTGTTACAGAATCTATATGTACAATTTGCAAAATTAATAATATAATTTCCAGAAAGGACAAATTTCCTTTAGTCACAAGTGCTTTTAAAAATCTTATTTTTTATATTGTTCAGGACAAGCAAATCATTTTCAATTTTAATTATTTCCCCTTCAGGACTATGAATTAGTTTACAATTCTTTTAAAAATACGGTTATTGTAGGTACTTGTTTTTAGCTCTTGTAAATTTAAATATTTTGGAAAGTTTAAATTTCATTGTTCATGCGAATGACATATTCAATATCTTGATCAATTTACTTTTTATTTAGAATAGAAAGCTTATGTGAACTCTGTGGGAATTCTAATTACAAATACTATTGCACCATTTATATACCTAGCCAAGCCTTTTTTTATGTTGCTCAATTTTTTTTTAAATCTTAGAACATCGTAAACATAATCGAATTGCTCATGTCGATGCGTTGAGTAGATCTTTCAATATTCTTTATGATGATGATCAGTCATTTGAATTCGTTCTTGCAGCTACGCAGAGACAAGATCTAAAAATTGCTTCGATCACAAATGATTTAGAAAAGACCGAAAGCCCCTTATTTGAAATGATAGATGGTCTGATCAAAGTAGGATTTACCGTTAATAGATCTACGGGTTTGATTCCAAGCATGATTATATGTGGCATCAATCAAAAAAGTAAAGTTTGTGACAAAGTTATGGAGTTTTTACTCCAACGAAGAGAAGTCGTGAATCTAAAAGATGTTAGGCTCTCAGCGGGGAAAAATATTGAGAAAAATCAAATGTATAACAAAACATACTATGATAAACGGATAGGAGACCAGAAATATACCATGAAAGTGACTATGTTATGATCAGGAACGTAGGAACATTTTTCGGTGTTAGTTGCCGTAGGGTGCACATCGCAAAATAAAGCTCTTTAATTTCAAAATGAATTGTTCGGCTTTTGCGCAAAAAATCGACCGGAATTGTAGAGGAAACCAACACACGTTTATTTCAAGAATTAGTTGAAATGAGAAAAGAGAACATAGAGCTAAAAGCAAAATTACAAGATTTAGAATCCAAGCTAAATTGGCATCAACAAGAATCACTTGTCAACTGCATAGACATTGTTGGTGTTGAAAATGTTAATCAAACCAATGCAATGGATAAGCAAAACAAGTTTT
This sequence comes from Merodon equestris, assembly GCA_958301585.1. Taxonomy (NCBI): domain Eukaryota; kingdom Metazoa; phylum Arthropoda; class Insecta; order Diptera; family Syrphidae; genus Merodon; species Merodon equestris. The sequence goes on from OY284413.1 coordinate 97,877,458, forward strand.
TAGTAATGCTAATGATGTTGACAATTGTGATATCGCGAGTTGCCATGTAAAAAATGTACGCTCTAAATCTCGAAATAGGCCATTCATCTGTGTAAAATTCTCTAACCTTTCAACAAAACAACGCATAATGTGCGCGAAGAGGACAAATAGAGACAAACTCAACACTAAGGTAGTTAATCTCCCTGGCGAAGAACTAAACAAAGCCAACAACAGGAGCAGCAAAAGAACCAAGATATTTCTAAATGACTCTCTCACTCGGTACACACAAGCACTCTTAATGAAATCTAAAGAGAAAGCAAAGGAAATGGGCGCAAAATATGTATGGTTCTGCAAAAATCAAATCTTATTGAGAAGAGAGGAGGGAGGAAGAGTTATCTCGATTTAACGACGTTTCTCTTATTTAGGTGTTTACATTGACATATATTTTTTTCTTTTAGTATACTATGAACATAAATAATGATTTGATTGATAGCTATTCAAACCTTGTCCAATATAAACCTCATATTGATACTGTTTTAACGGATAAATTATATTGTAATGAAAAGTTTTTCATTGTACATCAAAATGTTAGAAGTCTAAGAGAGAACTTTTCTGCTCTAGTTACTCATATTGACTCCTTTGCGTGTGTCCCGGATATTGTGTTCGTGTCTGAGATTTGGATATATGATGTTGAAGCGAACGATTACTTCCTGCCTGGGTATAGTTTCTATGCTAAAACAAATGAGAATTATGCAGCAGGTGGCATTGGTTATTTCATAAAGGACACTTATAAGATAGTTAATGTTTTCCCAATGATTGTCCAAGTGCTGACGTTTTGAAAGTGTCCATAGATTTAAACAATGAAATGTTTGATTTCTTATGTGTTTATAGATTACAAATGTTTAACGTCACGATGTTTATTGACCATTTTTTTGGTGTGTTAGATAGGGAGAAATCGAAAAATTTAATAGTTGTAGGTGATTTCAATGTCGATTGTTTAAATGATTGTCCTGCGGTATCAAATTAACTTTCTTTGTTAGCCTTAAACGGTTTGACCAACTTCATAAATGTACCCACTAGACCTGCATCAGGTACTTGTATAGACCATATATGTGGCCGTTTTCGTAACGTTGTATGTAAAGAATGTGAATATTGTGTTTTTGATATTTTATGATTACGGACCATTGTATGACTGGCGTCTTATTTAACAAAAAACCTACAAATTACAGTCCAACTTTGAATTGTCTTCAAAGCCGGCCCAAAATAAACTTTCCCATGCTTCGAAATAAATTGCGTCTTGAGTCTTGGGATGATGTTTACAATTGTAGTGATATATCTTATGCCTATCATAACTTCATATATATTCTTAAGAACCATATAGCGAAGTGTAGTTCTTTAACCAATAGGAAATGTTTAAGAAAACTTAAACCCTGGTTGTCTAATTATCTATTAAATAAAGTAAGGGCAAAAAATAAACTAAGAGTCAAATGCAAACTATTCCCTAGTAACCTATTGCTTAAAATGAAATATAAAAGGTTAAAAACCGAGTTGAAAAAGAAAATACGGGTGTGCCGCGATTCCTATTATCGCGCTCAATTTTATTCTGCTAGAGGCAATCTCAAAAGGGAATGGAAAGTTGTGAACACCATTCTTAACAAAAAGATATCCATTCAAAAAATTACTGTTCTTCATATTGATAATAAAGAAATAACTAATAAACGTAAAATCGCTGACGCTTTTAACAGACATTTCTCAACCATTGGACATAAGTTGCGTACTAAACAAACTCATGATCTGTGCTCTCAATATTTATCTGTTGATGTTGATGTGAATTCTGTGAACAGTAATAGTTTCTTTTTTGACCCTATAACTCCCATGGAGATTTTAAGAATGATTGGAAGCTTAAACAATGCAAATTCATGTGGTGTCGATGGTATCTCTAATGTTGTCCTTAAAAATATTGCATGCTGAAATATTTCATCGCAGCATTTTTTCTGGAATTTTTCCTGATGACCTGAAACATGCCGATGTTATTCCTTTGTTCCCTACTGACAAGCATTAGTAAAGTCTTCGAAAAACTTATCAAAACAAGGTTAGTGAGTTTTTTAGACAAGACAATGTTCTTTCATCACACTCAATACGGTTTTCAAAAAGAAAAATCAACCGAGGATGCACTTTTAGTATTTTGCTCTCACATTATGCACAGCCTTGACAAAAAAAAATGTACAGCTGCTTTTTTTATTGACATATTTGACAATGCAGGCGTGCGTGGGTTCATGCTTAAATGGTTTGGATCGTATCTGAAAAATAGATCGCAGAAAGTAAAGTTGAATGAGATGAGAAGCGAAGTACAATTAAGTAGCCTTGGGGTACCACAAGGTTCTGTTTTGGGTCCCATCCTATTCCTAGTCTACATAAACTCACTTTTCCATCTCAACTTCAAAGGCTATCCTACTGCTTTTGCTGACGATGTTGGATTAACGTATGGCCTAGATAGTTCTTCTGACATAAATTACGATATACATATAGTAAGACAATGGCTCGCTAAACACAAACTTATAATAAGTTGTAAGACTAAACTTATTTTTTTTAATCTATCGAACTCTCCCAACCCAAAACCGGATATATGTTTTCACGCACCAAATTGTAAAAAATTTAAATTAGACCTCTGTAAGTGTGCAAGTAGTGTGTTTGGGCAATTATTTTTTAATGATGAAAGTTGTACTGACGATTGTTTTTTGATAGAAAATGTGGACGAATTTAAATATCTAGGACTCTTACTGGACTCAAATATGAAATTTACTTCTCATGCTAATGCTTTGAAGAAATATTTTATTTCTACGCTCAGGCACCTCTATTACCTGCGTAATATATGCTCAATGAAGCTACTAGAAACAATTTACTATGGTCTTTTCCATTCTAGGCTTCAATACGGTATAAACTGCTGGGCAGATGGCTATCAAAACAAAATTCAACCATTGTTAGTTTTGCAAAAAAATGTTATCCGTAAAATCTGTGGTAAACCTAGTTATCCTTTATTTTGTGATTTAAAAATTCTTCCTGTTCGTCACTTATACTGTTTCAAGGTTTTGAAAGCGTTTTTTATGAAATCTGGCAACCGAAATTTCCGAATCATTTCCACCTATAGCCTGCGTACAAACTCCATTAATACGTTTCATGTACCTATTTTCCGTACCACTGCCTATAGAGACTTTTACTCCATAATGTGTTATCGTTTATTTAATTTACTCCCAGAAGAAATAAGAAAAACTCACACGCTCAAAATATTCTTAAAGCGCTTAAAAAGTTGGCTGTTACTATATGACTATAATAACCTGGACGCTCTCATTTCTAACATTTTGATATAATATTTTGATATTAGCTCTATTCCAAGTTAATTTTGAGTATGTTGTAATCCAGTTCAATTGAATTATCCCAAATGAAATACAATGTGCCGAATATATCAATTTATTAAAAACTTCTTTGTAATACCCCACCCCACCTATTGTATTGTTCCAATGAAGGGGCATTCAACACTATTGATTTACATTGTAAAAAATATGGAATGTCACCAATACGAATAAATAAAAAAAACAAAAAAAAAAAAAATGTTGCTGCCAATAAAAAATTGTTTGTAAAACACAGGGGTCCAAAGAAATGTTTACCTAATGATCCTTATGTCATCACAGATATAGAAGATTTACAGCTAACCCGACTACCCTATAAAAGAGTGTATTCTCCAGCAAACGCATTTGCCAACAGAAGGAATTTTTTTCTAATGGAATCTTAGGTTTAGAATAAAGATAGACTAAATGTATTAACTTATTAGAAGACTATGTAGAAAAATAAATCATGTTTTTACCTAAAATCAGGGTGTTTTATTTGCATTATCAACAATTTTGGCTCACCCCTACTTCCGACCCGGTAAAAGAAACTAAATAATAAAAACAACGAAAAGCAAAGGCTAAAATTATTATTTCCATTAGTGAATCAATTTAACGTACATATCCAAGAACTCTTAAACAGTTGTTTGAAAATATGTGACTAAGTCCAAAAATCGCTCTCTTATACCAGCTGATAACGGTTCGATTATAATAAATAAATAATTGTGATTCCATGTTGGGCTATGTTGACTAGATTATCAACACTGCGAATAAGCTTAGTTGCATTGGGTTTAAAATAAGTAGGGAAAGGGGGAGTAAGACGGCTGGTAACAAGCGAGACGTACGAACGACCAGTCACAGCCACTCTGGCTCGTATTAACGCGCTAGTGTGTTGTTTCTCAGTCCGCACTATGGTTGGCTTGTGAGTCCACGCATTTTCGCTGCAACGTCAAAAACTCTTCTCTTCTTCTTCTCAAAAACTTTTTTCAAGTTCGTTGTGATTTTCGTGTTGTACGTCGCATATGTTTTTTACCTCAAAATTAATTTCCCAGAGCTGTTTGAAGGTTAGTCTTGTTTTTCGATGACTAACATGATGAGAACATCTTTGTCTGTTCTCAAGAAGCCGGCAGGGATTGGGTTCAGGAGTTTTTGAGCAGGCATTCAGAATTGTCGATATGAAAACCAGAAAGCACTTCAGCTGCACGTGAAGCTGGATTTAATAAAACTATTGAACATTTTTCAGCTTTCTCGGCAACGTTTATAATGAGCACAAACCTTCACCGGACAGAATTTATAATTGTGATGAAACAGGAGTGTCAGTGGTACCTAAAACGATGTCAAAAATAATTGCACGAAAGGGCTGGTAACAAGTGGGATCCATAACTTCTGCGGAGAAAAGTACTACAATAAGTAGTTGTAGTTTGCCAGTCTCCAAAACATGCCACCAATGATAATGTTTCCAAGAAACATAACGGACACACAGCTATTGCTGAATGCTGCTACTGGAGCATATGCAGCGATTCTGGCTGCATGATTTATTCTTTGACGGGCTTAAAAAATTTGTTGAATTTAGTGGAGCTACGGCTGATCGACCTGTGCTGTCGTTGTTGGATGGCCACAGCCCCCACACACAAAATCTTGATGTCATTAATGAAGCTCGTTCCAATGGGGTTATTATATCATGCATCTCCCCACATACCACTCATCGATTTCAAGTTACCGACGCTTCAGTTGTGTCTGAAATATAACCACAGGAACAATGCATGCAAAGATGACTTCAGTTTCGACAGTTGAAAATTCTAATAAAATAACTGTTTAAGAATATTTCGTTTAATCGGTTGTTTGCTTTAATTGTCGATTTTTTGCTGAATGTACTATTCTATGTAATATCACTCTACTTTTGTAATATCACTCTACTCTATGTAATATCACTCTATTTCTTGTAATATCACTCAACTTTATGTAATGACATTCAACTCAACTCACTTGCTTGGGCATTTGGAGCTCGGCCAGCAAGCAAGTAGCAACAAATTTATTGTAAGCTCTATCGTTCGTGGTTTTTTTCTTCTTTTCTTTTTCCGCATATTTCCAAACAGTAACTATTGACAAACCGCTGATATTCCGTATGCCCGTTGTCATGACAACATCTGAAATTGAAGCAGAGCCTGAGCCCGGATGCTTCACTTGGATGAACAGTATCGAAATAGGTCAAAGAACAACTATAGGTACTTCACCATCAGTATTGGACATCAGTTGTTAGTCTTCAGCAAGTGATGCCTTATCCTGCAACTCGCAAAATTTCATGCGTGACAGGGAAACGAGGAAAAGCGGTTACCATAATTTCTTCCCCCTATAAAAATGAATTAAAAGAAACTAGCAGACGATAATAAAAAGAGACAATTAAAGAGAATAATAAAAAAGAATAGAGAATAAGAGAATAGGAACACCGAATTGGCAAAGAAAATGAATAAGAAGAAAACCAACAATAATCCTAGTTCTTCATCAGAATGTGACAACGATGAAAATACTATCCCCTGCTTAACTGCCATTAAAAATATTTAGATTCATATGAAGAATTGGTCACATTTTTTCTCTGTAGGTATTGGGCACACTGTAGCTGTGCTGGGATAGATGACGAGGTTGATGAGGCAGTATGTTTGAGTGTTTTGCAATCAAAAATAAAACATATGACCAGGAACGGTCCATTTTGCTACCACATCAGTCCTGACAAAAGACCTTCTGGGGAACATGTTCGACGTTTTAATGCTCTTGAATGCAATGAATTTGCTATTATCATAAGTGGTCAACAACATGGCAAAAGAGACATTGTTCTAAAAAAGTATCAAGAGTATCAAAAGCATGCCTTGCAATATCCCATTTTATTCTCAAATGGAGAAGATGGCTACCATTTCGGTATATCTCAGGTAAATTCAAGCTCAAGAAAGACTGTTTTTTGCATGATTTTTTTACGACTACTTCTTCATTAAATCACAGGTCCTACCACATTCGTTTGTGAAACTTACCGAGAGGTTTACTTTAAGCGATTACTTGAAGATGACAAACAGAGGGCAGCAACTATGCCAGAGGCGATACCATTGCTGAAATTAGGCACCTTCTTGCAATCCTACTTAGAACATGTGAAATTAGGAATCCTTTCGCATTATGGATTAAATTTAAAGGTGATTTGGCAGAAGATTTTAGATACCAAGTTCAAATTCAAAATTCTGAAATGGAAATTGACAAATGGAAACGCACAAATTGTTCGAGCTTATCGCAACATCAATGTACATGATATTTATTCACATTTTGTTTTTGGTTGTCTTTGAAAACTACGTAGTATAAGACATGTTCTATTGCATTTATCTTTGTTTTCGGTTTGTCTGTGATTACGTTGTTATACAACATAGTCCTACGATCGCGTCGTTTTGACGTTCGGCTGGGTTGTAAAATATAAACGCCGCTATCGATGAATTTCTAGCTTGAACGGAGCTATGGGCGGAACGATCGGATATGTTTCCGAATGAGGACATAGTTCCTGGAACTATACATGTCCGGAACTACCCAACTCTACTCCGTATCGGATAGATCCGTTAGTTCGTTGAAGAAATATTCTCCCAGAAATCGTCGTCTTGAGGCGGCTAGAGCAGGGCAATTGCATAGGAGATGGGATGGAGATTCTTCCTCTTCCTCATCATGACACCTACTGCAGTAGTCGTTGTATGGCAGTCCTAATATTTTGGCAGGTTTTCACAAAGCGCAATGTCCTGTTAGGACTCCTATTATGCTGATTATAATCTGCCTGCCTATTTTTGGGGTTTTTTGGTATTAGATGGGGTTGTGGACATTTTTGTAAAAATTGGTAATTTCTTTCGTTTTCAATTAACTTAAAGTTTTTTAAGTATCTTGTTTTCAAAGACTAATAATGTAAGAGTAATTATAAATAAATAAATATTCAAAACAATTATAAATGCGTTAAGAACCCCGTGTTACCCCTCTCCCCTTCCATTGGAAGTATATTGATGCCATGATATTGGCTAGACTCCGTGACGGGTTTAAGCTATTAATAATGGCCAAAAAAGCAGTGGAACACTCATTACTGCTAGACGGTGATTGTGATAAAGCATGAAAATGCCTTCTTGTACAAAAAAAATGGTAAAAAACAGCAAAATTCTGTTTTACACAACAGAACATGGCTGATGCTGCTAACCGAGCGACCTATTTTTCTTCACTTTCACTTTACAAACGGAGTATTGGAATGTATTGGAAAGTGCCAGAATACAATTCACAGAGCTTTTGTTCTACACATTTTCTTAAAGCTTTCGATTCTTGCTCATTTATTGTTTTTAAATTGTGTTTTTGTATGTCCTAAAACAACATGCCCCGGGGCCCAGGTAAGTTCTTGTGATGTTATGCGGTGTTGAATGGTGTCCAATTTGTTGAAGTACAAGTTCTTGGAGTTATAATTCTGCAGTGTGAATTCCTTGTCATGTCTCGTGTTTCATGTATAGCTTCTGGATTCTTGTATGGCTTGTGTTGTTGTGACGCCATCTCTTATTGTTGGCTTCTTGTGCCAGTGTCATTATTTATGTTTTGTTGCGAATATAAAATTAAAGATAAAAATTATGGTTTGTTTGGAAAAGGAAAGTAGGTTAAAATAGTATTTTATCAAATAAACCAGTGTTTGCTGTTAAATTTTTGTGTGTTATGTTATTGTTGTTGTTGATTATTCTATTGTTTGGTGATAATTATGTTTCTCAACGGGGAAGTGATTAATTTGTCGGTGGCGATGTAAAGGGGATAGTTTCGCGTTCGGACGTATAAGTGTTGATGTCGCGGTTCTTTTAAGCCTGAGTACAGTTGTTGGACGCAACGTCTGAGACTTTAAGACTTTAATTTTTTTATTTGCTTATTCTACCATAACAATATTAAGATTAAGAATAGGTAGTGACATTGGTATTTATATAATTACAAATAGTGATAATGTCACTTCATAAAATATATTTCTTTAAAATGTGGGGTGAACAATGTTTAATTCAATTTACATAAGAAAATTTAATTCATTTATACAGAAAATTGCAATTTATTATCAATTCATGAGAAAACAAATGTAACGTGATATCATTTAAAATAAAGTTTTGAACAGAGAACAAAGACTACATATTTAGACAACATAGGGCAGCAAAGTTTCAATTTCTTCATGATCAAAATTGAGAAGCCATATTTTTACCCATTTGAGGAACTGAGGCAAGGACCTTATGCTTCGGATATTTGCAGGCAGTGTATTAAATAATTTAGACGACACGATGGAGTAAAAGTTTTTGAGTAGAGTGGAGGAAAGGACGAAAGGACGAAAAGGAGGAATATCGATGACATTAGTTAAATTGCTTCGCAAAGTACAAATGTTGAAAATTGGGCTCTGTAAATAGCCTCCTCTCATAAAAAAAATTTTCGAGACTTTAAAATAATACAAGTGTTTTAATGGCAGAATTTTCAGTGATCTGAATAAAATCATAGAAGGGGCTGAACGATTGACCCCACATACTTTTCTGATAACGCCCTTTTTCAAAACAGTCAATAGCTCAAGTTTTGTTTTGTAAGCACCACCCCAGCAACTAATTCCATACTGTAGCCTTGATTGAAATATACCGTAGTATACTGTTTTTAAAGTTTTTTTGTCACAACATTTTTTCCGAAGGAAAAAACTCCGTACTGTAGATCTTAAATATTGCTTCAATGTCGAAATATGGTTGAACCAACTCATATCTCGATCAATAGTAATACCTTGATATTTTAACTGATTTACTACTTCAATTTTAAAACAGCGTGTGTCACAGAATCCTTGATTATTCAACATTGACCTTGTGGCTTCTTTAGAACAAAAACAGTTAGACACATTAGCTCTTATACAATTATTTGCATGGAAGATAATTTCAAGGTCAGGGGACTCTTGTATATTTAGACTGAGGTGCATAAATTTAGTCTTATTGCTAACAACTAGTTTGTGTTCCGAAAACCACAACCTCAGAAGGTGAACGTCATGATTTATTTCCGCACTTAAGTTTAGAGGACTATCTGAGCGATATGCGATCCCAAGATCATCTGCGAAGGCTGTAGCTTTCCCTATAAATGGTTGGCTAAATAGGGAGTTAATGTAAATTAGGAACAATATAGGGCCAAGAACTTATCCCTGAGGCACACCTAAGTTCGTAGCCTTAGATTCACTAACAAAGCTACCTACTATAACGTTCTTTTTTTTAAGTAGGACTCAAACCAGTTGTGTATAAAACCACGAAATCCTACATGGTGTAATTTGTTTAGAAGAACCCTGTGGTCGACCATGTCGAAAGCTTTGGTAATGTCTACAAAGAGACCGGCGCAATATTTTTTATCATCCAGAGTTTTATAAATAAAGGAGCAAAACTCCCAGAGCGCATCTTCTGTAGCAAGGCCTTCCCTAAAGCCAAATTGCACAGAACTAAGGAATTTTACTTTTGATAGGTATCTCAGCATTCTACCCTTGGTAGCTTTTTCAAAAACCTTTTAAATTGGTGACAGTAAAGTTATTGGCCTGAAGTTGTTCTTGTCACTTTTACTACCTTTTTTGTGAAGAGGGATCATATTGGCACACTTCAATTTATCAGGAAAAATCCCGGTTGAGATACTTACATACATAGATTGAAAATATGAGCAAAGATGTCTGCAATATTAAGTGCTATATTTTTAAGGGTAGGATTGGAAATGTCATCATTGCCGCGAGAGCGTGAGTTGTTGAGCGAACGGATAATTTTATAAATCTCTGAGCCCGTTATTTCTTCATAAAAGAAGCTATTATTCATAATATTATAGTCAACTAAAAATGATCTAACACAGTCATTGCAATAAATAGTAGAATCGCTAGAAGACAACATCGGACCAACCGAAGAAAAGAAATCATTGAATATGTTGGATAATGTTACAGAATCGTCAATGGTTATACCATCATTACATAAGACTCCTTTGTAGGATAGGGAGAGTTGCCATCAATTATACTATTTATAGCCTTCCATTCCTTTCTCGGATTACCAAGTGAATTTCGTATTATAGAATAGGAATATCTATCCCGAGCTATCCGTATATCCTTGTTAACTTGCTTACTCAACATTGGGAAACGGGTTTTCAGAGCTTTATTAAATGGATGTTTGAAGCACTTTTTTCTTAACTTATTTTTGAGCTTAATTTTTTTTTAATACAGAGTAAGTAATCCATGGTTTCAACTTTTCTTGAGATTTTTTACGAACAATGGTGTATGTGGAATTCTTTATATAATTCTGAAGAAATTTCAAAAACAAATCGTACGCTTTCGAAGCATTAGCTTCCATATAAATCTCCTCCCAGGTTTCCGAACGTAATTCAATATAAAGCAGGTCAAAGTTAACTTTTCTTACTTCAGGCACCAAAGCAGACTTAGCAGATTTCTTAGTTTTTAACGTACTGAACAAAATACCTGTCATGCAGTGATCAGTAATGCTAAGATCAAAATTAATACCAGCGCATTCATTTATGGTTATTTTTGAGAAGCGACCAAAAACGTGGTCAAGACAAGTACTTGAAAGTGGTCTGGTCATTTCATTTATGAAAGATGATAGCCCATGCTCAGCTATTGTAGCAAGATAGAGATCAGATAAAGTATTGCAGGTTAGAATATCTATGTTAAAATCACCCAAGATAGCCAGATTAGCATTTTTTTTTCATTTCTTAAGAACACTGAAAATTCATTCAAAAACACATGAATATCATAAAGATGTATACACAAACAAATTTAAAAACATCATGCCCTATATTGCAAGACAATTCATCGGCGCTCAGAAAGCTGAGACAGTTTACTTTGAAGTTACCAAGATCTAAATAATCACGAACAAAAAGCCCACTCCACCTGCAGCATAAGTTTCATTGGTGTTAAGATACACATTATAGCCTGGAATATGGTACTCCTCTTTTTCACAGTTAAAAATCCATATCTCACTTACAAATATCAAATCGGGTAAAAACACAAGGGCTTCGAGATTGCATACTAGCAAATCAAAATGTTGCCGTAAACTGCGAATATTCTGATATACAACAAAAAACGTATTTGCCCTCATTCAAACTACAATAAAATAATTCATCATTTTTGTTTACAATAGTATTAGGGGTTGGGTTGTTGCTTGATAGAGTATCATTGATATTTAAAATAGAAATACTGAAATAGATTTAGGTGGAAGTAAAGAAAATGAGTCTTTCAGTGATGCAAGATCAAGAAACGATCTTATAGCGACAACCCTACCATTCTCTGTTTTTCTCATTAAAATCCTCGAATTTTTAAACCATAAATATTTGTAGTTTTTTCTTCTTTCGGTTTTTTTGGTAGCGGTTTTTTCGCTGTCAGTGCCTTGATTTCCTCTTGATATAATTCTTGTTGTACCAGTTTGATGAGTTGAAGTTGGGATATGTCAAGTTCCTCTGCTGTGATTAGATGAGCATGCAGAGGTAACCTTTTGCCGACTCGCAAATTATACAAATATCTTGAGCTGGGAAAAGTTCTGGAGGAATAAGTTGTTGATAACGCAACAAAATCAAACAATATTGAAAAGATGGGTAAATGTTTTTACATATATCTCATTAAATGTAAAGTAAACACATTTTGCTATTGCTATTATATTACTGCACACTTTATTTATTACAGCTCATGATTACGACTATGTTACAACTGGCGGTTTATATACCAATGTATTTTATAATAGGTTTTACTTCTCCACCCGATCTTGTTACATTATTACCAGATGCAGAGCTCTTTCTGTCACTTGTCATTTTCCGTATTTTCCGTTGGTAGGTTCAAGTGAGGTGTTGCCGTTATAATTGTGTTTGACTTAAATTGAGCTGAAGAAACTTATTATCTTCAGTTTGCACAATATATGATCTGGGATTACTGTGAGGTTTAACTATCTGGGCTGGCTCCCAAGTTTTGTTTCACTGCATTACTCATTTTCTCCCATAAAATTCCGCTCATAAACAGCTGTGATGGTGTAGCATTAATTCCGCCTATCTGTGAATTTACAAAAGATAAAAATGCTCTAAATAAATATCGTTGCTTTGCAATATGTTCCAAGCATTAGCAAATTTCCTAAAATTGTAGGAACTAAAAGGCATATTGTCGCAAATTATTTGGTATGGAATACCGTGGGTTGAAAAAAATATCTTTCAAAACGGAGCCTACCGACAATGCAGCTTTATTTGCAGGTGGTTTTAATTCTAACCACTTCGAAAAATAATTAACAAGCAGAAGACAAGGCTTGTTTTGAAATTTTTAAATATGACAACCTACTTTGAAAAAAGGAATGTCCAGAATTTCTTGTGAATTAATGAGAGTTTCGTATTGAGCGTTGACATTTTTCACAAACTTTACATTGAGATATAAGTTGTTGAATATCTGAAGATATATTTGGCCAATAAATAGACATTCTCGAGATGTCTTCGGTTTTTGTCATTCCTAAATGACCTTCGTGAAGTGTCTGAAGTAATTGCGCTCGCAACTTTTTTTGGAACAATAACTTTTTTTTCAAAAAAATAGTAATTCATTCTAGTAATAAAATTCGTATCTTAGGGGCCAGTACTTTTTAATTAAATAATCAAATTATCTTAACTCATTTGGCCATCCCGTTTTGCACATTTGGTTCAGTTATTTTAGCTCTCTATCCTATTCCATATCTTTTTTGAAAAGATCAACTTGATTGTCTGCAATTTCAATACTATGCACAATTTCATTAATAAATGAATGTATGTTATTATCATTATTAGCCTGAATATAGCTCCTGGACAAAATATCCTCTATAAAGATTTTTTTTCTGGCATATATTTAACTATTAAATCATATTTTAAAAGTTTTAGTTTCATTCTTTGCAGTCTGCTAGAAGAAAACAATTGCCAACAATTGCTTAAAGATTTTTAAACATAGCAAACTGGTCTTTCCATTTGAAGAAGACAACTTCCAATTCCGAGATACATCTGTTTGAATTACAATAGTCAAAAATGGTTGAAATTTTGTAAAACGGGAGCCTGGGATACTTTGGTTTTAAGTATATTAAATATTTGTGAATGATATGACATCCTTAACGCCTTTATTGCTTCTATTCTGCATCAATAGAAATCTCATTTTTAGAAAAAAATATATCCTCAGTATTTAACTTCTTTAAATTTGTATTGCAGTTTATTTTCATGAAACTTTTCATTAACTTCCTTAACTCTTTTTATTACTCGGTCTGAATTACCGTCATGTTCTTGTTTATTCCTTCCTCCAATAAGAATATCATCAAAATAAATAAACGTTCTTGGCAGGTCTCCAAAATACTTTTTGTTTAATTTGAAAGTGTGAAATTAACTCCAAAAGGCATACGCAAACATTTATGTAGCCCATATAATGTACTAAAGGCACAATAATGACTACTGGCACTATCCAATGGCACTTGCCAAAACATATCTCTCAAACGAATAACTGTAAAATATTCCATATCTTCAAATGCGGTGATCAAATCTTCATGGAATGTCGTGGAATTCCAAAACGATATTTTTTAATGTTTAAATTTAATTCACGATGATCTAAGCATAATCTTATTGACTTATCTGGTTTTTCAACCAATACGAGGTTATGGACAAAATCAGCAGAATAGTCTATTTTTTGTATAATTCCTAATGTTTCCATTTCCTCTAATTTGTTTTTCAGTTTGGACCTCAAGCTCTTTGGAATTCATCGTGGAACTTTAACGCTCCCTTTTGAGCCTACTTTCAAATAAATTTTACATTTGTTGGGATAGCACCCCAGTCCAGTAAAAATTTCTTTATGATTTTGAATAAATATACATTTTTTCTTTCTCATAATCTGACTGCCTAGATTTATGCATTTTAATTTCATTGATGTTCTTTGAAATGCTTAGCTTCAAACAAGTCTTCAGACCTAATATTGGTGCAGAATTAGCACTCGTTTATGAAGCAGGTATTTAATTTCATATCATTGTGGCTTATCCTTCAAATATGCAAGAATGCCATACCTATAACATCGATTCTAAAACCACCATTAATGCTTGTCCGAAAAAATTCAGTTGGTAAAATATTTACCTCAGAGCCAGTGTCAATTTTAAAATCAACACATTTCCCGCCAACATCTACCCGCTCATACCAACCCGAACGATTATTTTCTATAGGAATAGCTACGACTGATTCAATAGTGAGATTATTTAAATCTGGATATATATAATTAATACTTTCTGTACTACTTGCTATCTACATTATATTATACTTTTCTTCTAGGGCATAATAAAAATAATTAAACTGACCACAATTGTTGCACTGCTGTCCTTTAGCCGTGCACATCATTGGCCTATGACGATACGAATACTTGCTGCAAATCATGTCCTTCACTATTTCTTCTTACTTTATAGAGGCTATATTGTTCCCTCTGGCTGGATCCTCCTGTCTAATTATATCATCCTCTCTGGCTGTATCCCCCTCTCTGGCTGTCTCCCTTTTTTTTTGTTATATCGACATTCCATTGGTTTTTCTATGTCATACACAACAGCTACATCTTTTGTACTGACATTTGATTGCCTTTGTACGTCTCTTGCTTGTTCATGTGTAATTTCTGTATGTGATGACGGGGTCCAACATCGAAGAAGGGCTTATTACATTACAATCCGAACTTGTGAGCTTGATATCTCAGGCAGGATTGCAACTTCGTGAGTGGAGTTCGAACTGTGTACCATTACTAATTACGCTACCTAAGGAGGACTGCAACTACTCAGCAGTAGATACAGAACCATCATCGTCCGTTATCAAGGTGCTAGGAATGTATTGGAACCCGCAGAAGGCAACCTGTCCTTTCGAATATCTAAGCAAACCCTTTCTCTCGAACCAAGTCATCGAACCCTTTTGTCAGAAGTGAGTCGCATTTTTGACCCATTGAGATTAGTAGAACCATCAATCATTTTATTTAAGACTGTTTTCCAAGAACTGTGATCATCCAATTTGAACTTAGCATGGGACCATCCATTACCAAGTCTGGCTCAACGATGGATAACTTATAGAAATGAACTGTATCACTTCGAAAGCATGTACGTTCCCAGAATAATTTCCTAACCATTGGATAAAATTGAGCTTCATACCAATGAAGCTGCGATGCATCGTCAGCAGCTTATGCTGTCGTAGTTTATAGTCGGCATAAAACAACAGAGAGTTCAAGGCCCAAATAGTCGCATCTAAAACCAAAGCTCCGTTGAAACCGGTGTCAATACCGCGTCTCGAACTGTGTGGCGCCGTGCTTCTAAACGATTTATTACTCTGATAACCTCTTCCTTATCAGCTTCATCAGTGGAGATATACGCTTGGTGTGACTGGGAAATAGTACTGCACTGGTTGCCATCTCCACCCCATCGTTGGACAACATTTGTAGCTAATCGTACATCAACTATTCTCGAAAGCCTTCCCCGACGCTTGCGGCATCACGTTGCATCAGAGTTCAATCCAGCCGACTGCGCATATAAGGGAATAACTCCGTCAAAATTGCTTCATTATGACCTTTGGTGGAAGGGTCCATCCTGGCTGGAGTTATGTAGATGACTCCCGTTGGCCAAAATCAAAATTTGACACCAAAACCTCTAACTTCGATAGCTTGGACGATAAATCGAATTTCTCCCAATTACTGGTAACATTATTTAGCAACGGTATAATTTGTTCCCTATTGAAATGCACTTCGTCATGGTATTCGATGCAGCGTATCGTGGCTATGTGTCTGCGATTTATCACCAACTGTCGGTCCGCAAAGTCATCTCGTCGTACATCAGCACTTACTCTTGCGGATATTCCTACAGCTAAAATACTTATTCTTAAACTCATTAAACACATCTTATTCGCTACTGACATATGTACGTTCTCTCCTCCAGGACCATCAACTCCCAAGAAAATCCAAACCACTTACGTAAACACCGTTCCTGGATAAGGAGGGACTCCTGCGGATTGGCGAAAGACTACAAAATGCCCCTCTTTCGTGGGATATAAAACACCCAATATTACTCTGCAGCAAGCATCCAGTCTCGAGAATAATCATACAAGAGATACACCGTCAGAGTCTTAATCCGGGGGTATCAATTACCTTCGCTATAGTTAGACAGCAACTTTGGATCCTAGATAGTCGAAACCTCATTCGGAATATAATCTTTAACTACAAGCCGTGTTTCCTACACCGCAAACAAACAATTCAGCAGTTAATGGGAAACCTACCATCTTACAGGACGCAGCCCAACCGCCCGTTTGCTAATTCAGGCTGTGATTTCTCCACCATCTGCCAGGGTGCATGTACTTTTTCATCCATTCTAGGAACACCATAATTATGCACCTGATATTCAGGAAGTTTGCGAATATCCGGATTAGATGATCGATTCCATTCATGTACATAATATTGTTCTATAGGTTGTGGGACACACAATGCATTGCTATTTACATGTTCGTAATATTTCTTAGCCATTTCTTTTGGATCAATTGTTTTTATCCAGTTGGTTTCATTGGATTTGTACTGTCTACTGTATATTCTTTATTGCGACCGTAAAATTGAACATTAAGACCTTCACATACTAATCCAATTGGCACATATTCTGATGTAGCTGTACCACTAAGTGTTGTGCCCGTATCAAATGCTGTTCTTGTACCTAATGGCGTAACTCTGCACGATACTTCGACAATTTTTGATCCAAACGGTAAACTGTCGAACTCGGAATGACTTAAATAAAACGGCAAATAATCAACAGGAATTAGCGCTAATGGTGTTGTAACACATTCTACATAGTCTGGATCATTTAATTGTATATTTTCAGTACTGTATCCATATGTAATTAAAATACGACTTTTCTTGAAATACACTAGACTAGGTGGCGACGGTGTACTTGGATGAATCCATGTTAAATCTGAAACGGCGATGACGATCCAGCAATTCCACTAGCTCCGGATCTTGCTCCCGTATTTGGGCCACGCGACGATCCACTTTCTGTCGTATCCATTGGTACAGCAGCAGCAAGTCCTGTCGACGCTCTATGAGCAGTTTCAGTAACGTTACCAGTATCAGAACGACCAACAATATTTTCAAAGAATTTAATAGTATCAGGTGATAATTCGCTAGAATCCTCGCCTGTATCTGCACCTCCAACAGCCGAATCAGTACGGAGTAACTTGGTGGGGTCGGGGTCGGATCCGGTGTCGGCGGGACGTTTATTGATGCCACTTGGTCCAGGTTGGTCGTCTTCTATTGGTATATCTTGCACAATTGAATTTGGATTAGTTGATTGGTATTCAGCTTTTATTTGTTTGTAATAATGTCCGTGTGGTGCTCTGTAAGCTACGTATATTTGTTTACTTTCCTGACCCTTTTTAAATGCCTGGAAATTAACGTATCTGCTTTTAAATTCCGGTCTCGACCAAAGATCTGCTATATGTTTCTCACGTTGGGCAAATACTGTTTGTGCCAATGTCCTCGATTTACCACTCATGTTCGGGTAATGCACACCAAAAACACTTTCAACACCATATTTAAATCCAATTCCAAGAAATCCAGCTAAATCTGCTACACGTCCAGTTTGTTTAAAATCCCGAATGAAACTACTAATAGCTTCGCGATCTGCTTCCCTTATATCCTCTGAAGAATTAGCTAATTCATATTCCAAATCGTGTACATATGCAACAAAATCCGCAGAATTAACAATTTCATCTTCATTGAATATATTATTGCCAGGACCAAGATAATTATATCCTGGCAAAGTTAATCCTTTTTTTGGCATTGCAAAGACAAACCGATATAAACTAATTCATTTAACTGAATATTATCTTTATTTATAATAATTGAATTCGTACACGGTAAAAATTATAACACTGTCTTGCGACGACGACGACGACGACAATCGGCAAACGGGGCGGTACGATCGGCCAAAGGCCATGATCATGTAACCATGCACCCGTTTGCCGATTGTCGTCGTCGTCGCAAGACAGTGTTATAATTTTACATGTGCAAATTTTGTGAGTATAAATACTTGTTCTGCGAAATATCTTTTTCATAATGTTCAAGTCAAGCGAGCAGTATACTCAATTATCTACACAGTATAATTCTGATAGTTCTATTTGTTCATACAATTATAGCCCTCAGAGTAGCGTTTGCAGTTACAACTATAGTCCTGATAGAAATGCCGAACCCAAGAAGGAAGAACCAGCAACTTGCAAAGGAGACAATAGAAATTGCTCAAGAAGTCAGAGAAGAAACAATTGGAACAGAAGAAGTGATATCGTCGGACAACGATTCAATTCCGTGTTCGCAACCGTTCCTGATAGAAGAACATCTATCAGGCGGAGAAAATCGACAGGATCCCATAACGAATCTGGCAGACTTTCGGAAAAAGGTTCTTTTGAAAAGGAAAGCGATGGAGAAACGGGAAATACCGGAGAAGAAACAGAAGTCAATAGAAGAAATAATAGCCGATCAGGATCCCAAGGACAACATGCTCAGTTTTCTGAGCATAATTCTTATCCTATGGTCGTCGGACTTTTTGGTAACAGCAGTCGACATATTGAAGAAAGTCGTGACGAAAGCTATAATAGAGAAGAGATACGACCTGAAGAGGAGTATATACGAGATACAGCTCGGGGTTACGAGTATCGTAGAAAGTCTCCAACGGCAAAAGATAGACTTAAAAAATTGTTCGCTGAAGGTAAGAGAATTTGTAAAAAATAATTTAAATTTATTTATATTTACATTTTTTTTTCTTAGGATTTCGTCAGAAACCTCTCCGTAAGCGCGTATTACACGACGTTTACGGAGCATTGTCTCCCGTCAGAGGACAGCGAGTGGATAACGGACGAGTTCATAGCGGTTTTGGCGGAGGGTTCCTGCTCATCGCCCATCATGACAACCATTTCCACATCGTGCACGACTGCGCCTACAGCAACTCTAGCTGCCGGTGTGGATTCGGTGAATATATTAGGGAATGCCGATACTTCGGAAGGAGATACTCTAGAAGAGTTATTCCCACCTATGAGTTCGACCTCGACCACTGGGTGCATCTCGCAAGTTATCTCCAAAAGGGAAGGAGACACATTGTGTACATGGAGCACGCCAGGAGAATCTGGATACCGGATGGTAAAGCTAGATGTCTTCAACTTCTTGAAGATATCAGGAATACCGAAGGAACGCTGGTGGAAGGAGGCCACATACAGGACAACTTTCCTGACTTCTTCGGGTGTGGACCCCAAGGAGATGCTGATAACCAAACTACTACAAATGGCGGCCCAGGATCTAAAGAAGATTCCAGGTATCAGAAAAGAGGAAAGTGTGATAAGATCACCCAATTTCTTCTACGGCGGCCAACAGCGCCAGTAACACACATCTTTTCAACATCCATATGGTTAAAGGGTAATTTTAAGTATTATGATATAAATAGTGTATTCCGTGCAGGGACGGGTTAAGAATATCCCTGCAGCGATACCTCTCGCTTGTCGTAAAAGGCGACTAAAACAAAGGTAAACAAAAATCACATCTAGGCAATTTAGAAAACACCAAGGTGAGCCTAGGGACACATATACCACCATTAAACTGCCCCACAAGTGTACATGCAAATCAGTGGGCTGACACGACTGGAGATCACCGGTGTTGTAAGAGTAAGATCAAACAAAAAAATATGGAACATGCCCGTGTCACAAAAAAAAAAAGCAGGCCGAAAAACAATTGGTGCAAAATGCAAAAACACCAGCATTTGATTCGCCTCAGCGATGAAGTAATCCCAAACCGGGAAGCCTGCCGTTACTTTCTGAGGTCAAACCGGCGAACCCCACAAGCGGACCAGTAGGAATGCAGTTAAGTGGGAAGGTTATGGTCCTACACTTCTGACCATAACAACGCCGGAAAAAGGAAAAGAAGAAGATGATATAAATAGTGTATTTATAAGAAATTATGTAAAAATAATTAATAATTTTTATAACGAACAATCTTTTACGGAATTGTATAAATTTTTTCTATCATGTGAACCACAGCATCTTTTGTTCAATGCTCCGCTTGGTAATATATCAGAGTACTATTACAACATTGACTTTTCTGTAATAGTTCTAAGTAAACTTTTAGAATTTCAGTTTAATAATAATATTTGTGAAATAAGAAAATTTTTAAAAAATCTATTATATGTAATTGATAAGAAAATCCCTAAAAAAAATACTATGTTTGTATTATCAGCACCTAATGCTGGTAAAATTTTTTTTTTTGATCCATTTATTAATTTTTTCATAAATTTTGGGCAAATGGGAAATTTTAATAGATATTGCGGTTTTCCACTTATGGAATGTGTCGATCGACGTATCATCTTATGGAATGAACCAGTAATGGAGCCATGTGCTACTGAAACACTGAAAATGATATTGGGTGGCGATACTGTTAATGCCAAAGTAAAATATGCACCAGATGCAGTAATTACACGCACTCCTGTTATAGTACTATCTAATAACGATGTTTTTCCAAGAGATGATGCGTTTAGATCACGCATGTTTTCATATGTATGGAAACCATGTAATGATTTAAAATTGTTAAATAAGAAACCGCATCCGTTGTCCACATACAAACTAATGCAAAAATACAATATTATAGAATAAATAAAACACAAACAAAATAAATTTTTATATCTTTTTATTTATAACTTTAAATTTCCAGTTTCTATATCAAGGAAGTCGTAATCATCGTCATCAGAAACGTGTTTTGACATGTTAATTTTTTTTTTTTTTTTGGTTTTAATATTTCCGCTTTTTGTATCCGTATTGCCGAATAAACATTGTCCGTCTGTATAATTCTGATCGGCATTTTCAACAAAGGTAACTTCGAATGGCCAACTGATTGCGTTATTTTTAGAAAATGCGGAGTTCACATTAAATATAATCTTGCATTCGCATTCAACTTTCCAATAACATGCACTGTTTAAATAAGATACGTTGGCTGTACCTGGATTTAGCTGTGGTGTCGCAACAAGGCCAACATGAACTTGTGGTTGTGCTTTAAAGGTTGTTGCACCACGACCTGGATGAAATGCGCCGTAATTTTCAATTTTACGGCAATAATTTTCAACGATTTGGTTTATCAATGTATACGAGTCTTTATCTGCGCCAAGGCCGACGTCGCCAATAACAGGTTTGCCAGCTTGATTAAAAAACTGTAATAGCATCGATCTTGGTCTTGTAAAAGTTGTTTCTACTGAATCACCTCTGCGATTCCATGGAACAAAATGATCTTTAGTTGATTTAATTAATCCATTCTGAGGTTTGTATTTATAATTTATAATTTCTTGGCCAACAGCTTGATTTAATAAAAATTGATGTACTTTTTCATCCATTCTAGGAACACCATAATTATGCACCTGATATTCAGGAAGTTTGCGAATATCCGGATTAGATGATCGATTCCATTCATGTACATAATATTGTTCTATAGGTTGTGGGACACACAATGCATTGCTATTTACATGTTCGTAATATTTCTTAGCCATTTCTTTTGGATCAATTGTTTTTATACCAGTTGGTTTCATTGGATTTGTACTGTCTACTGTATATTCTTTATTGCGACCGTAAAATTGAACATTAAGACCTTCACATACTAATCCAATTGGCACATATTCTGATGTAGCTGTACCACTAAGTGTTGTGCCCGTATCAAATGCTGTTCTTGTACCTAATGGCGTAACTCTGCACGATACTTCGACAATTTTTGATCCAAACGGTAAACTGTCGAACTCGGAATGACTTAAATAAAACGGCAAATAATCAACAGGAATTAGCGCTAATGGTGTTGTAACACATTCTACATAGTCTGGATCATTTAATTGTATATTTTCAGTACTGTATCCATATGTAATTAAAATACGACTTTTCTTGAAATACGCTACACTAGGTGGCGACGGTGTACTTGGATGAATCCATGTTAAATCTGAAACGGCCTGCGATGACGATCCAGCAATTCCACTAGCTCCGGATCTTGCTCCCGTATTTGGGCCACGCGACGATCCACTTTCTGTCGTATCCATTGGTACAGCAGCAGCAAGTCCTGTCGACGCTCTATGAGCAGTTTCAGTAACGTTACCAGTATCAGAACGACCAACAATATTTTCAAAGAATTTAATAGTATCAGGTGATAATTCGCTAGAATCCTCGCCTGTATCTGCACCTCCAACAGCCGAATCAGTACGGAGTAACTTGGTGGGGTCGGGATCGGATCCGGTGTCGGCGGGACGTTTATTGATGCCACTTGGTCCAGGTTGGTCGTCTTCTATTGGTATATCTTGCACAATTGAATTTGGATTAGTTGATTGGTATTCAGCTTTTATTTGTTTGTAATAATGTCCGTGTGGTGCTCTGTAAGCTTCGTATATTTGTTTACTTTCCTGACCCTTTTTAAATGCCTGGAAATTAACGTATCTGCTTTTAAATTCCGGTCTCGACCAAAGATCTGCTATATGTTTCTCACGTTGGGCAAATACTGTTTGTGCCAATGTCCTCGATTTACCACTCATGTTCGGGTAATGCACACCAAAAACACTTTCAACACCATATTTAAATCCAATTCCAAGAAATCCAGCTAAATCTGCTACACGTCCAGTTTGTTTAAAATCCCGAATGAAACTACTAATAGCTTCGCGATCTGCTTCCCTTATATCCTCTGAAGAATTAGCTAATTCATATTCCAAATCGTGTACATATGCAACAAAATCCGCAGAATTAACAATTTCATCTTCATTGAATATATTATTGCCAGGACCAAGATAATTATATCCTGGCAAAGTTAATCCTTTTTTTGGCATTGCAAAGACAAACCGATATAAACTAATTCATTTAACTGAATATTATCTTTATTTATAATAATTGAATTCGTACACGGTAAAAATTATAACACTGTCTTGCGACGACGACGACGACGACAATCGGCAAACGGGGCGGTACGATCGGCCAAAGGCCATGATCATGTAACACCCTGAAGCAATACGAAAGTCTCATCCTTTGTGTTCTATATCCGATTCTGACTTAAATCCATTAACATCCATTCATTTTTTAATAGGAGAACCGCTGAAAACAATTTTCGATCCAAATTGTCAAAACATTCCGACAAGTCGTTTGAATCACTTTCGAAGTCTTCAAGCCATGGTACAAGGTTTCTGGAAAAGATGGCAAGCGAAGTACCTTATTACTCTTCAGAAGTGACCAAAATGGCAGAAATCAACTGAAAACATCAGACTAGGGACCTCGTAGTTTTAGAGGAGCCGAATTTACCACCTATGAAATGTATAATGGGCCGTTTCATCACCGTCAAACCGGGACACGATGGCAAGGTACGAGTGGCATAGGCTAAGGCAGCAACAGAAATCTTCATTCGACTCATCACCAACAGTATTATTATCCATGTCATGAACTCTTCCAGGGGAGCGGCATGTTTAGAAATATCATACACAATTGTACAAATGATTTTTTGGTTATCTATGAAAGCTATTGTTTATACATATAAATAAAAGAGAATTATTCAATTGTATACCATTTGTACCTCACTCAGCATGAGCCACCAGACACTAACCCACACGCTATGCTCTATTTCTTTCGTATGTAAATGTTCACTCCATTGTCGTACTCTCGCGTATAACAAGTAATGCACTTTTTCAGTGGTTGATGGACGATGCTGAGTGAGGCACTCGCCAATTGTTAATTGATCGTGGATCGAACCAGAGGTGATGACAAGAATAAACTACCATTGTAAATTACCACCTGTTTTCTTTCATAAAATTACATTCAAGCATTTGCGGCGAGCAACGATAGTTACTCTTCTAATTTCGATCTTTATCTACTGCTTTTCCGTGTTGAAATCCAGTGTTGTTATGAGTAGCATTCAATCGCTCGTCGGTTGCACCGACTGTAGGAATTTTTCCATTCTGCATTTTTTGAAATGCTTTATGCTTATCATTATCGGTAATTGGTAGTACACAGATTTTGGTTAAAGGTTTCATGTACATCTAACGGTTTGCCTTTATCGTTGCTACCCGTATTAAGCCGTCTTTACCAGCATGTGTCTCCACCACTTTTCCAGATCCTATTTTATTGGGAGAAGCTCATCTTTTTCGTCCACTTAGGATGTTGCTGAAGCGTTGCGAGGTAGTTGATGCCCCACTTTTTCCAAAAATATTGTTGCATTCTCTCCAATAATTGCCATCTACATAGTAAGAATACCTCTTTGCTGTCAATCCTACATTCTTCTGGTGGTGCAAGCAGGGCTGTCAAAAAATAACCTGGTGTTAAAACATCTGTTTGAAAGTGGACAGAGGGGCCTGGAGTTTAAGCATGCCTCTTTTTATGTTAGCAATGTTGAAAGTTCTTCTTAGGTTAACTTGTGTTCCCCCAAATCCACCAAATTCACCACATGCAACAGATAAAATAAAAGAAAACAATGAAAAACACGTTTGCACATTTAATGTACGCACCTTAAAAGAAGAAGACCGTCAGATTGAATTAGAAAAAGCACTCGAGAAAATAAATTGGGATATAATAGGTCTATCAGAGACAAGAATATATGGAGAAAAGCTAATTGAAAAGAAAAATGGAAACCTCTTTGGTTACAAAGGTGAAACAAAAGGCCTCTATGGAGTTGGTTTTTTAATAAAGAATAAATGGAAGAACAAAATCGTGAAGATAACTTTTTATAATGAAAGACTAGCAGCTCTACAATTGAAAATTGCAAACTCAAAATTCTCGATAATCCAAGTCTATGCGCCAACAGAATCAGCATCAACTGAAGTACTAGAAGCATTTTATAATAATTTAGAATCAGCATACAAAGAATATAAATCTGAGTTTATGTGCATTAATGGCGACTTGAATGCGAAAATAGGGCTGAGAAAAGAAAATGAAGAAAATAATAATGGGCAAATACGGATATGGTAAAAGAAATGAAAGAGGTGAAAAACTAATAAACTGGATATGGCAACATAAACTATGCGTCGGAAACAGCTTATTTCCAAAAAATAAGAATAAGAAATGGACATGGCAATCACCCAACGGACTTGTTAAAAACGAAATTGATTTTATTATCATCAACAAAAAGTCATTTCTCAAAGACGTCTCAGTCATAAATAAATTTGAATATGACAGCGACCACCGACTTGTAAGAGGCACATTTAAAATCAACCACAAAAGCAAACAATACCATAAACAGGAGCGATTAAGAGATATTCCAAAAAGTCTAGACGACGAAAGCATTCAGTTGTATCGTAATGATCTAGAGCAAAAATGCCGATGGGATGTTCTCGACACATCTAGTATCCAAAAAGCGTACGAGCAACTCGAATCTGGAATATTAAGAGCAGCTGATAACTATATCCTGAAGATCAAAAACCTAAAAGAAGACAAAATTACAACAAAACATCTAATTAAGAGAAGAGAACTATTACGACAAAAGGAACAACTGACAAATATGGAAAGAATCGAATTATATCATCTAAGAAAAGTAAGTAAAAAAACTGTGAGAAGAGATATTGAGGACTATAACAACAGAACTATAAAACAAACCATAGAAGAAACAAAGATACAAATAAAAAGTTAAACATAGGAAAAGAATGGATACTAAAATTAAAAAGAACAAGAAGACAATACAAAACAGAAAATCAATAAAAAGAATTTTACGAAACACTTTTCACCTCTAAATTGAGCTGTACAGAATTACAAAACGAAACCTTAGATATAGCCAATGGTGACGAAGAAATCCCAGCCCTCCTACAGACCGAAATAGAAACTTCAATTAGAGAACTATCAAACGGAAAATGCTGCGGAAATGATGGAATAAAAGCGGAAATGCTAAAAATTGGAGAATCAAAACTAACAACCAGTCTAACGAATTTATTCAACATGGTCTTAGAAACCATGGAAAGAATCAACCATCATATTGCTTCATAAGAAAGGTGACATAACAAATATGAATAACCTAATATCAGTTATATTAGTCTTTGCAAAATGTATCTTCCGACGCATACGCAAAATCCTAGATGAACAAAAACCAAGAGAACAAGCCGGCTTTCGCCAAGGTTTCAGCACAACAGACCACTTACAAACAGTCAACCAAATCATTGAAAAAAGTAACGAATACCAACAAAATGTAGTATTAGCTTTTATTGACTTTACTAAAGTTTTCGATACAGTAGAACATGCTACAATCTGGAAAGCACTGAAAAACCAAGGTATACCCAACAAAATAATAAGAATACTCAAAGTCCTATATACGAATGGTACTGCTAGAATTTCTTTGGAAAACAAAGGTAGAAAATTTAATATAGGTCGAGGAGTTAGACCAGGAGACCCACTTTCACCTGCATTCTTCTCCGCCGTCCTAGAAGATATTCTTTGTTCAATGGACTGGGATTTATTAGGACTTAAATTAGACGGTGAATACCTGAACAATCTAAGATTTGCGGATAATATTGTACTTATGGCAAAAACACTAGAAGTCATGAAACAGATGATACAAGATTTAGAAAAGGATGCGCCACTGTAGGTCTAACAATGAATTCCGAAAAAACAAAACTAATGAGCAAAAGCGAACAACAAGAAATCATTGTAAACAATAAAACAATAGAATATGTTGAAGAATATGTATATCTAGGGCAGCTAATCTCACTCGAAAACAGAGAAGTAAAAAGAAATAGACCGAAGGATATCAAATAGCTGGAAGCAGTTTTGGAGGCATGAACATGTCTTCGAATCAAACCTTAGCTCAAGCGCCAGAAAATATCTATTTGACGCGACTATACTTCCAGTTATGACTTACGGCTCCCAAACTTGGAATCTGTCTACCAAATCAACTCAAAAACTGAGAACAATTCAAAGGGCAATGGAAAGATCTATTTTAAAAATATCCAGAAGACAACGAATACGAAATGAAGCCATCAGAAATATGACGAATTTCTCAGATGCGGTCGAAACTGCCAGACAACAAAAATGGAACTGGGCTGGACATATAGCAAGGATGAAAGATAACCGTTGGAGCTCTAAGGCAACAATATGGCTCCCAAGAAATGGTACAAGAAGAACTGGAAATTTG
The DNA here is from genome assembly GCA_958301585.1 of Merodon equestris. NCBI lineage: Eukaryota > Metazoa > Arthropoda > Insecta > Diptera > Syrphidae > Merodon > Merodon equestris. The sequence continues at coordinate 97,904,962 of OY284413.1, forward strand.
TAATAGGTGGGAAAGAATGACCAAAGATAAAAATGCTTGGAAAACATTGGGGGAGGCTTATTTCCGCCCTTGAATTATCAATTAAAACTTAATGAAATCTATATACACATATTATTAAATGTTTATATATAATAAATTATATTTCTAGTCACTAAGAAAAAAAAAATGGATTAATAAAGCTTATAATAATAAAAATAATTGTCCGCTTGAGGTGGTACAATATCGATTTTACACCGGCCTTCCAAAGCCCACCAAAATGTGGAGAGCCTGTAGGTATGAAATGCCATTGTGTATGATGAGAAGTAAATGAATCGCAAATTTCTGCACTATACGTCCATCACTTTTGACTGCAGTATCTTGTTTGCAGCCACAAAATTCGTACCATTGTTACCTTGCAGATGCCTGATATGTCATCTTCTGGCACACAAGCTTTTGAAGACTGCATGAATGCGATTGCTGTTAGGTCACTCACTACTTCGGTATGAATTGCTTTTGTAACCAGACATATAGTCATAGTAGTCAGCTCCCGTATATAAGAATAGTCTGTTTTGGCTCACCCTTGGTTGCGGAAGGTTTCCCATCAGCTGTGTTCTTTGCCTTGTGTCTGAAAGAAAGAATACACCTGTAGATTGTTTGCTTGACTGTGCTAAGGCCCTTTATAATGCAATGTCGCTGCCGGATGTATGTATGTGTCAATCCATAGCCTCCATGCAAATTTGATTTGTGACCATCCTCATTCAATCATTGTGGTGAGTGGTCCAGAATATGGAATTATTAGTCGATGTTTTTGTGACGGTGAGATATTTGCTTTAGCTAACCGTCCTTTGCGAACTTTGCTCCTTTTTTCGATTTCTTTCCCTTTTTTAAGTTGTCTGATTTCTTTGTTAAACGCTGTATGCTATACTTTTTTTATAGCATTTCTTGTAGCAACCCATACTTCATCCCATGTTAATGGTCCTTAACATTTGTTTTCCTAAGACGAACGGGCGTTGTAGATGAACCGCTTACAACACTCTTGTTAATCGCCTTAGTGTGCTGTATTGTGTTAATATTCTTTTAAAGAAATCTTCGTTTAACGCAGTCAACTCTTGCTACCTTGCGTTCTCCTAAGTCGTTTTTTGACGTCAGTGTACATAATTTCTGGTTGCGATAAATATTTTATTCCTGTCCACCAAATGTCATGCTCCTTGAGTTGCGAAGGGTACATCCCTCTGGAGGCACAATCTGCTGGATTGCCCTTCCCTGTAACGTAGTATCATTTATCAGAACTCAGCATGCTGATTACTTCCATGACTCTGTTTGCCACGTAGTTTTTCCACCTGTTCGGATTACCCGTTAACCAAACGAGTGCAATCATGGTGTCAGTCCAAGCATGTATTTCAACGTCCTTTAATTCCAGTGCATCCTTTGTCTTTTTCATTAGTTTGGCAAGAAGCTTTGCTCCACAAAGCTCAAGTCTTGGCAGTGATACTTTTTTATTGGAGCTACCTTTGATTTCGCACATAACAGTGTTGTAAATATTGTCCCTGCCTTTGTTACGACTCTAGTATAGATTGCTGCTGCGAAAGCCCTCTCTGAAGCATCGCAGAAAACATGATGTAAATCAACTCGTTATTTGGCTTCGTATTTATTCCAGCGTGGCATCTTTGTTTGTTCTGTATGATAAAGTTGTTCCCTGAATTTTTTTTAGATGTTTCGTTTGATAATTTCTCCTCCCAGGAAACTTTGCATTCCCGAGGTTCTTGCTGAATTAGTTTCGCCCTTATAACAATTGGTTTCAGCCATCCCAACGGGTCAAACAGTCTCACTGTTTCTGACACTAGTTTTCTATTCGTAAGGGTTTCAATTGTTGGGTCGAAGGAGATCTTAAATTCAAACGTATCTATTTCGGGCCGCCAATAAATTCCGATATCCATCATCTGCAAGTGCTGTATGATTTTGGCTGTTTTGATTTTAGGTAATACATTTTGTGAGCTTTACCGAGGTTATCGTTTTTATATATTGCTTAAATAAGTCAAAGAATGGCTTCCATTGTTTATAATCATCGCTAAACGTTGAGAGCTCCAAAACCGGTAATTTCAGCTCGTGTTGTATTTTCTCCGCAGCACCGTCTTGCCTCATATCTACTTCAAACTGGATCTCAAGTTCGTGGATCCTCTTTTCCTCAATCCTCAGTTCGTCTACTTTTTGGTTGTATCCGAGTTGTCACCTGATCCCGTTGGTATTTTTGGTAGTTTGTTCTGGACCTTAGCTTCTTCTTCTAATATCTCCTTCAGCTTGTTTCCAATTTGGTTTGTATTGTCAATGGACCGTTTTCGTTGAAATTCTGGTGCTGTCGTCTTTTCTTACCTCCAATCTCAAACTCCTTCCAGTGATGGCCAAGATCAGCTAATCGTTCTTTGATAAATTTCTTTTTTTTCTTACCTTCGGCTCTTTCGTATACTTTTCAAACATCCGTAGTCTCAATTTTATATTTTATATTTTCGGAAGGGTTATCTATCTCACCTGAATGATTATCATTCTTTTCGCGCTCCATTCCTTTGTCACTGTTCACAGTTATTTCCGAACTGCTATCTTTGTCCTCGCTACGATCAGAACTCTTGATAATAATATCATGCGAATTGTCACCTCCTTTATTTTCATCATCTGCATGAATTTGATTCTCCACTGTTTTATTCGAATTGGCATCTATCTCTCCGTCGTCTGTCTCGTCATTGAATATTTTTACATACGCATAATCAGCCCTGGCATATTTTTTCATCAAAGACGGAATAGTTAGAATAGCGTTCATTAAGTATTACATCCCTCGAAATATCTACTCTATGGCTATATTCTAAAAAGGTTCGATAACCCTCAGCATAGCCAACCCAAATTCACTTTTTAGCTATTTTTATCCCATTTCCTAGCGAATATTTACCGGTTTCTCAAATTTTTCAAAAGGAGCATACCAGTTTTTTTTTGGACGTCATGTGGTCACTCGCACCCGAGCCGTGAAACCAATTGTCTCTTTCCGATATTTTGCCGCAAGCAGTTTGAGATATAAAAATCTCCCTTCTTTTGATGTTACAATATGTGTAAAATTTGTTTGTTCTTTCTGTTTCATAGGACATTCTGCATTCTAATGGCCCGTTTTCTTGCAAATGAAACATTTGCCCAACTTTTTGTTTTTACCGTTCCTTTTTGGGAAAACGGAATTTAACGATATTTTACAAGAATCAAGAGCCGTTACTCTTGATTCTTCCATTAAGAGGCAAGCAGCCAAATTCTTTAATGTTTGCTTACTTACGGATGTTGACAACGCAATGTAGAAGCGGTTGTATAATGATGGTAGAGTCATTAAAATTTTCGGGATGACCATTGACTCTGAGACGATTTCGCCCAAATCTTTGAGTTTTTGAACCATAAACTTTCGTATTCACCTTTTCAAAGCTGTAAAATCTTTGTTGGAGCAAATGGATGGATGTTTTAGATTTTTGCTTATATACATTCTCAAGCTTGGGTCACATGTCGAACTCATTATATGTAATAGCGGCTCCTGCCCCATCGATGTTACAGTAATTTCTTGAGTTTTAGTGTCGCATTTTGCCCACTTCTTGAGTTCTAAGGAATCCGCTACAGTCACGGTTTTGATATCCGGTTTCTTAGTCGTTCCATCGACATTCTCCCACAGATCGTTTGCTTTTAGCAAAATCCTCATTAGGAACTTCCAAACTGAACATTGTTCACTGTTTTGCAACCTGTCCCCATTCTTTGGCGATCGGATTCCACTGTTACTCACACGGGGGGTGATATAAAATCAATAATAACGGTGAACTACTTGCGTAAATAGAGTTCTTCAGGTGTGTAAATAATTTTTCACGACACGACCTTGTCGCTTCAAATTCGGTCTTTGACTGACTCTTTATTTTCGTCGCCTTTCATATGATGTGGATCATCTGGCGGAAACGTAATCTAAGTAGTGAAGGTCATCAATACCTTGCGTTTGACCTAAACGCTTGATCACAGAGCAGTGCAGTGGTAGGTAGTGTTTCGGCTTGTTTACGATAGAAACTAAAACAAACAATAAAAATTATTATAGAAGTGCGCGTTTGGGCGAGGTAGTCCCAAATCCTTATCTAAAGGTTGGCACTTCGAATCTACAGCCAGGAGAAAAGACGTGTTCTTTTTGCTACTAACAGTAGTAGCAGCAGTTGCGGGAAGATATGTCGGCAGACGGCGGGGAAGACCACTTTATCCGACGGAATTAGAATCGGATGATTTATTATCGGCCGCCGTCATGAAGAGCCACAAAAGGTTCAACCCGAGACCCAATTTAACTAAGCGTCCCTACCCACTACTTTGACCGAAAAGCTGCTGGTCGAAACGAAGAAAAGGGCGCCACTCGACGTCCAAAGCACCTGGACAACAACAACAACCAAAACCAGCGATCCCCGTGGAAGTGTATATTGCCTAACTCTCCGACGGTAGGAAAGACCGCTACACGGGGGAAAACAGCCCTTCGCCGCCCTTCCATGTTCGCTACGGACGAGAAGCGTAGCGAACTTAAGGAGGAGGTGCGCATCCTACGAGCCAAGCTGCGGTAAGTAGTCCTTAAGCTAAAAGCGATGCAACAGAAGGAGAGAGAGGAGGCCACAGCCGCCCAACAGCAAAAGCAGTAACAACAATAGCAGCAGCAGAAACAGCGTAACAACAACAGCCGCAGCAACAGAAACAGCACCAGCAAAAGCAACAACATCAACAACAGCCGCAGCAGAAACAACAACAGTCGCAGCAGAAGAAGCAGCTGCAACAATAACAGTCGCAACAACAGAAGCAGCAACAACGCCCTAAAAAAGAGAAGGTGCCACCCATCTTTAATGGGTGCCTACAAGAGACCATCGATTTCTGTAAATATGCTGTTGGTGTAGATAATTTTCAATTTAAATGTTTAGGCCACAAACGCTATGCTGTTCAGTGCAAGACACTGGAACAGTATAAGCAGTGCTGTTCAGTGCAAGACACTGGAACAGTATAAGCGAATTAAAAGCTTTTGGAAGATTCAAGAGTTTTTCTCCTTCACACCGAAGGCCGAGAGGTTGCAGACGATTCTCCTCAAAGGCGTGGAGTCGATTACAGACCCGAAAAATGCTCTCAGAGCTTAAAGAATTCGAGCGCTGAGCTCCCGACGGGAGAAGCGAGTGATTCCCTTCTTCTTGGTGCAGCTCACACCCAGCAGCTGGAGAGGCTAAAGCCTTGGATTACTGTTCACCAACTTGTAAAATTAAACATAAGAACAAACTGTTCAAAAAGAAACTCAAAAACCCTAATAAAGCTGGTATCACTACTGCGTACAAACAATTATGTAAAGAAATTTCAAGGGACGTTCTGTTGTGCAAAAACAATTTCTATCTAAATAAATTTCGTGAGATCAAAGGTGACTCTAAAAAAGAATGGAAATTGGTTAATGAAATACTTAATAAAACAACCCAAATTAATAAAATTCAAAGCTTGAAACTTGTTGATACTATAGTAACTAATCCCATAGATTTAGCTAATAAATTTAATGATTATTTCACCTCCATTGGTAGTAAAATGGTGTCTGATAGTTGCTGTGAACTTACCGAATGCGAATTTTTATCTAATGATACGTCATCCTCACCATTTTTGAACCCATAACATCTTTTGAATTATACAAAATTATAATCTCTCTAAAAAATTCGAATTCAACTGCAACTGATGGTATATCAAATAATTTGGTTAAAAAAATAGCGTTCAATATCTGTGATCTAAAACAAGCCGAAGTAATACCACTGTTTAAGAAGGGTGATAAAACATCAATAAATAATTATAGACCGATTTCCCTACTCTCGGTATTCTCGAAGATTTTTGAAAAAAACTGTAAAAACGCGAATGATGAAATTTTTAGAAAGAAACAAATTTTTTAGTGAATGCCAATTTGGGTTTCGTTCTGGTTGTTCAACTGAAGGTGCCCTCTTAAATTTCTGCACTAACATATATAATGGCATTAATAACAGGCAACTAACTGCGGCTCTGTTCATCGATATAACAAAAGCTTTTGACACTGTCGATCACAAGTTACTATTGGACAAACTGTACAACTGTGGTTTTAGAGGCGTAATGCATAATTGGTTCTGTTCCTACCTATCTGCTAGAGGACAAAGGGTTAAAATTAATGGGCAGCTCAGCTCAACAAGAAGCATCTCCTTGGGAGTTCCTCAAGGCTCAGTGCTTGGTCCTATACTCTTTTTAATCTTTCTTAACTCACTTTTTTTTACAAAAATGCCGCAGTAAAGTAAATGCGTTCGCTGATGACATGGCATGTGCTTTTCACAGTGACTCTGCTCTGAACCTTTCGGCAGATATTAATCATGACCTGGAAGTCTTAAGCCATTGGTTCAAAATGCATAAAATGGTAATAAGTTACAAACCAAAATTATGTTTTTCGATGTATCTGGTAAGAAAGTAAACTGTGGAACATTTTCTTTTCATTGTGCAAGTTGTAAAAAATTAGAAATTCGTAACTCGGTAGAAAACCAACTAACATTTTTGAGTCACGTTCATGCTCTGATAAATGTTTTAATATTGAGTGTGTCAAGTCACACAAGTACCTTGGGGTTTTGCTTGACTGGACGATGGGTTGGTCTGCTCATACAGATGCACTAAAGAAGTATCTTATGGCTGCGACAAGGCAAATCTACTTTCTAAAAAAATATTGCTCACGAGAACTTCTTAAGTGTATTTATTATGGTTTAGTGCACTCTAAGCTCGAATATGGCATAGTTTCATGGGGCGGAACACACCACAATAAAATCAATCCACTTCTGATTTCTCAAAAACACATTGTTCGCCTGATCTGTAATAAAAATCGTCGACATGACAGCTTAATACTCTTCAGAAGCATCAAAGTCCTACCTCTGAAGCATTTGTATTTCTATAAAGTGTTAAAGATTTTTTTCGCCAGATCTGGTTATTTATTGAGCCGGTGCTCTTCCAGCTATAACCTTAGAGTAAACGATCAACATCTTGCTATAGTACCACATCATAGCTTGCAATTTTTTTTAAATTGTTATACGTCAACTGCACCACGACTCTTTAATAAACTACCTAATAATATTAGAATTATAAGAAATATATCCATTTTTCTCAAAAAAGTAAAACTTTGGCTCTTCGATTTCAACTACAACGATATTAATAACTTACTAAATGTAGCCGTTTAAGTACAATACTATGGTTTTTTTTTCCTTTTTGGCTAAATTTATATAAATATTTCACTATTTAACTTAAAAAAAAAAAAAAGCTTATAAAAAATATAATATATAATGTATGTACAGATCTGTCGTAACCCCACCCTACTACTTTAAAATATGTTGTATGTTATAATAAAGTTATTATCGCTGCTTTCGCCTCTAGTTCCTTATGTACTATAGATTGCAGCTTTATTAATTCATTGTGTCTAATATTATTAATTTAGTTTTGTATCTTATTCTGCTATGTATCTACACAATAAGTTTTAGTAAAGAAAATAAAAAATTGAAATTGAAAAAAAAAAAAAAAGGCTAAGGACTATCACCTCCTTTGCATCCCAGACTGTAAAATGGGAAAAATTAAAGAGGAACGGAAACATTCTACAAGGTATCCGCTGCCGAAGGTTCAGGCACGCCGCGTCGAACTGCGAAATGCAGCCTCGATGCGTTAAGTGCGCAAAAAGCCACAAGAACAAGGAATGCGACCTTGGGAAATCGTAATGGGTACGCTGGTAGTAAGGTCCTTGAAAATTCTATCGGTGGGTGTAAATTCACTGATAAGGATCGAGCGACGAGCCGTACTTTTTAACTTGTTGCAGAACAGAAACACAAAATTCGGCACAGTTCTTACAGCATAATTAGGAGAGACCGACCAAATACTACTCAAGGCAGGGGAGTTGCGATCTTCATTAAAAATAATTTCGAACATAAAGTCATATATAGCGGTGAAGGGTGGAGGTTCCAGGTACTAGAGGCCTGTATTCTGTGCACCTCTCCGAAATGGAAGAGCCTATGCACCTGAAGTCCCTCAACCCAACGTCCTGTCAAACTACGAGATTGACAGGTACCGAAAAAAAAGGAAGATATAATTAGCATAATTAAGCAGACGATGGACAGTACAATACCACGCTAACGATAGCACGATACCAGAAACGTATACCGAAACGCGACAATCGACGAAAAAGTAGACTCTTGACAAGACTCAAACTCTTGTACAGACGGCTTACCGACAGACAAAATTCGGAGATTTCAGATTGATTATCTAGTAGGAGGACAAGATCTCCTACCTTCAGTTGGACGTTAGAGGTCAACCATTTTGGTCGTTGTTGGAGTCGAGCGAGGTATTCCGTCTTCCATCTTGCTGTATTTTCTGTATTAGTAGCCACCTGTTTGAATAATTGAGATTGATGTTGTTTAGATCGTCTTCGGTTGTGGTGTTTAAGGCTGAACCATCAAAAAATTTCCTAGTGTCGGAATTGAGAAGTCATGTGGATCATCAGTCACTAGACAAAGTGGTTGCGAGTCTAGTCAGGCCTCTACTTGAGCTAAAATCGTTGCATATTCCTCAAACGTTAGAGCATGTTGACCAATGATTCGTTTCAGGTGGTACTTAGCCGGCTTCCCAGAGTCCGCCAAAATGCGGTGCCGCAGGAGGGTTGAAATGCCTTTTCTTTTTCGCCTTAAGCATATTTGCAGCTCCTTGAAATGTAGTTCCACAGTCACTGTAAAGAATGGCGCATATCCCGCGGCGGGCTGTGAAGCGCTTAAACGCCGCTATTAAGAAAGCTGAAGTATAGCTGACAAGCTCAAGGGGAACTGCCTTTGTGCAAAAACATACAAATATTACGATATAGGCTTTAGTTATCTTATTGCAACGGCCCTTCCGAGCCTTAAGTTGTACAGGGCCAGCGTAGTCTACTCCTAAAGTCTAAAATGGTCGTGCTGGATTCACTCGCCCAGCTGGCAGATTCCCCTTTTTTTTTTATTCATTTGTGTAGCGGTGTGCCTGTAGCATGTTAAACACTTATGAATACACCTTTCGACATTGGATTTCATGTGTAAGATTCAATAATTTGTTCGAAGTGTTGCCATTAGAAGTTGTTGTCCTCCGTGCAGTGACCTGATGTGTACATCATGAATTATGAGAGACGTCAATGCATTTTGAGAGCGAAGTATAATTGGATGACGCTGCGAATTAGGTAAATCAGCGTTTTCTTATCGACCCCCAACATGTAAGATGTCATTCCCGTATATTATTATAGAAAGTCGTGATAGTTTGCTTCGTTTTGGTACCGCACCCTTGGTAAGCTTCGAGATTTCTTCACCAAAGTCTTATCGTTGCACCAATGCGATCAATCGGGTCAAAGCTACAGTAACCTTGCATACGGCAAGTATTCCCTCAATGCGTGATGATTTCCTTCGTATGTTATTAGCGAATCTAAGACAATATGCCACAACTCGTTGAAGTCGCTGTAGTGTGAAAAACCTGGGGAGGACGGCATTAGAATCAAAAGACATAAAATGAGTGCAGAATTGATTTTGAGATTTTTTATTTTCCGGTGCCTTCAGTTCTTCTGCGGTAGCTGGGATGTTGGTCTTCGAATGTTCCCCTTCATTAAAAGTTAGTAGAAACTCTAGCCCATGTCACCATTGACAGTTATTTGAATGCTCGCTTGGAGACAATCCCCTAAATGTTAAATCTGCTGGATTACTCTTACATGGGTCATAGTTCCATTGCCTGGGATTTTTTCACTGCTGAATTTCCGCTACTCTATTAGCAACGAATGTTGTTCTAGTGTAAGACGACTTGTTGATCCACCCAAGTTTGATTTTCTAATCACTCCATGCAAACACGTTTGCATCATTGAACTATATGATTTCCGTACCGTGTTCTAATAAACGGGCTAGCAATACTGCTACACAAGGCTCTAACCGTGCTAGCGATTGATTTTTTAGAGGAGCAACCTTTGTTTTCGCAAGAAGAAGATGTGAGTGAGGTGTAATTTGCTGGATTGCTCACACATATGCTACTGCAGCATATACTTTCTCGGAGGCATCACAAAATCCATGGATTTCTACAGGCTATTTGCTGGTGATGTTAATCCAGCGTAGAATCTCAAACTTGTCGAGTTGTCTTTAGCCCATCTTTAGAGCCTGCCACTTACCAATGATCGCTGATGGTAACACACTGTCCCATGTTTGCTTCCCTGCCCAGATTTCCTGGAATCTTAATGAATCTTATCAATAATAACGCAAGGAGAAATCCATCCCATGGGGTCATATAACCGAGCAATGTGATAGATCTTTTGGTAGTTGTCGGAGAATCTTTGAGCACCTACTTGAACTTGAAAATGTCCCTTCCAGGACGCCATTGAATTCCCAATGTCTTGATTGTATTGCCTTCATCGAATGAGAGAGGGAGCTGTACTTCTCTATCCTCTTCCGGAACTGCAGCTTCTCGTTGTGGCTAGCCCACTTTCTTAGTGGAAACACTCCGCGTCTCAAAATAGTTGTAAATTGGCGTTGCATTTCCATAGCTTACTCTTTAGAATCTGCCCCGTTACTTCACCACACCACATAATGGCAATGCTTGATGCTATCAGGAAATCATCTCGTTCATCAGCAGCAAGCTTTGCAGAGTACGGTTGCCAAATACGGCTCCAAGGCCTGCCAAAAGTTACTGTATTAAGACGGTATGTTTTAATGTTATTTTCTCTACCATCTCTCCACAGAACAAGTTGATACATCGAATCGTCCGCTGAAACACAGATTTGTCCGTACATTTTGTTGATATCTGTCACAAAGCCAATCTTATATTTTCGAAACCGGAGAATATGATCCACGATGTCATTTTGTGAACTTGGACCAACTAGTTGATTGCCATTCAGGGACGTGCCGTGAGAAGTTTTGCACGAAGCATCAAAGACAATACGTAATTTCATTGAGGAACTCGCTTTCTTTATCACAGCGTGGTGAGGCATGAAGTAGTGCTTGCATGCAATTAATCTGGGATCCACTTCCGTCATATGTGCATTGTATTCCTCAAAAACTCTTTTGTATTCATGGTAGAATGCTGAATTCGGATAGAATTTTTTCTCCAGCTGCAAAAATCGTATAAGGGCTGATTTGTAGGAGAGCCTAATACTGGAGGAATACCTTCTTTGAAGGAAATTTGGACCACGTATCTGCCATCCATCAAGCGCTGATGAATTCGGAATAAATGAATCTCACATTGTTCCTCTTCTGGTGAAACCATTTTTCTTTTGGACACTTCTTCTGAATCCCAGAATTTGTGCAATATGCTTTCAAGCTTCTGATCCCCCGTTTTATATGAAGAGAGGTTAGGGTTGGTGAAGTGCCGCTACCTGAAACGACCCAGCCCAGTTCAGTGCGCTGAGCCATGGGAGTACATGGAGTACCTTTAATGATACCATTCAGAATTACAGCCGAATATATATCAATTCCGAGCAAGATATCAATCTTGCTTGACTTGTAAAATGTTGGATCCGCAAGTTGAATCGTTCCCCTCTAAGTTTTAGCGATTGTGCGGCAAACTCAAAGATAAATGAGGCCTCCGACCGGATCCAGTACTGCCCGCAGCACCAACGGTTGGCCAGCGGTTCAATAAACCTTAATAATAAACTAGCGCAGTAGCAAGAAGAACCGTACGTGTTGTCTGGTTTATGCTATGCAAGTGTTGTGTGCTGAGGCAGTCCTGATAGAGGATAGTGGACCTTGAGATTGTTCACGATGGGTGGAAGAAGAGCTGAAATGATGTGATGGCTGGCTAGCCACTTGGAGCCTGATTCATAAACATGCACTTCGTTGATTGGCTCACACGTAAATGTACTTGTGCAATGATCTGTGATGTGTGAATCGGAAAGACAGTTGGAATTCGGTTTTTTACACATCGCACATTTAGACATAGTATGTAAAAGATGTGATCGAAATAACCCGATGTGTGTTTCTTGGACCTTATTTGAGACGAAGACGAGAAAGATTCCATAATCACCAAAGTTCTTGCCTTCGTAAACAAAAAAATCCTCAACAACACTGTATGTGGGATAGTCGACATAAGATGATATGTGTGCTTCCCACTCACCTCTGGTTGCATGCGGTAGTCTCTGTACGGTAGGATAAATTAAAACGTCTTCCCAAGACTTGACAGGTACTCCTAGATTTTCAAGCGAACGCATTGCCTCGTTTGTGGTATCTATAAGCAATTTTTGTCGTAGAATGATTCGTGGGAGAGAGCGGATTGGTCGAAAAGTAATTTGAATTATTATCCTTCAGGAACCTCAGATTTTGGTATCTCTTTATGAGCGTAGCCCATGCAGACTCAATATTGCCGTCAGTGATTGCTGTAGTGCGAAGTATCCTTTCAGCTTCACTACTTAGATTGTATTTCAACTAATGAATCTTCTGAACATCAGATATCGACGATTTTTTTTACAACGAGACCTTATCATAAACTTCTAAATTCAGGCCATAATTGGTATGAGACCAAGAAATTTGGAATTTTAATTGCCGGTAATTTTAATTCGACTTCTGGGGGTTTGGATGGTGTTATTTATTTTAAACCTTCCTTGGGTTTGATTTTCGACGCTAGCTAACTGTTCCTTTAGCATGGAGGAGTACGTGTAGTACAATTCCTTTAATTTATGAAACGTCGAGGCTTCCGTATATTTGCGCCTTGTCTCTTCGTCCGGAGCTGCTACAATCTTCTGATATAGTCCTCTAGTTTCATACATGTGGGTGGTAACGAAAACAATAATGGCAACATTACAAGTGTATCGCTATAAAGAGAGTTAGGCAGAATAAGGAGATAATTAGGAGAAGTAAGAAAAGAGGACAAGTGAAGGTGGGCAAGCCACGAAAAAGAAGCCAAGAGAGTAGTCGAAAAGTAGATACGGCGAAGAACGGAGGAATAAAAGCGAGGAATTGATTTTGTTAAATAAAGTTGTGTTAAAATTATCAAATCGATTCATTTTCCCCAAACAAAATACATTTGCTTTTTACAAACAGTGCGCTTTGTTTCTTTTACTCTCTTTCCTTGAGAAAATTTAATCCTACATGGTGTCAGAAGTGGGATAGAGCGATATAAGAAAAGAGAACGGTGTTTTATATTTTCACGTGATAATATCGAGTGGTGTGTTCGATGCAGGAGGAGCGTGAACTCGAGGCGCTTACTGTAAAAGAGTTACCAACGATCTTAAGGCAAAGTGGTTTACCTATCCGATACAACCAGAAAAGAGATCTTGTTATGCGCGTTCGAAACATTTACGATCGAGGAATCCTAAACCCAGAAAATATTACATCTTTAAGAAAAAATCGCAGTCGAGCGACGAATAGTGAAAGTGATTGTTCCGGTTTACTAGTACCCAGCACCGTAGATCCGTTATTTGTCAACGATCTCACCGCGGATCCCGAAAATATGTCAACTCCACCTAAAGAAGAGCAAATAACGGCAGATCACCAACAACGAACCGTTCCCGTACAAAACGCCTTTCAATTTAAGGATATAGAAGAAGCCTTGGAAAAGATCAGTGGGGAAAGTGGAAAGTGCGCTGAATCTTGGATTGCGGATTTCGAGAAAGTGTCTACAGTTTGCAGCTGGGGAGATGTCCAGAAGTTCTTGTTTTCGAGACGATTGTTATTTGGTGCGGCCAAATTAGCATTGGAATCCGAAACTTCGATTTGTAGCTGGGAGTCGGTAAAATTATTTCTTCTGAAAGAGTTTGGCAAGCCTGGACGAGAAAATGTTCACAAAATGTTAGAGAAAACGAGTAAAACTAAGGAAGAATCATTTTTAGAGTATTTCTGCCGGATGAAAAAAATAGCTCCAAGAGGAACGATAGACGAGGAGCACCCCCTGTCATACATCGTCGCTGGTGTTCCGGATGACGTCCTAAGTAAGAGTATACTGTATCAAGCGAAAACTAAGGACGAATTGAAGGAGGGACTTAAAGCCTATGAAAAGTTGAAGGCCGATCAGTCACGTTACAGAGGCGCTGCCACGACCAGGTCAACTCCGGCGTCTGCGCCAAAAAGGGACAGTCAACACTTACAATCTCGGTGTAAAAATTGTGGAGCACTTTCTCATCCTTTCCAGGATTGTCCAAATAAAGAAAGAGGCAGTCGTTGCTTTAAGTGCAACAAATTCAGGCACATTGCCAGGATTTGTCCCGAGTATAATTCGAACACGTATTCAACGCAACACGAAAGGGTAAACAAGCTGATGGTACCAGATGTCACGACCCCAGTGAAGGTGTGGACGAGAATTCCGGGCCTTGATCGACACGGCCAGTGATCTCACGTTGGCAAAAGACAGCCTGCGTAATCATTTGGGGATTGGTGACATGCAATATGAAGGTACCGATCCCATAGCATTCCGCAGCCAACCAACCAAGACGCTTCGGCGCTTCACCAATCAAAATAGAGATTTCAGGCGAGTATTACGATCTAATCTGTCATTTTGTACCCGATGATTGGTTATCTTACGAATTTCTGCTAGGAAAAAAATTATTGCCAGAAGTAAGCTTGACGATCGAGAATGGTCAGGCGCAAATCTAGAAGAGGAATATTCAAAATGATGATCAGCTAGCACGTATCAACTTGATTTCTAACAACCAGTCTGAATTAGCTTAAAACCTGAACACGATCAAGGACCTAAAAATGCGAAGAGAAATCAAAATGATAATCGAACAGTATTCCCCAAAACGTCCGGAAAAGACCTGTGTACAGATGAGGATCATCCTAGATGATGAAAAGCCTATTTACCAAAGACCACGTCGTTTGGCTCCTCTTGAAAAAGAAGTTGTCGATCAGCAGCTCGCCGACTGGCTACGTGAGGGTGTAATCCGCAATAGCGACTCAGACTTCGCTAGTCCCATAGTTCTTGCAGGCAAAAAAGATGGTTCTTTACGGCTTTGCGTCGACTACAGGCAGCTAAATCGACACGGTCTGAAAGACCGGTATCCATTACCAATAATCGAAGAGTTGCTTGAGCATTTGTATGGGACCAACGTCTTTACCATACTGGACCTCAATAACGGCTTTTTCCACGTGGACATTGAAGAGGCAAGCAAAAAATATACGGCCTTTGTTACTCCAGATGGCCACTTTGAATTCAACAAGGTCCCGTTTGGATTATGCAATTTGCCCGCCGTTTTCCAAAGGTACGTCAACGTCATACTACAGGATTTAAAGCGTTGAGGGCTGGTTCTGGCTTATATAGACAACTTGATAATACCCTCGAAATCCGAGGAGGAGGGATTCACGAAGTTAAGAAAAGTCCTTGAGGTAGCTCAAAATAATGGATTTATTATAAATTGGAGAAAGTGTGCTTTTCTCCAACGAGAAGTGAAATTTCTTGGTCATATTATAAGGAATGGTAGCATTAGACCATCGGAGGAGAAAACATTGGCAATAAGAAGGTCTCCCACCCCGAAAAATATTAAGTGCGTTATGCAATTCCTGGGATTAACGGGATACTTTCGAAAGTTCATCCCAAAATACGCCATTATAGCAAAACCATTGACCGACCAGCCAAGAAGAAGCCTACAGGGTGTTGAAGGATTTACTATGCCGAGAGCCTGTATTGAAGCTATTCAATCCACAACTACCAAGGAGGGCTATGGAGCTTTTTTAATGCAGAAGCATGACGACGACCACTATCACCCCGCTATATTCTTAAGCTTCAAGACAACTGACGCTGAACGAAAATACCCAAGCTATGACCTTGAAGTGTTGGCAATAGTCCGAGCGCTGAAGAGGCTTCGGGTATATTTGCTGGGCCTGCGGTTCGAGATTTTCACAGATTGTGAGAAATAAAACAACCGCACTGTATGACTTCATATATTTAAGTGGTTGTCAAAACGAAAAGAATATTATGATCTTATATGATTTGAAAGTACATGAGGGTTGCCACTTTCTTATATTAATATTTGAATACTAATATACCTTCCTTCAACCCGAATACTTTACACAATTTTCATATACAAAGAAATAATTTCATTTCGAATACAAATTTAGGCAAAATTAATCGTTAGCAGTTTACAAAAATCTTTGTGTCTTTTGAAATTTAAAACCTTTGTTAAGATGTCAGATGCATTATCAGTTGTCGATATGTACTTTATGATAACCTCATTTTTTAAAACTAAATCTCTAATATAATGAAATTTGAGATCAATATGTTTGCTTCTATTTTTTGTCGAAGGGTTTTTAACAGCGAATATAGCACCTTGATTATCACAATAGATTTCCGTAGGTTCTTTGATGACTTCTTTGAAAGACATTTCATACAGCAAATTGCGATGAAAAATGACTTCTTTACCGCCTTGGCACAAAGCGATATATTCTGCTTCCATCGAACTAAGAGAGACGACAGGTTGTTTTCTCGATTCCCATGCAATCGGGGCGCCGGAAAAAATTGAACTATCCCACTATAAGACTTCCGATCTACCACGTTTGAACCCCAATCAGCATCTGCGAAGCAAACAAGATTCGAATTATAATATTTGTAGGCTAGCATACCTTTCGGATATGTTCTCAAATAACGAAGAACATGTTTCGCAGCCATAAAATGTTCTTGATGGGGATGGCTATGGAAATGAGCCAGTTTGGAAACACAGTGAGCTATATCCGGCCTTGATATTATGGCCAGATATGTAAGTCCTCCAATTAGAGCCTGATAATTTTTAACATCGACACCGGAACAATTCTTTTCTTGACATTTCTGTAGTATTGTTCCATTAGAGAGGGGCGTGGATGCTCCCTTACACTCCTGCATGTTCCACCGATTCAGAAGTTCAGCAGTGTAACTGGCTTGATGAATGGTTATTTCACCTCTTAGTCCTTTTCGCTCAACTTCCATTCCCAAATAGTATTTTATCGGTCCTCGATCCTCCGTCTCGAAATGTTTGGTTAACTCTGATATAATTTTTTTCATTGCTGTCTCCAGAGTACATGCCAGTATAATATCATCTACGTATAAAGCAATTATATTGACTTCACCTTTCTTGTTCATAACATAAACGCAATTATCGGATTTGCATCTCGTGAATCCCATATTAATCAACACCGAATTAATTTTCGTGTTCCAATTTTTCCCAGACTGCTTAAGTCCGTACAATGATTTTTTAAGCCTACATACTTTGTTAGGACAACATCCGTCGACAAATGATTCTGGTTGCCGCATGAGAACTTCTTCTTCAAGCTCCCCATTCAAGTAAGCTGAAACGATATCTATATGGTTCACCAGCAGGGAATATTGAGCGGCTAACGCTAAAATCATACGAATGGTGGAATGCCTTGCTACAGGTGCATATGTGTCAAAGTAATCTCTCCCCTCTTTTTGTAGGAATCCCTGAGCAACTAACCTGGCTTTGTACTTACTTATCGAGCCATCCGGATTTGATTTTGTAGAAAACACCCACTTGGACCCGATAATGTTTTTTCCTGGGGGCCGATCGATTAAATCCCATGTTCCATTCCTTACTAATGCCTTATACTCATTTTCCATGGCAATTCTCCACTGTTGACCATTGTCAGACTCTAATGCTTCTGAGACTGTTGTTGGGATTGGTACTTCTCCGCAGTACATTAATGAGGAATTAAAAATCTTTTTCCCACTTCTCAATATCTTGACATGCCTACTTTCCTCGTCATCTTCTGGAAAATTTGAAGGACCATCGTTTTCTTCTAGCATGCTTTCTTTGTTGGTTTTTTCTTGCATCGTATCTTTTCTCAGGCCCTTATTCACTACATCATCAATATAAACAAAAAATGTATCATTAGGTTCATGTTCCTTTGACTGGATTCCTTCCTGGGAAAATGTGTCTTCGAAGAATGTGACGTCCCTAGCTACCACAATTGATCTGGTTTTATTATTGTACAATCTGTATCCTTTTGTTAAATCCGCATAACCGACAAACGTAAGTCGCATTCCCTTCGGCATGAATTTGGACCTGCTTCCTCCTTTCTCGAGTGCTACCACTTCGCAACCAAACGTCCTAAAATGCGACACTGATGGCTTTTTACCCTTCCTCCGCTCATAAGGTGTCATGTGATCTAAAACTTTGGTTGGCGACCTGTTCCTAATATAGGCTGCGGTGTTGATTGCCTCGGACCATAGACTTTGGGGAAGCTTAGATGTTTCCAGCAGACAACGTGCCATTTCCACCAGCGTGCGATTCAATCGCTCCGCAACTCCATTTTGTTGGGGGGTATAGCTAACAGTCGTCTGAAAAAGAATACCGTTTTGGGTCAGAAATTATTTAAATTCCGAGCTAAGGTATTCTCTGCCATTATCACTCCTAAGGCATCTGAGCTTGCAACCTGTTTGTTTTTCAGCTTTATACATAAAAACGCCGAAAATGCTTCTGACTTGTTTTTAAGAAATTGAACGTCAATATATCTCGTAAAATCGTCAATAAATGTAATAAAATATCGAGACCCACCTTGTGATGGAATTTGCATGGGACCACAGATATCGGAATGCACCAGTTGAAGTATCCTGTTTGAGTTAACATGAGTGTATACTGGGAAAGGTTTTTTATTTATTTTGTAGATTGCACAAGTTGTGCATAAAATGTTTGATTCAGGATTTACATTTAGTCCGCGGACCATATAATGTTTTGATAATAAAAGTAAATCTTTAAAATTCAAATGTCCGTACCTTTTATGCCACAAATGTAGATCCGATCTTGAATTCTTCAATCCAACCAATGAATTATTGTTTTCCATTGAACAGTCTATGTAAAAAGGATTTTGTATATATTCCGTTCTTTAATTCGGCAGCAAATAATATTTCACCGGCTTTCCTTTTAACATATGCCTTTTTATCACCAAATTCAACTTTATTTCCATTTTTTATAATTGCACTCACTGAGAGGAAATTTGAGTTTAGTTGCGGTACATATAGAACGTTTTTTAAAAGCAAATTATTTTTAACGGTGTTTATTTTGACATTTCCAATCCCTTCTGCATGTACACAGTCACCCGATGCTAACATGATTTTTTTTCATATCGGTGTATTTCAATAAACAGGTTCTTGTTGCTGCACATATGGCATGATGCGCCGCTGTCCAAAACCCAGGCTTCGTTTTCTTTTTCTTTCACGGACGCTTGTAACACAGACAGAACTGAAAGAGATGACTCGTTACTGTTTCTACATTGTGAGCGAATGTGACCTCTCTTTCCACACCCGTAACACTTAAACTTACGCATGTCCCGTTTGGTACCATTGTCCAGCTTTATAACATTTTTACCTTTAATTTCCCGTTCGCTACTTGTATTTCTTCTACCCCCACCAGCTTTCCATTGAAGTGATTTTGCCGCATACACATTTTCACCACTGGACACATCCTTCTCCACACGCCTATGCATTTCTTCAATTACTCTGATTTTTAGTTGCTCTAGTTTAGGTAAATTATCCCGGCTTTCCATAGCCACCACAAAACTATCAATTTCTTCAGGTAAACTACACAAGAAGAAGATGCTAATAAGGTCTTCAGGAATGTCCACCCCTATCTCCTTCAACTCATCAACGATTTCACAAAAACCGTTCACTTCTGTGATGACGGAACCGAACAAGCTTTTTGAAAAGCGCGACCTTACGTGCAGGACGGTCACCGAGATGTATATCGCGCAGCGCGTCCCATGCGTCTTTGGAAGTTTTGCGATTTTTCACATGTATGAGTTGCGATGACTTTAAACACAATATTATGGTCGCAAGCGCTTTTTGATCTACGGTTTCCCATTTAGTTTTCTCCGCGGCATCAATAGGGCACTTCACTATAATTGGATCCCACAAGTCTAGCGTTATTAACAGACTTTTCATCTGTATTACCCACGTGGCGTAATTATCCGTGGACAATTTCTCTAATTGGGCAATCGCACTCATTTTATATCGACCAACGATAAAAAAAAAAAAAAATTTCTGTCTTCACTCTGACTTATCAAAAAAAACGCGGATAACCTGGGCCCATAACCTATGTGAGAAATAAAACAACCGCACTGTGTGACTTCATATATTTAAGTGGTTGTCAAAACGAAAAGAATATTATGATCTTACATGATTTGAAAGTACATGAGGGTTGCCACTTTCTTATATTAATATTTGAATACTAATACAGATTGTAGGGCGTTCAATCTTACGATGGACAAAAAGACCCTAAACAGCCGAATCGCCCACTGGGCTCTGCAGCTAGAGGAATTTGATTGTGAAGTTAAGCATTGATCTGGGACGGCCATGCGATATGTCGATGAACTCAGTCGGCATCCGGTCTATACCATCGAGGACGGATGTTTAAAAGCAATTAAACAATCTCAACTGAAGGATGATTTCTGCGTTGCCATCCGCCTAATTCTTGCTATATCCGGTTCGTACGAAAACTATTTAAGCAGAGGTGATGCGTTGTACAATATGGGTCTTATCTCCTGGTTGTCCCGAAGTCCTTGCAGAAACAACTCATACGCACGGTTCACGAGAGAGGGCACTTTGGTGTCGGTAAGTTATATAAATTAATTCAAGAAGATTATTTTATCCCACAGATGCATCAAAAATCAATGAAGTTATCAATAACTGTATTGTGTGCATCCTTGCGGGCAAGAAGACCGGCAAGAAGGAGTCTTTCCTGCATCCCATTGACAAACCCGACCAGTCGTTACACACTTATCACGTGGACCATTTGGGGCCGCTACCTTCCATCGCGAAAAATTATCGCTATCTTTTTGTGACAGTAGATGCATTCTCCAAATTTGTGTATATATACCCAGTTAAGAGTACCACTTCCGACGAAGTCATTAATCGTCTAGAACTTCAAGCTCAGGTTTTTGGTAATCCACAGCGCTTGATATCGGACAAAGGGGCAGCATTTACATCCAATGACTTTGAGGCGTATTGCGCAGACAGAAACATCACTCAACACTCGGTGACAACCGGAGTTCCGAGAGGAAACGCTCAGGTGGAGAAGATGAACAAAACAATTGTGCAAGTGCTGACTCGCCTGTCTATTGAAGACCCTTTAAGATGGTTTAAATTTGTTCCGAAGGTTCAGTGCGTGATCAATTCCACGGTGTCGCGAAGTACCGGAAGGACACCGTTCGAATTGATGTTTGGAGTAAAGATGAATACGATAGACGACATTCAACTGAGGCAGCTCCTAGAGCAAGAGATTCTGGCAATATTCGAGGAAGATCGTTCCGAGATAAGGGCGGATGCCAAGAGGCAGATTCAGGAGGTTCAAAGGGAGAACAAAAATACCTACGACAAGAGGAAAAAGAAAGCATCTGCTTACGGTGTGGGAGATCTGGTCGCTATTCAGAAAACACAGTTTGCGACAGGCCAGAAACTTTACCCGAAGTATCTTGGTCCCTATGAAGTTACCAGGGTAAACAGAAATGATCGATATACTGTTAAGAAAGTCAAAAGCCACGATGGGTCCAATCACACTTCGACGGCAGCAGATTTGATGAAGCGGTGGCACATACTGTGTTCGGAATCAGATTCGGAGGATCTCGATGAGAGGGAATACGACGAGCACCTTTCTTCGGCTGAGGCAGCCGAACTTCAGGATGGCCGTGTGGGTGGTAACGAAAACAATAATGGCAACACGACAAGTGTATCGCTATAAAGAGAGTTAGGCAGAATTAGGAGAAGAAATGGCCTAAGTAAGAAAAGAGGACAACTGAAGGTGGGCAAGTCACAGAAAAGAAGCCAAGAGTCGAAAAGTAGATACGGCGAAGAACTAATGAATAGAAGCGAGGAATTGATTTTGTTAAATAAAGTTGTGTTAAAATTATCAAATCGACTCATTTTCCCCAAACAAAAATACATTTAATTTTTACCCACAGTGCGCTTTGTTTCTTTTACTCCCTTTCCTTGAGAAAATTTAATCCTACATACATATAAACGGATTTACTCGACCCATCTAACGGCAAATAAGCCCTATAGTCATCGCACAACTCAATAGTTTACACCGTCTCTATTAAATTATCTAACTTCGTCTAAATCATTTTACGCTCACACACTCAATATAACATATTTATATTTTGAAATCTATTAGAATGTTATAAAATTGATATTATAAGAGAGCTACACACTTGATGTAATGCGTTGCTCCAGAAGAAACTCGAACTAGGAACGCTTGCTTTCGAAGAAAACTCGAACCAAGAACCCTTGCTACTGATGAGAACTCGAATCACGAACACTTGGCTGACCAACATCTTTAGAGCAGATCTTCACTTCTATTCTGAGTTAAAGCGATTTCAGATCATTAGAGCATATAATGTTTTATATTAATTAAAGTCCTTCTATACGTTATAAATTTATTTTTATATTTGTATATCCGTAGGTATATGTTATGTTTAATTTAAAACTACGCACGACCAAGTACAAAGGAAAAAGAGATCCAGTATTTGGTAATTGCCTTCTTATATAGGCTTTTTAGTTACAGCTGTTCGATGTAGCTGCTTCAGCTGTAACTGCCCTGGGTCAATGTCCTCCCTTTTGTAACATGTTGCCGAGGTGAACAATGCCCCAGATGCGAAGATGACAATTACCATTCTTGCATACAATCTGTCTCACTCTTACATCAATCATTATTCCTTTCTATGGGTTCGATTGATGGCAGAGTGAGACAAATTGCATGCTCACATATGCAAATTATTATGGTTGACTTTTGATTTGTTTGTTTACATTTACAATATTGTGTAGTTCTGTGTAGAATTTCTATTTTTTATTTTTTATTTAAATAATTGAGATAGTGAGATTGCACACTGTTTTAGTTGGTTGTTACACCGATCCGGCTCGAAGGACCAGATTGTATTGCATGGACCCTAGCGATTATTTAAAAAAAATGCAATAAATCCAACTACTATATTTTATGCCAGACGCGGTATTAAAATTAATTAATCAAAATAAAGAAAATTAAACGACAGATGTTGAAATTCAACAGGAACAAAAGATTTATTTGACGAGATACAATAAGTTCTGTAGAAGAAGTGTTTAAATAATTCCAATCATGGTGTTTATGTACACTCGCATCTTTACGCAAGCTGGTCTCTGCACGAGATTCCCGTTGGATCAGCTGATGGCGACCCTTTTTCTTGTTGGCCAGCATCAACGCTTCTGGTGGATGGAGAGAAATCCGTCAATGGAAACCTCAATAGGTTCAGCCTATCTTACACTAATGGAAGGACTACATTGGCAATAAGGTAGGTTAGGGTAGAATGGAACAAAACAAGTTTTTATTAATAAAACTTATTTTTCTTAGCTTAAGATATGATAAGATTATGGTTGACCTGATAAGTTTATATATAGTTGTCGAAAGACATAGATTTATGTTGTACTGTTTGTTGTAGAGTGTCCGCCTTGGGCCAGTAAGATATTTAGATTTGTAAGAATAGTTAACCTAGTTTTAAGCAGTTTTGTCTAGCGTATGATACTATAAGCAAAGTTTAATAAAAACGTATTTAAAATTGAAAAATTGATTTCATAAATCCTACTATTTTTTTTTTAGTGTTTCGGTGAAAAGGTATAGTTTTTGAGTCGTCCCAAAGAAGCGAAGTTTAAACCATTAAGGGATATTTACCATTGATATTCATAGGCTGCAGTGTCGAGGGAATATGACAGATGAGGAGGAAAATCTCTGCGAAACTCCAATAATTTTTGTCAGTCTGGAAACTTATATGACTTCTATCTTTATCATGATAAAAAGGCAATAGCAGAGAAGGCAATGTATGTAGGGCTAAACGATAATATGGAGTTGATAATCGGAGACTACCAATGTGGCCATAAGCCCCAATGAGTTATAGAATACGTAAGGAGATCCTTTCAGGAAAATGAGAGTGGAATAAACCTTAATGGAATCACATCCCCTCTAACTTACCCTGATGATCTAGAGTGAGGAAACAGTTAAGGGCTTAGAAGTAAATGAAGAGAAGACCAAATATGGTCACTGACCGGCTTGGATCAGTTAGTGTCAAAAACTACAAAAAGATCGAAATAAATATAAGACAGCATCGTAACCAAGGAATTATTCATAACAACTTTTGTCCTGCAATGTTAAAATCAATATAAAACCATAATAATGCCACTGAAACTGTAAGGATATGAAGCTTGGTCTCTGATTAAGAAGAAAAATAGATTTCTGGTCTTTAAAAACAGGATCTTAAGGATAATCTATGGCGAATAGAGAAAACTACAGAAAACTCTTAGTAAGTGGGGTGTGGAGCGGATATAAAAAAAAAAAAAAATTAAACCAACGCACTTTGAATAAATTTTTAAATACAACGTATATTTTCTTTGTTTTACAACAAAGAATATTCTATATACATATATATACAATATATAAATTTGTAATACTTGACATATATTATATTATATAAAAAAAAAAAAAAAAACAATGTGATCACAAGTACAATTCCTTCTTAAGTTGTCTCTTTCATTCCAGTGTTGGTGGCTGTTGATATGCGATCAAGGGATAGGTGTGGTGTTGTGTTTGTGTAGTGTAGTGTAGTTTTTTTGTTTGGGTGGATTATGTGCACGATTAGTGTTTAATTTTTAAAAATGAAATTCTTGGATGTAACGCAGTCTAGGACGGTCTTGTGTGCTTTGATTGTTTAGTTATTATTACTTTGTTAGTTATTATTATTTTATTGTAATTTTTTGTTGCATTTGTTATTACAAAGTGCAATGTTACTATAGATAAATCAAATAAATGGAAGATGTGTGAAGTGTTTAAGTTAATTTCATTTTCATATATTTCAATAGATTGTTTTTAGATTTAAGAATTCATAAAGATTTTTATATAAATAAGCAATTTTGCGTTTTATTAACGGGAGGTGATTACGAGTTTCTAATTATCGCGAAATGTATTAGAGTGATGATCTTATACGGGGATGTTTATTATTTGAAGTTAGAATAAAATTATCTTTTGAATTGAATTGAATGAATCTTATGGTTTTGATAATGATAATGATTATAGAATTTTATACTGTGTGTTGGGTTCCATATTATGAGTTGTTCATATTATAGGAGAGTTTGATCCGCGTTGGTGTTGTTATCCGGGAGTAAACAAATGTTCGTGATCGCCCGTTTGAATTATCCTCTTTGTGTTTTGACGCTAACGACTCGGATTAAGTTGTCCGCACATGTCTGTACATTTGTGATACGGACCAGCATCCTTTTAGAAGGTGGTAAACGTTCATCTTTTAGGAGTACGAGATCCTCGACTTGTGGTTGTGCTTCGTTAGTAAGCCACTTAGGACGTTGTTGAAGTCGTGCGAGATATTCGGAGCTCCATCGCTTCCAGAAGGAGTGGGACATCCGTCGAACTCGCTGCCACCGGTCAACATGACTAATGTTTTGTTCTGCTACGTCCGGTTGCGGTATGCACCTCGTCGGCTCTCCGACGAGGAAATGTGCTGGAGTTAACGCAGTATAGTCATCCGGATTATCTGACAGAGGGCGAGAATTCAAACATCCTTCTATATACGTCAGAAGCGTATAGAACTCCTCAAAGGTTAGTGACTCGTTACCAACGATTCTTCTCAGATGATATTTGACCGATTTAGCACCGGCTTCCCAAAAACTTCCGAAGTATGGCGACGTGGGAAGAATGAAGTTCAATTTGGTACCGTCTTGGCTAGAGAATCGGCAAACTCATTGACATTTAATTTGGCAGCGGTAAGTAATTTCTTGAGTTCGGTGTTTGCACCTACGAACGTGGTACGACAGTCGCTGAAGATCTCATTGCAGATACCTCTTCTCGATGTGAAACGCCTGAAGGCAGCCAGAAAGGCTTGTGTTGTCATGTCACTTATCAACTGCATGTTAATAGCTTTGGTAGCCAAACAAATAAACAAGGCAAAATAAGCCTTTATGGACTTCGCTCCCCGACCCTTCCATGTTTTCAGATCAATCGGACTAGCATAATCTGCCCCCGTGTAAGTAAATGGTTTTGATATTTGTACTCTTGGGGCAGGTAGATTTCCCATTAATTGGCTTGATGGCTTCGCTCGATATCTGAAACATATGGTGCAGGAATGAATGCATTTCTTGATGCTGTTCTTGAGGTTCAGAATCCAATAATTTTTACGAAGGTATGCTGTCATCTGTTGGATACCTCCATGGAGTGTTTAATCGTGTGCGTCCTTGATTATCAACTTACTCAAGTGATGACTGGGTTTTAGTATTATAGGATGTCGTTGGTTGTAATTTAATGTTGAGTTGTCCAACCTACCTCCTACCCGTAGAATACCATCTTTGTCGACAAATGGATTCAAACTCTTAAATCCTTTCATCTCGGTGTCAACAAACATGATGTATTGTGTTGACCGGATGATGAGAAGGCTCGCTGCTTGAATTTCCGCAGGTTGTAGAGAATCCTTAATCCGAAGTTCATTTGATGTGCAACAATTCGAAATGAACCTCCTGCAGTACGCGAGGACTCGTAAGAGTTTTTGCAGGCTCGAATATGTCGACACTATTTCGTCTAGATCTTCCCGCTTTGCTGCTCCGTGATGCACGCGAATTGGGCGTAACTCCTCATCTCCCTTGAACTCTACTGGTTGTCTTGGTTCTATGAATTTCCAGGTACCTGGGAGGAATTCTGGTCCGTTCCACCAGAACGACTTCGACACTAAATCCGAAGGCATGACTCCCCTTGACAACAAATCAGCAGGATTCTGATGTGATGGGATATATTTCCAGATGCTGCAATTGGTACGCCGCTGAATTTCTACAACTCGATTGCCAACGAAGATTTTCCATTTTGATGGATGTGATGATATTCAGGCTAAAGTTATCATGGAATCAGTCCATGCCGGGGTTTGACTGATTTCAAAATTTAGGGTTTTTTTTTTACATACTCTAACAACTTTTCTAGGATGACTGCAGCACAAAGTTCGAGTCTTGGAAGTGTCACCGTCTTAAGTGGAGCCACCTTCGTTTTGGATATCAGCAAATGCATCGCCACCGTTCCATCATCCTGTAAAACCCGTGAGTATACTGCTGCTCCATACGCTTTCTCAGAGGCGTCACTAAGCCCATGCAATTCCAGGTTCTTTGAATGCGTATGGCAATGAATCCAACGTGGAGTCTTGATTTTTTCGACATTTGGCAATTCCCGTTGAAACAATTTCCATCTTTTCTCCAGGGCGATCGAGAGTGGTTGATCCCAAGGAAGTCCGGCGCACCATAGCTCCTGCATTAATATTTTTGCCTTTACGATGCAAGGTGAAATCCATCCAAGAGGATCGAACATCTTTGCTATGGCCGACAGGACTTGGTTGCCGCTTGTATTGTGTCAACATCCACATTTTGAAAAGAGAGCACATCTTCAGCAGGAAACCATCGAACATCTAACGCCTTGATGTTGTCAGTGTCGGATAATGGCAGCGTGTGTCCAGCTTCCCTATGTTGAAATAGGATTTCCTCAAGACTTCACTCCACGTTGCTTACCCATTTGCGTAGGTTAAAACCTCCTGTTGATAAAATCAATCTAGATTCTTTAACCTTTTGTGTAGCTTCATCAACAGAGTCTCTTCCAGAGATCAAATCGTCAACATACATTTCGTTTCGGATTGCTTGAGCGCCAACTGGATAACGATCTTGTTCTTCCGCCGCCAATTTGTGAATAGTTCGAATAGCGAGGAAAGGTGCACTTGCCTTTCCAAACGTGACAGTATTCAAACGAAATATTTTTATCGGTTCCGTTTTAGAGTCCCTCCAAAGGATGAGCTGGTAGTAAGCATCCCCTTTCTTCATCCGAATTTGACGATACATCTTTTCGATGTCCGCTGTAAAGGCATATCGATAAATTCGCTATTTTAACAAAATATCAATTATATATGTCCGTATTTTAGGTCCAACCATCAGATGTTCATTCAAAGATCGGCCATCTATGCATTTTACTGCTGCATCAAAGACAACTATCAACTTAGTTGTTGTACTAGAGGACGTCAAAACCGCATGATGGGGAATAAAATAGTGGTATTGCGAATTCAAGACACTATCAGACATCTGAATTTCCGACATATGCTTCAGTTGAATGTATTCCTTTATGCATTGAATATATTCGCGATGTAGTGTTGGGTCTCCTTGTAGTCTTCGTTCTAATTGCAGAAACCTACGCAAAGCTCCATGCTTCGAGGAACTAAGCGCCGGTTGACTTCCACACTTGAACGGAAGACGTACCTCATAGCGGCCATCAGGCAGTCGATTGGTCGTTTCCACGTAATGCTTCTCATAGGCCACATCCTCTTCATTTTCCACCATTTACTCAGGAGCCTCTTCTTTTTGAAGAAAGCTGTCAGGGACTTGAATTTTGTGTGGAGAGAGCCGAACACAATGTCTACTGATTTACGACAGGTGCCACTGTTAATCTTTCCCAACCCGGACACTTAGATGTGGGTGTTTTGTGTCGGCACCCTCAATACTTTAACACCGTCTTCGCTGATAAACGATGCTTCGGATCCGGGATCAATTAGTGCTCGCAACTGTTTATATTCCCCCATTGACGATTGGGCTTTTATCACAGCTGTGGCCAGTAGAACTTGCTGGCTGTTCTCTTGTTGTGTGTGAAAGTTGCTGATGGTGTTTGAGTTAGAGGATGTGGATGGGGATGATGTGGAGTTGTGAGTGTGTGGTGTCGGATCTTGTGAGATGTTAGGTGCGTGTGGTGTTGAATTGGCCGGAACGATGCTTGTTTCTGCGTTTTGAGTATTTATGTGTAGGAGGGAATGGTGCATCTATTGACAGAAATAGCACTGAATATTGCTCTGGCACTGTTGTGTTGAGTGGCTGTACGCCAGGTAATTTCGGCAAACTCCTATTCTGTCAACTATTTGCGACCGCTCCATTATGCTAATTTTTAGGAAACGTCCACACGTTCGAATAGCATGCTGCCCCTTCTTGCAGACAGCGCAACTGTATTGCTCTTTTGTCTTTGGCCGAACGTGAAAGGAGTGTTTGGTCGACTGCGGTAATGGGTTTTTCTGTCCTTATTCAACCCCGGCGGCACACTTTTCCGTTGTTGATCCACTATCTCCAGGGTTCTGAATTTTGCCTCCAGAAACTCCTTGAACTCGTCTAAGGTGGGCAGTTCTTTGCTCGCACCCAGGCGTTCCTCCCCGGATTGTTGAGTGGGGGAAGGCAGCTTTTGATGAAATAAATGGATGACTATCAGATCCCAATGATCAACAGCCACACCGAGGTTTTCTAGGGAATGTAGGCATTCTGAGGAGGTGTCCAGAATCCTTTTCAGTCCCGAAGCACTTTCACTGTGTACAATTGGTTGGCCAAAGAAGCACTCAAGTTGTGCGTTCTCCAACATGCGCTTGTGGTCGTATCGAGATGTTAGAATCGACCAAGCTTTCTCATAATTTTCTCGATCTATGTTCAGATGTGCCAATAATCGTTCTGCATCTCCTGATAGACTGAACTTCGGAGAGCGACTCATTTCGATGGATTAGCGCATCGAACATGTCGTAGAAGGCTCGCAAGTTGTCATACTTGCCTGCAAAGGTTGGCAAGTTTATTGTTGGGAAACGCAGCTCGCAGAGCACAGCATTTTCTTTGACAGGAGCAGGTGGTGCAGCTACCTCACCGAGACAATCGAGCAGGTCAGTTTTGTAGTCGAAGTAGAGCTCTCGAATTTGATCAAAAAGTGTCTCGCACTGCTCACTGTCGGTTGCGCTGACTGCGTTTTCACTTTGGACTATCCCCTTCTTGTAGATTTCCTTTAGAATGACAAGGCAACCATTGAGGTAGTTCCTCGTTCTCCTGGTTGCGCCTGTCTTCCGGTAGTTAACAAAATCCTTTTGAATCATGGCCAGAGTATTTTTAAGTAATTTCGCCTCCTGTGATGTCATTCTTATTTTTTTGTTTGAATATGGGAAGAAAATTAAGAAAATTAAAATTTTGCGACCTACCGTAAATTTTATAGAAAATTGTGTATAATGTTGATGTTTGTGTGGAGTTTAAATTTTTCTGTAATATTTATCTCACTGAAGTGATATTTCACGTCGAGAGAATGATAAGTGTGGTGTGGTGTGGAGCGGATATATAAAAAAAACACGAATAAAACGAACTCACTTTGAATAAATTTTTAAATACAACGTATATTTTCTTTGTTTTATAACGCAGAATATTCTATATATGCACCCATGTTCTGCATTCCACTTTTAGTGAATTCAACCACCAAAAGTGGAATTAGGTGTTCTGTATTTCGAACGAAATTATGAATTGTGAATTCAATTTTCGAAGATGAATATTTTGGTGTTCTGCATTTCACTCGAAAGGACAACAGTGAATTGGTTTTTAGAATGTGGAAATTGGTGTTCCACATTCCGAAAAGCCTTTGTTTTATGTGAATTGAATTCACTTGAGTTTTGTGTTGTGAATTGAATTCACTGTCTTTTGTGTAACCTGCTGATGTGGATAATAGCTGCGATCAAGAAAATAATTTTAATAATGTAAGTAAAATAATAGTTATTTTTCAGTACTGATTGATTTTTATAGGGGAAAACATAAAAATCAAAGGCAGGAGGCTATCCTTTTAAATTTTATGGAGGAAAATTTAGATTTGGCCAAGGGTTTTGTCAAAGGAGACAAAGGGCACCATGAAGAATTGTGGAGAAAACTGGTGCAACAGTTAAACGGTGAAGGTCCTCCAGTTAAGGACGTAAATGGACGGAAAAAGGTAAAAAATCGTAATTATATTCTTTTATTAACAAAATAAAACTTTTCATATTTTTTTTAGGTTTGGGTAGACTGGAAAATTAATATAAGGAGAAAGCTTGCTCACAATAAAAAAGAAGCAAGAAGTACCGGGGGTGGCCCAAATAATTTTCAACCCATTTCGTCAACGGAAGATGCCATCGCTAAGATTACGGGCATATATGATGTAATGGAAGGAATTAAGGGCACAACAGCTTTTGATACCGAGAACATTTCCGGCAATTCTACCTTGACCGAAGATTGTGAGCAAAGCGAACCTTCAATTTCAAAAGGTTTAAGAACCAAAGAAAACATAAGTCAGTCTGCCCATAAGGACCCCATTTGCATTTTTACTTACACTGTTTCGGGGAGATTCAAAATATTGGACTTATCTCGCAAAATCTTCTTGCGCACCCTTTCTAGTCGGTTTTTTTCCCGGTTCTCATCGACAATAAACATTAAGACAGCATCCATGTTTAAAGAAATTGCTTTTAATATAAAACTTTGATTTAATGTAATAGTTAATTTAATTTTCACGGTCAAATTAAACCTTTTTACGTAAAATTCAAAATAATAATTGTATAATAAAAATATTATAAAATGTATAATAAAATAATTGTAAAATGATTTGAAATTTACAGCTGATTTTGACATTTCGAACAAGAATTCGAAGTGGATTCAAAAAAATTTGAATTCACTCGGAATGAAGAACACCTAATTTCATTTCGAGTGAAATTGAAATTCGATTTCAATTCACTTTCACGTGAAATGCAGAACATGGGTGATGGTATATAGTATGTATACATATATATAAATTTGTACATACTTGACATTTTTAAACCCTTCAAACCATATTGTACTAGAACTTAGTACAACTCGTCTTATGGTGATTTTACATTTTTTTTTTCTACTAATATTATTCATTTAATTAATTTAATTTAAAAAATTTTCATCGCCAAAACTACGCAATCAAAAATTCCAGAAATTCAGCCTCAAATCTCGAAGATTAGGTTAGGGTAGGTTAGGTGGCACCCTCCGTAAGAAGCCGTGATGATCACTTGGTCTTCGTCGGTCCATTGTGCTACCACTCGAGTCGGGTTGGTCATTACTTTTCTTGGAACCATTTGAAGTGCTAAATAAAATTCATTCAGTTGATCACAGACCGCGAAAGTGAACAGTCATGTTTCAACTTAGTGGTGTATAAAATAAAAATTAAGTTGAACATTTTAAGTGTGCGTTTGGGCGAAGTTCTCCCACTAACCAGAATAGCGCAGAGGTAGAGTGCCCGGTCCGGGAACCGATAGTTCGGTGTTCGATCCCCGAGTGGGGAAAAAGTTTGTTTTCTGTTTTTTTCTGCCTTCCTGCTACTCCAATACGCATATATTAGTAGTAGCAGCAAAACATGTCTAAAGATGTCGGGAGAAGACCCATTCGTCTCACATCCGATTTCGCAACTCCATCTGCCGTTCCAATGACTGACGTCATTAAAAGAAGACGGAGATTTAAACAGAAATCGAATTTGGTTAAGCGCCCCTCCCTCGCCACCTCGACTGAAAAGTTGCCAATCGAAGCGGAGGAAGGGGCGCCATCGACATCAAAAGCAACAAGTCTTAAACATAGAGTGCCCATGGACGTTGACGTTGCTTACCTTTCCGAGCGTAGTTCCCTACGGAAGAAAATAACCCCTTCGCCGCTCTTTCAAGTTCGGAGGCAGAGGAGGAGCGCAACGAACTCGAAAAGGAAGAGCGCCTTTATGGCCAAACTAAAGGCCGTATTAGATAGGCTGAACGAAATGCGTAAGAAGGAGAAAGAAGAAGTAACAGCCAGCAAATCGCAGCCACTTCAACTACAGCAACGACAAAAAAAAACAACGGAAACAAAAGCTTACACAACAACAACAGGAAATGCAGGAAATGCAGCAACAACAACCGCAGCAACAGAAGCAGCAGCAACAAAAACAGCCTCAACAGAAGCAGCAACAACACAGCAGCAAGGAGAAGGTGCCACAAATCTTCACCCACACCACGGCCCTACGCGAGACCATTGATTTATGTGAGTATGTCATTGGCGTAGGTAATTTTGCCAGAACCGCTATGCAATCCAGTGCATAGCACTTGAGCAGCATAAGCGGGTCAAGAGCTTATTAAAGGAAACCACGACGGAGTTCTTCTCCTTTACCCCCAAGGCCGAGAGGTTGCTGACGATGCTCCTCAAAGGCGTGTACTCGATAACGGACCCTGAGGAAATGCTCTCAGAGCTCAAAGTTTTCGAGACCTCCAGTTCGTGGGAGTCAAGCCGTTCAGCACGACGCGGGCCAAACGGGAGAAGCGGGTATTGCCCTTCTTCCTGGTGCACCCAACAGCAAGCTGGAGAGGCTAAGGACCATTACTTCCTTAGCATCTCAGTCTGTAAAATGGGATATATTAAGAAGGCAAGGAAACATTTTACAATGTAACCGCTGCCAAAGATTTGGGCACGCCGCGTCGAACTGCGAGATGCGGCTTCGATGCGTTAAGTGTGCGAAAAACCACAAAAACGAGGAATGTGATCTGACCCAAGACAAGGTCACGGACAGGGAGCAGCTTGAGTGCGTGCTATGTAGGAACAGAGGGCACCCTGCAAACTATCGGGGATGTCCTAAGTTCCAAGACATTAAAAAATCTAACCTGGCTCGTAAGCAGAAGGTTGTGGAGAAACGTCCCGAAGGGCGTTCTCAAACACCAGCCGTCATATCCCAAATGACCTACGCCCAAGTGGCGGCAGGTTTGGGGAAGACGGTACTAAAGCCCGTGGCTGTTACTAAAGCCCCAATGCCTGTTACTAAGGCACCGGAGGCCGAGGTGGACCTGCGCTCGATTTTGCTCTCCATCCAGGGGCAGATAGGCCAGCTCTAATAACAGATCCATGAACAGGCGACCCGAGTGGACAGAATCTACTCGCTTCTGCCGGGCTTATTGCACCTACGATCGTGATGGGTACGCTAGTAGAGAGTCACTTAAAGATCCTGTTGGTGAATGTGAATTCATTGATTAGGATTGAACGAAGAGCTGTACTTTTTAACTTAATGCAGGACGAAAGCCCCGATGTACTTTTGGTTAGCGAAACAAAGCTGAACCAGAATCACAAAATCCAACACAGTTCTTACAAAATAATTCGAAGAGACCGGCCCAACGCCACACGAGGCGAACAGAGTCGCGATCTTCATCAAAAACACTTTTAAACATAAAATGATATATAGCGGTGAAGTGAGGAGGTTACAGGTGCTAGAGGCTAGAGGCATTGTGTGCATTCCTCTCCAAAATGGAAAGAGAATGTACATTGGATCAGCCTATGCACCTGCAGCACCTCAACGCAACGTTTTCATTGCAGAGCTCGAGACACTCTTTCGATCTCTGCGCTTAAACTCGGCAGAAAACTTCTACATTCTGGGCGGCGATTTAAACGCCAAACATGGTGATTGGGGAAATAATATTCCCAACACTAGGTGGAGCCTACTAAGCCATTGATGGGTTCTGCAGAGCATAGGGTAAAGACTCAAGATACTCGCAACGGATAGTCCGTCATATCCTAAGAGCGGCTCCTATCTGGATCTCATGCTGCTTCACTCTCGAC
Source organism: Merodon equestris (assembly GCA_958301585.1). Taxonomy (NCBI): domain Eukaryota; kingdom Metazoa; phylum Arthropoda; class Insecta; order Diptera; family Syrphidae; genus Merodon; species Merodon equestris. The sequence goes on from OY284413.1 coordinate 97,939,324, forward strand.
TGAGACTGGCTGACACGAACGAATGGTCTACCAACCGTCTACGGACCTTCGTATACGACAGTGACCATTGCGGACTAAGTGCCGTAATCAAATTACCAGACGAGTTCGTGGAAATGGCAGAGTTCGTTCAAACGTACCCCTATGATTACAGTAGGGCGCGCTGGCCACGCTTTGCCAATTCCCTGACGAGAGCGCTCACTTCGAGCGCCTCCTTTCCACCGTCCAATAGGAACTTGTCAAACTACGAGATTGACAGGAACCTTAAGCAAATGGACGATACCATTAAACAGACAATGAACCGTACAATACCACGCCAACGACAGCACGATACCACGGAAATGCAAGTGTACGGAAATGCGACAATTGACGCATTACACAGACAGAAAAGTAGACTCCTGACAGGACTCAAACTTTCGTACAGGCGGTTTACCGACAGACAAAACTCGGAGGTCAGGACACTGAAGTCACTGCTTAAAAATCTTCAACAGTTAATAAAAGAAAATTACAGAATATCTGTAAGTTTGCACTGGAACAACAGAATTCGCGCTGTGAAATCCAACAGCGCGAGTAAGTTCCCACAAATAAATAAAATCTTTCGAAGAGAAAATCAGAATGACATTCAGGATCTGAAGCTTCCGAGAACATCAGACAATGAACGAACAGTCAGCATCGATCCAGAGAGCGCCTTCTTGGATGATGATTTCTTCATGATCGAGGATCCCCGGTAGAAGGTGGCGACAGTGGGAGCTGTATTCCAGGAAGTATCTATGGTGAATGACAGCATTTGCCCAAACCACGACCTGGAACACAGAGTCCTACTTTATCACTTCTACCTTCAAAATAATATCGATCATTGGCGATCAGATAATCTCGGTTTTACCAGGTTCAATGATGATCTTATGGCAAACAATGCCGTCGCCGGTGAGGGGCTAACACCCTGTTCATTTCGACGGAGGATCTCCAGATTTTTTTTTTATACCATTTATTTAACATCTGTCTTTTTTTGACATCTAGTTAATGTTTTAACAATATATTAGGTAGAATGTACAATGTAGGACCAATGTCCTTTACAATTGTTTGTTGTTTAACATTTTATTTTTATTTCAGTTTTTTGTTTGTGTCTTGGCACAGGTGGGTTTTAATCCACCCGGAGCGTTGGGGGTTATATTGACTCTGAGCACCCCTTGTCGCTCGTTGTTGTCGCCTATTTTGTTTCGCTTTTGCATTAAGCATATTCATATTACTTTTGAGACCTACCTACCAGTATCCCCAGAATTTAGGAAAATCTATGAACTAAGTCAGTTGGTCGAAATCGTTTTAATCGTCTGGTCTGTGTTTGTTCGTCACGTTCGTTGGTCTGTGTGGGATTGTTCGTATTTCATCGTTTGTGTGTTGTAGGATTTTGAGTCGGTGTTTTTTGCAACAATTTTTTGCTTCTTCTGTAACGGTTGCTAGGCGAAGGTCTTTGTGAATTTCGTCATTTGGTACATACCACGCAGCGTCAGCGATAGCCCGTAGTATTCTGTTCTGTGTACGTTGTATTATTTGGATGTTAGAGATCTTGGCTGTACCCCATAGTTGTATTCCGTATGTCCATATTGGTTTTATCATTGTCTTATATATAAGTAGCTTGATAGTCTCGAATTTCTGCCGAGCATCCAGAAACATTTGCGGAATTTATCTTTTATTTGGTTTCTTTTTTGTATTATGTGCTGTTTCCACGTCAATTTACTATCAATAAACATTCCGAGATATTTAACGCAGTCACTAGTTTGTATGGGTTTACCATTGATTGTTAAAGCGGGTATGTTGTTAATCCTTTTTGTAGTATAGATCACCTGTACAGTCTTCTCTTCGTTTATTTGGATGCCCCATTTTGTAAACCAGTCAATAGTATTGTTGAGATGTCCTTGAAGTTTATAATTTGCGTTTGTTAGACTCTTACTGGCTTGAAGAATAATGGTATCATCAGCGAATGTAGCTAGCATGGTATGTTGAGAAATTGGGTTTGGTATATCCGAAGTGTACAGTAGGTAGAGTAGAGGGCCAAGGACACTTCCCTGGGGAACGCCTGCTAGGACTGTAAGTAGCTTGGAGCATTCGTCCTTGTATCTAATATAAAAAAGTCGCTGCTCGAGATAGCTTTTAAGTAGTAAGTAGAAGTCTAGTGGTAGTGTTTTGTTTAGCTTATATAGTAGTCCCGTGTGCCATACCTTGTCGAAAGCTTTAGATACGTCAAGAAAAATTGCCGAACAATATCTTTTATTTTCTAAATCATTCGAAATTTTATTTATAACCCTGTGTGTTTGCTCTATTGTTGAGTGTTGTTGTCTAAACCCGAATTGGTGGTTAGGTATAATTCTATTTTGGTCAAGTATTGGTTGTAGTCGTGCTTGGATAACTTTTTCTAGTAGTTTTGATATATTTGGTAGTAAACAAATAGGTCGATAATTATTAGTTTTTGTTGCGTCCTTGTCAGGTTTGGGTATGGCTTTCACTTCAGCGACTTTCCAAATCTTTGGAAAGTACTTGTGTCGGAAGATGGCGTTGAAAATATTTCTAATAAATACCAATCCATGGTCAGGTAGTTCTTTACACCCCGTCTCCACGAGACATCAGCGGTGTTAAGATTTCTATCATGACATAAATATGTCTCGTGTAGACTGGTAGTTTTCGGACCAGACATTCAGATGGACATAGATGTCCGACATTTTTTCCAAACATCTCCTTCGGACATCAAATCGGACTTTTTTTTGACAGCGTTTGTCAGTGTGAGTGAATATATTGTGAAACCCAAAGCAATATGGCGGAGTGGCGTGTGTCGCAGAATGAGGTTATTCATTTAATTAATTTATTTAAAAAATATGAGTGCCTTTGGAACTACCAAAGTAATCTTTATAAGCGGGTGGACTTGAAACGGAAAGCTTGGTTGGAAATCGCGAGTCATTTTAAAAGAAGTGTCGACGATGTTAAAAAAAAAATGAAAAGTTTGCGTTCCATATATGTGAACGAGAAAAAAAAAGTTGACGCTTCTAAGAAGTCGGGCTGTGGTGCGGATGAGGTGTACTACTCTCATCTTTTTTATTTTAATGAATTTGAGTTCCTCGATGCAGCCATCATTTTGAGAAATACCAAAAGCAATTTTGGATTGGTGAGTATAATAACATGCCTTATACAAGATAAATAAATTAACCTTATACGTATATATAATTTTTACAGGACGATTCCTTGGAGTATGCTTCCGAAGCCAGAGAAGATGAACGTAATAATGATTCTCCGACCATACCGACCTCGGTAGAGTCCCATTCTTCCCTGAGGAAGCGTAAACCAGATTCAAAAAAATCGAAATATGACGACGCGTTAAGTGCCATACTAAAGTCGGCGACAGATCCACCCGAAGAGGACGAATATACTCATATTGGCCGAAGCATTGCGAGTCAACTTAGAAAGTTGACGGAGCTGGAAGCTTCACTGGCCATAATGGATTTGCAGCAAACGATGTCACGGCATATTATCCGCTCAATTAAAAATAGAGAATTGAATTCGCGAGTGTCAACGCCATCTTCACTGCCGTCTTCATTGTCGTCTTCACTGCCATCTTCACTATCAACATCATCTACCGAAAGCAGAGACATTTTGCATTCTGCAATAATAAATGCAGATATATTCGAAGCAGAAATTTGATTGGTGTTTTCTAATAAATTTTGTTTACTTTTTAATAAACATTTAAATAAAAAGACATATTTTGTGGTATTTCATATTCATTTCGATTTATTTATATGTATCCATTGATATGGTACGTCGCCATCCGTCAGACAGTATCTGACCAAATTATCACGGATCCTGTTGGCAAATTTGTAGCCAGAATTTTCCTGTCTCAAAAGACTTGACATCGTTTCGGGAAGAGCTTGAGTATTAACCAGCCGCTTGTCCTCAGTTCTTTGTATTTCTGGCGAAAGGTAATTGTGAAGAACACAACAAGTTTTTACTAAGGCGTCACAAGTACCCAAGGCAAGTTCGATTGGACGGTGAAAAATCCTAAATCTTGATGCCAATCGACCAAATGCCATTTCAACGGTCAGTCGGGTGCGACTGAGTCTATAGTTAAAAATTTCTTGGGGGGTGGATAGCTTTCCACTTCTGCCGAAGCCTTTCATGAGGTGCTTGTCAAGACCAAATATATCGTCGCCTACAAAAAAATATGGAGTGAGTACCTCTTGCCCCTTTAGTGGTTCGGGAGGGGGGATGTTAAGCCGACTTGCATTTAGTTCTTTGTATAAAGTTGAATTTTTAAATATTATTACATTACATGTATTGGGGAGTAGGGTATGAGCTTTCCTTGGGGTTTAATTTGGGTGTGGATCTATACGCTGCATTAAGAATAGTGTCGTTTAGGTGCATTATTGCACTTTCTATGTCAGGGGATTTAAGAGCGAAGTTGAGTTGGAGATCTGAGATGATAATATCTTTGAAGGTCGACCAATCAGTTTTTTTATTGCAAAGTCTTATATTCCTTCCAAAGAGTTGCTTTGCTTTCATAAGTAATAATAATGGGGGAATGGTCAGATGAAAGCTCGAGGCATGTTTTTACTGTTAAGTTTTTTCTTGGTATATTTTTATAAATACAGAAGTCTATTAGGTCAGGCCGTTTGTTCATGTCTGTGGGCCAGTATGTTGGTTCTCAGGTGCTTAGAAAATTCACATTAAGCGAATTAAGTACCCCTAGTAGTGTACAGCCCTTTTTGTTTGTTATTCTAGAGCCCCAGTCTGTATTTTTTGCGTTAAGTCGCCTCCTGCAATAAATCTTGTACCTAGTGTACTAAGGTTCTGTTTGTATTGTTCTGTCGATATGTTGTGTTTTGGAGGACAGTAAAGTGCTGAGATTGTGAGTGGCCCGTAATCGTCTCCAATTTGTATTGTCGTTGCTTGAATGTGTTCAGTATTGTAGTTTTCGAGTTCAATGGATTTAATTTTTTGTCTTATTAAGATTGCCGACCCGCCGTGGGCCTTGTTGTTGGGGTTGTTTGTATGATACACATTATATTCAGGTATCGTGAAGTAATTTTTGTCAGTAAAGTGTGTTTCTGAAATCAGTAAAATGTCTATAGAGTTAGTCCTGTTAAAGTATCTTAGTTCGTTAGATTGTTTTTGTAGGCCATTTGCGTTCCATATAACAATTTTCATTACGTCCATGTTTACTTGCTAATTTTTGTTATCAGTATTGTGAGCACATTCATCATATTTGCTATTTGTGTCACAAGTTGTTGTATCATGGATTTTAGTTCCAAGAGGTCATTTGGGGATTGTGTTTGCTGGGGTTCCTGTGGTGTCGTTCTGATTATCGGAGGTTGAGGTGTCGTTGTGATTATCGGAAGATCGGGAATGGATGCTGGGATATTAATAGGAGGGGTGGTTGTTGGGGCAACTGTGCGTTGTTTTCGTATTTTTTTGTTAGCTGAGAGGCTTTTGCAGCTTCAGCGTATGAGGCAATTGTTTTGGTACCAGTGATCGCATTCATGAGGTAGTTGGTTCTGGGACGTTTGAGATTTGTTTATTTCTTAGAGGTGGGAATTTTTGTAGTTTTAGGGTCTTATATATATCACAGCCTTTGTAGTTAGCCGTGTGGTTATTTCCACAGAGGGCACATTTTTTATCTTTAGTACTTTCTTTTAATGGACAGTCAATTGTCTTATGATTATTTGCACATTTAACACATACCGGCAAGTCTGTGCGGTAGTTTCGTGTGTGGCCGTACTTTTGACAGTTGTTACATTGCGGTATATCTCGCTTTATATGAGGAGGCTCAAAAGTGATTTTACAATGTAAGAGTGTATGTATGTCATAGATCTCTTTGTTGTTTTTGTTGGTTTCTATTTCAATTGAGAACATCGAGAGAGGTTCTTTAGTGTGTCTTTTTGTCATGTTGTAGATGTTAGTCACTCTGTGTCCCTTGTCAGCGAGTTCTCTTCGAATTTCATCCTTATCGGCTGAGGGGTGCATGTTTTTTAGGATTACTTTGAAGCCCCTTTGGTCTTTCGGTTTGTAGGTGTAGTACCTGGTGTTTTTTTTGTTGCAGCATTTTTAAAATATTTGTATAATGTTGGGACTCCTTTGGTTGGACTTTTACTTCCTCGTTTGGTAGCACTTGCATGTAGTAGTTGTCCTGCGCAATTTCATTAAGTGCATTCGCGAGGATACCTATAACTTTTACTCCTTGGATATATATAGGTGGAGGTTTTGAGGCTTTTGGAGCTTTTTCAGCAGCAGGCTTGGTTGGAGTAAGGTGTCGGTCTTCAACGTTTTCGTCGGGGGAGAGGAGGGCAAACCTGTTTTGGGATGTGTTAGTCGGCTCGTTGAGCCAGTATGTCGTTAGTTTTGTCTGTATCGCTGTTCTTTGTTTTTTGCTATTGTTGCTTTTGTTCATAGGTTGTTCTGGAGATGGTCTGGTTCTTTTAAGGTCATTGAGTACTGTATCATCTCTAAGTTTCTCACCTGTGTCTTTTCCGGAAAAAACAATAGAGTTGGTGAATTTGATATGAATATTGATATTGTTGGCCTGTTGATGGCGGTGATGGGTTCTGAGCCAAATAGTGTTTGTGTCGTAGGAGGATCCCCAAGCAGGTCATCCTAATGTGTGGAGGGTATGGTGTTTGCGCACGCTGATGTTGATGCTGTGGTTTTTGTACTGGTTGTTGTTTTTGTCGTAGTTGTGGCGGTATTTGTTGTTGTTTTTGTTATGTCCATGCATTTGTTTAATAGGCTCTGTTGGGAAGATATATTTATAAGCGGGTAATTTTTTTGAGACGCTACTGTGTTTGGTGGAAAGCTCAAGTTTATTTGGATTGGTTGTGAAACTGGCTGGGAAATTATATTAGAAGGTTGATGTCTAGGGATAGTTTTGACTGGAAGGGAGGGGAAATCCGGTTGGAAATTGATTGGATTGGTTGGTGTTTCATGAGTGGGAGAGAAAATCGGGGAATTTTTGAGTTTACAATCGAGGGGAGCGAGCGTAAGACACTCATACTTCCTTTATTGTTTTCCTTTATTTGTTATTCTTTTTTTTTTTTCACTTTTTCGCGACAAAAAAAAAATACAATGGATTTTTCTTTTTGGATACCACAATAGATAAAACTGCGCTAAGTAGCGCTCTTTGCTTATAATTTAGTGTCTCTATCACTTGAAAACTGGTTAGTATAATATCAACACACGGCACTCGATGTAAACACGTCCGTCCGTTTTCGCAATTCACTCAAGAATCTCCAGATGATCTTCGATTCATTGAAAAGAAAAAAATCCGCGGGAACCGACGGAATATCCAATGTTGTGCTCAGGCACCTTCCACCAGTGGCTGTAGGGATGTACACCATTCTGTTCAATAAAGCACTGTATAATGCATATTATCCAGTGCACTGGAAGACAGCGGTGGTGCTACCAATCCCCAAGAGGGAGAAAAACTCCTCTAGCCCGGCAAACCTCCGGTCAATAAGTCTCCTTACGAGCATCAGCAAGGTCTTCGAGAAAGTGGTTCATAGAGCCCTGTCAAAATGGGTTGAGGAGAATAAAATCATTCCGGATAATCAATTCGGCTTCATGACGGGGCATGACACTATTAATGCCACGTCGAAACTCGTATCGAATATCCAATAGGGTAAATGCAAGAATCACCCAAACATTTGATATTAACAATGGACTGCAACTTTTCAGAATTTACTTCAGTGATCTGATAGCTTCTCTTCACCATTCAATAGCGTACGCAGACGATTTAATTGTACACAGATCAGGTCCAACGATCGACGTCATTGTTACAGTATTCAGCAATATTGTGATGACTGGAAGTTGAAGATCCATTTCCAGAAATCAGAATCTATTTTATTCAGAACACCTTTGACTAGAGCCTCTCGGGATACTAGAAAAAAATTGGCGCAGGATCTCAATTTTCGGACCGGACGGACGTTCACTGTCGAGACAAAATGTAGTCAGATACCTTGTGCTAGATCAGTATCTATACTTTGACAAACATGTAGATGCTGGTCTGGCAAGAGCCCGGGGCGCTTTCGCTCTGATAAGATGGTTGTTCCATAGGAGCCAACTTGATTCCATGGTGAAGGTAATCTGCCACATGGCTTTAATCAGGCCCATGGTTGCCTATGGATGTCCCGTCACCCGAATCTGAGTACACGAAATTTTGCCCGAACGAGGTCCTATACAATAAGACCAGGATTGTACGGGTGGACAACTTTCTGATAAAACTGATTCGAAGCCACGTTGCAAGAGCAATGACTTCGGTCAACAACCTGATCTCCTGGACTTACTACCCCAACTACTTGTATCACGAGAATGTGCGCCTTAACGGCTTTGTCCCACCAGAGGCATTCCTCTTCCTCTATTTAGATCAATGTGGGTTGATCCGGGATAGATTAGCGGTACCGCTAATCTTCCACGTGGCCTGCAATTCCGTGGAGCGGCGATTCTACGAATATGATGTCTCGCTCCGCGAGCCCTGGCGCCTCAGGTTTAGCAGATCGGTGTCGCGCCGAGGTCGGGGAGACGTCGTTCGACAACATCAACGCTTTTGGCGGTTGGAGAGGACTTCGTCAGTGGTACCTTCAGCTCATATAGCCTCTTCAAGGCAAGGCCTGCCAAACGCCAATGACAGACCAACATAGGCTAGGGTATTTTAGGGTGGTTTAGGGTAGGCTAAGGTAAACGAGGGTGGCGGGTAGGATTAATTTTCTTTTTTATTCAAAAAAATAAAAACAAAAAAAAATAAATAAATAAAAAAAAAGAAAAAAAGATATACATACCCTTTATATATTAAGTATATATTTTGATATATATGTATATATTATTTAAGATAGATTAAGGTAAATATAGTTAGCGTAAGGCAATTTTAATTTTTATTTAAACAAAAAAAAAAGATCGTATGCTAAGTTTTTTGACAAATATTTTCTTAGCCTAAATTAAGTAAAGTTAGTTAGTATAGATATTAATGCTGTTCATCTTAGAGTATCCGCACGGGGCCAGTAAGTTATTTCAAGATATTTAACATAATTAAGCTAGTTTTAAACATTTTTGTCTAGTGTAAGGTATGTAGCTATAAACAGAACTTAATAAAAATGAATTAAAAACTAAAAAAAAAAAAAAACTGTTAAAATTCATTCGTATAGATATATGACGAATATTCGTTTCGGATAGATACGAGTATGTTACAATAGTTCATTAAAGAAATATTCTACCAAAAATCGCCTTCGAGCGGGCGTAGTGACATATTTCAATACATACAAAACCAAGGAGGACACTTTAAGCACCTGTTAAGCAACTGTTTTAGTACACCATAAAATAAAAATGATCTAAGACACCAAGTCCTTTTTTTTTATTTTATTTTATCTGTTACAGGTTTTCCCAAGTATCATAAAATTTATGGGTTTTTCCGCAAACTTTTTATTGATTTTTATTTTTATTATTGTTTTATTGTTTGTTTTTTTAAATGTCTATTGTTTCGATTCATTCGACGAATTAGTTACCGGCAAAGGGGATATTTTCGCGATCGGACGTTTAAGGACACCTCTCTCCGTTCTTATGGTCACCACTCGCGTTAGATCATCTGTGCATCTCGATTATGCGCGCGAGTGCCACGACGCCCGCGGAAGATTATCATCCTTGGCCAAGACTATGTCTTCAATTTTAATATTGGGCTGTTGCTGGAGCCATTTGGACCGATGCTGTAATAAATGAAGGTAAGCTGCGGCTCCATTGCTCCCAAAAGTCTTGATTGAGTCGTTGGATATATTTAAGCCCATTAGTTATGTTTTTGTCCATTAAATTTCTTTCAGGTAAAGTGATTACTGCCTCTCCTTCTATAAGGTGTCCGGTGCATTTTTGCATTGTATCGATAGCTTCTGATCTCTGCCAACATGATCTGTTGTCCAATATGCAATCTACGTTGATGTACCTCGCTGACAATAATTTTTGAGAAATGATGAAGGTCTTTTAGGATCATTGGATGTTTTTGGCTGAAAGGTATGAAGATGTTTGTAAAACATCCCCCTACGCGTAGAAGTCCTTGAGTAACAAGAAATGGATTCACGCGATGGCTATGACTTCCCTTTCCTATCTTTGTCTTCTCTTTAGGCGATTTTATTTCATCAGGAAATAGTTCACCTTGAACAAACTGATGAGCTCGGTTTGGCGGCTTCTGGGTTTTCAAGTGTATTTGGATGGCTTCCTAATGGCCTTCCATTTCTCATATTTTTCAAACATTCGAAATATCTTCGCTTAATAGCTGTACTGCGTACAAGACGGTTCAGAGTTGAATAACGCTGAAGGTATTCACTGTTAATGAGTGCACAGTGACAGAATACTTCTGGGGAATTTGCAGGTAATACTGTCAATTATGACCTAAAAATTGTATTTCCTCCTTTTTATTTTCTTTTTTAGTTTCCAGTTGAGTTACGCAAGTAATTGGTCCTGGATACTACCGTGCGGAAAACCCTCTTAAAAAATGTATTCCGTGCCACTACATGTTACTATTAAGGCAATGATCCTCGTGAGCCAATGTCTGCTGGATTGTCTTTGATTGTCATTTCGCCAAGAGTTGATGGCTGTAAGCGATTGGATTTCAGTGACTCGATTTTCCATAAAGGTTGTGCGGATTGCGGAGTTTCCCCTCATCCATGCGAGTGCTATCGTGGAGTCAGTCCAAGTAAAAGTTTCAATGGCTTCGAATTGCATGGCCCACTTTATACGATGTAGAAACTTGGCTACTAATGGCGCTGAAACCCCGTTTTTTTTCAGGAATCAGATGATCCTCCTTCATTTAAGATGCAAGCGTATATTATGCGAAACTATGAAGTTGTACTTCTGATGAACTGCTGTATTGAATGAAAAATGTTCAATCCTTCTCGCATTGATTTTTAATTGCTTGAGAGACTGGTGAGGGCCAAGAATATTCCTTCACCCACAGTTGTTGAAGAATCAACTTAGCTTTTATGACGCCTAGCGGATCGAAAAGACGCACGATATCTGCAAGTATGGATTTTTTGGTAAATTTTTGGACGTCGGGGAAGTAAATTTTAAAGGAAAATGTAATGTAATTCATGTATTGTTGTAGGAAATAAAAGCTCCTCCACCCTTTTTTGTGGGAACAAAGAAAAACATTCGTGCTCAATTTCAATAGAACATTCTTTTATTTCCTTTAATCACGAATTGTATTAAGCAACAACGCCGCATCGGAACAGATCTCGCCAAATCCATCGACTGGACTGCACCGCACACAACATCAAAGGACCATCACCATCACCTTTCACCAGCAACGGGATCCTGCATAACTTACACCAGAGTCGGAATTTAAGAACTACATCCTCACAGTCAAGGGAACAAGGGTGAGTCAAAGCCAATTTAGTATTATTATTTCTCTCTGCCTCTGTGATACACAAACCTTCGCCCTTAATATGCCATATAACTGCAAGGCCTGTAAGAAAGAAGACAATGAGGACATGGTATGTGTGGGCGTGACCGCCGAAATCGAACACCACGATTGGAACTGGATCAAATGTCAAACATCGTCAATAGAAAAAGCTCAAGATGATACCAGTCTCACAACCACCAACCAATCTTCACCACCAGTCCGCAATAGAGCGAACGAAGCACAAACCTTGGATTCTCCACCGAACAACGATGAGAAGGGTCCCATAACTAGATCTTCCGCATATTGCAACCAGCCGTCAACAGTACCTCCCCGACAAATTCAATCTACCAATCCCACGGACAACGGTAAACCACCATCAAACGCGTGTTCTTTACAACGATGTGAGCAACTGCTACAACAATTAGAAGAAGAGAGGATGTGAGCGAATAAGCAGCAACAGCCAGACAGCTTATGGCAAAAGAGTACACAACCTTTAGCGGATGCATCGAAGAGTGGCCTAAATTTATTAGTTGGTTGAACAGCACCACAGTATCATGTGGGTATACGGACACCGACAATCTGCGACGACTTCAACATTGTTTGAAAGACGACGCATTCAAAACAGTTGGGGTCAGACTTTTTATGCCAGAACAAGTCCCAGGTGCTATGAGATCCCTCCAAATGCTTTATGGCCGCCCCGAAGAAATAATCGATATCCTCAGCGATCAAATCAGAAAAGAACCAGCACCCCGGATCGAAAAGTTGCAAACACTTATACGATTATCTCTGGCGGTACAAAATGCATGTGCTGTGATGATGGGAAGTGGTCTAAACGATCATGTGTCAAATCCATCAGTACTTCGGGAGCTTATCGATAAGTTATCTCCTCAAATTCGTTTGAATTGGGGAAATTTTCGTAAGAGCATGGGTTCTGTTAGTCTATTGATCTTTAGCGAATGGCTACACGACGTTGCGCAGTCGGCATCCGAGGTTGCACCCCTGAACAGTATCCCCTCAGCTAGGTCCAAACGCAACACAGAAATCTCCATTAAATGTACATAAAGGTTCACAGATGCAACAACAATCAACATATTCACATCCGACACAGCCACAACAGACACGGTCAACAGCGGCACAGTCGCAGGTGACTCAAGCGAAGCAATGCCTAATATGTAAACGTCACGATTGTAATGTTTTTGAACAATGTCCGAAATTTTTGGATCTGAGCCTTAATGAAAAGTGAAATGAGATAAATCGACTGTCAATTTGCAGAACCTGCCTTCGAAGACATGGAAGAACCACTGCCGCCTTCTAAAGGAATGCGGTGAATAGCTCACCCCGAACGAATTGTTATCACATACTGGACAAATGCTCTATTTTGTTTCGAATCGTTCCAGTGACATTATACCACGACAGGAAGAAGATAGATACTTACGCCTTTCTCGATGACGGCTCATCCATTTCCTCGATCAACGAGGAACTAGCAACTCAATTGAGTGTAACAGGAGAGCTGCAACCATTATGTCTAAAATGGACAGCCAAAACACACCGCTCTGAAAACAGTTCTAGAGTTGTAAATCTCCAAATTTCGTCAACTAACACAAACAGGAAATATAAAGTATTCAATTTACACACCGTCAAGTCTTTGGATCTACCAAGACAAAGTTTGAAAGCCGAAGAATTATCTCGAAGACACAGCCATTTGAAAGGTATTCCCATCCCAACCTATTCGAACGCCAAGCCCCAAATTCTCTTAGGATTAGACCAGTGGAAGCTTGGTATACCACTACGGTCACATGAAGGGAAGGCAAACGAACCAGTTGCCTCTAAAACACGGTTAGGGTGGACTGTATACAGTCCCTGTCAAGGTCGTATAGGACCAAATGAGCTAACCCGACAGAAACATTTTAATTTAAATTTCCATAACTGCGACTGCTACGAATTAGAAGAAGAAAAGCTGAGCGCACAACTCAAGGAATTCATGGCGCTTGATTTAGAGGCCACCACAAGTAAAACATTCTTCGTTCAGCTGATGACGAAAAGGCTATATTGTTGGTTGAAAAGAACATGAGTCGAAGACCAAAAACAAACAACTTCGTGGTACCTTTACTATAGAAGGGGAAACTGACACAATTACCCGATAGTCGCCCAATGGCTGAGCGAAGACTTAAACACCTAGAGAAAAAGCTTCTAAACAATCCAAAACTGAAAATAAATGTGAACGGGCAGATAGAAGAGTATGTGCGAAAGCAATATGCATGGAAATTGAGTAAAGAAGAATTGGAAATACAATCGGTGTCTGTATGATACTTACCAATCTTCCCAGTAGTCCATCACAACATCCCAGGAATTGCAAAACTTCTTAGTCCTACTAAAAATCATGCTTCAGGAGGTGTGGACATCAGCAATTGCATGAGATGAACGGATTCATTCGCGACATTTCGACAAATGGTGCAAATGGAAAAAACTTATTCCCGAAGTACAAAAAATTGTTATCGAAAGGCCATACACAGCTAAGTTGATATGGGACGAAAACCTTACAGTGCAGATGCACATATTCGTTGATGCCAGCGATGCAGCCTAGGCAGTTTGCAGATCGAAAAACCGTCGAAGCGTCTTTAGTAGCAGCCAAGACCAAGGTAGCACCTTTAAAGGTCATTTCGATTCCAAGATTAGAGCTAGAAGAAAACTATAACTACCAGTCAGACTATTGAAGTAAAAGAGATATATTTTTCGTCTGATTCGAAAACAGTTCTAAATTGGATAAACTCAGATCATAGAAAATACAAAAAATTCGTTGCTTTCCGCGTAGGAGAAATCTTAGAAGAGACTGAGTCGAAGAATTGGAGGTGGATTCCAAGCAAGAGCAACGTAGCTGATGAAGCCACAAAATAGAGATGCAACCTGGAGTTTAGTTCCAGATGTCGATGGTACCAAGGACCAAGTTTTCTTTACGATCCCGTCAACCAATGGCCAGATGAGTTTCAAAATACAGAGACAACAACCGAGGAAATAAGGCACGTCAACATGCATCATGCTGTGCGTTGTGAGAAAATGATCGACTACCATCGATTCGGCACTTGGGCACGAATCCTTCGATCTATGGGACAGGTCTTTCGTTATATTAGAAAACCAGAAAGCAAAATAAAGGACGAACACTCAACACCATGTTTGATTTCGCGTGATCTCTCCAAAGCTGAAAACTATTTATTTAGGATATGTCAAGCCGAATCCTTCCCTAAAGAAATCGCGGCTCTTAAGCAAAATGGCATTAGAGATTCAAAGACAGAAGTTGACAGGACAAGTTCGATGTATAAACTCTCCCCATATCTGGATGAACACTTCGTAATGAGAATAAAAGGCCGAATCGACGCAGCCTACGAAATACCGCTAAATACCAAACGCCCAATAATACTATCCAATGGTCATTACATAACTGAAATTATCGTCTTATCGTACCATACACGATATTGTCACCAAAACGACGAAACTGTTATTAACGAGCTAAGACAAAAGTACTTTATTCCAAGACTTCGTGCCTTGTTACCAAAAATAAAAAAGAATTAATGCCAAATATGTAAAAATCTTAGGTGTCTTCCTCAACCACCTATAATGGGCGATCTACCAGCCGCAAGGCTGTAGCCATTCACCAGGCCGTTTTCCTTTATTGGAATGGATTACGTTGGCCCATTACTCGCCACCATGGGAAGGCATTCTGAGAAAAGATGGGGAGTTCTCATTACTTGGGCGATCCATCTAGAAGTTGTCCATTCGTTGACTACAGACTCCTGTATAATGGCACTTAAGCGGTTTATTGCTCGACGAGGTTGGCCATTGGAAATCTATAGCGACCACGGGACCAACTTTCATGGAGCGAGTAACGAACTGAGAGAAGCCATGCAGCAAATGGATGTGAATAAATTGGCAACCAATTTTGTAGGACCAAACTTAAAGTGGAACTTTATTCCGCCGTCTTCACCTCATATGGGAGGCAGTTGGGAAAGGTTGGTTAGATCGGTCAAAAGGACGCTGAGCTTTATAACACCAACAAGAAGTCTTTCCGATGAACTGTTAACTGTTGCTAACAATGCTGGCAGAGGTAGAGAGAATAATTAATACTAGGCCATTGACTTACGTTCCATTAGATAGTGCAAACGAAGAAGCTCTGACGCCCAATCATTTACTATTGGGTTCTTCGAATGGTGAGAAATCATTCGGAACATTCATGGATGATAGTGTTTTGTTGAAAGAGAACTGGTTGGTCAGCGAACAGTATGCCAATCGATTTTGGCGACGGTGGGTCAGTGAGTACTTACCGAACCTAACGAGACGAACTAATGGTTCGCATTAACGAAGCCCATCCGGGAAGGAGATGTGGTGATTATAGCAGATCCTAATAACCCCCGTAGCAATTGGCTCAAAGGCATTGTTGTTAAAACTATACCTGGAAAGATGGTGAGATAAGAAGCGCAGTTGTGAAGACATCATCTGGAATCTACACCAGACCTACAGCTAAACTTGCCGTTCTAGACGTCAGACGATTTGACGAAGATGGAAAGCCAGTTTCAGGAACTGCCTTACCAGGGGGGAATGTTGTCAAATCTGGCAACACCGGCGAAAAATAATGACCCAGCCGGATGAATATCGCGGCCATTTTGATTTCCGTCTGTCGTACAAGGCACATGGCACAGGTCAGTGCTTTGTACGAGAGACGGAGAACGAGTGGCCACCAGAGCAGATACTTAAGAAATAAAAGAAAAGAAGAAAAAACTGAACGTAACTAAAATATTACATTATAAAACACATAAAATTCATGTATTGTTGTAGGAAATAAAAGTTCCTCCACCCTTTTTTGTGGGAACAAAGGAAAACATTCGTGCTCAATTTCAATAGGAAGAACAGTTTACTTTGATCAAGTTAGAAGTACCATGCTCACTACGGTGAGTGGGAATTCAAAAAAATATTAAAAAAGGAGTTAATTAAACTATTCCGCAGTTAGGCGAGTGGGAGTAGGAAGTAATTGCGACAAATAAGAAAAACGACAGAAATGATTTTCATTTCAACTTTATTGTTAGAGTCGTAGCTGCTGTTTTCGATAAACTAACCTTTCTTAACCTATTTTGTTCAATTATATTTTTTTTGCACCCTCTTTAATGTATAATTTTATTTATAAATGTCACTGTATTTTTGTACAAATATATTATGAGCCATTTTACCGAATGATCATGCCACCTTACTCACAACACACGCCACCCTCATTCAATCCTGCCCCCACCCTCATCTAATCACCCCAGAGCGCGATCGAATGATTTCACTAACCTCCACCATGCGAACACACTTGCAGTACATGGATGCGTATGTGGATTGGCCTCTTCGGTTGATGACACTGGATCGATGAGACTCTGTGAACAATCGTGTTCATTCTTCTTCTTCTTAGATGGCGTTACAGCTCATGAAGAGCCAGAGCCTAGCTTCTCTCATTCACTTTTGTTGTGTGCGATTTGTTTTTTTTTTTTTTCACACAAGTGAACGGGACCTACAGTTTAATGCCGATTCCGAACAGCGAGGGTCGAGAAGCTTTTTCAAGGCAAGTGTACTACGGGGGGTTTTGCCAGTTCCCCGCCGAGGAGTAATGAACCGCGTATGAAGCCGCGTAATGAACATTCGATGGCGTTGGTATTATCGGGATCCGAACTCGCTCATCGTGCGTCAAAGTCCGACACACTACCCACTGCGTCACGGCTCTCTCTCGTGTTCATTGTAGACAAAATTTAACATTCAAGAAAATTGAAAATTGTGCCATATTCTTTCTATTCTTTCGGGTGCAATTTTAATTAATCAAAATCAGTCATATTCATGGTCCTTCGAAACTGGATTTTTTTTCAAGTGAACGTTAACGATTATATTAGCCAAAGTGAACATTTTCAATCTTTTCGAATATAATAAATCCCTTTACTCAGAAACGGGGTAACGCAAGAGAAGGCTCACGCGACTTACGGTATTAAAATGAAACGCCGTATATTATTATATGAAACACTCTTTATTAGTTCACTGCTCGACACCGAATGAATCAATAAATGACTTAAAAACTAACTTAACCTACGATTGCAAGTTCGTTGCCATCGTCGACTTTTCGTTGACGCTGCTAACGAATTGCATTACAAAATAATTGCAAGCCGAAATGCTTCGTCATTATTATTATTTAAAATATTGTAGATGACAATGACCGAAGGTTCTTCGTTTGGGTCATCGGTGTTATATTACATACTCTGGTGGAAATGTAGTATTAATTAAAATATTTTAGATGACAATGACTGAAGGTTCTTCAGTTGGGTCATCGGTGTTACATTACACATAACTCGCGCGCAGCAGCCTTTATTGACACAATTGACGAAAAAATACAGTGTAGAACTACTTGAAATTCGTTTGCAGAATTTAGAAACTACATGGGCAGATTTTTCCTCTTTGCAAACGACATCATCCAAACTGCAGTTGCTAGTGAATTCGATGAGTTTGAGCAAGAGTTCGTAAAATACGAAAATCGGTATTCCTATGCCGACAGGCTGGCAAATCAGCAATCATCCTTTTTGGAATATTTTAATTCCATTCAGAAATTCCACTTCATTGAATGTGCCACCTATTACCATTCCACCCTTTTGGGGCAATTCTGAGGACTGGCCATCATTTCGCGATCTATTTACGGGGTCGGTAGAAAATAAGACCAACTTAACCGCAACCCAAAAGGTTTGTTATCTTCATTCGTTTTTCATGAGACAGCTAATCTAGTTAAACATCCCGATAACTATCTAACTATGTTGAGGCCTGGGAACGGCTCGAACATCGGTACGATCGGGTTCAATTAATCACGCAATCCGACATTCAGACCTTTTTGTCGCTGCCCTTGATCAGTGAAAATAATATGAAATTACTGCGAAAACTGACTGGTGATGCTGGTGACTGGTGAACAAAATAGGCGCCACCCTTGGCTTATTTATCTATTAGTCAACAAATTAGATAGTCAAACCAAACAAGCTTGAGCCCAGCATGCGGGTTCTCGCGATGATTGTGCCTTTACTCAACTTTTGACTTTCTTGCAATCGAGGTGTAATGCGGTTGAATATTTTCAATCGTTTCTTGTGTTATTATACGGCGGAGAAAGCCACAAGGACAAATTAGAACTCATGTCGCGGAAGCCCCCAAGACTAAATCGGCATATCCAAATTGTGCAGGAGGACACATATTACCTCAATACCCCGAGTTTATTGTCCTTGATGCGTCGGAATTGAGTAAAAAGAAAATCTCTGTGTTTCAATTGCCTACGAATTCACCGAATAAGTGTCGTTCTTCGTTTCGCTGCTGGGTGTATAAATCTCGCCATCACTCATTTGTTCACCCACCAGAAGCAGAAAGTTCGCGGGCTACATCCACACTCAACAAGGATTCACGAGGTCCATCATCGTCATCCAACCCAAATAATTCTGCAACCGTTTATCCTAGTTCCACATTAATAAATAATAATCATTCATTTGAACTTAGTCTTAGTAAAAAAAAACATTTTTCCAGCTGTGTTAGCCAAGATTTAAGATAATCGGGAGAATTTTTTTAGCTGTAGGATATTGTTTGTTTCGGGTTCGCAGGTGTCGTTTATTGGTGAATCATTTGCGCAACGGCTTGGTCTCAAGAGAAACCATGCCCATATACCTATTCTTGATCTTGCA
Source organism: Merodon equestris (assembly GCA_958301585.1). NCBI lineage: Eukaryota > Metazoa > Arthropoda > Insecta > Diptera > Syrphidae > Merodon > Merodon equestris. The sequence continues at coordinate 97,958,449 of OY284413.1, forward strand.
ATAACAGAAGCAGGTTACACAAGGGCATGTGTGCCGCCTTGAGATATATTCTCGCTTTCACACTACATGTCTGCAGGTTGATGCATTTATCGTACGAAAGCTAACTTCGTTTCTTTCTTCCCAACATTTTGAAAGTTCTTCTTGGTAGCACATAATAAACGCAGACCCCAATTCTAACGTTCCTGGTCCTGAAGATATCTTACTAAGAGTGGATCAACTTTGGAACATTTTAGAAAGAGGGCGAATTCGAGGCTCACCAGATACGCTAATTGCTCAAAAAACTTGGTTCGGGTTATAACTGGAGAAATTCTCGATCCTCATCCAAAGCGGAGTACATTGCTTTCCTCGCTTCACTCCGTTCTTGACATACATACATGTCCTGTTGCAACGGTTCTGGAAAAAGTGGTAGCCTCAAAGAAGAGGTCTTGCATTGATGATAAATCTGAACTGCACTTCCATAAGATCTTCTTTACTCGTTCGTCAGATGGGGGGTACATAGTGTAGGAGATAGGGGAATCAAAGAAAAAAAAAATTTATAGTTGTTTTTTGCCACTGCGATTTATTGTCTGATGCTCTCTCACTGATTGGCCGCATCCACCACTAACAATATGACTTTTAAAGTAATTGGTAACAAATTGTATTTGTGTAATGTGTGTTTACATACATTTGTATGACAATGAGAAGTTTTTTCGTGCGGATCATTCGATCAGGCCCGGTACTTTATTCGAATACATGACCACTGCAAAAGAGATATAAATATGATCATGCCATTGAAAAACAGTATGGTTAAACAATTTTCGCACACTTTATACTTTTTCGCCTACAGTTCGGCCAACCTGATCGAGTAATCGTCTCGATTATAATAATTGTCCCGAAATATAATTGTTTATAATACAAAGAAGATACATTTTATTCAACTTAATTAACATAATTTCAAAATTCATTCGCATCTATTTCATAGATAAAACAAAGTTCATAAAAAATTAATTCAAAAACAAATTCTAAAAGAAATCAATTATAAATTTAAAAAAATAAAGAAACGTAATTGGGAATCTGTTTAGGTTGCAAACGAAGTACAAAAGTAAACGTATGTTTACGGTTCTTCATTATTCAAATCAAGTTCACCTGGATTAGCTTCACCAACCTCTTCACCACCATCTCCACATTCTTCATAATAACATACACTCTTATAAGGTAGTCGTGTTAACTGCAGGCCCTCAACATCTGTAATGTGGTAGCGATCATTTAGCAACACCTTTTTGACCTCATACGGACCCCTATACTTATCAAATAATTTTCTATTGACTCCAGGTGTGTTTGCAAAATTTTTGATCATGACATTTATTGTATAGATGGAGTGGTTTATGACGTCTATCATATTGAGCTTTATTGTATATTTGGTTTTTCTCAATGTTTGCCAATGCCCTTGATCTAGCTTCAACAATATCTACTTTTACCTCGCCAAATTTTTCTTTTAAAAACTCACTCAGGCTATCACAAACTATCCCTTTTTGGCTTCTACCGAACAAAAGAATACTAGGGAAAAATCCTGTACTTCTATTTAGCGTGTTATTTAGGGCATATTCGACTTTCGCTACATGTTTATCCCAGTCATTGGTATTTGTTTCAGATTGTTTAGCTAACATAGGAATTGTTATGCGATTTATGCGCTCCACCTGCTCTTTTGCTTGGGTTGACTGAGTGGCTATTAAAATATGTTTCACATTGTTTTCATTTAAAAAATTAGAAAATTCTTTAGACGTAAAGCAGCTACCACGATCCGAAATAATTCTCTTAAGACGGGAATAATTTATAAAATATGACACTAAACAAGCGATCGCATCCGTTGTCTGTGTCGTCCTTACCGGGTAAAGCTTCACGTATTTTGTAGAAGCATTGATCACTATTAACAAGTGCAAGTTTAACAAATATTCGCCATAGGACCCAGATGGTCAATATGCAACGTATCAAAATGGATCGTATCACTTTTGGGATTGAATCATGTGTACCTTGTTGCTTTCCAGAATCAGGAGAGGAGCAAATACATTACAAACATCTTCCGATGTATTCCTTTATCTTTTGTTTCATTTTTGGAAACCAATTGTAATGCGTAATGTGTTTGCATAGTATTTTTCTACATCTAAGTGGCATATTGCTTCGTGACTCGTCTGAATCACTTCTTCCTCCATATACGATGGTACATAAAACAAAACGGTGTCTTTATGTTCTCGATATATTAAACCGTCTGTCATTTAAAAAAAAAGGGGCTTTAACTTTTTTCTAGCTCAGCTGATATCGCTACTATTTTTGAATTTTGTTTCTGTGCAGCTGCTAAGACAAATTCAAAAGATTCGTCCACTATGTGAAGGATATACCTAATACCCAACGAGAGATGCGGGGACTTTTTTTTTGCAACGTTAGGATCAGTGCTTGGCAATCAGTCACAATTTTAAAATTTATGCCAATCAAATAAATCTTAAATTTTCTTAACGTATTTATAGTATTATAAATAGTTTTTCGAGTTCGTAGCTATGGTATCTACTCTCGGCTTCAGAGGCACGTTTTGAAAAATAGAAAATGGGGTGAAATATGCCATCGCTTTGTTTTTGTAACAATACTGCTCCGAGACCCATGCTGTTCGCATCACAATGCAGTCACCAATCAAATAAACAGTAGCCTGAATAGAAATCATAACAAAATAGTTTTATTCATCGACTTTAAAAAGGCCCTCGACACCCTGAGCCACAGGAATATATTAAAACAAATAGACAGAATTGGTGTACGGAAGATGTTCTGGTGCTATTTTGGAATAGTCAAATCTCATCTACGACATGGTATATTGACATGTGAAAATGCTCCTTAGGATCGGTCGTTACAGCATATATAAAGAATTTACAAAATGATGCATCGCGTAAAGATAGGACAGCACTACAATCGACAACAAACAGCAACAATTCGAAACTGCTTAACATCGATCGGCTGCATAAGATGGAAGTTATTTCAAGATTTTGGAACGATGACAGTTACAAAGTAACAGCTCAACATAACTTCAACACATGAAGAAGACAACAAGGACGATACAACATCCCACAGCATTGAAATGAGCACGGACGAAGACGATATGAAGTAGTAGTATCCAAAATATTTAATGATTTAAAAATCTTTCCAAACCTCTTTTATTGAAAAAAGCGAAACAGTTTTTTCTGACTTTGAATTTGAATTTATTTATTTAAGGCATAAGCTAACACATAAGATGTATAATCTTTTAAATTGTGAAGCAAAGAAGTGTAATTAAAAGAGAAAAACAAAACTAAACTAAGCAGATAATTGATTTATAATAGGTAAGAAAGAAAAGAAAACAATATAGAGAAAAAAAGAAAAAAAAACAAAAACTCTAGATGCCCCTAAAAAAAAAATAAAAAAAAATACATATACATATATATATCCTAAAGCGATGTGCTGAAGCGTTGCCTAAGTTGCCTCTTGAAGATGCCGATGCTATGAGATCTTCTCATGTTGACTGGAAGCGAGTTCCATATCCTTACGTCGTAAATGAAAAACTGGTTTTCTGTCACTCTGTAATTAAAATTGGGTAATATCAATGTTCCGAGAGAGCCGTGGCGCAGTGGGTAGTGTGCCGGCCTCTGACGCAAGATGAGCGATTTCGGATGCCGATAATACCAACGCCATCATTACGCGGCTTCTCTCCTCGGCGGGGAACTGGCAAAACCCCCCGTAGTACACCTGCCTTGAAAAAGCTTCGCAACTCTCGCCGTTCGGAATCGGCATTAAAACTGTAGATCCCGTTCACTTGTGTGAAAAAAACAAATCGCACACAACAAAAGTGAATGAGAGTAGCTAGACGCTGGCTCTTCATGAGCTGTAACGCCATCTAAGAAGAAGAAGAATATCAATGTTCCACTTCTCTCAGATGTAGCAAACCGAAGACTCTGATAAAGATATGGTGGTGCTTTACTCTGCATGAGTTTGAATAGGAAAGTTAATATCCTAAACTTAAGGAGCTTTGAAAGTCCATGCCAAGCAGGGTTTTAACGAATGACGAGATGTGGATCCCACCGCCGTGATCTGTATATGAAACGCACTGTGCTACTAAGCGCTACGATTAGCTTGCGTGAGCTGTAACTATCGAGATCGCAGAAGACCGGGAATGCGTAGGTTAAAATAGGGATCAGTAGCGTCATGACGGGCATTGATTTAATGCTAATTGGGAGACAATTTCCAGCGTAGCATAGTATACGCAAGACACCGTAGACTCGACCTGTTACATTGGTGATGTGATCCCCCACGTAAGCTGTTGATTAAAGATGACTCCAAGGTTTTTAACAGTCTTTACATAGTCGATGTTGCTTCCACTGGCTTAGATTGGTGGAAAGTTACTTAAGTCTGGGATAGTACGACCTATGACAATAGCTTGGCCCTTGGTGGAGTTGAGCATAAGTTTGTTTTTATGTGACCATGGTGTAACGGCATGGAGATCCTCATTTAACCGCGCAGTAGCATCTACCTTTAGGTGGAATGGATAGCTGATGCATAATTGGACGTCTGCGTACATATGTATCTTACAGTGTTTGCGAATGGTAGGAATGTCGTTATTAAACAATGAGAACAGTAAGGGCCCCAGTATAGATCCTTGAGTGACTCCCGCTTTGGTTTTGAGAAATGTGGATAAGTTATCGTTAGCATATACAGCTTGGCTGCGATCTCCAAGGTAATTCCGAATGAGTTCTAACGCTGAGGAATCCAAATTAAAGTAATATTTTAATTTTTTAAGAAGGATTTCATGTGGGTCAATATCGAATGCTTTAGAGAATTCTAATAATACTAACGATATCACATGGTCCGTATCAATTTCATAGCGAAAGTCTTCAACAATCTTTAGTAGCGCGGAGGTGCAGCTGTGTTTTGGCCTGAAACCTGACTGAAACGGTGAGAGGAGCTTATGTTGATTTAAGAACGAGTTCAATTGCGTGCTCAAAAAATGTTTGAAAACCTTGGATATGAATGGCAGTATAGCGATCGGGCGGTATTCCTTATCATTATTGTTTCCATGTTTAGGAACGGGTATGATTTTAGAGGCCTTCCAGGAATTAGGGTAGATGGAGGTAGTAAAGATGCTATTAAATACGTATGTGGGAGGTTTTAAGACGGTGTGGATGATTAGTTTTATGAATTTGGGGTTCATGAGATCCAAGCCAATGGCGTTAGATTTGATTGCAAGGGTCGATTTAAGCATATCCTCTTCGTAGATTCTAGAAAAACCAAAGCTATAAGCCAAGTTGGGCATATTACGGGGATCTATAATTTCGCATTCGTTCGGATCCCCATTGCCATTGCCAGAGAGAAATGCGACTGAAGCGAATTTCCTATTTAACTTTTCGATATTGATGTCTTCTAAAGTCTCAGCCTTGATTTGTTTACGCATACCTAGCGTCTTAATAATCTTCCACGTTTGCTTAACACTTAAGCCGGTTTTGAATTTGGATGCAAAAAAACTTGGTTTTCGACCTCCTGATTTCCTTCGTAACAAGGATCCTGAGGCGCTTTAAATCGTATAGAAACTCGGGAAGTTTAAACTTCTTCCATCTTTTGTAGGCACTGTCCCGATTTATAATCAGTTTTTCATTGGCATTTGGTGTTATGGATAGTGAGATTTTTGGTTGGGACATGATTCTCAAACAGGTTATTGATGGTACATGTAAAAAACTCAACTTGCTCATCAACGGAAGACATGTGGTACAAGTTATGCCAATTAGAATTGAGAGAGTCATCGATAAGGCTAGCAATATTGATAGATTTAAAGTCTCGGTAACTGATTGTAGTCGGTACGAAAGATCTACTAAGACTGAGGTCATAGAAGAGGACAATGAGATCGTGTTTTGAAAAGCCGGGAACATCAAGCTGGCTATAGAAGTTGATGAGATCAGTTCTATTGACGATAGAGCTTGTAGGGATAAAGTGGGTGGGAGTCGACTTATTGAAAGCAAAAAGGGTGACGGAGCTTAGGGAGTTTGTGAAACGATTTACTTGGGAATCGTTATAGTTTAACAGATTAATGTTGACCGCATGTCACCGCAAAGAATAATTTGTTCATTGCAAGCCCCGAAGCGTTCGATGATGTTAGTAACAATGGTGGTGTCCCTTAGACTTGGGGGCTTGTAGATGACTCCAACTAGGCATTTATCGAAGCCACAGATAACTTCAAGCAAGAGGTACTCGCTACAATCGTTTGAACTCGTATTTCCGATTAATTTACTGGCCATTTTGTCCTTAACAAAGATTACAACACCACCCCCTCGACTCCCGACACGATCGTCCCTATAGATTTTATACCCTGACAACGCAATGACCGCATTTTGAAAGCAGGGTGTAAGCCAAGTTTCGGAAATACATAGAATATCGACGTTTCCCCCATCGAATATCAATTTCAGTTCGTTAGTGTGCTTCTTTAGACTTTGAGCATTAATGTGACAAATGGAAAGACCAGAGTACCTATTACGGAAGATATCTATCATCAGACGAGTCTTGTGTATTGTTGGTGGGGATTACACCTCAAGATCTGTTGAAATCGCTTTGAGTTACGTTAGGACGAGTGTTCATTATTCTGAGTGCAGGTGGTAGAAACGATACTCACAGCAAGGCCGACTTCAACCAGAGAGGTATTAAGCAACGCAATAGCACAGAAAATAGATGGAAAACTAATTATATGTTTTAAGTGTCTAAAACTGGGGAACAATAAGAGGCTGGCTAGCCTTAAGGCACTGAAACATTGAAAAATCGAAGGAGAAACATTAAAAATAAATAACAGAAACATTAAAAGTAAATAATGATAAATAGTAAAAATAAATATATGCAAACAATAATAAATACAAAAAAAGTAAAAAATACTTTGAATAGAAAAAAATAAATAAAAATAATAACAAAATACGAATAGATCCTCTTAAGAGGCAAGCAGCACAGGTTGCGTGATCGATACGGAGAGCGTAACCGGGACTCGCCTTCAGGGACTACAAATTGGTACCGCTACCAACGATGAATCCTTGACTTCATCACAGGTAAACAGCACCAGGCTAGTGGACTCTGAAACTGAGGTTCAGCTGCTGGAAGAAAAGATCGACCCTAAGGCCACAGTCAAGCTTGAACGAACGATTAGGGCAAAAACATCGGCCCAAAAAGCAAAGAACGGCTACAAGAGCAATATATCAAGAAGATGAGCGCGAGATACCCCTCAACGCTCTCCGAGCGCGAAAAAATCTTGATTAAGAAGCAGAAGAAAGATGTAGCCAAATTCGAGAAGAAATCGGTTCCCACCTCCACTCATGCTGCTAAAAAGGACACAGGGCGAGAAAAGAGTACGGCCTCTATCAAACCCAATGTCCCAAAATTGACTCGACAACAGCCAACACAACCGACCACTGTCGAAAAGAACGCACAGCAACCGAGCACCTCCTAAGGACATACTGCCTCAGGATCGAAGCAGAACGTCAAGAGGGGCGCTCCGTGGAAGAAACTCCAAGAGAAACGAAAAAGGCGAAAACATCAGCCAGCTTCAATCTTCCCATGAGTTTACAAGTGGCCATTGTCGACCGTTCCAACCCTGATAGGAAGATAATATTCGACAATTGGCTCACAGTCAAGCTAGAATATTGGAAGCGATGCGTACCGAAGATAGCAACGACGAGATCAACTTCGACGGGGCAGGCTGGCAGAAAGGAGTCAAAGTTGTCGGTTGTGACAAACAGAGGGCGCTAGACTTCTTAAAGCGCACAATCGACAATTGCGGCGAAATCTGACAGAACGCTAAACTCGAGGTTATCACTCGCCCAATGCTTCCGCTTCGCACATTGGCATAGGCACATTGACATATGGATTCCTCCACGGGTTCCCGAAAAGGACAAGTCCATATTGAGGCTGATTGACAAGCAGCATAAAGAGTTTGACACTCATAGCTGGAGAATCATTTCTTCAGCCAAGAGTAAGAACGGAGTGGGAAAATACCCATTGACAACTACATCCGTAGCAGGTCTGGAAGCATCAAGTTCAGACCGAGAACCCTGAAGGTAAGGCTCCCCAATGAACGCGGTAGGTCAAAAAAGGCTGCTTGTGATGCAAATTAATTTACACCGCTGTAAAGCAGCCACCGACGACTTGATGATGTACATGCTGCAGGAAGATATCGATATAGCCTTAATCCAAGAACTTTGGCACCATAGGAACAAAATTCAGGGATTAAAGTCTAAAGTATACTAAGGTACACTGAAGATAAGCTACCAACCTGTAAAAAAAACATTTAAACATTTTTCTCCTAGGTGCATACAGCAACGGATACCTCTCTGTGGAAACATACCAACAACAGGACAAATCAATTTTGCTCCTATCGTCCACATACTTGCCATACGGTGAGGAGGACCCACCTCCAGATACAGTCCGAACACTTGTGCGACATGCCAAGTCACGCGGATTGTGTCTATTAATAGGCTGCGACGCCAATGGCCATCACACTCTATGGGGAAGCAGCGACATTAATAAAAGGGGTGAGTCCATTTTCGATTTCAGAGTCTCCACCAACCTCAACATATGTAACAGAGATAATACACCAACGTTTCGTAACCGGATTAGGGAAGAGTTAATTGCCTCACTGAACTAAGTGAGTCTAACCCTATCCGAGTAGAGAATTGGAGAGTGTCCACTAACTGTTCCTTTTCGGACCACAGCCGAATACTCTTCAACCTTAACGTCAACAAAGAAAAACCGAAACTTTCAGAAACCCTCAGAAACCCTCAGAAGACAGACTGGAATCTTTTCTCAAACCTAGTTGCCAACAGGTAAGTACCGCCACAAGCCATCACTAACCCCGATCCAACTTACATTGAGAATTCAGTCGAAAATCATGTGAGAATTCTAAAAGCGGCTTTCAACAAATCCTGTCCTTGCAACGCGCTCGCAAGCAGACCAGCGCAGTCTGGTCGACCACAGAGATAAAGCAACTCAGGACTAGAACCCGAACTCTATTCAATAGAACAAAGATCTCTAAAAGAACCGAGGATTGGAATAACTACAAATCCAGCTTCAATGAATACAAGAGCAAATGAAGAGCAGCAACTAAATCCTAGCGGGAGTTCTGCGAACCAATACAGGCCGCAAGGCTCAGAAAGATCTTATCCAAGGACTCCTGCGTCCCGGGATTCATTCTTAAACCAAATGGTTTTTGGACAGAATCCAGTCAGGAATCACTAGAACTGCTGACCGAAATCCACTTTCCTGGTTGTAAAACCCCTGAAACCACAGTCCCCTTCGAGACGACGGTTCCGACTGTTCAAACAACCGAAGAAGTAATAAACGAAATTATCACAACGGGTTAAGTATCATTGGCCTACCTTAATCATTCGTTCAAACCTTTTAAATCTCCAGGGCCGGACGATATCTTGCTAGCGATTCTTCAAAAAACACAGGCCCACACTGTATCCCACCTCGTAAGCATTTTTTCCAATTGTTGCATGCATCCCAACATAGTGGAAAGAAATAAAGGTAGTTTTCATACCTAAGGTAGGTAAACCAATCCATACTGCCGCAAAGGACTATAGGCCAATTAGTTTCTCGTCGTTTCTATTAAAAACCTTGGAAGGACTCCTTGACCTATACATCAGAGAACTCATCAACTCACACAACATATGCAACACTCATATCAATGCAGACATTGGACACAACTCTATAAGGAAAGTGACAACTAGAGTCACGCCACAGGGGGGAGTTCCCTTCCCCCTACTGCGACTTCTTACAATTAACAAAATCCTCAGAATCTTCATGGAGAAAGGCTCAAAGAGTTATCTTGATAAAAGGTAAATTTCTACCAACTATCAGTGAACTAATGGAATCTACGTTGAGGGAACTCTCCTCGTGGGCAAGACAGAACGGTCTCAGAACGGAAATAAGCCCCCGCCAAAAACCGAGCTGGTCCTGTTCACCAGGAAAAAGAAAATCCCGATATTTGCTCCCCCAAAGTAAGAGGGTACTCCACTCAAACTCAAAGTGGAAGCCAAGTATCTAGGCATCATTACCGACCCCAAACTCTCCTGGAAAAGGAACCTGGAGGAAAGGATGAAAAAAGGATTGAATGCTATTTATGCATGCAAAAAGACCTTCGGCAAAAGATGGGGCTTGCAACCGTACATTCATTTTAATTAATTTTTATTTTAAATTTCTCATATCTATCTTACCCTAGACAAAAATGCTTAAAAACTAGCTTAACTATCTTAAACATTCTAAATATCTTACTGGTCCTAGACGGACACTCTAAAATAAACGTAACAACTTAATTTTATGTCTTTCGACTACTATATTGACTTACAATTACTATTTTATAACTATCTTAATCTAAGAAAAATGTTTTTGTTTTATTAAAAAAACTTAGCATATGAAAGCAACCGTACATCATTCATTGGATGTACACAGCAATCATCAGACCCATTTTAACTTATGCGGCTCTAATTTGGTGGACTGCCAGCAGCACGAAAAGCTATATGAGCATGCTCAACAAACTACAAAGGTCAGCCGCTGTTTGTACAACGGGAGCTATGAGGAGCACGCCGCAAGCAGGGTTGGACATGATACTTTATCTCCATCCCCTGGATCTATTCTTAAAAGGACACGCTACAAAGAGCGCTCTCAGACTAAGGGAGTCCTCTCTGTGGAAGTAAGCCAACTATGGACATGCGGTCATACTCAGAATAATAGACGACCTGGGAAATAAACATGGTTGTAGTAGCCTCGCAGCTATGACCGACTATATTGCCTCCCAAAATGACTTCTCTCTCAGAATACCAATACTTTTCCCCGACAGAGAAGAGTGGCTATCAAACGCTGCGCTGTAATCAACGACCACGAGATCACTCTCTTCACCGACGGATCGAAAATGGACACAGGCACTGGGGCCGGGTTCTACTCTGATACCCTCCACAAACAGGAATCAATCAGATTCTGTGCAGCGTTTTTCAAGCAGAAATCCTGGCAATAGAGAAAGCAGCCAAACACCTACAGGTAACCGATATCCCACCATCGGATATCACTATCTTCGTAGACAGCCAGGCTGCACTGAAGTCAATATAATCCTGTATAACGAGATCAAAGGCTGCCATGAAATGTCGCGACTCACTGAAGTCCATCAGACTTCAGTACCGTGCCATCCTCCGACGCGTGCACTAGCCTGTGTTTTTCGTTTTTACTTTGTTTACTTTGTTTTTTTGTTTTCCTCGCGGACCCACCACCCCTCGCGAGTGAATAAAAAAAAAAAAAAAAAAAAAAAAAAAAAAAAAAAAGGAAAAACAAAAAAGAGAAAAACAATTAACAAGTGCCAAGTGAAGTGATTTGGATCGAGTGCATACGGCCCGCTCCCTCTCGTCCCTCCCTTCACAAGCCACGGCTGCGCATTCTCGGTCGCAACTCCCGTTTGATTTCATCAAATGGGTTAGCGCAATGACCGAGAGTGCGTAGCATCTGACGTAGCAGAACCAAGAGTGCAAATTGTTGGTGGACCAATCCAAATCGGTGTATGGGCATAACACCTACATCGATTTGATGTTGGGAAGCTATTTGAAATTTGCACATCTCAATTCTGCTTTACCATCTTTCAAACGTCGGAGTTGGTTCCTTTGGTGCCTGTGTTTTGTACCATGGAAAAATTCAGGGTTGATGTGAGTAATATCCGTGGCCTAAGAACGAATCTATTCGCTGTATACGTCCACCTGTCCCTGTATAAACCAGCTATCTTGGCACTGAGTGAAACACAGGTAGGAGAGAATTCCGATTTATCGGATTTGAACCTGCCTGGATATAGCTTGGTGCCCCTTTTCTTTCTCCACCGCGGTCTCGCCCTTTATATTCGTAGTGATGTAGCTTACCAACTTCAGCCACAATACGGCCAATGTTCCAATCCGGAATTTAATTTCCTATGGCTAAAAATCCATGTCCGTAAGCATTTAATCCACTACTGTTTTATTTATAGAAGTCCAAACCTGGATAGCAATTCAACTTTCAATGAGTTTGATATGTTATCCGACTCCATCACAAGAATTGTATCCCTACATCCTCACACTGAGATTGCCATTGCGGGCGATTTCAATGTACACAATTCTAATTGGCTTCGACATTCATGCCAGACAACACCCGAAGGACGGTACGTGGAGATCTTTGCTGAGGTAAATAATCTGACCCAGCTAGTAAATGAGCCTACACGAATACCTGACATTGCAGATCATTCCCCCAACACCTTGGACCTGTTTCTCACCTCTCATCCTGACAAATACTCTGTTGCAATATTATCGCCCCTAGGTTCGTCTGACCACTGTGTCGTATCAGCTAATTTCTCGTCTTCACCCCACACAGTTAGAGAACAAATTCCTAAAAGAATAGTATGGCTATACGAGAAAGCCAACTGGAGCGGCCTTAACGACTTTTTTAGGAATTTTAACTGGTCACTATGTTTCCTCGATAGTGACGTGGATGCCGCTGCTGATATGATCACTAACATTCTTTTTCTGGGTATGAGATCCTTCATTCCTCACAGAATGAAGAGTATCAAACCCAAAGAAAATGCGTGGTATGACTCGAGCTGTAAAGAGGCCATCAGGTTGAGAGAGTTGAGTTTCCGGAATTACAAGGACAACCGTACTGAGGAAAACCGGAAACAATTTAAACGGGCCAGAAATGACTGCAATGCATTAATTAGACGTGTAAAATTCTTCCACGAACAAAAGTTGAGGCAGAAAGTGCTACAATGTCCCAAGGGTAGCAAAAACTTTTGGTCGTTCGTGAAAAACGTAAAGAATTCAGCCTCGTCTTCAATTCCCACGCTCATTTACAATGACATTCCAGCTGTCAGCTCTTTAGACAAGGCCAATCTGCTTGCTGCACATTTCGCGTGTAGCTCAACGCTACCAGATTCCACATTGTCTCCGCCTGTACTTGAGAGCGTTGATTTCACCATGGGACAAATCCATTTTCGCACTCGTACAGTTGCAAGAGTACTAAAAGATCTCAACATACACAAATCCGCTGGCCCGGATGGTATACCCCCAATACTTCTGAAGAGGTGTTCTTCTGCGCTGGCAAAACCTCTGCGTAAGCTTTTCCATCTGTCCTACTCTTCGGGTCTCTTTCCGAGTAGATGGAAAACAGCATTTGTCCAGCCCGTCCCCAAAAAGGGCGAATCTTCGTCTCCCTCCTCCTACCGACCCATAGCACTAACGTCCCTTCTTTCCAAGGTCATGGAAACGCTGATAAACCGTCAGCTTATGAAATATCTTGAATCGCGGAAGCTTCTTAATGACCGGCAATACGGTTTTCGCAGCAACAGGTCCACTGGTGATTTGATGGCATATCTCACCGAAAAGTGGAACCAATCTTTGCACAATCAAGGCGAAAGCAAGATCGTTGCGCTTGATATTTCAAAAGCATTTGACAGAGTTTGGCATCAGGCTCTTTTGTCGAAAATGCGTGCTTATGGCATCGATAAATCTCTGCTTCTATGGATTAGAAATTACCTTTCGAACCGTTCAATTCAAGTTGTTTTGGATGGGTTCAAGTCTGATATTCACCAAATAAATGCTGGTGTCCCCCAAGGCTCTGTTTTGTCTCCGACTCTCTTTCTCATTTTTATAAATGATCTCTTATCTGTTACTTCTAATCCAATCCACTCCTTCGCTGATGACAGTACTCTCAGCTTTTCATATTCGTTCCAGGACTCACGTCCCTGCTCTTCGGCCGTAGAACTGGAACGGCAGCGTATGTCAAGCACATTGAATTCCGATCTTGACAGCATAATCGATTGGGGTAAAAATAATAGAGTAGAATTCAATGCTTCTAAAACTCAATGCTGTCTACTGTCGTTAAAGCGAACCCATAATAATCAGCCATTATCCATGAGCGGCGCTTGTGTCGACGAAACCGAAAAACTTTCCATCCTTGGTATGTGTATCAACACTAAACTTAATTGGAATGATCACATATTTGAAATCGCCAAAAACGCGGCAAAATGTCTAGGTTTCCTCAAACGATGCAAGAAATATTTCACCCCCTCTGATTTGGCTTCAATTTATAAGGCCTACATCCGCCCCAAGCTTGAGTATAACGCTCATATCTGGTCTGGTGCCCCTAAAACTTCACTGCACCTACTAGATAGGATACAACAGCGAGCGATAAAACTTATAGGAGACACTAATATCGCAAAGTCAATTGACTCGCTTGAACACCGACGTAATGTGTCTTCCTTGTCACTATTTTATCGCTATTTTAACAACCGTTGCTCAAATGAGTTAGCCAATTGCATTCCTCATCTCCATGAATTCACCCGCAATACTCGTCTTGCCAGGAATGCTCATCAGTTTACCCTTAAGCCTGCTTTCGGACGTACAGTTAAGTTCAGGGATTCGTTCTTCAGCCGCACAACACGTTTATGGAATGCTCTTCCCAGCCCTATATTTCCTACTCACTACAATCCACAGACATTTAGGACCAATGTGCACAGGTACCTCCTCTCCCTTTCTCCCTCTATACCTTCGGCCCGTGCTGTGTCTTGATTCCGGACACTTAAGGGTAGTCATAACCCCTTTTGCGCGCGCAAATTATAAAAAAAAAAAAAAAAAATCAGACACCACAAAATCAAACTCTGTTGGGTCCCGGGCTACAGCTCAATCGCAGGGAACGAAAGAGCAGACGAATTGGCCAGGCAAGGGTCTGAACTGGACATCGCATTATACCGGATCATAAACGACACAATCATCAAAGAAGCGAACTCGTCTTGGCTTACAAGAAACGACAGCTACACGACAAGATCATCGTGGCCAGAGCTCAATATCGGAAAAACAAAGAAGCTCTTGGCGCTGGACCGTAACTCGATCCGTATGTTCGTCGGAGTGATCACAGGACACTGTCCCATTGGAGTAATGGTCCGGAATTGGACTCGGGATCCAGCGATCTCCGCCGGAGCTGCGGCAATGAGGAAGAAACTGAGACGATCCAACATCTGCTTTGCCACTGCCCAGCCCTCCAGAATCGACGCCTAGCGTCGCTAGGCCAAAGATTCTTTACAGAGATTGCAAATGTGGCTTATGCAGATATATCAGATCTTCTACAATTCATCAAGAGCACGGGGTGGTTCCAGCCACCACGTGATAGGACAGGTTAATTATATGTGTACTCCACAAATGAAGGGAATCAGAATGGGCAGTTTGTTCTCCGAGTGGAAGTGATGCCCACCCATCACACTCCCCTTCTTGAACCTAACCTAACCTAGCTCAACTCACGGACAAAACAATACTCTATAACTAATCTTCTGCAGATAAGCCCCTAAGGCTTTGCAGATCATTATATCAAAATGTTAATTACTTATGATGTATCAATAAAGAATTGAATTGAAATTGAAAAAAAAGTTCCGCAATGTTGCGACGCTAGGCCAAAGATTCTTTACAGAGATTGCGGATGTGGCTTATGCAGATATATCAGATCTTCTACAATTCATCAAGAGCACGGGGTGGTTCCAGCCACCACGTGATAGGACAGGTTAATTATATGTGTACTCCACAAATGAAGGGAATCAGAATGGGCAGTTTGTTCTCCGAGTGGAAGTGATGCTCACCCATCACACTCCCCTTCTTGAACCTAACCTAACCTAGCTCAACTCACGGACAAAACAATACTCTATAACTAATCTTCTGCAGATAAGCCCCTAAGGCTTTGCAGATCATTATATCAAAATGTTAATTACTTATGATGTATCAATAAAGAATTGAATTGAAATTGAAAAAAAAGTTCCGCAATGTTGTTTGGACTGTATATAGACAATACAGGAGACTCTATAAGCTTTTCCTTCAAAAGCTCAAACGATTCTACCTCCTGTGGACCAAATATGAATGGTGAGTCTTTTTTGAGCAGGTCATATAAGGGCTTCGCTATGTAAGTAAAAAACTTGATGAATTTTCGAAAATAAGAGCATAAACCAACAAAACTATGAACATCTTTCACACAAGATGGCATAGGAAAAGTTCTGATAGCATTAAGATTACTGGGATCGGATGCCTTCGTTATTTATTAGATAACCTAAGTAAGAAATTTCGCTTTGTAAGAATGAGCACTTATTAAACCTTAAGAGCAAACAATTTCCTCCAATCACTTTTATTACTTCCTTTAGGATGGAAAGATTTTCTTGAATAGTTGGTAGCGATAAGTATGCCATTTAAATACGTAAAAATTGTTCCTTCTTGAATTAGGCTTCCAAATAGATGCTTCATATATCTCTCAAAAACAGATGGAGATTTCTTTAAACCAAAAGGCATTCGAAGGTATTCGAATTGGCCCAGAGGTGTTTTGATAGATGTATATTTTATGGAATCTTCCGCAATTGCTACGTGATGAAAACCATTTTCAGATCGAGAGTTGTAGAGAATAGTTTGTCCTATTGAGGCAAAAGATAATTGTGGCGTAACGTATTTTTATTTAACTCTCCATAATACACGCAGAGCCGCAGCTTTTGTTCTTTTTTTGAATTAAAACAATAGGAGATTGCGATTCGCGAGTAACGCCTTTACTAATTAAATCATCTAATAGATGTTGTAAGGCATATGCATAGGGTATTCTTCTTGATGCATAGGGTATTCTTCTTGGCGGACAACTAAACGGAGTGTCTTTGGTTAAGACGATTCTCATTTTAAAATCACTACGTGGATTAAATTCGCTTTCATTTAAAAGGGAATAAGCTGATCTAACTACAATATGTATGGCTACGACTTCTATTTTATCAGTTTCTGCTATTTTTTCATTAATATTTAGGTGTAACTTACAATTGTATCGCTTATGTTGATGTCGAACATTTGATGAATGAAATCGTTCTCTTTATGACTGTCGGTGGAGATAGTGCTGGAAGCGGGAATAGGATGATTGTTATCAGTGCGATCTTGATATTTCTTTCCCGAAGCAGGTTTTTGCAACACCAAACCAATCTTTGCAATGAAGTCTCTACCTAGAATAATGGGATAACTCATTGAACATGTTTTGACAATCAATATATTTAAGCGGATAATCGTATTGTGATACATAACTTTGGTTGTTATACTCCGCAGAACATCTAAAGGACTGCCATTCACACCACAGTAACGATGATCGCCAATCACAATGGACCCTTTGGCCTCCGAGTGGAAGTGATGCTCAACCATCACACTCCCCTTCTTTAACCTTTAACCTAACGATGATCTCTCGGCAATTGTTTTGTCATTAAGGCTGATGGAACCAATTGTTCCTGAACAAAACTAATTGGGCATCCAGAGTCGATCAGTTTCAACGGTCTTGAAGAACTTCGCATGCTATCACCGATGAATTGGTAGTTTATATATACTTCGAAATCGTTCAACGGCAGATTTCTTTCCTCATCTCGATCAGCTGGTTGCAGGAATCCTTCAACTGGTCGATTATCACTGCTGATCAACTGCTGAAGAGTCATTATGGGCTTTTTGTTGTTACATCTAGTCAAAATGTTCCCCGCACTTAAAACAAATTACTGGTTTCCGGTTGGAATCGATGGGTGTTTTTGCCTCACGACTATTCACTGGTATCGTGTTCTCCTCTTTTCTCTTTGGTTGCACATATGTCTTGGAACGCGTTAAAGAGTGCGCTGGTGCAGTGATCTTTTGGTGCTGGTGGTGACAGCTATCAAGACAGTTATTTTTCAGCTTTTCATACTTCCTCAGTGCTAATTTTAGCTCACACTATAAAGTATTGTCTTATCTATCTCAGCACCAGAAATGCGCTTTATAATAAATTGGATAAGGTCCTCTTCTTCAACAAGTCCGTGAGAAGCTATCTCATGCATATGCAAGACATATTGCTGCATCGACTCATCTTGTATAGAAAAACATTCACAAAGAAAGAATCCAAGGAATTAAAAACAAGATAAAATTAAAACGCAAATTGTATTCTTTATTTGATATGGGAATGACGCAATGCCAAGCCAACCACCACCAATGAGCATACACCAAAGAATGAAAAGAATCTGAGCGTGGCTTCTGTCCTGTCAATAAAATGGTGCTGCCAATCCAATGCGGCAAGGTCGGTGTTGCCACATCAGTACACTATCATACGTTTACTACCCGGCTGGGCCGGTAGGCTTAGGAATAGTGCCAAATAGACGACACACCTTCGTCGGGTGGCAAGCTTCCGCCAGTGCTTTCATTCTCCAGGCAATAATCCACAGTGACATTACGCACTAAACCATCATTACCCGGATGTATGTCCGTGATACGTCAAAGTTGCCATCTGGATGGCGGCACATTCCCGTGACGGAGTACGACAATGTCACCCACTTGTAGATTTTCGGTTGGTTACCGCCACCTTGAGCGTTGTTGCAGCGAAGCCAAGTACTCATCATGCCAACGATGCCAAAACGATTGATGCATTTGTCGTATAAGTTTCCAGTGGTTAAGTCGATTTTTTGGACTGTATGGGCTCTGGTAGTGCCACGAGTGAGCGACCGACCAAGAAATCTGCCGGGGAGAGCGCCAAACGGTCGTCCATGCCGTCGTGTACTGCAACTAATGGCCGCGAATTCAAACAAGCCTCAGTATGCACCAACAATGTATACAACTGGTCAAAGTATAGCATCTGCCAGCCAACGAAGCGGAGCAAATGCTTTTTCGCTGATTTCACTGCGACTTCCCACAGGCCGACTTGATGTGGTGCCGCCGCTGAAATGCCATTGAGTCTTCTGGTTTGCCAATTGCTGTTGAGCGTATTCAGTATGCCATTCAGCCAAGTCTGCTCGTAGAACTTTGTTCGCCTTTCTAAACTTGTCATGATTGCATGGGCCCCGGCGACCAGTAAAGCGCGAGAAAACGTTGAGGAATGCTCTGGCTGACAAATCTTCGATGTGTACAGCCTTGGTTGCCATGCAGACGAAAATTACCACATATGTTTTCTTTGTTGTTCGAGTGCGCTCTACCCCTATTCGAATATTGAAAGGTCTACCATAATCGACGCCAGCCGACGAAAAGGGCGGAGATGCCACGACCCGCGCGGTCGGCAGCTATGCCGTTTGTTATCTTACCATCTGCCGAAAGTGCCGTCTACTCATGTATGCATCGTTTGGCATCTGTGTGCAACATAGGGTTTTAGCATCGCAGCTGATTTGCGAAGCCAACAAAGAACGATCGTGGAGCTGCTCCATAAGGTGCATGGTGCCTGCGACAAGTCCAATGCATGTTTTACACTGCCAATAGTCTCTGTCAACAGTCGTGCTGCACACAGCTCCAACCGTGGTGTCGTTGTTGTCGGATTGCCCTGATTGTCAACTCGAGATGGTGCAACTCGATCAAGGAAAAAGATCACTGTTGTAAATTGTATTCAGCCGAAGGGCATCGGACGTGACTGTATGAGCTTCTTTCTCCACAACGACCAATAATTCTTCGAGCTTCGGGATGTCATTTAAGGTTCGACTCATCCCCCATACTTGCTGAGTAGCTGCTGGCAGTTTTGATGCCACAATGGGTACAGCCAAGGCTTCCAATTTATCCACAGGTAGCTCAATAACTGTTAATGCGCGAAAGGACACAGTATGAACTATGGAGAGCACCGATGAAGAAGAATCACTCGTTTGTGATTTGATAAAAATAAATCTGGATACATGGATTTCCGCCAACTGTTTGGGATTGTCGTAACGTATCTTTAAGGCCTTCCAGACTTCTTTGTATCCACCAGTGTACATCCTGCCAACCATCGGAACTGACAATGGATCTAATTTTAGACCCATTGTAGTAGAACGAACCGAGCGTTGTGAAGCTGGGTACTCAATATTGTCCGCCATTTTTAATTGTGCCGCAGAGAGCAAGCGGTGCAATCTAGCCATAGCCATGTTGAATTGCACCTCAAATTCCTCCCATAGCTTGGTGTAGGGTTCAATATCAGTCGGAAGTGCACCAGCAATGAGTGCATCATGCGCCACAACAAAGCGATGGTAATGCATCTGCAATGAATTTAATTCCTGCTGGACGCCAAATTCATCTTCCGAGAAGTCATCCCTTGTGACCTTCGCAGTGATCCGTTTGATTGCGGTAACTGCCGCTGCACGCCTATTCAAATCCGCCGTTTCTGAAGAACGCAGCACTGAATTTCCAACACAATCACAATCTCACTGAATAAGTGCCAATCCCATTGTCCAATCAGCAAACTGTGTAACACGCCAAATACGTAGTTTCCCAGGAACGGTACAAAAAACAAACACAAGTGGTCCAACGATCTTGCACGTTGCTTGTTTTCATCAATCACTGTATGTACGAGTATGTTCGCAATATCCACAAAACCACTAATATCTTCAGTTCCTCACAAGAGGCACCAAAAATGTATAGAAAAACATTCACAAAGAAAGAAACCAAGGAATTAAAAACAAGATAAAATTAAAACGCAAATTGTATTTTTTATTTGATATGGGAATGACGTAATGCCAAGCCAACCACCACCAATGAGCACACATCAAAGAATGAAGAGAATCTGAGCGTGGCTTCTGTCCTGTCAACAAAATGGTGCTGCCAATGCAACAAGATCTGTGTTGCCACATCAGTATACTATCATACACATCTCGTGACTTTTTTCTATTGCGGAGACTTTCATAAATATCAATTCTTGTGACCACTTTACGAAACTCATTAACTAGTTCTATTTTCAAGTCATTACAATTTTTTGGATTAACGGTTCTTAAAAACAGCTTGGCCGTACCTGTGAGAAGCCTCCTTCCATAGATGAACTTGGCCTTGTTGTCCATATTTACAATCGCCGAACATTCTTCGTGCTGTTCTATCCAACGCTGTATCATCACCACTGAACGCTGGGACAGAATCTTCAATGTCTTTGAAGTTGTAGCTTGTAGAAGGGATGATACTCAGCGTGTTGGCCATCAGATGCAATTCATGTAGTTGTTGCTTAATTTTCAGTAGGTCTTGCCTTTTCTTGCAGATTCTACTCAGTCTCGACAGCTCCTCGTCAAGCGCCTGCTCTTCTGCACCTTGTGATTCATCTGCCTCGTCGGATATCTGGTCCATTTCTGGTGATGATTCGTCTGTTTCAGAATGATCGCTAATTATTCTAGGAAGATCTTCCTTCGAAAAATTCACCTCAATGTGGATTTTCAGCTGGGCTTTGGTTCCTCTTGACTGGAGTTTTAGCTTTCTTAGCAATTTTTTAGAACAGCAGCATTTTTTAGAACTTCTTAGGCATTGTTTATAATTATGCACATTATAAGCCAATGGTTTCTTTTTTGCTCAGAAAATGAAAAAAACGAAAATATCTATTAAAAGGAACACTTGCACGCGTTATCACACAATATCTGTTAACTCTCTCCGGGGCACTACTAAAAAGAAATTGCACAATTTTTTTGCAAAATTTACTTTATTTTTGTCATATTATTAAAATAAAACAAAAATAAAATGGTTATCCCTACAGGATTTTTTACAAAATTTAATAAATTTACGAGATTTATACCACTGCGCACAAAATGTACATATATTTTGATGCATTTAATCCCTCGAAGCAGAATTTTGTCTTACTTAGACGAAGTGGAATATTGCAAGTAAAACACGTCCACAGTGTTCTTCTTGGGTGTTTTGATATGCTACAGTGCGTACATCTTCGGAATGAAGTTCTTATCGGTTGATGAGAAGAACTGGATCGAAGACTTTTGTCAACAAGTGGCTTATTTTCTATCACACCAAGGTTTTTTTTTTTTTTTTTTTTTACTCCCAATTTATTTTATACATCTGTCCAATTGCACATTTGCACATTTTTTTGCAGTTAGATTGTGGGACTTATACTAAGCTGAATGACCAATGTCATTCAGTCTCTATCTTAAAAACAATTTACAAGTATATGTACATGTGTAGTGGCTATGGTGAGCTTCCTCTTATCATGTCACTTGGTCTGGTTCTTTTGAGTCTTCTTCGTCCGAGTATCTCTTTCCGTGGTAGTGAGTTGACCTCGTCGTTTGGATGAACTAATAATTTGGTGTGATATCTTTTGCCTGAGTTTATTGCTTCTTCCTCTATTGTTCGTATTTGAAGGTCTCGATGGATGTCATAATTGGAAATATACCAGTCCGCATTGATAATACATCGCAGGATTTTAGATTGCTGTCTTTGAATGATTGCGGTGTTCATTTTCTTCGACGTCCCCCAGAGTTGGATTCCATACGTCCAGATTGGTTTTATGATAGTCTTATATAAAAGTAATTTGTTATTTGTCGATAGTTTAGAGTTCCTGTAAAGGAGCCATGATAGTTGTCTAAATTTTACTTTTATTTGATCTCTCTTCTTTTGTATGTGGTATTTCCAGGTAAGCTTGTTGTCTAAGTGTATTCCCAAGTATTTGGCTGATTTGTCAATTGGTATAGTTTTGTCCTTTATCTTAAGTGGTATTGGAGTGTAGTTCAGTTTTGTTGTGAATATCACTTGTTGAGTTTTGTCCTCGTTGATTTTAATACTCCATTTGTCAAACCATTTTATTGTATTATCCAAGATATGTTGAGCTTGATTTGTTGCTACCTCAAGGTCCTCGTTCGAAGTCATCAGCAAAAGTAGCAATCATGGATAAACAACCCCTTGGAGAAGGAATATCGGCAGTGTAGAGAACATATAACAGTAGTCCCACTACTCGATCGGTGTATGTTCGAGGTTTGGTCCTTAAACTTTATGTAAAAATGACGGTCTGATAAGTAGCTTTTTATTAAGAGATAATAGTCTGGTGGGAGTATGGTCTGAAGTTTGTTTAATAGTCCCTTATGCCAAACCATGTCGAACGCCTTTGCCACGTCCAGAAATACTCCAATGCAGTACTTCTTTTCCTCAAAGTCAGTTGTGATTTTATTTACCACCCTGTGAACTTGTTGGATAGTTGAATGCTGACTGCGGAAACCAAATTGGTGGTCAGGTATAGAATTGCTGTTAGTCAAGATTGGAGTCAATCGAACGTATAAGAGTTTCTCAAAAACATTTCCTAGTATTGGGAGCAGGCTTATTGGTCTATAGGACCAATGTGTATATTGCATCCTTACCAGGTTTTAATACTGTAATGATTTGAGCAACCTTCCAGGTCTTGGAAAAATATTTTAGTCGGATTAGTGTATTGAAAATGTTTCTAAGGTACTCTAAGGCTTGTCTGGGTAGTTCCCATAGTAATTTACCATTTAGGGAGTCATAACCTGGAGCTTTTTTGTGGTCTAGTCTTTTTTTGATGCAGTGTTCTATTTCGATTAACTTTATTTTCTTTATCCTTAGATTGCTGGAGTTTATGTCAGGTTGATGTGGGATGTTCGCACCGTCGTTTGGATTTGTGAAAGTTTGTTCAAAGTGCTTAGCAAAAGTATCTGCTTTGTCTTGATTCGTTCTGGCCCATGATCCATCTGGTTTTTTAAGTGGTGGTTCATGAGCTATCCTGTTTTTAAGTTTCTTCGTAGCTTTCCATAGCGAGTAATTCCTTTCTGATGTCGAGGAGAGATTTTTTAAATAGTCAGCTATTTGTGCGTTTTGGTTTAGTTTCAAACTTGCTTTTAGTTCCTTTATCGCTTTGTTGTATTTCTTTTTGTCTTCTGGTGATCTGCTGGACTGCCATTGTTTTCTAAGTTTTCTTTTATCTTGTATTTGTCGTCGTATGTTAGGTGGTGTATAGTATTTATGTCCTTTTTAATAGCTGCATCAGTAATTGTTTCGTTAAAGTGAATTATTGCTCGTTCAACGTCGTCTTGCGATTTTAATGGTAAGTTAGTTAGTAAAGTTTTGTTTATAAGGTGTCGAAAGGAGTCCCAATCCGTCTTACAGTTATAGAGCCGGTGTTGACTAGGAATATTTTTTATTTCAGATGAATATATCAGATGTATAGGGGAGTGGTCAGATGAAAGGTCAAATACAGATTTTATCGTTAATTCTTTTAATGGAATATTTTTAACTATGCAAAAATCAATTAGATCTGGGCGTTTATTTGGGTCAGTGGGCCAGTAAGTAGGTTCACCTGTGCTGAGGTATTTGCAGTTGTTCTTGTAGATAGCTTTATGTAAAATTTTCCTTTTGTGTTCGATAGCCTCGAGCCCCAGTCCACGTGCTTAGCATTAAAATCGCCTGCAGCTATAAATCTGCTGCCTAGTGTTTTAATAAAGTCATCGTACTGAGAGCTAGTTGGTTTATGTTTAGGAGGGCAGTAAACTGCTGCCAGCGTGATTAGACATCCCTTGTCTTCTAGTTGGACTGATGTCGATTGAATGTGGTCATATTTATATTGGTCAAGTTCTAAGCATTTAATTTTGTTGTTGATAATTATTGCGGAGCCTCCATGTGCACTACCATCAGGGTGATTAGTGTTGTAGACTGTGTAACCTGGTATTTTAAGAAAGCTATTACTAGTAAAGTGAGTCTCAGATATCAATAATACATCAGTGTGATTGTCTTTAATAAATTGCTTTAGTTCTAGTGCATGATTGGATAGTCCGTTTGCGTTCCAGATTAAAATATTCAGTGTATTCTGCATGTAATCCATTTAGTTTGGTTGTTAGGATGGTCAGAATTTGTAGCATGTTCGTCATTTGTTGTATTAGGTTTTTCATCATTTCCTTAAGCTCGAGCATGTCGTCAGTGCTAGGATTGCCTTGGTTTAATTTGCTCACTGTTTGTAGAGGATTTTGTATTGCTTCTGCTGAAGGAATCGTATTTTCGATGTCGTTATACGGGTTTTATTTTGTGGATGAAGATCTGTATTAATTGGTTTAGAGGCAGCTTGTGCATAGGTTAGGTTTTGTTTGGCGTTGTGAGAGTCATCTTTGGTTTGCGGGTCGCCATTTTCAGAGATAACTTTTTTGCGTAGAGATGGGAAGCGGTCTATTTTCAGAGCTTTATAGATCTCGCACCCCTTGTAATTAGCCGTATGATTGCCATTGCAAAGCGCACATTTTATCATGCCTTCGTTTGCTGTGATTTTGCAATCAGCTGTCCTGTGAATCCCTGCACATTTAACACACACTGTGTCCCTTGTGCAGTAATTCCTGGTATGTCCGTACCTTTGGCAGTTAGTGCACTGGGCTATAATCCTCTTATGGTGTGGTGGTTCAAATTCTACTTTACACTGAAGAAGGTGGGTTATGTCGTATATATTTTTGTTGTTCTCAGCCATTTCCACCTCAACATAAAATAGGGGGAGTGGTTTTTTTGTGCCTCTTTGAAGGATGTTGTGTACGTTTTTTACCTTGTGGCCCTTCTTTTCTAGTTCGTTTTTAATGTCTTCGATATCCGTTGAGTAGTGCATGATGCCGGATCGGTAGAGGTGAAAATGGTTTGATTTTTTTGATTGTCTTTAATGTCCGTACGGGAGGATGAGATAAACTTTGGAGATAAAACTGATGAGCACGCTATAGAATTGGTTGATGTTGTCGATGTGTATGCGTTTGTTGCTGTTGTAGTAGTAAGAACTGTTGTTGTCGTTGGTGTAGATGTTGTAGTTGATACAGGTACATAAGGACGGGTATTGCGTTTTTGGAAAGAACGCCCCCGGTGGGGGCGACCGACAAACACTCATACTAGGTCTTGCTCTTTGCAGTATACTTTCGGGCTATTTTTTTTTTTTTTGTTTTTGTTATTTCTAGTCTAGATGGATGAAGTACAGACTGAGCTGTTTAGGGAGCTTTTAAAAGCTTTTTTTTGCGCCAAATTGTGAACACAACTGCTAGCCGTCAAAACAACAGATGAAAATTCTAAGAATTTGAATTTACCTATTACTAGTAGAATCGATATTCCAGCACGAAAATTTCAGTTGTCTGAGGTGCATAGTTAGGGATATTTTATGGTGGAATGTGAAACAGAGTTATTTGAAAGGTGTAACTTAGTGATTTTACTTTTGTTTTAAGAGAACTATTGACACTAGATTTACACTGACAAATGTCAAACTCGAACACACCAACGTTAGTTTTAATTTTTTCCTTTTGTTTGTAAACCTGAATGTTGACAAATATGTGATATTAGATCCAACTTGAACTCTTTTAATGTTAAGGTATACCCTATATATTTTGCCTATTTTGACATATTTGGTATAGAAAATATACCATTGCACATTAAAGTAAAGAATTATGTTTAGAAATGTGGTACGATTTTCATACCACCAGTCCTGAAATAGTTAACGGGGCACAATCCCACTTTTGAAATTTGTAGGAGATAGGACGGTCAAAGAAAAAAAAACAACTTTATACTTTTTTTGCCACTGCGACTTTATTGTCCGATGCTCTCTCACTGACTGACCTCTCTCACTACTAACAATATGACTTTTTAAGCAATTGGTAACAAATAGTATTTGTGTAATGTGTTTTTACTTGTATGTGTGTATTTGTATGACAATGAGAAGCTTTTCGTGCGGATCATTCGATCAGGCCCGGTACGTTATTCGAATACATGACCACGGCAAAGAGATATAAATATGATCATGCCATTGAAAAACGGTATGGTTAAACAATTTTCGCACACTTTTTAATTTTTCGCCTTTTTTGTAGGAGATAGGGTGGTCAAAGAAAAGAAAAACTTTATACTTTTTTTTGCCACTGCGACTTTAATTTCCGATGCTCTCTCACTGACTGGCAATTACCGATCGCTGATTCTGCTCCAACCTTCGAAGACCCGAGTACACTATGGCCTGCAGTCTCGACTGCTCAGTATCGAATGTCGCTTTTGCTTTAATCCGGAACTACAGCAGGCATATTCCAACTTCATGAAGGAGTATTTGTCTTAAGGTTACACGGAATCTATTCATCTGGAAGAGTTGGACACATTTGATGGAAAAATATTTTATCTTCCACACCATTCAGTTTTGAAGCCGAGCAGTTCATCAACAAAACTACGTGTTGTAGTCTTTGAACAGTACTATGTTGATAGGCCCTCCTATTCAGCGTGATTTACATAAGGTTTGTTTGCGTTTTCGTCCGCACAGGTACGTCTATTCCGCCGACAGAAAAGATGTCCTGATAGATATGGATCGATGACAAACACACGGATTACCAGAGAATTGTTTGGCGTGAATCGGTTAGTGACCAGATTCAACATTACCTCTTATCTACCGTAACATAAGGAACAGCGTCTGCCCCATTCTTGTCGGTGCGAGTACTAAACCAACTCGCTGATAACTATAAGCTACAATACCCAAATGCTTCGAGTGTTCTTCTCAACGATGAGAAGACTATATTATGACAGGCTCCAACTCAGTAGAAGACCTAATATCCCTACAACGAGAACTCACCGAATTGCTATCCAAAGGCAAATTTCAATTACGTAAGTGGACTTCCAATTGCTGGCAGCTGTTAGCTCAACTACAGAAGACTGCGAACTTTACTGGGTTGATCAGAAAGAATCACGATCGTGGATTAATGTGTTGGTTATATTCCGGAGTCTAACTAGGAGAATAACCTCATCTTACTGCTCCTACTAGACGAAACCTATTGTCTTAAATTGCTCGAATTATCTGTCCAAACCACGACTTAGTAGGGATGATGCCCTTCCTACCACCATAGGGGATCAATGAATGGACTATCGCCAACAAATAACCTGCTTTAAAAATATTCGGGGTCCTCGAAACATCGCGCCCGGTGAATTAGATGGTACCGAACTCCACGGGTTTTCTGATGCCTCGTCGATGGCAATCGCAGAGGTAATATATGCCAGCTGCAAGACACTTACATGTAGCTTTAAAACTACAATAGTTGCCGCTAAAACCAACGTCGCACGGCTTAAACCCGTAACTATTTCTCGCCTCGAACTGTTTGATGCCCTGCTGTTGGCCCGTTTACTCACCTTAGTCAAATCGTCCTTATCAACAAAGATTTCCAAGGTCCCTGCGTGGTGTGATTCGGAAATAGTGGCTGTCTTCTCCTCCTCATCGTTAAGGTACCTTCGTAGCTAACCGTACTGCTGTAATTCTCGAAACTATTCCTCGATCGTCCGAGAACAACATATTGCAAGGTCTTATCGAAAAGATATCGTCTTGGAACCGATTACAACGAATTGTAGCTTACTGTATTCGGTTTTCTTCAAACTGTCGGTATGACAAACTGAATTGTCACATCACCGCAAGTCTTTGTGAGATTCAAAGGGCAAGAACCATAATCCTTAAGTGTGTGCAACACCGGTCATTCAAGGAAGATACTGGTAGCCTGGCAAGTGGCAAACATCTTCCAAAAAAATCTCATTTGGTGAAGGTGTCACTATTTATTGGTAATTCTTCATGTGGGTGGAAGATTGAAGGCGTCGACTATTGCTTTTAATATTAAACATCTTATTATTTTCCCTAGCAATGGTAATGTTTCATCCATTATAGTCAGAGACATTCATATCAAACATCTTCACACGGGAATATCGGAAACCTTTGTCATTGTTCGCCAGCAGTACTGGATTTTGGGGAGCCCGAATCTTATTCGAAGAATTGTGCATAGTTGCAAGCCGTGTTTCATTAAAAGAAGACAAACCAGCAGCCAGTTAATGGATAATTTACCAATGTCACGTATCAGAACAAGCAGACCCTTCTCCATTGTAGGATGTGACTACGCCGGCCCAATCAACATCAAATTCAATCGGGGTCGTAAACCGTTTCTTTCAAAGCCTTACATATATCGCACTTTTCATATGTACTTCCACGAAGGCTATTCATCTCTACGTGATGAATGACCTTACAATCGATGCATTTTTGGCCGTATTGCGAAGATTTGTTTCTCGACGAGGGAAAAGCTCCAATATTTACAGCGATAATGGCAGTAAACCTGGAATGGAAATAACGCCACCGCCCTCGATAACGTAGGAATTACATGGCATTTTATCCCACCATCCGCACCACAGTTCGGCGGATTGTGGTAGGCCAGAGTGAGATCCGTAAAATTGCATTTCCAGCGTATGGCAGGAAGTTCAATATTGACCTTTGAGGATCTCTATACTATTTTAACACAAATTGAAGCTGTTCTTAACGCACATCTATTATGTGCTCTGTCGGATTATGACCTTAACCTAATCTAATCACCTAATCTTCCTCCCACGAAGTGGCTTCTTGATCGAATCGAAGCAGTGACAAGGGGTTCAGATAACTATGTTCGCGCGGCTACAGTATGGACGAATAGAAGTTCATTCGTCCGCACCATTACAAAATTGGCCTTGCTCCTAGTTCCAGGGGAGGCGGGATGTTTTGGATAAACTAAACTTTCTTAACCTTTTTCGTTCAATTATGTTTTTTTTCCTTTTTCATGTACGAGTATATTATTTAAAAATGTCACTGTATTTTTGTACAGATATGTTGTGAGCCACTGTACCGAATGATCGCGCCACCTTACTCACAGAACACACCGCCCTCATCCAATCCTGCTGGACCAGTCACCTCAGAGCGAGATCGAATGAATTCACTCACCACCACGGGAACACACTTGTAGTACATGGATGCGCTCTGTTCATTTGTATGTGCGTGAGTGGATTGACCTCTTCGGTTGATGACACTGGATCGATGACACTCGGTGATCAGACGCAGCGCAGATACAATCACGTTCATTGTAGACGAAAAAATAAACATTAAAGAAAATTGAAAATTGTGTCATATTCTTTCTATTCTTTTGGGTGCAATTTTAAATAATCAAATTCAACTGCCAAGTGCTTTTTTCATTTTTCATTTCAGCTGTAGGAGGTCAATAGCCTCAGCTTATTTACATTAGTAGGGGAAATTACTATTCGGAATGCAATATATATCGGACTACATATGTTGAGGATGGGCATTGCATTGCAATTAAAGCCTCACACCTTTGGAGTAGGTACGCTGTAATCCACTATGTAGTGTGTATCTGGCTTTGGCCGCTGGTCTTGTATAATTTGACATTTGTTCGTTGTTCGGCGTGATGTAGTATATATGATATTTAAATTGTTTATTTATTTTATGTTTATATGGGGTTTGTTTTATTTTATTATTTTTTGTATTGTGTTGTATTTATTGTTGCGACGCAACATACAGTGAGGCGAAATATTATGCAAAGTAAAGAAATTATTTTAACAAGTTAACAAAAGTAAAGAACATACATATTTTCTAACATCTGAAAAAAAAATAAAGGTCACAAATAATTTCTAAGCATCCCGGCGCCCCTGGGACGAGTTTCAGGAATAAGTGATGCCAGTTTGGTGATTGGGCGAACAATTGAACCCCGATTCGTCCAGATTGTAAAAACGCGAACGTAACCATCAGCACTTGGTGTGACAATTTCAATTTTGCGAAGTAGCCATTTCGCTGAAGGAAGATTGGGCACCTTTAGCACAACCACGTCGCCAGGTTTCAAACTCGTCTTAGCTTTTGCCACTCTGCATTCCACCTTTTCCATTCTTTATAGGTGATTACAATATTGCATCAGTTTGTGTTATGGTTTGGATCTGGAACCGCCATATCCAAAAAAATTTCCTAAAAGGAAATGGCAGGTGTAAGGGGATTAAGTTTTAGATACATAACACAAAAGGCGTAGATGCAGATCCATAACCCACCGAAATGTGGCGCATAGGGGGGAATGAAATGCCACGCGATATTGTCCTTGGCTGGCGATGCAATGATTGCGTCATTGAAGGCTTTTGACATAACCAACTTGTGCATTTCGGTGAGGCAACGACGAGCACCTTAGAATTTATTTCCGTTGTCGCTGTAGGTATTGGAACACAGTCCTCGGCAGGACACGGCGCGCCGTAAAGCTGCGAGAAAGGCATCAGTAGTGAGGTAGCTTACTAACTCAAGGTGTATTGCCTTAGTGGGTAAGAACACAAAGAGAGAATTTGGGATTACGCCCGGAAAAAGCCTTATAGCGCAGCGTAGTCGCACCCGGTGTCAGTGAATGGACGACTCGATTGAATTCGCGTAGCTGGTAGAATACTTATCAGCTGCAGGGGCTCGTCAGTTTACGTTGCATAAAACAAACCTTGCAGTTATGATCTTCTTATGTTAAAGGAAACAACTGCATTTTTGATTCTTCCTCCAACGCGAAGCAGTCCCTCGTTGTCGATAAAAGGCCAGAATCAAAGGAGTTTAGATTTTGATGCAGGATTATGATCTTTAATTAGGTACCGAACATCCGCACTGAATGAATTTTGTTGGATGGTTTTAATATAAGAGCTTTCGATGTTGTGCCTCACATAATTTTGGACTAGAGGAACGTCGAGTAAGTGATGTTGCACGACAATTGAAGGAAAAACGAAGGCAATACGCGATTCTTTTTTGTATTTGAAACCACGAGGATATATTCGCGACGAGTTTTTCAATGACATCGGCTTCAGTGGATATTACCAGTACTTGTTGTGATTGTTTTTAAAATCCGTCTTTAAAATCCGACTTTTGTGACAATAAGTTTGATTTTGGTCTGTATTCGTCACCGAGAGATAGTTGGAGCGGTCCACCAAAAATTGTAGGTAGCAAGATTGGATGGGGTTATCTCCATCG
This sequence comes from Merodon equestris, assembly GCA_958301585.1. NCBI lineage: Eukaryota > Metazoa > Arthropoda > Insecta > Diptera > Syrphidae > Merodon > Merodon equestris. The sequence continues at coordinate 97,989,955 of OY284413.1, forward strand.
AACACAGTCGATAGGGTTTGATTTCGACGCGGTGTGATGCCATGAATGGCGTGGAAAAGTAAGAATGATAGCAGTGCGGTTTGCCACAAATGTGGTCCAACGTCGAGGTGGTGAAAACAGCCAATGTAGTACGATCTCCGAGTCGCAACACGCAAAAGTTGTTGAAATTTTAGTTGTTATAGACGATTTGATATGGCTTAGTAATCGAATTAAAAGTAATACTCCACCATTCCAGTAATACACCGATCCAATTGGGGAATCAACATTGGCTTAAGTGGAGCCACTTTTGTTTTTTGCCGATAGAAGGGTGATTTGGAATGTCCCATCTTTCTTTCTACAACAACAACAATCCGCAAATCCATGTAGTTCGATTCCTTCCATTGATGTAAACACATTTCGTGGAACCCAAAGTTGCTCAAAATAGTGGAGTTCCTGTCGATAGGTATTCCATCGTTGAGCCAAAGGGGAGAGTGGATCATTCCAGCCGAGATTTAACTCCGACGACCATAGTTCTTGGAAGAGCTTCTTCTTCTTTTCCTTTTTTTTCTCCGGCGTTGTTATGGTCAGAAGTGTAGGACCATAACCTTCCCACTTAACTGCATTCCTACTGGTCCGCTTGTGGGGTCTGCCGGTTTGACCTCAGAAAGTAGCGGCAGGCTTCCCGGTTTGGGATTACTTCATCGCTGAGGCCAATCAAATGCTGGTGTTTTTGCACCAATTGTTTTTCGGCCTGCCTTTTTTGCGTGTTGAAATTGGAATGTTGATTGATAACGCCTTTTGGACGGGGTTCAAAGGATCTCTCCTTTGAACATGGCAATACCAACTGAGTCGGTCGCGCTCTATATTTCTTGTGATGGTTTCTTTTACGTGGAGGCTTCCTCGGATCTTTGAACTTCTAATTCTGTCACGCTTTGTTACTCCCGCTGTCATGCGAAGCATCTTCATCTCAGTTGCCGTTAATTTGCTCTCATACTTTTTGTGCATTGTCCAGCATTGTGAACCGTATGTGAGCGCCGGACGTACAACTGAAGTGTAGAGCCTTCCTTTCAGGTTTGGGGGCATTTTTCGATCACAGAAGATGGCGGAGTTTTCCCGCCACTTCATCCACCCTACGCTTACGCGATGTTTGATGTCGTCATCACAAGTTGCTTCTCTATTAATCATAGATCCCAGATATTTAAACTTTTCACACTTGGGAAGCACTCTTCCATTCAAGTAAATGTCTGGAATAGGCTGATGAGGGTCAGAGAACGGGCAGCACAGATACTCTGTCTTCTTTGAACTAATACGACACCCGTGTCCCTCAAAAATGTCCACCCACACATCAAGTGCTCGTTGTAGGGACGCCTGATCATCACTTATAATGGCCCCATCGTCAGCAAAGAATAGCTGGTGCACATTGGGGTCCGTCACTTTTCCTTCAAGCAAGCAATCAAGGACTGCTATAAAGAGCAGTGGGCTGAGGACGCTCCCTTGGTGTACACCGACTTTGATTGCGAACTCTTCGGTGACTCCTGCGGTGCATCTTACTCTTGTCGTTGCTCTATTGTACATGTCCATGATCACTCGCACGTAGGTTTCTGCAACTCCTTTTTGTCTTAGCGCTACCCATAAAAGATCTCTTGGTTGCCGGTCAAAGGCCTTCTCGAAATCAACCAACACCATATGCAAGTCCTTTGAAGAATCACGATGCTTTTCCATCATGATCCTTATACTTTGGATTGCACCTGTTGTTGATTTACCCGAGACAAACCCGCACTGGTCATCAGATAGTCGTATTATTTTCCGCAGTCGGCTATCTAATACTTGTTCAACGATCTTCATGGTGTGCGACATCAGCTTGACAGAACGGTAGTTATCACAATTTCGCGTATCACCCTTTCCTTTGTGCAATGGAAGAAGATAGCTTTCCCTCCATTGTTTAGGCTTAGTATCGCCTCTCATAAGTTTGGAGATAAGAACCATGAGCCATCTAGACCCGATGTCTCCCATCTTTTTCCAGAACTCAGAGGGTATCCCGTCCGGCCCAACAGCTTTTCTTTTCTTGGAGTTTTTAACCGCGTACCGAACTTCTTCGACTGTGATGTCGGATATTTCGGCATGATTCGGGGCAGCTCTTGGAAAGTACACTCGGGGAAACTGTTCGTTGAGAAGTTCCTCGCAATACTGTCGCCATCTGTGGAGAATTTTTTCGTCTTCCACAAGGAGTTGGCCTTCAGCATTGTTAATAAACTTTGGGAAACGAATCTCCTGAGCATTTCTTCTTCTCTGGGCGGCTATCTTAAAGATATTTGCTCCTTTGTTCAAATTGTTTTGTCGAAGCTCCTGGGTAGCCTGGTTCCTGTCAGACGCGGAAGACGATATTTCTTCCAACTCCTGATAGAGGCCTTCCATGCTTTTCGCTTTGAATTCGGCGCATTTTTTCTTCGCGATACCTTTGCAACATCTATCTACCTTTTCACGGCGAGCTTTTTCCTCTCTATTAGTAGAAGAGCACTTTGACCAAGCTTGGAAAGCCATTTTCTTTTCGAAGCTTTGGCTTCGTCTGTCCACCACCAGGTTTCTTTTGCGTGTTGGCAGGGGCCTTTAGATGTTCCGAGCAGTGATTTGGCTTTCTCCAGGCCAGATCGTTGTAGGGAATCCCACATGTCTTGTGCTCTGCACACCTCATCGATAATGGAAGAGAGGTAGTTTTTCATGTTGGTAATAAAAGCTTCGCCGTGGTAGTCTTCATAGTCTTCGTTTGTCTTCCCGACACGTCCGTTTAAATCTCCCCCAACAAACAAAAGCTCTTCCTTTGGGATGATTTTGACAAGGTTGTGGAAATCTAGCCAGAATGCATCTTTTTCTTTTTGTTCGCATCCCACTTGAGGGGCATATGCGCTTACGATGTTCCACACCTCACCATGCATCACCAATTTGAGAGCCAGCAAACGGTCACTGGACTTTGAAATGGTTAAGACGTTGCCAAGTAGCTCTGCCGCAAGGATGATGGCGATTCCGTTTTTTCCTTGTTCCAATCCATAGTAAAACATCTTGTAGGCTTTTGTTTTAACGTCCAAGAAACGTGCCCGATTACCGGTGTTTCGCCATTTCGTCTCTTGTACGCACAGGATGTCTACTCGCCTGGAAGAGCATTTTAAATAAAATTACAGAAGGAACTAACAATCCTAAGGAGTCAAAAATTCGCGGAAGCTTCCGAAATTATAGTCCGTTTTGTCGACGATAAAGTCAAAAGTAGCTTTGATAGCTGATGCGAAAAATCGTCACTGATAGAATTCCACTACATGCCAAAAACGCGAATTTGTGCATTCAGTATCGAAAATAGAATGTTCGCATTGCCCGTTTGTGATACCAGCGAGCAGAGGCCAGCGATTTGAGCTTATTTTCCGAAGCTCAAGTTTAGCCATCGATAAGAGAGTCTCGAGCTCAGATTTCAGCGCGATTAAATCCTCGATACTGTTTGATCCAGTCATGATGTCAGTTACGTATACATCGTTCAAGAGGATATCAGAACTGGGGCTTGTAGTCAACTGCTAACTGCTTCAGGACTCCAACTGATAAAATTGGATCTAATGCAATACCATACGTAACGGTACGTAACCAGAAATGTTGGACGGAATCTGAGGGTTTATCGTGCCAGAAACTGCTAATGGTAATGTGTTTCCGAAAGTGGGTTGCGGATTTTTGAAATGTAATAAAATAACATATTTATCATTCCATGAGCGAGAGAAAGTTTGACGAAAGTGTTGCTCAGCAGGGTCATTTGATGAAAGTTTCGTTCTTAAGAGGTGAAATGAAGGCAAGTTGGTGTCAGTCTGTCATAAAATTCCCCAGTGCTTTGAGCGAGTGGAACACCGTCTGGACCACTTATTTGCTTTCAAAATGCTCCAAAGTTTGTCAGCACAGTAGGACATCAACAGGAGTAGATCGATTAAAGTGAGGATCAGCCAACCGCTTCTTTATATGTGACCTTAATGAAGCGTCAAAGGATTGGGTTGGCAAGTTCGAATTGAACTTATTCAAAACGAATGCATCGATGCACAAGGAACTTGTCCTTACTCGAGAACAGTTGAAACGAGATATGTCCCTTTGTGTAATCAACTTGAATAGAGGACAGACCGGAGACGTGAATTCAAGCAGGCCTGCGAGGATATCTGAGTCTTTGAGCGAATGGTTCCACAACAAAAGACAATTGAGACCCGGAATCTAGCAGTACCCAGCGAGCGACAGGATTCCCCTGAATATCTTTAACAAAGGCCAATATTGTTAGCAATATGGTTTGCTTACGGTAATGTATTTTAACCGAATGATTGTTGACGAGTGAAGAAGTGAATGGATGCGAAGACGCCAAAAAGGATGTTTTGGTTTTTTTTTGTCGCATTGGTTGTAGTTCGCAATAACTTTTTTGTCTCCATGCCATAAAGGTGTTATATTGCGAGTGGTATGCCTTCGTCCGCATTTTTTGATCATATCTCGTTCACAACTGATGTTGTTGCAGTTTTTCCGTATAGGGATTGGCTATGAACAGACTTGAACTACAGACCTTCCGCTCCAAAGTCGCTGATGATTACCATCGCACCACGACCACCCCCCTGGTGGTGGATTCATGTTGATTGATAGACGATGCCGAGCGATTAGATTTAGAGATGAGAGAGAGTTCTGAAGACCACGAGATATTATTCCTTGAATCTTCGGGATGGACCAACGAATGACACAATCTGCTAACGCGACACCGAAAAGCAAACCGATATAGATTCGACGAATGCCCAGCCCGAAGGCAATTAAAACAGAGAGGGTTTTTTCTCACAAAGTTCCAACGAGAAAAATGATCTAATTCCACAAAATCGGCACACTCAAACAAAGAATGCAGGTTTTTGCATTTGGGGCACTGCGATTTAGCTTTTGGAGCTTCAGCAACCTGCGATCGTATTGGAGTAGATGGCTTTACATGCGATGAAGTAGACCGGTTCACAGACACCTTGATTGTAAGAACTCTAACAATTCACTAATAGCACAATCGTCCCGAGCACCGACCTTCTCTGCCCAAGACTGTTAAGTGTCCGAATCCAGCTTGTGAATAACAGAGAAATGATTGATGGATCACGATCATTCTTATTTGAAGCATTAAGTCCGCGCACAACTTCATCTGTTCCTTCTGTTTTTTTCGAAGAATCTGAACGTTATTGACATTGATTGCAGGAAGCGATACAAATGATTTTATTACAGATTGCACGATCGAATACACCCGATCTTATCACGCCGCTAAGCGATCCCACGCTTCCAGAAAATTTGCATCCGAAATGGGAATATGCTTTATAAGATTGGCCGCATCATCCCGTAGGAATGATTTTAGATACTGAAATTTTTGTGTTGCAGTCAGATTACTTCGACTGTCAACTGATCCCGCGAAAAGATCACAAAAAATTGGCGAATCCTTGTGATTTCCCGAAAAAGGCCGAAGAACGATAAGTGGTAAACAACCGCACTGGAATTAATCTTCGACGAAGAATTTAATTTGTCAAGAAACGTGGATTGCTGATTTACAAGCCGCTCTATAATCGAACCGACGCTAACCTTTTGAAGCACATCCTGAATACCGCGAATAGATTTAACAATTTTAGCATGAGTATTAACATATTTGTTCTCGTATTCCGCAAACTCACCCTCAACGTCCATGTGGTCACTGCTTTTAACATACGACAGCTATTAACATGTGGTCATTATGAAACGAAATAAACTCTCGCCACGATTCTTCAAGCATACTTAGTCGAACCTCTTAAATTTCGATTGATGTGTATTTAATTTTTTGTGCGGTCATGTTCAAGTACACAATTCTCTAACGGTTTCCGAGATATTCGCAAAAAACCATTGTATGGGCGCATATTCCCCTCCTCACTTCTCCTGCACATAATCATCGTATATGGTTTTGCATACATACGAACGAACTTTTCATTGATGCCAGCGGAATCTACTGTACGCGATTTTCGAGTTCCGTTACTTTTTACAATAGGCACGTTGCACATACATAGGCGCCTCCCAGACAGTCGTGCACGTACCCTTAGCGGAGCAACGAAGTTGCGTGAGCGCCGAAACCATATGGAAAGGGGAATGAAAACCTATTTGCCGCGAAGCGGCACACAGATCCCCGGTTTCTAACGGTTTCCGAGATATTCGCAAAAAACCATTGTATGGGCGCATATTCCCCTCCTCACTTCTCCTGCACATAATCATCGTATATGCTTTTGCATACATACGAACGAACTTTTCATTGATGCCAGCGGAATCTACTTTACGCGATTTTCGAGTTCCGTTACTTTTTACAATAGGCACGTTGCACATACATAGGCGCCTTCCAGACAGTCGTGCACGTACCCTTAGCGGAGCAACGAAGTTGCGTGAGCGCCGAAACCATGTGGAAAGGGTAGTGAAAACCTATTTGAGGCGAAGCGCCCCACATTTCCCCTCCGCGTAATGCACTTAAATTGCAATTCGGTAATCGAACGGTACCTTTTCGCAGATAGTCACATTATATGCATATTTGTGCTTTTCTATGATTGCATGAGAAATGGAATGCACCGCTCATTTACTAAATGGAAGGAGGGAATCCGTGTGCCGCTTCGCGGCAAAATAGGTTTTCCCTCCCCTCTCCTCATGGTTTCGGCGCTCGCGCAACTTCGTTGCTCCGCTAAGGGTATGTGCACTTGTGCCTCATGTACTTATGTGTGTGAGTGCATGTGGGCGAGGGGGTGAGAAAGAAAGGGGGTACCCATACAAAGATTTTTTGCGAATATCTCGGAAACCGTTAGCTTGGGACCCCTAAATATACAGGGTGTCCCACGAGCAGTGTGCCAAAAAGCTTGAGCGTATAGGTCCGGTCAAGACAAGAAAAAAATCGTAAGGGAGGAGGGGGTCTATTCCCCCCCGTTTAGCCGGGAGGGGCAATTTTCTAAAAAATTAACTTAATTTGGAAAAAAAAAATATTAAAAATCAAGTTACATCCACAATGCCGTGATATACTTTTTTGTAAAGCGAGAAACCTCTTCTTTTATCTTGTTTTTAAACGAAGCTGTTTTAAGGAATAGTTTTTGAGAAATTAATTTTCAAACTCAAAATTTTGAAAAAAAATTAAAGAAAAAAATTTCGAACTATTTTTTTTCAAAACTGTACATATGTAATTAAGTACTAATTTTTTTTTCAAAAATTCAATTCTCTTATTAGTTTTTAGTTAAAAAGAGAAAACCGGATACAAAAATGTCTTGTAGTTTTTGAGAAATTTAAAAAAAAACCCGAACCACTTTTTTCTAAGAAAAACCTTTTTTTTTTGGTTTTAACGCGGCTGGACTTGTAGGCAAATTAATGTATGAAACATTGACCTCTTTTTTATTATTTTTTAAAAATTCGGAGTTTTATTATAATAAATTTTCAATATTATCCCCATTTTTTAGAAGGCAAAGATTATATCTCCTTCTAATGGCTGCACATAAGTCTATGCTTGACAAATTTTCCTGCAATTTGACTCCAGCGACTTCAATCCGTTCTTTCAGTTGTTCCAAAGATACTATTTCCACTTCGTAAACATAATTCTTCATGAATCCCCACACATAGAAATCTAGAGGAGTTAAATCTGGTGATTTAGGTGGCCATTCCATCTTCCGGTCCAACGGTCACTAAAATGATCATCCAGCCAGTTTCTAACCCGTAAGCTGTAGTGTGCGGGTTCTCCATCTTGCTGGTAGATTAAATTATCTGCTATGGCCAAAGGAACGTTGTCCATCAAATCGGGCAAAAGGTCTCGTAGGAACTGCAGGTATGATTCTCCATTAATAACGGCATTCAAAAACCGGGGCCCGATTACAGTTTGTCCAACAATACCAACAATTACAGCTAAAGCGGTGTTGTGATTTATTTTGTTTTTTGTTGTGTGGATTGGTGCCACTCCAATGATGCAAATTGTGGAAGTTAGTAACCCCATCTCTGGTAAACTGTGCTTCATCAGTCCAGAATATCCTTGCAAAATAGTTTCGTTCAGTTTCATCTCGAAGCAGTAATTATCGACAAAATTCTGCTCTCAAAAACTTGTGAACTGAACTGGCCTAAAAAGGTAAGGGTGTAAGTTTTCGGTATGAAGCACTCTCCATACTCTAGATTTGGGCACTCCAAGCATAATAGCTATCCTTTCATCTAAGATTCCTGATCCATCTGTAACTGATCTTTCGCTTCTTCGATGCTCTAGCACTCCGTGCTCTCGCAGACATCGGTGGATTCTTGAAAACATGCTACGACTGGGACACCCCCGATTGGGATATCTTTCAGCGTAGAGTCTTTCGGCTTCACGATCTCGACCATTAGCTAAACCGTAGCAGAAGTGCATGTCCGTTAATTAATAAAAAAGTATTAATCCAGGGTTATTCCAATACTGTGTCACTTTATTGTATCCTCATAAAACTCCGATTTTTTTAAAAATAATAAAAAAGAGGTCAATGTTATACATTATTAATTTGCATATAAGTCCAGCCGCATTAAAACCAAAAAAAAAAGGTTTTTCTTAGAAAAAAGTGGTTCGGGTTTTTTTTTTTAATTTCTGAAAAACTACAAGACATTTTTGCATCCGGTTTTCTGTTTTTAACTAAAAACTAATAAGAGAATTGAATTTTTGGAAAAAAAAATTAGTACTTAATTAGATACAATTTTGAAAAAAAATAGTTCGAAATTTTTTTTTTTTCATTTTTTTTTCAAAATTTTGAGTTTGAAAATTAATTTCTCAAAAACTATTCCTTAAAACAGCTTCGTTTAAAAACAAGATGAAAGAAGAGTTTCTGGCTTTACAAAAAAGTATATCACGGCATTGTGGATGTAACTTGATTTTTAATATTTTTTTTTCCAAATTAAGAATTTTTTTTTATAAAATTGCCCCTCCCGGCTAAACGGGGGGAATAGATCCCCCTCCCCCCCACCCAACGATTTTTTTCTTGTCTTGGCCAGACCTACACGCTTTAGCTTTTTGGCACATTGGTCGTGGGACCCCCTGTATATATTTTTGAACTCAGAATGAAGCCCTCTACAACATACTAAAATTTCATGAAAATCTGAGGGGAGTCCCCTTTTGTAAACATTTACCATTTTTTCTAACATCTAAACAAATTAAAGGACATAAATATTTTCTAAACAAATACTAACAGCGCAATTACGGTTAACATAGGTCAGGTACACCAAGGTAAGCCTTTTCTGAAATCCCCGATAAATGATATCAAAATTGGAGATAGGCCCTTACTGTAAAACGATATTTTCTTAGAATACATACATATATCCAAGAATCATGTCCTAAACTATAACTGACGAATTAAGGGACACTTAAGAAGAGGTTTAATTTATTGAAGCACCAAAGACGCCACAAATTTATTGCCTATAACAAAATTAAGAAATCTATGGCGCCAAACGTTCGTAAACCCAGCCGTTTTCTCCCATGTGAGTAAACTGATTGCAGATTGACTGAAAAAAAAAATACGACAACATGACTAGGCCCATATATGAGTTCATAGCTTACATTTACTTTTGATCCTCGTCGAAATCGTATTCTATCGTGCAAACGATTCGTTTGTCCCTGCCAGAATTCTATTGAATGTGGCCGTATTAAATAACCTCCCCAGTTTGGCAATGGTATTTCTTTATTTTCCATTTCTCTTTTTAATCTGAATTCAATAGTTTCTAGTTCTTCTCTGCTTTCGACTATTGTACTTTGAGCACTTGCTAACGCTCCAATTTGACTATCACGGGGCCTTTGCCGAAAATAATTAAAAGAGTCTTCGTACGGAATTTTTTCAGCTTTCCCCTCTATTCGTATTGACCGACGCAACGGGGTCCAATAAAGAGTCAAAGCAACATATGGATTGTTTTGTATATCTTGCGCTTTTTTACTTTTGTAGTTTGTATAAAAAATAAATCCATTGGAATTGAACTCTTTAAGTAAAATAAAACGATTTGATGGGGCTCCGTCTCTGCAAAAAAAAGAAAACAATTAATATACAGTAAATTCTCTTTTTATGCGGTAGATACGTTCCTCGAAAAACCGCATAAAAAGTAACAACTTTCTTTGTACAATATGATGAAATGCGTTTCATCATTTTCTGCAAGCGCATGAATTACATTTTTTTTTATTTTTAAATTCATTTTTATTTCATATTTTTTGTATAATGTAAGAAATGTTCCATTATTTTTGAAAAGTTCATAAAACCTTAACTCACAGCTCAAATAGTATTTTGAAACAGATATACATATATTATGTAGCAATAAGTATCATAGTTAATGTAAAGAGATAGATCCTGTCACTCTCTTATTTATACATTAGTCACTTATGTACTCATTATTCTCTCCCTCTCTTAACTTTAAGTTTCGCCACACATTGTATTCATACACATTGTATCGCCAAGTGTATTTGTCATACGACAAGAGAGTCAGTTGAATAAAGACAGTGAAACAAGGCGAACGCATTTATTTCGACTACAATTATAAAGGGTGTTTTTTTTTGTTTTGTTGTTCGATGTTTCAGTGTTCTATTTTTCACAGCTAACGCGGAATCATCGGCCAGCATTTTTTTTCAAAGACAGTGAGAACCGTCAATAGCCTTCGCTACAGTTTAATGATTTTGAACTTTTCTTTTTTTTTTTTGCGAAAATACGCACTGAAGCTGGTCGACACATGGTTCCAGCAAATACACATTCCACACCCCACCACGTGCTATTAACGAGATACCAGCCAATATGTTTGAAAAAGTGACTTAAAATTGAACTCTCCGCATGGGCCACTTTAAACGTAGTCATGGTTATCATCTATGTGAAATAATGATTTAACCCTTTCAGACCTAACGGGACATATATGTCCCATTACCTGCATTCCTATGACTAACTTGCAATTTTCCCTTATAAACCCTATTTGTTTTCGTCCCATCAGTAAACTCAACGTTACTGCCAAGAGAATTCCGTGTTTTTTCATGTTTAAGAATTACCTTTTGTACTGAATTTCTCAATTTCTCCTGAAAATCCTGAAAAACCTAAAGGATCCAGCAAAACGTATTATGTTGAAAAAATTGTTTCTTGCCTCAAATATACCTTTAAAAATGTCGCTCTGGTGCGGTGTACCAGTCAATTGATGAAACAATGGCGAAATTCAAAGATCGATCCACTTTGAAGCAGTATATGCCACTAAAACCGACCAAACGCGCCATCAAAATATGGGTACGGAGCAACTCAAACACTGGATATGTATGATTTTGATGTGTATTCGAGAAAAGGGGCTGATGAAGTAGATGGTATACTGGGAGAACGTATGGTAAAAAAACTGTGCTAAAAAATCTCAATTCCTCAGGCAGTCATCTGTTGTGATCGTTTTTTCCAAATTGTTAACATAGCTCAGACTCTCAAATATGGACTAATGGGCACAATCATGCGAAACTGAAAAGCATACATATACATACATATTCAAATATAATAACAATGGTTGTCTTGTTTGTAAATGGCAGGATGCTAAAGACGTAATTTTGATTACCAATTGCCATACTGATGCTGTTACCACTATGTAAAGGACGAATAAGGAGGGAGATAGCTCCGATGTCTCATATCCAGAAGCCGTTGAATTTTATAACAAATATGTACATAGGTGGTGTGGATTTGTCTGACCAATTTTCATCACTTTACGATCCGGACCGAAAATCAGGCAAGTGGTAGAAAAAAGTTTTTCAAAAACTATTAATGGTAGCTGTGGCGAATGCTTGGATTCTTTTCAAGGAAACGAAACACAAAAAAAATTGCTTTGATTGACTTTTTGGTAGCACCAGCCGAACAACTCATAGCATACGGCAAAGAAAGGTCGAATGTAAAAAGAAATATAAAATCTAGAAGACCGTCGGAGAACATTTATCAATCGAACGTGATACACATCGTCGATGCCGCAGTTGTGCTAATACAGAGAAGGAAATTCGCACAAAAACTATTTTCGTGTCATGCAACATTCCATTATGTAAAGCGTTCTTTGCTAGTTACCATATGTAACTTTTATAAAAGTAAAATAGATGTACGTAATGGAATATGAATTTTCTAAAAAATAAACATTATTTGAATCAATATTTTGTTTTCGCTTATTTAGTAACTTGTGGGACTTATTTGTCCCAGTAGTAATAACTGTTGGGATACACCCAGGACATTTTCTCTGGACAAGGATATCTTATCACTAAACGTGCAATTTCTCATAATGTTGTTTTTATAACGATAACAAATCAATCACTACTTCATTAATATCTTTAAAAAATAAATCCGGGTTGAAAGGGTTAAAGAAGTAAAGATCAAGCATTGGGATATCAACCCCAATAAAAACGTTTATACTCATTTAATGCATGCATCACTGGAAAATGTGGTATTAGGAATGTCTTCCTCATTGACCCGGATCTGGTGATAACTTAAGTCGAAAATCAGTGTGCTAAAATATGTATATACAATTTGCAAATCTGTCGGGAATATTAAGGATTTTGGGCATCGGGTAGTTACCGCCAATAGTCTTTCGTTAAACTTACGGTCGTCGAAAACTAACGGACCCTCTTTCTTCGCACTATTCAAACCAGGGGAAATAACTTGGACTTATATACCTTCCACCAACATTTTAGAAATTTGTAGATCTGCAAATTCGTGTATGACGACACGACTTGGTATAAATTCCGTCAGTCATCTTTTTTCCCTTGTAAACGCGACTCTCTTCAATGAAATTAAGCTTTTTTGGTACCTAACGGGATGAGACGCTTCTGACGTCCAAATATTTATCGTTGTTTGAATTAATCTATGCAATATGCCTACAATATCAAAATATGGTCAATCGATAGTTTTTGAATACCAAATCTTTGATTTCCTTAATATTATACATCATCTTTTTGGCCGATTGGAACATGTTCAACACTTTCTCTGCCTTCTTGAAATTGTATGAACCACTTGTAATTTTTTTTCTTTAAAATAAACACAATCACCAAAACCTTCTGCAACATCTTTCTACACCAAAAAAAAAGAATCGTTTCGCGCCAACGAAATCGAATACCACTTCTTTGTTCAACAGAATCAGACATTTTAAAAAATCACCAGATTCACCCTTAATTGCTCACAATACACAAGCGTAACTATGAAACTAATGGAATTAAAAAGATACAAAGTGATAATACTGCCAACCGACAGTACTGTGAAAAATAAGAAAAATAAGCCGTGAACATTTTTGAAAAATAAAAAACAATTCGGGTTCTCTTATCTTCCCGTTAAAAAAAAATAGTGACAACTAGAAAAAATGTAGAGAGGCAGGCATTTGAGGTTTCCTTCCGGATTGCGAACAATTAGTTTTTGCAATTTTGCGGCAGTATAAACCGTTATTTTGGAAATCCTTAATGTACTTCCTCTTCTCAGGGCTACCATTCTGTGGTCGGCCCACTTTTACGTACTGATTCCTAGTAAACTCAAAATGTGTACTCCTTTTCATAAATCCAAATTTTAATCTCACTTAAAATTTGAGTCGATATAACGAAAATAATTTTAAAAAAATAGCGTACAGAACCCTTGTCTATTAAAAAGTACATTAAGAGCACTTAAATATGATATAGAGGCTACATAGACGAAAAGTGAAAATATTGAAAGCTGATGTTGGGTGTTTTAAAAGCACACAAAATGTCACACATATGTACACTCACCGACTCTTGATTATACTCATTTAAAATGTCTACATTAATCGTAAAGCAGGAGTTAGTTATATTTATTCGAATCCATTGTGAAAACTTTTATTTTTACTCTTTCTCTGCTAACCTTGTAAAAATTCAAGGAAAAAAAAAGAAAATCACCATTCTCGGTCTTTTGACTATTTTAAGCGCGAAACTTGATTACCCTGATGTTTAAAAATAGAGGAAAAAAGGAATGTTATTTATGTTTTTATTATGTATTTATAGGCACGATTACGATTTCCGTGGCGCCGGCTTTTATAAGTGTTTTTCTATAGAACTCGGTTTTTCTATAGAACTATGTGAGAAAACACAAAAAAAAAAATAAGTAAAATTCTTTGAAACTTTGCTTAGTTTTCGAGATAATGAGGTCTAAAGTTGGTTAATTTTCAGGTTTTTTCACTGGAATTTTAAGGGGTAAGACCACTCTAGGATTTTCAAAAATTCGATTTTTTTTTTTGCTTAAAGTATACTTAAGGACTTTAAAAAACATATCCAATTGGTTTTATATTGAAATTCAATGTGGAAGGGGTCTAATTCTTAAATCTGCCGCAACGCCTCGGAGCGCGCGCCGAATTCTATTGCTTATGGGCATAGTGGTTTATGAGAAGTCCACCAGGGTTCAATGTTTTTCTCGTTTTTCTCGAAACTGTTTTTTTCAGATCGGGCGTACTCGTAGCTTCAAAACTATTGCATGGATCGACTTCAAATTTTTACAATAGCTTCATATACATATATATTCTCCTCCGAAGTACGTAGCCGTTTTTTGATATTTTGATACTTGTTTTATTAACAATTTACTGCTCTTTTTTTAGTCGAAAATTCATACTTTTTGTTCAGATATGCACAGTTTCTACAAAAATTGAAAAAAAAGAAAAATCCTACGTACTGCGATAGCTATTAGTATGTAGTTTCAAAAAATTTGGATTTTTGTTCCAGCTCTCACGGTTGCCGAGCAATGGATACGCCCGCGGAGCGTCTTCAAAAAAACCTTGTATCGGAGATCCGCTGTGGCGCCGCCATTTTGCACTAAATCGATAATAAAATTTTTTATACTTCAATAAACCCTGTAAATTTCAATACAATCCCTTTTCCCATAATCCCATGAAAAATCCGCAAAATTACACCTTTTTTCGGCCTCTAGAGTGGTGTTACCCCTTAATAGAATTATTATGTTGCATACTGTTGTGTTGCATACTTTTCAACTCAGAAGAAAAACATGTTATAATTGTTGGCTTACCTTGTTATTTTTAAACGCCTAAGGGTGGACATGCCGCCCCCCTGCAACCCCTCTGCTTGACCACATAGAGGATTTTTATACGTACATATTTTTCGTATCGTGTAAAGAAACTATTTACATAAGCCAACAAAATATGCAACACTTTTCACAAAATACTACAGATTTCTATCAAAAATCCAGAGAAAAAAACCCGAAAATTAACCAACTTTAAAACTCATTATCTCAAAAACTAAGCAAAATATCAAAATTTTACTGCATTCTATAGGAAAACACCGGCGCCACGGAAATCGTAATCTCCCCTATTTTATTTATTTGGTGCACCATATGGTGACAGTAAGCTTGTGATACAAGAGAATCTTGTCGTCTACCAGCACAGCGACCAAATATCGAGAATACATCTTACCCAGCAAAGTCGTAGTTATTGTATAACTGTCCTAAAGTGGCTAGAACACCTGCACAGTTGCCTGACCTTAATGCAATTGAGCATAATCTGGGAAGTGGAGTCGCTCAAAAGAACATTCGAAACATTCAGGAGGTCGACTGGTCTTCAAGAAGAATTCCCAAAAATAACTTCTAAGCTGATGTCTTCAACGCTTCGAGGCCTTGAGGAAGTAATTAAATCGAAAGGATACACAACGAAGTGAGTACTATCGTTTCCGATTATGTGTCAGAATTAAATTAGTTGTTTTTTTAGAGTTCTCTTATGTTGAAATATGATGTTCAATTTCTTACCCCCCATTCATTTTTTTTAGAGAAATTACGTTGATAACTACATATACATATAACCACTGCAATACAAAATAAAATCTCAAGGCGAATGGGTTCGTAAGTCATATTTCTTATTGGGTCTTTGAATAAAAACCAGACTTCCGCAGAATAAGAAGCATTTAATTTAAAAACAATTTCAAATTAGAATTGAATATGATTTAGGTTATTTCTCCATTTTTATGCCCAACTATGAAAATAGAATGTACACAAGTCAAAAAAACAACTTAATTTAGTTATTGCTTTGAAATACGAGGACTTATAATAACTTTATTAAATTTTCCTTTTCCAATATATTATTATTCAAATCAAGGAAACGATATATAGCACAAAATGCAGCTCATTTAACTAAAACACAACAACAAAAAACATAATAAACTAAAAAGGGACAAAACTTTCAGTGTGAAGAAAATATTTACACATCTGAATGAATTCGAAGAAAACCCTTTTATTCATAACATAACCATTTAGCAGTAATTTGTTCTCAGAGCTTTTGTAGGCATTCGAAAGAAAAATAGCATACATATTTACATATCGTCCCCTTTCTGCGTTAACCTCGTATGTACATTTTTCATGAAATTCAGTTTTTAATATAACATTGCTGGGAAACTATAACAAAATATATAGAAAAAGTATGAATGTCGAAATAAAACAATTAAGCCATTTCACAGTTCATTCTTTTTCCTCGTAACTACCTTCATGTTGTTGAATTTCCATGTAAACCTCGTAAATACTTATTGAAGGTTTAGTCGTAAGCTTTAGCAGCTGGTACTAATAATAATAACTTATACTTTTTAAGGTTCTTGTTACTAAGCTGTTTACCCTTTTTTGCACGATCAACAATTGCAAGCTGTAAATACCGTAAATCTGCTTAACTGTGAAGTGTTCGTAGTTCTACAATCAAAAATATTAATAACCTTGAGTACTGAAATTTTTATTGAAAAATGCACTAACATTTTTTAGCACGAGTGTAAATAATATAAATTATATAACATTCTGTTACCTGCGATCGTATGATCTATTCAAACGGTAAAATTCCAATGGATTAAACATATAAAATCATGTGTTGCACGTAATCTCGATTTAGTTCTGTTAGTAAAAGTGGTAAGCTCAGATCGTCAATTTTTTTACTACCTTCTTACATGAGCTTTTGGGTTATAATTTGTGAGAACTCTTTTTGAAATCTTTGTCATAAGATGCCAAGTACAGTACAAAATATGGATCGGTAAGTATAGTTAAATTTTTTTATTATAAATACTCCCTAAAATGTACGTTAGGCCAAAGGGAAATTCATTGGACAAGGAATCAACCATTTTGACTAAAACTATTTTGGTGTTAGACGAAACCACTGGTGATTTTAAGATTATTAATTGTGAAGCTGAAGAAAATATTCCTACATCAAATTACTCAGGTCTTATCTTAGATGATCAAACAGGATTATTTATTGAGCCAAATGATTATCAAAATTCAATTAGTATTCTATCAAGCTGCTGCCAACCTTCAACAAGATCTGACTCTGATGATTCTAACCATTCTGTTAATCAAAATAATAAATTAGATGACGGTTCCGGTCTGATAACTAGAAGAAGGAGAATGAAAGGCCAAGAAAACCAAGATAAGTGGCAGAAAAATATTATAAAAAAGCTAGGCAGAAAGGAAAACAATATTACAGTGTTAAAAAAGTAAAAGGCCAAATAGTGGCAAAAAACAAAGGGAAAAACGTGTGCTTCAACCCAGTTGCAATTCAAGCAAGTGTAAAAAAGTAGGCATTTTAAATGTATTGAAATTACCGAATCAAAAAGGAAACAGCTATTTCATTCTTTTTGGAAAAATTTGACTTGGAAACAACGTAAAGTGATGATTGGAACTCTTGTAGAAAAGCGACATGTAGCTCGTCATACAAATAAATGCAATAATTCAAGACGTAACATATCTATGAAAACTGAAAACGGTGTTCTACCCGTTTGTAAGAAAATGTTTTTGAACACATTCAGTTTAGGAGAATGGACAGTACGAAATTGGATTTTAGAAGGTAGTAGTCATGGAATTCGTCAACAAACTGGGGAAAGTTAAAAAATAAAGTTTCCGCGATTAACGTAAAAAAACAAAAACATGTCAAAGATTTCTTAACAGGCCTGCCCAAGCTTGAATCTCATTATTGCAGACAAAGAACAGATAGGCAGTATTTGGATTTCAATTACACATATTTTAAAGATGTTTATAAAATGTATGAACAGTTTATGAGGGATGAAAACATACCACAAAATGAAAAGTCATCCTATTTGTCTTTCTTGAAAATAACACATTCTTTTAATATTGGTTTGTATAAACCTAAAAAAGATCAATGTGATTTGTGCTTTAGTTTCAAGAACGGAAATGTTGACCAAACACATACAATGAACACATTTGTATTGTAATAAAAATAAGGCAAGGTTGGAGAAAAATACGGATAAAAACAAAGCTTTGAAGAATGAAATAAATGCATTTTCTCTAGATGTCCAAGCTGTCCAATTGGTGCCTGTTATAGCTGCATCAGCAATGTATTTCAAGCAAAAGCTAGCTGTGCATCAGTTTACATTTTTCAATCTAAAAACATCAGAAGTTTTTTGCTACGTATGGCATGAAGGAGAAGGTGGAATGGACTCAAATGTTTTTACTTCGTGTGTTTCTCATGTCCTAGAAAATTATTGTGATCTGAATGTACCAACAGTTCTATTTAGCGATGGTTGTAGCGCACAAAATCGAAACGTAAACTTAGCTAACCTTTTACAATTCATTGCGACCAAATATAATACGACTATTTATCAAAAGTATTTAACTGTTGGACATACTCAGATGGAATGTGATTCTGCCCACTCAACGATAGAAAGAAAAAAAAATCCAAGTACGTTCCTGTTGATTTTATCCGAATCATTGCAGAATCTAGAAACAATCCAGAACCGTATAAAGTAATCTATGTAGATCACACATTCTTTAAAAACTTTTCGAGTATTCATTTTTATAAATCCATAAGACCAGGCAATAAAACGGGTGACCCGCAAGTTATAGATCTCAAATGTATAAAATATGATTCCACGGGAATGTACTATAAACTTGATTTTGACAATGATTGGACATTATCACCCCAAAGAAAAGCGAAAATAAGTATTTCGAAAATTATTTTAAGACCATTGTATGAAAATTCAATCCCTCTACCGCTTAAATAATATAAAGACCTACAGAGTATAAAGAAACTAATTCCAAAAGATTATCACAGCTTTTATGATAACCTAAGGCTAAGGCCACGCACTGAGCGGCAAGCGGCAGAGCGGCAAAGCGGCAAAAAGCTGAGCGACAAACTTAAGCGGCAAGTGGCCATTTACTGAGCGGCAATTTTCTGGGCGGCAACTCACTGAGCGGCAATTCTTAGCGATTAGTTCTGAAAATGTCGTTAATGAGTGCTGTTCGCCGCAATAGTTTACTAGAAAGTCGTTGTAACATTTACAGAGTTATCTCAAGCTTAAAAAAAGAAGATTTGGAGTTCATCCAATAAACCGAAAAAGATCAGGTTAAGGCGAATTTCACCATTTGTATAATAATCTTCGACAACACGAAGACCGATTCAGACAATACCTACGTATGTCAATACAATCATTTGATTTGCTGTTAATATTTCTTAAATTTGCCATTATTCCTTCTTGCCGCTCAGCACTACCCTAAAATAATAGAACAGAATTGAAAGCTGAGCGATGCCGCTCTGCCGCTCAAAAACGTCGCTTGCCGCTCAGAGACTGTGTGGCCACAGCCATACGATTTCATGTGTTTTAAATTTTAAATTTTTTTTCAGTGCGTGGCCTTAGCCTAAGGTTGAACTCTAATACAGAATAGAAATATTTTGAATTTTATTCTTTTAAAAATAAAAGCTCTTGTTCTTAAATCTCTTGTTGTTTAAATTGATCATAAGTATAAGTATCTTAAGAATTAATGGATTAAGGGTATAATTTCATAATGAGATTATTAAGAATAAATAAATATACATATATCAGCAAGATTTTTGTATTATTATTTATAATATATTAATATATAATGATAGTTTGACTAGCCTAGACGTTACAGTTTCAATCATTTAAAGGTGTTTCATATAAAAGTAAAAACTCGTATCTGCTAAGTGCGCATCAAAACGTGTGAGACGGAAACTCGTACATAACAAAAATATTTATAACATATATGTATTTATATTCAAACGAGAATGTAAACTGTTAACGACTAGCAAAAGTGAAATATAAATGAAAAAAAATTAAAGTTTCAGTATTATGTTCGATTGAAGGAAACCATTCGTTTTTTTTAATTGCTGAAAAATTGATGTTTTGTAGATACGTGGTTAACACAGAAAGGGGACGATATGTAGTTATACTTCTGATTTTAAGTGAATTTGAGTAGTTGTTGATTTTTTCAATATGCCTGGTAAAGGATTATCTTTTGATGTAAGATAGTTTGTCCATGTCTTACAAGTATCATAAAGGAATATGTTGCGGAAATAGGTAGTTGAGATGTTTAATTTATCCAAAAAAAAAAAATGTTTATATTATTAATCGAGCGGAATTTGAAAATCGGCTGAAAAGTATTATTTCAAAATGAAGGCCAAGATAATTAACTAATAGAAACGAGCACTCTTAAACGAAGAAAATAAATGACAACCCTCAAATCTCAATTAGATCTTTGTCAAGGGACCTAGAGCATGTACATAGCATACAAATTTCCCATGAAACTGTAAGACAGATGCTACTAAAACATACATATGTATGTACATAAGTATTCATCAAGGGTTGCTTGAAAAAAATCGTTGCTCCCGATTCAAAATGAGCAAAGGCGTTTGGAGTTTGCTAACGAATACAGTAATCAGTCCATTGATTATTGGGATGATGTCATATTTTGCGACGAAACTAAGATAATATTGTTTAACAACAAAGGTCCCAAGAGAGTGTGGCGCAAACCTTTAAAAGCCTTGTTCAAATCAAATGTTATGCCAACCAGGAATTCGAAAAATTATCTGTGATGGTATGAGGGTGTATATCCAGCAAGGGCCTTGGCGAATTTATTTTTATTGAAAATAATATGGACGCTAATAGGTATTTAGACATTTTACGGGGCTATTTGCTCAAAAGCGCCAATGATTTTGGTTTCAATGATAGGAAAGTGGGTAGAAAACCAAAGTTGTACCAGGATAACGACCCGAAGCATAAAGAACTTAGAGTTAAGGCGTGGTTGCTTTACAATTGCAGCAAAGTGCTAGGTATGTATACCAGCTTAGAGTTCAGATATCAGCCTCATAGAAAATCTATCTGCATATTTAAAACAAAGTGTCAAAAAGTCGCCCCAAAAACCAAATCCAACTTTTATAGTTTCTGAAAAAAGAAAGGAGCGACGTTCCCACCAATTACGTCGTCAAAAAAATTAATCGCCACTATGAAGATTACAGGCGGTATTGGAGCGAAAGGTAGCCATACTAAGTATTAATAAGAAAAAGGAATGTTTTTTTTCGAATTCATTCAGATGTGTAAACTTTCCTGAAACTGAAAATGTTGTCCCTTTTTAGTTTGTTTTTTGTTGTTTGTTTTAGTTAAATGAGTCGCATTTTGTACGTTTCCTTGATTTGAATAATAATACATTGGAAAAGAAAAAAGTAATAAAGTTATTACAAGTCCTCGTATTTCAAAGTAAAAACTAAAATAAGTTGTTTTTTTCCTTGCGTAAACACTTTCTTGACAAACTGTAGATATTGAATCATACATACTTGTCAACAGTTGCAAGGCATGCAGCATTAGGCTCCAATATGTCCCCTGATTTTAGTGCTTGTTCAAACCATTCCTTAAATATGACTAACGGATCTTTAATATCTATGTCTCTTTCAAGTAGAGCATCCTTCTTCTCCATGTATTTTATACGGAGGGCTAAAAAAATATTGATTAGAAAAAGAAATACAGGACAATCGTAATCCACCGCTAATATTTCTTGCACCATGCTCCTCCATATTACTGAAACAGGATTAATCAGAGATCAGGTAGATACGGAGGACTGAGTACATGATTCACTGTCATTTTAAATTTGAAATGCTTTTAATCGAAATCTTGTGTGAATAGCGTAGGAAAATTCACCTTTACCCACTAATACATTAATACCTTATTACCCCCGCACACAATATGCAACTTAAGTGGTGAGACTGCTGTTGCGATCGCTGCTTCTAGAACTATGATTTTCATTCGAAGCAGACATCAACTGTGATTGTTCTCAGCAATCTGATGAGCAGGAACTACTCTTCGCTGCTCCCTTATCTTGTTCTCTGTAGAGATAATCGAATCACCAAAAAGTATTGGTGATTGCAATCACACAACACCAAACCAATAGATCACAAGGTCAATACTTTTGTAATGACAGATTTAGTTGGCTCGGTCATTTGAACGATATGAAATATGGAACGTAAGAAAGTAGTATTGAAAGAAGATCGAATTGTTATTTCCTTATGCCCTTTCGTATCGTTCGCGAAGCCATAAGTATTATAGTTGTTTCTCACTATATTCGTTCGTTCAATCCTTTAGGCCCCGGCCCATAGAATCTGTTGATCCGTCACTCCGTTGATTTCAACTGACAGCAAACTAGAATATACACATTCTTATGGGAGGTGGCCCATAGCCAACGGATGTACGAACTTCAACGGACAAAGTAGAGCTACTTTCTACTTTTTGATCCGTTGACAGTACATACATTCACATATTGGAGCTTGCACATTTCAATTTTGAGGTTCACGTATTCATGAATTGAGAGTAAGCACGTTCATTGGTGGATGCATTGAGAAAATGTTTAGGAACTCTCTCGACTAAGAGAAATTCCAAATTCGGTTGACATTTCAAAGTACGATTCGGTTGGTGAAGGTCGTTTAGTGTGCGAAAAGTGAACAAAAAAACAATATTATATGTTCGAGGAAAAACTGATTGAGGCGATCAAAGGCCATCCAATTTATAACTCAGATGAACGCACTCCGCCAATTAATAAATGTCATCGACAATCGTCAACGGACTGACGGGTTCTATGGGCCGATGCTTGCCTGTTCTATCCGCCAACACGTTTGCTCTCAGTTGAAATCAACGGAGTGACGGATCAACGGATTCTATGGGCCGGGGGCTTTTATCGTTTCATTCATTCCCATCACAATGAAATAGCCGATGAGTGAGTTAACAAAGTGGTATTCAAATATATTTTTTATCCCAAAAAAATATGTCATGTGTCACTAATTTTTTTTTAATCAACTGAGTTCTCTTAATCACCCATGTGTTTGATTTTATTTTCCCAGAGGTGAAAGGAACTAACAACTGAATCAATCTTTTAGCATATTTGTATTTTCAGATAGATCGCATTAAATGAATACAATGAACCGGTATCTAAAGGCCCCGACGCATAGAATCCGTTGATCCGTCACTCCGTTGATTTCAACTGAGAGCAAACGTGTTGGCGAATAGAACAGGCAAGCATCGGCCCACAGAACCCGGCGGATAGAGCAGGCAAGCATTGGCCCATAGAATCCGTCAATCCGTTGACAGTTGTCGATGACATTTATTAATTGATGGAGTGCATTCATTTGAGTTATAAAATGGATGGCACGGATGGCCTTTGATCGCCTCAATCAGTTCTTCCTCGAACATTTTATAACATTTTTTTCCAAGAATAATGTTCACTTTTCGCACACTAAACGACCCTCACCAACCGAATCGTACTTTGAATGTCAACCGAATTTGAAGTTTCTCTCAGTACGAGAGAGTTCCTACGTCGGCTATCACATGCGGCCTCACGACTCACTTCCCATCTCCTCTTTCAATTTAAATTCCGTGAAGCGAGCGCTATCACATGCGGCCTCACGACTCACGACTCACTTGCCATCTCCTCTTTCAATTTAAATTCCGTGAGCCGAGCGCCTACTTTTTTTTTCATTTTGAAGTTGTCTCCGTGAGATAAAGTAGAGCTCTACGCATTTTCTGCAAGCAACATCCGACATGATTGCGTTCATTCCCCACAATGTACGAAAAGAAATGAATTGGAAATGAAAAATAACGAACAAAGAGAAAGAGAAACGTCAATGTGAGTCGTGAAGAATTTCGCCCGCGACTCACCGGGAATTGAATTCTCCATCTCATTCGCACTCATCTCCTTTCTCTTTTAATCTTATGTGAGTCGTGAGGCCGCATGTGATAGCCGACTAAGCATTCTCTCAATGCATCCACCAATGAACGTGCTTACTCTCAATTCGTGCATGCGTGAACCTCAGAATGTAAATGTGTAAGTTCAATATGTGAATGTATGAACTGTCGACGGAAACAAAAGTAGGAAGTAGCTCTACTTTGTCCGTTGCAGTTCATACATCCGTCGGCTATGGGCCACCTTCCATAAGAATGTGGATATTCTACTTTGCACTCAGTTGAAATCAACGGAGTGACGGATCGACGGATTCTATGGGCCGGGGCCTTAACTCTGAACCACAGAAATGAATGTATTGAACCAGTATAGTACATCGGTATCTATCTTTAAATGAACTAATGATTGATTGTAATGACCGAGTCATTTGGAAACCAATACTTGAACGATTAACACACTGCTGGTTCTCTGATTTTGCACGTGCAAAACCACGTGGGAGAATGATATTTTCTGTAGTTTGTCCGGCGTAGATATTTCCGTCCGGTTTCGACTACGGAACACATACATATGTGACGTGTGTTCGATTATCTAAACTAGAAAGAGTGCAAACGTACATTAGTTACAAAAGAAACTATAGAATGAAAAGAGAAAACTGAGAGATATTCCAATTCTTCCACGGGGTGCGTTCAGCAGAATCACTGCTATTGATTGCAAAGTTTAAAATGAAGAAGATTTGGACGGGATGACTTATAACTTTTTTTTTTTGGAATAATTCACGTAGTACATGTAGTACAAGGCCGCTGATGCATGATAAGCGAGTTCGAATCCCGATAACACCAGCGGTAACGAATGGTTATTTCGCGGCTTCTCTCCTCGGCGGGGTACTGGCAAAACTCTCTGTTGTACACTTGCCTTGAAAAATCTTCTGTGCTCTCGCCGTTCGGAATCAACATTAAGTCTTAGGTTCCTTTCACTTGTGTGAAAAACCAATAGCACACAACATAAGTGAGCAAAAGGACTCTGGCTCTTCATAAGCTGTAACGCCAACTAAGGTGTCTGTCAGGCAGTACAATGGACCAGTATTTGTGTCTGAGTGCCCCAACAGATAGCAGAAGCCTCCAACAAAAAACAAAAAAAAAAAAGTTTCGAAATTTGTCCTTCCTCCATTTTAATTTGATTAGTTTTTGCCTTATGTATTTTCGTGGAAACTATAGAATGAAAAGAGAAAACTGAGAGATATTCCAATTCTTCCACGGGGTGCGTTCAGCAGAATCACTGCTATTGATTGCAAAGTTTAAAATGAAGAAGATTTGGACGGGATGACTTATAACTTTTTTTTTTTGGAATAATTCACGTAGTACATGTAGTACAAGGCCGCTGATGCATGATAAGCGAGTTCGAATCCCGATAACACCAGCGGTAAC
This sequence comes from Merodon equestris, assembly GCA_958301585.1. Classification (NCBI taxonomy): domain Eukaryota; kingdom Metazoa; phylum Arthropoda; class Insecta; order Diptera; family Syrphidae; genus Merodon; species Merodon equestris. Next base: position 98,015,285 of record OY284413.1, read on the forward strand.
GAATGGTTATTTCGCGGCTTCTCTCCTCGGCGGGGTACTGGCAAAACTCTCTGTTGTACACTTGCCTTGAAAAATCTTCTGTGCTCTCGCCGTTCGGAATCAACATTAAGTCTTAGGTTCCTTTCACTTGTGTGAAAAACCAATAGCACACAACATAAGTGAGCAAAAGGACTCTGGCTCTTCATAAGCTGTAACGCCAACTAAGGTGTCTGTCAGGCAGTACAATGGACCAGTATTTGTGTCTGAGTGCCCCAACAGATAGCAGAAGCCTCCAACAAAAAACAAAAAAAAAAAGTTTCGAAATTTGTCCTTCCTCCATTTTAATTTGATTAGTTTTTGCCTTATGTATTTTCGTGGAATAACGTCCGCTTGTGAATGTTGCTAGTTGGTATGAATGGGACACAAATGATCAGACAAATTACAAATAGAAGTTAAATTTGAGTTTATTTTACGACAAAGCTGGAAGGATGGTTGTGCATAAGATTTGGCAGCAGACGTTATCATTTAAAACATCTAAAATAAATTTGAAACGACATATGAATGTGCCATAGCATAATTGTAATCCCAGCCCATCGAAGCCCGTCTCACCATACGTCTCAAGGTTTTAAGGAACAAATATTGCTGTTTTAGTTTCCAAATTAATTAAAATTAATTGTTCACCACTCAAAGTTGACACCAGGTGTAGAGAAAGACGAAAAAAAAATAGAAAGATGGACAGAAGGTTTTTAATTGTGTATATGTTGTGCACGATTACCGGTACACTACCCATTCCCAAACCTGAAGATCTGAATACAATTTTAACTACCTTATCCATTAGACTGTTATTATTGTAAGCAAATAAAAAATAGAATATACATATATAAATTTTTTTAACCTCCCCCCGGGCCATGAACCAAGTTCATATTGTGGAAGTTGACTTCTCGCCTCTGGTACATTGTTTTCCTGCAACGCACCGGTCGCTGTTGATTGACCGAGACATTGAGTTATAATGTGGCGGTGATAATATCTTGGGAGAAAAGTAGTTTAGTGAGCTGATACAAATATATTTTTATTTTTGACAGTGATGCAAAAAAACTTGCATGTGTAGATATATACACAGTATGTCTGAAAAGTTCCCGAACTAAATTCATAAAAAATACAAATTAAAAGATAAACGAATTCAGTCACATCAGCCTTCTACATAGGAACCTTCTCTAGTAATACACTCGTTGCAGCGCCGGTAGAGTCCGTCCAACGCTCTGGAGAATTCATTTTCTGAGATCGCTTTCAGCTCCTCGGTGCAAGCCTTCTGTATAGCCGAAATGTCATCAAAAAATCGTCCTTTCATCTTCAGTTTCACCTTGGGGAACAAAAGATAGTCGGCCGGTGCCAGATCAGGTGAATAGGGCGGGTGGGATAAGACGGGGATTTGATTAGCCGCGTAGTAACGCGTCAGAAGGATCGCAGTGTGAGCTGGCGCATTGCCATGCAGCAGAGTCCAGCTGCCCGGATCCCGGTATTCGGGCCGGATCCGACGAATGCGGCGCATCAGGCGTTTCATAACCTCCAAATAGAATGTAGAATTTACAGTTTGCCCAGTCGGAACGAATTCGTGGTGAATTAAAAAATGCGATCAACATTGTTTTCACTCTACTTTTGTTGCCTGACTTTTGATCACCTGGACTCAACCAAGCAGCGGATTGACGTTTTGTTTGAGGATCGTACATGAAACACCAGCTTTCCTCGCCCATTACAATTGTTTTCAAAAAAAATGGGTCGCTGTCTGCAGTTTCAACGAAGTCTCGAGCGCAGGAAAGACGCGCCTGCTTTTGCTCGTCTGTGAGGAAGTGCAGAACGAAGCGAGAACACACGTTCCTACGCGACGGTTAATTTTTTCGACTAAATGGTATGCACGGCATCTTTACCAATATTGAGAGCTTCTGCGATGGCACGGAGGATGAGGTGCGGTTGTTCGTGGAGGAGCGCGCGCACCTTCGCAACATTTTCGTCGTGAATAGCTGTTGCTGGCCTGCCGCTGCGTTCGTCATCTTCCAGCGACTCTCTTCTCTCGTTAAACTGTCTCCACCACGTGTATGTACGTGTATTGTACGAGATGGGGCTTCATCACCGAATACTTGTTGTACCATAGAAAAAGTTTCAAAGAATTTTTATTACAATGTTTAATTTAAGTTAACATTGTAATTATTACAATTTTTAATTACAATGTTAACGTACTGGTTTCATAAGTGTGGATTCGCAAAAGATATTGTTCTCTATTAGGAATACTTATAATATATAACAATGTTTGGCTACTTGCTGCAATGTTTGAAAATTCGATAGCTTCTTCTAAACTTAAGTATGATACATTATTTAAAAAAAAAAAAAGTTATTTTATTTTCCCACCCTTGCCCATTGAAAGGCGTTCTCTATATTTAATACTTTTTCTTTAAAAATATCTAACTTATACTTAATGTTTGTTATAATTCTATTTTTTATATCTTGATAATTTTGAAATGTTCTTGCAATATTATAAGTTACATTAGTCAATTAATTTATTTTATCAATTGTTGATTTATTAATTATAACCTGATTATTCTCGTTATACATCATCGTTAATTTAAGATCTTAATATAACGTTGTCGTCCTGGTCTGGGTTTCCAGTTATTCACTTGAATGCGCTACCTAAAAATGTAGATTTTTTAATATGTTGAGTAGGAGTTGTATCTGGGTTAGGAATGGGTACATAGGATGGTGTCTAAATTGTGAATAACTTGTTGCTCTAGTTTTTGGATTGTTTCTTCGTATGCCTTCAAATCGAGGATGTGGACGAGTTTCAAGGTTCCTCTCTGAACTTTGGCTGCACCAGTACTAACTGAAATAATTTTTGATTTGGAATAGTATCTGTATTTTTGCACTACCGAAGCCTGTAAAAAATCAGAAAAAAGAGCTTTAACTTTTAATGTTACCCTTGTGGACAGTTTTGCCTGACTATGTTGTTACGGTTTTGGAATGGTTTTCTTTTACTATCTCTTTTTTATACCGAGGTGATAGTTTCGACTCTAATCACTTGTCGATCCTAACGAATATTATTTCCCCAAGTGTGTAGTACTTTATTGGTTGTCTTTCCTTGTTGAAATAGTTTAAATCTGCTTCCTGTTTCTTTTTGAGTCTGGTTATATTATCTTGCCTAGCTTGTTCATAGTTCTCAGAGTCGATACTAATATACATCGAGGGGTTTCTTACTTGTTGTCGAATGTACTGAATAATTGAAATCATACACTGCTCTATCTAAAAGTTCGGGGAAAGTTCTTTGTATAGTAGAGTGAAATCTTTCTACTTGTCCGTTGATGGTCCTGGTGAAAGAGGGGTTTTGAAAATTTGGATCTTAGGTTGGTCTTCTGCCATGAAATTTATTGGGGAGGAATTAAGAATCGTTGTCGATCACGATTATTCTTGGGACACCAACCGAGAAAAGAAGTTCACGCAGGGGTTTTCGAATGTCTTCGATAGCCTTTGACTTGAGTATTCTGACCTGAGCGTACTTAGAGAATTTATCCAATGCCGTTAATATCTCACTCATTTGAGTTTTGTTTTTTCTTTTCATTTCTTTTTCTTTTAGTATATAGTTTATGAATTCAAAAAATGATTTAATTGATAACTCTTCTATCCTTGTCCAATGCAAACCTCACTGTGATGCTGTTCTGACTAATAGTTCTTATTGCAATGAAAAATTGTTTATTGTTCATCAAAACATTAGAAGCCTGAGAGAAAACTTTTCTACACTCGTTACACATATTAACTCGTTTACGTGTGTCCCGGATATTGTATTCGTGTCTGATATCTGGATCTATGAGGTTGAAGAAAATGATTACTTCCTGCCTGGTTATAGTTTCTATGTTAAAACGAACGAAAATTACCCAGCAGGTGGCGTTGGCTGCTTTGTAAAGAACGCTTTTAAAATCATTGATGTTTCCCAAGTTGATTGTCCTAGTGCAGATGTATTAAAGATGTCTATCGAAATAAATAATGAAATTTTTGTTTTTCTATGTGTTTATAGATTGCAGACGTTTAATGTGACGATGTTTATTAATGATTTTTCTATTGTGTTAGATAGGGAGAAATCCAAAAACTTAATAGTTGTGGGTGACTTTAATGTTGATCGTCTAGATGATAGTCCTACGGTATCAAATTATTTGTCGGTGTTAGCTTTAAATGGCTTGACAAATTTCATCAATCTGCCTACTAGGCCTGCATCAGGTACTTGTTTAGACCATATATATGGACTTTTTCGAAAAGTTGCTTCTTTGGAGCTTGAGTATTGTGTTTTTGATTTTCTGATTACTGACCATTTCATGACTGGCGTTATATTTAACATAAAATTTAAAAACAATAGCCAAACTCAGAAATATTTTCAAAGCAAGCCAAAAATAAACTTTACAAGGCTTCGAAATAGTTTGTGTTTTGAATCCTGGAACAATGTTTTTAACTGTAGTGACGTATCGAATGCATATTCTAATTTCATAACCACTCTAAAAAGCCATATTGCAAGTTGCAGTTCTCTGACCACAAAAAAATCTGTACATAAACTTAAGCCTTGGCTATCTAATTATTTATTAAATAAAGTACCAACAAAAAATAAACTTAGAGTAAAGTGCAACAAGTACCCTAGTAATGTTTTTCTCAAAATGAAATATAAAAAGATATGTGATGATTTGAAAAAGGAAATACCAATTTGCCGTGACTCTTATTACGGTGCTCAATTTTATTCAGCTAGAGGTAATCTTAAGAAAGAGTGGAAAGTTGTAAACACAATTCTCCACAAAAAATCATCCTCCCAAAAACCTATTGTTCTACGGACTAGTAATAAGGAAATAACAAATAAACAAGAAATCACTGACGCTTTTAATAGACATTTTTCAAGTATTGGACTTAAATTACATAATGGACTAACTCAGAATCTGTGTTCTCAATGTTCTGTTATTGGTGATGTAAACTATGTGCAATGTAGAAGTTTTGTTTTTGACCCTATAACTCCTTTAGAGATTTTAAGTACGATTGGTAGTTTGAATAACTCTAATTCATGTGGTGTCGATGGTATTTCTAATGTTGTGCTTAAAAATATTGCATGTTTTATTGTGGATGTATTAGCTGATGTATTCAATCGTAGTGTTTTTTTCTTGTATTTTTCCTGACGGTCTGAAGTGTGCAGAGGTTATTCCTTTGCTTAAAAAAGGCTCCCCAACTGAAATAGGAAATTATAGACCAATTTCTCTTCTGCCAAGCATAAGCAAAGTTTTTGAAAAACTTATAAAAATTAGATTAGTTAACTTTTTAGACAAGATGAGGTTCTTTCATTCTACTCAATTTGGATTCCAAAAGGGCAAATCAACTAAGGACGCACTTTTAGATTTTTGCTCTCAAATAATGTGCAACCTGGACAAAAAAAAATGTACAGCAGCGCTATTCATAGATATAACCAAAGCCTTTGACATGGTTGACCATATAATTTTGTTAACAAAATTAGAAAATGCAGGTGTGCGTGGTTTCATGTTCGAATGGTTTAGTTCATATCTGAACAATAGATCACAAAGAGTAAGGTTGGATGAGACGAGAAGTGATGTGCAATTAATCACGCTCGGGGTACCACAAGGTTCAGTCCTGGGTCCCATTCTTTTTTTAATATATATCAACTCACTGTTTCACCTCAATCTAAAGGGCATATCTACTGCATTCGCTGACGATGTTGGGTTATCGTATGGAACCAACAATCCCTTAGATCTTATTGCTGACATAAATTGTGATGTACATACTCTAAGACAATGGTTTGCTGAACACAAACTTGTAATAAGCCCTAAGACTAAATTAATGTTCTTTGATTTATCTTCGTCCGTTAGTCTAAAATCGGATGTATATTTCATGGACCGAATTGTAAAAAAATTAAATTATATCAATGTAAATGTTCAACCCCTGTGTTCGGTCAATCATTTTGTACTAGTGAAAAGTGTAGTGATGATTGTTTTTTGATTGAGAATGTAGACGAATTTATGTACCTGGGAATCTTACTTGACTCTAATATGAAATTTTCATCTCACGCTACGGCATTGAAAAAATACTTTATCTCCACACTTAGGCATTTCTACTACCTTCGTAATATATGTTCAACTAAGCTCCTAACCACAATTTATTATGGACTTTTTAATTCAAAGCTTCAATACGGTATAAATTGCTGGGGAGGAGGCTATCAGAACAAAGTTCAGCCATTGCTAGTCCTGCAAAAGAATGTTATCCGAAAAATTTGTCGCAAACCTAGTAGGCATCCTAGTTTTCCTTTGTTTTGTCAATTAGGTATTCTTCCTGTTCGTCACTTATATTGTTTCAAGGTACTAAAAGCATTCTTTATGAAGTCTGGTAACCGAAATTTTCGAATAATCTCAAACCATAACCTGCGTAATAACTCGCTTAATTTGCTTCAAGTGCCAAATTATCGAACCACCGCATATAGACATTTTTATTCAATTGTATGTAACCGTTTATTTGCTTCATATTCTTTAATTTTATTGCTTATATTTGATTTCCTGTATTTTTCATTGTTTATATTTTTTTATGTCATTTTCACTTTCCTTTTTTTCTTTTTGATTATTTTCATATTCCGGTTTAATTAAATCTAAAATTGTTCTTGGTTTATAAGAAAATAATAAATCAGAAGGTGTTTTACATGTTGTTTTTATTGGTGTGTTTCTGTAGTTAAACAATGCTGAGTTAAGGACTCTCTGAAAATCATTTTTCGTACGTGGGTTTTCCGCGCATATTTTTTTAAAGATCGTTTTTTTGATTCAGGGTCCAGAATCAAAAAAATCTATCCCTTCTAACTTAAAAAAATCTATGTGTACTCGTTCACATGGATAAAATGTTTTTGGCCAGTTTACTTTGATGTCATCAGATAAGTTTCTTTGAGTTAAATCACAAACTGGACAGGACCAAATATATTCTTCTATATCATTATTTATCCTTGGCCACTACATATGACCACGGGCAAGAACTTTAAATCGAACAATACCAGGATGTCCAGCATGCAACAACTCTAAAATCCTTCCTCGTATTGTACCAGGTATAACTACAGTGGGTGATCAAATTATTACGGCCACCATAAAAAATGAGGTATTTTCAGAATTAGGTTCAAATAAAGGCGTTAAATAACAATATTAATATATTAGTTTCAGTCTGAAACTAATTTGTGACCATTGAACTTTAAAAATTATATAAAGCATTATTTCAAAAAGCGTTTATTTTTGTGGTAGTCATCTTCCTGAATAGATACCTTATTTCCTATACGTTATTCTTTATATTTTTCTAACCGTTTTAACAGTTTTTTTTTTAAATCAAAGCCTACTGTTTCGATATCGGTATACTTGATACAAATGTGTTGTGTGAATTATTTTTATTTTAAATATAAATATAAGACTGGACGTCTGTTTATTGTAGATGGAACCATGCGCCAGGACCAGTACATTCAGGTCCTAAGAACAAAAATGTTGCCACAAACTACGAAATGGTTCCCAAACGGCAATTTTGTGTTTATGCACGACTCTGCACCATGTCATAAAGCCAAAAAAGTGACTGCCTTTTTAGAGGAAAAGGGTGTAGAGGTCTTGGAATGGCCAGGGAACTCTCCAGACCTGAATCCCATCGAAAATCTTTGGGAGCTTATGAAGAGGGAAATAGGAAAGGAAAAAATCACCAATAAGCAGGCTTTAATAGAACGCCTAATAGAAGTGTGGTATAGAAGTGAAAAAAATAAAAAACAACTGCTTAAAATGCATCCAAAGTATGCCACAAAGAGTTAAGGCTGTTATATCCGCCAGAGGAGGTATAACAAAATATTAATTTTTTTCAAAACTTTATTCGCTTAGAGAAAAATAACTTTTTTAATTTGATCACCCACTGTACTTTCGAGCCGTAAAATAAGGTATCATCTTCGCATGACAACGAATTTCGCTGCTTAAAATATAAACCTATTTCATAAATATATTTTTATTTGGCCAACCCTCCATTACGTACTTCATTACTTGTGTTAGAATTGCATCATTTTTAGTTTCAGTTACGATTTCGGAAAATTTAATTTTTAAAATTTAAGCTCTGTTCCTTTTTTGTATTTAATTTCATACGAATATTGCCCTAGAAAAATGGCCCATATTTTTAAGCGCGCAGCCGCTACTGCAGGCGTTTGTTTATTGTGTCCGAAAATTTCTCGAAGAGGCGTGTGATCGCTTAGTAAGATAAATTTGTTGCCATACAAATATCTATGAAATTTTCGAACAGCATAAACAATTGCTAAAGCTTCATGGTGAAGCTGGGAATATTTCTTTTCTGAGTCACTAAGGGTAGATGATGCAAAAAGTACTGGGCGTTCTTCGCCTTCAATCATATGAGAGACGACGGCCGCTACACCATATGGGCTAGCGTCGCATGAAACTATAATCGGCTTCTTTGCATCGAAATGTACTAACATTTGGTTCTTCATAAGTAAGTCCTTACTTCTCTGAAATGCTTACTGACAATCATTTGTCCAATCAAATTTAGAATTTATTTTAATTAATATTTATATTAATTTACGCAAAAGATCATATAGTGGTTTTAATTCGGATGAAAGTGATGGCATACATTTTTCATAAAAATTTAGTAGCCCTAAATACGATTTCAAACTTGTAACATTATGAAGTGCAGGCGCACACTTTATTGCATCCATTTTATCTTTTGTTGGCTTAATTCCTTCTTTACATATTTCGTGACCTAAATATTGTACCCTTTCTTATAAGAAGTTACATTTCGCTTCATTTACTTTAACATGGTTCTCATTCAGTGGATCTAAAACTTTTTCAAGTTTCTTCTCACAATCTTCTAAGTTTGTGCCTCCAATGAGAATATCATCTAAATACCCAAATAACTTTGGTATTCCCTGTAAAATTTGATTTTTAATAGATTGAAAAAACGCGGGAGCTGAGCTCAATCCAAAAGGAAGTCTAGTATAACGATACAGACCCTTATGCGTATTAGTAAGATATTCTTGAGATTTTTCAGAAACCTTTACCTGCTGTATGCACCCGACAAGTCAAGTACACAAAAATATGCGCAAATACTGAACCCTGCGAAAATCTTATCGATTTTAGGTAAAGGATAGTGTTCAGTCTGAACAAACTTGTTTATCGAAACTTTGCAATCGACTCAAATACGCAATTTATTATCCTTTGTTGGGACGACTACAATGGGTGATGCCCATCTACTGTGACGAACTGACACTAAAATACCCTCTGAAACAAGTCGATCTAATTCGCTTTCTACAGCTTCACGTAAGCTAAACGGCACAGTGTAAGGCTTGAAAAAAATGGGTGTGGCATCATCCTTTAAAATCACCTCTACCTTCAAATTTTTTATAGCACTATCTAAATTTTGCGAAAACACGGAACTATATTTATTTTTCAAATAACTCATGTCTTTAAGACTGTTCAACCTATTCACAAGTCGTTCCCGCCAATTGGGTATGAGAATGTCCGAGATCTTACGAGTAACGGCGTAAAATTTGATTTCGATTTAACCATAATTAATTCCAACGAAAAATATTTATTTTCATGCTAGCCCTTAACTTGAACATCACACACACCTTCAACATAAACATTGTCACCTGTAATCAAACATAAGTTTTTATCAGCCTTTTTCTAACCGCAATGTGAATATAATTTATGAAAATCAAGGCTACTCCTAACTGAAGCAGAATCCCCAGTATCAACTTCCATGAATACTAAGCTACTATTAATTTCTATATTCAAATATATGCATGCATTATTAATGTTAGAAAGATGATTTAAATGTACTAATTGTAATTTTTCTAAACTTATAGAATTTGCTTGACTGCTCTACTTGAAACTCCTGGTGAACTTCTTCTGTTATCTCTCTGCTGACAATTGTGTTTCTTCTTGTTCTGCGGTGTTCGGCTATGATGAGACTATGATATGACGTATTGATAATCAGTATTGTATATTTTGATCCATCAGATTAAAATATACCAACATTTTCAGTATTTGCACCCAGCAACAGCTTTATTTTCTTTCATTTACATATTTTCACATTAGCCCGCTGTTCTTTTAGCATGTTGTATTTTCAATTTATGTTCAATTCAATTCCCGCAGAAGTCAGCAGTTTTCCATTTCTGTTTTATTTTCTGTTTATGTTCAATTCAATTTTCCACAAAGGTCAGCAATTTCATGTACATCATATTTCCTACAATATTAATTTTGTTTTTTTTTTTGTTCTTTTATATATTTGGTGTGATTTTGACTTTAGCTAAGTAAGCAAATTTATTGTATAAATAGTATTGTAAGCCAATAAAATTTGATCGTTCGAACAATCAAGGTTGTCAAGTGTTCTTACCCAGTAATTGTTGGCTCTTCCCATCCGCAGTAGAGCTCAATAATATGAAGTTTTATTTCTACAAGTGTGCAAAGGTACAAGAACCTTTTGTGTAATATACGGCTGGTCAAGGTTTACGTACCCTGTCCAGCAAGTCGGTTCAATAAAAAGTTCCGACTTAAACATTGGTGACCCCGACGTGATCTCGTCACGTAAGAACATCCGACAAATTCACACGGCGATACCAGGGCCTAAACACTGGTTCTCTATTATATACACAATACCACCAAAGCGTTACAAGGGCTTAAAACACTGGTAGGAAACACCATTCCAAATACACACACAACACTGTCGAAGCTTTACCAGGGCTTTAAAACACTGGTAGGAAGCAACATTCCACACACACACACACACTATACCGCCAAAGCGTTACCAGGGCTTAAAACACTGGTAGGAAGCAACATTCCACATACAAACACTATACCGCCAAAGCGCTAGCAGGGCTTAAAACATTTGTAGGAAGACAGCGTTCCAGATATCATCGGCACAAACACCCGACATCGTCAGATTCCCTTCTAATCAAGAAGTAAAAATCAGCCGCACAACACAGTTCACCATGGATGAAATGCAAATTTATGAGATTGTGGACCGTGAGAAGGCAATATTTGAAGAACTTCATAGGCTGAAAACAAATATTGGCAAAGACGGTGGTGACCGTAAGACCTATGAATACAAGGAGGAAAAACTACACACATTAGAAGCTCTATGGAGAGAATTTCAAGAGAATCACGAGAGCATTAAGGATTTCGTAAAGGTGGACACGCCTTACGTACAGTCAAACACCTATGACAAGGTTGAGCAAATGTACGAAGAGACTAAACGCACTCTTTTATCAATCAGGCCTAAAGGAACGGGCACTATCCCAAAGGTTCCACCAAGTGACAATAATGTGGAAACTATCAAGATTAATATGGAAACAGTCGTCAATGATCGACACCGTTAAAAATTCCCTTAAGCACCTTATCGAAGATAATCATAAGCACACCGAAGAGTATTATTCAATAAGGCTTAAGATCATCGAGCAGCACTGGGTGGCTGTACAAGGCTTCCATTACAAAATATGGGACCTCTTAGAAGAGCCCGATACAAGTGTCTATGATGTAGATGCTTACGTTTCAACAGAGGCTGAAGTACAAGACGCACTGACGACTTTTTACAGTCGATCAAGACCAAGATCGCAACAGCCAATACGGAATCGAAACTACCAAAGGTAGTGTTGCCGAAGTTTGATGGGGATTGCTCTAAATGGGTTCAATTTCGTGATCTATACACAGAATTAGTTCACACTCAACCAATCCCACAATGTCAGAAAATGTGGCACCTGAAGACCACTCTGACTGGAGAAGCTGAAAGATTAATTCAGCATTTTTCCACATCCGATGCAAATTATATTGCTGCTTGGGAAACCATCAAAAGCCGCTATGAAAATACTCGACTATTAATAACAGCCATATTAAACAAATTAATAGATCAACGCACAAGTAACAATGAGACTCCATCAAACATCAAAAATCTGCACGATCACTCGAGAGTGCCTGCTTAGTGTAAAGACCGTAAACTGGGATCCTCTTTTAATGCGCATACTCATTAAACGGCTCGATCGGAATACAGGTATGCTTTGGGAGCAATCTTTAAGGCATCCCAAGAGTCTGCCTTCCTTGAAAGAATTTTTGGAATTTTTGGAAATAAGGTTTCAATCCTTAGAGGCGCTAGGGGCAAACGCAAGAAGGGGTCCAGAAGACCAACGCAAAAGATCAGGATCCAACAAGACGTTCACAATGGTATCTGCATCGGGGTCTTCATGCATTTCCTGCAAGGGCAACCATCAGCTGTTCTCCTGTCAGAAATTTCTGCAACTAAGCCCACAACAGCGCCTAAGCCTAGTGCAAAAATCAAAGCATTGCACAAACTGTCTAAAACTAGTTTATTTATTTATTTATTTATTTCATCAAGCAGAGATTTACAATTCTCTTACAGACTACTTACAAGAATATTAACACTCTAATCTATATAATACCATAAGTAATAACTAATTATATTAACTATTATCTTCATCCATCAGGATTAGGGTAACAAAACAATAAATTGATTAATAAGACATTACTAAAGCTATCTGACCTAACTAGCTAGTGAATTTAGGACCATTGATTTAAATGTGTCTCGTGTAGAATTAGCAAAAAGATCAATGCTATTTTAAATTAAGTTAGCTTCTCTCAAGTAACGCGAGATTGGTTCATTGCGGCCGTAGTTAGTGCGATGGAATTGCTCATAAAATATAAAGGATTCACGTAAATTTCTTAAGGGAGTATGCAAATTTATTAAAGTGAGAAGTAAAGGACATTTGATATGATACGTTAATATAGCCCTTACAAACATGATAGCAAAATATTTACGTCGTTTTTCAAGCGATTGTAATCCAATTAACATACATCTTGTTTCATAAGACGGCATTTCAATGTTCCAGTTTAATTTGTACATAACATATCTAGTGAATTTTCTTTGAACTTTCTCAATTCTTGCGGATGAGTTTGTGTAATATGGATTCCAAACTGTATTACAATACTCAAGAATGGACCTTATGAATGAGATAAAGAGGGATTTTAATGCATATGGATCAGTAAACTCTTTACTGTTCCTCCTAACAAATCCAAGCATAGAATATGCTTTACTTATGATATAATCTATATGAGGTATAAACGTCAGTTTGGAGTCTAGAATAACCCCCAGATCCTTTTTACGACTTACTCTTTCTATGTGAATACCATCAACATTATAACTGTAATTTATTGGTGTGAAACTTCTAAAGCAAGAGAAGGCCTGACATTTCGAAACATTCAAGAATAGATGATTTAGTTTACACCATTGAGTTCATTTTTCCAGATCTTCTTGAAGAAGAAAACAATAATATTCGGATGAAATTTTCCTATATATCTTCAGATCATCCGCATAAAGCAAACAGTGCGAGTTTTGAAATATGGATGGGATATCATTTACGAATAAGAGAAAAATGATTAGATATGATTCAATCCATTCAAGAAAGTTGGAATGAAATCCCATGCAGGACAACTTATGCAACAAAATAGAATGATTTACCCGATCAAAGGCTTTTGCAAAGTCTGTAAATATGATACCTGTTTGGGACTTATTGATAAAGTTCATGGTTATGTAATTTGTAATAATGGATTTACCTGACATAAATCCATGTTGAAAAACAAATATATGTTCCTTGACAAGGAAAAATAACTTATTGTACACAATTTTTTCAAATAATTTAGGGATGGCAGATATTTTACAAATAGGCCTATAATTTGTTATATCTTGCTTAGAACCAGATTTAAAGACTGGGGAAAGGAATGAAATCTTCCATTTATCCAAAAAATTTCCACTAGCAAGAGACATATTAAATAAGTACGTAAGTGGCCCAGCCAACACCTTCCCACAACTTTTCAATAATATAGGTGGGAACCCGTCTGGTCCTTCTTTCTTGCTTGAGTCAATTGCAAGTAAGGTCTCTTCAACCTAGGATATGTTAAGGCAAAGAGACCCTATGTCAAAAATTTCACAAACTTCGGGAGGCAAATCATAAGGGGAGACGGAGGAGTAAACGGATTGGAAGTAATTCGCAAACAAGTTACAGATCATATGTATATCACAGGCCGTTGTACCAGAGTAGGACATACAGTTTGGAAGACTATTCGTCTTACGTTTCGTATTAACGTAGCTCCAAAAATGCTTACTATCGTTTTTAAGTTTAGATTCCGATGATATGATGTGTTTCCGATACAATATTTTATTAAGGCAGTCAAATTGACGCTGCTTGATGAAGTAATTAACGCGAAGCATTGGGTTCTCTCTATTGAGCTTGTACCTTACAATTTATAAGCCTTATTTTTTTGATTTTTTAGATTAGTAAACCTTTTATTGAACCAAGTAGGATTCCGATTACTTTTGGATCTCTTTTTAGGAACAAATATCTCTATTCCACATTTTAGAACTTCAACAAAAGAAGTATACGCATTTTCTAAATTAGTGGATTTAAAGATGGCATCCCACGGATGAGTAGATAAAAACCCATTAAATGCGCCAAATTCTGTCTTTTTGTAATTATACACAAGAGTACTACATAACTTTGTTTTTGTTAAGTATCTGAAAAGCTTTAAGTTTATATCTAAAGCGTGATGTAAAATGGAATTTTTTAACATAGGAAAATTTGATTTATCAATAAGTACATTCATTTCTTTATCAACAAAAATGAAATCAAGTATATGATTAAAATCATTAGGATAGCAATTAATTTCAATTAAATTATATTGACTGAAAAAGTCTATAACCGATATTTCAATTTGAGTATTAACATCAAACGGAATCAGATGCTTTTCATCTAAATCATGTACCCATTTAACGTTACCTAAATTAAAATCACCAGCACACAATACATGCTGATTATTATTCAATTTGTCTAGAACAGAACTGAAATTGTAAAGATGTAAATTGTATAGATCAAGAGAACTCTTAGGTGGAATGTAGCTAACCATAATAAACAATTCATTTTTATCATCTAATCTTATACTAACTATCACCTGATCAACATCTAGATTAGAGATCGATGGTCAAGAATTTGATTCCAATTCAATCTGTCTACAAAGTAGGACAGATCGTATCGCAACCAGAACACCACCACCCTTCTCTTTTCCAGTCAGCAGGTAACTACGATCTTTCCTAAACACGTCGTATATGCTAGTATCAAAAATCTCAGGTGTTAGAAAACTCTCATTTATACCACTTTCAGTTATAATGATAATGTCATAAAAGCCCGATGAGGACGATATAAAAATACTATCCGCTTTTGTTCTTAGACCTCCTACGTTTTGATAATATAATAATAAATTGTTCTTACAAATTGACGATTTGTGATTGATAATGTTGATTGATGTACGAGTAGATGACGGAAAATCTTACGCCCCCTTTTCAGAAAAAACAGCAGCGCCTTTGACTCCTCTTATTAAGTTGCAGTCATCGAGGCGATGTCCTCGTTTTTTAGTCGGTTAATAAATTTTTTTACTTTAACTGAAAACGGCCAAATTGAGGGATCATTAATGATCAAGTTGAAACAATCAGCTGGCACACTCAGCTTGAAATTTACATGCTTTATATGCGACGAAGCAAACCCTTTTTTAGTCAGTTTAAAGCATTTAAAATGACCAGCTGGGATATCGGTTCTACTAGAGATAAATTTGATTATGTCTTCTGGATTCATATCAGCGCGAAATTTAGATAAATGTAACCATTTGGATGCGAGAACCGCATTAAGAGGTGTGAACGCACCCATTGTAAACTTAATGCAAATTTCCGCCGTTTACTTCACACCATATGTTTGACAGACAAATAAAAAAAACCCACTTCCGTTCAACCTTAAGACGGCACGTGCACATTGTGTTTTACTGGCGATAAATCTGGCGGTTAATCAGGTTCTCCCAACGACATTTGATCTATCTACGCGATATAGGAAAGCGTAATCATATGGTCCTTTAAGCCAGATCATTAGCTATTGGTTTCATTTGGATCTCGAGCGCGAAAGTGAGAGTTTGGCGGTGGAGCACGCGTAAGAAGCACGGCGGTGGTATTCTAAGCCAACAAATTGGAGTTCAGCGGTGGAGCATAGGTTTGAAACGCAGCAGCAATACTCAAGCCAGAAGGAAACCAGCGGTGGAACCCAACGTTGAAAACGCAGTGGCAGTAAAGACCAGTAATTGGTAGGTCCACGGTGGAAGTCGAAGGAGGTAACCAGGAGCCATTCGAACGGGGTAAGCGAAACGGGCGATTGCGGTAGCAACATAGACAAGAAAGGGGAAAACGCAGTGAGTAAATCATTTCTTTAACTTGCATGCGGAATTTACATTGCTACTTACATACCTACATACATACATATATCATAAAATATGGACGGATTGCGAAAAAAACGGGGCATTGTCAAGGGAAGCCTTACGCGGTTAGAAAGGCTTGTAATGAAATACAGTGAGGAAGAGACTTCAGTAATAGATGCTCAAATGCGGCTCGAACGATTAAATGAGCTTATGGAATCATTTGAACAAGTGCAGATGGACATAGAGCTGATGTTATCAGAGGAGGAAATTGGAAATGAGGCAAGAGTAAGGGAGGAGGTAGAGGGAAAGTATTATAACATAAAGGGGAGGTGTTTAAGAAAAATGAGTAGTAGTCACCATGTAGCAGAATCCGCTAGACTCCCGAACGAAACAGAAGCGCCAAGGGCCACAGGTGAAATCGATGAGACTGTCAGGCAATCAGCTGATAATCAGGCATCCATTACGGCCGTACTCTCGTCCCTTTCCAGTAGCTTTAGGTAGGACTGCGATGCCCCACGACCATCCGAAGTTACCTGCAATATCGCTTCCATCGTTTGATGGTAATTATAGAGAATGGCCTACCTTCAAGGATTTATTCAAAACCATTGTTCACGAGTCCAGTAGGTTATCTGGGGCCCAAAAATTGCAATATTTGAAATTATCTTTGAAGGGTGATGCCGCGTCAGTGCTTAAGCACATAAATATATCGGATATTAATTACAATCAAGCCTGGGAGGATTTATGTGCCATGTTTGATAAAGAGAAAGTAATTGTAGAAGCTCATATAAAGGCGATTATGGAGCAACCTGAAATCATTTCTCAACCAACCGCTGCTAGTATACGTAGGCTTTATAATACTTCTCATGAGTCTGTAACTGCATTAAGGTCACTTGGGGTTCCCGTAGAGCATTGGGATGCTTGGTTAATTTACGTCATCTCAGCAAAACTGGACCCAGAGTCAAGAAAATTATGGGCACGATCTTCAGCGTCGACTGAAAAACCAACCTTTAAGACATTGCTCGGGTTCATATCAACCCGGCAGTTCGAATTGGAGAGCGTTGCAAGTGGCAGGATGCCACAGGGATCAGGCAGTAGATCAAATCGTCGTTCGGTCTGTACAGCAATCTCGGATTCATGTTCCATGTGTAAAGGCTCACATTTTGTAGCAACGTGTCCTCAGTTCATTCATCAGGCCATTCTGTCAAGTCGTGCAAATCAGGAACTTGTAGGAAGTGCAAGACCCGCCACCACACACTGATTCATACCGATATTAAGAAAGTGGGGGGATCCAAATTGAGTTCGGAGGAGCAAGGGATAAATACCAATGAAGGAAAGGGGCTGGTACCACGGGTCACTAGCTGTATTATCCACGGGAATCGAGGAAAAGAGGGGAAGTAAGGGAGGGTACAAACTTTTACCCACTGCAGTGGTATTGGTGCAAAACCAGTGGGGAGAATTCAAGCCATGCAGGGTTTTGTTGGATTCCGGATCTCAGGTGACGTTGATCACCGAATCATGTGCAAAGTTTTTGGTTTTTCCACGTAGGAAATGCAACTGAACGATAGCTGCTGTTGGTGACTCTGAGTCAATGGCACGGGGCCTAGTGGAATTGAGGATTAAATCCCGAAAAACCGACTTTTCTATCTCGTCTCCAGCCATCATTTTGGGGAACATAACTAAGCAACTACCACCGCAAAGGGTGTACTGCAACGGGCCAGGGAAGACTTAGCCGATCCTAATTTCGAGAAATCAGGTCCCATAGACATTCTGTTGAAGGCAAGCATTATTTTTAGAGCTATAACAGGGGGCAAGATTTACGACGAAGATAATAAGGTTATTGCGCAGAATACAGAATTCGGATGGGTTTTAGCCAGTGAAGACGAGGAGGCAAGCGGCCAGAAATTATGTGCGTTCCAGTCGGTAAATGGGTTGGAGGCAATGTTGGAGAGGTTCTGGGAACTAGAGGAACCTCAGCCCACAGCGCGATACTTAAACGATGACCATCCTTGCGAGGTTCACTTTAAGGAACACGTAAAACGAGACGAGCTAGGGAGGTTTGTGGTTAGGTTGCCCTTTAAGGGAGTTCCAGATCTGCAGGGAAATTCGAGGCTGATGGCTGAGCAGAGCTTTGGTCAATGGAACGGCGATTTCTGAGGGACTCCGACCTGCAACGGATGTACACAGAGTTCATGAGGGAATATTTGAGTCTGGGCCACATGGTTGAAATAACCGGGGAACGCGCTCAGGATTCGAAAGAAGAATACTTCTTGCCCCACCACGTGGTGATGAAACCTGGTAGCTCGACAACCCGCTTGCGAGTGGTTGGACCTGCAGCCTGGTAGCTACCACCTCCTGGTAGCAAGTCTCTAAATTCACAATTGCTAACAGGACCGGTACTGCAAAATGATTTGGTCACTATTTTACTGCAATTTAGGCTTAATCCTGTTGCTCTCAGTGCCGACATAGTAAAAATGTACAGGCAGGTTTTGATTGATCCACGGGATAGGCGATTTCAGCGGATCTTATGGAGAGAAACACCCAATGAGCCTATCAGGACCTTTGAGTTGACAACTGTCACCTACGGTACAGCTCCAGCTTCATTTTTGGCAACCAGGTGCTTAAAACAATTGGCGGAGGAGCATCTCAAAATTTTTCCGCTGGCGTCATCAATGATAAGTAACCATTTTTATATGGACGACTTCATAGCGAGCTGCGATTGTAAGGAATCAGCAAGGTGCCTTGTTGAGCAATTGTGTAAGCTATTGCAAAAGGCAGGGTTTAATCTGCGCAAGGGGGCGTCGAACTCAAAGGAGCTGTTTGCCGACATTCCCTTGGAAAAAAGAGAACCAAATTGGACCTGGTCTATCGATTCGAATGAACCAGTTAAAACGTTAGGCTTACGTTGGCACCCTGTTACGGATTCTTTTAGTTTTGAAGTTAAGGTAGAGCGGATTTCTCTCTATTCCAAGAGAAATATTTTGTCAGAAGCTGCTCGAATCTTTGATCCGTTGGGTTTCTTAGCACCTGTTCTAATTAATTACCGGATTTTGCTGCAACATTTGTGGCAAGAAGGAGTTAGCTGGGACGATCAAATCCCTTTAATTTCATTGAAATTTGGGAAGAGCTGCGAAACGGTATAAGTCAACTAATGTCGCTTAAGCTCCCTAGGTACACACAGCACAATAAGAGCAATCTCGAAATGCATGGCTTTTGTGACGCTTCAGAGCAAGCTTATGCGGCTGTCGTCTATCTACGTAGCGCGTCGGAAGCCGGAAGGGTTATAACCAGTTTGGTAGCAGCCAAGGTCAAGGTGGCTCCCCTGAATCAGGTTCTAGTAATTGCGCGGGTAGAATTATGTGATGCGAGTCTATTGGCGAAACTTGTACTAAAACTAAAAAAATATAGAAGAATTTCGTAATCTTCCGGTTTATGGGTGGACGGATTCAAGCATAGTCCTACATTGGCTTAATAGCCATCCAAGGAAATTCGCTAGTTTTGTGGCGTATCGTAATCGTATTTCAGCAGTAACTAGTAGTATTCCGCCTACACAATGGCGTCACATAAAGGGAGAAGACAACCCGGCGGATTGTGCATCGAGAGGGGTGAAGGCGAATCAATTACTGTCAAACGATTTATGGTGGAATGGGTCTAGTCTGCTGCGTAGTGAACCAATCCCAGCGGTGGGTTTGCCATCATTTGCGGGAGATAAGAACCAATTAGAAGAACGAAGGGTAGTACTGGCCGCCTTGAAGGACAAAGCATGCGAAACTTTCGGATTACTGGATAAATTTTCCAACTTGACTAAACTTTTGCGTGTCACCGCTTGGATCCTACGTTTCTGGCACAATTGTCGGTCGGTGGATGCAAAACGGACCGGCTTCTTAAAAACGGAAGAGCTTGACGGGGCCCTGATCAGCTTAGTAAGAGTAATACAAGGTCAGCAGTTTAAGAACGAAATTGACTGTTTACTGAAAGGACGACCTTTGAAATCGTGTCAACTAATTAAATTAAATCCTGTCTTAGACTCGCTGGGTATAATGCGGGTAGACGGGCGGCTCGAATCAGCTCCTATAAGTTACAATCAAAGACAAAAGGCATCCCGACGAAATTTCATTTAAAACGAGTCAGCGGTCCGCTCTCTTATCCTTTGAGGAACTACAGACATTATTATGTCAAATTGAATCCTGCTTAAACTCAAAGCCCTTAGCAGCGCTTACTGATTCCCCAGAGGATTTTGAGCCGCTAACTCCGGCACACTTTTTAGTAGGAAGCTCACCTTACCTTTTACCTGAACAAAACTATCTGTCCGAAAATATTTATTTATTTATTTATTTCGTCTAACGAATATATTCTAACAGATGATGGAAATATACTTGTAATATTTTTATATTATACATATGAAAAAAAGAGAAAAGCTACGTCACTAACAATAAGTAAATAAGTCTAGATCAACAAAATATTATATATGTATAAATAAACAGAATATAAATATAAAAACAAATAGATTTAGTCCTAGGTTACAATACATATACAATAATAATAAAATATAGGTTACATATAGTTACAATAAATATAAAAATAAATAGATTTTGTCATAGATAAATAGGAATTAACATAGATTTGAAACAGATTAACCACCTTCAGAGATTTCAGATGATCCAGCAACTCCAGCAAGTGTTTTGGAAACGATGGCAGCTCGAGTACATCGCAACTCCCCAGGAACGTCAAAAATGGAAGAAGAAGACCGAGAACCTAGCGGTGAACGATTTGTCGTGATACGGGATGACAATCAACCTCCAGGCAAATGGACCCTAGCTCGAGTGAAGGAGCTTCACCTAGGCGCGGACGGCTTAGCGCGAGTGGTTACACTGATTGCACAGCAGGGACTCATAAAGCGGCCTATCTCAAAATTATGTTTGCTTAAATTAAACTAACACATACATTGTAACATTAACGTAACTTAACTGACATCCTTGTAAGATTGAATTGATTTAAATGTAATGAATTATAACGCTAATTTTACTATCTTGTATGTATTCAATGTTAAAATTGAATTGGAATGTAATTAATTATTATAATTGAAAATAACTTATCAGTATTTCAAGGCGGGCGGGATGAACGCACCCATTGTAAACTTAATGCAAATTTCCGCCGTTTACTTCACACCATATGTTTGACAGGCAAATAAAAAAAACTCACTTCCGTTCAACCTTAAGACGGCACGTGCACATTGTGTTTTACTGGCGATAAATCTGACGGTTAATCAGGTTCTCCCAACGACATTTGATCTATCTACGCGATATAGGAAAGCGTAATCAAGGTGTATTGTGATCACTTCCGATGGTTACCCGCTGCATACTCATATTTGTTTTGCTGCGTTTCCCTAAATTCCACTCATCATTTTTTCTGCTTACATTATTGTTTTTTTCAGCATCTGCATACGTTTTTTCTTTAGCCAAAACGTCTGGGGGCAAAGTAACAGAAACGGTACTCAGAGCAAGCAAATCTTCATTGGTGACGAAAGCAACAACAGTAGTGTCATCAACCTCCAAATCATTAACAGCTGAAGGTTCGCTAATAGAACCGGTGGAGCATCGACTGTGTCTGGTTGACTATTATTACTTTGAGCATGTAGTGTATCAGAGGTGGGAGATTGCTGGACTTTGCCCCGTAGAGCATTACCCAAACTGTTTCGCATAGCCGATGGAGAGTTTTTGTTTTGTTTTGCACTCACTTTCAAATCAGCAGGCGAAGATTTATTTTTAATGCCAGAATGGGATTCCACAGATTTTTCTTTTCTTTGATTTATGGTTGTTACACGCAATTCTCTTCTACGATCAGCGATATTACTTAGCAAAACAGAATTATCACCAATTTAAGTTTATCAAACGCGAAAAGTCATTTCTGATATCATTGACACTTCGATTAAATTGATTTATAATTTCATTTAAGTTATCAAAGCAAGCAGATAGCGTTCTACTTATGCACTCGCACATTTAAAGAAAATGTTTTTGTTTGATTTGATGATATTAAAGTCAGATCTTTTAATTTTAATGCAGACATAATGATATAATAAACCACAGACACCACATGAAATACTATGAACGGTTGCTGGGTTTTTACACTTAATGCAATTAGAGTTCATAGTTAGTCAAACAGAAGTACGACCGTCGCGATTAAACGCTTGAACTGAACTGAACCAGGACATTATCCAAATGATTGTCTTTCCCGATGCTGTACCAAATGTCAAAAGAAGCACAACACACTTCTTCATTTAGATGAAGTAGCATGGTCTAAAAACCCGAAGGCATCAGCATTAACAGGCAAGGTAATGTCCACGGCAGATTCAGCCAGTCTTTGTACATCTGCAGCGGGAACCAATTCTTCTACCTTCAACAACCGATACAAAACTTCAAGCGTGATACTTGGCACAGTCATAGTCCATATTAAGAGCCAATCAGGCAGCCAAATACCGAGCTTTATTGGATTCCGGATCTCAGATCAATCTTATAACAGAGAAATTAGCCAATTCCCTGGGCTTAAAGGAGACTTATGAAACATTATATGCAGAAGGCATCGGCCAAGGTAAACGGGTATCCGACCGAAGAACTAATGTGGAGATAAGTTCAAAAATCAACGGGTTCTCTGCCAGATTGGAAGCACATATTCTTCCAAAAATCATTCACCACAGCCGTCAAGGCCCATTATTACATCAGTCTGGAATATTCCAGGCAATATTGTTTTAGCCGATTCACAATTCGCTCGACCAGGACCAATAGACTTGCTCATCGGTGCCGAAATATTTTATTCAACTTTGGTTGTGGGAAAAATAAGCTTAAGAGATGAGCTTCCGACCTTGCAAAATACCGTATTTGGTTCGACAGTAGTGGGCAAGCTACCCACTCACACTTCCAATCCCATGATGGCGTCATGCGGAATTTGCACCGCAGATGAGGTTCTGGATAGACAGATTGAGAAGTTTTGGCGATTAGAAGAAGCAACTTCAACTACGAACAATTTCACTCAAGTAGAGAAACATTATGAAGCCCACTTCGCTCAAACTACAACTAGAGATTCCAACGGCCGCTTTGTGGTTCGATTACCTTTTAAAGAGGCGCCTACTTGCTTGGGAGAATCGAAGGATATTGCGCTGCGAAGATTCATTTCACTTGAGCGGAGGCTTGCGAATTCGCTAGAGCTAAAAAGAATATATAGACAGTTCATGGAGGAATATCAACAATTGGGTCATATGCGAGAAGTGAACCTTCGTCAAATTGCCAAATCATATTATTTCTTATCACATCATTGTATTCAAATACCTGACAGTAGCACTACTAAGCTAAGAGTAGTTTTTGATGGATCTGCAAAAATATCCACAAACCTCTCAATAAATGATATCTTATCCACTGGTCCGACCATTCAAGATGACGTTTTTTCAATGCTGCTACGATTCCGCATGCAAGATATGTGTTTACCGCAGATATTGAGAAAATGTACCGGCAAGTTCTCATAAACAAAGAAGATCAAAAGTTCCAGTTAATTTGGTGGAGAAGCAGCGCAAACGATGCATTGAAGTGTTTCAAGCTTCAGACAGTTACCTACGGCACCACCTCTGCATCATACTTAGCCACAAAGTGTCTTCAAACATTAGCTCAAGAGAACAAGGAACGATTACCATTGGGATCAATGGTACTGGCGCGAGATTTTTACGTAGACGACGTATTAACTGGCTCGGACAAAGTTGCCGAGTTACTAACAACTCAATTCGAACTACAAACAATTTTGCGAGGAAGTGGCTTCAACCTAAGGAAGTGTGCGCGAATCATGCATCTCCCCTGAAATGTATACCGCTCGAGGATAGAGAAACCGGGCTCGATTTCGGCAGCAATGTTGATGAGCACATCAACACAGTTGGACTTACTTGGATGCCGAAATCCGATCAGCTTTGTGTCAAGACATCCTGGGTTGATAGGGTTAAAGTAACCAAGCCGTCTGCATACTCCGACACTGCACATTTGTTTGATCCGCTGGGTATCATGGCTCCGGTGGTAGTCGTCGCAAAAATATTTCTCCAGAAATTGCGGGAATTGAGGCTTGATTGGGATGCAGCATTACCTCAAGAAATGCGGACGACATGGCTCAAGTATCAAGAAAGTCTGCAGGCGCTCAATAACATCAAGATTGATAGACACATATTTTCACATAGATCGCCAAAAAACATACAATATCATTTGTTTGCTGACGCTTCGGAAAAGGCCTATAGAGCAGCAGCATACGTCCGATCCGTTAGCATTGATAATATAATCACTGTGCGATTATTATGCGCTAAATCAAAAGTAGCACCATCAAAACAGACAAGGTTAGCACAACAAACAACCATTCCCCGCTTAGAGCTTTGTGCCGCTTGCCTTGCCACTGAACTTCTATTTCGCTTACAAAAGGACCTGATGATACACAATGATGCCGCTTTCTTATGGACCGATTCAGAAATTGTTCTCGCTTTGATTAATTCATCATCCTCTGCCTCGCTTCCTATTTTTGTTGGTAATCAAGTATCGCGAATTCGACAAAATACAGTAGTTCAACAATGGCACCATGTCCCGTCAAAGGAAAATCCAGCTGATGTGCTTTCACGTGGGATAGCACCTGAACGACTTGAAAATTGTAACATTTGGTTCTATGGGCCAAGGTTTTTACATGGGACCACCTCAATCTGGCCACCTAAATACAAACCAATTGATGAAGATCAGCCATTTGTGGGAACCGCTGGTCGTGACACACCCGTATCAGGAGGGAATTTTAGCTATCCTCAACCATAACATTTTTTTTAAGAACGCGGTAAGAATAGTCGCCTACATATTGAGGTACATCCACAACTTAAGGCAAAGGGCCTTAATAACCAAAATTAAGAAAAGCCAAGACTTGTCAGCTGAAAAAATTGCATTAAGGCTGGCGAAAGTTGAGCCGATGAATGGCCCGCTCCTAGCGGTGGAACTTGTAACCGATTTAACGGCACGAGGCTTCATAGGGGCACTCAAACGATTCATGGCTAGACGAGGCCATTGCCGAAATATATATTGCGACAATGCTACAAACTTTGTTGGCGCCAAGAACCAGCTATCAGAATTAATGGCTTTCATGAAATCCGAAGCAGAAAAAGAAAAAATAACATCTTCATGTGTTGCAAAAGGATGTGTCTTTCATTTTACACCACCACGTTCGCCGCATTTTGGTGGGTTTTTGGAGGCTGCGGTTAAATCATCGAAGTATTTGCTACAACAAACTCTGGCAGGAGCATCCTTAACAAACGAGCAACTTGAAACCGTTGTCATCCAAGTTGAGGCTATATTAAATTCAAGGCCCACAACTCCAATGTCCGGTTCACCGAATGATCTCGCTGACCAGGGATTAGGTCATTTCCTCATTGGAGAACATCTCATCAGCAATGTCGGCCCCGCGGCCGTACCAAGTGATTCAGGGACACTTGCTCGCTGGAATCTGGTAAATCATCTCAAAAATGAATTCTGCCGCCGTCACGTGATTACCTGAATCAGCTACAACACCGGTACAAATGGAAGGAGAGATGCCAGAATGCAGAACCCGGAAAGATGGTCATAATCAAAGAAGATAACACACCAAGTCTACAATGGCCACTTGGGCGCATCACGAATGTAATAACCGGAAACGACGGACTGGTTCGAGTGGCCGACGTACGGACGGCTAAGGGGACATTCCGTCGTGCCATACACAGATTGGCTCCACTTCCTATTTTAACTCAAGATGATGAGTTCAATCCAAAGACAGACATCGGAACAAATCACTACCCACCAGCTTTGGTACGTTCACGCAGCAAATCTGACGATAAACCAGTACAAAGAAAGAAGTTTAAGCCTTCCATTGGAAAAGCGACCCTTGCTATTCTCTTGATAGTTGCGTTGGCTCCCATTATAGCATGTACACCAGTCAAGGTTCAACCCTTTCAGTCACAGCCAGGAATTTACTTTGAAAATTTCGGAGCCTCAGCCATAACTACAAGCAGTTGGAGCATAATAGCCTATTATGACATGGCCCCTTATTGGACCGAATACCACTCAATAATGACTTATACTAAAAAACCATCAGAAATTTGTCAACTATTGCCAAACAAAAATGAGACTTGCAAAGGGACCATGCTCCAATTTGACCGACTGCACGCAAAAATACAAAAGGATAATGAACTTCTCTCTATAACCTCGATCACTCAGAGAGCTCGCCGTGGAGCTATAAATTTTGTAGGCAATGTGGCTAATGCTTTGTTTGGGGTTCTGGACGATGAATACGCCAACCACATGTCTGCAACAATCAACATAATAAGACAAAATGAAAATCACATAGTTCGCCTTATTCGTAATCAGACCTCCATAATTGACGCCACCATAAATATTATCAAAGAAAGTGAGCAAGAGACAAATTTTCGTTTCGAAGAGATAGAGGAAAACTTTGAACAGCTCACAGCTGTTATAAATGACATTAGACAACGATTCCGACAGGAAAGATTGCGTCAACTTTTTAACTCCATCGCTCTGCAGCTTATACTGGTCTCTTCACAGTTTCAAATGACTCAATCCTCATTAATAGACGTAATGATTGACACTCATCATGGAAGAATAAATCCTCAGTTAATTTCCGCTGGTCAGCTTAAACAGGAGATCACAAAAATAAAAGCAAACCTTCCTTCTGCAGTCAGGCTCCCAGTAGGACAAGATGAAATCCCGAAACTTTGTCATCTTATGAGCATTCATAGCAAGGCGCTAAAGAGACACATAATCTTTAAGGTTGAATTGCCACTCCTAAGTCTGGATGAATTCGAGTTCTTCAAAGTGATTCCTGTTCCAGTCCTGGTGGAAGATCATTTCTCACAATAAAACCATCAACCGAATACATAATGATTAATTTGCATCGTGATCAGTACTACCCCCTATCAACAGTGGAACTCCAAGGATGTTACTCCCTTACTGAAGAAAGACATACATATTTGCCATTTACAGCATCCAATTTATAGACGGGGATCAAAAGTAAGCTTTTGCGAAATCAACTTCTTAAATAATGGTCAACAATCTCCTGCAAGCAACGTTGTAGGCGCAAATGATGGTCCCTATTGAATCCAATTGGACAAGCCAAACGCATGGATATGTATATGTTTTAAAGGTTAAAACCACGTTAAATATAGTTTGCAATGACATCGTAGAACAAACCATTATGGAAGGCTCTGGAATCCTGCAGATTGAACCCGGCTGCACTATTAAAGACGACTCCATAACGTTGCGTGCCCACTTTATACACAGAACAATCTCAAGACTTTCTTTCTCTCCGGCAGCGAATCTATTGGATTATGCGCTACCAGAGAATTTGACTACAGCATCTCATAAACCCTTGTCCTACAAGAAACATGTAGACGAATTGAACGCACTCAATCAAGAGCTCATCAATATTACTAAGGCAATGCCTTCTGTAACATATCGTAATGATGTGCACCAATTTACGGTGGGCTAAGTGGGATTAATCACTTCCACCATAATCCTCATCTGCGTGTTACGATGGTCATACGGCTACTACTGTAAACGAGAGATAGTAGTCCCCAAAGATGAAACAAATCTCAGCATAACCCCGGTGGAAATTCGAAGTGACGGCGACAACAAAAGTGAAGACCTTAAAGATAAAAACCCCAGCAACATTACCTTCGAAATGATAGTGTGATATCGACCATAGTTCAACGGGCGGAGAATGTAGATTTTGATCCATCAGATTAAAATATACCAACATTTTCAGTATTTGCACCCAGCAGCAGCTTTATTTTCGATTTCTTTCATTTACATTTTTTCACATTAGCCCGCAGTTTTTTTTGCATGTTGTATTTCAATTTATGTTCAATTCAATTTCCCGCAGAAGTCAGCAGTTTTCCATTTCTGTTTTATTCTCTTTTTATGTTCAATTAAATTTTCCACGAAGGCCAGCAATTTCATGTGTATCATATTTCTTATTAATTTTGTTATGTTTTTTTTGTTCTTTTATATATTGGGTGTGATATTGACTTTAGCTAAGTAAGCAAATTTATTGTATAAATAGTATTGTAAGGCAATAAAATTTTATCATTCAAACAATCAAGGTTGTCGAGTGTTCTTACCCAGTAATTATTGGCTCTTCCCATCCGCAGTAGAGCTCAATAATACTAAGTTTAATTTCTACAATAGTCTGTTCAGTGACGCTGATCTGGACTGTTCTGGACAGAAAAGTACAACTTTTACTGTTCAGTGACAAAAATTTCTGTCCGAAGGTGTTCTGGTTGCTGTTCAGTGACGCTATGTCAGACACTTCAGAACACGATTTTCTGCCCCTATTCTGAAGTCAGAACAGATTCGTGAAAAGTGTCAAAAGCAGCTGTCACTCAATAAAGCAATTGTCATTTGGCTTGTGGGTTTATTCCATGTGTTTATTTATACTATTTTAAAGATATTGTTTGTGGGTTTATTCCATTGGTGTTTTGTTCGCTAAAATATTATTTACCATATTACCAAAAATGGAAAAAATTTAAATTACATCCGATAAGGGCCAATCAGTACTCGTTGAGTGTTCTCCCAATACGCGCCGGAATTTGGAAACTAGTAAGTAAAACATTTAATATGGAATTATGTAGTATTAGAATTTCACTTTTATTAATCTTTTAGATGAAGAATTCCGGACGCAAGTTTTTGAGCAGTCCTTTAGTGGGAATCTCGACGAGGATTTTGTTCCAATCTGGAGGAGAGACAGAAGGCAACTTGGCTGGAGAAAGATTGTAGGCTTCTCATCACTTTGTACAAAGAAGAACACCCAAAGCTCGGTAAAAAGATTGAGGTGAAAACAAAAAAGCTGCTGTGGGAAAGAATTGCCGGGAGAATGGCCGAACATGGAAGTTTTTTCTCCGCTTACCTAATTGAGGGAAAATGGAAAAGCCTGGAAAGAAGTTTTAAAAAGAAAGTCCAGCACAATCAAGGAACGGGTAACGACAGGGCTACATGTCCTTATGAGAAGTAAGTTATTTTCATTTCCCCTTACTTTATTTCATAAATGTATACCAATTAACTTTACAATTACAGTGATCTTACCGACGTGTTTTTAGATAGACCAAGCATTATTCCAACGTATCGGTTGTTGAGTACCATTGCCAGTGCTAGGACAAGGGATCAGATGATGACGGAAGCGGGATTTTGTTCCAATGCAGGTAATATTATAAGCAAAAAAATACCTACATTCTGTTTAAATCCTATTTCTTTTACAGAGCCATTACCATCGGGATCTGGTAGCAGCGATCCAGGAGTTAAAAAGATGGCGGCAAGAGTTCGCTGAAGAGCGAAAGTCAAGAGATGAATATCGGAAGTCCACATCCGAATACAGAAAGGCTAAGCTTGACGCCTACAATAAGCGAACAAAGGAAATAGTCAGAATAATCAAAAAGCAGAATAAAGACAATTAAAAATATTTTTGTTTTTTCTTTACATTTCATATTTATTCTTACATTTCAAAGTTATTCTTACATTTCAAAGTTATTCTTACATTTCAAAGTTATTCTTACATTTTATACAGGATTGAAAATAGGAAAAAACTTCTTCGCACAGCCTATCTCTAAGGTTGAAGCCTTGCTCGTGCTCAATTGCCAAATTAGGAGAGATATTTTCTTCAACATTGTCAATGTTTTCGACCATTTCAAATTGAAGATCATTCTCATTACATAGATTGTGCAAAACAATGCAAGCTCGAATAAAATGACAGAGTTTTTCTATCCCTCTCAATTTGCAGTAGTAGAGCTGTCGGAAACGTTGCTTGAGGATGCCAAATGAATGTTCTACAATAATTCGGCCAGAACTGAATTTCCGATTAAAAAACTTTTGCCTTGATGTTAAGTGACCGTTGTTCCGATATGGCGTTATTAAATATTGGGAACAAGCATACGCGGAATCCCCAAGTAGTAAGCCATTTCCACATGAATTGGGCAATTGAGTATATATATCCGAATTTTGGAAAACTCTGTTGTCATGGACCGATCCTGGATAGCCGACGAAAATGTCTATAAACTTCCTCTTTTCATTGCAAATCGCTTGAAGGCAGAGGCTCGTCACGTTCTTCCTGCCAATATAATCGTTTTTTCCATATTTGGGGGGGTCAATTTTGATTCGCGTACCGTCGATAATCCCTGCAAAAAAATGTTTATAATTTACTGAAACTATATATATAGAATACATGCATGCATGTAAGCTTTTTATACCTATAACACCTTGGATTCCGGTCTTGCTTCTCATAAATGAGGCAGTTTCCACTTTCTCTTCTTCGGTCGGCCATTGAATGGCTGATTCGCAAAGGTTGCTAATAAAATATATCACCCTATGTAACATGACAGAAACACTACCCAAAGCGAAGTTGAATCTGTCGGCAATATCCCTGTAAGAGCATGCCTCGTGGCCAGCAAACCAAAGAAAAAGCGCTATGTGCATTTCTGCTGAATACGTTTTACGCTTGTCTAATCGAGCGTAATCATCAGATGAAGAAAACATATCCACCAAGCGTTTATACAGCGTACGGTTTATGCGGAAATGCTTGCAAAATTCTTTTTCATTATAGGAAGGAATTATTTCTTCCAAAAAATGAGAAATGCAGTTCCTTATGTCTTTCCCAAGAGAAAAACTCACTGTTCTTGCCAACACATCCATATCATCACTGCTGGAATCTGTTGTTGTTGACAAGTCACTAATCTCACTTATCTCACCACCAGTTAACACAAATTCTTCCAAAAGAAATTTATTTAAATTCATTTTAATTGATTATTTAATTGTAAAAAATGGAAATACACTGTGACAAGTAACACGCTTCTCGTTCTTTTGACAACTGACAGACGGCTGTACTTTTCTGTTCTAAATTGATCTGACAGTTTTCACGAATCTGTGCTGTGCTGTCCTGTTTTGATCTGATCTTTTCGTCACTGAACAGACCTCAAGTGTGCAAAGGTACAAGAACTTTTTGTGCAATATACGGTTGGTCAAGGTTTACGTACCCTGTCCAGCAAGTCTGTTCAAAAAAGTTCCGACTTAAACAAGCATAATTTATGGAACTCGGATGGAGTAGCTGCATGTTATTTTTCGTAAGGTCCAAGGACTTTGCAACTTGACATGCTTTATCAAAATCCATCGATGATTCATTTAATAATTTCGTTGAATTGATTCGGCTTGATACGAACAACAAACTGGTCTCGTAGTGACTCATGCAATAATTTATTGTTTAAAGTCACATTTTTCTGCCAAACTCTTCAACTCGACAATGTAGTCCCCTATAGATTCGTGATTCTGTTGAAATCTGTTGCGGAACTGGAATCTTTCGGCAATAATATTTTCATTTGGTTTAAAATGTGTTTTTAGAACTGTAATTTTTTCTCTGAACCCTTTGAGTGAGGTTCCGTAGGAGCTACCAACGACTTTAAAATTGTATACATGTCGGGCACCACTAATATTTCTTAATAGCTAGCAATTGATCCAATCGTTCTGCATAGCTATCGAAATCGTCACCGGGTGAAAAAAATTATTGAACCAAAGAATTGCGTCATGCTGCAGTCATCTACGTGTTTTTTTCTTCTGTGTCAAAACTGCCGTGGGTATCGTCGAATTGATCAGAACAACTGTCACTTTTTTTTTATCTTTACTTTAATATCTAATTTATCCACTTTTATACGAGTATTTATATTTTATATCCTCGTCGCCAAAATATTATATATTTTATAAATAACACACGCGTATCGTTTTGTATGTAACTCACAATTTTTATTTTGTACATACTTCGCATTCCAGTGCTAAATACAATCTGAATCTTATATGTCAAAAGTTAAAGAACCTCATAAACCTAAACTTAATACAGGGAGTCAATGAGATATTAAAATTATAATTCTGTGAAACAAAAGTTACTAGTACGTACATATCAGTTGTGTGGTGTACTCTAGGGTTGTCAAGATATTGGTGTATCAGGAACTAACGATATTATTATGATTTCCATGTTTTATGCAAGCGAATTTATTACACGAGAATGCATGCATGAGAAATTCGGTAATTGGTGTTGAGTTCTGTGAATGCGTTGTGCGAGTGTTTGGTTATATTACAGCATCTTCTAGTATGTGTTGTTTGATGGTATTTAACAAATTTTTGCGGTAGGTCGCTTAAGTTCTCCACTAGATTTTTTTGATGTGACGACCCGCACCAAATTGTCTGCTGCTGGGTGAATGATGATGACACGTGCTAAGCTCCACTTAGCTGGTGGCAGATTACCATCCTTTATAAGGACTAGGTCCCCGATCCTGGGTTGAGTTTCGACTTAATTCCATTTTGGATGCTGCTTAAGACGTGCTGGATATTCCGGTTGCCACTGCTTCCAAAAGAGTTGCTGCAATTTCTGTATGCGCTGCTATCGTTTTAGACTTCCTATGTTGGTGTCGGATAAGTCTATCAGTGAGTTGCTGTGGTGGATTTGCTCTGAAAACAGAAGCTGAATTTGCGGATACAACTTTTAATGTACATTTTAAATTTCAAAATCCAGTAGTTATTTCGGAGGTATGATGTTGTTTGTTGTAACAGTGTCTTCAATCAAGAGCTTCGTGAAGAAACGATTTCCTCTTACGACAAGGTTTTATTCAGAAAGGAAAAACTAGAACAAAGTTTTCGCATTTGTGTTCGATAAGTTTCTTTCCGTTAAAGGTACTGAGTTGCCATAGGACTTATTACAATACGATTTCTAATGCGACCACTCAAATCATTACCTTTAAATATATTTAAAATAAATTCAAATATTCATTTTAACAATCCAAGTTTCAAAGCTAAATATTCATGCTTAGATTTTTGTAACATTTTTGTAAGCACATCAGCGATCATATCATTAGTTGAAACAAAATTTAATTTTATCAAAGACTTTGTATAAATTTCCCGACCGTAATGATACCTAATGTCAATGTGCTTTGATCTTGTATGAAAAACTGGATTTCTAACTAAATTCTGTGCACTTATGTTGTCTCCGTTTAATATAGTAGCACCTCTCAGTGAAAAACCAAACCCAATCTCTTCTATTAGCCGCCTCAAGTATACCGCCTCCTTCGTAGCTGCTCCCAATGCCATGTACGTGGCCTCGGTACTGCTAAGCGCCACTGTATGCTGCTTTCGGGACTCCCAGGATATAGCTGCACCAGCAAGTAGAAAGACATATCCAGTATATGACTTTCGATCGTTGACACAATTGGCCCAATCAGCATCTGCGAAACCTTGAAGAGCCTCACCAGTCTTCCTAAACGAGAGTTTATAGTTAACTGTATTAGAAAGATATCTCAAAAGATGTTTAGCTGCTGTGATGTGTTCTTGATAAGGTTCGGCATTAATCTGTGCACGGCAAGCTGAATATGTTGATATTGCTAAGTAGATTAAAGATCCGATGAGAGACTGATACTGCTTTTCAACTACTCGTTTGTTTTTTGGATTTTCTGGGCATTTCCTAAGAACGTCTCCTGGATCCAACGGAGTACTGCACTTTCTTGTAACGGTCATATTATGCTGTGCTAGAAGATTCCGGATATATTGTTCCTGACGTAAGCTGATAAATCCCGAATTTTGATCCTTTTCGGTGCTAATGCCCAAGAAAAAATCGATTGGGCCTTTATCAACGATGTCAAAAGCCAAACCAATTGCTTGCTTTATGTTGATTACACAGCTTTTCTTTGAGCATGCAATGATAAGATTGTCGACATATACAGCGATAATATTTTTATGTCCGTTTTCGTTCTTTGTATACACACACGAATCTGTAGAGCAACGTTGGAATCCGAGAGCCTTCAGTGTTTCATCTAATTTTCTGTTCCATTCACGACCGGCTTGCTTTAACCCGTAGATAGCTTTTCTCAACCTGCAAACCTTTTGGCCACTAGGATCGTCTTCGAAATTCTCAGGTTGTTCCATGTATATCTCTTCCGTCACTTCGCCGTTTAAATACGCTGATGAGACGTCAATATTGTGAACTTCCAGGTCGTATTCAACGGCTAACGCTAAGATAAGACGAATGGTAGAGTACCTTACAACTGGCGAGAAAGTTTCCTTGTAATCTAAACTATAACGTTGGCTGCAACCCTTTGCGACAAGTCTTGCGTTATATCGAATCGGGTTTCCATCCTTGCCATACTTAATTGTGAAGACCCACTTAGATTTGATGGCATGGCGATTCGTTGGCAACTCAACTAAGTCCCAGGTCATATTTGACTTCAGAGACTTATACTCATATTTCATCGCCTGCAGCCATTTATCTGCATCTTGTCCACTTAGAGCTTCTTTTACTGTTAAAAGACTATCGCACAGTTTTACATTGTCCATAAAGCAATTGTACTTTATTTTATTTAATCGTGGTCTAAGGTTTCTTGCTTCAACTGTATAATCCTTGCTGCCACCATCACCCATTCCATCGCTGTCAGCATCCATTCCATCACTATCGCCAACCTTTACATTCCCTTTGTCATCATGAACGCCGCTGTCATCTGCACCGTTTTTATCGTCATTGGCAATGCAGTTTTCATCTCCGATAATTTTTTCTACATTACCACAGCCCAATAACACGCGGTGCTTAATCTTTTCTTGATCGATGTTAACTGAATTTTCTAAAAATCTGACATCCCTGCTTTTACAGACGGTCCTCATCTTGGGGTCGTAAAGTCTATATGCCTTCGACTCACTGGAGTAGCCAACCATGACACATTCCACCCCTCTTTCTTGAAATTTCCCTTTCCCTTGCCTTTTGTCTAATCTGAATGCTTTGCATCCGAAAACGCGAAGATGTCCAACATATGGCTTTCGCCCATACCAGGTTTCGTAGGGTGTCTTAAAGTTCAGCAATTTGGTTGGAGAACGATTTCGCAAGTATACCGCTGTATTTACTGCTTCTGCCCACAACGAGTCAGGTAAATCACTATCGAGAAGAAGGCATCTAGCCATTTCTGTCACGGTTCTATTCATCCGTTCGGCGACACCGTTTTGCTGTGGGGTATATTCTACAGACAACTGCCACTTTATTCCCTCTGCGGCCAAGTATTTAGAAAAATTTGCGTTGACGTACTCACGCCCATTATCACTTAAGGCACTTGATTTTACAAGATGTCTCACACTCAACCTTGGCTTTAAATATTTTGAACACATCAAAAATGTCGGATTTTGCCTTAAGGAAGTAAACAAATACTTTCCGACTAAAATCGTCAATGAATAAAGCGAAGTACATTGCACCCCCTAATGAAGTAACTCTCATTGGCCCGCATATATCTGTATGCACAATCTCTAATGCCTGTTTGCTCTGTATCTTATTTAGTGTTGGGAATGCTGAACTACACAACTTGGCTCTGAAGCAGACTTCACATTGAATTTTCTCTGAGACACGACTTAAACTCAATCCTTTTACCATCTCTTGGCAATGTAAATCTCGCAAACTCTTATAATTTAAATGGCCGAAACGTGCATGCCAAAGTAAATAATTATCAAATCTAGCCATACAAAAAACTTTTGAACTGTGTTTGATATTTAACAAATAAAGGTCATCTCATTTCTTAGCATACAAAACCAGGTTATTTTTGCTATCGTAAATACCGGCACCAGAGTTATTGAAACGAACACAATAGTTTCTCTCAGCAGCTTTGCAAATCGATATAAAATTGGTTTTTAATTGGGGAACAAACAACACATTTTTAAGTTCGATTGTGCGATGATCTGTTGCAATTAGGACGGAACCAATACCCTTCGATTCGATTGAGAAATCTGCCGCCAGTTGAATTTTCTCAACATGTGACGGAATTGAGTTGAATAAACTTTCATTGCAACACATGTGGGAAGTTGAACCACTGTCCAAAACCCAATGGTTTCTATCCAGGATAGACGAACTGTGCATATTCAACATGCTGAATGACGATGTTACATTTTTCTGGGGAGAGTGGCCTCTTTTATGACAGTTATAACACTTACTTTTTATTCGATGTTTTTTTTTCGGTTCGTGTGCTTGCTGTATGAGGAATGCAGACCCACTTACGTCATGCGGAAATTCCTCGCGACGTTTCCCTTCTTCCAAAAGTTTTGTTTTTAGCACACTTAGAGGAGGTAAGGCACCTCTGTACTCGATCGAAATTTAGAAGCTTTTCGGGAGATAGGAGAATGATATCGAGCAGCTCTTCTTGAAGCTTTATATCTATTTCTATTCATTTATCGGATGTATTGAAAAAATCTGTCAAATGATCGGAAACTACACCACCTTCATCAAGTTTTAAAGATAGTAATTGTTTAAAAAGCGTTACCTTCCTAGCGGGTCCGCTAGGTTGATGAATGTCCGATAATTTCGTCCACGCTTCCCTCGCTGACTTACAGCTTTTGATGTGGCTCAGGTGAGTTGGTTGCACACACAGCAGAATCGTTGCAAGAGCCTTCTCGTCTCTTTTTGTCCAGTTGTCAATCACGTTCTGATTTTCGGCTGTTGGGTGCGGCATTGGAGATTTCCCGGAGGCATGTGACCAAAGTTCGGACTGTATGAGGACTGACCTCATTTGGATCTTCCAGCAGTCGAAATTTTCGTTCCACAATTTGTCGATCTGATACAACGACGAAGTCATTTTCGCGACGATTATTTTTTTTTTTATAAAAACACACTTAATTAATATTGTATTGTATATATGTATATTTTCACTGTTAAAAGTTACACTGTGTTATCGCACAATTTACAATCGTGGTACAGAGATGTGATATAGGGTAATATATCTTTCAACTGAATCATTTTTTTATTAATGCGTTAATTTTATACTTTTAGTTTTTATAAAATTCGAGGGTAAAAAAAAAAAAAACAAAAAAAAAAAAAAAAAAAAAAAAAAAAAACCCGTGACAGAATGTTGTGAATAAATTAATTAATTAATATATAAAAAGTGATAGATAAATAAATAAGCAAATAAATAGATATATAATTAAACAAAAAATAAATAAATAAATAAATATATAATTAAACGAATAGTAAATAAATAAATAAATAAGAAAATAAATAAATATATAATTAAACAAATAATAAATAAATAAATAAGCAAGTAAATAAATATATAATTAAACAAAAAATAAATAAATAAATAAATATATAATTAAACAAATAGTAAATAAATAAATAAATAAGAAAATAAATAAATATATAATTAAACAAATAATAAATAAATAAATAAGCAAGTAAATAAATATATAATTAAACAAAAAATAAATAAATAAATAAATAAATAAATAAGTAAATAAATAAGTATATACATATATAAACAAATTATAAATAAATAAATAAATAAGAAAATAAATAAATATATAATTAAACAAATAATAAATAAATAAATAAATAAGAAAATAAATAAATATATAATTAAACAAATAATAAATAAATAAATAAATAAGAAAATAAATAAATATATAATTAAACAAATAATAAATAAATAAATAAACAAATAGGTGTATAAATATTAACAAAATAAGGAATAAATAATAATTGATTAAACATATAAGTACGTAAATATGTAGGTAACAAATGTAAACATAAATTAGCAAAAAATCGCTAGGAACGTTGGCTGTCCTATGAAGATCACCCATTATGATTTATATTTAATTGATTAATTAGAGGATTCTCGGAGGTGTCGCATCTTATCTTAAACGTCTCATTGAGTTTCTGAATTCTATTGACGATCAACTCGACATTAGCTGTTTGATGAAGGTCTCTTGTGGAATGATGCCATGGTAGATTAAGCATCATTTTTAGTATTTTATTTTGGGCTACTTGTAGTTTTTTTAAGTGACAAAGTGCACTATTTCCCCAGACCTGGCACCCATACAAGAAAATTGATAGAAAAATTGTTTTATATATTATAAGTTTATTTTCATTTGAGAGTAGGGATCTTCTATGAATCAATGGATACAATAATTTGATGGCAATACTTGATTTTTTAATTGTTCTTGCAATATGTTCCTTAAAAGTCAATTTTGAGTCAAGATAAATGCCCAGATATTTTACAAGGGGCTCCCACGTTATATATTGACCATCAATTATTAGCTGATTAGCCGGAAGAAAACAAGATTTTCTTTTTGTAGTAAAAAAGATTGCTTGAGTCTTTTGGGCGTTTAGTTTAATTTTCCACTTATTGAAGTAGTTTTGCAATATTCTTATGGCATTTATAAGATTCGTCTCAACGTCAAGACCAATTTCATGCGATGAAAATATTGCAGTATCATCAGCATATAATGCTGCGTTACATTGCGGAAGACTTGGAAAATCTGCTGTATAAATATTGTATAGCACTGGCCCGAGAACAGAGCCTTGGGGAACCCCTGCGACAACATTTATCAAATCTGACAAACCACTATTGACATGAACTCTAAAACATCGGTTTGAGAGGAAGCTTTGAACAATTTTAATTAAAAATGGAGGAAAGTTAAAATTGATCAATTTGTAAATGAGACCCTTGTGCCATACAGAGTCAAAAGCTTTTTCTATATCAATTATTATCATACCTGTTGATTTTTTAATTGCACGGTTTCTTTTAATAAGGTTACAGATCCTTAGAACTTGATATGGAGCTCCATGATTTCGTCTGAAACCGAATTGCTCGTTGGGATATATATGCTGTTCCTCAATTATTTTCATCATTTTTTCTTTCAATACTTTTTCAAATATTTTACAGCACTTAGTATACTAATCGGCCTATAGCTATCCGTTCTCTCTAGAGGCTTGCCTGCTTTTGGTATTGGAATTGCTTTTGCTAATTTCCAAATATCTGGGAAATATTGAACTTTCAGACATGCGTTTATTATATGGGTGAGAAATCGAACACCTTGCCTGGGCAAATTCTTAAGATATATATTTTTTATTTGGTCGTTGCCTCCTGATTTCTTATTAAGTAAATTGTTTAAGAAAAATTTTGTGTCTGCTTCACTTATGAATTCGTTAGCTGGGGTCTGACAGTTAACAATGTTAAATGTTTGTAGAGCATGTTCTACGAGGTCGTTCGTATTTGCCTCTCCTAGATGCTGAGATATGGTATGATTTTGGGAGAAGCTAGAAGCTAAAGCATTGGCCTTTTCTGTGTCCGTAAAATAGGTGGTGGCACCATTTTTAAGAGAGGGCAATTGTTTCGTTTTATTTTTAATAATTTTGGCAATGTTCCAGAAGGGCTTAGAGCCTTTATCCAGCGTTTGCAGTTTCCTATTCCACTTTTCATTTCGATAATCTTGAATGCTCTTCTTTATTATCCTGTTTAGCTGATTTACTAAAAACCTCGCGGCATCGTTGCGATATCTTTGCCAATTTCGTCTATGAAAGTTTCTTATTTTAATAAATTCTAAGATATAGGGTGGAATTAATTAATATTCGCGGGACCTGGGCCCATAACCTTTGTTGAAAACAAAACCGAAAAAATAAAAGGCGGAACACATCCACTTACGACAAGGTTTTATTCAGAAAAAAAAACTAGAACAAATTTTTCGCATTTGTGTTCGATAAGTTTCTTTTCGTTAAAGGTACTGAGTTGCCATAGGACTTATTACAATACGATTTCTAATAGTTCTAATCGAACGTTTCTCCTCTTCTGTACTTAAGCTTATTGGTCGATGTGGACTCTGGAAGTCCAAGATTCACGCAAGAAAACTGGACCTTCCCACCAGAGGTTGTTTGTGAGCAAGGACGATGGCATTACCCCTTTCGATGCTAAATCAGCTAGATACAGCTCACTGGGAATGTGCTTCCAACTGTCTAGTTTGGTGAGTCTTTGTGTTTCTGGTACCCGGTTATTTACGAAAGTTACCTACTTCATTGGAGGAGCGTCAATCCACGAGAGAGTGATGGTTGCATGGTTGAGTCTGTCCATGCATATTGCTTAACGTCTGTAGTCCTAAAGCCTCTGACACGTAGTCCAGTAATGTGGCAAGAATCACAGAGCTCCAGTCGTGGAAGTGTTGTTTAGACATAAGCGGATGAACATGGATGGTGTTGTGGGAGTCCAGCCACTTGCAAATAAATTGATGCCCCACATGCCTTCTCGAAAGCGTCACTGAATCTATGCAATTTGTGCGTATAAGGGTTATTTGTGTACTTCGTCCGCGAGTAGTAAATGGAGCGAGCGGGTAGTAAATGAAGCGACAAATTGATAGCTTCAGATTCACAATCACGCCAGAATATTAGCTGATAATTCGAATCCCCTCGGCTAACATGGATCTGCCGACATATTTTTCGATGTCAGCGTTGAAGGTAAATTTGTGTCGTCTCCTTCTGAAAACGATACCAATAATGTCCATTTGAGTCTTTGGTC
Organism: Merodon equestris; assembly: GCA_958301585.1. NCBI lineage: Eukaryota > Metazoa > Arthropoda > Insecta > Diptera > Syrphidae > Merodon > Merodon equestris. The sequence goes on from OY284413.1 coordinate 98,055,968, forward strand.
CTGTCATGATTCAGAGAAGTCCCATCCGAAGTTTTAGTGGCCGCATCAAAGACAACCGGAGTTTTCTTGTCGAACTTGTTTCCTTTAATACGTCTTGGTGTGGCACGAGGTAATGATATGGAGTTTTCTGTATCTCCTCCTGATTGATGTCGGCATCTGCCATGTGTCTAAGCTCTTTGTATTCGTTTATACATTACTTATATTCCTCGTGTAGTGTGGTATTGAATCGGAAAAATCGTTCCAATTGAGTGAACCTACGCAATGCTGCTTCAAAATCCATCCATTCATTGCCGCGAATGATTTCAGGAAGCACTACTTCGGAATAGATGCCATTCCCTAATAGAATATCCAGTTCAGCTGGTTTGTGGTAATTTGTGTGATAGTTTGGGTGTTCATTGTTGGGAGTTCATTGGTTGAAGAAGCCCAGTTAGCGACTGGAATACTAAGACTCGTGTACATAGCTTGATTGTAAAGACCCATGAGTTAGGTTCAGGTAGCTGTGACATGCTCCGCTGCTGACACAGAATCGCTCTATTAGTGATGAATGTTGCCTCTGACCCTGGATTCATTAAGCCGCGTAGTTCTTCTATTCCCGAAGAGGACTTGACTTTAACTCTGACTCTTGCCGGCACAACTTCTGGCTGTTGCCAGCACAACTTCTGACTGTTGTGTTGAGTGAAAACTATTTATGTTTTGATAAGGTTCATACGATGTGGTTTGCATTTACTGTAGGCAAATGTGATGTGTAGTGTTTCTGCGACTTGGAGGCATCGACCATAGAATAAAACGCCCTCTTCCTTTCGCTTATTCATTTAGGTACGTTTATTCTTCTGAAATTACAACGGTTACATATTTCATGTTTGTGGAGTACAATTTCTTACTTACTTGATTTTGGTCGATCCCAGGTTCCAAATGCAAATGGTCGGCGAAGCATATGATTTTCAAATATTTCCTCTAAATTCCCTGCGAGTATTTGACAGTCATAAAAAGGGACATTTTTAGCTCTGTTTGCATTTGCAACCTGGGATCGCACACATTACATTTAAATTTGTTTTAAAAGATTTTAACAAGTAGGGTGGTGAGTATTTTGGGTGGTGGAGAATGCAATAGGTGCTGAATGTGTTGAGTTGTGTTGAGTATTTGGCGTGCGTCCGTTTACATGAGTCTATGATATGGGATTAAAATGTAAAAGGGAATAGTGATTCTGTTGACAGTAGTAGCATCGAACTCTGCTTGGACATTGTTGAGTTGTTTCGCAGACTTCAATTTTCTGTACGGTGTTCTTGCATGTAGTGATGTCCATTTTCGCACCTAATGCAGGTGCGAACAGAATGAACGTCCTTGTTGCATACTTTGCAAATATGGTGGAATCTTTGGCTTGGCCTAAGATGGAACGTTTTAGTGCCCTAAAGACTTCACTACTAGCAGCACCTTGCTCACTGCTAACTCCTTCCAGTGTTCTGAACCGCGCTTCCAAAGACAAGCGGAAAGTTTTGAAAGCGGGTAACTCCTTATTGGACCCTAACTTCTCTCCCCATAGGTGTTGTGATGTTGTAGGGAGTTTGGAATGAGAATCAATATGATATGCCAGTGTTCTACCCGAACGCTAAGGTTTCTAAGCGCGTGCCGACGTGCCGAAGTGTCTAATAGCTTCTTCAAGGAAAACACAGTTCCACGAAGAATTGTTTCTTGCCCGAAGAACGAGGTAAACTGGGCATTAACCAGAACACGTTTGTTGTCATAACGTGATATGAGAATATCCCAAGCTGGTTTATAGGTTAGGTTAGGTTAGGTTTGAGAAGGGGAGTTTGATGGTTAGACATCACTTCCACTCGGAGGCCAAGAGGCCCATTGTGATTCCCTTCGTTTGTGTGGGTACACATAAAATTAACCTGTCCTATCACGTGGTGTCTGAAACCACCCCGTGCTCTTGATGAATCTTAGAAAATTCTGCATTAGCCACGTCCGCAATCTCTGTAAAGAATCTTTGACCTAGCGACACTAGGCGTCGATTCTGGAGAGCTGGACAGTGGCAAAGCAGATGTTGGATCGTCTCAGTTTCTTCCTCATCGCCGCAGCTCCGGCAGAGATCGCTGGATCCCGAGTCCCATTTCCGGAGCATTGCTCTAATGGGACAGTGTCCTGTGATCACTCCGACGAGCATACGGATCGAGTTACGGTCCAGCGCCAGGAGCTTCTTTGTTTTTCCGACTTTGAGCTCTGGCTACGATGATCTTGTCGTGTAGTTGTCGTTTCTTGTAAGCAAAGGCTAGCTGGCCTCTTTGATGATTATGTCGTTTATGATCTGGTATAATGCGCTGATCGGTGGTTGCAATGACTTGTCCGCTTTGCTGATGTCTGCTCGTTCGTTCCCTGCGATTGAGCTGTATCCCGGGACCCAGCAGAGTTTAACTTTATGGTGTCTGATGGACTTCAGTGAGTCGCGACTTTTCTTGACAGCCTTTGATCTCGTTATACAGGATTCTATTGACTTCAGTGCAGCCTGGCTGTCTACGAAGATATTGATATCAGATGGTGGGATATCGGCTACCTGTAGGTGTTTGGCTGCTTTCTTTATTGCCAGGATTTCTGTTTGAAAAACGCTGCACAGATCAGGGAGTCTGAATGATTCCTGTTTGTGGAGGGTATCAGAGTAGCCCCCAGTGCCTGTGTTCATTTTCGATCCGTCGGTGAAGAGGGTGATCTCATGGTCGTTGATTACGGCGTTTGATAGCCACTCTTCTCTGTCGGGGAAAAGGATAGGTATACTGAGAGAGAAGTCATTTTGGGGGGGAATATAGTCGGTCGCAGCTGCGAGGCTACTAAAACCATGTTTCCTTCCCAGGTCGTCTATTGTCTTAAGTATGGCCGCATGTCCATAGTTGGCTTGCTTCCACAGAGAGGACTCTCTTAGTCTGAGAGCGCTCTTTGCAGCGTAGCCTTTTATGAATAGATCTAGTGGGAGGAGATGAAGAATCATGTCCAACCCTGCTTGCGACGTGCTTCTCATGGCTCCCGTTGTACAAACAGCGGCTGACCTTTGTACTTTGTTGAGCATGTTCATATAGCTTTTTGTGCGGCTAGCAGTCCACCAGACTAGGGCCCCATAAGTTAAAATGGGTCTGATGATTGCTGTGTATATCCAATGAATGATGTACGGTTGCAAGCCCCATATTTTTCCGAAGGTCTTTTTGCATGCATAAAAAGCGTTCAATACTTTTTTCATCCTTTCCTCCAGGTTCCTTTTCCAGGAGAGCTTAGAGTCAAGAATGATGCCTAGATATTTTGCTTCCGCTTTGAGTTTGAGAGGAGTGCCCTCTAACTTTGGGGGAGCAAATATCGGAATTTTCCTTTTCCTGGTGAACAAGACCAGCTCGGTTTTCTGGGGGTTTATTCTCAGACCGTTCTGTCTTGCCCACGAGGAGAGTTCACGCAGATTCCATTAGTTCACTGATAGTTGGTAGAAATTTACCTTTTATCAAGATAACTAGGTAATCTGCGTACGCTATGGTCTTTGTGTCTATTTCCATAAAGAATTTAAGGATCTTGTTGACTGTAAGAATCCACAGTAGGAGGGAGCGAACTCCTCCTTGTGGTGTGCCTCTAGTTGTCACTTTCCTTATAGAACTGTGTCCAATGTCTGCATTGATAATTCTGTCCTTCAACATATATAATCCAGATTACAATGGATTTGTCTACTTTTCAAGAGCTGTTGTTATGGCCTCTGTGTTTACATTGTTGAAGGCCCCTTCTATGTCGAGGAAGGCTGCCATTGTAAACTCTTTTAAGTTCAGCGCGCCCTCAATTTCACGGACAACACTATGCAGAGCACTTTCCACTGATCTGCCTTTGAGGTACGCGTGTTGAGTGTTGCATAAGTTTCGTGAACTTGTGAGTCCTCTGATGTATAGGTCAAGGAGTCTCTCCAAGGTTTTTAATAGAAATGACGAGAGACTAATTGGCCTATAGTCCTTTGAGGCAGTATGGGATGGTTTACCTGCCTTAGGTATGAAAATTACCTTTATTTCTTTTCACTGTGTTGGGATGTACCCCGTGCGCAGGCAATTGGAAAAAATGCTTACGAGATGGGGTACAGTGTAGATCTGTGTTTTTTGAAGCATCGCTGGCAAGATATCGTCCGGGCCCGGAGATTTAAAGGGTTTGAACGAATTTATTGCCCATGATACTTTACCCGCTGTGATAATCTTGTTTATCACTTCTTCGGTTGTGTGAACCGTAGTAACCGTCGTCTCGAAGGAGACTGTGGTTTCAGGGGTTTTACAGCCTGAGAAGTGGGTTTCAGTCAGCAGTTCTAGAGACTCCCGACTGGATTCTGTCCAAGAATCATCTGCTTTACGGATGAATCCCGGGACGCAGGGGTCCTTGGATAGGATTTTCCTGAGCCTTGCGGCTTCGTTGAGATCCTCAATTGATTCGCAGAACTCCCGCCAGGATTTAGATTTTGCTGCTCTTGTTTTGCTCTTGTATTCGTTGAAGCTGGATTTGTAATTATCCCAGTCTTCGGTTCTGTTTGAGATCTTTGCTCTGTTGAATAGAGTTCGGGTCCTGGTCCTGCGTTGCTTTAGCTCTGTGGTCCACCAGACTGCGCTGGTCTTCCTGCGAGCACGCTGCAAAGGACAGGATTTGTTGAAAGCCGCTTTCAGAATTCTCACAAGAATTTCGACTGAATTCTCAACGTAAGTTGGATCAGGATTAGTGGTGGCTTGTGGCGGTTCTAACCTGTTGGCAACTAGGTTTGAGAAAAGATTCCAGTCTGTCTTCTGAGGGTTTCTGAAAGGTTTCGGTTTTTCTTTAATGACATTAAGGTTGAAGAGTATCCAGCTGTGGTCCGAAAAGGAACAGTTAGTGACACTCTCCAATCCTCTACTCGGATGGAGTCGGACTCACTTAGTAAAGTGAGGTCAATTACCTCTTCCCTAACCCAATTGCGAAACGTGGGTGTATTACCTTTGTTGCAAATATTGAGGTTGGTGGAGATAATGAAATCGAAAATGGACTCACCCCTTTTATTGATGTCGCTGCTTCCCCATTGAGTGTGGTGTCCGTTGGCGTCGCAGCCTATCAATAGACACAGTCCGCGCGACTTGGCGTGTCGCACGAGTGTTCGGACTGCGTCTGAAGGTGGATCCTCCTCATCGTATGGTAAGTATGCGGACGATAGGAGCAAAATTGATTTGTCCTGTTGTTCGTACGTTACCACCGTGAGGTCTCCGTTGCTGTACATACCAAGGAGAGAAATGTTTAAGTATCTCTTGGCGACTATACAGGTTCGTAGCTTACCTTCGGTATGTGGATAGTATAAATTATACTCCTTAGACCTTAATCCCTGAATTTTGTTCCACGGAGCATTGGATTAAGGCTATATCCACATCTTCCTGCAGCATGTACATCATCAAGTCGTCGGTGGCTGCTTGCAGTGGTGTAAATTAATTTGCACCACTAGCAGCCTCCTTTGACTTGCCGCGTTCATTGGGGAACCTTACCTTCCCGAACTTGATGCTGCCAGATCTGCTGCGGAAGTGGTCGAGTGACTTTTGGTCAATGGTAACCACGAGGTCCTTTCCCACTCCGTTCTTACTCTTGGCTGAAGAAATTATTCTCCAGCTGAGAGTGTCAAGCTCTTTATTCTGCTTGTCAATTAGCTTCAAAATGGATTCGTCCTTTTCGGGAACCGGTGGAGGGATCCATATTGAAGCCAACGTGCGAAGCGGAAGCATCGAACGAGGGATAACCTCGAGTTTGGCGTTCTGCCAGATTTCGCCGCAATCATCGATTGTGCGCTTTAAGATTTCTAGGGACCTCTGATTGTCACAACCGACAACTTTGACTCCTTTCTGCCAGCCTGCCCCGTCGAAGTTAATCTCATCACTGCTATCCGCGACAAGCATCGCTTCCAATATTTTGGCTTCAACCGTTAGCCAATTGTCTGATGTAATCTTCCCATCCGGGTTGGAACGATCGACAATAGCCACTTGTAGTCTCAGGGGAAGATTGAAGCTGGCTGATGTTTTCGCCTTTTTCGCTTCCCTAAGAGTTTCTTCTCCGGAGCGCCCCCTCTTGACGTTCTGCTTCGATCCTGAGGCAGTGTGTCCCATGGAGGCGCCCGGTTGCTGTGCGTTCTTTTCGACAGTGGCCGGTTGTGTTGGCAGTTGTCGAGTCAATTTTGGGACGTTGGATTTGATAAGGGCCGTGTTCGATGGCTTCTTATCTCGCCCTGTGTCCTTTTTCGAAGCGTGAATGGAGGTGGGAGCCGATTTCTTCTCGAATTTGGCTACCTCTTTCTTGTGCTTCTTGATCAGGAGTTTTTCGCGCTCGGAGAGCGTTGAGGGTTCTCTTGCGTTCATTTTCCTGATATACTGCACCGACCTCTTATAGCTACTCTTTGCTTTTTGGGCCGGTGTTTTTACCTTGCTCGTTTCTACAGGTTTGCTTGTGGCCTTAGGGGCGACCTTTTCTTCCAGCAGCTGGGCCTCAGTTTCAGAATCCACTTGCATGGTGTTGCTTACCTGTGATGAAGATTCATCGTCGGTAGCGGTACCAATCTGTAGTCCCTGAAGGAGAGCCCCGGTTACGATGTCTGTGTCGATCGCGCCTTCGGCGGTGGCAACCTGCGCTGTTTGCCTCTTCAGAGGATGCACTTTACTATTTTTATCAATATTTTCCATATGTGATCTCACACGCTGGTTTATAACTCCTGTTGTCAATGGCTAAGTGTTGTAGGAGACCTCAGCGATGTGTTGTAATCCACCTATAATTTCTTCCAACTCCCCTTCTTTTCCAGATTCGGTCAAATATATTGCGTCGATATTATATTGGGTACTTTATTTATATAAAGTTTTCTTCCAGCACGGAAATCCGGGGGAGAGTACGATAACTTGGCCGCCAAGATTTGATAACGGGATCTCGTAGAGGGGTCAAAAACAAGCACTTTTTACTATGGGAGGGGGGGGGGGTCCATTTCCCCCCGTTTAGGAGGTAGAGGGACTTTTAGAAAAAATGGTTTAAATTGAAAAAAAAATAAATTTTAAAACGACGGCAACACTTACAATAAAATGCTATACTGCATTTGAAAGCCAGAAGCTTGTTCTATAATCCTGCATTTAAATTAAATTACTCATGTCAATGGTTTTTGAGAAATTCGCATTTAAAGTCCAAATTTTGATAAAAAACCTGAAAAATAAAAGTTTAGACTGATTGCTCTCAAAATTGTGAAATGAAATTGTAAATTAGCTTATATGTGTTCCATGTAACTATCAATTCTTAATCGAGCACAAAAAACCGCATGGTTCTATGTCTTCTAGTTTTTGAGAAAATCGAAAATTTAGCGTTACCGAGAATGCACCACGAGGAGGTAGAATGGGATGGAGTAGTGGATGTTTAAACGCTATTTTTTATTTAGAGAAAAAAAAAACACTTCGCTCTTACAAAAGTCGAACAACGAATGACCTTAATAAACAATAACTAGTACCACCTTTTCATTAACGAACAGTAGTGCCAAGTTTATGTGAATTTTTCATAATGCATTACATTTTAATATTTGAAAATTGTAAGTTTGGAATTTTGGGCTACTTATATACATACATATATATGTATTTAGTGGACATTGGATAAATAGAATAAATTCGAATTTTTTTAAATACAGATTCTGTGAATGCAAAAGAAACTTTGCATGTACCCAACCTCGCACCAACCCCAATTCCTATAGCGGCCAAGCAGGGGGGTTGCAGGTTGCCTTACATACTTTACTGTTTATATATTGTAATGTTGGAAGCTAGCACTGATTTATTTATGTAAGTAAGCAAAAAATAAAAATTTCATAGAAAAGTAGTTTTAGTTATTTTCGATTTTCTCAAAAATTAGAAGACATAGAACCATGCGGTTTTTTGTGTTCGATTAAGAACTGATAGTTACATGGAACATATATAAGCTAATTTACAATTTCATTTCTAAATTTTGAGAACAATCGGATTAAACTTTTATTTTTCAGGTTTTTTATCAAAATTTGGAATTTGAAAAATGTGAATTTCTCAAAAACCATTAACATGAACAATTTAATTTAAATGCAGGATTATAGAACAAACTTCTGGCTTTCAAATGCTGAAAACCACTTTACTGTACGTGTTGCCGTTGTATAGAAATAAAAAATTTAATATAAATATAATATAGATTAGTTCAAGAATTGTAATTTACAATGTGAAGAATGTCAGTGCAACAGAAGGATAAAGTAGATAGGTTAGTGACGATTTTATTTACAAAAGACTACCAGCGTTTTTAGAGAGTTCATGAAAACACTGGTTCCTACATACTGTCTTCCGAGTAGGAAATTCCTTCCCTTTATTATACAGTAATACAGAAATAAAAGAATCAAAAATATAGTGTTTGCTTAGCCACTCACCAATGGATATTGGCATAACGGCACATTATATCGATGCTAATTTCCTTTTACAATTTTAGAGTGTATTAAATTTGAACATCCAAACCCCGCCGTTTCTATTGCAACCGAAATAGACCGTGGAATTTAAAAGACAAGGTCTTAATTATTTTAACTGACAATGCTGCAAACATCACCAAAGCCGTTAAAGACCACTTGAACAAACGTCATTACGGTTACTTTTCTTGCAAACTTAATTTGTATGTACAATCAGCCTTGGGTTTTCGGTGTGATGTCGGGAACGAAGATTCTTTAGAAAGCTCAGATACATAAAAAAACAATTCGCAAGATTAAAGAAATAATTAATTATATAAAGCGAAGCCAACAAGCGAATGAAAAACTGGTACATAGCCACATCATGTTGGGCATAGAATAACCTCTTAGCGTTGTAAATGACGTAAGAACGAGTTGGAACTCCACATTTTTTATAATCAAGAGAGTTGTTGCACTAAAAGAAGCAAGATAATGTTTATTAGCATCAGTTTACAAGTTCAGATGCTTACAGATATCGAGTGGGCTATTGCTTCTAAGTTATGTGTTATTTTGCGTCCTTTCGGATAAGCAGCCCGGGAAATGTGAACTGAGGGTCATTTTACCGCTTGTAAAATTATCGCCATATCACCTGGGCTTGTTAAAATATTGGACATTATGCTTCAGGATAGGGGTCCAAAATACACACGCCTTTGTTGAAAAGCTGTTTCAAGAAACTAGAACAAGGTTTTCTAATTTGGAAACCAGTGTGACTATTGCGTCGAATGAATTTCTCGATCCTCGATTCAAGCAACATGTGTTTGAAAATAAACCCGCCCTCAGTATGGAGCAAAAGGATATTACAAATTAGCTTGCCAACCCTAGCAAAAAATTAAGAGCTATTACCACGAAGCATTGTAGAAACCGCGACGGACTACTCTTAATGGAGCTTATTCGACAAAGCCCAGAACTAGTGGAATGTTGAACTCAGGGCTTGAAGTCCAACACTACCTCAACGACAAGGCGGTTGAAAGGACAGATAAAAGGATAAGATAATGCAGTGATGGAGTACGAATAAAAATGTATATCCCAATCCGAGTGCGTTGTTAAAAATAAGAAGTTGCATGGTAGCTGCGGCAGTTCCGTGCGAAAGACTGTTTTCCAAGGCTGAGATGATTATTACTGAACGACGTACCAGCCTCTCCCACAAGCAACCCAACAAACTTTTAGCCTTAAAATATAATCTAAAGTAAAAATTTTATTCTCAAACTAATATATATAACAGTATAATATGTTGATATTAGTAAATGTCTTAAATAATTATTCGTACTCATTGACTATATGTATATATCAAATTCAAAAATCAAAAAAAGGAAACGAGCCTATGCAACTTAGAGTTGTCACCAATGTATTTTTTTCTCCAAATAAAGTCTAAAAAGCAGTTAGGTTTAAGCTGTTTAGCCTTTAGGACAAGATAGTACAGCATAAATACAAAACAAAACAAAAAATAATAAAATAAATCAAAAACAATGTATATAAAAAATAAATTAACAATCTAAATGTTATATATACCACACCACGCCGAACAACTTACAAATGTCAAGTTAAAACGAGATCAGCCGGCGGATAGTGTGTGAGCGAGATACACTCTACATAGATACGCATTACAGCGTACCTACTCCAAAGGTGTGTGGCATTAATTGCAATGCATGCCCATAATCAATTCTTATACATATATTGTAGTCCGAATAGTGATTTCCCCTACCAATAGAAATAAACCTAGGCTATTGACCTGCTACAGCTGATTGGTACATAAGAAACCAACAGCTTCAAGAAAGGATATGCAAAATGAAAAAAGCACTTGGCAGCTAAAATTTTAACAATATGATTTAAATATTTTTAATACTGTCGTTTTTTTCTTATTGGCGGAATTACTATAAATTCCCGCTCGCCTAAGTGCAGAATATTTTAATTAGCGCCTGTTTTAACATATTTGATTTCCCACTCATCTGGGAACATGGTCCTTTAAGCCGGATCAAAGTGAACAGTGATTTATTTCCGGTTTTTTTTGTGCTTTTTTTTTGGTGTTTAAAAAAAATACAATTATTTTCAAAGTGTACTGTGAAGTATGTATAACTGGTGAAAGATCTCCTGTGCAATAATACGTTTCCGATCATCGACGGACAGTCTATCGGCTACAGTACCCAGCGAAAAACTAGACTTGTGACCAAGTCCTTCAAATAAGAAGCGAGGAGCACAAGAAAGCGGAGTGAGATTTTTTTTTTTTTTAGTTTAAAATAAATTTTTCTTCATAGTTATTTAGATCTATCTTATCCTAAATAAAAATGCTTTAAACTAGCTTAACTATGCTTAAAAGTTAAATATCTCAAATATCTCACGGTCCTAGGCGGTTAGAATGTCCGCACAAGTTTTACAAGCAGTACAATTTAAACCTATGTCCTTCGACTACTATGCATAGACTTACAATTAACATTTTTATAAATAAGTTAAGCTAAGAAAATATATTTTGTTCAGAAAAACTTAGCATATGATCATTTAAGTGGAGTGAAATATTTTTTATAAAAGGTACTGTGGGTTAAGTATAGCTTTAGCACCATATCCAGCGCAAATATACGTCTCCGATATCTGTATTGACGTATTTCAAGTAAAAGTGTTGTATTCAACTCCAAAAAATAATGTCGAAATTATCAAAGTCGATTGAATATCAAGAAGACATTCTTGGCGAAATCAGTCGGGATTACGAACAATTTAAAAAAGATGTTGAATCGCAAAAGTCAAAGGGGTATTTAGCTGGTATCGATGAAATGTTTAACGGGCGAAAAACGAACATAAGAATATAGACGAGATTGCTGCTGATCAACTAAAAGAAAATTATATGCAGGATGAAATATTCTCAGAAATCAAGAGAATCTATTTCACTTTTACCGGGCAGTTGGACGATGAGGCTAATCGGATAGTGGAGGAACACAATGCCTCAATCAATATGTCTCGGTTAAACACCACGAGATCTTCCGTTTCCGATGTACGTCTTCAAGGAATTCGCATCAATCCCTTTTAGGACAAATTCGAAGATTGGTGGAAATTTTTCAATTTAAAAATTACAGAAAACGTCGGTTTCCGGGGAAGCTGGACGACTAATTCAACGCAGTCCAATTGATTCCAAGAGTTTTGCCTTAGCTTGGATAATTCTGACCAATAGATATCAAATTAAACGTAAACTAGTAAACACTTTACTATTAGCTACACTCAACGGGACTGGGAAGAAAAGTTAGGCACCTCCAAGCATCTCGCGGGTTGGAAAACATTCATGGCATTCATGGAATGTCTGTTCAATTCCCTCGAAAACATTTCCGAGATGAATGGCCACTCACAATTAATGTATCCAAATTCGTTTCAACAAACAACCGCGTCTTGCCAGTTAAGTTCCCAACCAACAAAACAATTTCGATTCCTAATTGGCAAAGCTTCTCATGGCGTTACACATTGCAAAAAGTTTTTGCAAATAGACGTCAAACCCGGATCTAGTGTGGCAAGGAAAAATGGTATTTGTCACAATTGTTTGGGGTATGATCATAATGCTGCGGTATGCATCGTGCCAAAAAAGATGTTACAAACATTACACATTGCTCTACAAGGAAACACAAGTTGGACAAAATGTAACCCATTTACAACCAAAAAACAACTCAACACAATCCCCAATACAATTATATTCAAAATTCTGTAACTCAACATGTCCCATTAAATTCTCTTACTGATCAGCCAAGCACTTCATAGCAATTTTGTGCACATTTCAACCAAATGCAGGCAAAAACACTATTAGCAACTGCACTCCTCAAGGTGTATGCATCGAATGGGAAGCAGTGCACTCTTAGGGCTTTTATAGACACTGGTTCAGAGGCTACGTTTATCACTGAGCATGCCACTCATCTTCTTAAACTCAAGAGGCAAAATGTGTCTACTAATATCACAGGTCTTGAAAAAAATCCAATAGGCAGCACCAAATACCAACTGAACTTCAGTTTGCATTCCTTTTCCAACGCAACTTTTCCATAAATGTTACTGCATTCCTATTACCAATGCTTACAGTAACGCTAACAAATTATCCGTTGCAAGGAAAATGGAATCACTTGTCGAATCTGCCATTAGCTGATCCCTCCTACAATGTTCCAGGGGAGATTGATTTGCTGTTAGGGGCGGATGTGTAATCTTCGATAATTTTTGAAGCATTAGTGAAGAGACCGAAAGGCTTTCCTGTAGCACAGATGACAGTATTGGAATGGATTCTTACAGGAAAAAGCATGTCGAAAACAAACATGACTTGTTTTGTTGTCCAAAATCACTTCGACTTAATAGATTATCACCTTCGGCAATTTTGGGAGATTGAAGAAAATCTTGATGGTAGAAAACTCTCACCGGAGAAGAAAGGATGTCAACTACATTTTTTCAAAACAGTACAGCTGAAAGACGATGGGAGATACGAAGTAGGACTTCCCTTCAAGGATGGAATTCGCCCAACACTGGGGAATTCGAAGAAGGCTCCAATGGAAACATTTTTCAGATGAAAAGAAAACTTTTGGCGAACCAAGCTTTTCAAGAAGCGTCACTAATTGTATTCGCTATTACTCTTCTTTAGGTCAGATGGAAGAAGTAACAGAATCAATGGATAATGGCAAACACTACTGTCTGCCTCATCTGCGGTCATCAAGGAGTCGTGCAGCACCACAAAACTGCGTGTGATATTCGATGCTTCATGCAAACCTTCGAATGATGTATCTCTCAACGATTGCCAAAAGTGGAGCCACGATTGCAAGCAGACGTCATTGATTTCATCGGAGAAAGTTCAAGACTACATTTGTAGCTGACATAAGTATGATGTATCGTCAGATATGGACGTCAAGAGAAGATACCTCATATCAACTAATTCTATGGAGGTATAATTCCAACGAGTCAATAAAAACATATGCCCTAAGCATGTCCACATTTGGAACTGCATCGGAGCCATACTTAGCAGTACGGACGTTACATCAATTGTCATCAGATGTTCAAAATTAATATCCTTACGTTGCAAAGGTACTTACCGAGGGATTGTATGTCGATGACCTAATCTATGAAGCTAACGATGAAAAACATACCATTACTTTGCAAGCAGATCTTCTGAATCTGAATCAGTTGGGTTTCCTCTTCGCAAATGGGCGAGTAATTCCGCACAAGTACTAGAACAGGTTCCTGAAAAAGAAAGGGAAATAAATCTGCCTCTGAAATTCGAAACGTCAGATGCCATGAAAACACTTGGGATTCAATGGCATCCAGCTAAGGATACGTTTTACGTTAAGCGACGTCCAACAATTTACGAAAAGATCCATACTTGCAAATATCGCGCGTCTTTTCGATCCGCTGAGATGGATCGCTCCATGTGTCATAAATGCTAAGTTGATTTTTCAACAACTGTGGCTGAAGGAATACTGTTGGGACTCACCAGTCACTCCAGCACTTAAAAATCAATGGGTAGAGCTGCGAGAAGGATTGAGAATTCTTCATAATCTCGAAATTCCTCGATGGATTGAATACAGCAGTTCATCGGAAGTACAACTTCATGGTTTAAGCGATGCCTCAAAAAAAAAGCCTATACCCCAGTAATATGCGCTTGTATCTTAAATGAAGGAAAGTAGCACATTATAAGAGAATGTATTAGTCGCCTACTAATTGTTGCTTATTTTTTTTGATCGCGCTTTATTTTAACAGCTAGCATGCGAGAAAAATTACAATACGTATGGTGTAATTGCTGTACAATCAAATGATTTATACTACAGTTATTGAAATATGTAAAATGTAAACCACTTGTTCCATTGAACAGCCAGTCGAAATAAAGCCATCATCACGACAAGACGTCTGTAGTGTAAGAGATTCCATGTCACCTTGTTTAAGTTTATTATAATTTTAACGTGTAAGCGATTGCATTTATTTATATATTCATGTCACCCTATTTGTATTTGATGTAAACGCAGCAAAATAAGCATGCGTATATGGATTATAAGATCGATTGACCAATGATATGAATTGTTCTATTATACGATCAAATGACCAATGACAAAGTTTGTACTATTTCAAACAATATCAGATAGTCCTGCTAACTAATTTCTGTATTCATTCCGAATAAAGGTTTCGTAAAGAAGACATCGTCTCGTGTTTTGCTCCTTTTGTATAAGTACATTATATTTTCGGGCCATCTTACAGTAGTGTTTTGCTTTTTAAATGACAAATGTCTTATAATATTCATTTGATAGCAGTAAAAACCAGGGTTGCTCCATCAGCAACATAAATCGTATCTGTTCGAGAATCAATTTTATTGTGATGTATTATGTAATATCTGCCATTTTTTTGTATCTATAATTTATATTTCACTGCTATTTCTTGTTAAAATATTTGTTATATTATATTTAATTCAGTTAAAATTAAGTTATATTCAGTCCAACATCGCGCCATCGACAAGATCAGCCCATCATTACATCGAGCAATCGTCAAGCAGAACATACGATCCTTCTGCAAGAACAATGTTTACACCAGAGACCATCACGCCATTTACCACACCATCTCGCTCTGTGTTCACATTCTCTTCCACACACACACACACACACACGCTGATGACAACATTGAATGTGTGCGAAGGGTTCATCGATGTTCTTTGTATGTATTTGTGTGATGGCTGCTGATGGTTGACCAAAGATGTACTCGGGCACTTGAAGTTTGTTCGCGCAAGACACCAGTTCAAATAGTGAATATTTATAATAAGCTATTGTTCGATTTGTTTGGGATACTCGCTGTTTTCTTTTCTACTCGCTATCTTGGTCGTCGAAATTTGTCGAATCCCTAACAGTATCATTACCACGGCTAGAGTTATGCGCAGCGCTATTAGTAGTCAAGCTACATCGTGTAAAGCTGGACATGCAATTTGAAGGCATTGAAACCTTTGCTTGTTATTACTCCACGATAGTACCCGCATGGATCAGCGAAAACAACGCCATTCGCACATGCTTGGTGGCCAATGTAAAATCCATTCACTTCGAGCCATTAACGCTTGGCGACACGTTGGCACCAAAGAGAATCCAGCACACATTGGCCCACGAGGATTATTGCCACAGGAACTCCTTAACAGCAATATGTGGTGGCATGGGACCCATTTTTTAAGAGGGTTTGCCACGCGGCAGTATCAAGGACCAATGACTTGCGAAACACAACTGGAAACTAACAAGGAAAATAGAAAGCACGAGATAAATTCTTTAGTTCACAAGGATATATTGACACAATTTTCTGCAAATTCCCCAGAAGTATTCAGTCACTGCGCAATCATTAACAGTGTAACCTTCAGTGTAATACAATACTGAACTGTCTTGTGCGTAGTGCAGCTATATGGCGAAGATACCTCGAATTTCTGAAAAATAAGAGAAATGGAAGGCTATTCGGGGGTCATCCAATTGCATTTGAAGCCGCCCATCAGGCTTGTTCAAGGTGAACTATTTCCTAACGGAATAAAATCACTTAAACCCACCAGCGTCACCACATTTTGGAGGCCTCTGGGAGGCATTGACATCTGCCTCAATCAATCAAACACCACATTAAAAGAACAGTCGGAACATCCAGGTTCACATTCGAGGAATATACCACACTGTTTTCGCAAATCGCAGCATGCCTCAATTCAAGGCCATTATGTCCGATGGCTGACGATCCAAATGATCTGACAGTTTTTACAAAAGGACACCTTATAATAGGAGAGGCATTAATCACTTTACCTGAAGGAAATTTAATGGACAAAAACACAACTAATCTCGATAGGTTTAGATATATTCAACGACTCAATCAAGAATTTTATGAGCAATGAAGCGAAGCTTACCTTCATTTATTACAGCATCGACCCAAATTGCTACAACAGCCCAATATTAAAAATAGAGATATAGTCCTGGTCAAGGAAGATAGTCTTTCGCCGGCATTGTAGCTAGTTGCGCGATTTATGTTATCCGTGAAGAACATATGAAAAAAATATATATATATTATATATATCTCTTTTTATTACTTCGTTTATTTAGTATTTAATATTTAGCGATTGACAAAGCGATCTGTCCACCGCGACGTCAGAACACGAACTCCCAGGGATCTTCCAAGTTAAATTACTCCCAGTCATTGTCATATGTTTGGTCAACAGAAATGTTTGACCAGTCGGATATTCAGATTACCATCTGCTCCGTGAAGCAAATGTGCCGACTCACATATCTATGTGGAAGTAAGAAAGGATTTATATCTCATTAAGTTTGAGATAATGTGTATATCTCATTACGTTTGAGATAATGTGTCGGAATGTGTCGTATACATAACCCGCGCGTAATCGAAGTGCATCCGGGCACAGACGGTCTGACGCGCGTGGTGACCATAAGATCGTCTTTAAACGTCCCATCGCGAAAATATCCCCTTTGCCGGTAAAAGAAAAAGAATTTCCATGATTTTTAGCAGACAATTATAGACTATAAGTGAAATTATAACTTAGATCTGTATCCCAAAAAGCAAGGATCATATTCTTCCCAAGTCGAAAGATTAGCTTAGGACTGAATCTAACGACGGATACCAGACCAGTAGGAGCTAAATATAACCTTAATTTTTTTCGCTTATATGTTTAAGATAAGAAATTAATGCAAATTATAAAATACAAGAACGAGAACAAGAAGATTAAATAACAACCAAAACAACCAACATCTTCATCACACAACAACCACGTTACTTCCCAAGATCAGATACCCGCTTTCCCGGGCTAGGAGCATGCTGCGTCACAAAAACAAGTACAAAACAAAACAAAAAATAATAAAATAAAACAAACACAATATATGAAGTTAACACCATCGACCAAGGCCAGGGGCAAAGGTCGATAACCCGCATTAACGGGACTTGATGTGTCAGCACGACGGGGGGCGTCGGTTGTTTTGTAAGGCATGAATATGATTGTGTTGCTTCCAATTTAGATTTCAAAAGTGCCGATATCTTAAATCTATCGTTAATATTTAATAATGAAGACTATGTCGTCTACTGCGTATATAGATTTATAAAATTCAGCGCCTCGATCTTTATTGAAGAATTTTCCAATCTTCTAAGTAATGAAAAATCTAAAAATGTTATTTTTTTTGGCGACTTTAACATAGACATCTTAGATCTTAACAACGATTCTGTAGCAACATATTTAACTTTACTAGCGTCCCATGGTTTAGCTTCTTTTATAAACGAACCAACCAGATTGCAGTCGGGAAAGTGTTTAGACCACATCTATGGACGCTTCTCAAAAGTGTCTCCAAGTTTTTATGAGAAATGTGTCTTTGATTTAAATATAACCGACCATTCTATGATAGGATTGTTGGTGAATGCCTCCACTAAGAAAGAAGTTAAAGGGTCCCAACGCGACATTACTAAAATTGATTTCTCACAGCTCAGATCAGCTCTGGGATGCCTCAGGATGCTTATGATATATTCATTCTATCTCTTATTGATCATATTAATCGCTGCACTATCAGAATTAAACCAGTGAAATCTAAGAAAAAATTAAAGCCATGGATTTCTAGTTACTTGGTCAATAAAATTATCCTAAAAAATCGGCTTCGAATTAAAAGTGCAACGCATCCGAACAACTTAGCTCTTATCACAAGGTACAAGAAACTGTGTGCTCAATTAAAAAGGGAAATACCTTTAGTTAGGGATAGTTTTTATAGTCAAGAGTTTAACTCTGTGCGAGGCAATCTAAGAGGTGAATTGAAAGTTGTTAATTCTATACTAAATAAATCCACATCATCCAAAATGCCAACTATTATTCGTGTTGACGAATCATCAACCTCTGACAAATTTGAAATGGCTAATTTGTTCAACGAATATTTTGCTTCCATCTCTTGTAGCTCATCCTCGCGTAACAAGCCGCAATTGCATCATCCTCACTGTACATCAAATTACTGCCCCGAGCATATTCAGGGCAATAGTTTTGTTTTCGAGCCAATAACCGCTTTTGATGTCCTGAAAATTATAGGCTCTTTAAAAAACTCAAACTCATCCGGCAAGGATGGTATTTCAAATCGGACACTTAAGAAAATTGGATGTCTTATAGTTGATGTCCTTGCACATATATTCAATAAAAGTATATATTCGGGTATTTTTCCTCAAGCCCTGAAATGCGCGGATATTTTGCCTCTTTTCAAAAAAGGTCAAAAAGACAATATCTCCAACTATAGGCCTATTTCACTCCTACCTTCAATCAGTAAAATTTTTGAAAAGGCAATAAAAACTCGGGTTTCGAAATTTATGCGCAAAATCAATTTTTTTAATCCTATTCAATATGGCTTCCAGAAGGATAAATCAACTGAAGATGTCTTACTTCGTTTTTGTTCTCATATCTTTGCAAATGTGGATAAAAAACTGTTTCCAGCTGGTCTGTTTGTTGATATAACCAAAGCCTTTGACATGGTTAACCATAGAATTTTGTTGGCAAAACTCGAAAAGGCAGGCTTTAGAGGTTTTATGCTTAAGTGGTTTCAATCTTATTTGGAAAGCAGATCACAGTGCGTTAAGATTGACGATGGGAGAAGTAATTTGGAACATATAAACCTAGGGGTGCCCCAAGGATCTGTACTCGGTCCTTTGTTATTTTTAATTTATATTAACTCCCTATTTGAAATGGAGTTTAAAGGTGTCGCCACAGCGTTTGCTGATGATGTTGCTTTTGCGTACGGTTCGGATAGTCCCTTAAACTTAATATCTGACATAAACTTTGATCTAAACTTGCTGAGGATTTGGTTTGCTAAGCATAATTTATTGATTAGCTCTAAAACCAAAATTATGCACTTTAGTTTAGCAGCACAAAATAGTTTTGGGTGCGATGTTTTCTTTCATACTCCTGAGTGTCACAAATTTAAGTTCCACTGTACTTCCTGTTGTTCTTCCTTAACCTTTTACGATAATATGAGCTGTAGTGAAAAATGCTTTTGAGGTAGTTAATGAATTTAAATACTTGGGAATAATCATTGACAGCAGATTAAATTTTGTCAACCATGTTGCTGTACTAACAAATTATTTTCGGTCTACGCTTAGGAACTTTTTTTACCTGCGTAAAGTTTGCTCTAACAAATTGTTGAAAATAGTTTATTATGGTATTTTCCACTCCAAATTGCAATATGGTATTACATGTTGGGGTGGTATATATTTCAATAGATTACGGCCGTTGTTGATTTTACAAAAAGCTGTTCTAAGAAGAATATGCAATAAGTACCGTATGCATCCTAGTTTTTCGTTATTTCGTAATTTGAATATTCTTCCAGTTCGTCACCTCTATTGCTTTAAAGTGCTAAAAGATTTTTTTCTAAGATCAGGAAATATAAACTACAAAATATTTGATAGTCACCGCTTGCGAAGCAATTTTTTATACCAAGTACGTATACCCATTTATCGTACAACTGCATTCCGAAATTTTTACTCTGTAGTTTCGTGTCGCTTATTTAATAAACTGCCTATCAACATAAAAATAGTACATTCATCTGGCACATTTGTTAAACTTTTGAAATGCTGGCTTTTTAAGTTTGAATATAATAACCTGGAGTCTATTTTAACCAACATGACTTAGTCCTTCTGATATTTTGCGACACCACACCCCTACCAATGTAAATAAACCGAGACTATTGGCCTATTTTCATTTCGAATGTCAAAGTGATGAAACAGCTCTTTATTTTCCAGTTTTTTACACGGACGTATATTACAATTACCTTGTACACTTCCTGATAATGAGCTTCCATAGTCGCCACTTCTCCCTGAGAGTCTACTATCACAAAAAAAAAATGCCAGCTATGACCGATGGATTAATGATGGCAATTGAGTGAAAATAGCATTGAAATAAGATCTTTTGGGTGAATATCCGAGCAATTCAAAACCCGAGTCGGAGTATTAACCTCGTGTCCTAGTTACCTACATGCTATCTGTTTCGCTCACAGCGACAGCTTTAATCATGTTCGTCCAATCACGTAAGTATTATCTGTGTATGCAAGTAATATTCGTTTTATTTTTTGTTGTTTTTCTTTGTAAAACCTACGAACATACATCGTGCTTCTTTCTTTCACCTTCTCAGAATTGCATGTTCCTCTCTTCTTCTTTGTTCGTTAAGGCAACGAAGGAGCGTGATGAAATTTGGTTAATTATCATTTGACCTGGCGGTCTCCTTACAGATGCTAAGGCATCAGGCTCTCTTGTCAAAAATGCGTGCTTACGGATTAGAAATTACCTTTCCGGCCGTACGAGTCTAATCGTCTTGGATATTTTCAAGTCTGATATTCACCATATAAAGGTCTTCTGTCACTGATGATCTTTCTCATTTTTATAAATGATCTCTTCTCTGCTCCTACTAATCCAATCCATTTCTTCGCTGATGACAGTACTCTCTGCATTTCATATTCGTCCCAAGATTCACATTCATGCAATTGGGCCGTAGAATCTAAACAGAAATATACTATATATAATACACATAATAACTCGACAGCATAACTAAGTGAAGTAAAACAACATAGTTCAATTTAATGCTATTAAAATCCAATTTTATCTACTGTCACTTAAACGAACCCTAGTAATTAGCAATTATCTATGAATGGCCGTTGAAGCTGAAAAACTTTTTGTTTTTGGTATGTGCGTAAATAAATCACTTAGTTGTTGTGGGACCTATGGGCTAGTTGCTTATTACGTCCTCTTACTCGTTCAAGGATCTCCTATCCTTATCCAGCGTCGCGGTGAATTCTCCTTGAAATAGTTTGGTGGCATAGCAGGAGCATTTGGCACAATTTCCATGTGGAAGCGGTTTGCTGATTGCCTTTTCGATTTCCTTCTTACAATTTTCCCACTTATCTAGAGTAGATGCTTGCTGAGCATGAAGATTTGATGACAACTTGACTAACACTGTAGATATCTTTAATCTTGTTGTAGGCACGAGTTTACTGTGTGCTTTTCACGCCTCCTCAATCCAGAGTACTATTGCAAGAAATACTTTCGAGTAAGCTAGAAATATTCAAGTGGATTAACGAGAACTCTCGCCGTGCTCCATCTTATAGCTCTCAGTATTGGTAAGGACCTGATAATCTGTAATCATCGTATAGGTCCTGAATTTCTCTCTGGATAGGAAATGTCAAGACGTGGTGCTGCTAAAGTCAATATTAAGTGTAATTTAGACTGTTATGTTATATAAAGTCTGAGTAATGTAGTCTGTTACGTAAAAATCCAAAGGTAGAATATGCAATATTATGTTTTTTCTGGAGTGGACATTAAACCTGCGTGCCATAGGAAAGGTGAATACTTGCTGTAAACATGCGAAGAGAGGGTCTTAAACCACTCCTTTTACCGAAAGTTTTGTTCCAGTCATAAAAAGTTACGCCGGCTTTCCAGGTTCAGGTCTAGGACGAAGTTCAAGTATTTAGCCCTGGAGGCTCGGGAAAGATCGGGGTAATTGAATTGCCGTTCCCGTTCATTTGTCCTTCTAATCCAGGGCTCGTGAATGATTTTCTCTCCCTTCAAGAAAACTATCCGTTCCTACACGTTCTCGATACCTAGAAAAAAAGTTCCATTAAATTTACTACAAATAAATTAAGAGACCTATTTTCCGTGTTTTGTTTTTATTTTATTTTTTTTTTTAATTATATGATTCTCAAAATAAACAAAAATGCTTAAGTCTGGCTCCACTATCTTAACTAACTCAAATTACCCTTCTGGGCTCTTCACTTCAAAGTAAACAGTACCTATTCAAAACCACGTCTTTCACCCAGAAAATTAAAAAAGAAAAAAATGTTAAAGGGTTTTAAATCAAAATTAAAAGCTTTATTTCCACATTCTAGGTTAGGCTAGGTGGTTTTCCTCCATAAAGCGGTGGGGATCACTTAGACCATAATCGGCCCATTGTGTTGCCACTCGAGCCGGCTTGGTCACCGCTACTCTTGGAACCATTTTGTGTGTTGAATAAAAATCGATAGTCTGTTGATCCCTGTTGATAAATCCGTTAATTCATTATAGAAGTATTCTCCTAGAAATAGTCTTCTTGAGGGGTCTAAGGCAGGACAGTTGCATAGGGAATGAGATGGAGATTCTTCCTCTTCCTCATCATGATACCTTCTGCATTTCCTGTTAGGACTCCAATTAGGCTGCTTATATAGGTTTACTACCTTACGTTGGCAATACCTGAGCTAGGTTTGTCTCGCATAGTTGCATGTTTTCGCGTTACCATTAGTGGGTGGATTTCCCCTTTAAGCTCCAATGTGGTGCCGTTCACATTGCCAATTTGGCTAGTTCATCTGCTTCACAGTTATCTGGTATATCACTATGCTCAGGTACCCAGCACAACGTTACAAAGCATCTGTTCGATATCTCATTTAGAGAGGTGTGGCAATGCCCGACCAGTTTTGATGATTCGAGTACTTTTATTGCCGCTTGGCTATCTGTGTAAATGACGAAGTCCCTATTGTGCATCGATCTCACATTCGAATTGCTATTAGTTCAACTATTTCTAGTCCAGTGCCTTTGCTTGGAAATCCATTCCTCTCCCAGTAGTAGTGATCAAAACTATTAGAGGTTGCGCACAGGGGTGTGTCTTAACCCTACATCTATGTTTAATTCTAGTAGACGAACTTCTCTGTGTACTTAATAACGATGGCTTTACAGGCATCGGATACGCTGATAATATAGCCATAATCTTAATAGCTAGCCTCATGCAAAGAGCCCTAGAAATAACTTGGAACTGATGCGAGAAAGAAGGTCTCTCCATCAATCCCAGCACACCACACATAATTCGATTCACTAAAAGAAGAACAAATGATCTTCAAATTTTAAAAATCAAAGAACCTGCATTCCATAAACGGAAGAGGTAAAGTTTCTAGGAATAAATATACTCAAAGGCCATCAAAGCTCTATGAGCCCTAAGACAACTCGTAATCAAAACATGTGAGCTAAGCTAAAAAATTAGTCTTTGGATATACAATCAAATGATTAAACCAACCATACTTATGGCGCTGCTGTTTTGTGGAAAAAATGTCAACGAAAAAGTGCCATGAATAGCAATGAGAACTTCTCCGACTGCAGATATGGAAGCAATTCTTAACATCCCACAATTACAACCTTACAGAAAAATACAAAGATGATGACATTGTTGGACATCTAGAAATTCTTAAAAAAGTGTATAACATTTGGGAACAAACCCGAATGAGTGATCTGATGTCCCCAGAGTTAAACTTTAAAATATACAACGAAGTACTCATACCAAGCAGAGAGGAATGGAATCACTCTGGTAATTCTTCGCTAGTCACCGTTGCGGTTCCATCTGGTTTGTTAATTTTGTTAATTAGGCCGGATATAGTGGGAGCCTTTGACAGTATTTTCCTCACTCTGATTGCCTCATTTTTCTGTTTTATTTCTGAGGAGAAATTACGCCAGGATGTACTTTGTGCCTGTCTTATCTCACTTTTGTATAGTCTGAAGCTGTTCTTGTAACGGGTCCAGCCCTCTTTTCCGTTTTTACATTGTTGAAAAGCCGTCTGCTTTCTTTTTGGGGGTTTAAGATCTGGAGACCACTCTTTGCTTGTCTACTACTTGGGCAAGCCTTTAGAAAGGATTTGTTCATTGCTCCCGTAACTTTAGTCGCCAGACGTTCAATATCTGCATTTGACTTGGGGTTACTTAATTCAACGGGGTCAAGGGCGCCCTTAAGTTTATCCCAGTTGATCCGTTTAGGCTTCCTCAAGGGTTTTTTAGGTGGGATCTCAAAGTTTAGATGGAAGCGAATGTAATGGTGATCAGAGAAGGAGTTCTTTTCCGACACCGACCAGTTGGCAACCGGGATATGGGAAGAAGTGGATACCAAGGTTATATCTTCCTCCCTGTTGCCCATATTACAAATAAAAGGGTCTGTTTCTATAATGTAAGTTATAAATAACCTCTTATGTTGATGTCGCTATTGCCCCAAATAATATAGTGAGCCTTCGCGTCGCTCCTATCAGTGCCGGTGTTTTGTAAATTCTTCCTCATTGACCATTCTTCTGATTGTTGTGGACGTTTAGGGCCAGATATCGTCGTAGGCCAAGTATGCTGCGGAGATCCATAAGCCTTCCTCACGAGAGACTTCTACTCTCTGGCAGTTGTGAAATCACAGGTGTTGAAATACTTAAAAAGAAATATATTAACATGAGTTTTTGCTAAAATGCAGGTTCTAAGAGTACCTTAGTAATAAGTAATAATTTTTTTTTCATTCATTCATTCATTTATTCATTTCATTTATTCATTTTCATTTATTTCAGTTTACATTAAAAATGTTTACCTTCCTTTAAATATATATAAATAACAATCTTGTAATCAATTTTTCATTAGACAAACATTAAACATTTTTCATTTTCATTAATTAATTACAATAGAGCAACAAGATAATAAAGGATTTTAACCATGAATTATTCTATTGAAATGAATTTCGCGTTTAGCACTTGTGGTATAAACACCAGTTTTAAGTGCAATTTGTACTAAAAGTATACTTTTTTTTCTATATTGAGAGTCGCGCAAGGAGTATAGTGTGTAGTGGACAAAGACGAAGATTTAGTCAAGGCTGGTGTTATTGATGTTGACAGGCAAAGTTGTTCAAGAGGCGGTTTACGGGTTTATATGATACCGTTCAATTAATGTTTAAGAACAATAACTTTACTAAGAATGTATAAGAAATACATAGATCTTCCACATCTGATTTGGTTAGTAGCCATATTCTTAGATTTTTGAGGAAATTGTGTAGCTATAACAGTTATGGAACGTCTAAAAAACGCTGTTTTGGCTCTTGGGACAACAACATTGTTTGCTGACCTTAATGAGTACGTTATATTACTTCCAGATAAGTTGTTATAACCACTTCGCAAATAAAACAATCTTAACACTTTGTACACGTATAAATGTCTAAGAGGCAGAACGTTAACTTTTTGAAATAATGGAAAAGAAGTCTCCCATGGGTTTGCAGAGGATAACTCTGATTATTTTGATTATCTGTGCTGTTATAAGAGGTTGGAGATTATTTATGTAAGCACTACCCCAACAGGAAATTCGATATTCTAATCAGGAATTGACAAATGAATAGTAAATTGATCTAAGTAGGTTTTGTGGGACTAGCTTACGCAGGTGATATATTTTATTTAACGCGATATATAAGGATTTTTTTACATTTTTTATGTGCGCTTTCCAGTTAAGATTACAGTCCACACTAACTCCTAGGTACTTATATTCGAGTACATATTCAAGTTGCATACACGAATTATTGCAATTGTAACGATCACACCCTGCATCGGGTATACCAACTCCTTGGATAGAGACTTCGTTTGTTAAGGAGAAGCACATCATCTTAGATTTGCTACTTAAAACCATATCATGAAATGAAAACCAATGTTGCAGGGCTACTAGATCGGAATTCATTTTTGTTTTAAGTCCTTCTACGTTAGGAGCAGTGTAGGATAAAACCAGGTCGTCAGCAAAAGCGATAATATGCCCAGTGAGTGACAGACTAAAAACTGAATTGATATATATTAGAAAGAGCAAAGGTCCTAGAACTTATCCTTGGGGAACTCCTGACTTCGCGCACAAAATTGGATCACTTAGAGAATTATTCACACGAACTAGCTGTGTTCTATTTTCAAGATATGAAGCTATCCAGTTTAATATATTATCTCAAAAACCGTATTTATAGAGTGTCTTTAGCATTAATTTGTGATTGACTAAATCGAATGCTTTTGTCAAATCGAGAAACAAAGCGGCAGTTTTGTTACCTCTATCTATTTCACGGTTTATGCTTTCCAAAAATGCCTGAATAGCATCTTCGGCAGATTTTCCCTTCATGAATCCATATTGCGAGTTGCTAAGTATTTTGTATTTTTCACAGAAACTTATCATTCTTTTAGTTAAAATTTTTTCATAGACTTTTGAGAAGACAGAGAGTAATGAAATCGGTCTATAGTTATTCGGATGACATTTGTCACCTTTTTTATAAATTGGAATTATTATTGCTGTCTTTAGACACTTAGGGAATATACCGCTTTCAAAGCTGTTGTTTATAAGGAAAGTTAAAGGTTTTATTATTCAATTACTAATTTTTTTTAAGACGATGGTGCTAAGACCGTCTATTCCACAGGAATTCTTCGGCTTTAAGTTTGCTACAACACGCAAAATTTCAGCTTCATTCACCTCAGCGAAAAAGAATGTTGGAAGGATTTCAAGATCAACAAAGGAATCTGAATATACATTTGTAGTGTAATACGAAGAGGTGGGCTTATGGCTATCAACTATGTTTTTAAAAAATAAGTTAAAACTATTTGCAATTTCCACCTCTTCTTTTGATACCACACTGTCTAAAAACTTTATTCTTTTCGGGCCGTTTTCATCATTTCCTTTTCCTAGCAGACTATTTATAATGTTCCATTGCATTCTGGGTTTCGATGAATTTTCATCAAACTTCCTTTTATAATACGATTCTTTCTGTTTATATACTTTTTCATTAATATCCCGTTGCATTTGCTTGTAGGCGTTTCTAACATGCGGTAAATGTAATTTATTTCTATTTCTAATATAGTACATGTTTTTTCATAAATTTCCTCACACAGAGTATCTGTTATCCACGGTTTGATTTTGTTGAACTTACGTTTTTTTGTTATTGAAATATGATAGGATAGAGTAGTTATGAAATTCCTAAATGCGTTTGATGGACAATTGCAACTATATACATTATCTATCTATCTATCTTTCCAAAGAAAGTCTTTCATGCAGGACTAGGTAATTAATTTTATTGATGTTATGGGTTTCAACCTTTTTACACTTTCGTTTAGAGCTCGCAAAGATATTAGAGATGGAGATCCCAGTAGCGAAGTGATCAGTTACGTCTCATTCAAGCACAAAAGGGCGGATGTAATGAGGATTTTTAAATCTACTAAAGATATGATCAATGCATGATTTGGTAGATGAAGTTATTCTAGTTGGTACATTTATAACTGATTCAAAACCTAGAGAAGAAAGGAGTAGCAAGTAAGTATCGCTAATCGAGCAGAGATTCAGTATATCAATATTCATATCGCCAACCATA
The DNA here is from genome assembly GCA_958301585.1 of Merodon equestris. Classification (NCBI taxonomy): domain Eukaryota; kingdom Metazoa; phylum Arthropoda; class Insecta; order Diptera; family Syrphidae; genus Merodon; species Merodon equestris. Next base: position 98,083,546 of record OY284413.1, read on the forward strand.
AAAGCATATTGACTTACAATTCCGGTGAGGAGATCTTCAATATCTCTTATGAATACATCTTGAGGTACAGAATGAAGCCGATATACGCAGATAATGTCAATGGAAACACTATTGTTAAGTTTAAGTTTAACAATGATACTATCAGTACTTTTCAAATCAGGTGAAATAATCTTCGTAATCACAATATTGTGTTTTATGAAAATTGCAATTCCGCCAGATGAATAACTTTCGTTACAATTGGCATATAAATCATAGTCTGATATAGAATAATTGGATAATTCATGGTCAAAGTGTTTTAAAAGAATTATTCAAATATAGACAGAAACTATTTTTTTTTCTCATACTTCTAATGTTTTGATGAAGGATAGTAATGTCACTTAATTGGGGATCATAATAAGGACCAATAAAAATATTACTACTAGGATTAGTATCATGGAGATCAAGTAATTCATTAGATTGAGATTGCATAATTAATGTATAGATTAATAAAGGGAAAATAAATGAAAAATTATTATGAACAATTTAGATCATCAATACACCATTTGATCTCCGTTCCAGTAGCATCATTGTTCTGCCGTGTCTCACCCAGAGAAACTCATATTTATAAGTTTGCTGTTTTCGCCTCTTTCAGTAGCATCTTCGTTTCATATGATAGTCAGTCGTTTATGTAGATGTTGCCTTTACAAGAAGAGAAACATTTCTCTGCTTTGATGGGTTTCTTCTTTGCATATGAAGCCGACAAGATTTCCTCTTTTATTCTTCTGCTACGGAGTTGTACCACTACTGTACCAGATGCTTTTCCCTTGGTTTTCTTCCTATAGCATGTATCAACATCGTTCTCGGCGCCTTGTTTAATGATTTTAATAGCTGTTGCTGCAACATATTCGTTCTCTAAGAGAGGAACTTCACGCAGTTCAATGTGGTTTGAGTGCAGATCTTGCAACTCATTTAATTTTTTTTTATTTTTGTATACTTTTTATGTTTTACTTTTTTTTTTTTTTTAGCTCACAGTTTTACGTCCACACTCAACGCGACACTCTCACAATTGCTTTTTATATTGCTTTGTCCTTAATCCACCAATATGATTATTGGTAATCCATTGGAGCTATCGTCTATGCCAGATGACTCTGTCACAGTGGCGTTCAAATGCTCTGAATCAGAGAATAGGGTACTGGATTTCTGCCGAGTTCTCAAGAAGGCTGAGATGGTGGGAATCGTGCCCATCGTCTTTTCCGCATATCTTTAACTTGATAGTTTTGAGGCCATATCGAACTTTACCTTCCTTCGCTTTTGGGGAAGGGAAACTCTATTCAGCGACTATTCTATCCGAGTCCTTTTCAGCCTCCGTCTCAATGACTTTCTGGTAGTTGTAATGTCGGGATTTTCCTCTGCAACAGAAGCAAAATATCTTCTGGGCCACTAGGTTCCACGGGTAAATGGGCGCGGGCCCTTGGCCTGAGCGGGATCTCGTCCTTGCTCACAACCTCCGGTTTGGCACCCCTCCAAAATTTGTCTGCCGCGGAAACAGTGACCCTAAGAAATGATGCAGTGCTGTTTCTTTGTTTCTTTTTCGGGCTATTTCTGCACATAGAATGAAGGCTTAGGTTAATCATCTAGTCCTCATAACACCGATCTATGATCAGTACGGCTAGCTGATCCTCACCACCTCACTTGGGCTCCTACATTTCTTTTTAGGGGATGAGGTATCATCGTGAGATCGAGGCTTTTTAGATGCCCAGCCATTTCTTTTGGCTGTGAAAGCGGATGCGGAAAGTTCCTTTCCAGATCGAATTTATGGGATTACTGTAGAAAGAATAATGCCAAATGATAACATTGAGGCAAGATATGTCATACTGGAAGTATCTATTCACATTATGGCAGCCGAGCGAGAAAAAAAACATGGTTCGACGTGGATTGTTACAATTAAGGAAATCTTGTCTTAAACTACTGAATATCTACAGGAAATGTAACCTTGATGCTAGCAGGAAAAGTTATTGTGAAGTTAACAGAAAGTATAAGGCACTATGTAAAATAAAACACCGTCTGTACTATGAACACATTTCAAGTCAGCTCTCTAGTATTAAGTCATCAATGGTCAAACGTGGTCTTCAAGATAGTATATATGTATATACAAGGAGCACCTGCAGGTTTCAACCCACTGCTGGATATCCCCATTGACGAAGCTAATAATGAAGAAGTTAATAATGCCCTTTTCTCCGCAAAGGAAAACAAGGCTCCGTGTATAGACGGCATTCCCTACGAGTTTTATGAAAACGCAAGTTATTATTTTATTGGCGAAGTTCATGCTTTGTTCAACCTAATTTACGAAACTAAAACTTTAAAAAATCAGTCATCTCATTTTTGAATACCCTTTACAAATTGTTTACCACCGTGCTCTTGAACCGACTAACCACCTGGATTGAGAACAACAAAATACTCGACGAATGCCAAGCTACTTGTCGTAACAAGTAGTAGTATAGTAGTACTATAAATCCAATCTGCAATCTTTCCTGCCTCATTCAACTATAACTATGGCAAAAAAAAGGTTTGTTTCAACCGGCAAGCTTTGTTTCACAAACTTACAGCCCTGGGAATATCAGCTAAAATGATTAGAATTATCAAATTACTGTACCACGACGTGTTTGCAGCAGTCTGGGATGAAACCAATGCATCTAATTTCTTCAAAATTAGTAAAGGTGTTAAACAAGGTGTTAAGCGCTTACTTTTCGTTTTGTTTTTAAACGATCTTCACTCAGAATTCCCAACTGGGCTATTTTCAGAAGGAATAGGGATAAATGCCGATGATATCGCGTTTCTGGCTGATAGTCCCGGCATGCTACAAATTATCATCGGCCAGTTCAGTACTTACTGCAAATATGGAATCTGGAAGTTATATCTGAAGTCTGAAATAGTTATTTTTAGAAACGGTGGTCGAAGAGCAGTCAGTGAGAATTGGTATTTTAACGATGAAGAAATTAAATAACAAATCAATACAAGTATCTTGGTGTTGTATTTACTTACATCCAAACATCGGATGAAAAGACCATCAACATCAAAAAATGCTATAAACGCGACTTGGTCTAAATTCGTAAAAAACCAACTTGCCCCACACTCAGCTAAGTTTAAAGGGCATGACGCAGCAGCTAGATCAATAATGTATTACTGTGCATAGGTACAAGAGAACGCAAAGGTTGAAAAGCTCCAAAGGTTCTTCGTTAGAAGATGTTCCAACCTTCCTGACTACCTTCCAAAGTACGTAGCACATATCGAAACCGGTCTCCCAAAAGCATTCTCAAAACACTTAAAATACAATTCGAATATATACACAAAGTTGTAGCTTTCCCCCGTGAAAGATTGCCTCGTGTTCTCTCTATGGTTGTTCTTAAAAAAAAAAATATTTATTAGAATTGTTATCTGTCCTTCTGTCCTGAAGATAACAATTGCGACTGGAAACTTCCCCATAACATGATAGTAAATAAACTTAAGGATAAATTATAGACGTCTTTTACAGATCGCACTCTACAATCACAATTCCATGCCAAATTACTGCAATCTTTATTATATATATTATTTTAATGATCGTATCCTGATGAAATGATAAGTCTGATGATAAAAATAATAATATTAATAATAATAATAATATTAATAATAATAATATTAATAATAATACTATTAATAATAATAATATTAATAATAATAATATTAATAATAATAATATTAATAATAATAATATTAATAATAATAATATTAATAATAATAATATTAATAATAATAATATTAATAATAATAATATTAATAATAATAATATTAGTAATAATAATATTAATAATAATAATATTAATAATAATAATATTAATAATAATAATATTAATAATATTAATAATAATAATAATAATATTAACAATAATAATATTAATAATAATAATATTAATAATAATAATATTAATAATAATAATATTAATAATAATATAATTAATAATAATAATATTAATAATAATATATAACTTCTTCCCGGGAGTTTTAAAATATTCACCAGCGACTTTACAGATCCATCAATTAAACCTGTCTAGACATACGGGATCCAACTTTGGGGAACTTCAAAGAAAGCAAACATCGCTATAATGCAAAGATAAACAATTAAAAATAGTACGAACAATTTATAACGCGGACAAATACATACCTAATACCGACATTCACCACGACCTAATTAAAAGCCGAAGAGATTACCTCAAATTAGTTGTTCATATAAATATTGAAATCGACACACTAACAATAAAAGAAAATTTTGGAAAGCGACGACTAAAGAGAACCAAACCTACTGATCTGATGGTAGGTATTCGAAAAAAACATAACATATAATTTTTTGTAGTTGTTCTTCTTGGCGTTACAGCTCACGGAGAGCCAGAGCCAAGCTTCTCTCATTCACTTATGTTGTGCGCGATTTGTTTTTCACCCAAGTAAAATTGACCTATATCGCTTCAAAGGGAGAAATGATGAACTAGGGGTCTCTTTCCGGTCGTATTTGAGGATAATGCTGCCATGCATCTCTGAGGATCTCTCGGAAGCTTCAGATCCTGAATGACATTCTGATTATTTCTCCGAAATGTTTTATTTATTTTCGGGAACATATTTTCGCTTTGGAAATTCAAAGCACGAATTCTGTGGTTCCAATGCGAACTGACAGACATTTTATAATATTCTTGGATGAGATGTTGAAGGCTTTTAATCAGTTAATTTAGTGTCCTGACATCCGAGTTTTGTCTGTCAATAATCCACCTGTACAGGAGTTTGATTCTTGATAGGAGTCTACTTTCCTCTCTGTACCAAGCGTCGATTGTCATATTTAACTATTTTTCGTGATATCGTAATGCCGTTGGCGTGTTCTTTTGCGGTCCATGATTAATTCTATCGTCGGTTAAATAAGGTACCTGTCAATCTTGTCGCTTAAGTGAAAGCTGTCGCTAGATAACTGATCAAGTGTGGCCAACGCGCCTATTATAAACATTAGGGGTGCGTTTGGACTTATTCCATATTCAAGAAATCGTCTAGTAGTGTAATCACGGCACTAAGTTCGAAATGGTCATTATTGCCAAAAAGATATCGAGCTAAGCGCAGAGATTCAAAAAGTGTCTTAAAATCTGTGATATTAGGTTGAGGAGCTCCGGGTACACAGGCTATTGCTTCGCTAGGGCGAAACATTAGAATGGATGGCATGGCAGGACGTTGTTGCTGCTTCTGCTGTGTCGACTTCTGTTATGGCTGCTTCAATTGCGGCTGCCTCTGGCGTGTCTGCTCCTGTTGTTGCTGCTTCAGTTACGGCTGCGTATGTTGCGGCTATTTCCATCGGTTCTGTTTCTGTTGCCGATGCTCTTGATGCGGTTGTTGTTGCACCTGAATAAAGCAGTTTTCCTCCTTCTCTTTCTGGTTCATCTCACAGAGCATTTAAATAGGAGCTAGTAGGCGGTCTCCATCTTCTAGTTTGCCGCATTCTTCCTCTGTAATTGAATTTGAAAGGGCTGCGAGCCTACCTACCCGTGGAAATGTAAGCATCATCAACTCGACGGGGAGACAAGATTGCTGCAGTTATTGTTGCCTGCCTGTCACCTTTTAGGTTGGTGCCGGCCCTTCCAGTAGGATGACTGAGTGAGTTTCGAAATCAAAAATGAGTATTTTCCCGCCTTCTTCAGACTTTTTTTTCTTACTATTTCGGATGTACGAAAAAATACAAAAGAAACATCGAAACACCGAAGAATTAAAGACCGGATTTACGTTTCTGGGACCGAACACACTTATACCATACTAATCTAGCTATTGAAACCACCTTGATACTTCAAATGTTCTACCTCTTCTATTACAGATCACATAACTGTTTACCACGAATGTCAACTGATCAACTGAAGGAAATCTATTTGTTCACTAAAATTTTTGGTGAGTAATCTCACGGACGAAAAAAATGTCGAAGCAGTTTGTATTTTAATAAAATTTCATTGTAAGCAACCATAACAATAATATAATTATGTATATACAGCCACTGGCAAAATTAGCAGTCTTGACAACCTTTCAAGCTGCCGAGCTTGTAAAATAACAACAAATCATCCATGATTTTTCTCAATTTCAATGTTTATTAATTTTTTTAAACAGTAAACAAAATAAAATGTCGAACTCCAGCAACTATTGAAATCACAAGAGAATAGAGGCAAAATTATTTACACAGCCATTGCACACTGCCAAAATTATTTACACAAATGCATTTTTTTATTTTTTTTTCACGTCTATAAAAAAAAGGAAATATTTTTGATCTTGATGTAAACGGTTATTTACTTAATAAGTTGTGATTCCTCCTTTCGCCGCAATAACTTCTGCGTCTGGGCATAGAATCTATTAATCCTTATACTTGCTCTAATGGAACTGAGCTCCAAGTCCCAATGAAGGTCTTCCAAGCCTGATGAACAGTTCTGGCAACGTTTCCGGGCATTTTAAATATTACATTGCAGATTTTCTATTACATTCAGATCAAGACTTTGCGGGGGTCATTTTAAGACTTGTTGATCTACTTCTGCCAAATGCTTTCTAATGTTACAGGCTGTATGTATTTTGATTACTCCCGATAAATGTTGAGCCTGCGACTAGTTCAATATCATTTAAAATATTTAAATAATGTGACTATGTCGTATTACCGAAGCATCTGACAATGGGTCCCAACCCACGGTCTGATATGCAACCCCATATCATGATATTAATACCCTTGAAATGTCTCCTAGGCTGCGTGATGGGTTTTTTTGCCTTACTTTTAGCATCGGAGTGAAAACGTTTCCATAGGTACCATCGAAGGAGCAAGCAGTTTCATTCGTCCAAGGAATGCTCCTCCAAAACTCTGGTGGCTTGGTAATGTGCTCTCTAGCAAATTGTAATCTGATGACGTAGGCTTTTATCTTATTTTCCCTCAGCTTTCGACGCAATGTTCTTTCACTTATTTTGTTTAGGTCCGCTAGTTTTTTTAAAGACTTGTACATTGTTAGCATCATCTCTATTCAATCAGTGTTGCGTGGGCTTTCGATACCGTGTGACGTGTTTAAAGCCTGTTTGTGATATAAACATTGAGTTTTGTTTCGGAACTTAAAATTTTATTTTTTTTCCACCAAAATGAGCAAACGTGCGGGATCCCCCTTATTTGGGGATATACCCACGTCCATTGGGAAACAATTTCGCGGATCTGTTGAAATGGACCGCAAGAAAAATCCAAAAACTATTACAGTCCACTCCAATGTCTCCCTGATACAGACAACGATAGTAACGATGAGGCGATTAAAAGTTCTCTGTCCGTCAATTGTTTATCAATTGTTATTAAAATTATATTCGATAGCTTATCCTATTTTAACTATGTGCTAGCTAAATTAAAATATGAGAATTGCCACTTCTTTACACATGACATCAAGAGTGAAAAAGCTTTTAAGTGTGTACTTTATGGCTTGAATGAGGTAGACACCGTACTCCTCAAAAACGAATTTATAAAACTTAGCTTACAGTGCACAGATGCAAAAATGATAACCAGAAATTATGAGCATTACACTGATACTCTGTACATCGAGTCATTCAAAATGGGTTCAGTAAAGCTAAGTGATTTAAAAAAAAAACAAACGTGTGTATGGGAGACACAAATGACTTGGAACTTTCAAAGGAGAAACAAAAACATATTAACCCAATGTCGCAATTGTCAAATGTATGGCCACGGCGAACGGAATGGCCATATTAAAATTTATTGTTCCACGTGTACCGGTCCTCACAAAACTTCGGAGCGCACAAGTGACAGCATTGTCAAATTTGCTAACTGCAATGGCAGCCACAAATCCATCGACATCAGTTGCAACGTCAGCAGAGCGAAATTTATTGAACTTAGAGAGAGAACAGCGAATAAAACAAAACGAATAACTTAGTTCTCTCCGTCTTCTTCTATGAGTAAGTCATCAGCTGTTCGTACAAAACCGTCTCCAATCTCTCCACCGAATACAGACTGGCATATGTCATTGGACGAGTTCCCTGCACTTAAAATATGCATTTAAAACCATGGCGAAGTCACCTATAAAGATGTGGTTTATAACGACCATTCGCTTTTAACGACCAATTTTTTTCCACGTGGTTAATTTTTGCACAAGTAATCTTTCTAGTTTTGAGAAGTCGGATAAAACGACCGTTGGCTATAGCAACTAGTTAAGGCCTAACCATAATAGGCAGGAGCAAGCATATGCAAGCAGAGGGGAATGTCTTCTTACATGCAAAGCATATGATATGCCCACAATGGGAATATACGAGGTATCGTTAAATGTTCGTTAACTGATGCGAGCAGACGGAAGGTCTTCATGAAAGAAGGCATTCCGGCCGTAATTTTTGACAAGTGACATTTGAGGTATGCAATATGCAAAATATGTATTTATAGTAAAATATGCAAAAATATGCACTAAACATTGGATGCCAGTTCAAAGGAAAATTCATGAATCGGAAATATAACTTGTTCTATTGTTTCTAATGTGTCTCAAAAAAAAATATGCAAATGCATCGAAATCCTCGCCCTAGTCAGCATGCTGGCTTTTTGAATTTCTTAGTCACCAAAAAAGTTGATATTGCCTTAGTCACTGAAACCTGGTTAAACTCCGATATTCATCTCTCCACTTCAAAGTGCTACCGTGGCGATACAAGTCATAGCCGCGGTGGTAGTGCTGCCATTTTTATACGAAGATCAATTAAACATTCGCTACTTCCATCGCATCAATTTTGTTGAAAACGTAGGTATTGAAATTCGCTTATCTAACCATAGCCCTTTTAAGATATATTGTGTTTACTTTCCGGGCGGTTCGTCATCCGATATCAAACGAATAAATCTCACTTCTGATGTACGCAAACTTTTTCTCAAAAATGAAGATTATATTATTGATGGTTATTTTAATTGGAGACATAGTGACTGGGGGTGCGCCAGAGTTAATGTTTGGGGGAATATTTTATAGAATTTTTCATGTACTTATCCATTTACAATTATGTCACCGTCAAGTCCCACCTACGTTCCGTCTCGCTCCAGAGGTCTGACATGTTTATAACAAATCAACCGCATTTAATAACTCCACCTGTAGTCTTGAGAGAACTAGGCTTCGATCACTGTCCTGTTTTATGTCGACTTCTTAAATCCGGATCCATAAAGGAGAACTACATACTTGATTTTAAGAACGCTAATTGGAACCTTTTTCGTAGAGTTATTAAAAATAAGCTCAGGTTTTTTTTCCAACTATCCAAGAAGCTATTCAAAGCAGGGATGCCTTGTTAGAAACCTTTTCATCAAGTATTTTAAGTGCGATTGATATCTGCGTCCCCAAAAGAATTCTTAAGAATTCTCACTTATCTAAATTACCTGACAGCATCTATGTGTATATACTCATTCAGAATTCGCTGAAAAGACTATGGCAACGATATTGTTGTCCTCTTCTCCGAATACAGTTAAAATATTATAACTAATTTATTTCAGAAGAGATCTATAAACATCGAAAAAATTGTGGAACAAAAAGCTCAGTGAACTTGATAATGGCTCCAAACTCTTCTGGAACATCGTCAAGGTCGTCAAAAGCGAATCTAAACACATTGGTAGATTCCGGAAAAAAACACTATTTACCGATGCTGAAAAGGCCACAGTCTTTCCATTCACTTTTCTTAGTAATCATTCCACTTAAATCAACTTAGGAGATCCTGATACTGATAGATTCGTAAATGAGCTAAAAAACAGCGTACTATCAAGTGAAATCGATGCACCCCAGGACTTATAAACTATACTATTCAAAGTATAGCTGATGGTGTACTTGTCTTTAAAGAAAGCCGGTGATCTTGATTGGATTAGAAATGTGTACTTAAAACAGTTGCCTAAAGCTGGCCATAAGTTTATTATTTAATGCATGCCTAAAGCTAAATATTTCCCTGGAGCTTGGAAAATCGCGAAGGTCATTCCCATACTGAAAGCCGGTAAACCTAAAGAGTCGCCAAGTAGTTACAGACCTGTTAGTCTACTTAGTAATTTAAGTAAAGTATTTGAAATGATTATAAAAGAGAGGTTGATTGAGCACATGAATGCAAATAATGTTTTACCAAATGAACAGTTTGGTTTTAGAAGCCACCATAGTTGTTCGCACCTTAAATATGTCGCCACATAAAATATAATCGTAGCTTAGGTAAATCAACCAGATTGCTTTTGTTAGACATCGAAAAAGCATTTGATACAGTGGGGCATGATGGGCTTTTATTCAAAATGATTAATCATCGTTTTCCCTTATACCATGTTAAAATCGTGCAGAGATTTTTGTCCAAACGTTTATTTAAAGTCTTTGTAAACAATTGTTTTCCTGACCTCAGAAAAAAAAAAATTTCGTAAAAATAAACTTATAATTTATAAAGTCATTTTTCAAGCTACCTATATTATCTTATACGGTTGTGCAGTTTGGGGTGATTGTACCAACTGCCACTTGAAAAGACTCCAAGTAGTATCAAACAAAGTGTTGCAAATTATGTTCAATCTTCCCCGTTATTATTCTACCATTGAACTACATTACGAATAAGTAGCGAATGCTCAATTGATTCGGGTTAGAATTTCCTTACTCAAGTCAAAGTTTCTATTCAATTGTCAATATGTTGATAACCCTTTAGTAATTCAACTAAATTTTTAGTAATTTGTTCCCTAAAACTTATTTAATTTAACGCCTGCATAATATATTATTTTGATTTTTATATGTTATTTATTTGTTTGTTTACCATTTATCTCTATTTATTAATTTATTTTCTTATTTATTTATAGTTATTTATTTACTTATATTAATTTATCTAGTCACTTATGTATATTTATTTATTTATTTGTTCATTTACTTATTCTATTTAATTTTTTGCTTATATGGGAGTATTTGAACGTTTTTCTTCCAAATCATTTAAGATTATTTCCATCAATATTATTTCTTCGTTATTAAATAATGCTATTTAAGTTCTTACTAATCTCTGTATGTAAATTGTGCAATAGCAGAAATGTATATAATACTTCAGTCGTTAATAAAATATCTATCTCTATTCGATGTCACCCTTTTTGTGCCTCTTTTATTTTTAATATTTCCACATTTTTTAAATTTTGAAATTTGATTATATTTTTGCAAGTTCCTTGGCCGAAGCATTTTTCTAGAACTCTGCTACAATGGCAGCTCTTTGTTCGAGAGAAAATTCGATAGATAGATAGTAGTAGATAGGCATCTCGTACGACTATTCTCACGAAAAATCCTTACCAAACTGATCACATTAATTAAATGACGCGCAAGACATAAATTAACTAAAGAAATGTATAGCTGTTACCCTCCAAGTGAAGGTAAATGAACTTGTGTAAATAATTTTGCCAGTGTTCAATGGCTGTGTAAATTATTATGCTTCTACCTGTGTTTGTTGGTAGTTTTTTTTTCTGTTTACTGTTTAAAAAAATTAACAAAAATTGAAATTGGGAAAAATCATGGATGAGTTGTTGTTATTTTAGAAGTTCTGCAGCTTTAAAGGTTGCTCAAGAAACAAGCATTGCCATGTGTAAATAATTTTGCCAGTGATTGTATATAGAGTTCATCACAAACATTCAACCAATATAACTATTGAAACATGTAAAACGAAAGTACTCCGGCTCAACCACGAGCTATGGCCTTATTTAAGGAGAAAAACTTGGGCTATAAATCTTATCAAAACAAACGATTTTGATTAAAGATAACCACCAACAATTAAATTTCCCGACAACGAAATCCTAATAATAAATGTTACTTTCAAAGCAGTAATGATTGACGTATTCATTCAAGCGCCATACGACATTTATATTAATTACAAAAAAAAATTTCATCCCACATTATACTCGTTCATGTACAAAAACTGGAACAGATGAATGTAGGAGAAAGTGATATTGCTACATGACCACGCCCGTGCACTCACAGCACAATCAACCCCGGATCTCCTGCTTAGGATGGGAAGTTACCATGTCCAAGTATTTTCTAGACTTGACTCTTTATTACTTATTGTGATTGATTATTACTTATTCAGCTCGATATCTTGGCATTTGAAAGATTTGGTTCAGGAAAATAAAAGATCTATGAAAATGCCATTTTACTTCGAAACCACCAAGTTTCTACTTTTCAATTAGTTTAGTTTTCAATACTACTAAATTTGACCAAAAACGTCGAGTGCCTACTTGCGCGTCATTAATTGGTTATCTTGCGTCTATAGTCTTCGTCGGTGATTGTTTTGTTTCTCAAAACTAAAGGCTCAAATACATCTAATCGCAGTCCGTACAACATAGTTATTTGATGTACATATGTTTTATATTGCAATAGTATTATACATGTATCATATGGGATTCTCGTAATTTCTTGACGGTTCATAATCTCTAGTTTTCAATTATTGTAATTAGATTCACTAGTGTATATAGGTACGTATGTATGTCCTGATGCGAAATGCGACAATATGTTAAATACATCAATGTAAAGGGCTAACCATAATAGGCAGGAGCAAGCAGAAGCTTATGTCAGAACCGAACAAAAAAGTTGAAAATCAACTTCCAGTAATCAGAATCTATTTTATTCAGAACGCCTTTGTCTAGGGCCTCTCGGGACACTAGAAAAAATTGGCGCAGGTTCTCAATTTCTGGACCGGACGGGCGTCCACTGGCGAGACAAAGTTTAGTCAGATACCTTGGGATCGTGCTGGATCAGTATCTATATTTTGACAAACATGTAGATGCTGCTCTGGCAAGGGCCCGGGGCGCTTTCGCTCTGACAAGATGGCTGTTTCATAGCAGCCAACTTGACTCTAGGGTGAAGGTAATCTGCTACATGGCCTTAATCAGGCCCATGGTTGCCTATGGATGTCCCGTCTGGTTCAATGTGAGAGCCAGCTTAATGGAAAGGATTCGGGTGTTTGAGAGACAATGTCTCAGGACTTGTCTCGGGTTACATAGGACACCTGAATCTGAGTACACGAAATTTTACCCGAACGAGGTTCTATACTATAGGGCCAGGAATTTACGAGTGGAAAATTTTCTGATAAAACTGATTCGAAGCCACGTTGCAAGAGCAATGACTTCGGACAATAACTTGATCTCTGGGGCTTACTACCCCAACTACTTGTACCACGAGAGGGTGCGCCTTAACGGCTTTGTCCCACCAGAGGCATTCCTCTATTTAGACCAATGTGGGCTAATCCAAGATAGATTGGCGGTACCGCTAATCTTCCACGTGGCCCGCAATTCCGTGGAACGACGGTTCCTCTACGAATGTGATGTCGCGCTCCACGAGCCCGAGCGCCTCAGGTTCAGTAAGTCGAATTCACGCTGAGATCGAGAAGACATCGTCCGACAGCATCAACGTTTTTGGTGGTTGGAACGGACTACGTCAGTGGTAAATTTTTATAGGTCAGCCTCTTCAAGGCAAAGCCCGCCAAACACCAATGGCAGGCTAGGTTAGGGTAGGCTAAGGTAGGCTAGGGTGGTGGGTAGGTACAGTAATTTTAGTTTGAAAAACAAAAAAAAGTAAAACAAGATAAAAAGATATATATATGTATATAATATACATATATTATGTATATATTTTTGTATATATATTTTAGTTAAGGTAGGTTAAGCTAGTTTTTAGTTAGGTTTAAGTTTTATATACATATATAAAAAAAAAAGTTATCTGATGCTAAGTTTTTTAAAAAAAAAACAAATATTTTCTTAGCTTAAGTTTAAATTATTTTAATTATTATATTACAATTTTTTTTTATTTATTAGGCCGAAAGGTAATTTAATCTGTTCTTTTTACTTTAGAGTGTCCGTACGGGGCCAGTAAGGTATTTATAAGTTTAATCATTTTTGTCTAGCGTAAGAAAGATATTAAAAATGAAATGAATAAAAAAATAAAAAAAAAAAAAAAATAAAAAAAAAAAAGAGACACTTATTGTCCTGCACAAGTGAAATCAACTTGTTAACAAACTCGTATTCCATATTTATTTTTATCTTTTTACTCTTTCCTAACCTCAAATGTCACTTGTCAAAAATTCCGTCCGGAATGTCTTCTTTCAAGAAGACCTTCCGTCTGCTCGCATCAGTTAACGAACATTTAACGAAACGTCGTATTTTCCCATTGTGGGCATATCATATGCTTTGCATGTAAGAAGACATTCAGCTCTGCTTGCTCTTGCCTATTATGGTTAGGCCTTAAATGCTGTAAGAAATAGATGGTGAGTCTTCAGCCACTCTATATTTAAAGTGGCATGTTCTCAGTTAAATGTGCACATGGGTAGAAGTGAAAATAGGTGTAATGGAAACATGGATTGGAACAATGGAATAAGATGTTACACTATTAGATAGGCCACAATTTCTCAGTCCTAATCTTTATATTAATACCATAAATATGGCAGATGGTCTTAAAGATACATACATACATATGTATCAAATCCCAAGAAGGAAGGCCTTTTAGGTCAACGTCTCGCTGATTGAACTGTGCTTAAAATAAAGGGAAGGATGACAAAGGGTTAACCTAGTAATATATACTTAGAATATCAATATTTTTTTATTACTTTTATTAAAACTAAAATCCAACATCTGTTTAAAATAATCCAATTGCTTTATAATGATTCTTATAGAATCATAGAACCGTATTGTTTTTATAGATAACAAAATGAGACTACTATCCATGAGCATACTACTACATACATACATACTAAATTAATTTCAATATGGTAAAAATTGAACTTGTGGTACGTTAAATGAAATTAACAGAAATTCTGATAGCAAGACCATACAATTCTTTCCTACTCCTAGGTATAAAGAATAAAGGAAAGAAATTAATCAAAATAAAGAAATGTTGGTGTATTCGCCGCACTGTAAATAACATCTATGAGCATCAATATAAAAAATAATACATACATATGTTATGTATATGTTATGTATATGTTATGTTATGTTGATATACATTTTACTCAAAACTAAAACCAATTTTTCAGAATCATTTTTCCAAATCTCTATATTCATTCATATAAAATGCCCTAAACTACAAAAAACACATTATAATTTTTTGTTGCTATTTTTTTTTAAGGTTTGAACTAACAACAAGAATATATGTATATACATTGCCAGGTATGCTACATGAGGGTACCTCGTTATTTCAATAATTAAATTCAGTAAATATGTTTCCTATATACGCAATAAATTGAAATTTATAATCAGTAGACATTATAAATATAAATGTATACCAACATTCATATTTGTATAATCGTAGATTAAGCATCATCTACATATTTATGTAAATATCTTATTATATTACCAGTAGTCTATTCGAAAAAAAATCCCTTATACATATATGTAGGTAGTTTACAGGAAGCGTTTGTATATGTACATAGTTGCTTCAGAACATATGTACATAGGGTTATACTATTTCTCGATTGAGTTAAAACCATTTCAAACATGAAAATATTATATCTTCTTTTCAATTAAATGTTTTCAGATTTTCTTTTGCACAATAGAATGAGTCACCTTTAGGGATGTTCGAATATACATTTACGAATGTTTTAAATAAAAACGAATAAACTACAAATTTGTGTGACTCAGGGAGTGGTTTTTACATATACACACATATATATATATATATATATATATAAATTAAAGACAGAGGGGAAACAAGTGCAGATATATATGTATATAGTTTATAAAGATTGAGCTAATAATTTTTGACCCTATAACAGTAAAAAAAAATTGCACTCTTTTTATGCTTTTTATAAAACTATATGAATGTATCTACATAGTGCAAGAAACCTTATTTAATGCAAAGATGTCCGTGGATTTGCGATACCTGCAAATACACTGATCTAAATCTTAATACTGTTTTAGTTTTATGACATTTAATTCTTTTGATTTCTCTTGCTGTTGTTAAAAAATCAATATTAATGTCCCGGTACAGCAGTAAATTCAGTTATTAATACTGCTGTGACAGGACAATATTAATGATTTTCTAATTTGAAAGTCCCAGCACTTGTTACTCATAATATTCTCATTTTTGTAAATATGAGTTACATATATAACAACAAAATACGATGGAAATATAAAATGTTCCGAACTAGTATGCGAAATTCTTATGCGTACCAAAATCAAATACTGACTAAAAGGCATTTTCACATATGCCATCAATCTGGAAGTTAAAATTCAACTTCAAGGCGCAGGATTTTAGCTTTGGAAATTTTGTTCAAACTTCACTCTGGCGCATGCACATTTGAGCATTTATTTTTTTTGTGTCTATTGTATTTAGTATTTTGCCAGTATAAGAGATATTTAGGGTGAGTGCTTTTTGTTTAATCATCAGAAATTCACAGAGTGGATTATGCGCAAAACAAAAGGACGTTGAGTTCCTTATAGATATCATAGATATGAGTTCGTTCAGTAAAGAAAGTACATATGTATGTATGACAACACTATATTACAAATATATTTAGGAGACGTTATGCATACTAAAATATGTTTTCTTTTTTTTGTAAGAGATTTATTGAGATAGTATTGTGTTTTGACGCAAATTCCTTCTTGAACTATGAAGAACTTTAGTTCTCAGATTTAAATAAGGAAATAGGACTAAACATCAAATCGGCCTTAAAACTTTTAAGCGGGTAATGTTCCCTTCAAAAATATAATTCCTAATATTATTTCGCCTTAAACCTGAGAATTTATTATAATATAATGGTAAATCAAACCAAAACTTTAAACCGAAGATATGGCTGGGCAAACTCAAATACTTTCTACAGTAAATGAAAATTAAAGTCCTGGGAAAAATCTTTTTCATATAAATAATGTAATGTAAGCATACATATCGATTCTTCCTATAAAGGCAATATGAACAAAAGCTAGTTAAAATATGCCTCCGGTTCGGAATGTCAGTCGTAAAAGGCCATGAAAAAAAATTTGCAGTTATATTCTGCACTGCGCACACTCAAATTACTACAACAATACACTATTACAACACCACACTCAGAACAATAACAAAAAATGTTGGTACACCTTAATGTTAAATATGGCTGGAGGTAAAATATTCCCTAGATAAAGCATCGGATCTAGGAGTGGGAACTACCTAAGGGCGAGCATCAATAAAAAATAATGCGGAAAAATTGAGGCACGTCTAAGGTACGAAGTCGGTACACCCCGAGAGCTTTCCAAACAACACTGAACGAAATAAGTAAGTATAAATTGGATATCACAATGGTACGAGGAGTTCGACTTTCAAACGGAACAATTGTTACGGAGGGCTATATTTTCGTTTGTGACGGTACGGATTCAAGCAATTTTGCAACAAGATTTAACAACAAAATTGTGGAAAATGTAATATATGTAATATTCTACAACGACTGAATGTCAATGGCCAAAATCCAGGGTCCCCACTATAACTTTATTTGTACTTCTAAACGTACACCCTCCTATAGAAGATAAAGAAGACAAAGGATGAAATATTTGACAGTTTCTCATCCTTCGACATAAAATCGTATTCGAGGGTTTCAACGCGAAAATATGAAAGAAGCTATATATGTATGTACATGCCTACAATAGAAATGATAATGTTATGTCATATGATAATAAGTTTGGCCAGCTCAGAAAAGAAAATATTCAACCAAAATATTCAATTGGTTTTGACTTTTTGACTTTTCAACGAAATGATCATGAGAACAATGAAAACTACTGATGGTAGAGTGCATATGGTTGTTATAAATACTAAGTTTGAACTGTAGCACCTCCCCTTGGTAGTTTTTAACAATATTATTCCAGTGAAATAACTACCTAAAAATAATCCCATTAATTTCCACATACTATTTTATTAAGTAAGTACATATGTATGTATATGTATGCATATTTTGTAATATTCTAAAAACTCAAAATGTTCTGGCATCCTAATTTTAAATGAAAGCTGTATTTGCTATAACTGTTAGATATTTTTCCAAAGTTTTTATCTTTATTTTCGAAAACACACGAAAATCATAAGAAACTAAATTTGAGGAAAATGGGCTAAACAAATTAAGTCAGTGCCGAAACAACATTAACATAATAAAGGGAGTACTGTCCTATTTCACCTTTCTACTTGATATTACATTCACAATGGCCCTGCAAAGTAAATGCAGGTAATTTCTTCGGTACTTACTTTTGTTATCTTCGGTTAATAGACAAATAAGGATCTTCTGGGATATTTACCATCAACTGTTGGATAGTTTTTAAGTTTCATTTATAAAATAAAATTCGTTATACATATAAGACCATTTCTTGAACCACACTAGACTCTCTATATTTATTTGTTTCTCCGAAATATTTGAAAAACGTTCAAGAACTTTCAGGAGCCACTCAGTTGTTGGTATACGATGGGGCTATATTTATTTTTGAGTTCAAAAGTGCCATATACTTGCCGTGGCTCGTCTTATGCAGAAAGTTCCGTTGTCTAGTGGCTGATGCAGTTCACGACCTAGGCTAACGGATCGTATTTCTGCAGGCGTGCTGGTTTAGCTTTCCATTAAACTCGGAATTCCAGATTTTGAAGCAATACTTAAATTTTAATCGATAGTTTTTCTCAGTATAAATTAATAAAAAATTGAAATTTAATTTGGTGTGTTCTTTTTGTTATTTTGTTTTTTTTTTTGGAAAACCTACAGAAATTAAGGTAATCCCTCATCATAAGGGATGGGAAACTAAAATCCAAAAGAGTCTGCCAAGGACGGTTAAAACGACTGATATGGATTCTTGCCTAACGCAAGATTATTTATTATTTTTATTATTTCCCAAATATATGTACATTACATCTGTCTGGATGACACCTAGTAATTGTTATAAGAGATACAGATGGGGATACAATGATATTTGTGGCCAATGCCTTACAAATTCAGGTTGAACGGAAAGAGTTGTTTAACATTATTATTTGTCATACATACATAGTTAGTTTTCTTTCTTTTAAATTTGAAGGTCCACTGGCTTGCGTCTTTTTAATCGTCTACTTGCGTTGATTTCCTGTTCTGGTAGATTTCGTAATTCGTTATTCGAGAGGTAACATAGTGAGATTTGATGTTTTCTGCTTATTTTTTTGATTTCGTCTTTAACGGTGGTTATGTTGAGATCGCACTGCAGGTCTTCGTTGGTAATGTAGCTAGCATGGAGTTAGTTGGCCTTGGTATGTCGGATGTGTAGAGAAGATAGAGTGTTGGTCCTAAAACACTTCCTTGAGGGATACCTGCATCTATTTTGCATAGTTCGGAGCATTCGTCATTGTATTGCACATAGAAGTGCCTGTCCTGTAAATAACTTTTGATTATTGCTAGGTAGTCTGGTAACATTTTATTAAGTTTAAATAAGAGTCCTTTGTGCCAAACACTATCGAAAGCCTTCGCAACGTCTAGGTAAACTGCCACACAAAACCTTTTCTTGTCCAGATCGTTTAGTATTTTGTTGGTAACTCGGTGAACCTGTTGAACTGTCGAGTGCTTTTGCAGAAATCCAAATTGGTGGTCCGGTATGAAATTTTTTTGTCTTACAACTATGTTAATACGGTCAAGTAACATCTTTTCAAAAATCTTCGATATAATAGGTAATAAGCTTATTGGCCTATATGAGTTGGTCATTGTTGGGTCTTTGCCTGGCTTGGGTATGCCTATTATTTTGGACACTTTCCAGACTTTGGGGTAATAATTTAGTCGGAGTATAGCATTGAAGATTTGTCTGAGGTATACGATGCCTTTTTCAGGAAGTTGTTTTAGTAGCTTTCCAGTGATCATGTCATATCCGGCGGCCTTTCTTAGCTTGAGTCTATCTTTTCGATAACGTTTTATTTCGTTCGCGGTTATTTTAGTAAAATTTGTGTTGATTGTAGTAGTTATAGGTGAGGTTAAAATGTTTTGTTCATTGATAGTGTTTGTGAATGTACTTTTGAAGTAGTCACCCAGGGTTTTAGCTTTGTCCCCAGGGGTTCTGGACCAGGATCCATCAGCATTCATCAATGGTGGCTGGTGAGTGGTTTCGTTTTTTAGTTTCTTAGTTAAGTTCCATAGCGAGTAGTTAGTTTTTTGAGTTGCTGAAACTTTCATTAAATATTTAGTTAGTTTGCGGTTTTTGTCTTCCTTCAGGATTGCTTTTAGTTCTTTCGTCGATTTATTGAGTTTAGCTTTGTCAAGTGGTGATCTGGTTGTTTGCCAAATTTTTCTTATTTTGCGTTTATCTTTTATTTTTTGTCTAATAAAGTTTGGCTAGTTCTTAATTGGTTGCTTTAGTGTAGGTGTCGATTTCAGTGCAGCAAGGTAGAGCAAGTCGTTGAAGTGTATTATTGCGCTCTCTAGGTTCTCGGTAGATTTTAGTGGGATTTTAATATCAATTTGTTTGTCAATTAATTCGCGATACGCATTCCAGTCTGTCTTGTGGTTTGTTAAGTGCGGTATAGTTTCGTTCAGTTGATCTTTTTGGTGGTATCCAATTAGTATATGTAGATGAGTGGTCAGAGGACAGGTCAAGACAAGATTTTATTGTGAGTAGGTTTAAGTTGATTTGCTTAGTGATACAAAAATCTATAAGATCTGGTTTCTTCTTGGGGTCCGTAGGCCAGTATGTAGGTTCTCCAGTGCTAAGAAACTTGCAATTGTAGCTAGTCAATGCTTCCATAAGGTTACTTCCCTTTTTGTTGGTCAGTCTTGAGCCCCAAACCGTATTCTTTGCGTTGAAGTCACCTCCGGTGATGAAGCGTGGTCCTATATGCTTTAAGAATTCTCGATACTTCAGGGTGCTAATTGTAAGTTTAGGCGGGAAATATAGTGAAGAAATGACAAGCGGTCCTTGCGTATCATGGATTTGAATATTCGTCGCTTGTAGATAATATTTTTTGTATCCTTCAATTTCATAGCATTTAATTTCTTGTCTGATTATGATTGCTGCACCACCGTGAGCTCGTCCGCTGGGGTGGTTTGTGTGGAAAATTTTGTATTTGGCCTTTATTTGTGAAGTGTGTCTCTGATATTAGGAGGTGTCGATGGAGTTGTTTTTGATAAATTGTCCTAATTCCTGTGCATGTTGGATCAGTCCATTTGAATTCCATATGACTATTTTTAGATATGTATTACTGTCCATTGTTTAGTTTAGTCATTAATAAGGTTAAAATAGTCATCATGTTAGAGATCTGCGTTATCAGCTGTTTCATCATTTGTTTGATTTCGGATAGATCGTCTGAAGAATTTAGCAAGTCTTTTCGTTTTTTGTTTGTAATCGGAATATTGTTGGGCGCTTCCTGGATGGGAATGTTTTTAGTGACGTCAGCGAATGTTGACACTGGATTAGTTGGGGTGGAGGTGGTTTTGGAATTATTTGCGTTATGGTTTTTGTCTTCAGTAGTAATCTCTGGGTCTTCTATTGTCTTTTTTCTGAGTGACGGGAATCTTTGTACTTTCAGAGTTTTGTAGACTTCACAGCCTTTATAGTTTGCAGTGTGAGCTTCGCCGCAGAGTGCGCATTTTATACTGCATGAGTCGTGCTTTAATGCGCATTCGGACGTCCTGTGTTTGCCTGCACACTTTACACAGGTTGGTTCCAGCGTGCAGAAGTTCTTGGTGTGTCCGTATTTTTGGCAGTTCATGAATTGGGGGATAGTTCTTTTTTGGTGTGGTGGCTCGAAGGCGATTTTGCAGTGCAGTAAGTGTGTGATGTTATAGATGTCTTTGTTGTTTTTGTTGCTTTGGAGTTCAACAGAGAAGAGTGGAAGTGGTTTTTTAGTTCCTCGTTGTAGGATGTTGTGTATGTTAGTAACAGTGTGTCCGTATTCGTTTAGTTCTTTTTTAATTTCTTCTTGGTCTGCAGATGGATGCATATTACGTAACATCACTACATATTTCGTAACGTCACCAGCTGCGTTGTTCTTTGGGTTTAAAAGTATAGTACTCCATGTTTTTTGATTTTAGTGTTTTAACAATTTTTGTGTACGCTAATGAGTCAGAGGGTTGTATTTTAATTTCGTTGTTTGGTAGTACTTTTAGTTCGTAGGCATCCTTATTTGTAGAAATGTCGAGTGCTTGGATAAGGACGTGAATGTATTTTACGCCTTGGACATATATTGGGGGAGGTTTCGGTGTCTTTGATTTAGCGTCTTCTTCTTCGTTTTTTCCTGGATTGTCAGTTTCGTTGATTTCGTCGTCTGTTGAGAGGATGTCAAAACGATTGTGAGAAGTCTACGGAGGTTGGTTCAGCCAGTAGTTTTTTAGAGTGTTTTGCTTTTTAGATTTTTTTGGTTTATTTTGGTTATCTTTTTCAGGAGACGACCTACATCTTTTTGTTTGCAAGACGTCTGGATTAGCGATGTCAGTTGTTGTTATTGTTAAAGGTTGAGATGATAATGATGATACTGGAGCTGTTATGACATTGTTATTGGTAACTGTTACATTGGTTGTTGTGTTTACTGTTGATGAGGTTGTAGTTGTTATAGTTGTTGTAGTTGTTGAAGTGGGGGTTGATGTTGTAGTTGTCGTTGGGAAGGAGTTAAAGTTGGTAGATGGGTAGGTTATAGGTATAGGAGAGGGATTGGCCCGCTGGGGCGATCTTTGCACACCCATCTTGCATGCGAGCAAGTGAGCATGCTTTTAGGCAGACGCAAATCGTTTGGTTGGTGTCTACGATATGTCGTCTGTGTTTGGCCAAAGGCTTTAGTTGTTGTTTGCTTTTGTTGTGAGCTTGCATCCCACAAAGTCTGTTGGAGCGCTAGCGCCAAAGTTGCTATCAGCTGATGGGTAACCAGAGACTAAAGAAAAGTGGAAAAGATGAAAATTTACCTTCCTCGATGAATTTCTGGTGATAACTTCAGTTGACGGTGGTGACTTGTGCTATCGAAAGCCTTTAAAAATAAACGGCGGATTTTAATACGCGTATTTTGATGTTTTTTTTTTTTTATTTCTTACTAGCCGGTGTAGAACACTTGTTTTGCACTTGACAGGGCTGCCAGACCTTCATCCCATAATCAAAAAAATTACTTTGCCTATCCTAGTGTGCAGATTTCTACACATATGGGATTTCAGCGTGTTTTCCATGATTTTGTTTCTATTAAAATAAAACAAGAAAATTGCGTCTATAGTTTTATTCTAAAGAAACAAGAGAAAATAAGTTTTTCTGGAATGCATTTTATACGTTTCGATTATGTTGGCATTTACAAGTAGCTTTTGTGCAAAAACAACTAATCGTCTCATACATACATATGTATTATTTTTGGTGGAGTACTTACTTTTCTTCATAGCAAAGGTGAAATCTTGCTCTGCCTTTAATTTGAGGTGGAACGCTTCTACAATATTCTACACTCTAACCGATTCTGCTGACGCATCATCTGGGTCAACGGTGGAAACATCGCCAACGGTGGGAACAACATTCAAGTGCATTCATCGGTCGTCACCCGAAACTCGATGAAATGCAACCTTGCACTTCACCTGGCTGATGCAATAAGCCTCCGCTTAGGTTACGTTATTAGAATTTAAGCTGCTAAGTCAGTCTGTAAGTGAACTTCGTAAAATAAAGTTGTTTTTTTAAGCAGAATAATATATGAAAAGTTTAACTGGCGCCCGAGCAGGGACAGGCATCCGCGGTACATTTATCACAGTAAAGCCCTCAAGTAGTGCAAAGGGTGTAAAATCCAAAAAACAAATCACGCAAAAAAAAGTTCTCAAGTAGCGCTTAGTGTCGCGCGAACATTTAAAGGAGAAGCCCTTAAGCAGTGCTGAGTGTTTCGTGAAAAACGCACAAGCATAATTGACGAATTACAGTTGCCTGTCCCGGAACCCCTAGTCGCGAAGTTAAAGTAATCACTTGCAACAAACAAAAAACTAAAAAACAAAAAACAACCCCATCCGTGTGTGAGAACGAGGTAGCCAAGACAAAAAGGAGACATCATTAGGAAGTCAGCCGAATATGACGAAACTGCTTGTCATCATCTTCATATAAGAGTAGTTATAAGAATATCCAATAATAGAAAATAATAAATAGTTAAAGATCATAAAACAGAAATAGTGAAAATATTAAAAATTATTAAAAAGAAAACAGAAATATCGATAAATAAAAATTAGTTATTATTACATTTTTTAAGTATAAGTATACATACATAAATAACAAATTAAGGAAATTGCGCAGACCTATTTTACTCAAAATATCCCTCGTCCTGCAACCCTAAACCCTCCAAATCCAGAAAGTTCTCAAGGTAGAGCTGAGAACTTTCGCATCCGGCTTTGCATAGTCTCGTAGCTTCTATAGTAACTGAAATTCTGCAATCCCAGGGCAGAAATCTCGTAAAATTGATAATAAATCCGAACTCTGATCAGTTTGCGGGAACTGACCAAACGATAAACCATGACCAAAAAGAAAATATAGGTGAAATTGAAATAAAGTGAAATATAGGGCAACCAGACAAATTTAGCTTCTGGCGTAAAAGTTTGGAAAGAATACTTAAAATATACGAAGAATTAGAGGTTCACCGAAGTATTTCGGTATCATCAATATAATTAGGAATAAAATCGTGGACCATGCAGACGACGTTTTAGAATCCTATAACATCCCCTTAAACTGGATCTGCATTAATAGATGCCTTATGTTGCACTATGCCGATAAATGAGATCACACAAGGCACACTGGAGTACCAGCTGACATCACTAGTACAGGGCAATTCGTCCATCCAAGAGTTTTATCAACAGGTGTACTCTCACCTCTCATTGATACTCAACAAAATCTCACGTATGGATGTCAGCGGCGAAGCCCTAAAGTTGCTTATGCTTACATACTTGTACAAAGACAAGGCATTGGACACGTTTATACGTGGACTTAAAGGCGATTTTTTTTTTTTTTTCTTTATTTTCTTTATTTCTCAAAAAAACCTTTACAATATTTAATTTAAGTTACCCGCGAAGCATATTGCTTATCTGCAGGTGATTGAGTCCTGTATCTTAATTTTTAAAGTTTGTCGATTGTAGCATTTATGCAAATAATTCAAATAATTTAGTCTTGTTTAATTACAATAATTAACTTGGCTTTTAAAAGTTTTGGAAAAACTATGTATTATATATTGTTTTTATTTGGAATTTTGAAATTTTTATGTGACATAGTTCAAGTTAAGAAAGTATTGTTTTAAGACTTTTTTCCGTTTTTTATAATTCACTATATATTTCACACTTGATGGTAGGTCATTCAGCATTTGTGGTATGGCGTATCTTGGATGTCTTCTCCCATAGTTGTTGAATATTTCTGGAATTTCCAGCAGTCCTTGAGCTCGTCTTCTTGTATTCTGATTATGGCGTATTTGTTGTTGGTAGCTTTGATCATCATAATAGCGCAACAGCAGTGTCATTTTATATATGCCGTTAACGTCTAAGACCTTTAAAGTATAATTATTAGTATTTATAATTTTAAGTAGTCGATGCTGGAGATGTAATATCTTATCGATGTGCGTTTTCGACGCATTTCCCCAGGCTAATATCCCGTATCTTAGTCGGGATTCTGCTACTGTAAGGTACACCTGCTTCTGCACCTCAGCGCTTGTGTATCTTTTAAGGTACACCATTACAAAAACAGCACTCTTTAGTTGCCTCCGTATTTTATTCACATGTTCATGCCATAAGAAGTGATCATCAATTATAACTCCCAAATACTTGATAGTCTTAACTATTTCAATAGCATCACTTCTCTTTGTTGTTGGGCAGTCTTTGTTCTGATGATATATGCTGATTGGAACTTCAGGTTGGTGTGGCATCCGTATGTGCATCAGTTTCGTTTTTGCAGCATTTATCACTAGTCCTTGGTCGTGAGACCATCTCGAAACACTATTAAACTCCTCTTGCATTATCGAAATCGCAGTATTAATGCACTTGTGCTTGACAATTATTGCTATGTCATCAGCGTATGCAAAAGCTGTACTTCTGTTGAGCACTCGGAGGAGTTCGTTAGTATACAAGATGAAGATGATGGGTCCCAGCTTTGAACCTTGTGGTACGCCATACAAACTCTCCTTTTCTTGACTTAGTCTGTTTTTTATTTTTACCCTTATCTTTCTTCCGGATAGGTAATTCTCCATCCACTTTTCCAAGATTCCCCTTATCCCAATTCGGTTGAGGCTTTCGATGATTTTCTTATGGCTCAATGTGTCAAAGGCCTTGCTGAAGTCTATGAACATTACAAGGACTTGGTGATTCTTATCTAAACCAGAGTTTATCACATTCGCTAGATCTCCCAATAATAACCCAGTACTCTTATTTTTTTGGAAACCGTATTGGTTTGGTTGCATAAGTTTATGTTTATCAATGAAGTTTGTTAGACTTCGTATTATTATTTCTTCCAGACATTTTTCTACGATGGGCAGAATTGCGATTGGCCTATAGTTCTCAATCTGACTTTTTACTCCTCCTTTATATATAGGTCGTATTATCGATGTTTTTAATAATTTAGGAATACAAGATTGGTTTATACTTTGGTTGATGATCGTTTTAATTATTTTAGCCAAAGTTAAAGCATTTATCTTAAGATCGATTGGCCTAATACCATCCGCTCCTGCTCCCTTGTCGGTTTTTAGGCAACGTAACATTCTGTATACTTCTTCTTCGGTGGCTTGCTCTATATATATTGATTGTGCGAGATGTATGTTTTCATGGTTACTAGTTTTATGAGAGCATATATGAACAGTTTTGCTTGCTTGATTAGCGAATTGCTCCGCAAAATTCTCTAATAAATTTGTTAGATTCGTTTCCACCGGGAAATTGTTTATAATCATTTTATCAAGTGATACTTTTTTTCGCCCCAAGAGTTCGTTTAACACACTCCATGTTTTTTTAGGATCGTTTTTGGCATTCGAAAATCTTTCTTTGTAGAAATTGTTCTTAGCTATAAGAATATTTCTGTTTACAACATTTCGATAATGTTTGTACTCATTTTCATAGCCTTCGTTCAGTGGGTTGTTTTTCCACTAGAGCTTTTCCAACTAGAGCGTGTCTCTCCTCTTGCACATGCTAACTACATCAGGAGTCATCCATGTCTTATGTTTGCGTTTTTTTGGGTTTGTTACTTTGGTGGATTTAGTATATATGTCGTTCATTTTGTTCACAAAAAGATCGTACAGGTGCTCGACGTCAGGTTCCTCACACAAGTTTTGCCTGTCTGTTTCCTCAATCAGCTGATTAACTTTTTGTTGATTTATTCTGATAGGCATTTCTTCCGTAGTTTGTCGCTCATCGTAGTTTCTCGTAGCATACATTGTGGCATAATGATCAGATATGTCGGTTTCGATAACGGCCGAAACAATGGCCTCTTTTGTAATACTTACAAATATGTGGTCGATCATTGTTGAAGTATTTTAAGCAATATTAACCCGTGTAGGTTGTTTTATTACGTTCGCTTAACCCTTTGATGCCATTACTTCCAGATACTTGTTAACTTGCGGGTCGTTAATTTTGTTTAAGTTGATATTTGCGTCACCTAAGACGATTATTTGTCTTTCATTGTGAACATGATTATCTAATTCTTCCACAAATTCAGCGACACTTAGTGGCCTATAGATTGCGTGAATATATATTTTTCCATTTTTACCACTTATTTCTATTCGTATACATATTTTCATAGAATTCAGTATCATCATTAATTCTTGCATACCGAATATTATTTTTAATATATACTGCAATTCCACCGCCTTTGCTTTTTTTTCTATTATAGAATTCAGTATTAAATCCATTAATATAATAAAATTCATTTTCATCTTCTTTTACGTTAATTTCATTTAGAACAATGATATCTATATGTTTCAAAAAACATTCAATTTCTGCTCGAAAAATATTCCAATTCTTTCTTATTGATCTAATATTAAAACACACACAACAAAAATTCATATTTTTTACAAACTCTGCATCTATACCGGTAAAACTATTCATTACCCTAAAATCGATGTCAGTGTTACTATATAGGTTTTCCATCATATGTTGTTCTGGACTTTTGGTTTTCTATAGCGCTCTTGTTGTCATTATACTAGTTAGATGAGATTTTGTTTATATCACTAGCAGAGCCTATATGCATGGATTGGCCGATTTCGTTTTTTTTTGCAAATATTTTTCCGGAAGCCTCCCACACTTCCAGCCAACCTTCCAGCTGCACTCTCTGGCTTTGTTTTTGGCCAGCCAGAGTAGGTGTTTATTTGTAGAGGTCAGCTGATTATTGACAAAAATGATAGCATCATTTTCTGATTCTCTGTTTTGATTGTTGTTTGTGTTTTCTCTAATTTTTTTTAGCTGGATTTGTCGTATAGTTTTTGCATTTCTTAGCATCTTTGTTTTGCATGCGTAATTAGCGAAAGAAACTATTATTGATGATTTTTTTGGGTTTCGTTTGTTCGTTCTATAAAAGTCGGCTGCGTCAGCTGTGTTTATTTCACAGTTCAACGTCTTTCCCACCGCTTTTATAACTTCGGTTAGATTTTCGTCGGGCGTGGGGGGGATGTTTTTAATTTCTATGTTGTTTTTAAGTAGTTGCTGTTCTAGTGCATTCACCTTTGTTTCTAATAAAATTATTTGTTTATCTTTTTTTACATTGTTTTCTTTCAATTCTTTTATTTCATTAGAAAGTTTTTGAAGAATTTCGTTGTTGAGTGTCATGTGCTGGTTAATTTGTTCATATTTATTTGCCATAAATTCACAGCTGGTTTTAATATCTCACATTTCTCTTCTCATCAATTTCATTTCTTCGAATAGCTTTGTTGCGTTGTTGTTTAATGTGCTTTGATTTCCAGAGGCGTCAGGGCAACTAGCACTCCTCGTCCTTTTCGGTGGTGGCAGAGTAGGAGTCGTAGGCACTGGTGTAGGTTTTTGTATGTCATCCGACGCGAGATTTTGAGTCTCCTTTCTGCAGCTAGCACATCTCCACTCCTCCTTTTTAGCCAGGGACATTTTACGGTAGGACTTTTCCGAGATGGTGGTACACATAAAATGCATTTTGCGATCACACCGATGGCATGTCACAAAGTCTCCTTCAGAGGGGAGATCAACAAAACATTCACTACATACATGCATATTTACCACAATTTAAGGAGAGAGAGAAAGAGTTTATGGGAAATGAGTTTATGACAAAGAAATAAAATCAAGTGGTTATTTTTGGTATTTTTCACACGAGAAGAAATTAAATTTTCTAAACAAATATGTCACTGTCTTTACTTTAAAATTATGTGAAACGAGTCACTGTCTTTTTATTTGTATATTATCACAATTTTCGTTTATTATTTAATGGCTTTTAAGCGTAATTTTCACTAATAAATCTCAGAGCAAATTAAATACAACCGCTCACTTTCAAACTCGACTTATCAATGCCAATTTGCCAAGACTCTTAATCATACGAGAACCTGTTGACCTACCCCAAACCTTGCACCTATGCCTGAAGATCCTATGCGAGAATCAGAACTTCCGAGCACAGTATGCCATGGCTAATCAGAGCAACCCTCGCACAATGTATCCATCATTTCCACCCATTCCACCGAAACGTCATCAACAATTTAAGCAGCCATAAGTTCGACAACAATTTTATCCTGAATTGTTCCATAATCCTATGAGATGGCCTGGCCATCATCAAACGAATTCTATCCATACCCAAAGGCACTCAAGGATGAAGTTGAAAACCAAGTCGCAACTCTTCTGAAAGATGGCATCTCCCTACAATTCACCTGTGTGGATTGTGCCAATGAAAGCTAATGCGTCTGGTGTAAAGAAATATAGACTCTTTATAGACTACCGCAAATTAATACCATTACCATTGCGGACAGGTATCCGATACCTGAGATAAACGATGTCTTATCGCTGGACAAGAACAACTTGTTTACGGCCATTGAATTAAAGGCCCAATCTTTCAAAGAGCCTTAGATGGCATCTTGCGTGATCATATTGGCAAAATTTTTTTGTATACATAGATGATATAATCATTTTTGGCCAAGATGAAACAATCTCTGACACATTGCGTAGAGCGAAATTAAGGGTACAGTTAGATAAGTGTGCATTTTTTTAAATAGGAGATAGAATTCCTTGGGTTTATCGTTTCCTCCAAGGGCATTCAGACCAACCCTGAAAAAGTTTTCTACCTCCTCGAACATTGAAAGACCTAAGATCCTTCCTTGGTCTGTCAAGGTATTACGCTAAACTGGCGAAACTCCCGACATCTCTTTTAAGGGGGGAGGAGGGATGTATGAACCAAATCCTTTCCAGTAAAAAGCTGATACACCTCAAGCATACCAAAAGTTAAAGAATTCACTGGCCTCCAAAGATACAATTCTAATCTATCCTGACTTCGAAATCCCGTTTGAACTTACGACAGACAGTTCTTTCACAACAGCAAAAATCTATCACTTTTACTTCAAGAACTTTAAACAGAACAGAAGAAAACTACGCCGCAAATGAGAAGGAGATGCTTGCCATAATATGTGAATTGAATTCGCTCAGAAATTACCTACATATACGGTTTGGCAAAAGTCATTATCTACACTGATCATCAGCCTCTGACTCACGGGCTAAGTACTAAAAACAAAAATACTAAACTGAAAAAGTGGGCAGCGTTATTGGAAGATTATAACTACGATCCAGTACAAACCAGGGAGGAGTAACGTGGTAGCCGATGCACTCTCTAGACCTCCTCAGAAAACCCAAATTATTCAATGACTCCAACCATTCACAGCGACGAAAGTTCATCGCATGGCCCAATCTATAGCATCGATTCACCAATAAATTGCTTTAAAAACAAGATTTTCCTTTTAGAAGGAACACCCCATAACAAAACTCTCGAAGTTGTTTTTCCGACCTACCATACCGCATACCATTACTTCACCCTCTTATGACGAGTCAGAACTAATAGAAATCCTAAAAAGGCATCTTAACCCAACAGTCATCAATTGTATTAAAACTATTGAGTATATAATGGGAATGATACAGAACGTTTACAAAACACACTTCACTTCTTATCAAATCCCCTTCACGCAAAAACAAGTCGAAGATGTTAAGAAGAAGAAGATCAGGAAAACATAATAATTCAGACACACAATCGTGCCCATAAAAATTATCGACAGAATAAGATTCATATTCCGGAAAAATATAATTTCCCCGGAATGGCTAAGAAAATTAAAAGAATGACGAAGCCTTGCTCAATCCGCAAACAAAGCAAATACGACCGTCATCCCAACAAAGTCCAGATGCAGTCTACACCAATTCCAAAATATCCTGGTGAGATCATTCATGTGGATATCTTCTCTATAAAAGGGAAAATTGGTCCTCACAGCAATTGACAAATTTTCCAAATATGCTCTTATTAGAGTAATAAAGTCAAAAGCTGTCGAAGATATAAGACCACCATTACGAGAGAAAATCTTCGGCTATGGTGTACTAAGAATTGTCGTGTTTGATAACGAAAAGTCGTTCAATTCAGCTTCAATCAACTTCATGCTTGTGGACGAACTAGGTGTCCAGGTCACGACTCCTCCATACGCCAGTACACCGAATGGCCAAGTGGAATGGTTCCACTCAACACTTGCGGAAATCATGAGGTGCCTGAAATTGGAAAAGATCTACCATTCCTTCACGGAACTACTAGACACCGCAGTTAGCGCTTATAACTTTTCAGTGCACTCTGTTACGAATAAGAAACCCGTCGACATATTCTTCAGCCGGAATATCGGAACAGAGCCCGAACAGGTTATAAAAGCTCACCAAGAAACCACGAACAAATTAAAATCAAAACAAGCAACCGATCTGGCATATCACAATAAAAATAGACCACCCATTTTAAACTATTTCCTCGGAGATGTTATATTCACTAAAATTAAAAAAAAGCCAGGTTCAAAATTATCCCCAAGGTACATGTAAAGGAGGACAGACCCACAACAGTTATGACAGAATGAGGAAAAATAGTCTATAAATCAAACATAAGAAAAAAAAATCAATCACAAATCTCTATTCTTACTCTACAACCCAATAGATATTTGGCTGGAACTAGCCAAGGATATGTTACGGTCCTTGACAATACTAAAATTGCACAAGGCAACATCATGTCATCAAAATAGGACCATATGAAAAATTCGTGTCTGAGGTCCGTTATGCAAAACCAAATTCCCCCGACTAATCCCTTTTCCCCCCTCCGGCAAGATGAAGCCAAGCAAATAGGAAACTGAATTCAAAATTTAAAAGTAAATAAAGTCAACGATCTTTAGAGTTCATAGGTACAGCTTGGAAGTGGATCGCGGGTAATCCCGAACACGAAGACTTCGTCATAGTAAAAAATAAAATAAATAATATAATAAAAAACAACGATAAACAGGTAGTGATAAATAAGCAATATGAAAAAAGAATAAATATCTTAACTAAAATGACAAATGAAATATTAAATAGCATTAGAAAAAAAAACAAATTCGAATACCAAGTAAATGTAATCTTATTATACAAATTAAAAATCATTAAAGAATAATTAACCAACATTGTGTATGCAATCGAACTAGCTAAAACCAATATTGTAAATTCAAACATTTTAGACAAAAACGAACTAAATGTAATCATAGAAAAAATGAATAAAGAAAATTTACCGTATTTAAATATAGAGCAAGCGCTCAAATTCGCAGACGTTAAAATCGCCACAGATTGTAATAGTTTACTTTATATTATAGATGTTCCGAAAACTAAATTAGACTTGTACGAGAAAGTAATACTAATACCAATTAAGAAAAGAAACAACATAGTTTATAAAATTACACATAAAGATATTTTAAGGAAAAATAATAATGTTTATGGTATTAATAACAAATGTAAAACAATCGATGATTTATCTTTATGCAAAATGTCAAATGTCTTAGATTTAAGCTATGATAAATGTGTTCCTAATTTACTAGAGAATAGAAATGCATCATGTAACATAACCAACAGCCACCATGTTCCCCAGGTTGAAGAAATAACACCAGGCTCAATCAATTCAATGGCAGCCTGGAAATCAATAACGGGACCTAATCGTTAACAGGAACTTTCGTTATTAAGTTTGTTAACGATAGCGTGACGATCAATAAACAACGATTTTCATCAGAAGAAGCACTACGCATCCACCCCTTACCACCAACATTACAACCATCAACAGAAGACTTGGAGATGGAAGAAACTCTTTCTTTACAGCTCATGAAAGAACTGCACATTAAGAACGTGTTAAACATCAGCAAGATCCAAGGAGAGCAAAACAAGCACCAGATAACTACACACATCATCTTCTCAGTAGTGTCTCTGGTAATTCTTGCAATAGGATGCCAAGGACGAGTTGGATCCAGATCCATAAAACTCGAAGCACCACCACCATCGGTAACTCCAGTCCAAACAGCAATCATTCATCCAGCATTTCCTCAAAGATATCCCAGCATCTTCAACATCCCAATAGTGTAAAAATGCGAGGACGCATTATCTTAAGGAGGGAGGAGTTAACGCGAAATAATATTTCGCTATATTTCGTTGTCTGGGTCAACGGCGGGAACATCGCCAACGGTGGGAACGACGTCAAGTGCATTCATCGCTCGTCACCCGAAACTCCACGAAATGTAACCTGGCTGATGCAATAGGCTAAGCGTAGGTTACGTTATTAGAATTTAAGTTAAGCTTAGTTAGTCTGTAAGTTGATTTTTTTTTTAAATCTAAACTAGAAAAAGTTTAATTTATATGAAGCGCAATCGAACAATGATCTGTTAGTTTCAGATTGCAAACAGATCCATCATACATGTTTTTATTATTTTTGAAGTATGCATAAATATGTGATCAATACAAGTTTTAAATGTATCGGTTACACGGGTAGGTTCATTTAGAACCTTTAGATCATTTGACGCCATAAGAAACAAATAATTCTCAGTTTCGCTATCATTTTCATTTAGGTACATATAATGTTAATAATGACATCACTAATTACAATTAATTTTTTTTTTCTCTACACGTATTTAGAACATCATTAAATTCCTTTAGAATATGCATGTATTCTGTAAACACGCAACATTGTATAATTAACATTCATAAGATTTAATATTTAAATAATATTAGACAAAATAATTAAGACAAGTCACTCTCAGTAAAGAAACTCTCAGACAGCCAGATAAAATAAATTTTGAGAAAAGGCGTTTGGTCTTTGAAGATTTATCTTATGCGCATTGATACATTACCGGTAAAAGCGATTCAACTAACTATGTTTTGAGAGTTCATACATTTCACATAATATGATAGAATTGACTTATCCAGCTCGTCATGTAAGCAACTGATTCATGACCAAGCTAGTGATGTAGAAACTCGACCTTTTTTTTGTTCGCGCAGGTTCAAGAGTGTAGGCTCTTATGGTGTTTGTCCCACAACCTGAACGGGGTGCAGATGGTGTGTGTCGAAGATGTTCGTACACTACTCTCCGATAGATAGGATATTTTTTTTTTTTTTTTTGAGAGATTCGACTGAATTTTTCGCGTTTGTTGTAGTTCACAGTAACTGTTTTGTTTCCATGTCATTAAAGTGTTACAAAATGCGTTAAAAGTAAGAAAGAAGCAGAATCTTTTCCCTTAATACATCCAAAAGAATAAGTAATCATAAAATTCGTTGCAATCATTGCTAAGCGTGAACCATTTGATCGTGCTTCACAAATCCTTATTTCAATGTTCATTTGACAGAGACCATTTCACAAACTTCGAAAAAGTGCCTTTATTATCCCAATCCATAAAAGTAGGTGAAAAAATAAGATGCCCACCTATCGCCCTATTACCAGACTCTCACACATACCTTAACCTTTCGAGACATACAAAAAGCTCCATTGACAATTAGTCCAGTCAAATTAGTCCTTAAAATAGAGGTAAGGTTACAATAATTCCCATAGAGCTAAAAATTGGTATGAATGTTCAGAATACCATTATAAATGAATTGTGAAAAGTCCCCATCAATCCCCCTTGTGCAAAAAATTTTATCGATGGTGAAAGTTTGCAAAAATAGGTTTTTCGCGTTTTTCAGCTTAACGGTGAGTTTTACAGCAAAAATAGTTCAGACAAAAATTGTAGATCATCCGATTCTCTACAAAAAATGTATCTACACTTTTTTTCATAAGTATTGCCATTTCCGTGATATAGCGGTTGAAAGAATTGAAAAAAATATTTTATTCGTAATATGCACGTTAATGTACTTTTATATACATTTTTGAACCGTTATATGAGTAAATACATGAGTCCCTATGTCTTATACATACAAATTATAAAATTCTTAGAATATAAATGAACGTCAAAAACTCCTCCCCTATTTTCATTTAGTCGCATGGCCTTGAGTAACATCTGTCTTCCATTCAATTGTCAGCGTGGCGATGCTCGTATACCTGCTCCGTTTCGAAGGTCTCATACTCAACAAAATACTGTTAGTCGTAAGCATTCCTTCGTAGTGACAACTCGTGGCTATCGCTTATATTTTGTAACAAAGTTTGTGCATTTTACTGTTTTTAAAAAAAAATGTCGCAATTCTGCTTTATTTGTAGTCAACCTTTGACTGAAAGTGGAGTTGTTACTGTTGATCGCGGCATGAAAGCATTAATTGATGCAAGTATTGAAAGAGGTGATGAGTTTTCGGAGTACCTGAAAGACCAGACATCTGTAAAAATTCATGTGCAGTGTCGAAAAAATTATACTCGAAAAAGTAGCATTGATGCCGTGAAAAGACGGCGCCAAGAAGAAGAAGCTGGTTCATCAAAAATAAGTCCTCCTCGTACTAGAGCACGAGTAAGTGAAACTACATTTTGCTTCAACCAGTGTTGTTTATTTTGCGGCAATGAATTAAATGAAGAGTTGGAGAAGAAAAAAGCACTGCAGTACCGACGTAAGATTTTTAAAGTGACTACACTTTCGTTCAAAGACAGTATTCTAACTATAGCTAAAACTCGTTGTGATGATGTAGCCAAAGCTGTTGCTGCTCGAATTGAATTTGAATATGATTTAGTCGCTGCCGAGGCTAAGTATCATAACGATTGCTACAATTCTTTTCTGAAACCGACCACTGGGGGTAAAGTCGGTCGTCCTAAAGATGAAGCTACAAATATTGCGATACAACATCAGCATTTTTCAAGAGGGGCAAAACAACGGTTTTGAAATTGTTCGAGAAACAAAATTTAATTAATTGTGCTGAAGTTTTTAAAGATAGTAACTCTACTCCAGAAGTTATAATCACTAATGGAATTCGCTTTCTTCTTTCTATGTACGGAGCTCCAAAAAAAATTACCTGCTTGGATAAGCTCCGATACTTATCTTTTGCAAAAAAAACTTATAATAAAAAACAAGTGCAATTAGCTTGTCTTCCCCCAACCTCTGCTGCTGCTCAACAACATCTATTCCGGGTATATTATCAAGTTCAAGTGTGGCTTGGTAATAAAATGGATCCAGAAGACTGGGGTTGGAAGTTAGTTGACAATGCATTGGAACCAATTCATACGTTACTCCCACCTGCACCAGAAAAACTCCTTAACACCATCTTTTGCAATTGCAAAAAAGGTTGCAATGCTAAATGCGGCTGTAAAAAGGTTGGACTGTTTTGTTCTTTAGCATGCACCAATTGTCAAGGACAGTCGTGCTCCAATGTTGAATCGATATTAGATGAGGATAATTACGATATCAGTGATGAGACATATGATCCATCACTTTTAGAACATATTTGTGTCCAGCAGGAAGATGAGGAAAAAGAAGATGAAGAAAAAGAAGAAGAAGAAAACGAAGACAATATACTAGAAGTTCCATTGGATTATTATGAATCCGATGAATAATTTTTCCAAATTATTTTTTCATTTATGTATTACATAATTTACGCAGCTTTCATCATTTTCAATACTCCATTTGCATTCAATAGGATCATAATAGATCGTGGAATAGGCCTACCGGGGAAACCACGTTAAAAAAAAAGCGCCAAGCACACTACCTCATAGGTGGTGTGGAAACGTGTGCATATTACGAATAAAATATTTTTTTCAATTCTTTCAACCGCTATATCACGGAAATGGCAATACTTATGAAAAAAAGTGTAGATACATTTTTTGTAGAGAATCGGATGATCTACAATTTTTGTCTGAACTATTTTTGCTGTAAAACTCACCGTTAAGCTGAAAAACGCGAAAAACCTATTTTTGCAAACTTTCACCATCGATAAAATTTTTTGCACAAGGGGGATTGATGGGGACTTTTCACAATTCATTTATAATGGTATTCTGAACATTCATACCAATTTTTAGCTCTATGGGAATTATTGTAACCTTCAAAGTCTTATTTGACTGGACTAAATCGCAAGCCTAATTGAGTGTATCTCTTTATTCTTGTTGCATTCGAGGATATCACTGATGTAGACAGTGTTGCCATAGGCTTCAGCAATGCCGTGGACATAATTTCTCAATAAATTATACTTCTTAAATTTACTGTTCTTGGTTTTTCCCTGCGAATTAATTATATGAATCAAATACCATATAGAAAATTGTCAGTAGAAAGTTAGTTTTATATCTTCTATTTCTTAAATTAATTCCATCTTCCTTTGCATCAAATTATTCACCATTACTTCAGTCTTCTTGATGTTTCCCTCGGATTTTATCCTGCGAACTAAATCCAAAAATATTAGGTTAGTTTTAGATTTTCTATTTCTTCAAATAATGTTCCGGAATCAATAAGAGTTTCAACCCATTTATATGTATTCTTACCATTAATGATATCAATATATAACTCCACTCATTTCACACTTGAAATCGCCTTTACCTGCGCCATAATGATATACCTTTTTAAGTTCTTTTTTTTTATGTTCCTATATATGCTAAGTTTGTATGAGTTCAGATTGTGTAATTTATATTTTTTGTGTATTCTTTCTAAGCGCCACTGTGAAAACATTTAGCAATTACAGCAAAAGCGTTCAAGAGCACTGAATTATGGTAAAAGCAACTAATGTGCTGTCATCAAATAAAGAATGTTTGCCATCAATAGCATTGAAAAGAAAGGGTTTCGTCTAAGGATTCAATGTCTAAGATGGCTGGGCAATATAAAGCAATACCCGTGTTACGGTGCAGCAGAGAACGACGGCAAAGAACTTTACGCACACAAATAGAAAGGAACCTTATAAGCTGGGCGTGCGATACTCTGGTAGAAACAGCTAGCATCTTAACCTATTAACACTATCTAAATTAACATGAGTGAGAAATGTATAGCGTAATTGGAGAATAGGAAAGAGAATATGCTGAGTTATTATTAAAGTATTTAAGTTGTTAAAAAATAATAAGAAGAGCTTTAGCCTTATATTTAAGGTCTATAGGGATGTGTATCATCACAAATCTTAGTCGTGAAAATTATTTTCGACTAGCCAGATTACCATGATCCTACAATTTATCTAAAAAATTTGGCTGGAAAAAAATTAGAAGTGGAATTTTTATTTGCGTTACTCTCCTCATCATGATACTGCCAGAAGATCTAATTTTTTGGGATATTTGGGGAAACTTCCGTTCTAAAATACAACTGTCTAATGTTGTATATAATACAAATAAAATAATATATTTAGTTTTGTAACTCAAAGACTGATAAGAAAGAATTTCTACAACGAAAATAGAACTGAGGTTAAAAGAAGAAGCTGAACATTGTGTTTTCTTCTTAAAATCAAACGGGCTGATTATACTTACTTAGTCATAGATAATGATTTGGTTTACTCATTTCGTGAAATGCTACTTTCTTTGCATTTTAAAAAAACAGTCTGGTCACCATATACTGCGCAACCAATCGACACCTAAAATTCTGTGTTCATCGCTGATATTTTCTGGCAAACGTAGTCGTGGGTCGCGCCAGCTTTGGGCTATAAACACATCCGTTACATAAGTCTATAAAATGAATATTAAGTATTATTATAATTTAAATATAACTGTTTTGTTTATAACTTTACCATTGATTCTTCATTTATTGAATCTATTGACACATGGAAATAGACAACTGTAGGCTGGCCAAGTAATTTCGGTGCTCTATTTTTATCATAGTTCTTAGATGGAATCGGTAATATATCAGACAGAGACAAGCTTGATTCATAGTGTGTCACTAATTCACCACTTTCATTCTTATCGAGCGATATATTGCTAATAAAGAATATAAAAGTATATCTTTATTGAGCATGAAAAAACTGTATCCCACTAAAAGAAATATGTAAAATAGAATTGGTTTCTAAAAGATTTAATTACTACATTCATATGTTTACTTACGAGTAAGCATGACGTTTCAATAAATAAATGGATTTATCACAAGTATAGTAATGTATGGGTGTTTACATTCCTGATTAAAGTTAAATATTTACTTGTGTATATGCTTAAATCCGCTGTTTGTTTTGCTCGTATGCGGCCACGTACACACCACAAGTTTTATAAGAGTGTATCATCTGTCAACATTAATCAGTACAAACATTGTTCCTTTGGCAGTCGTACCTATCAAACGAGTGCTATAGTTAGATCACCCATTCGTAAAAATAGTGAAGTTAATGAAACAACTTCAAGACAAAAAATTAAGTTGGACCAGAAGGTCGATAAACTGGAGAGGATCCGCCTGGAAGTGGTTGGCTGGAAACTCAGACGCAAGAGATTGACATCAAGTACTGGCAAAAGGGAATAACCTCAATTAAAATTAAATTAAATCAACCAATGACCTAGTAGGTAAATACCGAATAACCGATGTTTTAGATGTAAGAAATACCACAAAATATGAACAAATAATTTTCAATAATTTAAGCCTGCTTCTGTTATAACAAGAAAAATTACTTTAAAATCTCTAGTCGATAGCCCTGGTGGCTAGTGCTATATCCAATAAATACAATACAATACTTTAAAATCTATAGATTTCGTAATGTTTGGGGGTGTATTTGTTGTTTGTAGCTCGTTAGAGCATTACATTACTCCTTTATATTTGCCATATGGTTAGCACTATACGAGTCAATCGCATATTTTACTTCGTTGTTTTATTTTCTAATCTGTCATATATTTGTTTTGTGTTTTACTGTTTATTCGACCCAAACTGAATCCATTGTACAAACGATTATTGTATGAGTATATCCATATTTTTAGCAGTTAATCGATTTAAATATTGTGCCTCTTAGCCTTTTTATATTGAAAAAGGGGAATTCTATTTGATGCCCCATTATTTATTATTTTTTCATCGTTTTATAAAATGCATTCTTACCGGATAAACACGTTAATCGCTTAGATTGAAAAATAAAAATTGGGTAATCTGCAATAGGGAGAGTAGAGCACTCTAGTCGACAGTTGGATAATTTCCAAAAAATATTATTACAATTAAAAGCTTTACCTACGAAAGAAAGTATTAATAAAATGAAAAGGTTTTATAGTAAAGTGCCGAACTAGAACTCAAGTCACAGAAACTAATGTTTCCTTTGCCATCATTTGACAATTTTTTTCTAGACACTATGAACAGTTGGATTATTATATATAAAAAAAACACAAGTAGGATATTTGGATTCGTTGTACTATTCTACAACATACTGGGAAGTTGATATTTCAAAGCTTCTAACCCCTATGAAAGCTCAATCTATCATAACACAGCGCTAACTTTAGTGAAATTATCCTTCCTTTGTATAACATGGAATATTCAACAAAACCATATTCTATAGAAAATTGGTGAATTAAAAGAAGATTAGCGTGATATCCACAATCTTAATCTTTTTCTTGAAACAGAACATTAATTTGAACTATGCAGAGGTGGGCGCCTGCAGAAGGATGACACTCCTTATAATATAAAATGCCGTATCCTCCTTCCAAAAACTCTCCCTTTGTAAAGTACTTTGTCGTTTACTTACATAAAAATAATTTTCATCCCGTTCCTCAAGCCTTAGTTGCCATAATACAGTAGCAGTTTTGGATAATCTACGCCAGAAGACTAGCAAAAAAGTTCGTAGTAAGTTGTCTTCCCGTCTTTAGATACAAACCGAACCGAAGGGAGATTTGCTATCAACTAGAGTTCAGAAGTGAAGACTCTTTGCAAAATCTAGGATAGATTTTTGTTGAGCATTTCACATTTCTCAACTAAGGTGAGGAGTGCGCCACGCAAACGTTGTGGTGTTTATCTGTTTCCCGACAAAAGCTTCGCACTTAAAGGTTGTATCTGAGCGTTCGTCTTAGGGTTTCATAGCAGGTCTAAAGATCGAAGAGAATTGTGTGAGGAAATCCACTTCGATAGCGGCCCAAGTTTTGTTAGCATTCAAATTCAACTTAGCCTCAAAATTTTGTTATGACACAACAACACAACAGGAACTGGTAGCTAGGTGTGCCGCTCAATTATTTCGCTTTATTCATATCCCGCTACGGTTTTCCCATTTTGGACGCCTTTGGAGCAGTAAAATTAGCGAAATTCCATTTGTACATACAGTTAAGCTTGCTTCGTTAACATATGAAGAAATTTCCACAGTAGTCGCTGAAATCGAAGCTATTATGGATTTCCGTGTGTGTGCCTGGCATTTCAAACAGGTTTCAACTACAAGTAATTCGTAGTGCCGCAATTAATTTAATTTCAGAACCTAAGTCTGACAGCAAAATATCAAAAATCGGCAAATGACTAAAAGAACACTCCTGGGCTAAGTGGTCAAAGGAGTATTTACTTATCTTCGTACTAAGTTGTACTAAGTTGTACTAAGCTGTATGCGACTTATTAAAATAACAATGTTGGGACTTAATTTTCAGTTGCAAACGACAATTTAGCCCCGCAACCTTGTCTTCTTGGACAAATAGAGCGAGTTGTTCCTGATGTTTGGCTTACTTACCATTTAATTGAAATATATAAATATATATGTAAAACGTGACCCGCTGAAAGTTTTCAACTTTAAATTTCGAATGTTCGAAAGCCACCGGGGGAGGTAAGTGGAGAAGATATCATTCGATGAACATTTCTTGCGGATTTATTAATAACGATAAGTCATTGGTAGCTGGCACACCACGCATTCGTAGTTGAGCTATATTTGAAAATGGGTGAATCTGTGGTTCGTGCGCATCGCAATTTTTGTACTCACTTCAATTTACGCAGACTGAGTGATGGTCCGAGCACACAACTTATCTGGTCGTGGCTCAAAGAAGATGAGGGATCACGGACAATGGTGAACAGAACTCCTCCACCAACATCAATAGCGACACCGAAACATATCCCTCAAATATGACACGAAATTATACGAAATCCGGAAGAAAAATTGCGGCCTCTTTGGGAATGAAAAAATCAACTGTACACATTATTTTTAAAAATAAATTAATGTTCCACCCATACAAAATCCAAATCGGGCAAGGTCTAAAGAAAAGTGACTACCCTCTGCGAGAAACCTTCGCAAGAACGTTTTCGAACAGCACGGACGCTTGACAACTTATTGTTTAGTGATGAACCACATTTTCATATCGACGGCTACGTAAAAAAATAGAACTTGCATTACTGGTGCCCAAACAACTCTAGAGAACGCCATCAAAAACGCTTACATTGCCCCAAAACGACAGTATTTTGTGCCCTTTCTGCCCGAGGGATAATTGGCCCTTATTTTTTTTAACCAACGAAATACAGTAACTGCTGAAGTACATTGCCGAATGATAGACGAGTTTATGTTGCCGCAACTGCAACTGTTCCCCGGACACAAAAACAGAACGCTATTTCAGCAAGAAGATATTGTTTTCAAAAAATAAAATCCGCAACATGACTGTACATTTTCCCAAAATAAAGTATTACCTGCAATTTTCAGTTTTTTATTTATTTTATCTAAACTTGAACATTTTCCACTGGACATCCTTTATATATGTATACATAAGAAAGATATTGATTGAATGTTGGCATTA
This sequence comes from Merodon equestris, assembly GCA_958301585.1. Classification (NCBI taxonomy): domain Eukaryota; kingdom Metazoa; phylum Arthropoda; class Insecta; order Diptera; family Syrphidae; genus Merodon; species Merodon equestris. The sequence continues at coordinate 98,126,429 of OY284413.1, forward strand.
AAACTGAATTTGTTAAACACACTGTCTAAAACTATTGAGCAAAAGAATAATGAACAAATGTAAAGCTTTGTTAACACAAAGCGTGATTGTTCCCTGGACCAACACGTTCATGTATCAGATATGATACATGGTAGGAGTTAGTGTTTCTGCAATTTTGTATATGATCGTATAGTAGGTAATTTAATAATTCGGTGTGAGCTTATAGGTTATATTGAAACTAAGTGATTTGACTTTTGTTATCTAAATAAAAAAAATACAAAAATTCATCATACAGCTGATCATACTGATCTGGAAAAATTATATACTACGGTATTAAATTTTATACATTTTATAAATTCGTCAGCGTTTGTTTACTTTTTGTGTGCTAAATTGAAACAATTGTGGCAATATGGTTTGGCACAGAGCTTATAATTAGGGTTCTCTTGTTTTGCTTTGGCACCGGGTTGCTTATCAACTGTTAGAGTTTTATAGCATAATACACATCGCTTTGTAATCAGCTTTTCATCTTTCCTTGACGTTTCTGTAAGGAAGTGCAATTCTGACACTTTCCGCGAAGAACCCGGCTCTTGCATGTTAGGAAGGTAATGGCGAATGATCTCTTCCTGAGTTTTTAGGATAGTTATTTTTTTTCTGATTTATTTCTTTGTAAATCACCAATACGTTGACAATTGCAGATCCAGTAATAATATTCACAGCAAAAAAACGGTTGGGCGCAGAGCTTAAATTTAACACATTTCACATTTCACATTTCACATTTCACATTTCTGTGAACGTGTTAAAATAAAATCAAAACCCTATAAATAACTCTACAAACCAACCCTTGGTAACAGGGAATTTTGTAAGTGGAAGAGATCATTTTGAATTTCAACTTATTATTTTTGTGGCCATCGCCAGTTCTAGATCGAGAAGCACGAGTAAGAAAAAAAGTTATAAAAGCAAGCCGCGTGTTCCTTGTCTTTTTTTTCTGAAAAGAAGTACGTCGCAAAATATGTAGTTTGTGGACAGAATTTTAGATAATGCTGGCAAGAAGCTGGGATATAGAATAAAAGTTGACTTTATTTGCACCGCTCACAAAGAACAAATCAGGTCGAAGGGCACATCATATAAGTGACTATTAAAACATCCAAAAGATCCTGTCGAATGGGTGCAAGAGTAGCTGAAAGCTTAATTGTCGGATCTTCAACGAAGCCACGCCTACTCCATGCGAGTATTTTTGTGAACGTTTTTAGATATTTTCTTATAGGAACCACGGCACCGCATGGACAAGGCACGAAGGATATAAGTCGGAATCGACAGCCACTAAATTAATTCCGTTAGCTGTTATGTTATGTTGTCACTAGCCAATCCTTACACAAATCAAAAAGTTTCCTCCATATTAAAGAAGGCGATGCGTAAAGGATTTTGCAGAGCTGCGGAAAGCGTGCACCAATATCAAAAAAGGAAACACAATATACAATTCAAATGGGCGGACAAGGTTTTTAACACCTTATATAACTCCTAAGACCCCAAAAGTAGCTTACCCCACCCCAGAAGAAATGATTGTTGTAGATCCAGATGCAAATAATATAGAAATAGAAGCTGTCATTAGGCAGGTCCTGTTGACCCAGAACAGTTTAAACTACAGCGTTATAAGAGAAAATGTACGAAAGGAAAAGGGTAAGTTAACACAAAACAAATTCAACGACCTGTTGTGAACTTGGCAGCACAGACATAGATGGGCAAGGGCAGCACATGAGGACATACATGAGCAATGGCGGCTGGGACCAGGTTTTTCCGGGAGGATTGATTCTGGCGCGTGGAAAACAGAGGAGAGAGAAAGAAAAAGCGTTTTAAAGTTTTCCTTTTTTTCTTTTGTTAAAGTTTATATTAAATGAATAGATTTTTTTTTGTTAACCTTTATAGTAATAAATAGAATTGAATTTTGAAACTAACAACGCGAATCTAATTTCCTCCTCCGGAATTTTTACATTCTCTAAAACGTTTCTTCTAACACGCATTTGCTTAAAAAATACGTTCCTGATCTTACCGAGGAAATCAATCTGCGATGTACACGTCGTCCGAAGCGATAAACGTAGGATTGATTACACCTGCTATACGCAGAACGCAGTTCTCGAAGCAACCAACGTGGGATCATTCATACTACCTGCACTGCACGACATCCGAAGCGATCGGTCAACGTAGGAAAACAAGGCAAATCTCCATTGTGCCATACGATACGATTCGAAGCGATCACATCATTCTACTCAACCAGTCATCAGTTGCCGTCTACACTTCATCCGCCCCCGGTTGCCATCTGCTCGCCGATTTCAACTACGCCCACTCAAGTCCTTTACCCAAGGAAGCCCAGGTAAGTGAAAATGTCGTATGTACAAAATGTCAGTCCATCTACTCTATTTAATTGTGCTCAATGCAATGAATCCGATGCCTACGACAACATGGTAGCGTGCGACGTTTGCGAAAAGTGGTACCACTACGTATGCGCCAAGGTCAACGAAAGTATCAAAAGACGCCAGACTTGGGTATGTAAACCATGTCGGCTCAAAAAACACCCCGAAATAGTACGACCTACTTCGAGTTCACAACAAGACGCAAACTCCAGTCAGAATCCCCTGCCCCCTCCTCTATCACAATCAGCGAATCAGACCGCCAAACAACGCACGCAAACGCCTACAAAGTTAGTTTCCGATCACTCTTCTACCAAGTCTATAGCTAAACCAACTAAGAATCAGTCGTCTCGAAAATCTGCAGCAGGGGCCGGTTCAACACATAAGCATGCAGATCTGCTAATGAAAAAACTTGATGAAGAGCTAGAACTTCGTGAGCAACGAGAACGAGATTACCTTAGGCGAAAGTACGAGATTCTCGACCAAGCAACAACCGATGATGATGAAGATTCCGAGAGCAACGTGTCGCTGGAAGACATTCGAGTTGAAGACTGGGTAGATAAATCCATACCGCTCTGTAGACAGGTTCGATGTAAGGATACTTCTTATGCAAACATTAAACCAAAGCTAGCATATGAATATCCGTTGCCAAACTCAGGTGCGGTTAACCCAAACGTATCATCAGAGCCTTCGTCACTACCAAAGCTAACCAAAAATCAAATGGCCGCCAATTCGCCATCTCTGTGGCCAACATCTGTGGTACTATTAAGTCAGCCGGTCTACTGTCACATCTGAATAATCCCTGCTTAGCGCAAGAGCTTGTCGATAGATTACCAACGCAATTGAAACTGGATTGGGGTATTTATAAACAGCGGCTTGATGATATAAACTTGGACACGTTTAGCAATTGGCTTCGCAAAAAGCTAACGCTGCGACTGAAGTCACAACCACAGTACCACCGTGGGATCACTCACAGGGTAAAGCGATAAAGAAGCAAAGGGGATTCATCAACATCCACGAGAAGAAGGAAAGTTTCGCTACACAAAGAGGGAAAAGAATTTGCCCGGCCTGTGACAAGTGTTGTCAGTCGCTGCCGTTATGCCAACAGTTTTTGGGTATGCCAGTGCAAGAGAGATGGACGGTTGTAAAACGTAACTTCCTCTGTCGTATATGTTTACGTCGGCATGGCAGGCAAAAGTGTCCATCTGTGCAGACCTGTGGAGTTAATGGCTGCGTGTATCGACACAATAAGCTGCTGCATAAGCCGGAACAGATAACATCAACCCACAAAGCAGTTAACAAAGAGAGTAACAATAACATGGCGGATGGATCACATCTTAGTTGCACTGTGAACCGTCAGGGAACAGGTTCACTTCGGTTTAAGATTCTTCCGGTCTCCTTGTTTTGTAAAGGGAGTAAAATAGAGACATATGCTTTCTTGGATGACGGCTCCTCTGTAACATTAATCGACGAGGAACTCCCACAGCTGCTAAATGCCGACGGGAAGGTTGAACCGCTGTGCCTTAAATGGACTGGGAATATCCATCGAAGTGAAGAAAACTCGCGAATGATAAATATTGAAGCTTCGACACCAGGCGCTTCCAAGAAATTCTCCTTACCGAACGTTCATACAGTGAAATCATTAGAGCACCCAAGACAGTCGGTCAACGCACGAATCGTACGAAGATGCGAGACCGCGCTTACTTATGGGACTGCAACATTGGAAGCTAGGGATTCCACTTAAATCTGCAGAAGGAAGTGTAGATCAACCCGTTGCTATAAAAACGAGACTAGGCTGGACTGTTTTTGGACCATCGTTCAGTGGAGGAAGTACTTCAGCATCTAGAGCAGGCCACCATTTCCACATGTGTGAATGTCAGAGAAACCTAAATGAGGAAACGATTGATGAACAATTTCTTTGCGCTTGATACGGCAGGTACGACAAATTTCCGGAAACCGGTTTCGGCAATCGATGACCGGGCAAGACAGATGCTTGAAGCCAAAACAACATTTGATGGAGAAAAATATGCAGTCCCTCTACTATGGAAATATAATGATGTTGCACTTCCCAAAAGCAAACATATGGCGGAGAAGAGACTAGTGTGTCTCGAAAAGAAGATGTCTCACGACCCAGAAACGTTGGCAAAGGTTAATAAACAAATTAAATAATATATGTGACCGCGTCCGAGAAAAGGGACTTAGTGTGTCAAAAAAGGTGTTTTGAGTTCAAAGTGGATTCTGGTACCTAAAAGTGTGTAGAATAACATGAAATGGGTTAGATTCATGACAAAAATTTATTTATACCATAAAAATGTAAAAAACTAACTAAACAACTAGCGAAAATTATACTGATAAGAATCAAGCGTCACAACAAACAGCTGCAACCTCGCAACAGCTCAGGGTATCGTCACACTATAAGCGAAAAAAAAAATGTTCGAGAGGGGAATGACGTCACTAAAGTGTGTACCCAATCAGAATTGACTATACTGCATCGCTTCTCTCAATTGAAAGAACATTCACACTAAGAATGAGTTGCGAAACTTTAAACGCGTTTATCTCGGAACTACGTTTTCGCACACTAGGTCCCTTTTCTCGGACGCGGTCACATATAGCAAAAAACTACGCTACAAAGCTTAGCTTAACTGAGGTATCCGACATGAGTAGTTTGGTACTTACCGATATTCCCAGTTTGCAATCCGAATAAACCTGATAAGGTTCGTATCGTCTGGGACGCAGTAGCGAAGGTGGAAGGGATATTACTCAATTCAGTCCTTCTTACAGGTCCGGATGAAGTACCAGCTCTAATAGCTATATTATTTCGGTTCAGAGAGAGGAGAATCACACTCGCCGCGGATATCCGAGAGATGTTCCACCAAGTTAGAATTGTGGAGGAAGATCAAGACGCGCAAAGATTCTTATGGCGTAATGAAAGCACTGGGGAAATCGAAGAGTTTAAAATGAAGGTGATGACCTTTGAATCCACCTGCTCTCACTACTGCGCGCAATATATAAAGAATAAGAATGCAAAAAGATTTACTGGAGAGTAACCCAGGGCAGCTGAAGCTATCATCAGCAACCACTATGTGGACGATTATCTTGACAGCGTCGATAGCAAAGAGGAAGCCAAAGACGTCATCCACATTCATAAACAGGGCAGTTTTGAGATTCGAATTCGGTGAAGGTGTTGGATGCTCTTGAAGAAAAGTCGTCCAGCGTTTGTAAGCATTTTTCAATGTTGAGTCTCGCAGAATGCGAAGAGAAGTTGCTTGGTATGTGGTGGTCGTCCAAACCAGATAGGTTTGCATTTAAGTTCAGACAAACCAAAGTAACGCAGGATATTATGACGGGGAATATCATCCCCACAAAGAGGGATGTGCTAAAAGTTTTAATGAGAGTCTTTGTTCCTCTAGGATTGACAGCACATTTCACAATCATACTAAAAATACTTATCCAAGATATTTGGCGCTCATCGATCGAGTGGGATCAGGAAATCCTCGACTTGCATTTCGAAACATGGAAAAAGTGGGTTGGGCTTATTCCAATAATACGGGACATAAACATTAGAAGACCATATCTCTCATGGTTGATGTTCACTGCAAACGTACGAGTAGAGCTGCATGTTTTCGTTGATGCTGGGGAATCTGCATTTGCTGCCGTGGCATATTTTCGTACTTCGTCCGAAACGCACACAAAATGTACCTTACTTGGCGCTAAAACCAGGGTAGGGCCAATAATAGGGCCAATAGTATGGAACTGGAGGCAGCTGTTCTGGGAACAAGGTTTGCAAGAACAATAATCGAAAGTCATTCGATTACCATTAACGAGACATATTTCTGGACTGAATCTAGAATTGTTTTATGCTGGATAACATCTCCCCATTGGAAATATAAACAAATCGTGGCCCACCGTATCAGTGAAATCCTTGAGGGTACGAACGAAAGGGATTGGAAATGGATTCCCACCAAAAACAACGTAGCCGACGATGCTACCAAGCCAAAGAATGCAGACGATTTTCGCTCAAACAGCCGATGGGTCAACGGCCCCGATTTTCTCAGTCAGCCAAAACATAAGTGGCCGCAGGCTTGTCCGGAAAGATGCCAACAGTCGTTAGAGGACCACGAGATGAAGGCGTGTTTCGTTATACAGAGGGACTTTGAAAACAATTCTATAATTGACTATAAACGTTTCTCACAATGGAATCGACTTCTACGTACAACAATTTTCGTGTTTCGATTTATTGAAATAAAATGTAAAAGGGGTGAAACTAAGAACACCGACTTGTTTTCAGAAGCGGAACGATTCCGAGCGGAAAGCTATCTGTATAGGGTATGCCAACGAGAAGGCTTCGGGGAAGAATATCGGCTGCTTAGTAATGGATGTATGGGATTAAGCAAAAAAAGTGCGCTATACAAGTTATCTCCTTACATGGACGAATATTCAGTTATCCGTGGGGTCATAAAATTAGGTGGCGACATATTCTGCGATGGTGCCACGCTGAGAAAGAATTGGCTCCTGGGCGAGTGGTACGCAAACTCCTTTTGGCGCCGCTGGATCCGTGAGTACTTGCCAGACTTAACGAGACGAAGCAAATGGTTTACTTCACCACGTTCGATAAAGCAAGGGGACTTAGTTATAATAGTCGATGAGAACAATCCACGGAGTAGCTGGCCTATGGGGAAGGTTATAAAAGCAATAAAGAGTTGTGATGGCCATGTAAGGAGCGCAGTGGTGCAGACGTCAACAGGAATATACACCCGTCCGGTGGTAAAGTTGGCGGTGCTGGATCCCCAGCAATTCGACGAGAGGGAGGTGGATGGGGCTGCCGACCCGACCCACCGGGGGGAGTGTTGCGAACTTGGCAGCACAGACATTGGCAGCGCGGACGTAGATGGGCAATGGCGGCTGGGACAAAGGTTTTTCCGGGAGAATTGATTCTGGCGCGTGGAGAACAGAGGAGAGAGAAAGAAAAAAGCGTTTTAAAGTTTTCCTTTTTTCTTTTGTTAAAGTTTATATTAAATGAATAGATTTTTTTTTTGTTAACCTTTATAGTAATTGAATTTTAAAACTAAAAACGCGAATCTAATTTCCTCCTCCGGAATTCCAGTTCAATGCATCCAATCGTCGACTCGCCTCAGTAAATTCAACAAAACCAAATGACCCGATTCTGCATGCGCTGATAATATCACGGGAATGCAATAATTACGTCAATGCCCAATTACTTAGACATCGAAATGACCGATGCGTGAAGGGAAGAAAGCCCCTCAGTAGACCTAACTAAGAAAAACAGGAGTTTAAGATCAACTTAAACAGCCGCCCATCCAACGGCAAACAATCCTGAACCCACCATCGTTATAAGAATAAGAACTGTTTTTCTGTAAGTCACAATAATATTCATTTATCTTAAAAAAAATAAAAAATTATACGTATATTTTTTATACCAAAGATTCATAAATATGGTACCACTTAACATTTCACAACATAGCTTACATTTATAGTTAATAAGAAAACTTCCACTATGCCCAACCCAACAACAGGACATGCTGACATAGCCCTAGAATCCTACAATACTCCGTTAAACTAGGAAAAGATTTCTAAATATTTAACACTGCATTATGCAGAAAAGAGGAACTTAGGTACCCTCGAAATATCACATGGCTACCATGCTAAAAGGTAAAAAAAAAGGCTAATTTTTACCAGGAGATATATCGCCTCTTATTCTCAATAAGCTCAGCTTAATTGAAATCAATCAGGAATCCCTCAACAACAATGCTATCAGGACAAGGCGCTTGATTCCTTCGTCAGAGGGTTAAGAGGAGACTTGCCCAGGCTCTCAGCATAAGAGAACCCGCAAACCTGCCATAAGCACTCCACCTTTGCCTCAAGTTTTAAAATGTAGATTTTCGTACTCAGCATGCGAATAATTCGCAATTCACTGTTCGAATAACTGCCCAACAAATGGTACCCCCCGTTCATCCCAGAAGACAGAACATTTCACACCCGACGCCCATTCCAGCTTCCAGACCAATAGATAACCCCGATACCAACCGGAGGTCCAGAAGCACTCTCATTTACAACAAGTACACCAATTATATAACCAATGGCGTGTTTTCAACACTGAAGAATCCGATATAGAAAAAAAACAAATGGAAGAATATGAAAATGCGATCAGCAAAGAGAACGAACACCATGAATAAACACTCGTGAAATATAGTGACAACCCGATCGACGAACAATTCTTAGACGAACCATAAACTTGATGACATTTTTTTTTGTTCCATTATTTGGCCCTGAAATAGGAAATCTACAATTTTTTATTCTTCTAATTCTCAATTCATTCAATATACGGAACGATTTAAATGCTGTTATTCATAGAAAATAAAATTATATGAAAACCCACCATAACACTTAGATAAGACTCAAATAGTATATTAGAGAAACGGATACTAACGTGAACATTCGTACCTCCCACCTCAGCAAAGAAGAATCCGTCCACCTAATGAACATTTTGAAAAACTGTAAAAAATCTCTTTTTCCGACCCTAATGAGAAACTTACTTATGCAACCGTTTTAAAATGAGAAACCCGTACCACGACTGGTCCACCCGTCTATTACAAAACCTATCCTTACCCTCGAGCTTGAAAGAATGAAGTCGAGAAACAAATTATTAAAATTTGAAAAAAAAGTGATATACAGGGTGTCCCACGAGCAGTATGCCAAAAAGCTAGAGCGTGTAGGTCTGGTCAAGACAAGAAAAAATCGTATGGGAGGGGGGGTTTATTCCCCCCCGTTTAGCCGGGAGGGTAAATTTTCAAAAAAATTTACTTAATTTGGAAAAAAAATTATATAAATTAAATATACTTTTTTGTAAAGCCAGAAACCTCTTCTTTCATCTTGTTTTTAAACGAAGCTGTTTTAAGCAATAGTTTTTGAGAAATTAATTTTCAAACTCAAAATTTTGAAAAAAAAAATGAAAAAAAAACTTCTAAGTATTTTTTTTTCAAAATTGTAAGTAATTAAGTACTAATTTTTTTTTCAAAAATTTAATTCTCTTATTAGTTTTTAGTTAAAAACAGAAAACCTGATGCAAAAATGTCTTGTAGTTTTTGAGAAATTAAAAAAAAACCCGAACCACTTTTTTCTAAGAAAAAAGGCAATTTGTAGGCAAATTAATGTATGAAACTTGGACCTCTTTTTTATTTATTTAAAAAATTCGGAGTTTTATGAGGATACAATAGAGTGACACTGTATCGGAATAACATTGGATTAATCCTTTTTTTTCATTGATAACGCCTGAAAACTGACCTGGCAATTTCGTTTGGGTCCGCCCGCCGCCGATGGGTTCTACCCGCTAGGACCTTAAGACAATAAAACCGCAATTTTTCTTTATTGAAAAACAAAATATTTGCAACCCAAATGTAAATAAAAGGCATCGCATTTTTAATAAAAAACCATCATCAACACATTACGATGTCAAACTCATACTCTCGAGAAGAATTAACGGACATGCACTTCTGCTACGGTTTAGCTAATGGTGGAGATCGTGAAGCCGAAAGACTCTACGCTGAAAGATATCCCAATCGGGGGTGTTCCAGTCGTAGCATGTTTTCAAGAATCCACCGACGTCTGCGAGAGCACGGAATGCTAGAGCATCGAAGAAGCGAAAGATCAGTTACAGATGGATCAGGAATCTTAGATGAAAGAATTTTGGATTTGGTCTGACGTAATTCATCCCTTAGTACAAGGAGGATAGCTATTATGCTTGGAGTGCCCAAATCTAGAGTATGGAAAGTGCTTCATACCGAAAACTTACACCCGTTTTAGGCCAGTTCAGGAACTCACCTCAAACGACAAGTTTTTGAGAGCAGAATTTTGTCGATCATTACTGCTTCGAGTTGAAACTGAACGAAACTATTTTGATAGTTCTGGAGGATATTCTGAACGGATGAAGCACAGTTTACCAGAGATGGGGTTACTAACTTCCACAATTTGCATCATTGGAGTAGCACCAATCCACACAACAAAAAACAAAATAAATCACAACACCGCTTTAGCTGTAATGTTTGGCTTGGTATTGTTGGACAAACTGTAATCAGGCCCCGGTTTTTGAATGCCGTTATTAATGGAGAATCATACCTGCAGTTCCTATGAGACCTTTTGCCCGATTTGATGGACAACGTTCCTTTGGCCATAGCAGATAATTTAATCTACTAGCAAGATGGAGCACCAGCACACTACAGCTTACGGGTTAGAAACTGGCTGGATGATCATTTTAGTGACCGTTGGATCGGAAGAAGGGGCCCCACGGAATGGCCAAGTAGATCCCCAGATTTAACTCCTCTAGATTTATATCGTGGGGATTCATGAAGAATTATGTTTACGAAGTGGAAATAGTATCTTTGGAACAACTGAAAGAACGGATTGAAGTCGCTGGAGTCAAATTGCAGGAAAATTTGTCAAGCATAGACTTATGTGCCGCCATTAGAAGGAGATATAATCTTTGCCTTCTCATGGGGATCATATTGAAAATTTATTATAATAAAACTCCGAATTTTTTAAAAATAATAAAAAAGAGGTCAATGTGTCATATATTAATTTGCCTACAAGTCCAGCCGCGTTAAAACCAAAAGAAAGGTTTTTCTTAGAAAAAAGTGGTTCGGGTTTTTTTTTAATTTCTCAAAAACTACAAGACAGTTTTGCATCCGGTTTTCTGTTTTTAACTAAAAACTAATAAGAGAATTGAATTTTTGACAAAAAAATAGTACTTAATTACATACAATTTTGAAAAAATATAGCTCGAAATTTTTTTTTTGTTTTGAGTTTGAAAATTAATTTCTCAAAAACTATAGCTTAAAACAGCTTCGTTTAAAAACAGGATGAAAGAAGAGGTTTCTGGCTTTACGAAAAAGTATATCAGGGCATTGTGAATGTAACTATTGATTTTTAATATTTTTTTTTCCAAATTAAGTCAATTTTTTTAGAAAATTGTCCCTCTCGGCTAAACGGGGGGGAATAGACCCCCCCTCCCATACGGGGAGTCCACCTCTCGAGAGTATGAGTTTGACATCGTAATGTGTTGATGACGGTTTCTTATTAAAAATGTGATGCCTTTTATTTACATTTGGGTTGCAAATATTTTGTTTTTCAATAAAGAAAAATTGTGGTTTTATTGTCTTAAGGTCCAAGCGGGTAGAACCCATCGGCGGCGGGCGGACCCAGACGAAATTGCCAGGTCAGTTTTCAGGCGTTATCAATGAAAAAAAAGGATTAATCCAGGGTTATTCCGATACTGTGTCACTCTATTGTATCCTCATAAAACTTCAAATTTTTTAAATAAATAAAAAAGAGGTCCATGTTTCATACATTAATTTGAATACAAATTGCCTTTTTTCTTAGAAAAAAGTGGTTCGGGGTTTTTTTTAATTTCTCAAAAACTAAAGGGTCCGCCAAATAATTTTTTTTTTTTTGAAAATGCTGTAAAAAAAACTACTGAATATTTTCTCAAATTTCTTTTTTTATTTGAAAGTACAATCCCTCCGGTTAATAATGGAAAATAATTTCATTCAAATGGCTGCCTCGGCTGGCCATGCAGTAGCCTACACGATCGGTCCAATTTTTAAGCACATTATCGATTGTGTGCAGCTGTATTTCACCAATGGCTTCACGAATATTGTCCTTTAAAGCGTCAATTGTCTCTGGTTTGTCGGCGTAACACTTATCTTTGACGGCACCCCACAAATAATAGTCCAACGGTGTCAAATCGCAGCTCCGAGGTGGCCAAACGACATGCGATAATGCGATCTTCAAAAACAGGGCGCAAAACATCGAGTGTAGCTTCGGCTGTGTGGCACGTAGCGCCTTCCTGTTGAAACCAAATGTTGCCAATATCCTCCTCTTCAATTTTTGTGAACAAAAATTCGTTCAACATGGCCCGATAACGATCGCCATTGACTGTCCTCCACTCCTTGCTCATTTTCGAAGAAAAATGGCCCAATTATGCCTCTGGACCAAAATCCGCACCAAACAGTGGCTCGTTTTGAGTGCGCCGGCTTTTCAATGTATGCGTGCGGGTTTTCTGTGCCCCAAATGCGACAATTTTGCTTGTTTACATACCCGCCAAGATCAAAATGAGCTTCATCTGAAAAGATGATTTTTTTGGCACACATTCTGCAACATTACCATGATTTTCAAAGTAATGTCGCAATATTTCCCAGTGTTGTTCAAGCGTATACACAACCATATTCGTTCAGCGGAAGGATAAAACTAATTATCTGTCAAATCAGACATGAGCTAAGTGTTACCATTCACGAAATAAGCACTACTTGAAAAAAAAAAAACGTTAGATGGCGGACCCTATACAAGACATTTTTGCATCCGGTTTTCTGTTTTTAACTAAAAACTAATAAGAGAATTAAATTTTTGAAAAAAAAATTAGTACTTAATTACTTACAATTTTGAAAAAAAAATACTTAGAAATTTTTTTTTAGAAATTTTGAGTTTGAAAACTAATTTCTCAAAAACTGTTGCTTAGAACAGCTACGTTTAAAAACAAGATGAAAGAAGAGGTTTCTGGTTTTGCAAAAAAGTATATCACGGCATTGTGGATGTAACTGTTGATTTTTAATAATGTTTTTTCCAAATTAAGTAAATTTTTTAGAAAATTTACCCTCCCGGCTAAACGGGGGGGAATAGACCCCCCCTCCCATACGATTTTTTTCTTGTCTTGATCAGACCTACACGCTCTAGCTTTTTGGCATACTGCTCGTGGGACACCCTGTATACATTTTAGTTAGGTTAGAATAAGATAAGTAAGGTTTAGTTAGTTTAAGTTAGGCTTAAGTTTTTACAAAAAACTGATCGTATGCTAAGTTTTTGATTAAGACAATTTTCTTAGCTTAAGTTGTCATAGTTGTAATGATGTTAATTGTAAATTTATACGAGTATATAATCATCGAAAGATTTGTTCCGTTTATTTTAGTGTCCGTCTAGGACCAATAAGATATTTAGATTGTTAAAATAGTTAAGCTAGCTCTAAGCAGTTTTGCTAACGTAATATAGTTATAAGAATTATAAAACAAAAATGGATTTAACACTAAAAAAAATACATAACTAAACTGAATTCTTGAAAATCTTGGTGACAATAGATGGTTCACAATAATCGATCTGAAGAGCGGATTCCATCAGATACAACTAAGAGAAACATTGAAATATAAGTTAATACACACATCTTATAGCATTATGAGTACAATTACTATATACGGAAGATAAAACTGTTTAATCAAATCCTGTTTTATATTGTATGTTCATCAGGCAATGATCTTCCTAATTTGAATGCGAAACCAGTGGGGAATAGTGTAAACCAGTGATTCCCAAAGTGGTCCAGGTGAACTCCCAAGGGTCCACGGGAGACTCAACGGGGTCTACGTTGGCATGAAAAAAAGGGGTTGGTTCACTAGTTGTAAGTGGGGGTGCACGGTTTTGTTAGTACGAGGGTGGTCCGATAAGTACTTAGCCTCACTGCCAGATGGCGCCAGTATCACAAGAGCAACTTCCTATCGTGTAGTACGGCTACCGCCTGACGAAGCGGGAGTGTCCACGGATTTTCGAAAAAATTAGAAAAGAACAATATCGGTCGGTGATTCGATTCTAGTTTTTGATAGGGAAATCGAGCAGCGAAATCAAAGAGCGTTTGGATGCTGTGTACGGTGACTCTTCTCCTTCGATGGCGACCATCAAAAATTGATTTAACGAGTTTCAACGTGGTCGCATGTCGGCTTTTGATGAGCCACGTCCAGGAACCCCAAAAACGGCTACCACGGAGAATAACGTGACAAAAATCCACGATCTCGTATTGGCAGACCGCCGATTGAAGGTGCGCGATAGCTGAGACAGTAGGCATTTCAAAAGATCGCGTGGGTCATATCCTGCATGAAATTTTGGGCATGAGAAAGCTGTCTGCGCGATGGGTGCCGTTTCAGAGCAGTGTTTGACGCTGTTTAAGCGCAATCCGAAGGAGTTTCTGCGTCGTTTCGTGACAGGAACACGTGATACACACCAGAGACCAAGGAACAGTCGAAACAGTGGACTTCACCCGGCGAACGTGCTCCGAAGAAGGCGTAGACTGTTCCATCGGCCGGAAAGGTGATGGCCACCGTTTTTCGGGATTCACAGGGTGTGATCCACATCGACTACCTGGAGAAGGGCAAAACGGTCACAGGACTGTACTATGATAAATTATTGGGCCGATTCGACGCCGAATTGAAGAAAAAACGGCCCCACTTGGCGAAGAAAAAAGTGTTCTTCCACCATGATAACGCATCGTCTCACACCTCCGCCCTCGCCACGGCCAAATTGGTCGAGTTGGGCTACGAACCTCTGCCCCTTCCACCGTATTTTCCAGATTTGGGACCGTGCGACTTATTTTTGTTTCCAAACTTGAAAAAGTCATCGCCACCACGGAGGCCTACTTTGCAGACTTCGAGAAAACGTATTTTTCAGACGGGTTAAGGAAGTTGGAGCATCGCTGGGTCAAGTGTATCGAGCTAAAAGGAGACTATATTGAAAAATAAATCGCCATTTCTCCAAAATTTTTGTTTTTCTTTTGTAGTACTTATCAGACCACCCCCAGATAGCCTGTTTATTTAGCATGATTTCCTTTTTTTCAGAAGATCAGTGACTGTTACTTGTAGGAACTTGTATATTTAATAATCAATGCAACACGTGTCGAGACTTGCAAAGCGCCGCCAGCCCGCCCACAACGCTTGTTCAGACGTGCAAAGGGACGAAATACGACTTGCGCTGTGCTTGCAGTCTTGCATGAAGTTGTCCAGGGACAAACGCTCATTTGTTTTCTGAATATTGAAAATAAAAGTGTGAGTGAATCGATGTGTTTGCCAGTGCCGGAAAAGGTAAGTACCTGCCTATTTGTACATTTGTTATGCATACTTCTATTTTTTATTGTAATAATATTATACAATACATATTTGTTATGTTTGGGTGTAGTATGAATGCAATAAAAATTAAATACTGAACAGGGCCATTATTCGATACTTCTTTAAAAGAAGCCGAGAAAAAAAATGAACTTTTAGCATTATACTTTTTTATTATAAGACTATTTATTTGCCCGACAGGGGCGATTTACTAAAGTTGACATAGTTGCTAATAGTAGATGACGAAAAATATTTTCATAAATTGTACGTTTCTTTATGTATATAAGTACTACTCGTTACATATATCAAAGTAATAAAGAAATCGTGGAGTTATGATGTAGAAATATTCTTTTAAAGGTACATAGGTATTTGCTCTCGAATTAACAGAAATGTATTAAAATACACAATAATTAATCAAACATTTTTTTATATTACATTAAAATAGTTCCAGCTGTTTTGTGAGAATCCCTTTATGGATCTTAAAGTTTATTGCTCCTATTCCTTTTCTGTTAAAAAAGCCATATCCTGTTAAAGTTGCCTTATGATTACTAAAACAAACATTCTTTTTCTTTACGGGTAGGTAACTGATATGAAACATGGCTGAATCTAAGAAAATATGTCGACAGTACAGTCTTGATTTTTTGATATTTGGTTTTCTTCCATCAAAGGCAGACAAAATTTTGAGCAATGTCTTTATGAAACCATCGAAGCTCGAAGATCATCTAAGAAGATATCATTCTGATAAAATAAGCAAAGATTTAAAATATTTTCAAACATTGAAGGAAAAATATGAACAGGACCCCACCGTGCACCGTATTTTCGCTTCAACGTCTCAAAGTAACGATAATGGCTTGCGGGCGTCTTACAATATCTCATTGCTTATAGAGAAATCTGGAGCGAAAACAATTAATTTTACCCGCCGTTGAAGAAGTTTTAAAAAATGTTCTGCACAAACCTCCATTTGACGTACTCAAAAGAATTCCTTTGAGTTACAACACTACAACGACCCATTGATGAAATGAGCTCTGATATTGAAAGCTTCTTGTGTAATTATCTGCAAACAACTCAATTTTCTATTCAACTGGAGGAGTCAACTTTACCTGGTAATGAAGCATTAATATTGGCATATGTTCAATTTGTTACGGATGAAGAAATCCATGAAGAGCTGCTATTCGCGAAAACTTTGGGCGCGGATACTAAGGGTGAATCAATATTTAATGTCCTGAGTGATTTTTTAAAGGAAAAATCGATTCCACTTACAAACCCCATTTTGGTGGCAGCAGATGGAGCTCCTACTATGTTCGGACGATATCGTGGGTTTATGAGCCATCTTAAAAGAATTATACCAGAAGTAACTGCAATGCACTGTGTCATCCATCAACAACACCTAGTAGCGAAAAAAATTGAGTGATATATTGCACCAATCGCTTCAATCTGTGATTAAAGCAGTTAATAAAATAAAAAGCAATGCGTTGAGTACCCGATAGTTTGCACAATTGTGCGATGAAAATTATGAAGACTTCAACGATTACTCCTACATATTGAAGTACGCTGGTTGTCGAAAAGTGCATGCTTAACAAGATTTTACTCACTTTTTGAATCAGACTTGTAGTTTCTGGAAAGTAAAGATCCAGATTTAAAAGAAATCCTCATCAAATTGAACACAGAAAACGCATATTTGACAGATTTGTTCAAAAAATTCAATGACATTAACTTGCAGTTATAAAGGGACAGCCCAAATTTAATAAAAACAAAGGGTGCAATTTCGGCTTTTCTTGGAAAATTGAAATTTATGAAGTTTTCCAAACAGTTTCCAAACTCTTCACATGCAGAATGTCTTGATATGGATATTCAGACATACGTTCAGCATTTAAATGCCCTGCATGATGACTTCAAAAACAGATTTGAAGATATTCTCGCGATGGAAATACCACCATGGAACATAAATCCATTTGATGATCGAATGTGGTATTACACGAGCATAGCACCAATGAGGAGCTGAAGGTGAAATTTAAAAAAGGCTATCAAATATTTTGGCTGCAGGGAGAAATACCCGAAAAATATCCTGGGCTGTGGAAATTGCGAGGAAACTTTTAATAGCGTTTCCCTCATCATACCCTGACGAAAAAAGTTTTAGTGTTGTTACAAACTTATTAACAAATAAAAGGAGCAAAGTGAACATCACAGAACGGGGAGATTTGTGGATATTCCTTACAAATCTGAAGTAAAATATTGATAATTTGCTGTTTACCCATCAAGTACATCCCACCCATTAAAATTATGAATTTTTTTTTTTTTTTTAATTTTTAATTTTTGATTTGTGTTGTTGAAGTTAATATGCGTTATTAATGTTTAATTTTCCCCTTCGCTCTTCGGGCGCCTTGTCGCGGCGGAGGGGCTTAAGAGGTCAATGACCTCGAACTAAGACCCGGAGAACCCCGAGTTAGTCATGAATGAATGGACAACCAGATGGATGGAAATACTCCAGGTGGCACCCGCAATAGCGGAAATCCACCCGCGATCCCCCTGATCGCGGCCGGGGCAAGGATTCTGGAGGCCCCACCAGTCATTCTTAACTCTCCGGCAGCCCGGAACGAAACCGACTCCTGCGGCTCATTGTCCGACCACTTGGTTGGACTGAGCGTGAGCGGTGCAACCGACAGAGGCGACACCGACGATGGTGCGGCACGGGAAACCGCCAAGGTTGAACGAGCCCCAGAATTGGGACGTGCTGTACATTGTACTGCTAAGTGCCCAAAAAGAGGGAGGAAGAGGCGTGCCCGAAAATCGTGCAAAGAGGCTGGCACAGCCGAAGGCACGAAGATTGAGGGCGTACCTCTGGGAAAGGCAGGTAAGAGGATCAGATCGGCGGAGGTATCCCCTACCGAAGCCCATCCGACCCTCTCACCTGCAGATCCCGTACTTCTTGCCGGCGCGCAGCGCAGAAAACGTCGGCGGCTAGTAAAGGCTGCTGCTGGAGGCACAAGCATGCCAGCACTTTCGGCATGCGCCTCGAACACTCCTCCTCTTATTGGTGACGGTCAAACTCCCAATAAGAGCGTGCCAAGTTCCAAAACTGACGGAGCTGAAGATGTTCAGGGTCCTGTCATGGTCGGTGCCACCGCCGAAAAAGGTGATGATGCTGGCAGACAGACTCTGATCGCAGAAGGCGAAGCGGTCTTGGATCATAACAACCCTCAGGCTGGCAAAGCTGTTCGAAAGCGGCGTCGGAAGGGAGCAGGAGCTCGAACCGAAAAAAGTAAGAGCACTTGCAAGCGGAAGATGGCCGCCGGGGACAATCTTGCTGGGGAGAGAGAAGGTGATGTCTCCTCCTCTGATATGGCGGCGGGAAATCGGAGTCCAAAGGCAGATGCGGCGATCAATAAAGATCAAAGCAAAAACCTGAAGACGGAGAGGACCAAAGGCTGCTCATCGGAGACGGGCACTTCACACAAAAAAACCTCTTCCTCTGGAAAGGCAACACAAATGACCGTAAAGAGTCGAGACAAGCACCTCTCCTACAAAGAGGCAGCCATCTCCTCCGAAAAGGTCAGGATAGGGAAGGCTGGCTGTGACAGCAGAATGACCAGCGCAGATTGACAACACTGCGAGGATCATCTACTGGAGCTAGCTTCAGCAACAGGCTTCTGTATTTAAGCGGAGAGGTCTGCTTTGATGAATGGTACCTTCGTGGTGAGCTGTTCCTCTCAGCAGACATCTGCCTGGATCAGGAGCATGGTGCCGAAAATCCCCCCCTGGGAACTAGCACTTATCAAGTAGTTAGTCTCCCGAAACTAACGCGCGCCATCTGCTGGATTTCGGGAAAACCCGGAAACAAGCTGAAAGTGCTGACGCGACTACGTGCGCAGAACCCGGGACTCGACACGAGGGCCTGGACTGTCTATTCCTACAAGGAGAAAAAGAACTCTCTGAAAAAAGAGGGCTTCACTCTGGTAGTGGGAATGGACAATGGCTCTGTTGAGGCCCTGAAAACCGCGTACGACTCACGTCCCTACTTCGGCCTTGGTAGGATTGTATTCCATTTTGATGTCAAGTAGTCGAAGGATGGAACGTGTTCCCCAGTATGAATCCATGATTTTTACTCAGATCAACCTACAGCATTGCAAGGCTGCTACCGCTCTTCTAAGTAGCAGAATTGCATGCAGTAGTACAAATCATCACATTGTATCCATTCAAGAACCATGGGTGTGGAACAAACGCCTGTGTGGTCTTGGTGGCATACGTGATGCTACAATTCTTTATGATGAGCGATCCGAAAGGCCCAGGGTCTGCCTCATCATATCGAATACGCTATCGGCAACCAAACTTGGTCAATTCTGTGGTCAAGATCTGGTAGCTGCGAAAGTGAGCTACAAGGCGCATGGAGAAATTGAACACTTCGTCGTGGCGTCTGCTTGCTTCCCCTACGACTCGGTACTACCCCCGCCACCTAAGGCGGTTTCCGAACTCGTAGAGTACTGTGAAGCCAGAAGGATTGGACTCATCATCTGTTGCGATGCTAACGCTCAAAACACATTTTGGGGCAGCTGCAAATGCAACCGGAGAGGAGACCATTTTTTAAACTTCATTCTTTCGTCTGACCTTTTCATCAACAATGTTGGCTCTCAACCAACCTTTGTGACGGCGAGACGACAGGAAGTGATTGACCTAACCTTATCTAACAGGCATGCGAAGGCCATCACTAACTGGAGAGTCTCACCAGATGTTACGCTGTCAGGCCATAGATACATCGAATTCCAATTGAAGTGCGGGATCTCCCCCTCGCAGCCCAAGCGGAATCCGAGAAAAACAGACTGGGTGCGATTTATGGAGGGGCTTGAGAAATCCACTCAAGCCCCGCCTAAACTCAAAACTAATCAATCGGTGGAGGATGCAGTTCATAACTTGAACAGCGCCATCACCAAATGTTTTGAACTCGCATGTCCTGTCAAAAAACCTCCCAAACAGGAAGCCGGTTCCCTGGTTGAATGCTGAGCTCCAACGGCTTCGTAGGGAAGCCAGAAGTCTTCTGAACAGATCGCTTAAATCGAACTCGGAAGATGACTGGAATAAATATCGATCGAAGCAGAAGGAATATAAGAAGCTTATTCGAAAATCGAAGAATGATTCCTATAAGTCCTTCTGCGAAGAGATCAAATCCCTGAGCGCGACCAGCAAGTTGGTACTCAGAAAGTCTGATGGTACCTTTACCGAGTCTAAAGCAGAAACTCTTAGTTTACTGTTTCAGACCCTTTTTCCGGGAAATCAGACTGTCATTGGCTCGTTGCACACTCCCTCATTGGATACTGCGGCTGTAGCGATGAAAACAACTCGGCGTAGCTGGTATGTTGCGTCACGCGTGGCAACTACTGAGGCCATTGAATTTGCTGTGGCATCCTTCGATGGCTTTAAGTCGCCGGGCACTGATGGGATATACTCCGTTATGCTGCAAAAAGGTATAAGACAGCTGCTTCCTACACTGAAAAGAATTTTCACTGCTAGCCTGGCACTTGCCTACATACCTATCCCTTGGCGCGCGGTGAAAGTGGTCTTTATTCCCAAAATAGGGAGAGAGGATTACTCACTAGCCAAGAGTTTCAGACCAATAAGTCTAACATCATTCCTGCTGAAAAGCATGGAAAGACAAGTAGAGTTGCACGTGCGCAAAGTTGCCCTTCGAATGCATCCTCTGTCGGACATGCAACATGCTTATCAGCGCGGAAAATCCTGCGAGACTGCGCTTCAAAACCTAGTTGGGAGAATTGAATGCGCTCTCGAAAGGAAAGAGTACGTACTAGGCATTTTCGTCGACATTGAGGGAGCTTTTGATAACGCTACCTTCGACAGCATGTGTAACGCTGCTAGACGGCATGGCGTAGATGAAGCACTGGTTTTGTGGATCAAAGCAATGCTCGTGCACAGGACACTGATCGCTGATGCAGTCCTCGAACATTGTGTCAAGTCTGGAGTAAACAGGGGCTGCCCGCAAGGTGGCGTCTTGTCTCCGCTGTTATGGTGCATGGTGGTCGACTCTCTGCTATATGCTCTCAATGCCTCTGGAATCTATGCCCAGGCATATGCGGATGATGTTGCTGTTCTCTCTGTCGGCTCATGTTTAGCGAATATCTGTCTCAAAGCGCAGGCGGCGCTAAACGTGATCGAAGACTGGTGCACGAGAAATGGGCTGTCGGTCAATCCTCTTAAGACCGATGTCGTTCTTTTCACGAGAAGGAAGAAAACAACTGGCATTACTCAGCTGGTGCTAAAAGGCATTCCCATCCCTATATCCAAGAAAGCTAAGTATCTGGGAGTCATTCTAGATAACAAACTTCTCTGGTCAAAACATGTTGAGTCCAAAACCCCCAAAGCGCTGTCAGCTTTCTGGCAATGCAAAGGTGCCTTTGGCAAAACATGGGGCTTATCGCCGAAAAAGGTCCTTTGGATCTACACGGCAATGGTAAGACCGATAATCTCATATGCATCGGTTGTTTGGTGGAGCAGGCTGACACGAAAATACGCTGTGGATTCACTCACCAAACTCCAAAGAGCGGTCTGCCTCAGTTGCACGGGGGCTTTCCCCAGCACACCGGGAGCTACTTCGGATGCTATGATGAACCTTCCACCCCTTGACATATATATCAGAGGGTGTGCACTGAAAACTATTTCTCGCCTAAAGAGGAATGGTCTTTGGTACAACTCACAGTGGAGTGAAAGTGTACTTGAGAGAGAAATATCCTACGATCACTGTCTCATGGATATGCCCTCTGACGCAATGACACCTGCCATCCTACTGCGCTGTAACTACACAGTCACATTTCCTTGGCGTCAGGACTGGCTTTGGCCAGACACTGAACCTGGAATAGAATGTCTTCGCATCTTCACAGATGGCTCCAGGACTGATCAGGGATCCGGCGCCGGAGTTTTCTTCGAGCGCGAAAACATTCGACTGCACTTCTCGTTAGGAAAATATGCGTCTGTCTTCCAGGCGGAGATTTACGCAATCCTAATGGCCATGCACTATGTTGTGAAACACAGATGAAAGAGCATATGTGTCTGCAGTGACAGCCAAGCTGCACTCAAAGCTGTATCGAATCCTCTGTCCAACTCCAAACTAGTGCATGAACTCAAGACCTTTTTGAACAAAGTCGGAAGACTTAATTCACTTAGGCTTGTATGGGTTCCAGGTCACTCTGGAATCCCAGGAAACGAGATCTCCGATGAACTCGCTAGAAAAGGCTCAGAGGAGAGTTTCTCAGGGCCTGAACCCGCCTTAGGTCTACCAGCTTCAACGGTTAAATCTGACATCAATGACTGGGTCTTTAACGTACACAGTCTCAGATG
The DNA here is from genome assembly GCA_958301585.1 of Merodon equestris. Taxonomy (NCBI): domain Eukaryota; kingdom Metazoa; phylum Arthropoda; class Insecta; order Diptera; family Syrphidae; genus Merodon; species Merodon equestris. Next base: position 98,149,080 of record OY284413.1, read on the forward strand.
GAAGGAATATCCAGGATGCAGGATGACTAAGCGCGTACGCCCTGACGTCTGTAAAAAGTCCGCAACATTCCTCTTAGCCTTAAGAAGAAATGACTGCAGAAGGCTAACGGGCGTCATTACGGGCCATTACACTTTTGCCAGGCATCTTTACGTGCTTGGCATCAGTGAGACGCCTACCTGTGCTGCTTGTTGCGAGGAGGACGACACAGCGGAACACTTTCTCTGCGACTGTCCCGCCTTCGCTCGTGCACGGTGGCGCACCCTTGGGGCCGACGTGGTGGGTGCCGAATCTCTTAGCTCAACATCACTGAAGCCCCTCCTCACTTTTCTCCGGACAACGGGGAAAATACAGTAAAGACAAGGTGTCTGTCTGGTAGTACAATGGACCAGTACTTGTGTCTGAGTGCTCCAGTAGATAGTAGAAGCCTCCAACAAAATAAAAAAAAAAAAAAATGTTTAATTTTAGCTCTATGAAATCTGTAATCGTATTACTTCAATAAATAGAACATAAAAAATATACTAGTTTTCTTTTTATTTTTCCCACTCCGAATTTAGGGTTTGTAGATACTCAGCCGCGATGCAAATTTCCATCGTTAGATCTAATCTTGACATTTTTTGACGAGTTTTGGGAATGAGGTAAAAATGTAGCAGCAGGGAGACCACCAAAATCAGGTTAGTTTTGAAAGTGGTCTATGAGAAAAAAAGTTTGGGAACCTCTGCTGTAAACGAAGCTGTTATGTTAAAGAATGAGGGTCTCATGATTGGTCAACTAAGAATGATCTATGTTTGAATGCTCAACAATTAAAACCACTCGCAATACACAAAAAAAAGTTGACCGTCACGAGATGCCCAGATGTGAAACGTCTGTTTTAATATTAGAATTCATAATTAATAAGAATTTATAACGAAAGATGGAATAAAATAAAGACAAAAAGAGTTTCCTTAATAAAATCAATTTATTTTTCATACTATTTTAATCATAATAATTACAGAATATATATATGTATTTATTTATTTATTTCATCAAACAGAGACATAGCTCTTATAGACTACTTAAAATATTTGACAATATAGAGAATACTAGCTGACCTGGCGAACTTCGTACAGCCTCAGAATTAATTCAGTTTTTTTCTAAGAGCACTGAAAACGAAATAAATTCAATAATAGCTAAAAATCAATATCATATACCCTTCTGGCGGATCCCAGTATGGTTCGCTACACATGAATATTAACATTGAATCAAATTCATTGGCTTCTTTTTTTTTTTATTTGGAAAAAGTGAAAAAAATAAATAATTCATCAATTCAATACGATAGCGTATACAACATATTTTGTTTGATTGTGTGGTGCATGAATAAATAAATTTTTGGTTGCTCCCACTCTGAACATGCTAGGTGTAATTGTCCGTGAGAAAAGCACGGTTCCTCCAAATTCACTCCACACACTTGAAACGTTTCTCCTTGAACTTTATTAACGGTCATAGCAAAGGATAAACGCACAGGAAATTGAAGACGTTTGAATTGATGTGGCATGTCTGTTGGTGTTACTGGGATCCGCGGTATCAGTACAACTTCTTCTTTTGCTTTCCCGGTGAGAACTGTTACTTCTATCAAACTGGGCATTTTACGCAAAGTCTCGTTCCATTGCAAAGTTTTGGTGAATTGAGATTTGAAAGAAGTATGATCCAACTTTTAAATTCAAACGATGCGGTGGCATACCGAGTGGTTCAAAGAATTCAAAAATTCTATCGGATAATTTACCGCGTCTTCTTTATTCGTAGCGGTATAAATGGATTTGTATGATACCAAGTCACCTGGCAATTTCTATTGAATCTGAAAATTGATGTCATTAACATTTGAATTGGTGCTAAAATTCAGTGTTCTCTTAACCAAACATGATTTTTATAGTTTTGAACAATATTTGAAAAAACGCGATCAATTAGTTTTTATTTTGATGTTAAAATTCTGCAAAAGTTATTTAAAACACTTGCAATTTTGCCATCGCCAATCTTCAGCAATTGTTTCGAAAACTCACGCGCTGATGGATTATTTTGAAGACGCACACACATATTTATTTCAAGCGATAACTTCTGTACATTTCCCCAAAGAAACGAACTTTTCAAACATGCATTAATCTCATCAGCTGGAGTTGATCTCAGAATGACGGGCAATGTTTGCTGAAAATCACCAGATAGCAATATTAATGCACCGCCGAACAACTGTTGATTTCCACGTCGAAATCAGATGTTAATATAAAAAGCCATAACTCACGAATGCGTCGACCAATTTCATTCAAATTTTATATAAACGATCTAAACGACCATACAAACAAACAAACAAAGTAAATGAGGGCAATTGATTTTGTAATTAATTAAATCCCTTACAAACATAACATCAAAATAAAATCGTCGTGTTTCCAAGAACTGAATGCCTAGTAGCAAACATCTCGTTTTGTATGTTGGCATATCCACATTCCATCGCAATATCCGAATTGTAATCCTAGTGAAGCGTTTCTGAAACCTTTCAATTCTTGTTGAATGAATACTATACATAGGATTCCAGACGGTTGAACAGTATTCTAATATTGAACGCACATAAGAAAAATATAAGAATCTTAGAGTAAAAGGATCTTGGAAGGATCTTTAGCATTCCTAGAAATGAATCCAAGCATTGAACTGGCCTTTAAAATAATGTAATCAATGTGGTTTGAAAATGTGAATTTTAAATCAAAGATCACACTCAAATCCTTTTTCTGAGTGACTTTAGATAAAGAAGATCCATTTATATTGCAAGAAAACTATATTGGAGATGCACCACGGTAGAACATCATACTCTGACTTTTAGAAACGTTTAATTGCAGATGATTATTAGACCACCAAACAGATAAGTTATAAAGATAATTTTGCAGGTTTATGCAATCCGATATAGATTTTATACGTAGGAATAATTTGTGGTCGTCAGCATACATTAAGCAGAGACAATCGTTCAAAATGCTCGGAATATCGTTGGTAAATAAGATAAAGAGAAGGACTCCCAAATGACTTCCTTGGGGAACCTCGTAAGTAACAACAATTGGGTTCGAAATAAAGTTGTTAATTCGAGCGTATTGGGTTCTACTGGTAAGATAAGATTCAAACCATTTTAATAAGTTAGAACGAATACCTAAATTCTGAAGTTTGGCAAATTGAGTGACCAACTCTGTCAAACGCTTTAGAGAAATCTAACATCACATTGATATCCCTGTTCGAGAGCCCCTAATACATAATTACTAAGAACTGTAAGATTCGTCATTGTTGATCTAACACCGATAAACCCATGCTGCAAAGGGGAAATTACTTCTTTTACAGAGAAAACAATTTTGTTATAACCAATTTTTTCAAGTACTTCAGGAATTACAGATAATTTGCAAATTGGACGATAGTTCGTGACTTCATTTTTAGATCCAGATTTGAAAAAGGTTTGAAATAAGAATTTTTCAATTGATTTAAAAAGTAACCAGCTTGAAGAGAGCGATCAAAAATTATATCAAGCTCTGTGGTTAGAGAAAGAGCATATTTTTTTAAAATAATGGGAGCGATACTATCAAATCCAGATTGTTTTTCATCTTTTAATTTCGATAGTTCATCAATTTTACACTCTAAAATAAACTGTGTAATTTTTACGTATGCCTTTCGACTACTATACACTAACTTACAATTAACATTATTATAATTAACAATTTTTCTTTTTCTCAAAAAACTTAGCATATGATCATTCTTTTATATATATTTATACAATCCTTAAACCTACCTAAACCTAACTAAATATCTCATTCTAACTTAGCTAATATATATATATATATAAATATATATTTTATATATATTATATATATATATATCTTTTTTTTTTTTGGTTTTAATATATTTATAATTTTTTTGGTTTTTAATATTTTTTTTGTTCTATCCTACCCTAACCTACTCTACCCTACCCTACCCTCTGTAAGCCTGCCACTGGTGTTAGGCAAGCCCTGCCTTGAAGAGGCTGCAGCTATTGAAATGTCCACTGACGCAGCTCCCTCAAGCCACCAAAAGCGTTGATGCTGGCGGACTACGTCTCCTCGATCCCGGCGTGAGACCGATCTACAGAACCTGAAGCGCTCGGGCTCACTGAGAGCGACATCGGGTCCGTTCCACGGAATTGCGACCCACGTGGAAGATTAGCGGCACCGCCAATCTATCCTGGATCAGCCCACATCTATCTAAATAGAGGAATGCTTCTGGCGGGACAAAGCCGTTAAGGCGCACTCTCTCGTGATTAAATCATTGGGATAGTAAGCCCCAGAGATTAGGCTATTGACCGAAGTCATTGCTCTCGCAACGTGGCCTCGAATCAGTTTGATCAGGAAGTTATCCACCCGTACAATCCTGGCCCTATCGTATAGAACCTCGTTCGGGTAAAATTTCGTGTACTCAGATTCAGGTGTCCTATGTAACCCGAGACAAGTCCTAAGACATTGTCGCTCAAATACCCGAATCCTTTCCATTAAGCTGGCTCTCACATTGAACCAGACGGGGCATCCATATGCAATCATGGGCCTGATTAAGGCCATGTAGCAGATTACCTTCATCCTGGGATCAAGTTGGCTGCAATGAAACAGCCATCTTGTCAGAGCGAAAGCGCCTCGGGCCCTTGCCAGAGCAGCATCTACATGTTTGTCAAAATATAGATACTGGTCTAGCCATATCAAAAGGTATCTGACTACACTTTGTTTCGCCAGTGGGCGCCCGTCCTGTCCAAGAATTGAGAACCCGCGCCAATTTTTTCTAGTGCCTCGAGAGGCCCTAGACAAAGGCGTTCTGAACAAAATAGTTTCTGATTTCTGGCAGTTGATCTTCAACTTCCAGTCATCACAATAATGCTGAATTTTATCGAAGTCACGCTGCAAGAGGGTGACAATGATGTCGATCGTTGGACCTGATCTGTACGCGATTAGATCGTCCGCATACGCTATTGAATGGTGAAGAGAAGCTATCAAATCACTGAAGTAAATGCTGAAAAGGATCGGCGAGTTCACCGTACCCTGTTGCAGTCCGTTGTTAATATCAAATGTTTGGGTAGAAGTCACGTTGGCACTTTTCGCTACGAACTTTCTACCGGTTAACATGTCAAAAATCATATATAGCAGTGGTTTACTTATGCTCAGCCGATTGAGCTTGTAATAAAGAAGTTCTAGCCATACGGTGTCGAAGGCTTTTTCCAAGTCAATCAGACAGGCACCCGTGCATTGGTTCTTGCATTTATTCCATTGGATATCCGACACGAGTTTCGACGGGGCATGAATTGTGTCATGCCCCGCTCTGAAACCGAATTGGTTATCCGGGATGATTTTATTGTCCTCAGCCCATTTAGACAGGGCTCTATTGACCACCTTCTCGAAGACCTTGCTGACACTCGGAAGGAGACTTATCGACCGGAGATTTGCCGGGTTAAAGGTGTCCTTACCCCTCTTGGGGATTGGTTGCACCACTGCTGTCTTCCAGTGCACTGGATAATATGCATTATTCAGTGCATTGTTGAACAGGATGGTGTACCTCTCTACAGCCACTGGCGGAAGGTGCCTAAGCACAACATTGCATATACCGTCGATAGCCGCGGATTTTTTCCTTTTCAATGACCGAAAGATCATCTGGAGATCTTCCGTTGAAATGAACAGGGTATTAGTCCGTTTATTGGTGATGGCATTATTTGCCATAAAATCGTCATCGAACCTGGTAAAACCAAGATTCTCGGATCGCCAATGATCGATATCATTTCTAAGGTGGAGTGATGAAGTAGAACTCTGTTTTCCAATTCGTGGTTTGGGCGAATGGTATCATTCACCTTATACACTTCCTGGAAAACAGCCCCCACTGCCGCCACCTTCTCCTGAGGATCCTCGATCACGAAGAAGTCGTCATCCAGGATGGCGCCCTCTGGATCGATGCTAACTGTTCGTAGCAAACGTTCATTTTCTGACGTTCTCGGAAGCTTTAGATCCTGAATGTCATTCTGATTGTTTCTCCGAAATATTTTATTTATTTGCGGGAACATACTCGCGCTGCTGGAATTTACAGCACGAATTCTGTTGTTCTAATGCAAACTTACAGATATTCTGTAATTTTCCTTAATTAACTGGAGTGACTTCAGTGTCCTGACCTCCGAGTTTTGTCTGTCGGTAAACCGCCTGTACAAGAGTTTGAGTCTTGTCAGGAGTCTACTTTTTTGTCTGTGCAGTGCGTCGATTGTCGCGTTTCGGTATACGTTTGTGGTATCGTGCTGTCATTGGCGTGGTATCGTATTGTTCATTGTCTGTTTAATGATATCGTCCATTTGTTTGAGGTACCTGTCAATCTCGTTGTTTGACAGACTCCTATTAGACGGTGGGATGGAGGCGCTCGAAGTGAGCGTTCTCGTCAGGGAATTGGCAAAGCATGGCCAACGCGTCCTAATGTAATCGTAGGGGTGCGCTTGGAAATACTCTGCCATCGAACTCGAACCACGTACTCGTCAGGTACTGTGATCAGTCCGCAATGGTCACTGTCGTATACAATGGTCCTTAGACAGTTAATAGACCATTCGTTCGTGTCTGCCAGTCTCAGTCGAGAGTCAATTAGCATGAGATCCAGATAGGAGCCGCTCCTAGGATACGACGGACTATCCGTTGCGAGCATCTTGACTCTATATTCAATGCTGTGAAGAACGCACCAATGACTTAGTAGGCTCCCCCTAGTGTTAGAAATGTTATTTTCCCAATCACTATGTTTTACATTTAAATCGCCGGCCAGAATGTAGAAGTTTTCCACCGAGTTTAAGCGCAGAGATCGAAAAAGTGTCTCGAGCTCTGCAATGAAAACATTGGGTTGAGGTGCTTCAGGCGCATAAGCTGATACAATTTACATTCTCTTTCCATGTCGGAGAGGAATCCACACAATACAGGCCTCTAGCACCTGGAACCTCCTCACTTCACCGCTATATATCATTTTATGTTTAAAAGTGTTTTTGATAAAGATCGCGACTCTGTTCGCCTCGTGTGGCGTTGGGCCGGTCTCTTCGAATTATTTTGTAAGAACTGTGTTGGATTTTGTGATTCTGGTTCAGCTTTGTTTCGCTAACCAAAAGTACATCGGGGCTTTCGTCCTGCATTAAGTTAAAAAGTACAGCTCTTCGTTCAGTCCTAATCAATGAATTCACATTCACCAACAGGATCTTTAAGTGACTCTCTACCAGCGTACCCATCACGACTTTAGATGCGCTAGGCCCGGCAGAAGCGAGCAGATACTATCTACTCGGATCGCCGTCTCAAGGATCTGTTTTTGGAGCTGCCTAATCTGCCCTTGGATTGCGAGCAAGATCGAACAGACATCCACCTCCGCCTCCGGTGTCTTAGAGACAGGCACTGGGACTTTAGGAACAGCCATGGGCTTTTGTACCGTCTTTCCTGAACCTGCCGTCATTTGGGCGTGACGGCTGGTGTTTGGAAGCGACCGGAGGGACGCTTCTCCTCGACCTTCTGCTTACGGGCCAGGTTTTCTTTCTTGATGTCCTGGAACTTAGGACATCCCCGATAGTTTGCGGGGTGTCCTCGGTTCCGACACAAGACACACACGAGCTGCTTTCTGTCCGCCACCTTGTCTTTCCCAAGGTCGCATTCCTCGTTCTTGTGGTTCTTTGCGCACTTAACGCATCGAGGCTGCATTTCGCAGTTCGGCGCGGCGTGCCCGAACCTTTGGCAGCGGATACATTGCAAAATGTTTCCTTGCCTTTTTAATATTTCCCATGTTACACGCTGGGAAGCCAAGGAAGTAATGGACCTTAACCTCTCCAGCTTGCTGTTGGGTGTGAGCTGTACCACGAAGAAGGGAATCACTCGCTTCTCCCGTCGGGAGCTCACCGTGGAAAATGGCTTAACCCCCACGAATTTGAGGTGGTCACTTTCGAACTCTTTGAGCTCTGAGAGCATTTCCTCGGGGTCTGCAATCGACTCCACGCCTTTGAGGAGCATCGTCTGCAACCTCTCGGCCTTTGGCGGAGACTCTTTCAGTATGCTTTTAATCCGCTTATGATGTTCCAGTGTCTTGCACTGAACAGCATAGCGTTTCTGACCTAAACATTTAAAATGAAAATTACTCACACCAATGGCATACTTACAGAGATCGATGGTTTCACGTAGGGTCGTGGTATAGATAAAGATGGGTGGCACCTTCTCCTTTTTAGGGCGTTGTTGTTGCTGCTGCTTCTGCTGCTGCGGCTGTTGTTGTTGCTGCTGCTTCTGCTGCTGCTGTTTCTGCTGCTGCTGTTTCTGCTGCTGTGGGTGTTGTTGTTGCTGCTGCTTTTTCTGCGGCTGCTGTTTCTGCTGCTGTGGCTGCTGCTGTTTCTGCTGCTGTGACTGTTGTTGTTGCTGCTGCTTCTTCTGCGGCTGCTGTTGTTGCTGGCTCTGATGTGTGGCGGCTGTTGCCTGCTCCCTCCCCATCTGCTGCATCTTCTTAAGCCTATTGACTACGGCCTGCAGTTTGGCGCATAGGACCCGTTTTTCCTTCTCCAGTTCGCTACGCTCTTCCTCCATAGCCGAACTTGAAAGGGCGGCGAAAGGGTTGTTGTCACCCGTGTAAGGGCCTCCACATTTGATTTTTTTTCCCACAATCGTTTTGTTATTGATAAGATGAATACTTGTCGTTCGACGTATAATAAGAACGGCTCGTTTATCGATATTATGTTCTATGATAAAGCTGTTTTTTTCTGGTAACTGTACCAGTTTTTTTAAACCAGCCATACACGAGTAATTTCATTTTGCTTATTCTGTTCTATGTGAACCAATGTTCCAACAGCACCATTAGCTAATTCATCTGTAACGTTTATATTTGCTGTAGTAATGTATGGCTTCCCAATTTTTTGTACTTTCGAATGGCAATCTTTCCTGTTCATGGATAGTGGTAACTCAGAATACCTTTTGCAGTGGAAACCAGTTTTTCTTCAGCTTGTTGCAAAATACAATAGATACGTTGTATTCATTGACCGATACGTTTTCTAGGAATAATCGAACCCCATTTGGGGTTCTCGAAAAAAATCTGGACTCGGTAATGGCCAATTCGTCATTATCCAAAATAGATCCATTACCAATTCTTGTAAGGATAAAAGCAAAAATTACATTAGTTTGTTGCTCTTGTAAATTAAACGCGTGGGTTACCAACAAGAACTGACTTTATTTCCAAAAACATACAGTATGACATATTCTATAGCAGAGGGCGCTACTACTTTACAATGTGTGATATTGTCGATACAAAATAGACACAGAATAACACCCCCACTTATCGCAATATTCATCAAACAATTCTTATACAAAATTATTCGATACAAACTATGCCAAGAAGCAACATAAATTTATAATGTTTTGCTGAACATAAACTTTTAGTTAGAATGTCAGCCGGCATATCAGCTGTTGGCAAATACAGTACTTTAACAACTTTATTTTTTACTAGATCACGACAAAAATGATATTTGACATCAATATGCTTTGTACGTTTGTGAAAGACTGGGTTTACTAACAGCTTCTGTGCGCCCTGATTATCATTTAATAGACTGATTGTGTACATCTTATTAGTTATTTCATATTGTAGTTCTTTTAAATACAATGCTTCTCTACATGCCTCAGACAGACCAATATACTCTGATTCAGTGCTAGAGAGGGCTACATGTTTCTGTTTTCTACATTCCCATGATATTACACCATCAGATAACAAAAAACACATTCCAGTATATGATCTCCTATCTATAGAGTTAGAGGCCCAATCAGCATCTACATAGCCTGTTATTTCTAAATTACCTTCTTTACAATACTTTATTCCATAACATTTAGTTCGTTTTAGATATTTTAATACTCTCTTTGCATATTCCCAATGCTCCTTTGTGTGGCAATTATTAAATTGACTTAGAAAACTTATAGAGTAACTAATGTCTGGCCTAGTTAAGACTGACAGATACATCAAACTACCAATTAATTGTTGATAGGGCACGTGATTATTTATATCTACTTGACCTTTGTTTATATTTAGTTTGACCTCCATTGGAGTATCAACAGTCTTACAATCACTTAAATGAAATTTGCTCAAAAGTTGATCAATATAAGTTTCTTGACTCAGAGTAACATATCCTAAATCTTTATTGAAGGTCACATTCATTCCAAGACATTGTTTAACTTCACCTAAGTCCTTAATGCTAAACTTATTAGATAACATCTGTTTCAAGTTCTTAGTTTCAACTTTATCATTGGAAAATATAAAGAAATCATCGACATAGACTGTTACAATGGTCTTACATTTGTTAATATCCTTTATATACATACATGGCTCAATTTTTGACCTTTTGTAACCATTACTGATCAAACAATTATCCACCTTTTTATTCCATGCTCTAGAGGCCTGCTTGAGTCCATAAATAGCCTTTTTAAGTTTCAATACTTTACAAACTGAACTACTACTATTATAACAATCTGGCATCTTCATGTAAATGGTTTCCTCTAAATCACCATTCAAGAACGCAGTCTTTACATCTAAATGGTTAACATCTAAACCTAACTTTACAGACAATGCAAATAATAGTCTTAGAGTTGTGTGTCTCACTACAGGCGAAAATGTTTCTGTATAGTCTACACCATGTTTTTGGCTGAAGCCTTTTGCGACTAGACGAGCACGGTAACGCACTTTGTTTTCACTATCGTACTTTTTTCGCAGAACCCACTTGCACTGCACTATAGTACCATTCATTGGTACATCTACGATTTCCCATGCACTATTTTTCTCAAACGACTGTAACTCATCTTGCACTGCCGCTAGCCACTGTGCTTTCTCAGGACCTTCCAAAGCTTCTTGCAACGATAACTCACCCGTGAATATGTTGTCATCTTCTATATAAGCACCTACAAATCCATATCTGTCTGGCTGTTGCCTACGTCGAGGACCACTCGTTATGTTGGTATTGTTGAGTATTGTGGAGTCTTCACTGTCTGTTGTACCAGATTCAGAGCTATCCAATGTATCATCTTCACAAGGTACATACAGTTCGCCGCTGTCATCTGTGTTCAAGCTCTCTGATTGTTCAAGTGAATCTTCCGTAAGTGTCAAATCCTTTTCCCCCACTGGAACCATATTCACTTCATCTGAACAACTTTCCTGTACCTCCAGAACATTTTCTGTCTCTATCTTCTCCAATACTATAACATCTCGACTGGTAGTGATGGTATTAGTCTTTGGGTTGTAAATCCTGTACCCTTTGACACCATTGGAATAGCCGACAAGAATACATTTTTCGGATTTTCTGTCCCACTTTAATCTCTTTTGTTTTGGCACATGTACCATGATTGTACTACCAAAAACACGTAAATGGCTTACATCAGGCTTTCTGCCCGTCCATATCTCAAAAGGTGTTTTATAGTTTAATGATGTGGTCACAGTCCTGTTCTGTAAATACACTGCAGTGTGTGCCGCCTCTGCCCAAAAACTTTTCGCGAGACCTGCATCGAACAGTAGACACTTAGCTTTCTCAACGATAGTCCGGTTGTATCGTTCTGAGAGACCATTCTGCTCAGGTGTGTATGGGTTTGTTTTGTGATGTACTATCCCATGCGACATCAAAAAATCATCAAACTTGCTGTTGCAGAATTCTGTCCCATTGTCACTTCTCAAGATCTTTATGCGGCGATTAAGTTGATTCTCAACCTCTGCTTTATACTGTTGAAAGCATTTCAATGCCTCATCTTTTGCTTTCAAAAAATAAATATATGTCATACGACTAAAATCATCTATGAACAGCATAAAGTACCTAGAACCACCTATAGATCGGTTTTCCATTGGTCCACAGAGATCGGTATGCACAATATGTAGCAATTCAGTACTTCTGCTACCTTCTTTGGGAAAAGGTAAGCGGCTCTGCTTGCCCTCACAGCACGTGACACATGATGACTTTGATCTGTCGGTTTTGTTATCAAGTGTCAATCCCTGTACAGCATCTTGCATCTTGTTCAAATACTGGCTGTTGATATGACCTAGACGTCGATGCCAAACTTCACTGGACACCATCGCTGCAGCTGATGAACAATATTCAGGCATGTTTAGTTTATACACCCCATTCAACAGACTCGCTGTAGCCACCAGTACTCCTGCTTGGTTGAAAATCTGACAACCATAATTGTTAAATGAAACTTTGTTTCCTTTTGATATAAGTTGACTAACAGACAACAGATTTGTAGTCAACTTCGGCACGCATAATACACCTTCTACTGTAATATCGTATTCACAGTCACGCGTCTTTGTCGTAATCTGCACATCTCCAGTACATAATACAGGTATTTTATCTTTGTTTGCCACGACAATATTCTTAATAATAAGATCCCGCGACACATTTGACAGCCATTCTTCGTTCGCGGTAAGATGAACACTCGCCCCGGAGTCAATATACCAATCACCTTTGCAAAATTCACCATTCAGGAACACTGCGCTAAACGCATTACTGCTTGTACGTTCATTTTTATTTCTATTCGACGAATTTTTATTCCCAATTGTACACTGGTTGCGGTAATGCCCTGTTTGTTTACATTTGTAGCATGTTATAACTTTCGGTTTTGACTTTGACATCTGGGCGTTGTCTTTGGTCGCAGTGTTACCAACATTCCTGTTCTTCTTGAAACTCGCCAACGCGCCACTGGAATTGAAAGCGCTATTGTCGCCTTCGTTTCCACTTTCTTCCATGTCCAACAACTTGGTTTTAATGGCGTCTGCTGTCAATGGTATGCCGCAATGCTCGATCGCCATTATCATAGGAGAATATTTTTCTGTTAATCCCGCTAGCAAAAGCGATGCTACCCACTCATCATTAATGTTGAAACCCGTACCACTTAATTTTTGGCTTGTTTCGATGATTTGTGTCACGTATGAAGTCATTGAAACGCTATTTTCGAGTCGTATGGAAATCAAACTCCTCAGTAAACTGATTCTCCTCGTGAATCCTGAATCATCAAATAGGTTCTTCAATTTCTTCCACAGTTCATAGGTCGTTTGTACACTTTTTATATGCACGTACAGCGACGGATCTATTGTCAGAATTAGCTTGGCTCTTGTTTTCGCGTCACCTGCTGCTCCTATTTCTGCTGGTACAGTTTCCAACTTGATGCAATCAGACATTCCCTCCAGAACTAGGAAATTCTCAGCCGCAAAAGCCCACTCACTATAGTTCTCTCGCCCTTTCAATTTAGGCACACTGACAAGGTAGTTCGTCATTTTTACAGTCACAGCGTTAATTACAGTTTTTCTCAATCTGCAAAATCTATTTCCACTAGGAATGTCCAAGTAAATCACGAGAAAAAACCAAAAAAAACTGGGCACATAACCTCTTGTAAATTAAACGCGTGGGTTACCAACAAGAACTGAATTTATTTCCAAAAACATACAGTATGACATATTCTATAGCAGAGGGCGCTACTACTTTACAATGTGTGATATTGTCGATACAAAATAGACACAGAATAACAGTTGCTTATCTTGAATTAATTCGTAGAATTTGAATTCTCGACAGACCTAATCTCGCACTTACTCCAAATCCAACAGTGATCCCGCCTTCCGACACCTGACATGTTATTGAAGGTATGTATTATTTTGTATATAGACATATATGCATCTTCTAAACTATTGAAAACCGCATTCTGTTGGGAGCTATATAACCCTTACGTGAAGAATGTGATTATTTAAAACTTGTTGCATAGTCCCAGCAAAACTATGATTGAACTAAAACAAGCCGAATCTGTATTTTGTGTGAAAAATTCAAAAGCTTGAATCTTTGAAACTAGGAAAGTCTGACCTAAAATATCTATGTACAATATATTAAAATTGTAGGAGTCTATATTGACATATTCGAATTTCATCAAAATCGGTGGGTCTTTTTCCAAATAATTACTGATAATTTACTAACCTTTGTTTAAATCGAAGGATTGTGTTCGGTGAAGCAAACGTTGTAGACGCGTTTTAAAAATTTCACTGAACTCTGCACTTTGATCATCATTGAGTTTTTGTTTCTTTTTGGTCACTTTATCATCACTGTCACTCATATTTCGATTTGATAATATTACGTGTTTTTTATTATACCAACCATATCTTATCCTGATCATGATTTACATGCATTACAATAACATCACGTGATCCAGCTCTTGATCTGGATTAATTTCAAAATCCGAAAATTAGGTTACACCAGAGATTCCCAAACTTTTTTATTTCTCATAGACCACTTTCAAAATTAACCTGATTTCGGTGGACTCCTTGCTGCCACATTTTTACCATATTCCCAAAACTCGTCAAAAAATGTGAGGATTAGATCTAACGATAGAAATTTGCATCGCGGCTGAGTTCTAACCCCAAATTCGGAGTGGTGAAAATAAGAAGAAAGCTAGTATATTTTCTTATGTTTTGTTTATTACAATAATACGATTACAGACTTTATAGAGCTAAAATTAAACATTAATAACGCATCGTAACTTCAACAATACAACTCAAAAATTAAAAAAAAAAATCATAATTTTAATTGGTGGGATATACTTGATGGATTAACATAAATTATCAATATTTGGCTTCAGATTTGTAAGGAATATCCGAAAATCTCCCCATTCTGCTCCTTTTATTTGTTAATAAATTTTTAACGACATTAAAATTTTTTTCGACAGGGTATGGCAAGGGAAACGCTATCAAAAGTTTCGTCGAGATTTCCCACAACCTTCAAATCTATTTTTGAAGTCATCATGCAGGGCATTTAAATGCTGAACGTATGTCTGAATATCCATATCAAGACATTCTGCCTGTGATAAGTTTGGAAACTGTTTGGAAAACTTCATAAATTTCAATTTTGCAAGAAAAGCAGAAATTACACCCTTTGTTTTTATTAAATTTGGGCTGTCCCTTTATAACTGCAAGTTAATGTCATTGAATTTTTTGAACAAATCTGTCAAATATGCGTTTTCTGTGTTCAATTTGATGAGGATTTCTTTTAAATCTGGGTCTTTACTTTCCAGAAACTCCAAGACTGATTCAAAAAGTGAGTAAAATCTTGTTAAGCATGCACCTTTCGACAACCAGCGTACTTCAGTATGTAAGAGAAATCGTTGGAGTAATCGTTCTTAATTTTCGTCGCACTATTGTGCAAACTATCGGGTATTCAACGCATTGCTTTTTATTTTATTAACTGCTTTAATCACAAATTGAAGCGATTGGTGCAATATATTACTAAAATTTTTCGCTGCTAGGCGTTGTTGATGGATGACACAGTGCATTGCAGTTACTTCTGGTATAATTCTTTTAAGATGGCTCATAAACTCACGATATCGTCCGAACATGGTAGGAGCTCCATCTGCTGCCACCGAAATGATGTTTGTAAATGGAATCGATTTTTCCTTTAAAAAATCACTCAGGACATTAAATATTGATTCACCCTTAGTATCCGCCTCGAAAGTTTTCGCGTATAGCAGCTCTGCATGGATTTCTTCGTCCATAACCAATCGAACATATGAGAATATTAATGCTTCATTACCAGGTAAAGTTGACTCCTCCAGTTGAATAGAAAATTGAGTTGTTTGCAGATAATTACACAAGTAGCTTTCAATATTAGAGCTCATTTCATCAATGCGTCGTTGTACAGTGTTGTTACTCAAAGGAATTCTCTTGAGTAAGTCAAATAGAGGTTTGTGCAGAACAGTTTTTAAACTTCTTCAACGGCGGGTAAAATTCACTGTTCTCCGATGGAGTTCGGTTTTCCAGATTTCGCTATAAGCAATGAGATATGGTAAGATGCCCGCAAGCCATTATCGCTACTTTGAGACGTTGAAGCGAAAATACTGTGCACGGTGGTGTTCTGTTCATGTTTTTTCTTCAATGTTTGAAAATATTTTAAATCTTTGCTTATTTTATCAGAATGATATGCTCTTAGATGATCTTCGAACTTTGATTGTTTCATAGAGTCATTGCTCAAAATTTTGTTACATAAAAGCATATGGGCAATCGTTTGTCTGCCTTTGATGGAAGAAAACCAAATATCAAATAATTAACACTGTACTATCGACATTTTTTCTTAGATTCAGCCATGTTTCATATCAGTTACCTACCCGTACAGAAAAAAAATGTTTGTTTTAGTAATAATAAGGCAAATTTAACCGGATATGGCCTTTTTAACAGAATAGGAATAGGAGCAATAATACGTTAAGACACATAAAGAGGTTTTAACAAAACGGCTGGAACTATTTTAGTATAATATAAAACATTTTTTCATTAATTATTACGTATTTTGATACACTTTTGTTAATGCGAGCAAATACTTATGTATGTACTTTTAAAGAATATTACGGAATAATACTGTTCAGTATTTAATTTTTATTGCGTACATACTACACGCCAACATAACAAATATAATATTATTACAATATAAAATAGAAATATGCATAACAAATTTACAAAAGGGCATGTACTTACCTTTTCCGGCACTGGCAAACACTGGCATCGATTCACTCACTCACACTCACTCACTCACTCATTTTCAATATTCAGGAAACAAATGAGCGTTTGTCCTTGGCAGCATTCGTATTTATATTGGTGAGAAATCAGACAAGTTCATGCAAGATTGCAAGCATAGCACAAGTCGTACTTCATTCCTTTGCACGTCTGACAAGCGTTGTTGGCGGGATGGTGGCGCTTTGCAAGTCTCGACACGCGTTGCACTGATTATCTAATATATAAGTTTCTGCAAGTAACAGTCGCTGATCTTAAAAAGGGAATTGATGCCAAATAAAAAGGCTATCTGATCCATATACCAGCATAACCAAAAAATTGTTCTATACTATCAAAACCAGATAAATTTTAGTGGTACACTTTTCCATGCCTTTTTTTATATGCCAACGTAGACCCCTGTTGAGTCTCCCGTAAACTCCTGGGGGTCCACCTGGATCACTTTGGGAATCACTGGTTTACACGATTCAGGGTGGTTCAAGTGAATTTGTGTGTCATCAGCAAATATATCAATTGAGGAATGCTTGATGATTCTGGGAAGCTCATTGACATACATAGAAATTAGTAGTGGGCCAAAGTTCGTCAAGAAAGAAGGGCGACAATCGTCTACTGTAATCCTTTGATGACACCCTGGTAAGTAGGAACTTAGAGAGCGCCGTGGCGCAGTGGGTAGTTCAGATTCCGCTAACACCAACGCCATCGAATGATTATTTCGCGGCTTTTCTCCTCGGCGGGGTGCTGGCAAAAGCCCCCGTTGTACACTTTCCTTGAAAAAGCTTCTAACAAATCGCACACAACATAAGTGAATAAAAAAAGCTTGGCTCTGGCTCTTCATGAGCTTTAACGCCATCTAAGGTGTCTCTCTAGCAGTACAATGGACACAGTGTTTGTGTATGAGTGCTCCATCAGATAGTAGAAGCTTCAACAACAAAAAAAGTCGGAACTTAACAGCCTCGTAGTAGATATTGAAAAATTATACTCTCTTCTAAGTTTTGAGCAAAGAATAGAATGGTTGGCTGTATCGAAAGCTTTAGAAAAATAGAGAAACGTTAGGAGAGTGATTTTTATCAATAGCTTTCCTGATATTATCAACGACCAGCAGCGATTCAGATTCGGATTTTGTGTTGGTTGCCAATTCGGATTCACTTATTTGAAAATAATTAATGAATTCAAAGTAGAAATGTCAATCACGTTCGCAAAGGCAGCCATTGGCCATCTATTGGTTTTTCTTTTACAACTGTATTTACACTGCTTATATCGAATGAAAACAATCATTAGAGGACTTGAAATTTGAAGATGCTGTGTATATAAGCAAACCTTTTGTTTTATTGTAATATTCTATCTATCGATGGTAGCTTTCTTTCACCAGATCCAATTTCAATAGAGTTATGCAATGTTCTTTGCCATAAAATACATTTCTTTTTTGACATTAGAACTGTCAGTGAAAGTAGAAGAAAAAATAAAGACCTCCTGCAAAAAGTACACAAAACAAAATAAAAAAGGAAAAATATTTAGTAAAGAATCTGAAAAAAGTGCAATATAAGAAGCCACCCTTCAATTAAAGTGGTTACTCAGAGTAAGTCATAGCATTTAAGACCTTACCAAGTGAAAACAAAATCCAACGCAAAACTAACCTCTCTAAATGCATAAAAGAGGCGTATCAGCAACTTCACCAGAATATCACAGGAACGAAAAACGTCGCCCAAATTTGGAAATGGACGTATTAACTGGAATAAGCATTGAAACCTTAAAAAAACTACTCGAAGAGAAAAACAAAGAACTTGTCCAGGAACTTCCATCAAAGTCCGACTTTCAGTTTTTACGTGCAGAGATATCAAGCATTAAGATCCGCCAAGATGAGCTATCAGAAAAGGTAATACAACTGGAGAAGAGAAATGAGTTTCTAGAAACTCAACTGGATAAGCTCATGCAGAAGAATAATGAATCCAATGTTGTGGTGCACTTACCTGTCGAACCTAACATCAACATGCAGGAAAAAGCAAAATCCATCTGCGCCGGATTGCTGGACAAGAGCGAAGCATCCAACATTGTAGAGTCAGCGTACAGCGTACGGGCTAGAGCCCCACACATTTCCACCGTCATTGTAAAGATGTCATCAAGAGATTACGCCTGGAATGTACTACGTCGAGCCAATAAATTAAAAGGGACCAACATTAGTATACATAAAGATTTACCCCCAAGCATACGGCAGAGAAGAGCGAAGCTGGTACCAATCATGAAAGTCTTGCGCAGAAAGCACCCCGAGCTGAAAACCGTCTTAAGAGACGATAAATTGTATGTTGCGGACAAAATATTCACCTGGGATTCCTCGAAAGGGTTGAAATGCGGCTACGAATGTGGGTACGAAGTACTAAAAAACCTAACCGGAGACTCTTTACAACCAAAACATATCATGAATGAGCTGGTTAACAGCAACGTTAGTGTTCGTGAAACGTCAAGTATGCCACAAAATGTCAATGCTGCCAACTCTATTATTACTGAAAGCCATTTGGGTGGACACACAAGTACGTCCTCACACGAAGCCTGAAACGCAGAAGTCTACCAGAATAGAAATAGTCTTAAATTAAGTATTCTAAGTTATAACGTAGCTGGATTGAAAAATAAATTATTATTTGTAAACTTCTTTAATTATGTCAAAAAATTCGACATCTTTGTACTGTTCGAGACCCATGTATTAGAAAATGAAGAGATGAGATTTGAAAACATATTTTCAAAATATGAATTGAAATGGATACCCGCAACTAAGTCATCAACATTCGGAAGGGGAAGTGGTGGAGAACTTTATGGTTATCGAAAGGACCTTAATTGTGTAAAGGTTAACTTTAAAAGAATAGAAGAATCGTATGTCCTCGATGTAAGAATGAATAACAGCACCCTGTTTATAATTCCCATTTATTTGAACACTAGTCACTGGCAACGCGATTTTGAAAATCTTAAGGATGTACTACAGAGCCTGAGGGAAACAAATTTGATGCTCATCGGTGATTTTAATGGTCGGCTAGGACTTTCTCAAAATAATTTTGTAAGTGGTTACAAAACACCCACAATATGTATAAATCGCACATCCAAAGATAGAATCTGTGACCACAAGGGTAGAAAGATACTTGATCTTGCGGATGCATACGACTGCAGTATTCTAAATGGAAGTTGTGAAAGCGACTACTGTGGGGAATACACGTTTATCCGTGGGAAAGCATGCTCAGTAATCGATTACTGCTGCATCTCTGGTAAATGGTACTCCCTCCTCAGCGACTTTCGGATAGGAATGCAGACTTTTTCGGACCATATGCCACTTGAACTTATTTGTCTGGTATCTAGACCTACGAATGAGATGAGTATAAGGCAATTAGGACTTTTACCAAAACTATTGTGGAATGACCGAATGCGAGATATATATCGCAGTAATTTAAATGCTGAACTTGAGCGACTATACTCAATGGGTACTATACCAGATGTCGCTGCCCTTACAAGTGTGATTAAAAACGCAGTCCCGAGCTTACCTACAAGAAAAAATTTAACCTCAAAACAAGACTGGTTTGATTATGAGTGTCTAAGAGCCAGAAGTAACTCCTTCAAACTTCTAAAACTTTTTAGAAAATATAATGCCAGCATCTTTAAAACTCTCTATGGCGAAGCAAATAAAAACTTCAAACGCATTTGCCTCGAGAAAAAGATAAAATTTGAACAACACCGTATTGCTATTATAAACAACTCCACGTCTTCATCGGAATTTTGGAAAGCTGTAAAGTATATAAATGGACAAACGAATAGCATCGCCTTGTCGCTTAAAGCATCTCAGCTAATGGACCACTTTATCAATCTGCTTAATTCCCCACTGATCTCACCACCACTCCAATATGCAGCCCAACTGATTACCGATGAATTCCTAGATAGCCCGTTTTCATTAGAAGAAGTCAAAGAAGTCCTAATCAAAGCAAAAACGAGAAAGGCCCCCGGAGATGACAGAATTCCATACGAGTTCTATAAAAACTGCACGGATGAATTCATGTCTGCGCTTGTAAAGGAATTCAATAGAATCTTTCAATCAGCAATTATTCCAGAAAGTTTTAAAAAAGCAATTATCTATCCACTGCACAAAAAAGGTGACTATGGCGATCCTACAAACTACAGGGGAATTTCCTTCCTGAACACCTCTGCCAAGTTGTTTACCGCCCTCATCTACAACAGACTGAACTGCTGGGTCGAAAATAAAAAAGTTTTGCAGGAGTTTCAGGCAGGATTTAGAAAGAACTACTCGACAGTTGATCAAGTATTTTCTCTACTTAATATTGCGGAGATATATAAACAAAAACATAAAAAACTGTATGCCTTCTTCGTTGACTTTAGAGCGGCATTCGACACCATAGCGCGCGAGGCTTTGATTTATAAACTGTACAATATGGGCCTCTCAACGAAAATAATTAACATCCTAAGAGCAATGTATGCAAATAATGTGGCTTATGTATGGGATGGGGAGTCCGTATCTGGAGAGTTTCCAACAACGATGGGTGTTAAGCAAGGATGTGTCTTGAGTGCGTTACTATTTATTCTGTTCATCAACGACATAACAGATGCTGTAAAGGGAGGAATCGAGCTTGGCAGCAAAAAAATTCCGGCTCTTAAGTATGCGGATGACATCGTTTTCCTTTCTGACTCTGTGAATGGGTTGCAACTTATGATGAATAGGCTCAACGTTTATTGCAAATGCTGGAACCTGAGCGTGAACTTGAATAAGTCCAAGGTAATGGTGTTCAGAGGCGGCGGTGGCAGATATTCTCGAAGCGAAAGATGGACGTATGAAGGAGAAACGGTAGAAGTTGTTCGCGAGTACAAATACCTAGGAATTTTGGTGTCTTCGAACCTGGATATGAAGAAGCACCTAGAAGCCAAACTATCTGAAGCCAAACGAGCAATCTCATCAATATGGAGTCGATGCATCAACAATAAGTATGTAGCACATAACTCGAAGCAGAAACTCTTTCGCTCAACTGCAGCTTCAGTTCTTTTATATGGTGCGCAGGTGTGGGGATACCGTTCATCTGTTGAAGTTGAAAAGTTTCTTCGCTACTTCATAAAGCGAATATTCCGTTTACCAAGTGCTACACCTAATTATATGCTACACCTAGAAACTGGTGTACCACCTATGTTCTTGGAAACATTGAAACTACATTTTGATTATATAGTAAAAGTTATGGCAATGAGTGACGATAGACTGCCAAAAATAGTACTCAAGAGTGTAATAAGAAGTAGAGCAGGTTTCATTCAAGAATGGGAACGCCTTGCATCAAACTGTGGAGAAGCCATAAGGATAACACCCGATGGACGCTCTGAACATCTAAGAGCGCACCTCAACATACTATTGGAAAAAGTAGGCCGTAATATGTATGACCAATTTGTAATGGATGCACAATCTTCTCAGTATAGAACATATTATAGTAAGCTGAAATACCACCTAGCAGAAAAAACCTACTTCCTAAACTGCAATTCAACAGAAAAAATTGGCATAATTTTCAAAATCAGAGGAGAACTACTGAACCTCAATTTCATTCCACACCGTCCAGAGCTGCCTATCCTGTGCAATCTTTGCAATATGAAGATACGAGAGGATGTATTTCACTTCCTTGCAGTATGTCCAATCCTAAAAGAAATTCGAATGAGATTCTTTAAATCACATATTTTGGGAATAGATGAAGCAACTCAAATTTTAAATGGGGACCATGGGTGGGATATACTTTACAACTACTGTACAAATGCACTTCGTTATAGAAAATGTATAGTTGAAGAAGATTTTTGATGCTAATATTGTCAATCTGGTAGACGGCCATAAGCCAAAACCATAATAGACTTAGATTAAAAAAATGAATTGTAATGAATTTAAAAATCGAAATAAAGGTCAAATACTACTACTACTACTACTACATTTCTTTTTCCATCCAATATACGAAACTACTAGTACTATGTTGTTAGTAAATGCAAATGTAGGTTTATACAATGATCTTTTTTGTATACAACATGCTTTGATGGAATGTGTCTTTTAGTTTTTCCTATATTGCTAACCATAATCGGCGATGACTTAATCTACAAGTTTACCAACCTCGGTTATGAGGTCATCGGATACGCCGATGAGCTTGTAGTTATTGTTACAGGTAAAAGCGAAATTTCTGCCTATGAACGCATGCACCTTGCGCTGCAATTTATCTCTGCTGACTGGCGCAGCAGAGAGGGTTTTTATAAGACAACCTTAGTCCCATTTACAAAAAGGAGGAAAATATAACCTTGCCCCGTCTCCCTAAACGGTAAAAACATTAGATTTTCAGAAGAAGTAAAATATCTAGGTATTGAACCTGATCGAAAACTTAACTGGAATTCCTACATCAAGAGCAAACTTGCAAAGATGACACTCTGGGCCTGTCGACACACCTACGGTTAGGCCTGGGGATTGAAACCTAAGGTAACCCATTGGTTATATACCGCAATAGTAAGACCTAACATCACTTATGCGTCTGGACAAAAGTTGAACAGAGAACTATTGTACAATAGCTAAACTTCAACGCCTTCAGAGGCTTGCATGTCTCGGCATTATAGGTGCCACGACAACTTGCCCGACAGCAGCCCAAGAGGTACTGATCGAAATTATTCCACTGAATCTTTTTATATATTTTAAAAAAGTTTTTTATTATTTTTATAAAATTCATATAAAAGGTTGCGATACGTAAGGCCATCAGACTCCTCCGTCCGGAAACGGTCCGGACATGTAGACTATTGGATCACATGTCCATACTACAGCATCTTCCTGGGCTTGTTATGATTACCACAGTTTCGGACGCATTGCCACACTAGACTACCTTCGATAAAAGATTTGAGATATTTATCCCAAACGGCACAGCTTGAGGAAGCGGTGGTCCCTTGCTTAATGTCAAAGGCCTGATGTGGTACACAAATGGCTCCAAGATGGATTCCGGCGTTGGGGCTGGCATCTTTAGACCAAATCGGAAAATATTGAAAGCCCTGGGAACTATAACTTTTCAGCTTCAAATTGGGAATAATCATTTTCAAAGTGGGAATAATCGAATTCAAATTAGGAATAATCAACCTTAAATTGGGAATAATCAACTTCGAATTCGGGAATAATCGATTTTTTGGGGAAAAACAATTTTTAAATGGAAATAAACAAGATCAAAATATGTTGACTGGATATGAGAAATCACGGTTCTTTTCTATTTGGACCACTCCAACAGAATCGCTCCAAAAGGAGTGCAAATGATGTAATAATCCTTCCTAAGTGCAATGGAGGACATTTGGGGTTGGGAAAAGACAAGAAAAAATGGAGACGTATTTTCGTGTTTACTTTTTTGTTGTTGTATTTGCTTTCTTTAAATTTTGAAATTTGCTTGCAGATACAAAGACAAGGACTAGTCCGAGCAAATTTTGGAAGATATCGCTGATTTTGATATTAAGGCTTAATTTGGAATTTTCGTTAACGTAATTAATAAATTTCTAGTGAAATTTATGTTGGAAAATTTTTTTTGGAAATTTCTAAAAAAAATTCATGTTTAAAAAAATTTTTTTTGCGTTTCCCCTGCCATAACCCAGCAAAGGTCTCAGCATAGTTCAATCGATTATAGGGTACTGTAGATGAAGAGTATTGATGACATAGGCGCCTGCCTGACGATTAGCACCTACCCCGAGCGGAGCAACGAAGTTGCGTGAGCGTGACCTGCCGCATATGAAAAGAGAGTTTAAATCCCGCGCAGCGGGCCACCCTGGTACTGTTAATTAAGAAAATTGTTGGTATTATTACTATTTTGGTGGAGTGGTCCAAATAGGAAAGACCCGAAATCACAATATTTTTTCGTCTTTATCTTTTCTTTTATTTTATAATAATTACACTTTTTAAAGAACACAACCTAATAAAGTTTTCTTTTAACTTTTTAACTGTTTAATCTTTTTGGTGTTGAAAATACTTATTGAACGACGGGCGAAAGAAGAGATTACTATTTTAATATATTTTTCTTGTTTACATAATGAATATTTTCGTTTTTTTAACGTACACCACAAATGATGAATATTTTTAACATGAATAATTGTGACATCTTCTTTTCCTTTTTTTTTTTTTTTTTTTTTTTCCGGCGTCGTAGAAGTGTAGGACCATAACCTTCCCACTTAACTGCATTCCTACTGGTCCGCTTATGGGGTCCGCCGGTTTGACCTCAGAAAGTAGCGGCAGGCTTCCCGGTTTGGGATTACTTTAGCTGGTTTTTTTTACGTGGAGGCTTCCTCGGATCTGCTGTCATGCTGTCATGCGAAGCATCTTCATCTCAGTTGCCGTTAATTTGCTCTCATACTTTTTCTGCATTGTCCAGCATTGTGAACCGTATGTGAGCGCCGGACGTACAACTGAAGGATAGAGCCTTCCTTTCAGCTTAGGGGGCATTTTTCGTTCACAGAAGATGGCGGAGTTTTCCCGTCACTTCATCCACCCTACGCTTACGCGATGGTTGATGTCGTCATCACAAGTTGCTTCTTTATTAATCATAGATCCCAGATATTTAAACTCTTCACACTTGGGAAGCACTCTTCCATTCAAGTAAATCTCTGGAATAGGCTGATGAATGCCAGAGAACGGGTAGCACAGATAATCTGTCTTCTTTGAACTAATACGATACCCGTGTCCCTCAAAAATGTCCACCCACACATCAAGTGCTCGTTGTAGGGACGCCTGATCATTACTTATAATGGCTCCATCGTCAGCAAAGAATAGCTGGTGCACATTGGGGTCCGTCACTTTTCCTTCAAGCAAGCAATCAAGGACTGCTATAAATAGCAGTGGGCTGAGGACGCTCCCTTGGTGTACACCGACTTTGATCGCGAACTCTTCAGTGACTCCTGCGGTGCATCTTACTCTTGTCGTTGCTCTATTGTACATGTCCATGATCACTCGCACGTAGGTTTCTGGAACTCCTTTTTGTCTTAGCGCTACCCATAAAAGATCCCTTGGTTGCCGGTCAAAGGCCTTCTCGAAATCAACCAACACCATATGCAAGTCCTTTAACGAATCACGATGCTTTTCCATCATGACCCTTATACTTTGGATTGCATCTGTTGTTGATTTACCCGAGCCAAACCCGCACTGGTCATCAGATAGTCGTATTATTTTCCACAGTCGGCTATCTAATACCCGTTCAACGATCTTCATGGTGTGCGACATCAGCTTCACAGAACGGTAGTTATCACAATTTCGCGTATCACCCTTTCCTTTGTGCAAAGGAAGAAGATAGCTTTCCCTCCATTGATTAGGCATAAGTTTGTTTAGCCTCTCATAAGTTTGGAGATAAGAACCATGAGCCATCTAGACCCGATGTCTCCCATCTTTTTCCAGAACTCAGAGGGTATCCTGTCCGGCCCAACAGCTTTTCTTTTCTTGGAGTTTTTAACGAGAAGTTCGGTAACTTCTTCGCTTGTGATGTCGGATATTTCGGCATGATTCGGGGCGGCTCTTGGAAAGTACACTCGGGGAAACTGTTCGTTCACAAGTTCTGTTCGCAATACTGTCGCCATCTGTGGAGAATTTTTTCGTCTTCCACAAGGAGTTTGCCTTCAGCATTGTTAATAAACTTTGGGAAACGAATCTCCTGAGCATTTCTTCTTCTCTGGGCGGCTATCTTAAAGATATTTGCTCCTTTGTTCAAATTGCTTTGTTGAAGCTCCTGGGTAGCCTGGTTCCTGTCAGACGCGGAAGATGATATTTCTTCCAACTCCTGATATAGGCCTTCCATGCTTTTCGCTTTGAATTCGGCGCACTTTTTCTTCGCGATACCTTTGCAATATCTAAATTATCTTTTCACGGCGAGCTTTTTCCTCTCTATTAGTAGAAGAGCACTTTGACCAAGCTTGGAAAGCCATTTTCTTTTCGTGTATCACTGCTTTGGCTTCGTCTGTCCACCACCAGGTTTCTTTTGCGTGTTGGCAGGGGCCTTTAGATGTTCGGACCAATGATTGGCTTTCTCCAGGCCAGATTGTTGTAGGGAATCCCACATGTCTTGTGCTCTGCACTCCTCATTACCGACCTCATCGATAATGGAAAAGAGGTAGTTTTTCATGCTGGTAATAAAGGATTCGCCTTTTCCTTTATGCAGCTTATACCACTTGATTCTCTCAGACACCTTCGTTTGCTGCTTTGACTTCTTTCCATAAAAAATTCAGTCAGGAGGAGACGGTGTTGAGGGGCGATCGCGTCTCCCAGGATCACTTTGCAATCTTTAACTCGTGGCTTCATGAAACTGGATACCAAATGATAGTCTATTTGAGCTTCATTTCCGCCGCTGCTATAAGTGATCAGGTGCCGGCTTTGTTTGACAAACATGGTATTTAGCACTATAAGACCGTACGACTTGACCATGTTTAGGATATCTTCACCTGAAGAGTTCCTGGTGCCGTATCCCAGCCCTCCGTGGTAGTCTTCATAGTCTTCGCTTGTCTTCCCGACATGTCCGTTTAAATCTCCCCCAACAAACAAAAGCTCTTCCTTTGGGATGATTTTGACAAGGTTGTGGAAATCTAGCCAGAATGCGTCTTTTTCTTTTTGTTTGCATCCTACTTGAGGGGCATATGCGCTTACGATGTTCCACACCTCACCATGCATCACCAATTTGAGAGCCATCAAACGGTCACTGGACTTTGAAATGGTTAAGATGTTGCCAAGTACCTCTGCCGTTTTTTCCTTGTTCCAATCCATAGTAAAACATCTTGTAGGCTTTTGTTTTAACGTCCAAGAAACGTGCCCGATTACCGGTGTTTCGCCATTTCGTCTCTTGTACGCACAGGATGTCTACTCGCCTTCTAACCATCATTTCTTCAAGCTCATAGCTGCGACCACTCATGCTTCCAACGTTCCAACTCCCGACTCTAAAGTGTGGCTTACGCCGTTGCATTACTTTGCTATCCCCCGGAAATCCTATAGCTCTGACCCGAGCATTGCTGCTCGTCCCAGGATCACGACCATTAGTAGTGCCTGGCGGGGTAGTGCTTTTCCTTTTAGCGTTCTTTTCCATAATGCTACGGTTTGACCGTTTTCTTTCTTCTCCTCCTTTTTTTGACACGGGCATGCTCCAGATTTTTTTTTTGTTTGATCTTACTCTTACAACACCGGTGATCTCCAATCGTGTCAACCCACTGATTTGCATGCACACTTGTGGGGCAGTTTAATTGTGGTATATGTGTCCCTAGGCTCACCTTGGTGTTTTCTAAATTGCCTAGATGTGATTTTTGTTTACCTTTGTTTTAGTCGCCTTTTACGACAAGCGAGAGGTATCGCTGCAGGGATATTCTTAACCCGTTCCTGCACAGGTTATGAATAATTGTGACATATAGTATATAATACATATAATCAACGATATATTTTCTGGAAATTAAAACGTAAGCAAGATATTAACATTATTTATTAAAAAAAAATCCTTCATGTTTAATTCATCGGGTAATTTAAGGCATTTGAGTATCCAAACAGCCAAGTCTCTTTTAACGTCGGCCTTTAAGCCAGAGCAAGCGTGTTCTATAGCACTGAACATTGGACTATAGGGACCAAGTCTTAGTAATTGATGATCTCTAAATTCTTCCTTTTGAAAAACTTCTTCAATTAAAGCGTGACGCGGTGCATTATCAATTACTATACTAAATTAGATTGATACATTTTGATTTTTTCAATTTGAAGTTGACTATTCCCAATTTGAACTTGATTATTGCCAATTTGAAGTTGATTATTCCCAATTTGAATTTGATTATTCCCAATTTGAAAATGATTGTTCCCAAATTTTAAATTGAAAAGGTATAGTCCTAGAGTCTTTCAAGCCGAACTATATGCCACCCTAAAGTGCGCCAATCTAAACTTAGAGACTGGCATAAGAGGTATAACCATCAATATACTCTCAGACAGTCAGGTAGCGCTCCAAGCGTCGGGCTCATATAGTACGAACTCAAAAGCCGTTAAGGAATGCCACATCGCCCTGCAGGACCTAGCCAAAAGAAATAAAGTCAAACTCCGATGGGTACCAGGGCACAAGAGCATAAAAAGCAAGGAAATCGCCGACCAACTTGTTAGGAAAGGTTCCAGCGAAAGATACATAGGTGCCGAACCTTTCTGCAGAATCCACAAGTCAAAGACTAATTTTTTCTTAGACAAGTGGGAAGATCTGCACTTTTGGAACCGCGTCCAAGGACTCCGACAATCAAAGAGATTCAAACGGCCCCTGAACAAACATTCCATCAATATTCTCAAATATAATAGAGTCGATATCACAAGACAGCTTGCTACTTTTCGGAACACTGTTGTCTGAGACATCATCATAAGAAAATTAAACTCTCGTCTGAGACCGAGTGTCGACTCTGTCTAGAGGACGACAAAACTGCAGAGCATATACTATGCCATCTTAGGAAGAGTATTCTCCTCAGATATCATCATCTGCAAACTCCTGAGGGAATCAGCTCAGCTCCTACGAGGGACATCCCCAGGTTTATTAAGAAAGTAGAGGAACTCCTCCTCTAACTGGCTAGCAGGCACAATAGACCTACTCTGTTCACAATGCTCTATTCTATTTGTTAGTACTAGTCCCCAATTTAAAAAAGAATAGTAATGCCTTTTGACAACAATCTTTGACCAAATCATACGAAGAATATGAATTTTATATTGTTATGTTATGACCTTTCAAACCATCAACGACATAGAAAACAACACCTTGTCTTTTTTCACATAAGTTGCCACCAATTGCTTCTCCCAAATATGGTTGAATCTTCCACACATAACATGTATAAAATCATGTCCACGAAAACAAAGTAATTGCTCGTCAAATGCAATGGATTCATGTGGATTGAAATAATCTTGCTATCGTCTGAATATAAGTTATCCTCGTCACAAACATTTTCTTCTGCCACAAATTCGTCATCATTGTCTCCAAAAATATCACTATCTTCACAATCATCACGTTCAATTAAAATTGCTTCCATTTCTTTTACTATTCAGATTATAAAAAAATTACAAATAGTAATGTAGAAATGCAATTATGTGAAACAGTACCTGATAATAATGAAGAAAAATAACTTTAATTACGTTTTACTCGGAAACTTGTCTACGCACGCTAGGTGGGTTTTCTTACGCAGGTTCTCAATTATATGGTACCAATATGATGCCTAGATATTCTAGCTTTTCAAGTTTCTCAACGTGTTTATCGAGTAGTCATGATATATTTTGTTTTCTCTTCATTTACTTAAAATGTAGATGATAAAAATATATTGTTTATCGCCACTCCGAACGATAACTTAAGTGAAGTTTTCACTATGTAATATACTGTCCGAATTTGTCAGTGCCTTGCTGATGCTTAATATCTGAATATGCTTTGTTAAATCTCTTATTGTGGTTCAATAATGTATGTAATAATTAATGTATCGTAAAAATAATTCGTAACAAGCGCGAAAGCGCCCACTGTCAGCGATAATTATTATCGCTTTTGTTTGGCTATTGAACGAAGCTACGAGCCTCGAAAAGGAGCCTTTAGATGACACACAAATCGAGTTCGGACATTTTGCCACACTTCTGTTCCGGAATTGCATGAGTAAACATTATTGCGTAATGATTTTGTTATATTTTTAAATCTAAATAAAATATTTCGTTGTTTTAGTTTAGTTTTATTATGATTTCTCACAGCTAAGTTCAACATCACAATTGCCAGAGATTACACTTTTTAGATTTTTACATTTAAGAAAATTGAAGATATTCTATATTTTTCCTAGGACTAAGGAAAAAAAGTATTGAAAGCCACGTCACGGGACTTTTACAGTAAAAAATAAATTTAATATTGTTGGGTGTCAAATTTCAGTTGCTTGATAATTAAGGCAGGGAACCAACCCAGAAGTTATTCTAAACCTATATTCTTAAAATTAAAAAGCCATAGCTTTAAATGTTTTAAAAACAACCCAGATGCACAAATTGGTCTGACTGGCAGGAGAAGTTTACTAAATAAACGATGCGATGCGACGGAATAAAAATTACGTTACGCAGTGGTACAAAAGACGGGTATGGATAGCAAATTTGAATTATTTCCACGTAAGTTATGACTAGAAATTATACGAAAATTACGTTAACTGGATCTCATAAATAAGGTCTTCAACACTTTTAAACAATATAACAATATTAATGACGAACTGGAAGAATACTCAATTCGTGGAATAATGAAAACCTAGAATATTTTTCGGGCTTTCGGCAAATATTCCTTAAGACATATTTCTGCAAGGTTAACAAGAGACGTATTTTATTTAAATACGAAACTTCCCAACATACGATTCCATATTGCAGTTTGGAATGGAAAATTCCATATTAAATTGTTCTTGAGCAGATATTTCGCAAATAAAAACGATGCCTAGGAATCAATCGGAAATAGCTTCTCATGGTTCAAGAAACTCATTCTTGAATCAATAGATACTTAAACTATTCATCTTTTTCAATCAAGAAACATTTATCACTGCAGATCAGGCTGCTAGATAAAGAGGAAGATGAACGATAATACAAACAGTTATTACAACAGGATTTTTAAAATTTTTGGCATTCCGAGGCTTGATAATACACATTCGGTTCAGAGATTTTTTTGGTTGACAGGCTGAAGAATATTACTTTAGTTTTTGAATTTATGATCAAACTATGTTTATTGAACCAGTTTCGCAATGAGTTAAGATCCAAATTTATATCACAAATCAGATTCAGAGGACTGTCACAACTATATGACAAGCCAATATAATCCGCAAAAGTAGTAGGTATACCTTTGTAATTAAGCGAAAACATAGAATTAATGTAAATTAAAAATAAAATTTGCTTTTCGTCTAACCTCATCTATCTTCACTCGTTGGTATGTATTTTCAAGATAGGACTTAAACAACTTCAATATGAAATAACGAGACCCAGCTCTTTCAAATTTTTGTAAATAAGATGTGACGATCATTCATATCAAAGGCATATCAAAGGTGATGTCAATAAAAAGACCAGCTATACACTTTTTCTTATCGAGGCTTGACATTATTTTAGAGCAAAACTGTAGTAGTGGATCTTCATTCGATTAACCTTGCTGAAAGCCAAATTGAAATAGATTAAAATATTTAGATACATTTAAGAAACTTAGTATCCTACCGAACTCAAGTTTTTGAGTATTCCAATAACTTTTAACACCTCGAAAGGCTTAAAAACAAAACTATTAGGCTGTAACATTTCAGTACCACTCTGGGAGGATAAAAAAAAATATGAGTGGATACTGCAAGGTTGCAGACTACTATATATATCAGTAAAATAGGTATTAAATTCATTAGCTATATCAAGAATCTCCTTATTGAGCTCAGCACACAGTTCCTTATATTTTCTATTTAAATTCATATTCCGGTGATACTTGAACATTTGATTCTTAGTTTATTTACTTTAGTCAATAAAAACCTTGAGATCCATGGTTTGAGTCTTTTTCCACTTTTCTTAATGGTAAATAATAGGAACAATGCCGAATATGATTTTAAAGGGTATCCATAAATATAGTGAAAGCAGTTGAAGCATCACTACACGCACAGTGTTTAGATGTCAGTGTGATAAGACGTGTCTCATCCGGCATAAAATATAATTTAACACTCTAAATATAATAAATACCAAGTGAAAACCTGTGCTTTCTTCTCACCTTTCCAACTGCCGAAATGTCACAAACATGGAACAACAATAAAGACAAAGGATCTCTGGGTACACAGACCCCGGACGGAAAAACCGCATCATCTCTGAAGCCACCATCAACCCAAGTGTCGGAAATTTTCGCCTCTACTGGAAAATCTGCTCCCAGACTAATGATCTCTTGGGTACATCTGCACGGACGAATAGCTACACTCACAGATGAAATTGTGGATCGAATCACCTCCGAGGTAAATCTTTTGAGATGCGAATTAAATGAAAAAATCGACAACATAGAGAAAAGTCTGTCGTCTCATGTGGCATCAGTAAACGCATATATGAAGAATTTGAACGCCCAACAGCAAAAACTCGAATCGCGTTTAAATGGCATCGAAAAAAACGGACAACATTTGAAAAACGGGACAGAGGAAATGGAGAAACACTTGGGCACACTGGATATTTACGGCAGAGAAATCGACGACCTGCGGAAGAGGTGTGATGCGTATGAAAGACAGGAAGTAGCATCAGATGCCATAATCTTTGTTATCCCCCAACTCGCAAACGAAAACCTAAAAAAAACATTTAACCACATCTGCCATAGCATCGATTATCCACCACCGACTGTCAAGGCAATCATTCGCACCAGGAGTCAAAACCAAAAACAAACATCATCAAGAGAAACCAAATTACACTCTCCTATAATGGTCAAATTTGGCTCGCCCCGCGAAAGAAACACCGTCCTGCACGCAGTCTCCCAATTTTTTAAGAGCAAAAGGCAACTGTGCCTCCAAGCCGCCGACATTCAAGCCGCAAAAAATATAAACATCTTTATGTATGGTAGTTTAACAAGCAAAAATCGCTACTACTACTAACAAGCCAGCCGACTCAAGCGGAACCACAAGATTTTCGCGGTATATACCCGGTAATGTCTTCGTTAAGGAGAGTGAACACGCCGAAAGTATTCTCATTGAGAGTGATCTAGTTTGGAACGCCATAGCCATGAGATATCAACCAGAAGCAACATGATGCCGCTCACTGTTACAAGTATTCGTAGTTTGTTTTCTCTTTTAGCATGTTTTCTCTTTTTATAAATTTTTTTATTTCTCTCTTTTTCCATATTTTCTCTATCCTTTGTACTTTCTTTCGGGTTTTATGTAATGTTTACAACCTTGCATTATTTTTATTGTTGTAAAAGAAATTGGTTTGATTTCATTAATATTTTGAAAATGCTGCTGTTTACTCATCGGATAAACTGCCGGCACAGAGATGAGTGAACATAATAGGAATTCCAGACACGGCTACAGCGATGTTGTCCTCAGGTCAATGATTAAAGTGTTAAGCAATTACAGAGGAGGCTTTAAAGTTGTACACATCAACTCGCAGAGCTTGTTGCCCAAAATCGAGGAGTTTCGCTATTTGTTTGAAAACTCTAGGTTGTACGCGATATATATCTCAGAAACCTGGTTTGACACGGAACTTAAAGACACGTTGTACTTTATGCAAGGTTACAAACTCTTTAGGGCAGACAGATGTGTTCGAGGGGGAGGTGGTGTTGCAATTTATCTAAAAGATAATTTAGTTAGTAAAATAAGATGCTCTTCACCATCTGACTCACCAATGGAATATTTGTTTCTCGATGTCATAGGTAGCGAAGGTAATCTTATATTATGAACAATGTATAGGCCAAATAATAATATTGACCTAGATCCACTATACGATTTAATGGAAGAAATCACCGTCAGTTGCCCTAATATAATACTATGTGGAAACTTCAATTACAACATTTTGGTAGATAAGCGTTTCATAGAACAAATGCAATCATTTGATTTATACGTGGTCAACTCAACTGTGCCTACCCACTTCACTCGCTCATCTAGCACTCTATTAGACCTTTTCTTCGTCAGCAAAAAAGAACAAATCCTATGCCTGTTTTCTCTTATCATGATCTTATTTTTCTAAATTTAGATTTCCAAACAGGGAGCCGAGTAGAAAATCGGCAAATACGTTTTAGAGATTTCAAAAATATAGATCCGGTGAGTCTTGAACAACATATACGCACTATACCTTGGGAAATGATTTATTATATGACCTCACCCACAGATCAAGAACGAGAATTGAAGACTTGCATGTGGCGTATAAAAGGTTACGTAATCAGGTTATACAAAAAATAAGAGAGGCCAAAATGATTTTTTACTCAAACCATTTTAAGGTGCCCTCTGATAGTCACAAACTTTGGAAAAATCTTCGGATTTTTGGTATAGGAAAGCAAAAAACATGTCTACAAAACAATATCAACGCTGACGAACTAAATCGGAAGTTCTTATCTTCACTCAGCGCAGCTCCCACCATTAATCAAGAATCTGAGGAAATGCCTTCCGTTTTTCCGTTCCCGTCTTTTAGTTTTCCCTGCGTTGACAGCCAAGAAGTTTTAGGAAGTTTGCTGACAATAAAATCTAAGGCATAAATAAATCCCACTTTCTTGAAATGTATACTGCCACTATTGCTGCCTTTTTTAACACACGTCATCAACACCACAATAACCACTGGAATTTTTCCGCATCAATAGAAAATCACCAAAATAATACCAATTCCTAAAAACGCCAACTGTGACGAATTTCGACAAATTTCAGTTTTACCTTTCTTATCCAAAGTGTGTGAACGTATAATGCAAAAACAGCTCTATGATTATATAGCGTGACACAACTTTCTGGTAAATATCCAATCCGGTTTCCGTCCAAAGCATAGCTGCACAACAGCTCTCCTCAAGGTCACTGAAGATATAAGGGCTAAACTGGATAATAACAGGGTTACCTTCTTAGTCCTTTTAGATTTCTCTAACGCCTTTGACATGGTTAACCACTCACTCCTATTGAACAAACTGCAACATAAATTCAACGTCTCTTCAGAAGCAATCAAACTCGTATCTTCATTTCTGCTAGATAGGAAGCAAGCAGTATCATATCATATAGCAGAAATCAACTTTCCGAGTTCCTGCCGATCCAACGTGGTGTTCCCCAAGGCTCGATTCTCTCTCCTCTCCTGTTCTCCTTGTACATCAATGAAATAGGTTCTATCCTGAGCAACGTCTCAAAACATTTTTATGCAGATGACATACAAATCTATAAAAGTTGTCCCATTGGCCTTATAGAAAACTGTGTTTGTTCAATAAATGAAGAACTTGATAGAATTAGTGCATGGGCAGATCGTAACACCTTGATGCTAAATCCATCGAAATGTAAATGCTTAATCATATCGAAAAAAGTTTTGGACCTGTCTTATTTCCCAAGTGTTGCAATAAATGGAATCCCCATAGAGTTTACAAACAAATCGAAAAACCTAGGAATGGTTTTCCAAAGGACATTAACTTGGAACGACCACGTTAACTCAGTAGTGGGTAAAACATACGGAATCCTCAGATCCTTATGGACTTTCCAGCATTTTATACCGCTTAACACAAGAGTGCTTCTTGCAAAGACACTTGTCATTCCAGTTCTTACATACGGGTGTGAAATATACTACAAATGTGACTACGTTAGCAATACAAAACTTAAAGTAGCATTCAACAGCATTATCCGATACATTTATGGTCTAAGAAAATATGACCATACCTCACATCTATCTACAAATCTCCTTAAAATGTCACTTGAAAGCTTCATCAAGTATCGCACTATGAAACTACTATTCGCTATTCTTCAGACTAAACAACCCGCCTATCTCTACGAAAATATTCGAATCTCGGCGTCAAGCAGAACAAATAATTTGATTCTTCCTCGCTTCTCGTGGCTCACATCCGAAAGACAATTCTTTATTGCTGCAGTCCGTTTTTGGAATCTACTCCCTATTCGTGTACGAGAGTCAAACAGCATGAAACAATTTCAAAATAAACTCAAACTGTTTCTTTCTAATATTTAATCAACGCAACGAACTTCTAACTCTTCTTTTTATAAACCCTCTTACCTTTACCTTTCACTTTATTATTGTCCTTTAACTTTTGTATATAAATAAAAATATTAGCAATTAAGAATTTATATTAGTTATTAATTTCAATTAATTATAAAATATATGATATATCTGCATTTATTCATTTTCTATCACTAGCTTATAAGATTTATCTTAATGTGTTAGCGCTTACTACAATTTCAATAAACTATAAACTATAAACTAAACTATACATCTGACCGCAATGCAAAAAGTTATTGTTGCGCTGATAGAAACTTACTGGGAGTTCCAGAATTATAATTATTATTCTCAACGCAGTAAATCCAGACTTAAGTTACAAAGACAATATCTGGAATGCACTCAAAATAATCTAAATGTGTGACAAGAGTCGTCAAGTTTTCTCTCAAACTTGTGATATCCTAATGAACAAAACAAAAAGTATTATCAGAGTAGTATAAGTATAGTATTGTTGCAGTTGGTAAGAATAGAAGGAACATTAAAAGATCTCATTGAAATTACATTTCCACCCTCAACTTTTCGAGCAAGAATTTTTTTGCTGTAAGAACATCGTTTATATACATATATTGCAGTTCCGCTGCTTTATTCTTGCTGATGTTGTTGTTGTTAGGACTACAGCTGTTGTTGACATCGCCATCGACACCAGTATGTTTTTTTGTTTTTTGTCCTATTTGCGGTCATTATTCGTTGCTTTGCTTTTGCATCAGAGAACTTAACACAAATTATCGACTTCAGCTTGGAAGTTTTACTCTTTCGATTTTACAGTACAATGCAATTTTCGATTTTACAGTCAGTAACGTCGATAGCTCTCATCCGTTCTTCGGGCGCCTTGGCGTGGCGTAGGGTCTTAAAGGGGGAAACGAACTCGAACTAAGACCCGAAGAATTTCGAATTAACATGGATGAATGGACAACCATATGAATGGAAGTAATCTAGGTGGCACCCGCAATAGCGAAAATCCACCCGCAATATCCTTGATCGCCGCCGGGGCAAGAATTCTGGAGGCCCCAGCACTTATTCCCAACTCTCCAGCAGCTCGGAACAACACCGACTCCTGCGGCTCATTGACCGACCCTTGGACTGCACCCTAGTGGTGCAATCAACAGAGGCGATGCCGAGCCCCAGAATTGGGACGTTGCAGATTGGACTGCTAAAAGCCAAAACAGAAGGAGAAAGAGGCGTGCCCGAAAATCGTACGAATAGGCTGGCACAGTCGAAGGCACGAAGGATGAAGGACTTGGAAAAGCAGTCCAGAGGATTAGATCGGCGGAGGTATCCCCTACCGAAGCCCATCCGACCCACTCATCTGCGGCCCCTGCACTTCTTGGCGGCGCGCAGCGCAGAAAGCATCGGCGGCTTGTAAAGGCAGCTGCAGGAGACACAAGCATGCCAGCACTTTCAGCATGTGCCTCAAACATTCCTCCTCTTATTGATGACGATCAAATTCCCAATAAGAGCGTGCCAGGTTTCCAAACTGATGAACCTGGAGCTGTTCAGGGTCCTGTTATGACCGGCGCTACCGCCGAAAAAGTCGGTGATGCTGACAGACAGAAGGCAAAGCGGTTTCGGGTCCAAATAATGCTCAAGCTGGCAGGGCTGTTCCAAAACGGCGTCGGAAGAGAGCCGGAGCTCGAAACGGAAAAGATAAGAGCGCTCGCAAACGGAAAACGGCCGCCGGGGACAAGCTTGCTGGGGTGAAAGAACGTGATGTCTCCTCCTCTGACGTGGCGGCGTGGCGGGTAATCGGAGTCTGAGGGTAGATGCGGCGATCAACAAAGATCAAAGCAAAAATCTGAAGATGGAGAGGACCAAAGACTTCACACAACAAAACCCTTTCATCTGGAAAGGAGATAAAAGTGACCGTAAAGAGTCGAGACAAGCACCTCTCCTACAAAGAGACAGTCATCTCCTTTGAAAAGGTCACGATAGGGAAAGCTGGCAGTGACAGCAGAATGACCTGGGTAGATTGCCAACACTGCGAGGATCATCTACTGCAGCTGGCTTTAGCAACAGGCTTCAGGTGTGAGAGGTCTGCTTTGATGAATGGTACCTTCGTGGTGAGTTGTTCCTCACAGCAGACATCATGGTGCCAAAAAACCCTCCCCTGGTAACTACTGCCTATCAGGTAGTTAGTCTCCCAAAACTAACGTGTGCCATCTGCTGGATTCCGGGGAAACCTGGAAACAAGCTGGATGTCCTGACGCGATTTCGTGCGCTATTTAGTAAGGGCTCTCTGAAAAAATAGGACTTCACTCTGGTTGTGGGATTAGACAACGGCTCTGTCAAGACCCTGAAATCCACGTATGAGTCACATCCCTACTTCGGCCTTGGTAGGATTTTATTTTTCGTCGTGGCGTCTGCTTACTTCTCCTACGACTCGGTACTGCCTCGGCCACCGAAGGGGATTCCGAACTCGTAGAATACTGTGAAGCCAGAAGGATTGGACTTATCATCTGTTGCGATGCTAATGCTCAAAACAC
Source organism: Merodon equestris (assembly GCA_958301585.1). Classification (NCBI taxonomy): domain Eukaryota; kingdom Metazoa; phylum Arthropoda; class Insecta; order Diptera; family Syrphidae; genus Merodon; species Merodon equestris. The sequence continues at coordinate 98,187,763 of OY284413.1, forward strand.
TGTTTGGGGCAGCAGCAAAGGCAACCCGAGAGGAAACCATCTTTTAAATTTCACTCTTTCCTCTGAACTTATCAACAATGTTGGCTCTCAACCATCCTTTGTGACGGCGAGACGATAGGAACTGATTGACCTAACCCTGTGTAATAAGCATGTGAAGGCCATCACTAACTGGAGAGTCTGACCAGATGTTACGTTGTCAGACCATATTTATATCGAATTCCAATTGAAGTGTGGGAACTCCCACTCGCAACCCAAGCGGAGTCCGAGAAAAACGAACTGGGTACGATTTAGACAGGAGCTTGAAAAATCCACTCAAGCCCTGCCTAAACTCAGAACAAAGCAATTGGACGCCGTTCATAACCTGTGTTTTTTGGTGAAATCGGGTCCACTTAGTTAAATAGGTGGGATGCACAACGTTTCCACCAATCCAATCATCCTGTTCCGCACTGAGTTGAGTGGGAATTCAAAAATGCTAAAACGGCGCTAATTAGAATATTCCACACATAGGCGAGTGGGAATTTGCAATAATTGCGCCAAATATGACTAAATAAAATAAATCGCAGGATAAATTTAAACTAAACTTTATTGGTTGAGTTGTAACCGCCAAGTGGTTTTTCATATTTCATTTCCTTCCTGGAAGCTGTTGGTTCTTATGTACCAATCTACAGCTGATCAGTAGATGGAGGTCAATAGCCTCCGCTTATTTACATTGGTAGGGGAAATTCCTAATACACAATATAGAACTACATATGTTGAGGAAGAGCATGCATTGCAATTAATTCCCCACACCCTTGGAGTAGGTACGCTGTATGTTCTATGTAGTATGTATGTATCTCGCTCACACACCGCTGGAATCGTTCAATTTGACATTTGATCAATGTTCGGCCTGGTGTGGTGAGTGGGTTTGTTTATATTTTTGTTTATTTAAACTTTATTTATATTGTTTGATTTATTTTATTTTATTATTTTTGTTTTGTGTTTTATTTATTGTTGCGACGCAACACATCCCTTCAAAACAAATGTTCCTAGACCCTTATTCTACTGGGCTATCCTACACTAAAAAAACTTAACACTAAGTTTTGGAAAAACTTCTTCAACCATTGATCATTTTTTTAATTACAGTAGAAAGTTCCGATTTTATTATTTTAATATTTTAATAATTGTCATTTCAGAATATAGTGGACCGAAGCCTGAGCTTCTAACCTATTTTTTGTCATTTCTTCCCCTAAGGGCCTTCTATTAGTTTTCAAAGATTTTAATCCGGACCTTTCTCTTAATGGCGTTAACTTGATAAAGTTTGCGGACGGTATTTGTATAAATTAAATATATTCGATTTTTTTGGGTTTAAGAAAAGTATTTTTTCTGGAGACGAACTCGATTTAATTCAATCGTTCACTAAAGACTAAATTTACAAGGATTAATCTCACCGATTGGACGAGTGGGATACGTAAATGAATGTGTGAAAGGAAAGAAAAACCAAAGCATCAGGTGACGAGTGCTCAGCGTGGAAATTCAACTCAGGTGTTTCTTGGGCTAGGCTGTTGTCAGGTGGATTCGCATTCAGTTGGTTCCGTGTGCGATTCCATATGCAATTGTCAAATGGTGTCAGGTGGAAACGTTGTGATGGTAAATTGGTGCTGTTTCGTAATAAATTATATTGTTATTTGTTCTCACTCTTTTTCGATTGTATATTATATTAATGAGTATATTATATTATTAATGTGTAAACAAATGTATTTAACTCCACCGAATCGAACCACTTTTATGCAGTTGCATCCTACCAACAATTGCGGGCACTGCAATATCAAGCGATGCACACCCGCACCGAGATGTATTGCGTAGGTATGAACATATGTGTGTCTTCAGATGCAATCCGACATACGTGACTCGGACACTTGGGTTTTGGACGCAGTGCGAAGTGGTCGTTGTTCATGATTGATAATTATTGTATTCACGAATGTAAACCAAATAAATTCTGTATTTTGGATAATTACCTATTGTAGTCCCGGTATTTCCCGGGGTCCGGTTCAAAATAAAACATTTAACATAGAACATTGGTCCTTCGAGCCGGATCTAAAATATTGTGAAATCAATTTATATAAATAAAGATAATTAAAGAAAACTTAAAAGTGAATACAATAATTATCAATCATGAACAATGCCCCCTAAGCTGAAAGGAAGGCTCTACACTTCAGTTGTACGTCTGGCGCTCACATACGGTTCACAATGCTGGACAATGCACAAAAAGTATGAGAGCAAATTAACGGCAACTGAGATGAAGATGCTTCGCATGACAGCGGGAGTAACAAAGCGTGACAGAATTAGAAGTTCAAAGATCCGAGGAAGCCTCCACGTAAAAGAAACCATCACAAGAAATATAGAGCGCGACCGACTCAGTTGGTATTGCCATGTTCAAAGGAGAGATCCTTTGAACCCCGTCCAAAAGGCGTTATCAATCAACATTCCAATTTCAAAACGCAAAAAAGGCAGGCCGAAAAACAATTGGTGCGGACAAATGCGGAAACACCAGCATTTGATTGGCCTCAGCGATGAAGTAATCCCAAACCGGGAAGCCTGCCGCTACTTTCTGAGGTCAAACCGGCGAACCCCACAAGCGGACCAGTAGGAATGCAGTTAAGTGGGAAGGTTATGGTCCTACACTTCTGACCATAACGACGCCGGGATAAAAAGGAAAAGAAGAAGAAGAAGAAAGAAAACTTAATTACTTACACGTGTTTTCCTTCGCCTTATATCAAACATTTTTATAAAACTGTAAGGGAGAAACGCCAACTTAAACATTTTACCTAGAGCTTTCCTCTCGAGTGTGTTCAGTTTTTTCCCTTAAAAAAAAAAAAAAACAAAAAAAAAAAATTAATGTATTAAAACTGAAACGCGGAAATGCGAAGGGCTGTTTAACTCACGCGGCTGCCTTTGCTGACACAATTGAACAACTCTAGAAATGCTAGAGATACGTTCGAGCAAGCTAGAGGAAACATGGTCAGAGTTTTCATCTCTGCACTATGAGCTCTTACAGGACATGGTGGATACGGGTTCTAGTGATCTTGAAACCGAGTTCGGTGAATATGAACTTAGATACTTTACGACTCATTCGCAACTCGTTTCCGGGAGATTATAACGATTGGTCGTCCTTTCGCGATCTTTATTTAGGCTCGGTTGATAGTAACACTGATCTTTCTATTATACAAAAATGTCAATATTTAAAATCATTCCTTCGCGATGAAGCGGTCGACGTTATTAAACTCGTGGCCATTTTCGAGCCAATTATGTTGAAGCTTGGTATCGGTTAGAGAGGCTTTATGACCCAGTTCATTTAATCGTGCGTTTATTTGTCCAAACGTTCTTATCGCTTCCTACAATAAGTACCAGTAATGTCCAAACATTACGCAAAACTGTCGACAATACGGATGAAGTCGTTCGAGGACTTAATGAAAAAATGGCCGCGATCGTTGGCTTATATACATTTTGCTGAACAAGCTTTATCAGGACACAAAGCAAGCTTGGGCAGAAAATGTCGGTTCACGAGATGATTGCACAATAAATGAATGCTGAATAAATAATGCTTTTTACAAACACTTTGTACACAACTTTACAACTTGTCTGTCTGCTATATCGCGCTTAAAGCAGCCTGTGACAATACGATCGCACGTAGCAGAAGAATCTCTTTCAAACCAACAGTGCCCCAAGTGTAAAAATAACCATATATTAACCCATGGTTCCAAACTCGTTGCATTAGACACCAAACTACGTCGAAACTTCGTGAACGAAAATTCGCTGTGTTTCAATTGCCTCCGCATAGAACATTCGTCGAACAAATGTCGATCTACATTTCGGACCGCGCGTGTGGATCCCGTCATCGCTCTCATCTATCCGGAAGATTCAACACAGAGTATATCACCATTATCGTCAACTACTCAAATTTCAACTCGTCTCTACACTCACTCCAACCTCAAACTTCGTATTCTTTGGAAGATGCTTTCCCGCTTCTAAATGATCATTCACTTAAATCTAATCTTACATTTTATCGCCGAAAGCAAACCAATCATCCAACTTTGTTAGCAAAGGTGCAAGATATTCATGGAAACTTCATTAACTGTCGAGTCTTATTAGATTCTGGATCGCAATCATCATTCGTCATCGAATCGTTCGCCCAAAGACTAGGGTTTTCTCGTACGCATGGCCGGATTCCAATTCTCGGTCTTTCGTCAGCGGAAGCAGTCTATACAGAGGGTGTATTTCCTTACAACTTTGCTCGCGCCACAACTCAACTCGTTTATTGGTGGATGCTTTTGTATTGAGTAAGCTAACTTCAAATCTTCCGCCCCAATCATTAGATGTTTCTTCGTGGTCACATACCTATATAAGAAATTTAGATCTTGCCGACACACATTTTAATCTAGCTATTCCTGTTGACGTACTGATTGGTGCTGATAGTGCTTTGGTGTATTTTAAAGGGAGAGCAAATCGACGGTCCTGAAGGTATTCCAATCCTCAAAATACGTAATTTGGTTTGGTTATTACCGGAGAGTACTTTGATAAGACCTCAGCCGATAATTTTCCCTTGTTTTCTCTTTACTTCACTGTCGATGTTGATGTTTTGTTGCAGAGGTTTTGGAAGAAGTAGCTCCCATCAAAAATGAATGCTCTTTCAACGATCAAGCAGAGCAACATTTTCAAGAAACGTTCAGTCGCTCTTCGGATGGTAAATATGTTGTACAGCTCCCCTTTAAAACGCAGCACCCCTTTTTTCGGTTGTGCGCTCAAATCAGCCATGACCCGTTTAAATTCCATGGAACGCTGTCTTCAAAAGGATCCAGAATTGCATCGGTTGTATTCCGACTTTATGCAAGAACACATTCAGCTTGGTCACATGAGCCAAATTCCCCAGGCTAAGATCGAAACCCTACCGGGTAAAAACTTTTACCTTCCACATCACGCAGTCTTAATACCAGGCAGCTCATCTACTAAGCTACTTGTCGTCTTTGATGGATCAGTGAAGGATTCGTATGGGTAGTCATTGAATAACGCGTTATTAATAGGTCCTCCAATTCAAAGGGATTTAATAGGGGTGTGTTTGCGCTTTCGGTAACATAAATACGTTTTCACTGTTGATGTGGTTAAAATGTTTAGGCAAATTTGGGTTGATGAATTGCATACCGATTTTAAGAGCATTATTTGGTGTAAAAGTCCAGCTGAAGAAGTACAACATTTTCGTTTTTGGCAGTTCGAGTATTAAAGCAGCTAGCTCTTGACTACAAATCCGAATATCCAAACGCAATTATGTCTATGTTGACGACGTCATGACAGGATCGAATTCCATTCAATCGTCAATCGATTTGCAGTCCGAGCTGATTGGACTTCTATTGGTGGCTAAACTTCAGTTACGAAAATGGACTTCTAATTGTTGGTCACTTCGCTCTCGATTACCATTTTGTGAGTACAACATCTTTGATACCGAACCCTCGCACTCGGTAATAAAAGTACTTGGTATGTACTGGAACCCAATGAGTGATAAATTTTCATATTGCATGTCCAAATCGCACCGGTCCACGTCATAGACCTTATTTCAGATGTCTTTCGAATTTTCGATCCCTTAGGATTGCTAGCTCCGTCTATAGGATTATTTAAAATACTGTTTCAAACGCTGTGGTCTTCGGAATGGCTACTAGGCTGGGATGACCTGCTACCCTTTCATCTCTCTGAACGATGCAGTAACTATAGACAGGAAATTCCATTTTTAGAACAGATACAGGTTCTCCGACATGTGTTTTCATATATGGAGACCGAGCTTAATGGATTTTCGGATGCGTTATCAGAAGTTTATGCTGCCGTGGTATACAGTCGCTGCCGAATTGCTGATGGAAAATTTAAGACCATCATTATTGCCGCAAAGACGAAAGTAGCACTGATCAAGCCTATCACCATTCCACGGTTGGAACTCATCGTCAAGTCATCAATAACTGCCAATATTTCGAAAACTTTGGCGTGGAGTGATTCAGAGATTGTATTGCATTGGCTGTCTACACCACATCTTCGCTAGACAACATTCGTAGCAAATCGCACAGCAGCTATCCTAGGAACAGTTTCACGATATTTCTGGTATCATATCCCGTCAGAATCGAATCCAGCCGATTGTACGTCGCGCGGTATTCTTCCATCCAATCTCGTCGGTCGTAATCTTTGGTGGAAGGGTCCGTCGTTTTTATCATTGCCAGATGAACATTGGCCGAAATAAAGGTTTGTGTTACGAATATCCGAGTGTTCAAACACTTTAATCGAAGAAAAACAATCACCACGGCAAGTACTAGTTACCTCCGCTGACACTAATCCTATCCAAACCCTCATCGATAGAATATCTTCGTGGTATCGCGTACAGAGGGTAATTGCATATTGCCTTCGGTATTCGTTTAATGGTCGCAAATTTAAAGCAGAGCTTTTACTTGACAATCAAAAACTCCCTGCCAAATCAAAACTGCGTAAAAACTCTCCCTTTGTTGATTGTGATGGTTTACTTCCGATGGGGGGAAGATTAAAACATGCCACTGTTCGGTTTGACATTAAACACCCTATTATTCTTCCTAGCAATAATCAAACATCTTCCCTTATTGTAACAAATATTCACTTAAATTTCTTGCATCCAGGAGTCTCATACACCTTTGCCTTCGTCCGGCTGCAATATTGGATCGTGGGAGGCCGTAATCTAATTCGAAAAATAGTCCACAAATGCAAGACATGCTTTGTGCAACGAAAGCTAACAAGTGTACAACTAATGGGTGATCTACCAGGTCAACGAATCCAGCCGAGTCGCCTCTTCTCCAATACTGGATGCGATTATGCTGTCCCCCTGACAATCAAACTTTCCCAATGCTTTCAAAAGGCCTAAACAATCGAAAGCATGTATAGCCTTAGTTATATGAATGTCTACGAAGGCAATTCATTTGGAGCTGGTGAGTGACCTAACCACGGATGCCTTTCTCGCTGCCTGCATAGATTCGTCTCTCGTCGTGGTCGATATTTATAGTGACCAAGGAAGCAACTTCCAAGGTGCTCGTCGTTGTTTGAATGAAATGCATAGGTCGGTAATGTCCCAGATCCACAACGACAATAATACTGCATCCAAGGATGGTATAATATGGCATTTCATTCCTCCTTCCGCTCCACATTTCGGTGCTTTCTGGGAGACCGGTGTTAAATCGGTGAAGCAGCATCTACACCGAGTTATCGGGTCCTCAATACTAACGTTCGAAGAGTTGTACACAGTACTTACTCAAACTGAGGCCATTCCGAATTCTTGTCCACTATGTGTTATGATGAAGGCTTAAATCCTCTAGCGCCTGCACATTTTCTCATAGGTGAGCCTTACACAGCTGTTCCTGAGCCAAACACTCTCGATATACCTATCAACCGATTACAACGTTGGAATCACATCCAAAACATGGTTCAAGGTTTTTGGAAAAGATGGATGGATGATGGAATACATCACGACGACGCTCCAAGAACGACCCAAATGGCAGCAGACAAGTTCAAGCTTAAGACCGGCGATCAATAGCAAGGAAGCTAGTTTACCACCCACATAGTGGCTTCTCGGTAAAATCGAAGTGGTGACACCAGGCGCAAATATGCTCGTTCGAGTAGCTACAATAAAGACGAATCGGGGCATTATTGAACGTCCAATTATCAAATTGGCGGTACTTCCACTATCCTGAAACTTGTTCCAGGGGGGGTGGAATGTTTCGTAATAAATTATTTATTTTAATTCTTTGAGTCACTGTATTTATTAACGTGTAAAATGTATTTATCTCCATTTACTTGATTGTATGGAACCATTTTATGCAGTTGCATCCTACCAACAATTGCGGGCACTGCAATATCAAGCGATGCACACCCGCACCGCGATGCATTGCGTAGGTGTGAGCATATGGTAGTATGCGTGGCTTCAGATGCAATCCGACATACGTGACTCGGACACTTATATTTTGGTCGCAGTGCGAAGCGGTCGTCGCTCATGATTGATAATTATTGTATTCACGAATGTAAACCAAATAAATTCTGTATTTTGGATAATTAACTATTGTGGTCTCGTTATTTCCATTTCCGGTTCAAAAATAAGCTTTTAACATAGAACAGGTGCCGTGTCCCATCTGGAGTGAAGTTTGACCGGATGTTATGTGGCGTATGGTAGCTTAAGTTAACTTAACTCTTCACCTCTTAACAGTCTGACGTCCTCGTCTGAGGTCAATCAGAAGAATGGGATCTAACCAACTTGGGTACTATTGGATTTTTACTTTGATCGTTGGTGGTGTTTTCAACTGCTTCTGGTGCGACGTCTACTGAATGGGCTTCCCGTGAGTTAACTAATTGTGGTTGGATGAGTCTAAGTATGATGACAGCGGATGACAACTTCTTCGAATTCTCGTTTTTGATGGTTCCTTTTACCATTTCTAGGGACAGGCTTTCTTCGAATTCGTTGTTAGAGGTGGTGGCTGCAGCAAAGCTGGAATTAGCCGTACTATGGCAATTTCTGTTGTCTAATGTTAGTAACTGTGCACTAGAATAATCGAATATCTGATAGTCGGTCGGTGCGTTTCCTAGCAATGTTGTCAGATTCAATATAGCTATCTCAAGCGTATATTTATCTTCACATTAACAATGTCTCCTGGCTGATAAGATTTTATGGGCTGTCTATTTTTATTGTATTATAACAAATCCCTATCTTGTTTTTCCATTGTTACGATTGGCGCCGTGCTTCCTGGGTATATCAAGGAAAGAGCGTCAGTCGGAGAGTTAAACAACTTCTATGATTTTAAATTTTTATTTTCACTCTTATGCATGCAACCTGGCATTCATTCACAATATGCCTTGATTGCGTTTAATAGCTTTCAGAGTTTTGCTATGGCTGTGCATGAATTAGTGTTTACCCAACGTACTGCATGTAGCGCATATGAATGGGCACAGTTCAAAGGTGTCATGTGTTTTGATTCTTCGTACGCCCAAGGTCTTGACTCATCGTTGGGCTGTACTGACCCCACTTGATTTAGTCATACTGCAGTGACCTTTACTTTTAAATGGGCACACTTTAAAGGTGTCGTGTGTCTTAATTCATTGTTTGCGTTGTTGGCGGATATGGGTGAAAGAAAGAAGAGAATGGTGCATTTCGCTGAGCGGACGATGCTTGTGGTCCGTTGTGTGGATCACAACATCCCACCCTCCTACGAAAAAGAAAATTCTATCTAGAAGAGGATATAATTTTTCTGGAAAGCAAAGCTGCTGACATCGAAAAATAGGTGTACTCTATGGTCTTAACAATATATACATACATATGTAACAGTATTTTTTTGTATAATAATTATAAGCTTAATGTTTACATGGTTTCCAGTGTAGTACCAAATAGGAGATTACAGTATTTATTACAATGTTACTTCTTATTATATATTACAATATTATTGTTTTTCTTTTTCATTGGTTACAATTGGTTTTTATTGGCTAAAAATATATATATGTATATAATATGTATAAGAGTGTGTAATATGTATATATAATATAACGATTCACATTTTATGGTTAGATTCCTGTCGTTAGTACCAATTTAGCACTAGGGGTTGGAAGTGAGTGCATATGGTTACTGGTTTCTTCCGTTTTCTCTTTATTACAAGTATTTTTATGTTTACGCGGGAGAGGGATGGGACAAGAAAGGGATTCTGTTAAAAATATTTAGTGATTGTTCTATTTTGTAAATACATATGTATGTCATTCGATGTTTTGGTGTTGTGATAATATGAATTTTCAATGCCTGAATGTGAAATGAATTGTATATCTTTAAATCTATGGTTTATTTCTTTCGTTTTCTTATTGTTCTTTTTTTATATAATAATTATGAATAAGAAATGTAAAAGTCAGTTCCTATTCGACGTTTATAGCGAGCGGAATAAAAGAAAAGATACAAATATCGATCAAGTCAAGATTGTTCGGGTTTATTTCATTATCGAATCGTTTTCTTTTTTTTTCATTGTGCCGAAACCCGGGAAGTGTCGCGCACATTAAGAATCTTGCATGATTGTAATCAAATTTGTTTCTTTTCTTGAACGTCGTTTGGTTCCACACCTTAAATTACAAGAAATGGAGTTACAAGTGCGAGCTGGTTAAAGAAGCGACGGATTATTTGAATTCTCCGAATGCAAAAGTAGTGGATGATCCTTGGAAAGTGTGGAGTAAAAACTATTTTCATTGCTTCTTCGACTAACTACTTTTTGAAAAATTAAACAAATTAAAATGGCATCCCATATTTCGACTGTTATATTAAGGTTGCTGAGCGCCTGAACGCATTCGTTGCTGGTGTCATGCACCGATTTTAGGCCAGCTGCAGTCTCACTGGTTAATTTTTTCTGCTCTACTAGCCTCCTAATTTGGGTATTTATTAGTTTGCGTTCATTTTGATACCAATCCGTGAGAATTGTCCAAGCTGAGGCAAAACTCTGAGTCGATTGGAAGGTGTTGAATTAATCGCGCAGCTTCCCCACCAACCGATGTTTTCAAATACTGCAACTTCTGAATATCTGATAATTCATTGTTTTTTCGAATTAGTGTTTCGAACAAATTAAAAAATTCCGACCAATCTTCGAATTTTCCCGAGAAGTGATTGATATGAATTCGTTGAAGACGTACATCGGAACCGGAAGATCTGGTGGTGTTTAACCGAGACATGTCGATTGAGGCATTGTGTTCCTCCACTAAGCGATCAGTCTCATCGTGCAACGGTCCGCTAAAAGTGAAATAGATTCTCTTGATTTTTGAGAATATTTCATCCTGCATGTATTTCTCTTTTATTGGATCAGCCGCATTCCCGTCTATATTCGAATGTTCTTTTTTCGCCCGCTTGAACATTTCATCGATGTCGACTAAACACGCGGTTAAATACTCCTTTGATTTTCGCGATTCTTCATCTTTTTTGAATTGTTCATAATCTCGGGTAATTTCATTAAGAATGTCTTCTTGACATTCAACCGACTTTGATAACTTTGACATTATGTTTTAATAGTTAATCACAACACTTTTATTTGATATATATTATGTGTATATCTTATTTAGATTAAGGATATTGAATTGTTGAATAAATTTTTTATAATTATTTGTAAAAATGTTAAGGATTGTATTTATAAAAGATTTGTAATATTATTTAATAAAATAAGAAAATTTATTCTTACTTTGTTTAATCCTTTGTCTAAATTTGCAAGTAGATCCGTTGAGATCCACCGTTGGTAGTCAACCGTTGGGAATCCACCGTTGGGATTGTTCACCGTTGGAGTCCACCGTTGAGAATATTTTCTACCGTTGGGTACTGTGGCCGATAGAGCTTTCGTCGTATCGGAAACGTATATTTGCGCTGGATATGGTCATCCAGCTATACTTAATCCACAGTACACTTTATAAAAAAATACCTCGCTCCGCTTTCGCTTCCTTGTGCTCCTTAGTTGAAGGACTTGATCACAAGTCTGGCTTTTCGTTGGGTACTGTGGCTGATAGACTGTCCGTCGATTATCGGAAACGTATATTTGCACTGGAGACCTTTCTCCAGCTATACTTACTCCACAGTACACTTTGAAAATATATGTATTTTTTTTGGAACACCAAAAAACACACAAAAAAAAAACCGAAAATAAAAAAACCGGAAGGAAACACTGTTTACTTTGATCCGGCTCGAAGGACCATGTTCCGCACTGAGTTGAGTGGGAATTCAAAAATGTTAAAACGGCGCTAATTAGAATATTCCGCACATAGGCGAGTGGGAATTTGCAATAATTGCGCCAAATATGACTAAATAAAATAAATCGCAGGATAAATTTAAACTAAACTTTATTGGTTGAGTTGTAACCGCCAAGTGGTTTTTCATATTTCATTTTCTTCCTGGAAGCTGTTGGTTCTTAGGTACCAATCTACAGCTGATCAGTAGACGGAGGTCAATAGCCTCCGCTTATTTACATTGGTAGGGGAAATTCCTAATACACAATATAGAACTACATATGTTGAGGAAGAGCATGCATTGCAATTAATTCCCCACACCCTTGGAGTAGGTACGCTGTATGTTCTATGTAGTATGTATGTATCTCGCTCACACACCGCTGGAATCGTTCAATTTGACATTTGATCATTGTTCGGCCTGGTGTGATGAGTGGGTTTGTTTATATTTTTGTTTATTTAAACTTTATTTATATTGTTTGATTTATTTTATTTTATTATTTTTGTTTTGTGTTTTATTTATTGTTGCGACGCAACACATCCCTTCAAAACAAATGTTCCTAGACCCTTATTCTACTGGGCTATCCTACACTAAAAAAACTTAACACTAAGTTTTGGAAAAACTTCTTCAACCATTGATAATTTTTTTAATTACAGTAGAAAGTTCCGATTTTATTATTTTAATATTTTAATAATTGTCATTTCAGAATATAGTGTTTGAATATTTATTAGTTTGCGTTCATTTTGATACCAATCCGTGAGAATTGTCCAAGCTGAGGCAAAACTCTGAGTCGATTGGAAGGTGTTGAATTAATCGCGCAGCTTCCCCACCAACCGATGTTTTCAAATACTGCAACTTCTGAATATCTGATAATTCATTGTTTTTTCGAATTAGTGTTTCGAACAAATTAAAAAATTCCGACCAATCTTCGAATTTTCCCGAGAAGTGATTGATATGAATTCGTTGAAGACGTACATCGGAACCGGAAGATCTGGTGGTGTTTAACCGAGACATGTCGATTGAGGCATTGTGTTCCTCCACTAAGCGATCAGTCTCATCGTGCAACGGTCCGCTAAAAGTGAAATAGATTCTCTTGATTTTTGAGAATATTTCATCCTGCATGTATTTCTCTTTTATTGGATCAGCCGCATTCCCGTCTATATTCGAATGTTCTTTTTTCGCCCGCTTGAACATTTCATCGATGTCGACTAAACACGCGGTTAAATACTCCTTTGATTTTCGCGATTCTTCATCTTTTTTGAATTGTTCATAATCTCGGGTAATTTCATTAAGAATGTCTTCTTGACATTCAACCGACTTTGATAACTTTGACATTATGTTTTAATAGTTAATCACAACACTTTTATTTGATATATATTATGTGTATATCTTATTTAGATTAAGGATATTGAATTGTTGAATAAATTTTTTATAATTATTTGTAAAAATGTTAAGGATTGTATTTATAAAAGATTTGTAATATTATTTAATAAAATAAGAAAATTTATTCTTACTTTGTTTAATCCTTTGTCTAAATTTGCAAGTAGATCCGTTGAGATCCACCGTTGGTAGTCAACCGTTGGGAATCCACCGTTGGGATTGTTCACCGTTGGAGTCCACCGTTGAGAATATTTTCTACCGTTGGGTACTGTGGCCGATAGAGCTTTCGTCGTATCGGAAACGTATATTTGCGCTGGATATGGTCATCCAGCTATACTTAATCCACAGTACACTTTATAAAAAAATACCTCGCTCCGCTTTCGCTTCCTTGTGCTCCTTAGTTGAAGGACTTGATCACAAGTCTGGCTTTTCGTTGGGTACTGTGGCTGATAGACTGTCCGTCGATTATCGGAAACGTATATTTGCACTGGAGACCTTTCTCCAGCTATACTTACTCCACAGTACACTTTGAAAATATATGTATTTTTTTTGGAACACCAAAAAACACACAAAAAAAAAACCGAAAATAAAAAAACCGGAAGGAAACACTGTTTACTTTGATCCGGCTCGAAGGACCATGTTCCGCACTGAGTTGAGTGGGAATTCAAAAATGTTAAAACGGCGCTAATTAGAATATTCCGCACATAGGCGAGTGGGAATTTGCAATAATTGCGCCAAATATGACTAAATAAAATAAATCGCAGGATAAATTTAAACTAAACTTTATTGGTTGAGTTGTAACCGCCAAGTGGTTTTTCATATTTCATTTTCTTCCTGGAAGCTGTTGGTTCTTAGGTACCAATCTACAGCTGATCAGTAGACGGAGGTCAATAGCCTCCGCTTATTTACATTGGTAGGGGAAATTCCTAATACACAATATAGAACTACATATGTTGAGGAAGAGCATGCATTGCAATTAATTCCCCACACCCTTGGAGTAGGTACGCTGTATGTTCTATGTAGTATGTATGTATCTCGCTCACACACCGCTGGAATCGTTCAATTTGACATTTGATCATTGTTCGGCCTGGTGTGATGAGTGGGTTTGTTTATATTTTTGTTTATTTAAACTTTATTTATATTGTTTGATTTATTTTATTTTATTATTTTTGTTTTGTGTTTTATTTATTGTTGCGACGCAACACATCCCTTCAAAACAAATGTTCCTAGACCCTTATTCTACTGGGCTATCCTACACTAAAAAAACTTAACACTAAGTTTTGGAAAAACTTCTTCAACCATTGATAATTTTTTTAATTACAGTAGAAAGTTCCGATTTTATTATTTTAATATTTTAATAATTGTCATTTCAGAATATAGTGGACCGAAGACTGAGCTTCTAACCTATTTTTTGTCATTTCTTCCCCTAAGGGCCTTCTACAAGTTTTCAAAGATTTTAATCCGGACTTTTCTCTTAATGGCGTTAACTTGATAAAGTTTGCGGACGGTATTTGTATAAATTAAATATATTCGATTTTTTTGGGTTTAAGAAAAGTATTTTTTCTGGAGACGAACTCGATTTAATTCAATCGTTCACTAAAGACTAAATTTACAAGGATTAATCTCACCGATTGGACGAGTGGGATACGTAAATGAATGTGTGAAAGGAAAGAAAAACCAAAGCATCAGGTGACGAGTGCTCAGCGTGGAAATTCAACTCAGGTGTTTCTTGGGCTAGGCTGTTGTCAGGTGGATTCGCATGCAGTTGGTTCCGTGTGCGATTCCATATGCAATTGTCAAATGGTGTCAGGTGGAAACGTTGTGATGGTAAATTGGTGCTGTTTCGTAATAAATTATATTGTTATTTGTTCTCACTCTTTTTCAATTGTATATTATATTAATGAGTATATTATATTATTAATGTGTAAACAAATGTATTTAACTCCACCGAATCGAACCACTTTTATGCAGTTGCATCCTACCAACAATTGCGGGCACTGCAATATCAAGCGATGCACACCCGCACCGAGATGTATTGCGTAGGTATGAACATATGTGTGTCTTCAGATGCAATCCGACATACGTGACTCGGACACTTGGGTTTTGGACGCAGTGCGAAGTGGTCGTTGTTCATGATTGATAATTATTGTATTCAC
The DNA here is from genome assembly GCA_958301585.1 of Merodon equestris. Lineage (NCBI taxonomy): Eukaryota > Metazoa > Arthropoda > Insecta > Diptera > Syrphidae > Merodon > Merodon equestris. Next base: position 98,203,051 of record OY284413.1, read on the forward strand.
GAATGTAAACCAAATAAATTCTGTATTTTGGATAATTACCTATTGTAGTCCCGGTATTTCCCGGGGTCCGGTTCAAAATAAAACATTTAACATAGAACATTGGTCCTTCGAGCCGGATCTAAAATATTGTGAAATCAATTTATATAAATAAAGATAATTAAAGAAAACTTAAAAGTGAATACAATAATTATCAATCATGAACAATGCCCCCTAAGCTGAAAGGAAGGCTCTACACTTCAGTTGTACGTCTGGCGCTCACATACGGTTCACAATGCTGGACAATGCACAAAAAGTATGAGAGCAAATTAACGGCAACTGAGATGAAGATGCTTCGCATGACAGCGGGAGTAACAAAGCGTGACAGAATTAGAAGTTCAAAGATCCGAGGAAGCCTCCACGTAAAAGAAACCATCACAAGAAATATAGAGCGCGACCGACTCAGTTGGTATTGCCATGTTCAAAGGAGAGATCCTTTGAACCCCGTCCAAAAGGCGTTATCAATCAACATTCCAATTTCAAAACGCAAAAAAGGCAGGCCGAAAAACAATTGGTGCGGACAAATGCGGAAACACCAGCATTTGATTGGCCTCAGCGATGAAGTAATCCCAAACCGGGAAGCCTGCCGCTACTTTCTGAGGTCAAACCGGCGAACCCCACAAGCGGACCAGTAGGAATGCAGTTAAGTGGGAAGGTTATGGTCCTACACTTCTGACCATAACGACGCCGGGATAAAAAGGAAAAGAAGAAGAAGAAGAAAGAAAACTTAATTACTTACACGTGTTTTCCTTCGCCTTATATCAAACATTTTTATAAAACTGTAAGGGAGAAACGCCAACTTAAACATTTTACCTAGAGCTTTCCTCTCGAGTGTGTTCAGTTTTTTCCCTTAAAAAAAAAAAAAAACAAAAAAAAAAAATTAATGTATTAAAACTGAAACGCGGAAATGCGAAGGGCTGTTTAACTCACGCGGCTGCCTTTGCTGACACAATTGAACAACTCTAGAAATGCTAGAGATACGTTCGAGCAAGCTAGAGGAAACATGGTCAGAGTTTTCATCTCTGCACTATGAGCTCTTACAGGACATGGTGGATACGGGTTCTAGTGATCTTGAAACCGAGTTCGGTGAATATGAACTTAGATACTTTACGACTCATTCGCAACTCGTTTCCGGGAGATTATAACGATTGGTCGTCCTTTCGCGATCTTTATTTAGGCTCGGTTGATAGTAACACTGATCTTTCTATTATACAAAAATGTCAATATTTAAAATCATTCCTTCGCGATGAAGCGGTCGACGTTATTAAACTCGTGGCCATTTTCGAGCCAATTATGTTGAAGCTTGGTATCGGTTAGAGAGGCTTTATGACCCAGTTCATTTAATCGTGCGTTTATTTGTCCAAACGTTCTTATCGCTTCCTACAATAAGTACCAGTAATGTCCAAACATTACGCAAAACTGTCGACAATACGGATGAAGTCGTTCGCGGACTTAATGAAAAAATGGCCGCGATCGTTGGCTTATATACATTTTGCTGAACAAGCTTTATCAGGACACAAAGCAAGCTTGGGCAGAAAATGTCGGTTCACGAGATGATTGCACAATAAATGAATGCTGAATAAATAATGCTTTTTACAAACACTTTGTACACAACTTTACAACTTGTCTGTCTGCTATATCGCGCTTAAAGCAGCCTGTGACAATACGATCGCACGTAGCAGAAGAATCTCTTTCAAACCAACAGTGCCCCAAGTGTAAAAATAACCATATATTAACCCATGGTTCCAAACTCGTTGCATTAGACACCAAACTACGTCGAAACTTCGTGAACGAAAATTCGCTGTGTTTCAATTGCCTCCGCATAGAACATTCGTCGAACAAATGTCGATCTACATTTCGGACCGCGCGTGTGGATCCCGTCATCGCTCTCATCTATCCGGAAGATTCAACACAGAGTATATCACCATTATCGTCAACTACTCAAATTTCAACTCGTCTCTACACTCACTCCAACCTCAAACTTCGTATTCTTTGGAACATGCTTTCCCGCCTTTAAATGATCATTCACTTAAATCTAATCTTACATTTTATCGCCGAAAGCAAACCAATCATCCAACTTTGTTAGCAAAGGTGCAAGATATTCATGGAAACTTCATTAACTGTCGAGTCTTATTAGACTCTGGATCGCAATCATCATTCGTCATCGAATCGTTCGCCCAAAGACTAGGGTTTTCTCGTACGCATGGCCGGATTCCAATTCTCGGTCTTTCGTCAGCGGAAGCAGTCTATACTCGTTTATTGGTGGATGCTTTTGTATTGAGTAAGCTAACTTCAAATCTTCCGCCCCAATCATTAGATGTTTCTTCGTGGTCACATACCTATATAAGAAATTTAGATCTTGCCGACACACATTTTAATCTAGCTATTCCTGTTGACGTACTGATTGGTGCTGATAGTGCTTTGGTGTATTTTAAAGGGAGAGCAAATCGACGGTCCTGAAGGTATTCCAATCCTCAAAATACGTAATTTGGTTTGGTTATTACCGGAGAGTACTTTGATAAGACCTCAGCCGATAATTTTCCCTTGTTTTCTCTTTACTTCACTGTCGATGTTGATGTTTTGTTGCAGAGGTTTTGGAAGAAGTAGCTCCCATCAAAAATGAATGCTCTTTCAACGATCAAGCAGAGCAACATTTTCAAGAAACGTTCAGTCGCTCTTCGGATGGTAAATATGTTGTACAGCTCCCCTTTAAAACGCAGCACCCCTTCTTTCGGTTGTGCGCTCAAATCAGCCATGACCCGTTTAAATTCCATGGAACGCTGTCTTCAAAAGGATCCAGAATTGCATCGGTTGTATTCCGACTTTATGCAAGAACACATTCAGCTTGGTCACATGAGCCAAATTCCCCAGGCTAAGATCGAAACCCTACCGGGTAAAAACTTTTACCTTCCACATCACGCAGTCTTAATACCAGGCAGCTCATCTACTAAGCTACTTGTCGTCTTTGATGGATCAGTGAAGGATTCGTATGGGTAGTCATTGAATAACGCGTTATTAATAGGTCCTCCAATTCAAAGGGATTTAATAGGGGTGTGTTTGCGCTTTCGGTAACATAAATACGTTTTCACTGTTGATGTGGTTAAAATGTTTAGGCAAATTTGGGTTGATGAATTGCATACCGATTTTAAGAGCATTATTTGGTGTAAAAGTCCAGCTGAAGAAGTACAACATTTTCGTTTTTGGCAGTTCGAGTATTAAAGCAGCTAGCTCTTGACTACAAATCCGAATATCCAAACGCATCTCGGATCCTTTTGAATTATGTCTATGTTGACGACGTCATGACAGGATCGAATTCCATTCAATCGTCAATCGATTTGCAGTCCGAGCTGATTGGACTTCTATTGGTGGCTAAACTTCAGTTACGAAAATGGACTTCTAATTGTTGGTCACTTCGCTCTCGATTACCATTTTGTGAGTACAACATCTTTGATACCGAACCCTCGCACTCGGTAATAAAAGTACTTGGTATGTACTGGAACCCAATGAGTGATAAATTTTCATATTGCATGTCCAAATCGCACCGGTCCACGTCATTGACCTTATTTCAGATGTCTTTCGAATTTTCGATCCCTTAGGATTGCTAGCTCCGTCTATAGGATTATTTAAAATACTGTTTCAAACGCTGTGGTCTTCGGAATGGCTACTAGGCTGGGATGACCTACTACCCTTTCATCTCTCTGAACGATGCAGTAACTATAGACAGGAAATTCCATTTTTAGAACAGATACAGGTTCTCCGACATGTGTTTTCATATATGGAGACCGAGCTTAATGGATTTTCGGATGCGTTATCAGAAGTTTATGCTGCCGTGGTATACAGTCGCTGCCGAATTGCTGATGGAAAATTTAAGACCATCATTATTGCCGCAAAGACGAAAGTAGCACTGATCAAGCCTATCACCATTCCACGGTTGGAACTCATCGTCAAGTCATCAATAACTGCCAATATTTCGAAAACTTTGGCGTGGAGTGATTCAGAGATTGTATTGCATTGGCTGTCTACACCACATCTTCGCTAGACAACATTCGTAGCAAATCGCACAGCAGCTATCCTAGGAACAGTTTCACGATATTTCTGGTATCATATCCCGTCAGAATCGAATCCAGCCGATTGTACGTCGCGCGGTATTCTTCCATCCAATCTCGTCGGTCGTAATCTTTGGTGGAAGGGTCCGTCGTTTTTATCATTGCCAGATGAACATTGGCCGAAATAAAGGTTTGTGTTACGAATATCCGAGTGTTCAAACACTTTAATCGAAGAAAAACAATCACCACGGCAAGTACTAGTTACCTCCGCTGACACTAATCCTATCCAAACCCTCATCGATAGAATATCTTCGTGGTATCGCGTACAGAGGGTAATTGCATATTGCCTTCGGTATTCGTTTAATGGTCGCAAATTTAAAGCAGAGCTTTTACTTGACAATCAAAAACTCCCTGCCAAATCAAAACTGCGTAAAAACTCTCCCTTTGTTGATTGTGATGGTTTACTTCCGATGGGGGGAAGATTAAAACATGCCACTGTTCGGTTTGACATTAAACACCCTATTATTCTTCCTAGCAATAATCAAACATCTTCCCTTATTGTAACAAATATTCACTTAAATTACTTGCATCCAGGAGTCTCATACACCTTTGCCTTCGTCCGGCTGCAATATTGGATCGTGGGAGGCCGTAATCTAATTCGAAAAATAGTCCACAAATGCAAGACATGCTTTGTGCAACGAAAGCTAACAAGTGTACAACTAATGGGTGATCTACCAGGTCAACGAATCCAGCCGAGTCGCCTCTTCTCCAATACTGGATGCGATTATGCTGTCCCCCTGACAATCAAACTTTCCCAATGCTTTCAAAAGGCCTAAACAATCGAAAGCATGTATAGCCTTAGTTATATGAATGTCTACGAAGGCAATTCATTTGGAGCTGGTGAGTGACCTAACCACGGATGCCTTTCTCGCTGCCTGCATAGATTCGTCTCTCGTCGTGGTCGATATTTATAGTGACCAAGGAAGCAACTTCCAAGGTGCTCGTCGTTGTTTGAATGAAATGCATAAGTCGGTAATGTCCCAGATCCACAACGACAATAATACTGCATCCAAGGATGGTATAATATGGCATTTCATTCCTCCTTCCGCTCCACATTTCGGTGCTTTCTGGGAGACCGGTGTTAAATCGGTGAAGCAGCATCTACGCCGAGTTATCGGGTCCTCAATACTAACGTTCGAAGAGTTGTACACAGTACTTACTCAAACTGAGGCCATTCCGAATTCTTGTCCACTATGTGTTATGATGAAGGCTTAAATCCTCTAGCGCCTGCACATTTTCTCATAGGTGAGCCTTACACAGCTGTTCCTGAGCCAAACACTCTCGATATACCTATCAACCGATTACAACGTTGGAATCACATCCAAAACATGGTTCAAGGTTTTTGGAAAAGATGGATGGATGATGGAATACATCACGACGACGCTCCAAGAACGACCCAAATGGCAGCAGACAAGTTCAAGCTTAAGACCGGCGATCAATAGCAAGGAAGCTAGTTTACCACCCACATAGTGGCTTCTCGGTAAAATCGAAGTGGTGACACCAGGCGCAAATATGCTCGTTCGAGTAGCTACAATAAAGACGAATCGGGGCATTATTGAACGTCCAATTATCAAATTGGCGGTACTTCCACTATCCTGAAACTTATTCCAGGGGGGGTGGAATGTTTCGTAATAAATTATTTATTTTAATTCTTTGAGTCACTGTATTTATTAACGTGTAAAATGTATTTATCTCCATTTACTTGATTGTATGGAACCATTTTATGCAGTTGCATCCTACCAACAATTGCGGGCACTGCAATATCAAGCGATGCACACCCGCACCGCGATGCATTGCGTAGGTGTGAGCATATGGTAGTATGCGTGGCTTCAGATGCAATCCGACATACGTGACTCGGACACTTATATTTTGGTCGCAGTGCGAAGCGGTCGTCGCTCATGATTGATAATTATTGTATTCACGAATGTAAACCAAATAAATTCTGTATTTTGGATAATTAACTATTGTGGTCTCGTTATTTCCATTTCCGGTTCAAAAATAAGCTTTTAACATAGAACAGGTGCCGTGTCCCATCTGGAGTGAAGTTTGACCGGATGTTATGTGGCGTATGGTAGCTTAAGTTAACTTAACTCTTCACCTCTTAACAGTCTGACGTCCTCGTCTGAGGTCAATCAGAAGAATGGGATCTAACCAACTTGGGTACTATTGGATTTTTACTTTGATCGTTGGTGGTGTTTTCAACTGCTTCTGGTGCGACGTCTACTGAATGGGCTTCCCGTGAGTTAACTAATTGTGGTTGGATGAGTCTAAGTATGATGACAGCGGATGACAACTTCTTCGAATTCTCGTTTTTGATGGTTCCTTTTACCATTTCTAGGGACAGGCTTTCTTCGAATTCGTTGTTAGAGGTGGTGGCTGCAGCAAAGCTGGAATTAGCCGTACTATGGCAATTTCTGTTGTCTAATGTTAGTAACTGTGCACTAGAATAATCGAATATCTGATAGTCGGTCGGTGCGTTTCCTAGCAATGTTGTCAGATTCAATATAGCTATCTCAAGCGTATATTTATCTTCACATTAACAATGTCTCCTGGCTGATAAGATTTTATGGGCTGTCTATTTTTATTGTATTATAACAAATCCCTATCTTGTTTTTCCATTGTTACGATTGGCGCCGTGCTTCCTGGGTATATCAAGGAAAGAGCGTCAGTCGGAGAGTTAAACAACTTCTATGATTTTAAATTTTTATTTTCACTCTTATGCATGCAACCTGGCATTCATTCACAATATGCCTTGATTGCGTTTAATAGCTTTCAGAGTTTTGCTATGGCTGTGCATGAATTAGTGTTTACCCAACGTACTGCATGTAGCGCATATGAATGGGCACAGTTCAAAGGTGTCATGTGTTTTGATTCTTCGTACGCCCAAGGTCTTGACTCATCGTTGGGCTGTACTGACCCCACTTGATTTAGTCATACTGCAGTGACCTTTACTTTTAAATGGGCACACTTTAAAGGTGTCGTGTGTCTTAATTCATTGTTTGCGTTGTTGGCGGATATGGGTGAAAGAAAGAAGAGAATGGTGCATTTCGCTGAGCGGACGATGCTTGTGGTCCGTTGTGTGGATCACAACATCCCACCCTCCTACGAAAAAGAAAATTCTATCTAGAAGAGGATATAATTTTTCTGGAAAGCAAAGCTGCTGACATCGAAAAATAGGTGTACTCTATGGTCTTAACAATATATACATACATATGTAACAGTATTTTTTTGTATAATAATTATAAGCTTAATGTTTACATGGTTTCCAGTGTAGTACCAAATAGGAGATTACAGTATTTATTACAATGTTACTTCTTATTATATATTACAATATTATTGTTTTTCTTTTTCATTGGTTACAATTGGTTTTTATTGGCTAAAAATATATATATGTATATAATATGTATAAGAGTGTGTAATATGTATATATAATATAACGATTCACATTTTATGGTTAGATTCCTGTCGTTAGTACCAATTTAGCACTAGGGGTTGGAAGTGAGTGCATATGGTTACTGGTTTCTTCCGTTTTCTCTTTATTACAAGTATTTTTATGTTTACGCGGGAGAGGGATGGGACAAGAAAGGGATTCTGTTAAAAATATTTAGTGATTGTTCTATTTTGTAAATACATATGTATGTCATTCGATGTTTTGGTGTTGTGATAATATGAATTTTCAATGCCTGAATGTGAAATGAATTGTATATCTTTAAATCTATGGTTTATTTCTTTCGTTTTCTTATTGTTCTTTTTTTATATAATAATTATGAATAAGAAATGTAAAAGTCAGTTCCTATTCGACGTTTATAGCGAGCGGAATAAAAGAAAAGATACAAATATCGATCAAGTCAAGATTGTTCGGGTTTATTTCATTATCGAATCGTTTTCTTTTTTTTTCATTGTGCCGAAACCCGGGAAGTGTCGCGCACATTAAGAATCTTGCATGATTGTAATCAAATTTGTTTCTTTTCTTGAACGTCGTTTGGTTCCACACCTTAAATTACAAGAAATGGAGTTACAAGTGCGAGCTGGTTAAAGAAGCGACGGATTATTTGAATTCTCCGAATGCAAAAGTAGTGGATGATCCAGTTACCTTGGAAAGTGTGGAGTAAAAACTATTTTCATTGCTTCTTCGACTAACTACAGCTCATCAAATCGTATATCTGCCAGTAATGAAGTGCAGATTAAAGGGTTAGAAGATAAGAACACTGAGAAGATTGCAGAATACATTGGGGTTTAATAGGTCGCATCGAAGTACGTTTGGCAAGGGTAAAGGAGAGATTGGATCCTTGTAGGAATGCGACTAACCATCGATCTTCAAACCCGGAACCGAGACCGCAATGCGTAAGGTTACCAAAGTTAGAACTGAAGAAGTTTTCCGGAGATTTCACCGATTGGATACCATTTTGGGAAACGAACAGAACAGCTGTCCATTAAAACCATTCCCTTTCTGGTTTAGAAAAATTCAGTTATTTGAGGTCAGTTTTAACGGGAGCAGCTGTAAAGGTCATATCAGGCTTTACCCCATCGGATGCATGCTATGATTTTGCTGTCGCTCTCTTACTCTCTCTCTCTAGAATTCAGAAAAGCTGATCGATCGTATGATGCAACAGTTAATGAATTTAATACCAGTCCGTAATAAAACGGACTCCCATGGATTGAGGAAATTGTACAATATAATATAGTCACGTCAACAAGTCGTTCTCTCACGGCTCTTAATGTTCCTTCGTCTCACTACTACATGATGCTAAAGTCAATACTCTTGCGTTGTATGCCAGATTATCTGAGAATACAATATCATCGTACATAAAAGGAACTAGTCTCTGATCTGGTGAAAGAGGAAGACGGAAATAATATTACTGTAGAGAGTGGTTCTTCTCTTACGATTGATGGCGACAAGTGTCTAAAAAATATCTTGCTCTTTCTTATAAAAGAAGTAGAGTCAATGCAAAGAGCCACTGTCCACAAAATGTCATCCTTGTCATGTAGCATTAAACATCAAAAGTTGACAAAAGGTTTGTTTACTGTCAGTGCTAGTAACACATTATGTTTTTTATGCAAGTCCTCAAACCATTCAACTAAAGAATGTGATAATGAATGTGCTATCGAAAAAAAAAATATTTATTATTTTTGGTCTATGTTTTCGCTGACAAAGACAACATGCTACAGCCGTGTGCTCCCAAAAAAATTGTGAGGGAAATAAAATCGCGAAGACCGATGTGAATGCTGCACGTAGCCCCACAGGCAGTGAAGTTCTTAATTTGTTCACCAACGATCAGAAGGCAGTTAATGTTTTTTTGCAAGCTGCTCGAGTCTTTTTGAAAGCTCCATTGGCATCTAAAAGGGTGTTTGTGCGATTCTTGATGGCGGAAGTCAACGATCGTATGGAAGGGGGGATGTTGTTGACAAGTTAATACTGCCTCTTGTTGACAAGATACATTTATCAATTATACAATTTGGAGGTGCAAAAGTATCCAAACCTAATACATTTGATGTGATTGAACTAGTTTATGCAGCCAATTTAATCAGCAATCGACTAAAATCCTCGCAGTGGTCGTGCCTAATATTTGCCAAGATGTTTTGATGGCACTAGATGTCAACGATGTTTATTTCAACGATCTTAATTTGGCAGATTCGAAGTGACCAGTGACCTGCTTTTCTTTTTGGTGTCCAATTTAATTTTAAAAAAAATGTAAAATAAGAAAAAAAAATTTTATATTGTTTAAGATAGCAATAAAAACAAATTAAAATGATTGAATTTTATTGTCTTATGAAAAAAAATTCCCTAAGAAGAGGTAAAATGTATGCGTTCATATGAGACTACCCCCTCAAGATCTCAATGTATTTTTCCTTGGTTAGAGTCTCTTATATCCAGTGAATAGGTCCAACACCATGATAGTGAAAGCGTCCCCAGACCATAATATTTGCTCCACCGTGTTTTATGGTTTTCACCGAATATTTTGCATCAAATTCTTTTCCACTCGTCCTTCTAACATACTGTTTTTTAGTATCCGGCTCAAACACGTTGATTTTGGACTTGTCTCACCAGAGTATGTTGCGCCACTTCTCAACTGTTTTATGTTTGTGGCTTTCGCGAAATTGATTCGATCCTTGATATTCTTTTTCGATAAGAGAGGACATTTTTTTGGAAGGTATGCTTTTAACTCATGTTCTATAAGCCTTCGTCTGACCAAGGAACTGTCTACCTGAAGATTTAGCTCAGATTTGATTTCCGCTGAAGTCATAAACGATCCTCACATCCATTTTTGAGCTTGTTTTACGTTTTCGACCACGTGTTTCTTCAGTTTTCTGTTCCTTTAAGGCATTTACCACCATTCCTAAAGAACAAGAAACAATTTTGGCGATTTGACTCAAGGATGTCCCATCCTTCCTAAGATCTCGAATTATTTCCAGACGCTCTGCAGGGCAATGTTATTTACGACCCATGTTTCCCTAGAACAAGCATGACTTCTAACGCAAATTGGTCCTCAATACTCATCGTTATACTTACCATTAAAAAAAACCTAAAACGAATGCCTTTGCAAATATTAGTAAGCCGAGAATGCTGCTACCGCTGCTAAAGTCTCCCGATTACTGGAATTAATACTATTGAAGCAGCTGTCATGTTAATAGTTCACTGTTAACTTAAAAACGGCATCAGAGCATATGAAATTGTTTTGTTTTTGCAACACAACAATTTTAAAATGAACGGTGACGTTGAAAGCAACGGGTGTTCTTATTATTTTGCACAACACTGTACATAAGCAGGACAAATAAATCGAGATCGAAAATATTCTCTTCATTTTCAGAGGAAGACAATGAATATTCCAACTTTAATTTAGTAGAAGATAATGAATGACAGAAAATAAGATAAGAAAGTCCAATAATAAATGAATATTCTGGATAAGATACGTTTTTAATTGAGGGCACCGACTGTAATAACTCTTATGCTTTATTTAAATTATTCTTCGCAGACCTTATACCTATAATAAAATACTATTATGTAATAGTCGAATACAATTCATGTAATAGTCGAATACAATTCATGTAATAGTCGAATACAATTCATGTAATAATCGAATACATCAACTGGACTGGTTGATCTGTAACGAGGGAAGAAATGAACTGATTTATTGGAATTTTGTTTATAATGGGTGTAATTTGAGTCCCAGAAATAAGAAGGACATGTATGTATACGAACGCCCGGTTGAAAATACCATGAACCGTGAGCGTTTTTTATCTATTCTTAAATATTTACATTTTTCTGACAATAATACAGCTAGAACTCAGGATCGGTTGAACAAAATTAGAAATATTGTAGGAGCAATTGTAGAGAAATTCCAAAAAGATATTAATCCTGGCAAAAAAAATTGTTATCGATGAAAGTGTGGTTCCATGGAGAGGACGTCTAGGTTTTCCTCAATATATCCCAGTCAAGCGATATACACTTCTGTTCAAAATAATGAGCACACGCGCTACTGTAAGCAATTTCTTTCTCTCTTACACATTTAGTGATAATGAAACAAACTAATCTAAGATTTTTTTCATCTGGTCTGAAATAACAGTTAAGATATGAGACAATAATTGTCTCAATATTACAATATTCAGTAGCCCGGAGGAATTTCCATAAAGAAGTCCCTTTGTGTGTGCAAATAAAAAGCACAAAGAAGAGTTCGGATTATTTTTTTTTATTACATTTTTATTTCTTGCATTTTTTCATTGTAAGTATAAAAAACAGATAAAAGGTTATCCATAGAATTGATTAATTGTTTTCATAGAAATATGGGTCGAAAGATACATTGTTTCATTGAACAGCGGAGCATTATAAAAAAAATAGGAGAGCACGGACAGACACTTCCAAAAACAGTTTCTTGCTCCATAGGAATGGTAAGAAATGCTTTAAAATACCAATATTGTCAAGAAACACGGGGTCGAAAATGCAAAACATCGCAAAAAAATTAGCTCCAAATAGCAAGATGTGTAAAAAAATATCCATTTATAACTTGTGGTCAGATCAAAATCGAATTGAATCTAAGTATTGACAGCTCGATAATTACAAGAAGGCTGATAGAACAGAATTTAAGAGCCTACCATTCCAAAAAATGTCCCGAGTAAAATTTGTCAAGATAATTTCAAAGAGCCCAGCTGAGTAATGGTGAAATATATTTTCGTCTGACGAGACTAAAATTAATTTGCTTGGCCCGAATACCACTAAACATTATGTAAAAGGTCAGCCTGGAAAGGAATATGATCCGAGGTTTACAGTCAAAATGATTAAACATGGTGGCGGAAACATTATGGTCCGGGGATGTTCTAGATATTATGGTGTTGGACCAATTCATTGGATCCAAGATATCTAAACGAAAGAAAAATATGTAGACAGTAATGTTTCTATATGCAGAGTACAACTTACTATTGCTTTGGCGATTCCAACAGGAAAATGATCCTAAACTTACTGCCAAAGTGACGAGAAAGTGGTTTGCAGATAGAAAAGTTACTGTTCTTGAATGGCCAGCACAGTCCTCAGACCCAAATCCGATAGAGTATCTTTGGGAGCACGTTAAAAAGAGGCTCAAAAAAACTTCAAAGCCCAAAAATCGATTGGAACTTTGGCAAAATGTTGAGAAGAATTGGTATGAGATTTACTATACCAAAAACTAGTGGCCGTTTTAAAAAATGAAGGTAGCACTGCTAAATAATAATACTAGCGCGCATTACAATTCATTATAATTCATTTATTTTCGATAATTTTTTGTTTATGTAAATTATTGAATGCGTAATCTGATCGGTTAAAAATTAAATTCTTTGAACTCCATATTTATGGTCTGAATTTTATTTAAAGACTGAATAAAAACCGACAAAATATAATATTTAAAGCTTTTACTCATAGCTTTTGATTTGAAAACCGCAATTAGTGTTTCTGACATGCCTGTGCTTATTATTTTGCACAGCAGTGTAAGTAGGTATCTGCAGGAGAGTCCCGTAAACGATGCAAGAAATGCTATAAAAATGTATCCAAGAAAAAGGTCAGAGACTATGTTACTAACAAAATTACGAGGGTGGTCCCATAAGTACTTAGTCTACAAAAGAAAAACAAAAATTTTGGAGAAATGGCGATTTATTTTTCAATATAATCTCCTTTTAGCTCGATACACTTGACCCAGCGATGCTCCAACTTATTTAACCCGTCTGAAAAATACGTTCTCTCGAGGTCTGCAAAGTAGGCCTCCGTGGCGGCGATGACCTCCTCATTCAACTGAAATTTCTGCCCGGCGAGTGACTTTTTCAAGTTTGGAAACAAAAAGAAGTCGCACGAGGCCAAATCTGAAGAATACGGTGGATGGGGCAGTAGTTCGTAGCCCAATTTGGCCATGGCGAGGGTGGAGGTGTGAGCCGGTGCGTTATCATGGTGGAAGAGCACTTTTTTCTTCGCCAAGTGGGACCGTTTTTTCTTCAATTCGGCGTCGAATCGGCCCAATAATTTGGCATAGTACAGCCCTGTGACCGTCTTGCCCTTCTCCAGGTAATCGATGTGGATCACACCTTGTGAATCCCAGAAAACGACGGTCATCACCTTTCCGGCCGATGGGACAGTCTTCGCCTTCTTCGCAGCACGTTCGCCGGGTGAAGTCCACTGTTTCGACTGTTCCTTGGTCTATTGTATGTACAAGTGGATCCATGTTTCGTCGACTGTCAAGATACGATGCAGAAACGCCTTCGGATTGCGCTTAAAAAGCATCAAACACATCTCTTAAGTGGTCTCACGGTTGCGCTTGTTGTGAGCAAACGCGGCACCCGTCGCGCCGAGAGCTTTCTCATGCCCAAAATTTCATGCAGGATATGACCCACGCAATCTTTTGAAATGCCTACTGTCTCAGCTACCTCGCGCACCTTCAATCGGCGGTCTGTCAATACGAGATCGTGGATTTTTGTCACGTTATCCTCCGTGGTAGCCGTTTTCAGGGCACCTGGACGTGGCTCATCAAAAAACGACGTGCGACCACGTTGAAACTCGTTAAACCAATTTTTGATGGTTTAACCATGGTCGCCATCGAAGGAGAAGATTCACCGTACACAGCATCCAAACGCCCTTTGATTTTGCTGCGCGATTTCCCTTCCAAAAACAAGAATCGAATCCCCGACCGATATTGCTCTTTTCCCATTTTTCTAAAATCCGCGGACACTCCCGTTTCCACACGCGGTCAAAATAAAACTATGAGTCCGATCCGGCTGAAATTTCGACAGTGAGTAGTACTGTGAGTGAGTACTTATCGGACCACCCTCGTTTAAGAGCTAAGACGTATTGTGGGCATTGCAACTGTCAGCCAGCACTTTGAAATGCTTTAACAAATTACACAAAACCCAATAAATAATGAAGTTATATAGTTATGTTTACTTTATTGAATCTGAGTTATATTTATAATATAATGCTTTTATAATTTTGAATTATTATGTTTATGTTATTGAACAAAAGTTGAGTTTATAATACTTTATTAATTATAATTGTTATTAAAAATAGATGTTTTTAATGCATATACTTACGTTAAATTTTCATTATCTTAATGTTCAGCTATATAGAAATTATTTCTACTTACTTAAAGATTTAATATTTGGTGTTACGTAGCATCTAATGGTCCCCGCGGGCTATTTAGCGGTGGTACGCGCCGCTGGTGAGACAGTCTAGTGGGGGACAGCCAGTAGACTAACCTAAGAAATGGAAATAAGACCCGGCAGATGTCTTTTTAAATTACTCGTATTTTAATAAAACCCAACTTACACTGGTGTGTTTCATCTAGCACTTCGAAATCCTCCTACACTACCTATGCTTCCTAGCTCGGATCGACAAGAGCAACATAATGGCGGCAATAGCCAGAATGGTCTCCTTGATGGCTTTAACGCCATAGGTGTTATAGGTTTTCTTAAAATCTGCTTTTTCAAAGTTTTTGATTCATGTGCAGTTAATCGTGAATATCGCAGCTGTTGCTGAAAGTGTGGTTTAAGAGCCAAACCTCTCAATTATTTCCGTACACATGGAGTTGGCGTCTTTGCGACCGCGACTTGGACATGCATCCGTACATGTTTCAGTTGACACAAGAACTGAAGCCAGGATCATCAAGCGTTTACCATTTGTTTGGTGGCTGATTGAGCTCTGGGGCGGCTGCAAATGGATCCAAATTCCATTTCACGGCTTTGTGAATAAACAAAATTACCTTATTAAGGGAGAGGGCAATACAGAGCAGTAGCAAGAATCTTTATTGTAACTGAAGAAATTCACTGTTTGGTGTGGATTTTGTGTCATACATCCAATCGAAACGAGAATGGTCAGGCGGTGATTTAACAAGCCGAACGGTCTAAAGTATCAAAAATCAACTGTTACGTTGCAAGGAAAGTTGGAAGAACGCGTTATTTCCAAATTAGGCTATTTGGAATGATTGCAAAGAACGTGAGGTTTAACGCACTTAAACTGTTTTGCTCCGGGGTTACGTAAAGTCTCTGTTTCATAGCAGCAAACCAACAGCAATTTACCAACTGGATAACCGCTAAATTCAAAACATTGGTGAAATTCAACCGGACTTATGCTAAGAGTCAAATAAAATTGGATCTATCACAACCAGTCGTGTAAACAAAGTCGCGCCATACTTTAGCATTTGTATAACATCCTATCACGTGGTGGCTGAAACCACCCCGTGCCCTTTATGAATTTTAGACGATCCGATATATCTGCATTTGAAACATCCGCAATCTCTGTAAAGAATCTTTGGAGTAGCGACGCTTGGCGTCGATTCTGGAGAGCTGGGCAGTGGCAAAGCAGATGTTGGATCGTCTCAGTTTCTTCCTCATCGCCGCAGCTCCGGCAAAGATCGCTGGATCCCGAGTCCCATTTCCGGAGCATTGCTCCAATGGGACAGTGTCCTTTGATCACTCCGACGAGCATACGGATCGAGTTTCGGTCCAGCGCCAGGAGCTTCTTTGTTTTTCCGATATTGAGCTCTGAGCCACGATGATCTTGTCGTGTAGCTGTCGTTTCTTGTAAGCCAAGACGAGTTGGCTTCTTTGATGATTGCGTCGTTTATGATCCGGTATAATGCGCTGATTGGTGGTCGCAATGACGTGTCCGCTTCGCTGATATCCAGTTCAGACCCTTGACTGGCCAGTTCGTCTGCTCTTTCGTTTTCTGCGATTTAGCTGTGGCCCGGGACCCAGCAGAGTTTGACTTTGTGGTGTCTGATGTACTTCAGTGAGTCGCGACATTTCATGACAGCCTTTGATGGTGGGATATCGGTTACCTGTAGGTGTTTGGCTGCTTTCTCTATTGCCAGGATTTCTGCTTGCACAGATCAGGGAGTCTGAATGATTCCTGTTTGTGGAGGGTATCAGAATAGAACCCGGCCCCACTGCCTGTGTCCATTTTCGATCCGTCGGTGAAGAGAGTGATCTCGTGGTCGTTGATTACGGCGTTTGATAGCCACTCTTCTCTGTCGGGGAAAAGGATAGGTATTCTGAGAGAGAAGTCATTTTGGGGGGAAATACAGTCGGTCGTAGCTGCGAGGCTACTAAAACCATGTTTCTTTCCCAGGTCGTCTATTTTTCTAAGTATGGCCCCATGCCCATAGTTGGCTTGCTTCCACAGAGAGGACTCCCTTAGTCTGAGAGCGCTCTTTGCAGTGCAGCCTTTTATGAATAGATCCAGGGGGAGGAGATGAAATATCATGTCCAACCCTGCTTGCGGCGTGCTTCTCATGGCTCCCGTTGTACAAACAGCGGCTGACCTTTGTACTTTGTTGAGCATGTTCATATAGCTTTTCGTTCTGCTAGCAGTCCACCAGACTAGGGCCCCATAAGTTAAAATGGGTCTGATGATTGCTGTGTACATCCAATGAATGATGTACGGTTGCAAGCCCCATCTTTTGCCGAAGGTCTTTTTGCATGCATAAAAAGCATTCAATCCTTTTTTCATCCTTTACTCCAGGTTCCTTCTAGGAGAGTTTGGAGTCAAGAATGATGCCTAGATATTTGGCTTCCACTTCTGCATTAAATAAAGAGTTGTGTGAGATATGACAGAAACCTTTTTTTTGGATATTAAAGTTTTAAATATGTTATTCAAATGCTCCAGTATGGCGCGACTTTGTTTACACGACTGATTGCGAAAGATCCAATTTTATTTGACTCTTGGCATAAGTCCGGTTGAATTTCACCAATGTTTTGAATTTAGCGGTTATCCAGTTGGTAAATTGCTGTTGGTTTGCTGCTATGAAACAGAGACTTTACGTAACCCCGGAGCAAAACAGTTTAAGTGCGTTAAACCTCACGTTCTTTGCAATCATTCCAAATAGCATAATCCGGAAATAACGCGTTCTTCCAACTTTCCTTGCAACGTAACAGTTGATTTTTCATACTTTAGACCGTTCGGCTTGTTAAATCACCGCCTGACCATTCTCGTTTCGAATGGATGTATGACACAAAATCCACACCAAACAGTAAATTTCTTCAGTTACAATAAAGATTCTTTCTACTGCTCTGTATTGCCCTCTATTGTAATTTTGTTCATTCACAAAGCCGTGAAATGGAATTTGGATCCATTTCCAGCCGGCTCAGAGCCCAATCAGCCACTAAACAACTGGTAAACGCTTGATGATCCTGGGGCTTCAGTTCTTGTGTCAATCGAAACATGTACGGATGCATGTCCAAGTCGCGGTCGCAAAGACGCCAACTCCATGTGTACGGAAATAATTGAGAGGTTTGGCTCTTAAACCACACTTTCAGCAACAGCTGCGATATTCACGATTAATTGCACATGAATCAAAAACTTTGAAAAAGCAGATTTTGAGAAATCCTATAACACCTATGGCGTTGAAGCCATCAAGGAGATCATTCTGGCTATTGCCGCCATTATGTTGCTCTTGTCGATTCGAGCTAGGAAGCATAGGTAGTGTAGGACGATTTCGAAGTGCTAGATGAAACACACCAGTGTAAGTTGGGTTTTATTAAAATACGAGTAATTTAAAAAGACATCTGCCGGGTCTCATTTCCATTTCTTACGTTAGTCTACTGCCAAAACCACTCAGACAAATACACGTTTAAGCCGGTGCGTACCACCAGTGGCCCCCACTAGACTGTCTCACCAGCGGCGCGTACCACCGCTAAATAGCCCGCGGGGACTATTAGATGCTACGTAACACCAAATATTAAATCTTTAAGTAAGTAGAAATAATTTCTATATAGCTGAACATTAAGATAATGAACATTTAACGTAAGTAAAAAACATATATTTTTAATAACAATTATAATTAATAAAGTATTATAAACTCAACTTTTGTTCAATAACATAAACATAATAATTCAACATTATAAAAGAATTATATTATAGATATAACTCAGATTCAATAAAGTAAACATAATTATATAACTTCATTATTTATTGGGTTTTGTGTAATTTGTTAAAGCATTTCAAAGTGCTGGCTGACAGTTGCAATGCCCACAATACGTCTTAGCTCTTAAACGAGGGTGGTCCGATAAGTACTCACTCACAGTACTACTCACTGTCGAAATTTCAGCCGGATCGGACTCATAGTTTTGTTTTGACCGCGTGTGGAAGCGGGAGTGTCCGCGGATTTTAGAAAAATGGAAAAAGAGCAATAACGGTCGGTGATTCGATTCTTGTTTTTGGAAGGGAAATCGCGCAGCGAAGAAAAAAGTGCTCTTCCACCATGATAACGCACCGGCTCCCACCTCCGCCCTCGCCATGGCCAAATTGGTCGAATTGGGCTACGAACTGCTGCCCCATCCACCGTATTCTCCAGATTTGGCCTCGTGCGTCTTCTGTTTGTTTCCAAACTTGAAAAAGTCACTCGCCGGGCAGAAATTTCAGTCGAATGAAGAGGTCATCGCCGCCACGAAGGCCTACTTTGCAGACCTCGAGAAAACGTATTTTTCAGACGGGTTAAAGAAGTTGGAGCATCGCTGGCTCAAGTGTATCGAGCTAAAAGGAGATTATATTGAAAAATAAATCGCCATTTCTCCAAAATTTTTGTTTTTCTTTTGTAGACTAAGTACTTATGGGACCACCCTCGTAATTTTGTTAGTAACATAGTCTCTGACCTTTTTCTTGGGTACATTTTTATAGCATTTCTTGCATCGTTTACGGGACTCTCCTGCAGATACCTACTTACACTGCTGTGCAAAATAATAAGCACAGGCATGTCAGAGACACTAATTGCGGTTTTCAATTCAAAAGCTATGAGTAAAAGCTTTAAATATTATATTTTGTCGGTTTTTAGTCAGTCTTTAAATAAAATTCAGACCATAAATATGGAGTTCAAAGAATTTAATTTTTAACCGACCAAAAATCAGATTACGCATTCAATAATTTACATAAACAAAAAATTATCGAAAATAAATGAATTATAATGAATTGTAATGCGCGCTAGTATTATTATTTAGTAGTGCTACCTTAATTTTTTAAAACGGCCATTAGTTTTTGGTATAGTAAATCTCATACCAATTCTTCTCAACATTTTGCCAAAGTTCCAATCGATTTTTGGGCTTTGAAGTCTTTTTGAGCCTCTTTTTAACGTGCTCCAAAAGATACTCTATCGGATTTGGGTCTGAGGACTGTGCTGGCCATTCAAGAACAGTATCTTTTCTATCTGCAAACCACTTTCTCGTCACTTTGGCAGTAAATTTAGGATCATTTTCCTGTTGGAATCGCCAAAGCAATAGTAAGTTGTACTCTGCATATGGAAACATTACTGTCTACATATTTTTCTTTCGTTAAGATATCTTGGATCCAATGAATTGGTCCAACACCATAATATCTAGAACATCCCCGGACCATAATGTTTCCGCCACCATGTTTAATCATTTTGACTGTAAACCTCGGATCATATTCCTTTCCAGGCTGACTTTTTACATAATGTTTAGTGGTATTCGGGCCAAACAAATTAATTTTAGTCTCGTCAGACGAAAATATATTTCACCATTACTCAGCTGGGCTCTTTGAAATTATCTTGACAAATTTTACTCGGAACATTTTTTGGAATGGTAGGCTCTTAAATTCTGTTCTATCAGCCTTCTAGTAATTATCGAGCTGTCAATACTTAGATTCAATTCGATTTTGATCTGACCACAAGTTATAAATGGATATTTTTTTACACATCTTGCTATTTGGAGCTAATTTTTTTGCGATGTTTTGCATTTTCGACCCCGTGTTTCTTGACAATATTGGTATTTTAAAGCATTTCTTACCATTCCTATGGAGCAAGAAACTGTTTTTGGAAGTGTCTGTCCGTGCTCTCCTATTTTTTTTATAATGCTCCGCTGTTCAATGAAACAATGTATCTTTCGACCCATATTTCTATGAAAACAATTAATCAATTCTATGGATAACCTTTTATCTGTTTTTTATACTTACAATGAAAAAATGCAAGAAATAAAAATGTAATAAAAAAAAATAATCCGAACTCTTCTTTGTGCTTTTTATTTGCACACACAAAGGGACTTCTTTATGGAAATTCCTCCGGGCTACTGAATATTGTAATATTGAGACAATTATTGTCTCATATCTTAACTGTTATTTCAGACCAGATGAAAAAAATCTTAGATTAGTTTGTTTCATTATCACTAAATGTGTAAGAGAGAAAGAAATTGCTTACAGTAGCGCGTGTGCTCATTATTTTGAACAGAAGTGTATATCGCTTGACTGGGATATATTGAGGAAAACCTAGACGTCCTCTCCATGGAACCACACTTTCATCGATAACAATTTTTTTTGCCAGGATTAATATCTTTTTGGAATTTCTCTACAATTGCTCCTACAATATTTCTAATTTTGTTCAACCGATCCTGAGTTCTAGCTGTATTATTGTCAGAAAAATGTAAATATTTAAGAATAGATAAAAAAACGCTCACGGTTCATGGTATTTTCAACCGGGCGTTCGTATACATGTCCTTCTTATTTCTGGGACTCAAATTACACCCATTATAAACAAAATTCCAATAAATCAGTTCATTTCTTCCCTCGTTACAGATTTCCAGTCCAGTTGATGTATTCGACTATTACATGAATTGCATTCGACTATTACATGAATTGTATTCGACTATTACATAATAGTATTTTATTATAGGTATAAGGTCTGCGAAGAATAATTTAAATAAAGCATAAGAGTTATTACAGTCGGTGCCCTCAATTAAAAACGTATCTTATCCAGAATATTCATTTATTATTGGACTTTCTTATCTTATTTTCTGTCATTCATTATCTTCTACTAAATTAAAGTTGGAATATTCATTGTCTTCCTCTGAAAATGAAGAGAATATTTTCGATCTCGATTTATTTGTCCTGCTTATGTACAGTGTTGTGCAAAATAATAAGAACACCCGTTGCTTTCAACGTCACCGTTCATTTTAAAATTGTTGTGTTGCAAAAACAAAACAATTTCATATGCTCTGATTCCGTTTTTAAGTTAACAGTGAACTATTAACATGACAGCTGCTTCAATAGTATTAATTCCAGTAATCGGGAGACTTTTGCAGCAGTAGCAGCATTCTCGGCTTACTAATATTTGCAAAGGCATTCGTTTTAGGTTTTTTTTAATGGTAAGTATAACGATGAGTATTGAGGACCAATTTGCGTTAGAAGTCATGCTTGTTCTAGGGAAACATGGGTCGTAAATAACATTGCCCTGCAGAGCGTCTGGAAATAATTCGAGATCTTAGGAAGGATGGGACATCCTTGAGTCAAATCGCCAAAATTGTTTCTTGTTCTTTAGGAATGGTGGTAAATGGTAAAGGAACAGAAAACTGAAGAAACACGTGATCGAAAACGTAAAACAAGCTCAAAAATGGATGTGAGGATCGTTTATGACTTCAGCGGAAATCAAATCTGAGCTAAATCTTCAGGTAGACACTTCCTTGGTCAGACGAAGACTTATAGAACATGAGTTAAAAAAAATGTCCTCTCTTATCGAAAAAGAATATCAAGGATCGAATCAATTTCGCGAAAAGCCACAAACATAAAACAGTTGAGAAGTGGCGCAACATACTCTGGTGAGACAAGTCCAAAATCAACGTGTTTGAGCCGGATACTAAAAAACAGTATGTTAGAAGGCCGAGTGGAAAAGAATTTGATGCAAAATACTCGGTGAAAACCATAAAACACGGCGGAGCAAATATTATGGTCTGGGGACGCTTTCACTATCATGGTGTTGGACCTATTCACTGGATATAAGAGACTCTAACCAAGGAAAAATACATTGAGATCTTAAGGGGGTAGTCTCATATGAACGCATAAATTTTACCTCTTCTAGAGAATTATTTTTCATAAGACAATAAAATTCAATTATTTTAATTTTTTGTGTTTTTATTGCTATCTTAAACTGTATACATTTTTTTTTTTTATTTTATTTATTTTACTTTTTTTTTAAATTAAATTGGACACCAAAAAGAAAAGCAGATCACTGGTCATGGTAATAGCGGCTGTTCATGTAGTATGAGATTTCATTGAAAAAAAAATTGCGGGCTGTAGAAAAAAATCTTGTTTTGTTAAAAATCGTTTTAAAAAAATAAGAAAATATTTTCGAAAATGAGCAATTTTGGTACGGCCGATAACCATTAATGTGTACTCGTAGAAGAACATATGTATATAAATTTCAAAACAATCGGTTGAATAGTTTTTTTTTTGGACCATGACAGTTTTAGAATATGATGTTTCAAGAAAAATGCGTTTAAAGTTTCGCGCGACAGACAAGTCGCTTATTTAATACTAGGAATTTCGGTCTGAATTTCTCACAGCATATTTTCGATAGGTTTCACTATCGAAATATGAAAAAATCGAAATTTCGAAGTGGTCACATGAGACTACCCCCTTAAATACAGTTATGTATCCCTCCGCTGAAGACATGATCTCAAGATAATGATCCCAAACATACGGCCAAAGTAGCGAAAAAGTGGTTGGCAGGCATGAAGATCCAAGTCCTTGAATGGCCAGCACAGTCCCCAGATCTTAATCCCATAGAAAATTTGTGGGCATTTGTTAAGAGAGGGATAAGTAAGATCACAAAACCAAGAAACAGTCTTGGGCTGTGGCAAAATGTCCAAAGAATTTGTTATAATATCCCGACCATACTTTGCCAAAAGCTCGTTGACTCTATGCCGCGTAGAATTGAAGTTGTATTAAAAAACAAAGGAAATACAACCAAATATTGATATCCTTATTTTCCTTCATTTTTTTTGTAACAAATACAATACAATACAATATTTTCATTTCCTGTATAGTGTACTTATTATTTTGCCCAACCAAATTCAGTGAATGATTGTTAAGTTTTTGTTTTCTTTTCTTTTTGTTGGATGCAATTCATGTTTATTTATCTATTTGTTCAAAAAAATATACAATACAAAAAAAATATAATTTAATAATTATAACAAATTTACTCGAGTTTTATTTTTTAAATTCAAAAGCAAGCTCCCCCACTCCACTGTTCTTATTTTTTTGCACAACACTGTATATGCAGTATGTCGTCGGACGAATCACTTCCACTTCCATCTTATCTATGATTATGAGCGAGAAATTAATATACGAAAAAACCAACCAACCAGCTTACTTTTACAAAAAGATACGAAATCGAAAAAATAGTGCTGACACTATTCTATTTTCACGGTAATAATTCAGAAAGGATGAGACGAATTCACAGAGAATTTAACCTTAGTCAATCACACAAAACTTGCCACGATGCCGTTGCCTTTTCCTTGGATTGGCAATGCTGCATAATGCACTGAATCAGCTCCCGTCCGATAGAGCGAAAAGCTTTGAGCGCAGCCACCAATGGGCGAGGAGCATGAATTACAGCGCCGGCCTGAACGTGTTAAATAGAAAAAAAAACCGAAATTTATCTAAAGCAATCCTACTTAGAGAATTTTAATCCAAAAAAGATTAGAATTACTCATTCGGATCGTTGAGGATGTAAAAAAAAATCAGACCGTGTATGCGAATTGATAATGAATGAGGACAAGAATGCATACCGTAACCTTCTTGAAAACGAAATATACCCAGGATTGCGATCTCTGTAATACCAACAAATATTAAAAAGACCCAATCAAACCCGAATTTCATCCTACCCCTATTCCTTCTTATCCCTTAAGAAGTTCTTCATTAGAAATAATAGAAATACAAAATAAGATATTTATTACTTGCATTGAACAATTTTCAAAATTTAGCAAGCTGTTCCTCATCAAGAATAGGTCTTTTCTCCCTCTCCAGGAAAGTATGTAAGATTTTTTCACTTCCTCATAGTCCAGTATAAATTAATCATCGATTACTATTATAGTGTTTCCTGTGATTTCTACGAATAATACAGATGTCAAAAAAAACAAAATGATTATGACACGAGTTGCGCAAGCCATATTGCGATACATTGTTGATACTGCGGTATTTTCAGCACAACACAATTACGAAACATCGGTTAATCACCCTATAATCTTTCCGTGCAGGGACGGGTTAAGAATATCCCTGCAGCGATACCTCTCGCTTGTCGTAAAAGGCGACTAAAACAAAGGTAAACAAAAATCACATCTAGGCAATTTAGAAAACCTAGGTGAGCCTAGGGACACATATACCACCATTAAACTGCCCCTCAAGTGTGCATGCAAATCAGTGGGTTGACATGACTGGAGATCATCGGTGTTGTAAGAGTAAAATCAAACAAAAAAATCTGGAGCATGCCCGGTGTCACAAAAAAAAAAGGCAGGCCGAAAAACAATTGGTGCAAACAAATGCAAAAACACCAGCATTTGCTTGGCCTCAGCGATGAAGTAATCCGCTACTTTCTGAGGTCAAACCGGCGGACCCCACAAGCGGACCAGTAGGAATACAGTTAAGTGGGAAGGTTATGGTCCTACACTTCTGACCATAACAACGCTGGAAAAAGGTAAAGAAGAAGAAGAATCACCCTATAAAAATGCGTTTTATGAATATGTATGTACATTGGAGAGGAATGCAAATGAACCCAAAATGAATCAAAATCTTTCTACTGAATCAAATTCCGACAGTGAAACCAAAAGAATCATAAGAACGGCGCATCCAATAAAACTGTACGAACAAATAAACTTGTCTTTCAATTAAATGACTCCCTGACTCCGTACCCTTCCCTCTAATTTGAAAAA
Organism: Merodon equestris; assembly: GCA_958301585.1. Classification (NCBI taxonomy): domain Eukaryota; kingdom Metazoa; phylum Arthropoda; class Insecta; order Diptera; family Syrphidae; genus Merodon; species Merodon equestris. Next base: position 98,228,349 of record OY284413.1, read on the forward strand.
GCACGCTACATTTCATCAACATCGCAATATTTTGATGGAGGTAGTGGGGTTTTCCATAAAAGGGTCACAACTGCCAAGTAAACAAGAGCTCAACGGCATTTAAGCTGTTTTCCGGGCTAAAAACCGAGATGTTAAAAAAATGAGAAAAAAATAAACCGCCACGGCAAATAAAAATAAATAGATAAAATTAAATTTAGGATTATATAATCTTAATGCTTACACCTTTTCAAATGCAAATTAAATCTTGTTACGTACGTGTCAAAAAAAAAGAAAAAAAGTAGAGCTCTATGAGCCCTTTTATTTACTTAAACAGGTGTCACTCGACATAGAAATCATATTAATATAAGTTTGGCTATAATATATGAAATTGAGCAATCCCCGTGTCTGGAAAACAATAACTTGTTCTCAATTTCTTCACGGAGTTCCAAATCTGTCTGTCATACTTGTTACAAAATATGCCACACATCTACAACTAGCTACAACTATCTATAACTATGCCCTCGAATCAGTAGCTAATCTCCAACCCGCCTGCCAGACCTGCAACAAGATAGACCACACCTCTACGATTTGCTGTGGCAACACATTCAATTGGCAACACATTACGGTATTGCAATAAACCTAACCACATAGAGATTGAATATCGGTTAAGAATATCGCACTCAGAATCATTTATACAGTCCCTGAAACGAAATCAAGAAAGAAATATCAAGAAAAACTAGTTCCTAGAGGTAATAATAGACCCCAAATTTATCACACAACAAAATAATTCCATACCCAATATCTATAAAATAATGAACCGCAATTCTTCCCGATTACACACAACCGCCGACGTATAACATACCCCAATGTTAACGTACGTTACATAGGATCTCATTATTCTGTCCCAAATATCCGGAGGCAGTAACACGCATCCGATTCAAACAATTTGATACAAATTATGGGTCATTCCTAAAAGACACAAGTGCAGATATAAGCCTCATAAAAGAAAAAACATTAAACGGCCGAAAAGGGAAAATATCACCATATCCACAATAGCCGGATACAACTTAATCACACTGAGAGAAGTTACCATAAATTTAGAATTTGCTATAATGAGATAAAAAATTTTATATTTGATGTTAAAAGGAACAAAAATAAATAAAAAATGCGGTAAGATTCTCATGTTGGTCTCTAAGCGACCGTCTTTTTGAGTATCTTCGATTTGAGGCAAAAAAAAATGTACGATGACCGTGATCTTCGTTCTCGAGGTATGGGACTATTGCTTAACCACAACAAATTGCACACCATAAAGTGATTTTTTGTGGATGCAATGGCTTTTCGATAGTCACCGTACACATGGATTTTCACTGTTCCATTTTCGACTATTTCACTCGTTAACGTATCCACCGAGTGAAAAATGAAAAAAATGTTTTTTCCAGACAGTTTGCCTGACCTTTATTGATTACTGATTATAAGAACAAAATATAATGAAAATAAGTGAGCTACACCCCATGCATTTCTACTTCCGATATCGATGATTAAGCGTCTGTCGCAATTGCAGGTATCGTACGATATTGGCCAATTGCATCGATTGGTCCTGAGTTTACGATGAATCAACGAATTTATTTTGCGTTAACGTGTATAGTATGCTCAAATGGACGACTATATCACCCACAATCTGCTGGTAATGTGTAAAGCGCATCTACTAAAGAATAACCTTTTTTTGTAGTGACTTTTTAAAATTTTAACAGATTCAGTCATTATTAAATAATCCCTATTTTTCAATGGAAAACCTCAAACTAAGCATGCATGCGACTGAAACAGAGAGGTAGAATTATACAAATTGCTATAGCTCAATATCACATTCGACTCTAGCAAAATTATGTTATAGTTTCCGGTCAACAATGTGCTATTGCAGGTTAATTTTCGGAATGGAACTTTCGAAACAAATTGTTTCGAACTGATATGAAAATGCAACATTTCATACAGTACTATATATTTACTACTAGTACTAATTAATGAAAGAGAATGAATATACTCGATTATACTGTAAATTTTATGCATTTTAAACAAAAATATTCACTTACCTATAAGAAATTACTTCCTTCAAATAGTTTGTCAATATTTTCCCGCCGACTTCTATTCTTCTTACAGCCCTTTTTATGTGGTGTCCGTTTATAACTGGTATTATGTGTGTAAAGCTATAACCCACATCAATAACCACACAATTTTCGACATTTTTCGTCTGACAATAATTATGTGCGGCCAATTTTGGAGCTGAAGTTTTAAGTACACCACTACATTCAAATTCTTCGAAAAATATTTCCAACATTGATTCCTATTTCAATAAGTGTCAGTTGTTATTACTAACAGATAATTGAAGAAAAGTACTTGTATGTTATGAAGGTTAAAGAGGGGTTCCGTTACAATTAATTTCGTATTAAGACAATCCGCACTAAATATATAATCCCAAACAGTCTTCTGTAAAAGATAAACATTTTCAATGAGAAAAACAATATTCTTTTTATTATCTTCTAAAAACAAAAATAAAGGGCCAGCCACGTTTGAAACGGTTTTACGTACGTACACCTGTGTGCAAAATAATAGAAGTGTTCCACAGTAAACATTTCATTTAAAAAAAAAAAAAAAAAAACAATATCATTCTGTAGCCCCTAAGGGACTAGAGGTGAATGATCCTTCTATTTAATATTATATAATTCAATATCAATGAGATGAAATGTGTGGTAAAGCCAGAAACTTAGAAATAAATGGAATGATTATTTTAAAAAATGAAGTAGCATGGATAATTTCAATGTGAAGATTATTTTATTTGTTTAACTGAGAAAGGTTTTGACCTTCTATACTATCCATACTAAAAATGAATTTCCTTAATTCTTTAAGAAATAGGTTGGGTTGATCTAATTGCCTAATTTCAATTGGTAACTTATTGAAAAACCTAGGAGCTGCCGTGGTGTAGAATTCGAAACTGCGAGACTTCTTAGAAATCGCCACAGTCGAGTCATATTGTTAATTCCTAGGATATATATATTTGAACTCCTTAGGATCGCAGTATATCCGCTTCGAATAAAGAAGATTTTAAGTACCTTAAAGATGTAGAGATGCTGCATTCGAAGTATACGTAAAGCTAGAGAAAGTGGCCAGCTATGGGAAAATTGGTTTTGCCTGCAAATTAACCTAACTAATTTTTTTGAGTTACTGCAAGGACTTCAGTCGTGCTACTCTAAGCACTACCCCAGCTAGCAATACCATACTGTAGTTTAGAGTGCGTATTGCCATAGTAGAACATAAGAATTATTTTTTTGGAGCAGTGTTCTGTTAGAAGGTACATTTTACGTGTAACAGATAACATATACTGTTTTAGATCTTCAACGTGAGCTTTCCAGGTCATATTTTTATCTATTAAAAAGCCTAGATACTTGTAGTTCTCAACCCCTTGAATCTTAAAGCAGTTTGAATTGCACGGTAAGTTTTCGTGGAAGTTATAGTCACAACACGTATAAACAGATAAAGACAGTTTTAAACAAGAGCTTGCATGGAAAACGGCGTCACAGTGAAGTGGAAAAGATGCTTTTAAACTAAAAATCATAAGCCTAGTTTTGCTGCTGATTAATAAGTCATGTTTGGTGAACCATTGTCGTAAGATATTTAAGTCCAATGTAGCTGTATTGCAGAGTCAACGATACTTTTATTGTCATAAGATAATGCAATATCGTCAGCAACAGTGGTAATTTTGTTACAAAGATTTTGATGGAACAGTGAATTAACATATATTAAAAACAATAGTGGTCCCAAAACTGAAACTTGCGGTACACCACTTTTCATCTGTAACTGGTTACTGAAGATTTCACCCATTTTTACTCTCTGAGTTCTACAACATAAGTATGACGAGAGCCATCTGTGAATTGTACCTCTTATCCCAGCCTTGTATAACTTACTTAGGAGAGTGTCATGATTGACCATATCAAAGGGTGGTTTGGTCATATCTATGAACAGTGTCATATAATGGTTGTCACTATTGAAGCTATCGTGAATTTCGGTGCACAGCTTTAGAATAGCATCTTCAGTTGATCTACCTTCTTGAAAATCGAACTGCTAATTTCGTGGAAAGTGATTTTTATTTAGGAATGACACAATACGAACTTTATCAGCTTTTCAAATAATTTACAAAAGGTTGGAAGAAGAGAGATAATATTGGGTTATTAAATTTCTATTTCCTTTTTTAAATAGGGGAATGACTTAAGCACTTTGTAACGCAGACGGGAAGATACCACAATTGACACTAAGGTTGAACAGGTAACACACTACATCAATTATGTAGAACGAGATACATTTTAGAAGGCTGTTGGTAATGCCATCCGAGGTGCAAGAGCTCTTATTGTCAAGTGACATTATACATGTATGGATTTCGACAGGTGTAAAAGGTTGGAAAACAAAACTGTTGCTTATCGAAATATCTTCAATCAAGTCTGGAAACATATTACAACTGCAACTGTATATGGCAAGAGACGGTTTTGAATCAGAAGCAATAGAAGTGAAGTAAGTGTTAAACTGATTGGCAATGTCCACTGGATCGGTGATCACAATGCCATTAACTTCAATCTTTGAAATATTTGATATTTCTTTGATTTTATTTAAAATGCTGTTTACCACTCTCCATTCACTTTTTATATTGCCCCTACAATTATTTAGTTTTGATGCATAATATGTATCCCGACTTAGTTTGATTTCCTTCTTTAAATCTTTATTCATTTTCTGGTCAAGTTTTTTCATTGCTTTATTACATACAGGGATGACGTTTGCATTTCGTTCTCAATGCATTCTTTTTAGTTATTTTTGAAAGTAGTGTTTTGTTGACCCATGGTCTAAGACGTTTACAACGTGAATTTTATAGATTATATATTACACTGCTTTTATCTCTATGGCTTCTGAGAGTTTTTAAAAAGACATCATAAGCTAGGGATGGATTATTTTCTTCATAAGTTGGCTCCCGGAATTTAAGTACTCCACTAATTTTTTTGTACAATAATTAATTTTATTTGTTTTAAAAGGAATATATACAGTCTGTCACATAATTGTTTGCAAAAGGAAAAATTGTTTGCAATTTCATCTGAAATGTTAAAATTTACGGAAACCCATTGCTTTGGTATTTTTTTCTCTTCATAACTTTATTCATAAGCTTATTCTCAATAACTACAACAAAATAAAAATTACCAAAGTTCAAACAAGAATGCACGAAAATAGCAAAAATAAAAACATCTTCATATTTTAATCTGTCAAATAATTGTTTGCAAAATGAAAACATAACATAAAAGAGAACGAAAAAACAAAAATTGTCCTAATATTTAGGGTGCCCACCATTGGCATCAAGAACGGCTTGTTGCCTTCTTGGCATTGATCCAATTAGGTGCTCCATATCGTAACAGTCCGGTAGCTTTTTCCACTCTTTCTGGAAAATGCAAACAATTATTTCACAGATTAAAATATGAAGATGTTTTTATTTTTGCTATTTTCGTGCATTCTTGTTTCAATTTTGCTAATTTTTTTTGTTGTAGTCATTGAGAATAAGATTATTAATAAAGTTAGAAGAGAAAAAAATACCAAAGCAATGGGTTTCCATAAATTTTAACATTTCAAATGAAATGGCAAACAATTATGTGACAGACTGTATATTCAAATTATTTTGAAATGTTTCTAAGTTTATGTTCGTCATGCAATGATCTGAGATTTTATAATCAAGCACTTCCCCAGACAGCTTGTGTGTAAATTTAGAGTCTAACCTAGCGAATATATAATCAATACATGTTTGAGTATTATCTGTATTATCTGAGTTGGTTCCATAACTATGGTTTTAAATCGAAAGAAGACATTAAAAGTAGGTATTTATATGAATCATTGGTTTTTCTCAAAATATCAATATTAATGTTGCCTACTACGAATGCATTCTTCGTCTTTTTATTTTTAAGTAACCTATTAAATTCTTCTCAAAATGCGTCAATACCTGCGTAAATTCGATGCAGGCGATATACACACAAAATAGTAAAAGGTTCAGTACATAAGTTAACACGACGAAGTCTCAAATTCCAGCAAGACCGAATTAGGTCAAGCCAACACGCGCGTCCGATACAATGCATTCGCTGGATGAACAACACCGCAAGCCGACTAATAACGCTGACATCGCTATCACCGTCAACACGGTACACCGGATGGATAACGCTGACACCGCGTCTGCTGCAGTTTGGAATTAATGTATAAATTAGCTTAAGTTATTCAATAAGTGTTCAGTTTTTATTATAACGTGTTGCAATAAAGTGGGCTCGTCCCCAAGTAATTGAAATTTGTTTTTTTTAATAAAAAAATAATCTAAAACTTTAACTGGCGCCCGAGCAGGGACCCAGGGTAAATAAACAGTGCGGTGATATATTAGAAAGGTCCTCAAGAAGTACCAGGTGCGCGCAATCGTCAAACGTCCATAGGACAGTACGGTAAAACAAAAAGGTCCTCAAGTAGCACCAAGTGCGCGTAAACCGTCTAATCATTCGCGAGTGACTCCCGCCGTAAAAGCGTATACGTCAAACGTCCTCAAGTAGTACAGACGTGCCATCCGCGAGTGACTCCCGTCGAAAAAAATACCCTGTGGTTCCCCCGCGAGTGTGGTGAAAAGTGAAGGGCCCCCAAGTAGACCAACTGGAAGAACGGGAAGCGTAGGACGCTAGCCGCACCACGAACCGCAACAAGTCAGGACGGATATGACGCTGCAGCTTTTAGTTTTGTAAGTTTAGTCTAAGTTATTGAAAGAAAAACAAGTAATATAACGATAATATACACTATCGAAAGGAAACAAGTAATATAAAGATAGTATACACATTTAATTTAATTACAAGTTATTATAAAAAAAGGAAAAAGGAAAAAAAATTATATATAAATAATAATAATAAGAAATCTGTGAATATGGCTAATCCAAATTTAATAAGACCCCCTGTTCTTAATGTACCCAGTCCTTCCCAATCACCTCCGCCCATAAACGTCGGTGGAGTCGTTACAAACGAAGTTTTAGACTCCCTCGTGACGGGTATAGTTCCTCATAGTTCCTCAGAAATGAGGGAAGACAGTTAGTGCAAGCAATGATAAATCCGTACTCGGACCACTTTGTTGGAGTAGATCAAACCATCAACCCTGAATTTCGCCAAAACATCGGTGAATTAGATAAAATACCGGATGTAGTCCGCTGTCTAAAGGATTTTACGGGTCAGCCAGGAGAGTTTAATTCCTGGAAGAAGAGCGTTGACCGAATCCTACAGCTCTACGATGGTATCAAGGGAACTCCGAAATATTTCGGCATCTTAAGCGTCATACGCAACAAGATAGTCGGACAGGCTGACGTAGTGTTGGAATCATACAACACTCTGTTGGACTGGAAATGCATTGCTCGCTGTCTAACAATGCACTACGCCGATAAACGCGATCTGTCTACTTTGGAATACCAAATGACCTCTCTGGTCCAAGGAAATATGACTATTCAAGAGTTCTATCACGCCGTGTACTCCCATCTGTCCCTTATCCTAAATAAAATCGGTTGTATGGAAATCAGTAATGAGTCCCTGTCTATTCTTACGCAAACATATCGCGATAAGGCTCTGGATACGTTCATCAGAGGGTTACGGGGCGATTTACCACGACTTCTTGGCATAAGAGAGCCAACCGATCTACCACAGGCATTGCACCTATGCCTAAAATTGGAAAACCAAAATTATAGAACCCAGTACGCAAACTCCCACCAACGTCCAGCTCGATCACCCCACAACCAGGCCGCACCACCTTCACACCCTCCTCGTAGAAACCTAGGAGACCATCAAAAATACCACACACCAGGTTATAAACCTCCCTTTTTCCCACAGCTAGCTCATATGCCTCAACCCCAAATCCACCCCAACCAATTTGCATACAGACAACCGTCAGTAAACCCGAATTACCAGACGAACCAAACCCCATATAATCCATCCTTCCCACCAAGGCCATCAGCACCCAAACCACAACCTAGACCAGAGCCCATGGACATCAGTATCCAGACGAAAGCGGTCAACTATATGAACAGGCCTCAGCCTAATCGTTTCGCAGGGAAAAGACAAGCGCCTTCAACACAACAAGCGCAAGCAACCAATAAGTATCAAAGGAATTTCCACATCGAGCCCCAAGCAGATGCCTTAACCAGCTATGAACAGATCCTAGAGAACGAAGATGAAAATCACACAGAATCACTCACACAGTACATGGAATCTTATGAAGAACCGGGAAATGTACAAGAAGAACCTGTTGACTTCACGGACATCCATTTTTTAGGCTAAACTGCTCTTCACTGCCATATTTTGAAGGCAGAACGAAGAGCGGTCGAATGCTTAAAATACTTATAGACACTGGTTCTAATAAGAACTACATTCGCGCCGAACTTGTCCCAAATCCAAAGTCTAACGAACAACCCTTTTTCGCAAATTCAATAAGTGGTAGTATAAAGATTGATCAACACACAATCGTAAATTTATTTGGCCTTGAAGACACAAATATCAAATTCTTTCCTACCACATTTAGATCATTTGATGCCATTTTAGGAAACGATAGTCTTAAAGAACTTTGGGCCATAATTCACACTAGAGACAATTACATGATTATAAAGGATAAGGTTAGAATCAAAATCAAACAGCACGCCTACACAGCAGTAAATAAAATAGAAATAAATATGGAACATATGAATGACGAACAAAGGGCTAAATTGAATTGCTTAATTCAACAATTTCCCAGCTTATTCACCGAGCCCGATGAGAAGTTGACATTCATTGAGAGTCCGTAAGACGTACAGGTTTTTTTTCCCGCCGTCTCCCGACATCTCTTCTTACTACTTCTAGTTTCATTTTAGAAGGAGCAGAAATAACACGAGAAATACTGTTGCTCCCAACTCGGGAGTCAAACCAGGCACCTTCTGGATATGGTTTGGGCACTTTACCACTACGCTAGCTCGGGTCCCGCGATTAATTCGTCTAAACACACTTTAATTTTCGATTGTTTATTATTATCCAATAACACGACTGAGCACTAAGTAAGGAAGCATGCGAACTCCAATTTAATTTACTATCAAACTCGAGGCCCAGGTACTTAAAAGTATAATTGTAAAACATTTTGATGGGCAGCTCAAATCTGAATTAAACAATTAAACGTGTTTTTTTTTTGTACTAGTTTTGCCATAAGTATTGGAACTAACAAGCGAACGTTTGCAATTAGTACTGTGATAAATTATTTCAGGGAGTTGAGTTATATTAGACCAAAGCTGCTCTAATTTTTTAGCAGTCGGTCCAGACATTTTCGGTGGGCCACTAACGGTTTCTATTTCAATTACTTTTTTACTCTTTTTATAATAAAAAATTCAATATTATGAAGTATAAAAGTTGTTTATTAAAATAGGAAAAAAAGGGCATTTAATGCCAAATAATGAAACAAAACTGTACATATGTAGGTATCTTAAATGTAAATCTTAATAAAATCAATGTGATTTCTGACATTGTTTCTGTTGTAATAATTTACTTATATTAGGCACAACATCGGATGTCGATAGTAATAACAAGTCACAAATATGTTGCCCAGTTAGTCATGTGCGGTATTAATATTTGAAAAAACGTTTTCACAAATATATGTTGATCCAATACTACTTAAGAACGGCAAAGCCAGGTCTGTTATGGCAGGAAAGTCTACTTTTGGTACTAATTTCCGAAAATCCGCAAAATCGTCTGTAGAATTTTGTGGTTTGGAACATACTTTCTCGGTAAAAAGTTTTTTTTTTAGCGAAAATTGATTTCGCACTTCAGTGAGTTCCGACTGAATATCGGCAGGATAAGTAATTATTCCACTTAAACTGATTATGAAGGAATTTATAAAAATTTGCATATTTTGTTTTTTTACCCTCAAAGTACTCAAATATGCTCTCAAACGACTGTAATAAACATCTGATTTTGGATTTGTACTTAGAACAGTTGATGGCGGCGATATGAGCTTCACTTTTAGTGTGGCAAAAACGTCAATATTTTCTGTAGCTAAATTAATTAAAAACAGATTTAATTAACCTTTGAATCCGCTAATCAAATTAAACATTATCGGAAATGAACAATCTTTGCCTTGTTAAGATTTGCCTTCAATATTCAAAATATTGAAGTAATTCGTAACGCCAACAAGGAATGCAAGATCACTCAACCAGGGTGTACTCTTGAGTAAATCAGTTTTCAAAGTTAAGCCCCTTTTTTCTCTAAAAATTCCAACGCCTGGTCTCTCAAGTTGAAGAAATGTTTTAACATGCTGCCCCTTGAAAGCCATCGCACAGTACAGTACAGTACATCGCACGCACACAGTACAGTTGTAAGTCTCCAAATTCTCTAATTTTTCTTCAAATAAAATCTGAATTGACGTCTATGAAGAGCTTTTGCATGTATGTAATTCATGCTGGATCCATAATGTCATCCAAATTCATGCCCTTTGTATATAAGGCTTCCTGGTGGATATTGCAATGATACGAAAATAGTGTTCGACCCAAAAAATTCTGTAATAAAGCTTTGTTTCTCCCAGTCATTGCAGGTGCACCATCAGTGCAAATAGATATCATTTTGTTCCATGATAAACCCTTTTTTCAATACATTTTTTAATTTAAAAAAAACATGTTTTTCCTTTTCAAGTTGACAGAATTCTGTAAATCTTGCGATACATTCCATTGTTCATCAACACACCGCACAAAGACGATTTAAATAAAATCGCAAGTTTCGTCTAACGCCAGTGAAAAACATTTGCAATTTGGTACGATTTCTTGGATCTGACCGCTGATATCAACTGCCATCTCTTCCACCCGTCTTGTAACAGTGTACCGTGAGATTGAAACACTGTCGGCTTTAGATTTGACGTTTTTATCACGTCAATTTTGAGCGTGGATTGTTAAAGTTTCTTTAACAACAACAGCCCGGTTATGCTTCTGCTTCGTCGTCACGCTGCGAAGATTATGCTGTGTATTTGGTGGGATCAGGGGGGTGTTATTTATTATGAGCTGTTGAAACCAAACGAAACCATCACTGGGGAACGGTATCAAACTCAATTGATGCAAGTGAGCCGAGCACTGCGCGAAAAGCGGCCAAAATACGAGCAGAGGCACAAAAAAGTGATTCTACAGCATGACAACACCCGGCCTCACGTGTCCGAATCCGTTAGAAACGCTCAAAGGGAAGTCCTACCCCACCCGCCATATTCACCAGATATTGCGACGTCCGATTATCACTTGTTACGTTCAATGATACATGGTCTGGCTGATCTGCAAATCCATTCATACGAAGACATCTCAAAAGGGCTTGATTCGTGGATAGCCTTAAAAGACGAACACTTCTACCGTGACGGTATGCGAGCTCTGGCAGAAAGATGGGAAAAAGTAATCGTTAGTTGCATTTTCATCAAAAAAAAAACAGTGAGAACTTAGTTGCGCTCCTAATATATTGGATTTCAGATATAATTTTTTTTTACTCGCATTTTTTTTCTTTAATCATTGCTACAACTTCATTTGTAATTTTTGTTAAATTATTAATTCACTCGTTATGTAGTCTATTGATTATAATTTTTTGATTGGAATTAGCAAGTAAATTATTCATTTTTTTAATTCTCACGTAATCGTCGTGGGATTGCCATTCCATTTCCACGCAGAGCCTATAAAGTTTAGTGATCTCTTGTTTTTTTTGTGGTTTAAGGTTATGGATTAGATTCTGTATTTGTTGGTATTCATGTGAAAGGTAGGGAAATAGGGGATCGTTTTTCGTTTCGTTATGTTCTAGAGTTGGAATAATGTTGGTCAGGATTTGTTCGTATTGGTCAAGGGCAACTTCATGTATCAGTTTCAGGTTTCCGTTTTGCATTTTTGCTTATCCGATGTGTAGTGAAACAAACTGTGAGTTAGAAAAATCCAGGATTCGAATTTCTCCTGCAGTAAAAAATAGATGTCCGAAATAGTAACAGAAAGGGATATGTTTGTCAATTAATTTCTAATATGGCTTTTGTGGACGGTTTTCGCTGATTCTGTTATAACTACTGTATTTTTGATTCCTTCAACTATTTCTTGTTTGTATCTAAATGTTAATTTTGAGCCTAGTAGTTTATTGTGTTTCACATATATTACATTTCCGAGATTGTAAATTTTCGTTTTTTATTGTGATACCTAATGTCTTTTTGTTGTTTTTGTAAAATTTTGTCTATGTTGTTCTTGCGATTATTTTCGAATTCTTCGGGAGTTATTTTGGGTGATCGGCCGAGGAAGAGTTCGACCGGTTTTTTACCAGTTGTTGAGTGAACTATGAAATTATATTTGTTAGTATCGATTTCAGGCAACTCTTCGAAGGAACGAGGAGTCTGTTCGGTTTCAATGCATCTCATAATCTCAGAAAGAGTGGAATGAAGTCGCTCAATCTGTCCGTTTACCTCACTTTTATACGGTAGTGTTTTATAGATGCGTATACCAAGTTCATCTTCGATTCGTTCATTCCATATTAAGGAGTCATGTACACTTCCCGGGTAACGCGCATCTACAAAACGAATCGTTTGTTTATGGTTACTAATCTAAAGATCTAAATCTTTCGTAAATTATCCCGGCATTTGCCACAACAAACTCACATAAAATTCCGGTAATTTCAAATTTAATACGAATCAAATGAGTTCGAACGATTTGGGAACGATAAGGTAGTGCTCCCGGCGGTTATAGGAATGGTAAGGGAGTGCGAAAGTGAATCGAATGTGCGGATTGAACGTTCTATTCGAACGACTATAGAAATATGCCCCAAAGGAGTAAGTATCATGGAAAACAGGACTGCTGCAGAACAACAACGTCTCTGTTGTTCATCTGGCCTCAAGAATTGCCGTTAATTCACCTTGGAATATATATGGGTCGGTGCATAGACACCGGCGCCCACACCATTGCCTGCCCTAGACCCGTCTGTGTATATTTCCAGTGCAATGTCATCGGTTGGGAAATGTTGTTTTATAGTGAATCCTGAAGTCAAGTAGTCCGTGACTTCACTTATATCAATGCTTTGGCAAGGAATACTAGCGTGCCCTATTTCGGAAAACTTCCAGTGAGCGGATTCCTTGACTCGAAGCCCGAATTTCTTTGCCTTTTCCTTGCCAAAGAGATTTAAGGGGAATAAGTGAAGCATCGTTTCGAGGATTGCAGTGGCGGTTGTTCGCAGTGTTATCCCAATGCACGCCATCCTTTGAACTCTGCTTAGGAGTTTACAATAGTTAGATCTGCACAGTGCCGGCCACCAGATAAGGCACCGATTCATTAGAATAGGTGTAACAACCGCGGTATACAGCCAGTGGGTAATATGGGGTTTGATACCCCATCTGGTGCCTAAGGTTTTTTGCAGGTGTACAGCCCAGTCATTGGTTCTTTGATGCGTTCTTCAGCATTTTATTTCCAGTTGAGCTTCCTGTCGAGTATTACGCCAAGGTATTTATCGTGGTCTGCGAATCTAAGATAAGTCCTATTGAGTTTTGGTGGAGTGATTTTACGAATCTGCCGTTTTCTTGTGAATAAAACTAGCTCCGTTTCGTAGGGATTTATTAAAAGCCCGCAGTTCTCTGCCTATTGGCCAGTTTGCCTAGCCCTGTTTCCACCAAATCTCTGATTGTCGGGAGATGTTTCCCGCTGATTGCTAGTCCAATAGCGTCTGCAAAGGCAATGTCTTTCCTTTTGCTTACTACTTCCTTTGAAATGTCCAAAATCGTAGTTACTAGTCTTTGCGTTGTCAGAAAAGTGTTATTGAGCGAGAGGTCTAGTGACTTCGCTAGTAACCGTTGCGGTCCCATCTGGTTTGTTAATTAGGGCAGGTATATTGGGAGCTTTTGACAGTACCTTCCTCACTCTACCGGCCTCATCATTCTTTTCTATTTCTGAGCAGAAATTAGTCCTAATCAGGATGTCCTTTGCGGCTTTCTTATCTCACTTTTATATAGTCTGAGGCTGTTCTTGTAACGGTTACAGTCCTCTGTTCTGTGTTGGTTTTTTTTTTTTTTTATTGAAAAGCCGTCTGCTTTTCTTTCTAAGGATACCAAGATCAGCAGTTCGCCATGGGGGTTTGGTTCCCTTTGTTGGTCTACTACTTGGGCAAGACTGGAAGTGATTTGTTTATAGCTCCTGTAACTTTAGTCGCTAGACGTTCAATGTCTGCATGCGACTTGGGTTAGTTAAGCGTGGTCAAGGGCGCCTTTAAGGTTAGCCTCATATTTATCCCAGTTGAGCCGTTTAGGATTTCTAAAGGATTTTTTAGGTGAGATCTCAAAGTTTAGAGGGACGCGAATGTAACGGTGATCAGAGAAGGATTTCTTTTCCGATACCTACCAGTTTGCAACCGAGATATTGGAAGAATTGGATACCACCGTTATATTTAAAACTTCCTGGCTATTTCTTGTTACGAAGGTTGGCTTATTGCCCCTATTGCAAATAACAAGGTCTGTTTCAATATTGTACGTAAGTAATACTTCACATCTTTTGTTGACGTCGCTACTGCCCCAAATAGTGTGGTGAGCATTCTATCAGGACCGGTGTTTTTGTCCGTTCTGTCTAACTGATCATCCTTCTGATTGTTGTAAATGGTAAGGGCCCGATATCATTGTGGGCCAAGTATGCTGCGGAGATCCATAAGCCTTCCTCACAGGAGACCACTTCTCTGACAGTAGTGAGGTCACAGGTGCTGTTATTACTTAAAAGAAATATATTACAATGAGTTTTTTTCTAAAATGCAGGTTCTAAGGATACCTTTGCAGTTAGCGTGTAGCAGTTTGCTTTGTCCGTAATGCGATTTTTGCTAATCCATGGCTCCTGGATCCATGGTCGTGCCCACTTTCTGCAAGGTCGGCAGAAGCAACCTTACTTTGGTGGAGGTTTGTATGGGTTACATATAACATTGTAGCTACTGCTTAAGCCAGATGCCTCTGTCACAGTAGCATCCAGATCCTCTGAATCAGAGGATAGGGTATCGGAATCCTGTCGAGCGCTCAAGGAGGCTGAGATGGTGGAAATCATGACCATTGTATGCCTCTCGTCCTATTCATATACCTTCAACCTGATGATTTTAAGGCCATATTGAACTTTAAGTACCGATGGAGGTGGCCTCTTTGAAGTGGATGAGGTTTCATCGTGAGATCGATACTTTTTAGTTGCCCACCCACGGTCCAGTTTAGTTGCGGAAGATCCCTTTCCAGGTCAACTCCTCTGCTTCTCTATGTCTTCTGAAGTGTATTGGTACGAGGCTGCGTTCTTCTCATCCCAATTTTCCTTGCCCTTTTTTTGACCCTTTTGACTTGAAAAGTAGCACGTCTTTTACTATAGGCAGCCGTGCTGGCTCTTATGTGCTTCTTTGGGGCCGATGTTGTTGCCTGTTAAGCGTTTTTGGAGAGTAACCCCGCAGATTTTTGTTTGTTACTGTTAAACTCGTTAATTTTCATCCCACGAGTAATCCGATGTGGTTTAACCCCCCACTCTTCCATCCCTCGGCACGGTTCTTTCGCTCATACCACCAGGAAGTTAAGTGTCTGTTGTTACCTCTTTCTTAGTGATCCACTGCGCATGTGATGAAGACCTTTTTTTTTTTTTTTTTTTTTTTTTTTTTTGTTGGAGGCTTTTGCTATCTGTTGGAGCACTCAGACACAAATACTGGTCCATTGTACTGCCAGACAGACACCTTAGATGGCGTTGGAGCTCATGTTGAGCCAAGCTTCTTTTTTACTCACTTATGTTGTGTGCGATTTGTTTTTTCACATAAGTGAACGGAACCTAAAGCTTAATGCCGATTCCGAACGGCGAGAGCCGAGAAGCTTTTTCATGGCAAGTATACAACGGGGGGTTTTGCCAGTACCCCACCGAGGAGGGACGCCGCGAAATAATCATTCGATGGCGTTGGTGTTATCGGGATCCGAACTCGCTCATCTTGCGCCAGCGGCCGACACACTACCCAATGCGCCACGGCGCTCCCCTTTAGACCTTAGCTGACACTTACCGGTGATTAGTCATTTCCAGCGGGCGCCCACGAGGAGGACTAGAGGACGAGGATTTTTGCCCACCTATTAGAATTAATAAAATCTCTACTGCGTGTAGGAAATTTAATGATTTTGAGATTCGTGGTAGAATTGTAGATAATACAATTAGAATGTGTTTTCCTCATATTCTTTATATCTAAAACCTTGCTTGTTTCACTACTTGTACACTGTATTGCTTCTAGGTCTGCACATGATTTATTTGATTTATAATCAGGCGCAATTTGCAAATCGTCTCCTTCAGCATTTCTAGAACTCGTTAAAACTGTTCCACTGTTCCTTAATACGTTTTTTTAATTTTTTTATAGGCATGAGTATAACATTTCGGGCAAACTTTTGAAGTATTTTGAAAACACCGATTTTTACTCATCAATTATTGAATAGCATGAGGATGGGCCAGACGCCTTGCAATCGCCGGGTTTATTCTTTTTGAATAACTGCCACACGAAATATGTTTCATGGTTACGAGATTCACTTTTAAACAAAACAGCGAACACTTTCCAACCTTAAATATTGAAATAATCATATCTACATAATTAGTATTGTTTATAAATGCACAGTAGTTTTATTCTAGTAATTCTATTAAAATTAACTTTTCACCTCAGATATTAAAATAGTACTGTCGCATCGATAAGCATTTGCGCTATGGTTTAATCGAAACATGTACTCGGTCACCGGCGCATGAGCTCACGAGAAACCCCTCGAAAAACAACAAGAAGAGACAACCTAAAAATTAAACGCTTGTCATGTATGGACCCTTTTAAGTCATCAATGAATATAAAATTTAAATTTAGTGTGCCTATCTGTGACAGAATGGTAAAACGAAGGCTTGAAGACCAATACCTGTTCGGAAGGAGTCCAAGAGAAGTCTCACTTATTAGCAGCAGGCAAAGAACAAATCGCATTCACTTTGCCAAAAACCATTTTACTTGGGTAGGAGCAGAAAATGGAAAAAATGGCGAAATGTTCTGTGGTCCGACGAAAACAAGATTAATTTGGTGGGATCAGATGGTAGGAGGTGGGTCAGTCTTCGAGCCAGAGTACAACATAAAAACGGTCAAGCATGGAGGTGGAACATAACGGATTGGGGATGTTTTTCATGGTATGAAGTAGTTCACATTTTCTGGATCAATGTAAACATGGATCAACATGCCTATGCCAAAATACTTGAAGAAGTTATGATTCCAGGTGCGAATTGGGAAATGCCTTTAAATAGGCAATTCATGCATGATAACGATCCCAAAAACACGTCGTGTTTAGTGAAAAATTGGTTTGAAGGGCATAGAATTGACGTCATGTCTTGGCCCGCCCAATCGCCAGACCTGAACCCAATTGAGAACCTGTGGGCAATTGTTAAAAAATCGTTGGGAACCGAAAAATCGGGAAACTAGTACGAATTGTGGGAAAAAAATTCGAGAGGCTTGGTTCACCATTCCGCCATCCATTTGCCGGAAACTAGTGGATTCAATGCCACAGGGAGTCCGCGATGTATTAAAAAACAACTAAATACCAATTTTTTTTCTTGGAAAGTTAAATAAATTAGAATTATCGAAACAAATTACCGTTACATACGAAGAGTCAGTGAGTGAGAGAGTGTGGGGTAACACGCATCACGACTTCCCTTAACCATTTATAGAAAAAATTGAAAAGAAAAAACAAAAATGATTTGTTTATGTACAAAAAAGTTTGCACGCAGTGATACTAAAATAGAGTGCAATGACTGTAAAAAATTGTTTCATGCAAAGTGCGTCAATTTATTAATCACTGATCTCGAACACATGAAAAAAAAACCGCAAAATTTGGAAGTGTTCTCAGTGTACAACGTCGCGGCGAAGTTCTCTCTGTGCCGAAAATGCTCTCCTGCCGTCACCCCTTACAATCCCAATAGTCACTGAAAAAGAAAAACAAATAACAGAAAACATTACAATGGAAATGATATTCAATGAAATCAAAAGCTTACGGAAAATAAACCAATGTTGACAATACAAATGCAATGGAAGCCGCGTTAAAAATTATTCGTTTTGACTCTCTCTACGTCAAAAAATAAAAACAATGAGGAACCCCTCTTCACCCATAACTGTACTGTCTCTGAATCTGACCCGACAATTAGAAAAATCCCTGAGAAGAAAATTATGATGGTACGCAAATTTTTATTAATGAAAGTCTTACTATTAATATGAGAATATTGTATAATGAAGCAAGAAAAATCAAAGTAGATGAAAAATTTAAATACATATGGATGAGGAACAACAAAATTTTTTTGCGTAAATATGAAGGTGATATTGCTTTCAAGTGGAGGTGCTTTGAAGACCTTGAAAATCTTAAATTAATGTAAAATATGAATTAAAGTCATCCAATGCAAGAAATTGTGTTGTTTCTCATTTCTCTACCTTACTCATCGATCATAATATTCGTAGTATTAGGAAAAACTTTGATCTCTTTCTTACACATATAAACACATTCAATTCCAATGCAATTTTCATTGTACTCACTGAGATCTGGGTTTATGACTGCGAGTTATCCAACTATGTCGTTGTTTTCATTAAAAAAGCGTCAGAAAGTGAATGTATAGTAGAGAAAAATAGTGTGTCCAGCGCTGATATCATAAAAATCACTTGTCTTATATGAGTTAAAGTTTTAGATTATTTTTTTATTAAAAAAAAACAAATTTCAATTACTTGGGGACGAGCCCACTTTATTGCAACACGTTATAATAAAAACTGAACACTTATTGAATAACTTAAGCTAATTTATACATTAATTCCAAACTGCAGCAGACGCGGTGTCAGCGTTATCCATCCGGTGTACCGTGTTGACGGTGATAGCGATGTCAGCGTTATTAGTCGGCTTGCGGTGTTGTTCATCCAGCGAATGCATTGTATCGGACGCGCGTGTTGGCTTGACCTAATTCGGTCTTGCTGGAATTTGAGACTTCGTCGTGTTAACTCTTCCCTCCTTAAGTGAGAAGGTCCTCGTTCTCAGAAAAATGGGATCTGGCTGATCCTGGTTGTTTCTATAGGCGATTTTACGAGGGAGCCTTCGGGATTAGTTGCCGTTCTTATTGGGGGATCGACCAGCTCGATTGTTTTGGTGAAGCTTACAGCATTGTTCCTATGGCACCTGGCGAAGATAGCTATTAGTAGGAGACTGAGTATAATACTGTTTGTCCGATGTTTATTAGGGAACTTCTTTGATACTCCTCTTCGATTAGCTTAATATGTTCGGTGTTGTTCACATGGAGTTGTTTCATAGATTGCAGTGTGAGAAACTCCTCGAAGCTTCTAAGGGTTGAGTCAGGTTGAACTATAGGTGGAAGAGGCTTTGCGCTGGACAGGTCTTTGGAATTGTATGTTTGATCGCTGATCTTAATTGTTGCGTTGCTATACTGGATGATGAATGTGCCGTCTAAGTCCATCTTGTCGCTGTCTATCAAGATTGATCCGTTAAATTGGTTCAAAAGTAGCGTGCCGGGGAAGATTTCCTCTATAGTTGGTATGTGCTGATTGTTGGTTTCTGTGCAGTTGGATGGTCGGCTGCTAAGTAGGTTAGGTATACAATAAGTTTCGCTTAAGTCTATAATTTGTTCCCTATTACATATCGTTAACTTGTTGTTTGATTGACATTTTGTTTTTATTCCGTAGATTTTATTTTCACATATAAGTATATTTTCACTTACTATTTTAGTAACAATTTCTCCCCTTTTTATAGGTTTTATTAGTATAGTTTTACAAATATATTGTTCCGTATTAGGAATGTTTATAATGTATAATAATGTTTGATTGCTTGCTGCAATTTTTATTTCTGCGAACTCTATCGCTTCGTCAATATTTAAGTAGGGTACATTATTTCTTATAAAAAGTTCCTTAATTAGATCTACTTCGCTATTGGACAATATAAATGAATTTATTATTCCTGCCTTTGTCTATTGCAAGGCGTATTCTACATTAATAATTTCCTCTTTTCCTCTAGCTTATACTTAATGTTAGTTACAATACCGTTTTTTAAATCTTGGTCTGTTTGGAAAGTTTTGACAATATTATTCGTTACATTAGTTAATTCATTTACATATTTTATCTAAGGTAGATTTATTTATTATTATTTGATTATTTTCGTTTTTAAGTGCTCCGTTAATTTTAGATTTTAATATAACGTAGTCGTCATGGTCGGGACTTCCTGTTATCGACTTCCATGCGCTACACAAAAAATTTAATGATCTGCGAATTTTCCTTTTTGGCTTTAGTCGATAAAGTAGGAGTTGGATCTGGGAAATTTCATGGATTAGGAATGGGTACATGGGATGATCGGTTTTGACGTCTTTCGTAACCTTTAGTTTTAGCTCTCGAACTGTCTCCTCATAGGATATCAAATCAAGGACATGAACTAGTTTTAGAGTTCCGCTCTGAAGCTTGGCCGTACCGGTGCTTAACGATATTATTTTTGATTTGGAATAATCTAATACTTGTACCTCTGCCATGCAGGAACAAGTGAGTAGCCTGGAAAAGAAAAATTAACTTTTAATGTTGCTTTTATGGACGGTCTTGCCAGATTCAGTTACAATTGTTTTGGAATGGTTTTCTTTTACTATTTCCTTCCTCTACCGAGAAGATAATTTTGATCCTAACCGCTTATCAATTTTAACATAGATAAAATCTCCTGGTTTGTATTCTTTTATAGTATGTCTATTTTTATTGGAGTAACTCAGGTCAGCCTCCTGCTTCTTCTTTAGCCTAGTTATGTTGTCTTGTCTAGCTTGTTCGTAGCTCTCCGGATCGATGCTAATGTTCCTTCCGAAGAATACATCGAGTGGCTTCTTACCTGTAGTCGAGTGTACCGAATAGTTGTATTCATACACAGCTCTATCTAAAAGTTCGGGAAAAGTTCTCTGTATACCGTCTGCTTTGATGCAGCGCATTATCTCCGATAGGGTAGAGTGAAACCTCTCCACTTGCCCATTGACAGTGCTGGTATACGGGGGGGTTTTGTAATTTTGAATTTTGAGTTGGTCTTCGACCATGAAGTTTATTGATGATGAATTTAAGTATTTTTCATTGTCTATTACAATAATTCTCGGAACGCCGAATGAGAAGAGAAGTTCACGAAGGGGCTCTCTGATATCTTCTATAGCCTTTGACTTCAGTATCCTGACTTGAGCATATTTGGAGAACTTATCTAATGCCGTTAGTACATAATTTCGTTTGGTGGAGTAGATGTCTATGTGAACGATTTCCCCAGGATATTGAGGGATGGGCGTTGCCTTTAATTCTGGTTTATTTGGATGCCTGTCATAGTTCTGTTCTTTGCACGTAGTGCATTGTTTTATGATGTTGTTTATTTTGGCATTCATCCTTGGAAAGTAGAATTTTTCCAGCAACTGTATCCTGTTTTCACGTTCATTTCTATGTGCTCTTTTATGCTCCTTTAGGATTTCCTCGTCTTGTCTTGCAACATTCGTAAGATCTTCTACTGTTTTTTGAGTAAAGCGTATTTTAAGGGTTTTGAAATGAACCGGATATATTTCTTGGATACGACCCATTAATCCCTCCGAAGTTTGTAGGCCGTTAATTACTGCAGGCTTTATGTATTTCTTGAAAATAGATATGAAGTCTTTTGTGGAGTACTGAGGTTGGGTAATAATATGTCTGTGATATGTAGGGAAAGGGATACTGAATTGGCAATTAGATAAACTGCCTATTTTAATGATCAACTGGTTTTTGAATACGTTTATTGGAGCCTCGGTGGTTGGAATAAGGTTATGGTCAGAACTGTCACTGCTGTGTTGCGTACCTGTTAAGGAGTTAATCTGGGTCTTCGGTGCTCTAGAGAGGGCATCTGCTACAATATTCATTTTTCCCGGTTTGTATATTAGTTCATAATTGTATTCTTCAAGGATCGCCTTCCACCTTTTGAGTTTGCTGTTGTTGTTCTTGTTACTCAAGGCGTATGTGAGGGGTTGGTGATCCGTGAATATTTGAACCTTAGCAGTACCGTATAGATAATTCCTCAAAGAGTTTAGAGACCAGATGATAGCAAGCATTTCCCGTTCGTTAGTAGCGTAATGCTCTTCAGTTTTATTCAACGTCCGGGATATGAATGTTATTGGCCTGCCATTCTGTGCTAGCACCGCTGCGATGGCATAGTTGGAGGCGTCGGTTGTGAGCTGAAATTCTTTGGTGAAGTCTGGGTAGACCAGAAGTAGATCGTCAGATACTAAGGAATTTTTGATTTTGTTGAAAGCTTTGGTTGCCTCGTCATTTAAACAGATAGGTGTTTTATTTGAAGCATTTTTAGAGATACGGCCGCCTTTCCCCCTTAAGAGGGCTGTAAGGGGCTTCGCCAGGTGTGCATAGCCTTTTTTAAAACGGCGATAGTACCCTGAAAGACCGAGAAACGAGCGGAGATCTTTCAATGTTTTAGGGCTTGGGAAGTCCACTATAGCTTTGACCTTGGCTGGGTTAGTTTTAATGCCGTTTGAAGAAATAATGAATCCCAGAAACTCGACCTCATTCTTGAAGAACGAGCACTTATCGAGCTGGACCTTTAAGTTGGCATTTTCTAACGTCCGGAAAACTTTTTGGAGGTTTTCAAGGTGCGATTCCTCATTTTTGCCGAAAATAACGATATCGTCAATGTAGACGAAACATCTTACCCCAATATGCTCACGCAAGATGTCATCGAGAGCTCGTTGAAAGATTGCGGGCGCATTTTTCAGCCCGAAAGGCAGCCTTGTAAATTCATATTTTCCGTTGTTCACGGAAAAGGCTGTTTTTTCGACGTCTGATTCCTTGAGCGGGATTTGATGGAACCCACTCTTAAGATCGATTACCGAAAACAGTTTATTTTGACCTAATTGAGATAGTACGTCATTGATTTGGGGTATTGGATATTTATCCGAAACTGTTATGGTGTTTAGTTTCCTATAATCAATGACAATTCGATACTTTTTTTCCCCGGATGAGTCAGTCTTTTTAGGGACTACCCATATTGGTGAGTTATATGGGGATCTTGATGGTCTTATAATCCTGTCCTTGAGTAGTTGGTCAATCTGTTTCTCTACCTCGAATCTTAGCGCCATGGGGTAGGGGTGAAATCTCGAATATACTGGCGTTTCCGATGAGGGATGTCATGAAGAGGACGAGACGTCTAAATCAAAAGCCTACCCTAATTAAGCGCCCCTCCCTCTCCAATTCGATCGAAACGTAGCCGGTCGAAATGAGGAAAGGGGCGCCATCAACATCACCATCGAATTCAAAGTCAGCGCAACAACAACTAAAACAACACCAATCTAAACGCCACGTGAAAGTGGACTTTATCTACATCCCTGAGGGTAGGGAAGCTCGCTACATGCTCGATGATGGAAGAGGAGAGGAGTGAGCTCGATGACGAGGAGCCTGTACCACGAGCTAAGTTGAAGGCCGTTGTAGAAAGGCTCACAGGGATGCGAAAGAAGGAGGAAGAAATTACAACAGCCACTCAACCACAATCGCATTAAAACAGCAGCACCAACAACAACAACACAATCTGTGTTGCCACAGCAGCAACAACAACAACAACACAATCTGTGTTGCCACAGCAGCAACAACAACAACAACAAGCTCAGCAGCCTCAACAACAGTGGCACCAGCAACGTTCCAAAGAGAATGTTCCACCCATCCTTACTCAGTCCACGGCCCTGCGCAAGACAAAAGACCTATGAAGCACGTTATTGGCGTAGGCAATTTTATTTTTAAAGGTAAAATGAAGCTCACTGGAGCAGCATAAGTGTGTCAAGGACTTTTTAAATGAGATCACAACCGAGTTCTTCTCACTTACCCTCAAGGCTGGGAGGCTGCAGGCGATGCTCCTCAAAGGCATGTACTCGATTACTGACCCCGAGAAAATGCTCTCAGAGCTCCAAGAGTTCAAGGGCGATGACCTCAAATTCTTGGGAGTCAAGTTGTTCACCTTGGCGCGGGCCAAACGGAAGAAAAAGTGTGTTACCCTTCTTCTCGGTCCAGCTCGCACCCAATAGCAAACTGGACAGGCTAAGGACCATTACTTCCTTAGCAGCCGAGTCTGTAAAATGGGAAAAATTAAGAAGACACGGAAACACTTTGCTATGTATCCGCTGTCAAAGGTTCGGGCAGGCCGAACACCCCAGCTGACCTATGCCCAAATGGCGGCAGGATGCGGCAGACGGTACCAAAGCATTTGGCTGTTCCTAAAGCCCCAGTGCCTGTTACTAAGGAACCGGAGGCCGAGGTGGACTTGCACTCGATTCTGCTGGCCATCCAAGGGCAGATCAGCCAGCTCCAATAATAGATCCATAAGCGACCCGCGTGAACGGAATCTTCTCGCTTCTGCCGGGCCTAGCGCACCTACAATCATAATAGGTACGCTGGAAGGGAGTCACTTAAAGATTCTGTCGTTGAATGTGAATTGACTGATTAGGATTGAGCAAAGAGCTGTACTTTTCAACTTGTTACAAGACGAAACCACTGATGCACTCTTGCTAAGCGAAACAAAGCTAAACCAAAAGCACAAAATCCGGCACAGTCCTTATAAAGAGATTCGAAGAAACCGACCCAACGTCACACGAGGCGGGGGAGTTTTAATCTTCTTAGAAATAACCTTAAACATAAAATTATATATAGCGGTAAAGTGCGGAGGTGCTAGAGGACTGTATTGTGTGCAAAGAGAATGTACATTATATCAGCCTATGCACTTGAAGCACCTCAACCCAACGTTTTCATCACAGAGCCCGAGACTTTTTCGATCTCTGCGCTTAAACTCTGTAGAAAACTTCTACGTTCTGGCCGGCGATTTAAATACCAAACATAGTGATTGGGGAAATAACATTCCCAACACTTGTGGAAGCCTACTAAGCTACTGGTGGGTTCGGCAGAGCATAGAGTACAGATTCAAGATACCTGCAACGGATAGCCCGTCGTATCCTAGGAGCGGTTCCTATCTGGATTTCATGCCGCTTGACTCTCGACTGAGACTGGCTGACGCGAACTAACTGTCTACGAACCTTTGTATACGACAGTGATGATTGCAGATTTATTGCCATTATTAAATTACCAGACGAACTCGCGGAAATGGTAGAATACGTCCAAATGTACCCCTATGACTATAGTAAGCCGCGTTGGGCCCGCTTTGTCAGTTCCCTGGCGAGAACCCTCACTCCCATCAAACTACGAGATTGACAGGTACCTTAAACAAATGGACGATATCATTAAACAGACAATGATGAGTACGATACCACGCCAACGATAACATGATACCATGAACATGTACCGAAACGCGACAATTGATGTACTGCACAAACAAAAAGGTAGACTCTTGACATGAATTAAACTCTTATACAGACGTTTTACCGACAGACAAAACTCGGAGGTCAGGACACTGAAGTCATTGATTAAAAATCTCCAACAGTTGATCAAAATTACAGACTATCTGTAAGTTTGCATTGGAACAATAGAATTCGTGCTGTAAAATCCGACAGCACGGGTATGTTCCCACAAATAAATAAAATATTTCGGAGAAACAATCAGAATGACGTTCAAGATCTAAAACTTCCGATAATATCACACAATGAACGCTTGCTACGAACAGTTAGCATCGATCCAGAGAGCGCCATCCTGGATAATGATTTCTTTGTGATCGAGGATCCTCAAGAGAAGGTGGAGACAGTGGGAGCTGTCTTCCAGCATTCGTCCAAACCATGACCTAAAAGACAGGGTTCTTTTTCATCACTGCTACCTTCGAAATTATATCGATCATAGGCGATCAGAGAATCTTGATTTTACCAGGTTCAATGAAGATTTCATAGCAAACAATTCCAACGCCAGTAAGTGTTCATTTCGACGGAGGATCTCTAGACGATCTTCGAGTCATTGAAGAACCGACGGTATATCCAATGTTGTGCTGAGGCACTTTCCACCAGTGGCTGTAGAGATGTACACCATTCTGTTCAAAAATGCACTGAATAATGCATATTATCCAGTGCACTGGAAAACAACGGTGGTGCAACCATTCCCCAAGAGGGGAAAAACTGCTCTAACCCGGCAAACCTCAGGGCAATAAGTCTCCTTCCGAGCATCAGCAAGGTCTTCGAGAAGGTGGTTCATAGAGCCCTGTCTAAATGGGTTGAGGACAATAAAATCATTCCGGATAACAAATTCGGTTTCAGTGCGGAGCATGACACTATTCATGTCGCGGCGAAACTCGTATCGGATATACAATGGAATAAATGCAAGAACCAATGCACGGGCGCCTGTCTGATTTACTGGGAAAAAGCTTTCGACACCGTATGGTTAGAAGATCTTTATTACAAGCTCAGTCGGCTAGGTATAAGTAAACCGCTGTGTAACGTTGTACGCATATATATGTATAAATATATTGTATATTAAATACTATATTATTAAAAACATATATAAATATTATATTAATACACTATTCTTCTTCTTCTTTTCCTTTTCATCCCGGCGTCGTTATGGTCAGAAGTGTAGGACCATAACCTTTCCACTTAACTGCATTCCTACTGGTCCGCTTGTGGGGTCCGCCGGTTTGACCTCAGAAAGTAGCGGCAGGCTTCCCGGTTTGGGATTACTTCATCGCTGAGGCCAATCAAATGCTGGTGTTTTTGCATTTGTTTGCACCAATTGTTTTTCGGCCTGCCTTTTTTGCGTGTTGAAATTGGAATGTTGATTGATAACGCCTTTTGGACGGGATTCAAAGGATCTCTCCTTTGTACATGGCAATACCAACTGAGTCGGTCGCGCTCTATATTTCTTGTGATGGTTTCTTTTACGTGGAGGCTTCCTCGGATCTTTGAACTTCTAATTCTGTCACGCTTTGTTACTCCCGCTGTCATGCGAAGCATCTTCATCTCAGTTGCCGTTAATTTGCTCTCATACTTTTTGTGCATTGTCCAGCATTGTGAACCGTATGTGAGCGCCGGACGTACAACTGAAGTGTAGAGCCTTCCTTTCAGCTTAGGGGGCATTTTTCGATCACAGAAGATGGCGGAGTTTTCCCGCCACTTGATCCACCCTACGCTTACGCGATGTTTGATGTCGTCATCATAAGTTGCTTCTCTATTAATCATAGATCCCAGATATTTAAACTTTTCACACTTGGGAAGCACTCTTCCATTCAAGTAAATGTCTGGAATAGGCTGATGAGGGTCAGAGAACGGGCAGCACAGATACTCTGTCTTCTTTGAACTAATACGATACCCGTGTCCCTCAAAAATGTCCACCCACACATCAAGTGCTCGTTGTAGGGACGCCTGATCATCACTTATAATGGCCCCATCGTCAGCAAAGAATAGCTGGTGCACATTGGGGTCCGTCACTTTTCCTTCAAGCAAGCAATCAAGGACTGCTATAAAAAGCAGTGGGCTGAGGACGCTCCCTTGGTGTACACCGACTTTAATTGCGAACTCTTCGGTGACTCCTGCGGTGCATCTTACTCTTGTCGTTGCTCTCTCGTACATGTCCATAATCGCTCGCACGTAGGTTTCTGGAACTCCTTTTTGTCTTAGCGCTACCCATAAAAGATCTCTTGGTTGCCGGTCAAAGGCCTTCTCGAAATCAACCAACACCATATGCAAGTCCTTTGAAGAATCACGATGCTTTTCCATCATGATCCTTATACTTTGGATTGCATCTGTTGTTGATTTACCCGAGACAAGCCCGCACTGGTCATCAGATAGTCGTATTATTTTCCGCAGTCGGCTATCTAATACCCGTTCAACGATCTTCATGGTGTGCGACATCAGCTTGACAGAACGGTAGTTATCACAATTTCGTGTATCACCCTTTCCTTTGTGCAATGGAAGAAGATAGCTTTCCCTCCATCGATTAGGCATAGTGTCGCCTCTCATAAGTTTGGAGATAAGAACCATGAGCCATCTAGACCCGATGTCTCCCATCTTTTTCCAGAACTCAGAGGATATCCCGTCCGGCCCAACAGCTTTTCTTTTCTTGGAGTTTTTACCGCGTACCGAACTTCTTCGACTGTGATGTCGGATATTTCGGCATGATTCGGGGCGGCTCTTGAAAAGTACACTCGGGGAAACTGTTCGTTCAGAAGTTCCTCGCAATACTGTCGCCATCTGTGGAGAATTTTTTCGTCTTCCACAAGGAGTTGGCCTTCAGCATTGTTAATAAACTTTGGGAAACGAATCTCCTGAGCATTTCTTCTTCTCTGGGCGGCTATCTCAAAGATATTTGCTCCTTTGTTCAAATTGTTTTGTCGAAGCTCCTGGGTAGCCTGGTTCCTGTCAGACGCGGACGACGATATTTCTTCCAACTCCTGATAGAGGCCTTCCATGCTTTTCGCTTTGAATTCGGCGCATTTTTTCTTCGCGATACCTTTGCAACATCTATATACCTTTTCACGGCGAGCTTTTTCCTCTCTATTAGTAGAAGAGCACTTTGACCAAGCTTGGAAAGCCATTTTCTTTTCATGTATCACTGCTTTGGCTTCGTCTGTCCACCACCAGGTTTCTTTTGCGTGTTGGCAGGGGCCTTTAGATGTTCCGAGCAGTGATTTGGCTTTCTCCAGGCCAGATTGTTGTAGGGAATCCCACATGTCTTGTGCTCTGCACTCCTCATTACCGACCTCATCGATAATGGAAGAGAGGTAGTTTTCCATGATGGTAATAAAAGCTTCGCCTACTATACTACTATACCACTTGATTCTCTCAGACACCTTCGTTTGCTGCTTTGACTTCTTTCCATAAAAAAATCAGTCAGGAGGAGACGGTGTTGAGGGGCGATCGCGTCTCCCAGGATCACTTTGCAATCTTTAGCTCGCGGCTTCATGAAACTGGATACCAAATGATAGTCTATTTGAGTTTCATTTCCGCCGCTACTATAAGTGATCAGGTGCCGGCTTTGTTTGACGAACATGGTATTTAGCACTATAAGACCGTACGACTTGCACATTTTTAGGATATCTTCACCTGAGTTCCTGGTGCCGTATCCCAGCCCTCCGTGGTAGCCTTCATAGTCTTCGCTTGTCTTCCCGACATGTCCGTTTAAATCTCCCCCAACAAACAAAAGCTCTTCCTTTGGGATGATTTTGACAAGGTTGTGGAAATCTAGCCAGAATGCATCTTTTTCTTTTTGTTCGCATCCTACTTGAGGGGCATATGCGCTTACGATGTTCCACACCTCACCATGCATCACCAATTTGAGAGCCATCAAACGGTCACTGGACTTTGAAATGGTTAAGACGTTGCCAAGTAACTCTGCCGCAAGGATGATGGCGATTCCGTTTTTTCCTTGTTACAATCCATAGTAAAACATCTTGTAGGCTTTTGTTTTAACGTCCAAGAAACGTGCCCGATTACCGGTGTTTCGCCATTTCGTCTCTTGTACGCACAGGATGTCTACTCGCCTTCTAACCATCATTTCTTCAAGCTCATAGCTACGCCCACTCATGCTTCCAACGTTCCAACTCGCGACTCTTAAATGTGGCTTACGCCGTTGCATTACTTTGCTATCCCCCGGAAATCCTATAGCTCTGACCCGAGCATTGCTTCTCGTCTCAGGATCACGACCATTAGTAGTGCCTGGCGGGGTAGTGCTTTTCCTTTTAGCGTTCTTTTCCATAATGCTACGGTTTGACCGTTTTCTTTCTTCCCTTCCTTTTTGACACGGGCATGCTCCAGATTTTTTATTTTTTTTTTGATTGATCTTACTCTTACAACACCGGTGATCTCCAGTCGTGTGAACCCACTGATTTGCATGCACACTTGTGGGGCAGTTTAATGGTTGTATATGTGTCCCTAGGCTCACCTTGGTGTTTTCTAAACTGCCTAGATGTGAGTTATATTAATACATATACATACATTAATACATTATATTAATACACTATTATTCAAGGTAAATATTATATCAGACTATTTTAAATATTATAATATTTTATGTTAATTAATGTAGACATGGCAACCCTAAACTAACATTAGTTACAAACATTTTGTTAAGAGCACACCCACGATCGGTTGTATAAAAGAAGGCGACGCCCGACCAGTGGACACTCACTCAGGTTTGGCATTTCACCCAGCGAAGTTTTCCCGAGCGTCCCAGGAAAAGTGCCACACTTGTGCGAAACCTTTTGGAAGTAAATAAAATCTTCTTGCTAATAATTATTTTTGTTGTTTTCCTTTACTAAGGTGAATATTTGCTTAGCTGCTCACTCAGCGTGTACGGCGGTTCACGAACAGCTTACGCGCGGTGAAGAGAAAGGCAAATAGTTTTTGTAACTGCTTTGCTTAGTTGCCTGTGTACTGCGTGTACTGCGGTCTTCGGACAGCATACGCGCGGTAGGTGAGGAAGTAAGGTGACAAATAGGGGGAGTTCTCCGAAGGAGAGTGGAGACCTGCCAAAGCTACAGCCGAGCTTTACAACTGTTAAATATGATTTTTGAGATGTTAACGGAAGAAGAAAGTTCGTTGTTAAAAATCAACTTCCAGAAATCAGAATCTATTTTATTCAGAGCGCCAATGTCTAGGGCCTCTCGCTAGAAAAAATTGGCGCAGGATTTAAATTTTTGGACTGAACGGGCATCCACTGGCAAGAAAAAATGTAGTCAGATATCTTGGGATCATGCTAGATCAGTATCTATATTTTGACAAACATGTAAACGCTGCTTTGGCTAGGGCCCGGGCCGCTTTCGCTCTGATAAGATGGCTGTTTCATAGCAGCTAACTTGATTCCAAGGTAAATGTAATCTGCCACATGGCTTTAATCAGGCCCATGGTAGCCTATGGATGTCCCGTCTGGTTCAATGTAAGAGCCAGCTTAATGGAAAGGATTCGAGTGTTTGAGAGACAATGTCTCAGGATTTTTCTTGGGCTACATAGAACACCCGAATCTGAGTATACGAAATTTTACCCGAACAAGGTCCTATACAATAGAGCCAGGATTGTACGGGTGGATAGCTTTCTGATCAAACTGATTCGACGTTGCAAGAGCAATGACTTCGGTCAATAACCTGATCGACTAGGCTTACTACGGTGACTTATACAGCAAGTGAGCGCACCTCAACGGCATTGTACCGCCAGAAGCGGTACGATGTGGGCTGATCCTCTACGGACCCGATGTCGCTCTCCTAGATGACGACTTTTTCGTGATTGAGGATCCTCAGGAGAAGGTGGCGACAGTGGGAGCTGTCTTCTAGGAAGTATACAAGGTGAATGATAGCATTCGCCCAAACCACGTTGGAAAACAGAGTTCTACTTCATGAGTCCTACCTTAGAAATTATATCGATCATTGGCGATCCGAGAATCTTGGTTTTACCAGGTTCGATGACGATTTCATGGCCAATAATGCCGTCACCAATGAAGGGGCTAATACCCTGTTCATTTCAACGGAAGATCTCCAGATGATCTTTCAGTCAGTGAAGGGGGAAAAATCCGCGGGTATCGACTGTATATCCAATGTTGTGCTTAGGCACCTCCTACCAGTGGCTGTAGAAATGTACACTATTCTGGTCAACAATGCACTGAATAATACATATTATCCAGTGCGAAGACAGCGGTGGTGCAACCAATCCGCAAGAGGGGTAATGATACCTCTAACCCGACAAATATCCGGTCGATAAGTCTCCTTCCAAATATCAGTAAGAGAAGGTGGTCCATTAAGCTCCGTCTAAATAGGTTGACGACAATACAACCATTCCAGATAACCAATTCGCATTTGACTTGGAAAAAGCTTTCACCGAATGGTAAGAAGGTCTTTATTACAAGTTCAGTCGGCTGGGCATAAGTAAGCTACTACTATATGATTTTTGACAAGTTAACCGGTAGATATTTCGTTGTGAAAATGGACAACGTGACTTCTAGCCATACATTTGACATTTACAACGGACTGCAACAGGATACGGTGAACTCGCCGATCCTTTTCAGCATTTACTTCAGTGACCCGATAGCTTCTCTTCACCATTCAATAGCGTATACGGACGATTTAATTGCATACATATCAGGGCCACGGTCGACGTCATTGTTAGTCTTCTGCAGCGTGACATCGGAAAAAATTCAGCAGTATTATAATGACTGGTAGTTGAAAATCAACTTGAAATCAAGTTGAAAATCAACTTCCAGAACACAGAATCTATTTTATTCAGAACCCCTTTGTCTAGCGCCTTTTGGGACACTAGATAGTCGCATATTCTGAGAACTATTACGGGTTTCGAAGAGTCCTGGTGATTATTCCAACACATAAAACCCACTACTTCCTAAATTTCTATGCAACAGTTGCACCTGTTTTCAGCTCTACCGCTGGATATATGTACGTTGTAATACTAATGCTCTTTCTTTTAATCGAGAAGTAAAAAAAATGCCTTTTTAATTTTGATTTGAATGAATTAAACGATTTAATCAAGATCATACTTTAAGAATCGTGATACTATTATTGTATCAAAAGGATAACACTATGCAAAGGATAAACACTATGCCTTTTTTTTCTAAAATCCCCTCTTCACCTCATCTTTTTGAATTAATAATGTAATCTCTTACATTTTAATATTGTAAGTTAATGGATTCATTCGACAATAACTGTCTCAGCTATAGAATGTACCTAAATATTATTCAATATATTATATAAGATATGTAGATTTGTTAAGATAGTTAAGCTAGTTCTAAGCATTTTTGTCTAGCGTAAGATGGTTATAAGAAATGGTATAAATAAAAATGAATTTTAAATTTAAAAAAACTGATTAATGGAATATTAAATACATAATTTGCTTAAACTATGTATATACATAGGTAATTTATTATGAATTGTATTGAATAAAACTAAAAAAAACTAAAACTTTATATGAAACTTTGACTGAACAAATGCATGGTTTAATATGTCCAATGTACCCATACGGTCAAACACCGGAAGTCATGGGTTTAAGTTTAGTTTTGGGCTCACATACAGCCAGATAGTTTTTTTTCATTTCGATTCGGTTAAGATGTATATAAATATAAATATTTTAGAATCAATGGTTAGGTTAGGTGGCGTCCCTGCATAAAAAGCGGTGGGGACCACTTAGACCAAGATGAGTCAACTGTGGTACCACTTGAGTCGGCTTGGTCACCGCTGCTCTTGGAACCATTTTGAGTGCTGAATAAATTTCGATATATTGTGGATCTCCGTTTTGGAAAGATCCGTTAGTTCATTAAAGAAATATTCAAATATTCTCCCAGAAATCGTCTTCTTGAGGAGGCTAGGGCAGGGCAATTACATAGGAGATGGGATGGAGATTCTCCCTCTTCCTCATCATAACACGTACTGCAGTAGTCGTTATATGGAAATCCTAATATTGTGGCATGTTTTCTTAAAGCACAATATCCTGTTAGGACTCCGATTAGGCTGCTTACAATCTGCCTGCGTATTTTTAGCAGCCTTAGGGGTTTAAGTTGACAATATCTGAGCCAGGTTTGTCTCGCGTAGTTGCATTGTTCAAGGTCACGCCATCTCTCATTTGCCTGTTGCAGTGTATTTTTCGAGATTTTACAATTGTGTGTTTTCATTGGTGGGTGAATGTCCCCTTTAACAGTCGAAAGCTCCAGTGTGATGCCTATTTTCGCCAGTTCGTCAACTTCACAATTATTGGTATATCACTATGCCTAGGTTCCCAGCGCATCTGCTCGATATCTCATTTAGAGACCTGTGGCATTGCCTGACCAATTTTGATCTTATTATTGATGATGCGAGTGCTTTTATTACCGCTTGGCTATTTGTGTAGACGACGATGTCTCTGTTGTTCATCGATCTCACAGACAGCCAGTCGGCCGCCGAGTAGTCTAAAGGATTGACTGATTTTTAGGATCAGTGCATGACACCGGCAGCCACACTATTGTCTGTCCTGGATTCGTCTGTGTGTATATTCCCAGTGCAGTGTCTTTTCTTGGAAATGTATTCCCCTACCGTTATCGTCGGTTGGAATTGTTTTGTAAGGAATCTTGAGGTCTAGGGTCGGGATTAAGTAGTCCGTGACTTCACTTAGATCAATGCTTTGGCGTAAAATACCAGCGTGCCCTATTTCGGAGAACTTCAAATGTGCCGATTCTTTAAGTAGAGCCGATTTCTTTGCCTTTTTTCTCTCGCAGAGAAAAATAAAAACAACCGATTTAACTGAGCCCTGGTTTATTCGAGAATGAATTAAGAGAGAAAGAGATACAATCACGATAAGTGTGTACAAATACATACATTAAACGTGTGGTGATTGAATATTCAACACCCCCCTGTCAACATACATTTTAATACATTTCATTTATGTAATTTGGATATCTATTATAATATAAAGTACATTGTACTTATACAGAAACAAAAAGGAAAATTACGATTAAAATTCAGATGATTAATTTCGTGCAATTCATATGTTTCGCGTCATCTAACGGTTTTGTCAAAATATCCGCAGCCACTTCACTAGTGGGTTTATATACTATTTCAATGTGCCTTATGTGAGAAGTGGTAGCGGATGTCGATATGCTTCGATTTCTCATGATGGACAGCATCCTTTGACAATCGTAATGCGCTTTGATTGTCGCAGAATATGACGGTTGGCTTCATGATTGTTTTGTTTAAGCCCATCTTGGATAGAACTCTTCTGATATGGATGATTTCCTTGGTGACTTCTGATAGTGCCATATATTCGGCCTCCATTGTAGACAACGCAAAAGATTTCTGCTTCTTAGACTTCCAACCATTAGGTCCTCCCCCTAGAATTAATAAATAACCAAAACAAGACTTTCGATCGCTAAGGTCGTTTGCCCAATCCGCGTCAACATAAGCTGAAAGATTTAGATCTCTGTTTGTCTTTCGATATGTTAGTTTAAAGTCAATGCTCCCTTTAAGGTACCATAGCACTCTCTTTGCCGCTATCCATTGAGGTTTCTTCGGATTAAAACAATATCTGCTTAGAAAACTGGCAGCAAAAGCGATGTCTGCTCTCGTGGCATTCGCAAGATATATTAGAGATCCTACCAACTCTTTATACGGCATTAATTTTGTTTTGTCTTCAGTTATATTGGCGTTTTGAAGCGTATTGCTGCTGTCCAACGGTTTTGAAACTGGTTTTGATTCTGCCATATTAAACCTTTTCGACATAACTTCGCTGGCTGATTTCAATTTTTCCTCCGTCTCCTTCTCGGGAAACGTTTATCCCCAAAATACTTTTCACTTTACCCAGATCCTTAATTTCAAACTTTGCAGATAAGGCTCTCTTTCATCCTTCTTTTCGTATAAACACGGATCCGATGTGGCCTAATTCCTTTAAATATTCGTCCAATTTCGTGTGCCATTGTCTACCCGCTTGTTTCAGACCTTCTGCGGAGTGATTCCTGTTGTCGGTTGTTCAGGCTGCTCCATATAGATTTCGTTATTCAATTCCCCTTGCACGTAAGCTGTAATGACATCCATCTGGTGTAGGTGTAAATTCAAACCCGCACACACCGCAAACAACGACCAGATGGTTTCGTAACGAACTACAGGAGCGAAGACTTTATCGTAATCTATTCCTTCTCGTTGTTCGCAACCCCGAGTAACTAGTCTCGCCTTATAACGTTCAACAGATCCATCCTCTTTTCGCTTGATGCGAAAAACCCATCTATTGCTTATGACATTTTTGTTTAAAGGCCGGTCAACAAGTTTCCAGGTGTTGTTTTTGCGCAATGACTTAAGTTCGGAATTCATTGCTCCTATCCACACTTCACAATCATCCCTACTTATTGCCTCCTTAAAAAATAAAGGCTCTGTTAATACATTACTAATGACAAAATTTATCTCATTAGGATAAATCTTCTTTCCGTATCGTAGAATCATTCCCGGTGTTTCCTCGTCTTCTTTCTTCTTCTTGTCGCCATCAGGAGATACATCTGGATTTTCATCGTCGGAATTGGTTTCTACAATTATTTAATTTATATTCACTTTCGTTCACATCGACAGTAATTTGGGTTTCACTAGCTATTACAAAATCTGGTTTGTTTTTATGTATTAATTCTTCCAACATTTCAAAATTTCCAGTTAAACCTTGTATGTATATTTAAATATATGCCATATAATTTATTTGGTTGCTAATACCCAATGCGCTTTTTTTTTATTTCCCGTTTGTTTAAATAGACAGAACACAGCCTACTTAGTGTCATATGATTAGTATCTAGACTTAAATGGAATTTATCATTTGCTCTTGTGCAATTTATGCATTTTATAATAGCCTCTTTTTTGCATTCACTTGTTCTATGATTATCTAAACATTTTAAACATGACTCTTCTATCATTTTGCACTCACTTGCTTTATGATTGAAACTTCGCATTTGAAACACCTTCTAATATTAATACCGTCAAATACTCTACAACGTTCCCATCCCACACTTAATTTACCGGCTTCAAGGCCGAATTAATTCGGACTATTCTTCAGACATACACATTAGCACTTCTTCGCTATCTTCATCCCATCGTCGAGCCACCACCTTTCCACTAACGATTCGTCCACTACGTACAACTTTTGGTTGCTTTAAAGAGAACGGTCCTGTCATTTCTCCGAACTATAACGATATTCCACTCAAAGGTAAATGAAAATCGATTTTTTGTTGCTTGCGAAATCGACAGCAAATTATGACGCAACTTTGGGACGTACATTACCTCACGAAAATGTACATTTACAATTCTCCCATCTGATAATTGTACGTTGATCGAGATGCTTCCGGTACCATGTGATTCCATGATCTCGTTGCCAGCAGTTTTAATTGTCGAATGTTCTGTATGCTTCCACGTAAAGAATTTCTCCTTGTCACTGCACATGTGCGCACTGGCGCCACTAT
Organism: Merodon equestris; assembly: GCA_958301585.1. Classification (NCBI taxonomy): domain Eukaryota; kingdom Metazoa; phylum Arthropoda; class Insecta; order Diptera; family Syrphidae; genus Merodon; species Merodon equestris. The sequence continues at coordinate 98,265,248 of OY284413.1, forward strand.
CAAGGCACCAACCAGTTTTGAATGTATAATCATTGGTTGCACTTAAAACGAATGTCATCGCGTTCTCGTGTTTCCTGTGTGTCGTTTTGGGAACTTTCCTTAGACGGCATTCACTTGCTTTGTGACCCAATTTACCACAGCTTAATGTTCACCCTTTGCCGTTGTTCGTAGAAATGCGGTTGTTGTTTGCCTCCTGTTGATGTTTTGTTTTGCATGCGATTTTTTTCTTGCGAAAGCAGTGCTTGTGTGTGTGTGTCGTCAACTCTTGATGAGTTTTGAATTCGTCGTGCATCCTCTTCTAACAACTTGACTTTTAGGGTATTTAATTCTGGCAAATCATCTCTTGTTTCTATTGCGACACAGAAATGTTCGTACTCCTCTGGAAGTGTGTTAAGAAGCATTATGGACAGTAATTCTTTTGGAACCGTTATTCCTGCTTCCTCTAATTGATCCACGCTGTTCTGGAAACTTCGAAGGTGTTGTTGCATTCTTTTGCTATGCTTCTTATGCTTTTTCATTTGAAATAATTTTCTGTACAGCATAATCTTCTTTGTTGGACCTTTTGATTTGTATACTCTTTCGAGGATCCGCCATTCTTCTTATGTAGCTTTCTTTGACGCCAAGAAAAATCGTCGCTTGAGCTTTAGCATGTTTATTGATCCATAGCGAGCTGGCAGTTGCGTCGTCTTGGGTATGGGGGATGGTTTCATCCACGTAACCTCAAGGATCGTTGCATATTAATATCCTCCTCATTTGGAGCTTCCACGTCTCATAGTTATCCTCATCGGGTTTTTCGATATGAGAGGAATTGCTGAGGCTCATTTTCGTTATTAAAAATTACTTCAACCACGCGTACAAAGTTCACCTGCTCACACGCTTATCTTATCGATATGGGATTTCGACCAACTGGACACGTACACTTAAAAATACTTTAAAACGATTCTCGATTAAAAAGTTGGTAATAAATACTCTTAATGTTTTTCGATTTTGCGCACTGGAAAATCTCTGGGTCCATAACCTGTTGGGAATTCGCCGTATCCTATTGTCCGTTGTAAATGTCAAATGTATGGCTAGAAGTCACGTTGGCCATTTTCACAACGAAATTCCTACCGGTTAACTTGTCAAAAATCATATAGCAGTAGCTTACTTATGCCAAGCCGACTGAACTTGTAATAAAGACCTTCTTACCATACGGTGAAAGCTTTTTCCAAGTCAAATGCGAATTGGTTATCTGGAATGGTTGCATTGTCGTCAACTCATTTAGACGGAGCTCTATGGACTACCTTCTCTTGCTGATGCTCGGAAGCAGACTTATTGACCGGAGATTTGCCGGGTTAGAAGCGTCTTTGCCCCCCTTGCGGATTGGTTGCACCACCGCTGTCTTCCAGTGCACTGAATAATATGCATTATTCAGTACATTGTTAAACAGAATGGTGTACATCTCTACAGCCAGGTGAAGGTGCCTGAGCACATCATTAGATATTCCGTCGGTTCCCGCGGATTTTTTTTCTTTTCAATGACTCGAAGATCATCTGGAGATCCTCCGTCGAAATGAACAGGGAGTTAGCCCCATTCACTAGCGACGGCATTGTTTGCCATAAGATCATCACAGAACCTGGTTAAACCAAGATACTCTGACCGCCAAGGATCGATATAATTTTGAAGGTAGAAATAATGAAGCAAGTGTTCCAGGTTTTGGCGAATGCTGTTATTCACCGTATACACTTTCTAGAATACAGTTTCCACCGTAGTCACCTTCTCCTGAGGGTTCCTCGATCATGCAGAAATCATCATCCAAGACGGCGCTCTCTGGACCTGAGCTGACTGTTCGTAGTAAGCGTTCATTGCTTGACGTTCTCGGAAGCTTCAGATCCTAAATGTCATTCTGATTGTTTCTCCGAAAGATTTTGTTCATTTGCGGGAACATACTCGCGCTGTTGGATTTCACAGCACGAATTCTACTGTTCCAATACAAACTTACAGATATTCTGTAATTTTCCTTGATCAACTGTGTCCTGAATCGCCGAGTTTTGTCTGTCGGTAAACCGCCTGTACAAAAGTTTGAGTCTTGTCAGATCCACTTTTCTGTTTGTGTAGTGAGTCGTTCGTGGTATCGTGCTGTCGTTGGCGTGGTATCGTACTGTTCATGGTCTGTTCAATGGTATCGTCTATTTGTTTGACCTGTCAATCTCGTAGTTTGACAGGTTCCTATTGGACGGTTGAAAGAAGGCGCTCGAAGAGAGCGCTGTCGTCAGGGAATTAGCAAAGCGTGATCAGCGTACTTTACTGTAATCGTTAGGGAGACGTTTGAACGTACTCTGCCAATTCCAATAAGTCGTCTGGTAATTCGATTACGGCACTTAGTTCGCAATGGTCACTGTCTTATACGAAGGTCCATAGACAGTTAGTAGATCATTCGTTCAGCCTGTCAGAAATGCACACAATACAAGCCTTTAGCACCTGGAACTTCCGCACTTCACTGCTATATATAATTTTATGTTTAAACTTATTTCTAATGAAGATCGCAACTCTCCCGATTCGTATGGCGTTGGGTCGACCTCTTCGAATTATTTTGTAGGAACAAAGTACATCTTGGCGTTCATCCAGCAACAGGTTAAAAAGTAGAAGTACGCTTCTTCGTTCAATCCTAATCAGTGAATTCACAAACACCGAAAGGATCTTTAAGTGACTCTCTACGGTCCACTGATTGGCCGATCTGCCCCTGGATGGCGAGCAAGATCGAACGCAGGTCCGCCTCGGCCTCCGGTGCCTCAGTAACAGACACTGGGGCTTTAGTAACAGCCATGGGCTTTAATACCGTCTTCCCCCAACCTGCCGCCATTTGGGCGTAGGTCATTTGGGATGTAACGGCTGGTGTTTGAGAGCGACCTTCGGGACGTTTCTCCACAACCTTCTGCTTGGGTCTTGGGTCAGGTCGCATTCCTCGTTTTTGTGGTTCTTTGCACACTTAACCGCATCTCGCAGTTCATACATACATTGTAAAATGTTTCCTTGCCTTCTTAATATATCCCATTTTACAGACTGAGATGCTAAGGAAGTAATGGCCCTTAGCCTCTCCAGCTTGCTGTTGGGTGTAAGCTGAACCAGGAAGAAGGGCAATACCCGCTTCTCCCGTTTGGCCCGCGCTGTGGTGAACGGCTTGACTCCCACGAACTTGAGGTCGTCACTCTCGAACTCTTTGAACTCTGAGAGCATTCCCTCGGGGTCTGTAATCGACTCCACGCGTTTGAGGAACATCGTCTGCAACCTCTCGGCCTTTGGTGTGAAGGAGAAAAACTCCGTTGTGGACTCTTTCAATAAGCTTTTTATACGCTTATACTGCTTCAGTGTCACGCACTGAATAGAATTGCGGATCTGGCCTAAACTTTTAAATACAAAATTACCTACGCCAATGACATACATAAATCTATGGTCTCGCGTATGGCCGTGGTATGGGTGAAGATGGGTGACACCTTCTCCTTGGTGCTGTGTTGTTGCTGCTGCTTCAGTCGCTGCGTCTGTTTTTGTTGCTGCTTCTGCTGTTGATGCTGTTGTTGTTGCTGCTGCTTCTGTGATTACGGCTGTTGTTGTTGCTGCTATTTCTGTTGCTGCGGTTGTTGTTACTGTATTTTCTGCTGTGGCTGTTGTTGTAGCTGTTGCTTTTGTTGTTGATGTTGTTGCTGTGCCAGCTTTTGTTTCCGTTGTGTTTTTGTTGTTCCTGTGCCAGCTTTTGTTTCCGTTGTTTTTTTGTTGTTGCTGTGGTTGAAGTGGCTGCGATTTGTTGGCTGTTGCTTCTTTTTTATCCTTCTTCCGCATCTCGTTCAGCCTATCTAATACGGCCTTTAGTTTCGCACGTAATAGGCGCTCTTCCTTTTCGAGTTCGTTGCGCTCCTCCTCCGCCTCTGAACTCGAAAGAGCGGTGAAGTGGTTATTTTCTCCCGTGTAGCCTTCCCCTACCCTCGGAAAGGTAAGCAAAATCAACATTCACGGGGAGTCTATGTTTAAGACTTTTTGCTGTCGATGGTGCCCCTTCCTACGCTTTGATTGGCAACTTTTCAATCGAAGTGGCGAGGATAGGGCGCTTAACCAAATTCGATTCTTGGTTAAGTCTCCGTCTTCTTTTAATGAGACAGTCATTGGAACGGCAGACGGAGTTGCGAAATCGGATGATCCATCTGGCATCATCTGGATCATCCGACTCTGAGTCTTTGAGACGAACGGGTCTTGTTCCGACGTCTTTAGACATGTTTTTCCTGCTACTACTAATGTATGCGCATTGGAATTACAGGAAAGAAGAAAAAAACAGTAAATAAACTTTTTCCCCATCGGGAGATCGAACACCGAACTTTCGGTTCCCGGCCGGGCACTCTACCACTGTCTAATCTAGCTATTAGGAGCACTTCGCCCAAACGCGCACTTAAAATGTTCAAATTAAATGTTATTTTATACACCACTAAATTGAAACACGACTGTTCACTTTCGCGGTATGTGATCAATTGAGGTCAAGAATGGTGAAATAAACGTTTTTGCCGAGTTGCGCCAGAACTTCGCTAATCTCGGGAATTCAGCATCTGTCGGCTATAGTGACACTATTCAATTTTCTTTAGTCATTAACCATTCTATATTGTAGCAATCCTTTTGAGTTCGGTTTTTTCGGTACAATCAAACACAGGCAAATTCTACGGAGATTTGGATAGTTATCCGACTATCATCTTTTAATAGATTTTGAGTTAGATTTTGGGAAATGGATAATGTCTGGTGTAAACAGGAGAGTCGTTAGAAGTTCGGATTTCGGATTTGTTGTGTATGTAGGTCCTTCGTCCGATTCCGAGAAAAGATTACGAACAGATAAGTTTAAGAGGTTGCGCTGTGTTGATGTCATATGGTCAGTTTCAATTGAATTCAATTGTTTAATTTTGATACTGATGCTGTTAAGGATTGTCTTTAAACAACTCTTGGTGTCTATAAGGGCCGAGAGCTTTCTTAACCTGTCGTTTTCAAGGATGCCATGACGAATTTTCAAAGTAGGTAAAAGGAAAAATTTGAAATCAATATTTTTTTGATTGAACAGATTAATTGATAATGTTGAGGTATCTTACTATTCGGAGATCCGTGCAGGGACGGGTTAAGAATATCCCTGCAGCGATACCTCTCGCTTGTCGTAAAAGGCGACTAAAACAAAGGTAAACGAAAATCACATCTAAGCAATTTAGAAAACACCCAGGTGAGCCTAGGGACACATATACCACCATTAAACTGCCCCACAAGTGTACATGCAAATCAGTGGGTTGACACGACTGGAGATCACCGGTGTTGTAAAAGTAAGATCAAACAAAAAAATCAGGAGCATGCCAGTGTCACAAAAAAAAAAAAAAGGCAGGCCGAAAAACAATTGGTGCAAACAAATGCAAAAACACCAGCATTTTATTGGCCTCAGCGATGAAGTAATCCCAAACCGGGAAGCCTGCCGCTACTTTCTGAGGTCAAACCGGCGGACCCCACAAGCGGACCAGTAGGAATGTAGTTAAGTGGGAAGGTTATGGTCCTACACTTCTGACCATAATAACGCCGGAAAAAGGAAAAGAAGAAGAAGAAGGTATCTTACTATTCGCAGCTATAGATTTGCCGAAAAAACAGTGTGCGTTGATTTCTGGACACTTTCGGGTTATATATAATTTTTTAACAATCCTGTGTCAATATAGGTTCTCGTTTAATACTCGTAGGTTGGCCTGGCTGAAAACATCTTGGTTGTTGAGGATTTCGGTTGAAGTTCGAATAGAAGGGTTTTTGAAAGTTGTTGCTTTTTCCCTGATTTGGTTTGCCGATAGTTTGAAAACTAGCTTGTGCTTGTGCCGGATCGTGCCTCTGCGGATGATTCGCTGGATGACAATATTGAAGTTTCATTGTTTCCGTCTAGGTGTCAAAAGGGTGGTTAGTCCTGTAATTTTGGTTTTGCAATTTCATGCAAGGGCGCAGTGCTTGCGGCAGGTCAACCGATTAGAAATCTAGACAAGTATCCCCTGAAACCCCTTATAAAGGTATCCAGGGCTTTATCCCTGTAAGTTGGAATAGGCAGACCCATGGATTCATTGCTAATGTCCATGCATGCCAGCTTATTCAATATGAGGGACAGATACGAATATACTTCCTGATAGAAGTCTTGGTCTCACTTCTGACCCTCAATAAGAGACGTCATCTGGTACTCTAGGATACCGATCTCTCGCTCGTCCGCATCGTGCAATGCTAAACACCTGGAGATACGCTCCCAATTGAGAGGTGTTTTACAGTACTCGAGAGCAGTCCAACAAATTTGTTTCAAATCACAGAGAGTATTCCAAATTACTTTGGTGTACACCTTATCCGCTTGTTTATTTGCAGGACATGGATGACGCTCTTTTTCCACGAGGAAAATTCTGTTTGGTCACCTGCGAAAATTTTAGGCAACGAACGACGTCCGGTATTTTATCCTATCGCGTTCCGCGTTAAGGTTCAGAATGGTTTCCATCGTGCTTCTACCTGACTATCGAGTATCTTGCTGACTATTGAAGTGATAAGTGAATTTAACTCGGGGGTAGGCCGCACGTCTGCATCCATGCTAGAACGCGATGAAGTAGAGGAATGGGAGATACTTCGGTCGACATTTTGGTTCGGGTTAGTATTGCCATTAGGATTAGAGGTTGCGGGCTGATTCACCGAATCAGTATTTCGAAATAACCGGTCAATCTTAACTAAAGCATTTCAAAATTCTAAACATCACTAGTGATGCAAACAATAATTATATATTCTATGTTTTCTTGACTTACTTCGCTTTTTCTTAAATTGTATAATATTTTTCTTATTTTCAATTCAATTACAAAGATAAAAGATAAAGGAAATAAAATTCCTTACAATAAACTGATGACGATTGCGTCCGTCATCGATTTTCTTTTTGAGTTCGTTAGAAGGGAACCGTTTCGCTCACTGTGTTCAATATTTTAACATTGTTCACGGTGGGCTACTACGGAGCTCTTGCATTTTTCACCATAGTACGATTCCGGGGACCAGTATGTGCGGCACGAAAGTTACGTTTTTGTAGCATGCGCGAAGGTTACTTGAGGCGACTAGCACAGCACTGAACGCTTCGGTGCGAAAGTAATTTTTGAACAAGCACTGGTCCTTGCTCGGGCGCCAATTAAATATTTCATTTTGTTGTCGCGTGCAATCTGAAGTATGTGGAGTCCGACCGGATGTTATGTGACGTGTGGTAATTTACGTCATCCTAACTCAATAAATACGAAAATCGGTTGAAGCGCCGGCGATATGAAAAATCTCTATCTCACATAGAAATGTGTTCCACAAATTGTGGAATTTTCTCCGAAGCTATTTCTTAAAGTTCTCCTGGCTGGTTTCAAGACTCATTGGAATCGATTCCTTCCAATTTAGCAATCCAAAGCTCCGTAATTAGATTGTTTTGTGAAAACCACGACGACAACAACTACTTATGACATGTTGGAAGCTTCTAAATATGTATCTTCGTTACGAATATTATAATATCCTTAGGAAATTTGTTTGAGAACTGAAATGAATGAAATGAATGAAGTAATAGTGGAATGAAATAATAGCAGCGAGAATGACTTTGTGAGTCGAATTGAAATGCGCTATTAAATCTCTTTATCTATTGATTTAGCAACGAATGTCGCGTACAATTGCAAACTGAAACTGTCTATCGTTTTCGAAGACAATTTTTGCATATAATAATACCTTTAGCAAACTCAAACACTGATGGTGGTATTGTACTAGAGAATACAATAAGTAACTAACGCAAGATTATATAAAGATTATATGTAGGGTTGACAAATTAAGACAGCGAGTTCCATCAAAACCCGGCTTCTTTTTCGTAAAAATTCCCTAGACTTAACGACGGCATCCAGGACTGATTAGAATGGAGTCGAGTAAGTGCATCAAGAGTTAATGTCGAAGGAAGTGCAGTCGCAAAGAACCAATTAAACTGTTCCCGAACTACTGCGCTAGTTGGCTCTACCCATAGATCTTTCTCTTGGTCGTACATTCTTGACAGATGAAAATATATATATACATTCTTGAAAGAAAAAGTGTGTTTTTTTAGATCTAAAAGGATTTAATATGGTTTGATTTATTTTCTCAATTCGCTTCCCTTAAACTTTATTTACTTAATAATTTTCTCATCTCTTATAGGGGATCTGATTCATCTTAGAATAAATTGAAAGAAACAGTACAGTGTTGAATATTGGATGTTGCTCAACTCATCCAGAATTTCTCAGTACATATCATATATTCACAAAGTATTCTTTGAAGCCAGAGCAATGGAAGTAATACCAAAAAATAACAAGCCACTAAAACAGGTACGTGATCGATTTGCAATCATAGACACGAGCGAAGCGCTCGTAAAAGTAAATGGCCTCATCGAAAACTTGGAAATATCAACTCAGAAATTAACAGCAATTTACGCAACAAATGAAAATGATAATGATTGAATGATTGCAAAGCCAAATGGTCCAGGCGTTAACATCAATGGCTAAACCTTAATACACAAGCGGTATGAAGTCACCAAATAATATACCGTTTTGTTAGCTGCTCTAGTAAACACGCAACATCTTGATAATCAGTCCAGATTTCCGTCAACAAATAGCAGCGGAATGCCAAGGTCTTGTTATTAATACCAAATTATGCATAAATTGCTTAAGACCCGGGCATTTCCAGATGTAGTGTTTTTCGTTTCACTCTTCCCAAACCTTCTTGTTATTCTTGTATTCTTATTAGTGACCCTCCACAACCAAATCCAAAAAGTGTTCCACTCAATCATACATCCACAAAACTATCTGTGTTCAAACCATAATCCTACTTTGGTATCGATGTTAACACCTTTCTTGCTGCCCACTGCCCGAATTGGAATTCAGTCTGCAGGTGAACATTATTTTCAATTTCGACCATTATTAGAAAGCGGCTCACATTTTTCATTCACAAGTGAGTACGTGGCACAACACTGTTAATTTCGAGGGAAGATCTCCAGATGATCTTCGAGTCATTGAGAAGGAAAAAAATTGCGGGAGTCGATGGCATATCCAATGTTGTGCTTAAGCAATTTCCGTCAGTGGTTGTAGAGAGGTACAGCATCCTGTTCAACAATGCACTGAATAATGCATACTATCCAGTGCACAGGAAGACAACTAATCCCCAAGAGGGGCAGATACACCTCTAACCCGGCAAATCTTCAGTAAGTATCAGCAAGATCTTCGAGAACGTGAAGCCCTGCCTAAATGGGTTGAGGACAATAAAATCATCCCGGAGAACCAATTCGGTCTTAAAGCGGGGCATGACGCTATTCATGCCGCGTCGAAACTCGTGTCGGATATCCAATGGAATAAATGCCTTCGACACGGAAAAAGACTTCGACACGGTAGGGGAAGAAGGTCTTTATTACAAGCTCAGTCTACTGGGCATAAGTAAACCACTACTATATATGATTCTTAACATATAGAAAGTTCGTTGTGAAAATTGCCAATGTGACTTCTACCCACAAATTTGAAATCAAAAATGGACTGCAACAGAGCATGTTGTGCTCGCCGATGCTTTTCAGGGTTTGCCTAAGCGATCTGCTAGTTTCTCTTCCCCTTTGTACTAGAATAAATTGGTGGAGGTTCTCAATTTTTGGATCGGAAGGGTGTCCACTGACGAGACACAGTGTAGTTTAGCAAAAAAAAGCAAGCATGTGCTAATTTTTTTTTTAATAGAACAAATTCTTTGACGTTTGGCAAAAGGTCTTAAGGCAAAAAATTACATTTTGGATTTTTGTTTGGGTTTAACTCTATTTTTTTTCTCTTTCGTTTGGTATCAACGACTTAAGTCTAGTACAACTACTTTCCATCGTAATAATTTAATCTCTAGGCAATAAGTCAGAAAAATGCGTATTTGGTTTGGTATTAATGTCTTAAGTTTATTTAAGTCTTTGTGACCGATGTCTTTGAAACATATAAGATTCTTCTAAAAGTTAAGCCTTTTATACCGAACGGAATAATGAAATAGGAGAATTGCTTAGATATACTTATGTTTATTTTGATTTCTTTTTTCGTTACAGCACATTTACAAAAGCATTCAAAAAACGCAATAAGAAAGAGAAAAAAAATTAACGGTTATTGCATCAATTATCTAATCTAGTTACATAGCGCTTTTTTTAATGAGAGAGCAAATCTCAAAAATGTTAAACAAAAGCAAGTTTCTCGCAAAAGAATAGCTGGCAGTTAAAAAAGCAGGGAAATAACTTAAGAGTAAGAGTTGCTTCAGCAGAACTTTAGCTGAAAATGAAAGGTTCATATCAAACGCCGTCAAAAATAAAATGCTTAACACATCTGGCATTACGGTGGACGAAGAAAGGGGTAAAAAAATTTCGAAAAACTAAGAATCTAAAGAGCTTAATGCAGTCACATAAAATCTAGTCCAAGCTATGAATGTCATTACTCCAGACGTACAAATGAGAAAACGTTTTTACCTTCCTATATAAACTTGCGCGTTATGTACGACTTATACAAAGAAGGACGAGAGAAATATCATTGTGGTTCAATTTATGAGAGGGAATTTCATAAGTTTGAAGAAGCCTTTAAAAAACCAAAAGTAGACACCTGCTACAAATGCGACACCCTCCACATTTGCGTTCGAGTTGCTCCTAATGAGGAAGAAAAACAGGAAGCGGCAAACGATCTCAAAACCCCACAAGGATCAGGCTTATGCAGCATTTTATGCCAAAAAAGTTGATAAGCTAGCAGCATAAGACAGCGCGGAAAAGAAATGCTTCAGCTTCGATCTTCAGCAATGTGTGCCAACCCCGTTTGTTTGATTTTTAGTAGCGTTTTATAAAAGGCAGTTATAGACCTGTACACGATAATGCTACTGGAGATTCAACGCACTACATGTGGCATGAAGCTCTAGCTGCTAGGGGGGGGAAATTGTAACGAGCTTTCTGGGCCGGGGTATACTCGCCGGACCAGGGTCTGTCACATAAATTTTTATTTGTGACACCGGCAGACGTACTAGTGGCCTGCGCACTACGCTGTCCCTTAGGGTTGGGACCCGTTCGGGACACTAGGTCGTAGGCGCGCCTTGTCACCTCAGATGTATTGTAGACAGTACTCCGTCGATCTCTCAGCGGGTGAAGACCCGAGTCTGAGCTCCGACGGTTGGTTGAGTCGGGAGCAGTGCGAGACGTAGCCTGTCGGGGTAAGAACCCGGTCGAGGCCCTAGTTGAGATTGACGCGTGCCCTTGAGTACGGCTGTGCCGCCTGGTCAACCCCTACGAGTTAAAACCCAAGTCGGGAACTGACCCTACGACACTTACCTCGGGAGTAGACTCTGATAGGTCTTGGTCGGTCTCTTTTGGGTTAAAACCCGAGTCGGAGAGCCGATTTCTGTCCTATTGGTCTCTACTCGCCGGCTTACTCGTCGGGCGGTCGCTCCAACTAATCCCGCACGTTCGTCCCTTCCCTTTGGTGACGGGACCGAGATTATTACCCCAATTATTAACGCTATGAGATAATAATGGAGTCTAATTCCCCCTTGAGAATTTTGTTATTCTTGAAATAATAATATAATAATTTTCTTTGTGTAAATTTTATTATTCTTATTATCTACTTATAATAATGCCTTATTATATATATAACGTGTGTAACGAGTATATTCATATATTTAATGTAGTTAATATATTCATGTGTATAATGTATTATATGTATAATATAGGTAATTAATATAATCCTTAAAGGCGATGTGATACCGCCTCAATCTCGTTGAATACTCCTTACCTAGTTGTGGTTTTCGAACTCGACTGATCTGTTGACTGTGTCACTTGTCTGAAGAGATCTGTTGTCTAACTGTCACTTGCACTGCGGACTAATTGTTTATTCGCGAACTGAGTGTCTACTCGCTGACTGATTTTATAGGGCTAGGCTGGGTGACGATGTGAACGGTGCCTTTCCAGTCGTCGTTGGCATTTCCCCTGTTTACGGGACCTGTCAACGGCGACTGTGGCTGCTGCCGTTGTGTTTGATGTCGTTGACCTCTGTGGTCTTCGGCAAAAATGCAAAATATGCATGTTTATGCAATTTTTTTGTTTTTATGTAAATTTTTATTAGTTTTGGTTTTATATGTTATGTTTATTTTATGTTTATTTCTAAGTGTTTTGTGTAACATATTTTGTGTTTGTGGCGGCTGGGGGGTTTGGAGAGAAGGAGAAATAGATGCTATGTGTGCAAAAAGGTAAACAACAAACATGTAAAGGAAAATTTCTAGGTTTTATTTTATCCCTTTTTATTTTAGACAATTTTCCTTTACATCCCCCCCTTACTTCGGGCGGGTTTGCGCGATGATGGTGATACCACTCGGCTTGAGGACTAGACGGTATCCGGCCTGTTGGAACTTCATCTTCTTTCTACCCTTGCGAGGGTTAGTGATGAGGTGGAGATACCGCTGCCGGATGGCGTCCACCATTGTCGTGGGTAGATGTTTGCCCTTTGGGCCCTCCAGCTCCTCCAGAGTCGCGAACCTCGTCACGGTCGGTGCGGTCCCATCCGTTCCTTCTTGTTCGTTTGCGCGTGTTGGTGGTGTCGGTGGTTCCATCCGCGGCTCGGCCCGTAGTGTTGGGAAACGGTCCGTTGAGTGAGGTTGGGTTGTTTGGTTTGTTGAGTGAGGTTGGGTTGTTTGGGTGGCCTCGATCGGCCTCCCCGTTGGTGGATGTTGTGGGGTTGATACCGGGTTTTGACCCTGCATCGGTGATGATAGGGATTTCGCAGTTGGTCGAGGGTGGTTGTGTACATTCGGGGTCTGGTGGTTCCGTTGTTTGTGTGTGGAACTCCTTAACCTGACCTATGTACACCGCGCGGACTTTCCCTTCAGCGGGATCTTTGATCTGTAAGATCACGGGTGAAGTGAATCCGACGACTTGGTAAGGGCCAATATAGCGTGGCGCAAGTTTAGCGTTGAAGTCGTCGGCGGCTTTGGACTGCAGGTGCTGTTTGACCAGTACCCACTGTCCTATTTGTGGCTTCCAGGCTCGCTTCCGCAGATTGTAGTGCCTTGGCTTGGTCCTTGGTTGCCTTTTCCTGGTTTCTCTTGACAATCAGGAAAATCTCCCTCAACCGTCTCGTGCGTTCCTCGGTGGTCTGAGGGTTGTTCCCGGTTCCCAGTGTGTGGTCGTCGAAGAGCGCTTTGGGTAGACGGGGTTCCCTGCCTTGCGTGAGGAATGCTGGGGTGTAGCCCGTGGTGTCTGATACCATGGTGTTGATGGCCAACTGAATCTCCGGGAGGGATTCATCCCACTTTCGTTGGTTGTCCTTGGAGAACTGGGCGATGATCCTCTTTACGTTTCTGTTGGCTCTTTCCGTCGGGTTTTCTTGGGGCGTGTATGGCGCGGTGAACTGTTGCCTTACCCCGATTTCGTTCAGGTACCTCTGGAACTCCTTGCTGTTGAATTGTGGTCCATTGTCCGTGGTGATGACTTTCGGTACTCCGTACCGACTGATGATGCGTTCTCGGAGAGCTCTTTTGAGGGTCTCCCCTGTTGCTCTCCGAAGAGGTACGATTTCGGTCCACTTCGAAAACTTATCGAACAGTACTAGGACCATCGTATTGCCATGTGTGGATCGTGGCAGTGGTCCTATGAAGTCTGCGCACAGAATTGCCCAAGGTTCCTCGGCGAGCTGTGTCAGCATCTTCCCTGCGGTCTGCTGTTGGGTCGCCTTATACTTTTGGCAAGACTCGCATCGTAGCACGTACTGGCGTATATCACGAGACATTCCTGGCCAATAATATCGGCTACAGACCTTGGCGATCGTCTTCCTAATTCCAGGGTGTCCAGCACAAGGCTCGTCGTGGTTCTCTCGTAGGACTCTTCCTCGCTCGTGTTTTGGCACACATAGCTTCCAGGATGCGCAGTCCTCGTCATTTGTCTGGCCTGGTATGTGTCGGAATAGTTGGCCTCCCGAAATGAGGTAGTCCGGGAATTTCTCAGGATTCTTCTGAAGCTCGCTCAGCTTGCTCTTGTACCAGCTACACTCCGCTGTCGTCGTCTCCAACCGGGCAAGGGTCTCCTGGGGCTGTCGGGATAGCGCGTCTGCTACCACGTTCCACTTCCCTTTTCGGTATTGGACGTCGAATTTGTGTTGCTGGAGTTCTAGAGCCCACCTTGCGATCCTTCCTGAAGGGCTCTCGATGGAGTTGAGCCACTTCAACGATAGGTGATCGGTGACCACCGTGAACTCGTAGCCTTCGAGGTATGGTCGCAGCTTCCGTATTCCCCATACGATAGCTAAGCACTCCTTTTCTGTGGGGGAGTAGTTTGCCTCCGCTTTGTTGAGTCGTCGGCTGGCGTAGGCGATTACTCTCTCGGCGCCGTCTAAGTGTTGGGTTAACACCGCTCCCAGACCGTAATCGCTGGCGTCCGTCTGAAGGGTGAACCGTTGAGTGAAGTCCGGGCAAGCTAAAATTGGGGCCTCCGTGAGCTTCTGCTTGATGGACTCGAAAGCTTCCTGTTGGTCCTTTCCCCACTTCCAATGCTTCCCTTTCTTCAGGAGGTTCGTGAGAGGCATGGCCAGTTTTGCGAAGTCCGGTACGAACCTTCGATACCAGGATGCGATACCCAGGAACTGTCTTACCTGTCGTACGTTCGTTGGGGGGTCCAGGTCTTTCACTGCTGCTACCTTGTCGGGGTCGGTGTGGATCCCTTCGCGGCTCACGACGTGTCCGAGGTATTTCAGGTCCTGTTTGAAAAATTCGCATTTTTCTCGGTTGATTTTTAGCTTTGCAGCCCTCAACCGCCTAAAGACCTCTCGCAAATTCTCCTTGTGTTCCGCCAGTGTCTTCCCAGTCACGATGATGTCGTCCAGGTACGCGAACGCATGTGGTTCCATCTCGGGGCCTATTACCTGGTCAAGTGCACGCTGGAACGTGGCTGGTGCTGAATGTAGGCCGAATGGCATGACCCGCCATTGGAAGAGACCTCTCCCCGGTACCGTGAATGCGGTGTACTTTTTACTGTCCTCTTCCATGGGGATTTGCCAGTAGCCGTTCTTCAGGTCGAGGCTGCTGATGTATTTTGCCTCTCTTAGTCGGTCCAAGATGTGCTGGATCCTTGGCAGTGGATATGCGTCCGGGATAGATCGGGCGTTGAGCTGCCGATAATCGACGCAGACTCTCCACTGGCCAGTCTTCTTTCTGACGAGAACCAGCGGAGCACTGTAGGGGCTATGTGATGGTTCTATACAGCCCTTCTCCAGGAGCTCGTCGATTTCTTTGTTGATGACCGCCTGCATTGCCGGATTCTTCGGGTAGTACCGTTGCTTAATGGGCCGGTCATCCTTCATATTGATTTTGTGGGACGTGATGTTTGATGTCCCTTGGATCTGGTCGAATTTTTGGAGTTCGTCCTCCAGGAATGCTGCGACGGCCCTTGCCTCCTCCTCATCGGTCTCCCGCTTGATGTCCGGAGAGTTTCCCTTCTCCGCCCCCGTAGCACGCTGCTGTGCTGGTTCATCCGGGCAACGCTGTGGTTCCTTGAGTAGTGCAGCCTTGCGTTCGGTCGGTTGCTCGATGAGTCGTTCTGCGGAGTGTCGTGGTACTTCGGGGTCTGTGGGGTGTCCTGATGTTTCGGAGTCGTGGGCGCGTTCGTTGCGTTGTTCGTCGTATGTTCCCTGTGAGGTTTCTTCGCGGTGTTCGCTGGTGTATGCCGTTGGTGACTCATCGGTACCGCCCCGGGATGATGCAGCCTTGCGTTCGGCGGGTTGTTCGATGAGTCCCCCTATGGATGTTCTTGGGCTCTTGTCGTTGTTGTTTCCCTTGCGGAGGGTGATGGACTCGTTGCCGCATTCGATGGTGGTTCCAACCGAGGTAAGGAAGTCTATTCCTAAGACTAGGGGATCGATGGCTTCTGGGAGGACCAGTAGTGGGATCCGACTTACGGACGTACCCAGTCGGATGTCTGCCTCCAGTGCCCTGTCGATGTGCCTAGTGGAGCCGTCGGCCATTTTCACCTCGGTGTCGATCCGGATGATCGTTCCTTCCTTGGCGAAGTCGATTGCGGCAGTCTGGTTTAGAAAGCTCCTCGTGGCTCCTGTGTCGAGGATCGCCGTCGTTTGCTGTTGCCCTAAGAGGACGGCGGCCGTTATGCGGTTGGCCTCCAGGGCCAGTGGGTTTAATTTTTGCGGGGAGGTGAGGTTGGTTTTGGCCCCACTGTCCCGCGGTCCGAGTGAGGCCTTGCTCCGTTTCCCGTTTTTGGTCGGCAGCATTCGATGGTCCGTCGGCCCCGTCGCCCGCACTCCCAGCAGAAGATGATCTGAGGGTTCCGGCAGCCGGGTTGCGTGTGGCCCTCTCGGCCACATCTCCGACATGCCTTCCGCGGGTCGATTGGGCCTTCGTTGTTTGCGACCATGTTGTGCTGCTCGAATGTTGGTCGTTGCGGTGGTGGTAGTGTTGGAGGATCGCGTTCTCGCTGGATCCTCTCGAGGTTCTCCGCGTGTCTCAGCAGGTCGTCCAATGTCCGGAAGTCCCCTGGGCGGATGTATAGTAAGTAATCCGCTTGGCTATTCCGGTATATCCGGGATAGTTGCTGTTCCGGAGTATAACCTGCTTGCCGCATGATGGTTTGCATCGCTAGGGCGTAGTCCTTGTAGGGTTCCCTGGGACGTTGTTTCCTACGCCGGATGTTGTCCTCGAGGTCTTCCAGGTATGAGCTGGGAAGGAAGAACTGCAGAAAATCCGTCCTGAATGACGTCCATGTGGCCCACTTGCGGTTGTTGTTCCGGTACCACATGAGTCCCCGATCGGTGAGGAGCTCAGGCATAGCCCGTGGTATGAGGTCCAGCGGGAGCCCGTATCCTTCGGCCAGTTCTTCCACCCTTTCAAGGAACGCGATCGGTTCCTTGCCGCCATTATATTTTAAGGCCCACTTGCGGGCTTGGTCAATCACGGTGGCGTAACTGACCGGTCCGGTGGTGTAACTTGTTGTGGCTCGGAGTTCCGGGCCTGGATACTCTCCGAGAGAAGTTAGCCCCTGAGTGGGCATTGATAAGTCCCTCAGAAGATCCTTGTCGCTGGGTTTTCCTGGCGTCGGCGGCTGTACTTGGATGGCGGGGTTGGAGGTTGTCGCTCGTCGGTGACGGGCCTCTAGCTCCGTCAGGCGTTCCTCCTGTGCTGGTGTAAGCTGCGTCCCCGTCATCCACGTTGATAATCGACGCCTCAGTTCGTCGACCGTACCGTCGAGTTCTAGGTTGAACTCACGGAGGTAAAGGAGGAGTTCATCCTTTGTGAGGGTGTAGATCCACCCTGTTCGGACCATGCTGTTGAGGTTGGTTAGCTGGTAGTAACCTTAATAGTTACGTCTGCGGCGTCCCTGCTCGGGCGCCAATGTAACGAGCTTTCTGGGC
The DNA here is from genome assembly GCA_958301585.1 of Merodon equestris. Lineage (NCBI taxonomy): Eukaryota > Metazoa > Arthropoda > Insecta > Diptera > Syrphidae > Merodon > Merodon equestris. The sequence continues at coordinate 98,282,668 of OY284413.1, forward strand.
CGGGGTATACTCGCCGGACCAGGGTCTGTCACATAAATTTTTATTTGTGACACCGGCAGACGTACTAGTGGCCTGCGCACTACGCTGTCCCTTAGGGTTGGGACCCGTTCGGGACACTAGGTCGTAGGCGCGCCTTGTCACCTCAGATGTATTGTAAACAGTACTCCGTCGATCTCTCAGCGGGTGAAGACCCGAGTCTGAGCTCCGACGGTTGGTTGAGTCGGGAGCAGTGCGAGACGTAGCCTGTCGGGGTAAGAACCCGGTCGAGGCCCTAGTTGAGATTGACGCGTGCCCTTGAGTACGGCTGTGCCGCCTGGTCAACCCCTACGAGTTAAAACCCAAGTCGGGAACTGACCCTACGACACTTACCTCGGGAGTAGACTCTGATAGGTCTTGGTCGGTCTCTTTTGGGTTAAAACCCGAGTCGGAGAGCCGATTTCTGTCCTATTGGTCTCTACTCGCCGGCTTACTCGTCGGGCGGTCGCTCCAACTAATCCCGCACGTTCGTCCCTTCCCTTTGGTGACGGGACCGAGATTATTACCCCAATTATTAACGCTATGAGATAATAATGGAGTCTAATTCCCCCTTGAGAATTTTGTTATTCTTGAAATAATAATATAATAATTTTCTTTGAGTAAATTTTATTATTCTTATTATCTACTTATAATAATGCCTTATTATTATATATATAACGTGTGTAACGAGTATATTCATATATTTAATGTAGTTAATATATTCATGTGTATAATGTATTATATGTATAATATAGGTAATTAATATAATCCTTAAAGGCGATGTGATACCGCCTCAATCTCGTTGAATACTCCTTACCTAGTTGTGGTTTTCGAACTCGACTGATCTGTTGACTGTGTCACTTGTCTGAAGAGATCTGTTGTCTAACTGTCACTTGCACTGCGGACTAATTGTTTATTCGCGAACTGAGTGTCTACTCGCTGACTGATTCCCTTCTGCTAATCGCCTCGGCTTTTTATAGGGCTAGGCTGGGTGACGATGTGAACGGTGCCTTTCCAGTCGTCGTTGGCATTTCCCCTGTTTACGGGACCTGTCAACGGCGACTGTGGCTGCTGCCGTTGTGTTTGATGTCGTTGACCTCTGTGGTCTTCGGCAAAAATGCAAAATATGCATGTTTATGCAATTTTTTTGTTTTTATGTAAATTTTTATTAGTTTTGGTTTTATATGTTATGTTTATTTTATGTTTATTTCTAAGTGTTTTGTGTAACATATTTTGTGTTTGTGGCGGCTGGGGGGTTTGGAGAGAAGGAGAAATAGATGCTATGTGTGCAAAAAGGTAAACAACAAACATGTAAAGGAAAATTTCTAGGTTTTATTTTATCCCTTTTTATTTTAGACAATTTTCCTTTACAAAATGAAATAGCTTCCTGCCTATATGTTACATGAAGAAGCTGCCTGATTGCGTTTCTGAGATAATATTTTACTTAGACACATGCGGGGAACAAAATAAACAAAATAAAAAGTCGCCACATGACTGTTTGCAATGTATTTAATAGCTCAATGTAAGTTCCCCAATTTTACTATAAGCCACAAGTTCCTTGTTCCGGGCCATACATATATGGAATGTGACGTGGATCATTCCATGATTGAAAAACAAAAAAAAATTACATATTTACCACCCCCATAAGTAGTACCAGCTAGTACGAACAACAGGTTTAAAAAATAAGTATCAGGTACACGAAATGCAGCAAGATGAATTCTTTAATTTTGCCGCTTTGTTGAATACAATTTTTGTATTTAATTTTAATTTTTGCAGAAAAAAAAAATACTATTAACGAAATTTTCTTGGCATGGTGTGCAATGGCTCCAATACCAGGAGAATGGCTTAGTGATATATAAAAACAATTTAAACCACTCCGAAGAGCTTAAGATTTTAAGCTTCCTTAGAAGAGGAAAAAATATATGTCTCAAAAATTATCCACTCCAAGCAAAATAAAGAACTTTAGTCCCGATATCTGAGGAAAAAAAAAGAAATTTTTGCACTCTTTTAAGCTTGGTGCTTTGTTTTTCACGACTTTTATAAATATTTCCCAATTTCCAACTCTGCAAAATATATGATGATCCAGATTTAGTAGATGAAGAAAAGAAGTGGAAACAACATAAACGTTTTTTTTTTGTTTCTAACTGTACATTTTTTGTGGTTTTAATTAATTAAACAATTTCCTATTTAATAACTTAATGACAATGTTCTAGTTCCTGGCTTATTCATTAACAGTAGGAAAATCAGCATTTTTTTATCCTGGTTAGCCCAATTTTGACAAGTTTCAGAATCTAGTTTGGATAACAGAATTGAAATTAGCTACACGTCGCAGCTTTCGGCATCTGCCCCAAAACCCTAAGTCCTGTCAACACATCATCAGCGCAGTCTGTACATTTCCGAAAGGTCGATGCAGTCGGATTGCCAATCGAAGAGATGTTCACACATTTACGAACTAGTGCACCTGCTATTTCTGATTTCTCATAACGTGTTTTAAGTTTCTCCCATGCGAAGAAACAAAGCTTTCCGCCCGAAGAAACAAAACTTTTACAAATAATACAAAATGAGAGAATCCTAAGGACTTAAGTCATCGAAAAAACGGTAAATACTAATAAATTTGAAAAAAATATATTAACATAATATGTAGGTCTTCATTTCAGAGCTTATTTACCACCATTTTTTTCAAACACAAAGCTAATAAAATGCAAAAAAATGCTTTTCAAATTAATCGACTAAAGATTGCTTACCGATTTCTCAGAACTAGATCTGGCGGATTCCAGGTTTGATAAACAGAATTCTATCGACATCATATTAGCCGATCTGTGCGAAAGTCATATACATATGTATATGTAATATAATCAAATAAGTCAAGTTTCAACGAAAATTGGGGTAGCACAAAACACATGTCTAGGATGGGTTATATAAAGGCTAACACCTTTACATATCATTTCTCTACAGTTAAACGCTTTTCTTGCGCAAAGATCTCTACGAACTTAAACATCTTAAGGGTTGTGAACATTTCTGACAGGAGGACGTGGTGTATAGGTCACTTTTTCTGAATGAAGGGGGAAGAGTCGGTTCGGGAGAGAGCTTAGAAAAAGAGTTGGTTTCTTTCTGAATTATTTTTTATTTTATTCTTATTATATGTATACGTGCGGCAATAAATTCTGATTGTTAAATTCTCCATTCTATTCTTTTGCTTTCTTTTATTCTTTTATATTAATCGTCGTCCACATGACTTTCCCCTTGACTTGACCCGCTTATAGTTCTTTATTGGTTATTTGTATACTCTGCCATTCGTCCCCGCTATTTATTTGTTAGGAGTCGGGTATCTTTTGTTTTTTTGCTTTTTTGTTTTGGAGGCTTCTGCTATCTGTTGGAGCACTCAGACACAAACACTGGTCATTGTACTGCCAGACAGACACCTTAGATAGCGTGAAGAGCCAAAGCTAAGCTTCTTTTATTCACTTATGCGATTTGTTTTTCACAAAAGTGAACGGAACCTAAAGTTTAATGCCGTTTCCGAACGACGAGGGCCGAGAAGCTTTTTCAAGGCAAGTGTTCAACGGGGGGTTTTGCTAGTATCCCGCCGAGGAGAAAAGCCACGAAATATTATTTTGATGACGTTGGTGTTATCAGGATCCGAACTCGCTCATCACACGTTAGCGGCCGACACACTACCCTCTGTGCCACGGCGCTCTCTATCACCTCTATTGGGTATCACTCCATACTCGTACAAGTAACCCCAGAATGGGTGCACCGACAATACTGTAATGTGTCACGGAAAATGTGATATTAGCGAAATTTTAAATAAAATTATTTATATTCATATATTTTTTTCAACAATATTTTCGTTTTATAGTTAAAAATTTGTTTTATTATTATGGTTGACTCATTTATTTATTTTTTTTCTGTGGATAATTTGTTTTTATTTTTATTATTATTCTTTTTTTACAATGTTACTGTTGTGCTTAAATTTTGGGGTACAATTTTTATGTTACATATTTTGGTTATACCCCCGGAGTCAATAAAAATGTTGGGCTAGAGGTTTGGTTTTGAGTCTGGTTTTTCATTTTTATAAATGGTCTGAAGGAGGTAATTTCTTCTGATCCTCAGTATCATTGAGTTTTCGTTTTTTAAGACGTGTATTAAATATGTACTAGTACATTGCTATTATTAAAATTACTAATATAAAGTAAGTCGAAATATACCCAGACAAAAGCCTAAAGTTAAATAAGTCTTTTTCAATACAATTTAAATAAATCTTATTTCAATACAATTTACAATTTATCCCTTATACGATAAGGGCTGTTATCTATAAGTTATATTACGTTGAATTCAAGATTCATCACTTTGTTTCTTACTTTTGCACATGCCATGTCATAGATGATCAGGTATACCTTTCGATTACTTATATTTACCATGTTTTTTAACTATATAACCAAAAATAGAATAGAAGTAGTGATAAGGTTTATTGCAAATCACTTTATTCCTTGATAAACTATAAAATAAGCCCAATTTAAGGAAAACTTATTCCTTATTTCGATTAAGTAAACTTTATATAAGTCTTATTCCAATTTAATTGTCTCTCTATTACTTACAAGATAAAATCTAGAAAAAGGAATGTCAGAGCAGATTTATAAATCTTAGAAAAAAACACGCTTTTATTAAATTATTTTCCTACAAAGGCATGGAGGCTTCTGCTGCTTCTGCTGCAGCACTCAGACGCAAATACTGATCCATTATATAACCAGACAGACACAGACAGACACCTTTCTTTATTGTATTTTCCCCGTTGTCCGTAGAAAAGTGAGGAGAAGCTTCAGTGATGTAGTGCTAAGCGAATCGGCACACACCACGTTGGATCAAAGGGTGCGAGGCGGAACAGTCGCGGAGGAAGTGTTCTCCTATGTCATCCTTCTCGCAACATGTAGCACAGGTGGGCGTCTTGATGACAAGCACGCAGAGATGCTTAGTAAAAATGTAATGACCCGTAATGACGGCCGCCCAATTAATTCTCCTTAAGGATAAGAAAAATGTTGCGGATTTCTTGCAGACATCAGGGCGTACGCGCTTAGTCATCCTGCAGTCTAGATATTCAATCCATCTACGAAAATCTACTCTGAGCCCCTTCTAGCGAGTTCATCAGAGATATCAAAGATCTCACTTCCCGAAATCATACAGTGACTTATGACTCATAGTATTGTATTTAGATCTATTTTAAAAGTCTTGCTGCCTCTCACCTCAGAAAGCAATGCTTTTTTGACGAAACACAACATTTTGTTATTTTGAGAAATAAGAAACATTATTTTTTATTTTCTTGGATTGCATTGTATCACGTGTGTATAGTATCATGTGTGTGTAACTGAGAGATGAATCAAAAAAAAATATTGAAAATAAAGTACTTGGATGTTTAACTCGAATTTAGATATCATAACTAGCATTGTCAGATTCTATATGGATTAAACACACCGTGAATTATTAGAGAAACACACTGCGTCGTTTCTAAAGTAAATTCATACGAATATAAAGCGCGCCACACACACGCTACCAATCCAATCGATCTGTTTTTCAACAGATCGGCATGTGTAAGGCGCAGCTTACAACAGATCTAAGGTTAACAAAAACGTTAATCTTTCCTGCCATCGGTAGTTTATGTGTTTTACGAATTTTTGAGTTTTACGAATTTTTCAGGAAGCATATTGAAATATTTACTTATATTATATTCGGCGGTGAACTACGTAAAGTGTGTGACGAAATGAGTTTCAACAAATCGATTGGATCGGTAGTGTGCGTGTCGCGCTTAACGCATGCTGAAATAAACCAACCAATACCTCTAGGGATGGTAAGCGAGACCAAAGCTCCAAGCCTTAGATTCCTACATTTCTTTTCAGAATGTTAATTTCTTTTCCTTCCCACCTGGCGTTCCACATTACGAGTGTTCCAGTGGCTTCTTTGAATCGTTTCCCTGGATGGAATAAAAATCCAAATTTGAAAAATCTTTTTTAGTTTTCTAGGCCTCATTCCATAGAACGCGTCAATCCGTCTTCCCATCGTTTTTAACTGACAGCTAAATAGAATTCACAAATTCTTATACGAGGTGACTCATTACCAACAGATACGTGATTTTTAACGGATAAAGTTAGATTTCTCTCTTTTGTCTTACCTCCGTTGATCTCTCGGTAGTTCACAGTTCACGCATTCACAAATTAAGAGTAAGCATATTCATTGATGGATCTATGAAATAAAGGTCATAAGGTTTCATCTCTCAACGTAGTTAAGCATCGGATTCTATGGACGTGGCCTTTACAAAATTCTAACTTACAACGTTGCCCACTGACATATGTATGTCATCGTTATCCGTTGACATATGTATGCATTCAATTATTTTAACAAACTGGGGTTCTTGTGTGTTTACAATTGCATGAACACCTCCTTTTTTAATCCCCCCTGTAATTTGCACCTTTACCAAACAAACTTACCCTACACAAAAATGCTTAACACAAGACAAAATTGAATAGATCTTATTACTAATTATTCTTCTTCTTCTTTTCCTCTTTTCTCCGGCGTTGTTATGGTCAGAAGTGTAGGACCATAACCTTCCACTTAACTGCATTCCTACTGGTCCGCTTGTGGGGTCCGCCGGTTTGACCTCAAAAAGTAACGGCAGGCTTCCCGGTTTCGGATTACTTCATCGCTGAGGCCAATCAAATGCTGGTGTTTTTGCATTTGTTTGCACCAATTGTTTTTCGGCCTGCCTTTTTTGCGTGTTGAAATTGGTATGTTGATTGATAACGCCTTTTGGACGGGGTTCAAAGGATCTCTCCTTTGAACATGGCAATACCAACTGAGTCGGTCGCGCTCTATATTTCTTGTGATGGTTTATTTTACGTGGAGGCTTCCTCGGATCTTTGAACTTCTAATTCTGTCACGCTTTGTTACTTCCGCTGTCACGCGAAGCATCTTCATCTCAGTTGCCGTTAATTTGCTCTCATACTTTTTGTGCATTGTCCAGCATTGTGAACCGTATGTGAGCGCCGGACGTACAACTGAAGTGTAGAGACTTCCTTTCAGCTTAGGGGGCATTTTTCGATCACAGAAGATGGCGGAGTTTCCCCGCAACTTCATCCACCCTACGCTTACGCGATGTTTGATGTCGTCATCACATGTTGCTTCTCTATTAATCATAGATCCCAGATATTTAAACTTTTCACACTTGGGAAGCACTCTTCCATTCAAGTAAATGTCTGGAATAGGCTGATGAGGGTCAGAGAACGGGCAGCACAGATACTCTGTCTTCTTTGAACTAATACGATACCCGTGTCCCTCAAAAATGTCCACCCACACATCAAGTGCTCGTTGTAGGGACGCCTGATCATCACTTATAATGGCCCCATCGTCAGCAAAGAATAGCTGGTGCACATTGGGGTCCGTCACTTTTCCTTCAAGCAAGCAATCAAGGACTGCTATAAAGAGCAGTGGGCTGAGGACGCTCCCTTGGTGTACACCGACTTTGATTGCGAACTCTTCGGTGAATCCTGCGGTGCATCTTACTCTTGTCGTTGCTCTATTGTACATGTCCATGATCACTCGCACGTAGGTTTCTGCAACTCCTTTTTGTCTTAGCGCTACCCATAAAAGATCTCTTGGTTGCCGGTCAAAGGCCTTCTCGAAATCAACCAACACCATATGCAAGTCCTTTGAAGAATCACGAAGCTTTTCCATCATGATCCTTATACTTTGGATTGCATCTGTTGTTGATTTACCCGAGACAAACCCGCACTGGTCATCAGATAGTCGTATTATTTTCCGCAGTCAGCTATCTAATACTTGTTCAACGATCTTCATGGTGTGCGACATCAGCTTGACAGAACGGTAGTTATCACAATTTCGCGTATCACCCTTTCCTTTGTGCAATGGAAGAAGATAGCTTTCCCTCCATTGTTTGGGCTTAGTGTCGCCTCTCATAAATTTGGAGATAAGAACCATGAGCCATCCCACCCGATGTCTCCCATCTTTTTCCAGAACTAAGAGGGTATCATGTCCGGCCCAACAGCTTTTCTTTTCTTGGAGTTTTTAACCGCGTACCGAACTTCTTCGACTGTGATGTCGGATATTTCGGCATGATTCGGGGCGGCTCTTGGAAAGTACACTCGGGGAAACTGTTCGTTCAGAAGTTCCTCGCAATACTGTCGCCATCTGTGGAGAATTTTTCCGTCTTCCACAAGGAATTGGCCTTCAGCATTGTTAATAAACTTTGGGAAACGAATCTCCTGAGCATTTCTTCTTCTCTGGGCGGCTATCTTAAAGATATTTGCTCCTTTGTTCAAATTGCTTTGTCGAAGCTCCTGGGTAGCCTGGTTCCTGTCAGACGCGGAAGATGATATTTCTTCCAACTCCTGATAGAGGCCTTCCATGCTTTTCGCTTTGAATTCGGCGCATTTTTTCTTCGCGATACCTTTGCAACATCTATCTACCTTTTCACGGCGAGCTTTTTCCTCTCTATTAGTAGAAGAGCACTTTGACCAAGCTTGGAAAGCCATTTTCTTTTCGAAGCTTTGGCTTCGTCTGTCCACCACCAGGTTTCTTTTGCGTGTTGACAAGGGCCTTTAGATGTTCCGAGCAGTGATATGGCTTTCTCCAGGCCAGATTGTTGTAGGGAATCCCACATGTCTTGTGCTCTGCACTCCTCATTACCGACCTCATCGATAATGGAAGAGAGGTAGTTTTCCATGATGGTAATAAAAGCTTCGCCTTTTCCTTTATCCAGCTTATACCACTTCCTCTTATTACTAATTATTAAATATTAAAATGCGAAATTTTCGCCAACAATAATCGAAGATATACAAGTTTCTCATTCTTGTTTATAATTTACAATAATAAACCGTACTAAATTAAATTAATAATCTGTTTTATTTTTATTACAATATCCGATTTGGCAAGAGTTACACATGTTCTTTATTGGCGATAACGAATTGTTCTAAATTTATTTTTTCTTATAAAATTGCACAGTTTCGGCAGTTATTTTATATTGTTATCAATTTTAACGGACTTATGCTTGGAACTTAGGAGCAAAATTTTTTTTTTTTGGGGCTTTTTTTTTTATAAATAGTAAAGGGTCCGCCAAATAATTTTTTTTTTTTTTTTGAAAATGCTATAAAAAAAACTACTGAATATTTTCTCAAATTTCTTTTTTTATTTGAAAGTACAATCCTTCCGGTTAATAATGGAAAATAATTTCATTCAAATGGCTGCCTCGGCTGGCCATGCAGTAGGCTACACGATCGGTCCAATTTTTAAGCACATTATCGATTGTGTGCAGCTGTATTTCACCAATGGCTTCACGAATATTGTCCTTTAAAGCGTCAATTGTCTCTGGCTTGTCGGCGTAACACTTATCTTTGAGGGCACCCCACAAATAATAGTCCAACGGTGTCAAATCGCAGCTCCGAGGTGGCCAAACGACATCAGCTCTGCGGCTGATAATGCGATCTTCAAAAACAGGGCGCAAAACATCGAGTGTAGCTTCGGCTGTGTGGCACGTAGCGCCGTCCTGTTGAAACCAAATGTTGCCAATATCCTCCTCTTCAATTTTTGTGAACAAAAATTCGTTCAACATGGCCCGATAACGATCGCCATTGACTGTAACGGCCACTCCTTGCTCATTTTCGAAGAAAAATGGCCCAATTATGCCTCTGGACCAAAATCCGCACCAAACAGTGGCTCGTTTTGAGTGCACCGGCTTTTCAATGTATGCGTGCTGGTTTTCTGTGCCCCAAATGCGACAATTTTGCTTGTTTACATACCCGCCAAGATCAAAATGAGCTTCATCTGAAAAGATGATTTTTTTGGCAAAATCGGCATCTTCTGTAAGTCGATCGCAGGCCCACTTAGCGAAGCGAAAACGTATTGGATGGTCAGTTGGCTTCAACTCCTGAACCAATTGCGTCATACCAAGGTCTTTATGCAAAATTCGTCTCAATGATGTCTCCGAAATGTTCAATTGTTGAGAACGACGGTGAATTGATGTTGATGGCGCTTCACGCACACATTCTGCCGAAGCAGCAATATTCTCGGGTGTACATACTGTTTTTGGCTTTTCACGCTTTGGTTTATCGATGAGGATGTCAGTTTCTTTCACTTTTTTCGCAAGATAACGAACATACGGAGCTGACGGTGCTTCTCTTCTTCCAAAATCCGTACGCAATTTTCGCACACGTTCTGCAACATTACCATGATTTTCAAAGTAATGTCGCAATATTTCCCAGCGTTGTTCAAGCGTATACACAAACATATTCGTTCAGCGGAAGGATAAAACTAATTATCTGTCAAATCAGACATGAGCTAAGTGTTACCATTCACGAAATAACCACTACTTGAAAAAAAAAACGTTAGATGGCGGACCCTTTATATAAGAATATAAGATTCAGATTTGTAAAGCAGTATAGAAAAACGTTTCATGTTCCTTCTTTGACTTTTTTGCTCATTTCAGCAACTCCCTTCTGTTAGCCCGTAACTCCCAACCATAGTTGCAAATAATGTTCTTGCAATTGACATGCTGGTGAAGAAGTGAAGAAGTTGTCAGGAGTTATATTTCAGCCTCGTCCTAAATAAGATTCCGCCGATTTCATTACCGTAAGCTAGCTCAAAGATACGGATCCTGAACGAGTATCATCTTTACCTTCGTACGGAAGCAGTATAACAGCACTATTTAATTTAGTGAAAATAAATAATTTTATAAATAAATAAATACATTAAAATTATGAATTCCTTTAACTTACCCTAAAAAAACTAAACCCTTATAAACATTTTATGAACGCAAAACGATTTTTGACGAATGAGCACTTATGAAATGCATAAGCATTTACGTATGCAAGCATACATATGTTATTCTGCATAAAAAAATATTTTGCAGAGATAAAAAATATCAATTTACACTCAAAAAAAATTGTTTCCTCAATTTGACGGGTTTTCGGAAAAATAGATATACTACAGATGTATAATTGCAATTAGGTTGTCAAACGGAAAATTATTTAGAATTAGATACATATTTAAATTAATAAAAAAATAGAATATTTTTTTGTATTGTATAATTTTCTTCATTTGAACGTTTAAATTTAAAAATCCGTCAAATTGACAATTAACATACATCGTTATAATGGACATTCTCTTTCCATTTCGGAGAGGAATATATAAGACTTTATGCTTAAAATTATTTTTAATGAAGATCGCAACTCCACCACCTCTTGTGTCGTTGGGTCTCTTCGAAGTACTTTACAAGAACTGTTCCAAATTTGTGCGACTGGCCTAACTTTGTTTCGCTAGCTAAAATCACATAGGGCTTTCTTCATACAACGGTACTGATCTTCGCTCAATTCTTATCAACAATCTCACATTCACCGACAGGATGATTAACTGGATGATTACGATTGTAATTGCGATAGAACCGGCCGAAGCAAGTAGATTCTGTCTACTTGGGTTGCTTATTCACAAATTGGTTGCTGGAGTTGGGCCATATGCCCTTGGATCATTCTTATATGTTTGATGTTAGTTACGTTTTCAATTTCAAACTTAGTTTTATCTCTGAATTTACGATAGTAAATTAGTAAATTAAAATCTCTGAACACTCTATACTATATATAAGAGGCTGACCTTATTTATGATATGAACCCGCTAAAATACCAAATATATTGGTACAACCATACTCTTTGTAAGGAAAAAAATAAAGTTATTGATATTACGATGTATTTTTAAAACGAAAAAGAATACCAGATCAAAAACAAAAAATCTCTCCACATCCACACGCCACAAAGGTCAAGCTAGCAATGATCAATAGATTGACAATTTCATACGTAAAGGCTTAATACTCATATTTCTCTACCAATTGTTTCAGGTTCATTAAATCACCCCTATTATGGAAGTCCCGAGTCACAAATCGACTAGGTGAAATCGTTATTACGGAAGTCGTTTTACACAATCGCGTTACGTCATTAAACGACTCAAGTCCTTTATCTCGTGTGGAATGTACATATATGAATGTATGAGTCGAATAACTATTGTTATCGATATTATGATAACCCTTTTAGAGTCACAAAACGACGATTTTATAAACCATTTGCAGTGAAATGTAAGCTTTATTTGTGTTTTAATTCAAGTGGATTAATAAACATAATTTAAAGAATTTATATGTTTTTTTATGATAAAAATGTCAAACCGGCTGGTGGAGTTAATGGAGGAGAACAATATTTTGACAACGAATTTAAGAAGAGGTGTTTGCAAAAAGGCAAATACTGGGTGGGAAGAGGTAGCGAAAATTTTGAACAGTTTAGGACCACCTATATGATACGATACCACGATACGAAAAGGAATTGCAAAAGGTATGTATATTCACAAACAATTTGAAGTTAATTTCATTTTAAAATTCAAAGTAAAAAAAAACTTATTTTTAATAAAGGAGGACAAGCGTCTACTGGAGGAGGACCCTATAGACAAAAAAACATTGAATGAAGTTGATGAAGCAGTGCAAGGCTTCTCGCTTTGAATGAAGTAATCGGTCTTCCTGTAAAGGTGTTTGGATAGTCCCCCATGGAAACATCAATCGAAGCTCCGTGCACCCCATTACTAAATGAATCACTTGCATCTACATCAGTAAGATAGGAAGCTTCAACATGTACACTGGTAGAAGCTGTTGCCGTTTTATTATCAAAAAACACTGTATATATATCTGAAAATTGTCAGAGACAAGTATCTTCCGGTTCAATCTAAACCACAAGTAACTGTACAAAACCTTATGTAAAGACTTTATTAGATTAGTAAGTTAAGATGGGGGAAAATGTATGTAACGAGGTGAAAGGCACAAGCGGCACAAACATTTACAATTTGCGCAGGTTTTTGAGGATTATAATGCAATTTTCTTACACCAAGGGGACGCCTGAATCGATTCTTTAAGACGACTATGGTTTATTCTCTATCCATTTAGGAACCATGGGTGTGGAACAAACACCTGTGTGGTCTTGGTGGTACATGTGATGCTGCGATCCTTTATGATGAGCGATCCGAAAGGCCAGGGTCTGCCTCATCATATCGAATACGCTATCGGCAACCAAACTTGGTCAATTCTGTGGTCAAGATCTGGTGGCTGCGAAAGTTAGCTACAAAGCGCACGGAGAAATTGAACACTTCGTCGTGGCGTCTGCTTACTTACCCTACCACTCGGTACTACCCCCGCCACCTAAGGCGGTTTCCGAACTCGTAGAGTACTGTGAAGCCAGAAGTATTGGACTCATCATCTAACGCTCAAAATACAGTTTGGGGCAGCAGCAAATGCAACCGGAGAGGAGACCATCTTTTTCTTCATTCTTTCGTCTGACCTTTTCATCAACAATGTTGGCTCTCAACCAACCTTTGTGACGGCGAGACGACAGGAAGTGATTGACCTAACCCTATCTAATAGGCATGTGAAGGCCATCACTAACTGGAGAGTCTCACCAGATGTTACGCTGTCAGACCATAGATACATCGAATTCCAATTGAAGTGCGTGATATCCCCCTCGCAGCCCAAGCGGAATCCGAGAAAAACAGACTGGGTGCGATTTAGGGAGGAGCTTGAGAAATCCACTCAAGCCCCGCCTAAACTCAAAACAAATCAATTGGTAGAGGATGCCGTTCATAACCTGAACAGCGCCATCACCAAATGTTTTGAACTCGCATGTCCTGTCAAAAAACCTCCCAGCAGGAAGCCGGTTCCCTGGTGAAACTCTGAGCTCCAATGTCTTCGCAGGGAAGCCAGAAGTCTCCTGAACAGATCGCTTCGATCGAACTCGAAAGATGACTGGAATATATATCGATCGAGGCAGAAGGAATCTCCTTTTCCTTTTTTTTTTTTTCCGGCGTCGTTATGGTCAGAAGTGTAGGACCATAACCTTCCCACTTAACTGCATTCCTACTGGTCCGCTTGTGGGGTCCGCCGGTTTGACCTCAGAAAGTAGCGGCAGGCTTCCCGGTTTGGGATTACTTCATCGCTGAGGCCAATCAAATGCGGGTGTTTTTGCATTTGTTTGCACCAATTGTTTCTCGGCCTGCCTTTTTTGCGTGTTGAAATTGGAACGTTGATTGATATAGCCTTTTGGACGGGGTTCAAAGGATCTCTCCTTTGAACATGGCTTTCTTGTGATGGTTTTTTTTACGTGGAGGCTTCCTCGGATCTTTGAACTTCTAATTCTGTCACGCTTTGTTACTCCCGCTGTCATGCGAAGCATCTTCATCTCAGCTGCCGTTAATTTGCTCTCATACTTTTTGTGCATTGTCCAGCATTGTGAACCGTATGTGAGCGCCGGACGTACAACTGAAGTGTAGAGCCTTCCTTTCAGCTTAGGGGGCATTTTTCGATCACAGAAGATGGCGGAGTTTTCCCGCCACTTCATCCACCCTACGCTTACGCGATGGTTGATGTCATCATCACAAGTTGCTTCTTTATTAATCATAGATCCCAGATATTTAAACTTTTCACACTTGGGAAGCACTCTTCCATTCAAGTAAATGTCTGGAATAGGCTGATGAGGGTCAGAGAACGGGCAGCACAGATACTCTGTCTTCTTTGAATTAATACGATACCCGTGTACCTCAAAAATGTCCACCCACACATCAAGTGCTCGTTGTAGGGGCGCCTGATCATCACTTATAATGGCTCCATCGTCAGCAAAGAATAGCTGGTGCACATTGGGGTCCGTCACTTTTCCTTCAAGCAAGCAATCAAGGACTGCTATAAAGAGCAGTGGGCTGAGGACGCTCCCTTGGTGTACACCGACTTTGATTGCGAACTCTTTGGTGACTCCTGCGGTGCATCTTACTCTTGTCGTTGCTCTATTGTACATATCCATGATCACTCGCACGTAGGTTTCTGGAACTCCTTTTTGTCTTAGCGCTACCCATAAAAGATCTCTTGGTTGCCGGTCAAAGGCCTTCTCGAAATCAACCAACACCATATGCAAGTCCTCTGACGAATCACGATGCTTTTCCATCATGACCCTTATACTTTGGATTGCATCTGTTGTTGATTTACCCGAGCCAAACCCGCACTGGTCATCAGACAGTCGTATTATTTTCCACAGTCGGCTATCTAATACCCGTTCAACGATCTTCATGGTGTGCGACATCAGCTTCACAGAACGGTAGTTATCACAATTTCGCGTATCACCCTTTCCTTTGTGCAAAGGAAGAATATAGCTTTCCCTCCATTGATTAGGCATAAGTTTGTTTAGACTCTCATAAGTTTGGAGATAAGAACCATGAGCCATCTAGACCCGATGTCTCCCATCTTTTTCCAGAACTCAGAGGGTATCCCGTCCGGCCCAACAGCTTTTCTTTTCTTGGAGTTTTTAACCGCGTACCGAGCTTCTTCGACTGTGATGTCGGATATTTCGGCATGATTCGGGGCGGCTCTTGGAAAGTACACTCGGGGAAACCGTTCGTTCACAAGTTCCTCGCAATACTGTCGCCATCTGTGGAGAATTTTTTCGTCTTCCACAAGGAGTTGGCCTTCAGCATTGTTAATAAACTTTGGGAAACGAATCTCCTGAGCATTTCTTCTTCTCTGGGCGGCTATCTTAAAGATATTTGCTCCTTTGTTCAAATTGCTTTGTTGAAGCTCCTGGGTAGCCTGGTTCCTGTCAGACGCGGAAGATGATATTTCTTCCAACTCCTGATATAGGCCTTCCATGCTTTTCGCTTTGAATTCGGCGCACTTTTTCTTCGCGATACCTTTGCAATATCTATATACCTTTTCACGGCGAGCTTTTTCCTCTCTATTAGTAGAAGTATCATCGCCGCTACTTCGCATAATTATCTGCAGCAGAGATGTACGTTTCCTGGAAGAAGAGCCTACTGAAGAAGAGGTCCAGCCAGATTATTATGTTTGCAGCTATAAAAGGACCGCAAGTCTACCCCGTGATTTTCATCAACAATCTAGCCAATCTCAGCAAGAGCAGCATTCGGAGGAAGAACCTCCGCGCGCTTAGTGGAGGTGGAAGAGTTGTTCAACAATGTTCAGGGTAGAGCTGATGACTGTACCGATTTCACAAAAAAAGAAAAATCAAGAACTATTACTTTGAACGTTATAATTTATTGTGTGTCCTCGCACAAGGTTTGATTTAGAAAAAGCTAACAATAAAATCCTGACTTGTATTTATAATCAGCTGTTTTTTTGTTTTTGTTAGGAAAATGGGGTGAATAACCCAATGACCTACATTTGTTACATTCTGTGTATGTGTACGCTCTGCCATTTCCCCAGGTTTCGGAATGCATTGGGAGAATGGCAGATCGCATTACAATCCACATTCCACAAATTCGATTCTCGCGCATTTGACAAGTTCTCATTCGTCAAGTGCGCGAGTCACATGTTTTGTTTTTAATTTGTTTTGTTTTTATTTGTTATTTTGTTTATTTTGATTTTTGTTAAATTGTTTTTATTTAAATTATAAAATTGTTGAGTAGCAACATGCTCCCGGGCCAAACTATGTTTTTTCGTGGTGTCGTCGGGGGTGTGCATCTGTGGTGTTTTCTCGTTCCCGTTGTTGTGAAATTGTCTCCCTTCCGTGGCTTCTGCGAGGTCGTGGTGTCATCTTGGTGTACATATATATACTTATGTATGTCGCTCGGTTCGGGGTGATTATGTGGAAGGAAAAATAGATTTAATAGTGTCATTGATGGTGGTTATTGAAAATGTGCTAGACGGTGAAAGTTAAAATTTATATGGTGTTTGTTATTGTTTCCTTCATGTCGACCTGTCTGTCTAACGCGCCCGTCATTGTCGGTTTGGGGCTGTTTCGGTTGTCCGGGTTCGATAGGGGTTGTGAGTCGTACGGCGGAGTTGAGACCGGTAAGGGGGATAATCTCGCGATCGGACGTTTTAGAGTGTTTGTTGCGGTTCGTATGGTCACCACGCGCGTAAGACCATTGGCTCCCGGATGGAGTTGTTGTACTCGAGCGAGTATCCACGATGATGGTGGTCTTTCACCAAGACTATATCTCCAACGTTGATGTTTTGTTGTATTCGTAGCCACTTTGGTCGATGTTGAAGCTGCTGAAGATAAGTTGTGCTCCATTTCTTCCAGAAGTCTTGGGTAAGTCGTTGTAAATATTTCCATTTATCCAAATGGTTGACGTTTTTTTCAATTAGGTTTCTCTCAGGTGCGGTCCGAAGCGATGTGCCAATTAGGAAGTGACCCGGAGTTAGAATGTCTAAATCGTTGGGATCTTGGGGCATGGGACATAGTGGTCTGGAGTTCAAACAAGCTTCAATTTGGGTGAGTAATGTGTAATATTCTTCGAAGGTTAGCTTGGAGACGCCAATGGTCCGTTTAAGGTGAAATTTTATGGACTTTACTCCTGCCTCCCAAAGGCCTCCAAAGTGTGGCGATGACGGGGGGTTAAAGTGCCATGTTGTCTTGAGTGCAGCAAGGCTGTTGGCGACCTCAGATGACCATTCTGTCGTGATGAATTTACTGTCCTTTAGGAGTTCGTTGTTCGCTCCTTTAAAGTTGGTGCCACAGTCACTGAATAGATTGGCACAGGTGCCCCGTCTGGCTATGAATCGTCGATACGCTGCGATGAAGGCTGACGAGCTAAGATCGCTTACCAGCTCGATGTGGATTGCCTTGGTAGATAAACAGACGAATACGGCTATATACCCTTTGGTTGACTTATTGCATCGACCCTTCCAAAGCTTAATTTCCACTGGACCCGCATAGTCCACTCCGGTGTTCGTGAATGGCCTCGATATGGTTACGCGTTCCACCGGCAAGCTTCCCATGAGCTGCTCCTGCATCTTCGCGCTGAATCTGTGGCAGCGTACGCATCTGTGTATGGTTGATTTCACGACACGTTTGGCGTTTGTTATCCAAAATGTGTTTCGGATCTCTGCCATCATAAGTTGTTGACTGCCATGAAGAGTGTTAAGATGGATGTCGCTTATAAGCAGCTTAGTGAAATGATGTGTATCCTTCAGGATGATTGGATGCCGTTGACTGTAAGGGCATGTTGAATTTGTCAGTCGTCCTCCTACTCTTAACATATTGTTCGCGTCGAGGAAGGGGTTCAAATTTTGAATTGAGCTCCCCTTTGGAAGCATGCTTCCTGCAATTAGCGCCTTGATCTCTTCTGGGAACAATTCTTGTTGAACCAGCTTGATGAGCTGATGTTGGGATGTTTCCAGTTCTTCTGCTGTGAGTGGATGAGTATTAAAGGGAAGCTTCTTATTGGCTTGTAGATTGTGGAAATACCTTTTCCATATTGCTACATTGCGAATAAGTCTTTTGAGACTAGAAAACCTTTGAAAGAAAGAGTTATTGATCACAATGTAGTCGGAGACCAAATGAACAAAATGGGTAAGTGTAGTTGTAAGGTTGTTTGTATAAAACATTGAAATATTTTCCTTTTTTTGTCTTTTAGTTTCTAAGTCGGTTTCGACGAGAATTTCTGCTGGGTGTTGCTGTGCAGTGAAGCCCTGCAGAAACTTGGGGCCACGCCACCACATGTCGCTTGTGGGAATCTCTTCCGGAGATAGCCCTCTGGATCCGATGTCAGCAGGATTTTCCTTCGATTTAACGTGTCGCCAGACGTTTGATCCGATTAAATTGTGGATCTCTGTCACCCGGTTTGCGACAAATGTTGTACGTGTTGAGGGGCTCCCACGAATCCAAGCTAAGCAAATGGTCGAGTCGGACCATGCGTACGTTTCTGTGGTTGGAAGTTTCATTGTGTTGGAAATCCTATGCAAAAGCTTCGCCAAGAGATGTGCAGCACATAATTCTAAACGCGGGAGACAGATTTTTCTCACGGGAGCAACTCTGGTTTTAGCGGCGATGATACTTACTTGTTCTTTGCCATTGTGTATTACGCGTGCGTAGATGACGGCTGCGTAGGCTTTCTCGAAAGCGTCACTGAATCCATGAAGTTGTAATGTTGCTGCGCTTTCATGACCGATCCAGCGGGGAATTTCTATGTCCTGGAGGTTGTTCAGCCCATGCCGAAGGTGCAACCACTCCCTTTTGAGATCTTCAGAGAGAGGAGAGTCCCAAGAAGCCTCATTTCGCCAGAGCTCGTGGAGAATTAGTTTTGCCTTGAGGACACACGGTGCGATCCAGCCAAGAGGGTCAAAGATGCGGGCAATGTCTGCTAAGACGGTTCGCTTAGTGTGTGTTTGGGTGTTTGGTAATTCGATTTTGATTTTAAAGACATCGTCTGTTGGATGCCATTGGATACCTAGTGTCTTAATGGCATCTGATGATTCGAAACTGAGTGGAATGTTAACTTCTCTATCATTTTCGGGAACTTGCTCCAGAACCTTTGATGAATTGCTCGCCCATTTGCGAAGTGGAAATCCACCGGAGTTCAATACTGAAATAATCTCCCTTTGGATATTGATGGCCTCTTCTTCGTTGTCAGCTCCGTATATCAGATCGTCAACGTAAAACCCCTCAGTAAGTACCTGATTTATGTTAGAATGTGAGTGTTTTGTGTCTATGGCCAGTTGATGCAGGGTTCGTATTGCCAGATATGGAGCTGCTGCTGTGCCGAAGGTGACAGTGTCTAAGGCATATGTTTTGATAGGCTCTCGTGTCGTTGCTCTCCAGAGAATGAGCTGATATTGGGTATCCTCTCGTCCCATCCTAATTTGCCTGTACATCATTTTAATGTCCGCTGAGAAGGCTATTTTGAACCTTCTCCATTTTGTAAGTAGATCTATGATGTCTGGTTGCATGCGTGGGCCAACCAGCAAATGGTCATTGAGTGATTGACCACTTGTTGTTTTGCAAGAAGCGTCAAAAACAACTCGAAGTTTCGTCGTAGTGCTTGTCTCCTTGAAAACAGCATGATGAGGCAGGAAATAATGCTTTCTAGGCAGTAGTTGCTCTGATGAAACTTCTCTCATGTTTAGCATATTCGCCTATGCATTCGGTGTATGCTTCCTTCAGTTTATTGTTCGATCTGAATTTTTGTTCTAGTTGGAGGAATCTTGCCATTGCTGACCGTTTTGAGTCACCAAGAGTAGGATGTTTATTGTCCTTAAACGGAAGTCGAACTTCATACATTCCGTCCTGAAGACGCCTTGTTGTTTGTTGGTAGTGTTGTAGACACTGTTCTTCTTCCAATGTGAGTTTACGATGTTCGAGGTTCGCCTCAATTTCCCAAAACTGCCTTAATTGGGACTCAAGTGTATTGTGGTGGTTCTGCACCGTGATTGGATTTGACTGCACTGCTTGAGTCGTGTATCCGCTTAAAATCCATCCTAGTTCGGTAAGCTGCGCTATAGGTGCTCCATCTTGACCCTTGACGAGTCCTTCAAGGATGATAGATGAATAGACGTCAGCTCCTAAAAGTAAATCGATCTTCCCAGGGTTATAATATGAGGGGTCAGCTAAGTTTAAATTGGACAGATGACTCCATCTGTCTTTATTTAAAGGTTGGGTTGGAAGTACCGATGTAAGGTGAGAAAAAATGAACGCCCTAACTTCGAGACAGAATGAATTTGTTTGGGAATACATTGTGAAGTGGGTCTGGTACGGCGACATGCCGGTAAGTGTTTGTCCCAGCCCTGTCACATTCGCGGTGATCTTGGTTCTCTTTAATCGTAGTAGTTGAGTTGCTCGTTCTGTTATAAACGATGCTTCAGAGCCTGGGTCCACTAAGGCTCTGAGAGTATGTTTCCTTCCGTCAATAGCCTTAACGTTGACCAAAGCCGTTGCTAATAAAACCTTTGCTTCCAGTTGGTTGAAATTTGTTGTAAATGTTTTACTCGTATTTGTGGTTGAGGGACCAGTGTTCCTGGTTGAGTTGTTGGCGTCAATGTGTAACATCGTGTGATGCTTAAAGCCACATTTGAAGCATCGTTTACTGCTGTTGCATGTTGATGCATGGTGGTCGTACCCGAGGCAGTTGGAACATACTGCCTTTTCCTTTATTGCTTCTGCTCGATCTTTGGCATCCATGTTTAGAAAACGTTTGCATTGCCGAATGCTGTGGGGGCCGGTACACACGCGACAAAGAAATTGTTTAGCCGACGATTTGGTGTGAAATGTGTTGGCCTTCTTAAAAGGATTAGTGGGCGAAGATTTAAGGGAATGATTGAGCTCCGAAATATTTTCTAGGGAACTGAAGCGACAGGAGATAAAGGAGAGAAATGTCTTAATGTCAGGGAGGGCTTTCGAATTGCCGATTTTGTCCTCCCAGTCTCTCTGTGTTTGGGGAGGTAATTTATGAAGTAATATATAGATGAGAATGCAGTCCCAACTATCAACTGCTATTCCAAGATTCGATAGTGCATGGATGCATTCCATAGTGGTATCATGTAATGATTTCAAGGACGCGGCGGTTTCATGGGTAAGTTTATTCTGTTCTATTAAAAGGCGTAATTGAGTGTTAACAAATTTTCTTTTATTTTGATATCTATCTATCAGAATTTCCCAAGCGGCGGAATAATTTTTCCCATCGATCGGAAGATGCTGAATTAGACGCGCACCTTCACCTGACACAAAACTCTTTAGGAATTGGAGTTTTTGCACCTCTGAGAGTTCTATGTTCTGGTCGACCATGGTTTGGAATATGTTGTGAAACTCGCACCACTCCTCAAATTGTCCGGAAAAGTTTTTTATCTGTATTCGCGGAAGACGGATATCAGATACGGAAGACCGCGATTGATTGATACGGGAACAATCCAGATTCGCACCGTTACTCTCATTCAATTTCTCCAAATCATCGTGGAGAGAACCGATAAAGGTAAAATAGATTCTTTTTATTTCGGAGTATGTTTCCTCTACCAAGTATTTTTCTTTTAGGGGATCTGCAGACGCACTAATGATGTCAGAGTGTTCCTTCTTCGCACGTTTGAACAACTCTTCCACCTCCACTAAGCGCGCGTTCGCATACCCCCTCGATTTTCGCGCCGCGGAATTCTTTTGGTATTCTTCCAAGTCATTTGAAAGTTCCTTGAGGGTAAGCTCTTGGAATTCAATTGATTTGTTTAATTTCGCCATCTCGGATTGCACTATTTCAACACAGGGTACGATGCAGAGAGCGAAGACAAAAGCGAGATAGATTGAGTTAGCAAATTGTTAGCACGGAGTCACTTATAGTTTAAGTTTGGATTAATATATGCACTGTTTGTATGTTTGTATGTATGTTAATTAATGGTAATTAAATCGGTAATAATTCAATATAGGTAATTCAATATATGTAATTTATTTAATTTAATTAAGTAGATATATGTAAATGTTTTTTGTACTCAGCAGATATCCTGTTCGCCTAAGCTGTTGGGTGGTTGGATACCGCTGCCTTCTGGATCACTGCAACTGTAACTTCAACTGCAACTGGAACTGGATCTTCAACTGCAACTGTTCAACTGCAACTGTTCAACTCCAACTGTTCACCTGCAACTGTTCAACTGCAACTGTTCAACTCCAACTGTTCACCTGCAACTGTTCAACTGCAACTGTATCTTCAAGTGCTGGATCTTCGACTGCAACTGGATCTTCAACTGCAACTGGATCTTCAACTGCAACTGGATCTTCAACTGCAACTGGAACTGTGTAACCACGATCACTGATGGGGATCTGGTGGATCTGGACTTTGCACTACTACACTGCAGATCGCTGATTGGGATCTTTAATTGCTGCAGATCGTTGATAGGGATCTGACTTGGCACCTTTTATTGTTTAATTATTATTTGATTTATTTCAGATCGCTGATGGGGATCCGAATTTTAATTAATTATTACAGATCGCTGATGGGGATCTGGATCTTAATTAATTATTACAGATCGCTGATGGGTATCCGGCTCGAAGGACCAATGTTCAGGGTAGAGCTGATGACTGTACCGATTTCACAAAAAAAGAAAAATCAAGAACTCTTTCTTTGAACGTTATAATTTATTGTGTGTTCTCGCACAAGGTTTGATTTAGAAGAAGCTAACAATAAAATCCTGACTTGTATTTATAATCAGCTGTTTTTTGTTTTTGTTATGAAAATGGGATGAATAACCCAATGACCTACATTTGTTACATTCTGTGTATGTGTACGCTCTGCCATTTCCCCAGGTTTCGGAATGCATTGGGAGAATGGCAGATCGCATTACAATCCACATTCCACAAATTCGATTCTCGCGCATTTGACAAGTTCTCATTCGTCAAGTGCGCGAGTCACATGTTTTGTTTTTAATTTGTTTGTTTTTATTTGTTATTTTGTTTATTTTAATTTTTGTTAAATTGTTTTTATTTAAATTATAAAATTGTTGAGTAGCAACCACTGTCGAAAAAATATCAAATGGTGATGAATTTTTCAGCGTTGGCGTCGACCCTGTGAATGTCAAACAACTGGCAAATAACTAACATCAGGATGAATGGTACAAGGCCATGCAAGAGGAGAATGAATCCCTCATACGGAATGGAACTTGGGTATTAGAGGAGAGGCCAACTAACCGGCAGGTTATCAAACTGAAATGGGTAGTTAAAACTAAATATTTTGCAGATGGCAGAATAGAGCGAAGGCCAGATTAGTGGCCAAAGGTTTCGAACAATATCATGGGGTCAACTACACTGATACATATTCCCCCGTGGCCAGCATTCACTCCATCCGTCCATCCATCCCATTAGCCATTGCAGCAGAGCACAATCTGAAGTTATACCAGCTTGACGTTTCTGCAGCAGATTTGAATGGCTATCACGACACCGACATTTTCATGGAGCAATCTAAAGTTTTTGTTTAAGGTTGGATTCTTCTATCCAAACTGGTTGTGGTTGATCCTAGGTACATAAACCTAGATCGAGTTGAACGTACAAGTCTATGCAATGTATCGATTGTATTAGGAGTGGCTAAACAATCCTTCACAGATCACTTGAGGCGAAATCAAAGTCTTATGATGGCTGTTACAAAAACGACGACTTTATTGAATAATGTGTCTCTTATTTATACTAAATTACTCGTACAATGAATGCTTATTCTACAAATAATATTTGAACCGGCAAGCAACGTGCTGAATTTACATAAATTAAAACTCAGTGGAACAACCTCGGTTTGGAATGAAAGAAAGAGGAAAAAATGAACCCAGTTGAAGAACCTCGATTGGCAATGAAATTTGTTTATTTTGCAAACATAAAGGGTCCGCCAAATAATTTTTTTTTTTTTGAAAATGCTATAAAAAAAACTACTGAATATTTTCTCAAATTTCTTTCTTTATTTGAAAGTACAATCCTTCCGGTTAATAATGGAAAATAATTTCATTCAAATGGCTGACTCGGCTGGCCATGCAGTAGCCTACACGATCGGTCCAATTTTTAAGCACATTATCGATTGTGTGCAGCTGTATTTCACCAATGGCTTCACGAATATTGTCCTTTAAAGCGTCAATTGTCTCTGGCTTGTCGGCGTAACACTTATCTTTGACGGCACCCCACAAATAATAGTCCAACGGTGTCAAATCGCATCTCCGAGGTGGCCAAACGACATCAGCTCTACGGCTGATAATGCGATATTCAAAAACAGGGCGCAAAACATCGAGTGTAGCTTCGGCTGTGTGGCACGTAGCGCCGTCCTGTTGAAACCAAATGTTGCCAATATCCTCCTCTTCAATTCTTGTGAACAAAAATTCGTTCAACATGGCCCGATAACGATCGCCATTGACTGTAACGGCCACTCCTTGCTCATTTTCGAAGAAAAATGGCCCAATTATGCCTCTGGACCAAAATCCGCACCAAACAGTGGCTCGTTTTGAGTGCACCGGCTTTTCAATGTATGCGTGCGAGTTTTCTGTGCCCCAAATGGGACAATTTTGCTTGTTTACATACCCGCCAAGATCAAAATGAGCTTCATCTGAAAAGATGATTTTTTTGGCAAAATCGGCATCTTCTGTAAGTCGATCGCAGGCCCACTTAGCGAAGCGAAAACGCATTGGATGGTCAGTTGGCTTCAACTCCTGAACCAATTGGACTTTGTATGGCGTCATACCAAGGTCTTTATGCAAAATTCGTCTCAATGATGTCTCCGAAATGTTCAATTGTTGAGAACGACGGTGAATTGATGTTGATGGCGCTTCACGCACACTTTCTGCCGCAGCAGCAATATTCTCGGGTGTACGCACTGTTTTTGGCTTTTCACGCTTTGGTTTATCGATGAGGATGCCAGTTTCTTTCACTTTTTCCACAAGATAACGAACATACGGAGCTGACGGTGCTTCTCTTCTTCCAAAATCCGTACGCAATTTTCGCACACATTCTGCAACATTACCATGATTTTCAAAGTAATGTCGCAATATTTCCCAGCGTTGTTCAAGCGTATACACAACCATATTCGTTCAGCGGAAGGATAAAACTAATTATCTGTCAAATCAGACATGAGCTAAGTGTTACCATTCACGAAATAAGCACTACTTGAAAAAAAAAAACGTTAGATGGCATACATAATTGTGCAATTGCAAGTTTAACATTCTGCTCCACGTTGAACGGAAAGTTCAACAGTTAGTAGGGGATTTAATACAAAATACATTTTATTCATTAATACATATGCTAAACTTCTCTTCTTGGTTTCTGGTTTGGGGAATATCAGCTCCGTTGGTTCGGTTTCTTGGTGTTGGTGCTGGTTGGGCAATGCGCTTACTCTCTTTTGCTTGAAGCCAACACTGAATGAACAAGAAAATTACAATTAAAAATGCTATTAGTACTCCGGCATATCCCATAGTATGGTGGATCCCATGGGTTCTGAATTCAGTTGGTAGGGTGTCACGAATCCCTTCGATATTCTGCTTCAATGTCTTGACCTCCGTCATGAGATCGTGATATACAGGAAGTGGCGAAATTAGAGTGGATCCCGTAGTTGGGATAATAGCATCAGTAAGGTTACTTAGTGGTATATATGGTACCCTTGCGAGAGAGGGATATATGTTGTATCCTTGAATGATGAGAAATTCCTGCTTCACTATGCAGTCTTTTTGTAATCTTGCAATACCGGATCCTTGAATTGTTAGATGTGTGATACTTTGGCCGCATACAACGTTCAGAGTAGCTTCTCGTGATGAAGCGTAAATCGATTCGTTTGGATTGTGGACTTGGATCCAATGAGGCCCATCGCCCATTCTTTGTATGTGGCATTGCTTGATTTCAGGTTTATGGTTAAACAGAGAAATCTCACAGGCATTGGCACTCGAGCCCTTACGATGTAGTGGGTCAATTAATTTGCAACAATATTCTTCGGGACTGATTGATAAACAAGTCTTTAAACTCCTATCGAAGGGTGCGTAGTATTGTCTCGATGTAGATTTTTTATTAAGAATGGCGCGGAAGGTTGTATAGAATGGAATGTTTCGTTTAAGAACACTTGTACTGGTACTATGTGAAATAACTCGAAATCTTCTGATGATACTACCTTTATTTCGAACCTTTATTTCGTATATGGCGTACCTTGGTAGAATTTTTCCTTCTATGGTCATCAATTTGTAAAGATTGGTTAATTCTGGATCAGATACAGGAAACCTTAATGTTGGTGGCAAGTTCCCTGATGTCCCGTAGCTTTAAGCGTAGTTGAGCTGGTGGTATTAAAAATGGACTAATAATTCCGTGTTGACTATGGGTTATGACATGGCCGCTGACGCAAGATGAGCGAGATCGTATCCCGATAACACCAACGCCATCGAATGATTATTTCGCGGCTTTCCTCCTCGGCGGGGTACTGGCAAAACCCCCCGTTGTACACTTGCCATGAAAAAGCTTCTCGGTTCTCGCCGTTCGGAATCGGCATTTAAGCTTTAGGTTCCGTTCACTTGTGTGAAAAACAAATCGCACACAGCATAAGTGAATAAAAAAGAAGCTTGGCTAACGCCATCTAAGGTGTCTGTCTGGCAGTACAATGGACCAGTGTTTGTGTCTGAGTGCTCCAACAGATAGCAGAAGCCTACACAAAAAAAAAAAAAAAAAAAATGGATTATGACATCTAATAAGGAAGCTTGGATGCGTTGAAAATTTGATATAGTGATGAGTGTCTGCATTGAGAGTGATATATGTAAATCCTTGTGTTAGGTTGTCCTGTTGAAGTTCCTTAGCTATATTGTTCGTCTGTTTAGTTAATTCATTCATATGAGTTGATATGGCCTCAATTTGGTTTGATACTGCTTCTTGATCGCGATTCATGATATTTACAGTAGTCGAGAGGAACGATGTCTGGTTCCTGATGTAACTTAGCAATAATTCTTCATTATTTTGTATTCCATCAATAGTTTTTGATAATTTGTCTGCGTAATCTGAATCCAGTACTCCAAACAATCCACTCGCCATATTTCCCACGAAATTAAGGGCACCTCGTTTTCTTCGATGTGTGCTGGAAGAAGCTGTTAATAGTTCATTACTCCTTCTAATTTCCTCTTCCAAATGTTGTATTTGAGTAATTATTCTGTTGCACGGATCTCTAGGTTTCTTAAGATTGCACAGAATTTCTAATGAAGCGCTCGCATTTTTCAGTAAATGTAGTTCCTTCCAGTACAGCTCCATGTCATAGTATGCGATAATATTCCATTCACTGGTCCATATGCTTGCTGCTCCTATATTTTCGAAATAAATTCCTGGATGGGTTTTGAACGGTACTAGTTGAACAGGGGATCCCTTGCTCATTGGAAACATAAGCAAAATCAGAAATATAGTTGCTATAGTTGAACCTATTGCTCGTTTTATTCGCTTTCTAGGCATATCCTCATCCTTTAAACGAGCATTATCCATCTCCTGTATGGTTGCTGATTGTTGATTGTGCTCTATTGAGGTTGGTTTATTGTCGACTGGTAGTGGTGCGAGTTTGTGCACTGGTCTCTTAAGCATGCCGCTGGCAGTTTTCACTTCCACCACTCGCACCAAATTGTCGTTTCCTCTGATGCAATTCACAATTCTTCCCATTTGCCATTGCACCGCTGGTAAATTGTCATCTTTTATGATTACAAACATACCAGGCACGATGTCGTTCTGTCTTTGTTTCCATTTGTACCGATGTTGTAGTTCATTGAGGTATTCATGCGACCAGCGTTGCCAAAACTGTGCCTTGAGCGATGTAATTGTCTTCCATCTGTTGCCTAACCTGCCATATGTATATTCTGCTCGTGAATCAATTGTAGATGTTAATGCTTCCCCAATCAGAAAATGTCCCGGTGTTAGGGGAGTAAGATCGTTTGGGTCAGATGACAAGCGAATCAGAGGTCTGGAGTTTAGTATCGCTTCTATTTCGATCATCAGTGTTTCCAGTTCCTCATATGTTAGATTCGATGAAAGAAGGTTCCGTTTCAGAAAATGTTTAGCTGATTTTACCGCAGCCTCCCATAATCCACCAAAATGGGGCGCTCGAGGTGGAATAAAATGAAACTCCATATTCTTATTAGTGCAGAACGAGGTTATTTTTTCCTTTGATGATGGTGAATGTAGCGACGATTCAATTTCCTTGAGTTGGTTTCTTGCTCCAACAAAATTTGTCGCATTATCGCAGTAGAGGTTTTGGCAATTTCCCCTCATTCCGATGAAACGTTTAAGTGCTCCTATGAAGGCTTCGGTTGTTAGATCTGCCACTACTTCGAAATGTGTTGCCTTAGTTGCGAAGCAGCAGAATACGGCTTTCGGGGTTGTTTTCCTCTGATTTTGAAGTGAATCCGCACTGGTCCTAAGAAGTCCACTCCAGAATTCACGAAGGGTCTGGCGGGTTGAATACGTGCCGCTGGCAAATTTCCCATGATCTGCGTCATTAATTTGGGTCTTGCTCTGGCGCAACGAATGCATTTTTGAATCACTGATCTTGCCATTGTTTTTCCTTTGATAGGCCAATATTTTTGACGTACAGTTGCCAGCAATGCCTGTGGCCCGACGTGCAGATTTTTTAGATGGATTTCCTGCATCAGCAGTTTACTGAAGTCATGATTATAAGGTAGCACGATGGGGTGTTTGGCATCGTAATCTAGTTCAGCTGCTTCTAGGCGTCCTCCAAAACGAGGAACCCCTTCCCTGCCCAAAAATGGGGAGAGGCTACTCAATGGGCTTTGACTGCTGACATATCTTCCACTTGATAGTTGCTTGAGTTCTTCTTTCCACACTTGATGCTGAACCTCCTTACATACGATCTTAGCGGCGTTGTCACGTTCTTTTGAGAGGAGATGTTCTGTAATTCGTTGATTCCTATCCCCTTGTTTGCAATTATGGATGAATCGTGCCAAATATGCTATAATTCGTAGTAACCGCCCGAATGAATTATGATGATTGATGCCATTGATGATGCCCGTTCCATATATTGTTGTGAGCACTATTTTCGACTTCTTTTTCTCCATGTCCGTATCCCTTTCTTCGACCTTTCCTGGCCAGCTCTCCTCCGGACCATATAGGTACAAAGGTCCATAAAACCACATTGTGCAGTTCTTGAGTTTTGCAGCAGATATTCCTCTTGAAACGATATCAGCGGGGTTTTGTTTAGTCGGTACATGCCGCCACTGCTGAGGCGTACTCCTTATTCTGATTGACCTTATTCGATTTGCTACGAAGCTATGGTACCTAGATGCTTCTCCATTAATCCAGGCTAACACGATCTCTGAATCCGTCCAGAAATATGTTTGAATATCTCCTAACCTTAGATCCTTCGTAACCCGATGCCCCTGCTCCGTGGCCAATTTGGCTTCACATAGTTCTAAGCGTGGTATTGTTGTGGCACTGACGAATTCCTCGTCCTTTCCACGTTTAATTGGTGCCACTCTAGACTTAGAACAGAGTAGCTGGACCGTTATTGTATTGTGAATTGATCGGACGTAGACGGCGGTTCCAAAGGCCTTTCCTGATGCATCGGCAAAGGCATGTAATTGAATTTTCCTTACATCCTTGTTTGAGAACAGATGCCTCCGAATTTTAATATTCTTTATAGCCGTCAATTCTGTTCGAAAATTATCCCATGTTGTATGCAATTCCATCGGCAGAGCGGCATCCTAAGCCAGCTTAAGTTTCCATAACTGCTGAATAAAGATCTTTGCAGTAACCGTTATTGGATTAACGATACCTAATGGGTCATAGATGTGTGCAATTTCAGATAACGCAATTCTTTTAGTGATACGATTTTTAGGTTGTAAATTGGAACTGATGATGAACTCGTCTGTTAGTGGATTCCAGTTTTTAGTGAGACTGAATTCTTGTCCCGGACATCTGATTGTATCGCTTGGTTATTCGCTGTAATATGTTACAGTTGTCGTGGTGTGTTACTACACCATTTACGAAGGTTGAATCTTGCTGATTGTAGAATATGGATCAGTTGTTTTTGCATTTCCAGAGCTTCCGACAGGCTGTTAGAGCCGGACATGACGTCGTCCATATAGAAGTCATTTGCTAAAATGTTTGCCCCTAATGGATACTGTTGAGCGTTCTCAATGGATAATTTTTCAGACAGCGTGTTGCTAGGTAGGGGGCGGAAGTGGTACCGTATGTTACCGTATTGAGCTCATAACACTTCAATTCCAGATCCATAGCCTTCCGCCAAAAAATTAGTTGATATTTTCGATCTTCCCTTTTCACAATTATTTGTCGATACATTTTCTCGATATCGGCGGTGAACACAAAGCGTGGCGCTCGAAAGCGTAGTAGTAATGAAAAAATATCGCCCTGAATTGTTGGACCTGGCAACAGTAGATCATTCAATGAAATGTTCGCTGATGTTTTCATGGATGCATCAAATACAACTCTTAATTTAGTTGTACTACTGTCGGGCTTAAGCACTCCATGATGAGGTAGGAAGTAGTGTGGTGATTTTATGTTAGTTATGTCCACCTCTGTCATATGTCCAAGTTGAAGGTACTCTTCCATAAATTTAACGTAAAGGGTC
Source organism: Merodon equestris (assembly GCA_958301585.1). Lineage (NCBI taxonomy): Eukaryota > Metazoa > Arthropoda > Insecta > Diptera > Syrphidae > Merodon > Merodon equestris. The sequence continues at coordinate 98,313,544 of OY284413.1, forward strand.
TGACACTGATCATCCTTGCTTAGCCTTTTCTCCAAGGCAAAAAATCGTCGCATGGCGGATTCCTTGGAGTCCCCCAACTCTGACGGATTGCGAGCAAAAGGTAAGCTAACTACAAATCTTCCATTCTGCTTATCCCGCTGGAATATTTTTTTCGAAATACCTTTCACATTTTAAATCGGCTGGAGTAACGTCAGTTAATTCTTCAGCAATTTCCTCCAGCTCCCAAAATCTTTTGATAACCTTGTCCAATGGCTCATCCTCCGTGCATATTCCGCACGCAGCTGTTGTAGCGACCGATGTCTCCACCTTGCCCGACATTATCATTGTATTTTGTAATATTGGTAAGTCATCTCCAAGCTTAATTTGTCCAAGCAACATTTACTCGCTGGGTCGATTCTCGCCTTCATTGACCTACTCCTTCTATGACAAGGGAGTCAAGTTCTGGTGTTAGGTTTAGGGCTCTTACTAATCTTTGGCTGATAAGGTTGATCTGAGATCCCGAATCCAATAACGCTCGACAAACCAATCCTTGTTGGTTGGGTCCCACTATTTTTTCTCTTGCCGTTCCCAACAATACAACGATGCGCTGACGGTTAGAGTAAAAATAGTGGGACCCAACCAACAAGGTTTGGTCCGGCTCGAAGGACCAAAAGAAATAAAAAGATTTTTGGGAATAGCCGGATATTGCAGAAAATTTGTTCGGAATTTTGCAGAAATAGCAAAACCCATGGCTAAATTTCTGAAGAAAGATGCAAAAATTAACATAAAGATAAAGATTATATAAAGAGCTTTGAAACGCTCAAAGAAAAACTAACCTCAGCTCCTATCTTGCAATATCCCGACTTCAACAAAACTTTCGAAGTAACAACAGATGCAAGTCAATACGCTATTGGAGGCGTTTTATCCCAAGAAAACAAACCCATCAGTTATGTTTCTCGACTCGGCTGTCAGTTAATCCTCTTAAGACTGATGTCGTTCTCTTCACAAGAAGGAGGAAAAATACTGACATTCCCATCCCTATATCCAAGGAAGTTAATAACCTGAAAGTCATCTTAGATAGCAAGATTCTTTGGTCAAACCATGTTGAGTCCAAGACCATCAAAGCGCTGTCAGCTTTTTGGCAATGCAAAGGTGCCTTTGACAAAACATGAGGCTTATCGCCGAAAAACGTCCTCTGGATCTACACGGCAATGATAAAACGGATAATCTCATATGTATCGGTTGTCTGATGGAACAATCTAAGACGCAAACACATCGTGGCCTCTTTCACCAAACTCCAAAGAGCGGTCTGTCTCAGCTGCACGAGAGCTTTCCCCAGCACACGGGATGCTCTGATGAATCTTCCACTTCCAATCGTGACATATATATAAAAGGGTACCCACTGAAAGCCATGTCTCGCCTCAAGAAAAATGGTCTTAGGCACAACTCGCATTGGAGTGACAGTGTACTTGCGCGAGAAATATCCTACGGCCCTGGATATGCCTTCCGACCCAATGACCTCCGCCATCCTACTGTGCTGTAATTTCACAATCGCATTTTCAATGACGTCAGGACTGGCTTTGGCCAGACATTGAACCTGGAACGGACTGTCTTTGCATTTTTACAGGTGGCTCTAGGACTGGGCAGGGATCCAGCGCTGGAGTTTTCTTTGAGCGCAAAGACATTCGAGCACAGGTGGAAGGGAAAAAGCATATGCGTCTGCAGTGACAGCCAAGCTGCACTGTCCAAACATCTGTGTCCAACCCTCTATCCAGCTCCAAATTAGTGCATGAACTCAAGACCTTTTTGAACAAAGTAGGAAGACTAAAATCGCTAAGGCTTGTTTGGGTCCCCAGTCATTCTGGGATACCAGGAAATGAGATCCCCGATGAACATCAACGACTGGGTCTTTAATGCACACAGTTGTAGATGGAAGGAATATCCAGGATGATTAAGAGCGTACGCCCTGATGTCTGCAAGAAGTCCGCAACGTTCTTCTTATCCTTAAGGAGAAATCAATGCAGAAGGCTTGTGGGCGTCATTACGGACCATTACACTTTTGCCAAGCATCTCTATGTGCTTGGCATCAGTAAGACGCCTACCTCTGCTGCATGTTACTCTGTCATACTCTGTCATCTAACTAAGAGCTGCTCCGGCGGATGGACAGGAAAAGAGAACTCATATATTTAATTAACAAAAAAGGAAAGTAGATTACCTAGGACTCGTCTTACGCAACGAAAAATACAGATTCCTGCAACTAAAGGGCTAACCATTGTCACGATGGCGGAGCAAAAGAAATGAAACACGACCACACACTTTAAAACTCAAAGGTTTAATGCCTTTATTACGTTTTATCTTTGACAGTTTTGACAGTTTGCGTTGTCAGTTGGCTACCCTGATGTTGGGCTCTGTTCGTCGGGTGACAGTTCGGCCAGACCTGGCGTCGGAGACGTCCCCGGCTCCTCTTCGTCGTCGACTTTGCTTGCGATTTCGGGCCCTAAGAGACACCAAGGCTTCATCTTGTCGCTGGTCATCACCGTTGTAAACTTGCGTTGCTTCCTTGAATTGACGTCTTCTAAAAGATATCGATCATAACGAAGACACCTCTTCACAACGTATGGTCCTTTGTAACGCGGCTCTAGTTTGTGTGATTCTCCGCTCGGTTTTGGCACTGCCTCTACAAGCACCAGTTCATCGTGCATTGCTTGCACAAATTGGTTGGTTATGACGTCCTTCATATTGAAGTCGAATACCAGTTCAGTTGGGCAAAACCCGGTCGTCGGGTTGCGCTGCACATTAATCGCCCATTGAAGGTTTCTCATTTCCAACAACTGGCGACGAGTATGGTGATTCACTTGGCTGGATGACTTCACAATCGAGTAACTCTGCAACGATTTCGTCAATAACATCTCTTTTTGCAAACGGTATGCGATAGGGCTTTTTAGCGATCGGTGTATCCGACGTGAGTACGATATCTAATTTCGTTGTATTGCATTCTCCCAAGCGATCAAGTGTTTCACTGAAGCAATCATCAAACGTGTTCACGATGTTTACAATCTGGTTCTGGATGTTCATTTCCAAGTTTTCACCGAGTTTGATCTCATCCCTTGTGGTTTCTTCTAGATGACACGTCTTCTTACTCACAACAAGTTGGTAGTTGTCGTCGTTGAGTATGTCGTTACCCATGATTACGGCGTGGGGAAGTATGTCGTCGTCCACAATGAGTAATCGATGTTCGAACCGACGGTGGTCGATGGAGATGTGTACGTCGATACAACTATTGCCCAACCAAGTTCCACCAGCGAATCCAGTGAGTTTGAAGGATTCGCATGGAATGATCGATCCGATTTCAGTTGCAATACTTCGTTTGATGAGAGAATGGTCGCTGCCTGTGTCGATGAACGCAATGATTTTGCTACCGTTGACGTGAATGCCCTTCATTCTATTATCGACGGCTTCTTCTGATGAAATGTGAAGGACGTTATTTCGTTGGGTGTTGGTGTTTGAACGAGTTCTTTCTGGGCACATTTCGTCGGTGTGACTTGTACGACGGCAGACCGTACAGCGTTGCTTACGTTGGGGTTGTTGACAGTTAATTGATATGTGCCCGTTTTGCTGGCAATTAAAGCATTTCACTGCCCGAGTGGTGTTCGTTGGCACGGCTCGCTGTGGTTCTTGTGTTGTAAAGTTCGAAGTTGTCGACGGCACGTGTTCTGTTGGGTGGTTCGTGATGAATCGGTCCATGGCATTTCTCAAATCGTTTAAGGTGACAAACTTCGAACTTGCCAGCGCGGTTTGAAGTTCGCTGTGCTTCATCCCCTTCCGTATGTACGTTATAATCGCTGCGTCGGACAAACCGTATTTCTGTCCCATCGCTCTCATTCGAAAGAAATATTCCATGATCGATTCGGAAGACTTTCGTGTGCTTCCCATCATCTCAAAATGGACGTCCGCCTCGCTTATGGTTTTGCCAAAATCCTCCGTAAGGTGACTTGTAAATTCATTCCAGGTGTTTATCGTTCCCAATAGCGATTCTGACCAAAACTTCGCTGGACCCTTCATTTTTGGCTGGGCGATGAATAGTACTTTCGTCGTCCCAGCCGTATCCTGCAATCAGTGCGTTAACCCGCTGCACGTATTGTTCTGCGGTCGGAGAGTACTGGTCGGATTGGTTATACTCTGGTATGATCGCATGAATTTCGTTGACGTTGGACAATGGCGTAAATTCTGTCGTTGGAGTGTGTGTCGTTGGCGGAAAGGATTGCGTCGACATAACGGTTGCTGTTGTCGTCTGTGGCGTCGGCGTTGGTTGCGTGTCTCGATGGTTTAGAACGGTAACCAAGGAAGATATTTGTAGTTGCAGGCTTTGCACTATGTTTGTCATATTACTAATATCGTTTCGCACCGTCACCATTTCTTCTTCTCCCTCGTCGTCGCTAAGAAGATATTCGGTGTTGATTTCATCCGTTTTTAGAGCATTGACTACACGTTCGATGAGTTCCGCTCGCTTGCCGGTGACTGGTTGCTCGTTCTTCCTAAGAATTTCTTTTAATTCTCTTACCGTTAGCTCGTTGATCTTGATGACAGGCATGTTCATCCCACTTCTGAATTTTTGTCACGACGGCGGAGCAAAAGAAATGAAACACGACCACACACTTTAAAACTCAAACGTTTAATACCTTTATTACGTTTTATCTTTGATAGTTTTGACAGTTTGCGTTGTCACTTGGCTACCCTGATGTTGGGCTCTGTTCGTCGGGTGACACCATAATAGGCAGAAGCAAGCAGAAGCTTATGTCAGAACCGAACGAAATTCTCCCCTCTGTTTCAACGAAAAATCAAAATACCCGCAATGAATAGATGCAGCAGAAGCAAGCAGAAGGAAAGGAACTGTCAAATTGTTTTCCCACACCTTGGCTTTTTCCTTTTTGTTGAAATAAAAGCCATCTGCTTTATCATAGAGGCACTTATTTTCCTGCACAATTGAAATCAACTTGTTTACAAACTCGTACTCCATATTTATTTTTATCTTTTTTCTCTTTCCTAACCTCAAATGTCACTTGTCAAAATTTCCGTCCGGAATGTCTTCTTTCATGAAGACCTTCCGTCTGCTCGCATCAGTTAACGAACATTTAACGAAACCTCGTATATTCCCATTGTGGGCATATCATATGCTTTGCATGTAAGAAGACATTCCCCTCTGCTTGCATATGCTTGCTCCTGCCTATTATGGTTGGGCCATTAATCTGCAAGTAAAGATAGAGGAAAGAAGAAAGATGGGAGGACAAAGGCTTTCATGGATATCTTACCTGCGGAACCGGTTCAATCTATCCACCACAGAAATAATAAGAGGAGTTACAAATAAACACACATCACAAACGATGATTTCCATTCTCCGAATCCAATTTATCAACGATGAGATGTATAAGTAAACCATATAAAATCTTCTAATTGGTTGCCAGCGTGTTAAGCGCCTTCAAATGAGAACTTACCATATGTTGTCACTCAAATCGCGTAGCTTATGAATCATCGACGTTGGGTAAATGGAAAACTCTTTTATATGCGTCTGAACTATTAGACACTGGCTATCAAAATGAGATTTCAATAGTTCAATAGACTTGCTAAAATATTCACTTCTGACTTCAAGAGACTGGATTGTTTTGAAAGCAAAATCAGACAAGCAAGACTGTAAATGTCTAAGCTTTCAAATAGTCCTAAGATTATCATCTTAGTCCATTACAATCTCAAATATCGATAGAAAAACCAGTTCCAGCTTAGGCAATCGAGCCGAATTCGGCTTCATGTAAACAAATGTCATGTGGAGCGAGAACGTAACACCGCGTCTCCACTAGACACAAATATGTTAGACTAAATGTTGGACATTCAGTCTGACATTTTATCTTTGGCGAATAGGCGGGCAAATTATGTCTTGACATTTCATTCCTCGTGTTTACATAAGATGAGTGGGTTGTATATGTTCGCGGTTCTAAATTTAATTGTAGATCAGAAAATGACGCTAAGAATAAGTAGGGAAAAATTATCTTTGATAAAAAAATTAATTGCTTTAAAAGAATTGGAAAAATTAGAAATGGAAAAAGGAAAACATCGGTTTTGGGTGAATCCTTTTTTGGAATTGAGAGAGGTTCACGAATTGGAACAACATTTGCTTAAGAAACATTTTGAGACATTTTTATTTTGCAGTTTCGCGGTAATTTTATCTTCACTGACAAACGCTGTCAAAAAAAGTCCGACAAGATGTCCGAAAAAGATGTCTGGTAAAAATGTCTGACATCTATGTCCAGACATATGTCTAGTCCGATATCTACCGGTCTACACGAGACATTTTGATGTCATGATTCATGTCTTGACATCGCTGATGTCTCGTGGAGACGGGGCATAAGGATTTTTGTTTTAATATCATATATGCATGTATCTTCGAAAAATTATTCGATGTTAGTCTGAACGTCGTCGATTTTTTTAGATATGCTTCTAAAAGTGCCAACTTAACCTCCAACTCATGCAAAGAATACTTCTACAAATTTGACTGAAGCTCTTTTTGTTTTATATGATAAAAGCAATGCAGCACAGGAATTCTCCAGTCATTTTTAAGTCGTAATTTAGTTATTTAAGTCAATCAAAACTAACTAATGCAATTAATTTAAGGTATACTATAATGGTACTTATCCAAAGCCGTGTGATTCAAAAGTCGACGAATTATTATCAGCACATCCGTGATCAGCAGTACAAACTCCAAATCCAGTATGTATCTTAAAACAAAATTCAGAAATCCGAGATCCAACATTGCTTGATTGCAATGTATGATAGTTCAATTGATTTGATTTAAATTGTCTATGTAAATGCTGCTCGTGTCACGGTCGAAAATATTTATACATATGTATATTAATTCAATTGAAAAAAAAAGATTTACAACTTTATTGCTTGACTTCCAAATGTCGGTTGCGAGTTACAACGAATACCTTACACAAACTACCCACACACGAGTAGCGGTACAAAGTACGATTCAATAACGGGGTTCATACTCTACGATCTCTCTAAACTACGTATTTGCTTGACGACCAAATAATGCCTGACGTACAATTTGCTTGACAGAATTCATTTGCAATAGAAATTTCGAAGTTTGTACATGGCGGCGTGTGCTCTTGTTACAGTGATGATTATTGATGAAATACTCTAAAATGAAGAAAAAGAGCAAGAAGAAAAGGGAAAAAATTAATGTGGGCTAAACCACGGGTTGGAAAACGTAATAAATTCCCATAGATAACATTGTTAACAGAATTGAACGAAAATCCGCCGATTTTTATTGAGATATGCAATATACATTTTTATCAATTTGCTTTTCTTTTCTTTTCTTTTCAGTACTTTGTACAGTCCACTCTTAATTTTCCATACTTCTGGAAATTGTCGATAGATCTCAAAAAAAAAATCAACCCAAAATTATCTTTCCTTGTCCGACGTCATATTGTTCATACCGCTCAAAAGTGGTGTTCACTCTAAGAAGGTCGTATGCTAAGTTTTTTTGCTAAATATGAATATTTTCTTAACTCAAAATAAGTTAAGTTAGCCCATAAGTATAGATATTAATACCGTAAGGTATTTTAAGATATTTAATATAATTAAACTAGTTTTAAGCATTTTTGTCTAGCGTAAGGTAGCTCTAAGTAGAACCTAATAAAAATGAATTAAAAACTAAAAAACAATAAAACAAACACTGCCGTTCACTCTCTAAAGTCACAAACAAAAGGGAAAAAATGCTCTGAAATTGTACGACAACTGTTCACACCTTACGATCAATCTTTCATCGATCAAGCAAGTCAAAAAGTTGAAAAAGTTTAACTTCCATACGGCAAATCTGATGAAATGTTGTAAGAGCGTTCACAGTCTACGATTTGTCCCATCAATCTAATCGTAGAGTGTGAACGCCGCTAAAAGCAAAAAATATATAATATATACGTACGGTACATTGTTTCATAAATAGCAAATTCAAAAAGCAAATTTCTCTGAACCATATCTAATTATCAACATTTTTGTCATAAACTAAAAGTGAAAGAAAAATAATCATAACCTAAATCATATTTCAACGTCCAAAAATGAGTAGATAGCTTTCAAATATCATAAAATGATAGCCTCCACTACAAACTTAAACAATTGATTCTATTACAATGTAAGCGAATGGATTTCGCGGGGAATATTTGTAGTGTGAAAAAGGGATAAAAAGGAGATGCACAGCTCTTGAAAATGGTTCCGTAATCTGTCCAGAAGCGTCAAATGGTCGACTACGTCTTAAAACGCTATCCAATCTCATGTTATTCGTTCTAACTCTGCACGAGTATTTCTCGTTTGAATTAATAATTTATACCATATCCCTCCCTCCTCCTATCGGTTGCTGATGATAAAATAGTTAATGTAGACCGACATTTTTTTTTTTGTTTTTAATTTATCGATGATTACAATCGACGAATAATTTGAACATATTTGATTATAAATTATTTATTCAAAATTTGACTCCAAAATACAAGTGCTGGGACTTATCCGGCAATTAAAAGCGCCCAGATAGGTTTTCACTTAAATAATTTCAACAAATGTTTCTGCTGCAAAATGTTGTTATTTAGCCAATATTTTGAAACGAATGAAATCATAAATGTTCGAACTATTCCAAAGTTTATCGGTGGCGATCAATAGGATGGAGCCTTGGATATGGTGGCCATTATTAAACCTTGACGGCCATTATGCCTAAATCAAAATACTGCGTTAGTGAATTGCGGTAAAACGTAACGAGAGAAATGTTTCAAACATGCGTTGAAGTGACATTTCAAATTTATCAGGAAACGGAAATGAATTTACACACCACAAAAAACATCATAAATTCTCGTCTAAATAAATAAAACAGACAGACTGCACATTTAAAGCGTGCTGATCCCTTACATATGAGGGTTGCTTACAGTGAAAAATGTTCAATATTTAATTTAACTTTATTTAACAAACTAAGGAACGAAACGTCTTAATTTTACGAAATTACACATCACAATTTATCATTACTATTTCACATATCACATTGATCCGGCCAGATATCAGCCTGCAGTTCCTGAGTGTGGGAATCAAAAAAGGTCTACGCCACATTCGACCTTGACACCTGAGTTGACCTTATAAGAAAGTTTTGATTACCACACTCGTAGAAGAGTGCACGGTCCGGCAACCGAAAGCTCAATGTTCGATCCCTCAGTGGGGAAAAAGTTTATTTCATTTTTTTTTCTTTTTTCCTGCTACTCCAATACATTAGTAGAAGCAGGAAAAACATTTCTAATGACGTTGGGAGAAAACCCGTTCGTCTCACAAACTCAGAGTCGGATGATCAGATAGATGAATCATTCGATTTCGCCGTTCCAATGACTGACGTTATTAAAAGAAGACGGAGACTTAACCAGGGATCGAATTTGGTTCAGCGCCTCTCCCTCACCACTTCGATTGAAACGCCAAAAGCAAAAGCAAAAATTCATAAACCACAACAACATAGACTCCTCGTGGATGTTGACGTTGCTTACCTTTCCGAGGACAGGGAACGTCGCTACAAGGGGGGAAATAACCACTTCACCGCTCTTTCAAGTTCAGAGGCAGAGGAGGAGCGCACCGATCTCGAAAAGGAAGAGCGCCTATTACGTGCCAAGCTAAAGGCCATAGTAGATAGGTTGCACGAGGTGCGGAAGAAGGAGAAAAAAGAAGCAACACCCACAAATCGCAGCCACTTTAACAACAAAACAAACAACGGAAACAAAAGCTGACACAGCAACAACAAGTTTAAGACAAAAAAAATCCGCAGGAACCGATATATCCAATGTTGGGCTCAGGCACCTCCCACCAGTGGTTGTAGAGATGTACACCTTCCGCTCAACAATGCACTGAATAATGCATATTATTTAGTGCACTGGAAGACGGCATTCACCAACGGGGCAATCACCAAGAGGGGTAAAGATACCTCTAACTCTGCAAATGTCCGGTCGATAAGTCTCCTTCCGAGTATCAGCAACGTCTTCGAGAAGGTGGTCCATAGCGCCCTGTCTAAACGGGTTGAGGACAATAAAATCATTCCGGATAATCAATTCGGTTTTTAGAGCGCGGGGCATGAAACTATTCATGCCGCGTCGAAACTCGTATCGGATATCCAAGGGAATAAATGCCAGAATCAATGTATGGGTTACTTTCTAATTGACCAGTCGGCTGGGCATAAGTAAACCACTGCTATATATATATGATTTTTGATATGTTACCCACTAGAAATTTCGTTGTGCCAATTGCCAACGTTACTTCTACCCAAACATTTGAAATGAAAAATGGACTGCAAAAGGGTAAGGTGAGCTCGCCGATCCTTTTCAGTATTTACTTCAGTGATATGATAGCTTCTCTTCACCACTCAATAGTGTACGCGGACGATTTAATTGTGCACAGATCAAGTTCCACGATCAACGTCATTGTCACACTTCTGTGCTTGTGTCACACTATTATTAATACCACTTGACGCTAGCACTAACGCATTATTGTGATACGGGCATTATTATTTTTAATGCCCCACTAACGTAGTATTGTGATACGTGCATTAGTGATACGGGCATTAGTACGTTAGTGCTAGCGTCGTGTGGCGTTTAACATTCAACACAGGCAATTCAATGGGTCACTCTACAATTTTGCTTTGGTACTAGCTTCCTTGCGACTGTCAAAAAATATGAGTAAAATGAGAGCAAGGCAAAACGTACCTCACGTAACCAAAGTGTACAAAACTGAAACATGTTGGACATTTCTGTGCGTACATATGTTATTTGCTATTAGTGGTATTTTATATTTGTGATTATGGTGGAGTAGTTTAGTTTAGTATATATTGACTCTTATTTCGATTACATAATGAATTTTAATGAATTTAAATTGCATTTTAACTTCATTACAATTCATTTTATAATCTAAGTCTATTAAGGCCGTCTACCAGATTGACAATATGTACGTTAAGCATTAAGAATCTTCTTCAACTATACATTTTCTATAACGAAGTGCATTTGTACAGTAGTTGTAAAGTACATATCACCCTTGGACTCCATTTAAAATGTTAATGGCTTCAACTATTTCCAAAATATATGCATCTCTCGAATTTCTTTTAAGATTGGGCATACTGCAAGGAAGTGAAATACATCCTCTCGTATCTTCATATTGCAAAGATTGCACAAGACAGGTAGCTATGGACGATGTGGAATAAAATTCAGATTCAGTAGTTCTACTCTGATTTTGAAAATTATGCCAATTTTTTCTGTTGAGTTGCAGTTTAGAAAATAGGTTTTTTTCTGCTAGGTGGTATTTCAGCTTACTGTAATATGTTCTATACAGAGAAGACTGTGCATCCGTTACAAATTGATCATACATACGAAGGTGGTCCGATAAGTACATAGCTTTGCCGCCAGATGGCGCCAGTATCGCAAGAGCAACTTACGACTAGACTATCGTACTATCGTGTAGTACATTTTAGTAGACTAAAATAAATAAATAAATGGGAATTATAAACAGGGTGCTATTATTCGTTCCTACATCGAGGACATACTATTCTTTTATTCTTTTAAAGTTAACCTCTGCACAATTAACGCCCTTCCGATAACCATAAAGTTCTCCACCACTTCCCCTTCCAAATGTTGGCGATTTAGTTTCGGGTATCCATTTCAATTCGTATTTTGAAAATATGTTTTCAAATCTCATCACTTCATTCTCTAATACGTGGGTTTTAAACAGTACAAAAATGTCGAACTTTTTGACATAATTGAAAAAGTTTACAAATAATCAATCAATTTATTTTTCAATCCAGCTACTTTATAACTTAGAATACTTAATTTAACCATGAACTTGCTGTTAACAAGCTCATTCATAATCTGCTTTGGTTGTAAAGTGTCCCCAGTTAGATTTTTTAATACTTCATATACACATTTGTCGCCGCATTTCAACCCTTTCAAGGAATCCCAAGTAAATACTTTATCCGCGACGTACAATCTATGCTTCGCTCTTCTCTGTCGTATGCTTGGAGGTAGTTCTTTTTGTATACTAATGTTGGTCAATTTTAATTTGTTGGCTCGAAGTAGTACATTCCAGGCATAATCTCGCGATGACATCTTTACAATGATGGTAGAAATGTGTGGGGCTCTAGCCCATACGCTGTACGCAGACTCGATTAAATTAATGTATAAATATATAAAAAAATAACAAATTCAATTAAACATTTTTTTCCATGGTTGTCAAAGCCGAAAGTCGATCTTCTAACATTGATGATCTATACATATTTTTTATCCTCTTTAATACAGATAAAGATCGTTCGGACTCAGTGTTGGCTATCGGAATGGTTACAAATAGTGTATAATAATGTGTATATTTGGAAAAATATCGGTCAATTTCGATTCCATCATCCAATTCAATACATTTAAAGAATATAAAGTATTATCATTGTGCTCATAATTTGAAAAAAGCCCGTTTTTTGTTTTTTCAATAACGGTACGAATTGTTCAAGCTCATTTAATAAATTTATTTCTAAATCTTCGGAATAAACATCGACTAAATTTTTTGCTTTGAGACGTATTTCATCCTCATTAATAAATAATAATTTGGTTAAGAAACCAAAAATGTTTATTATGTACTTATAGGCTTCATGCCTTTTTTCAAGTTCGGCAGATAATTTATCTATGATGACATAAAAAGTATGCACTCGAAATGCATCAGAACCACTTTGATCGACAACTTGCTTTTCACCACTAGATAATTTTTTAGTTATTATTCTTTTTTGTGTTTGAGTGTAGTCTTTATTAATCAAGCAAGTTAATTGCTTGGCTTCTATTTCAATTTCACGAAATTTTCTCGCAAGTTTTTTGTATAATCGATTAAAGAAATAAACATATTACATGCTATATCTTAAACTAAATCTACTTTCCATTAAAATAGTCAGTGCTTTATGAATACCATAAAATTTTTTTATGTAGTCTCTAGAAGCATCTCCTCTAACCCTGCGCCCCGGGTTTGTGGGGCTAACAGCTTTGGGGAAAAGTTAATTGGATTTTTCATGGCATTGTCTCCGATCGCTTGGCATCATTGCACCCCGGGTTCTCTTTTTTACCCAAAAATATATTCACAAGTGAGGCCCGGGGCTATAGCCCCTTTTAGCCCCCCCTTAATCCGTCCCTGTTTAGGCTTGATAACTCTGCACATAGATGCTGATAGTCGGATTTTGATAGAAGTTCCTGAATAAGTTCTTTGTTTTTCTCATCGAGCAGTTTTTTAAAGATTTCAATGCTGATTCCAGTTAATACGTCCATTTGCGCTATATTTTCCTTATCACTGAAATTTGGGCTACGTTTTTCGTTCCTATGATATTCTGGGGTAATTGCTGATACGCCTCTTTTGTGCATTTAGAGAGGTTATTTTTGCGATGGATTTTGGTTTCGCCTGGTATGGTCTTAAATTATATGACTTACTATGAGTAACCACTTTAATTGAAGGGGCGGCTTCTTAGATTGCACTTTGTCAATTTTTTTACTAAATATTTTCACTTTTTTATTTTCTTTTGTGTGAGTTTTGCTGGAGATCTTTTCCGCTACTTTTCCTTGACAGTTCTAAATGTTAATCCTTATGGTGGAGTACAAAGTAGGAACAAAGATAAGTGTTCAGAAATATAATAAACCCTCTACTGCATGAATTATAAAAGAAATTAAATGTTTTTTTTAACGGTTATTTTGATTTATTAGGGCTTGAAAAAAGGTAGTACTACACTTTTTTTAGATATGTATATGTATGTATATATTGTTTTAGACATATAATCCATATATGGGTTTGTATGCAATGTAGAGCGATTTCCAGTTATTAATTTTTGCAACACTAGCTGCCGGGACAGATTTCGCTCTATCAAAAGTTATTGGCCTGTCGCGGTCCAATAGATAAAATAAAAAAATAAAACATATTTTAAAGTTTTTATTTTTCAGATTATCTATGTATTTCAGATTATTTATGTCTCAATAGTAAACAATCATTAATTATACAAATTAGTTATCTATCTCGTACACTGCAAGACTTTACTAATAATGTTATGATATTTTCATTGTAATGCTTTATGGCACACATTATTTTTTGTTTGATTGGCGCGTAAACGGGTTCAACGTTCAACGTGTTAACGTCAACGTTCAACGGGTTAACGTCAACGTTCAACGGGTTAACGTCAACGTTCAACGGGTTAACGTCAACGTTCAACGGGTTAACGTCAACGTTCAACGGGTTAACGTCAACGTTCAACGGGTTAACGCCGCAAACACTCAACGACTGACCCTAGCATTTATTTATGGTCATAACGAAAGCAAGCCGCACCGGAAATTGTAGTCGTTTATCAACACATTTTCTCGGTTAATATTTCGTAACATTATGACTACCGATCCTACTTTTAATTGAAGATTATGGAGTGGCAATCCTGGCAAATCTAATGAGTTAAAAAATTCTAGTGGGTAGTTGTCGACATCATCTTGATTAGTTGCGCCATCAACAGATTTGTATGTCCTTAATACATCGGGAATTTCTTTTTGAATTTTGTAGTTTATTTCATTTATGTACATCCGTGTTTTTGGTAGCTAAAATAGCGCGTTCGTTCAACCAAAAATTTCTGTAATTTTGAGAGACGTTTGAACACACCTTTTGTATGAGCTCAGTTTTTGTTTCAGTAAACCTACAAAAATTGACAGGAAATGTAATGCAGCCAGTTAAAACATCTACATGGATTTTGCCATTACCGATGTCAATGAGTTGCTTAGAAAATATTTCTCCCGATCGATCATTTTGCAATTCGACACTCATATTCTTGTTATAATTTAGTATTGTAACCAAAACTAAGTGCTTTGGTAACACTGCTTTAGGAAGGGAAACGTCAGATACAGAGTTAAGTAGTTGTGTTGGAGACGAGCTCGAGAGAGGATCAAAATAAAAGTCTTTGGAATGATTAGTTGAGTTTTAATAAAACTTCTTTAAAGATCAGAAGTGGGATATCTCAGATAAGTGAAAACAAAAAAAATTACATTTCAGATTTGCTTTTGTTTGCATGCGAATAAGGTGATCTTTTGATATTTATTGCGTGAATGCTCAGAGCATATTGAGGAAAGCATTGTGCATAGATAGATACGGTGTTCGATACTGGAATGATAATTGCTTCATTTTATTCCAGGATGGGTATAAAATGATTTGAGATTTGAATGTTGATAGACGCACGACACTGACCGTGGTTTGTTTGTCTGTGGAACAGTTTTTGTTTGCATTTTCAGTCCATGAAAACGTAAACTGCAGAGATGATGAACGAGATATGCAACTTAAAATGGCCGCCGACGTTTGCCTACAAGCTGTGCGAGCACGTGGGTACATAAAGTCCTGTCAAAATTATGTAAACAATCGCGCACATTGTTATAATTCCATGAGTGTGTGTGGCGGGAGTACACTGCGGTAAAATGAAATGAGCTCACACGTATTCACGGATAGAGTCGTTTATAACGGGGGTTGTCGGCTTGGTACACAAACTCCTGTCAAAATTTCCTGAAAAATTTAGGGTGTCACGTTAGCAGTTAGCTCTTTACCTGTGCGGACGTGCCTTTGAGTTTCCCCAGTTCTCCTTACCCAAACGTAGAAACAAAGTGACAAAAAAAAACAAAAAAAATAATAATAAAAATAATTTTGCCTACCCTGCAATTTATTTGTCCGTGCAATCACCCCATCACCCAATTACAGCAAAATAAGAAAAAGCAAAAAGTGAAAAAGTGAAAAAAAAAAAAAAAACAATAACAATAATTCCGCTTAACCTGCAATTCACGTTGCTCTACTGACCCAATAATTAAGTTTACCTGTCCGCGCAATCACCCTAGTTGCATAATGCCTTCCTGCGGATCCGCTAATTGTTCGATGACTGCCCATTCATCAGAAATGATCGATTGTAAGGGGATTTGTGGGAAAGCCTTCCACCCGATCTGCATTGGCCTTAGCAGGAATGCGAAGAACTACCTTCATGAATATGATGGTATATTTACATTCTTCTGTGAGGAATGTAAGTCCATATCGGCTGCACATATTCTGCTTGCCATTAAATGTAACAATGAGCAAATGTGTGCAGTAAATGACTCTCTGGCCGAACTTAAATCCGAACTACGCTCGTATTTGCAAAAAATGTCTCAACTATTCACCGACAACCTTGACTCCATAAACCTTTGTATAGACAACCTCGCAACAAAACAACAGTCAGCTTTCGGAAAATACAACGAGTCAACTAAAAAAAGTGCGGAAAACTATGACCATCTGCTCTCCCTTATATCCCAGCTGAATTGCAAACTGGATAACCGTGAAACCACACCGACTAAACTTGTAAACGCGAACTGCTCTCCCGTTTCCCCGAACCTTAATTCTATTCGGGGGGACATCTCAACGCTTATGTCAGCACTCTCGGAGCATACAGCAAAGTTAAAGTTCCTGGACGACAAAACATCTGACCAACTTGAATGCCTGAATAAAATCGAAGACACGCTGCACACACTCAACATTGATTCCAGCCTCACAAGGTCAGCGGTCAACACTATAATAGAGGAACTGAAACGTACGCCACCCAAATCCCCGGTAACCGCCTGTGATTGCAGGACTACCTACAACATCTCCCTTATGGAAGAGCTTGATAACGCGACCATCCGTACCACTCCAACGCCACTTACATCCTCCGTCCAAACGCAAACCAGCATGAGTCCTTTGAAGCCCCCATCTACCACACCTCCTCCCATCTCAACGCCGACCATTGAACGTTTCGGAGCTGTTTGGACCCTATCTGACTGGAAACAGAGAATCAACAAGCTGCACAAGAATAATGCGACGATACAGGAGCCTTTGTCTACCTACATCTTATGGGACACCCCACGCGACGCTGACGACCGCTGGGTATTTAACTTCTTCCGCAAACGATATGCAATCAACCTCGTTAAGTGCACGCAGCTCACTCCTCCCAAATTCCATCGCAGAAACTGCTTTGAAATTACCATCCCTCCACAATATGAATGGCTTTTTCGCTGCCTCCCCAATAAGGAAATCAAAGTCGACAGGATGCGGATTACCATTAGGGATCGTAAGAACAACACAAACGTTAAACCTAAAAATAAACCTAAGCTCAACACTCCCAAATCCCCTAACCAAGCCAATCCTGGACCCTCGCCTCTTTCTCAAACCCCTCGCAATTTAGGAACTAACTGGGAATTAAAGACTGGAATAGTCCCCAATTTCTCCCGACCTCTTCCTCTCTCAATAGCTCCCAAATCAACAGATCACCTCAACATCCCCCCACCCAATAATTCTCCTAACAGATCACGTAACCACAACCGCGTATCCTTCAACCTTGCGCCCGGCTCCAGACCCTCATCCCCCTCATCGAACATTCTTAATTCAATACCCAATCCCAACACCCAGGCTTCACGTAACAGCCGCACGTATCCTCAGTACCCAAACTTTATACACTCTCACACTCTAAACCCAACTCCCTCTACCTCCTCAGCTTCTAACAACACCCCCTCCAGCCCCTCCACCTCCTCAGCTTCCCACAACTCGACCTTCCCTCTCACCTCCCCCTCTTTCTTAGATCCACTTCTCCCTCCCACAGCCAAACTCACCAAACATCTTGCCGAGCTAAACGCCGAAGACCGCTATGTTATGTCACGTTTAAGAGACAGAAGAATCTACGAAAATGTACGCCTCTATCTGGCCTACCTCCACGACAAACCTGACTCCATTTGTATCGACGGCAAAACTAAAACCAACGTCCTAGTTTCTATCCACCAAGAAGGCCTACCCACAGACCCCCACGCGTTAAAAAAGACCTTTATACGATTTCACGAAAGCCTTAATATTTCTCCCATTGATGTAAATAACGACCTCTCCACTTTCGCAGCCCACGTCAGTTCAAAGCGCATTGCACACTTGCAAAGTACCCGTTCTAATCTCAAAAACTATTTTAAATCCTAACCTAAATACACTTACATCTCCTCACCCATCAAATAATAACATATCCCTGTACTATCAGAACGTCAGAGGATTACGCACCAAAACCTCCGCAGTACTCCTTAACTCCCAAATCCTACCCTACGATATATTTGCATTAACTGAAACGAATTTATGCTCCAGTATTGGAGACAGCGAGTTATTCACATCAGATTTCATTCTGTTTCGGGCCGACGGACGCGACAACTCTGCCGATCCTGACGGTCGCGGAGTTCTCTTAGCAATCCACAATCGCTATGATCCCTTGCCCTTCAAATCGTCGAATTCCGCTGACTTCAACTTCACTAGTGCCTCAATAAAACTCCCTAAACAGAAACTTTATCTTGCCTGCTGTTACTTAAGACCCTCACAGCCCACACACTGCTACCAACTCGTCGTTGATCTCGTCGACTCCATATTTGATATCACCGAACCCAATGACATCATCATCATCTGTGGCGATTTCAATCTCCCGCACCTGAAATGGGTTCATTCCGATGATGAGACTCACTACATCGCCGCTAACCCCTCCACAGGTAAAGAAATCCTTTTCACGGATCATTTCTCTGACTCCGGCCTTCTGCAACTCAGTAATATCACCAATAACATGGACAGACAACTCGACCTGATTTTCTCATCTGATGCCGTAAACTGCGTTGTTAACCCAAGCAACCATCTTCTCTCTACTTTAGACCCCCTTCATCCACCTCTATCGGTAACTCTTTCACTCGAGACCAAACTCACTATCCTTCCCTCCGAAAATACGTACTGTTTCAATTTCCGCAAAGCTGACTTCGCGAAACTAAATAATCTGCTCAACAATGTTAATTTTAACTTCCTCCTTAACCCTAACTCACATATATCCCTAAACGAAACCCTTGCGCTATTTTACACCAAAATCCTCAGCTGCTTCATTCTTTCAGTCCCATACTCACCAAAAAAGAATTACACCTCATCTCCGCCCTGGTATACCAAGGAACTACGCTTTTTGCGCAATAAAAGAAACAAAAGTTGGCACGCCTATCTTAGATCCTCCTCTGCATCAGACCTTTCTAATTACATGCAGTCCTACACTAAATTTGCACAGCTATGTGAATCACTCTACCTCCGATACTTGAACAGAATGCAATCCTCCCTTATCTCTGACCCCAAGTGTTTCTACCAGTTCATTAATACAAAAAGAAAAACCGATAGCTACCCCACTACACTTAACTATCTCAGTAACTCTTCCAACGAATCCGAAGTAATCGCCAATTTCTTTGCTCATTTCTTCAGCCAATCTTTCACTGACCAAGATCTTCAACCCGATCACGACTATTTTCGATATTTGAAAAACTGCCCCCAGACATCTCTTGTTTCATTGAACATCACTCCCGACCTAATCGCCGAAAAAATACGGAACTTAAAGGACGACTACTCTCCCGGTCCCGACTGTCTGCCTGCCATAGTATTAAAAAAGTGCGCGAACCATCTTATTTTACCCCTTACTGCTCTATTTCAAAGCTCTATCTCTCAAGGACTTTTTCCTAAGCTTTGGAAATATGCTTATATCATTCCAGTCCACAAAAAAGGACTGAAAAATGATGTGTCCAACTATCGTCCCATTGCCAAGCTCTCATGCGCACCCAAACTTTTCGAGAGCATCGTTTATGATGCACTATTCTTTCACTGCAAACCCATATTTTCTCCTAACCAACATGGGTTCCTAAAAGGTCGATCGACAACCACTAATCTAGTCGAGTTTGTTTCACAATGTTTGTGTGCACTCGAAGCTGGCAAAGAAGTAGACGTTGTCGCCACTGACTTCAGCAAAGCCTTTGACAAAATGTCTCACCAAATTATTCTCCTCAAGCTCACTGCCCTCGGTTTCTCTCCCGGTTTTATCTCATGGATCAAATCTTATCTCGAAGATCGTCAATATAACGTTATCTTCAGATCCTCTATTTCTGATCCAATTAACGCTACCTCCGGTGTCCCGCAAGGTAGTCATCTCGGTCCACTGATATTTATTCTAACCATTAATGATGTCGACAGCGTTATTCTGAACTCTCAGCTCTCCATATATGCTGATGATATGAAAATATTTAAACACATATCTTCCCCTGTCGACTCCTGCTCTCTCCAATTGGACCTTAACAGGTTCACTACTTGGTGTCAAAAAAACCATCTCGAGCTCAATATCAGTAAATGCCAAACCATCACTTACTCCCGCAAACGCTCTTCCTCACCACCTAGAACCTACATTATTCGTAATGAAACCGTTCCCCCTGTCAACTTCTTGGTTGACCTAGGGGTTATTTGTGACCGTGAACTCAACTTTCGCCTCCATATCGACAATATTATCAAACGTGCTAACTCTGCCCTCGGTTTCGTGAAACGTTGGTCCAAAGAATTCTCGAATCCTTACGTTACGAAATCATTATACATCACTTTCGTTAGGCCCCTTCTCGAATATGCTAGCCAAGTCTGGTCCCCCTCTTATGAATCCCATACTACGCGTATTGAATCCATTCAACGCAGGTTTATCCGTTTTGCCCTTCGTGGCCTTCCTTGGGCCGACCCCCTTAATTTACCACCTTATCCGGATCGCTTAAAATTAATCAACCTCCAACCCCTTAAAGAACGACGTGATGTTGCAGACATTCTATTTATCCATGACCTTCTCAGTGGTAACATTGACAGCCCTTCATTATTACACATGATTCCCCTTAACACCAACCCGCGTAACCTTCGGTCCACACCCCTTTTCCGTATAAGCACTCACCGCACAAATTATGGCTACCATGAACCAATGTCCAGAATGCTTCGAAAAGCTAACACCAATCTTTTCGACCTTCACCTTAATAAGTCCAGCCTTAGAATTGCCCTATACCACCACCCTTCTCACTCTCCTTAATCGTCTCCACGCCGCCACCTAGTTAATAAGATATAGTTAAGTTATCAGATTTTTGTTAAGGCTTGCATTAAGCTAATAAAGTGCCCCTATGGGGGCGTCAAATCAAAAAAAAAAAAAAAACAGACGTACGAAAGTTGCATATCTCGTTCTTCATCTCTGGTAAACTGTCTCTAAGGGTACGGAGAACTGTCTGTGTCGCTTGCTATCGTGTTAATGTTTACATTTAGATTAGGGATATATATGTATTGTGGCAGAATACACAGCGGTTTGATGTGTCTGTGTGAAGAGCATGGAAGAAACATTTTGTTGAATGTTTCTTGTTATGAGTGTGGATTTTCGGTTTACGAAAAAACATACATATGTATTGTTATTTCTATTTGAGATGAGTATGCGTGCCAATTGTTGTATTTGAAAATAAAAGTTTGGTCAAGTCAAAATCAGTTTCTAAGGTAAAACAATGTTGAATTATGCTCTGAATTTCCTCGTTTCTTAATTAGGTATTTGTTATTCAACGTTTATTGAATAAATTCTAATGCACGCAATTAGATCGAAGGCATTGAATAAACATTCTCTTAAGGCGCCAGTTGTGGCGGCAATTGCAGTGCATCAGTTTTACATACACATATGTACATAACTGAAGCGACTATATTTCATTTCGTCCAAAATGAATGAACATTGCTTAAGACTCAGATAATTTTACTGAGTAATAAATGGTCTTATGCCAGATTATCTCTAAAATTTTGCTGATGCATTCTATTATTGATTGCAACTGGAAACTAAATTAGTATAGAATAATCAAAAGCTGTTTATTTGATTCTAGATAAAGCTAAAGATGGATAACTTAAATGTAAAACAGCTCAAGGAAGAGCTGAGGAAGAGGGGCCTACAGACAAGCGGATCCAAAAGAATCCTTATTAAAAAGATAAGCGATTTTGATAGACGATTGGAAACAAGCGAAACTCTTTCGCATTATAACGGGATTCCAAATGAACAGACCGGACAAAGTGGCACCATTGAAGAAGAAGACCAAAATACCTCACTTGTGAATATATTTTTGGGTAAAAAAGAGAACCCGGGGTGCAATGATGCCAAGCGATCGGAGACAATGCCATGAAAAATCCAATTAACTTTTCCCCAAAGCTGTTAGCCCCACAAACCCGGGGCGCAGGGTTAGAGGAGATGCTTCTAGAGACTACATAAAAAAAATTTTATGGTATTCATAAAGCACTGACTATTTTAATGGAAAGTAGATTTAGTTTTAGATATAGCATGTAATATGTTTATTTCTTTAATCGATTATACAAAAAACTTGCGAGAAAAATTTCGTGAAATTGAAATAGAAGCCAAGCAATTAACTTGCTTGATTAATAAAGACTACACTCATAAAGAAGAACAACTCCACACTCAGGTACGGCAACTGACGAGGAACTGAGGGCTAGAGAATGGTCCTTGATAAAACGCGAACGAGATCTTCTTGAAAAGGAACGAATCCTTCTTGCAAAAGAACGTGAAATAGCCGAGAAAATGGGACATGTAGATTCAGGCACACGATTAAGAGATGCTGAAGTTCAAGGGTTCATTGCACCATCAGAGGAATTGCCGATGCACTGCCTGTCTTCGCACCTGGAGAAATCACATCGATGTCAGCTGAATCCTGGATAAGCCGAGTAGAGACCTTGCGGAATGTTTACGGTTGGGATGAGATGGCGCTGCTTTTGGCAACCTCGTCAAGAATGACCAGCAAGACACTAGTGGGATTCGTGTCGGGAAGTTTCAACATCATGGAGTCAGTTAGCCTCAGGACTCAAATCGAATTTTCCACACCACTGCAGCGAAGTAGACATACATCAGCAGATGATGAAAAGGACAAGAAAGCCGTCAGAAACAATTGAGAATTTCCGTTTTGAGATGAATTTGTTAGGGAAAAGGATTGACCTTTCAAATAAGACCAATATTCAATAAATCTTTACTGGCTTAAACGACACCCAGATGAGTTCCACTCTTGTGGCTGTAAACTTCAGCAATATTGCCGAATTAATTGAAAAAATCAATGAATTCCCGTCTGGTAAACAACGTAATCACACCAAAGCTCGTAACACCCCCTAGGCCCTCGACCAGCCAATCTGCCAAATGGCAACCTAGTCGTCAACCAGTTCCAAAGAACCCTATCTCTTGCTACAATTGTAATCAGCCATGAAATTATGCGAAAAATTGCGTTCAATCAAGGAAAAGACGTTGGAACAATAGTAAAGACATCAGCCAGAATCCAGGAACCAAGACAGAAAAGAATTATCGCATAAATGTAATTTGCAATAAAGAACCTGGAGATTGTTACCATACAGATGTTTTCATACACGCCAAAAAGTATGCTGCCCTCCTAGATTCTGGAACCGAGAAGTTACCAAACAAGTAGCGGCAGATATAAACGGCAATATGGGAAAATGTGAAGCCACTTTACATGGGTTTGGAGGTGGAAGCTGTCGAGCCATCGGAAGCATCATATGTCAAATCCAAATAGATGGAGCTTTCTACTCGGTTGAAGCGGTTGTGGTCGAAGATAGCTAGCTCTCAAAACCGATATTAATTGGAAAGGATGTCCTTTACAACCCCGTGTGTTATATGCGAAAAAAAGGCGATAGCTTGACGGTGCAAAGAATGGAGATAGACGTTTGTCCGTCTAAAAAAATATCTGCTTCCGACTTTCAGTTAGGCGAAGTAGTAAAAACATCTGTCCTTATTAAACTCCTAAATTAATACCGTAAATGCATTGCTATGAATCAACAAGGATTGGGCCGAACCAAGTTCATCGAAATGGAAATCGAGCTAATGAAACAAGATCCAATAGTGCATCAACCGTACAAAGTGCCTTATGCAAAAAGGCAGATATTAACTACAATGATCTCTGATCTAATGGAAAGTGGACTTGTTGTCGAATCGCAATCTGATTATGCTTCACCGGTGGTCTTAGTTAAAAAAAAGAATGGCGAGGATAGAATGTGTGCTGACTACCGTAAACTAAATGCCATAACGAAAAAAATCCGCTATACAATGCCATTAGTTGAAGAACAACTGAATGATCTAGTAGGATATAAATATTACAGTGTCCTTGATTTAGCTTCCGGATACTATCAAATACCGATGAACAAAGAAGACACCCATTACACCGCTTTCATCACTCATGACGGTGTGTACGAATTTACATCAATGCCTTTTGGACTTGTTAATGCCCCGCCCATATTTCAAAAATTAATGAACACCATTGTCCGAACGATGAAATCCCGTCCGAAACGTTTGAAGAAGGAGTAGAAAAACTGGAAACTTTCTTGAAGATATTGAAAGACGCCAACTTAACCCTCAATCTTCGAAAATGTGTTCTTCAAAAAAGAAATAGAGTTCCTTGGGCATTTAGTGAAAGACGGAACAATCCAACCTGGAAAAACAAAAACGCTGGCGGTAGAAAAATTCGAGACCCCAAAAAACGAGCATGAAGTCCGACAATTCATTGGACTGACCAGCTATTTCCGAAAATTTATCAAAAACTATCCGCTAATCGCTCTACCTCTAACTAATTTAACGAAAAAGAATTGTGCTTTCCAATGGAACCAACAAGAGGAAAATGCATTTCAAACGCTGAAAAGAATGTCTTACCAACAGGGCACTACTCACACTTTATAATCCGAAGAGTGACCATGAACTCCATACTGATGCCAGTTCCCATGGTTTAGCTGGAGTTTTGCGGCAACGTGAAAACAACTCACTTCGCCCAGTGGCTTATTACAGTAGAAAAACTTCGAAGGATGAGAGCTTCTTTCATAGCTATGAGCTTGAAGCTCTAGCCGACGTAGAATCTACTCACCGATTCCGGCAGTTACTGCTTGGTAAGTATTTTAAATTAATAACGGATTGTGAAGCCCTTAAAACAGCTATGAGTAAGAGGGAACTAGTCCCTAGAATTGCCCGGTGGTGGCTTAAGATGCTTGAGTTCGATTACGAAATCAATCACCGATCTGGAAAGCTTATGTCGCATGTAGACACTTTATCCACACACCCTCACGAAGACGCACAAGAGCCTGATGTTGTCGAGATGAACGTGCTCAAAATAAATATAGACGATTCTGATTGGTTATATTCATTACAAGTCCAAGACGAACATATCGCTGAAATCGCACAATGTCTCAACAAAAAACCAAGCAACAATGAAGAGAAGCAAATGCACATAGATTACGTTCTAAAGGATGGTCGAGTATACAGACGAGACGAAACCGGTCTTAAACTGTACGTGCCGAAGGGAGTTCGTAATCGAGTGTTGAGCCATAGCCATGACGTGATGGGACATTTTTCTGAAAGAAAAACCTTCAATCATCTGAAGAGTAGATCGTGGTTTCCGCGGATGACACAATTTGTCAAAAAATATCTTTAGTCCTGTGTTGAATGTGCCTACAACAGCAACAAAGTCCAGCCCCGTGGAGAATTACATCTTATCGAAAAGAAGAATATCCCTTATGACACCGTCCATATCGACCACTTGGGGCCGTTCACTAAATCAACTAAAGGGAACTCATATTTGATAGTATTAGTGGATGCATTCACTAAATATACAATCATGAAGGCGCTTCCAAGCACGCAAACAAAACCCGTTTTAAATTTCCTGACAGAAACCTTTTACTCATTTAGAGCACCCAGACGTATCATATCAGACCGAGGAACTTCGTTTACATCGAAAATGTTTGGAAGTTTTACTAAGTATTTTGGGATTATCCACGTTCAGAACGCCACCAGAACACCTAGAGCGAATGGCCAGGTGGAAAGATATAACCGCACCATCCTTCAAGCTCTACTTGCAAGTGTAGACGATGAAGATCGATGGGATCAAAAGGTAAAACCGGTGCAATGGGCCATAAATAACACATACAATGAATCTGTTGGAAAAACTGCTCAACACATGTTAATGGGATATATTCCCCGCGATCCATGGCCGGATGTACTTGCTCAACAGATTGACTTAAATCAACAACATCAAAATCTTGAAAGCATTCGTTCAAATGGCTTAGAACACATAACTAAAATTCAATCCAAACAGAAATCTCGGCATGATAACAAGAATGGAAAAGCCAAGCAGTACAACGTAGGTGACCTAGTAATGTCGAAAAACGATGCTGTTAGTTCAACTGGTTCCTCACGTAAACTTGAAACAAAATACAAAGGTACTAATGTGGTGGTTGCAAAACTCCCACATGACAGATATCAAATTGCTGACATGCCTTTCGCTCAGAGGAATCAAAAACCATACTCGTCGGTATGGGCAGCCGACAGGATGAAACCCTGGATAGAATTCGACGAGGGCGCCGACGATGGCAGTATGGCCGAATCTGTAATCAAAACTAAGTGATTTGGTAACACTGTTTTAGGAGGAGATAAGAGGAAGGGAAACGCCAGATACAGAGTTAAGTAGTTGTGTTGGAGACGAGCTCGAGAGAGAGGATCAAAATAAAAGTCTTTTAAACGATTAGTTGAGTTTTAATAAAACTTCTTTAAAGTATCTTATCGTATTTCCACAAATTGAAGGGCCGCTGGCGTTCACCATGGAATTATTGGTAATGTTTGACGAAAATCTAATGCTAACAAAATCATCGTTCCACCAAATCGGTTTTGATGGTTTCGGAGATATTTTATAGTTCCATCTAATACCTCCAAATACTTTTTATGTGCCATCGTGCATTCATCCCACACTATCAACTTACATTGCTGCAAAACTTTTGAGATTGCTGAGTTCTTAGAAATTATGCAGGTCAGAGTTTCGTTGTTTTGAATATTCAGTGGTAATTTTAGTTCTGAATGGGCTGTTAGACCGCCTTCCAACAATGTGGCTGCAATACCAGGTGAACCAAGTGTGAGTGCAATTTCATTGTGCGAACGAATTTTTGTTAAAATCAATGAAATCAAAAAAGTCTTTCCTGTACCGCTCGGAGCGTCCAAAAGTAAATTCCTGCAATTCCATCATTTACAACTTTCATAAGTGAAGACATTTTTTTGTTGTTGGTTCAACAGCGGAACGGAGATCATACAGTTTTTCACGTTGCAACTCTTTATTAAAGCGTCGTGCATTGGACGATTGGACGACATCATCAAGCACAATTGTTATCGATGCTTCGTAAATTAATTCTGTGAATTGTAAATGTAGATTTCCTATTCTATTGCCCATTTCATGCATCTTTGAATTTGATCTATAAATCAATTGGTTTTGACGGGAATTCGATATATGTAATTATAGAAAACAATGTTCGTATTTGATGAGGTTTTTAAGAAATTACAGCATCACTTAAAGTTTGATTCCAATGTGAATCATTTTCCAACAGTTGTAAACGCCGACAGGCTTCTCTGTAAGAGCCACACAATATTTGACATTTATGAGTATACCAGTGTTCGGGCAAAATCATCATTCTGACACATAACAAGAAAACTCGTCAAGGTTGTAGATGGTGGTTGAATAGCTCGTGTTGGTGATATACCTCGAATACGATATGGCCTCGAATACATGTTTGGATCACATTTATGCTCGATCTTCGCATTGTGATTTAATTTTTGAAAAGTGTATTCTGGATTTAAAAATATCAGATCATTCTATGACAGGACTGTTGCTAGAGACTTGCTCTAACATAAACAAAGCCCGCAATGTAAATGTTGTCCAGAAAAAGTCTAAAATCGATTTTGTAAAGCTTAAGCATCTTCTTTTTCATGAGCCTTGGGATAATGTGTACAAAGAGAACAATGCTTCTGCTTCTTATGATGTCTTTATTACATCTTTAAATAGACTTATACTTAACTGCTCCTACTCTTTGAGTCTAAAAAAAGGCTAAAACCATGGATCTCAAGTTATCTAATTAAAAAAATTAAAAGGAAACATAAAATAAGAGTTAAATGTTCAAAAAACCCTTTAAATCTAAGATTGAAAAAAAGCTACAAAAAGATTTGTCGTGAGCTTAAGATTGAAATTCCTTCTTGTCGTGATAGCTATTATCGTAATAAATTCATTTCAGCAAAAGGCAATTTAAAATCGGAATGGAAACTGCTTAATAATATTTTGAACAAATCTTAAACTACCGCGAAACATTTTAATGTGAATAACCTTGAGTATTCTAGTAAATCTGACATTGCTAATGCCTTCAATGCATATTTTACATCTGTTGCAGATAGTGCACCATCACAATATATAGCAAAAACTTGCAATCATTGTACCAATGCGTTCGTTCTCGCTGAGCATCGGCAGCATAATAGTTTTGCTTTCGAATCTATTAGTCCACTAGAAATTTTAAAGGCGATTGGGTCATTAAAAAACTCGCATGCGTGTGATTTCGATGGCATTTCGAATGTGCTGCTGAAACGTATCGCTTGCTATGTGGTTGATGTTCTAGCCGTAATCTTTAACCGTAGTGTGATTACAGGTGATTTTCCAAATGCTCTCAAATGTGCTGACGTTGTGCCTTTATTTAAAAAAGGTTCTGCAGATGACATGAAAAACTATAGGCCTATTTCACTACTCCCTACTCTGAGCAAAGTCTTTGAAAAGGTCATCAAACTGAGGGTAGTGTCATATTTGCACAAAGTCAAGTTTTTCAGTCCAATACAATTTGGTTTTCAGAAGGACAAGTCAACTGAGGATGCTCTTCTTAAATTTTGTTCAAATATTTATTCCTCCCTTGATAATAAAAAGTTCACTGCTGGACTGTTTGTTGATATAACTAAGGCTTTCGATATGGTTAACCATTCTATTTTATTAGAAAAGATCGAAAGGGCCGGGTTTCGAGGATTCATGTTGGACTGGTTTACATCTTACCTATCAAATCGATCTCAAAGAGTAAAGTTTGATGGTATCAGAAGTGAGATCAAAATGTTTAATATGGGAGTTCCCCAGGGATCTGTACTGGGACCAATTTTGTTTCTAGTTTACATAAACTCACTGTTTGAACAGGATTTTAGGGGAAAAGTGACAGCCTTTGCGGATGATGTGGGTTACTCATACGCCTCCAACAGTTTGTTAGATTTAATATGCGACATTAATTTTGATCTCAGTCTCCTAAGAAGCTGGTTTTCTGAACACAGATTAGACATCAGCTCGAAAACTAAATTAATGCCTTTTAGTTTATCTACTACAACGTCTCGTGCAGGGACGGGTTAAGAATATCCCTGCAGCGATACCTATCGCTTGTCGTAAAAGGCGACTAAACAAAGGTAAACGGGACTCACATCTGGGCAATTTAGAAAACACCAAGGTGAGCCTAGGGACACATATACCACCATTAAACTGCCCCACAAGTGTGCATGCAAATCAGTGGGTTGACACGACTGGAGATCACCGGTGTTGTAAGAGTAAGATCAATCAAAAAATAAATAAAAAAATCTGGAGCATGCCCGTGTCAAAAAGGAAGGGAAGAATGAAAACGGTCAAACCGTAGCATTATGGAAAAGAACGCTAAAAGGAAAAGCACTACCCCGCCAGGCACTACTAATGGTCGTGATCCTGGGACGAGCAGCAATGCTCGGGTCAGAGCTATAGGATTTCCGGGGGATAGCAAAGTAATGCAACGGCGTAAGCCACATTTAAGAGTCGCGAGTTGGAACGTTGGAAGCATGAGTGGGCGCAGCTATGAGCTTGAAGAAATGATGGTTAGAAGGCGAGTAGACATCCTGTGCGTACAAGAGACGAAATGGCGAAACACCGGTAATCGGGCACGTTTCTTGGACGTTAAAACAAAAGCCTACAAGATGTTTTACTATGGATTGGAACAAGGAAAAAACGGAATCGCCATCATCCTTGCGGCAGAGTTACTGGGCAACGTATTAACCATTTCAAAGTCCAGTGACCGTTTGATGGCTCTCAAATTGGTGATGCATGGTGAGGTGTGGAACATCGTAAGCGCATATGCCCCTCAAGTAGGATGCGAACAAAAAGAAAAAGATGCATTCTGGCTAGATTTCCACAACCTTGTCAAAATCAGCCCAAAGGAAGAGCTTTTGTTTGTTGGGGGAGATTTAAACGGACATGTCGGGAAGACAAGCGAAGACTATGAAGGCTACCACGGAGGGCTGGGATACGGCACCAGGAACTCTTCAGGTGAAGATATCCTAAACATGTGCAAGTCGTACGGTCTTATAGTGCTAAATACCATGTTCGTCAAACAAAGCCGGCACCTGATCACTTATAGCAGCGGCGGAAATGAAACTCAAATAGACTATCATTTGGTATCCAGTTTCATGAAGCCACGAGCTAAAGATTGCAAAGTGATCCTGGGAGACGCGATCGCCCCTCAACACCGTCTCCTCCTGACTGAATTTTTTATGGAGGCGAGTAAGAAGTCAAAGCAGCAAACGAAGGTGTCTGAGAAAATCAAGTGGTATAAGCTGGATAAAGGAAAAGGCGAAGCTTTTATTACCAACATGAAAAACTACCTCTCTTCCATTATCGATGAGGTCGGTAATGAGGAGTGCAGAGCACAAGACATGTGGGATTCCCTACAACAATCTGGCCTGGAGAAAGCCAAATCACTGCTCGGAACATCTAAAGGCCCTTGCCAACACGCAAAAGAAACCTGGTGGTGGACAGACGAAGCCAAAGCAGTGATACACGAAAAGAAAATGGCTTTCCAAGCTTGGTCAAAGTGCTCTTCTACTAATAGAGAGGAAAAAGCTCGCCGTGAAAAGGTATATAGATGTTGCAAAGGTATCGCGAAGAAAAAATGCGCCGAATTCAAAGCGAAAAGCATGGAAGGTCTCTATCAGGAGTTCGAAGAAATATCGTCTTCCGCGTCTGACAGGAACCAGGCTACCCAGGAGCTTCGACAAAACAATTTGAACAAAGGAGCAAATATCTTTAAGATAGCCGCCCAGAGAAGAAGAAATGCTCAGGAGATTCGTTTCCCAAAGTTTATTAACAATGCTGAAGGCCAACTCCTTGTGGAAGACGAAAAAATTCTCCACAGATGGCGACAGTATTGCGAGGAACTTCTGAACGAACAGTTTCCCCGAGTGTACTTTCCAAGAGCCGCCCCGAATCATGCCGAAATACCCGACATCACAGTCGAAGAAGTTCGGTACGCGGTTAAAAACTCCAAGAAAAGAAAAGCTGTTGGGCCGGACGGGATACCCTCTGAGTTCTGGAAAAAGATGGGAGACATCGGGTCTAGATGGCTCATGGTTCTTATCTCCAAACTTATGAGAGGCGACACTATGCCTAATCAATGGAGGGAAAGCTATCTTCTTCCATTGCACAAAGGAAAGGGTGATACGCGAAATTGTGATAACTACCGTTCTGTCAAGCTGATGTCGCACACCATGAAGATCGTTGAACGGGTATTAGATAGCCGACTGCGGAAAATAATACGACTATCTGATGACCAGTGCGGGTTTGTCTCGGGTAAATCAACAACAGATGCAATCCAAAGTATAAGGATCATGATGGAAAAGCATCGTGATTCTTCAAAGGACTTGCATATGGTGTTGGTTGATTTCGAGAAGGCCTTTGACCGGCAACCAAGAGATCTTTTATGGGTAGCGCTAAGACAAAAAGGAGTTCCAGAAACCTACGTGCGAGTGATTATGGACATGTGCGAGAGAGCAACGACAAGAGTAAGATGCACCGCAGGAGTCACCGAAGAGTTCGCAATCAAAGTCGGTGTACACCAAGGGAGCGTCCTCAGCCCACTGCTTTTTATAGCAGTCCTTGATTGCTTGCTTGAAGGAAAAGTGACGGACCCCAATGTGCACCAGCTATTCTTTGCTGACGATGGGGCCATTATAAGTGATGATCAGACGTCCCTACAACGAGCACTTGATGTGTGGGTGGACATTTTTGAGGGACACGGGTATCGTATTAGTTCAAAGAAGACAGAGTATCTGTGCTGCCCGTTCTCTGACCCTCATCAGCCTATTCCAGACATTTACTTGAATAGAAGAGTGCTTCCCAAGTGTGAAAAGTTTAAATATCTGGGATCTATGATTAATAGAGAAGCAACTTGTGATGACGACATCAAACATCGCGTAAGCGTAGGGTGGTTGAAGTGGCGGGAAAACTCCGCCATCTTCTGTGATCAAAAAATGCCCCCTAAGCTGAAAGGAAGGCTCTACACTTCAGTTGTACGTCCGGCGCTCACATACGGTTCACAATGCTGGACAATGCACAAAAAGTATGAGAGCAAATTAACGGCAACTGAGATGAAGATGCTTCGCATGACAGCGGGAGTAACAAAGCGTGACAGAATTAGAAGTTCAAAGATCCGAGGAAGCCTCCACGTAAAAGAAACCATCACAAAAAATATAGAGCGCGACCGACTCAGTTGGTATTGCCATGTTCAAAGGAGAGATCCTTTGAACCCCGTCCAAAAGGCGTTATCAATCAACATTCCAATTTCAACACGCAAAAAAGGCAGGCCGAAAAACAATTGGTGCAAACAAATGCAAAAACACCAGCATTTGATTGGCCTCAGCGATGAAGTAATCCCAAACCGGGAAGCCTGCCGCTACTTTCTGAGGTCAAACCGGCGGACCCCACAAGCGGACCAGTAGGAATGCAGTTAAGTGGGAAGGTTATGGTCCTACACTTCTGACCATAACGACGCCGGGATAAAAAAAGGAAAAGAAGAAGTTTATCTACTACAACGTATTCTTTTAGTCCGTGCAGGGACGGGTTAAGAATATCCCTGCAGCGATACCTCTCGCTTGTCGTAAAAGGCGACTTAAAACAAAGGTAAACCAAAATCACATCTAGGCAATTTAGAAAACACCAAGGTGAGCCTAGGGACACATATACCACCATTAAACTGCCCCACAAGTGTACATGCAAATCAGTGGGTTGACACGACTGAAGATCACCGGTGTTGTAAGAGTAAGATCAACCAAAAAATCTGGAGCATGCCCGTGTCACAAAAAACAAAAGGCAGGCCGAAAAACAATTGGTGCAAACAAATGCAAAAACACCAGCATTTGATTGGCCTCAGCGATGAAGTAATCCCAAACCGGGAAGCCTGCCGCTACTTTCTGAGGTCAAACCGGCGGACCCCACAAACGGACCAGTAGGAATGCAGTTAAGTGGGAAGGTTATGGTCCTACACTTCTGACCATAACAACGCCGATAAAAAAAGGAAAAGAAGAAGACTACAACGTATTCTTTTCCGGAAGTTTATTTTCACGCTCCTGATTGTAATTGATTCGGATTGGAATGGTTCAATTGTGTCGTTTGCCCTCCGCGACAAACTTTTTGTTCCAAAACTAATTGCAGCGAGAAATGCTTTCTGATTGAAGCAGTAGACAAGTACAAATACCTTGGTCTTATAATTGACTCGAAGATGTCTTTTAGTAACCATATAGAGTCTTTAAAAACATATTTATTTAATACGCTTCGTCATTTTTATTTTCTCAAAAAAGTATGTTCCAAGAAACTTTTAACAATTATTTATTACGGAATCCTACATTCTAAACTACAATATGGTATTGTGTGCTGGGGAGGTACATACACGAATAAGATCCAGCCCTTATTAATTTTGCAAAAAAGTGTATTAAGGAAAATATGCAATAAACGCCGTCTTCATCCTAGCCTTCCACTGTTTCGTGATTTAAGAATTCTTCCGGTTCGCCATTTATATTGTTACAAAACATTAAAGATTTTTTTTATGCGTTCTGGAAATCTCAACTACAGATTAATTTCAGACTACAATATACGTAGAAACTTTTCAAATGATCTTCCTCAATCGTTAAGATCTACTACAAACCCAAAAAAATTCCTAAAATGTGTAAAATTTTGGCTTCTCGATACAGACTTTGATAGTATAGAATCCATCCTATCTAATATTTTGGTGTAAATTAAGCTTTTCTCTTGACTTTTTCTTATTTCTTACTTTTGTTTTGGTTTTTTTTTTTGAACTTTGATTTTTTTTAATATCTTTTTTAAAAATCTCTTGCATTTATTATTTATTTATTCATTTATTTATTATTTTGCCCAATATTCTTTCCCTTTACCTCTTGTTACAAGTTAATAGAGTCACCCCACTTATGAATTGTACTCCTTAAAATTTATAGCTCTATGAAGTGGTATTGAAACTATTTTAGTACTAATTGTATGAAAATAAAAATGTCACCTACTTATTTCATTATTGTTATTATCTTGATGAATTATTGTTACGTTATTATCCTACCTGTAAACAAAATGCATATGAAATAAAATATAAATACAAATACAAAATACAAATACAAAATACTTCTGAGTTGTAAAATATACTCTTTGACCATTTTCTAAGTGAACGGCTAAGTGAATTAAAGTGGGGTATCTTTCATGAATAGGAAAAAATGCGCCAAATTGCTCCAATACTGCTAACATAGCGGCCCATTTGGTATTGGGTAAGTTTATTAATGGAATTCTCCGCACCAACTCCAATCATACCCATATCACTTTCTTTGTTACATATTTCCAAATGTATTTTATAGATTTGACAAAAAGGCTAGATTCAATTGACGTGCGCCTTGAAAGTCTTTGATAGGATTGGTGAATAGGAAACAATCCAACGATTATCATTTTCGCAAAACCTTTATTTTGGGTAGGCATAGGTTAATATCCATACAGCCTTATCAACTTGAATGAGTAGGTACTAACAATAATCCTAACACGCCTATGTTTTGGTTTGATTGACCTCAAATGTTTGATAGCTGGGTCCAGTTGTTTTAATTTACTATGTAATTTGTATGTGAAGAGAAAAGTATTGTTTTTTCTAATTTCGACCCAATTATTATGTTTTTTCTCTCCAGAGAAAATATAAAAAATATACATATTGAGTTTTGCGGTTAACAACACATTTGGCGATTCATTTTTATTTAGATAGATTATATTCGTTGCTCCTAAATATATCATTTGGAAGCATGAGTTGTACATTTGAATCTTCTTCTTCTTTTCCTTTTTTCTCCGGCGTTGTTATGGTCAGAAGTGTAGGACCATAACCTTCCCACTTAACTGCATTCCTACTGGTCCGCTTGTGGGGTCCGCCGGTTTGACCTCAGAAAGTAGCGGCAGGCTTTCCGGTTTGGGATTACTTCATCGCTGAGGCCAATCAAATGCTGGTGTTTTTGCATTTGTTTGCACCAATTGTTTTTCGGCCTGCCTTTTTTGCGTGTTGAAATTGGAATGTTGATTGATAACGCCTTTTGGACGGGGTTCAAAGGATCTCTCCTTTGAACATGGCAATACCAACTGAGTCGGTCGCGCTCTATATTTCTTGTGATGGTTTCTTTTACGTGGAGGCTTCCTCGGATCTTTGAACTTCTAATTCTGTCACGCTTTGTTACTCCCGCTGTCATGCGAAGCATCTTCATCTCAGTTGCCGTTAATTTGCTCTCATACTTTTTGTGCATTGTCCAGCATTGTGAACCGTATGTGAGCGCCGGACGTACAACTGAAGTGTAGAGCCTTCCTTTCAGCTTAGGGCGTATTTTTCGATCACAGAAGATGGCGGAGTTTTCCCGCCACTTCATCCACCCTACGCTTACGCGATGTTTGATGTCGTCATCACAAGTTGCTTCTCTATTAATCATAGATCCCAGATATTTAAACTTTCACACTTGGGAAGCACTCTTCCATTCAAGTAAATGTCTGGAATAGGCTGATGAGGGTCAGAGAACGGGCAGCACAGATACTCTGTCTTCTTTGAACTAATACGATACCCGTGTCCCTCAAAAATGTCCACCCACACATCAAGTGCTCGTTGTAGGGACGATCTGATCATCACTTATAATGGCCCCATCGTCAGCAAAGAATAGCTGGTGCACATTGGGGTCCGTCACTTTTCCTTCAAGCAAGCAATCAAGGACTGCTATAAAAAGCAGTGGGCTGAGGACGCTCCCTTGGTGTACACCGACTTTGATTGCGAACTCTTCGGTGACTCCTGCGGTGCATCTTACTCTTGTCGTTGCTCTCTCGTACATGTCCATAATCACTCGCACGTAGGTTTCTGGAACTCCTTTTTGTCTTAGCGCTACCCATAAAAGATCTCTTGGTTGCCGGTCAAAGGCCTTCTCGAAATCAACCAACACCATATGCAAGTCCTTTGAAGAATCACGATGCTTTTCCATCATGATCCTTATACTTTGGATTGCATCTGTTGTTGATTTACCCGAGACAAACCCGCACTGGTCATCAGATAGTCGTATTATTTTCCGCAGTCGGCTATCTAATACCCGTTCAACGATCTTCATGGTGTGCGACATCAGCTTGACAGAACGGTAGTTATCACAATTTCGCGTATCACCCTTTCCTTTGTGCAATGGAAGAAGATAGCTTTCCCTCCATTGATTAGGCATAGTGTCGCCTCTCATAAGTTTGGAGATAAGAACCATGAGCCATCTAGACCCGATGTCTACCATCTTCTTCCAGAACTCAGAGGGTATCCCGTCCGGCCCAACAGCTTTTCTTTTCTTGGAGTTTTTAACCGCGTACCGAACTTCTTCGACTGTGATGTCGGATATTTCGGCATGATTCGGGACAGCTCTTGGAAAGTACACTCGGGGAAACTGTTCGTTGAGAAGTTCCTCGCAATACTGTCGCCATCTGTGGAGAATTTTTTCGTCTTCCACAAGGAGTTGGCCTTCAGCATTGTTAATAAACTTTGGGAAACGAATCTCCTGAGCATTTTTTCTTCTCTGGGCGGCTATCTTAAAGATATTTCCTCCTTTGTTCAAATTGTTTTGTCGAAGCTCCTGGGTAGCCTGGTTCCTGTCAGACGCGGAAGACGATATTTCTTCCAACTCCTGATAGAGGCCTTCCATGCTTTTCGCTTTGAATTCGGCGCATTTTTTCTTCGCGATACCTTTGCAACATCTATATACCTTTTCACGGCGAGCTTTTTCCTCTCTATTAGTAGAAGAGCACTTTGACCAAGCTTGGAAAGCCATTTTCTTTTCGTGTATCACTGCTTTGGCTTCGTCTGTCCACCACCAGGTTTCTTTTGCGTGTTGGCAGGGGCCTTTAGATGTTCCGAGCAGTGATTTGGCTTTCTCCAGGCCAGATTGTTGTAGGGAATCCCACATGTCTTGTGCTCTGCACTCCTCATTACCGACCTCATCGATAATGGAAGAAAGGTAGTTTTCCATGTTGGTGATAAAAGCTTCGCCTTTTCCTTTATCCAGCTTATACCACTTGATTCTCTCAGACACCTTCGTTTGCTGCTTTGACTTCTTTTTCGCATCCATAAAAATTCAGTCAGGAGGAGACGGTGTTGAGGGGCGATCGCGTCTCCCAGGATCACTTTGCAATCTTTAGCTCGTGGCTTCATGAAACTGGATACCAAATGATAGTCTATTTGAGTTTCATTTCCGCCGCTGCTATAAGTGATCAGGTGCCGGCTTTGTTTGACGAACATGATATTTAGCACTATAAGACCGTACGACTTGCACATGTTTAGGATATCTTCACCTGAAGAGTTCCTGGTGCCGTATCCCAGCCCTCCGTGGTAGCCTTCATAGTCTTCGCTTGTCTTCCCGACATGTCCGTTTAAATCTCCCCCAACAAACAAAAGCTCTTCCTTTGGGATGATTTTGACAAGGTTGTGGAAATCTAGCCAGAATACATCTTTTTCTTTTTGTTCGCATCCTACTTGAGGGGCATATGCGCTTACGATGTTCCACACCTCACCATGCATCACCAATTTGAGAGCCATCAAACGGTCACTGGACTTTGAAATGGTTAAGACGTTGCCAAGTAACTCTGCCGCAAGGATGATGGCGATTCCGTTTTTTCCTTGTTCCAATCCATAGTAAAACATCTTGTAGGCTTTTGTTTTAACGTCCAAGAAACGTGCCCGATTACCGGTGTTTCGCCATTTCGTCTCTTGTACGCACAGGATGTCTACTCGCCTTCTAACCATCATTTCTTCAAGCTCATAACTGCGCCCACTCATGCTTCCAACGTGCCAACTCGCGACTCTTAAATGTGGCTTACGCCGTTGCATTACTTTGCTATCCCCCGGAAATCCTATAGCTCTGACCCGAGTTGTACATTTGAATGATATACAAAAAAAGTTTTGATTCAGGTCTTGTGCTAGAAAGTAATGATGATAATGTTTCAGGTGGATATTGTGATTCTGGTAATCGAACTTTCCCAGAAGCACAACACATTCCAAGAGTCTTAGTTCCAGATTTGAATCCTTACAATATTGAGATAATTTATTTATATACATTGCGGGCGAACCATACACAGGTATAAAAAGAGCAAATGCAACAACAAACGTGTATGTGTTTGGCGCTCATGCCGTTGAGCTGCATACGCTATGTTAATGTGTGAATAAAATCCAAAATGTACTGAAATTCATGTGTTTTTTCATGCACGCACAACACACATACTTTTTCCGATTCCAACCAAACTTCACAAAAACTATATATAGGCCAATGCAAAAGATGGGTTAAAATTTGGGTGAAATCAGTAAATGCGTTAAGGCGTGAATCGGTGACAAACGAACACAATTTTAAGGCTCAAATTTTATATATATAGATTTTCTAAACCGATCCTATTCTTATCCTTTTATACATTTATACCTGCATATGTAAAGTACCAGCACACCCTAAATCTGCAGTCTGCCACTCTTTTTATTTGTTTATACGGGTATTTATGATGTTTTATGTGGACTGTAAGTTAACGACAAATTATGATCCAACATGCCGAAGTGAATAGAAATCCCACGAAACGCCAAGCACCACCTTCAAAGTTGCTGACCATGCACCTGCACTCCAACACAAACCTGTGCACGGCAGCCCGAAACGACACTTCCTCCGATAAGAACATAGCTACGAAGGGCGTACTACCTAATCCTTCCCATGAGCCAGCCACACAATTACTAATTAAGATAATCTAAATATCTATGTTTATGTATCTTAATCTTAGGTTGATCGCGTAAGGGACTGCTGTCCAAACAAGCAGTAATTTGAAATACATATATATATTTTTTTAAAGAATTAAGTAAATAATTTCTTATTTATATATTCATTTCCGTTTCCTGTTTGCTCTTTATCTCATGTTTATCTTTTTTCAGTTATTATCACTGTGTTATTCGATATTTTTTTTATTATCCTTTGAATCGTATTTTTGGAAACAAATAGGAAATAAACAAAATGGGAAAAGACGTTTTTTAATTTTTGAGTTTTAACATGAAAACAGCTAATAAATTTAAAATGTCACTTCAACGCAATTTATTAACGCAGTATTGTCAGGTATTACATGTCGCATTTCTTGCCGTTATTATTAATTTCTCTCATTTTTAAAATAGCACTACGTAATGTGGGTGACACACTGCTAGTATTGATACCATGGTATAGCAATACCACGTTCTATACCACATGTCTGTCACCCCAATACCACGTTTAAAGCTAGTATACCACCGAACATAGCTGGTATTGAGCTGGTATTGAAATCCTTACATTTTTGCTGGTATACTATCAACTTACTGATTGCAGCGGCACTTTCTCTCTATTGGCGAATCTTTGAAGTTTGCTTGACAATTCAAAGCAAGTAATCTTTGTTTACACACAAAGTACAAACTGTGATTTATTACAATGGAGGGAAGAAGAATAATATTATCACAAATGGAAACGATGAAAGTAATCGAAGTGTGGAAACATTTCATTAATGACCATAAAAGTAAATCTTTTTTATTCATTTTCTCCTCTATTTTTACTTTTTTTTTTGTTTTGACAACACAAGCGTCTTTTGTTTTGACAGCACAAACGTCAAAGCATACTACATAATGCGTATACTACGAAATGCTGTCTGTCAGGGTATGTGGTATTCACTATACCATGGTATTCATACCATGGTATCAATACTAGCAGTGTGTCACCCACATAACTCTCCGCTTACTTGTAGGGTGCACACAGAAGTGTGAAGCGCATGTGAAGCAACATCGTAAAACAAAGAACAAGGAGATAATGAAATGTCAAAATGATGCACGGAGAAACCTCACCTGGCGCTTCACTGCGCCAGTATATCTCTATTTCACTGACCCCCTCTTTCGCACTCATTTGACTCTTTACTACTGCTGCATCGTGTAATACCGGACATTGTTATATGGGCATAAGGCATTTCAAGAATAGTTCGGACTTTTTTCGAACATTTATGGTCTGTTCAGCGACGCTGTTCTGGACTGTTCTGGACAGAAAAGTATAACTTTTGCTGTTCAGTGACAAAAATTTCTGTCCGAAAGTGTTCTGATTTGTGTTCAGTGACGGTTTTCACGACACTTCAGAACACGATTTTCTGCACCTACTCTGGAGTCAGAACAGATTCGTGAAAAGTGTCAAAAGCAGCTGTCAGCTAAAGTTCACGCTAAAACATATATATCATCACTGAAAAATGTTGTTGACGAGTCACTAATCACAGTAATTTCACTATTAGTGCCCACCACAACTCTTCCAAAGCATTTTTATGTGAATTCACTTTTGTTTATTATTTAATTCTAACACATGTTTTTTTACAATATGACATACAAGATGTTTTTCGCTTTTTGACAACTAACATACGGTTGTACTTTTCTGTTCTAACTTGATCTGACAGTTTTCACGAATCTGTGCTGTCCTGTTCTGATCTGATCTTTTCGTCACTGAACAGACTATTATAGTTTGTCGGCAAATCGTAGAAAGACCTTCAAGAGTTGACAACTTGTTTTTGATTTCTGGTTTCTGGTCTTTGGCAAAGGTGGCTTGAAGTTTGTTTGTATATTTGTATGATTATTTTTGTTTGCCCAGATCTGGGTTGTGGTTGGAAGAAATGTCCGTAATTGTGTTGGATAATGGTGGTTATACCGCGAAAGTTGGTTTAAACACTGATTCAAATCCTGTGTAAGATGTCAGCCTTCATTACATTTTTTTTGTACATAATTATATTTTAGAATTGTGCCCAACTG
Source organism: Merodon equestris (assembly GCA_958301585.1). Lineage (NCBI taxonomy): Eukaryota > Metazoa > Arthropoda > Insecta > Diptera > Syrphidae > Merodon > Merodon equestris. The sequence continues at coordinate 98,354,407 of OY284413.1, forward strand.
TATTATGAAAGCCAAATCAGAGAGGCGAAGAGCGTATATCGGATGTGAAATCGAAAATTGTGCGGATACGTCAGGATTGTTTTATATGCTTTGTTTCCAAAAAGGATTGCTCGTTAATTGGGATGTTCAGGTATGAATACACCCAACTCTGTTTTTTACACGGCAGGTTCGTTACTTGAAAAATATGTAGAAAAATACATACGACATACACACAGTCACAAAAGTCTACATACACCTTTATAAAGTGCAGAATCTAAGAACCAGCGTAAAATTCAATATCAATTTCTTTATTAAATAAGGCATTACTTAATAAAAGAACAATATCAATAAAAATACCAATGAAAAGAACAACAAAATAAAGAAAAAGTAAAATAAACAAATAAATGAACATTACAAAAGTCTACTTAAAGTAACAGAAAACATGAAAAATACTATTTTAAAATTCTGCAAATGACATTCAATATTTTGTCGGGCCTCCATTCGAGTCTATGACTGCTTGAAGCCTTCTAGGCATCGAAAGAATAAGATTTTCGGTAACATCCGGTGTTATTCCCGACCATGCCTTAAAGCGCTCTTTAGTGACTCTGTTGTTGATGGTATATTTACGGGTTCTGCGTTCAAGTTCATCCCAAATGTGTTCAATAGCGTTAAGATCTGGTGATTGTGGGGGTGAATGCAGGTACAGGAGCCATTCCTTAATTCTTGCCGTATGCTTTGGATCAATGGCTTGGTGTAGCACCCAACTGTTTCGTAAGCCTAGGCATTCGGCAGATGCATGCAAATTATCTCGCAATATGCCCAAACATTTGTGTTGGTCCATGGTGCCCTCAATAAAAATTATTTTGCTCACTCTTGCCGCTGCCATTGACTTCCAAACCATGACATTGCCTCCCCCATGCTTTACTGTTGGGACCAAATTTTGCACAGCCATTTATCGATTTTATCTACGCCCTATTTTACCTCGGCCATGGGATCCGAAAATATTGTACTTTCGTCGGTAAATAGTACAGTTCTCCAAAACTCGTGACTTTCAGAGATGTAGGTTTGACCTTGCTGATCAGGGGCTTGGGAACTCTTCCATGAAATCCTCCTGATCTTAACACTCTCCGAACCGTTTCTGGATGAACTTCTTTACCGGTGGTTTTTACGATGTCTTCAGCCAATTTGGAGCGCTGGTCCTAGGGTTGGAGGTCACTTTGCGAAGGATGGTCCTAACATCTCGGGCATTTAATATCTTCGGACGCCCAGACGAGATTTATTTGAGACATTACCCCTTTCATCGTACATTTTTATTATAGACTGGACTGTTGCGTGACTTCTATCAACAATTCTTGCAATTTCACCGTAACTTTTATCCTCGTGTCTTAATTTAACAATTAAATTTCGAATTTCCAATGGAACTTCTTTCCTACTCGCCATTTTAGAAATCCGTTTTTATTAAAAAAGCTACCCAGTCTGCTCTAAGTCTGCACGAGACTAAAAGAATAATGAAAAGTCCTAGTTCACTAAAAAAATTAACGGTACTCCATTTGGTTCCGTGGCAGTTTCAATTCTCTACTGGTTTTAAGATTTCATACATTTTGGGGGTGTATGTAGGCTTTTGTAACTAAGCGTACGTCAAATAGGGGGTGTAAGTTCTAGAACTTATAAAAGTCGTGTATAATGAAAAAAAAAACATAGACCAAAAAAACAAATTTTCATTAAAAAAAATTAAAGTAACTTTATTGCGAAGTCCATATGTACAGAATATAAAAATATAAATTGGAATTAAAGATAAAATTCGTTCCGCAGCTATTTATCGTCGCTTGATAACAAGCGTGCACGTTTATTACGGACTTGGCCAAAATTCCTTTCATCGGATATTTTAGATTTATATTTATTATAATTTAGCTTTGCACTATTTTCAAAAGGTCGAAGAATATTTTAAAAAACTAAATAACTTAAGTAGAATTTATTTTGATATAAGGAAATATTCTTTTAAGTCTGAATATTGCATTCACAATTTCACATCATTTGGCAGGCTATATACATAATTTCGAACCGTTATACAATAATATATTTTGGGATCTTTTATTAGAAAAAAAACTTATGTCTAAAATTCTCTATACCTTAAATTATATGGCTGAAAATCTGCCACATAAACTGATTGATTTGTTAAATTATTGGAGGTAAGATTATTCTTCATTTTAAATACAAATGTAGGATTTTTGCAAGCGCACTGCTTCTGTTTTTCTAATATACTTTATTATTTCGAATTTCAATATAACTCCCCGACGTTTGACGATTTCCGTTTGACTTCTTCAAAAAACAAAAAAAGAACGATCTACCCCGGTTGACGACCGTTAATCGAATGGTCTGTTTTGTTCTGCGTGTTTGTCTTCGGCTGTTTCGTTCCCTTTGTGAATGTTGTGTGCTGTGTGTGTCATGTGTTGGTTCGTTCGATTGTTTGTGGTCGATGTCTTGTGTAGATTGTTTTCTGTACCGTAGCCTAGTCGCCTGATTTTCACCTATTAGGTCGTCCGTTCGTGACGAGCATCACGCCGTTTGTCGCCGCATGGTACAGTTTCGTTCCTATTCCACAATCGGCCCTCCTGACGGTTCATTCGACCCGAATGACGAGTTCTATTTCTTCATGTTTTCTGCCACAGTCATCGTCGTTTGTGTCCCCTCATGGTCTCCGACTTTCGAGACATCGTACCTGCCATGGCTTATTATTCTGACAAGTCGATAAGGACCCAAAAACTTAGGTCGCAGCTTCATCCCGGAGCCGAACTGCGTGCGCTTAATGGCGACTAGCTGGTCCACTCGGTAATTCTCCTCTGGTACCCTCTTTTGGTCGAACGACTTCTTTTTTTCCCGTTGGATCGCTGCAATGTTTTCGCGGACTTCTTCCCGGGCGGTCAATCTTTCTTGATCCAACTCCTCGATGCTCTCTCCCATCAACTACTGCCGAAGATCCGGACATTATGCAACCCGCATGTCCAAGCCGGTGAGTATTCTGAATGGACAGTATCGGGTACTCCTCGATGGTATGTTATTTATTACTTGCTGTATTCGGCCCACGTGTCGGTACCAATTTTGTGGATTTCCGGCGCAAGCTTTGGCTAGCATAGGCACTACGATCCTATGGATCCTCTCGACCTGACCGTTTTCGCGAGGAACTCCTGTCGCGATCACCAAGTGTTGGATGTTCTCCTCTTTGCAGTACTTATTGAATGCGTTTGACGTAAATGCTCGGAGATGATTCTCCTCGGATTCCCGAACGTAACAGCTTGTTTCCTCAACTTCTCAATGACCTGTTGTGCTCCGGTGCTTTTTGTTGGATGAAGCCCAACAGATTTCGAAAAAGCGTCGACCACGACCAGAATATGGTTGTATAATTTGTAAGTCTGCTCCATAGGTCCTAGATGGTCGATGTGATAGGTACCCAAGAGTCGGTCTTCCTTATTGATTGGATTCAAATAACCCTCCTTACCCATCTTGGCCTCCGAAATCAAACATTTAATGCAACTCTTAACTATGTTCGTCGCTAAGTTGGAATGAATGTCTTCTCCACCAGCTCTTGCGTCTCTTTACTGGAATAATGTCCTTGCTGGTGCGCGATACTAATGATCTCCTTTTCCATCGAAGTTGGTATCACGATGAGTTCTCCCACCTGGTCTTTGTGCAAAACCCCTGCCTTCAGATAAAAATCCTCGTAGTCGCTTTTTTCCAATATTTTCTTCACGGCACGAATCCAATCATCTTGTAGCTGCGCTTCTCTTATACGGTGGTGAAGAGAATCTTCTACCAACAGGCAGGCAATCCGGCTCAATGCGTCGACATGTCTCATTTTCGTACCCGAACGATGCTCAATTTCGTAGTCAAATTCCTGTAGGAACGTCGCCCACCTCGACAACGCCTCCATTATCGCCAACACCTCGAGCTCATATGAGTGTTACTTTTCTTTGACATGCGTAGTTTTCCGGCTCATGTACTGTATTGCCGGTCCTCAATGCCCATCTGCAGTAGCATTGTACCAAATCCGAATTTGCTGGCATCGGTGTGGATCTCCATGGCCGCCTTGGGGTTGAACAATTTCTGTACTGGAGCCGTGGATAACGTCGTTTTAATTTGATGAAAGGCTACCAACTGTTCAGCTTCCAGTTTGAATTTGACAACCTTTTTAAACCGATCTGACAGCGCCTTAGCAATGACTGCGAATCCTTCGATGAATCTTCGGAAATACGAGGCCAGGCCTAAGAATCGTTGGAGCGTCTTCTTGTCAACTGAAATCGGGAACTCAGCGGCTGCTTCCGTCTTCCGCGACGACGGGTGTATGGCGTTGTTCTCTATCACGTACCCAAGAAACTAGATTCTTCCCTTTAAGAATTGGCATTTCCTCCACTTAATGCGCAGTCCGTACTCCGCCGCCACCCTAGGGTGGCTCCATACCTTCTTCATCCTTCGACGGAATAACTAGGTCGTCCATATCGCGGCTATCACTCCTGTTTGGATTAGTGTCCGAAACACAGCGAAAATGAATCTCCCAAATATTCCCACTGAATTCGAGATACCGAAAGGAACTCGTACTGTCTTCTGGGGTGACGAATAAAGTATACTTTCTTGACCCCTGCTCAACGGGAACGCGAAAGAACCCGTCTTCAAGGTCCAGCGTCGTGAAAACTTTCGCTCCCTGGAGCCTGTCCAACATATCATCAATGAGAACCATCGGATAATTGTCCCTCACGATCTTCTCGTTTAACTTCCGGAAGTCGCAGCAAAGTCTCTTGTACCATCCTTTTTCGCAACCAGAACGATCGGCGAAGCGTACTCGGACACACTTGGCTGTATTATCCCTTGCTCCAACCACTGGTTTATCGGTGCTCGCACCAATTCTTTGTCTACAGGTGCCAGTCGCCTGCATCTCTGGTAAATCGGAATTTCATCTCAGAATTATTTTCATTTCCACGGGTGAACTCGGGCGTCGTTTTGGGGTGTATTCCTCTATCAGCTTCAACAGTTTCCTACGTGTGACTTCTTCCACATGGTTCAGTTCCCGCCGATTTCGTTCTCAAACTCCTTACTCTCTGCCGACAGACATATCGTCCTAAACTCGTCACCTAGGTCAAACCCTTCGACGACTCTCGTCAAAGCTCCATCCCTGCCTTCACCAATACTGCCCACAGCTTCTACTCGGCTACCGCCAACCCCCACCTCGATAGTCCCCTTGTCGGCTGAACTCTCAAAATTCCATTTCTTCTTAAATTCGGCGTCCTCCGCCATAACCAATGACCGCTGAGTATTGCATGTCGCATTCGTACCCCGTGGAAATTTACCTTTACCTCCGTCTATTTCTAACTCTGTCCAGAAACTTCCTATTGTCACAATCCTGTTCTGTCCAATTTCCGACAAACTTCTCTTAGCAGAGTCCAGTTCCACCGGTCCCATCATGAAAAAGGTGTCCTATCTGAGAAGACAGAGATCGCTGCCCGTGTCCAACAATGCCGAAACTCCAACGTTGTTGGAGTTGCATAATGAACTTTCGCCTCAGGAATAGATTCCGCTCTTTTGCCGGTTGATGCAGTGCGAACATAGCTTTCCCTGTTCCTGGCCTGCCTCTGCCGCGTCTGGCTGTTGCTACCGCGCTCTGAAGACCGATGACCTCGTTGTTCACATCTGAAACATTTGAACGCTCGCCCCTTAGGTTGATATGGACAATTCCTTTCAATATGAGTTAAGTCCCCGCATTTGAAACAGGCTCTTCCGTTTCTATCTGACTTTACCGTTGCTTGCTCTCTAGATGGTTTCCACTGATGTCCACTAGGTGTTCGGTGATTCCCCTTTGAGGATGTCGCCTCTTGGCTGGGGCCACGCAGCTTCTCATATACTCCGAGTTGGACCTTGAGTTGAATGAAGTCTTTCGCTTGGTAAAGCAGGGCCTTATTTTGCCTCGAGTCAGGAATCCCACCGATGAAATAGCCGATTAGGCTCTCCTCGTCCAACTCTATGGTGTTGCCGATTTCCAACAAACAGTATAAATATTCGCGCAACGTCTCGGATGCCCGTTTCCGACGGTTTCGAAGTAGACGATGAACTTCCGCGGTTGATGGCCGACTGCCGAATTCTTCCTTCAGTGTGCACTTCAGCTCGTGCCAGCCCTTTACCACCTTTAGACACTTACTGAATAGCTTAGCGGTTACCAGCATTGGATGTTGTCCCAATTAACCGTAACGGCGGTACTCCTGTATCCATAAGTTAACGTCTGGATGTCCCGATCCATCGAACGTTGACAATGAACCTTCAACGTTACGAAGGGATCGGAGCCTTCCTCCTTTTCCCCGCGGGCCAAACCGAGGAGGAGCCTTTCCTGCCGTAGGAGCCTGTCCCTAAGTTTAGTTCGGTAAGTTTTTCCCTAAGTCCGTCAACTGTCAGGGCAAGAATAATCTCCCTATCCATTTACAGGTTTATAAGTTTTACAGAATAAATTTGATACGTAGTATACAGCAATTAATAAATTATTCAGCCTGATGGTTTCGTCTGCTTCGTTTGTGAATGTTGTGCGCTGTGTGTTGTGTGTGTTTTATATATTGGTTCGTTCGATCGTTTGTGGTCGGTGTCTTCTGTAGATTGTTATCTGTACCATAGCCTAGTCGCCTGATTGTCACCCGTTAGGTCGTCCGTTCGTGTGGCGTGATGTTCGTCGCCGCATGGTACAGTTTCGCTCCTATCCCACACAAATACATTCATTAATATTCTAGAGAGCGTTGATCATGATTCTTACTGGAGTTGATATATTGTACATTAAAATACATCTCATTCCTCTATTTTGTCATTTTTGCATATCACTTTAAATTCTTTTTGACTTAAAAATACAATTGTTAAACAGTATTCAAAATGGGGTTTTATTATGAACATTTTTAGTGAAGTAGTCATTGATTTTTTGTTTGGAAAAAAACCGATTTTTCGAACTATATTTTGAATATTTATTAAATTTCAATTTATCGGTTATAACACCCAAATATATAATTTCACTTACTTGCTCAATTGAAACTTTATCATGTAATAATATTTTTGTTTGATTCTGCATTAATGGTCATAGCTTTAGTTTTACTAGTATTAAGCCTTAGTTTATTCATATTTAAATAATATGAAACATTTTCTAACTCGATATTTAGTTGATCAATACATTCATCCAATATCATTTTCACTGATAGATTTCAATCTATCTTTCTTAGAAATCATCCGATCCGATAACTTTAAATTTTATTTCGTTTCAAGTAGGATAAATGTTGACTGAACCAACCACTACATTCGTTGTTGTCCTTGCATGTTTTCTAATTACCATCTTTTGCACTGCTTTGTTTAATCCCTGACAAAAATCTTTTACCATTTCGCCAAAATTAGCCAAAAATGTCGATGAAGTGCTTGTTATTCTTGAGTTATCTATTATATCAATCCTTTCCTGATATATATCATTTTCAAACCAATTAATGTTGAAATCACATATTATTTTATTAGTTTATCCTTAAATAAACAGGATAATTCTTTTATTCTTGATTTTAAAAATTCGCAAAACATGCTTTGTTGATAGGTGATTGTCTGGAGATCTGTAAGTCCCAACCAGAATCAGGTTTTTACTATCTAAGGTGACTTTTATTGCCAACCACCAAATCATTTCATTCAAGATTTCTATCTGTCACTCGGTTTTATATAAAAAAGTATTCCACCGGTATGATTGGAGATACTATTTCACCTTACTGTTTTGATAAATTCTTAGTTTAATTTCGCTCCTTTTTGTATGTTTAGTTACATGTGTTTAAGCAAATAAAATCGATTTTTTTTCTAGAGCTAATTTTATTATGTTGCGCTTTCCTCCAATGTTTACGTATAGGCACCTCAAATTATGCTTTAATTGTTAATATTCTATTCTTTGAACTTCAATCCGCAATTTTCGTTGAAGCGTGAGACAGCAACTGTCTCTACCGTTGTCTATCGTGATATCAGACAGTCGTAGATTTTCCTTCACACATTTAGATACAGACAAGAAATAGTTAAAGAAAACAAAAATACTGTAGTTATAACAGAATCAGGGAAAACCGCCCACAAAAGCCATATTAGAAATTAATTGACAAACCTATCCCTTTCTCTTACTATTTCAGACATCTATTTTTTACTGCAACAGGAGAAATTCAAATTCTGGATTTTTCTAACTCACAGTTTGTTTCACTACACATCGGATAAGCAAAAATACAAAACGGAAACCTGAAACTGATACATGAAGTTGCCCTTGACCAATACGAACAAATCCTGACCAACATTATTCCAATTCTAGAACATAACGAAACGAAAAACGATCCCCTATTTCCCTATTTACATGAATACCAACAAATACAGAATCTAATCCATAACCTTAAACCACAAAAAAAACAAGAGATCACTAAACTTTATAGGCTCTGCGTGGAAATGGAATGGCAATCCCGACCACGATGATTACGTGAGAATTAAAAAAATGAATAATTTACTTGCTAATTCCAATCAAAAAATTATCAAATAATCATTAAAATATAAAAATATTAAATATATTATTAATAATAAAAAATTATCAAAATAATCAATAGACTACATAACGAGTGAATTAATAATTTAACAAAAATTACAAATGAAGTTGTAGCAATGATTAAAGAAAAAAAATGCGAGTAAAAAAAAATTATATCTGAAATCCAATATATTAGGAGCGCAACTAAGTTCTCACTGTTTTTTTTTTGATGAAAATGCAAATAGCGATTACTTTTTCCCATCTTTCTGCCAGAGCTCGCATACAGTCACGGTAGAAGTGTTCGTCTTTTAAGGCTATCCACGAATCAAGCCCTTTTGAGATGTCTTCGTATGAATGGATTTGCAGATCAGCCAGACCATGTATCATTGAACGTAACAAGTGATGATCGGACGTCGCAATATCTGGTGAATATGGCGGGTGGGGTAGGACTTCCCTTTGAGCGTTTCTAACGGATTCGGACACGTGAGGCCGAGTGTTGTCATGCTGTAGAATCACTTTTTTGTGCCTCTGCTCGTATTTTGGCCGCTTTTCGCGCAGTGCTCGGCTCACTTGCATCAATTGAGTTTGATACCGTTCCCCAGTGATGGTTTCGTTTGGTTTCAACAGCTCATAATAAATAACACCCCCCTGATCCCACCAAATACACAGCATAATCTTCGCAGCGTGAATATTCGGCCGAACCGACGAAGCAGAAGCATAACCGGGCTGTCCCTATGATTTTTTTCTCTTTGAGTTGCTGTAATGAATCCATTTTTTATGACCCTTCCTTTTTTGCCGCTGTAGCAGTTGTTCACAGGCGTAAAAACGACGCTCAACGTCTCTTGGCTTCAAATCATAAGAAACCCAAGTTTCTTGCTTTTGAATCATTCCCAACGCATGTAGTCGTTTGAAAATAGCTTGGCGGGTAACTGAAGGAAGCTCGTTTTGCGGATCCTCATCGAGCAATGCCTCCAATTCACCGTCTTCGAAGGTTTTTGGCCTTCCTTCACGCGAACGGTCATCAACATCGAAATCACCGTCTTTGAAGCGACGGAACCACGTTGTTTCATTTAGAGCAGCATCTCTGTAAAATTTTTGTAGTTCTCTCAGCCGTCGTTGTCTTCGAATGAAAGTAGAAAAGCAACATTTCCCGCAGAGGACGATTATTTGGCACAAAATCAGACATTTTCGCACAATCAAAAGTATATGACGCAAAACAAAATAACTTATGTGTCAAAGCGTTTTGTTTAACATATATCTTAGCTTGGTTCATGACGTTTTGGATACGTCACAATCGACCAGCACTTTCTACTGGAGCTATCTCTTGATAAACAGCACACCTAATAAATTTAAAACGGTAAAGAAAAAACTACAAAATATAAATTTAGCCACTTGGGCAAAATTAGGCATTGTTAATTCACTTATTCTATAAAAAGAAGAAATAAGCCTAGCTATTAAAACAATAAGTAAAGAAAATATTCCCTTCTCCAGTATAGAAAAAGCCTTAAATTTCGCTGAAATTAAAGTAATAACTACAGTAGAATCCGCATATAGCGACGGTCAAGGGCCCGGCGACATTAAGTCGTTCTAACCGGACGACGCACAAAGCGTACTGAAAACTTTACCTGTATTTTGCAAATACATGTATATGTATTTATATATCTGTAGGTAAGGAAGTAATGTTAATGAAAAACAAACAAACTTTTAAATCAGAAACATTATTCTTTTAATTTCACTCAGCATAGAATTTATTAGTATTAGTTTATTAGTATTTGTTAAATAGGGAGATACATATTTATTATTTATTTAGCTTACAAAGTCTGTAATTTTAGTCTGCTTTTGATTAGATTTTAATCGATAGTAATTACTACGTACAGCATTGTGTAGGCGGGACATGATACTTTTCATAGCATCATCATTGAGTGTAGAATGTACAAACACATTTAGCGTTTCTGCAGCTTTCAAAGCCTCGGATGCACTGGGGATAGAACACGTTTCCTCCAGTTCGTCATCATTTTCGTCGCTATCTTGGTTGTTGATGATATTGATAACATTTCGCAAAATATTCTCCTCGGAGGGTTTTTTTTTTTTTTTTTTTTTTTTTTTGTTGGAGGCTTCTACTATCTGCTGGAGCACTCAGACACAAGTACTGGTCCATTGTACTACCAGACAGACACCTTGTCTTTAATGTATTTTCCCCGTTATCCGGAGAAAAATGAGGAGGGGCTTCAGTGATGTTGAGCTAAGAGATTCGGCACCCACCACGTCGGCCCCAAGGGTGCGCCACCGTGCACGAGCGAAGGCGGGACAGTCGCAGAGAAAGTGTTCCGCTGTGTCGTCCTCCTCGCAACAAGCAGCACAGGTAGGCGTCTCACTGATGCCAAGCACGTAAAGATGCCTGGCAAAAGTGTAATGGCCCGTAATGACGCCCGTTAGCCTTCTGCAGTCATTTCTTCTTAAGGATAAGAAGAATGTTGCGGACTTTTTACAGACGTCAGGGCGTACGCGCTTAGTCATCCTGCATCCTGGATATTCCTTCCATCTGCGACTGTGTACGTTAAATACCCAGTCATTGATGTCAGATTTAACCGTTGAAGCTGGTAGACCTAAGGCGGGTTCAGGCCCTGAGAAACTCTCCTCTGAGCCTTTTCTAGCGAGTTCATCGGAGATCTCGTTTCCTGGGATTCCAGAGTGACCTGGAACCCATGCAAGCCTAAGTGAATTAAGTCTTCCGACTTTGTTCAAGAAGGTCTTGAGTTCATGCACTAGTTTGGAGTTGGACAGAGGATTGGATATAGCTTTGAGTGCAGCTTGGCTGTCGCTGCAGACACATATGCTCTTTCCCCTCCATCTGTGTTTCACAACATAGTGCATGGCCATTAGGATTGCGTAAATCTCCGTCTGGAAGACAGACGCATATTTTCCTAACGAGAAGTGCAGTCGAATGTTTTCGCGCTCGAAGAAAACTCCGGCGCCGGATCCCTGATCAGTCTTGGAGCCATCTGTGAAGATGCGAAGACATTCTATTCCAGGTTCAGTGTCTGGCCAAAGCCAGTCCTGACGCCAAGGAAATGTGACTGTGTAGTTACAGCGCAGTAGGATGGCAGGTGTCATTGCGTCAGAGGGCATATCCATGAGACAGTGATCGTAGGATATTTCTCTCTCAAGTACACTTTCACTCCACTGCGAGTTGTACCAAAGACCATTCCTCTTTAAGCGAGAAATAGTTTTCAGTGCACACCCTCTGATATATATGTCAAGGGGTGGAAGGTTCATCATAGCATCCAAAGCAGCTCCCGGTGTGCTGGGGAAAGCCCCCGTGCAACTGAGGCAGACCGCTCTTTGGAGTTTGGTGAGTGAAGCCACAACGTGTTTTCGTGTCAGCCTGCTCCACCAAACAACCGATGCATATGAGATTATCGGTCTTACCATTGCCGTGTAGATCCAGAGGACCTTTTTCGGCGATAAGCCCCATGTTTTGCCAAAGGCACCTTTGCATTGCCAGAAAGCTGACAGCGCTTTGGTGGTTTTGGACTCAACATGTTTTGACCAGAGAAGTTTGTTATCTTGAATGACTCCCAGATACTTAGCTTCCTTGGATATAGGGATGGGAATGCCTTTTAGCACCAGCTGAGCAATGCCAGTTGTTTTCCTCCTTCTCGTGAAGAGAACGACATCGGTCTTAAGAGGATTAACCGACAGCCCATTTCTCGTGCACCAGTCATCGATCACGTTTAGCGCCGCCTGCGCTTTGAGACAGACATTCGCTAAACATGAGCCGACAGAGAGAACAGCAACATCATCCGCATAGGCCTGGGCATAGATTCCAGAGGCATTGAGAGCATCTAGCAGAGAGTCGACCACCATGCACCATAACAGCGGAGACAAGACGCCACCTTGCGGGCAGCCCCTGTTTACTCCAGACTTGACACATTGTTCGAGGCCTGTATCAGCGATCAATGTCCTGTGCACAAGCATTGCTTTGATCCACAAAACCAGTGCTTCATCTACGCCATGCCGTCTAGCAGCGTTACACATGCTGTCGAAGGTAGCGTTATCAAAAGCTCCCTCAATGTCGACGAAAATGCCTAGTACGTACTCTTTCCTTTCGAGAGCGCATTCAATTCTCCCAACTAGGTTTTGAAGCGCAGTCTCGCAGGATTTTCCGCGCTGATAAGCATGTTGCATGTCCGACAGAGGATGCATTCGAAGGGCAACTTTGCGCACGTGCAACTCTACTAGTCTTTCCATGCTTTTCAGCAGGAATGATGTTAGACTTATTGGTCTGAAACTCTTGGCTAGTGAGTAATCCTCTTTCCCTATTTTGGGAATAAAGACCACTTTCACCGCGCGCCAAGGGATAGGTATGTAGGCAAGTGCCAGGCTAGCAGTGAAAATTCTTTTCAGTGTAGGAAGCAGCTGTCTTATACCTTTTTGCAGCATAACGGGGTATATCCCATCAGTGCCCGGCGACTTAAAGCCATCGAAGGATGCCACAGCAAATTCAATGGCCTCAGTAGTTGCCACGCGTGACGCAACATACCAGCTACGCCGAGTTGTTTTCATCGCTACAGCCGCAGTATCCAATGAGGGAGTGTGCAACGAGCCGATGACAGTCTGATTTCCCGGAAAATGGGTCTGAAACAGTAAACTAAGAGTTTCTGCTTTAGACTCGGTAAAGGTACCATCAGACTTTCTGAGTACATCCAGCTTTGTCGATTTTCCTCGTTTGAGGACTTTAACCAACTTGCTGGTCGCGCTCAGGGATTTGATCTCTTCGCAGAAGGACTTATAGGAATCATTCTTCGATTTTCGAATAAGCTTCTTATATTCCTTCTGCTTCGATCGATATTTATTCCAGTCATCTTCCGAGTTCGATTTAAGCGATCTGTTCAGAAGACTTCTGGCTTCCCTACGAAGCCGTTGGAGCTCAGCATTCCACCAGGGAACCGGCTTCCTGTTGGGAGGTTTTTTGACAGGACATGCGAGTTCAAAACATTTGGTGATGGCGCTGTTCAGGTTGTGAACTGCATCCTCCACCGATTGATTAGTTTTGAGTTTAGGCGGGGCTTGAGTGGATTTCTCAAGCTCCTCCCTAAATCGCACCCAGTCTGTTTTTCTCGGATTCCGCTTGGGCTGCGAGGGGGAGATCCCGCACTTCAATTGGAATTCGATGTATCTATGGTCTGACAGCGTAACATCTGGTGAGACTCTCCAGTTAGTGATGGCCTTCGCATGCCTGTTAGATAAGGTTAGGTCAATCACTTCCTGTCGTCTCGCCGTCACAAAGGTTGGTAGAGAGCCAACATTGTTGATGAAAAGGTCAGACGAAAGAATGAAGTTTAAAAGATGGTCTCCTCTCCGGTTGCATTTGCTGCTGCCCCAAAATGTGTTTTGAGCGTTAGCATCGCAACAGATGATGAGTCCAATCCTTCTGGCTTCACAGTACTCTACGAGTTCGGAAACTGCCTTAGGTGGCGGGGGTAGTACCGAGTCGTAGGGGAAGTAAGCAGACGCCACGACGAAGTGTTCAATTTCTCCGTGCGCCTTGTAGCTCACTTTCGCAGCTACCAGATCTTGACCACAGAATTGACCAAGTTTGGTTGCCGATAGCGTATTCGATATGATGAGGCAGACCCTGGGCCTTTCGGATCGCTCATCATAAAGGATTGTAGCATCACGTATGCCACCAAGACCACACAGGCGTTTGTTCCACACCCATGGTTCTTGAATGGATACAATGTGATGATTTGTACTACTGCATGCAATTCTGCTACTTAGAAGAGCGGTAGCAGCCTTGCAATGCTGTAGGTTGATCTGAGTAAAAATCATGGATTCATACTGGGGAACACGTTCCATCCTTCGACTACTTGACATCAAAATGGAATACAATCCTACCAAGGCCGAAGTAGGGACGTGAGTCGTACGCGGTTTTCAGGGCCTCAACAGAGCCATTGTCCATTCCCACTACCAGAGTGAAGCCCTCTTTTTTCAGAGAGTTCTTTTTCTCCTTGTAGGAATAGACAGTCCAGGCCCTCGTGTCGAGTCCCGGGTTCTGCGCACGTAGTCGCGTCAGCACTTTCAGCTTGTTTCCGGGTTTTCCCGGAATCCAGCAGATGGCGCGCGTTAGTTTCGGGAGACTAACTACTTGATAAGTGCTAGTTCCCAGGGGGGGGGATTTTCGGCACCATGCTCCTGATCCAGGCAGATGTCTGCTGAGAGGAACAGCTCACCACGAAGGTACCATTCATCAAAGCAGACCTCTCCGCTTGAATACAGAAGCCTGTTGCTGAAGCTAGCTCCAGTAGATGATCCTCGCAGTGTTGGCAATCTGCGCTGGTCATTCTGCTGTCACTGCCAGCCTTCCCTATCCTGACCTCTCGAAATCAGCTGATACCGTGGAATTCGTACACCTGACAATTTCTTGAGCAAATCCAGCATGTCTGAAGCAGTTATAAATTGTACTTTGCGAAATTTTATTCCAGGCATCATAAATCATAAGTATAGCATCGAGAACCGTAATCTTTGTTTCTTTGGTACTGGCATCCTTATTTGTATCAAGGCGGTCGATCATTTTTAGAACTAGATTTTTGCGGAATTGTGATTTAAGAGCTCGGATAATACCTTGATCCATAGGCTGCAATACCGAAGTGGTATTGGGAGGCAGAAATCTTAAAGTTACGCTTTTTAAATCACTGATTTTCGGATGTGCTGGACAATTGTCAATCAAAAGCAGAATTTTTTTTTTCTTGGTAGTTAATTCACGGTCCCAATCACGTACCCACTTGATGAAAATCTCAGATGTCATCCAGGCTCTCCGATTGCTCTCATAATCTACTGGTAACGATCGTACATGTTTGAAACATCTTGGGCGTCGAGCATTGCCTATTATCAACAGCTTTTTTTTAACCGTGCCACTCATGTTTGCTGCAACCATCACAGTAATTCTCTCTTTGGACAGTTTACCTCCAAGGCATTTTTCGCCTTTGAACTTTAATGTTTTATCTGGTGTTAATTTGTAAAACAAACCCGTCTCATCCGCATTAAAAATTTCATCGTCACTAAATTGCGCCCGCAGGTTAGGCCAAACTTTTGCCTGCCACTCACTCACATCACTCTGTTGGACGGACAATGACTCTCCAGCTATCTTACCAGCGACTATATTGTGTCTACCCTTAAATCGGTTAATCCAGCTTGCAGAGCAATGAAAATTAGAAATTCTCAACTCTTTAGCGAAAAAATTTGCCTTTTCCTGAAGCATAGGCCCACTCACGGGTATTCCGCGATTACGCTGCAGTTTAAACCACTGTAATAGTGCTTCTTCAACTCGTTCTTGAGTGGAGACCCTCACTCGTTTCGGTCTTAATACATTTGCATTGAACAGGGGTTCTATTTTACGCTTATTCTTCTTGATCGTGGATATTGTGGAGTGATTTACACCGAATTCTTTTGCAAGGTTCACGTTACTTTCTCCAGCTTCCAAACGCTGTATAATAACACTTTTTTGTTCAATTGAGAAACTTTTTTTTTTAACTGATCTCATTTTGACTCTTACACTTACACCGTCACGTAGCTCTGTCGCGTAAAAACTGTCGCCGGTGGCTTAAATATCAGCCATTAGTCGCTCTAACCGACCGATTTATCAGTAAATTTCGTCGTTCAAAGCGGTTAGTCGCTCAAACAGGAGTCGCGGAATTGCAAAGAAAAGAACCAAAAGAGTGGCATACTACGATTGTTTTTTTTTTAAATATCAGCCACTAGTCGCTCTAAGCGACCGATTTATCAGTAAATTTCGTCGTTCAAAGCGGTTAGTCGCTCAAACTGGAGTCGCGGAATTGCAAAGAAAAGAACCAAAAGAGTGGCATACTACGATTGTTTTTTTTTTTAAATATCAGCCACTAGTCGCTCTAAGCGACCGATTTATCAGTAAACTACGTCGTTCAAAGCGGTTAGTCGCTCAAAC
The DNA here is from genome assembly GCA_958301585.1 of Merodon equestris. Lineage (NCBI taxonomy): Eukaryota > Metazoa > Arthropoda > Insecta > Diptera > Syrphidae > Merodon > Merodon equestris. The sequence continues at coordinate 98,370,888 of OY284413.1, forward strand.
CGGAGTCGCTCTAAACGGATGTTCGTTCATAGCAATTAGTATGAAAACCTAACAAGTTGTTGTGTCTACGTCGCTAAAAACGGTTGGTCGTTATAAACGAAGTCGTATTAAACGGATTCCACTGTAATTCAGTTTCAGTTTTATATATTGTCAATATTCCAATAACAGACTATAATGTTTATGAACAAATGTTACCTAAACCTGTAAAAAGAAAAGAAATAGCAATAGAAATTAACTATGAGCATATTATAAGGAATAAAGATGAAATGTTTGGTATGATCAATGAATGTAAACTTGTAAATCATATTTCAATCTGTTAAAAACAATATCTTGCAAAAATTAAAAACTCCACATGTATTCCCAATTTGTTAAAAAAGTGAAGAAGCAACGTGTAATTTAATGAATAGTCAACACATTGCCACGATCGAGAAAATATCACCAAGAATAGAAGTATTATTATTATAACGACTTCAATGGCACTCTCGAAGCTGAAGCTACACACCACAATCTTGCTGGCACCTTTCTCATCAAATATGAAAAAACCAATATCACCATTAACAACAGAGTATTCACAGCACAAGAAGTGTCCAAGCATACGATCCTCCCAGCAGTCTTACAACAAACTCATAAAGAGAAAAACTTCAACAAACTTCTGTCTTTAGAGATGATGGGCGAATTACACATCAATAACACAAATTGAGTTACTCCAAGACGAACACAATTCACAGGCATTCATCAGCTATGCGACAATGGCATTCGTTGGCATCATCCTTCTAATCTTATCGTCTTACAAAATCTTTACCAGAAGACAGAACACAAGAGTCATTATTCAGCAGCCAGAAATAAAGGTCGTTCAAACTCATCCGCAATCAAAGATGACATTAGCAATAAATGACTTACCACTCCCAGAACAAGGTTCAACGACTTCCATACTTTTAAGCGATTGCGGACCATCGCATTTAGAGAGGGAAGAGTTAACGGAAAATCGATCACTTTTCTGTATTGCACGCGCAATTCATTGACACGACCAATTTCCGTCCAATACACTTAGCGACCAAACAGTTGAGTAAGCAATCGGAGCGAGTGCAACATACACTTGAGTAAGCAATAGAAGCGAGTGCAATATCTTAGCTGACCTTAACGTTAAGTATCAATAATTGCATGTGAAGTATTGCGTAGCTTTTAGTCTTTAAGTTGCAAAAAAATATAAATTAGAAAGGCATTAAAGCATAATCATAATAATTTTGAAAAAGAAACGGAAATTATTCAACCAACAAAATATTTTCGTCAAAAGACACGATGAGCATGAATCCATGATCAAAATATTAATTTTATGAGATCTCTTTGCTTTTAGCGAAAAGTAAGAATCATTTTTCTGATGTTGAGATTGTTAAAGAAACTTTAACAATCCACGCTCAAAATTGTCGTGATAAAAACGTCAAATCTAAAGCCGACAGTGTTTCAATCTCACAGTACACTGTTACAAGACGGGTGGAGGAGATGGCAGTTGATATCAGCGGTCAGATCCAAGAAATGGTACCAAATTGCAAATGTTTTTCACTGGCGTTAGACGAAACTTGCGATTTTATTTAAATCGTCTTTGTACGGTGTGTTGATGAACAATGGAATGTATCGCAAGATTTACAGAATTCTGTCAGCTTGAAACTACAACCCAAAGGAAAAACATATTTTTTTTAAATTAAAAAATGCATTGAAAGAAGGGTTAATCATGGGACAAAATTATATCTATTGTGCACCTGCAATGACTGGGAGAAACAAAGTTTGCATAGCTTTATTACAGAATTTTTTGGGTCGAACACTATTTTCGTATCATTGCAATATCCACCAGGAAGCCTTATATACAAAGGGCATGAATTTGGATGACATTATGGATCCAGTAGCCCGCATGAATTACATACGTGCAAAAGCTCTTCATAGCCGTCAATTCAGATTTTATTTGAAGAAAAATTAGAGAATTTGGAGAGTTACAACTGTACTGTGTGCGTGCGATGTACTGTACTGTACTGTGCGATGGCTTTCAAGGGGCAGCATGTTAAAACATTTCTTCAACTTGAGAGACCAGGCGTTGGAATTTTTAGAGAAAAAAGGGGCTTAACTTTGAAAACTGATTTACTCAAGAGTACACCCTGGTTGAGTGATCTTGCATTCCTTGTTGACGTTACGAATTACCTCAATATTTTGAATATTGAAGGCAAATCTTAACAAGGCAAAGATTGTTCATTTCCGATAATGTTTAATTTGATTAGCGGATTCAAAGGTTAATTAAATCTGTTTTTAATTAATTTAGCTACAGAAAATATTGACGTTTTTGCCACACTAAAAATGAAGCTCAATATCGCCGCCATCAACTGTTCTAAGTACAAATCCAAAATCAGATGTTTATTACAGTCGTTTGAGAGCATATTTGAGTACTTTGAGGGTAAAAAAACAAAATATGCAAATTTTTATAAATTCCTTCATAATCAGTTTAAGTGGAATAATTACTTATCCTGCCGATATTCAGTCGGAACTCACTGAAGTGCGAAATCAATTTTCGCTAAAAAAAAACTTTTTACCGAGAAAGTATGTTCCAAACCACAAAATTCTACAGACGATTTTGCGGATTTTCGGAAATTAGTACCAAAAGTAGACTTTCCTGCCATAACAGACCTGGCTTTGCCGTTCTTAAGTAGTATTGGATCAACATATATTTGTGAAAAGGTTTTTTCAAATATTAATTATGTAAAAAAATAAATACCGCACATGACTAACTGGGCAACATATTTGTGACTTGTTATTACTATCAACATCCGATGTTGTGCCTAATATAAGTAAATTATTACAACAGAAACAATGTCAGAAATCACATTGATTTTATTAAGATTTACATTTAAGATACCTACATATGTACAGTTTTGTTTCATTATTTGGCATTAAATGCCCTTTTTTCCTATTTTAATAAACAACTTTTATACTTCATAATATTGAATTTTTTATTATAAAAAGAGTAAAAAAGTAATTGAAATAGAAACCGTTAGTGGCCCACCGAAAATGTCTGGACCGACTGCTAAAAAATTAGAGCAGCTTTGGTCTAATATAACTCAACTCCCTGAAATAATTTATCACAGTACTAATTGCAAACGTTCGCTTGTTAGTTCCAATATTTATGGCAAAACTAGTACAAAAAAAAAACACGTTTAATTGTTTAATTCAGATTTGAGCTGCCCATCAAAATGTTTTACAATTATACTTTTAAGTACCTGGGCCTCGAGTTTGATAGTAAATTAAATTGGAGTTCGCATGCTTCCTTACTTAGTGCTCAGTCGTGTTATTGGATAATAATAAACAATCGAAAATTAAAGTGTGTTTAGACGAATTAATCGCGGGACCCGAGCTAGCGTAGTGGTAAAGTGCCCAAACCATATCCAGAAGGTGCCTGGTTTGACTCCCGAGTTGGGAGCAACAGTATTTCTCGTGTTATTTCTGATTCTTCTAAAATGAAACTAGAAGTAGTAAGAAGAGATGTCGGGAGACGGCGGGAAAAAAAACCTGTACGTCTTACGGACTCTCAATGATGTCAATGATGATCATTCGAATAGATCATCTGATTTCGCCACAACATTCGCTGTCCCGATGAGGGATGTCATGAAGAGGACGAGACGTCTAAATCAAAAGCCTACCCTAATTAAGCGCCCCTCCCTCTCCAATTCGATCGAAATGTAGCCGGTCGAAAAAGGGGCGCCATCAACATCACCATCGAATTCAAAGTCAGCGCACCAACAACTAAAACAACACCAATCTAAACGCCACGTGAAAGTGGACTTTATCTACATCCCTGAGGGTAGGGAAGCTCGCTACATGCTCGATGATGGAAGAGGAGAGGAGTGAGCTCGATGACGAGGAGCCTGTACCACGAGCTAAGTTGAAGGCCGTTGTAGAAAGGCTCACAGAGATGCGAAAGAAGGAGGAAGAAACAGCCACCCAACCACAATCGCATTAAAACAGCAGCACCAACAACAACAACACAATCTGTGTTGCCACAGCAACAACAACAACAACACCACAATCTGTGTTGCCACAGCAGCAACAACAACAACAACAAGCTCAGCAGCCTCAACAACAGTGGCACCAGCAACGTCCCAAAGAGAATGTTCCACCCATCCTTACTCAGTCCACGGCCCTGCGCAAGACAAAAGACCTATGAAGCACGTTATTGGCGTAGGCAATTTTATTTTTAAAGGTAAAATGAAGCTCACTGGAGCAGCATAAGTGTGTCAAGGACTTTTTAAATGAGATCACAACCGAGTTCTTCTCACTTACCCTCAAGGCTGGGAGGCTGCAGGCGATGCTCCTCAAAGGCATGTACTCGATTACTGACCCCGAGAAAATGCTCTCAGAGCTCCAAGAGTTCAAGGGCGATGACCTCAAATTCTTGGGAGTCAAGTTGTTCACCTTGGCGCGGGCCAAACGGAAGAAAAAGTGTGTTACCCTTCTTCTCGGTCCAGCTCGCACCCAATAGCAAACTGGACAGGCTAAGGACCATTACTTCCTTAGCATCCGAGTCTGTAAAATGGGAAAAATTAAGAAGACACGGAAACACTTTGCTATGTATCCTCTGTCAAAGGTTCGGGCAGGCCGAACACCCCAGCTGACCTATGCCCAAATGGCGGCAGGCTGCGGCAGACGGTACCAAAGCATTTGGCTGTTCCTAAAGCCCCAGTGCCTGTACTAAGGAACCGGAGGCCGAGGTGGACTTGCACTCGATTCTGCTGGCCATCCAAGGGCAGATCAGCCAGCTCCAATAACAGATCCATAAGCAGGCGACCCGAGTGAACGGAATCTTCTCGCTTCTGCCGGGCCTAGCGCACCTACAATCATAATAGGTACGCTGGAAGGGAATCACTTAAGGGGGGAGTATCGTGTAACACGTCAAAAATAAGCCGATTTTCATGAATTTTTTTACAGAAAACTATAAAACTTTTATTGATGAAACTTCGTGAGCATATTATATACATATCGAACAGTATTCATAAATTTTTTCAGATGATTACGATTACAATTAACGGAGATAATCAAATAAGCGTGGAGGCGTCTCAAAAAAATTTGTCAAACTCCGTGCACTCTAGCACCTCGTAGGTGAAAATCTCGTCTTCTTCTAATCCATAGCTTCTATGTGAACCTAAAAAGCGAATGATTTTAGCTTTTTAAATTTATTTAAACTCAATTTTAAAAAAAAGTTCAATTTTTGCGGAAAAAAAGCATGTTTATCGGCTTGTATCTTTTAAAAAAAAAAAAAGATTTTCGCAATGTTAGAGGTTCACACAGAAGGTAATTTAATTACCTTTAATTTAAAAAAAGATTCAGGTCGATCCGTCAAAATTTCGTTGAGTTATCGTGCACGGAGTGTAAAAAAAAACCGTTTGCGTACAAAATTTGCGTATTGATCCAAGCGCGAAAAAATTGAAGCGAAAAAATCTGACGTAATATCAATATCAATCGATGTACACGAGGCATCGACGACCAGTATACTCGAACATAAACTACATATTTAAATTAGATATGTAAAACCAGCTTTGAACAACTTTAAACGCGGATATCAGCACCTCTACATTCAAATCGGAGAAGCTCAATTTCAGCGGGAAAAAATTCAAATTCAAAAAAACGCTTTTGCACACATATTCTACACATGTTGTACTACCGATTTATGCAAAAAACAAAAAATCGATTTTTTGAAATGTCTACACGATACTCCCCCCTTAAAGATCCTGTCGTTGAATGTGAATTGACTGATTAGGATTGAGCGAAGAGCTGTACTTTTCAACTTGTTACAGGACGAAACCACTGATGCACTCTTGCGAAGCGAAACAAAGCTAAACCAAAAGCACAAAATCCGGCACAGTCCTTATAAAGAGATTCGAAGAAACCGACCCAACGTCACACGAGGCGGGGGAGTTTTAATCTTCTTAGAAATAACTTTAAACATAAAATTATATATAGCGGTGAAGTGCGGAGGTGCTAGAAACCATGACCTAAAAGACAGGGTTCTTTTTCATCACTGCTACCTTCGAAATTATATCGATCATAGGCGATCAGAGAATCTTGATTTTACCAGGTTCAATGAAGATTTCATAGCAAACAATGCCAACGCCAGTGAGTGTTCATTTCGACGGAGGATCTCTAGACGATCTTCGAGTCATTGAAGAACCGACGGTATATCCAATGTTGTGCTCAGGCACTTTCCACCAGTGGCTGTAGAGATGTACACCATTCTGTTCAAAAATGCACTGAATAATGCATATTATCCAGTGCACTGGAAAACAACGGTGGTGCAACCATTCCCCAAGAGGGGAAAAACTACTCTAACCCGGCAAACCTCCAGTCAATAAGTCTCCTTCCGAGCATCAGCAAGGTCTTCGAGAAGGTGGTTCATAGAGCCCTGTCTAAATGGGTTGAGGACAATAAAATCATTCCGGATAACAAATTCGGTTTCAGTGCGGAGCATGACACTATTTATGTCGCGGCGAAACTCGTATCGGATATACAATGGAATAAATGCAAGAACCAATGCACGGGCGCCTGTCTGATTTACTGGGAAAAAGCTTTCGACACCGTATGGTTAGAAGATCTTTATTACAAGCTCAGTCGGCTAGGTATATGTAAGTAAACCACTGTGTAACGTTGTACTCATATATATGTATAAATATATTGTATATTAAATACTATACTATTATACAATGTAAATATTATATCAGACTATTTTAAATATTATAATATTTTATGTTAATTAATGTAGACATGACAACCCTAAACTAACATTAGTTACAAACATTTTGTTAAGAGCACACCCACGATCGGGTGTATAAAAGAAGGCGACGCCCGACCAGTGGACACTCACTCAGGTTTGACATTTCACCCAGCGAAGTTTTCCCGAGCGTCCCAGGAAAAGTGCCACACTTGTGCGAAACCTTTTGGAAGTAAATAAAATCTTCTTGCTAATAATTATTTTTGTTGTTTTCCTTTACTAAGGTGAATATTTGTTTAGCTGCTCACTCAGCGTGTACGGCGGTTCACGAACAGCTTACGCGCGGTGAAGAGAAAGGCAAATAGTTTTTGTAACTGCTTTGCTTAGTTGCCTGTGTACTGCGTGTACTGCGGTCTTCGGACAGCATACGCGCGGTAGGTGAGGAAGTAAGGTGACAAATAGGGGGAGTTCTCCGAAGGAGAGTGGAGACCTGCCAAAGCTACAGCCGAGCTTTACAACTGTTAAATATGATTTTTGAGATGTTAACGGAAGAAGAAAGTTCGTTGTTAAAAATCAACTTCCAGAAATCAGAATCTATTTTATTCAGAGCGCCAATGTCTAGGGCCTCTCGCTAGAAAAAATTGGCGCAGGATTTAAATTTTTGGACTGAACGGGCATCCACTGGCAAGAAAAAATGTAGTCAGATATCTTGGGATCATGCTAGATCAGTATCTATATTTTGACAAACATGTAAACGCTGCTTTGGCTAGGGCCCGGGACGCTTTCGCTCTGATAAGATGGCTGTTTCATAGCAGCTAACTTGATTCCAAGGTAAATGTAATCTGCCACATGGCTTTAATCAGGCCCATGGTAGCCTATGGATGTCCCGTCTGGTTCAATGTAAGAGCCAGCTTAATGGAAAGGATTCGAGTGTTTGAGAGACAATGTCTCAGGATTTTTCTTGGGCTACATAGAACACCCGAATCTGAGTATACGAAATTTTACCCGAACAAGGTCCTATACAATAGAGCCAGGATTGTACGGGTGGATAGCTTTCTGATCAAACTGATTCGACGTTGCAAGAGCAATGACTTCGGTCAATAACCTGATCGACTAGGCTTACTACGGTGACTTATACAGCAAGTGAGCGCACCTCAACGGCATTGTACCGCCAGAAGCGGTACGATGTGGGCTGATCCTCTACGGACCCGATGTCGCTCTCCTAGATGACGACTTTTTCGTGATTGAGGATCCTCAGGAGAAGGTGGCGACAGTGGGAGCTGTCTTCTAGGAAGTATACAAGGTGAATGATAGCATTCGCCCAAACCACGTTGGAAAACAGAGTTCTACTTCATGAGTCCTACCTTAGAAATTATATCGATCATTGGCGATCCGAGAATCTTGGTTTTACCAGGTTCGATGACGATTTCATGGCCAATAATGCCGTCACCAATGAAGGGGCTAATACCCTGTTCATTTCGACGGAAGATCTCCAGATGATCTTTCAGTCAGTGAAGGGGGAAAAATCCGCGGGTATCGACTGTATATCCAATGTTGTGCTTAGGCACCTCCTACCAGTGGCTGTAGAAATGTACACTATTCTGGTCAACAATGCACTGAATAATACATATTATCCAGTGCGAAGACAGCGGTGGTGCAACCAATCCGCAAGAGGGGTAATGATACCTCTAACCCGACAAATATCCGGTCGATAAGTCTCCTTCCAAATATCAGCAAGAGAAGGTGGTCCATTAAGCTCCGTCTAAATGGGTTGACGACAATACAACCATTCCAGATAACCAATTCGCATTTGACTTGGAAAAAGCTTTCACCGAATAGTAAGAAGGTCTTTATTACAAGTTCAGTCGGCTGGGCATAAGTAAGCTACTACTATATGATTTTTGACAAGTTAACCGGTAGAAATTTCGTTGTGAAAATGGACAACGTGACTTCTAGCCATACATTTGACATTTACAACGGACTGCAACAGGATACGGTGAACTCGCCGATCCTTTTCAGCATTTACTTCAGTGACCCGATAGCTTTTCTTCACCATTCAATAGCGTATACGGACGATTTAATTGCATACATATCAGGGCCACGGTCGACGTCATTGTTAGTCTTCTGCAGCGTGACATCGGAAAAAATTCAGCAGTATTATAATGACTGGTAGTTGAAAATCAACTTGAAATCAAGTTGAAAATCAACTTCCAGAACACAGAATCTATTTTATTCAGAACCCCTTTGTCTAGCGCCTTTTGGGACACTAGATAGTCGCATATTCTGAGAACTATTACGGGTTTCGAAGAGTCCTGGTGATTATTCCAACACATAAAACCCACTACTTCCTAAATTTCTATGCAACAGTTGCACCTGTTTTCAGCTCTACCGCTGGATATATGTACGTTGTAATACTAATGCTCTTTCTTTTAATCGAGAAGTAAAAAAAAATGCCTTTTTAATTTTGATTTGAATGAATTTAACGATTTAATCAAGATCATACTTTAAGAATCATGATACTATTAATTGCAAACGATAAACACTATGCCTTTTTTTTTTTCTAAAATCCCCCTTTTCACCTCATCTTTTTGAATTAATAATGTAATCTCTTACATTTTAATAAGTTAATGGATACATTCGACAATAACTGTCTCAGCTATAGAATGTACCTAAATATTATTCAATACATAAGATATGTAGATTTGTTAAGATAGTTAAGCTAGTTCTAAGCATTTTTGTCTAGCGTAAGATGGTTATAAGAAATTGTATAAATAAAAATGAATTTTAAATTTAAAAAAACTGATTAATGGAATATTAAATACATAATTTGCTTAAACTATATACATAGGTAATTTATTATAAATTGTATTGAATAAAACTAAAAAAAACTAACACTTTATATGAAACTTTGACTGAACAAATGCATGGTTTAATATGTCAAATGTACCCATAGGGTCAAACACCGGAAGTCATGGGTTTAAGTTTAGTTTTGGGTTCACATACAGCCAGATAGTTTTTTTCATTTCGTTTCGGTTAAGATGTATATAAATATAAATATTTTAGAATCAATGGTTAGGTTAGGTGGCTTCCCTCCATAAAAAGCGGTGGGGACCACTTAGACCAAGATGAGTCCATTGTGGTACCACTTGAGTCGGCTTGGTCACTGCTGCTCTTGGAACCATTTTGAGTGCTGAATAAATTCCGATATATTGTAGATCTCCGTTTCGGAAAGATCTGTTAGTTCATTAAAGAAATATTCTCCCAGAAATCGTCTTCTTGAGGAGGCTAGGGCAGGGCAATTACATAGGAGATGGGATGGAGATTCTCCCTCTTCCTCATCATAACACGTACTGCAGTAGTCGTTATATGGAAATCCTAATATTGCGGCATGTTTTCCTAAAGCACAATGTACTGTTAGGACTCCGATTACAATCTGCCTGCGTATTTTTAGCAGATTTAGGGTTTTACGTTGACAATATCTGGGCCAGGTTTGTCTCGCGTAGTTGCATGTTTCAAGGTCACGCCATCTCTCATTTGCATGTTGCAGTGTATTTTTCGAGATTTTACATTTGTGTGTTTTCATTGGTGGGTGAATGGCCCCTTTAACAGTCGAAAGCTCCAGTGTGATGCCTATTTTCGTCTACTTCACAATTATTGGTATATCACTATGCCTAGGTTCCCAGCGCATCTGCTCGATATCTCATTTAGAGACCTGCGGCATTGCCTGACCAATTTTGATCTTATTATTGATGATGCGAGTGCTTTTATTGCCGCTTGGCTATTTGTGTAGACGACGATGTCTCTGTTGTTCATCGATCTCACAGACAGCCATTCGGCGGCCGGGTAGTATAAAGGATTGACTGATTTTTACGATCGGTGCATGACACCGGCAGCCACACCATTGTCTGTCCTGGATTCGTCTGTGTGTATATTCCCAGTGCAGTGTCTTTTCTTGGAAATGTATTCCCCTCCCGTTATCGTCGGTTGGAATTGTTTTGTAAAGAATCTTGAGGTCTAGGGTCGGGATTAAGTAGTCCGTGACTTCACTTAGATCAATGCTTTGGCGTAAAATACCAGCGTGCCCTATTTCGGAGAACTTCAAATGTGCCGATTCTTTAAGTAGAGCCGATTTCTTTGCCTTATCCTGTTGGGAATTCGCACAGGAAAATAAAAACAACCGATGTTGACTGAGCGCTGGTTTATTCGAGAATGAATTAAGAGTTTAGTAGTGAGAGAAAGAGATACAATCACGATGAGTGTGTACAAATACATACATAGGTATGTTAAATGTGTGGTGATTGAATATTCAACACTTCCCCTATCAACATACATTTTAATCTTCTTCTTTTCCTTTTTATCCCGGCGTCGTTATGGTCAGAAGTGTAGGACTATAACCTTCCCACTTAACTGCATTCCTACTGGTCCGCTTGTGGGGTCCGCCTGTTTGACCTCAGAAAGTAGCGGCAGGCTTCCCGGTTTGGGATTACTTCATCGCTGAGGCCAATCAAATGCTGGTGTTTTTGCATTTGTTTGCACCAATTGTTTTTCGGCCTGCCTTTTTTGCGTGTCGAAATTGGAACGTTGATTGATAACGCCTTTTGGACGGGGTTCAAAGGATCTCACCTTTGAACATGGCAATACCAACTGAGTCGGTCGCGCTCTATATTTCTTGTGATGGTTTCTTTTACGTGGAGGCTTCCTCGGATCTTTGAACTTCTAATTCTGTCACGCTTTGTTACTCCCGCTGTCATGCGAAGCATCTTCATCTCAGTTGCCGTTAATTTGCTCTCATACTTTTTGTGCATTGTCCAGCATTGTGAACCGTATGTGAGCGCCGGACGTACAACTGAAGTGTAGAGCCTTCCTTTCAGCTTTGGGCGTATTTTTCGATCACAGAAGATGGCGGAGTTTTCCCGCCACTTCATCCACCCTACGCTTACGCGATGTTTGATGTCGTCATCACAAGTTGCTTCTCTATTAATCATAGATCCCAGATATTTAAACTTTTCACACTTGGGAGGCACTCTTCCATTCATGTCTGGAATAGGCTGATGAGGGTCAGAGAACGGGCAGCACAGATACTCTGTCTTCTTTGAACTAATATGATACCCGTGTCCCTCAAAAATGTCCACCCACACATCAAGTGCTCGTTGTAGGGACGCCTGATCATCACTTATAATGGCCCCATCGTCAGCAAAGAATAGCTGGTGCACATTGGGGTCCGTCACTTTTCCTTCAAGCAAGCAATCAAGGACTGCTATAAAAAGCATTGGGCTGAGGACGCTCTCTTGGTGTACACCGACTTTGATTGCGAACTCTTCGGTGACTCCTGCGGTGCATCTTACTCTTGTCGTTGCTCTCTCGTACATGTCCATAATCACTCGCACGTAGGTTTCTGGAACTCCTTTTTGTCTTAGCGCTACCCATGAAAGATCTCTTGGTTGCCTGTCAAAGGCCTTCTCGAAATCAACCAACACCATATGCAAGTCCTTTGAAGAATCACGATGCTTTTCCATCATGATCCTTATACTTTGGATTGCATCTGTTGTTGATTTACCCGAGCCAAACCCGCACTGGTCATCAGATAGTCGTATTATTTTCCGCAGTCGGCTATCTAATACCCGTTCAACGATCTTCATGGTGTGCGACATCAGCTTGACAGAACGGTAGTTATCACAATTTCGCGTATCACCCTTTCCTTTGTGCAATGGAAGAAGATAGCTTTCCCTCCATTGATTAGGCATAGTGTCGCCTCTCATAAGTTTGGAGATAAGAACCATGAGCCATCTAGACCCGATGTCTCCCATCTTTTTCCAGAACTCAGAGGGTATCCCGTCCGGCCCAACAGCTTTTCTTTTCTTGGAGTTTTTAACCGCGCACCGAACTTCTTCGACTGTGATGTCGGATATTTCGGCATGATTCGGGGCGGCTCTTGGAAAGTACACTCGGGGAAACTGTTCGTTCAGAAGTTCCTCGCAATACTGTCGCCATCTGTGGAGAATTTTTTCGTCTTCCACAAGGAGTTGGCCTTCAGCATTGTTAATAAACTTTGGGAAACGAATCTCCTGAGCATTTCTTCTTCTCTGGGCGGCTATCTTAAAGATATTTGCTCCTTTGTTCAAATTGTTTTGTCGAAGTTCCTGGGTAGCCTGGTTCCTGTCAGACGCGGAAGACGATATTTCTTCCAACTCCTGATATAGGCCTTCCATGCTTTTCGCTTTGAATTCGGCGCACTTTTTCTTCGCGATACCTTTGCAATATCTATATACCTTTTCACGGCGAGCTTTTTCCTCTCTATTAGTAGAAGAGCACTTTGACCAAGCTTGGAAAGATATTTTCTTTTCGTGTATCACTGCTTTGGCTTCGTCTGTCCACCACCAGGTTTCTTTTGCGTGTTGGCAGGGGCCTTTAGATGTTCCGAGCAGTGATTTGGCTTTCTCCAGGCCAGATTGTTGTAGGGAATCCCACATGTCTTGTGCTCTGCACTCCTCATTACCGACCTCATCGATAATGGAAGAGAGGTAGTTTTCCATGTTGGTGATAAAAGCTTCGCCTTTTCCTTTATCCAGCTTATACCACTTGATTCTCTCAGACACCTTCGTTTGCTGCTTTGACTTCTTTCTCGCATCCATAAAAAATTCAGTCAGGAGGAGACGGTGTTGAGGGGCGATCGCGTCTCCCAGGATCACTTTGCAATCTTTAGCTCGTGGCTTCATGAAACTGGATACCAAATGATAGTCTATTTGAGTTTCATTTCCGCCGCTGCTATAAGTGATCAGGTGCCGGCTTTGTTTGACGAACATGGTATTTAGCACTATAAGACCGTACGACTTGCACATGTTCAGGATATCTTCACCTGAAGAGTTCCTGGTGCCGTATCCCAGCCCTCCGTGGTAGCCTTCATAGTCTTCGCTTGTCTTCCCGACATGTCCGTTTAAATCTCGCCCAACAAACAAAAGCTCTTCCTTTGGGATGATTTTGACAAGGTTGTGGAAATCTAGCCAGAATGCATCTTTTTCTTTTTGTTCGCATACTTGAGGGGCATATGCGCTTACGATGTTCCACACCTCACCATGCATCACCAATTTGAGAGCCATCAAACGGTCACTGGACTTTGAAATGGTTAAGAAATTTAAATTGCTCTGCGTTTTCTAATCCTTATACCCTTAAATCGGTTTATATATCAATTGTTCGACCAATTTTAGAATATTGTTGTCCAGTATGGTGTCCTGAAAATACCACCTCGAAATTGCGTTTGGAAAGAGTCCAAAAGGCCTTCACTAGATTCGTTATAAGGCAACTGAATTGGAATTTAGATGTTATGCCCTCCTACACTGCTAGATGCGCTTTAATAGGTCTAGATACGCTAGAAAAAAGAAGATCTATTAACTATATAATGTTTGTTCATGACATTTTTTCGTATAAAATTATATGCCCTGAAATTCTTGAATGCTTTTTTCTTTATGCGCCGGAAAGAATTATTCGTCAAAGAAATATCTTTCGCCATCCTAGTCATATATATAATTATGCTTCTAACGAACCAATCAGTAAATGTATAAAATATTGTAACTCTTTTTGTACAGAAATTGATTTGTTTGATGACAGATCAAATGTTAGAAAACATTTAATGTCACTTGAACTTTAAATGGATGTTATATATGTATTATAATTTTAGTTTTTAAGTCTGTTATCTGTTAAAGTGTATACTTGGTAGATGAAATAAATGAAATGAAAAAAGACGTTGCCAAGTAACTCTGCCGCAAGGATGATGGCGATTCCGTTTTTTCCTTGTTCCAATCCATAGTAAAACATCTTGTAGGCTTTTGTTTTAACGTCCAAGAAACGTGCCCGATTTCCGGTGTTTCGCCATTTCGTCTCTTGTACGCACAGGATGTCTACTCGCCTTCTAACCATCATTTCTTCAAGCTCATAGCTGCGCCCACTCATGCTTCCAACGTTCCAACTCCCGACTCTTAAATGTGGCTTACGCCGTTGCATTACTTTGCTATCCCCCGGAAATCCTATAGCTCTGACCCGAGCATTGCTGCTCGTCCCAGGATCACGACCATTAGTAGTGCCTGGCGGGGTAGTGCTTTTCCTTTTAGCGTTCTTTTCCATAATGCTACGGTTTGACCGTTTTCTTTCTTCCCTTCCTTTTTGACACGGGCATGCTCCAGATTTTTTATTTTTTTTTTGATTGATCTTACTCTTACAACACCGGTGATCTCCAGTCGTGTCAACCCACTGATTTGCATGCACACTTGTGGGCAATTTAATGGTGGTATATGTGTCCCTAGGCTCACCTTGGTGTTTTCTAAATTGCCTAGATGTGATTTTTGTTTACCTTTGTTTAGTCGCCTTTTACGACAAGCGATAGGTATCGCTGCAGGGATATTCTTAACCCGTCCCTGCACGAGACATATATTTTAATACATTTCATTTATGTAATTTGGATATCTATTATAATATAAAGTACATTGTACTTATACAGAAACAAAAAGGAAAATTACGATTAAAATTCAGTTGATTAATTTCGTGCAATTCAAATGTTTCGCCTTATCTAACGGTTTTGTCAAAATATCCGCAGCCACTTCACTAGTGGGTTTATATACTATTTCAATTTCCTTCTTTCGCTATGCCTCACGTGAGAAGTGGTAGCGGATGTCGATATGCTTCGATTTCTCATGATGGACAGCATCCTTTGACAATCGTATTGCGCTTTGATTGTCGCAAAATATGACGGTTGGCTTCAGGATTGTTTTGTTTAAGCCCATCTTGGATAGAAATCTTCTGATATGGATGATTTCCTTGGTGACTTCTGATAGTGCCATATATTCGGCCTCCATTGTAGACAACGCAACAGATTTCTGCTTCTTAGACTTCCAACAAATAGGTCCTCCCCCTAAAATTAATAAATAACCAAAACATGACTTTCGATCGCTAAGGTCGTTTGCCCAATCCGCGTCAACATAAGCTGAAAGATTTAGATCTCGGTTTGTCTTTCGATATGTTAGTTTAAAGTCAATGCTCCCTTTAAGGTCCCGTAGCACTCTCTTTGCCGCTATCCATTGAGGTTTCTTCGGATTAGAACAATATCTGCTTAGAAAACTGGCAGCAAAAGCGATGTCTGCTCTCGTGGCATTCGCAAGATATATTAGAGATCCTACCAACTCTTTATACGGCATTAATTTTGTTTTGTCTTCAAGTATATTGGCGTTTTGAAGCGTATTGCTGCTGTCCAACGGTGTTGAAACTGGTTTTGATTCTGCCATATTAAACCTTTTCGACATAACTTCGCTGGCTGATTTCAATTTTTCCTCTGTCTCCTCGGCAAACGTTTATCCCCAAAATACTTTTCACTTTACCCAGATCCTTAATTTCAAACTTTGCAGATAAGGCTCTCTTTGTTTCCTTCAGCGACCTTAAGTTATCGGACGCGATCAGTAAGTCATCCATATAAATAACGATGATCATCATTCCGTGTTCATATAAACACGGATCCGATGTGGCCTAATTCCTTTAAATATTCGTCCAATTTCGTGTGCTATTGTCGACCCACTTGTTTCAGACCATAGAGTGGGCGGCGAAGTTTGCATACCTTCTGCGGAGTGATTCCTGTTGTCGGTTGTTCAGGCTGCTCCATATAGATTTCGTCATTCAATTCCCCTTGCACGTAAGCTGTAATGACATCCATCTGGTGTAGGTGTAAATTCAAACCCGCACACACCGCAAACAACGACCGGATAGTTTCGTAACGAGCAACAGGAGCAAAGACTTCATCGTAATCTATTCCTTCTCGTTGTTCGCAACCCCGAGCAACTAGTCTCGCCTTATAACGTTCAACAGATCCATCCTCTTTTCGCTTGATGCGAAAAACCCATCTATTGCTTATGACATTTTTGTTTAAAGGCCGGTCAATAAGTTTCCAGGTGTTGTTTTTGCGCAATGACTTAAGTTCGGAATGCTTCTATCCACACTTCACAATCATCCCTACTTATTGCCTCCTTAAAAAATAAAGGCTCTGTTAATACATACATTACTACTGACAAAATTTATCTCATTAGGATAAATCTTCTTTCCGTATCGTAGAATCATTCCCGGTGTTTCCTCGTCTTCTTTCTTCTTCTTGTCGCCATCAGGAGATACATCTAGATTTTCATCGTCGGAATTGGTTTCTACAATTATTTAATTTATATTCACTTTCGTTCACATCGACAGTAATGTGGGTTTCACTAACTATTACAAAATCTGGTTTGTTTTTATGTATTAATTCTTCCAACATTTCAAAATTTCCAGTTAAACCTTGTATATTTAAATATATGCCATATAATTTATTTGGTTGCTAATACCCAATGCGCTTTTTTTTTATTTCCAGTTTGTTTAAATAGACAGGACACAGCCTACTTAGTGTCATATGGGTAGTATCTATACTTAAATGTAATTTATCATTTGCTCTTGTGCAATTTATGCATTTTATAATAGCCTCTTTTTTGCATTCACTTGTTCTATGATTATCTAAACATTTTAAACATGACTCTTCTGTCATTTTGCACTCACTTGCTTTATGATTGAAACCTTTGCATTTGAAACACCTTCTAATATTAATACCGTCAAATACTCTACAACGTTCCCATCACACACTTAATTTACCGGCTTCAAGTCCGAATTAATTCGGACTGTTCTTCAGACATACACATTAGCACTTCTCCGCTATCTTCATCGCATCGTCGAGCCACCACCTTTCCACTAACGATTCGTCCACTACGTACAAATTTTGGTTGCTTTAAAGAGAACGGTCCTGTAATTTCTCCGAACTATAACGACATTCCTCTCAAAGGTAAATGAAAATCGATTTTTTTGTTGCTTGCGAAATCAACAGCAAATTATTACGCAACTTTGGGACGTACATTACCTCACGAAAATGTACATTTACAGTTATCCCATCTGATGATTGTACGTTGATCGAGATGCTTCCGGTTCCATGTGATTCCATGATCTCGTTGCCAGCAGTTTTAATTTTCGAATGTTCTGTATGCTTCCACGTAAAGAATTTCTCCTTGTCACTGCACATGTGCGCACTGGCGCCACTATCAAGGCACCAACCAGTTTTGAATGTATAATCATTGGTTGCACTTAAAACGAGTGTCATCGCGTTCTCGTGTTTCCTGTGTGTCGTTTTGGGAACTTTCCTTAGACGGCATTTACTTGCTTTGTGACCCAATTTACCACAGCTGTAACACTTAATGTTCACCGTTAGCCGTTGTTCGTGGAAATGCGGTTGTTGTTTGCCTCCTGTTGATGTTTTGTTTTGCGTGCGATTATTTCTGTTACGAAAGCAGTGCTTGTGTGCGTGTGTCATCAACTCTTGATAAGTTTTGAGTTCGTCGTGCATCCTCTTCTAACAACTTGACTTTTAGGGTATTTAATTCTGGCAAATCATCTCTTGTTTCTATTGCGACACAGAAACGTTCGTACTCCTCTGGAAGTGTGTTAAGAAGCATTATGGACAGTAATTCTTTTGGAACCGTTATTCCTGCTTCCTCTAATTGATCCACGCTGTTCTGGAAACTTCGATGGTGTTGCATACTTTTGTTGGTTATGTTTTTTCATTTGAAACAATTGTCTGTACAGCATAATCTTCTTTGTTGGACCTTTTGATTTGTATACTCTTTCGAGGATCCGCCATGCTTCTTATGTAGCCAATTTGGCTTTCTTTGACGCCAAGAAAAATCGTCGCTTGGGCTTTAGAATGTTTATTGATCCATAGCTTTCTTTTTCATTGCGTTCTTTCGCATTCAATTTCCAGTTGAGCTTCCTGTCGAATATCTCGCCAAGGTATTTGACGTGGTCTGCAAATCTAAGATAAGTCCCATTGGGTTTTGGTGGAGTGATTTGAGGAATCCGCCGTTTTCTTGTGAATAAAACTAGCTTCTTCCGAAGGGATTTATTCCAAGCCCGCAGTTCTCTGCCTATTGGCCAGTTTGCCTAGCCTTGTTTCCACCAAATCTCTCATTGCCGGAAGATGTTTCCCGCTGATTGCTAGTCCAATAGCGTCTGCAAAGGCAATGTCTTTGCACCCCACGTTTTACTGCCCTTTTTGTGTATTAGCAGCCGAATTTCGAAAGATTCAACCTGCCTGAAAGCATTTGTTTAATCCAAAGTATTATATTACCATTAACCTCTAGTTTGCTGAAAGCATTGGTGTTTTCTAGTGGTTTTATGCTGTTGGAAGCTTCTTCAATATCGAGGAAGGCAATCATGGTGAATTCTTTGTCGGAAAGTGATTTTTCAACGGTTCCAACTATCGTGTGTAGAGCTGTGTCTACTGATTTCCTCTTACAATAAGCATGTTGCAATTTCGAAAGCATACTTTTTGGTTTTCGCGAATGAATAGGTCTACGAATCTCTCTGGCATCTTAAGAATACAGAAAGGGAGACCGATAGGTCTGTAGTCTTTTGCAGTTGTGTGGGAGGTTTTTCCTGCTTTTGGTATAAATGTACTCGTAACATTTACTTCACTCTAGGATAGTGGTATGTAGCTTCAATCTAGACTGGATAAGAATAATACCAAAAGCCACGATTCGAGAATGTCGTAAGAACGTTTCGTCTCTACCGGGTAGATTCCATCCGGACCTGCAGATTTATACGGAAGGAAGCTATTTACTGCCCATTGGAGTTTCCTTTTGCTTACTACTTCCTTTGAAATGTTCAAAATTGTAGTTACTAGTCTTTGCGTTGTCAGAAAAGTGTTATTGAGCGAGAGGTCTAGTGACTTCGCTAGTCACCGGATCCCATCTGGTTTGTTAATTAAGGCGGGTATATTGGGAGCTTTTGACAGTACCTTCCTCACTCTACCGCCCTCACCATTCTCTTCTATTTCTGAGCAGAAATTAGTCCTTTGTCCTTTAATCAGGATGTCCTTTGCGGCTTTCTTATCTCACTTTTATATAGTCTGAGGCTGTTCTTGTAACGGTTACAGTCCTCTGTTCTGTGTTGGTTTTTTTTTTTTTTTTTTATTGAAAAGACGTCTGCTTTTCTTTCTAAGGATACCAAGATCAGCAGTTCGCCATGGGGGTTTGGTTCCCTTTGTTGGTCTACTACTTGGGCAAGACTGGAAGTGATTTGTTTATAGCTCCTGTAACTTTAGTCGCTAGACGTTCAATGTCTGCATGCGATTTGGGTTAGTTGAGCGTGGTCAAGGGCGCCTTTAAGGTTAGCCTCATATTTATCCCAGTTGAGCCGTTTAGGATTTCTAAAGGATTTTTTAGGTGAGATCTCAAAGTTTAGAGGGACGCGAATGTAACGGTGATCAGAGAAGGAGTTCTTTTCCGATACCTACCGAGATTTGCAACCGAGATATTGGAAGAATTGGATACCACAGTTATATCTAAAACTTCCTGGCTATTTCTTGTTACGAAGGTTGGCTTATTGCCCCTATTGCAAATAACAAGGTCTGTTTCAATATTGTACTTAAGTAATACTTCACATCTTTTGTTGATGTCGCTACTGCCCCAAATAGTGTGGTGAGCATTCTATCAGGACCGGTGTTTTTGTCCGTTCTGTCTAACTGATCATCCTTCTGATTGTTGTAAATGGTAAGGGCCCGATATCATTCTAGGCCAAGTATGCTGCGGAGATCCATAAGCCTTCCTCACAGGAGATCACTACTCTGACAGTAGTGAGGTCACAGGTGTTGTTATTACTTAAAAGAAATATATTACAATGGGTTTTTTCTAAAATGCAGGTTCTAAGGATACCTTTGCAGTTAGCGTGTAGCAGTTTACTTTGTCCGTAATCCGGTAATGCGATTTTTGCTAATCCATGGCTCCTGGATAAGGACTATGTCGTGCCCACTTTCTGCAAGGTCGGCAGAAGCAACCTTACTTTGGTGGAGGTTTATATGGGTTACATATAGCATTGTAGCTACTGCTTAAGCCAGATGCCTCTGTCACAGTAGCATCCAGATCCTCTGAATCAGAGGATAGGGTATCGGAATCCTGTCGAGCGCTCAAGGAGGCTGAGATGGTGGAAATCATGACCATTGTATGCCTCTCGTCCTGTTCATATACCTTCAACCTGATGGTTTTAAGGCCATATTGAACTTTAAGTACCGATGGAGCCAACCCCTATCGGTGAAACCAGGAAGTTTCTTTTCCGGGTTATTTTTGCACATGGAGAGAAGACTAAGGTTAATCTTATTTTCAAGGATTTTCCAGTGCTCATGAGTGATGTGGCCCTCCTCATAGCCTCAATCTATGATCACTATAGTTGATTCCTCACATCTCATTGGGAGTGGGCGCCGTGGAGGTGCTTCTATGCCTCTTTGAAGTGGATGAGGTTTCATCGTGAGATCGATACCTTTTAGTTGCCCACCCGAGGTCCAGTTTAGTTGCGGAAGATCCTTTTCCAGGTCAACTCTTCTGCTTCTCTATGTCTTCTGAAGTGTACTGGTACGAGGCTGCGTCCTTCTCATCCCAATTTTCCTTGCCCTTTTTTTGACCTTTTTGACTTGAAAAGCAGCACATCTTTTACTATAGGCAGCCGCGCTGGCTCTTATGTGCTTCCTTGGGGCCGATGTTGTTGCCTGGGAAGCGTTTTTGGAGAGTAAGTTTTTGTTTGTTACTGTTAAACTCGTTAATTTTCATCCCACGAGTAATCCGATGTGGTTTAACCCCCCACTCTTCCATCCCTCGGCACGGTTCTTTCGCTCATACCACCAGGAAGTTAAGTGTCTGTTGTTACCTCTTTCTTAGTGATCCACTGCGCACGATTGATGCATGTGATTAAGACCTTAGCTGACACTTACCGGTGATTAGTCATTTCCAGCGGGCGCCCACGAGGAGGACTAGAAGAAGAGGATTTTTGCCCACCTATTAGAATTAATAAAATCTCTACTGCGTGTAGGTAATTTAATGATTGATCGAGCGGAGCGAGAGCAATCACCCACTTTTTGGCCTAGCGCGTGCATGTACGGGGAATATAGTGGTCCGAAAACGATTTCGGACTAATCTTGTACGCACTAAATGTAGATATCGGCTATAACCACACATGTGTGCAGCATGTCATTCGATAGATCTAGGTCTGTAGATGAGCCATAAATTATCAAATGAAATTGTTTGATTGAAAAATAGTGAGAAATAACGAAGTAAAGTTTAGAAAAGTGCCATGCGGAGCGAGAGCAAGGTTGATAAAACAACAAATTTGCTCGCTCGATCAAAAATTTTCAGTAGCGGAGTTAAGCCCGCGCATACTGATCTGCCTAGTATTGAGATTCGTGGTAGAATTGTAGATAATACAATTAGAATGTGTTTCCCTCATTCTCTTTATATCTAAGACCTTGCTTGTTTCACTACTTGTACATTGCATTGCTTCTAGATCTGCACATGATTTATAATCAGGCGCAAATTGCAAAACGTCTCCTTCAGCATTTCTAGAACTCGTTAAAACTGTTCCTTAATACGTTTTTTTAATTTTTTTATATGCATGAGTATACTTCGGGCAAACTTTTGAAGTATTTTGAAAACACCGATTTTTACTCATCAATTATTGAATAGCATAAGGATGGGCCAGACGCCTTGCAATCGCCGGGTTTATTCTTTTTGAATAACTGCCACACGAAATATGTTTCATGGTTACGAGATTCACTTTTAAACAAAACAACGAACACTTTCCAACACTAAAATATTGAAATAATCATACATATCTACATAATTAGTATTGTTTATAAATGCACAGTAGTTTTATTCTAGTAATTCTATTAAAATTAACTTTTCACCTCAGATATTAAAATAGTACTGTCGCATCGATAAGCATTTGCGCTATGGTTTAATCGAAACATGTTCACAAGATAGTACTGGTCACCGGCGCATGAGATCACGAGAAACCCCTCGAAAAACAACAAGAAGAGACAACCTAAAAATTAAACGCTTGTCATGTATGGATCATTTTAAGTCATCAATGAATATAAAATTTAAATTTAGTGTGCCTATCTGTGACAGAATGGTAAAACGAAGGCTTGAAGACCAATACCTGTTCGGAAGGAGTCCAAGAGAAGTCTCACTTATTAGCAGCAGGCAAAGAACAAATCGCATTCACTTTGCCAAAAACCATTTTACTTGGGTAGGACCAGAAAATTAAAAAAATGGCGAAATGTTCTGTGGTCCGACGAAAACAAGATTAATTTGGTGGGATCAGATGGTAGGAGGTGGGTCAGTCTTCGAGCCAGAGTACAACATAAAAACGGTCAAGCATGGAGGTGGAACATAACGGTTTGGGGATGTTTTTCATGGTATGAAGTAGTTCACATTTTCTGGTTCAATGTAAACATGGACCAACATGCCTATGCCAAAATACTTGAAGAAGTTATGATTCCAGGTGCGAATTGGGAAATGCCTTTAAATAGGCAATTCATGCATGATAACGACCCCAAAAACACGTCGTGTATAGTGAAAAGTTGGTTTGAAGGGCATAGAATTGACGTCATGCCTTGGCCCGCCCAATCGCCAGACCTCAACGCAATTGAGAACCTGTGGGCAATTGTTAAAAAATCTTTGGGAACCGAAATATCGGGAAACTACTACGAATTGTGGGAAAAAAATTCGAGAGGCTTGGTTCACCATTCCGCCATCCATTTGCCGGAAACTAGTGGATTCAATGCCACAGAGAGTCCGCGATGTATTAAAAAACAACTAAATACCAATTTTTTTTCTTGGAAAGTTAAATAAATTAGAATTATCGAAACAAATTAGAATTACCGTTACATACGAAGAGTCAGTGAGTGAGAGAGTGTGGGGTAACATGCATCACGACTTGCCTTAACCATTTATAGAAAAAATCGAAAAGAAAAAACAAAAATGATTTGTTTATGTACAAAAAAAGTTTGCACGCAGTGATACTAAAATAGAGTGCAATGACTGTAAAAAATAGTTTCATGCAAAGTGCGTCAATTTATTAATCACTGATCTCGAACACATGAAAAAAAACCGCAAAATTTGGAAGTGTTCTCAGTGTACAACGTCGCGGCGAAGTTCTTACAATCCCTACATACCAAAGTTCAAACAAGAATGCACGAAAATAGCAAAAATAAAAACATCTTCATATTTTAATCTGTCCAATAATTGTTTGCATTTTCCAGAAGAGTGGAAAAAGCTACCGGACTGTTACGATATGGAGCACCTAATTGGATCAATGCCAAGAAGGCAACAAGCCGTTCTTGATGCCAATGGTGGGCACACTAAATATTAGGACAATTTTTGTTTTTTCGTTCTCTTTTATGTTATGTTTGCATTTTGCAAACAATTATTTGACAGATTAAAATATGAAGATGTTTTTATTTTTGCTATTTTCGTGCATTCTTGTTTGAACTTTGGTAATTTTTATTTTGTTGTAGTTATTGAGAATAAGCTTATGAATAAAGTTATGAAGAGAAAAAAATACCAAAGCAATGGGTTTCCGTAAATTTTAACATTTCAGATGAAATTGCAAACAATTTTTCCTTTTGCAAACAATTATGTGACAGACTGTATATATTCCTTTTAAAACAAATAAAATTAATTATTGTACAAAAAAATTAGTGGAGTACTTAAATTCCGGGAGCCAACTTATGAAGAAAATAATCCATCCCTAGCTTATGATGTCTTTTTAAAAACTCTCAGAAGCCATAGAGATAAAATGTAATATATAATCTATAAAATTCACGTTGTAAACGTCTTAGACCATGGGTCAACAAAACACTACTTTCAAAAATAACTAAAAAGAATGCATTGAGAACGACATGCAAACGTCATCCCTGTATGTAATAAAGCAATGAAAAAACTTGACCAGCAAATGAATAAAGATTTAAAGAAGGAAATCAAACTAAGTCGGGATACATATTATGCATCAAAACTAAATAATTTTAGGGGCAATATAAAAAGTGAATGGAGAGTGGTAAACAGCATTTTAAATAAAATCAAAGAAATATCAAATATTTCAAAGATTGAAGTTAATGGCATTGTGATCACCGATCCAGTGGACATTGCCAATCAGTTTAACACTTACTTCACTTCTATTGCTTCTGATTCAAAACCGTCTCTTGCCCAATACAGTTGCAGTTGTAATATGTTTCCAGACTTGATTGAAGATATTTCGATAAGCAACAGTTTTGTTTTCCAACCTTTTACACCTGTCGAAATCCATATATGTATAATGTCACTTGACAATAAGAGCTCTTGCACCTCGGATGGCATTACCAACAGCCTTCTAAAATGTATCTCGTTCTACATAATTGATGTAGTGTGTTACCTGTTCAACCTTAGTGTCAATTGTGGTATCTTCCCGTCTGCGTTACAAAGTGCTTAAGTCATTCCCCTATTTAAATAAGGAAATAGAAATTTAATAACCCAATATAGGCCTATCTCTCTTCTTCCAACCTTTTGTAAATTATTTGAAAAGCTGATAAAGTTCGTATTGTATCATTCCTAAATAAAAATCACTTTCCACGAAATTAGCAGTTCGGTTTTCAAGAAGGTAGATCAACTGAAGATGCTATTCTAAAGCTGTGCACCGAAATTCACCATAGCTTCAATAGTGACAACCATTATATGACACTATTCATAGATATGACCAAACCACCCTTTGATATGGTCAATCATGACACTCTCCTAAGTAAGTTATACAAGGCGGGGATAAGAGGTACAATTCACAGATGGCTCTCGTCATACTTATGTTGTAGAACTCAGAGAGTAAAAATGGGTGAAATCTTCAGTAACCAGTTACAGATGAAAAGTGGTGTACCGCAAGGTTCAGTTTTGGGACCACTATTGTTTTTAATATATGTTAATTCACTGTTCCATCAAAATCTTTGTAACAAAATTACTGCTGTTGCTGACGATATTGCATTATCTTACAATAAAAGTATCGTTGACTCTGCAATACAGCTACTTAATATCTTACGACAATGGTTCACCAAATATGACTTATTAATCAGCAGCAAAACTAGGCTTATGATTTTTAGTTTAAAAGCATATTTTCCACTTGACTGTGACGCCGTTTTCCATGCAAGCTCTTATTTAAAACTGTCTTTTTCTGTTTATACGTGTTGTGACTATAACTTCCACGAAAACTTACCGTGCAATTCAAATTGCTTTAAGATTCAAGGGGTTGAGAACTACAAGTATCTAGGCTTTTTAATAGATAAAAATATGACCTGGAAAGCTCACGTTGAAGATCTAAAACAGTATATATTCTCTGTTACACGTAAAATGTAGCTTCTAACAGAACACTGCTCGAAAAAAATAATTCTTATGTTCTACTATGGCAATACGCACTCTAAACTACAGTATGGTATTGCTAGCTGGGGTAGTGCTACTCTAGCACGACTGAAGTCCTTGCAGTAACTCAAAAAAAAAATAGTTAGGTTAATTTGCAGGCAAACCCAATTTTCCCATAGCTGGCCACTTTTTCTAGCTTTACGTATACTTCGAATGCAGCATCTCTACATCTTTAAGGTACTTAAAATCTTCTTTATTCGAAGCGGATATACTGCGATCCTAAGGAGTTCAAATATATATAACCTAGGAATTAACAATATGACTCGACTGTGGCGATTTCTAAAAAGTCTCGCTGTTTCGAATTCTACACCACGGCAGCTCCTAGGTTTTTCAATAATTGTATTTATATATGTATATTTTAGTTTGTCATTCTTATTGTAATCTGTATCTGTGTATTCTATGTGACCCCACATTAGTTATGAAAATGAATTTATATTTATAAACTACAATGAAGTGTCGTCTAACACTAATTTTTAACTTTGTTATCTAATTAAATGACGACAACTATTTTATTCTTTTTATTATATTGTATTATGTTATTACTTCTTTGTATTATTATTATTATGGCTATTATGAAAAGAATAAACAAATAATATATAAAAAAAAAATATATATAAGTTACCAATTGAAATTAGGCAATTAGATCAACCCAACCTATTTCTTAAAGAATTAAGGAAATTCATTTTTAGTATGGATAATATAGAAGGTCAAAACCTTTCTCAGTTAAACAAATAAAATAATCTTCACATTGAAATTATCCTTGTTACTTCATTTTTTAAAATAATCATTCCATTTATTTCTAAGTTTCTGGCTTTACCACACATTTCATCTCATTGATATTGAATTATATAATATTAAATAGAAGGATCATTCACCTCTAGTCCCTTATGGGCTACAGAATGATATTATCGTCCTTTTCTTAAATAACTGTAAAATATTTTATTTATTATGTAAAAACTATTTATTTCATATATAGTTCTTGTGTTTTTAATACTTTATTCTCTGTAGAAGTATACCAAAGAATGATTAAATTAGTTTGAATAGTAAATGTTGTTTTTTTTTTTTTAAATGAAATGTTTACTGTGGAACACTTCTATTATTTTGCACACAGGTGCACGTACGTAAAACCGGTTCAAACGTGGCTGGCCCTTTATTTTTGTTTTTAGAAGATAATAAAAAGAATACTGTTTTTCTCATTGAAAATGTTTATCTTTTACAGAAGACTGTTTGGGATTATATATTTAGTGCGGATTGTCTTAATACGAAATTAAGCAATAATACATTAATTGTAACGGAACCCCTCTTTAACCTTCATAACATACAAGTACTTTTCTTCAATTATCTGTTAGTAATAACAACTGACACTTATTGAAATAGGAATCAATGTTGGAAATACTTTTCGAAGAATTTGAATGTAGTGGTGTACTTAAAACTTCAGCTCCAAAATTGGCCGCACATAATTATTGTCAGACGAAAAATGTCGAAAATTGTGTGGTTATTGATGTGGGTTATAGCTTTACACACATAATACCAGTTATAAACGGACACCACATAAAAAGTGCTGTAAGAAGAATAGAAGTCGGCGGGAAAATATTGACAAACTATTTGAAGGAAGTAATTTCTTATAGGTAAGTGAATATTTTTATTTAAAATGCATAAAATTTAGAGTATAATCGAGTATATTCATTCTCTTTCATTAATTAGTACTAGTAGTAAATATATAGTACTGTATGAAATGTTGCATTTTCATATCAGTTCGAAACAATTTGTTTCGAAAGTTCCATTCCGAAAATTAGCCTGCAATAGCACATTGTTGACCGGAAACTATAACATAATTTTGCTAATTCTACCTCCCTGTTTCAGTCACATGCATGCTTAGTTTGAGGTTTTCCATTGAAAAATAAGGATTGTTTAATAATGACTGAATCTGTTAAAATTTTAAAAAGTCACTACAAAAAAAGGTTATTCTTTAGTAGATGCGCTTTACACATTACCAGCAGATTGTGGGTGATATAGTCGTCCATTTGAGCATACTATACACGTTAACGCAAAATAAATTCGTTGATTCAATTTTCGTTACATCGACACCACACCTACTTTAGCACCAATCGACCAATCCAATTGCAATTGACCAACATCGTAAACTCAGGACCAATCGATGCAATTGGCCAATATCGTACGACACCTGCAATTGCGACAAACGCTTAATCATCGATATCGGAAGTAGAAATGCATGGGGTGTAGCTCACTTATTTTCATTATATTTTGTTCTTATAATCAGTAATCAATAAAGGTCAGGCAAACTGTCTGGAAAAAACATTTTTTTCATTTTTCACTCGGTGGATACGTTAACGAGTGAAATAGTCGAAAATGGAACAGTGAAAATCCATGTGTACGGTGACTATCGAAAAGCCATTGCATCCACAAAAAATCAATTTATGGTGTGCAATTTGTTGTGGTTTAGCAATAGTCCCATACCTCGAGAACGAAGATCACGGTCATCGTACTTTTTTTTTGCCTCAAATCGAAGATACTCAAAAAGACGGTCGCTTAGAGACCAACATGAGAATCTTACCGCATTTTTTATTTTTTTTTTGTTCCTTTTAACATGTATGTATGTATATGTTTATTTAGTAATCGTGTAATATTCCAATAACACAGGTATAATAATTAAGATCTCATCTACACATTTTTTTTTTTTTTTTTTTTTTTTTTTTTGTTTTTCTAGTTACACTAATTTACTACATATTATGTTTACAATACATTATTTTTTATATAGGGAATAACTAGTCTTCTAAATCTTGGCATTGAACTTTCGGTTTTGATTTCATTAGGAAGTTCATTGAATAACTTTAACCCACGATAAAAAAGCATATTCTGAGTTCTGGAATCTCTGTATAGTTGTAGTCTAAAATCCGAGTTTGATCGTAGATTATATGGCTGTACTTCTCCCAGATACGTTATATTTGATATCAAGTATTCCGGCAACATGTTGTGTTTAATTTTAAAGACGAACAATAAAACATTATAAGTTATGCGTTGGTTGATATTTAGCCATTTTAGGTAGGATAACATCCATCTACTTGGTGTAAAAATACTACATTTAATTATTGTTCTCATTGCTCTATTTTGTAGCACTTGAAGTCTGTTTATATGTTGATTATTACCCATAAACAAAATAGTCGAACAAAACTCAAAGTGAGGTTTAATTATTGTGTTATATATATTGACAGCACATAATACGGATATATTTTTCCTTATACGTTTTAGGAATGCTATTTTCTTCGATATTTTCTTGGTAATGTATAACTTTTGATTATTGAAGTTCAATTTATTGTCCAATATGACACCTAGATATTTCATTTCTTCTACCTGTTCTATGATTTCATTGTTTATTTTTAAATTTATCCTATCGTCGCAGTTCAGGACCATGCACTTAGTTTTCTTGGTGTTAATTTTGAGCTTATTTAATTGAAGCCACTCACAGAGGTACTTTATGTCACATTCCATTTTTTCTCTAAGTTCATTTATGTTTTTTCCATTCACAAACATTAATGCATCATCAGCAAACAGGGAGATTTTACAATTTTTTACAACATTACACACATCATTTATATAAATTAAAAACAATAATGGACCAAGTATAGTTCCTTGTGGGACACCAAAACATGTCTTCATACTATTCGATGTTGCACCATTTACACTTGTTTTTTGTGTTCGATTACATAAATAAGATCTAAACCAATTAAGATCAGTACCCTTTACACCATGGTTATGTAATTTCTTCAGTAAAACTTCCCGATCAATTGTCTCGAAGGCTCTTTGAAAGTCTAAAAACAAAGCTATGGTTTTGCATCCATTATGACGTTGTTCTTTTAGCATCATTATTAACCAATTCAGAGATGACTCACATGAGTGGTTAGGGCGAAATCCAGATTGATTTTCGATTAACAATTTATTAACACACACATATTTATAGAATTGGTCATAAGCGCACTTTTCAACAATTTTTTCAAGAATTGGCATCATGTTCACTGGTCTAAATTTCTCGCAATCCGTCACTCTTGGTTCTTTGGGTATCGGGATCACTGTTGACTCTTTTAGGTTTTTCGGAAACTCTCCGCACATAAATGAATCATTTATGATCTTTAAAATAATTGGACCAATTAAGTCAAAGCAGTCAAGGATCATTTTGATATTAATGCTGAACGCACTTTTAGTGTTTATCTTCTTACATATTATTTTTAACGAGCTCATATTCAACCGTCTAAATTGGAAATTCGTCGCTGTTTCGGCAACAACATACCTATAGTTACACGATGTGCCTTGAATGCACGGAATTGAGCTACTTATTTCATTTATACTCTCGATGAAATATGAATTGAATTTATTGGCAATTATATGAATATCATTTTCTAGTATATTATTGAATCTAATTTCACTAATTTCGTACTTTGGTTCTTTAAGTACTAGGTTCTTAATTGTTTTCCACATACACTTTTGATTATACGAAGATTCAATTTTATTACAAATATAGTTTCTTTTTGCGTTTTGCAGGTATTGTTTGTATAAGTTCCTAATGTTTCTGTAAGCGATCCAATCGTCCGGTCTATTGAAAACACTAGCTTTCTGGAAAGTGAGAATTTTTTGCTGTTTCAATTGTTTAAGATTCTCCGTAAACCATTTGTTATCCGAGCCGTTGACCTTTATCTGTTTTGTTTGTTGGTTTACACAATAATTTAAACTTTCTTCCAGCATAATAGACAGGTTATTAAATTCGCTATCTAAATTTGTCTGGGAAACTCTTTCACTTAATAAAATTCTGAACTCATGTCTCTTGTATTTGAATCGATTAATTAGCTTTTGATTCTCAGGCCTAACTCTTTTCTTGGATACACTCACTTCTACCAAAATCGATTCGTGGTCACTAATTTTTAAATCCTGTACTGTATCTGCCCAAACAATCTTTTCTGAGGGAGTTATAACTAAATCGATCAATGTCCTTGAGCTTTCTGTGATTCTTGTTGGCCTTTTGATTATTTGTTTGCAATTAGATTTCGCAAGTAGGTCATTAAATACTCTTGTGTAGGTATAATTTTCATCTAATAAATTTATATTAAAGTCACCAAAAATAACTAAGTTATAGTTATTGTGTAATATTCTTTCAATCCATTCTTCAAATAAATTACAAAACTCGCGCTCAGGACTACTCGGAGATCTATAACATATTGCAACCGTTTCGCTGAATGAGTTTGTAAAAATTTCAACACATAAGAACCACATTTTCATTTCAATTATTGCTTTGTCGATTATCCTGTATTGGATATTGTCTTTAACATACAAAATAACACCACCAGTATGACTGCTTGTTGAATCGCATCTTACTATAGAGTATTTGGGGAGACTTATTTCACTATCCAGTATGTCTTCTCTTAAATGGGTTTCAGAAAAAGCAAGCACTTCGAACATGTTTTTTTCCACTAATTCTTCTATCTCGTTAAAATTATTGATAAGACCTTGGACATTGGATACCCAGTAAGAAAGTTGGTTTAGTTGCTAATACTGAACTTTTTCTTTCTGAACCTGCAATTTCCGAAGAAACACGGGACAACATTTATCACCGGCTTCATGAGCACAGTCCATATTCAAACCCTGGGATTCGTTAATTCTTGAACAGTTTGGACACCTAATTTCGTCAGATTTGCACTCTTGTATCGGATGTTCACCCCCACATTTTCTGCATGATAATTTATTCCTACATACACTTGCTTTATGGTTAAAACCTTGACACTTATAACATCTCTTTAAGTCGAAATATTCTTTAGCTGGACATTTCACCCAGCCCACCTTAATACTTTCTAGCTTCATTATTTTATGATAACTTTCACTATCAACTTCTATGATTATGTTTAAATTTCTCCACTTGTTTTTATTTTTGTACGAGTGAACAAGTTTCATATTACATTCTTTTAATTCTGAATTTTGGTTTTTTATTTTATTTACAATTCCATCTTCTACTTCATCATTTTCTAAATTCATGATGCACACTTTAGGACTAAGCATTTTAGGTACTATCACTTCATATTCCTCTTTTAATTTACTATCAATTTCATTTTTAAGCTTTACTGAAGATGCTTTATCACCACATTTGATGGCAATGCCTCCCCTTTTTTTATTCACCACATTGTTTATGTTTATACTAGTTGGGTCGATCTTTGATTTTATTTGTTTTCTTGTTTCATTTGCTTCTTGTTTCTTTTTTGGATAGACAAGGACAGATGATTCACCTTTCTTTAAGACTTCTGAGAACAGTCTTGTGCTACTCGCTCCCTGTTTCTCCAGCCTAGTCTTATTGTCATTTAGACTTTTGATGTCCTCTTTTATCTCCTTCACACTTTTTATTACCATTTTATTGCTATCCGCTATTTTTTTGACGTCTCCAGAGATTTGGTCACTTTGTGTTATGAAACATTCGCTAAATTCACTCATTTTTTTAATTTCGTTTACGATTCTCTCACAGGTCTCTTGAGCAATTTTCATTGCTCTCAATCTCGCTGTATACCGTTCTTCAATTGCCTCAAGTAATGACTTAATTTCACTTTCATTTTTTTTAAGGGACTCATCAAATTCACGTTTGTATTCTCTAAGATAATTCCCATTCTTTTTAACAATCTCCTGAACATCTTTTAATACTATGTCCACATTTTGAATATATGTAATG
Source organism: Merodon equestris (assembly GCA_958301585.1). Classification (NCBI taxonomy): domain Eukaryota; kingdom Metazoa; phylum Arthropoda; class Insecta; order Diptera; family Syrphidae; genus Merodon; species Merodon equestris. The sequence continues at coordinate 98,403,661 of OY284413.1, forward strand.
CAATCTTCACAAATAAACCTCAACATAGGACTCGTGTTCAAGGCCCCACAAGAGTATTGGTCAAGACCGCTGCATTTCACCGAAATATGGAAATTCTTGCCGCAAACGCCTGCACATTTTATCCCCGATTCACCACGTATACTACTTTTGCATTTGGCGCATTTAACGCTCTCCATCACGCGGAACTTCCCAGTAATTTGCTATATATCGTATGTATTTTACGCACTAAGTGAAAAACACGTCCGGTAATCTCGGAAACTAAAAACATCAAATATAAATTTTTTTATCTCATTATAGCAAATTCTAAATTAATGGTAACTTCCCTCAGTGTGATTAAGTTGTATCCGGCTATTGTGGATATGGTGATATTTTCCCTTTTCGGCCGTTTAATGTTTTTTCTTTTATGAGGCTTATATCTGCGCTTGTGTCTTTTAGGAATGACCCATAATTTGTATCAAATTGTTTGAATCGGATACGTGTTACTGCCTCCGGATATTTGGGACAGAATAATGCGATCCTATGTAACATAAGTTAACATTGGGGTATGTTATACGTCGGCGGTTGTGTGTAATCGGGAAGAATTGCGGTTCATTATTTTATAGGTATTGGGTATGGAATTATTTTGTTGTGTGATAAATTTGGGGTCTATTATTACCTCTAGGAACTAGTTTTTCTTGATTTCGTTTCAGGGACTGTATAAATGATTCTGAGTGCGATATCCTCAACCGATATTCAATCTCTATGTGGTTAGGTTTATTGCAATACCGTACTTTAGAATGTGTTGCCACAGCAAATCGTAGAGGTGTGGTCTATCTTGTTGCAGGTCTGGCAGGCGGGTTGGAGATTAGCTACTGATTCGAGGGCATAGTTATAGATAGTTGTAGCTAGTTGTAGATGTGTGGCCTATTTTGTAACAAGTATGACAGACAGATTTGGAACTCCGTGAAGAAATTGAGAACAAGTTATTGTTTTCCAGACACGGGGATTGCTCAATTTCATATATTATAGCCAAACTTAGCCAAGTGACACCTGTTTAAGGAAATAAAAGGGCTCAAAGAGCTCTACTTTTTTTCTTTTTTTTTGACGCGTACGTTACAAGATTTAATTTGCATGGGAAAAGGTGTAAGCATTAAGATTATATAATCCTAAATTTAATTTTATCTATTTATTTTTCTTTGCCGTGGCGGTTTATTTTTTTCTCATTTTTTTAACATCTCGGTTTTCAGCCCGGAAAACAGCTTAAAAGCCGTTGAGCTCTTGTTTACTTGGCAGTTGTGACCCTTTTATGGAAAATCCCACTACCTCCATCAAAATATTGCGATGCGAAATGTAGCGTGCTTTTTCAAATTAGAGGGAAGAGTACGGAGTCAGGGAGTCATTTAATTGAAAGACAAGTTTATTTGTTCGTACAGTTTTATTGGATGCGCCGTTCTTATGATTCTTTTGGTTTCACTGTCTAAATTTGATTCAGTAGAAAGATTTTGATTCATTTTGGGTTCATTTGCATTCCTCTCCAATGTACGTCATAAAACGCATTTTTATAGGGTGATTCTTCTTCTTCTTTACCTTTTTCCGGCGTTGTTATGGTCAGAAGTGTAGGACCATAACCTTCCCACTTAACTGCATTCCTACTGGTCCGCTTGTGGGGTCCGCCGGTTTGACCTCAGAAAGTAGCGGCAGGCTTCCCGGTTTCGGATTACTTCATCGCTGAGGCCAAGCAAATGCTGGTGTTTTTGCATTTGTTTGCACCAATTGTTTTTCGGCCTGCCTTTTTTTTTTGTGACACCGGGCATGCTCCAGATTTTTTTGTTTGATTTTACTCTTACAACACCGATGATCTCCAGTCATGTCAACCCACTGATTTGCATGCACACTTGAGGGGCAGTTTAATGGTGGTATATGTGTCCCTGGGCTCACCTGGGTTTTCTAAATTGCCTAGATGTGATTTTTGTTTACCTTTGTTTTAGTCGCCTTTTACGACAAGCGAGAGGTATCGCTGCAGGGATATTCTTAACCCGTCCCTGCACGGAAAGATTATAGGGTGATTAACCGATGTTTCGTAATTGTGTTGTGCTGAAAATACCGCAGTATCAACAATGTATCGCAATATGTCTTGCGCAACTCGTGTCATAATCATTTTGTTTTTTTGACATCTGTATTATTCGTTGAAATCATAGGAAACACTATAATAGTAATCGATGATTAATTTATACTGGGCTATGAGGAAGTGAAAAAATCTTACATACTTTCCTGGAGAGGGAGAAAAGACCTATTCTTGATGAGGAACAGCTTGCCAAATTTTGAAAATTGTTCAATGCAAGTAATAAATATCTTATTTTGTATTTCTATTATTTCTAATGAAGAACTTCTTAAGGGATAAGAAGGAATAGGGTATCATGAAATTCGGGTTTGATTGGGTCTTTTTAATATTTGTTGGTATTACGGAGATCGCAATCCTGGGTATATTTCGTTTTCAAGAAGGTTACGGTATGCATTCTTGTCCTCATTCATTATCAATTCGCATACACGGTCTGATTTTTTTTTTCATCCCATGAGTAATTCTAATCTTTTTTGGACTAAAATTCTCTAAGTAGGATTGCTTTAGATAAATTTCGGTTTTTTTTTCTATTTAACACGTTCATGCCGGCGCTGTAATTCATGCTCCTCGCCCATTGGTGGCTGCGCTCAAAGCTTTTCGCTCTGTCGGACGGGAGCTGATTCAGTGCATTATGCAGCATTGCCAATCCAAGGAAAAAGGCAACGGCATCGTGGCAAGTTTTGTGTGATTGACTAAGGTTAAATTCTCTGTGAATTCGTCTCATCCTTTCTGAATTATTACCGTGAAAATAGAATAGTGTCAGCACTATTTTTTCGATTTCGTATCTTTTTGTAAAAGTAAGCTGGTTGGTTGGTTTTTTCGTATATTAATTTCTCGCTCATAATCATAGATAAGATGGAAATGGAAGTGATTCGTCCGACGACATACTGCATATACAGTGTTGTGCAAAAAAAATAAGAACAGTGGAGTGGGGGAGCTTGCTTTTGAAAAAAAAAAGTTGTTATAATTATTAAATTATATTTTTTTTGTATTGTATATTTTTTTGAACAAATAGATAAATAAACATGAATTGCATCCAACAAAAAGAAAAGAAAACAAAAACTTAACAATCATTCACTGAATTTGGTTGGGCAAAATAATAAGTACACTATACAGGAAATGAAAATATTGTATTGTATTGTATTTGTTACAAAACAAATGAAGGAAAATAAGGATATCAATATTTGGTTGTATTTCCTTTGTTTTTTAATACAGCTTCAATTCTACGCGGCATAGAGTCAACGAGCTTTTGGCAAAGTATGGTCGGGATATTATAACAAATTCTTTGGACATTTTGCCACAGCCCAAGACTGTTTCTTGGTTTTGTGGTCTTACTTATCCCTCTCTTAACAAATGCCCACAAATTTTCTATGGGATTAAGATCTGGGGACTGTGCTGGCCATTCAAGGACTTGGATCTTCATGCCTGCCAACCACTTTTTCGCTACTTTGGCCGTATGTTTGGGATCATTATCTTGAGATCATGTCTTCAGCAGAGGGATACATAACTGTATTTAAGGGGGTAGTCTCATGTGACCATTTCGAAATTTCGATTTTTTTTTCATATTTCGATAGTGAAACCTATCGAAAATATGCTGTGAGAAATTCAGACCGAAATTCCTAGTATTAAATAAGCGACTTGTCTGCCGCGCGAAACTTTAAACGCATTTTTCTTGAAACATCATATGTATTCTAAAACTGTCATGGTCCTAAAAAAAAACTATTCAACCGATTGCTTTGAAATTTATATACATATGTTCTTCTACGAGTACACATTAATGGTTATCGGCCGTACCAAAATTGCTCATTTTCGAAAATATTTTCTTATTTTTTTAAAACGATTTTTAACAAAAAAACAAGATTTTTTTCTACAGCCCGCAATTTTTTTTTTCAATGAAATCTCATACAACATGAACAGCCGCTATTACCATGACCAGTGATCTGCATTTCTTTTTGGTGTCCAATTTAATTTTAAAAAAAAAAGTAAAATAAATAAAATAAATAAAATAAAAAAAAAAAAAAAAATAAAAAATAAAAATAAAATAAAAAAAAAATTTATGCAGTTTAAGATAGCAATAAAAACACAAAAAATTAAAATGATTGAATTTTATTGTCTTATGAAAAATAATTCTCTAGAAGAGGTAAAATTTATGCGTTCATATGAGACTACCCCCTTAAGATCTCAATGTATTTTTCCTTGGTTAGAGTCTCTTATATCCAGTGAATAGGTCCAACACCATGATAGTGAAAGCGTCCCCAGACCATAATATTTGCTCCGCCGTGTTTTATGGTTTTTACCGAGTATTTTGCATCAAATTCTTTTCCACTCGGTCTTCTAACATACTGTTTTTTAGTATCCGGCTCAAACACGTTGATTTTGGACTCGTCTGACCAGAGTATGTTGCGCCACTTCTCAACTGTTTTATGTTTGTGGCTTTTCGCGAAATTGATTCGATCCTTGATATTCTTTTTCGATAAGAGAGGACATTTTTTTTAACTCATGTTCTATAAGTCTTCGTCTGACCAAGGAAGTGTCTACCTGAAGATTTAGCTCAGATTTGATTTCCGCTGAAGTCATAAACGGATTCTTTTTAGCGCACCGAACAATCCTCACATTCATTTTTGAGCTTGTTTTACGTTTTCGACCACGTGTTTCTTCAGTTTTCTGTTCCTTTAAGGCATTTACCACCATTCCTAAAGAACAAGAAACAATTTTGGCGATTTGACTCAAGGATGTCCCATCCTTCCTAAGATCTCGAATTATTTCCAGACGCTCTGCAGGGCAATGTTATTTACGACCCATGTTTCCCTAGAACGAGCATGACTTCTAACGCAAATTGGTCCTCAATACTCATCGTTATACTTACCATTAAAAAAAAACCTAAAACGAATGCCTTTGCAAATATTAGTAAGCCGAGAATGCTGCTACTGCTGCAAAAGTCTCCCGATTACTGGAATTAATACTATTGAAGCAGCTGTCATGTTAATAGTTCACTGTTAACTTAAAAACGGAATCAGAGCATATGAAATTGTTTTGTTTTTGCAACACAACAATTTTAAAATGAACGGTGACGTTGAAAGCAACGGGTGTTCTTATTATTTTGCACAACACTGTACATAAGCAGGATAAATAAATCGAGATCGAAAATATTCTCTTCATTTTCAGAGGAAGACAATGAATATTCCAACTTTAATTTAGTAGAAGATAATGAATGACAGAAAATAATATAAGAAAGTCCAATAATAAATGAATATTCTGGATAAGATACGTTTTTAATTGAGGGCACCGACTGTAATAACTCTTATGCTTTATTTAAATTATTCTTCGCAGACCTTATACCTATAATAAAATACTATTATGTAATAGTCGAATACAATTCATGTAATAGTCGAATACAATTCATGTAATAGTCGAATACATCAACTGGACTGGAAATCTGTAACGAGGGAAGAAATGAACTGATTTATTGGAATTTTGTTTATAATGGGTGTAATTTGAGTCCCAGAAATAAGAAGGACATGTATACGAACGCCCGGTTGAAAATACCATGAACCGTGAGCGTTTTTTTATCTATTCTTAAATATTTACATTTTTCTGACAATAATACAGCTAGAACTCAGGATCGGTTGAACAAAATTAGAAATATTGTAGGAGCAATTGTAGAGAAATTCCAAAAAGATATTAATCCTGGCAAAAAAAATTGTTATCGATGAAAGTGTGGTTCCATGGAGAGGACGTCTAGGTTTTCCTCAATATATCCCAGTCAAGCGATATACACTTCTGTTCAAAATAATGAGCACACGCGTAAGCAATTTCTTTCTCTCTTACACATTTAGTGATAATGAAACAAACTAATCTAAGATTTTTTTCATCTGGTCTGAAATAACGGTTAAGATATGAGACAATAATTGTCTCAATATTACAATATTCAGTAGCCCCGAGGAATTTCCATAAAGAAGTCCCTTTGTGTGTGCAAATAAAAAGCACAAAGAAGAGTTCGGATTATTTTTTTTTATTACATTTTTATTTCTTGCATTTTTTCATTGTAAGTATAAAAAACAGATAAAAGGTTATCCATAAAATTGATTAATTGTTTTCATAGAAATATGGGTCGAAAGATACATTGTTTCATTGAACAGCGGAGCATTATAAAAAAAATAGGAGAGCACGGACAGACACTTCCAAAAACAGTTTCTTGCTCCATAGGAATGGTAAGAAATGCTTTAAAATACCAATATTGTTAAGAAACACGGGGTCGAAAATGCAAAACATCGCAAAAAAATTAGCTCCAAATAGCAAGATGTGTAAAAAAATATCCATTTATAACTTGTGGTCAGATCAAAATCGAATTGAATCTAAGTATTGACAGCTCGATAATTACTAGAAGGCTGATAGAACAGAATTTAAGAGCCTACCATTCCAAAAAATGTTCCGAGTAAAATTTGTCAAGATAATTTCAAAGAGCCCAGCTGAGTAATGGTGAAATATATTTTCGTCTGACGAGACTAAAATTAATTTGTTTGGCCCGAATACCACTAAACATTATGTAAAAAGTCAGCCTGGAAAGGAATATGATCCGAGGTTTACAGTCAAAATGACTAAACATGGTGGCGGAAACATTATGGTCCGGGGATGTTCTAGATATTATGGTGTTGGACCAATTCATTGGATCCAAGATATCTTAACGAAAGAAAAATATGTAGACAGTAATGTTTCCATATGCAGAGTACAACTTACTATTGCTTTGGCGATTCCAACAGGAAAATGATCCTAAATTTACTGCCAAAGTGACGAGAAAGTGGTTTGCAGATAGAAAAGATACTGTTCTTGAATGGCCAGCACAGTCCTCAGACCCAAATCCGATAGAGTATCTTTTGGAGTACGTTAAAAAGAGGCTCAAAAAGACTTCAAAGCCCAAAAATCGATTGGACCTTTGGCAAAATGTTGAGAAGAATTGGTATGAGATTTACTATACCAAAAACTAGTGGCCGTTTTAAAAAATTAAGGTAGCACTACTAAATAATAATACTAGCGCGCATTACAATTCATTATAATTCATTTATTTTCGATAATTTTTTGTTTATGTAAATTATTGAATGCGTAATCTGATTTTTGGTCGGTTAAAAATTAAATTCTTTGAACTCCATATTTATGGTCTGAATTTTATTTAAAGACTGACTAAAAACCGACAAAATATAATATTTAAAGCTTTTACTCATAGCTTTTGAATTGAAAACCGCAATTAGTGTCTCTGACATGCCTGTGCTTATTATTTTGCACAGCAGTGTAAGTAGGTATCTGCAGGAGAGTCCCGTAAACGATGCAAGAAATGCTATAAAAGTGTACCCAAGAAAAAGGTCAGAGACTATGTTACTAACAAAATTACGAGGGTGGTCCCATAAGTACTTAGTCTACAAAAGAAAAACAAAAATTTTGGAGAAATGGCGATTTATTTTTCAATATAATCTCCTTTTAGCTCGATACACTTGAGCCAGCGATGCTCCAACTTCTTTAACCCGTCTGAAAAATACGTTTTCTCGAGGTCTGCAGAGTAGGCCTTCGTGGCGGCGATGACCTCTTCATTCGACTGAAATTTCTGCCCGGCGAGTGACTTTTTCAAGTTTGGAAACAAACAGAAGACGCACGAGGCCAAATCTGGAGAATACGGTGGATGGGGCAGCAGTTCGTAGCCCAATTCGACCAATTTGGCCATGGCGAGGGCGGAGGTGGGAGCCGGTGCGTTATCATGGTGGAAGAGCACTTTTTTCTTCGCTGCGCGATTTCCCTTCCAAAAACAAGAATCGAATCACCGACCGTTATTGCTCTTTTTCCATTTTTCTAAAATCCGCGGACACTCCCGCTTCCACACGCGGTCAAAACAAAACTATGAGTCCGATCCGGCTGAAATTTCGACAGTGAGTAGTACTGTGAGTGAGTACTTATCGGACCACCCTCGTTTAAGAGCTAAGACGTATTGTGGGCATTGCAACTGTCAGCCAGCACTTTGAAATGCTTTAACAAATTACACAAAACCCAATAAATAATGAAGTTATATAATTATGTTTACTTTATTGAATCTGAGTTATATCTATAATATAATTCTTTTATAATGTTGAATTATTATGTTTATGTTATTGAACAAAAGTTGAGTTTATAATACTTTATTAATTATAATTGTTATTAAAAATATATGTTTTTTACTTACGTTAAATGTTCATTATCTTAATGTTCAGCTATATAGAAATTATTTCTACTTACTTAAAGATTTAATATTTGGTGTTACGTAGCATCTAATAGTCCCCGCGGGCTATTTAGCGGTGGTACGCGCCGCTGGTGAGACAGTCTAGTGGGGGCCACTGGTGGTACGCACCGGCTTAAACGTGTATTTGTCTGAGTGGTTTTGGCAGTAGACTAACGTAAGAAATGGAAATGAGACCCGGCAGATGTCTTTTTAAATTACTCGTATTTTAATAAAACCCAACTTACACTGGTGTGTTTCATCTAGCACTTCGAAATCGTCCTACACTACCTATGCTTCCTAGCTCGAATCGACAAGAGCAACATAATGGCGGCAATAGCCAGAATGATCTCCTTGATGGCTTTAACGCCATAGGTGTTATAGGATTTTTCAAAATCTGCTTTTTCAAAGTTTTTGATTCATGTGCAATTAATCGTGAATATCGCAGCTGTTGCTGAAAGTGTGGTTTAAGAGCCAAACCTCTCAATTATTTCCGTACACATGGAGTTGGCGTCTTTGCGACCGCGACTTGGACATGCATCCGTACATGTTTCGATTGACACAAGAACTGAAGCCCCAGGATCATCAAGCGTTTACCAGTTGTTTAGTGGCTGATTGGGCTCTGAGCCGGCTGGAAATGGATCCAAATTCCATTTCACGGCTTTGTGAATGAACAAAATTACAATAGAGGGCAATACAGAGCAGTAGAAAGAATCTTTATTGTAACTGAAGAAATTTACTGTTTGGTGTGGATTTTGTGTCATACATCCATTCGAAACGAGAATGGTCAGGCGGTGATTTAACAAGCTGAACGGTCTAAAGTATGAAAAATCAACTGTTACGTTGCAAGGAAAGTTGGAAGAACGCGTTATTTCCGGATTATGCTATTTGGAATGATTGCAAAGAACGTGAGGTTTAACGCACTTAAACTGTTTTGCTCCGGGGTTACGTAAAGTCTCTGTTTCATAGCAGCAAACCAACAGCAATTTACCAACTGGATAACCGCTAAATTCAAAACATTGGTGAAATTCAACCGGACTTATGCCAAGAGTCAAATAAAATTGGATCTTTCGCAATCAGTCGTGTAAACAAAGTCGCGCCATACTGGAGCATTTGAATAACATATTTAAAACTTTAATATCCAAAAAAAAGGTTTCTGTCATATCTCACACAACTCTTTATTTAATGCAGAAGTGGAAGCCAAATATCTAGGCATCATTCTTGACTCCAAACTCTCCTAGAAGGAACCTGGAGTAAAGGATGAAAAAAGGATTGAATGCTTTTTATGCATGCAAAAAGACCTTCGGCAAAAGATGGGGCTTGCAACCGTACATCATTCATTGGATGTACACAGCAATCATCAGACCCATTTTAACTTATGGGGCCCTAGTCTGGTGGACTGCTAGCAGAACGAAAAGCTATATGAACATGCTCAACAAAGTACAAAGGTCAGCCGCTGTTTGTACAACGGGAGCCATGAGAAGCACGCCGCAAGCAGGGTTGGACATGATATTTCATCTCCTCCCCCTGGATCTATTCATAAAAGGCTGCACTGCAAAGAGCGCTCTCAGACTAAGGGAGTCCTCTCTGTGGAAGCAAGCCAACTATGGGCATGGGGCCATACTTAGAAAAATAGACGACCTGGGAAAGAAACATGGTTTTAGTAGCCTCGCAGCTACGACCGACTGTATTTCCCCCCAAAATGACTTCTCTCTCAGAATACCTATCCTTTTCCCCGACAGAGAAGAGTGGCTATCAAACGCCGTAATCAACGACCACGAGATCACTCTCTTCACCGACGGATCGAAAATGGACACAGGCAGTGGGGCCGGGTTCTATTCTGATACCCTCCACAAACAGGAATCATTCAGACTCCCTGATCTGTGCAAGCAGAAATTCTGGCAAAAGAGAAAGCAGCCAAACTCCTACAGCTAACCGATATCCCACCATCGGATATCACTATCTTCGTAGACAGCCAGGCTGCACTGAAGTCGATAGAATCCTGTATAACGAGATCAAAGGCTGTCATGAAATGTCGCGACTCACTGAAGTCCATCAGACACCACAAAGTCAAACTCTGCTGGGTCTCGGGCCACAGCTCAATCGCAGAAAACGAAAGAGCAGACGAATTGGCCAGGCAAGGGTCTGAACTGGACATCAGCGAAGCGGACACGTCATTGCAACCACCGATCAGCGCATTATACCGGATCATAAACGACACAATCATCAAAGAAGCCAACTCGTCTTGGCTTACAAGAAACGACAGCTACACGACAAGATCATCGTGGCTCAGAGCTCAATATCGGAAAAACAAAGAAGCTTCTGGCGCTGGACCGAAACTCGATCCGTATGCTCGTCGGAGTGATCACAGGACACTGTCCCATTGGAGCAATGCTCCGGAAATGGGACTCGGGATCCAGCGATCTTTGCTGGAGCTGCGGCGATGAGGAAGAAACTGAGAGGATCTAACATCTGCTTTGCCACTGCCCAGCTCTCCAGAATCGACGCCTAGCGTCGCTAGGCCAAAGATTCTTTACAGAGATGTGGCTAATGCAGATATATCGGATCTTCTAAAATTCATAAAGAGCACGGGGTGGTTTCAACCACCACGTGATAGGACAGGTTAATTATATGTGTACCCCCACAAATGAAGGGAATCACAATGGGCCTGTTTGCCTCCGAGTGGAAGTGATGCTTAAACATCACATTCCCCTTCTTTAACCTAACCTAACCTAATGCAGAAGTTAAATCACGCCTAATGAAAAACCTTTCACAACTGATCCAAAATTAGACTTGCAATTTCAGAAAGTGCTCTGTGGGATCAAAAAAGAAAAACTGATAAAACATTTTCAAGGACATCAATTGACAACAATAAAAAACTGGGGCTGCAATTAATTTAATAATTATAGTTCATTTAATCGATTTTATTTCTTCTGGTCTAGATTAGTGTAAGGCAGAGCCTAGAATTTATATATCAATCATCAGTCAAATAATAGAAGCGTATTTAAATAAAAATCTAGACATTACAGCTGGCCTTGACAAAACATTTTATACGTAGATAAAATTTAGTTCCCACCGAACAATTAGATAGAAGATTTTTATCAGAAAAAGAATTTGAATAAAATTTGTATAATTTGTATGAAAAGTATCGGTGTATACAAACATTTTTCTGTCATAACTGTACGTTGCGCGCTCACACCGAGCGTGTCGTCTACGAGCGTTCGTCCAGACCCTTGCCGAGTGATTTGATTTGAGAATTCCTAAATTATTCTATGATAGTAGTATCAGATAGTAAAAGATTGACAAAGATTTTTTTTCAGAAACAAAAATAATATTATATTAAAAAATGTTAAACAAATGTTTGTTAAGATAATCGGAATTAAAATCGTTATTATTTTTTTTTTGCTTTATGTTCACCATTTAGACTAAACTTTTGTACAGTGCCAGTTATTTAGAAAAAAAGTATGTATTATAAATTAAAAATTATTATTATTTAACACTAGAACGACCGAAATTAGTATATATAGGTACCTATATTGCCCAAAAGCAGTCATTTTGAATATACATATAAGTTCTTCTTTTCCTTTTTTCCGGCGCCGTTATGGTCAGAAGTGTAGGACCATTACCTTCGCACTTAACTGCATTCCTACTGGTCCGCTTGTGGGGTCCGCCGGTTTGACCTCAGAAAGTAGCGGCAGGCTTCCCGGTTTGGGATTACTTCATCGCTGAGGCCAATCAAATGCTGGTGTTTTTGCATTTGTTTGCGCCAATTGTTTTTCGGCCTGCCTTTTTTGCGTTTTGAAATTGGAACGTTGATTGATATCGCCTTTTGGACGGGGTTCAAAGGATCTCTCCTTTGAACATGGCAATACCAACTGAGTCGGTCGCGCTCTATTTTTCTTGTGACGGTTTCTTTTACGTGGAGGCTTCCTCGGATCTTTGAACTTCTAATTCTGTCACGCTTTGTTACTCCCGCTGTCATGCGAAGCATCTTCATCTCAGCTGCCGTTAATTTGCTCTCATACTTTTTGTGCATTGTCCAGCATTGTGAACCGTATGTGAGCGCAGGACGTACAACTGAAGTGTAGAGCCTTCCTTTCAGCTTAGGGGGCATTTTTCGATCACAGAAGATGGCGCAGTTTTCCCGCCACTTCATCCACCCTACGCTTACGGGATGGTTGATGTCGTCATCACAAGTTGCTTCTTTATTAATCATAGATCCCAGATATTTAAACTTTTCACACTTGGGAAGCACTCTTCCATTCAAGTAAATGTCTGGAATAGGCTGATGAAGGTCAGAGAACGGGCAGCACAGATACTCTGTCTTCTTTGAACTAATACGATACCCGTGTCCCTGAAAAATCTCCACCCACACATCAAGTGCTCGTTGTAGGGACGCCTGATCTTCACTTATAATGGCTCCATCGTCAGCAAAGAATAGCTGGTGCACATTGGGGTCCGTCACTTTTCCTTCAAGCAAGCAATCAAGGACTGCTATAAAGAGCAGTGGGCTGAGGACGCTCCCTTGGTGTACACCGACTTTGATTGCGAATTCTTCTTCTACTCTTGTCGTTGCTCTCTTGTACATGTCCATGCTCACTCGCACGTAGGTTTCTGGAACTCCTTTTTGTCTTAGCGCTACCCATAAAAGATCTCTTGGTTGCCGGTCAAAGGCCTTCTCGAAATCAACCAACACCATATGCAAGTCCTTTGAAGAATCACGATGCTTTTCCATCATGACCCTTATACTTTGGATTGCATCTGTTGTTGATTTACCCGAGACAAACCCGCACTGGTCATCAGATAGTCGTATTATTTTCCGCAGTCGGCTATCTAATACCCGTTCAACGATCTCCATGGTGTGCGACATTAGCTTGAGAGAACGGTAGTTATCAGAATTTCGCGTATCACCCTTTCCTTTGTGCAAAGGAGAAGATAGCTTTCCCTCCATTGATTAGGCATAGTGTCGCCTCTCATACGTTTAGAGATAAGAACCATGAGCCATCTAGACCCGATGTCTCCCATCTTTTTCCAGAACTCAGACGGTATCCCGTCCGGCCCAACAGCTTTTCTTTTCTTGGAGTTTTTAACCGCGTACCGAACTTCTTCGACTGTGATGTCGGATATTTCGTCTTCCACAAGGAGTTGGCCTTCAGCATTGTTAATAAACTTTGGGAAACGAATCTCCTGAGCATTTCTTCTTCTCTGGGCGGCTATCTTAAAGATATTTGCTCCTTTGTTCAAATTGCTTTGTCGAAGCTCCTGGGGAGCCTGGTTCCTGTCAGACGCGGAAGACGATATTTCTTCCAACTCCTGATATAGGTCTTCCATGCTTTTCGCTTTGAATTCGGCGCACTTTTTCTTCGCGATATTTTTGCAATATCTATATACCTTTTCACGGCGAGCTTTTTCCTCTCTATTAGTAGAAGAGCACTTTGACCAAGCTTGGAAGCTTTTCGCGTATCACTGCTTTGGTTTCGTCTGTCCACCACCAGGTTTCTTTTGCGTGTTGGCAGAGGCCTTTAGATGTTCGGAGCAGTGATTTGGCTTTCTCCAGGCCAGATTGTTGTAGGGAATCCCACATGTCTTGTGCTCTGCACTCCTCATTACCGACCTCATCGATAATGGAAAAGAGGTAGTTTTTCATGTTGGTAATAAAAGCTTCGCCTTTTCCTTTATCCAGCTTATACCACTTGATTCTCTCAGACACCTTCGTTTGCTGCTTTGACTTCTTACTCGCCTCCATAAAAAATTCAGTCAGGTGGAGACGGTGTTGAGGGGCGATCGCGTCTCCCAGGATCACTTTGCAATCTTTAACTCGTGGCTTCATGAAACTGGATACCAAATGATAGTCTATTTGAGTTTCATTTCCGCCTTTTTCCTTGTTCCAATCCATAGTAAAACATCTTGTAGGCTTTTGTTTTAATGTCCAAGAAACGTGCCCGATTACCGGTGTTTCGCTATTTCGTCTCTTGTACGCACAGGATGTCTACTCGCCTTCTAACCATCATTTCTTCAAGCTCATAGGTGCGACCACTCATGCTTCCAACGTTCCAACTCGCGACTTTTAAGTGTGGCTTACGCCGTTGCATTACTTTGCTATCCCCCGGAAATCCTATAGCACTGACCCGAGCATTGCTGCTCGTCCCAGGATCACGACCATTAGTAGTGCCAGTTGACCGTTTTCTTTCTTCTCCCTCCTTTTTTGACACGGGCATGCTCCAGATTTTTTTTTTTTTTGTTTGATCTTACTCTTACAACACAGGTGATCTCCAGTCGTGTCAACCCACTGATTTGCATGCACACTTGTGGGGCAGTTTAATGGTGGTATATGTGTCCCTAGGCTCACCTTGGTGTTTTCTAAATTGCCTAAATGTGATTTTTGTTTACCTTTGTTTTAGTCGCCTTTTACGACAAGCGAGAGGTATCGCTGTAGGGATATTCTTAACCCGTCCCTGCACAGGGTGAATATATGTACATATGTGAGGGCGCATGAGGAAAGGGACCTCCCGACCAAAATTTCGATTTTCACTTTTTTTGCTAAATCGATGCTAAATGACCACGAGCATCGACTCAAGTGGTTTTTATACCGAAAAATTGCGAAATTATGATAATATATACTCTAATAAATACTCTTATCAAAAAGTATTTCGAAATTATTCATTATTATTTATTGGAAAATAATTAATTTGTAAAAGTGAAACAACTTACCGATAAAACTTAACTTAAAGTTACTGATATCGCCGCTAGCGGAGCTACTAATGTCGCGGTCGGCATCAGTGTAGCTTCCTAAATACCTATCCGAGACATTACGATCTCAATGTTACCACTATTAACTTTCGAAACTTTAAAACGCTCTCCTGTAAAATTTACGTTTTGGTCGGGAGGTCCCTTTCCTCATGCGCCCTCACATATAAGTTAATGAAAATATTATTAATTTCTTTAAAAAAAATATTTTTTTCAGGCAGATTGCCTGACCTTTATTACAACCGGTAATTTTAGACTAAAGACTACTTAACACTCCACATGCATTTATTGGTGATTATTGCTGAGTCGCCGAAAGAGGTGCATTTGATTAAATTGTTTAATCGGGTATTTTGGTCGTACCTGTTTCCAGGTATTCTGTCTGTTAGGTGGTTTGAGCGGAAATTGGGTCGGGTGAATGAATTGCGAGTGCAATTCGGAAATTTGATCTATTTCCCGTTAACTCTTCCCCCTCTAAATGCGATGGTCCTCAATCGCTTAAAAATATGGAAGATCGTTGAACCTTGTTCGGGGAGTGATAGGATCATCTGTTGCTGGTGTCTTTTTTGATTGCGGAGGAATTTGGACGTCTTTTATTTGTGGTTGCTGAATAATGACTTTTGTCATCTTTTCCTCTAGTACAGATTTTATAAATCGTGAGGATTAAAAGGAAGATTCCAATGGAAGCCATTGCCCCGTAGCTGGTGAATGCCAGTGTTTTGCGTTCATCTTGGAGTAACTCAATTTGCCTTGTATTATCAATATGTAATTCGCCCATCATTTCTAAAGACAAGAGCTTATGAAACTTTTTCTCTTTGGGAGTTTGCTGCAAGACTGCTGGGAGGATCGTATGCGTAGATATGTACTTCTTGTACCGTGAATACCCTGTTATTAATGGTGATATTGATTTTCTCGTATTTGATTAGAAATGTGCCTGTAAGGTTCCGGTGTGCGGCTTCAGCTTCGAGAGTTCCGTTGAAATCGTTTAGAAATATTATTCCTGGTGATATTTCTTCGATAGTGGGAATGTGCTGACTATTTATTAAATTGCATGATGCTTCTTTACTTCTTAATAAATTGGGGATACATGTGGAGTTTTTTATATTTACAAGATATTGTTTTTTACAGATTGAAATATTGTTTACAGATTTACATTCATTGATTATACCAAACAGTTCATCTTTATAATTTGCTTATAGTTCATTTCTATTGTTATTCCGTTTCTTTTCACAGATTTAATTAAAATTTGTTCATAAACATTATTGTCTGTTATTGGAATATTAACAATATACAAAATTGAAACTGAATTAGTTATTACTTTAATTTCAGCGAAATTTAAGGCTTCTTCTATAGTAAAAAAGGGAATAATTTCTTTACTTAATTTTTTTGTGGCTATGCTTATTCCTTTTTTTTTGATAGGATAAGTGAATTTACAATGCCTAATTTTGCCCAATGAATAGCTAAATTTATATTCTGGAGTTCTTCTTTAACAATTTTAAATTTATATTGAATTTCGGATATAATATTCTTATTCATATTTTTGTTCTCTTTTATCATTGCTTCAATTTCATTAGTAATTTTTGTTAAATTATTAATTCGTCCATTATGTAGACTATTGATTATGATTTGGTTGTTGGAATTTACAAGTAAATTATTCGTTTTTCTTTTGATTGTCATATAATCGTCGTGGTCGGGATTGCCAGCAATCCATTTCCACGCAGAACCTATAAAGTTTAATGATCTTTTGGTTTTTTGGGGTTTAAGGTTATGGATTAAATTCTGTATTTGCTGGTATTCATGCGAAAGGTAAGGAAATAAGGGGTCGTTTTTCGTTTCGTTTTGTTCTAGGGTTGGAGTGTTGTTGGTCAGAAATTGTTCGTATTGGTCAAGGTCAACTTCGTGAATTAGTTTTAAGTTTCCGTTTTGTGTTTTTGCTTGTCCGGTGTGTAATGAAACAAACTGTGAATTAGAGAAATCCAAAATTTGAATTTCTCCTATGGCAGTATAGAGTAAATGCCTGAAATAGTAAGAGAAGGGGTAGGATTGTTAGTCAATTTCTAATATGGCTTTTGTGTACGGTTTTTCCTGATTCTCTTATCACTACCGTATTTTTGTTTTCTTTAACTATTTCTTGTCTATATCTAAACGTTAATTTTGAGCCTAATCTTTTGTTGTGTTTTACGTATATAACGTCTCCTGGATTGTATGTTTTCGGCGGTTTCCGTTTTTTTATTGTGATGCTTAATGTCTTTTTGTTGTTTTTGTAAAAAAAAATCGATATTTTTTTGGCGATTGTTTTCAAATTCTTCGGGAGTTGTGTTAGGTGATCGGCCAAGGAAAAGTTCAACCGGTTTTTTGCCAGTTGTTGAATGGACTGTGAAGTTGTACTCGTTAGTTGCTTTTTCGAGTAACTCTTCGAATGAACTTCTAGTCTGTTCGGTTTTGATGCATCGCATAATCTCGGAAAGAGTGGAATGGAACCGCTCAATCTGTCCACTTACCTCACTTTTATATGGTGGT
This sequence comes from Merodon equestris, assembly GCA_958301585.1. Taxonomy (NCBI): domain Eukaryota; kingdom Metazoa; phylum Arthropoda; class Insecta; order Diptera; family Syrphidae; genus Merodon; species Merodon equestris. The sequence continues at coordinate 98,421,261 of OY284413.1, forward strand.
GTTTTGTAGATGCGTATACCTAGTTCATCTTCGATCATGGATGTAATGCTTGCTGAGTTGAGTGCAAGCTCGTTGTCAATAACTATGTTTTCGGGAACTCCGAATGAGAAAATCATTTCCCGAAGTGGTTGTCTAATGTCAGTTACAGCTCTTGATTGGATAATTTTAGTTTTTGCAAATTTCGTAAGTTTGCATATGGCGGTCAGAACTAAAACTTTTTCTGTGGAAAATATATCAAAATGTACTGTGTGGCCAGGATATTTTGGGATAGAAGTTGGTTCAAGGGTTCTCTTTGCAAGTTCGGCAATTCTTTACTAATCTTTTAATCTTTGCTGCCATTTTTGGGAAGTAAAAGTTTTCAAGTAACTGTTTTCGATTTTCCTCTGTGGAAGTCGTGATAAAGCGTCTGCGACTATATTTGTCCTTCCTGGTTTGTACGTCAGTTCGTAATTGTACTCTTCCAGTATGGCTTTCCATCGCTTCATCTTGTAGTTATTGTTCTTGTTACTAAGCGCCTAGATCAATGGTTGATGGTCTGTATAGATTTTTACCTTTTTCGGTCCGTACAGGAAGTTCCTAAGCGAGTTGAGAGCCCAAATGATTGCAAGCATCTCTTTCTCGTTAGTGGCGTAATGTTCTTCAGTTGTACTCAATGTCCGTGATAGAAAAGTGATTGGCTTATTGTCTTGGGATAAGACAGCGCATATCGCGTAATTTGAAGCGTCAGTCGTGAGTTCGAATTCTTTATTAAAGTCTGGATAATTTAGAATAACTTCTTGGGAAGATAGTGAGTCTTTAATTTTGTTGAAAGGGTTTATTGCATCTGTGTCGAGTTCAATGGCTTTGTTCTTGGAAAGGTGCTTGGACACTTGTCCGTCTTCCCCTCTTAAAAGGGATGTCAGGGGTTTCGCTATTTTCGCGTAGTCTTTGATGAAGCGGCGATAATAGCCTGACATACCTAGAAACGATCGTAAGTCTTTAAGAGTTTTGGGGACTGGTAGTTTAGCAATGGCCTGCACTTTTTTCGGATTCGTCTTAATCCCGTTTTTACCTATGATAAATCCAAGGAACTCAATTTTTTGTTGGAAAAATTCACATTTGTCCAACTGGATTTTCATGTTGGCACGTTCTAGGGTTTCGAATACAGCTTTGAGATTGTTTATATGCTCGGTTTTATTCTTGGCAAAAATGACAATATCGTCGATATACACGTAGCAACGTTTCCCTATATGTTCTCTTAAGATGTCATCAAGAGTTCTTTGGAAAATTGCTGGGGCGTTCTTGAGGCCGAAGGGGAAACGTGTAAATTCGAATTTGCCATTATTTACCGAGAAGGCAGTTTTTTCAATATCAGACTCCTTTAGTGGAGTCTGATGAAATCCGCTCTTTAAGTCAATTATGGTAAACCAACTATTATCACCGAGGTTGGCGAGAACTTCGTTGATTTCAGGGATGGGGTATCTGTCTGGAACAGTGACAGAATTCAATTTCTTGTAGTCAACGACGAGACGATATTGTTTCTCAATGGACGCATCCATTTTCTTTGGGACGATCCAAATAGGTGAGTTGTATGGTGACTTAGATGGTCTGATGATACCATCTTCAAGTAATTTGTTGATTTGCTTGCTGACTTCTTCTCTTAATGCTGTAGGATAGGGGTATGTTTTGGAATAAACTGGTTCGGAGCTTGTGGTGCGGATTTCTCCTTTAACTGATGTTGTATAGGTTAATTTTTCATCAGGGTCAGAAAAGAGGTTAGGATAATCTTTAATGATCTTAATTAAGTTGGTAGAATCTTCTTTGTTTAAATGGGAGGTTCTAATGTTAACATTGTTAACGGTTTCAGTAGTGTGTTGTTTAAGGGGAATAATTATGTTTGAATGAATGGTCATGTAATTCTCTTTGGTATGAATGACAGCATTTAGTTTTTCTAGCGTGTCATTACCAATAATACCATCGAACGAGATAAGACTTGGAAGGATGTAAAATTTTATTTTGTCTATACTGGGGTCGAAAAGTTGAATAAAACAATGGTGTGTTATTTTTATGTTTCCTCCTACAGAATTTGCGTAAAAAATGTTGTTATTCGGAAGAGGGTGTCTAACGTGACGGGGTTGAATATAATCTCTGTTGGATCCTGTGTCTATTAAGAATTTAAATTTGTGTCCGCTCCTCGCAACGTGCTCGAAGTACGGAAGCGAAGAGCGTTTTAATCTAAAAAATAAATGTCGTCTAGTTGTTCAGGTAGGTCAAGATCGTTATTTTCGTCTGGGTCATTGTAACTAGTCAATGTTTGTTCATGATTTTGGTCTTCTTGGCTTAAGGGGTCATCTCAGTGTGAAATTTTCAAAATGCATTTTTTGCATTATTGGATAGTATACATACACTGTTATAAATATTCTATCAAATTTTTAAATCGAAATTCCAATTATTTCGGTCGCTACATCGTTTTACGTAGAAAGGGAACGGAGCGGGAATCTGTCGCGTCGGTCGTCCCGCCATACCATTATTCCTTTTGTTCTTTTTCTGCGCCTGTACCTTTCCAGGGTACTTAGGTCCTATAACTTCGTAAAATAAACTGGCCAATCATTTCAGTTCCTTTTCGACATCCACCATGGATAGACCTACGAAAAACGAATTATCTAAAATTTTCGAACTCCAAACTTTGAACGCGTTTTTCTCGGAACGGTGTTTTTCAAAACGATGGCCACTCTCAAAGGCAGAATTTTCAAGCTTTTCATTTCAAATTTTGGGAGAACATTTTTCACGTCATTCTCTATCGACCTATGGAAGCTTTTTTTTCATGAAATCTTCCTATTTTTTTTTTACGAAAAACTGTTTTCTATACGTTTTGTTCAAACCGCCGCCATTTTGTCAAATTAAAAAAAAAAAGAAAACCTCCATAGGGAGACAGCGACTTTCCTACAGATTAATAATCTGTTTGAACTTTGTGTTTCAGATCAAAATTGAGGTCGCAATCATGGCCACCATATAGGACCTTTTTTTTTAAGATACTTTTCAAAAATTAATTAAACTATTGTACACTAAATAAATCAACATAAAAAAATCATTTTGTATTTATCCTGAATATCTTTATTTATTAAAAAAAACCAGGACGATTAGTTTATTCCAACCATGAGAAAAAAAATCGCGAAAATTAGGGATTCTTCGGAGGGTCACACTAAGATGATCCCTTAATATGGTTTCGTCTTCTTCGAAATCCTCTCTATTCTGGTCGGATTCTTCTATGTGATAGACCCGTTGCATTTTATGCAGCTGATGGACTTGCTCAGAGTGTTGGCGTTTTTGGAGGATTTGAAGATTCCGAGGTCGATTTTGGTAATTTACCTTCTGTGATTTGATTGAATGGTCGATGTCCATTGGTTTTGGAGGCAGTGGTCCTTGATTAGCTGGTAACTGTCGTTGTTGGTAATTTTGTTGAAAATGTGGTTCTCCATAGACTTGAAGTGGTTGGGGATTACGAGGGTTGTGAAGGAGTTGTGGATAGAATTCTCGTCTGGGCGCAGGGATTGGCATTGGATTGGGTATGTTATTTCTTCGGGCAGGAACCCGCGGTGGTGCACTTTGAAAGGTTTTTCGGATAGTAGGTTGGTTATTATTGGCATGCTGAGCCCTGAAATCCACGTTTTGCAACTTCAAACAAAGATGCAAGGCTTGTGAGAGATCTGCAGGTTCTCGTATGCTCAAAGGTCTTGGTAGGTCGCCTTTTAAGCCTCTGACAAATGTGTCAAGAGCCTTATCGCGATAGCACTGAGTCATATTGTTTAATGAGTCTTGGCTCATGTTCATGAATCCAAGTTTGCTAAGAATGAGGGATAAATGGTGGTAGACTATCTGGTAAAACTCGGGTATGGTATTATGTCCTTGTACAAGAGTTGTCATCTGGTACTCGAGGGTGCCTAAGTCTCTCTTGTCAGCGTAATGTAAAGTTAGGCGCTTGGATATCTTTTCCCAGTTTAATGGGGTGTTATAAGATTCCAAGGCTATGTCTGCATGGCCTGTTATCTTATTTCGTATAACTGAGAGAATGCCATAATATTTGGGAGTGCCCTTGAGGTGATCGTAGATCTTGAGTATCCGCTCGACACTCTTTTTCCACGAATTGAACTCTTCAGGCTGCCCCGAAAAATCCCGGAGGCTTTTAACAACATCCGGTATTTTGTCCATGTCTGACAGATTCGCATCGTTAATTACATTGATGGTTTGATCAACGTCGTTATGTTATTAATATGGGACGCGGTATTCATTATTGAGTTGAAAATTTGTCGTCCTTGTATTTGTAAGGTTTCTGTTACAAGTCTTGTAATTAGCTGTATCATGTTATTGTCAGGTTGGTTGGGTACTGAGGCGGAAACTGAGGGAGGTGGATTGGCATCTTCCTGAGGTGCATGCAAACGAGGTGGTCTGATTAATATATTTGGGTTTGACTTTTTTTTTTTTTTTATTTATTGACAACCGAAATTGGAATTTTAATTGTAGCAATGATAATGAGACAACTTAGTGGTCTAGTCTATTCAATTAATGTAATACGGATATGATAGCAAATAATTCACTTTTGGTGATTATGATAATAGTTTCTAAGAATGTAAGTGTAATTTTTCTTGTCTTTAAAATTTATATTATTGGAGACACAGTTGTTTTAAGTATTTGTTAAGATAAATTCAAACTAATTTAAATGAGGCTAAGTTTACAATGGTTTTTTTCTTCAAAAATAATAAAATTCATATGGCTTACAAAAATATGAACGTTGTAGCTTCTATTTCCATAACGATGTGGGGTTCCGGGAACTGCTGGTTAATGGATAATGCGGCTGAAACTTTGGCACTATTTTGTGCTAGTTTTATAAAAAAAAAACAAATTGTTAATTTAACTAAATAAACTGAAAAACACGCAGCGGTTGTAAAACGCGACCGTTCGTGGTGATGGTTACAAGAAAAGTGCTGTTTTATTATAACTCCTTTGTTTAACAAATGTGACAGTTTTTCATAATTAAAGAAAAGATGGCCGTAGGGCGCGAAATTTAAATATATCTAAATGGTATAAATCTCATTTATTTATTTTTTTGTTTTTATTCGCTAATCCTAAATTATTATTGTATTATTATTAGTGTTGCTGCCTTGATGAAACACCGGCCGCGTTGAAGGGCTGCAAGGCTTCAATATGTGATAGGCAGGGCAGCTAACTTGACTATAGGTCGCCTAATTACTGCTCCTCCCCGCACTTGGACATCGGCGGCCCGAATCCTTCTGTCTTCTCCCGCGACGACTCCGACGACTCTTCCCATGGTCCATTGTTGTGGCGGCGCGGTTTCTTCGTGGACGAGGACGATTTTTCCCACGGCGAGATCGGGCTGCTCTTGTACCCACTTGCTTCGAGCTTGAAGCCCCAGTAGGTAATCCTTTGACCACTTCCGCCAAAACTGCTGCTTGAGACAACATAGCAGCTGCCATCTTTTTAAGCAGCTTATTTGCTTGTCCGGTACTTGTTCCGGGGGCAACGCTCGCAGGGGACCGCCAATTAGCAGGTGCGCGGGTGTTAGCGCCTCGCCGTCGTTGGGATCCGTGCTTAGTGCTGCTATGGGCCTTGAATTTAGAATGGCTTCGACCTCGGTTAGGACCGTGAGCAACTCCTCCGCTGTCAGCAGCGCGTTTCCCACCGTTCGTTGGAGAAGTCCTTTCGCCGACTTCACTGCGGCTTCCCACAGACCGCCGAAATGTGGGGCTCTTGGTGGAATGAAAACAAACTGGAACCCTTCGTCCGCCGCGTACCGGTGACTTGCTTCCTTCCCTCGTTCGAATAGCTCGCGAGCCTCCTGGAGCTTCCTCTGGGCTCCTACGAAGTTCGTCCCGTTGTCGCAGTGTATTTTCCTGGGAATTCCTCCGAGCGATGAACCTTTTAAGGGCGAGAATAAAAGAATCGGATGAAAGGTCACTTGTTATTTCAAAATGCACGGCTTTCGAGGTAAAACAGACAAAGACTGCAATATATGTTTTAATGGTTGGTCGACCGCGAATTTTTAAAGAGGTATATACGGGACCACAAAAATCAACGCCACATATTATAAAGGGTCGTTGTGCTCTAAGGCGGTCGGCTGGCAAATTTCCCATGATTTGCGACAGCAATTTTGGTCTATACTTAAAACAATGTACGCATTTTTGTACAGTCTTTCTACATGCTTCTTGGGCGTTTACTAGCCACAGCCTTTCACGAAGCAATGCTACCAATGCCTTTGGACCTGCATGGTAGTTTTTGAGGTGCAGATATCTCAGATAAATTTTAATAAAATGGCTATTCTTTGACAGTAATAGCGGAAACTTGGCATCAAACTCAATCGGTGCATGTAACAGACGTCCGCCCACTCGAAGAAGCGAGAATGTAAGGCCTTCGTCTTCAATGTCATGCATAATCGGATTGAGCCTTTGTATGTTAGATGAAAGTGCGACCTTTCTTTTTATTTTATAGATTTCGTCAGAAAATTCCTGACCCTGAACAATTTCAACAAGTTTGAGAAATGCCAATTGCAATTCTTTAGCTGTAGGTGCTACTTCGATCGCTTTAGTTTTATTCTTCAGATTTCGAATAAAACGTAGTACGTATGCGAACGTCCTTGCAAGTTTCGCATATGACGAAAACCTTTCCATTAAATCCATTAAGTCATTCCGTGGATTTTCTGTTGCGATGAAAGCAACCTTGGTTTTGCGTCTCTCTAACATCTCATCTTTTGGAGATAACTCGATATGAGTATTTATTGGCCACGCACTTGGATCCGTTTGAAGGAACTGTGTACCATTGAACCATATGGAATTATTTAATTCATCCACATTTGAACCTCGTGATACAATGTCAGCTGGATTCTGTTTGGTCGGGACATGTCTCCATGATATATTCTTTGTCCACTCTTGAATTTCTGCGACTCGATTTGCAACAAAGGTTGCCAGAATCGATGGATGTGTTTTTATCCAATGCAAGGTTATTTCGGAATCTGTCCAAAACACTACTTGCTCAAAGTCAAGACTCAACATTGCCGACACTCTCATCCATAGTTTGGAGAGAGTATGCGCTGCGCAAAGTTCCAATCGCGGAGGCGATTTAGTTTTCAACGGGGCCACTTTGGATTTTGCTGTTAGCAGCGTCGACTTGATACCTTCTTCCGTTTGACTGCGTACATAAATACAACAACCATACGCTCTCATAGAAGCGTCGGCGAATCCATGAATCTGAAGCTTTGCGTCCGGATGGGTTTCCACAAACCGTGGTATTTGTACCTCGCTAAGTTGATTTAGATTCGCTTTGAAATTCTGCCAACTGGTATCAAGGCGCAACGGAATCGACTCATCCCAATCTAATTTGGCTATCCAAAGCTCGTGTAATAAGGTTTTTGCTTTGGTAACTATGGGACATAATAATCCAAGAGGATCGAACAGACGTGAAGAAACAGATAAAATGTTTCTTTTTGTCGCTCGTAGATCATGGAAGTTTCCTTCTAGACTAAAGGAAAAGATGTCTTCCTTTGGCTGCCACAGTATACCTAGCGTTTTTGTAGAGTCTGAATCATTAAATTTGATCGCCCTTTCAGTATTCTCTACTCCGTAGAACGCTGGATGGTTTGAAAACCATTTGGCTAGCTGAAAACCACCTTTGTTAAGGATATGACATACTTCTTGGCGTATTTTTGTCAACGTTTCGAGACTATTGGCGCCAGTTAAAAGATCATCAGAAATCCCTTTGAATGACTCTTGAACCCAAAGGCTGAGAGTCTTTATGTGCGTCTGCTAACATTTTCAGACACCGAATTGCTAAGAATGGTGCGGGCGCAGTACCATATGTTACGGTATTCAACTAAAAATGTTGTAATGGTTGAGACGGATGTTGCCTCCACAATACGAGCTGGTAAATTGAGTGCTCTTTGGCGATGAGAACCTGCCGATACATTTTCGCAATATCTGCTGTCATGGCATATTTATGTATGCGAAAACGGAGCAACGTCGAGAATAGCTCCTCTTGAATGGTTGGCCCAACCATCAAGATGTCATTCAATGAAATTTGAGTCGATGTGCGACTCGACGCATCGAAAACAACACGCAATTTCGTGCTTGTGCTTTGTGGTCTAAGGACACACTGATGCGGAATGAAGTAATGTGGGCAATTAGGGATTTTGTTATTTGTCGGTGACATATGCCCCAACATGAGGTATTCCTTCATGAAGTCCATATACATGCCTCTTAGATCGTCGTTTCTCATTAGTCTCCGTTCAAGAGACAGAAATCTACGTTTGGCAACTTCAAACGATTGTCCAAGCGAGCTGGGAGGTGCTTTGAATGGTAATTTGACCTCAAATCGGCCTGTCGATAAAAGTTTTGTATTATCAGCAAAGTGTTTTTCACACATTTGCTGTTCTGGTGTAAGAATTTTATTTGATTCTCCGGGAATTTCTTCCAATGACCAGAACTTCTGAACTATTGCAGTCAGGGATGGCATTTCATCGGGCTGGCAAATCATATTACAAATCCTCGTATGAGATTTGGAATATTTGGAGCATTTTCCTGAGACAATCCAACCTAGCAGCGTTTTTTGAATGGTTGGGTGGTCGGGGCCTAATTTTATTTGGCCAACAGACAACAGTTCAAAGAATGTTTCCGCCCCCAACAACAAGTCGATCTTTTGCGGTTTAAAGAAATATGGGTCAGCTAATTCAATATTGGCTGGGATATTCCAGTTAGCCGTATTTATCGCATGATCAGGCTGGTATGCTGATATTGAGCTCATGACCCAGTAGTCTGCCGAGAATGAGTGGTCGTTCACTCTGGATTTTACTATTGCATGCAACCTTTTGTTCACTGTAGTGTTAGCTTCACCAATACCAAGCAGATTCAAGGACTTGTCTTCTCTACGAAGATTTAGTCTCTGTGCAAGTTCTTCAGTTATGAAGTTTATTTGCGAACCGGAATCCAGCAATGCACGCGCTGGCAAAATAAGTGCCATCTTTGCCTTTTATCTGTACAATGGCAGTGGCAAGAATGACTTGATCAGTTGGCACAGAAGCATGCATGGCTTGGGAAGTCGAAGATTGTGGTAAGCTATTAAATGTTGTTGCATATTGATGTAACAAGGAATGATGTGAACGATTACAAACACTACACCGAGTCATCTTGCATTTTGAAACTGTATGTCCTTTTCGAAGGCAGTTTATACAAATCGGAACCTTTTTTTGCGAACTCGAACCTCTGTAATACAGGGAAGTGCAGTAAACGACTGACATGCGCTTATGTAATGGTCAGATGAATGACAGAAAACGCATTTTGATTTCTTTTGCTGTTGTGTTGTTGAGAAGGAAGACCTTTGGTTCCTTTGTCGAACAATGTCTTGTTTGGGTTTAGGCACTTTATCATTGGGCTTGTACTTTGAAGTCGACGCTTCTTCAGCTGAAATGTGCTGATATCTTTTGTTAAGCGCTGCCTCGCAGTCGCTCCACAAAGGGAGAACGCTATAATCTAGCTGCTCTTCCCACTTCGACCTCGTAGTCGCGTCAACTTTCGACATCACCAAATGGATAACTATAGCATTGGCAATATTCTTTTCGTCACCCAAAGACAAAAGCGAATCATAGACTGCGGAAACTGTGTCTATCATACTGCGTAATGCAGATGCGGAAGGCTTTGTGATTTCTGGTAAATCGAAAAGCGTCGACACATTGTCAAAAAAATATAAGACAATTGTTGTCATACACTTTTTTCAAACTGGCCAGCGCTTTGGGATAGTTTTGGTCAGTGATCTGAAACGCCTTTACTGTTCCCAAAGCTTCACCTGATAGACATGAGATCAGATGATTGAACTTTTCTATATCAGGAATAGAGTTATCGTTGTCCACTAAATTTTCAAAAAGGCTGATAAAGTTTTTATAATCAGCATATTTGCCATCGAACTTGGGGAGAGACATTTTTGGCAATCGCGAGTGATGAGGGCCACTAAAAGAATATTCAACCGCACTAGATCTGCGACTTTTATTCAACACTCCCATTATTAATGATTTTGCGCTTACGCAAATGTCTTCAAGTTCCCCGCGGAACATGTCACTGTGATCAGCTAGCTCAATGTCTGATTGACAGATCATAGCCCTGATCGATATAAGAGTTTAATAACTCTAACCGGCATTCTAATTCAAGCGGATTCTGTGACATGGTTTTTTGCTCCAATGCCGTTTTAATCCGATTTATATTTGCTGTGATGAGAGACCTTTGATGCTTTAATTGCTCAAGGTTCTCATTTTTGCTCGGAGATGCTTGTCTCTTCTTGCTTGCCATTTTAAACAATTGAAAGGATTTACGAGAAAAAGAGTCTTTACTTTTGTGAAATTAGTTTATTCACAAATCACTAAGTTACACCGGCTTTGAATTGAAATAATCGCAATTGGGGGAAAATTAGTTTATTTCCTCACAACAATTGTTACGAAAAAATTTCACCGAATTATATGCAACTTGTGGAAGAAGACAAATGGCAGAATAATTTTGGCAATAAAAAATTCGTCACGAATTTAACTGCCTGTTCGCTAATTCAAAGCACCCGTCTAAACACACTTGGCGCAATACTTTTTGGAAATTAAATTTGTTAACTGAATGCACTTACTACACTTGTCAAATGCATATGTGTAAAAGACAATCGTTAACTGTCAAATTCGCACTTTGTTTACAAACAAATTTCTTGCACAGGTAGTTTCGGATTTTATTTTAAATAAATTGAATTTAATTTGTATACATTTAATTTCGATTTAGTGTGGACGCGTAGTGCTTCAAATTGAATTACGAACGTGTGGCGGTGATTGCAACGAGGACGAGCACAGCAACTTTCGTTTGTTGTTGTTTTTGCAAATTGCCGATTTTCAATGCAATGTCAACAAAGAAAAAAAAACCGAGTGCTTATTAGCTCTAAGTCACTTCGATTTAATCAATTGAAATTAATTGTAATCTTATATGTATAATCACGCACTATCTGTTTACCACGTTTTACATGCATAAATATATTTACTATTTAATATAATAAATGAAAAAGACAACAAGAATTGAAAGTTTTTTTTTTTTTTTGTTATATATATATGTTATATATATATTGTATATACATATATGTTATACAGTTGAAACAACCAAACTTTCAATTTTTGTGGGATACCTCTTTTTTGACTTTCCTGTTTTTTTTTTGTAGCTCCTGTTAGACTGGCTGGATTTTCTAATTTCCTGGAATCTGGAACTTTTTCCTTTTGTACTTTTTATGCATGATTGACGTTGAAATGTTGAAATTTGAAAAATTATTTAATATATTAAATTTTAATTGATTTTCAATGTTTTTGCTCGGGCATGAAACTTTGGCACTATTTTGTGCTAGTTTTATAAAAAAAAAACAAATTGTTAATTTAACTACATAAATAAACTGAAAAACACGCAGCGGTTGTAAAACGCGACCGTTCGTGGTGATGGTTACAAGAAAAGTGCTGTTTTATTATAACTCCTTTGTTTAACAAATGTGACAGTTTTTCATAATTAAAAAAAAGATGGCCGTAGGGCGCGAAATTTAAATATATCTAAATGGTATAAATCTCATTTATTTATTTTTTTGTTTTTATTCGCTAATCCTAAATTATTATTGTATTATTATTAGTGTTGCTGCCTTGATGAAACAGCGGCTGTCCACGATTTCTGGACTCCTTTTTGTCCTTGTTTTACAGGGCTACTAAGGGGCCTCTTTTCCCTTTCACAAACATTGTTTCACTGCTTTGATGTGGCTTGGTGTCCACTTTTAACTTTCTTTTCTATCGCGCTTGGTTGTCGCGATTTTGGAAAGTCACATACACTAGTTCTCTGTTCACGCACTTTGTTAGATTTTACTCAGTTCACGCACTTTGTAAGATTTTACTCAAACCGACTTGGTTATCGTCAGCCAAAACGCGCACTAACTTGGTTATCGTTAACTTATTGTGATATGTGTTTTTAGCAGTATAACGTAAACGCAAAACGCAAATAGTGTAACACAAGAGTCCCTGGTGCTCGGGCGCCAGTTAATGAAAATATTATTAATTTGTTTAAAAAAAATATTTTTTTCAGACAGATTGCCTGACCTTTATTACAACCGGTAACTTAAGACTAAAGACTACTTAATACTCCACATGCATTTATTGGTGATTATTGCTGAGTCGCCGAAAGAGGTGCATTTGATTAAATTGTTTAATCGGGTGTTTTGGTCGTACCTGTTTCCAGGTATTCTGTCTGTTAGGTGGTTTGAGCGGAAATTGGGTCGGGTGAATGAATTGCGAGTGCAATTCGGAAATTTGATCTATTTCTCGTTAACTTATATATATAGTTATGTAAGTTAAAAATAAAAATACGTCACTATGTATATATACTATAGCCATAACACACCTGTGTATTATACCGAAAACGAAGTAAGGGGGAGGTGACTATATTTATTAATTAACGAATTTATATATGTTGAATTAAAAGTCACAAAATGCTAAGAAATTGTGTCATTACATACATACATTATATACAGTCAAAATGACTTCCTTGGGCAATCTAGTGTTAAATAAATATTATTCTTCTTAGATGGCGTTACAGCTTACGGAGATCCAGAGCCAAGCTTCTCTTATTCACTTATGTTGTGTGCGATTTGTTTTCACACAAGTGAACGGGACCTAAAGTTTTAATGCCGATTCCGACCGGAAGCCGAAAAGCTTTTTCAAGGCAAGTGTACTGAGGGGAGTTTTTGTAGTACCCCGCATAGGAGAGAAGTCCCGTAATAAGCATTGGACGGCGTTGGTGTTGTCGGGATCGGAACACACTCATCGTGCGTCAGAGGCCGACACAACAGTGTCACGGAGCTCTCAAATAAATATTATTATTGTTTATTTATTAACAATTATTTGAAACTAAAAATTGGGTGTCATGATCCCCATCTAAGATGCGTCGAAAAGAGGTTTTTTCTCGAGCGAACTTCTCCCATAAGGCAATAAAGAAAGAGTTATCTGTGAGACTGAGACTGAGATGTCGCAAAATTAATCACCCTATCCCCCACCCACCCTAACAATGGAGCGCTATACTCCGCAAGAGCGTGGAATAATTGTGTCGACTTTTTTTTTACCAACAATCGGTCGGTGGTGAATTTCAATGTCGATTTTCTAATCGTGTCGCGCCTACTTGGCGAACACTTCGGCACTTAGTTACTCGACACATGCAGGGCATGGCCGCCACCGGATTGGTCGTTCGGCCGAGAATATCGCGGCTGTGGCTGCCGATGTCGCTGAGAACGAAGAAACATCAACCAGACGACGAGCCACGCAATTGGGCATCACCAGACGGACCATACAGCAAATTTTAGTGAAAGACTTGTACATGTTCCCGTACACAGTGCAAACACTTTTAATCGTAGCATCTTTGAGGGAATATTGTCTGATGCACTTAAATGCGCAGATATTATGCCTTTACATAAAAGGGGTTCTCCTACTGAAATTTCAAACTATAGGCCTATATCTCTTCTACCTGTTATAAGTAAAATTTTTGAGAAACTTATAAAGAACAGAATAGTGAGTTTTCTAACCACAACAAATTTCTTCAGTCCAGCTCAATATGGATTTCGTCAAGGAAAATCAACTGAAGATGCGTTGTTGCAATTTTGCTTACAAATAATATCTAATCTTGATAAGAAAAAATACACTGCTGGTTTATTCGTTGATATCACAAAAGCCTTCGATATGGTCAACGATAATATATTTTAAAGTAAATTGGAAAAAGCAGGTTTTCGAGGCTTCATGCTTAAATGGTTTAAGTCATATCTAGAAAATAGATCCCAGCGAGTAAAAATAAATCAGGTTTGGAGTTAAATTAAGTATTTTAACATAGGTGTCCCACAGGGCTCTGTGCTCGGACCAATTTTATTCTTGATCTATATTAATTCACTGTTCTCAATTGATTTTAAAGGTAAAGCTGCTGCTTTTGCAGATGACCTGTGGCCTTTCCTACAGAAGTATGAGTGCCCTAGACTCAGTTGCTGACCTTAACTGGGATTTGGATCGTCTGCGATATTGGTTCGCACAACATAAATTAGTGAGAAGTCCCAAAACCAAAGTAATGTTTTTTAGACTTTCTTCGTATAAAATGGATGTAGATTTTCATTTTCATCCACCAAATTGTCATAAATTTAAATTTCCTGTTTGTTATTGTTCAAGTAATTCACCATCATTTGATAAAAGCTTAAATTTTAATACTGGTTGTTTTGCAATTGAAAACGTCAATGAATTTAAGAACCTTGGTGTCATTATTGACTGTAAAATGAGTTTTCTAAATCACGTGGATTCCCTAAGGAAATATATACGAAATATTCTTAGATATTTTTTCTATCTGAGCAAAATTTATTCAAAACAGGTTTTTAATACGATATATTACGGAATTTTTCAATCTAAGCTACAATATGGGATTGTATGTTGGGGCGGCGTATACTCTAATAAAATCCAACCATTAATAAGATTGCAAAAGAATGAATTAAAAAAAAAATATGTCGCAAACCCAGTAGATATTCCAGTTTTTCTTTATTCTGTAACCTAAAAATTTTACCTGTTCGTCATCTTTATTGTTTTAAAGTGTTAAAAATGTTTTTTATGAGATCTGGATGTCGTAATTTCCGACTGATCTCTACTCACAATCTACGTGGTAACTCTCTAAATTATTATCTGTGCCATATATTCACACCACCTTATATCATAACTTTTATTCTATTTTGTCTGCTCGCTTATTTAATAAGCTACCTGTGACTATCAGAACAATTACAGTATCTGGCGTATTTCTGAAACGGATGAAAGATTGGTTTTTCAGTTACAATTATGCTGACTTAGAATCACTCATTTTGAGATGCTAATTTTTTTGATCTCTATTACTGACATACTGCTCTTTTTTATTTCTCATGCTTACTTGTATATATTTTGTATTATTTTTCTCTCTTATTTATATTTATTTATTCGTAAGATTAGTTAGTTGTGCAATTCATTTCCTATATGTCACCCCTCATGAACTTAATTATTAAACTAGTACTCGTATATTTGTACTTTGCAGTGACATTCGACACAATTTTTATTCTTTGTAATTCAAATACAGAATGTCACTTTATTTTCTAATTTATTTATTATGTTTTGTTCGCAATGTGTCTCCTTAATTTAATACATTTACTTTGTCTAAATAAGAAATGAACTAATAAATACAATACAATACTCTCCTTGTAACCAAAATTACCGACTCTTTTACTCGTATAGGACGATTTTGGTTCAATCGCAATTCAATCACAATCCCCTCCAACACACAAAGTGCCGAACGACATTTCTTAGCCTAACAAAGGAAATACTCAGCATCATCAATATGTCGCCAAGTATCCTCACCCCATATCTTTAGCATAGCACTTGCCTGCATGTGTGTTTTGGGGGGTTCGAGTGTACGGAAAGTGTTGGTGTTATCCATTCTACGTATGGATTCTCGCAATTTGCCCATATGTCCTCTTGTTCGGAATCAACCTCAGGTTCTGTAGTGGGGCTAAACAGGTATTGGGTTGCCCGCATTTCTTTTCGTTCGTTAAGAAAATAGAGTTGACCCATACGTGGTTTTTTTTTTTGGTCATTCTTATAGTAGCTGACGGTCGTTATTTTGTATTAGTCTAGACTTGTTCCCTATTTTTATTATACCTATAGTATTTTCGTTCGTACTATTTTAATCACTTCATATAGTCCGTTCCATAAGGTTGAAAGTTTGTTTTGCCTCTTTTGGTTTCTCATCAGAACCTTGTCACCTATGTTGAATATTTTAGTCGTAGTATGCTTTAGCTTGTTCTTTCTTTTTGTGTAGGATTGCTCTAGCTATTTTATATCCGTTTGGTAGTCGGCATCTTAGTTCGTGCGCGTAATTATCGTAGTTGTACAGAGGTTGGGGTGTCTTTTTAAGCGAACTGAGGATCCGTGCAGGATAACCGTGTAGTAGTTCGTAAGGAGTTTATGTTGTGCTACTATGAGGCGTGGTATTATATATGAACATGGCGTATGGCAGTGAAAGGGTCTTGGTTAACAGTGACGTAGATAGATAGATAGAACACGCAAGTGTTCTATGGCTACGTTCTAAAGCGCAATTAATTTGACGATGGTATGGTTTTTCGTTTTAAGGATTTTGCACACTTCCTTAAATAGATTGCTAAGAAAGTTTGTTCCTTGGTCTATAAGAATAGAGTCTGGAATTCCAAACCGGCATATCAAACGCTCGACTAGCATTCGAGCTATGGTCGAGGGTTCTGCGTCTGGTATCGGTATGGCTTCAAAGAACTTCGTCAAGTCATCCTGAAATGTTAGGATGTATTTGTTGCTATCATGACTATTGGGAAGTGGACCTACTATATCCAAGTCTATGCGCTCAAATGGTGTTTTACTTGTAGTAGTTATTTTCATAGGGATTTTATTATTTCTAGGTAATTTGTTTTTTTGGCATGATTCGCATTTACGGATGTATTCAGTAGTGTCTTGCAGGCTTTTAATTCGTTTGATAGTTCTGGCGACACCATGATGTCCACCAAATGGTGACTCGTGGTTTTCATGTAAAACTTTTAAGATATCATTACTGTTAGTCAGGAAGAGTCTTTCGTCGCTAAAAAGTTGTATAACTATGTCTTACATTTGGAAGGTATTTTCAAGGAGTTTTTTGAAAATATTCTCTGATTCGTTGTCGGTTACTGCCAGGCCGAAACCTAATGACTTATGGTCCGCGAGTTTTGCCTTAATGTCGTTTAGACAAAATTCCGAGATTCGTTGATCTCTTGGGCCTCTAAATGGAATGGTAGGGTTGTAACATAGGGATTAGATCTGTTATCTGGTTGGAAAGTAGACGTTTTTCCTAGGTGTGGTTTAATGAAGTTAGGTAACCTTTTCTTTAGGTTTTCTTCCGCTATTGATTCTCTCAGAGGTAGTATTATAATTTTAGGGCTATTTGTTTGGAATCGTCAATAGAACCATTTTTCTCGAATAATATGGAGCTAGAGGAAACTTCTATGTCGTCTGTCATATCTTCATCTGGAATTTTTCTTTCGAGTGTCCCTTTTTGGTTTCTAGTGGTTACTAACTCGAGCTGCAGATGCGGATTTGGCGAATACTTCAAGCAGTGTCCAGGGTTCGGAAGGAGGTATTCTAGACGAGTTGTTTCCGTCTTCTCCTGTGGATCCGAAGGAGATATTGATAACGCTCCTGCAAACAGCGGCAAAAGACCTGAAGAAAGTTCCGGGCATACGAAAGGAGGAGAGGGTGATAAAGTCATCAGATTTCTCTTACAACGGCCAACATCGCCAGTAAATCATATTTTCTCTACTACTGCTTGGTTAAGTTCTAGATTTTAGTTTTTTGATGTTAATAGTGTATTTTTAAGAAATTGTGTTAAAATTGTTAATAATTTTTACAATGAACAGCGGGTTCCTAAGAAAAATACTATTTTTGTACTATCAGCGCCTAATGCTGGTAATTTTTTTTTTGATACCTTTATTCACTATTTCATTAATTTTGGTCAAATGGGTAATTTTAATAGATATTGTGCATTTCCACTTATGGAATGCGTAGATCGTAGGATAATACTTTAGAACGAACCAATAATGGAACCATGTGCAACAGAAACATTAAAAATGATTCTTGTTGGCCATACAGTAAACGCCAAAGTGAAATATGCCCCCGATGCTGTTATTACTCGCACACCGGTCATTGTTCTTTCGAATAACGACGTATTTCCTAAAGATGACGATCCAGAATGTATTCATATGTTTGGAAACCTTGTAATAATTTAAAAAAATTAAATAAGAAACCTCATCCATTGTCTGCCTATATCTTCTTCTTCTTCTGACTTCCAGAGGCCAACTAATTCCGTTATTTTTAGAGAAAGCTGAATTAATGTTGAATACAATCTTGCATTCAGATTCGATTTTCCAATAACAAGCACTATTAAGGTAAGAAACGTTTGCTGTAGCTGGATTTAATTGCGGTGTAGCTACGAGGCCAATATGCACCTGGGGCTGCGCCTTAAAACTGGTTGCACCTTTAGCTGGATGGAATGCACCATAATTTTCAATCTTACGATAGTAGTTTTCTACTATCTGATTAATTAATGTGTACGGGTTTCTATCTGCACCCAGTCCAACGTCGCCAATGACCGATTTTCCAACTTGATTAAAAAATTGTAATGCCATTGATCTCGGTCTGGTATGTATGTATATGTTGTTTCCACTGAATCGCTTCTACGATTCCATGGAATAAAATGATCTTTTGTTGCTTTTATTAATCCATTTTGCGGCTTATATTTATAGTGAATAATTTCTTGGCTTATCGCTTGGTTCACTTAAAATTGATGTACTTTCTCGTCCATTCTAGGAACACCATAATTATGTACTTGATATTCGGAAAGTTTATTAGCATTAGGATTTCTTGACCTGTTCCATTCATGAACGTAATATAGCTCAATAGGCTGCGGCACACATAAAGATTTACTACCATGTAATATTTTTTAGCCATTTCTTTTGGATCAACAGTTTTTAATCCAGTTGGTTTCATTGGATTTGTACTCTCAGCTGTATATTCTGTATACTCTGTTGTGCCCGTATCAAATGTTTGTTCTTATTCCCAATGGCGACTTTACACGACACTTCAACAATTTTAGACCTAAATGGTAAACTTTCAAATTCTGCATTACTTAAATAAAATGGTAAGAAGTCTACTGGCATTAAGGCCAATGGAGTTGTAACACATTCGACGTAATCGGGATCATTTAATTGAATATTGTACGTACTATATCCATATGTTATCAAAATGCGACTTTTTTTGTGCTATATTAGATGGAGAAGGTGTGCTAGGATGAATCCATGTTAAATTTGGAACGGCTGATGAATACGATCCAGCAACTCCACATGCTCCGGATCTTGCTACCGTATTTGGTCCACGTGACGACCCACTCTCTGTCGTATCCATTGGTATAGCTGCTTCAGGTCCTATCGATGCTCTATTAGTAGCTTCAGATATACTACCAGTATCAGGAGCAGCAATAATAATCTCAAAGAGTTCAATAGTATCAGGTGATAATTGGCTATATTCTTCGCCTGTGTCTGCACCTCCAACAGCTGTATCCGTACGGAGTAGCTTGGTGAGGTCAGTGTCAGATCCGGTATCGGCGGGTCTCTTATGATTCCTCTGAGTCCAGGTTGATTATCTTCAACGAGTATATCCCATACAATTGAATTTAAATTATCTGATTGATATTAAGCTTTAATTTGTTTATAATAATGTCCGTTTGGAGCTCTATATGCTCCATATGGTCCTCTTTTAAATGCTTGAAAATTTAAATATTTACTTTTATATTCTTGTCTTGATCAAATATCCACAATATGTTTTTCACTCAAACACCAACACACACTTTCGACACCATATTTAATTCCGAGAAAAGACCGAGAAAAACAGTTAAATCTGCAACACGTTCACTTTGTTTAAAAACTTTAATGAAACTGCTTCTCTATCCGCTGCCCTTATATCCTCAGAAGTATTAGATAATTCGTATTCCAAATCGTGTACATATGCGACAAAATCTGCCGAATTAACAACGTTTACTTCGTCGAATATGTTATTGACAGGACCAAGATAATTATATCCTAGTAACGTAAATCCACTTTTAGGCATTTCGAAGACCGACAAAATGGAACTAAAACAGTCAATTTAAAATTTGAGTTTTATGTACATATGTATATAAAGATTTTAAAATAATAAAATAAAACAAATAAATATATAAATATTTCAAATAAACGACAACGATAATCGGCACAACCAGCACAATGGAGCGATACGATCGGCCCGAAGGTCCATGATCATGTAACCATGCATCCTGCTTCTAACGATGGCCAGTCAGACAATAATCTATTTTTGAGTATGCCTTTATTTACTCGCAAGAGGTCGAGTTTAGTAAGGATCTCAAGCAGGTACACTGGGGCGCAGTGAGTAATTTCCGCCTCTTTGTCAGCTACTTCGTTGCCTTTTATTCCTGGGTGACTTGAAACTCACATCAATTTGGTTTTATGCGATGCGCTGGCAATATAGTTTCTGGTATTGAGATTGTACTGTTTTGTGAACGGCTAAAGCTTCCGCCGTAAAGATTGATGCTTGTGTTGATAATAGTCCTTTGGTGATTACAAAGCCGCTTTCTTGGGTGACTGCAAGAGAAGTGCTATTGTTAGTTTTTGAACCATCGGCAAAGATCAAAGACCATCCTTCTTTTTTTTTTTTCTTCCTTCTGGACGGGGTGCAGATGATTTGTGTCGAAGCATTGAAATAGCGCAATGAAATGATCTTCGAAAAATTGCGTTTGGAGTATTTGTTTTTGCATATTGTGTCAAATCCATGATATGCATCATTGTGTCTGCACATAATAAATATATCGTCTGCATAGACGCAATGATCTACAAGTTTGTATTTGGAAATTATACCTGAAAGATTGTCAAAGGCTATCATGAACAGTACAACAGAGAGCGGCGAGCCTTGAGGGATACCGTTAAAAAGTCTGAAGGTGGGTGAGAGATGGTTATTTACTCTAACACAGATTTTTCTGTTAGGCTGAAAACACACCGGATAAAGCAAAAGGTGTTTTTTTGTTTCATGAAACAAGAGAACATTGTTTCTTATGAGACTGCACACACAAAATAAAACGAAACAAAACACACGTTTTTGTTTCGAAGTGTTTCGGTGGCGGTTGTCGAAAATACATGCCATTGAATACGAGCAATACACACCGAATGAAACAAAACTGTTTTAAGCCAGTGTCGTTGACGATAATTGCCTACTTTCTTATGGCGCAACACGCACCAAATGAATCGAAACATAAAAAGCAAAGCAAAACAGAAAAACATGTGTTTCGTTGCCGATAACCGGCCTGTTATTTTAACAAAACAAAATTTTGATTCGATTTGATTTGCTATTTTTTCGTCGCACTTTACAACTTTACAGCTTCTATGTTTACTCTGTGCACAAATTTTAACAAATATGGACGTAGAAGGAGAAAATTTGATTTGTTCAAGGATAAGTTCCTAACTCTTCTATTAGGTTTACGATGCACCCATAACTCTGCTATTTGCGTCCTTTTCCTCAATTCAAAAATTGTAAATGGTGGGCCAAATACGGGCTGTGTTGTGCAATGCTCACGGACTGCTTGGATGATATTGGCCTTAAGTGCATGAATCCGGATTGTTGGCATAACATTGATCTTTCACGGTTCCTCACAAAAAAGGTTCAAAGGGGTCAAATCGCAGCTCCGAGAAGGCCAATTGACATCGCCAAGACGGCTGATGACACGATTTGGGAATTTGGTGCGCAAAAGATCGATTGTGGCATGGGCTATGTGGCATGGCGCGCCATCCTGCAAGAACCAGAGGTCGTCCAAATCCATATCTTCAAATTCAGTAAATAAAATGTCGGTTAACCTGGCTCTCTAACGCCCACCGTTGACCGAGACGTTGTTCCCAGCTTAATTTTCGAAGAAAACGGTCCAATGATGACACAATCCGCACCAAAGTGTCACTCTCTGTTTATGCATTGGCTTCTCGATAATAATGTGTGGGTTTTTCGAGCCCCAGATTCGGCAATTTTGTTTGTTAACATAGCCGCCGAGATGAAAATGCGGCTCGTCAGAAAATATGATTTTTCTCCCAAAAACGTTGTCAAGTTCAAGCTGCTCTAAGGCCCAAACTGCGAAGCGAATGGTCGCGAGCCTTCAATTGCTGAGTCAATTCTCCTTAGACTAGTGCGTAAAATGATGAGCTGTTGAAATCGATGGCGATTTTATGTTCGTAAATTCTCACACTCTCGGCCAGAGCAGCCACATTCTCATCGTACGACGACGGGGACCATTATCATGAATTTTTTGCACAAACTTGCGTACAGCAGTCGCGGTGGGTGCTTCATTTTGGCCAAAACTTATTTTTAAAAGACGCACTGTTTGGGCTACACAGCACTCACTTTGGAAATAAGTTTTCAATATTTTCCAACGTTAAAGCGATTCATTTTGTTCCGGTATGATAATTACTTTCTGTCAAGATTTCGAGCGGGAAGCAGCTATCAGTATCAAAATAACATGATTTAAAAAAAAAAAAACACTAGATAGTCCACCCTTTATGTAAGATTGGCACATCATCCCCTGAGTTCGACCACATGTTGAAAAGCAAGTCGTGAATTCCATTTTCTTTTATGTCAACACACACCAAACGAAACAAGAAAACAAAACGTTTTGTTTTGTTACATCTGTTTCGCTTGCTGTGTGTTCAAATAAAAAAATGTTTTTTTGACTAACGAATCAAAAACTTTATCCAGTGTGCCATCCAATTTTAGCCTTAGTCAAGAAGGATTTAACGTAGTTAAATATTTTTGGTCCTGTATCCCATTCCCTTAGTTTGTTGAGAACTTCTTCTTCTTAAGGTTCATCTCCGCTGCGGAGGTTTGTGTTTCCATGACAGTGTTTGTCCTCCCTCCGTTCTTCTTTCCTCTATTTTCCCTTGCAGGATATGTTGGAGGAGTCTGAATTTATCGTTGCGCAGGCTATGACCCAGGTAGTATAATTTCCTTATTTTAATTGAGTGTAACAGTTCCCTTTTACTGCCCACCTCTAGCAGCACTTCTTTGTTTGGTACTTTGTCAACCCAGGAGTATTCCCAAGTATTCTTCGGAATACCCACATTTCGAACTCTTCTATTTTTCGTACCATTTCTCTTTTTAACGTTATACTATAACAGAACCGACAAAATATAGCATTTCACCATTCTTGCTTTTATATTAAAGTTTATCTCTCCGCTGCAAATACTTTTTTCATTTTGCAGAAGTCCGCCCTCTCTTGCTCTATCCTGCATTCTATTTCTTTATTAGCGTTGGCGTTGCTTTTAATTATTGTTCCCAAATACTTCAAACTGCTGGTTCTTTCGATAACTTTATTGTCTATTTTTAGCTCCAAATTCTGTGTTTCTTGTCTTTTTGTTAAAACTATTAACTTTGTTTTGGCGGTGTTTAGTTAGTCCGTAGTTATTGCTCACATTGTTGAGCTTGTTCATCATGATGCTTAAATTGCGTATGTCGCTTGCTATTATGATAGCATCATCCGCGTACATATCATAAGTTGTTAATATGGACTCCGTTTACCTTTAATCCACCGTCACTCTCTTCAATTGCTTCTTTAAAAATGTCTTCGGAGTACATATTGAAGAGTAATGGTGAGAGAATACAGCCTTGTCTTACTCCTCTTTGAATTTCAATTTCTTCTGATTCTTCTTCTTCCATTACTATTTTCGCTTTCTGACCCCAGTATAGGTTCATAAAGACTCTCATGTCGTTCATGTCAATACCCTTACTTTCGAGGATCTCCATCATTTTCTTGTGTTGTACTCTATGGAAGGCCTTTTCGTAGTCTACGAAGCACACATAAACGTCTTTGTTAATTTCCAAGCATCGTTGGCGCAGTGTTTCGCGGGTGCCAAAGCCATTTCTGAAACCAAATTGAGAGTGGCTTACATCATATTCAAGTTTGGTGTATATTCTCTTGTGAATTATTTTTAGGAAGATCTTTAGCGCATGGCTCATTAGGCTGATGGTTTTGTATTCATTGCATTGTACAGCTTTACTTTTCTTCGGAAGTGTTATAAAGGTAGTTTGTATCCAATTTTTTATGATCTTGCCATACCTGTAAATTGCGTTGAATAGGTTGACTAGTACCGGGATACTCTTATCGTCAATAAGCTTCAGGAGTTCATTAGTCAATCCATCTGGACCTCTTGCCTTTTTTATTTTTGGCCTCCTTTAGCACTTTTACGACCTCCCCTTTCATTATTTCCGGTCCCTCAGATCCATGCAGGAGTTTCGTTTGGTGCCTTTCCTCGCTAAAAAGTTCTTCGATGTATTCTTTCCATGTTTTTGTCTTGTCTTTTGCTCCCACTAAGATCTTTCCTTCCTTATCTTTTAATATGTACATCAAGTTGTTTTTTTCTTCTGGTGCCAGCAATTTCCTTTATCTTTTTATGTACGTTAAAGCTGTCATGATTTCTCTCATGTGTCTCTGGTTCTTCACATTGCTCTTGTAAGTGTCTATTGTTTTTCTCTAATCTTATTCCTTATTACTCTTTGTATTTCTTTGTATCTGCTTTGATTTGCTTTATTTATTCTCCTTTCTTCCGTTAGCTCCAGAATTTCATTTGACATTCATGCCCGCCTCGGCCTTTGTTCTCTGCCGTCTCCAGTAGACTTTGTTTAAGCTCACTCCATCTCGATTCTATATTTTCTTCATCAATTTGGGCTATGCCCACGTCTACATTTTTTTCTTTTACTTCCTTTTTAGCTTGATCCTGTATCTCTCGATTTTTCAGCATTTTTTCTTCTTTGTTTTTTTTTTGCATTTTCTTTAGTTGTTCCTTAACTTTAACAATAACAGGGCTGTGATCTGATCATATGTCTGCGCCTGGGTAAGCTTTTGCCGATTTAATCGCATTCCTGAATCTCTTAAATATAATAATATCATTTCATAATCAATTTGGTTTCTTATTACTATTTCCGCTGTGTGTCTTGGCGAGCTCCACGTATAAAGTCTTCTGGGGGGCTGTTTGAACCAGGTATTTGTTATCGTTAGTTCGTTAAATTAGTTTTAGCCCTCTTTCATTCTTATTGCTCAGGCCCTCCACTACGTCTACAATTCTTCCTTTTTGCACTTTTGCATTTAGGTCTCCTATTATCAACGCTACATCCTTTTTCTTTGTTATTTTGATGCATTGGTCCAGTTGTTTATAGAAATCTTTGATAATCGCGTCTTCGCAGTCAGCTGTTGGCACATACATTTGGATGATGTTAATCAAAGTATCTTTAGCTTTAAATTGCATTAGTATTACAAGCTTAGATAGGTAGACTACTCCTGTGCCGGATTTTCGCATCTATTCTGGTTTGTGTCGTCGCATGCATAATATAGCGTGTAACCGTTTTTTGTAAAGCTTCTATTACCGGTCCATTGTACGTCGGCTATTCCCAAAATGTCTATTTTGTGCCTCTTCGCCTCCTATATGGTGCTATCTAATTTTCCTGCTTGGTACAGGCTTGTTACATTCCTATATTTAAATACCCACCTCTGACCATTTATGATCTGCCGGAGACTGAGGGCCATTATATTTGTTTGTGTACTCATGGTGATTGTTTCGGGGGAGTAGATATTTATAAAGGGTCCGCCATCTAACGTTTTTTTTTTTCAAGTAGTGCTTATTTCGTGAATGGTAACACTTAGCTCATGTCCGATTTGACAGATAATTAGTTTTATCCTTCCGCTGAACGAATATGGTTGTGTATACGCTTGAACAACGCTGGGAAATATTGCGACATTACTTTGAAAATCATGGTAATGTTGCAGAATGTGTGCGAAAATTGCGTACGAATTTTGGAAGAAGAGAAGCACCGTCAGCTCCGTATGTTCGTTATCTTGTGAAAAAAGTGAAAGAAACTGGCATCCTCATCGATAAACCAAAGCGTGAAAAGCCAAAAACAGTGCGTACACCCGAGAATATTGCTGCTGCGGCAGAAAGTGTGCGTGAAGCGCCATCAACATCAATTCACCGTCGTTCTCAACAATTGAACATTTCGGAGACATCATTGAGACGAATTTTGCATAAAGACCTTGGTATGACGCCATACAAAGTCCAATTGGTTCAGGAGTTGAAGCCTACTGACCATCCAATGCGTTTTCGCTTCGCTAAGTGGGCCTGCGATCGACTTACAGAAGATGCCGATTTTGCCAAAAAAATCATCTTTTCAGATGAAGCTCATTTTGATCTTGGCGGGTATGTAAACAAGCAAAATTGTCGCATTTGGGGCACAGAAAACCCGCACGCATACATTGAAAAGCCGGTGCACCCAAAACGAGCCACTGTTTGGTGCGGATTTTGGTCCAGAGGCATAATTGGGCCATTTTTCTTTGAAAATGAGCAAGGAGTGGCCGTTACAGTCAATGGCGATCGTTATCGGGCCATGTTGAACGAATTTTTGTTCACAAAAATTGAAGAGGAGGATATTGGCAACATTTGGTTTCAACAGGAAGGCGCTACGTGCCACACAGCCGAAGCTACACTCGATGTTTTGCGCCCTGTTTTTGAAGATCGCATTATCAGCCGCAGAGCTGATGTCGTTTGGCCACCTCGGAGCTGCGATTTGACACCGTTGGACTATTATTTGTGGGGTGCCGTCAAAGATAAGTGTTACGCCGACAAGCCAGAGACAATTGACGCTTTAAAGGACAATATTCGTGAAGCCATTGGTGAAATACAGCTGCACACAATCGATAATGTGCTTAAAAATTGGACCGATCGTGTAGGCTACTGCATGGCCAGCCGAGGCAGCCATTTGAATGAAATTATTTTCCATTATTAACCGGAAGGATTGTACTTTCAAATAAAAAAAGAAATTTGAGAAAATATTCAGTAGTTTTTTTTATAGCATTTTCAAAAAAAAAAAAAAATTATTTGGCGGACCCTTTACATATGTAGTTCAATATAATAACTCGAAAGATGGTTTCCCGTTGTCCTCCTCTCTTACTTTTTGATGCTATATAACTTTGTGATTTTTATTCATATTGTGTGAGGTGGTTTTCCATTGTCTTCCTCCTTTTATTTGTTTACTCTACATAATCATTCATTTTCAATACTTTTTAAAAACATTAAGAAAAGTTCTTACTTTCTACTGTCCTTGTTACATTTTCTTAAATTGTCTTACTTATGCTATATTATTTGGTTTTGTCGTTACTGTCATGTATTAATGTGTTAATGCTTATTTGAAATGGCATTTACTCATCATGTTACAATAGTGTCTTCGGATTTGTGACCATTTCTTGGGGTGTCTGTTTTTAAATGTTTCACCCATCACATCCTGATACTATAGCCTAATCCGAGTGTCTGAGTCCGTCTTGTCTAGTGTTTTCTATACCGTGCTTACCGTTTTCACTCGTAAATGTATGTTTATGTTACCTTATCATATCCACTTCATTACTTCTTTCAGAGCCGTGTCTGCGTCATATGTTCCTTTATTGTGTTTGCAAGTAT
Source organism: Merodon equestris (assembly GCA_958301585.1). NCBI lineage: Eukaryota > Metazoa > Arthropoda > Insecta > Diptera > Syrphidae > Merodon > Merodon equestris. The sequence continues at coordinate 98,448,411 of OY284413.1, forward strand.
TCCCTAACTTGTTGACTTGAGTGATGACGCGGACGGCCCTTCATTTCGTTCGCCCCTTCGCCCTATACTGTCGGATCTTTTTTGCCTTTCCACATTAACTATACCGTCTAGAGGGCAGGCCTTTTTGTTTTTACCCTCCTTTTTCTCGCCTTCAGGTGACCTGTATCTCTTTGGGTTTACATTACCGGTGATTAGAGGACTTCTAGGTATATCTGTTATCTCGATCTCCTCTCCGTTGGCGAACAGTTTGCCTCTTTTTATTTTGACTTCAACTCCTTTGTCTCTTTGCTCTTGCGCCAATATGTATATTATTTTCTTCCTGTCGCGCTTAGCCAAGGACAGGTCGTTTTTAATATTTATCTCCTTTAGATTCGTTTTTTTCTTTCATAATCTCGTATTTTTTTATCAGAAACGTCAACCCGATTAAGATGGGGTCTTGTTTTATTTTTATTGGGCTTGCGAATTCTCTTTATAAAATAAATATCTGTCTCTGATATATTGACATCTGACTTAGTCTTAATTAATTGTTTAACCAGACTAGTTAGTTTCGTTCTATTTTCATCTATTTCTTTAATGTTCAACATAAGTATATTGTTTTCCCTATTAAATCTATCATTCCATTCATTCCATCCAAATCCATTTTTCTTCCTGGTTAAAATTATTTCCTTTAGAGTTTTTTTTTTCTTTTTCTAAAAGCTCTGTTGTTTTCTTGAACTGTTCCCTCAATAATCCCATTTCTAAATTTATTTTTTCATGTTTCAGGTGTATTTCTTTCTTTATGTCATCCTTCATATTCGTTAAAGCTACATACTATATTGAGTTGATCTTTAAACTCCTTTTTTATTTCACATTTTAGTTCTTTAAATTTATTTAAAATTGTAATCATCTCCTGACTATTCATTGTGAATTAATTTTTCTTTCCTATAAATTATTGTTTTCTTATGAATTGCCAGAGCAAAAACTGTTTACACACGCACACTCTTGTAAAATAGGATTGTATTATTATTTGCACTTGTTCTCTCACACACTATATTTATGGAATTTACATTAGCTTTTTCAGGTTTAAAACTTTTACCAATTTCCACTAAGACTGCGGCTGCTGCGGAAGAAAACGCTACTGTCTACTACGTTTGACAGGTTATAATATCTGTTGAGAACTACGTGGATTCCAATTCTGTCGAAAGCTTTTTCGAAGTGAAGTGAAAGAATAGTGAGTTGCGTCCGCTCTGGTCAGGATCGCGGCGGAATCGCTCGGTAACGAGCGTTCCTGGCTCATCACTGAGCAGCGCATCGTCACTGAAGACAATGTAATAGAACTTACATCATGCATTGTCATCCGCATTGGGTGAATTGATATAGTACGAATTGTTGTTGATTAGGTCGTGACTTAACGAAGAAGGAGGTGAGGATGATGAAGAGTTGCTGATAGTTGGACGTGTAGAGGGTGAAGGAAGTGGACGGTTGAGTGGATAAGGAGCATTTGATTTTGAGGTTGTCGGTCATGGGTCGGATACCGGTAATGGGGAGAAACAGTGAGAATGAGGTGCGGTTGAAGTTGTAATGTCTTGTTTTATATATTTAAGTTATTGTTCGGGTTGATGGACTTTTTTCTGTTCTGGAGAAAGATGTGCTAGGGTAGGGGGGTTCGGTTTGAACGTGTTGACCGTTCATATTTTCTATTGCTTTTAAAGTTTGAGATTACCTGGTTATTCCTGCATAAGTGGGCTAGAGAGTAGTAGAGCTTGAAGAATGTGATAGGTTGTACGTCCTTCTGGCTTCTGCCATACTGCATTTGTTTTTTGTTTTGATTTTGAAAAATTATTTTGATTGTATGTATATATTTCGGGCAAGAAACAGATGAGGCTGCATGAGCTTCCGGGCAATTGGCAGGGTCATGAGGGGGAAGATTACAAATGACACATGTTTTGCTTTTGGTACATCTTTTCATGGTATGGCCGAGAAGCTGGCAATTCCGGCATCACATGGGGTTAGGAATATATTCCTGTACTTTAGCTTTGTATCAACCTATTTTTACTCTGATGGATGGCTGATATAAGTCAAATGTCAGTTGAATCAGACCTGTAGCGCGTTGACAACCGTATTTATTTGTAAATTTGTACACATCAATCATCCCTTGAGATTTAATCTCATCTACGATTTCATTGTCTTTGACGTTTCTAAGGTAAGTTTAAATGTTACGAAGCATTGGTTAGCAAGATTGATGACATGGAGGAATTTGTCTGCAATTTTTTAAGACTAGGCAAGAATGAGCAGGCTACCAGGGATGTACATAGACTAGTCACAACGCTCGTAACTTCTAACAGATGGTCCGCAAATTAATTTCGTCTGTTGGCTTTTGATGTCATTGATAGGGGCTACTTCCTAGAGGAGTACTGACGTAGCACATTTGTCTGAAATTAGCTTCAGACCTATACGGCACTTCGCCGAATAGTAGTTTGGTATCCTGCTAGTTGCCGGATATTCCTTTGGTGAAAATCCTTTCGGTTCATACGCTGCTATACGGAGATAAAAGTAAATCTTAGCAAATTTAAACGATATTGAGAATTGTTTGGTATTAATTCACCACCGAGCCCAAGGATCATTAATCCGGCCAAGACGAACGGTTTTAAAGGGGTTGTCAAGCCCGTCGGCAGTACCACTTTTGGTTGAAACTTTATTTTGACTATTGTCCTCCGCTTCCTCTTTAAAATAGTCCCAGAAAATATCATGAGTATCGCCTTCACACATTTTCTATTGTACTTTTTCGAGAAAGACCCGAACTGGATATTTTGATTATATCTTCAAAAGTTTTGAAAAGTCTTATACTCTAGCAATTATGTCCATCGCAAACATAGAAAAATGTCCACTATAGCTTACCGTTTCCATGTCTTAAACAAATTGTTGTAAGTATCTTTTATAAATATTTATCTATATAGAACAACGGAGCTCATCATAATAATAATTTCGTTCACATTCACAAAATGATTATCCGTTACTTCTAGCATATATACTTAAAAATGTTATTTACAATTTTTATCCGGATATCAATTACCTTTTTTTTTTAAATAATTCACTTTGATTCACTAAGAACTTCTGCAAACCAGCTTTGAAGATAAGATTTTGAGAAAATAGGGTTTAAGTTTCCGAATAACGAAAGAGCTTGATGGTAATTTGTAGCTTAAAGTCTAAATATCATATTCATACTTTACATACAGCTGGCCTAAAAGTAAGTTATAATGATGTATGTTATTCTTAGAAGAATGGTAGCCAGCCTTAAAAGACATTTGTGGAACTCTGTAACAACCGTATTCGCGACATTGATAATCCTATGAAAAAAGTACCGTTTCAGCTTTTTTGCCGGTGATGGTTCTGCCGTGGAAAATCACATTAAAATGTTTGCGTTTTGATTAGAAGGTCTTCCTACTCAACAACATAAGATAAAGTCGGTTAAGATCAATAATAGCCAACTTGTTATTTTTTTATGCAAAAAATAAAAAATTCACACTGCTGTGCGCAAACATTCTTAGTGGCTTTACTTTAGAAATTTTGACATTTACCAGTAAAGTTCAGTTTGTTAAAGAAGTATGAATGTAGCACGAAATACAATTATATAGTTAACTTTCCTTTACAACATATTTCCTTATTGAATTTTATGTTAGCTTATTCCATTTTATTTATATTTTAATAAAACTTATACAACAAATTAATATTCACATTTTAAGGTATTTGAATATGATGGATGAAACATTTGTAGTTAACCATATTAAAGAAGACTTGTGCTTTGTGTCTCAAAACTTTATAAAAGAGTTGGCCGTGCAACCACAATTTAGAGAAGTATATTCTGTTGAATATGTTTTGCCGGATTTTACAACCTTTAAAAGAGGGTGAGTAAATAACTTCTAACAATGATAATAATTCATGCTTTCTTATTTTAAAATATAGTTATATAAATACCTCAATTGAATCGTTGTTTGGCCAACAAACAATTAAAATTAATAACGAACGTTTTACTATTCCGGAATTATTATTCAATCCATCTGATATTGGAGTGTCGCAGGTAAGCATCTTACATCTTTTTTCACGACTTACCGACTTAGGGATTATACCAGATTTAACACAATCCACAATCTGTAGTATCAAAGCTTCAAGTCTGTTATGTCAATTTTTTTTAAGAGGAGTAGGTAGCGAAAGAACTAATAGAGTAAAACCTCTCATACTTATGTTCCTTTTTCTCAAAAACGGTCCAATTTTATTGATATTTTGCCAGTATAATCACAAACAATGACCTAACATTTAAGGCAGGAGGAATTGACATAAACAAAATAGTTTTTATTTTACACGAATCTAAAAAGCATTAAGAAAAAAGTTAATTTTTTTTAACTTTACAAGGTAACAAAGAAATAGGCCTATAATTATTTATATCTGTCTTATTTCCTTTTTTAAACAAAGGTATCACTTTAGCAGGTTTCAAATAACCGGGAAAAATACCACATGAAACACTTTTATTATATATAAAGTATTATATGTATATCACAGACATTTAGTGCTATTTTCGTAACGAAGATACCATTATTGTTCTGTAGCGCTCATTGTTGACGGCCTCATCAAAGTCGTTTTCAAAAAAGTACGGACCAACGTCACCGGCTCAAAATCCCCACCAAACGCTAGCTTTTTGGGAATGCCTGGTGAATTTTGTTTGATTTGGTGTCGTCTCATATACGATAATTTCGCCATTCATCGAAAAATGCGCCTCGTCACTATGCCACAGGGCATCGTGGCATTCCTTGACGGATTTTGAATACAAGCCCATTTCTTTGGGCCCTGACTGAATCTCTGAGAGTATACCTCGTATGCCAGTCTTTAGGTTAAGTTTGACGCACGTCAGGGTAGCGTATAGTTCGGCTTGCAAGACACTAGGATTAGTTCCCAGGGCCTTCGATATTTTCCGATATGGTCCAAAGATGCCAGTGCCAACATTGGAATTCGTCTTGGAGCCATCTTTGTACTACCTGACACCTTTGATATTTAACAAGGGATCGCCACTTTCTCAAGCCGTGCGGCTTGGGATCAGTATCTCAAATCTTTTGTCAAAGGTGAACGTATGTGGTAATCATATCCAGCTCAGGAAGCTGTTGAAGGATGAACATGTGACCCAATGGTCTACATGGCTGGTCTGTTTCTGGTTTCGGAGGAGTCTGATTGCTCTGCGTATAGCAACCTTTTTAATAAAAAGGTACAGTGGAGTAATTCTGATCAGTGCCTCTTGTCTTAAATATATCTTAAATATGTTTAACTATCCAAAACTCTTTTTTTTAAATAAAATCCTTGTTGGGGTAAGGAGTGTTTGCATAGCTACTGACCAGTGGACTTCCATAAACAATGAAAATTACATTGATATAACCGCTCATTATATCGATGATAATATTGTGTTTCAAAATACCATGCTAAAGTGCATTAAGTTTGAAGGCTCACACCACAGCTTCCATTGCAACCGAAATCAATCGTGTTCTGACGTTATGGGAATTAAAGGACAAGGTCTTGATTATTTTAACTGACAACGCTGCAAACATCACCAAAGCAGTTAGAGATCATTTGAACAAGCGTCACTTCGATTGCTTTGCTCATAAACTGAATTTGTGTGTGCAAACGGCGTTGGGTTTTCGAAGTAATGTCGATCCTGAGGATACTTTGCAAATGTCAACTACGCAAAGGACAATTAAGAAAATTAAGGACATTGTAAATTTCATCAAGTGAAGTCCTCAGGCAAGTGAGAAACTTTTGCATAACCAGGACATGTTGGGTAATGAACAACCCCTTAGTGTGGTCAATGATATTCGAACGAGGTGGAACTCAACATTCTACATGATGAAGAGATTTGTTGCTCTGGAAGAAGCTATAAAAATAATGTTTGTAAGCATTAACACATAAATTCAAATGCTTAAAGATATTGAGTGGTTAATCGCTTCCGAATTGTGCACCATTCTACGTCCTTTCGAACAAGCAACCAGGGAAATGTCGGCAGAGAGTTATTTTACTGCAAGCAAAATTATCCCTATATCTGCCGGGCTTGTAAAAATACTGGAAAGGATACTAAGCGATGGAAGTGTACAAAATGCGCAAACCTTTGCCGAAAACCTGCTTCGAGAGCTCAGGACAAGATTTAATAATCTCGAAACGAGTTTAACCATCTCTTCGAACTCATTTCTGGACCCTCGGTTTAAACAACATGTCTTCGAAAACAAAACTGCCCTCAACGCCAAACAAAACTGCCCTCAACGCCAAACAAAACTGCCCTCAACGCCAAACAAAACTGCCCTCAACGCCGTCCAAAAAGACATAACCAACTGGGTGGCCACGAATTTTAACAACAGCAGAAGAAATCAGGAGTCGATAGCGAGTACATCGCAGGGCATCGAAGAGACTGCAGGAGACTATTCTTACTGGAGTTTATTCGACAGCAACATTTCCAGTATGGAACCCAGCACTAATGGAATGTCGAATGCAGTACTTGAAATGCAGCGGTATCTCAACGATAAGGTCGTCGAAATGGCATAACATAACATAACAAGACGGCGGAATTTGCTTTGGCCACCCACTCATTAAAACTTTTTTAGGAGTATCTACATGCTCTTTAATAATTGCGGGCTGAAGGAAAAACTCTCTTTCAGACGAAAACAAAATTATGCCAACCGCCTCTACGCCTATACTTTCTTCGATTGGCAAATGAGAGAGACCATCGGCGTTTGACATGAGCGACCCGCGTTTATAAAATATTGTACATAGACAATATGTGTATAACTGCCCAACGCAAAGCAGCGGAAAGCAGCTACAGGGCGAGTTCCCTTTATTGGCTTAAAAATCTCGCGGAGTGCTTGGTGATCCGTATAAATGACAAATTTTTGACAATATAAATAATTATGAAACCTTGTGACTGCGAACACGATCGCTAAAGCCTCTCTTTGAAGCTGTGAGTAGTGCTTTTCAGACTCAGACAAGGTACTGGAAGCGAAAATGGCAGGTTTTTTAACCCCATTTACCATGTGCGAAAGCACAGCTCCCACACCATACGAACTGGCGTCAGTAACTACAATTATATCTTTTGACGGGTCGAAAAGTTCAAGAACGTTGTGTGTTATAAGCAGTCTTTTGCAATTTTGGAAGGCATATTGTGCATCCGCACTCCACATAAACTTCGACATCTTTACGAAGCAAATTATACAAAGTAGACAAATGAGGTATAAATTTACCATAGTTTATAAGATCGTGATTTACAAACGTAATTGAGTGACGTTTTGAGGTGTAGGTGCCTCAGAAATAGCTTTACTATAATAGTACACACTTTGAAAGCGACAATTGGACTTGTTAAATCTTTTTTTTCTAAAATACCCGGAAACTTTGTTTTATTTTGCTGACTACATTTAATTTATTATTACTTACAACTTGGATACTTCTTTCAAGACAAAAATGTTGTCTCCAAACACAGTGAAGTGAAAATGCATTATCATTCCAATGATTAGAATTAAATGAATACGACATTGAAGACGAGTTACATTAATCTTATTTAAATCGATGTCGATTGGGGGTGCTTCTCTTGATTTGATTTGAATTTGGCGCATTTTACTCCAAAACTGATTACTTGAACTAGCACTAAAATATTTTGTATAATATACCCTCTTGTTTTTACGAATAACCTGGGTAACAGCATTGCGAGCTTTCTTAAAATCTTCGTGCATAACAGAACATCGATATCTTCGCCACCTCGCGTATAATAAATTACGAGTCTTTATCAGATCACAAACTTCACGCGTTATCCAAGGTGTATTATTCTTTTCCGTCTTCACTGTTTTCAACGGAACATGTTTTTCGAACCGATATCTCAACATGTTATTGAAATATTCAACCTGGGATGACGAACTACTTGTGTTGTATTTTGGAAGCCAATTAGAGGCAAGATAATCAGCAAAAAGTGCATTTATGTTTGTCATACTGATACAGTTTGAAAGTGATTCCTGCCATAATTGGTAGTGCCACATTTATTTTAAACAGGATCATATCATGGTACGAAAAACCGGGAGCAAGGATCTGATCGTAATGCGTTAACAATTCGGAGTTTGAAACTAATGCAATGTCTAACAGGGAAGGCGCACCATTTGGAGGAAAATGTGTAGCTTGTATTAGATTTACAAATGTAAAACCAAAACATTCTATCATTTGTTTTAGTGCTCGATTGTTACCTGGTAACATGTTAAGGTTCATATCACCACAGATTACGATATTTGAGTAAGATGGGGCAAGTTCTTCCAAAATTTCCCTCAACAGATTTGCGTTTGCGATATCGGGAGCCATATAAACACAACCAACGACGAACTTTTCACAACTACCAAACATCTCAACAAAAATAAATTCAGCCAAATTGGTTGGTAGGGACTTTTTTATTACATTGAAGTTGTAACCGTTTTTAATATACATAGCAGCACCTCCCCTGTTTTACGAACCCTATCAGCCCTAATAAGTCTCATATTATTGATTTTAAACAAATCAGAACACATTTCTGGTTTTAACCAGGATTCTGAGAGGCACAGGACATCAACCAAGCTATCATCAAAAATTGACTTTAATTCATCGATATTTTTTATCATGCTTTGTGTGTTGAGATGGCAAATATTAAGACCTTTCTTTCGTATACAAATAATATCTACCAGCAATCTCGACTCAATCATGGAACAACCCCATGTGATGTTACGAGTATTTATTTTGGGTGTAAGATACATGATGGCGGTTAAAGTGACAACCAAAACGAACAAATTCTAAATAAATTATATCTATTTCACATACAATTGATAAATTATACAATGAGTTCAAAATGAAAACAAATAAACGGATGTGATAGGTGAAGCAAATAGAGAGAAAAACAGTATGCCAAAAGTGGACACATAAAATAGACAGTGAGAGAATAGGGTGAGAAACAAAAGACTAAGCGGAAAAACATAGGAAAAGAAAATGGAAAAAGAGAGCATTACATTTATAGTAAAGGAAAAGAGAGTTAAAGATTTACGAGTCGTGTGCTGTTGGTTCTCCATTGGTATTTAGCGGAACTCCCCCCTGACATCGCGCGGCAATGATGTTTAAGGCTTCCTCATCTTCAATCAAGATTCTTCTTCCGTTTCTGCTCTCTTTTATAACAACAGAACCATGTTTCGTTGACACAGAAAACAGCTGTTTACGATGCTTCATACGGGTAGCTAGTCTTAAGATTAATCGGTTTCGTTTGGTCAAACTGTCGTCGGCATAGATGTTACAGGAAGAGTCGGGACCAACGTCACTTAGATTAAGTTGTCGTCTTATCACCCGGCGGTATTCGGCGATCGATTTCAGCATAAATTGTTTTTGTCCTGTTCGGTGGTAAATTTGATGATGATCGGTGGATCATGTGTGTTGTCCCTTTGTGAAGCTCGGAAAATTTATGAAATCGTCGGAGGTTTGCACTCAATTGTATGACAGAGATGATGGTAGGTGGATTTTAAATTCTCATCGGTTAGCACAGGGACACCGGATAGAATCGCATCGGTAGCAATCTCCTTTCTTTCGGGCACTTCGCATCTCCGTTCCAGTTGGTGAATCTGGATTTTGAGGTGGTTTGCCTCAATAGAAGAAGATTCCAATTTTTTCAAACGCTATTGAACATCTTTCAGGGACGTATCAAAACTTCGAATTTGAGCAGACCCATTTTCTTTGCCATTTGTTGCAGTAGATCGTTGCGTAAGTTGCTTAATTCGGTTGTGAGTCGTTCCATTATAGCATCAGCTTGCATGTTTAGGTGTTTTTCTAATACATCCAGTGTGAGTGATTTTGACGTAGTGATGTATACATTCTTCAAATGAGAATTACTTTGCTTTGGTGTATTGACTGTATAATCCGCAATGCTTTCTTGCTTTTTTTTTGCAAGCGGGTTACAACCGTTGGGTTTGAATTTGAGTTTGAGCTCATTTTGATTTAACGTTTGATGTTAACACGAAGTGAAGAATTTTATAGATAAATTCGATATCAGACAGAGCTCAACCTTGCGTAAACAACGAACAATATTAGCAACAAATTCACGTAATTTAAGTTTTATACTTGATTTAAATGACAAGGAAAATAAATATTACACTGGGAGGTAAGACGCACAACCATTCACGATGACATATCACTCACTTTTCAATCATTATAGCTACTGAAATCCACAATAAGAATTTTCATCCAGGTGTTTCGGAAACATTCGCCAGCATTCGACAGCAATTTTGGATACTGGGCAGTCGAGATCTAGTGCGGAATATTGTGCATCGATGTAAGAAATATTTTTTGTAGCGAAAGGCGACCAGTACACAGCTTATGGGCTCTCTACCAATTCAACATGTTCGCCCAAGCCGACCATTCACTAACACAGGGGTAGACTATGCTGGCTCATTTCCGATTAAACAATCTCCGAAATCCGAAACTTTCCAAAGTCTACATTGTATGTATTATTTGTGTTTCTGAATCGGCGAATATCGAAGAACGACGAAAGGAATGGATTTTTTCGATAATTGAGTAAAACTCCCGATCCAACCAATTTTGTTTCTTATTATGACTACGAGTGCTGAGACTGTCCACAAAATAAATAATAACTCTTCAACATCTCGCCCCCAGCACTCTGGACAAGGTTCAGGACAAAGGGAGAACGGCGAGCTCATAAACAAGCGCCTAACTATCATACTTACTGCTACATGTATATACATTAACTTGCCTATATCCTTAACTAATGCAGATCCCATTCAAAAACTTCGAATTTCAAAAATTTTGTTTTGAAATGTTTACCTACGGTTTTGAACATTAAATTTTTTTTTTCGAAGTTGATTTCTTTTCTAAAAAGAGCAGGAAATTTTCGATACAAATCGCGTAGTTTGAAAATGTATTGTAATTTTTTTCAATACGGAAAAATTCTTCCAAAAAATCCGAATTTCGATTTAGACGACTCTTTAGAAGCCCATAACTTGACAAATACACATTATATGAAAAAAATATTATGTGTTCGTATTCATATCTACTAGAAGTACAACTGGACCTAATATGAACAAATTTCAAAACCTCACTTTCTTTTGCCTATCCGCTTGACGTGAAATGCCCTTTTTGTAACGCGCATTAGAGCATCTTAAGCAAAATCTTCACGGTTTCCTTTTGATTGACAGTATAGTTGCCGTTTGATTTGCGAAGCAACCCGAGTCCATTTGTGTGTTCCTGGGACAGGGCTTTATAGAGTCGGGCCGCTGTTGGTAGTGAATCTACGCTTCCGCAGCAAACACGCTATATTTGGTGTCGGATAAAACAAAGGAAATATTAAAGAAATAGACAAAGAGAACTAGAACATCTCTGTGTGGTCCAACTAAAAGTCGAGCTGGGTCAGAGAAATCTTCAGACAATTAGACCAGAAAGTGCTCCGGTTGCAGAGGTATTTGCAAAAAGAAAGTGGGCAACCTGGAACTAAGCAAAATGTCGTTGAACTGGAGGAACATTTTAATACAACAAGAAACAGAAGATCTCTAGAAAACAAATTCGAAGAGTAGAATAAAAAGTTTAAATTTGTCGATGTCAATCTGGAAAAATTCGAGATCAAAGATGTTGAGAAAAAATGAGAAACAAAATTCGATGATCAGTTTGAGGAGAACGGGAAAAGAAATTCATATATCTGGCCAATGAACTGAATAACTTCAAGAGGCAAAAACGTAATGGAAATTGAAATATGTAATAATTATTGACGCCCAAAAAAAGGAAATGCAGCCCCTGATATTGGATTGCTAATCCTCATGGCCGATGTACTAAAAACAACTCGAAGCCGCGGCATTGAAAAACATTTTAGACGGCTATACAATAGGTTAGGTTAAGGAAAGAGAGTGTGATGGTTGAACATCACTTCCACTCGGAGACCAAAGGGCCCATTGTGAATCCCGTGGTGGCTGAAACCACCCCGTGCTCTTTATGAATTTTAGAAGATCCGATATATCTGCATTAGCTACGTTCGCAGTCTCTATGAAGAACGAATTTATTGCCCATGATACTTTATCCTTTGTAATAATCTATATATATAATACGCCAGTGAAGACGCTTCTCCTCCTAAACTAAAAGTCGCACAATCAAGTGCGATACACCGTTGGAAAGGTATTTGTCTGAAGTGGTGCATAATAAAGTGGTAATGAAGTGGTAATAAAATTTAGCAAAAACTTAATGCTGGAGTGATTTAAACCGGATTTAATTAAATATTCCTTTATGTAGTTTATTTTATATTCCGTCAAATACATGAACCTCATTGACCACTAAACCCCCCAACCGCCAATTGATTGTTGCATTGCATATTTTTAGGAGTTAATCGCCATCTAGATAAATTGAAAAAGGATACATACAGGCACTATCCTATTAGCAATAATATTTGGTGTATCTAGAAAACTGGACCGAAATTGCAAAATATTTTAGTTTTTCCTTGATTTATACACTAAACACTAATTGTATTCTAAATTTCAAGCTTCTATGTCGGCTAGTTTCTTTTATTACTTCTTCAGTTGTGTGAACCGTGGGAACCGTAGTTCCGAAGGGGACTGTGATTTCAGGGGTTTTACAACCTGGAAAGTGGGTTTCAATCAGTAGTTCTAGGAATTCCTGACTGGATTCTGTCCAAGAGCCATCTGGTTTAAGAATGAATCCTGGGCCCCAGGGGTCCTTTGATAAGGACTTCTATTGATTTATCTCCCGCCAGGGTTTAGATTTTGCTGCTCTTGTTTTGCTCTAGTATTCATTGAAGCTGGATTTGTAGCTATCCCAGTCTTTAGATCTTTTGCTGATCTTTGCTCTATTAAATAGAGTTCAGGTCCTGGTCCTGAGTTGCTTTAGTTCTGTGGTCCACCAGATTGCGCTGATTTTCTGCGAGCACATTGCAAAGGGCAGGATTTGTTACAAGCCGCTTTTAGAATTTTCACAAGGTTTTCGATGGAATTCTCAATGAACTCTCTGTTGGCAACTAGAGTGGAAAAGATATTCCAGTCTGTCTTCTGAGGGCTTCTGAAAGGTTTTAGTTGTTCTTTATTGACATTAAGGTTAAAGAGTATTCGGCTGTGGTCCAGCTAATGGACACTCTCCAATTCTCTACTCGGATAGAGTTAGACTCGCTTAGTAGAGTAAGGTCAATTACCTCTTCCCTAACCCGGTTACGAAACGTTGGTGTATTCCGTTTGTTGCATATGTTAACGTTAGTGGAGACTATAAAATCGAAAATGGACTCACCCCTTTTATTAATGTTGCTGCTTCTCCAATGAGTGTAATGGCCATTGGCGTCGCAGTCTATCAATAGACACAATCCGCGTGACTTGGCGTACCGCACAAGTGCTCGGACTGCGTCTGGAGGTGGGTCCTCCTCATCTTATGGCAAGTATGCGGACGATAGGAGCAAAATAGATTTGGCCTGTTGTTCGCATGTAACCACAGTGCGGTCTCGATTGCTGTATGTACCTAGGAGAAAAATATTGAGATATTTTTTGACGACTATACAGGTTTGTAACTTACCCTCAGTGTTTGGAGGATATAAATTGTTTACCTTAGATCTTAATCCTTGAATTTTGTTCTTGAAGAGCCAAGGTTCTTGGATTAAGGCTATATTCACGTCTTCCTGCAGCATGTATAGCATCAAGTCGTCGGTGAGTGGTGTACATTTTTTTGCATCACTAGCAGCCTCCTTGGCTTACTGTGTTCCTTGGGGAGCCTTACCTTCAGGGTTCCCAGCCCTAACTTGATGCTGCCACATCTGCTTCCCACGTGGTCGAGTGATTTGGTCAATGGTAACCATGAGATCCTTCCCACTCCGTTCTTACTCTTGGCTTGAAGAAGTGATTCTTCAGCTATGAGTGTCAAGCTCTTTATTCTGCTTGTCGATCAGTCTCAATATGTGCTCGTCCTTTTCAGGAACCGGTGGAGGAATCCATATTGAAGCTAATGTACGAAGCGGAAGCATCGGGCGAGGGCTAACCTCGAGTTTAGCGTTCTGCCAGATTTCGCCGCATTATCCATTGTGCGTTTTAAGAAGTCTAGGGACTTCTGGTTATCACAACCGACGACTTTGACTCCTTTCTGCTAGCTTGCTCCATTGAAGTTGATCTCGTCACTGCACTCATCATCAGTAAGCATCGTTTCCACTATTTTAGCTTCAACAGTGAGTCAATTGTCGGGTGTTATCTTCCCATCACGGTTGGAACGATCGACAATGGCCACTTGTAGATTCATGGGGAGGTTGAAGCTGGCTGATGTTTTCGCCTTTTTCGCTTCCACGACGGGGCCGTGCTCAGTCATTGGAAATAGCGTACAATAAACAAAGAGAAGTCTGCCAAAAGTTTTACGTTCCGTCTAACAGAAATTGCAGAAGACCATCCTCCAACATTGCGAATTAAATCAGAAGCAGCAAATACTCGTATATGTATGATACTTTGAGAATTATATTTGCTTTCTCAAGACTGATAACATCTAATTCAGCATCGCATAGACCCGGGTTATTCCAGACCGATTAGATACTCGTAGCCTGCTGGTCGTCTCCTATTAGCTAAGCAGACAGAGGTTTCGGAGACGATGATTTACTAAAAGCCAAAGAGTCCAAGTGCATCATATATGATACGAAGGCAATGCAGCCGGGGTTATTATAAGATATTAATTCTTGATATTATTCTTGAAATCTGACTGTGCCGATATAAAGGGCGGCCTCCAAAACTGCCACCGGACTGGAAGAGCACTTTTATAGAGGTTAGTAGGATGAACCGCGTTGTCTACAGAAGCAGACAAGCTAAAAATTGTGCTCGTGAACCGGCAATATAAATATACATAATTGATCGTCAAATTTAGTTTCAAATATTATATCTGAGTTAGTCTAAATGGTTGGTACATTGAGATCGGTATTTATAAGACCAGTTTAAATAAAAAAAAATAGTTTTGTTTATTATTTAAGTATTCGAATAATATTAGCTGTGTTCAATGACGAAAAGATCAGAACAGAACAGGACAGCACAGATTCGTGAAAACTGTCAGATCAATTTAGAACAGAAAAGTACAGCCGTATGTTAGTTGTCAAAAAGTTGTCTTATATGTCAGATTGTAATAAACACGTTTTAGAATTAAATAATTAACAAAAGTGAATTCACATAAAAATGCTTTGGAAGAGTTGTGGTGGGCACTGATAGGGAAATTGGTGTGATTAGTGACTCGTCAACAACATTTTTCAGTGATGATATGTATGTTTTAGCGAGGACTTTAGTGTTTTTTCAATGACAGCTGCTTTTAACACTTTTCACGAATCTGTCTCCCGAGTAGGTGCAGAAAATCGTGTCCTGAAGTGTCCGAAATACCGTCACTGAACACAAAGCAGAACACTTTCGGACAGAATTATTTCTCACTGAACAGCAAAACGTGTACTTTTCTGTCCGGAACAGTCCAGAACAGCCTCATTGAACAGACTAATTATAACCACAGTCTAATGGTGCTTTTTAAGCTTCTTACTACTACTTCTTTATAATATAGGCAAGTCATAAGTAACTTAAAAATGTAATCCTAGCTTAAGATACATATATACACTCATAAATATATATTCGGTTGTTTGTTTCTTCCCTGAACAGATGGGAATTCCAGAAGCTGTGATTGATTCAATAAAAAATTGTCCGGACATTTTTCATTCAACACTTTTTCAAAATATCGTAGTTATAGGTGGAAGTTGTTTATTTCCTGGATTTTTAACTAGACTTGAAACAGAACTTAATTCGTTGGCACCCGATCATTTGGAAATAAGTGCTACAATGCCGGAGAAGTACATTTTTGTACCTTAATTGAATGTTTAACTTTTTATTTATTCTTTTTCAAGCCCGATTACATATAGTTGGCAAGGGGGAAAACTATTTTCTGCAGCTCCGGGTTTCGAGGAACATATATTAAAAAAAAGCATTTACGAGGATCGCGGATCTTAGCGCTGATTTATACAAAACACTTGTTTTTAATGCAATTTAATATTATCAAATAAATGTGTACTATTAAAGTGAAAAATAAAACATTATTATGTAAAGTACTCTACTTCTCTTTTTTTTGTTTTTATTATTATTTTTTTTTCGTGCCTTTACTTGTTTGCAAGCCTAAACCAATGGTGGTTAACTATTAAGGGAAACCAGATGAACAATATTTATAATAATTATATAAGTAAAGTTCGCACAGATAAATTTGGCAGAAGTTGTAGGCTGGCTTGGTTTCCTTAAGAAACCATCGTGGCTTAGTGTATAGTGTGTGGAATTCTGGCGATAGCAAAGTTATTGACATTGTGACAAATGGTAAACAAGAAAAATACCTTGTTTAGATTAATTGTAAACGCATGAATTTTTAAAAATCTCTGTGACGAGTAAAAAAGAAATATACTTTTAACAAAGAAATTAACTACGAGTATTTTGTTCAATCTTGTATATGAAAGAAGAACTTTGAACAATACTTCAAAAATTACTATCCAAAAATTTCGAACTTGCGGATAGTAGGTTAAATTAGTTTTTAAGTCATTCGTTCATTCGGTGTTGAGCAATGAGAGAATAAAGTGCTTTGAAGTAAAATAATCTCCGACGCTAGGTCACGACGGCAACTTGGGATACTACCATCATTCGTTGATGCAGTAACAAGAATCTTAAATGTATACCGAGAAAAAGCCTTGGAAGAATTCCGGATAACTTACGACCTGAAAATATAAAGAGCAGCCAACTGAAGTAAGCATTCTGCAAAATATTCAATTGGATCATTTAAATGAAAAAGAAAGAAATATAGCAAAATTACTGGTTAAATTTAATAATCTTCTATATAAAGAAGGAGAAATTCTAACTCAGACAAAAACGGTTGCACATGATACATATAAAAACTACAACAGATGAACAGATAAAATCGGAAATATACCGACACCCACAAAAACATGAAGTTGAGGTTAGAAATCAGTTAGACGGAATTGACAAACAAGGCATCATACAAAAAAGCAAGAATAGGTATAGTTCACCAATTATTGTCGATCCGAATCAATCAATCAATTCAATTAATTTTTATTTCATATTAACTTATATCTATCTTACCCTAGTCAAAAATGCTTAAAACTAGCTTAACTATCTTAACAAATGTAACTATCTTACTGGCCCTAGGCGGACACTCTAAAACAAACAGAACAATTGAAACATATGTCTTTCGACGTCTACATGAATTTACTATTAACATTATTATAACTAACTTAAGCTAAGAAGAATGTTTTTTTTTTTATTAAAAAACTTAGCATATGATCATTTTTTTTTAAATATTTTATATAAAACTTAAACCTACCTTAAACTAATTAAACCTAAGTAAACCTATCTTATTCTAACTTAACTAAAATATATATATACAAATATATACATTATACAGGGTGTCCCACGAGCAGTGTGCCAAAAAGCTAGAGCGTGTAGGTCTGGTCAAGACAAGAAAAAAATCGTATGGGAGGGGATTTAACTCCTCTAGATTTTTATGTGTGGGGATTCATGAAGAATTATGTTTACGAAGTGGAAATAGTATCTTTGGAACGACTGAAAGCACGGATTGAAGTCGCTGGAGTCAAATTGTTTGACTTATGTGCAGCCATTAGAAGGAGATATAATCTTTGCCTTCTAAAAAATGGGGATCATATTGAAAATTGATTATAATAAAACTCCAATTTTTTTAAAAATAATAAAAAAGATGTCAATGTTTCATACATTAATTTGCCTACAAGTCCAGCCGCGTTAAAACCAAAAAAAGGTTTTTCTTAGAAAAAAATGGTTCGGGTTTTTTTTTAATTTCTCGAAAACTACTCCTTAAAACAGCTTCGTTTGAAAACAAGATGAAAGAAGAGGTTTCTGGTTTTACAAAAAAGTATATCACGGCATTGTGGATGTAACTGTTGATTTTTAATAATTGTTTTTCCAAATTAAGTCAATTTTTTAGAAAATTGCCCCTCCCGGCTAAACGGGGGGGAATAGACCCCCCCCTCCCATACGATTTTTTTCTTGTCTTGACTAGACTTACACGCTGTAGCTTTTTGGCCCACTGCTCGTGGGACACCCTGTATATATTTTATATACATATACATACATACAGTCTGTCACATAATTGTTTGCAAAAGGAAAAATTGTTTGCAATTTCATCTGAAATGCAGCACTTTTGGACAGTTCATTTTGGAGGTTGTCCAAGTAATACTCGTTGGTCATTGTATTGGTGAAAAACCTCACTTCGCCGACGCCCTTGGATGAAATGCATCCCCACATTATGACGGATAGTTTGCCAAACTTTATTGTGGGGATAGTATTTTTGTTTTTCAAAGCTGTATTTGGTTTCCGCCATACAGTTTGAGATCCCTCGTTGTAATGCAACATAATTTTTGTTTCATCACAAAAAATTACATCATTCCAGTACTCTGGGGGCTGTGCAATGCAATGCAGTGCAAAAGCCAGACTTTCATTCACATTTGTCTCGGAGAGTAACGGTTTCTTGCGGGCTATTGGCGACGATTTTCACTAATATCATGACCAAGGGGTATTACTTGGACAACCTCCAAAATGAACTGTCCAAAAGTGCTGCTAGTTTCGGGTTTGTTAATCCCCAAAACCCTCAATAGCTGCAATAAAGTTATACCAGGAAAATGATCCGAAGCCCAAGTCACTCTTGTGCAGGACCTGGTGCCTTTACAACTGCAGCAAAGTGCTCGATACACCCGCGCAAAGTCCCGATATAAACCCTATTGAAAATTTATGGACATTTTTCAAAAGAGGATTGCAAAGCGGGCTTCCACATGACAAGGCGAACTAGTTAAAATAATCCAGAAAAAGTGGAAAAAGCTACCGGACTGTTACGATATGGAGCACCTAATTGGATCAATGCCAAGAAGGCAAAAAGCCGTTATTGATGCCAATGGTGGGCACACTAAATATTAGGACAATTTTTGTTTTTTCGTTCTCTTTTATGTTATGTTTGCATTTTGCAAACAATTATTTGACAGATTAAAATATGAAGATGTTTTTATTTTTGCTATTTTCGTGCATTCTTGTTTGAACTTTGGTAATTTTTTTTTGTTGTAGTCATTGAGAATAAGATTATTAATAAAGTTATGAAGAGAAAAAAATGCCAAAGCAATGGGTTTCCATAAATTTTAACATTTCAGATGAAATTGCAAACAATTTTTCCTTTTGCAAACAATTATGTGACAAACTGTATATCTTTTTTTGTTCACACATTTATATATATTTTTTTTTTTAGTTTTAAGTTTTATTCTTTTTTTTTTGTGATTTTTTCATTTTGTATTTTTTATTTTTTTTTTGTCGTTTTTGCCCTAGCCTACCCTAACCTACCCTACCCTACATACCCTACCCTAGCATATGTAAGCCTGCCATTGGTGTTGGGCAGGCCTTGCCTTGAAGAGGCTGCTCCTATCAAGGTGTCCGTTGACGGAGTTCTCTCCAGCCACCAAAAGCGTTGATGCTGGCGGACTACGTCTCCTCAATCCCGGCGTGAGACCGATCTACAGAACCTGATGCGCTCGGGCTCACGGAGCGCGACATCGGGTCCGTAGAGGAATCGCCGCTCCACGGAATTGCGACCCACGTGGATGATTAGCGGTACCGCCAATCTGTCCTGGATCAGCCCACATCTATCTAGATAGAGGAATGCTTCTGGCGGGACAAAGCTCATGATATAGATCATTGGGGTAGTAAGCCCCGAATTTACATTGGCAATTTTCACAACGAACTTTCTACCGGTTAACATGTCAAAAATCATATATAGCAGTGGTTTACTTATGCCCAGCCGACTGAGCTTGTAATAAAGACCTTCTAACCATACGGTGTCGAAGGCTTTTTCCAAGTCAATCAGACAGGCACACGTGCATTGGTTCTGGCATTTATTCCATTGTCTATGCAGTGCGTCGATTGTCGCGTTTCGGTATATGTTTGTGGTATCGTGCTGTCGTTGACGTGGTATCGTACTGTTCATAGTCTGTTTAATGATATCGTCCATTTCTTTGAGGTACCTGTCAATCTCGTGGTTTGACAGGTTCCTATTAGTCGGTGGGAAGGAGGCGCTCGAAGTGATCGCTCTCGTCAGGGAATTGGTGAAGCGTGGCCAGCGCGCCCTACTGTAATCGTAGGGGTGCGTGTGGACGTACTCTGCCATTTCCGCGAACTAGTCAGGTACTGTGATCACGGCACATAGTCCGCAATGGTCAGTGTCGTATACAATGGTCCGTAGACAGTTAATAGACCATTCGTTCGTGTCTGCCAGTCTCAGTCGAGAGTCTATCAGCATTAGATCCAGATAGGAGCCGCTCCTAGGATACGACGGACTGTCCGTTGCGAGTAACTTGACCCTATATTCAATGCTGCGAAGAACCCACCAATGGCTTAGTAGGCTCCCCCTAGTGTTGGGAATGTTATTTCCCCAATCGAGCTCGTCGCTCGATCCTTATCAGTGAATTTACATTCACCGACAGGATCTTCAAGTGCCTCTCTGCCAGCGTACCCATCATGACCTTAGGTGCGCTAGGCCCGTCAGAAGCGAGCAGATACTATCTACTCGGGTCGCCGTTTCCAGGATCTGTTTTTGGAGCTGCCCAATCTGCCCTTGGATTGCGAGCAAGATCGAACAGACATCCACCTCGACCCCCGGTGCCTTAGAGACAGGCAATGGGGCTTTAGGAACAGCAACGGGCTTTTGTACCGTCTTTCCCGAACCTGCCGCCATTTGGGCGTAGGTCAACTGGGATGTGACGGCTGGTGTTTGGAAGCGACCCGGGGGACGCTTCTCCTCGACCTTCTGCTTACGGGCCAGGTTATCTTTCTTGATGTCTTGGAACTTAGGACATCCCCGATAGTTTGCAGGGTGTCCTCGGTTCCGACACAAGACACACTCGAGCTGCTCTCTGTCCGCCACCTTGTCTTTCGCAAGGTCGCATTCCTCGTTCTTGTGATTCTTTGCACAAGTAATGGACCTTAACCTCTCCAGCTTGCTGTTGGGTGTGAGCTGTACCACGAAGAAGGGAATAACTCGCTTCTCCCGTCGGGAGCTCACCGTGGAAAATGGCTTAACCGCCACGAATTTGGGGTCGTCACTCTCGAACTCTTTGAGCTCTGAGAGCTTTTCCTCGGGATCTGCGATAGATTCCACGCCTTTGAGGAGCATCGTCCGCAACCTCTCGGCCTTTGGAGTGAAGGAGAAAAACTCCGTCGTTGACTCCTTCAGTAGGCTTTTAATACGCTTATGCTGCTCTAGTGTCTTGCACTGAATAGCATAGCGTTTCTGACCCAAAAATTTAAATTCAAAATTTTCTACACCAATGGCATACTTACAGAGGTCGATGGTCTCTCGTAGGGCCGTGGTATAGGTGAAAATGGGTGGCATTTTCTCCTTTTTAGGACGTTGTTGTTGCCTCTCTTGTTGCGGCTGTTGTTGTTGCTGCTTCTGCTGCTGTTTCTGTTGTTGCGGCTGTCGTTGCAGCTGCTGCTTCTGCTGCTTTAGCTGTTGTTGTTGCTGCTGTTTCTGCAGCTGCAGTTGTTGTTGCTGCTGCTTCTGTTGCTGCGGCCGTTGTTGTTGCTGCTGTTTCTGCTGCTGTGGCTGTTGTTGTTGCTGCTGCTTCTTCTGTGGCTGCTTTTGTTGCGGGGCGGTTGATGCCTGCTCTGCCTCTTTCTTTTTAATTGTTTTCAGCTTTTCGACAACGGCCTGCAGCTGGGCGCGTAGGAAGCGTTCCTTCTCCTTAAGTTTGCTACGCTCCTCCTCCGTTGACGAACTTGAGAGGGCGGCAAAGGGGTTATTTTCCCCCGTGTAGCGACCTTCCCTACCATCGGAGAGGTAGGTAACATCCGTTTCCACGGGGATTAATTGTTTTAATTGTTGTTGTTGTTGTCCGGCTGCTTCGGACGTCGATGGTGATGGTGATGGCACCCCTTTCCTCGCTTCGACCAGCAGCCTTTCGGTCGAAGTAGTGAGGGAGGGGCGCTTAATTAAATTGGGCCTCGGGTTGACCCTTCTGCGCCTTTTGATGACAGCGGCCGGTGTTGCGAAATCGGATGATAAATCATCCGATTCCGACTGCGTCTGACGAACGGGTCTTCCCCCGCCGTCTCCCGACATATCTTCACGTTACTGCTGCTACTATTGTAGCAGAAAGAACACGAAGAAAAAACGCGAAAAAAAAAACTTTTTTCCCGAATGGGAATGGGAAATGAGCTGCCGATCTTCGGATTATGAGTCCGGCACTTTTTTCGCCCAAACGCGCACTACTACTTTTTGTTCTTTGTTTTGTTATCTTTCATAAACAAGCCGAAACACTACCTTCTACCACGCTGGTCTGTGATCAACTGATTGTCGATCCGAAGAAGAAGGGCGATTCAGGCATCCAAAAGTTCAGAGCAGTTATCGTTTTTAGAAAACTGAATCAAGTAACAGTCAATGATAAATACCCTTTACCGAATATTGAGGCAATACTTGATAAATTAGGCAAGGCGCAGTAGTTTAGAATAATTGACATTGACCAGATAATGGTGGCGGAAAAGGATATAGAAAAAATCGCTTTTGTTAGCCCTGCTGGTCTGCACGAGTATGTTCGAATGCCGTTTAGGATTAAAGAATGCTCCGGCAACTTTTCAACGGCTTATGAGTGAAATCCTTAGAGAATTCATTAATAAAATTTGTATAGTATATTTGGACGATATACTTATTTTTTCGACTTCGCTAGAAGAACATGAAAATTCATTAAAAAAGATTTTTGCTAGAGAACAGGAACACAACTTAAAAATACAAATAGATAAATGCAGTTTTCTTAAAAAGAACACTGATAAAATAAAAGATATTCAAGATATAAAAATTCCATAACAGAAAGGCAATTAAAGGGATTTTTGGGGGCTACAGGATTTTATCGATAGTTTATTCACAATTATTCTAAAATAACTTACCCGATGATAAAATATTTGAAAAAGAGATTTAAGATAAATATTAAAGACCCCAATACACCCAATATACAGGGTGTCCCACGAGCAGTGTGCCAAAAAGCTAGAGCGTGTAGGTCTGGTCAAGACAAGAAAAAAATCGTATGGGAGGGGGGGGTCTATTCCCCCCCGTTTAGCCGGGAGGGGCAATTTTCTAAAAAATTGACTTAATTTGGAAAAAAAATTATTAAAAATCAACAGTTACATCCACAATGCCATGATGTACTTTCTTGTAAAGCCAGAAATCTCTTCTTTCGTCCTGTTTTTAAAAGAAGCTGTTTTAGGGAATAGTTTTTGAGAAATTAATTTTCAAACTCAAAATTTTGGAAAAAAAATGAAAAAAAAAATGTTCGAACTATTTTTTTTCAAAATTTTATGTAATTAAGTGGTAATCTTTTTTAAACATTCAATTCTCTTATTAGTTTTTAGTTAAAAACAGAAAACCCGATGCAAAAATGTCTTGTAGTTTTTGAGAAATAAAAAAAAAAACCCGAACCACTTTTTTCTAAGAAAAACCTTTTTTTTTGGTTTTAACGCGGCTGGACTTGTAGGCAAATTATTGTATGAAACATTGACCTCTTTGTTTCAATATGATCCTCATTTTTTAGAAGGCAAAGATTATATCTCCTTCTAATGGCTGCACATAAGTCATGCTTGATAAATTTTCCTGCAATTTGACTCCAGCGACTTCAATCCGTTCTTTCAGTTGTTCCAAAGATACTATTTCCACTTCGTAAACATATTTTTTCATGAATCCCCACACATAAAAATATAGAGGAGTTAAATTTGGTGATTTAGGTGGCTATTCCGTGGGGCCCCTTCTTCCGATCCAACAGTCACTAAAATGATCATTCATCCAGTTTCTGACCCGTAAGCTGTAGTGTGCTGGTGCTCCGTCTTGATGGTAGATTAAATTATCTGCTATGGCCAAAGGAATGTTGTCCATCAAAATCGGGCAAAAGGTCTCGTAGGAACTGCAGATATGATTCTCCATTAATAACGGCATTCAAAAACCGGAGCCCGATTACAGTTTGCCCAACAATACCAAGCCAAACATTACAGCTAAAGCGGTGTTGTGATTTATTTTGTTTCTTGTTGTGTGGATTGGTGCTATTCCAATGATTCAAATTGTGGAAGTTAGTAACCCTATCTCTGGTAAACTGGGCTTCATCTGTCCAGAATATCCCCGCAAAATACTTTCGTTCAGTTTCATCTCGAAGCAGTAATGATCGACAAAATTCTGCTCTCAAAAACTTGTCGTTTGAGGTGAGTTCCTATGAAGCACTCGCCATACTCTAGATTTGGGCACTCCAAGCATAATAGCCATCCTCCTTGTACTAAGGGAGGGATTGCGTCGGAACAAATTCAAAATTCGGGTAGAACCCATCAGCGGCGGGCGGACCCAGCCGAAATTCGCAGGTCAGTTTTCAGGCGTTATCAATGAAAAAAAAGAATTAATCCAGGGTTATTCCAATACTGTGTCACTTTATTGTATCCTCATAAAACTCCGAATTTTTTAAAAATAATAAAAAAGAGGTCAATCTTTCATACATTAATTTGTCTACAAGTCCAGCCGCGTTAAAACAAAAAAAAAAGGTTTTTCTTAGAAAAAAGTGGTTCGGGTTTTTTTTTTATTTCTCAAAAACTACAAGACATTTTTGCATCCGGTTTTCTGTTTTTAACTAAAAACTAATAAGAGAATTGAATGTTTAAAAAAAGATTACCACTTAATTACATAAAATTTTGAAAAAAAATAGTTCGAACATTTTTTTTTTCATTTTTTTTTCCAAAATTTTGAGTTTGAAAATTAATTTCTCAAAACCTATTCTCTAAAACAGCTTCATTTAAAAACAGGACGAAAGAAGAGATTTCTGGCTTTACAAGAAAGTACATCATGGCATTGTGGATGTAACTGTTGATTTTTAATAATTTTTTTTCCAAATTAAGTCAATTTTTTAGAAAATTGCCCCTCCCGGCTAAACGGGGGGGAATAGACCCCCCCCTCCCATACGATTTTTTTCTTGTCTTGACCAGACCTACACGCTCTAGCTTTTTGGCACACTGCTCGTGGGACACCCTGTATAGCAGCTTTTGAAAACTTAAAAAGTTTGATTTCTACACATCCAATACTAAAATTTCCCTAATTCGATAAACCCTTTACTGTGACAACAGATGCCAGCGATTTGCTATTGGTGCTTTCCTGTCTCAGCAGGGCCATCCAGTATGTTATGTTTCTAGAACGCTTAATAACCATGGAAGAAACTACTGACAAAGAATTGTTTGCTATTGTTTATGCTGTAGATTATTTTTGTCCTTATCTACAAATGTATATGGCAATAAGTTTAAAATGATCACCGATCATGCCTTAATAAAATACCTAAATACTAAGTTCAAGGGAGAAGAATTCTCGCAAATGCATTAGAAATGGATCTTAAAGTTGCAGGAATATAATTACGAAATAGAATACTGGAAAAGGCGAGAAAATAAGGTCGCCGACTACCTAAATAGATTAGAACATTCACAAAAAATTAATAACTGTAATAAATAAGGTTTAAACCTTGCACTTTCTGATCTGGATACCCAACATTCAGTTGAGGAACAGCTGCTTGATCACATAAAATTCAAAAACGATATAGTTAATAAATACAAAATCAAAATTATTAAACTTATAGTTCAGTTAAGAAGTTGAAACTGTACGTAAAATAACATTTATTCAAATTAACCCACTGGAAAATGAAAATCAAAAGAAATAATACTCCAATGTTATATAAACAAGGGATATATAGGGATCTATTCCGAAGTATCAGAATCAGACTAAAATAAAATTCAGTTAATTTCAATTTCGCTTTATTCGTTAGACCAGAAAACAACATTTATAAAGTTCACCAAAAGAGCAACGGAAATAAAGACATAAATAGCTATCCTTATACCAAAGAATCTATGCACAGCGGCATAAATGAGTGCTGCAATAGCCTAAAAAAAAAATGTATTACCCATAATTGAAGGGGCAGATTCATCTTATAATTAAAAACTACCAAATAATGATGCAAACTAAATACGATAGGAAACCTATTAAGCCAAGCAACGGGTCAAATGACCCATTTTAAACTTTATGTCAGAATATCTTGTAAATAATATTTTCACATCGCCATTTGTCTTTACTACTTTTACTTAAAAATACATCGAATTTATTTTTTAATATTTACTCCCCTCTTGTTTTTTTTACTGGGGAAAATATGATGTAATCTGCCTTAACTACCGTAACGGGTAATTTGACCCATGCAAAAATTCGTGTGATATCATGAAGATTTATACACTGATGGACAAAAGTATTCGTAATGTGTTGTTACTAACTATAAAAAGCGGTAAAAACACGTTAAAATAGTGATTATTTGGAAATTGTTCTTCTTATCTTATAGAGTAAGATATATACAGCAAATTAAACCAAACACATAATAAAATCCATTAGAAAAACAAAAAACAGCAATAAAAATAATTAAACAATTCAAAATTTCGTTGGACAAAAGTATTCGTAATTTATAAATAAGGTACGATATTTTTAACCACAATGACACAATACAAAGCTTGAACGAGTACATTTTAAACTGTTACGTATTTACTGTTATAATTTGATATCAGCTATGACGCAGCAAAACACAACTTTGAGCAACATGGTGCGAAAAGGTAGAGAAACTACTCCCGAAGAGAGAAAAATAATTTTAAATCTTTTTAAAACTGGTAAATCAATAAAAAAAAGTAGTGATATTGTGAAAAGGAGTTACTCGATTGTATATGATATTATAAAACGTTTGAAGAATTCATCAGATTTAAACAATAAGCCAAGAAGTGGTCGTCCGAGTAAACTGACTTTGAGGGATAAGATATAAAATAAGAATTTCACTAGGTAGTGAAATTGCATTTGCTACTGAACGCTGCTAAGTTGTAAAGTTGACAATCGGCAGCAACTGATAAAATACAAAGAAAACGATAATATACTGTGGTCTACTTTGTTCTTTTTGTGCGTACTTTTGAAAGCAGCAGTTTAGGTGGTGAAATTAAAAGTATTTGTGAAAAGTTTTAAAGTTATAATTTTTTGAAATGGAGCGAAAAAAGACCAGTGACATTTGGATGCATTTTACACAAACCGTTGCTAAGATGGCTGTTTGTAAAATTTGCAAGCAGTCGTTATCCTTCAAAACATCAATAACTAATTTGAAAAAACATATGAACGTTCGCCATCGCACAATTGTTACGAGAACAAATTCTCCCATGGACGTTGAAAACACCATACCACCTGCAGAAGATATGTCCATCAGTGAGACCATCCCAGTCCATCGAAGTCCACCTCAGCATTCAGCCCAAGTTTTAAGGCAACAGGTACTCCAATTCATTCCATCAAAAATGTAAATTACACAGAAAGAAAAAATCGACAGGTTGGTAATGAATGTATTTATAAAAGGCTATCAAACTTCTTACATTATTGAGGATGAAGGTTTTAGAGAGTTAATGAAAACATTGGCTCCTACATACTGTCTTCCAAGTAGGAAATTTCAAATACTTAATTAGACAGTATGTACAATGAGCAAATCGTTTTGTTAAGATCAAAACTCAATAATGTAAGGAGTGTTTGCATAGCTACTGACCAGTGGACTTTCATAAACAATGAAAATTACATTGATATAACCGCTCATTATATGGTTTCAAAATACCATGCTAGAGTGCATTAAGTTTGAAGGCCCACACCACAGCTTCCATTGCAACCGAAATCAATCGTGTTCTGACGTTATGGGAATTAAAGGACAAGGTCTTGATTATTTTAACTGACAACGCTGCAAACATCGCCAAAGCAGTTAGAGATCATTTGAACAAGCGTCACTTCGGTTGCTTTGCTCATAAACTGAATTTGTGTGTGCAAACGGGTTTTCGAAGTAATGTCGATACTGAGGATACTTTGCAAATGTCAACTACGCAAAGGACAATTAAGGACATTGTAAATTTCTTCAAGTGAAGTCCTCAGGCAAGTGAGAAACTTTTGCATAGCCAGGTCATGTTGGGTAATAAACAACCCCTTAGTGTGGTCAATGATATTCGAACGAGGTGGAACTCAACATTCTACATGATGGAGAGATTTGTTGCTCTGAAAGAAGCTATAAAAATAATGTTTGTAAGCATTAACACACAAATTCAAATGTTTACAGATATTGAGTGGTTAATCGCTTCCGAATTGTGCACCATTCTACATCCTTTCGAACAAGCAACCAGGGAAATGTCGGCAGAGAGTTATTTTACTGCAAGCAAAATTATCCCTATATCTGCCGGGCTTGTAAAAATACTGGAAAGGATGCTAAGTGATGGAAGTGTACAAAATGCGCAAACCTTTGCCGAAAACCTGCCTCGAGAGCTCAGAACAAGATTTAATAATCTCGAAACGAGTTTAACCATCTCTTCGAACTCATTTAGGGACCCTCGGTTTAAACAACATGTCTCCGAAAACAAAACTGCCCTCAACGCCGTCCAAAAAGACATATGCCCGTATTACCGTTCGCGAGTCGAACGAAAAATGAGTCGAACCACACAATTTCGTATTACCGTTCGCGAATCGCGCAGATGGCATTCGACTCAAATGTGACAATTCCGGCGAACTACGATTTTTCCGTATTACGGTTGGCAAACGTTCGACCGAATTTCTGTTTCTTATGTCAAATTCAGTCGAACGCAAAAAGTTGGTGACTGGAAGGAGAACGTTCGTTACATTTAAAAAAAACATTTGCAGTAATGACGGACAACCGAAAAATGTAAGCAATAAGAAATAAAATGAATATATTTTAAAGTAATTGGCGTTTTATTTTCTCTTTTTCAAGTTTAAAGATAACCAACAGTCATCAGTTTGGTAAGCTGGTGCAGTTGATGGAGGCAAATCCAGACGTTGCCAAGGGCATAGGCGCGTTTGGATCTTCAAAAAAGAAGCAAAAAGAGTACTGGGAAGTATTTGCGGGCGAACTGAACTGCTTGGGACCACCCGCACGTAATGGGAAAGAGTGGCATAAAGTAAAGTATTTCACAATAATCAATGAGAGCTTATTAAATTATGTTTAAATTTCGTAGGTGTGGCTGGATTACAAGCTCAAACTAAAAAAAAAAAATTGCGTCCGATAAAAAGGAACTTTTGGCCACCGGGGGTGGGCGATACACAGAATTATCACTGTCACCTCTTGAAAATGCGGTGGACGACCTGCTGGGATTACAGAATGCTGCCCATCCCGACGGTAATGCTTTTGGCGGAAGCCTACCTATGTTGCCATCTCCGGAAGAGCCTGTGTTGGAGGAAAATAATACGCCTTCAACATCGAAAAGAATGTCAACTACCCTAAATTGCGACTACCCAATTAGCACTACCAGCCAAACACTAGAGCTACTTAAATGCTAGACTCAAGCTCAGTCAGATCTTCTCTCAGCAACGAAACGCATCGAGCAATCTCTGGCTGAAATAGCTCGATACTCGAGAAAGTCTTTCGATATAAAAAAGGAGAAACTCTCGTTGCGCAAAGCAGGGGAGATACGCAAAATCCAAGCCGAAGCTGACCGAAATAACATAGACGCCACAAAGAAAAAATTGAAATTCAATTAAAAAAAATAGAATTAAATCCTTGTTTTGCAACAATGAGTGAATTTTTATTTTGTGTTTTCGAATTCAAGTAATTAAGAATGGAATATGTGTTTTAGTTTAGTCATTTGTTATTTTGTGATTTTCTATTTGATTTTTTGTGTGATTGAATTGAATTATTTAGGAATGGAATATGTGTTTTAGTTAGTTACAGCTTAAATTAGAAAATAATATTAATAAGGGAATAAACAATAAAAATAAAAAATATTTTTTACAAATTATTCAAAATGTTGTTCCTAACGCGTTCGCCCTCTACAGTAGCGCTGCTGCTCTGGTGTTCAATCTCTTCCACGACTGATACCTCGTGCTCCGGCTACACTTTTCTTTCTTGGACACGCACTCCAAACTTTTTGCAAATATTATACAATGCGCAACAAGCATTTACAATTTTGGTCGACTTTTGGGGAGAATAGTGCAATTTGCGCTCGTTCAAAAGGCACCTGAACCGGCTCTTTAGAACACCAATCGTTCTTTCAAAATGATGTTGCGTCCTTGAGCATGCTTAATATTAAAACGAGCCTCCCGCGATCCACAGTCAGCATTCCTAAAAAAAAGGTATGGTGACAGTGGATACCCTGAATCTCCTAAAATATGATCACGTTTTAATTATGTGGACTTCAGTTAGAATATGTAATAAAATGCTTACCAAGGTACATCGTCAATTCATTGTTTTGCCACGTTCTCTCCAGTATTTGCTTTAATTCGGACGAATTCCAAATGAACGAGTCGTGGGAAGAGCCAGGGTGTCTTGCATCAATATATCTAATGATCATATTATGGTCACAAGCCTATAATGCAAGTATATATATATAACGTAAGATAAGAGAAACAAAAAAAAATTCCAAACTCACGATCATAGCATTTAAACTAAAATATCCTTTTCGGTTTAAATACTGATGCTTCAGCCGATGAGGAGCGATAATACCGATATGGGTTCCATCTACACAACCAATTATGCCAGGTATACTGCACTTCGAGTAAAAATAGCTCCTGGCTTGTTGTTTTTCGGCTGTGGACATTTCCACACGAGTCTGGGATGGGCAAATTGTTCTTTGGAAAATGTCCAGTAATTCGGACAGTATACAAGAAACAGTGCCTTGCGACAGTCCCAAATCAAAATCATTTCCGACACTGGATTGGTAACTACCACTAGCAAAAAAACGGAGCACACACGCCAACTTTAATATGGGCGGTATTGCACAACTACGGGAGCTCTTGCATTCATCTTTAATCGTTTCCAGAACAGAAATGAATGCGTCCTTGTTTAAACGAAAGTTGGAAATAAATCTAAAAAATCCTTTACTGAACAAAACATTCTTCACGTATCCAAACATACTCACAAATTATTGGGAATATCCAAAGGATTAGAGCAATCTCTTATCTGCCTTCTCAATCGATACATATTCCTCGTTTTGTTTTCCAATCATTTAAAAAAAATAAAACGTTGCTAATCATTTTCCTGCTTTTATTTTTTAAATTTGAATTGCAACACTCAATTACTTTTGACGTTTCACACAACCAGTGAATTGACAGTCAGTCAATTGCCAGCGAGTGAATTTGGGTGAATTTCAGGCGAATGAAGAGATTCGCGAACCGTAATACCTCGATCAGCTTAGTTCGCCTGGGAATTCGACTGCAGTCGAACGTTCAACTCGCGAACGGTAATACGGGCAATGACCAACCGGATGGCCACGAATTTTAACAACAGCAGAAGAAATCAGGAGTTCGAATCGTAGTTTATTCGACAACAAAATTTCCAGTATAGAACCCAGCACTAGTGGAATGTCGAATGCAGTACTTGAAGTGCAGTGGTATCTCAACGATAAAGGGCGGACAATCCCTTGCAATGATGGAACATGAATAAAAAAAACATGAAATAAATTTAATTTTATTTTAATTTACTACTTTACTTGTTAATTATTTACTTTTCCACAATACTTACTTATTACAAATATTCCCATTTGCATATTGAATAATCCCAAAATAACATCCATCGCAAGTGCCCAAAGTTATTTCTTGCACACTTACTAACATCACTTCCATGCATTCTTAAAATAAAATATCCCACCAGACCTATGCAAGTTTATATCATACTTACTATCAAAATGTTCCCATCCGTTCGTATTCGCAGAATAGAAAAAAAATATATATAAACTCAACGCAGAAAACTTCCAGCCCAACTCATCAATGCGAGTTTTTTTTCTTACACACTGGGTCCCAACTCTAACATTTTAAAATATGACAACACAAAAAAATATTCATGCTGAATTATATGAGCTATGGGTGCAAGTTTCTTATTATACACCGTAATGTGTATGGGTATGAGTCAATGGGATATATATTCTCATCTACGAGAAAAGCACCAAAGCAAGAAGTAGGTAGAAGCTAGCTGACACTGACAGTCGTTTGTATACCGATTTAAGGTGTCAAGAGTTTTTTTTTTATTTTTGGTTCGGTGTTTGTTAAGTTAATGAAATTACGGTTATAATTGTAACGATTATTTTTGGCGTTGAAGAATTTTTCACTGTTTGCTATTCTCTGGTGCGGTATAGATTGTTATTCGCTTTAAACTATATGCTTTAATAAATATCAGTTTTTAATTGATGTATGAGAGTATACTGATGTGGCAACACCGATCTTGCCGCATTGGATTGGCAGCACCATTTTCTTGACATTACAAAAGCCACGCTCAGATTCTTTCATTCTTTGGTGTGTGCTTGGCATTGCGTCATCCGCAATCAATAAAGAATTGCGTTTCAACTTCATATTGTTTTTTTTTCTGAGTGTTTTTCTATACATTTTTGGTGCCTCCTGTAAGGATTGAAGTACATAAATGTGGTTTTGTGGACATTGCGTACATACTCGCACATACAATGATTGATGTGTAACCAAACACGCCACATTAACACCACAGAGTTCCTCGATCAGTAACTAACAGTAATACCAACAAACATCAGCGGCGCTTGCACGCGTGGTTGCTGGAACAAGTCTCAAAGTGAACGGTACATGAGTGGGTGAGCTGATGTTTTCACACCCAAGCGGCTGGTCTCTGAGGGAGCGCAGGGCAGTGCTAATTTGGAGTTCTCCCCGTGTAGATCAACTTCACCATGAAGGGAAATAGATTTCATTTTGTAAATTGTACTTGAAATAAAGTTAAATTGAAATTATTAAAAACAAAGGAGTTATAATTTCCTTTAATTGGCGCCCAACGTGGGGCAACGTGAAAAAGCTTAAACTAAATTTAAATAAACTAATATTAATTCGCGTTGCTAAGTACAGTGGACTCACGAGACTGTTAGCACTTTTCGCAGTGGAAGAAACTAAAAATATCTCAAAATTGAAAAATCAATTGGAAGTTGTATAATAACTAAAGAAGAAAAAGAAACAATACAAATCTACAGAAAAACAAACGGAAGAGTTCATCCAGTGTTATAAGGTCTTAAACTAGAAATATCTTAACTGTCTAATAAGTCAAGTGAAAGAAAGAAAAAAGAAAGGAAACAAATTAAAACCACGAAAAATAAATAGAAACTGTTTATTCAATTCTTAAAAGACTAAAAATATCCTTACTATTATAGAATAACTAAAGTTGAAAAAAAGATGAGGAAATAGTACTATTTAACTTCATATTTATAAAATTATCGTTATTTGTTGGAGAAATAATTTGGTTTCAAATTTGAGAAAAAAATATTATATTTCATAATCATAATTATTCCTAGATAAGTATTAAATATTGCTCTTTAAATTCAGTATATCGAAATGTGTTTTTTTGTAATCTATAAGTTAGATTCAAGTTAACTTGATAGATTGTGAGCTAGTTACATAGTAATTTGACCATTATTCTTATAATTTGTTTAAAGGTAAAAAAAAAAAGGTGATATTTTTCCTATATATTTTTCTCCTATACTACTATAATAATAATACAGTAAGCCTAAGCTTTCGTTTATTACTCAAACGTTATTGTTTGATTCAAGTGAATTACCTTTGGTTCAGCTATTTGTTTTGTTCTATTTATAAGTAATTAATAATGGACGCAAACCAGATAAGTGCGATAATTACAGCTGCAGTTCAAGCTGCAACTCAGCAGACTAGACATGAATTTGAGGAAAGGATTGAAGAATTGACCACCCGGCTAAAATTATTAGAGACTCCCATTGCTATTGAGGAATACAGGCCAGTTAGTATAGAACCTGACATAATCTGTGATGAGTCCTTAGATTTAGTAAAGTCTTTGCCTGACTTTAATCGCGAACAGATTCGATATATTTCCTGGCGACAAGCAGCTCACGCAGCTTACAAACTGTTCGAAAACCATGAAGGAAGCTCAAAGCATTACCAGGCAGTAGCAATAATTAGAAATAAAATTGTAGGTTCGGCAGATCAAATTTTGTCATCTTTTAATACAGTGCTTAACTTTAAGGCAATTGTAGCAAGATTGGACTTTACATATTCTGATAAGACACCCATTTATCTTATAGAACAAGACATGTCGACTTTACGCCAAGGTAGACTGTCAATTGTCGAATTCTATGATGAAGTTGAGAAGAAATTGACTCTGCTAATTAATAAGACAATAATGCTGCATGAAGGCAATAAAAGTCTAACTGGATCCCTTTCTTAAAAATATCGGCAAGACGCGTTAAGAATATTTATTTCTGGTTTACGAAAACCTATGTGCGATATATTATTTTCGTCTAGACCAGCAGATATGCCAGCCGCTCTTGCTCTTGCACAAGAACTTGAAGCCAACCAAGCAAGGTATAATTTTGCGAATTCTTTTCTTTGTAAAACCGACGGCTTTATTTCATATAAACAGAATAACTATCACAATCAGTTCAATAAATATAATTCACCTCACTACCTATACAAGAACATTTCTACTAACCAAATACATCACAGGCCCACTGCCATGGAAATAGATCAATCTCTTTCTCAATATAGAAATACAACTAGTTTTGGGAAGCATGTAAAGCACCCTAATCAAATTCCCATGTCAATGGCACCAATCCCTAATAATTCTCAACAATCGGCACAATATCACAATCAATATCAAAGGTCCATGCAGAAATTAAATAACTTTCAAAAGCATTCTAATAACCCAAACCAATACAAACGACATCGAGAATCTGATAGACAAACACTTCCTAAACTGCAGAGGGTCAACCATTTAAACCAAACCCTATTATCAAACAACATAGCTTTCGACAACCAATTCTATCCTTACGGATGTAACGACACAAGCTCAGCTAATATAGAGGAAGATTACGGTGATGATGAGGTTAATGAAATCAAGAACAGCAGTAGAGAAGACAACGACTTACCACAGACATTTGATGAAATTAATTTTTTAGGGGAAAGTCCCTCCTGCCATACGTCAGTCGGACCGTGGCAGGAAGGGAAATAAGACTCTTAGTGGACACCGGAGCCGCTAAAAACTATATCCGAAATCTAAGCTTCCTTAAGGCAGTCAAGCCGATTACAAAACCATTTTATGTTAAGTCAATACACGGAACTACTGCTGTGACATCGAAATGCGTTATTAACTTATTCAATAGTAATACTACCTTTTTTTTACTGCCAAATCTTAAAACGTTTGACGGCATTATTGGTTTTGATTTTTTAAAAGAATTAGGTGCAAAGTTAAATTTAGAGAAAGGAATAATAACGTACAAGGGGGTGAGGAAAAGTTGTTCTACTTTTACTGTAGAGATGTTAACAGTATTTTTTAGTAAGCAAACCTGTTTCTTTAGTTGAGGAAAAAAAAATTGTCCCGTTAATAACTCGACACAAAAGAGTGTTTGCTGATCCTAATGAAGCTCTGCCTTTCAATACAAATGTTGTTGCAACCATAAGAACAACAGATAATGACCCTGTTTATTCCAAAGCCTATCCATACCCTATGTCTGCAGTCGATTTTGTTAGTAATGAAATAGAGAGTTTACTTCAAAACGGAATAATAAGGCCATCACGATCTCCCTATAACAATCCTACATGGATTGTTGACAAAAAAGGGGTTGATGAGGCGGGGAAACGAAAAATGCGCCTAGTAATAGATTTCCGAAAACTGAATTGTAAAACTATTAGCGATAAATATCCTATTCCTGATACTTCCATTATTCTTGCAAATCTTGGAAAATCTTCTGTGTTCACAACATTAGATCAGATGATTAGATTAGATGACGTCATTATTTTTTCGCAGACGAAAGAAAAACACCTGGAAGACGTAGATAGAATATTGCAACTGTTATTTTAAGCCAACATGCGGGTGGAACCAACGAAATCTAAATTCTTTAGAGAAGAGCTAGAGTTTTTGGGATTTATAGTATCCAGTAAGGGAATAAGAAGAAGTCCAGAAAAGATAAGAGATATTGTAGACTACGAAACTCCATACACCCTACGCAGTTTGCGATCTTTCCTCGGGTTGTCTGGATATTACAGGCGCTTCATTAGGGATTACGCCCAAATAGCAAAGCCACTTACGAAGTATTTGAGAGGTGAAAATGGTAATGTAGGGACAAGGTCGTCTAAAAATATCAAAATAGAGTTAGACAAAGAAGCAGTTGATGCCTTTAATAGAATTAAAAAAATCCTAGCATCCGAAGACGTCTTACTACTTTATCCAGATTATGGAAAACCATTCGACCCTACAACTGATGCTTCATGCCATGCGCTTGGCGCTGTCCTCTCTCAAGGAGGCAGACCAATTACAATGATTTCGCGTACATTGTCCTCTACGGAGGAAAATTACGCTACAAATGAACGTGAGTTATTGGCAATTGTCTGGGCGTTACAGAAACTCAGAAACTACCTGTATGGAGCAACGAGATTGAACATCTATACGGACCATCAACCGTTAACCTTTGCAATTTCGGACAAAAACCCAAACACAAAAATGAAAAGATGGCGAGCTTTCGTAGAGGAGTTTTCACCCACCTTTTTTTACAAACCTGGCAAGGAAAATTTTGTTGCTGACGCTTTGTCCCGACAACATATAAATGCCCTGGAACAGTCTGAAAGTTTGAATTCTATGGCAGTCCACAGTGAGACTTCTTTAACTAGAACTATACGCACTGTGCCAAACCCAGTGAATTGCTTTAGAAATCAAATTATTCTTAACCAAGGACCAGTGCCCCTTAAAAAAACAAAAGTAATTTTCATGTCGCAGATGAGGCATACGGTAACATTTGATGATGTTAATAACCTTTTCCCAATTTGTAAAGATGTTATCAATCCCAACGTTGTAAATACAATTTATTGCGACTTATCTGTTTTAGCCCAAATTCAAGACAAACTAATCACTTTGTTTCCTTCGGTAAAGTTCTATCATACAGAAAAAATAGTAACAGACATTTTTAACCCAAATGATCAACAAGAGATTTTGGTTACTGAGCATAATCGAGCTCATCGATCTGTTCGTGAAAATTCACAACAAGTCCTAAGTGATTATTATTTCCCTAAAATAAAAAAAAGATTAAAGGAAATAATCTCCAATTGTAAAGTCTGTTATGAAGCGAAATATCAAAGACATCCACCTAAGCATGAGATAGGAGAGACACCTATACCATGTTATTCTGGGGAAATACTTCATATGGATATTTATTCGACATGTTTCCTAACATGTGTGGATAAGTTTTCCAAATTTGCAATTGTGAAACCAATTAAATCGCCTGCAATTGTTGATATAAAAGAACCGCTTTAGAAGTACTAAATCTTTTTAAAAATATCAAAACTGTGGTCTGTGACAATGAGAAATCTTTCACCTCAGAAAGTATAAGATCATTACTAAGGGATCATTTTGGGATAACTATTTTCACTACACCTGCCTTTCATAGTGTGACGAACGGTCAGGTGGAAAGGTTTCATAGTACCCTCTCCGAAATAGCGAGGTGCATAAGACTAGAAAAAAATATCAGTGATACTGCTGAACTCCTTTTACTTGCCACAAGCAAGTACAACATGACGATTCATTCGGTCACTAATCACACACCAATCGACATTATCCATTCTATTCCGACTACATTGGGAGATGAAATTAGAAAAAAGATTGCCTACAACCAAAAAATCTATCTTAAATACGATAATAAAAACAGACAAAATCGAGTGTTTGATCCTGGTGAAAAAGTGTTTGTAAGAACAAATAAAAGATTTGGAAACAAATTCAGCAAGCTCTTTGTTGAAAGACTGTCCAAAGAGATTTAGGAACAACGGTTCTTATTGACAATAAGAAAGTACACAAAAACAACCTAAGGTAATATCATGCTCTTTAGCGACTGGCGACGTTATTTGCTCATGAATTATCATGAATTAAAAAAAAAAAAAAAAAAAAAAAATGTTTCACCTTTTTTTTTTTTTTCTTTCTAAATTCAACACACCCATTACTCCTTTATTTTACATATATGGAAAATATAAAAATAAATATAGAAATGTAATTGTAAACAAAGCCAAACATTCGAATAATTATTTTCTTGTTAAAAATGTTGTAATAAATATTGTTAAGATATCGAAATTGAATTAAAAGAAAGCCGTGGACGTCTTCACTTAAAAGGGGGAGTAGTTACGGATCATCATAAGTGGGAAGTCAATTGACAATTATTTTGGTTAGTCGCCTGGCTCATGACTGTACCAAATGTGTAACCAAACACGCCACATTAACACCACAGAGTTCCTCGATCAGTAACTGACAGTAATACCAACAAACATCAGCGGCGCTTGCACGCGTGGTTGCTGGAATAAGTCTCAAAGTGAACGGTACATGAGTGGGTGAGCTGATGTTTTCACAGCCAAGCGGCTGGTCTGTAAGGAAGCGCAGGGATGTGCTAATTTGGAGCTCTCACCGTGTAGATCAACTTCCCCATGAAGGGAAATAGATTTTATTTTGTAAATTGTACTTGAAATAAAGTTAAATTGAAATTATTAAAAACAAAGGAGTTATAATTTCCTTTAATTTACATAAGCAACGTGCAAGATCATTCGACCACTTGGGGTTGTTTTCTTGTACCATTCCTGGGAAACTACGCATTTGGCGTGTTAAACCGTTTGCTGATCCCTGGACAATCGAATTGGCACTTATTCAGTGAGATTGTGATTGTGTTGCAAATTCAGTGCTGCGTTTTTCAGAAATGGCGGACTTGAATAGGCGTGCAGCGGCAGTTACCGCAATCAAACGGATCACTGCGAAGGTCACAAGGGATGACTTCTCGGAAGATGAATTTGGCGTCCAGCAGGAATTAACGTCATTGCAGATGCACTACGAACGCTTTGTTGTGGCGCATGATGCACTTCCGGATGATATGGAACCTTACACCAAGCTATGGGAGGAAGTTGAGGTGCAGTTCAACATGGCTATGGCTAGATTGCACCGCTTGCTTTCTACGGCACAATTAAAAATGGCGGACGATACTGCTTCACAACGCTCGGTTCGTTCAACTACAATGGGTCTAAAATTAGATCCATTGTCAGTTCCGAAGTTCGATGGCACGATACATAATTGGTTGGCATTTAAGGATGCTTTCGAAACGCTGGTACATAATCAAGAGTACCCGGAAGCATACAAGCTTGGGAAATTGCGGGAAGCAGTTCAGGGGGATGCAGTTGCGTTGGTTGGCGGGATGTACACTGGTGGATACAAAGAAGTCTGGAAGGCCTTAAAGACACGTTATGACAATCCCAAACAGTTGGCGGAAATCCATATATCCAGATTTATTGGCATCAAATCACAAACGAGTGAGTCTTCTCCATCGTTGCTCTCCATAGTCGATACCGTTAGGGAGTCCTTTCGCGCATTAACCGTTATGGAGCTACCTGTGGATAAATGGGATGCATTGGCTGTACCCATCGTGGCATCAAAACTGCCAGCAGTTACTCAGCAGGCATGGGGGATGAGTCGAACCTCAAATGACATCCCGAAGCTCGAAGAATTGCTGGTCTTTGTGGAGAAACGTGCTCATACTTTCACGTCGGATGCCCTTCGGCTGAATATAATTTACAACAGTGATCAACAAGTGAGGAAGAAGAATGCAACCATTCCAACTCATCCACTCCGATTGGTGAAAACGAACTTGGCTGCGACGACTCCTGGCAACTGTGAGTTTTGCAATGAGAAAACTCATCGCATTAGCCGATGTCCTGCATTAGTGACCTTACCCGTGGCAGAACGATTCC
Organism: Merodon equestris; assembly: GCA_958301585.1. Lineage (NCBI taxonomy): Eukaryota > Metazoa > Arthropoda > Insecta > Diptera > Syrphidae > Merodon > Merodon equestris. Next base: position 98,488,272 of record OY284413.1, read on the forward strand.
AAAGGCTCAAGGGATCTAATCTATGTTTCAATTGCCTGAGGCCAGGACATGCAACCAAGGCATGTTCAGGGGGCAACTGCCGAAATTGCCAAGGCAGACATCACACATTGCTGTGTCGCGTCAACCCTTCTGGCACTACACCAATCGCGGAAACAACATCCACTGTTGCTCCAATGTTTGCATCACCATCAACTCAACCACCACGGAATCACACATCCTGACTACCATCGACGGCTAAGACGTTCGTGGCAATTGGCGATAAATTGGTTTTGTTGGCGACGGCAATTGTTCACGTGAAGGATGGCTATGGCTTTACACATCGCTGCCGGATCATTTGCGATCCGGGCAGTCAGGTCAGTTTTATGAGATATAGCTTTTTCAATCAGTTGGCTATTTGCAGGGGACCCGGGGCGATCACCGTTGAAGGTGTTGGCTCGGTAGTAACACATACCCGTGGGCATGCTATAATCAGTTTGGCGTCGTGCGACGGCACATTTGGCATCGATGTAAATTTCTACTTGCTTACATCAATAACTACACCGACTCCGATAGCTGACATTGCGCCGTCCTGTTGGCAGCATCTACGCACTTTGGCTTTGGCGGATCCGTCATTTGGTCAGCCGGGACGAATCGAAGCGTTGGTGGGCGCTGATGTATGGGGTGACATAGTTCAAGAAGGCATCATACGTGGTTCAGGGAATGAACCTTTTGCACAATCAACTTCGCTGGGCTGGGTGGTCGTTGGGCCAGCCACAATCAACAACTCATTGGCATCATCGATTCGGTCATTACAGATCGTTCATAGCAACATTGGTGATGGCGACGAACGTCTTGACTTGGCTATGGCTCGTATATTCGAAGTGGACGCAGACAACCCGACAACGGATGTAGACAACGATATCTGCGAGAATCTGTTCCTGGCTACGCATCGACGTGATTCCGATGGCTGTTACGTCGTACAAATCCCATTTCGTCCAGATGCACCTTCCCTTGGCAACTCTCATCCACTGGCACTACGTCAATTTTACCAATTGGAGCGTAAATTGGCGAATAATATGGAGCTTAAGGCGAAATACGTGGCGTTCATGCAAGAATACATTGCTTTGGGACATATGAAGGATGTTTCGAACTTGCCGTATGAACCATCACAGCGCTACCTTATACCGCATCATGCTGTATTGTCAAAATTTCCGGTCGTGTTCAATGCATCGGCGAAGACATCAAATGGGGTTTCTTTGAATGAGACACAATTGAGTGGACCGCTCATACAGGAATTGCTCGTGACGATCATTTTTCGATTTCGCCGTTTTCCAGTGGCCCTCTCCGCAGACATAGAAAAGATGTTTTGGCAAGTACGAATCGACGAGCGTCACCAACGTTGGCAGCAGATCCTATGGCGCGAAACAATGGATGAACCGATTCGCACCTATCAATTGACCACCGTAACCTATGGCATGGCTTCGGGTCCATACAACGCTATTCGAGCAATGCAGCAGTGCGCCCGAGACAACTGTAACATATTGACCGATGACCTTCGAGCTTCGACTGCTCTCACGAGTATTTTCCGAGATTTTTACGTCGATGATTATCTAACGAGTGTCGAAGATACTGAACAGGCGATTCAATTGGCAAGTGACGTGGATAAGATATTGCAGCAAGGTCACTTTCGCTTACGTAAATGGCAGTCCAATAACAAGATGGCATTGGCTCGAATCACAGACAACCCGTGTCCAGTGACTGACATCAAATTGAAATCCCCAGAGGTTACAATACTTGGATTGCATTGGAATCCAACAACGGACGAATTCTTCTATCGAATTAACATTTGTGGAACAATATCTACAACCAAGCGACAAGTTTTGAGCGATATTGCGCGACTGTATGATCCTACAAATATGCTGGCACCAGTTCTCTCATCGTTGCAAAAATATTCATCCAGACTTTATGGCGAATAGGCTTGGAATGGGACTCACTACTACCGGCGGCATTACTTCAAGAATGGATGGGTTTCCGCAACAATTTACATCAACTGCAGCGTCTCCGAATTCCACGGTGTTTGGGGATGCAAGCATCGGTCACCACACATTTGCATGGCTTTTGCGATGCTAGCGTTAAAGCTTATGCGGCTGTAGTGTACGTTTGTACGACGCGTCCCAATGGCGACTTCACATCAGCCCTCGTTACTGCAAAAACTCGAGTTGCATCATCTCGAGTTGACAATCAAGGCAATCCGACAACAACGATACCACGGTTGGAGTTGTGTGCAGCACGACTGTTGACTGAGACTAATGGCAGTGTAAAACATGCGTTGGACTAGGCGCAGGCACCATGCACCTTATGGAGCGACTCTACGATCGTTCTTTGCTGGCTCCGCAAATCAGTTGCGATGCTAAAACCCTACGTTGCACACAGAATTAGCTATATACAACAACACACCAAAGTGGATGACTGGCGACATGTCCGCACTCATCTAAATCCGGCCGACTGTGCAAGTCGCGGGATTTCGGCTGAATCGTTGGTCAGTCAGGTATTATGGTGGCGTGGCCCGACTGAACTAACGCGAACCAACATGGCAACGGACATTCCAATCCCGTCGGAAGCTGATATACAGGCAATGGAGACTGAAACCAAATCAATCAAGGCTCACATTGTGCGGGCTTCTGCACCCCCTATCATACAAACGAGATATTGCTGTGGTGATGAAGTTATCGTCATCGATTTGGTCGAACGCTTCTCTACTATTGGCAGGCTATTACGCATTACCGCGTATGTGCTTCGTGGCAATCCAACTCGACGAAAATATTGACATCATACACTGGTGGATTGCGATGAAATGGCTGTGGCCTTGAAATGGCACCTTCGGGTCGAACAAGACAGGTATTTTTGCAATGAAATTCAACAGCTAACAGCTTCCCAACAGGTGGCAGCTACGAGCAAATTGGCATCCTTGGCGCCTTATCTGGATACCGATGGTATATTGCGGGTTGGCGGTCGACTAAGACACGCTGAACTGTCTACAGAACAACAGCATCCAATTATTATGGCAAAGGAGAGCACATTGTCACGACTCATTGTTCGGGATATCCACCTTACTAACTTGCATGCACAGGCGGCCCTTATGCTCCAGACGATTCGACAACAGTATTGGATCATTTCTGGCCGTGCGCTCGTCAAACGATGCATACATGAATGTGTCATATGCAGACGGCACTCTCAGAAGATGGCAAAACAACAAATGGCATCGCTGCCGACCGCGCGGGTCGTGGCATCTCCGCCCTTTTCGTCGGCTGGCGTCGATTATTGTGGACCTTTCAATATTCGAATAGGGGTACAGCGCACCCGTACAACAAAGAAAACATATGTGGTAATTTTCGTCTGCATGGAAACCAAGGCTGTACACATCGAGTTGGCGGAAGATTTGTCAGCCAGAGAATTCCTCAACGTTTTCTCGCGCTTTACTGGTCGCCGGGGCATGCAATCATCTCTATAGCGACAATGGTACGCAGTTTAGAAAGGCGAACAAAATCCTACGAGCAGACTTGGCTGAATGGCATACTGAATACGCTCAACAGCAATTGGCAAACCAGAAGACTCAATGGCATTTTATCTCAGCGGAGTGAAATCAGCGAAAAAGCATTTGCTCCGCGTCGTTGGCGGCCAGACACTTTACTTTGAGCAGTTGCATACATTGTTGGTGCATATTGAGGCTTGTTTGAATTCGCGGCCGTTAGTTCCAGTACACGACGGCGTGGATGACCGTTTGGAGCTCTCCCCGGCAGATTTCTTGGTCGGTCGCTCACTCGTGGCACTACCAGAGCCTACTGCACCATACAGTCCGAAAAATCGACTTAACCACTGGAAACTTCTACGACAAATGCATCAATCGCTTTGGCATCGTTGGCATGATGAGTACTTGGCTTCGCTGCAACAACGCTCAAGGTGGCGGCGAGCAGCCGAAAATCTACAAGTGGGTGACGTTGTCGTACTCCGTCACGAGAATTTGCCGCCATCCAGATGGACTTGGACGTATCACTGACATACATCCGGGCAGTGATGGTCTAGTGCGGAACGTCACTGTGGAATATTGCCTGGAGAATGAAAATACTGGCGGAAACCGGAAGCTTGCGACCCGACCAGTACAGAAGGTGTGTCGACTATTTGGCAGTATTCCTGAGCCTACCGGCCCAGCCGGGCAGTAAATGTATGAGAGTATACTGATGTGGCAACACCGATCTTGCCGCATTGGATTGGCAGCACCATTTTCTTGACATTACAAAAGCCACGCTCAGATTCTTTCATTCTTTGGTGTGTGCTTATCGTTGATGGTTGGCTTGGTATTGCGTCATCCTCAATCAATAAAGAATTGCGTTTTAACTTCAATTGTTTTTTTTTCTGAGTGTTTTTCTATACAATTGAAGTGTCGTGTTTTGTATTTTGTGCGGAAGTGCTTAAAAGTGCAAATACATAATATTATTGTATAATATATAAGTTGTGTTTGCGGTTTTTAATATGGACAAAAAAAAACCTTCGGGGGCAGAATTTCGAAAAAAGCGAAAGCTTGTTGAGGCCGAAAACAAAAAACAGAGCCAACATATTGTTAAGCTTTTAAAACGCAGCGAGGAACAAGTAGATGGGGGAAATGTAAGTATTCCAAATATGTATGTATGAGGCACATGTAGGAAATACTATCGATGAGGTGCAGGTAGGAAATACAGTGGGGCCAGGAGAAGAAGTTTCTGTAATGTTTTCGCATGAACTTTCTAATGACCCCAATAATTGGGGAAATTTATTTGATGAGCTTATTAAAAAAGTAGTTTGAAAGGGACCAGTGCAAATTCGGAATCATCAGTTTCCAAAAACAAATAATAGAAAATTTTCAGTTTCAAGCTATCAACGAACTATATCGAATGGCAGGGTAGTTCCGACGACTTGGTTAATTTATTCAAAATCAAAGGATTCTGTGTTTTGTTTCTGTTGTTTTTTATTTGCAAAAAATAAAAACGTTCATGCCTTGTCAAGAATAGGTAGTTCGGATTGGCCACATTTAAGTGCAATTCTAAAAAGCCATGAGGTTAGTTTTTTTCACTTAGATCATTTTAAATCATGGACATTTTTACAAAAAGGATTGACATCAGCACATCAATTGATGCAATGTTTGAAAGTTCGATTGAAGCTGAAACAAAACATTGGATGGCGGTTTTACAAAGATTATTCAGTGTTGTAAAATTTCTGGGTTCACAGTCTTTACCTTTCCGTGGTTTCTCAGACAAATTGTTTGAGTTCAACAATGGAAACTTCTTAAAACTAGTAGAGGATATAGCTTCGTTTGACTTGGTATTAGGAGAGCACTTGAGGAGAATAACAACTCATGAAACACAAAATAGGTACTTAAGTAAAACAATTCAAAATGAAATTATTCATATTTTTGCCACAACCATTAGCAATAAAATTATTTCAATGCTTAAAGAAGCAAAATATTTTTCAATAATTGTAGACTCCACAACCGATAAATGCCGCGTAGAACAAGTTACTATTGTTGTTAGATTTGTACATAAAAGACAGAAAACTTTTGAAGTACAAGAGCATTTCTTAGGGTTTTTGAAAGGGGAATACAAGACCGGAATGGGAATAACTCAGTTAATTTTAGACGAGCTTGAATGGCATGACATTTTAATTAGTAATTGTCGAGGCCAAAGCTATGATAATGGCTCGAATATGAAAGGTAAAGAAGCAGGTGTTCAGAATCGAATTCGATCCCTGGAACCAAGAGCATTTTTCGTTCCATGTTGCTCGCATTCCTTAAATTTAGTAGTTAATGATGCTGCTCGGTGCTCATTATATGCTGTTAAGTTCTTTGATACAATTCAATGTTTGTATAACTTTTTTTCAAGCTCCACAACGCGGTGGAATATTTATAAAAATAAAATTCCAAATCTAACTTTGAAACCTCTTTCTGATACTAGATGGGAGAGCAGGTTAGATGCATTGAGGCATATAAAAACAAATCTAGAAGACATATATGAAGCCCTTATAGAAATATCTGAAATAGGAAATCCAGAAGCAAGAAACATTGCCAGAAGGTTCATCTTTGCGATCTCGACGGAGAAAGAGACTTTATGCTGATGTATGTCCCGAAACTATATTAGACCCGAAACAAAGATTTAAAGCAGATTTTTTTTCAAAATACTTGATCTTGACACATATAGTATAAAATTTTCATTTTTAAGTGACATAGACGAATGTCTAAAAAACGATTTACTTGTTTCATGCCCCAATTTGTAGAATGTTTTAACATTTGGGAGTTTTAAAGATTTAGACAGCAGAACTGTTTCAAGAATTAACCGTCATTTACCCGCTTGTTGCACCACAAAACTGAAGTTTAGAGGTGTTAAATTTTATTTTTCGTTCAAGCATTGAAGACCTTGTTCCTAACTTAGTTATTGCTCCCCAAATATTTAATACAATTCCAGTTACAGTAGCTTCAGGAGAACATAGTTTTTCTAAACTTAAGATTATTAAAAATTATCTCAGGACTACAATGACTCAAGAGAGATTGGTAGAATTGTCTATTTTGTCTATTGAAAAGGAATTATTAAATTCTTTAAACTATGATGATCTCATTTCTGAATTTGCAAAGGACAAGGCCAGAAAAGTAAGTTTTCAAGTTTAAACGTTTCCCTCTGCACATTTCTTCGCTGCGTTGATGACATCATCGAGGTACACAAAAACGTTCGGTTCGAGGTCGGTTCCAATGCTGTATCAATGAACCGCTGCGAGGTCGCTGGAGCGTTATGCAGCCCAAAAGGCATGCGACGGAATTGATACAGTCCTTTCCTGGGAATCGTGAACGCTGTGTACTTCTTTAATGCCTCCGCCTCCAATACGCCGACTTGATGTCAAGCTTCGACAAGTACTTGGCATTCCGAAGCTTGTCTAGAGTCGCGGAGACGTATGGAATAGGGTAAGCATCGCGCTCGGTGACTTGGTTTAGTTTCGGGAAGTCCACACAGAATCTAAATTTGCCGTCCTTTTTCTTGATGAGGAGAATCGGGAAGGACCAGGGACTTGAGGATGGTTCAATAACCCCCGCCTTCAGCATGTCGTCAACTTCCTCGTTTATCCGTTTTTGGACAAGAAGAAGAAGAAGAAAAATAATTGCGTTCTTCTCGGCAAGAGCCGGAAGGCACCGATTCCTGGATATACAATATCCATTCATTCGGCTCTGTGGCTATTCCCTATCTTGCTGAAAGAAGACTACAATATTCATTATATTAGTACTTAAAGTACTTTACAAAAAACTTAGTATTAAATTTATAATAACTTAGTAAGTTAGCCGAAAAACAAACTCAATCTATTTCATTTACAATTTTTAAACATTATGTTTTACAAATTCAATGCATTTTCTTTCAAATCTTTGAAAATTTGCTTCATTTTTTATATCATTAGGTATAGATGATAGATAAGTTTATTTGGACATAGTTATTACCATTACAATACATCGAGTTCAACAGAATTTAACGTACAAATTAATTTAATTAGTTTACATAGCATTCATGTTGATTAAATTTACACATTTATTTCTAAATACGTTAAAATTAGATTCAGACTTTATGTGGAAAGGTAGTGAATTATATAGTTCAAGACCTTTATACAGTATAGTGTTTTGTGCAGCTGCTGTGCCTCTAAATGGTATTCTAAAGTCATCTGTATTTCTTAGGGCATATGGTTGTGATTCACCAACACTTATCGTTCCTTCCCTCAAATATGCTGGTGCAAGTCCATGCTTTATTTTGAACACTATCTTTAGTGTGTTAAACTCCCATCGTTGTTTTATGTTCAGCTACTTTAAGCTAGCTAACATCCATCCTACTGCGGTGTATCTATTGCATCTGAGAATAGACCTCATTGCTTTGTTTTGCAGCTTTTGCAATCTAGCTATGTGACCAGCATTGCAGCACGAGTATAAAAGCGTAGAACAATACTCAAAATGCGGCTTGACAATCGTGTTGTAGACATTTATTGCTGTTAGCGTGCTCAAACTCTTTCTGATACGTTTGAAAAAACCGATTTTTTTACCAATTATTTTACATATGTAATCGATGTGGGGATTGAGATTAAGTTTCTTGTCAATTATAACGCCTAGATATTTTATCTCGTCAACTTTTTCAATTACACAGTTATTTATTTTTATTGCGAAATCGTTTTCCATATAAATGTCCATATATTTTGTTTTTTGTTCATTTAGTTTAAGTTTGTTCATCTGTAACCACTTAGTCAGTCGTTCAATATCCCCCGATAATTTTTCTCTACATTCTATTCCATTCTTGCCCTCAGCATAAATTAGCGTGTCATCAGCATATAGAGCAATCTTGCATTTCTTCACTATTTTTGGCATATCGTTTATGTATATGACAAATAATAGGGCTCCCAGTATTGATCCTTGTGGGACTCCGTGCCTTATTTCAAGCTCACTTGAGACTTCACCATTCACTTTGGTTTTCTGAACCCTCTCTGTTAAGAAGGATTGGCACCATCGCAATTCGATACCCCTGATTCCATACTCAAACATTTTTTTGAAAAGTATGCTTCTGTCAATTGTTTCGAATGCTCTTTTGAAGTCCAAGAATAGAGCGGTTATCTTGTTACTGGATCCGTTTGCTTTCCACTTGTCGACAATGTGATTTATTGCTGTCTCACATGAATAGCCTTTCCTAAAGCCAGATTGACAGTCAGATATTATGTTGTTTTCTTCAAGGAATTTTACTAGTTGCTGTTTTACAACTATCTCCATAACTTTATCGAGGGTTTGTATTGTATTTATTGGTCGGTAATCTTTACACTTAATTGAGCCATTCACTTTCTCTACAGGGGTGATCACCGAGCATTTCCATACTTGCGGAAATTCACCGGTTTCTATTGAGGTGTTTATTATTTTTGTTTTACAATGACCCACTGTTGACCAGTTGTCTAAAAGAATTTTTGGACTAACTTTGTTAACATCTCGTTTGTTTTTCATTTTACTAATAAGTATTTTTAACTCCTGTTCAGTTAATTTCTTCATTTTAAATCTACATTCGGCACTCGGGATTATGTTCTCGTATTAGATATGTGGGATTGAATCTCTTATTTCGTTAATGCTGGTGATAAAATACTTATTAAATTTTTGTGCGATATCCTTGCTGCAGTTATAGGTTTCGCCATAAAACTCAACTGTATTAATTTCCTGCTTTTGTTGGTTCAAAACTAGCACTTTAATTTCGTTCTACATAGCCTTTTGATCATTTGCATTACTGATCTTTTGGTTAATGTAATTATTTTTTGCTTCTTTAAGTTTAGCTTTGTATTGGTTTCGAATAATTTTATATTCTCGCCAAATGTTAATATCGTTTGTCATCTTCGCTTGCATGTACTTCTGGATCTTTTCGTTTTTCAGTGTTCTGAGGCTATTGCTGAACCAACTATTTATTTGGATCACGTTTTTTATTTTTGATTTTTTTTACCGTATATTTTTGGTTAAGCTGCACAAAGATGTTGCCAATTTTTTTAGCATTGTAGTTTAAATTGTGTGTATTATCGTACCTAACATCCATTTCTCTCATATCATTTCTGTATCTTTGTTTATTATACCTAAAAGTGTCGATTTTCTTTATGTCTCTGATTAAATTATTGTTATGTACTTTGATCTCAATGCATTCGTGGTCAGATACGTTCCATTCACTTCTAATTTCTGTACATATGTCATATATATTTGTAACAATGTAGTCTATTATTGTCCTAGATGTTGCCGTTGTCCTTGTATAGTCGCTAATTTTTTGTGAAAGAAAATTGTCATTAATAACTCTTTCCAGGTCCTTTTTGTAGACCTCATTTTTCGACCAATCTATATTGAAGTCACCAGCTATTATAATATTGTTTGAACTTTCCGTGACTTCTTCAATATATTCTTCGAAAAACGTACAGAAATCTCTTTCAGCACTACTTGGAGACCTGTACACAGCTGTTATAGTCAAGTTAATGTTTTTGTAGCTGACTTTACATTCCAGTAACCATCTTTGGTAATCGACTGCTGTCTGCCACGTATTGGTAATACTCCACTGATTTTTTATGTACAGTTCTCGGTGAGTTTGAGAGGCATGATATGCACTTGAAACCTTCCAGTTGTATTTCACTTTGCACAATATTCTCTGTTAAATGCGTTTCCGATAAAATTATGAAATCATAGTTATTATTGCTTATTATTGTTTCAAGTTCATCGAAATTATTAATAATACCTTGAATGTTGAAATATAATGCTCTTATTTTGGGCTTTGGTTGCTAATATCCCATCTTTTTCTTCTTTTCTTCAAGTCTCTTCAAATATGAGGAACATTGTTTACTCATCGTACTGTGATTTTCATCAAGTCCTAGTTTCAATTTTTCATTGATTCTACTGCAATTTATGCACCTTGGTGTATCTTCTTTCTCGCAACTTTTTGTCTCGTGTTTTCCATGACACTTCAGACATATTTCATCTTTCTTACAGGTCGCTGCCTTATGGTTAAACCCTCTGCATTTAAAACATATAATTACGTCTGCACCATCAAAAACTTTACACCTCTCCCATCCTATATTTACTTTTCCTATTTCCAGTACTTTTGTAAATGTATCATCATCAATTTCTAGAATAGCGCTATAGTTTTTTTTACTGTTTTTTATATTTTCATTGTATTTTAAAAGCTTTAATTCACTACTCTCCATAATACAGTTTTGTTTTTTTAGTCTATCGATAATTTCCTGCTCATTATTTTTAAATTTCATAATGGTATTATTATCTTTGGTTTAATTTTCTTTGGTATTTTAATTTCATATTCCTCCCCGAGTTGATCTTGCATCACTTTTTGTATTTTTTGTCTATCTTCGCTATTTTCACTTGCAATTATAACGCTACCATTTCTGCTACCCTCGATGTTGGCTATCTTTAAATTTGTTGGATCAATTTTCTTGTTTAGTACTTCCCTTGTTTTAACACTATTCTGCTTCACTTTTGGCTTAACAATCAATGGCAACTCTTTTTTTAGCTCAGGTACAAACCTTTTTTCTTGACATGTCCCTGTTGATCTTTTGACAGTTTCAGCATATGACACTTGGTTACCGCATGTTGAACCCATTTTGTCAACAAAATGTTTAACTTCGTTACAAACTCCAACATTGTTTTTCTTTATTTCCGCGCATATTTTTTCATTCTGTTCTTTAATGTTTTCAGTGGCAGCATTTATTTTCATGACTTCTTCAAGTGACTTCTCGCATACTTCTTGAGCTATTCTCATTTCTTTTATTCTCTCTGCGTAACGTTTTTCGATTGCCGCTAGTAGTTCTTTCAATTCTGTCTCATTTTTCTTTAACGACTCTTCAAATTATTCTTTGTACTGCTTTAGGTAACTGGAATTACGGTACACATTTTGAATGTATGTAATGCAGTCATCACACATGAATCTTACCATGTTGTCCGAATCCAGCACAGCAGCGGTATACTGATCTAATCCCGAACATTTTGTAGTTGAATGGAAGACCTTCTTGCAGACTCCGGCACATGAGATTCCTGTCTCTCCCCTTGCACTTGGAACACTCTATCATTTGTCCAATAATTCACCATAGGTGTATAGACACCTCGCTTAGCACTCAGAAAAAAGTTTGTTTTTAAATTTATTCTCAGAATAATCGCAAATAATTAAAAAAATTTCACAGCCAACAATTCCACTGACGTTTGCACTATTAACATGAAACAATAGGAGACACAGGATAGTAGCGTTGCTTAATAGGGGCCGCTGTCGTTCGTATGACGTGCTCTACCAGCAAAGTACAGCCTATGCCCCCTCCCATCCTTGAAAACGCCGCCTCCACTACACTCTTCAATTGGTTCTGTTGGTCCTTCGATATCCCTTATCCTCCCTCAATTCCGCAAATCTCCTCTGAGAAATGCCATTCTCTTTTCTTTAAGTCTGGGATTATAGAGAAGCGCTCCCAGAAATCTGTACCCAAGATCAAGAAATGGGACAGCTTCGGAACCACCAATAGCCCATCACCCACACAATACCTTCCATCTCAATCGAAACGTTCGCCACCCCCATAACCTCCACGGCACTACCATTTGCCACCGTGACCGTGACCTGACTTAACCAAGGAACAACGCAGAGAGCTCAGTGCTGCCCACCCTAGCCCACCAAGAATTGAACGCGTTGCTCCGGAACCCAACAAGCCTACTAGTCTAAACCCATATATTCCAACCTGTATATACGGCCGCCTATCCGCCTCCTTATCTACCAGAACAAAATCTAGCGTTGACCTCCCTTTATGACTCCTCCATGGTCGGAGAGAGCGCCTGAAGCGAAGCGGCGGCGGGGATGTTTTCTCCTTACAGCTCAATGACCCGCCTGTCCTTGAGCTGCTGATCCGTTTCCCGAAATCCCTGGTGGGGAGCATTGTGGACATTGCTTTCTGGTTACGCCCACTCTATTGCACCCATAGCACCGCACAGGTTGGGGGCAACGCGCTGCGACGTGTCCCGTTTGCCGGCATCGAAAACATGATATTGGTTGCGGACTGGCTTGGAGTGACAGAGCCTCCATTTGCCCCGAACTCGGTTTCCCGGCCCCCACGTAGGCTAAGTCTGGTTCCAGAGCCGTTTGACCCCGTCTTGGAGGAGGTGGAACGAAGCTTTCCACCAAACACCGAGTAGCCTCCACCTTCCTGCCTATTTCAACCAGTTGATCAATGGAGTTAAGCTCAACCAGGGTCAATTGAGATTGGTAGAACGGACAAACATTCCTTCGGATCCATTTCAGCTTTTCCAAATAGGAACACGGCTCGCTGAGCCGCGAAAATAGCCCTAGCATCATGCTCACAAACATTCCCATGGTCTCCGTCCTTCCCTGAGTCCTCTTGCGAATTTCCTCCCATAAGCGATCATCATACCCTGGTGGCAAGAACTCGGCCCTAAGCCTGGACACAAGCTCAACCCAGCTCGAAATTCGCGGCTTATTCGCCCTGAACCATATGGCTGCCACACTCTCGAACAAATCGTAAGCCCCCTCATATACTTCCTCGACGGAGAAACCCCTCGCCTGGCGCAGATCTTCCACCTTTTTCAGGAAGCAATTCAGTGATTGGCACTGGTCCCCGCTAAAACGTAGACCCCATTTCATAATCGGTAGTCGCTTTACCGATATGGGGGATGAATGTGCCCGCGGCTGCGGGGCCTGCAATTAAACCGTGCTCAGATCAACTCCCATCGGCGGCTTCTGTACCTCTCTCCGAACGGGCTTGTCTTCTTCCTCCTCGGTTGTCTCTCTCTCAACTTTCAAATCAAGTTGCAGACTGACAACCTTTTGCCTAGCGTCACCTACGAAGGCCCTCTCATCTGGAGTGGTAACCTCGGTCCTACCTAATCTCCTCAGAATCTATTAGCATTTGGGTACTAGCTTTTTTAAGTCCCCTGAGTGCTCCTGTCCGCAAAACGCCTCAACTAGCTTACTAATCTCTCCGAGCTTATCTGAAACAGCGTTAAAATCTTCCTGCGTGCTGAAAGGATATTCCTCCAAGACAAAGCTAGTATCCCGCTTGAGAGCCGAGCGCAACAGCTTCCTCATCTCCTCCACATTGTTACCACTCAACCCCCGAACAGCGAGTTCATAAGCAAGCTTTTCAGGGCTAAGTCTATTAATCTCCATCGTCCGACTGGTAAATGCTCGTGAATCTCGACTGTATCCTACCTGTTTTTCCCCCTGTTAACCACTCCGTTAATCCCTTACTATTTGTTTAACTTATATTCTAATCCCCCCCACACCAAAATAGTAGATCTACGTTGTTCGCGCGCATACAAAAATATATGTAATTAAACGGATTCGTAACGTTTGGCGGTTTGGCGTTTTCCTTTTTAGTATAATCTGGCGCCACGTTGGGCGTCAAAATGTTACCGTTCGACCCGCCACCCTCCGCGCTATCGTCCGCAAGGCCGCCCAACCAACTTTGCGAGAGTGGTCGTGAATTTAGATGGTGAAAGGGGGCCACGCGATTTGGCCTTATGGACAAGAACCAACAAAAAGGAAAAATAAAAGGAAAACCACAAAACTGCTGGTCTTGAACCCGGAACCTGGAACCCCGCTGGAATTTTTTTTTTGTGTCGCCGGCTTGACCACCTACGCCGTCGTCCGGCGTTATGCACTGCTTTAAGCGCGCACTTTTTTTTTTTTGTTTCTCTTATTATCGTATTTCTGTCCTATTATTATTTTTATTTCACTAGTTCCGTTCGACTTTAATTTAATAATTTTTTTTTCTCTTCCTGTTTTTTTGTTTTTCTTTGTTAGGGGTACATACTATTTTACTGTTCTCACAATTGGATTTGTTTTTTTTTTTCTTTTTTTTTTTTTCCTCAAAGGGAAAATGAATGGCCACCTGTGCAGGAACGGGTTAAGAATATCACTGCAGTGATACCTCTCGCTTGTCGTAAAAGGCGACTAAAACAAAGGTAAACAAAAATCACATCTAGGCAATTTAGAAAACACCAAGGTGAGCTTAGGGACACATATACCACCATTAAACTGCCCCACAAGTGTGCATGCAAATGAGTGGGTTGACACGACTTTAGATCACCGGTGTTGTAAGAGTAAGATCAAACAAAAAAAAAAAAATCTGGAGCATGCCCGTGTCAAAAAAAAGGAGGAGAAGAACGAAAACGGTCAAACCGTAGCATTGTGGAAAAGAACGCTAAAAGGAAAAGCACTACCCCGCCAGGCACTACTAATGGTAGTGATCCTGGGACGAGCAGCAATGCTCGGGTCAGAGCTATATGATTTCCGGGGGATAGCAAAATAATGCAACGGCGTAAGCCACACTTTAGAGTCGCGAGTTGGAACGTTGGAAGCATGAGTGGTCGCAGCTATGAGCTTGAAGAAATGATGGTTAGAAGGCGAGTAGACATCCTGTGCGTACAAGAGACGAAATGGCGAAACACCGGTAATCGGGCACGTTCCTTGGACGTTAAAACAAAAGCCTACAAGATGTTTTACTATGGATTGGAACAAGGAAAAAACGGAATCGCCATCATCCTTGCGGCAGAGTTACTTGGCAACGTCTGAACCATTTCAAAGTCCAGTGACCGTTTGATGGCTCTCAAATTGGTGATGCATGGTGAGGTGTGGAACATCGTAAGCGCATATGCCCCTCAAGTAGGATGCGAACAAAAAGAAAAAGATGCATTCTGGCTAGATTTCCACAATCTTGTCAAAATCATCCCAAAGGAAGAGCTTTTGTTTGTTGGGGGAGATTTAAACGGACATGTCGGGAAGACAAGCGAAGACTATGAAGACTACCACGGAGGACTGGGTTACGGCACCAGGAACTCTTCACGTGAAGATATCCTAAACATGTGCAAGTCGTACGGTCTTATAGTGCTAAATACCATGTTCGTCAAACAAAGCCGGCACCTGATCACTTATAGCAGCGGCGGAAATGAAACTCTATCATTTGGTATTCAGTTTCATGAAGCCACGAGTTAAAGATTACAAAGTGATCCTGGGAGACGCGATCGCCCCTCAACACCGTTTCCTCCTGACTGAATTTTTTTATGGAGGCGAGTAAGAAGTCAAAGCAGCAAACGAAGGTGTCTGAGAGAATCAAGTGGTATAAGCTGGATAAAAGAAAAGGCGAAGCTTTTATTACCAACATGAAAAACTACCCCTTTTCCATTATCGATGAGGTCGGTAATGAGGAGTGCAGAGCACAAGACATGTGGGATTCCCTACAACAATCTGGCCTGGAGAAAGCCAAATCACTGCTCTTAATATCCAAGGGCCCCTGCCAACACGCAAAAGAAACCTGGTGGTGGACAGACGAAGCCAAAGCAGTGATACGCGAAAAGAAAATGGCTTTCCAAGCTTGGCCAAAGTGCTGTTCTACTAATAGAGAGGAAAAAGCTCGCCGTGAAAAGGTATATAGATATTGCAAAGGTATCGCGAAGAAAAAGTGCGCCGAATTCAAAGCGAAAAGCATGGAAGGCCTATATCAGGAGTTGGAAGAAATATCGTCTTCCGCGTCTGACAGGAATCAGGCTACCCAGGAGCTTCGACAAAGCAATTTGAACAAAGGAGCAAATATCTTTAAGATAGCCGCCCAGAGAAGAAGAAATGCTCAGGAGATTCGTTTCCCAAAGTTTATTAACAATGCTGAAGGCCAACTCCTTGTGGTAGACGAAAAAATTCTCCACAGATGGCGACAGTATTGCGAGGAACTTCTGAACGAACAGTTTCCCCGAGTGTACTTTCCAAGAGCCGCCCCGAATTATGCCGAAATATCCGACATCACAGTCGAAGAAGTTCGGTACGCGGTTAAAAACTCCAAGAAAAGAAAAGCTGTTGGGCCGGACGGGATACCCTCTGAGTTCTGGAAAAAGATGTTAGACATCGGGTCTAGATGGCTCATGGTTCTTATCTCCAAACTTATGAGAGGCGACACTGCGCCTAATCAATGGAGGGAAAGCTATCTTCTTCCTTTGCACAAAGGAAAGGGTGATACGCGAAATTGTGATAACTACCGTTCTGTCAAGCTGATGTCGCACACCATGAAGATCGTTGAACGGGTATTAGATAGCCGACTGCGGAAAATAATACGACCAGTGCCGGTTTGTCTCGGGTAAATCAACAACAGATGCAATCCAAAGTATAAGGGTCATGATGGAAAAGCATCGTGATTCGTCAAAGGACTTGCATATGGTGTTGGTTGATTTCGAGAAGGCCTTTGACCGCCAACCAAGAGATCTTTTATGGGTAGCGCTAAGACAAAAAGGAGTTCCACAAACCTACGTGCGAGTGATCATGGACATGTACAAGAGAGCAACGACAAGAGTAAGATGCACCGCAGGAGTCACCGAAGAATTCGCCATCAAAGTCGGTGTACACCAAGGGAGCGTTCTCAGCCCACTGCTCTTTATAGCAGTCCTTCAGTTGTACGTCCGGCGCTCACATACGGTTCACAATGCTGGACAATGCACAAAAAGTATGAGAGCAAATTAACGGCAGCTGAGATGAAGATGCTTCGCATGACAGCGGGAGTAACAAAGCGTGACAGAATTAGAAGTTCAAAGATCCGAGGAAGCCTCCACGTAAAAGAAACCATCACAAGAAAGATAGAGCGCGACCGACTCAGTTGGTATTGCCATGTTCAAAGGAGAGATTCTTTGAACCCCGTCCAAAAGGCAATATCAATCAACGTTCCAATTTCAACACGCAAAAAAGGCAGGCCGAAAAACAATTGGTGCAAACAAATGCAAAAACACCAGCATTTGATTGGCCTCAGCGATGAAGTAATCCCAAACCGGGAAGCCTGCCGCTACTTTGTGAGGTCAAACCGGCGGACCTCACAGGCAGTTAAGTGGGAAGGTTCTGACCATCACGCCGGAAAAAAGGAAAAGAAGAAAGAAGAAGAAGAAAGGGAGAATGAATGGCCTTAAGGTAATCAGACGCGGGTTAAAGATTTTCGCCCGTTATCGGAATAACCATCCAACGCCCGCGAAATTTTGAAATTTTCTTTTATTTTGTTATTTTCCAAATTATTTTCTCAATCGCGATGTGACATTTTTTTTTCCTCTTTGAATTTCGAATTTAATTCAATCCGACGCCTAGTTCGCCAATAAAAAAAAACCACTAAAATAATAACCGACCAAAAATCACGCACACCCTTGCGCTTGGACATCCACGGTTCAAGAAAAACTCTCCCAAAGAAAAAAAACAGCACCAGGAAGACCGCTGCGCACAACCTTCCGCTTCGACATTCACCAAAAGAATCTTTGAGTTCCCGGCTGTCCTTTCCGTTCACCAAGCCTCCCGGTCCACTCGCCCCGTTAGTTTCGGGATCGGACCACTTTACGGCCAGGTGGAATACATGGAAAGTGCACTAGGAGAAAACTCCCTTAGTGACGCCAACAGAAAACCACCACAAAAAAAAACAATGAAAACACAGAAGGACCATTCGCGCTCTTAAAAAAATTCGAACCCGGAGTTCTGGGCTGGGAATCATGGCTGCTTGTGTCAGACCACGAGGCCAATTAGTACTTCACCGCCACAACCGGAACTGATAGGACCTTCCGCGTATTTTTTTCCCTTATTTATTGGGTCGAGTCCAAGGTGTGTGGAATAGCGAAGACCTTTATAAGGCCTAATCATAATACAATTCACATGGATAAAGGACGGATAGCAACCTGCGGTCTCTTCCTCCTATCACGCAGGCAAATATGTGTTCACACAATATAGTATAACCCTCGCTATAACCCCGCTCCTCGATACAAGACCCCGTGCCGACTTGCGCGGTCAACGACTCGAAAATATTACGCAATTGTTCGAGAATAAAAAAAAAATTAAATTAAAAATATGACCCTGATACTAGGCCGCGTCAACAAAACCATGCCGACTTGCGGTCAATGACCCGAAAATTTTATCACTACACAGGCATAGTAATTCGTCGTGATCTAGATACAAACGCCGCCGACCACCGAGTACAGCAACCTGCGGGTTCTATTCCTACTTCTAGATATGACCTTGACCACGACGACGTCGAACGCAATAGTGCGGTTCTCCTGCGGTTAATGCCCCGTGCCGATCTTCGGTTATGACGTCACTGCGACCACAATCGCGTTCGTGACAAGCCCTTATCTCTTATCAGCGGTCAATGACCTGGGCCGACCTGCGGTCACTACGATGCACCTGCGGTTGTTGCGGTTTTTGGGCCAGAAGGCTCATAAATCTACTACTCCGGTGTGCTGGAAAAAGCCCCCGTACAGCTGAGATAGATCGCTCTTTGGAGTTTGGTGAAAGAGCCCACAACGTGTTTGCGTGTTAGCCTGTTCCACCAGACAACCGGTGCATATGAGATTATCATTGGCGTGCAGATTCAGAGGACATTTTTCGGCGATAAGCCTCATGTTTTACCAAAGGCTACTTTGCATTGCTAAAAAAGCTGACAGCGCTTTAGTGGTCTTGGACTCAACATGCTTTGACCAAAGAAGCTTGCTATCTAAGATGACTTTCAGGTTATTAACTTCCAGTATTTTTCCTCCTTCTAGTGAAGAGAACATCAGTTTTAAGAGGATTAACCGACAGCCGATTACTCCTGCACCAGTCGTCGAACATATTTCGCTAAACATGAGCCGACAGAGAGAACAGCAACATCATCCGCATAAGTCTGGGCATAGATTTCAGAAGCGTTGAGAGCATCGAGCAGGGGGTCGACCACCATGCACCATAACAGCGGAGACAGGACGTCACCTTCCGGACAGCTCCTGTTTACGCCAGACTTGACACATATGTAGTTCGAGGCCTGCATCAGCAGCTGAATTGTTACGAATGTAAAAATATGAAGAATTTATAGAATCTTCATATTATTTCTGATACTTATTATTTATTTTTAATATTAACTACTTACGAATCTTAAAATTTTTAATGTTTAGAGAGTTGTAAATTCTCAATTCGCTGTTATCAGCAAATAGAAAAAGAGGGTCATATTTTCAAATTTTAAAAATTTATTTATTTTTTAACTTTGGGATTTTTTTCTCGAAAATGGCTGAGTAGTGCGTCTTATAACTTGACGATATAAGTACTCTTACTTACATATTACGTATTACACCCAAAAACTTATCTCGGTTTTAATACCTTACACCCTTGCCGTCTCCTTGTTAGTGAATATTTTCCGCTCAGGTTCGGCATAATTTAAACTATTCGTCATTATTATCTTTGACTGTTTTTACTTTTGCATTTATATATTTCGAATAGGCGGTTTTCAAAATGAAAGCTGTGGTTTCAACTATCGTCGTTTGACGAATTTCATCAGGGTGGAGATGAATTTCATTCATTTATATCTTTTTATCCTCCTGTCGTAGAAACTGGCTTAGTCATCACGAGGACGATGACTAATTAAAGCTAGCTTAACTTACTTAAACTATATAAGAATACATAAAGTATACATAATGTACATTGTTAAATTAAGCTCAATTATAACCCACGATCCTTTAGTTTACCGTGACCTACCCTAACACCTACGCTAATTCACTCTAATATGTATATGTAAAGCTGCCATGGGCATTCGACAGGCTTTCCCTTGAAGAAGCTAAAGGGACCAATTTTTATTCATATTTCTTAGATTATCTTGTGTTAGACAAAAATGTTTAAGACTAGCTTAAATAAAATAACCAACTTAAAATACCTTACAGAACAGCCTAAAGTTTTGCCTATTTATGATTAATTTAAAAGATATAAGCGGTTTTGTGCCAAGATAATTTTAATAAAAAAAAATAGGCATTAGATATTTAGTTTGATTTTGTATAAAACTTGCAACTAAATACTTCCATCTTGACCTGTTTTCCTTTTTTAGGACAATTTATGTGTGGATAGCCTCCCTCCCATTGACTTATTCGAATTCAACACAAAGTTTACACAAATGCGTCTGCAGTTTGGATCGCTGGAATCCTGTTTCAAAGCGCGAACGGTTATTTGTTGCTGCGGCTACCTTAATTGCAAATTAACGGTAATATGGAACGTTTCCTTCTATACCTTCTTGAGAAAAAGTTGGATGCGTGGTACGAGGACGCATTCAGTCAATACTCGATAGGAGAAGTTGTAGGCGACAATGCATTTGCAATACAAAAGGCTACAATAGATAGTGAAGGATTTACACTCATCGATGGTAATCGGGAACAATAAGTCGCTACAGAAGAAATTTGTCGACGGATTTTCAATTTGTAACTAATTCCACGAATAAATATGCTTTCCCGGTATATTCTTTTGTCGATGCGACACAGATGGAGAAACCGAAGGAACTATTTTTGGTACAGCGTTTCGGCTGCGTAACATGGGGTAGTGTTTTATTTTCCAATATTGTTATTCAATTTCTTACAATGGCAGCATCGATACTATGCTGGAAACCTAATACCGCTTCAGCCTCGATTTCGTCTTATTTAGTTTGTTCAATGGGGCTGTTTTGGACTGTTCCGGACAGAAAAGTACACGTTTTTCTGTTCAGTGAGAAAAATTTCTGTCCGAAAATGTTCTGCTTTGTGTTCAGTGACGGTGTTTTGGATACTTCAGAACACGATTTTCTGCACCTACTCTGAAGTCAGAACATATTCGTGAAAAGTGTCAAAATCAGCTGTCATGGAAAAAATACTTGCTAAAACATACATATCATAACTGAAATATATTGTTGACGAGTCACTAATCGCACTAATTTCGCTATCAGTGCCTACCACAATTCTTCCAAAGCGTTTTTATGTGAATTAATTTTAGTTTATTATTTAATTCTTAAATATGTTAAATACAATCTGACAAATAAGATGTTTTTCTGTTTTTTGACAACTGAAATACGGCTGTACTTTTCTGTTCTAACTTGATCTGACAGTTTTGAATCCGTGCTTTCTTTTCGTCATTGAACACAGCTATTATGTTTTACTCAGTTTTGACAGGGCTTTGAATGACATCTAAGGTCAACTGCTGGCAATCATTCATAACTTTATATATTCGATATTGTATAAGCGGGATCAAGGCGGAAATAAAAGAAAAATTTCTTTATGTAACATGTAATCACAAACTTTATTTTTTTCGAACTAAGGAAACTTTCATAAGTAATCACAGACTTTATTTTTCCGAACTAGGGAGAATATTTCACTTAACAAAAAAGAATGGTCGATTTTTCGTGCGCCACGATACTGTTTATGGGGTTCTTAGTTTTCCCCTTTTATAATATTATTGGAGAAACGGTTACTCCGTTGCTTGTGCTATTTATGTTTTTTTATAATGATGTTGTTTTTTGCTACTACGTAATTGTTATAATTGTAATAGAATAATAGATTTACCATCAATTATTCATAATTTACAATAGTTGTTTTGTATTTTTTTTTGTTTATAATTATGAATATATTTTACACCAATTGATGGTACTTGATGGTACGTAACACAAACTGACGCCAGGAGAAAGGACACGAGTCCTTTGAACGTCAAATCTTATAAACCGATCTGTAGCCCAAAATCAGTTTAGCGACATCGTTGCTCTGAATGCGGGATTCATGTTGGTTTTCCACAACTCTTCTGCATGCAGCATGTTGGTGTGTTGGTGGTACACCAGCGGTGGGACAAAGACCAAAACAGGAACATATATATTATATACCCACTAAGTGAGCAAAACTAATAACTGTAAAATTCACTAATGATCTAATAATCGGGAAGTCGCAGGTAATAAACGATTTACAATCAAGTACGAAATATTCAAGTCATAAACATAAGTAATTGGTGGAAAACTCCAGGTATTTGCAAAATACCGTAATAAATTATTTTATTTATATATACAAAACTAATCATTACATGACGGACATATATAGGTGAAATGGATTAAATGTGAAATAAATACGTTTCCCCATACAATATATAGCAAGGTCTAGCCAGACCTATTCCATTGACTCTAGGGGTTGCTGTAGAAAAACTGTTTTTTTTTCTCAATCATTTAGATTTTCAATTTACTCCAAGAAATTTGGTAAAGATAGCTACACAATTAATTAGGAAAAAATGGTTTCGAAAATGGAAAAGGTCTGGCTAGACTTATTCATTGACAGAAGGATTATTATGATCGTATTCGTAGCTGTTTGCATTTGTCTATTAGCATAATATTTCGGGTATCAGTTGCTTAAACTACGTCAAAATCTTTTACAAAGGAGAATTAATTTATCTTGAGGACAAAAACGGTAGATTTATAGTACACCCAAACATTTAATCTTATTGTTTTTACCACTTCAAATCCGGCATTAGTTTCTTCACTGCCATAACTTTGTCGATATATATTTTCCAGTCTTTTTAGACCATAAAGAAATAGAAAAAAAGGTAAGCATATTTTTCCTACGAACTTTTCTGAAGGAGTCAATCAAAGATATGTTATTGTTTTTACCTGAGTGTGATTGGGAACAACCGATGCTGTTTTATCACCATCAGCTTACACTTTTCCCAGTTCTCCTTCGCAATTAATCCGTCAGTATAAATCGAAAAAAAAAAAACCAAAACAATGAAATAAAACAAAACAACAATACGAATACAAAGGAAAACCATTCTACTTACCCAGCAACTTACCGCTAATTGTTCGGTGACCTATCATCGGAATTGGTTAAAAACTTTCCACCCGATCTGCATTGTGTGGCGAAATATTTACATTCTTTTGTGAGGAATGTAAGTCCATATCGGCTGCACATATTCTGCTTGCTATTGAATGCAACAACGAGCAAATGTGTGCAGCAAATTACTTTTCGGCCGGCCTTAAATCGAACTACTCATACGTCACTATTCTCAAAACCAACTGCTCAGCAACAACCTTGTCTCCACAAATCTTTGCATGGACAATCTCGCAACGCAACAACAGTCAGCTCTCCCTTATATCCCAGCTGAATTGCACACTGGATAACCGTGAAAATACTCCGACCAAGCTTGTTAGCGCGAATTGCTCACCCGCTTCCCCAACCCTTAATTCTATTCGTTTAAAGTTCCTAAACGACAAAAAAAACCGTCAATTGTGATGCTTGGATAAAATCGAAGGCGTCCTGCACACACACAACGCTGATTTCATCTTCCAACAAGGTCAGCGATCAACAGTTTCATAGAGGAATTGAAATGTATGCCATCGAAGTCCCCTTAACTGCTTGCGATTGTAACTATATCTCCCTTATGGATGAAGTGGAAAACGCACGCCTCTACGCCTCTTACATCTTTCGTCCAAACGCAGACCAGCATGAGTTCTCTGAAGTCCCCATCTACCACAATTGCTCCTATTTCAGCACCGACCATTGAACGTTTCGGAACTGTTTGGACCTTATCTAATTGTGAGCAGAGAACTAACAAACTCCACAAGGGTAATGCTATGGTATAGGACCCTATGTCTACCTACTATAGGATGTAGCGATGCCCCATGCGACGCTGACGACCGCTGTACACGTATATTTAACCACTTTCGCCAACGATATGCCATCAACATCAAGTGCGCGAAGCTCACCAAGGTCAAATTCTATAGTTGAAAAATTTGCATCCCTCCGCAATACGGATAGTTTTTCTCGGAGCCCTCCCAATAAAGAAATCAAAGTCGACAAGATGCCAATTACCATCAGGGACGGTAAGAATAGTCAAAAGTAAAGTGTGTCGTGGAGTCAACACGTGCTTTCTTTTTATCTCTAAATCAGTATTTTTTTGTAAGCAATATTGTGCAAATTCTGCAAAATCCTGTGTGTGTGCAAGTCCAAAGTAGATCGCAGTCAGCCAAAAATACAACGTGTAGGCTGCAAGATTTTTTTTCGTTGCAATCGTGTGAATATTAAACCAGCAAGTATTGAATTCCTTCAAGAATCCAATAAGAAATTTTGCTGTAAGAGCTGCTCCGTTGCAAGAAGAAGCTCCCTCCGCTCAACCCCTCAAATGAGACAACAAAATGAACTTTCACCTTAGCAAATGCAAAAATCTTCACTGATGAGTTCACCTTACTTCAAGCCGCCAACTCAAGAACGCAAAGAATCTCACCAGCAACAGGATCTCCATGAGAAACTGCAGGAACAATAACAACATCATCTCCACAAAAACAACAACTAGAGCTCAGTGTTACACAAATCAAAAAACTTGAAACTAATCATGAAATCATTGCTCTCCGTGCAGATAACGCCCACGCTTTCTCTCTAATACATACCCTGCAAGAAGAAAAAATAGTCTTTTGCAGATGGTGTCCGATCTCCAGAGAGAAGTTGAATTCCTGCAGCATACCGCAAGAGAAAAGTATGTTGAGATTGTGGGTATACCACGTCGTCTGAATAAAAAATCGACAATTATTACGTAAAAAAATGTTAAAATGTCAAAGAAGATAAACGATGTCAGTAAAAAGTCTATTGTTTGTGTTAAATTTGTTTTCCAAACTGAAAAAAGACCATAAAAAGAATTTAACTACAAAACTGTTTTGATGTGATAATAATTCTAAAATTTATATAAACGATTCTTTGAATAGCAAAGCTAAAGAAATATTAAATGCTACACAAATAATCAAAAAAGGGAAAATGTACAAGTATGTTTGGGTGAAGAATGGTAAAGTGCTTAAAGTGGACAATGACAACGTAAATGTTAATAATTGCATTGAAGACCTTCATATTATTAAATAGCCTGTAGGATCCAAAAGATAATTTATTTTTTGTTCCCTTTGCAGACTGTATTAACATAAACATTCTCGATCTCTTCTTTAAGCAGACACATTTACCTAATATACTTATTATACACCAAAACATAAAAAGTATGCATAAAAACCTGGACAACTTACTTGCATAGCTAAATTAATTTTTAAATAAGCCTTATTTGATTTTTTTATCGGAAACATGGATTTATGAAGAAGACATAAGGCTCTTTCATATTGAAGGATATGAGCTTATAGCTTGTTGTAACAATGGCTATACATCTGGTGGTGTTGGTGCTTTCATAAAAAACAAGCTTAATTTTGTGTCCTGTTCAGTTGTGATATCTTGAAAGTTGTAGTTAGTGACTTGAAGTAGTGTTGGGTTACTCATACAAGATGCACTACAAATGTCCCATACATCACTACAAAAATGTCGCAACACCTCAAAAAAATTATTTGTCCCACTTCAATTCTTGTCATAGTCAGAAGCACCTCACGTCCTCATGTCCCATACACCAGTACAAAAATATCCCAACACCTCAAAAAATAATATTTTTCCCACTTCAATTCTTGTCATAGTCAGAGCACCTCACATCCTCATGTCCCATACACCAGCACAAAAATATCCCAATACCTCAAAAAAGAATATTTTTCCCACTTCAATTCTTGTCATAGTCAGAGCACCTCACATCCTCATGTCCCATACACCAGCACAAAAATATCCCAACACCTCAAAAAAGAATATTTTTCCCACTTCAATTCTTGTCATAGTCAGAGCACCTCACATCCTCATGTCCCATACACCAGCACAAAAATATCCCAACACCTCAAAAAAAATATTTTTCCCACTTCAATTCTTGTCATAGTCAGAGCACCTCAAATCCTCATGTCCCATACACCAGTACAAAAATATCCCAACACCTCAAAAAAATAATTTGTACCACTTCAATTCTTGTCATAGTCAAGGCACCTCAAATCCTCATGTCCCATACACCAGTACAAAAATATCCCAACACCTCAAATTTGTACCACTTCAATTCTTGTCATAGTCAGAGCACCTCACTTCATGTCCCATACACCAGTACAAAAATATCCCAACACCTCAAATTTGTACCACTTCAATTCTTGTCATAGTCAGAGCACCTCACTTCATGTCCCATACACCAGTACAAAAATATCCCAACACCTCAAATTTGTACCACTTCAATTCTTGTCATAGTCAGAGGCACCTCACGACTTTTGCATTAGTACATATTGCAAGCTATCAATGGGACATGTGACAAGATGTAAAGGGTGTATTTTATAGAGGTATAGAACTTTGAAATGGAATAAAACAAAGATGATTTTTTTAAATTGACATGAAATTGACTTTATTCGAAAGATAATCTTCTTCTTTTATAATTTAAATATAATTTCTGGTATATGAGCGCCACGGCTGGTTCCAACGTAGTCTAATCTGGAGGTCCAATTTTCAATGATTTTTTCCAACATTTGTGGCCGTATATCGGCAATAACGCGGCGAATGTTGTCCTCCAAGTGGTCAATCGTTTCGGATTTATCGGCGTAGACTAGCGACTTCACATATCCTCAGAGAAAATAGTCAAGCGGCGTTAAATCGCAGGATCTTGGAGGCCAATTCACGGGTCCGTAACGTGAAATTATGCGGTTACCAAACGTTTCCTTCAATAAATCAATTGTGGCACGAGCTGTGTGACATGTTGCGCCGTCTTGTTGAAACCTCAGCTCCTGCACATCATGGTTGTTCAATTGATGAACGGAGAACTCAGTAATCATCGCTCTATAGCGGTCACCATTGACTGTAACGTTCTGGCCAGCATCGTTTATAAAGAAGTACGGACCAGCCCATAAAGCACACCAAAAAGTCAGTTTTTGTGGATGTAACGGTGCCTCAACATACACTTGAGGATTATCATCACTCCAAATGCGGCAGTTTTGTTTATTGACGTATCCATTCAATCAAAAGTGAGCTTCATCGCTAAACAAAATTCGCTTATGAAAATTGGGATCAACGGCAATCTTGTTTTGGGCAGTCATATGCCAGAAATTATATTTAAATTATAATGTCAGAAGATTATCTTTCGAATAAAGTCAATTTCATGTCAATTTAAAAAAATTATCTTTGTTTTATTCCATTTCAAAGTTCTATACCTCTATAAGAAACACCCTTTACCTCAAATGAGGTGGGACAATGTACCACCTCACTCCCCCAAATGAGTACCTCATACAAACTCAATAAAAATGCGTGTCCTACCCAACACTAACTTGAAGTTAACGTCTTTCTGTGTTCACAGATTTAATGGACCAACTCTGACGAATAACATATTTTATGAAGAATTATCTAATGAATCGAATAACGTAAATCTTTTGGATGATAGCACAACTTGTATATTCTACAAAACTCAATTCTGGTTTGTTTTTGCTCTCTTCGTATGGCTTAGAGCCATGTAAAAATTGATTGTTTTACGGATTCCATTAGTACCTGCATTGACTATATCATGACGCATTTTCCTTACTTTCAAATGGTTCAGTTTTGTAGCTCTGTTTTTGATTTCAAGATATCGGATCACTGTATGATCTCCTAATTGTACTGATGTTAAAACGGATTTTTTGTCACTTAACAATCATTTACGTTCTGAAGATTAGAAAAGTGTTCGCTGTGAAGGTGATCCTTCTGTAACTTTTCAATATTTATCAATTTACTCAAATGCTATGTCTTACAAAGCTCTAAGGTAATTGTAAAAAGAAAGAAAAAGTTAACAAAACTAAAGCCTTGGATGGATATTAATATTTTAAAGAAAATCGAAATGAAAAATAAATTATATAAGAAAAAGGTTAAAAATCCGGACAATAATAAAGTAATCTCTGCTTATAATTGTTTTTGAAAATGTTGAAATTAATGTTTTGAAAAAAATTTAAATTAAAAATAAATTGAATAAGGAGAAGGTTAAAAATCCGAATAATAATAATGTTATCTCTGCAAAACGATTACCAAAATTGTAAAATTGAGTAAAAACAATTTCTATTTGAGTAAGTTTCGCGAGGTCAAAAGCAACTCTAAAAAGGAATGGGGGTTAGCACGCGCAATATTAAACAAACCTAGTCAGTTGATCACAGACCAGTGCAGTGGTAGGGAGTGTTTCGGCTTGATTTCCATAAGTGGAAAGCAAAATAAACAATAAATAGTACAAGTGCGGACTTAGTCAAACACCTCGCAACTATAAGGTTAGCACGGTGGTAGAGCGCCGGACTGATAATCCGAAGATCGGCAGATCAAATCCCCATTCGGGAAAAAAATATTTTTCGTGTTTTTTCGTGTTCTTCCACTACTAACAGTAGTAACAACAGTAGCGAGAAGACATGTCGGGAGACGGCGGGGGAGGACCCGTTCGTCAGACGGAATCGGAATCGGATGATTTATCATCCGATTTCGCTACGCCGGCCGTCGTAATGAAGAGGCGCAGAAGGGTCAACTCGAGGCCGAACTTAATTAAGCGCCCCTCCCTCACCACTTCGACTGAAAAGCTGCAGGTCGAAGCGAGGAAAGGGGCGCCATCATCTCCACCATCGACGTCCGAAGCAGCCGGACAAAAACAACAACAGCAACAAATAAAGAAAGTGATCCCCATGGAAGCAGAGGTCGAATACCTCTCCGACGGTAGAGAAGGCCGCTACATGGGGGACAACAACCCCTTCGCGGCCCTCTTAAGTTCGGCTACGGAGGACGAACGTAGTGTGCTGGAGGAGCAAGAACGCTTCCTGCGCGCCCAGCTACAGGCCGTAGTTGACAAAATTAAGGCGTTGCAGAAGCTGAAAGAGGAGGCAATAGCCGCCGAAGAAGTAAAACAGCAACAACAACAGCAGCCGCAGAAGAAACAACAGAAGCAACAACAACCGCAGAAGCAGCAGCAACAACAACAATCGCAGCAGCAGAAACAGCAGCAACAACAACAGCCGCAGCAGAAACAACAGCAGCAACAACAACCGCAGCAGCAGAAGAAGCAGAAGCAGCAGCAACAACAACAACCGCAGCAGCAGAAGCAGCAGCAACAGCATCAGTCGCAGCAACAGCGCCCGAAAAAGGAGAAAGTGCCACCGATCCTCACCTATACCACGGCCTTACGAGAAACCATCGATCTGTGTAAGTATGCCATTGGTGTAGGTAATTTTGAATTTAAATGTTTGGGCCAGAAACGCTATGCTATTCAGTGCAAGACACTGGAGCAGCATAAGCGTATTTAAAGCCTATTGAAGGAGTCAACGACGGAGTTCTTCTCCTTCACTCCAAAGGCCGAGAGGTTGCGGACGATGCTCCTCAAAGGCGTGGAATCTATCACAGATCCCGAAGAAATGCTCTCAGAGCTCAAAGAGTTCGAGAGTGACGACCTCAAATTCGTGGCGGTTAAGCCATTTTCCACGGTGAGCTCCCGACGGGAGAAGCGAGTGATTCCCTTCTTCGTGGTACAGCTCACACCCAACAGCAAGCTGGAGAGGTTAAGGTCCATTACTTCCTTGGCTTCCCAGCGTGTAACATGGGAAATATTAAAAAGGCAAGGAAACATTTTGCAATGTATCCGCTGCCAAAGATTCGGGCACGCCGCGTCGAACTGCGAAATGCAGCCTCGATGCGTTAAGTGTGCAAAGAATCACAAGAACGAGGAATGCGACCTTGGGAAAGACAAGGTGGCGGACAGAGAGCAGCTCGAGTGTGTCTTGTGTCGGAACCGAGGGCACCCTGCAAACTATCGGGGATGTCCTAAGTTCCAGGACATCAAGAAAGAAAACCTGGCCCGTAAGCAGAAGGTCGAGGAGAAGCGTCCCTTGGGTCGCTTCCAAACACCAGCCGTCACATCCCAGTTGACCTACGCCCAAATGGCGGCAGGTTCGGGAAAGACGGTACAAAAACCCGTGGCTGTTCCTAAAGCCCCATTGCCTGTCTCTAAGGCACCGGGGGCCGAGGTGGATGTCTGTTCGATCTTGCTCGCAATCCAAGGGCAGATTGGGCAGCTCCAAAAACAGATCCAGGAAACGGCGACCCGAGTAGATAGTATCTGCTCGCTTCTGCCGGGCCTAGCGCACCTAAGGTCATGATGGGTACGCTGGCAGAGAGACACTTGAGGATCCTATCGGTGAATGTAAATTCACTGATAAGGATCGAGCGACGAGCCGTACTTTTTAACCTGTTGCAGAACGAAAGCCCCGATGTACTCTTGGTTAGCGAAACAAAGCTAAACCAGAAGCACAAAATCCGGCACAGTTCGTATAAAATAATTCGAAGATACCGACCCAACGCTACTCAAGGCGGGGGAGTTGCGATCTTCATTAAAAATAATCTTACACATAAAGTCATATATAGCGGTGAAGTGCGGAGGTTCCAGGTGCTAGAGGCCTGTATTGTGTGCATTCCTCTCCGAAACGGAAAGAGAATGTACATTGTATCAGCCTATGCACCTGAAGCACCTCAACCCAATATTTTTATCGCAGAACTCGAGACACTCTTTCGATCTCTGCGCTTGAACTCGGTAGAAAACTTCTACATCCTGGCCGGCGATTTAAATGCCAAACATAGTGATTGGGGAAATAACATTCCCAACACTAGGGGGAGCCTACTAAGCCATTGGTGGGTTCTTCACAACATTGAATATAGAGTCAAGTTGCTCGCAACGGATAGTCCATCGTATCCTAGGAGCGGCTCCTATCTGGATCTAATGCTTATAGACTCTCGATTGAGACTGGCAGACACGAACGAATGGTCTATTAACTGTCTACGGACCATTGTATACGACAGTGACCATTGCGGACTATGTGCCGTGATCACAGTACCTGACGAGTTCGCGGAAATGGCAGAGTATGTCCACACGCACCCCTACGATTACAGTAGGGTGTGCTGGCCACGCTTCGCCAATTCCCTGACGAGAGCGCTCACTTCGAGCGCCTCCTTCCCACCAACTAATAGGAACCTGTCAAACCACGAGATTGACAGGTATCTCAAAGAAATGGACGATATCATTAAACAGACTATGAACAGTACGATACCACGTCAAAGACAGCACGATACCACAAACATATACCGAAACGCGACAATCGACGCACTGCATAGACAAAAAAGTAGACTCCTAACAAGACTCAAACTCTTGTACAGGCGGTTTACCGACAGACAAAACTCGGAGGTCAGGACACTGAAGTCACTGATTAAAAATCTCCAACAATTGATCAGAGAAAATTACAGAATATCTGTAAGTTTGCATTGGAACAACAGAATTCGTGCTGTAAAATCCAACAGCGCGTGTATGTTTCCGCAAATAAATAAAATATTTCGGAGAAACAATCAGAATGACATTCAGGATCTGAAACTTCCGAGAACGTCAGACAATGAACGTTTGCTACGGACAGTTAGCATCGATCCAGATGGCGCCATCCTGGATGACGACTTTTTCGTGATAGAGGATCCTCAGGAGAAGGTGGCGACAGTGGGAGCTGTTTTCCAGGAAGTGTACAAGGTGAATGATAGTATTCGCCCGAACCATGACCTGGAGAACAGAGCCCTGCTTCATCACTTCTACCTTAGAAATGATTTCGATCATTGGCGATCTGAGAATCTTGGTTTTACCAGGTTCAATGAAGATTTCATGGCAAGCAATGCCATCGCCAGTGAGGGGGCTAACACCCTGTTCATTTCGACAGAAGATCTCCAGATGATCTTTCAGTCATTGAAAAGGAAAAAATCCGCGGGTATCGACGGCATATCCAATGTTGTGCTAAGGCAACTTCCACCAATGGCTGTAGAGAGGTACGCCATCCTGTTCAACAATGCATTGAATAATGCATATTATCCAGTGCATTGGAAGACAGCGGTGGTTCAACCAATCCCCAAGAAGGGGAAAGACACCTCTAACCCGGCAAATCTCCGGTCGATCAGTCTCCTTCCGAGTATCAGCAAGGTCTTCGAGAAGGTGATCCATAGAGCCCTGTCTAAATGGGTTGAGGACAATAAAATCATTCCGGATAACCAATTCGGTTTCAGAGCGGGGCATGACACTATTCATGCCGCGTCGAAACTTGTATCGGATATCCAATGGAATAAATGCAAGAACCAATGCACGGGTGCCTGTTTGATTGACTTGGAAAAAGCCTTCGACACTGTATGGTTAGAAGGCCTTTATTACAAGCTCAGTCGGCTGGGCATAAGTAAACCACTGCTATATATGATTTTTGACATGTTAACCGGTAGAAAGTTCGTTGTGAAAATTGCCAATGTAAATTCTACCCAAATATTTGAAATCAAAAACGGACTGCAACAGGGTACGGTAAATTCGCCGATCCTTTTCAGCATTTACCTGAGTGATCTACTTGTTTCTCTACACCACTCAATAGCGTACGCAGATGACCTAATCGCGTACAGATCAGGTCCAACGATCGACGTCATTGTTACTCTTCTGCAGCGTGACTTCGAAAAAATTCAGCAGTATTGTGATGACTGGAAGTTGAAAATCAACTTCCAGAAATCAGAATCTACATATATTGTTCAGAACGCCTTTGTCTAGGGCCTCTCGGGACACTAGAAAAAATTGGCGCAGGTTCTCTATCTTTGGGCCGGACGGGCGTCCACTGGCGAGACAAAGTGTAGTCAGATACCTTGGGATCGTGCTGGACCAGTATCTATATTTTGACAAACATGTAGATGCTGCTCTGGCAAGGGCCCGGGGCGCTTTCGCTCTGACAAGATGGCTGTTTCATAGCAGCCAACTTGATTCCAGGGTGAAAGTAATCTGCTACATGGCCTTAATCAGGCCCATGGTTGCCTATGGATGCCCCGTCTGGTTTAATGTGAGAGCCAGCTTGATGGAAAGGATTCGGGTGTTTGAGAGACAATGTCTTAGGACTTGTCTCGGGCTACATAGGACTCCCGAATCTGAGTACACGAAATTTTACCCGAACGAGGTCCTATACAATAGGGCCAGGATTGTACGGATAGATAATTTTCTGATCAAACTGATTCGAAGCCACGTTGCAAGAGCAATGACTTCGGTCAATAGCCTGATCTTCGGGGCTTACTATCCCAATGATCTATATCATGAGAGAGTGCGCCTTAAC
The DNA here is from genome assembly GCA_958301585.1 of Merodon equestris. NCBI lineage: Eukaryota > Metazoa > Arthropoda > Insecta > Diptera > Syrphidae > Merodon > Merodon equestris. The sequence continues at coordinate 98,521,581 of OY284413.1, forward strand.
GGCTTTGTCCCGCCAGAAGCATTCCTCTATCTAGATAGATGTGGGCTGATCCAGGACAGATTGGCGTTACCGCTAATCTTCCACGTGGGTCGCAATTCCGTGGAGCGGCGATTCCTCTACGAACCCGATGTCGCGCTCCGTGAGCCCGAGCGCCTCAGGTTCTGTAGATCGGTCTCACGCCGGGATCGAGGAGACGTAGTCCGCCAGCATCAACGCTTTTGGTGGCTGAAGAGAACTCCGTCAACGGACACCTTGATAGGAGCAGCCTCTTCAAGGCAAGGCCTGCCTAACACCAATGGCAGGCTTACATAGGCTAGGGTAGGGTAAGGTAGGGTAGGGTAGGTTAGGGTAGGCTAGGGCAAAAACGACAAAAAAAAAAAAAAAAAAAAAAAAAAAAAAAATACAAAATGAAAAATCACAAAAAAAAGAATAAAACTTAAAACATAAAAAAAAAGATATATATATAAAATATATATAATGTATATATTTGTGTATATATATTTTAGTTAAGTTAGAATAAGATAGGTTTAGTTAGGTTTAATTAGTTTAAGGTAGTTTTAAGTTTTATATAAAATATTTAAAAAACAAATGATCATATGCTAAGTTTTTTAATAAAAAAAAAACATTTTTCTTAGCTTAAGTTAGTTAGTTATAATAATGTTAATTGTAAATTCATGTAGACGTCGAAAGACATAAGTATGTTTCAATTGTTCTGTTTGTTTTAGAGTGTCCGCCTAGGGCCAGTAAGATAGTTACATTTGTTAAGATAGTTAAGCTAGTTTTAAGCATTTTTGACTAGGGTAAGATAGATATAAGTTAATATGAAATAAAAATGAATTGAAAAAAAAAAACAAACCTAGTCAACAGATTCAAATTAAAAATCTGAGTGTAGACAATGCTGTGATATGTGATACTAAAGTTTTAGAAAATAAATGCAAAAACTTTTTTTTCATCCGTAGTTTCTAAGGTTCTTTACAATAGTTGTAATTCTGACTGTGATTGTATCTGTTTATCTAGTGAAATATTATGTCCTAGGAGTTTCTTCTTTGAACCCATAACGTCTTCTTAAGTGTACATGATTATTCGATCTCTTAAATGTTCAGATTCTACACCAACTGACAGTTTTTCTAAAGTGTTCCATGTGGTATTTTTTCCGATTATTTGAAACCTTTGTTTAAAAAACGAAATAAGACTGATATCAATAATTATATGCCTATTTTTTTGCTGTTAGTGTCAGTATCTCAAAAATTTTTGAAATAGCTTTAAAGATGAAAATGATTCAATTCTTAGAAAAAAAAGCAAAATTTTCAGTGATTGTCGATTTGGTTTTCGCTCAGGTTGTTCTACTGAAAGTGCCCTGTTAAACTTCTATTCAAATATATATAATGGCTTAAATGATAGGAAGCATACCGCAGCACTGTTTATTGACAGCCTTTGATACGGTGGATCACAAAACGCTTTTGGACAAATGACATAGGTACGGATTTAGATGTAGTTTTCATAGTTGGCTTGGTTCGTATCTTTCAAACAGAGCCCAAAAAGTCAAAATGGATGGCGTATTAAGTTCGAATAGAACAGTTTCTATAGGTGTTCCTCAGGGTTCTGTTCTTGGTCCATTATTTTTCTTAGTATCTATTAATTCACTCTTTTTACAAAAAATACTGTAGCAACATAACAACATTTGCAGACGATATGGCTTGTGCTTTTAATGCTGATTCTCCTTTGAATCTTTCTGTGGCCATTAATCATGACCTTGAAGTGATCAGTCGCATAGTTAAGTTAAACTGGTACGAACATGTGCATTCAAAAATAACTTATGGAAGCTACTAGACATCTTTTCCTTTTAAAATTTTATTGCGCATTTGATCGTCTAAAGGCAATCTATTATGGATTAGTACGCTGTTAGCTTGAATATGGAATAGTTTGCTTCTACTGATGTCACAAAAATATATTATTCGTTGGTTTGTAATAAAAATCGTCAGTAGTTTTGTATTTTGTTATTTTATATATATATATTTTAATTTTACCGCTAAAACATTTATACTGTTACAAAATTTTAAGCATATTTTTCACGAGATCTGAATGTCTATTTAACAGAAGCTCTTCTTGCTATCAACTCAGAATAATAAATGAACTAAATCTTGTCCGAATTCCGCACCACAGTTTCCATAACTTTTCTCATTTTTCTGTAAGCGCTCCACGACTGTTTAATAAACTAACTTATTCCATAAGATGTATTCGAAATGAATCTATTCTCAAAAAAAAAAAAATTAATCATTTGTTTTTAATTTTAATTACAACTTCCCTTGTATATTGGTTTAACAAACTCGGTTTACGTTCATTACACTGTTTTTGCTTTACTGCGACCCCTCTCATCAATATATTTGTATCTTGCTTGTATCTGCTTTCGTTTCTAATTCTTTATGAACTATAGATTGCAGTGTTTTTTTTTTCTTATTAATATCTGCATTATCAGTATACAGGGTGTTCCACGAGCAGTGTGCCAAAAAGCTAGAGCATGTAGGTCTGGTCAAGACAAGAAAAAAATCGTATGGGAGAGGGGGTCTATTTCAACTTCGTAAACATAATTCTTCATGAATCCCCACACATAAAAATCTAGAAGAGTTAAATCTGGTCATCTAGGTGGCCATTCCGTGGGGCCCCTTCTTCCGATCCAACGGTCACTAAATTGATCATCCAGCCAGTTTCTAACCCGTAAGCTGTAGTGTGATGGTGCTCCATCTTGCTGGTAGATTCAATTATCTGCTATGGCCAAAGGAACGTTGTCCATCAAATCGGGCAAAAGGTCTCGTAGGAACTGCAGGTATGATTCTCCATTAATAACGGCATTCAAAAACCGGGGCCCGATTACAGTTTGTCCAACAATACCAAGCCAAACATTACAGCTAAAGCGGTGTTGTGATTTATTTTGTTTTTTGTTGTGTGGATTGGTGCTACTCCAATGAGGCAAATTGTGGAAGTTAGTAACCCCATCTCTGGTAAACTGTGCTTCATCCGTCCAGAATATCCTTGCAAAATAGTTTCGTTCAGTTTCATCTCGAAGCAGTAATGATCGACAAAATTCTGCTCTCAAAACCTTGTCGTTTGAGGTGAGTTCCTGAACTGGCCTAAAATGGTATGGGTGTACGTTTTCGGTATGAAGCATTCTCCATACTCTAGATTTGGGCACTCCAAGCATAATAGCTATCCTCTTTGTACTAAGGGAGGGATTAGGTCGGACCAAATCCAAAATTCTTTCATCTAAGATTCCTGCTCCATCTGTAACTGATCTTACGCTTCTTCGATGCTCTAGCACTCCATGCTCTCGCAGACGTCGGTGGATTCTTGAAAACATGCTACGGCTGGGACACCTCCGACTGGGACATCTTTCAGCGTAGAGTCTTTCGGCTTCACGATCTCGACCATTAGCTACACCGTAGCAGAAGTGCATGTCCGTTAATTCTTCTCGAGAGTATGAGTTTGACATCGTAATGTGTTGATGAGTTAACATCCAATTTGGAAATGGTTTTTTATTAAAAATGCGATGCCTTTTATTTACATTTGGGTTGCAAATATTTTGTTTTTCAATAAAGAAAAATTGTGGTTTTATTGTCTTAAGGTCCTAGCGGGTAGAACCCATCGGCGGCGGGCGGACCCAGACGAAATTGGCAGGTCAGTTTTCAGGCGTTAGCAATGGAAAAAAAGGATTAATCCAGGGTTATTCCAATACTGTGTCACTTGTATCAATTGTCAATTGTATCCTCATAAAACTCCGATTTTTTTAAAAATAATAAAAAAGAGGCCAATGTTTGGCACACTGCTCGTGGGACACCCTGTATATGTATATTTATATTTATTGTTATATTTTTATATTTTGTATGGTAATATGCGAAAAGGAAGGAAAAAACGATAAAGGAAAGATCTTAGAATATATTTGCTGCTACCTGCTAGTTGGTCGAATTCCAAGTGACCGAGCAAGAGAGTTGAATTGGAATGTTGTTACAAAAGGATGAGTGATGTTACAAAAAGTTGAGTGATATTACAAGTAGAGTAATATTACAAAGGAGAGTGATATTACATAAAGTTGGATGATATGACAAAAGGGTACATACCGCAAAAATTCGATAATTAACATAAAATACCAATTAAATTTAACAATTTTTGTGTAAAAATTTTAGTGGGGGCAAACGCCCCCTTTTATTGGGCTTAATTCAAGCTATCTTAATCTAATCTCACTTACTAACTAGGGAGAACGGGAGAGAGGGGAGGGTGGGGAGGGTGGTTAAAAAGGCGGAATTTCGAGTGCTGAAACGGAGGGTGGGTAGATAGAAGAGACGGGGATTTCGTACATTGCGGGGGGTTAGTGTTGATAGAGACAGAGTTGTAGAGGGTCGCGCAGTCAGTGGTACCTGAAAGGAGCCGATGGATGAAAAGAATGTCAGATACAGTTCTTCTTTCTTCCAACATGTTCATCTTGATTAGTTTAAGGCGGTCTTGGTAGGGTGGTAAAATCAAAGCATTGCTCCAGGGGAGACCTCGAAGAGCAAAACGTAGGAATCGGCGTTGGATGCTCTCGATTCTACAAATGTGGGTTTGTTGATATGGAGACCACACTTGCGAGGCGTATTCAAGAAATAAAGAAAATATTCTTAGATATCCCTCCCTGCCTTGAAGAAAGTTTCAGCGTATAGGGAACAGGGCGAGTTTGTGAATCGGGCGGGTCAAATTGCCTGCTGCCGTTCGTAGTGTTACAACTCGTACGTGGCATCCTTGCCGGGGTGAACTTCGATAATTCGGCCAATAGCCCACATTCCAGGTGGCAGGTTCCGGTCCTTTATGACAACCAAATCATTGACAGTGTGCGTTCCGGCTGTGACCATACCGGTCGTTGTTGTAGCGATGTTAAATATTTCATACTCCAGCGTTTCCAAAATCCTTGCATCTTGGTCTGGAGTGCTTGCTTGTTTATTCTGTGGGATTTCCATTGATGGCTCAGGTACTGCTGAATATGATTCACCTAGAATAAAATGCGGTGGAGTTAAAGCATCTAAATCATTATCAAAAGCGTGACATATAGGACGAGAATTTAGCAAGGCCTCAATTTGCGTTAAAAGGGTACTAAATTCTTCAAACGAGAGAACATCTAGTTGAATTACACGACGAAGGTGCTGTTTTACAGATTTTACCCCCGCTTCCCATAAACGTCCAAAGTGGGGTGCAGACGGAGGGATAGAGTGCCATGTGATATCATCACGAGCAAGCGATTCCGCCACTAATGTATTATGATATGCAGACAAGGTGATTTTATGCATCTCCGATAGGACTCGGACTGATCCGCGAAAATTTGTGCCGTTGTCAAATTACATATGCGATGGTTTTCCCGGTCGAGCGACGAATCTTCGTAGAGCTGCAAGAAATGCCTCCGTGGTTAGGTTACTGACCAATTCCAAATGGATGGCTTCTGTTGCTAGGCAGACAAATAAAGATGCATACCCCTTTGCGATGTGATTTTTGTGTCACATTTCCGTTTTGATTGAAAATGGACTTGCCACAGTGTGTAAAGGGCCTGCTACACTGGATCCGTTGTGGTGGAAGATTTCCCATGATTTGTGTCGATGTCATCTTCCTTTGTCTAGAACATTTAATACAACCGTGGGTTATCTTATGCAACAAATTCCTGCCGCCGATTATACAATATTCCTGGCGTATCAAAACGAATAGAGTGGATATTCCCGGATGGAGTAGATGCTGATGAAAACAAATTGCAATAAGCCTTGTTATCACATGTCCCTTTGGAAGAATGATGGGATGTTTAGCTCTGTGAGGTATATTTGCATCTTGTATCCTGCCTCCTACACGTAGCACCTGTTTCAAAACCTGAGTTAAGTTGCTTATTTTTGAGAGCTTAGGAAACCCGCCATGTTTGACATAGTACTGTACTCGTATGTCCTTTTCGAAATAGAGATGTTGTGCCCATTTAATGGGTTCATCTTTGGCGGTATAAATTTCTTGCTGACAAGGTAGATGCGATGTTGCTTCTGATTGCTTCCGACACTTTGATATAAAGCAAAGCATAAAGGCTGTAGATCTGACTAACCGATTCCACGAAGGGATACGCGATGGCAGCAGATCGAAGGGATGTTGCGATTGAACCATTACGTACGATTGTTGGGATTGTTTTTTCTCCTCCTGTTTACAAAGTGGGTGTTCTTCGAAATTATGGACGATAGGCCAATTGTCCTCGCTTTTCACCAACCAATGGGGACCGGTCCACCAAATTGGATGCTGGACAAGATATGAAGTGGTTATACCAAGGGAAGCACAATCCGCAGGATTTTGGTCAGACCGAATATGGAACTACCTGTTTCTTGGTATCGTGGTCAATATTTCCGAGGTTCTATTTCCGACAAAGACATATCATCGGCGGGGAGGACTCGATAACCAAGAAAGGCCAACTTGCGAATCGCACCAAGCATATACATCGCAAAAAGTAGTATTCAGAGATTTTCGAACAGCGGCGAGGAATTGATAGCTGCTTTATTGGGATCTCAAGATTTTGCTGCAACGATGTTGGTAGTGATAACTCCATTGGGTAGCATGCATCGCGAATATATGACCGCAGCATACGTGGATGCTGAAGCATCTAAGAAACCGTGAAGTTGGAATGTTGTATTTGAAATGCTAATAGATCGAGGAATATTGATGTCAGTTAGCAGTGAAAGTTCTTGACGTGTTTTATGCCATTGTGCAAGGATAGAATCTGAAAGTTGATCATCCCAATTAAGCTGTCGATGTCACAAATCCTGAAATATAATTTTAAGCAGCAGATTTAAGCGATATGAAAAACAATCGAGCTTCGAATTCCAGTACAACCCAAGTACTTTAACCCGTGAATCTGCTTCACTATCGGTAGGAATGCTTTCGCTTGGAATCTGTTCATTTTCTGGAAGAAGTTTCTTGCAATAGGTTTGCCATTTGTTTAATTCGAATCCACCTTTCGCAAGAAGTTCCACTGAATGCTGTTTTTTGTACCTTGCATCAGCAAGTGATTCTCCACCTGACACAACGTCATCCACGTAGAAATCGTTGAGAAGAATTTCAGACGCGACCGGGGACTCATTATGATGATCAAGCGCCAACTGTTCTAGAACGCTCACAGATAAATAAGGGGCACACGAGGTTCCGTACGTCAGGGTACGTAGACGGTAATGTTCGATGAGACTCTTTGGTGATTTTCGCCATAGGATCCGTTGGTAATCACAATCTTCATCTGCGATCCAAATTTGTCGGAACATTTTCATAATGTCCGCAGTGAAGACATATTTATGACCACGAAATCTCAAAGATACCGAAAAGAAGTTGCGTTGAAAACGTGGACCCACCATGAGTAATTCGTTAAGAGAATTTTCTTGAGTATCCTTGTATGAACCATCAAATACGACTCGCAATTTAGTATAAGGTCTATTAAACTTAAGCACCGCATGGTGCGGCAAATAAAAACTGTTCGATTTTAATATTTCAGAAGACGGCACTTTGCTCATATGTCCCAATGCTAAATATTCATCCATGAATTTTGCATAGACTTTCTCTCCATTGATGTCAAGCGAGAGAGCGCACCATTTTCGAAAGTGGGATGGAATTTGAAAGGAAGCTTTACGATGTATTTTCTATCATTTTGTCTTCGATGGGTCTGGGAAAAATGGTTTTCAATAGCTTTCTCTTCCTCTGATAGTATTGATTTTGAATCTAGTTCCTCAACATTCCAAAAGGCTTGCAAGATGTAGTCGACATCGAGAATTGTGTGATGTGATGGAATGTTTTGCTCAACGCTTGTGAGCAATCGATCAGCCAATACCCAGTCAAAGATTATTTTTTGAGCGATTAGCTGCCCTTGATCACTTTTAACAACTTCACCTTGAAGGATATTCCAAACTTTGTCTGCGCCAAGTAAAATATCTATTGGGCTGGGTTGGTTAAATGATGGATCAAGGTTGAAATAGGATTTATGTCTTTAAAATCAAATGGAATAGCAGGTAACGTTGACGTAGCAGTTGATAAAATATACATGTCCACTAAGATAGTAGCAGTATTATGAAAGTAACCGATTACTAAGGAGAGTAGTTCTCTCGGCTTCCCAGCGTTGGTCGCCCCAATTCCGCTTATGGATATACGAGCATTGGTTCGCCTGAGTCCTAGTATTTGAACACAGGATTCGGTTATGACGGACACCTGCGATCCGGAGTTAATTAACATGTGAATGACAATGACTTTTATAGTAGTGGGAAGCAAAGTTTGTGGTAGATATTGAACAATATTCACTGAGTGATTGGTGACAATGTGGTTTACACTTGAAGGTATTGGCTGAACATTGGCAGTTATGTGCGGTGACGATCTGTTTACGTTTGGATGCACAAGACTGTGATGTCGGGAGTGGCACATTTTGCATCTATACTTAGTTTGACAATGCGTGGAATTACTGGTTCGTAAGCAGTTAAAGCAAAGTCTCTTAGATTTTACAAGGTCCCTTTTAGCTTTTAGTCCTTTTTTTTTAGCACTTTAGACCATTGCCATGAGCTCTGGACATTGTGCTAGAAGGTGGGAGCCATTGCATTTCGGGGACCGAATTGTGGACGACGCATGCATAGTATATACAGGCGTAGGTTTGCTGCGATTAGATTCACGAATATGACGTCTCGAAGATTGAAGAGCTTCACAACGACGCTCAAATAAGGTAAGAAACTGATCAATAATTGGACATTCTGTATCTACATTGTCTGCAGCCCAAGCTTGGCGAGTGTCTGGATGAACTTTGCTAACTAATGTGTAGATCATCCACGGATTTCGGTGAAGGGAGTTTAGCGAATTGAGACCTCGTACTACTTTATCTGCCCCATCATATATTTTGCGAAGGATCCTATTTATATTTGAACTTTGAATCGATGGCAAATGCGTGAATGTTTTAAGAAGACTATTAACAATGTAACGTTACCTATCATATCTATTTTCTAGCCTTTCCCATGCCTGGCCGTACGTAGCGTCTGACACTGGGATATGGGTAAGTAAGTTTAAAGCTTCACCATGAAGGCATGACCGAAGAAAATTAAACTTTTGCGTTGGCGACAGGTTAACCTTCGAATGCACTGGACTTATATACATATCCCGAAAGGCTGGTTAATCGCGATAATTGCCCGAAAATGGTTCCATATATATTTTGGGAAGAAAGTCTGTGGTTACTTGAGGACAAACGGACGTATTCATTTGTTGGGCTACCGAGGATTGCGAAATACTTTGACCATTGGTTTTTATTCCAACAACCGTTGGCTCGCGAATAGCCGATAGTAAAACCGATTTCATCATTAGATATTTAGATTCAAAATCTTCGAATTCCGGTTCAGGGTCTTCTTCAGCGAATTCATAGATTTGTTCTTGGGAAGTACTAAGTTTAGACCATAGCTCGTCCAATTTTTCTACACGAACTTGTAAGGTTTCGAGTTTAACGCTTTCGGTCATCTTTTCGGAGCTAACCGAATAAGAGAGCCTTTGAGATTACCACGATGTGCACGTAGAATAGCAAGACTAGTTTTAGATGACATTTTAAATCTATTAAATTGCGACGAATGATTTTAAAATGGACGTATATACATATATGTACATGCGATAAACAGTCCGCAATTTCACTTCACTTAAATATTAAATAAAAATTCCAAAATAATAAACCATGCAAGTTAAAATTCACGTGCAGTTAATTAATCACTAATGATAGTCCTGATAGTTCCAGGTCATACATACATACATACTTCAGTGAAATCAATTGTCTTTCAAATTGTTCAACCGCGTGGTTTTACCAAGATGCACTGCAAATTAACCAATGTAACTGTCCAACGAAATGTCCCGAGTGTGATGTTTGTAACACTATGTGACCGACGAAAAGTTTATAAATCCGATAAACGATGATGGATAGAACGATTATAGCTCGATCAATGATGAGTAGTACGACGAAAATAAGATGATTAAGTTCAAATTCTCGATACGGGCTAAAAGATGTATGGTAATATGCGAAAAGGAAGGTTAGGTTAGGTTAGGTTAGAGAAGGGGAGTGTGATGGTTAAACATCACTTCCACTCGGAGGCCAACAGGCTCATTGTGATTCCCTTCATTTGTGTGGGTACACATACAATTATTGTAACCTGTCCTATCACGTGGTGGCTGAAACCACCCCGTGCTCTTAATGAATTTTAGAAGATCCGATATATCTGCATTAGGCACGTCCACAATCTCTGTAAAGAATCTTTGGCCTAGCGACACTAGGCGTCGATTCTGGAGAGCTGGGCAGTGGCAAAGCAGATATTGGATCGTCTCAGTTTCTTCCTCATCGCCGCAGCTCCGGCAGAGATCGCTGGATCCTGAGTCCCATTTCCGGAGCATTGCTCCAATGGGACAGTGTCCTGTGATCACTCCGACGAGCATACGGATCGAGTTACGGTCCAGCGCCAGGAGCTTCTTTGTTTTTCCGACTTTGAGCTCTGGCTACGATGATCTTGTCGTGTAGTTGTCGTTTCTTGTAAGCCAAGACTGGCTGGCCTCTTTGATGATTATGTCGTTTATGATCTGGTATAATGCGCTGATCGGTGGTTGCAATGACGTGTCCGCTTTGCTGATGTCTGCTCGTTCGTTCCCTGCGATTGAGCTGTGGCCCGGGACCCAGCAGAGTTTAACTTTATGGTGTCTGATGGACTTCAGTGAGTCGCGACATTTCTTGACAGCCTTTGATCTCGTTATACAGGATTCTATTGACTTCAGTGCAGCCTGGCTGTCTACGAAGATATTGATATCAGATGGTGGGATATCGGCTACCTGTAGGTGTTTGGCTGCTTTCTTTATTGCCAGGATTTCTGTTTGAAACACGCTGCACAGATCAGGGAGTCTGAATGATTCCTGTTTGTGGAGGGTATCAGAGTAGAACCCGCCCCCAGTGCCTGTGTTCATTTTCGATCCGTCGGTGATCCATGGGTGATCCCATGGTCGTTGATTACGGCGTTTGATAGCCACTCTTCTCTGTCGGGGAAAAGGATAGGTATACTGAGAGAGAAGTCATTTTGGGGGGGAATATAGTCGGTCGCAGCTGCGAGGCTACTAAAACCATCTTTCCTTCCCAGGTCGTGTATTATCTTAAGTATGGCCGCATGTCCATAGTTGGCTTGCTTCCACAGAGAGGACTCTCTTAGTCTGAGAGCGCTCTTTGCAGCGTAGCCTTTTATGAATAGATCCAGTGGGAGGAGATGAAGAATCATGCTTGCGGCGTGCTTCTCATGTACAAACAGCGGCTGACCTTTGTAGTTTGTTGAGCATGTTCATATAGCTTTTTGTGCGACTAGCAGTCCACCAGACTAGGGCCCCATAAGTTAAAATGGGTCTGATGATTGCTGTGTATATCCAATGAATGATGTACGGTTGCAAGCCCCATATTTTTCCGAAGGTCTTTTTGCGTGCATAAAAAGCGTTCAATACTTTTTTCATCCTTTCCTCCAGGTTCCTTTTCCAGGAGAGCTTAGAGTCAAGAATGATGCCTAGATATTTTGCTTCCGCTTTGAGTTTGAGTGGAGTGCCCTCTAACTTTGGGGGAGCAAATATCGGAATTTTCCTTTTCCTGGTGAACAAGACCAGCTCGGTTTTCTGGGGGTTTATTCTCAGACCGTTCTGTCTTGCCCACGAGGAGAGTTCACTCAGCGCAGATTCCATTAGTTCACTGATAGTTGGTAGAAATTTACCTTCAATGTCTGCATTGATAATTCTGTTCTTCAACATATTTTCAATCCAGATTACAATGGATTTGTCTACTTTTGTGTCCTCTAGAGCTGTTATTATGGCCTCTGTGTTTACATTGTTGAAGGCCCCCTCTATGTCGAGGAAGGCTGCCATTGTAAACTCTTTTAGGTTCAGCGAGCCCTCAATTTCACGGACAACACTATGCAGAGCACTTTCCACTCATCTGCCTTTAAGGTAGGCGTGTTGAGTGTTGCATAAGTTGCGTGAGTTGATGAGTCCTCTGATGTATAGATCAAGGAGTCTTTCCAAGGTTTTTAATAGAAACGACGAGAGACTAATTGGCCTATAGTCCTTTGCGGCAGCATGGGATGGTTTACCTGCCTTAGGTATGAAAATTACCTTTATTTCTTTCCACTGTGTTGGGATGTATCCCGCGCGCAGGCAATTGGAAAAAATGCCTGCGAGATGGGGTACAGTGTGGGTCTGTGATTTTTGAAGCATCGCTGGCAAGATATCGTCCGGCCCCGGAGATTTAAAGGGTTTGAACGAATTTATTGCCCATGATACTTTATCCGTTGTGATAATCTTGTATATTACTTCTTCGGTTGTGTGAACCATAGGAACCGTCGTCTCGAAGGAGACTGTGGTTTCAGGGGTTTTACAGCCTGGGAAGTGGGTTTCAGTCAGCAGTTTTCTGTCCAAGAACCATCTGGTTTAAGGATGAATCCCGGGACGCAGGGGTCCTTGGATAGGATCTTCCTGAGCCTTGCGGCTTCGTTGAGATCCTCTATTGAATCGCAGAACTCCCTCCAGGATTTAGATTTTGCTGCTCTTGTTTTGCTCTTGTCTTCGTTGAAGCTCAATTTGTAATTATTCCAGTCTTCGGTTCTTTTTGAGATCTTTGCTCTATTGAATAGAGTTCGGGTCCTGGTCCTGAGTTGCTTTAGCTCTGTGGTCTACCAGACTGCGCTGGTCTTCTTGCGAGCACGTTGCAAAGGACAGGATTTGTTGAAAGCCGCTTTCAGAATTCTCACAAGATTTTCGACTGAATTCTCAATGTAAGTTGGATCAGGATTAGTGATGGCTTGTGGCGGTACTAACCTCTTGCCAACTAGGTTTGAGAAAAAATTCCAGTCTGTCTTCTGAGGGTTTCTGAAAGGTTTCGGTTTTTCTTTATTAACGTTAAGGTTGAAGAGTATTCGGCTGTGGTCCGAAAAGGAACAGTTAGTGTTCAATTCTCTACTCGGATGGAGTCAGACTCACTTGGTAAAGTGAGGTCAATTAGTCATCGACTAACCTCCGAGCGGTCAATATCGTGTTCTCCCGTCTTTATTGCGCCCTTTCTTCTTCGTTTCGGTGAAATCCCGCACTTCGATAGTTACATTACATAGTCACTTTAGAAGTGGTTGAGTGAACATCGGTTTAACATAGTGAATTTTAAAATCTCAAAGACTTGTGCTAAATGCAATCAAATCATAAAACGTTCCCAAAATATCATCGAGTGCGGATATCTCTGCGGTCAAATTTTCCATAAAGATTGCGTCGAAATCGCAGAAAACGATTATAATGCATTAACTAATCCTAGTATTTTCTGGAAATGCATTTCGTGTGCAAGTGTTAATTTCTCTTCCTTTCTAAAAAGTTTAAACGCTCTTACGAATACAGTTAGTGAGATGAAAATTGAACTCTCCGAGCTCAAAACATTATTGAATAACAATTCCCCCCCGCGTAAGGCCGCAAAGAAAAGTGTAAAATGTTCTATTAGGGAAGATCTGTCCCTCTCTTCCGGACTTTCTAATGGTTCTAATCACCCTAACATCTCTAACATCTGTTCAGAACCTGGAAACTGCTTCATCACCATCTTGCTCATCATTACCTTCATTATCAAATATGAGTAAACGTCTCATTAATTCGCCCATCGTGAATAATTCCAAATCTAATCCTGCAAATAGTTTTGAAATTGATTCAAGATGGAAATCTATTCAAAATAAACTCCATAAAAGAAATTCTAAGCCTAGAAAGATTATTGGTCCCGACAATGCATCATCCCTTCGTGCTTTAACAGACTACAAATGGGTTCATCTGGCCAGATTCCACAAAAAGACCACAACCGAAACTCATTCCTGCAGTTCAGTTTAAATGTTTCATGCTAACTAAGAGAAATGCCGATATATCTACTCTTAAATTTGTTACATTCAAACTAAGCGTTCCGTCCGCTAATTTGTCTGACGTAATGAACTCTTCAGCATGGGGTTCTTATGTGCAAGTAAAAATGTTTATTTCTCATGGAAAAAAAGAGAACCCTATCGCCACCACACTTACATCCCCACCGCCACCGCCTAAAATCATATCATCATTATCTTCAGCTCCACCACAAATACATCTTGATCTGCAGCAGCATCCGCCAACGCCCCTACCACCACCCCCTCTACCACAAAGCCAGTGACAACCAACTCTACCAGCCCATAACAACTCTTCACGCGACAACAATAACTTTTCTGAATTTCTCATATTCTATCACAATGTTGGTGGATTAAGAACAAAAATGCATAATATTCTTCTCTTCTCCTCTTCACAACAATTCGACATTTATGCACTTACCGAAACATTGCTTTCTGAGAATCATTTTAATAAAGAAATGTTCGACAACCAGCTATTTAATGTTTTCCGTAACGATCGATGTCCACTAACAACTGGAAAAGAAAAAGGCGGAGGTGTAATGCTAGCCATTCGATCATCATTTCCGTGTTTCCAATTGGATTTGCCGTCATCATCTACCGCTTTGCATTCGCAGTTTGATATCGACCAGCGGATAGTTAGCATTATTAATGTTCATGAGGTTTATTTTATATTAAGTTATATTCCACCGAAAAGTTCTCTTGAATTATATAAAATTCATATAGACAATTGTATACCAGTTTTGAACAGTCTTAAAGAAAATCAGCATATTATTATTTTAGGAGATTTTAATTTGCCTTATATCAAATGGTTACAGGATCCAGATGACAGTAATAGTTTGATTCCTTTCAATATCAATAGTGAAAATGAAAGTATTGTTGTTGACACTCTCTCCGAATTTGGCCTTAATCAGATAAATTATTATCCTAATAAATTAAATCGTTTTCTAGACCTGGTTTTCATAGATAAAGAGTTAAATGTGAGTATCGACAGCCCTAAGCCACCTCCCTTGCCAAACTCTGATAACCATGTCGTGCTTTGTTTAACTTTAAATTCTACAAATATCTAAAACAAACTTCTGACCTAAACTATAAATATAATTTTAAAAAATGTAATTTTAACGAAATATCGAATTTTATAAATACATTTGATTGGATGCCTGTTTTGAATAGTAAAAAAATGGAAGTTGCGTATGGTACTTTTACCGACTCAATAAATGAGGCAATTGATTTATATACTCCGTAGTTTATCCCGAAATCATCTTCAAAACCTCTTTGGTTTAACAGGAAACTAATAAATATAAATAATAAAAAAAAACAAAGCTTATAAAACGCTCGCAAATCGAACAACGATAGTATTCTCTATAATAGATACCTTTGGTTACAAAGGGAATACGATTTTCAAAACAAATTTTTGTATAAGCAATACGTTTTTAGTATGGAAACAAAACTTAAAACTAATAATAAGTGTTTCTGGATGTTCATAAACAATAAAAAACGATCTACTGGTATTCCAAATTCGGTTCATTATCTGGGTGATACTTCAAGTGAACCTTCAAAAATTTGTAATTTCTTTGCTAATTTTTTTCGTTCAGTATTCAAACCTTCGTGTCCTGGAACCACATCATATGTGGATAATTCACCAGAGCAAATCAACATTGGGGACCTGCGAATTAGTAGAAGTGAAATTTTAGAAGAATTAAAAAAATTGAAAGAAGACACACACACAGGGTTGGTTTTGCTCCCATTATTTTAAAGAAATGTGCTTGTGCCTTTGCAGTTCCACTTGAAGCTATCTTCAATCGCTCTCTCCGAGAAAGTGTAACACCAATCAACATTTTATTTTTTTCTATTTTGCTTTTTGAATTATGTCGGGGTCAAAAAACCTGGTATAGAACTATCGATCTATTTGCAAGATATCGGCGATTCCAAAATTGTTCGAAAAAATTGTCTATAATAAACTCATATTTCTTTTAAAAGAAGTTATTTCATTTGCGACATGGTTTTATAGGTGGAAGATCAACGACAACTAACCTTACCGCATTTAGCAATGACGCAGTTTACACAGATTTTTCAAAGGAGTTTGACAGAGTAGATCACTCCATCTTAATTGACAAGTTAAAAAAATTAGGTTTTCACTCTAATTTCTTGAAGTGGCTAAAATCTTACCTTACTGGCAGAGTTCAATACGTTCGAATATATAACGTTCCTTCGGATCCCATCAATGTGACCTCCGGTGTCCCCCAAGGTAGACATTTAGGACCACTTCTATTCTTAATTTTTATAAACGACATTCCGAGATTTTTTACAAATAGTCTTTGCTTAATGTACGCTGACGATCTGAAACTGTTCGTAAGCATAAAATCCATTCTAGATTGCTTTAACCTACAGAAAGATCTATCGAATCTATCTGTTTGGTGTAATAAAAATGACCTTCATCTAAATGTTTCAAAGTGCCACAGTTTAACTTATTCCCGTAGTGCTTCACCGATTGCCTTTGAGTATAATATAGGTGGAACTTCATTATGTAAATTAAATGAAAAGAAAGATCTTGGTGTTATATTTGATGTTAAATTTAGTTTTTCAAGTCACATTGACTATATTGTTGCTAAAGCGAGCTCAATGCTGGGGTTTATTTACAGAAATTTCAAAGACTTTTCAGACCCATTTACTCTAAGATCACTTTACTTCGCATATGTCAGAACGGTGTTCGAATATTGTTGTACTATTTGGAACCCAATATATGCGGTTCATTCTGTGAGAATCGAAAGGATACAGAGACGTTTTACGATAATGGCTATCAGATTTTTACATTGGAATATCGATATGCCCTCGTATGTTTAAGGTGTTTATTACTAGGCATACAAGCTTTGGAAACTCGACGTAAATATTTCGAAGTAATGTTTGTGAGAGATGTTATTAATTATAAAATCAATTGTCCCGATTTGCTCTCCATGTTGAGTATTTACGTTCCTAGCCGTGAACTCAGACAAAGTAGAATGTTCCACGTTCCTTCACATAGAGTAAATTATGGTTATAATGAGCCCATAACTCGCAGGCAAATTCAGTATGTAACGTCCTTGATTTCAATATGTACCTAAGTAGAGATTGCTTTAAGAAAAAATTATTATCCTTATTGAACACTGTTGGTTAGTTATTATGTAATTATTATTCAGCAATTATTATTAAGTAGTCTATAAGAGACCTTGTGCTCTGCTTGATGATAAATAAATAAATAAATAAATAAATTACCTCTTCCCTAACCCGGTTGCGAAACGTTGGTGTATTACCTTTGTTGCATATGTTGAGGTTGGTGGAGATATGAAATCGAAAATGGACTCACCCCTTTTATCAATGTCGCTGCTTCCCCATTGAGTGTGGTATCCATTGGCGTCGCAGCCTATCAATAGACACAGTCCGCGTGGCTTGGCGTGTCACACGAGTGCTCGGACTGCGTCTGAAGGTGGATCCCCCTCATCGTATGGCAAGTATGCGGACGATAGGAGCAAAATTGATTTGTCCTGTTCTTCGTACGTTACCACCGTGAGGTCTCCATTGCTGTATGTACCTAGGAAAAAATATTGAAATTTTTTTTAGCCACTATACAGGTTTGTAGCTTACCTTTAGTGTGTGGATAGTATAAATTGTATACCTTAGACCTTAATCCTTGAATTTTGTTCCTGAGAAGCCGAGGTTCTTGGATTAAGGATATTTTCACGTCTTCCTGCAACATGTACAGCATCAAGTCGTCGATGGCTGCTTTACGGTGGTTTGAATTAACTTTCATCACTAGCAACCTCCTTTGGCTTACCGCGTTCGTTGGGAAATCTTACCTTCAGTGTTCCCAGCCCGAACTTGATGGTGGCAGATCTGCTGCGGATGTGGTCGAGTGACTTTTGATCAATGGTAACCATGAGGTCCTTTCCCACTCCGTTCTTACTCTTGGCTGAAGAAATTATTATCCAGCTGTGAGTGTCAAGCACTTTATTCTGCTTGTCAATTAGCTTCAATATGGATTCGTCCTTTTCGGGAACCGGTGGAGGGATCCATATTGAAGCCAACGTGCGAAGCGGATTTCGCCGCAATTGTCGATTGTGCGCTTTAAGAAGTCTAGGGACCTCTGATTGTCACAATCGACGACTTTGACTCCTTTCTGCCAGCCTGCTCAAGAGGCCAAGAGGCTCATTGTGATTCCCTTCATTTGTGTGGGTACACATAAAATTATTGTAACCTGTCCTATCACGTGGTGGCTGAAACCACCCCGTGCTCTAATGAATTTTAGAAGATCCGATATATCTGCATTAGGCACGTCCACAATCTCTGTAAAGAATCTTTGGCCTAGCGACACTAGGCGTCGATTCTGGAGAGCTGGGCAGTGGCAAAGCAGATATTGGATCGTCTCAGTTTCTTCCTCATCGCCGCAGCTCCGGCAGAGATCGCTGGATCCTGAGTCCCATTTCCGGAGCATTGCTCCAATGGGACAGTGTCCTGTGATCACTCCGACGAGCATACGGATCGAGTTACGGTCCAGCGCCAGGAGCTTCTTTGTTTTTCCGACTTTGAGCTCTGGCTACGATGATCTTGTCGTGTAGTTGTCGTTTCTTGTAAGCCAAGACTGGCTGGCCTCTTTGATGATTATGTCGTTTATGATCTGGTATAATGCGCTGATCGGTGGTTGCAATGACGTGTCCGCTTTGCTGATGTCTGCTCGTTCGTTCCCTGCGATTTAGCTGTGGCCCGGGACCCAGCAGAGTTTAACTTTATGGTGTCTGATGGACTTCAGTGAGTCGCGACATTTCTTGACAGCCTTTGATCTCGTTATACAGGATTCTATTGACTTCAGTGCAGCCTGGCTGTCTACGAAGATATTGATATCAGATGGTGGGATATCGGCTACCAGTAGGTGTTTGGCTGCTTTCTTTATTGCCAGGATTTCTGTTTGAAACACGCTGCACAGATCAGGGAGTCTGAATGATTCCTGTTTGTGGAGGGTATCAGAGTAGAACCCGCCCCCAGTGCCTGTGTTCATTTTCGATCCGTCGGTGATCCATGGGTGATTCCATGGTCGTTGATTACGGCGTTTGATAGCCACTCTTCTCTGTCGGGGAAAAGGATAGGTATACTGAGAGAGATGTCATTTTGGGGGGGAATATAGTCGGTCGCAGCTGCGAGGCTACTAAAACCATCTTTCCTTCCCAGGTCGTGTATTATCTTAAGTATGGCCGCATGTCCATAGTTGGCTTGCCTCCACAGAGAGGACTCTCTTAGTCTGAGAGCGCTCTTTGCAGCGTAGCCTTTTATGAATAGATCAAGTGGGAGGAGATGAAGAATCATGCTTGCGGCGTGCTTCTCATGTACAAACAGCGGCTGACCTTTGTAGTTTGTTGAGCATGTTCATATAGCTTTTTGTGCGACTAGCAGTCCACCAGACTAGGGCCCCATAAGTTAAAATGGGTCTGATGATTGCTGTGTATATCCAATGAATGATGTACGGTTGCAAGCCCCATATTTTTCCGAAGGTCTTTTTGCATGCATAAAAAGCGTTCAATACTTTTTTCATCCTTTCCTCCAGGTTCCTTTTCCAGGAGAGCTTAGAGTCAAGAATGATGCCTAGATATTTTGCTTCCGCTTTGAGTTTGAGTGGAGTGCCCTCTAACTTTGGGGGAGCAAATATCGGAATTTTCCTTTTCCTGGTGAACAAAACCAGCTCGGTTTTCTGGGGGTTTATTCTCAGACCGTTCTGTCTTGCCCACGAGGAGAGTTCACTCAGCGCAGATTCCATTAGTTCACTGATAGTTGGTAGAAATTTACCTTTTATCAAGATAACTAGGTAATCCGCGTACGCTATGGTCTTTGTGTCTATTTCCATAAAGAATTTAAGGATCTTGTTGACTGTAAGAAGCCACAGTAGGGGGAAGAGAACTCCTCCCTGTGGTGTGCCTCTAGTTGTCACTTTCCTTATAGAGCTGTGTCCAATGTCTGCATTGATAATTCTGTTCTTCAACATATTTTCAATCCAGATTAAAATGGATTTGTCTACTTTTGTGTCCTCTAGAGCTGTTATTATGGCCTCTGTGTTTACATTGTTGAAGGCCCCCTCTATGTCGAGGAAGGCTGCCATTGTAAACTCTTTTAGGTTCAGCGAGCCCTCAATTTCACGGACAACACTATGCAGAGCACTTTCCACTCATCTGCCTTTAAGGTAGGCGTGTTGAGTGTTGCATAAGTTGCGTGAGTTGATGAGTCCTCTGATGTATAGATCAAGGAGTCTTTCCAAGGTTTTTAATAGAAACGACGAGAGACTAATTGGCCTATAGTCCTTTGCGGCAGCATGGGATGGTTTACCTGCCTTAGGTATGAAAATTACCTTTATTTCTTTCCACTGTGTTGGGATGTATCCCGCGCGCAGGCAATTGGAAAAAATGCCTGCGAGATGGGGTACAGTGTGGGTCTGTGATTTTTGAAGCATCGCTGGCAAGATATCGTCCGGCCCCGGAGATTTAAAGGGTTTGAACGAATTTATTGCCCATGATACTTTATCCGTTGTGATAATCTTGTATATTACTTCTTCGGTTGTGTGAACCATAGGAACCGTCGTCTCGAAGGAGACTGTGGTTTCAGGGGTTTTACAGCCTGGGAAGTGGGTTTCAGTCAGCAGTTTTCTGTCCAAGAACCATCTGGTTTAAGGATGAATCCCGGGACGCAGGGGTCCTTGGATAGGATCTTCCTGAGCCTTGCGGCTTCGTTGAGATCCTCTATTGAATCGCAGAACTCCCTCCAGGATTTAGATTTTGCTGCTCTTGTTTTGCTCTTGTATTCGTTGAAGCTCAATTTGTAATTATTCCAGTCTTCGGTTCTTTTTGAGATCTTTGCTCTATTGAATAGAGTTCGGGTCCTGGTCCTGAGTTGCTTTAGCTCTGTGGTCTACCAGACTGCGCTGGTCTTCTTGCGAGCACGTTGCAAAGGACAGGATTTGTTGAAAGCCGCTTTCAGAATTCTCACAAGATTTTCGACTGAATTCTCAATGTAAGTTGGATCAGGATTAGTGATGGCTTGTGGCGGTACTAACCTGTTGCCAACTAGGTTTGAGAAAAAATTCCAGTCTGTCTTCTGAGGGTTTCTGAAAGGTTTCGGTTTTTCTTTATTAACGTTAAGGTTGAAGAGTATTCGGCTGTGGTCCGAAAAGGAACAGTTAGTGTTCAATTCTCTACTCGGATGGAGTCAGACTCACTTGGTAAAGTGAGGTCAATTAGTCATCGACTAACCTCCGAGCGGTCAATATCGTGTTCTCCCGTCTTTATTGCGCCCTTTCTTCTTCGTTTCGGTGAAATCCCGCACTTCGATAGTTACATTACATAGTCACTTTAGAAGTGGTTGAGTGAACATCGGTTTAACATAGTGAATTTTAAAATCTCAAAGACTTGTGCAAAATGCAATCAAATCATAAAACGTTCCCAAAATATCATCGAGTGCGGATATCTCTGCGGTCAAATTTTCCATAAAGATTGCGTCGAAATCGCAGAAAACGATTATAATGCATTAACTAATCCTAGTATTTTCTGGAAATGCATTTCGTGTGCAAGTGTTAATTTCTCTTCCTTTCTAAAAAGTTTAAACGCTCTTACGAATACAGTTAGTGAGATGAAAATTGAACTCTCCGAGCTCAAAACATTATTGAATAACAATTCCCCCCCGCGTAAGGCCGCAAAGAAAAGTGTAAAATGTTCTATTAGGGAAGATCTGTCCCTCTCTTCCGGACTTTCTAATGGTTCTAATCACCCTAACATCTCTAACATCTGTTCAGAACCTGGAAACTGCTTCATCACCATCTTGCTCATCATTACCTTCATTATCAAATATGAGTAAACGTCTCATTAATTCGCCCATCGTGAATAATTCTAAATCTAATCCTGCAAATAGTTTTGAAATTGATTCAAGATGGAAATCTATTCAAAATAAACTCCATAAAAGAAATTCTAAGCCTAGAAAGATTATTGGTCCCGACAATGCATCATCCCTTCGTGCTTTAACAGACTACAAATGGGTTCATCTGGCCAGATTCCACAAAAAGACCACAACCGAAACTCATTCCTGCAGTTCAGTTTAAATGTTTCATGCTAACTAAGAGAAATGCCGATATATCTACTCTTAAATTTGTTACATTCAAACTAAGCGTTCCGTCCGCTAATTTGTCTGACGTAATGAACTCTTCAGCATGGGGTTCTTATGTGCAAGTAAAAATGTTTATTTCTCATGGAAAAAAAGAGAACCCTATCGCCACCACACTTACATCCCCACCGCCACCGCCTAAAATCATATCATCATTATCTTCAGCTCCACCACAAATACATCTTGATCTGCAGCAGCATCCGCCAACGCCCCTACCACCACCCCCTCTACCACAAAGCCAGTGACAACCAACTCTACCAGCCCATAACAACTCTTCACGCGACAACAATAACTTTTCTGAATTTCTCATATTCTATCACAATGTTGGTGGATTAAGAACAAAAATGCATAATATTCTTCTCTTCTCCTCTTCACAACAATTCGACATTTATGCACTTACCGAAACATTGCTTTCTGAGAATCATTTTAATAAAGAAATGTTCGACAACCAGCTATTTAATGTTTTCCGTAACGATCGATGTCCACTAACAACTGGAAAAGAAAAAGGCGGAGATGTAATGCTAGCCATTCGATCATCATTTCCGTGTTTCCAATTGGATTTGCCGTCATCATCTACCGCTTTGCATTCGCAGTTTGATATCGACCAGCGGATAGTTAGCATTATTAATGTTCATGAGGTTTATTTTATATTAAGTTATATTCCACCGAAAAGTTCTCTTGAATTATATAAAATTCATATAGACAATTGTATACCAGTTTTGAACAGTCTTAAAGAAAATCAGCATATTATTATTTTAGGAGATTTTAATTTGCCTTATATCAAATGGTTACAGGATCCAGATGACAGTAATAGTTTGATTCCTTTCAATATCAATAGTGGAAATGAAAGTATTGTTGTTGACACTCTCTCCGAATTTGGCCTTAATCAGATAAATTATTATCCTAATAAATTAAATCGTTTTCTAGACCTGGTTTTCATAGATAAAGAGTTAAATGTGAGTATCGACAGCCCTAAGCCACCTCCCTTGCCAAACTCTGATAACCATGTCGTGCTTTGTTTAACTTTAAATTCTACAAATATCTAAAACAAACTTCTGACCTAAACTATAAATATAATTTTAAAAAATGTAATTTTAACGAAATATCGAATTTTATAAATACATTTGATTGGATGCCTGTTTTGAATAGTAAAAAAATGGAAGTTGCGTATGGTACTTTTACCGACTCAATAAATGAGGCAATTGATTTATACACTCCGTAGTTTATCCCGAAATCATCTTCAAAACCTCTTTGGTTTAACAGGAAACTAATAAATATAAATAATAAAAAAAAACAAAGCTTATAAAACGCTCGCAAATCGAACAACGATAGTATTCTCTATAATAGATACCTTTGGTTACAAAGGGAATACGATTTTCAAAACAAATTTTTGTATAAGCAATACGTTTTTAGTATGGAAACAAAACTTAAAACTAATAATAAGTGTTTCTGGATGTTCATAAACAATAAAAAACGATCTACTGGTATTCCAAATTCGGTTCATTATCTGGGTGATACTTCAAGTGAACCTTCAAAAATTTGTAATTTCTTTGCTAATTTTTTTCGTTCAGTATTCAAACCTTCGTGTCCTGGAACCACATCATATGTGGATAATTCACCAGAGCAAATCAACATTGGGGACCTGCGAATTAGTAGAAGTGAAATTTTAGAAGAATTAAAAAAATTGAAAGAAGACACACAAACAGGGTTGGTTTTGCTCCCATTATTTTAAAGAAATGTGCTTGTGCCTTTGCAGTTCCACTTGAAGCTATCTTCAATCGCTCTCTCCGAGAAAGTGTAACACCAATCAACATTTTATTTTTTTCTATTTTGCTTTTTGAATTATGTCGGGGTCAAAAAACCTGGTATAGAACTATCGATCTATTTGCAAGATATCGGCGATTCCAAAATTGTTCGAAAAAATTGTCTATAATAAACTCATATTTCTTTTAAAAGAAGTTATTTCATTTGCGACATGGTTTTATAGGTGGAAGATCAACGACAACTAACCTTACCGCATTTAGCAATGACGCAGTTTACACAGATTTTTTAAAGGAGTTTGACAGAGTAGATCACTCCATCTTAATTGACAAGTTAAAAAAATTAGGTTTTCACTCTAATTTCTTGAAGTGGCTAAAATCTTACCTTACTGGCAGAGTTCAATACGTTCGAATATATAACGTTCCTTCGGATCCCATCAATGTGACCTCCGGTGTCCCCCAAGGTAGACATTTAGGACCACTTCTATTCTTAATTTTTATAAACGACATTCCGAGATTTTTTACAAATAGTCTTTGCTTAATGTACGCTGACGATCTGAAACTGTTCGTAAGCATAAAATCCATTCTAGATTGCTTTAACCTACAGAAAGATCTATCGAATCTATCTGTTTGGTGTAATAAAAATGACCTTCATCTAAATGTTTCAAAGTGCCACAGTTTAACTTATTCCCGTAGTGCTTCACCGATTGCCTTTGAGTATAATATAGGTGGAACTTCATTATGTAAATTAAATGAAAAGAAAGATCTTGGTGTTATATTTGATGTTAAATTTAGTTTTTCAAGTCACATTGACTATATTGTTGCTAAAGCGAGCTCAATGCTGGGGTTTATTTACAGAAATTTCAAAGACTTTTCAGACCCATTTACTCTAAGATCACTTTACTTCGCATATGTCAGAACGGTGTTAGAATATTGTTGTACTATTTGGAACCCAATATATGCGGTTCATTCTGTGAGAATCGAAAGGATACAGAGACGTTTTACGATAATGGCTATCAGATTTTTACATTGGAATATCGATATGCCCTCGTATGTTTAAG
Source organism: Merodon equestris (assembly GCA_958301585.1). Lineage (NCBI taxonomy): Eukaryota > Metazoa > Arthropoda > Insecta > Diptera > Syrphidae > Merodon > Merodon equestris. The sequence continues at coordinate 98,546,514 of OY284413.1, forward strand.
GTGTTTATTACTAGGCATACAAGCTTTGGAAACTCGACGTAAATAATTCGAAGTAATGTTTGTGAGAGATGTTATTAATTATAAAATCTATTGTCCCGATTTGCTCTCCATGTTGAGTATTTACGTTCCTAGCCGTGAACTCAGACAAAGTAGAATGTTCCACGTTCCTTCACATAGAGTAAATTATGGTTATAATGAGCCCATAACTCGCAGGCAAATTCAGTATGTAACGTCCTTGATTTCAATATGTACCTAAGTAGAGATTGCTTTAAGAAAAAATTATTATCCTTATTGAACACTGTTGGTTAGTTATTATGTAATTATTATTCAGCAATTATTATTAAGTAGTCTATAAGAGACCTTGTGCTCTGCTTGATGATAAATAAATAAATAAATAAATAAATTACCTCTTCCCTAACCCGGTTGCGAAACGTTGGTGTATTACCTTTGTTGCATATGTTGAGGTTGGTGGAGATATGAAATCGAAAATGGACTCACCCCTTTTATCAATGTCGCTGCTTCCCCATTGAGTGTGGTGTCCATTGGCGTCGCAGCCTATCAATAGACACAGTCCGCGTGGCTTGGCGTGTCACACGAGTGCTCGGACTGCGTCTGAAGGTGGATCCCCCTCATCGTATGGCAAGTATGCGGACGATAGGAGCAAAATTGATTTGTCCTGTTCTTCGTACGTTACCACCGTGAGGTCTCCATTGCTGTATGTACCTAGGAAAAAATATTGAAATTTTTTTTAGCCACTATACAGGTTTGTAGCTTACCTTTAGTGTGTGGATAGTATAAATTGTATACCTTAGACCTTAATCCTTGAATTTTGTTCCTGAGAAGCCGAGGTTCTTGGATTAAGGATATTTTCACGTCTTCCTGCAACATGTACAGCATCAAGTCGTCGATGGCTGCTTTACGGTGGTTTGAATTAACTTTCATCACTAGCAACCTCCTTTGGCTTACCGCGTTCGTTGGGAAATCTTACCTTCAGTGTTCCCAGCCCGAACTTGATGGTGGCAGATCTGCTGCGGATGTGGTCGAGTGACTTTTGATCAATGGTAACCATGAGGTCCTTTCCCACTCCGTTCTTACTCTTGGCTGAAGAAATTATTATCCAGCTGTGAGTGTCAAGCACTTTATTCTGCTTGTCAATTAGCTTCAATATGGATTCGTCCTTTTCGGGAACCGGTGGAGGGATCCATATTGAAGCCAACGTGCGAAGCGGATTTCGCCGCAATTGTCGATTGTGCGCTTTAAGAAGTCTAGGGACCTCTGATTGTCACAATCGACGACTTTGACTCCTTTCTGCCAGCCTGCTCAAGAGGCCAAGAGGCTCATTGTGATTCCCTTCATTTGTGTGGGTACACATAAAATTATTGTAACCTGTCCTATCACGTGGTGGCTGAAACCACCCCGTGCTCTAATGAATTTTAGAAGATCCGATATATCTGCATTAGGCACGTCCACAATCTCTGTAAAGAATCTTTGGCCTAGCGACACTAGGCGTCGATTCTGGAGAGCTGGGCAGTGGCAAAGCAGATATTGGATCGTCTCAGTTTCTTCCTCATCGCCGCAGCTCCGGCAGAGATCGCTGGATCCTGAGTCCCATTTCCGGAGCATTGCTCCAATGGGACAGTGTCCTGTGATCACTCCGACAAGCATACGGATCGAGTTACGGTCCAGCGCCAGGAGCTTCTTTGTTTTTCCGACTTTGAGCTCTGGCTACGATGATCTTGTCGTGTAGTTGTCGTTTCTTGTAAGCCAAGACTGGCTGGCCTCTTTGATGATTATGTCGTTTATGATCTGGTATAATGCGCTGATCGGTGGTTGCAATGACGTGTCCGCTTTGCTGATGTCTGCTCGTTCGTTCCCTGCGATTGAGCTGTGGCCCGGGACCCAGCAGAGTTTAACTTTATGGTGTCTGATGGACTTCAGTGAGTCGCGACATTTCTTGACAGCCTTTGATCTCGTTATACAGGATTCTATTGACTTCAGTGCAGCCTGGCTGTCTACGAAGATATTGATATCAGATGGTGGGATATCGGCTACCAGTAGGTGTTTGGCTGCTTTCTTTATTGCCAGGATTTCTGTTTGAAACACGCTGCACAGATCAGGGAGTCTGAATGATTCCTGTTTGTGGAGGGTATCAGAGTAGAACCCGCCCCCAGTGCCTGTGTTCATTTTCGATCCGTCGGTGATCCATGGGTGATTCCATGGTCGTTGATTACGGCGTTTGATAGCCACTCTTCTCTGTCGGGGAAAAGGATAGGTATACTGAGAGAGATGTCATTTTGGGGGGGAATATAGTCGGTCGCAGCTGCGAGGCTACTAAAACCATCTTTCCTTCCCAGGTCGTGTATTATCTTAAGTATGGCCGCATGTCCATAGTTGGCTTGCCTCCACAGAGAGGACTCTCTTAGTCTGAGAGCGCTCTTTGCAGCGTAGCCTTTTATGAATAGATCAAGTGGGAGGAGATGAAGAATCATGCTTGCGGCGTGCTTCTCATGGCTCCCGTTGTACAAACAGCGGCTGACCTTTGTACTTTGTTGAGCATGTTCATATAGCTTTTTGTGCGACTAGCAGTCCACCAGACTAGGGCCCCATAAGTTAAAATGGGTCTGATGATTGCTGTGTATATCCAATGAATGATGTACGGTTGCAAGCCCCATATTTTTCCGAAGGTCTTTTTGCATGCATAAAAAGCGTTCAATACTTTTTTCATCCTTTCCTCCAGGTTCCTTTTCCAGGAGAGCTTAGAGTCAAGAATGATGCCTAGATATTTTGCTTCCGCTTTGAGTTTGAGTGGAGTGCCCTCTAACTTTGGGGGAGCAAATATCGGAATTTTCCTTTTCCTGGTGAACAAGACCAGCTCGGTTTTCTGGGGGTTTATTCTCAGACCGTTCTGTCTTGCCCACGAGGAGAGTTCACTCAGCGCAGATTCCATTAGTTCACTGATAGTTGGTAGAAATTTACCTTTTATCAAGATAACTAGGTAATCCGCGTACGCTATGGTCTTTGTGTCTATTTCCATAAAGAATTTAAGGATCTTGTTGACTGTAAGAAGCCACAGTAGGGGGAAGAGAACTCCTCCCTGTGGTGTGCCTCTAGTTGTCACTTTCCTTATAGAGCTGTGTCCAATGTCTGCATTGATAATTCTGTTCTTCAACATATTTTCAATCCAGATTACAATGGATTTGTCTACTTTTGTGTCCTCTAGAGCTGTTATTATGGCCTCTGTGTTTACATTGTTGAAGGCCCCCTCTATGTCGAGGAAGGCTGCCATTGTAAACTCTTTTAGGTTCAGCGAGCCCTCAATTTCACGGACAACACTATGCAGAGCACTTTCCACTCATCTGCCTTTAAGGTAGGCGTGTTGAGTGTTGCATAAGTTGCGTGAGTTGATGAGTCCTCTGATGTATAGATCAAGGAGTCTTTCCAAGGTTTTTAATAGAAACGACGAGAGACTAATTGGCCTATAGTCCTTTGCGGCAGCATGGGATGGTTTACCTGCCTTAGGTATGAAAATTACCTTTATTTCTTTCCACTGTGTTGGGATGTATCCCGCGCGCAGGCAATTGGAAAAAATGCCTGCGAGATGGGGTACAGTGTGGGTCTGTGATTTTTGAAGCATCGCTGGCAAGATATCGTCCGGCCCCGGAGATTTAAAGGGTTTGAACGAATTTATTGCCCATGATACTTTATCCGTTGTGATAATCTTGTATATTACTTCTTCGGTTGTGTGAACCATAGGAACCGTCGTCTCGAAGGAGACTGTGGTTTCAGGGGTTTTACAGCCTGGGAAGTGGGTTTCAGTCAGCAGTTTTCTGTCCAAGAACCATCTGGTTTAAGGATGAATCCCGGGACGCAGGGGTCCTTGGATAGGATCTTCCTGAGCCTTGCGGCTTCGTTGAGATCCTCTATTGAATCGCAGAACTCCCTCCAGGATTTAGATTTTGCTGCTCTTGTTTTGCTCTTGTATTCGTTGAAGCTCAATTTGTAATTATTCCAGTCTTCGGTTCTTTTTGAGATCTTTGCTCTATTGAATAGAGTTCGGGTCCTGGTCCTGAGTTGCTTTAGCTCTGTGGTCTACCAGACTGCGCTGGTCTTCTTGCGAGCACGTTGCAAAGGACAGGATTTGTTGAAAGCCGCTTTCAGAATTCTCACAAGATTTTCGACTGAATTCTCAATGTAAGTTGGATCAGGATTAGTGATGGCTTGTGGCGGTACTAACCTGTTGCCAACTAGGTTTGAGAAAAAATTCCAGTCTGTCTTCTGAGGGTTTCTGAAAGGTTTCGGTTTTTCTTTATTAACGTTAAGGTTGAAGAGTATTCGGCTGTGGTCCGAAAAGGAACAGTTAGTGTTCAATTCTCTACTCGGATGGAGTCAGACTCACTTGGTAAAGTGAGGTCAATTAGTCATCGACTAACCTCCGAGCGGTCAATATCGTGTTCTCCCGTCTTTATTGCGCCCTTTCTTCTTCGTTTCGGTGAAATCCCGCACTTCGATAGTTACATTACATAGTCACTTTAGAAGTGGTTGAGTGAACATCGGTTTAACATAGTGAATTTTAAAATCTCAAAGACTTGTGCAAAATGCAATCAAATCATAAAACGTTCCCAAAATATCATCGAGTGCGGATATCTCTGCGGTCAAATTTTCCATAAAGATTGCGTCGAAATCGCAGAAAACGATTATAATGCATTAACTAATCCTAGTATTTTCTGGAAATGCATTTCGTGTGCAAGTGTTAATTTCTCTTCCTTTCTAAAAAGTTTAAACGCTCTTACGAATACAGTTAGTGAGATGAAAATTGAACTCTCCGAGCTCAAAACATTATTGAATAACAATTCCCCCCCGCGTAAGGCCGCAAAGAAAAGTGTAAAATGTTCTATTAGGGAAGATCTGTCCCTCTCTTCCGGACTTTCTAATGGTTCTAATCACCCTAACATCTCTAACATCTGTTCAGAACCTGGAAACTGCTTCATCACCATCTTGCTCATCATTACCTTCATTATCAAATATGAGTAAACGTCTCATTAATTCGCCCATCGTGAATAATTCTAAATCTAATCCTGCAAATAGTTTTGAAATTGATTCAAGATGGAAATCTATTCAAAATAAACTCCATAAAAGAAATTCTAAGCCTAGAAAGATTATTGGTCCCGACAATGCATCATCCCTTCGTGCTTTAACAGACTACAAATGGGTTCATCTGGCCAGATTCCACAAAAAGACCACAACCGAAACTCATTCCTGCAGTTCAGTTTAAATGTTTCATGCTAACTAAGAGAAATGCCGATATATCTACTCTTAAATTTGTTACATTCAAACTAAGCGTTCCGTCCGCTAATTTGTCTGACGTAATGAACTCTTCAGCATGGGGTTCTTATGTGCAAGTAAAAATGTTTATTTCTCATGGAAAAAAAGAGAACCCTATCGCCACCACACTTACATCCCCACCGCCACCGCCTAAAATCATATCATCATTATCTTCAGCTCCACCACAAATACATCTTGATCTGCAGCAGCATCCGCCAACGCCCCTACCACCACCCCCTCTACCACAAAGCCAGTGACAACCAACTCTACCAGCCCATAACAACTCTTCACGCGACAACAATAACTTTTCTGAATTTCTCATATTCTATCACAATGTTGGTGGATTAAGAACAAAAATGCATAATATTCTTCTCTTCTCCTCTTCACAACAATTCGACATTTATGCACTTACCGAAACATTGCTTTCTGAGAATCATTTTAATAAAGAAATGTTCGACAACCAGCTATTTAATGTTTTCCGTAACGATCGATGTCCACTAACAACTGGAAAAGAAAAAGGCGGAGATGTAATGCTAGCCATTCGATCATCATTTCCGTGTTTCCAATTGGATTTGCCGTCATCATCTACCGCTTTGCATTCGCAGTTTGATATCGACCAGCGGATAGTTAGCATTATTAATGTTCATGAGGTTTATTTTATATTAAGTTATATTCCACCGAAAAGTTCTCTTGAATTATATAAAATTCATATAGACAATTGTATACCAGTTTTGAACAGTCTTAAAGAAAATCAGCATATTATTATTTTAGGAGATTTTAATTTGCCTTATATCAAATGGTTACAGGATCCAGATGACAGTAATAGTTTGATTCCTTTCAATATCAATAGTGGAAATGAAAGTATTGTTGTTGACACTCTCTCCGAATTTGGCCTTAATCAGATAAATTATTATCCTAATAAATTAAATCGTTTTCTAGACCTGGTTTTCATAGATAAAGAGTTAAATGTGAGTATCGACAGCCCTAAGCCACCTCCCTTGCCAAACTCTGATAACCATGTCGTGCTTTGTTTAACTTTAAATTCTACAAATATCTAAAACAAACTTCTGACCTAAACTATAAATATAATTTTAAAAAATGTAATTTTAACGAAATATCGAATTTTATAAATACATTTGATTGGATGCCTGTTTTGAATAGTAAAAAAATGGAAGTTGCGTATGGTACTTTTACCGACTCAATAAATGAGGCAATACACTCCGTAGTTTATCCCGAAATCATCTTCAAAACCTCTTTGGTTTAACAGGAAACTAATAAATATAAATAATAAAAAAAAACAAAGCTTATAAAACGCTCGCAAATCGAACAACGATAGTATTCTCTATAATAGATACCTTTGGTTACAAAGGGAATACGATTTTCAAAACAAATTTTTGTATAAGCAATACGTTTTTAGTATGGAAACAAAACTTAAAACTAATAATAAGTGTTTCTGGATGTTCATAAACAATAAAAAACGATCTACTGGTATTCCAAATTCGGTTCATTATCTGGGTGATACTTCAAGTGAACCTTCAAAAATTTGTAATTTCTTTGCTAATTTTTTTCGTTCAGTATTCAAACCTTCGTGTCCTGGAACCACATCATATGTGGATAATTCACCAGAGCAAATCAACATTGGGGACCTGCGAATTAGTAGAAGTGAAATTTTAGAAGAATTAAAAAAATTGAAAGAAGACACACAAACAGGGTTGGTTTTGCTCCCATTATTTTAAAGAAATGTGCTTGTGCCTTTGCAGTTCCACTTGAAGCTATCTTCAATCGCTCTCTCCGAGAAAGTGTAACACCAATCAACATTTTATTTTTTTCTATTTTGCTTTTTGAATTATGTCGGGGTCAAAAAACCTGGTATAGAACTATCGATCTATTTGCAAGATATCGGCGATTCCAAAATTGTTCGAAAAAATTGTCTATAATAAACTCATATTTCTTTTAAAAGAAGTTATTTCATTTGCGACATGGTTTTATAGGTGGAAGATCAACGACAACTAACCTTACCGCATTTAGCAATGACGCAGTTTACACAGATTTTTTAAAGGAGTTTGACAGAGTAGATCACTCCATCTTAATTGACAAGTTAAAAAAATTAGGTTTTCACTCTAATTTCTTGAAGTGGCTAAAATCTTACCTTACTGGCAGAGTTCAATACGTTCGAATATATAACGTTCCTTCGGATCCCATCAATGTGACCTCCGGTGTCCCCCAAGGTAGACATTTAGGACCACTTCTATTCTTAATTTTTATAAACGACATTCCGAGATTTTTTACAAATAGTCTTTGCTTAATGTACGCTGACGATCTGAAACTGTTCGTAAGCATAAAATCCATTCTAGATTGCTTTAACCTACAGAAAGATCTATCGAATCTATCTGTTTGGTGTAATAAAAATGACCTTCATCTAAATGTTTCAAAGTGCCACAGTTTAACTTATTCCCGTAGTGCTTCACCGATTGCCTTTGAGTATAATATAGGTGGAACTTCATTATGTAAATTAAATGAAAAGAAAGATCTTGGTGTTATATTTGATGTTAAATTTAGTTTTTCAAGTCACATTGACTATATTGTTGCTAAAGCGAGCTCAATGCTGGGGTTTATTTACAGAAATTTCAAAGACTTTTCAGACCCATTTACTCTAAGATCACTTTACTTCGCATATGTCAGAACGGTGTTAGAATATTGTTGTACTATTTGGAACCCAATATATGCGGTTCATTCTGTGAGAATCGAAAGGATACAGAGACGTTTTACGATAATGGCTATCAGATTTTTACATTGGAATATCGATATGCCCTCGTATGTTTAAGGTGTTTATTACTAGGCATACAAGCTTTGGAAACTCGACGTAAATAATTCGAAGTAATGTTTGTGAGAGATGTTATTAATTATAAAATCTATTGTCCCGATTTGCTCTCCATGTTGAGTATTTACGTTCCTAGCCGTGAACTCAGACAAAGTAGAATGTTCCACGTTCCTTCACATAGAGTAAATTATGGTTATAATGAGCCCATAACTCGCAGGCAAATTCAGTATGTAACGTCCTTGATTTCAATATGTACCTAAGTAGAGATTGCTTTAAGAAAAAATTATTATCCTTATTGAACACTGTTGGTTAGTTATTATGTAATTATTATTCAACAATTATTATTAAGTAGTCTATAAGAGACCTTGTGCTCTGCTTGATGATAAATAAATAAATAAATAAATAAATTACCTCTTCCCTAACCCGGTTGCGAAACGTTGGTGTATTACCTTTGTTGCATATGTTGAGGTTGGTGGAGATATGAAATCGAAAATGGACTCACCCCTTTTATCAATGTCGCTGCTTCCCCATTGAGTGTGGTGTCCATTGGCGTCGCAGCCTATCAATAGACACAGTCCGCGTGGCTTGGCGTGTCACACGAGTGCTCGGACTGCGTCTGAAGGTGGATCCTCCTCATCGTATGGCAAGTATGCAGACGATAGGAGCAAAATTGATTTGTCCTGTTGTTCGTACGTTACCACCGTGAGGTCTCCATTGCTGTATGTACCTAGGAAAAAATATTGAAAATTTTTTTAGCCACTATACAGGTTTGTAGTTTACCTTTAGTGTGTGGATAGTATAAATTGTATACATTAGACCTTAATCCTTGAATTTTGTTCCTGAGAAGCCGAGGTTCTTGGATTAAGGATATTTTCACGTCTTCCTGCAACATGTACAGCATCAAGTCTTCGATGGCTGCTTTACGGTGGTTTGAATTAACTTTCATCACTAGCAACCTCCTTTGGCTTACCGCGTTCGTTGGGGAATCTTACCTTCAGTGTTCCCAGCCCGAACTTGATGGTGGCAGATCTGCTGCGGATGTGGTCGAGTGACTTTTGATCAATGGTAACCATGAGATCCTTTCCCACTCCGTTCTTACTCTTGGCTGAAGAAATTATTATCCAGCTGTGAGTGTCAAGCACTTTATTCTGCTTGTCAATTAGCTTCAATATGGATTCGTCCTTTTCGGGAACCGGTGGAGGGATCCATATTGAAGCCAACGTGCGAAGCGGATTTCGCCGCAATTGTCGATTATTGGCTTTAAGAAGTTTAGGGACCTCTGATTGTCACAACCGACGACTTTGACTCCTTTCTGCCAGCCTGCTCCGTCGAAGTTTATCTCATCGCTGCTATCTGCGATAAGCATCGCTTCCAGTATTTTGACTTCAACCGTGAGCCAATTGTCGGATGTAATCTTCCCATCCGGGTTGGAACGGTCGACAATAGCCACTTGTAGACTCATGGGAAGGTTGAAGCTGGCTGATGTTTTCGCCTTTTTCGCTTCCCTTAGAGTTTCTTTCCCGGAGCGCCCCCTCTTGACGTTCTGCTTCGATCCTGAGGCAGTGTGTCCTTTGGAGGTGCTCGGTTGCTGTGCGCCCTTTTCGACAGTGGCCGGTTGTGTTGTCGAGTCAATTTTGGGACGTTGGGTTTGATAAGGGCCGTGTTCGATGGCTTCTTCTCTCGCCTGTGTCCTTTTTGGAAGCGTGAGTGGAGGTGGAAGCCGATTTCTTCTCGAATTTGGCTACCTCTTCCTTGTGCTTCTTGATCAGCGCTCGGAGAGCGTTGAGGGGTCTCTCGCGCTCATCTTCCTGATATACTGCACCGACCTCTTATAGCTGCTCTTTGCTTTTTGGGCCGGTGTTTTTGCCTTGATCGTTTCTTCAGGTTTGCCTGTGGCCTTAATGGCGACCTTTTCTTCCAGCAGCTGGGCCTCAGTTTCAGAGTCCACTTACATGGTTTTGAATCCTTACCTGTGATGAAGCCAAGGATTGATCGTCGGTAGCGGTACCAATATGTAGTCCCTGAAGGAGAGCGATTACGCTGTCTGTATCGATCGCGCCTTCGGCGGTGGCAACCTGTGCTGTTTGCCTCTTCTGAGGATGCATTTTTTTATTTTTTGTCTGTGTTTTCTTTTTGCATGTGTGATCTCACGAGTCGCGCAGGAATGGGTGGTCGACCTGTGCAGAACCCCACAGTATACAGGCAAGGCTATTTGATCCAGGAGGGTGCCAGGTATCCTGGATACACCGTTAGCGACTGGGCTATTATTTAAACTGAGCCCCCAGCCTGGCTGACTCTCGGTACGGTAAGGTTCACACCTTAGTCCAGCCCAGGGGAAGGGAGGGGAATGGAGGGGATACCCGGGGAAGGGAGGAGGAGGTGATGGCTGCAGCTTAGCTTCATGTCTCGTCATAGAGAATTCATGTCCCAACATGGAGAGTGAATTCTCAAGAGTCATTGACAATTACTGAGCCTTCGCACCGCGACAAGGTGTGCAGCCATGCGAAGGTGCGAAAAGGAAAGAAAAAAAGATAAGCGAAAAGAGCGAGAGAGCCTAGAATTAGAAGCTGAAGGGAGTTGAGTTGAATGTTGTTACGAAAGGATGAGTGATATTACAAAAAGTTGAGTGATATTACAAGTAAAGTGATATTACAAAGTAGATCATATAGTAGATCACCAAGTAGACATAAAGTTGGGTGATATGACAAAAGGGTACATCTAGCAAAAATTCGATAATTAACATAAAAGACCAATTAAAGAAAATATTCTCAAACATATTTCCTAAGAAAAAAACATAAACTCATTGCCGAATTTTGTTAATTCAACATCCAATCCTAGCCCCCTCTAGCGCCTTCCTCTTATATTTAACATACTGTTACTTAAGATCTTCACAGCCCACACATTGATATCGCCGAATTCATATTTGATATCGCTGAATTCAATTACATTATCATATCTGTATTGATTTCAATCTCCCATACCTGAAATGGGTTAAATCCGATTGTTGATGACATCAACAAAAAACAAATTTATTTTGCACTGCTTATTTGTTATTTTCACCTTTGTTCGCCTTTTTTTTTTTTATTGTGGTACAAGTTGTCGTGCCGAGGCGGGCATTTTTTTAGTATAAAGTACACAAATAAAATGTTCATGGCATCAGTCCATTAATTAAAAACAATTCAAGTAGTTTGAATTTTTTCACCGATGATGATACCCATTATACCGCCGCTAACCCCTCCTGTTCCTTCCTCATGTGAGTGGGAATTCAAAAAAAAAAAATTTAAAAGGCGCTAATTTAACTATTCCGCACTTAAGCGAGTGTGAATAGGAACTAAATAATTGGGCCCCATAAAAAAACCGACAGAATAAAATTATTTCGACTTTATTGTTCGAGTCATTTCCTTCCTGGAAGCTGTTGGTTGCTTATGTTGCTTAATTGTAGGAGGTCAACAGTCTCGGCTTATTTACATTAGTAGGGGAAATTGCTACTAATGCCGCTAGTCTTGTTTAATTTGACATGCGTGCGTTGTTCGGCGTGGTATGGTATATGATCTTTAAATTGTTTATTGTTTTGTTTACTTATTTCTTATTTATACTGTGTTTGTTTTATGAGTTAACACATCGCCAACGACAATGACCTGCGGATACCCGACCCTGAACGTGAATTGCATCAGCCAATGTATCGGTGGATATGCTGACGCAACATGCACGCGCTTCCGACCAGACAACAGCGCTCGGGCAATATGTCCGAATATGAGCCGGGATATGCACCGAACATGAGCATGGGAACTACTGCGATGCGACGGAAACACCTGCGTCAGCATGGGGACGAGGTTGAAGCGAGGCGAGAACGATGGGCGAAGAACATCGAAGTGGCTGTCTAGTGACGGACGTGAATGTAATCACTCATAATAAAGTTGATAATTATAACGATTCGGATTTGAGCGTTTTATTTCGTAAGTCGAACAGTTGGGCCAGCCTCAAGGCTAGCGTTCGCGTTTTTTTTGGATTCCCCCTCAGGGAATCCTTTAACTGGCGCCCGAGCAGGGACCGCTCCTTAAACGCGATCCTTTTCTCCTGGCGATTCGCCTGTTGTCCCTAAATAAGGACACCGCACTGGTACGTTCTATCGAACGAAAATGGCTGTACCCATGGGAACACAGCCATTATTCCAATGCGACAGATAAATTTCCCTGTACCCATGAGAACACAGGGATAATCGCAGAAGGTTAAAAGGATGCGTGTGAAGTAACCCGTGCCTTAGTAGGTCGCCTTCGAGAATAAAAGTTGGCGACTAAAACGGAGAACACGGACCTTCCAAAAGGGCGGCTCCCATAACCGAGATTTCCCGCGATACGTATTCGAATTTCTCCGCGACCGATCACGCGAAACTAATATAGTCCTTCTTCTCGTATTTTTTTTTAATAGGTTATTTGGCTGACAAAAGAACAAAAATATAAAAGAAATGCTAAGCCTCACCAAGTAAGGAAACCTTCAAGTATATAAGACTGAAAAGAAAAGTTAAAAAAAGCTTATTAGTTGTACGATAAGAAAAAAGTGAAAAGAAGAGTGAGAGTGGGTGTTTGAAAAAAAGTACATAAAAATAAAGAGCAAAAGCTAGCGAAAAAGTAAAAAGTAAAAATTAGTTATCAGTAAAAGTAAAAAAGGAAAAAGCAAAATCTAGTTTGCCAAACCAAGAAAGTACAAATCATAGTTTAAGTTGGTGTATGCATGTGCAACGAATTTTATAGTGTGTGCTGCATGAGCTTGCGTAATTTTATCAATTACCAAACATAACTGGGGTAAATATTAAGCAATTTTTACTATTTAGCTTTTTACTATTTGTGCATAAGTAATAAGTACGGACGCTATAGCGAAATCTGTCACCGATTTAACTGGGGCAGTGAACGCTATATTGGCTCAACTGAAAGGCCTTGAGAACCGAATTGTGTCGCTAGAAGGTAGACACACACTTGAGTCGGCGCCCGCGGATGAGGTCATAGAGCCGCGCCCACCGCAATGTGAGCAAGATCTAAGGGACATCTCTCGGCTGCCCGACTGTGTCAAAGAACTACAGGTCTTTGACGGCAACCCTACACAATATGTGTCATGGGTGCACATAGTTGAAGGTATTTTGAAGGATTTTGAAATCGTCAAATCAAAGCCCATCTACAGGGCAATCCTCCAACATATTCGGCAAAAGGTCCGCGGTCCTGCTGATGCGGCCCTGGTTTCGTATAACATTTTCGATAACGATTGGCCATCCATTAAACAGTGTCTCTCCCTGCACTACGCAGATAAGAGAGACATGAGAACTCTGGAGCACCAACTTAACCAGCTCTGTCAACGTACTTTGAAGCTGGACGAAGTTAACCACCAATTGTCGTTAATGATAAACAAAATTAAAACAGAATCCTTTAGTGAGGAGACTGTGAACGCATTGGTGGAAACTTATAGGAATCGTGCTCTTGATGTGTTCATCCGAGGCCTCAACGGCGACTAGTCAAGGATGCTTGTCATCCAAAAACCCAAAGCGCTTCCTGACGCCTATTCGGCATGCCTCGAAATTCAAAACCTGAACTATCGTAGCCATTCGCAGATATTCAGGAACGATCAGAGGCCCGCCTTGCCGCCAAGAAGGTTTCCACCGCATTTCTCGAACGGTCCAAGGCAGCAGCCCCGTTCTACGACCCCGCATGAGGCTGGTCCGCCGCCGAGACCCTTTGCGCCGAAACCACATGAGAAAATGGATATCGACAGGTCCGTGCAGTCGAGACAGATAAACTATATGAATCGTCCGCACGGGATTAACCCTTTTAAAAGGCGAGCAAAATCCGACAATTACCCTAACAAGCAACAACGCTTGTACAACGCGGAAATCTACGAGGAAAATCCGAACGGTGAACATGAAGAGGAGCTCGTCGACGAGGAAATAAATTTTATGACGGGCGCCTCTCCAGCGTTCCATACCTAGAATACGTGACAAAAGATGGTAAAAGGCTCAGTTTCCTGGTGGACACTGGAGTCACCAAAAATTTTATAAGTCCTTAGTTAGCTGACAACTGCGCATCGACCCCCAAACCGTTTACGGTGCACTCCGCCGCGGGCCAGATTCAGATCAACAAATACATGCGGGGTAAATTTTTCAAAGGAGCCGGAAACGACTCAATCCTTACTTTTTACGTTCTGCCAGGCCTCTCCTCTTTTGACGGTATTATTGGCGATGATACCCTCAAACGACTAGAGGCCGTTATTGATAGAAAAAGAAATATACTGACCCTTTCACCTAACATCCAAATTCCTCTAAAAGAAAAAGTATCAAAAGAAATAAATATCACTTTAGACGAAGGTTTCCCAGAGCATGTAAGGCCACGGCTTAGTGCGTTGATTCAGAAATTCGAACCCATATTTGGCCCAATTAACAATAGCGAACTTATCGGAACGTCCGTGAAGGCTGAGATAAAAACGAATACGGATGAGCCAATATACACCAAAAGCTATCCGTACCCCGCCTGTATGCGGGAGGAAGTCGAGAAAGAAATTGGAAATTTGTTAAAGGAGGGAATCATTCGCCCCTCGAAGAGCCCGTATAACTCACCCATCTGGGTGGTCCCAAAAAAGCCCAAACCAACGGGCGAGAAGCAATACCGCATGGTCATACACTATAAGCGGTTAAATGCCGTAACGGTCTCAGATACCTACCCGATACCCGACATCAATTCCACCCTCGCTAGTTTGGGCACGGCTTCCTCTGGCTTCCACCAAATACCAATGAAACCGTCCGACATACCAAAAATAGCGTTTTCAACCATGAACGGGAAATACGAATTCCTCAGACTCCCGTTCGGTTTGAAGAACGCTCCGGCTATATTCCACCGGATGATCGACGATGTCTTGAAAGAATATATAGGTAAGATCTGCTATGTATACATCGACGACGTTATAGTTTTTGGAAAGGACGAGGAAGACCATCTCACCAACATCGAGACCGTTTTCTCTCGACTCTTGGAAGTTAATCTTAAGGTTAACTTAGAGAAGACCCATTTTATGAAAACTGAAGTCGAATTCCTGGGGTACGTCGTTACACCCGAAGGAATTAAAGCAGATCCGAAAAAGGTGACGGCTATCCGTCAAATTCAACCACCTGAGACACTAAAGGAGTTAAAGAGTTTTTTGGGATTAACGTCTTACTATCGCAAATTCATCCGCGATTATGCTAATGTTGCCAAACCCCTTACCAACCTGACCAGAGGCGCTAACGCACAAATCAAAGCAAACGAGTCTAAGCGAGTCCCGGTCACGCTTGACGGAGAAGCGCTGCAAGCATTCAACGACTTGAAGGAACTTCTGACGTCATCTGAAGTTCTGGCGTTCCCCGATTTCGAAAAACCTTTCAACTTGACAACTGACGCCTCCAACTACGCTATAGGCGCGGTGTTATCACAGGGAGACCCCGGGAAAGATAGACCCATAGCATACATATCGCGATCCCTCAACAAAACCGAGGAGAATTACGCGACTAATGAAAAAGAAATGCTGGCGATAGTATGGGCTCTGGACAACTTGCGGTTATACCTCTACGGAGCAAGGAAGATCCGGATTTATACTGACCATCAGCCGCTGACATTCGCCTTGGGGAATCGGAACTACAATGCAAAACTTAAACGTTGGAAGTCTCGTATAGAAGAGTACAATTGCGAGCTCGTGTATAAACCCGGTAAGTCAAACCATGTTGCAGACGCTTTGTCCCGACTGAAAATACAACTAAATCACTTGTCCGATTCGGAACGCGCCGAACCAGCACGAAGTGTTAATGTGGGTGACGATACCTCTGCGACCGAAACCGCCAGCGATGGGTTGAATGCTTGCTCCACGGAAACCGCTAGCGAAGCGGGTTCATCAACTGAGACAGCCCATAGTGCCGACCAAGATAGCACAGACCTGATCCATCACGTGGAAGCGCCAATCAATGTGTTCCGAAACCAAATTATAATTAGGATTGGCAAGCGTACCTATATATACGAGGAACCCCATCCTGGGTATGCTCGACACTACGTAGCTGTGACGAACCCAGATGAGACAAAGGTAACGAACATTCTTGTTGCAAGATTGAGACCAAACGTAGTTAATGGGATTAAGATTCCGGAATCTCAAATGCAAATGTTACAGGATGTGTACCTCAAATACCTCACCAAATATAAGCTGCGAGTTACACAAAGGGTGGTCGAGGACGTAAGGAACGAGGACAGGAAATGCCAGCTCATCATGGATGAGCATCGAAGAGCCCATAGGAATCCTAGAGAAAATAAAGAACAACTACTAGAGAAATATTATTTCCCCAGCATGAACAGCTTGATAAAGAAATATACTAACTCATGCGAAATTTGCAAGCTCAACAAGTATGACAGGCATCCCTGCAAACCGGAGCTGCAACCTACGCCTGTACCATCGTATCCATGCGAGATACTGCACATGGACATAATGGAGGTACAGAATGAGAAGTTCCTTACATGCTTAGATAAGTTCTCGAAATTTGCCAAAATATTCCGCATAAAAAATCGGTCGGCCCTTCACTTGAGGGATAAAATCACAAAAATGTTGCACTACTTCACGGCCCCAAAAATCTTGGTAACAGATAACGAGAGAAGTTTCGTCAGCCCAATCATACAGAACTATGTACAGGCGTTGGGCATTAAACTCTTCCTAACGCCAGTGCACCGTAGCGAAGTTAACGGACAGGTGGAGAGATTTCACTCAACCGTGATTGAAATCTATCGGTGTCTTAAAATGGAGTATAAGGGGTTGCGCTTGAAGGAATTACTGAATATAGCAGTCGACAGATATAACAATACTGTCCATTCTGTCACGAGGAAAAAACCATCTGATGTATTCTTCAATAGATCCGAACGTATAAACTATCAAAAACTGTTAGGCTTCCGCGAAAAAGTGAACAATGATTTGAGACACGAAATCAAACGTAGGCAAAAAGCGGATAGGGTCAGACAAAATAAAACTAAATCCAAACCGAAAAAATATAAGAAAGGGGACTGTAAAAAAAAATGTTCGAAATTACCGGCAAATACTATAAAATGAAAGACCGAGACTTCTTAATTCATTACACTTTAATTTGTTCGCCTTTGTGAAGATTCTAGAGGCAACTGCCCGAAAATGCGGGATGCAAAGCAAGTACAATAGTGTTGACAATGCCAGTAGTAGTAACAATAGTAGTAGTAGTAACAATAGTAGTAATAAGAAAGACAACATTTTCAACACCCTCCGGCCGCGGGAACCGAACTGATCTCCAATGGATATAGCAATTGAATAGGCCTCCGAGATTTTGTTCGGTCTGCGAATCTTAACTCGCAAGCTCTCACCTTGCCATCACGTCCAGTGAACACATCCTCTACGACTGCCAACTTCCAGTGGATTCGTGGTTTTCCCGAATCGAAAACAAGGAGGACGCCACCTTTCTTGAGTGGGTTTGAATCAGTATACTTCCCATGATGAAAGGAACGGAGAAGCTGCATGTACTCTGAACGCCATCGTGTCCATAATACGCTTACGTATCGCATTCTTTGCTTCCACAGAACCTGAATAGAGTTTGATCCCGGAACAGATTCACCTGAGTCGAAAAATCCCCCACGATTCGTTAAGAAATCTCCTGGCGTCAATGGAGTAGAGTCTAATGGATTATTGCTTATATAGGTGAGTGGACGACAGTTGACCATTCCTTCCGCTTCGACAATTATGGTCCTTAGTTGCTCGAAGTTGAGCCTTGCTTTCCCTATAACGACCTTGAGAATGTTCTTTATAGTGCGGATGAGACGCTCCCAGAACCCACCCCACCATGGCGCACGTTCCACTATAAATTTCCAACTTATCCGTCTTTTTGATGCGAAGTCACGGATTGCCATGTTGTCCAAAATGAAATTTTTGTCATCAAGTTCCAGTGCAGCACGGCGAAAAGTTGAAGCTTTATCGGAAAAGATGACTGATGGTATGCCCCTCCTAGCTGTGAAGCGCCTAAGTCCCATCAAGCAACTTTCGGTTGACATGTTCGTTGTTATCTCCAGGTGGAGCGCACGAACAGGAGCGCATGTAAAGACCATAAGGTATATTTTGTTCATACCTCCCTCGGTGCTGTCTAAAGTATATAGCGGTCCCGCAAAGTCAATCCCAACAGCATCAAATGGCCTTGACAATGTTAATCTTTCGATGGGTAGAGGACCAAATGGTTGTGAAGCTGCTTTTCCCCATAACCTTTTGCAAATGACGCACCTATTGATCAGCTTCTTTACCAGTTGTCTTCCTTTAGGGATCCAAAAACGAATTCGCAGTTGAGAGAGGACAGTGTTAACCCCTCCATGCAGAGACCTATCATGGCAGTCATTTACAATGAGGTCAGTGATATGGGATTTCGTTGGTAAAATTATGGGGTGCTTGAAGTCTGTCGTCTCTGGTAAAGACTGAAAGCGTCCACCTAACCGCATAATACCCTCATCGTCCAAAAAGGGGAAGAATTGCGCAACATTTGAAGACTTTGGTATGGATCCATTAAGACTCCGCTGCGGTGAGCTCATTTGCAGATAAATGTTTAGACTCGTTTTTTTTCTCTCGCTTACAACCATGTACAAAACGGTACATAAAGCAAGTAACCCGGAGCAAGCGATTCCATGTACTAAATTCTTCGAAGCACAAAACTGGATGAAGCGTAATATTTGCCGAAACTGATTCGCCAAGCAAAACCAAGGGAATCACAGACTTTGGTATAACACTTGTGTCATCGGGCAGGTAACTGTCATCCTTGAGCCAGATTGGCCCTTGGGCCCACAGCTGAGACAATCGCAAGCATTCGGCAGTTATTCCCCTCGTCAGGAGATCAGCCGGATTTTCCTTTCCGGAACAGTGGTTCCAGTCAGATGATTGTGTGTGTTGCCGAATCTCTGAGACACGACTTTGTACGAAGGGCTTCCATCGATCATGTTCCCCTTGAATCCAATGGAGTGCGATTCTGGAATCCGTCCACATATGGAAACGTTCGGTAACTTTAGTGAACGCTTTAAATAGGAACATAATCGCGATGCAATTAAAGCCGCGGTAAGCTCCAGTTTAGGTAGTGTGAGCTCCTTTGATCCATCTTCTTTAAGCGGAGCCACTCTGCTCTTCGCACACAAAAACCCAACTGTGCACTCATCCTTGGAGTTGATATTCTTTATGTAGGCCACGGTACCGTAAGCTTTCATACTCACATCGGCAAAAATATGAACGTGTATTTACAATACTGACCTCGGGATAGTCACATCCTTCAACTGCAACAGGCTCTTGACGCATTCCTTCCACTCAACCAACAGCTCCGCAGGTATACTTTCATCCCAGCACAATTTCTGTCGCCATATTGATTGAAATAAAATTTTTACCTTAATAACAGCGGGCGAAAGCATTCCCAGAGGATCGTAAATCCTAGCTATTGTCTGGAGCACGATACGTTTGGTGGCTTGGGCTGAATTGCAAGAAAGCAAATTCTCTACAGATGTAAAGGGCACAGCTATCTCATCGGTGAGGATAAACCAGGAGAGTCCTAAAACCTTTTGCATTGCGGGGACATCAGGAGGACCAAAACGTTCACGAATTACTGGATTGTTAGAGTTCCATTTCCTCAACTTCATACTTGCGTTATTCAACACCTCTGTAGCCTCCTTGCAAATTCGTTGCCCTTCACACTCTTCGTCGACACTGATCACCAAGTCGTCCATGTAGAATCCTCGTTCAAGAATTTCACATGTTGAACGAAAACGATGCTTCTCTTCGGTAAAGTGCCGGCGCAATGTCGCTGTTAATAGAAAAGGGCTACAATTTACCCCAAAGGTCACCCTGGTCATCCTCAGATCTTCGAAGTTTGGTGTTCCATCTGGTGAACTGTTTGGAGACAACCAAATAAAACGATGGCTGTCTCGATCTTTTTCGTTTAGCAGAATTTGTAGAAAGGCCTTTTCCACATCAGCGATTATTCCAATTCGTCCCAGTCAAAGTTTGAGTAGAATTTTCAAGACATCTGGTAATAGATTTGCCCCCACATGCAGCATGTCATTAAGACAAGGGTTGTCATCGGAGCGCGCCGAAGCATCAAACACAATTCGCATTTTTGTTGTGCTGCTCTCAGCTTTATAGACGGGATGGTGCGGTAAATAAAATATCCGTTTTTCATTGTCACACGTGTCTGCAGGAACTGGTTCAGCGATGCCATCTAAAACCATCTGTCGTATAGCAGTATCATACTCCTTAAAGCGTTCAGGAGTACGTGACAAACGCATATAAAGATTAAAAAGTCATTTAACTGCTAGATTTCTGGTGTTCCTTATACACATTCTAGAGTCTTTCCATGGCAAGGCTGCTTCGTAGCGAGAGCCTTTTTTTTGTATGCAGGAGAAGATTAGATTCTCTGTAATAACAGTAGTAGTAACAATAGTAGTAGTAGTAACAATAGTAGTAGTAGTAACAATAGTAGTAGTAGTAACAATAGTAGTAATAAGAAATACAAAATTTTCAACAGGGACGTTATTTATACGGCTCGCAAGGGCATAAAAATCAAGCATAAACCTCTTTTCCGTAACGAAGTAGTAGCAAAAGATAACGAAGTGACCGTGGTGACTTCCTCAGGAAGGAAGGTCCACAAAACGCACATCAAGAATATATGAAGTAATAAGCGCAGGCCATGCACATGACACGAACTTGCACATACATACATAAGTCGCACATACCCAACGAACTCATAATACCTGTAACAATGAAATTAAAATGAAATTAAAAACATGAAAACAAAAGTTATCGTAGTACATTAAGAAAAGGCGCACACACAAATCTATATATCATTGCACGATGAGTTAAGTCTAGCACCCCGAATTCTTATATCTCTTGTAATCCATCATTATGTTAACTATACCTATATTGAACCATTGTATTAATGTACTTATTTAATGATGTAATTTTAAACTTTATGTAATCCTTACGCCGCCACAAGCCGCCAAGTTCGCATTTTCAGACTTACTTGCCTGCTTGCTATAGCAACAACCCATGGACTTCAAGTATTACACCAAGTAGTACACCGGTCCCCTCGTCCCCATCAAGGAAGGCAGAGCATTGATAGTGAACGGAAACCTGAACCTCGTCCATGTCATCAGACTCAACCAACTCGAGCAACGGATAACAGAGGTCACGAACTCCATCGAAAAGTACATCACGGATCGGGGGAACAAGTGGTCACTTAACATCCTCCTTGCCGAAATCACGGATCGCATCAGACTGCTGAAGAGATATCCACAACGAAAAGTGAGGTCTATCAACTGGATAGGGTCTGCGTGGAAGTGGGTTGCCGGGAATCCGGATGCTGCAGACTGGGACAGCATTCTTGAAAGCCAGCAACATATCGTCGAAAACAACAACCAGCAATACAAGGTGAATGATTAGGTCTTCGAGGTGATCGAGGATATGGCGAAAAAGATTAATTGGGTCATCCATTGGGTCAGTTCCAATGGCGAAAGAGCTGTTGCTGACGTCCAAAGATTTAAGCAAGATATCTTCGACGAGATCCTGTTAACGAAGGAAAAAGTCGACGAAATAGTTCTAGCCTGTCAACTAGCGAAGAGCGGCATCGTGAATACGAATCTGCTGAACCATGATGAGATCAACATGTTGGTGAGCGAACTGGAGACCCTGCCTTACGAGAATGAAATCGAAGCAGCTGAGTTTGGAACGCCGTCAATCTACACTAATGGTTCGACGCTTTTGTATGTCCTTTCGATGCCAAAGATAAAGAAGGAAGAATACAACCTGCTCCTGACGAAACCATCGATAACAAATGGTAGGCAAGTTAACGTCGACTACGATAGGGTTCTTATCAACCAACAGGAGACCTATGGTGTAATAAAGGACTGTCTCACAATAAATAACTCCATTGTTTGTAAAGACGAGTCATTGGAAAAAATCCCGGAGGATCATTGCATAGCCAGACTACTAAAGGGAGGCCACGCAGTGTGTACATACCGGGCTAACACTCACGAGGTCATCGAGCTTATCAAAGGAAACACCATCTTCGCGACAAACCTCAGTGGCCAACTAACTGCGGGAAACATCACCCAGTCCTTGAAGGGAATCTTTGTCATCCAGCTGAACAATGAGACGATCCAGATAAAAAACAGGACATTCACAAGTTCTACGTACACTACTCTTCAAGCCTTACCACCAGCTATGGTGAACATTACCACCAAAGGTTACGAAGTGGACCTCGCATTCGTCCACACATTTAGCCTCGAGAATATCAAACGTCTCGGTAGCCTAACCAATCGGTCGCAACCATATCGGACGTCATCATCCTGACACTTCTAATAGCATTCGCCTTCTTTGTGATGCGTAAAGTGAGCGGAAAACTGAGTCTCCCGACATTGAGGTTGCCTCAGGGCACACCGGCCGTGATTTCGCATTAAGAAGGAAGTACTAGCAGACGCCACTGATCTGCGGGACGCAGATTTTTGAAAGGAGAGGAGTTAACACATCGCCAACGACAATGACCTGCGGATACCCGACCCTGACCGTGAATTGCATCAGCCAATGTATCGGTGGATATGCTGACGCAACATGCACGCGCTTCCGACCAGACAACAGCGCTCGGGCAATATGTCCGAATATGAGCCGAACATGAGCATGGGAACTACTGCGATGCGACGGAAACACCTGCGTCAGCATGGGGACGAGGTTGAAGCGAGGCCAGAACGATGGGCGAAGAACATCGAAGTGGCAGTCTAGTGACGGACGTGAATGTAATCACTCATAATAAAGTTGATAATTATAACGATTCGGATTTGAGCGTTTTATTTCGGAAGTCGAACAGTTGGGCCAGCCTCAAGGCTGGCGTTCGCGTTTTTTTTGGATTCCCCCTCAGGATATGATCCTTGCTTTGTCGGATACAGATCAGGGTTTAACTTCACTTATAGTCAAAATTTTTTTTTTCATGGAAATTCTGTTTTTTTTTTTTAATGTCCATTGTTTCAATTCGTTTGACGGACTAGTTACCGCGAAGGGAATGTTTTCGCGATCGGACGTTTAAAGACACCTCTACCCGTTCTTATGGTCACCACGCGCGTTAGACCGTCTGTGCCCGGATGCACCACAATTACGCGCGAGTAGCTACAGTGCCCGCTGAAGACTATCTTCCTTGATCAAGATTATGTTACCAATTTTAATATTGGGCTTTTGCTGGAGCCATTTGGCCCATGCTGTAATACATGAAGGTAAACTGTGTTTCATTGCTCCCAAAATTCTTGATTGAGTCGTTGGATTTACCTAAACCTATCGAGATTAGTTGTATTGTTGTATTACTGTCAGATCAGTCGGTGCGTCAGTCATCGGACATAATGGCCTTGAATTGAGGCGTGCTTCGATTAGTGAAAACAGTGTGGTATATTCTTCGAATGTTAACCTGGATGTACCGACTGTTCTTTTAAGGTGGTGTTTGATTGAATTGACACCTGCCTCCCAGAGGCCTCCAAAATGTTGTGACGCTAGTGGGTTGAAGTGCCATTTGGTGTTTTGGTACTGTCCCTTTTCAGTCCATTCGCCGCTCCTTTGAAGCCGGTCCCGCAGTCACTGTACACGTTGGAACAGATTCCTCTTCGTGTCACAAATCCGCGGAAACTTCGACGGGGCAGGCTGGCAGAAAGGAGTCAAAGTTGTCGGTTGTGACAATCAGAGGTCCCTAGACTTCTTAAAGCGCACAATCGACAATTGCGGCGAAATCAGGCAGAACGCTAAACTCGAGGTTATCCCTCGTCCGATGCTTCCGCTTCGCACGTTGGCTTCAATATGGATTCCTCCACCGGTTCCCGAAAAGGACGAATCCATATTGAAGCAAATTGACCAGCAGAATAAAGAGCTTGACACTCTCAGCTGGAGAATAATTTCTTCAGCCAAGAGTTAGAACGGAGTGGGAAACGACCTCATGGTTACCATTGACCAAAAGTCACTCGACCACATCCGCAGCAGATCTGGCAGCATCAAGTTCGGGCTGGGAACGCTGAAGGTAAGGCTCCCCAATGAACGCGGCAAGTCAAAGTTGGCTGTTAGTGGTGCAAATTAATTTACACCACTGCAAAGCAAGGTCACTTGATGATGTACATACTGCAGGAAGATGTGGATATGGCCTTAATCCAAGAACTTTGGCTCCTTAGGAACAAAATTCAGGGATTAAGGTCTAAGGAGTATAATTTATACTATCCACATACCGAAGGTAAGCTGCGAACCTGTATAGTCGCCAAGAGATACTTACACATTTTTCTCCTAGGTACATACAACAACGGAGACCTAACATGAGACGGTAACATACGAACAACAGAACAAATCAATTTTGCTCCTATCGTCCGCATGCTTGCCATACGATGAGGAGGATCCCCCTTCAGACGCAGTCCGAGCACTCGTGCGACACGCCAAGTCACGCGGACTGTGTCTATTAATAGGCTGCGACGCCAATGGACACCACACTCAATGGAGAAGCAGCGACATCAATAAAAGATGTGAGTCCATTTTTGATTTCATTATCTCCACCAACCTCAATATTTGCACAAAGGTAATACACCCACGTTTCGCAATCGGGTTAGGGAAGAGGTAATTGACCTCACTTTACTAAGTGAGTCCGACTCCATCCGAGTAGAGAATTGGAGAGTGTCCACTAACTGTTCCTTTTCGGCCCACAGCCGAATACTCTTCAACCTTAACGTTAATAAAGAAAAACCGAAACCTTTCAGAAACCCTCAGAAGACAGACTGGGATTTTTTCTCAAACCTAGTTGGCAACAGGTTAGTACCGCCACAAGCCATCACTAATCCTGATCCAACTTACATTGAGAATTCAGTCGAAAATCTTGTGAGAATTCTGAAAGCGGCTTTCAACAAATCCCGTCCTTTGCAACGTGCTCGCAAGAAGACCAGCGCAGTTTGGTAGACCACAGAGCTAAAGCAACTCAAGACCAGGACCCGAACTCTATTCAATAGAGCAAAGATCTCAAAAAGAACCGAAGACTGGAATAATTACAAATCCAGCTTCAACGAATACAAGAGCAAAGCAAGAGCAGCAAAATCTACATCCTGGAGGGAGTTCTGCGAATCAATAGAGGATCTCAACGAAGCCGCAAGGCTCAGGAAGATCCTATCCAAGGACCCCTGCGTCCCGGGATTCATCCTTAAACCAGATGGTTCTTGGACAGAAAACTGCTGACTGAAACCCACTTCCCAGGCTGTAAAACCCCTGAAACCACAGTCTCCTTCGAGACGACGGTTCCTATGGTTCACACAACCGAAGAAGTAATATACAAGATTATCACAACGGATAAAGTATCATGGGCAATAAATTCGTTCAAACCCTTTAAATCTCCGGGGCCGGACGATATCTTGCCAGCGATGCTTCAAAAATCACAGACCCACACTGTACCCCATCTCGCAGGCATTTTTTCCAATTGCCTGCGCGCGGGATACATCCCAACACAGTGGAAAGAAATAAAGGTAATTTTCATACCTAAGGCAGGTAAACCATCCCATGCTGCCGCAAAGGACTATAGGCCAATTAGTCTCTCGTCGTTTCTATTAAAAACCTTGGAAAGACTCCTTGATCTATACATCAGAGGACTCATCAACTCACGCAACTTATGCAACACTCAACACGCCTACCTTAAAGGCAGATGAGTGGAAAGTGCTCTGCATAGTGTTGTCCGTGAAATTGAGGGCTCGCTGAACCTAAAAGAGTTTACAATGGCAGCCTTCCTCGACATAGAGGGGGCCTTCAACAATGTAAACACAGAGGCCATAATAACAGCTCTAGAGGACACAAAAGTAGACAAATCCATTGTAATCTGGATTGAAAATATGTTGAAGAACAGAATTATCAATGCAGACATTGGACACAGCTCTATAAGGAAAGTGACAACTAGAGGCACACCACAGGGAGGAGTTCTCTTCCCCCTACTGTGGCTTCTTACAGTCAACAAGATCCTTAAATTCTATATGGAAATAGACACAAAGACCATAGCGTACGCGGATTACCTAGTTATCTTGATAAAAGGTAAATTTCTACCAACTATCAGTGAACTAATGGAATCTGCGCTGAGTGAACTCTCCTCGTGGGCAAGACAGAACGGTCTGAGAATAAACCCCCAGAAAACCGAGCTGGTCTTGTTCACCAGGAAAAGGAAAATTCCGATATTTGCTCCCCCAAAGTTAGAGGGCACTCCACTCAAACTCAAAGCGGAAGCAAAATATCTAGGCATCATTCTTGACTCTAAGCTCTCCTGGAAAAGGAACCTGGAGGA
This sequence comes from Merodon equestris, assembly GCA_958301585.1. Classification (NCBI taxonomy): domain Eukaryota; kingdom Metazoa; phylum Arthropoda; class Insecta; order Diptera; family Syrphidae; genus Merodon; species Merodon equestris. The sequence goes on from OY284413.1 coordinate 98,573,006, forward strand.
AAGGATGAAAAAAGTATTGAACGCTTTTTATGCATGCAAAAAGACCTTCGGAAAAATATGGGGCTTGCAACCGTACATCATTCATTGGATATACACAGCAATCATCAGACCCATTTTAACTTATGGGGCCCTAGTCTGGTGGACTGCTAGTCGCACAAAAAGCTATATGAACATGCTCAACAAACTACAAAGGTCAGCCGCTGTTTGTACATGAGAAGCACGCCGCAAGCATGATTCTTCATCTCCTCCCACTGGATCTATTTATAAAAGGCTACGCTGCAAAGAGCGCTCTCAGACTAAGAGAGTCCTCTCTGTGGAAGCAAGCCAACTATGGACATGCGGCCATACTTAAGATAATACACGACCTGGGAAGGAAAGATGGTTTTAGTAGCCTCGCAGCTGCGACCGACTATATTCCCCCCCAAAATGACTTCTCTCTCAGTATACCTATCCTTTTCCCCGACAGAGAAGAGTGGCTATCAAACGCCGTAATTAACGACCATGGGATCACCCATGGATCACCGACGGATCGAAAATGAACACAGGCACTGGGGGCGGGTTCTACTCTGATACCCTCCACAAACAGGAATCATTCAGACTCCCTGATCTGTGCAGCGTGTTTCAAACAGAAATCCTGGCAATAAAGAAAGCAGCCAAACACCTACTGGTAGCCGATATCCCACCATCTGATATCAATATCTTCGTAGACAGCCAGGCTGCACTGAAGTCAATAGAATCCTGTATAACGAGATCAAAGACTGTCAAGAAATGTCGCGACTCACTGAAGTCCATCAGACACCATAAAGTTAAACTCTGCTGGGTCCCGGGCCACAGCTAAATCGCAGGGAACGAAAGAGCAGACATCAGCAAAGCGGACACGTCATTGCAACCACCGATCAGCGCATTATACCAGATCATAAACGACATAATCATCAAAGAGGCCAGCCAGTCTTGGCTTACAAGAAACGACAACTACACGACAAGATCATCGTAGCCAGAGCTCAAAGTCGGAAAAACAAAGAAGCTCCTGGCGCTGGACCGTAACTCGATCCGTATACTCGTCGGAGTGATCACAGGACACTGTCCCATTGGAGCAATGCTCCGGAAATGGGACTCAGGATCCAGCGATCTCTGCCGGAGCTGCGGCGATGAGGAAGAAACTGAGACGATCCAATATCTGCTTTGCCACTGCCCAGCTCTCCAGAATCGACGCCTAGTGTCGCTAGGCCAAAGATTCTTTACAGAGATTGTGGACGTGCCTAATGCAGATATATCGGATCTTCTAAAATTCATTAAGAGCACGGGGTGGTTTCAGCCACCACGTGATAGGACAGGTTACAATAATTTTATGTGTACCCACACAAATGAAGGAATCACAATGAGCCTCTTGGCCTCTTGAGCAGGCTGGCAGAAAGGAGTCAAAGTCGTCGATTGTGACAATCAGAGGTCCATAGACTTCTTAAAGCGCACAATCGACAATTGCGGCGAAATCCGCTTCGCACGTTGGCTTCAATATGGATCCCTCCACCGGTTCCCGAAAAGGACGAATCCATATTGAAGCTAATTGACAAGCAGAATAAAGTGCTTGACACTCACAGCTGGATAATAATTTCTTCAGCCAAGAGTAAGAACGGAGTGGGAAAGGATCTCATGGTTACCATTGATCAAAAGTCACTCGACCACATCCGCAACAGATCTGGCAGCATCAAGTTCGGGCTGGGAACGCTGAAGGTAAGGCTCCCCAATGAACGCGGCAAGTCAAAGTTGGCTGCTAGTGGTGCAAATTAATTTACACCACTGCAAAGCAAGGTCACTTGATGATGTACATACTGTGGATATGGCCTTAATCCAAGAACTTTGGCTCCTTAGGAACAAAATTCAGGGATTAAGGTCTAAGGAGTATAATTTATACTATCCACATACCGAAGGTAAGCTGCGAACCTGTATAGTCGCCAAGAGATACTTACACATTTTTCTCCTAGGTACATACAACAACGGAGACCTAACATGAGACGGTAACATACGAACAACAGGACAAATCAATTTTGCTCCTATCGTCCGCATGCTTGCCATACGATGAGGAGGATCCCCCTTCAGACGCAATCCGAGCACTCGTGCGACACGCCAAGTCACGCGGACTGTGTCTATTAATAGGCTGCGACGCCAATGGACACCACACTCAATGGAGAAGCAGCGACATCAATAAAAGATGTGAGTCCATTTTTGATTTCATTATCTCCACCAACCTCAATATTTGCACAAAGGTAATACACCCACGTTTCGCAATCGGGTTAGGGAAGAGTTAATTGACCTCACTTTACTAAGTGAGTCCGACTCCATCCGAGTAGAGAATTGGAGAGTGTCCACTAACTGTTCCTTTTCGGCCCACAGCCGAATACTCTTCAACCTTAACGTTAATAAAGAAAAACCGAAACCTTTCAGAAACCCTCAGAAGACAGACTGGGATTTTTTCTCAAACCTAGTTGGCAACAGGTTAGTACCGCCACAAGCCATCACTAATCCTGATCCAACTTACATTGAGAATTCAGTCGAAAATCTTGTGAGAATTCTGAAAGCGGCTTTCAACAAATCCTGTCCTTTGCAACGTGCTCGCAAGAAGACCAGCGCAGTTTGGTAGACCACAGAGCTAAAGCAACTCAAGACCAGGACCCGAACTCTATTCAATAGAGCAAAGATCTCAAAAAGAACCGAAGACTGGAATAATTACAAATCCAGCTTCAACGAATACAAGAGCAAAGCAAGAGCAGCAAAATCTACATCCTGGAGGGAGTTCTGCGAATCAATAGAGGATCTCAACGAAGCCGCAAGGCTCAGGAAGATCCTATCCAAGGACCCCTGCGTCCCGGGATTCATCCTTAAACCAGAAGGTTCTTGGACCAGTCAGGAATCCCTAGAACTGCTGACTGAAACTCACTTCCCAGGCTGTAAAACCCCTGAAACCACAGTCTCCTTCGAGACGACGGTTCCTACGGTTCACACAACCGAAGAAGTGATAAACAAGATTATCATAACGGATAAAGTATCATGGGCAATAAATTCGTTCAAACCCTTTAAATCTCCGGGGCCTGACGATATCTTGCCAGCGATGCTTCAGAAATCACAGACCCCCACTATATCCCATCTCGCAGGCATTTTTTTCCAATTGCCTGCGCGCGGGGTACATCCCAACACAGTGGAAAGAAATAAAGGTAATTTTCACACCTAAGGCAGGTAAACCATCCCATGCTGCCGCAAAGGACTCTAGACCAATTAGTCTCTCGTCGTTTCTATTAAAAACCTTGGAGAGACTCCTTGACCTATACATCAGAGGACTCATCAACTCACGCAACTTATGCAACACTCAACACGCCTACCTTAAAGGCAGATCAGTGGAAAGTGCTCTGCATAGTGTTGTCCGTGAAATTGAGGGCTCGCTGAACCTAAAAGAGTTTACAATTTCAGCCTTCCTCGACATAGAGGGGGCCTTCAACAATGTAAACACAGAGGCCATAATAACAGCTCTAGAGGACATAAAAGTAGACAAATCCATTGTAATCTGGATTGAAAATATGTTGAAGAACAGAATTATCAATGCAGACATTGGACACAGCTCTATAATGAAAGTGACAACTAGAGGCAGACCACATGGAGGAGTTCTCTTCCCCCTACTGTGGCTTCTTACAGTTAACAAAATCCTCAAATTCTTTATGGAACTTCACTTCACTGAACTAATGGAATCTGCGTTGAGAGAACTCTCCTCGTGGGCAAGACAGAACGGTCTGAGAATAAACCCCCAGAAAAAGGAGCTGGTCTTGTTCACCAGGAAAAGGAAAATTCCGATATTTGCTCCCCAAAGTTAGAGGGCACTCCTCTCAAACTCAAAGCGGAAGCCAAATATCTAGGCATCATTCTTGACTCCAAACTCTCCTAGAAGGAACCTGGAGTAAAGGATGAAAAAAGGATTGAATGCTTTTTATGCCTGCAAAAAGACCTTCGGCAAAAGATGGGGCTTGCAACCGTACATCATTCATTGGATGTACACATCAGACCCATTTTAACTTATGGGGCTCTAGTCTGGTGGACTGCTAGCAGAACGAAAAGCTATATGAACATGCTCAACAAAGTACAAAGGTCAGCCGCTGTTTGTACAACGGGAGCCATGAGAAGCACGCCGCAAGCAGGGTTGGACATGATACTTCATCTCCTCCCCCTGGATCTATTCATAAAGGGCTGCGCTGCAAAGAGCGCTCACAGACCAAGGGAGTCCTCTCTGTGGAAGCAAGCCAACTATGGACATGCGGCCATACTTAAGATAATAGACGACCCGGGAAGGAAACATGGTTTTAGTAGCCTCGCAGCTACGACCGACTATATTTCCCCCAAAATGATTTCTCTCTCAGTATACCTATCCTTTTCCCCGACAGAGAAGAGTGACTATCAAACGCCGTATTCCACGACCACGAGATCACACAGGCACCGGGGCCGGGTTCTACTCTGATACCCTCCACAAACAGAAATCATTCAGACTCCCTGATCTGTGCAGCGTTTTACAAGCAGAAATCCTGGCAATAGAGAAAGCAGCCAAACAACTACAGGTATCCGACACCCCACCATCTGATATCACTATCTTCGCAGACAGCCAGGCTGCACTGAAGTCAATAGAATCCTGAATAACGAGATCAAAGGCTGTCAAGAAGTGTCGCGACTCACTAAAGTCCATCAGACACCACAAAGTTAAACTCTGCTGGGTCCCGGGCCACAGCTCAATCGCAGGGAACGAAAGAGCAGACGAACTGGCCAGGGAATGTTCTGAAATGGACATCAGCGAAGCGGACACGTCATTGCAACCACCGATCAGCGCATTATACCGGATCATAAACGACACAATCGTCAAAGAGTCCAACTCGTCTTGGCTTACAAGAAACGACAGCTACACAACAAGATCATCGTGGCCAGAGCTCAATATCGGAAAAACAAAGAAGCTCCTGGCGCTGGACCATAACCCTATCCGTATGCTCGTCGGAGTGATCACAGGACACTGTCCCATTGGAGCAATGTCCCGGAAATGGGACTCGGGATCCAGCGATCTCTGCCGGAGCTGCGGCGATGAGGAAGAAACTGAGACGATCCAACATCTGCTTTGCCACTGCCCAGCTCTCCAGAATCAACGCCTAGTGTCGCTAGGCCAAAGATTCTTTACAGAGATTGCGGACGTGGCTAATGCAGATATATCGGATCTTCTAAAATTCATTAAGAGCACGGGGTGGTTTCAGCCACCACGTGATAGGACAGGTTAATTTTATGTGTACCCACACAAACGAAAGAAATCATAATGGGCCTCTTGGCCTCCGAGTGGAAGTGATGTCTAACCATCACACTCCCCTTCTCTAACCTAACCTAACCTAACCTACTATCCAAGCAGTATTATGGAAAAATAAAGTTCAGTTCGGCAAAACTACACAACCTATACAGCGTATCCAAGGCTCACACTGGTGGTGAAGACAGGGTATCCAGGGTTCATACTGGTAGTGAATACAGCGTATCAATAGCTCACACTGGTAGTGAATATAGCGTATCCAGGGTTCACACTGGTAGTGAAGATAGCGTATCCAGGGCTCACACTGGTAGTGACTATGACATTAAATCCAAATTTATAAAAGTTAAAAACGGTGTTAGATGAAACAGAGGTTTATACCATCGGAGCTAGACAAAAATCTCTTGCAGAGGAATTAGACAAAACTAGCAGAAATTTTGCAAAAGACAGTCCAGTTCGAAAATCTGCTACCTATTTGCAAGGAAGACTACAACGGATAGAGGAAAACTGAACAGTAGTTTTGTTTTGACCGCGTGTGGAAGCGGGAGTGTCCGCGGATTTTAGAAAAATTAAAAAAGAGCAATATCGGTCGTGAGTCGATTCTTGATTTTGCGAGGGAAATCGCGCAGCGAAATCAAAGATGCTGTGTACGGTGACTCTTCTCCTTCGATGGCGACCATCAATAATTGGTTTAACGAGTTTCAAAGTGGTCGCACGTCGGTTTTTGATGAGCCACGTCCAGGTGCCCCGAAAACGGCTACCACGGAGGATAACGTGACAAATATACACGATCTCGTACTGGCAGACCGCCGATTGAAGGTGCGCGAGATAGCTGAGACAGTAGGCATTTCAAAAGATCGCGTGGATCATACCTGCATGAAATTTTGGGCATGAGAAAGCTGTCGGCGCGATGGGTGCCGCGTTTGCTCTTTCCGGACAACAAGCGCAACCGTGAGACCACTTCAGAGCAGTGTTTGACGCTGTTTAAGCGCAATCCGAAGGAGTTTCTGCGTCGTTTCGTGTAAGTCGACGAAACATGGATCCACTGGTACAAACCAGAGACCAAAGAACAGTCGAAACAGTGGACTTGACCCGACGAACGTGCTCCGAAGAAGGCGAAGACTGTCCCATCGGCCGGAAAGGTGATGGCCACCGTTTTCTGGGATTCACAAGGTGTGATCCACATCGACTATCTGGAGAAGGCCAAAACGGTTACAGGGCCGATTCGACGCCGAATTGAAGAAAAAAAGGGCCAATTTGGCGAAGAAAAAAGTGCTCTTCTACCATGATAACGCACCGGCTCACACCTCCGCCCTCGTCACGGCCAAATTGGTCGAATTGGGATCCATCCACCGTATTCCCCGTATTTGGCCCCGTGTGACTTCTTTTTGTTTCCAAACTTGAAAAAGTCACTCGCCGGGCAGAAATTTCAGTCGAATAAAGAGGTCATCGCCGCCACGGAGGCCTATTTGTTTATTCATTTATTCTTTTATCATCGGCATCAAGCAGAGCACAAGGTCTCTTATAGACTACTTAATAAAAATTGTTGGATAATAATAAATAAATAACCATCAGTGTTCAATAAGGATAGTAATTTTTTCTTAAAGCAATCTCTCCTTAGGTACATATTCAAATCAAGGACGCTACATACTGAATTTGCCTGTCTTAAGCAGCGAGTTATGGGCTCATTTTAACCATAGTTTACTCTATGTGAAGGAACGTGGAACATTCTACTTTGTCTGAGTTCACGGCTAGGAACGTAAATACTCAACATGGAGAGCAAATCGGGACAATTGATTTTATAATTAATAACATCTCTCACGAACATTACTTCGAAATATTTACGTCGAATTTCCAAAGTTTGTATGCCTAGTAATAAACACCTTGAATCATAAGAGGGCATATCGATAATCCAATGTAAAAATCTGATAGCCATTATCGTAAAACGTCTCTGTATTCTTTCGATTCTCACTGAATGAAACGCATATAATGGGTTCCAAATAGTACAACAGTATTCTAATACCGTTCTGACATATGCGAAGTAAAGTCGTCTTAGAGTAAATGGGGCTGAAAAGTGTTTGGAATTTCTGTAAAGCATTGAGCTCGCCTTAGCAACAATATAGTCAATATGACTTGAAAAACTAAACTTAAATTCAAATATAACACCAAGGTTTTTCTTTTCATTTAATTTACATAATGAAGTTCTACCTATGTTATACTCAAAGGTAATCGGTGAAGCACTACGGGGAAAAGTTAAACTGTGGCACTGTGAAACATTTAGGTGAAGTTCATTTTTATTACACCAAACAGATAGATTAGATAGACCTTTCTGTAGGTTAAAGCAATCTGGGATGGATTTTATACTTAAGAACAGTTTCAGATCGTCAGCGTTCATCAAGCAAAGACAATTTGTAAAAAATCTTGGAATGTCGTTTATAAAAATTAAAAATAGAAGTGGTCCTAGATGACTACATTGATGGGATTCGAAAGAACGTTATTTATTCGTGTCTAGACCAAGCCTCATCATACGGATATACATCGATGAGCGGCCTAAACAAGCAACAACATTGCATCAGAGCAAACGAGCAGGCCAGAAGGAAGTACCGCTTCACCAGGTGCACAGAATGAACGTCGTTTAACGGCGCAATCGTACGATGTGCGTACGTACCGGATCACACCTGCAACGAGAGCGTAGGCAATACCAATCCTTGGCAACCGCACGCTCTCGCGAGGTACATACACACATCGAATCAGAGCAACGAGCAGCCCAGAAGGAAGTACCGCTTCACCAGGTGTAGAGAACGAGCGTCGTTTAAAGGCAATCGTACGATGTGCGTACGTGCGGGTCACACCTGCAACGAGAGCGTAGGCAATACCAATCCTTGGCAACGGCACGCTCTCGCATTATGTATACACATCACACATTATCATTATTCTTTTCTGAGCGTTTGACCAGTGCGGTCGATTATAGGGATACCAATACAGTCCATTATTTTATTCTATTTTGTATTGTTTTAATTGAGTTATTGAACATTTGGTCCGATCGAGACGGATAGCAATCAGTGCAGTGCCATTAAATTAATTCAGTGCGAGTTTAAAAATAAATAATTCTTTTTCCAGTGCGAGAAGAAAGAACAAACATTCGCGCCATTCGCAGTGCAGCTAACGTTTTGGCTATCAATGCAGTAGGAATAAAAAACATCATTACTTCCGTGGAGCAGTGGAGCGTTTTGTGCAAATTCTCGATTCTACACGTGTTCGTAGGCATTTCCGAAGGGTTGTCCTGCGAGCAGTGCAGTCTTACATTAGAGCGAAAAGACCATTAAATATAATAGTAACAAGTGCGAACAGGTGCAATGGGTGATTTAGCGCGGCGAGATGTATTTCGTTAGTCCATCATGCGGATCGCAAAATTCATCGCGGATGAAGGTTTCGTCAGGGCAGACGAGGCGTTGCTACGAACTAAACTCGGAGCTGCTGACAGCACTTACGAGAAACTGCTTTCGGAGCACATGGCGTTGGTCGAGAAATCAACGGCCTCAGACGTTCTAGAGGCACATGAGCAGTACCTAGCGACAATCGAAGAGATCTGCCATACGACCGTAGCCAAGTTGAAAGCGGCCAACCCGACGATGGCCAACGTGACGAAAATGCGAGAGCTGAGGCAAGTGCTTGAAGATGCTCCTGCTCCACTAATAAGCAGGTGGCAGGTTACGGATTCCAACTACGAGGATGCTTGGGCAAAGCTCAATGAGGTCTTCGACAACAAACAAAACATTGTCGATGCTCATTTGAACGCGTTACACGCATTGCCCAAGATGAGCGCAGATTCCTCCCGAGCCCGTGCGATACGTGACTTGGTCAACGAAGCTAACGTTCATCTCAGTTCGTTAAGAGTGCTAGGGCTGGACATCACATCGTGGGACCCGTTCATAGTAAACATGCTCAGAGCGAGGCTCGACTGTGAGACGAATCACGCATGGCAGATGACCAGAGACGACGTGCGTCAAATTGCTAATCTCAAGGAATTTCTGCAGTTCTTGAAGAGGAGAGCGAGTGCCTTGGATTCAGCCTTTTATGATCGACATGAAAGGAACACAACGAGAGCAGGGAGTAGAGCAGCGGTATTGCCTAAGTGCCCATTATGCAGATCGCCGCATGCCCGGTGCGCGGACTTTCTAACATTGTCAGTTCAGAGCAGGAACGACAAGGTCCGTAATTGGAAGCTGTGCGCCAACTGCCTAAAGAGCGGGCAGCCGGCACAGAGCTGTCCATCCAGAGCCTGCCGTCGATGCAATAAGAAACACAATAGCATCCCGTGCCCGGAGCAGCTAAGTGGAGCCTGGAGCATGGAGCATGGCGGCGGTAACCATTACCCAAGAGCGTCAGTCACCCGTCGTGCAAGCTGACTCGAGCCAATCGCAAGCGTAACAACCAATCGATGGCACGACATCGGAGCCAAAGCTAGTCGTTCGCGGCACGTCTTCTCATTGCGCAGAATGTAGTCAACAGAAAACAATAAAGGTTCCAGAGCGGACAAGTGCAACGGGAGCAAGTGCAGAGCGAACAGGTGCAGAGCGGGCAACTGAAGAGCTTGGCAGTATCCTATTAGCAACCGCCGTCATTAGGATCAGAGCAGGAGCAGAGCGTACGAAGACGGCGAGGGCGCTGCTGGATACCGGTAGCCAAATAAATCTCACCACTGAGCCGTGCGCTCAAAAAATGGGCTTGAGCAGGGTGAAGTTGACCGGAACTACAGATGTTGAGATCTTGTCGGAAGTAGACCCAACGTTTTCGCTGCGCTGCGATATGCACATAATCCCGAAAATGGATTCTCTCCCGACCAGAAACTTAGCGCATGAAGGGATTACATGCATGAGCGAGCTGATCCTGGCAAATCCAACGTTCCACAAACCCGCCAGGATAGAGATCTTACTTGGGGCACGAGTTTGGGCAGAGATCATCAAGAGCGACATCAGGAAGTTCGACTCCGGACTTACCGCGCAGAGCACACGTGTACTGCACACACGCAGAGCTGGATAGTGTTTGGGATGCCCCATCAGGAGCGAATGACCAGGGCTATGGTCGCAACAGCGGAGTCACCTGATGCACAACTCAGCGAGCAGCTGAAGCGGTTTTGGGAAATCGAAGAGCTGAGCAGAGCAGTCGTAGTATCCCCGGACGATCAATGGGTTGAGGGCAACTTCAAGAGCACGCACTACCGCAACTCATTTGGACGATACGTAGTAACCATTCAATTGAAAACTCGAGTACAGAGCTTGGGCAGCACGAGAACAATAGCCATGAAAAAGTTTCTCCAACTCGAGAAAAGGCTTACCACCGACAACGAGGTGAAGGAGAAATACGTCGGCTTCATGCGCGAATACCAAGAGCTGGGGCACATGATGAGGGTAAATCGGAGCCAGCGAGTGAAAGGCCACTCATATCACATACCACATCACTTCGTTATTAAGAAGTTCCGCGTGGTACTTGACGCATCGTGCAAGGGCGAAGGTGGTGCATCACTCAACGATATTCAATTTGCGGGGCCGAGACTACAATACGACTTGTCAGCGATCATCACACGTTTCCGATGCTTCAAGGTAGCTGATGTCAAGAAAATGTTCCGGCAGGTGTGTGTCGATCCAGAGCAATGGGACCTACAAACCATATTCTGGAGAGAGAGCCCGCAAAAGGAGCTCATAACGGTGGTCACATACGGCATGACATCCAGTAGTTTCAATGCGGTGAGAGCAATGCACCAGTGGGCGCAGGATAACATGGATACGCATCCGTTGGCGTACAGAGCGATTACGAGCAAATTCTACATGGACGACATGTTAACGGGAGCAGAGACCGAGCAGCAAGCGATATCCTTGGGGAAGGAGATAATCTCGTCACTAGACGAAGGTGGCTTTGAGTTGAGCAAATTCAAGTCATCCAATGAGCGAGTGCTGGCAGAGCTGACTGGAGAAAAGAGCAAGGAGACCAAATTGTCCTTCGCAGAAGAGCATGCGTCGATACTAGGTCTAGTCTGGGATTCGACGACAGACGACATCAGGTTCAAGGTGCACCTAGACGACACTAAGCCACACTGGACCAAGCGCGCTATCATCAGTGCGATTGCGAAGCTGTATGATCCAAACGGGTATCTCGCCCCGGTGGTCATAACCGCTAAGATCTTCATACAGGATTTGTGGCGTTCCGGTGTGCAGTGGAACCCATCATATCATCTGTGCGGGTTCCGAGGTGGTTAGGCAGCGAGAAGACGGGCAAGATGCAACTGCATGGGTTCGCTGATGCATCGACCAGAGCATATGCTGCCGTGGTTTATCTACGGACAGTTTCGAGGAACGGCAGAATACAGTGCATCCTGTTAGCGTCGAAAACGAGAGTAGCGCCACTCAAAATCATTTCAGTGCCAAGACTGGAACTATGTGCAGCGGAATTGTTAGCCAAGTTAATGGCCCAAATTGGTAGCACGTGCGGTCTTCAGGAGTTGCAACGAACGTACTGGAGCGATTCTACGACAGCGCTAACCTGACTCAATAAGATGCCATTCGAGTTTAAGACCTTCGTGGCTAAGCGCGTCAGTGCTATCCAAGAGCTGACTTGTGAACATCCCTGGAAACATGTCTCATCTGGCGACAATCCAGCCACTTAGGATGGATTGGTGTTGGAGCAACACAGATGGAGCAGCTGGTGGGAGGGACCCCATTGGCTTACGAGTTCGGAGCAGAACTGGCCGAAGTAACACGTAACCATGGGCACTCAGAAGCCGGCGATTGAAGATAGCTTCAAGTGGATCTGCAAAGGCAGAAGCACATTTCTTTAAAATAATGGGAGCAAAAACATCGTATCCTGTTTGTGTGTCCTCTTTAAATTTTTTTAATTCTTCTAAAATTTCACTTCTACTGATTTGTAGGTCCCCACTTTGTTCCGGTGAATTATCCACATATGATGTGGCTCCGGGACACGAATGTTTGAATATTGAACGAAAAAAATTAGCAAAGAAATTAAAAATTTTTTAAGGTTCACTTGAAGTTTCACCCAGATAATGAATCGAATTTGGAATACCAGTAGATCGGTTTTTAGTTTTTTATTGTTTATGAACATCCAGAAACATTTACTATTTTTTATTTTTTTATTTTTTTGTTGGAGGCTTCTACTATCTGTTGGGGCACTCAGACACAAATACTGGTCCATTGTACGACCAGACAGACGCCTTGTCTTTATTGTATTTTCCCCGTTGTCCGGAGAGAAGTGAGGAGGGGCTTCAGTGATGTAGAGCTAAGAGATTCGGCACCCACCACGTCGGCTCCAAGGGTGCGCCACCGAGCGGGTGCGAGCGAAGGCGGGACAGTCGCAAGGAAAGTGTTCTGCTGTGTCATCCTCCTCGCAATATGCAGCACAGGTAGCCGTCTCACTGACGCCAAGCACGTAGAGATGCTTGGCAAAAGTGTAATGGCCCGTAATGTCGCCCGTTAGCCTTCTGCAATCATTTCTCCTTAAGGGTAAGAAAAATGTTGCGGACTTTTTGCAGACATCGGGGTATACGCGCTTAGTCATCCTGCATCCTGGATCCATCTGCGACTGTGTACGTTAAAGACCCAGTCATTGATGTCAGATTTGACCGTGGAAGCAGGTAGATCGAAGGCGGATTCAGGTCCTGAGAAACTCACCTCTTAGCCTCTTCTAGCGAGTCCATCGGAGATCTCGTTTCCTGGGATTCCAGAGTGACCTGGGACCCATACAAGCCTAAGTGAATTTAGTCTTCCGACTCTGTTCAAAAGGTCTTCAGTTCATGCACTAATTTGGAGTTGGATAGAGAATTGGACACAGCTTTGAATGCAGCTTGGCTGTCACTGCAGACACATATATTTTTTCCCCTCCACCTGTGTTTCACAACATAGTGCATGGCCATTAGGATTGCGTAAATCTCCGCTTGGAAGACAGACGCACATTTTCGAAGTGCAGTCGAATGTTTTTGCGCTCAAAGAAAACTCCAGCGCCGGATCCCTGCCCATTCCAGGTTCAGTGTCTGGCCAAAGCCAGTTCTGACGCCATGGAAATGTGGCTGTGAAGTTACAGCGCAGTAGGATGGCAGGTGTCATTGCGTCAGAAGGCATATCCATGAGACAGGGGTCGTTTGACATTTCTCCCGCAAGTACACTTTCACTCCAATGCGAGTTATACCAAAGACCATTTCTCTTTAGGCGAGAAATAGTTTTCTGCTCTACCAAACAACCGATGCATATGAGATTATCGGTCTTACCATTGTCGTGTAGATCCAAAGGACCTTTTTCGGCGATAAGCCCCAGGTTTTGCCAAAGGCACCTTTCCATTGCCAAAAAGCTGACAGCGCTTTGGTGGTTTTGGACTCAACATGTTTTGACCAAAGAAATTTGCTATCTAGGATGACTCTCAGATACTTAGCTTACTTGGATATCGGGATGGGAATGCCTTTTAGCACCAGTTTTTAGTAATTTCATGAAATCTCGAACAGCCAGTATTTTTCCTTCTTCTCGTGAAGAGAACGACATCATTCTTAAGAGGATTAACCGACAGCCCATTAACCAACATCATCCGCATAGACCTGGGCATAGATTCCAGAGGCATTGAGAGCATTGAGCGGAGCGGACCACCATGCACCATAACAGCGGAGACACGATGCCAACTTGCGGGCAGCCCCTGTTTACTCCAGACTTGACACATTGTTCGAGGCCTGCATCAGCGATCAATGTCCTATGCACGAGCATTGCTTTGATCCACAGAACCAGTGCTTCATCTACGCCATGCCGTCTAGCAGCGTTACACATGCTATCGAAAGTGGCGTTATCAAAAGCTCCCTCAATGTCGACGAAAATGCTTAGTACGTACAGTTTCCTTTCGAGAGCGCATTCAATTCTCCCAACTAGGTTTTGAAGCGCAGTCTCGCAGGATTTTCCGCGCTGATAAGCATGTTGTATGTCCGAGAGACGATGCATTCGAAGGGCAACTTTGCCTACGTGCAACTCTACTAATCTTTCCATGCTTTTCAGAAAGAAGTATGTTAGACTTTGTAAAAAATTCAAATGCTTGATTTATTGAATGGCAAATGGCATGGACTGATGCCATGAACATTTTATTCTTGTACTTTATACCAAAAAAAATGCCCGCCTCAGCACAACAAATTAACAAATATTGCTAACCGAAAAACGTTGACCTAAGCATTGTAGCAATAAGTGTGTTGATGTCATCGACGAAGGCAAACAACAGCAAAAATAACAAACTAAGCAATAAAATAAGCAATACAAAATAAATTTGTATTTTGTTGATGTAATCAACATTTTCCCTCCTCCGACGTTGTTGCCCAATTGATTTCAAAATTACTACTCCGAATGTGGTTTTGATCTTCCAGTTCGATGTTGGTAGAGTTTTTAGTTGGACACTTGCCGTACTTAAGGACCACATCCAATAGGCACATGATAACAGTGGCCGCTGCAAACATTGAACAAAGCCCAATTGTCCAATACCGAAGCTCTTTGATGGTCTTCCAGTTGTGGTCGTGTAGTCGGTTGACTGCCTCGACTGCTTCTTGATAATTGAAATTGGAAATTTCAGTCACATCTTTGTTAATTGGGATGACGGTCTCATTTGTAAAATAAACCGGAATTTGAGGTGATACGGATGTGTTTATAGTAGTAATTGATTTGCTAAAGTGCATCATTATTCTCCTTTCCTTGATTACTTTCGCTTCCAATCGTATGAATTTGGATTGGATGACGCAGTCCGGAGTGATGGAAATAATTGCCGTGTTATTAACAAACACTTCTTCTCGAGTAGGTCCACAGTTTACAAAAACAGTAGTTGCTTCGGGTGTAATGAGCATCCAGGTATTGCGTGTCCACAATTCTTTCCATACAGTGTGTGTTATTCTTAGCGTCCTAGATGAACATTGCTTGAAAGCTAGTTTCTTATACAGTTGCTGGACAATACAATCCTCACTCTGCTCAATACTGTGAAATATTGATGTCCGGAGGATGTATGTTGTTTCATTGAGAGTTGATGCCTTGCTTATATCTTCCAGTGGTATTTCGAAATACCTCTGTAGATTATAGTTGACTCCAAGCACCGACTGCTGTAATTGTACTTCTCGAAATATCTGCTCCTCGATCCTTTCAGGAACAGTGTTAGGTTTAATCAGGTCATATTCATTGGAATCACTGATCACTGATCATCCAGCTATTAAAATCTCTGTTGAAGTCGAGGACATCTCTAGTTTGTCCATTGGATCTGGTAAAACCTCCATCTCTGGGCCGAGTCTCTCCGCGCACTTCTTAATGATTTCCTCCATGCTCTTGTGTGATAAGAACTCGAACAAATGACTACGTTTAAGATATGCATTTAGCAACTTATTGTATTTCGTTTCGATTTCTCGCATGTAGCTAAGTGCAATTAGATATGCGTTCATCACATGTATATTTATTTTATTCTCGTCAACAATGCTGTACCAAGATTCCATCTTGTTAATCTCCTCTAGACCAGCATTAAGCTTTTTTGTAGAGCTGTTGATTTTACTGTTGATTCTAGCTTCCGTCTCGTTCACACTGGATATTGTAGACAACATGATTTTACTGTTTGTTTTGCTACTTTTTATCAGGGCCTTCTGGTTGTTATCTAGTTTCTCGATGTCATGGTATACTTCATCGTTTACTCCGAATATTGAGGTGAGAATGGTTCCTAGTAGTCCTCGTTTTTGCCTTCGCAAAGGTGTTACTTGGAGTCTATTAAAAATTGAAAGTACGTTCTTCCATTCTTCTCCCATGTGATGAATCAATTCATCGCATTGACTCTCCTTTGTTAATGATTTTGCCTTGTTGCACAACTCAGCCATTTGATCTCTCGTCTTGTTCATATTAACTTGATCCCGTAAGATGTCTGTGATTGGAAATCGAACGCTTGTACGTAGCTCTCCTCGTTGAATTTTGGCTGTTCCAATTTGTTCCACAAATAATCCAGTCTCTGGATGTGTTATTGTATAATTTGTAGACCCCGGCATGACGGATGCGAATAACGACAGAATCACAGTAGAGAAGCTTGATGTTTGGGTTTTATCTCTCAGCTTCCTCTTGGGCCTGCTGGATGAATGATTCGAGCAATGTAATATGTTACTATCAGACTTCATGCTAGTTTCTTCGTTTGGCAGTAAACACACCTTGGCTATTGGCCGCTTGAATGTTCTCTTCTCTGTTTTTACTGTTACTACTCTGACAAGCCCATCAATTCCGCTATGCACTTCAATTATCCTGCCTAGAAGCCATTTCGTTGGTGTGAGAAGCTAATTTTTCAACAGCACCATTTGCCCAGGCTCCAAATTCCTTGCGGGTTGCTTCCACTTGTATCGCTGTTGCATCTTGTTTATGTATTCCTCGTACCAACGTTTGCAAACATCTTGTTTAAGTTTTTGAATTAACTTCCACCTTTTTAAACTACTCTCTGCCATTTCCAGAATGACTTCATGCTGTGGTGCTATCAATGGTGATCCAATAATGAAGTGACCCGGTGTTAACGCATCTAGATCTTCAATGTTATCTGTTAGTGGACAGAGTGGTCTTGAGTTCAAGCATCCTTCTATTTGTACTAGAATGGTATTCATCCCTTCGTATGTTAATTTTTGCTCTCCTATGATGCGATTCAGGTGGTATTTAACTGATTTAACTCCTGCTTCCCAGAGTCCACCAAAATGTGGAGCTCCCGGTGGAATGAGATGCCACTCGATCGCATTTTCGGCTAGCGTGGATTGTAGTGCGTCAATAATATTTTTTGCCCCAATAAAATTTGTTCCATTATCGCTGTATAGATGGTTTATAGGTCCTCTTCTGCTGATCATACGTCGCAATGCTGCCATAAACCTATCCGTAGTTAAATCTGAAGTGATATGCACTGCCTTTGTTGCCATGCAGACAAACAGCGCTATGTAGGCTTTGTGCGATTTAACACCTCGAGTTTGTGAGCATCGTATGTTGATTGGCCCAGCGTAATCTATCCCACAATGTGTAAATGGCCGTGAAAACCTTACCCGAGCCTCCGGAAGTTGTCCCATAAGTTGATTTGATTCCTTAGCCTTGAATCGACAACACTTCATGCATTGATTTATTGTTGCCTTGACAGTGTTTGTTCCTCGGATTATCCAAAATTTTCTCCGAATGTGGTTCAGAGTTAGTTTCACTCCACCGTGAAGTGTATCGATATGGGTCTTGTTTATGATTAATTTTGTCAGCGGGTGTGATGATGACAGAATCATAGGGTGCTTCTGATACTCGCAATATCCCATTGGCGTCGATGAACGGATTCAGTGATGATATCTTGCTGTTCGATTTGATTGCCTTATTTGCAATAAGGCTCTTTATGTCCTCAGAAAAACTTCGTTGAGCACCCTTAACAAGCGCTCTTTCTGCTTCCAGTAGTTCTTTTATGGTTAACCTGCCATAAAGTAGTTCATGTCTCTTGCTCCGTTGGCAATTGGATTTAAACCGCAGACAGTATGCACTTACCCGTTGAAGTTTTGATAATGATGAAAACATTAGATAAATGTCGTCCTTGTGTGAAGGATTGCTGGGATGTATCGCTAGACAAGCGTGAGTTTTTCGAATCTCAGGCATTTCTTGCACTTCCACTATGGAATTGACAGCTGGCCAATATTGTTGATCCTTCTTCAACCACCCTGGACCGGTCCACCATGTTGAATTTTCAGCTAAGGCATCTCCAAATGATCCTCTGGACGGAATGTCCGCAGGATTCTCTTTTCCGGGTACAAACCTCCATTGTCCCTTAAACTGTTGTTGCACATATGATACTCGGTTGGCGACAAATGTATTCCATTTCACTGGATGTTGTTTTAACCAGTTTAATACTATGGTAGAGTCGGACCATGCGAAAACCTTGGTATAATTGATGTCCAATTGCTCTCTGATGTACCTCATTAGTTTCGTAAGTAACGCTGCTGCACATAATTCCAGTCTTGCCAATGAAACTTGCTTCACAGGTGCCACCAACCGCGATAAATAACCTTCTGATACACCACCGCTGCAAACGCTGATTCTAACGCATCTGCAAATCCGTGTAACTCTATGTGGGCGCCTTCCATTTGCTGCGTCCATCGTGGAATTCTCACCTTTTGAAGTGATGATAGTCTTGTCTTGAATTCATTCCATTCATTTTTAATCTTCATTGGAACATCCTCGTCCCAATCGATGCCCAAAAACCAGAGATTTTGAATAAGAATCTTTGCCTTGATAGTTACTGGCGATAACCAACCGAAAGGATCGAAGATTTTGCCAGCGTCACTCAGTATAGCTCGTTTCGTATCCTTTGTGCTGAATGATGAGACATTGATCTTAAATTGGAAGTCGTCTGTGTTTGGGCACCATTTTATTCCCAAAATCTTAACCGTTGTATTACTATCAAAGTTATAGTCTGGCTCAAATTCAGTTCCTTCCCTTGGCAATGCCTTTATGAATGCTGCATTATTTGATGTCCACTTCCGTAAGTTGAAACCACCCTTCCGAAGTAGTTGCGTCAATTCCTTTTGCAGATCTTGACATTCTCTTAAGGAATTTGCACCTCCCAAACAATCGTCTACATAGAATCCTTCAAGCAATGTTTTGCTTGCTAGTGGATACTCTTGCCTTTGCTCTTCAGCTAGCTGACATAGAGTTTTAATTGGCAAGTATGGTGCGGATGATGTGCCATTGGAAACGACCTCCATCGGAGAAGTAAGGAAAATAAATCCCTTTGAATCGTGGGGCCTGTCATCATGATGCTATTTAGCGACTCCCCAGATGTTGTTTTTGCCGAGGCATCGAAAACCACCCTCAGTTTGGTAGTAGTGCTGTCATTTTTTATCACCGCATGGTTTGGAAGATAATACGTTTTTTCTGAGGAATCTCCATGTGTCCAAGAGCAAGATATTCCTGCATGAAATTGCAATAGTCATGCCGAAGCTTCTCATTTCTTGCTAATCTCTGCTCCAACAAAAAGAATCGCTTTAACGCCATTTTGCGTGAATCACCTAAGACTATGCGATCCTTTAGCAGTGGTAACTTGACGATATATTGTCCTGTTTTATCCCTTTTGTGTGTCAATAGGTAGTGAATTTCGCATTTCTCATCTTCTGCAGACCTGACCCTTGCGACGGGTATTTCTTCTAGCTCCCAAAATTTCTTTAATCCTTCATATTCGCTGCACACACTGATACATGAAGTAAGGACTTTGGTTTGTGCTTGCGGTTTTGATGTTAAGTTGGTCACTACCGGTCCAGACAATATCCAGCCAAACCTTGTATTTTGTGCCATTGGAGTATTAGGTGGACCTTTGATCAATCCATGGGTCAGGAAATGTGGTAAAATGTCTGATCCTATCAGCATCAGCAATTCGATATCCTTTGGTTGTCCGTACCATGGATCCGCCAACGTCAAGCCTTGAATATGTGGCCAATCGTTGGGTGAAAATTGTTGTAATGGCAATCTTGATGTGATAACAGGCATTACCAGAGCATTCACCTCCATGTTGACTCCTTCATCATGAATTGATTGAATGGTAAGGCGGCATGCTGCGATAACTTGTGTGGCCTGACCATTGATTCCATTTATCCTTGACTCATACTTATCCAACGGTGCCCTTAACTGATGCGCTAACTTTTCTGTCACGAAGCATGATTGAGATCCTTGATCAATCAGAGCTCGTATCAGTTTCACTTGTCGTCCAACGCACACATTTACCATGGCTGTGGCTAGTAGTACCGTCCTGTTAGCTTGACATGCAGCGACGATTCGCGTTGTCGATGGTGATTCTTCACCTGATCCCTTGCTTGTTACTAAGACGGCTGCCTTTTCACATTGAGGGAAATGAAGAAGAGAATTATGCTGTTGTGCGCATATCTTGCAACCCTTCTTTGACAAACATTCTTTAGCGGCATGTCCATCTCGCAAACAGTTGAAACACAGCCTTGACTTCTGGATCACTTCCCGTCGGGTTTTTGGTTTCATACTTAAAAATCTCTTACAGTTGAATACCTGATGATTCTCGCCACAAACAGCGCATTTTGGCTGCGTAACTGTAGTCAAGTGGCTTTTTGTAGAGTTGGGTTTTACCGTTTGCGATTGGTGTTCTCTGCTGAATTCGCGACTGCCCTCCAATCTTCTGAATCTGCCCTCAATAAAGACAAAAAATGTATTTAACTTTGGAATTTCCGTCGATGTTCCTTTTGATTGTTGGTACAGCCTTCTAGATTCATTGTCTAGTTTTGGATATAGGATTTATATCACCAATGGATCCCAGGAACTGACATCCACTCCCAAGTTGCTGATTCCGTACAGGATTTCGCTTGATGTATCCATCATAGTCTTTAGATCAAGAGCATTTTCATTTCGAACTGGTTTCAAAGAAAGCATTTTTGAATAAAGTTGTTGACCAACGCTGCTATATTTTGAAATCGTTTGGTTAGCAATTCTATTGCTGTTGCATAATTGCTTGCAGTAGGTGATAGATGGTTGACTATCCTTGCTGCTTCTCCGGTTAGATTACCCTTCAAATACTGAATTCGTTCGACATTGCTTAAAGTTCTGTTTTAGTGTACTAAACGATCGAACAGTTCCCAAAATTGTGTCCACTCCTCATACTTTCCACTGAATGTTGGTATTGTTATAGGTGGAAGTTTAATTTCCCGATGCCTCTCAGGCTGTGTTACTACAGCTTCCCTCTGGTACTGTGTCTGTTCTGTCTCCTTAATTTGAATATATGCATTTTGATACATCTGCTCCAACTCAATGAATTCCTCGTCATAATCCGCTTTGTCCATTTATGGTATCAATGGACAGGTATGGATGGTATCAATGGATTTCCTCATTAACTGTTCGTACCGTTGTCCAACATTCTTGTAATTGACTCAGCTTGAACTTGAGATAGACGGAATTCTGGCTGAAATCCAGACTGTCAATTAGGCGTAAAAATCTCCCTTTGGCGAGGTTCAACTTAGTGCACTGAATTGAGGACTTCGCCTTTCCAATTGAATCTTCCGTTCTATCTGATGATGTGCTCCTTGGTGGCTGAACTACTGTAGCTGGATTTGAACTGGTTGGTAATTCTAGAATATCGGCTCGCCTGTTCGTAGACCACTGATTCAGTTTTGACTTCAAGGCACCTTTAATGTCATGATACCTTGATTCGAACTGGCTAAAATACTTTTTGGCAAAGTATTCATGATGCGGGTTCGTATTCCTTGATTCTTCTAGGTACCCATTGTTTAGTTGGAAGTCAATCCAGTGCTGCTCCAGTTTCTCGAGCCGTGTCTTGAAATACTCCACAGAGTACCATGATTCTTCATTCTTTTTGAAGTTTGTCCACAATCGATGCACTTCTTCCCTGATTCTCGTCTGATTTAGTGCAATTTCTTCGATGTCGCTCATCGATGCTCGATGGAGTACGAGCTATCTTCTATTTCCACTGTTTGAATATATTGATCTAGTACCACTTTTAACTAATCACTTTCCACTATTCCGGCTAGTCCGGCCTCAGCACAACAAATTAACAAATATTGCTAACCGAAACACGTTGACCTAAACATTGTAGCAATAAGTGTGTTGATGTCATCGACGAAGGCAAACAACAGCAAAAATAACAAACTACGAGTAAGCAATAAAATAATCAATACAAAATAAATTTGTATTTTGTTGATGTAATCAACAGACTTATTGGTCTAAAACTCTTGGCGAGTGAGTAATCTTCTTTCCCTATTTTGGGAATAAAGACCACTTTCATCGCGCGCCAAGGAATAGGTATGTAGGCAAGTGCCAGGCTAGCAGTGAAAATTCATTTCAGAGTAGGAAGCAATTGTCTTATACCTTTTTGCAGCATAACGGGGTATATCCCATCAGTGCCCGGCGACTTAAAGCCATCGAAGGATGCCACAGCAAATTCAATGGCCTCAGTAGTTGCCACGCGTGACGCAACATACCAACTACGCCGAGTTGTTTTCATCGTTTCAGTCGCAGTTTCCAATGAGGGAGCGTGGAACGAGCCGATGACAGTCTGATTTCCCGGAAAATGGGTCTGAAACAGTAAACTAAGAGTTTCTGCTTTAGACTCGGTGAAGGACTTTCAGACTTTCCGAGTACATCCAGCTTTGACGATTTTCCTCGTATGTGGACGTTAACCAACTTGATGGTCGCGCTCAGGAATTTGATCTCTTCGCAGAAGCACTTATAGGAATCATTCTTCGATTAATAAGCTTCTTATATGTATTCCTTCTGCTTCCATCGATATTTATTCTAGTCATCTTTCGAGTTCGATTTAAGCGATCTGTTCAGGAGACTTCTGGCTTCCCTGCGAAGACATTGGAGCTCAGCGTTCGACCAGGGAACCGGCTACCTGCTGCGAGGTTTTTTGACAGGACATGCGAGTTCAAAACAGTTGGTGATGGCGCTGTTCAGGTTATGAACGGCATCCTCCACCAATTGATTTGTTTTGAGTTTAGGCGGGGCTTGAGTGGATTTCTCAAGCTCCTCCCTGAATCACACCCAGTCCGTCTTTCTCGGATTCCGCTTGGACTGCGAGGGAGAGATCCCACACTTCAATTGGAATTCCATATATAGGCATCTATGGTCTGACAACATAGCATATGGTAAGACTTTCCAGTTAGTGATGGCCTTCACATGCCTACTAGACAGAGTTAGGTCAATCACTTCCTGTCGTCTCGCCGTCACAAAGGTTGGTTGAGAGCCAACATTATTGATGATAAGGTCATACGAAAGAGTGAAGTTTAAAAGATAATCTCCTCTCTGGTTGCATTAGCTGTTGCTCCAAATAGTGTTTTGAGCATTTGCATCGCAATAGATGATGAGTCCAATCCTTCTGGCTTCACAGTACTCTACGAGTTCGGAAACCGTCTTAGGTGGCGGGGGTAGTACGGAGTCGTAGGGGAAGTAAACAGACGCCACGACGAAGTGTTCAATTTCTCCGTGCGCTTTGTAGCTAACTTTCGCAGGCACCAGATCTTGACCACAGAATTGACCAAGTTTGGTTGCCGATACCGTGTTCGATATGATGGGGCAGACCCTGGGCCTTTCGGATCATCATAAAGGATCGTAGCATCAGATATACGACCAAGACCACACAAGCGCTTGTTCCACACCCATGGTTCCTGAATGGATAAAATGTGATGATTTGTACTACTGCATGCAATTCTGCTACTGCAGCCTTGCAATGCTGTAGGTTAATCTGAGTAAAAATCATAGTTTTAGACTGCGGAACACGTTCCATCCTTCGACTACTTGACATTTCAGGGCCTCGACAGTGCCGTTGTCCAATCCCATAACCAGAGTGAAGCCCTCTTTTTTCAGAGAGTTATTTTTCTTCTTGTAGGTATAAACAGTCCAGGCCCTCGCGTCGAGTCCCGGGTTCTGCGCACGTAATCGCGTCAGCACTTTCAGCTTGTTTCCGGGTTTTCCGGGAATCCAGCAGATGGCGCCCGTTAATTTCGGGAGACGAACTACCTAATAGGTAGTAGTTCCCAGGGGAGGGATTTTCGGCACCATGCTCCTGATCCAGGCAGATGTCTGCTGTGAGAAACAGCTCACCACGAAGGTACCATTCATCAAAGCAGACCTCTCAGCCTGAATACAGAAGCCTGTTGCTCAAGCTAGCTCCAGTAGATGATCCTCGCAGTGTTGGCAATCTGCGCTGGTCATTCTGCTGTCACTGCCAGCCTTCCCTATCCTGACCTTTTCAGAGGAGATGGCTGCCTCTTTGTAGGAGAGGTGCTTGTCTCGACTCTTTACGGTCACTTGTGTTTCCTTTCCAGAGGAAGGGGTTTTTTTGTGTGAAGTGCCCGCCTCCGATGAGCAGTCTTTGGTCCTCTCCGTCTTCAGGTTTTTGCTTTGATCTTTGTTGATAGCCGCATCTACCTTTTTCGGTGGTGGCGCCGGCCATAACAGGACCCTGAACACCTCCAGCTCCGTCAGTTTTGGAACCTGGCACGCTTTTATTGGGAATTTGACTGTCACCAATTAGAGGAGGAGTGTTTGAGCCGCATGCCGTAAGTGCTGGAATGCTTGCCCCTCCAGCAGCAGCCTTTACTAGCCGCCGACGCTTTCTGCGCTGCGAAGAAGTGCGGGGGCTGCAGATGAGAGGGTCGGATGGGTTTCGGTAGGGGATACCTCCGCCGATCTAATCCTCTTAACTGCCATTCCCAGAGGTTCGCCTTCAATCTTCGTGACTTCGGCTGTGCCAGCCTCTTTGCACGATTTTCGGGCACGCCTTTTTCTCCTTCTTTTTTGGCACTTAGCAGTGCAATCTACAGTACGTCCCAATTCTGGTGCTCGTTCAACCTTAACAGTTTCCCGTGCCGCGCCATCGTCGGTGTCGCCTCCGTTGGTTGCATGCGGGTGCCACCTGGAGTAATACCATCCATTTGGTTGTCCATTCATCCATAATAAACTCGGTTTACTATAACATTTACTATTAGTTTTAAATTTTGTTTCCATACTAAAAATGTACTGCTTATACAAAAATTTGTTTAGAAAGTCGAATTCCCTTTGTAACCAAAGGTATCTATTATAGAGAATACTATCGTTGTGCCATTTGCGTGCTAATTTATGAGCTTTGTTTTTTCTATTATTTATATTTATTAGTTTCTTGTTAAACCAAAGAGGTTTTGAAGATGATTTCGGATAAACTTCGGAGTATATAAATCAATTGCCTCATTTATTGAGTCGGTAAAATTACCATACGCAACTTCCATTTTTTCACTATTTAAAACAGGCATCCAATCAAATGTATTTATAAAATTCGATATTTCGTTTAAATTAAATTTTTTAAAATTATATTTATAATTTTGGTCAGAAGTTTGTTTTAGATATTTGTAGAATTTAAAAATTAAGCAAAGCACGACATGGTTATCAAAGTTTGGCAAAGGAGGTGGCTTAGGGCTGTCGATACTCACACTTAACTCCTTATCTATGAAAACCAGGTCTAGAAAACGATTTAATTTATTAGGATAAGACCTCGAGAAAACGTATTTTTCAGGCCGGTTAAAGAAGTTGGAGCATCGCTGGGTCAAGTGTATCGAGCTAAAAGGAGACTATATTGAAAAATAAATCGCCATTTCTCCAAAATGTTTGTTTTTCTTTTGTAGGCTAAGTACTTATCGGACCACCCTCGTAAGGTCGTCGACATAAAATCCCCTGGTGAGTACCTTTGCAACGTAAACATATTCATTTTACATCACATTACATCTTCGTAGAATTAGTTGATATGGGGTATCTTCCTTTGACATCCATATCTGACGATTAATCATGCTTATGTCAGCTACAAATGCAGTCTCAAACTTTCTCCGCTTGGTGATGAGATCAATGATGTCTGCTTGCAATCGTGGCCCCAACATTAGGCACTCGTGGAGAGATACACCATTCGAAGTTTTGCATGAAGTGCCGAACACCAGACTCAGTTTGGGTACTGCACGACTCCTTGATGACCGCAGATGAGGCAGACAGTAGCATTGGCCATTGTCCATGGATGTTGGCTGTTACCTCGTCCATCTGACCTTTTTTTTTTATAATTCGTGCAGATTCAAGAGTGTACGCTCTTATGGTGTTTGTCACATAACCTGGACGGGATGCAGATGGTTTGTGTCGGAGATGTTTGTTCGTTGCTCTACAGGGGTGGTTGCCCTAGATAGGATTTGAGAGATTCGACTGAATTTTGCGTTGGTTGTAGTTCACGGTAACTTTTTTGATTTCCATGTCATTAAGGTGTTATATTGGAAATGCACACACAGAGTGTGCATTTTTGAAGTGATCTTATGCTGCCTTCGTCAGCACTTTTTGATCATCTCTCATTCACAACTGATGTTGTTGCACAGTTTTTCAGTATAGAAATTGTTTTTGGCTATGGATGGTCTTGAACTACATATTTCCCATCTTCTTTCCGTTGTACTGTTTTGGAAAAATTTAGTTATCTTTTTTCTCCTTCGGTGATAGTTTTCTGCCATCAAAATGTTCTTCAATCTCCCAGAATTGCTTAAACTGGGCATCTATTGAGTCTATTGAGGATAGCAAAAGAAGGCATATTTCTTTTCGACATCGTTTTTCCTGTAAAAATTAATCTCAATTCAAATAAAAAATTTAATTCAATTCTCTGAGCTACAGGAGAGCCCCTTGGCCCCTTCACTAACACTTTTAAAATGATTGAAGAGTACACATCCGCCTGTAACAGTAAATCATTCTTCCCTGGAACATTGTAGGAGGGATCAGCTAATGGCAGATTAGACAAGTGATTTCATTCTCCTAAGACCCCTGTTATTTGAGCTTAAGCCCTAAAGCCCTAAGAGTGCACTCCTTCCTATTCGATGCATACACCTTGAGGAGTGCAGTTGCTTATAGTGTTTTAGCCACATTTGGTTACAATGTGCACTTGCTGTGAAGTGCTTGGCTGATTAGTAGAAGAATTTAATGGAATAGGTTGAGCCATTGGATTTTGAATATAATTGAATTGGGGATTCTGTTGCATTGATTTTTGGAACCTATTGGTGCTATTGCATACCGCGGCATGATGATCATACCCCAAACGATGGTTGCAAATACCATTTTTCCTTGCTACGTCAACTCTGGTTTTGACGACCATTAGCAAAAATTTTTTTTGCAATTTCTCACCCCCTGAGAAGCTTTGCAAAGTTGGCATCGAAATTGTTTTGTTGGTTGAGAACTTAATTGGCAAGACGCGGCTATTTGCCGAAACAAATTTGGATACATTGATTGTGAGTGGCCATTCAGCTCGGAAATATTTTCAAGTGAATTGAAAAGACTTTCTATGAATGTCATGAATGTTTTCCAATCCGGGAAATGCTAAGAGCTGCCTTTTTTCCTCCCAGTCCCGTTGAGTCTGTGGTGGCAGTTTTTGAAAGATTTAATCAATTAAAATGGCATCCCATGTTTCGACTGTTATATCGAGATTGCTGAGCGCGCGAACGCATTCGATGTTGCTGTCATGCAAATATCATAAGCCAGCTCTAATCTCACTTGTTAGTTTGTTCTGCTCTACTAGTCTTCTTATTTGGGTGATTATTAGTTTACGTTCATTTTGATATCTATCCTTGTGAATTGTCCAAGCTGAGGTAAAACTCTTGGAAAGTGTTGAATTAATCGCGCAGCTTCCCCGTAAACCAACGTTTTCAGATACTGCAATTTCTTATCTCAATTTCAGTCTCATCTTGCAACTGCCCGCTAAAAGTGAAATAGATTCTCTTGATTTTTGAGAATATATCATACTGCATATATTTTTCTTTTAGTGGATCAAGAGCATTCACGACTATATTCGAATGTATTCGGCTAAATACCCCTTTGACTTTCGCGATCATTCATCTTTTTTAAATTGTTCTTAATCCCGATTAATTTCATTAAGAATGTCTTCTTGACATTATTGACATAGTTTAAGTCTGTTTTAAATAATCGGAATCAGCGTGTTATAATTAATGGAGTCTTAAGTGACGTGATAATATCACCAAACAGAGGCGTTCCACAGGGTTCCATTTTTAACTTACCTTTAATCGGTCAAATTACTGCCTATGCAGATGACTTAGCGCTCAGCTATGCAGAAAAAACTGTCACAGATATAGAATATAAAATGAAAGAGGATCTATACGCCTTAAGCACGTGGTTTAATTACCATCAAATTGTACTGAGCTCGAAATCAAGAGCGATTTTCCAGATATGATGATTGGAGAGGTAAAATACCATGAAATATGTATTATGTGATCGAAATACATGTAGCAAAAATTGTGTTAATATAGAATTTGTAAGAGAATTTAAATATCTTGGTGTTCTAATAGATAATAAACTAGACTGGAAACCTCAGATAGTTCAGCCAAAGAAATTTCTGTAGATTTCGTTAAATAAAATCTATTATTTACAAAAGTTAGTCCCACACAAGCTGCTCATTAATATGTATATACTATGCATTGGTGAATTCTAGATTAGAATATGGTATAGGTTGTTGGGGTAGTGCATACAAAAGTAACCTGCTGCCTATCATAGTAGCGCAGAAAAAAATGATAAGAGTAATTTCAAATAAAAATAGGCTTGAACCATCTCTACCTCTTTTCGAATCTATGAGGATACTTCCCCCAAGATACATTTACATATACAAACTCTTAAAAATCTTCTTTGTTAGAAGTGGTAACATCAACTTTCGAAGATATGAAATACAACAATCTTTGAATAATAATTTTATAGTTACGGTTCCAACGGTTAAAAAAGAGCATAGCAGACGGTTCCTAATTAACATTGCACCCCATATATTTAACAAACTACCTGTCGACCTACGCAGCATGGTCACTTTTGGTAATAAATTTCTAAAAAAATTAAAAGAATGGTTAATCTCAAGATCGGAAGTGGAATCACTATTTCAAGTAGTTGCTTAATAGCACCCCAACTATTTCTCAGTTATTTATTTACGCACGTCAAACAATTTTTTTCTTAAATTTTTTTTTTTTTATTTATTTTCGAATTTACACGCGTTTGTTTTATGTACACTTCTTGTTTCTCTCTTTTTTCGGCTTTCTTCCATATATGTATTTCAAATGTAGATAAAGCACTTGCTACTGGTTTCTTAACCACAAAGGGTATCTCAGTACAATCCTAAGTTCTTGATATACCCTTAATTATGTTTTTTTTTGTTTTTCTTCTATTTTGTTCTTTCCGACTTACGTTTCTGCTATTGATAATATTATTTAATGTAAACTTTATTATATTTATTATATTTGTATTATTGTTGTAATAATTTTTTTTTTCAAATTAAATAAAGAAAATATAAATATTGTAAATTTGGATTGAACTGACAATGAAATAAACTAAACTAAACTAAACATTCAATCGACTTTGATAATTTCGACATTATTTTTTAGAGCTTATTACAACAATTTTACTTGAAATATGTTAATGGTTCTTTTAAAATATAATGTGTTTAAATTAAGGATATTGGCCTCGTTGAGGAGATTTAAAATATTATTTTGTAAACATATTTATAATGGTATTTGTAAAAGATTTATAATATTATTTAATAAAATAATAAAAATTCCTCTTACTTCATTTAATCCTTTCTTTAATTTTTCAAATAGATCCGTTGGATATTCTTTACACTTGAGAGCCCACCGTTGGAATTTTTCACCATTGAGATCCACCGTTGGTTGTCCACCGTTGGGAATCCACCGTAAGAAAAACACCTTTGGGATTATTCACCGTTGGGTATGCATCGTTGAGATTGATTTTCTACCGTTGGGTACTGTGTGCGATAGACCTTTCGCCAAATATCGGAAACGTATATTTGCGCTGGATATGGTCCTCCAGCTATACTTAACCCACAGTACACTTTATGGAAAATATCTCACTCCGCTTCCTTGTGCTCCTTGCTCCTTAGTTGAAGGACTTGATCACAAGTCTTCCTTTTCGTTGGGTACTGTGGCCGATGATCCGTCGATGATCGGAAACGTATATTTGCACTGGATATCTTTCTCCAGTTATACTTATTCCACAGTACACTTTGAAAATATATACATATGTATATGTATTTTTTTTCTGAACACCAAAAAAACCGGAAAGAAACCACTGTTTACTTTGATCTGGCTCGAAGGACCATGTTCCGCACTGAGGTGAGTGGGAATTCAAAGAAAATATTTAAAAAGGCGCTAATTAAACTAATCCGCACTGAGGCGAGTGGGCATTGGAAGTAATAGCGCCAAATAAGAAAATCGACAGAATATAATTATATCAACTTTATTGTTCGAGTTGTTACTGCAAAATGATTTTTTCATTTTTCATTCCTTTCCTGGATAGGGATGCAAGCGATACATCTATGTTTTTGAAACATGGATGGATGAAAACATCGATGATTACCATTGCTTCGAATCCGAAAACATCGATGCATCGATGTTATTTTTTTTTGTTACACAGAATTTTTAAAAATCTGTCCATTTTTAAGTTCCACGATTTCACCCACTCAAGTTTTTTTTTAAACTTTCGATATAGGAACTTGAGGTTAAGTTATTTTAATTTGTTAATTCAATTCCTAATGTTATCTTTTATATACAGATGTCAATATTTGTTTTATTATTATATATATTCTTATATATGTATATATAACGCAACGCAACATGAAGATTAGGCGATAACCATCGCATTTGCCGTCGGCAAAAACTACATCTAACCCAAAACAAAAAGCCGACGGCAAATGATCAGAATCGCCGAGGATTTGGGAGGTCAGAAATTTAGCACATGCACACCAAAGTAATGATGCCGGCGTGCAATGAAAGAACTGGCTCCACCCACCCACACACGCACCAGATCCAGACGGAGATTGTGGGTCAACGACCTGGTAAACGAAAAAACGGACCAATCAGCTGTTACGAGACCGCCGAGGATTTGGGAAGTCAGAAATTTAGCACGTGCACGCCAAAATGATGATGCCGGCGTGTAATGAAAGAACTGGCTCCACCCACCCACATGAGTATGAATGTGTAGTGTTCGAAAACTTCGAATTCACACAACACACACAGACACGCACCAGATCCAGATGGAGATTGTGGGTCAACGAACTGGTAAATGAAAAAAAACGGACCAAATCAGCTGTTACGAGATTTCGTCACGATGATTTCTCCAACGGACTTCACTTGTAATCAAGCAACCGCCGAATAAAGTCTTTTTGTTAAATAGATTACGCGTGCCTTTTAGTTCTTCGTTGTAAAAGTCGTTCGGATCCAACCCTGTTGTAGGTAGGTAGGTAGGAGTGGCCGCCTGATATCGAGATGCCAGGCCCAATTAGCGCTTATGCGCCGTTTTGATGCCACAACTCAGTGACCTAGTGTGCTGTTATTGGAGTTTCATATCCATCCTGTGGAATTAAGGAATTTGATGATATTACAGAATCCTATTTCCCTGAATTCTGATAGATCGTCGAAGGAGATTTTGCCGAGTAGGCGCTGTCTGGTTCTAACTAGAGCCGGACATTCACACAGGAAATGGGTGAGAGTTTCCTTTTCCAGTGGGTTCTTGCACTACGGCAGTAGGTGTTGAATGGGATGCCTAACTTAGCAGCGTGGGTACCGACAGGCCAGTGGCCAGTACAGATGGCTACAATTCTGGCAATCTCTTGTCGGGGTCTGTTAGTTAGGTCGAGGGTTCTTTTCCTGTTATAGGAGGGCCATGTTTTCCTAGATATGACGCAGTTGCTAAGACTGCACCATCTGGAGTTCGCCCTCGAGAGAAAGTGTTGTAGAAGGTTTGCCTTGACCAGTCTGATGGGGGGGAGTACTGCCTCCACCAAAGAACAGTCGAGGGAAGAGCCGTGCCTTGCTAAAGCGTCAGCCTTTTCGTTTCCCTCTATTTTGCTGTGGCCAGGAACCCAAATGAGAGTAATGTTGAAATAGTCTCCTGCACAGCTGATTTCATCCTTACACTGTGCAACTAATTTGGATTTTATGGAGTGGGAGTCGAGAGCTTTGATAGCTGATTGGCTCTCAATATATATATTTACATCTCTCTTGGTAATAGGATAGCGCGTGAGTAACTTGCAAGTTTCCTTAATCGCCAGTATTTCCGCTTGGAACACGCTGGCCGAGTCTGGAAGTCGCAACGATTTGGAGATATTCAGTTCCGCTGAGAAGATACCCGAGCCAACCCCACACTCCATTTTCGAACCGTCGGTGAAAAAAGCTACCTGATGGTTCTCAGAGTGCAGTCCCTGTTTCCATGCCATCCTGGATGGGAATGGACATGGGCGGCTTTATTTGGGTTGTGTATGGTTGTCGTGAAATCGGTTGCAGTCATGGCCAGGTCACTAGGTAATAGGTCCAGCACCTTGCTATGACCGTAGGGTTTAGATGACCAGAACCCAGATTCTCTGAGTCTAATGGCGCTACAGGCTGCATTATATCTGATGAAGAGGTCCAGAGGGAGGAGGTTTAGGAGTACGTTGAGTGCCTCGGTCGGGGTAGACCGAAGGGCACCGGTTACCCCGATACTGGCCGATCTCTGTACGCGGCTTAGTTTTTTGATGTTGTATGCCTTACTTAGGGCAGGCCACCATACGAGCGCTCCGTAGGTGAGGATGGGGCGGATGACAGCCGTGTACATCCACAGCACCATTTTGGGTCGGAGTCCCCAGCTTTTGCCGAAGGTTCTGCTACAGGCATAGAAAGCGACACATGCTTTCCGTACCCGATGTTCAATGTTTATCTTCCAACTGAGCTTGGGGTCTAGGATAATTCCTAGGTATCTAGCCTCGGAAGACAAGGAGAGTGGCTGGTTGTTGAGTCGAGGGAGATTAAAGGACGGTATCTTAAATTTGGTGGTAAACAGCATCAGTTCTGTTTTACTCGGATTGACGCTTAGGCCGCATCCTGAGGCCCAGGCGCTTAACTTATTCAGAGCTCCCTCTGAGATTTCGCTAATTACCGAGGGAAACATTCCCGATACTAGGATGACCACGTCGTCAGCATAAGCAACCGCCTTTATTCCGATTCTCTCGAATTCTTTCAGAATTTTATCGATAACCAAGAGCCATAGTAGAGGCGATATTACCCCACCTTGGGGTGTGCCTCTATCTACGGTCTTAACTATAGTGGTGTTGCCCATCTGCGCCTGAATGATCCTAGTTCTGAGCATGGATATGATCCATCTGCTAACAAGTCCCTCTACCCCTGCCGTGGTGAGGGCTTCTTGGATCGATTCAGTGTGAATGTTGTTGAAAGCACCTTCTATATCTATGAAGGTAGCTAAGGTAAATTGTTTATGGTGGATGGATTTTTCGATTGTCTGCACGACTTCATGCAGGGCGGTCTCAGTGGACTTGCCTATAATGTAAGCGTGTTGGGACTTCGAAAACTTTGTGTTTCCTAGGGAGTCGCGGATGTGCCTGTCCAAGATGCGTTCGAGGGTCTTCAGGACGAAGGATGTGAGGCTGTTACAATTGGCGCCGTGCTTCCTTGATTATTCAAGGGAAGAACGTCAAAGGGAGAGTCAAACAAGTTTTCTTTTTTAATTTTTTTTATTTAGTTTATCAATAATAATTAGTTTATCAATAATAATTAGTTTATCAATAATAATTAGTTCTGATAACCAACTAACTAATTCAATTTTACTCTGGTTTAACTCTGTGTGTACTCTCGATATCACCTACCCTTTTATATGATATTTTAGTACGCATCTTATCCCCTCTTCTTTTCTTGATTCCTACTCACGTCAGACATCGGTTTCTGCAGCGTAGGTGTAAACACTACGAAACTCGACCCCGCTTGTACTTTGCTCCGTCCCATTTTCACTTTCATACATGCTGGCACTCATTCACAATACCCCTTAATTGCGTTTAATTGCTTTTAGGGTTTTGCTATGGCCGTGCATGATTTGGTGTTTACCCAATATACTGCATGTATCGCATATGAATGGGCACATCAAAGGTGTCATGTGTCTTGTACGTTTCAAGGGTGTCGTATGTCTTGATTCATCGTTGGACTGTACTGACCCCACTTGAGTTTGTCGTACTGCACTGACCTATACCTTAAAATGGCACACTTGTATCATGTGTCTTGGTACATTGTTAGCGTTGTTGGCGGTGGGCAATTACCATTGGGTGTCGAATAGCGATGTTGGCGGATATGGGTGAAAGAAAGAAGAGAAGTGTGCATTTGCTGAGTGGACGATGCGTGCGGTCCGTTATGTGGATCACAACATCCCACCCTCCTATGAAAAAGAAAATTCTACCTAGAAGAGGCTAGAATTTTCGTGGAAAGTAAATCGGGTCGCTGCTGATATCGAAAATAGGTGTACTCTATGATCTTAACAATATGCACATATATAACAATTTTTTTCTTATATAATGGTTATAAGCTTTATGTAATACTTATAGATAATTGTTAATAATATTGTTTAAAATTATTAGGCACTAATAGAAGTTTACAATATTTTAATTTGTATGTTTTCCTAACGATAATTAATATTACGTTTCGTCGTAATATATATATAATTTTATTTCCTAAATTTATTTGTTACATGTTTTTCATCAAAAATAATTTTTTTTTTTGTTTATATGTATATAAAATTCTTTGTTTACATTCTATGATTAAATTCCTGTTGTCAATACAAATTTAGGACAAGGGTTTGGAAGTGAGTGTTTAGGATTAGTGGTTTCTTCTGTGTTCTCTTTATTACAAATATTCTTATGTTTACTTAGGAGAGGGATAGGGCAAGGAAGGGATTCCTTTAGTTCTTCGGTGACTCTGGTTTTTCGTGTTTTTAAACGTTCGTTAATGAGATATACCGCTATTATTAGTATTATCAAAATAACGTAAGTTGAAATATAGTGGTGCATATTATGGGCATCTATAGGCGCTAATGGTTTTTCTTCTGCCAGATGGAGTTCGTTTAAGCCTCTAGATACTTGTTGGAGTTCATTTTGACTGGAGTATTTTATGAAAGCTAGCTTGTTTGTGTTATTAGGGTACGTATATGAGTAGTTTGTCAAAAAGTGTGAAATGTTTAGTGTAGGTATGTAGGAGTTGTTTACAGAGGACAATTTTTCGTTATATGCACGGATGATCAAATCTTTAGATCTTGAATAACAGTCTCCCATTATTTCTATTGTGGCTGGATCTTTCAGCGTATACGTTGATAGGTTGTCCTTGCAAATTTCGTCTATTTCGTAGTCGTCTAGTGAAGCGAATAACCACTTGTTGCTCTGCGACAGTTGTGTCCATATTGTTGAGAGATTAGTTTGTTTTATGTTACAAGAAGGGGGAAAGGAACCGATTCTACGAAGTAACTCTACTTCACACAGTGGATGTTCTGAGTTTGTGTTGAATAGAGGGTGAGTTATAGGACATAGAAATTGGTTGTCGTGAGTTTTGCAATTACCAGGTCTTCTTTTCTTAAGCTGGAGTAATGATCCTTATTGTAGTCGATTAATAGGTATTCTGTAGTTGGTTGTATGAACACAAAACGGTCGTTGAATTTTGTCGGTAGGGGTATAATTTTGTAAATGTGGTAATTTTCTACGTAAGAGAGTGGGATTTTTATCTCGTAAATAACCTTCTCTTCCCGTACCGTGGCCTTGATAGTAGAGGTGTGATATAGGGAAAGAATGTCGTTAGCCATTATGGAAGGGATCCGGTTTAATTCCGTCGTTGCTTATTACGTGCCCTAGATACATTAATTCCCGTTTTATAAAATTACATTTATCGGGTTGTAACTTGAGCTTATGATCCCGAAATCTTGTGAACACATTTCGTAACTTACCGTTGTGTTCCGCCAAGTTGGTACCGTAAATAACAATGTCATCAACATACACAAAACACTCTATACCAATCAATCCCATTAGAACGTTGTTCATAGTTCGTTGGAATGTGGCTGGTGCATTTTTCAACCCAAACGGCATTCGGTTGTACTCGTAATGACCGAAGGTTGTGCTAAATGCTGTTTTTTCTCGATCATCTTTGTCAACTAGTATTTGGTGAAAACCGTTTGCGAGATCGAGTGTACTGAAGTATTTGGCTTTTCCCAACTGGTCCAGTATATCAGTGATATTCGGGAGTGGGAATGCATCGCCAACTGTGATATCGTTTAAACGCCTGTAGTCTACTACTACTCTCCATTTCTTGTTCCCTTGCGAATCTGGTTTCTTAGGAACAAGTAATAAAGGGGAGTTCCATGGACTATAGCTTGGTCTTATGATATCACTTTCCAGCATCTCTTTCACTTGTTTGTGTATCTCGGCTTTACTCGTTTCTGGTAATCTATAGGGTCTCACGTATATGGGTGGTTTTCCTGCTTCTGTTACTATTTTGTGTGTTGAAGCATCAGTGTAAGTTAATTTATCTCCTGGCAAAAAAAATAAGTCGTTGAACTCACGGCATATTTGCATAATAGAATCTCTTTCTTCGCGGTTGCAATGTTCTATGTTTAACTGCTATTCAAGGTTCTCTAACCTTTTGTGAACCGGATCGTTTTCCGGGTGTGTCTTGATAAGATCAAACCCTTCTAAATCGTCCCATTCCAAATCAAGATCTTTTTTATTTAATTTGACCTTTTCTTCATTTATATTTAGTAATACAATTTTGGAACGGTTTTTGTTCGACTTCCCTATGGAAGAGGCCAGAAAGACTCCCGGAAAAACCTGTTTTTTCCGAAATACTACATCTTTTCGACTGTTAAAGTAAATTTCTGTAACTAGTTGGCTTCTAGCTGGTATGTGGATTTCGTCTGAAAATTCTTCTGTTTGAGATGGTTCCGCGGTGATAACTTCCGGATGTGGAATCGTGGCTTCGGCCATTTCCCCATGGTTATGTGCGATTGAATCAATCCGCTCGGAGTGAGCTACAGCTGAATTTGTTTTCTGCTCTGACTCTGTGTTGATGTATTCCGGTTGAGGAGGATTTTTCTCCCCGGACTTACGTATTGGACCCACAGAGTTATTTTCAGTGCAGGGACGAATTCCCAGAACATTATCTTTATAGTCGATAAAACAGGAGTACTTCTTTAGGAAATCGTTTCCAATGATCCCGTCAAAATTGGAAAAGAGATTGTTTTTTACTACGTGGAAGGGATGTTTGATATTAAGTATTTTACTTTCGTCTTTAAAAACCAAAGTTTCGATGGTCGGGTATGCACTAATGATGCTTTCGCCCGCCATTGTCGTTATGACCATATTTTTATTATTATTATTAATTTTGAGATCGGTATAGTTTTTAATTAAACAGATTTCCGCCCCTGTGTCTATTAGAAGGGTCTTAATTACACCATTTTCGAGAGGAATACGGATCATGCTTAAATCTTTATGCGGGACGAGGGAAATTTGGATAATGTAATTTGATTTTAATTTCTGTGTGTCCCGGCTTGAATATTTACTTGGGAAGGGACACCAGGATTCTCTTCTCGAGGACGCTCGTTTCCCGAGAGGTCAGTCTCGTTGTTTGTATTACACAGCCGATCTTGGTTTGGTAGCCGGTGTAGGTGTATTTGTCGGTTATCATCTATTCGGCGTTCTTGGTCTAGGCGTGCATAA
This sequence comes from Merodon equestris, assembly GCA_958301585.1. Lineage (NCBI taxonomy): Eukaryota > Metazoa > Arthropoda > Insecta > Diptera > Syrphidae > Merodon > Merodon equestris. The sequence goes on from OY284413.1 coordinate 98,610,402, forward strand.
TTGCGTCTGTCGTTGTAGTTTCTACCCGATTGGTTTTGTCGTACCTGTGCTAAACGAGACCTGCAGTTTTGGTAGGTGTGGTTTGGTTTTTGGCAGTATGTACACGTAACCAACTGAACTTCTCTTTTTATAGGTGTTGAAAAGGTAGGGAAACCTGTGTTTCGATAGCATGTTTCGGTGGAATGTCCTACCTTACTGCATATCTGACAAGTCGGTTTCTGTGTGTTAGCATAAGAAGAGAGATATGTGGGACTTTTCTCTAGTCTAAAAGATTGTTCAACAGCGTATGTTATCGCACTTCTGAGATCATCTGCTTTGTAGGCTTTGACCAGCATTTTTAGGCTGTGGTTTCTGAGGTTGTCCTCGAATGTTTGTAGCGCTAGCTTGCCATTTTCTTGGACTAAATAATCTCGTACGGTTCTTTCTGAGATACCGGTTTGTGTGGCTAAATCCAGGGCAGTGAGTAGTTGTGAAAGTCTATCACCGAAATCTTTTACACTTTCTTTTGGTCCTTGTTTACAGGATAATAATTCGTTTTGAGTGAATGATCGGGAGTTGAATTGCCTAAAGTGTCTCTCGAGCTCCTTTACTAGGTCACTCCATTTGGCAAACGAGTCGAACTGTGTTAGTTCAAATGCACGTCCCAATAATCTTGTTTTTATGATGTCAAGATATGTTCGATGCAGATCTTCCGAGACAGAAGAGAAAAATGTGTTTCCACAAGCTATAAATTTGTTCAGATCGCGAGGATTCCCGTCGAAGGTGGGTACGATGTTGAATACATCGGTTATGCTCATTTTGAATTCCATGGCGCGGTTGTCTTCGAAATAGTGTGGTAGAAATTCGAACAACTCCGCAATTGCTTTGTTTCTTCGCGTAAAAATTGTGAGTTTTTTTTTTTTTTTTTTGCGAAAATTACCGAAGATCTCAAGGGGGGACCAGTATCAAAATAATGTGTATCTTAAATATAAATATAATTCCTTATAAATTTAATAAATACCGCTGCTGTATTTGTTACTGCTGTTACTGCTGCTACTACTGCTACTACTGCTACTGCTGCTAATGCCACTGCTTCTGCTGTTACTGCTTCTGCTGTTGTCGCTGCTGTTGTTTGCCAGGTAGACTTCACGCCCTACAGTTGCTTGTTACCCCTGGTCTTTTTCACTGCCCAAACTTTGCCTCCGGCGTCCACTTAGGAATTCGCCAGGTCTTACGTTCTTAGGTCTTTCACACTTTTCACTTTTTTTTTTCACTACTGGTGTTTTAGCCCCAGTACGCTATCTTTTCGGTTTTTTTTTTTTTTTCTTGGTAGTCGGGACCTTTCTGGTATCCCACCGCTGCCACCAAATGTTACAATTGGCGCCGTGCTTCCTTGATTATTCAAGGGAAGAGCGTCAAAGGGAGAGTCAAACAAGTTTTCTTTTTTAATTTTTTTTATTTAGTTTATCAATAATAATTAGTTTATCAATAATAATTAGTTCTGATAACCAACTCAGATAACTAATTCAATTTTACTCTGGTTTAACTCTGTGTGTACTCTCGATATCAGCTACCCTTTTATATGATATTTTAGTACGCATCTTATCCCCTCTTCTTTTCTTGATTCCTACTCACGTCAGACATCGGTTTCTGCAGCGTAGGTGTAAACACTACGAAACTCGACCCCGCTTGTACTTTGCTCCGTCCCATTTTCACTTTCATACATGCTGGCACTCATTCACAATACCCCTTAATTGCGTTTAATTGCTTTTAGGGTTTTGCTATGGCCGTGCATGATTTGGTGTTTACCCAATATACTGCATGTATCGCATATGAATGGGCACATCAAAGGTGTCATGTGTCTTGTACGTTTCAAGGGTGTCGTATGTCTTGTTTCATCGTTGGACTGTACTGACCCCACTTGAGTTTGTCGTACTGCACTGACCTATACCTTAAAATGGCACACTTGTATCATGTGTCTTGGTACATTGTTAGCGTTGTTGGCGGTGGGCAATTACCATTGGGTGTCGAATAGCGATGTTGGCGGATATGGGTGAAAGAAAGAAGAGAAGTGTGCATTTGCTGAGTGGACGATGCGTGCGGTCCGTTATGTGGATCACAACAAGGCTGATAGGTCTGAAATCCTTTGCGGATTCATGACCGCGCTTGCCAGGCTTCGGGATGAAGATACATCGAACTCTTCTCCAGGCTAGGGGGATGTAGTTGAGTTTCAACGAACTTCGATAAATCACCGTTAGCCAGGGTATAACCTTGCCCAAATTCTTTTGTAGCATTATAGGAAATATCCCGTCAAGTCCCGGTGACTTGTATGGAGGGAAGCTGCTAATGGCCCAAGATATATTATCGGGGTTGATGATCAAATTAGCATCGCCCCGTGGTGTGTGCTGCGTATGATGAGGGACCTGCGTAGTAGTCCCGTAGTCTTTACATCCGGGGAAGTGGGTGTTCAAGAGAAGTTCCAGGGACTCTTCTGTGGAATCTGCCCGAACACCGTCGTTACGTCTAATGTAGGATGGATTCTGGTGTTGTTTGGATAGGATTTTGCTCAGCCTGGCAGCATCCTTTAGTGTTTCGATTGACTGGCAGTACTCTGACCACGCCTGAGCTTTGGCTTTGCTAATGGCCTTTTTGTAGAGTTTAAGGCAGTCTTTGTAGGGTTTCCAGTATTTGTGTCTGTGGCAGATGTTGAAGAGGTCTCTTGTCATTTTCCTTAAAACGGAGAGATCCTCATTCCACCACGGTGGGAAGGTTTTTTTGCTGTGCTTAACTGGGCACGAAACTTTGAAGGCCGTGACCATGGCCTTTTCAAAGGTCCTAACTTTCGTGTCCAGTTGTTCTACAGATTCCATGTCTGGATCGGGTAGGTTATTGAGTTTGGAGTTAATGATCCTGCTGAATTTTTTCCAGTCAGTACGTTTAGGATTTCTGAAGGGGATGGAGGGGTCGGCACTGAAATTCACATTGAAGAGTATCCATTTGTGGTCTGCAAACGATTTTAGATTGGATACTCTCCAGCTGTCGACCCTATAATTGGTGGAATTGGAAATTAGGGTTATATCAAGTACTTCCTCCCAGCCAGGATGTGCTTCCGAACTCGGAAATACAAAGGTTGGGAAGCTACCTACATTACATATATTGAGCTTGGAGGTAATTAAGAAATCAAACAGAGACTCACCCCTTTCGTTGATTTCCGAACTGCCCCATAGAGAGTGTCTGGCGTTGGCGTCGCATCCGAGAAGAAGGGTATCCTTACCCTTTTGAAGTTGCTTAACCAGTAGTTGCACTTCAATCGGTGGAGATGGCATATTGTGCGGCATGTAGCTTGATGCTATAATGAGGTTCGGCTGGCCAGAACCTTCCAGATTAACGACTGTTAAATCTTCGGAGCTAAGGTGGGGACATAAAAAGGCTTTAATATGTTTCTTAGCTAGTATACAGGTTCTGGGCCTACCGGTTTGTTTTTTGTAAAAAATGTTGTAGTTGGTGTCGTTGAGCCCTCGGATAATAGAACCGTTTACCCAGGGCTCCTGCAATATGCCAATGTCAATGTTTTCCTCCCGCAGGAAAACTAGCAGATTCTCCGACGCACATTTCGAGTGCTGGAGATTGAACTGTATGACATTAAGCATATTGTAGTTACTGTTGTTGCTTTTGTTGTTGCTCTTGGTGTAGTTGAGGTTGGTCTTCCGTTTCGATCGATAGGCCCTCCAGCAATTTGTCAGTTGCATCGATCTCAACTAGATCGTCACCAGGGCCTGTCGGGCGAAAGATTTTGAGTTTGGCTTGCCTGACGCCAAACTTCATTTTGTAGTTTGCCTCCTTCAGTACTTCCAAGCACTTTTCATTGATGGAGAGCAAGTAAGTTTGGGAGTTGTTCTGTGGTTCTTCGACCTTTATGATGGCCCAGTCCTCCGTGGGGATGTTGGGGTTTTGCAACTTGAGACATTGGAGAACCTTTCCGCTGTCTATAGTCGTCCGGGGTAGCCAAATACGTGCCCTTGGTATCCTGGGGATATCCTTAGCGGGGATGATCTTGATCTTAAGTTCATCCCAGGCATCGTTAACCTTAGCGATGCACTCGCTAAGGAAGTCTTTGGAGAATTGGTCAGCGCATTTGATAACCCGGAAACCCCTAACAATCTCTTCGGAGTCAAACCCAGGCATCTGGCTATTGGGGTTATTAATGATATGGTCCACCGTCATTACGGTAAGCTTAGCCTCGATGCTCGGCCATCTGTCAAGCACCGCTTTACCGGTGGAGGAGTTTTCGTCACCCAGCGCGACCTGGAGGTGATCTCTCGCAGTTTCCGCGTAGGAGGAAAACTTGCTGGGGGGTTTACGCGAGGAGGGCGCGGCGGCTGCTGCTGCCGTGACCTTGCTTCTTTTAGGAGCGATTGAGGTTTCGTCTTGAGACCTGTTCCTTTTCGCTCCTTCGCGATTTGATGTGGTTTTGAGTCGGGTGTACTCATCCACCACTTCCTGGTATTTGCGCCGATCCTCTATGTCTTTCTCATGAGGAGTACCAGCTGCTTCATTCTTTGCAATCTTGCCAAGGATGAATACAGCCTTGAGGTACTTCTCTCTCATAATCTGGCCGGAGGATTTTTGCTTTTTAACCGGCTTTTGGTCGCTGCTGCTGTCTTTAGCCGTTGGTATGTTTTGAGGTTGAGGTTGAGGTACAAACCCTGTTGTACTCGTATCCACTTTTTCAAGTCGGCAAGTATCCACGGCGATACATATCTGGTCCTTCAAGCCGGATTACTGAAAACGGCTAAAACCACGTAACTTGCGCAGCGTTAAAGTTTTAATTATGAGTAGATTGCGCGTGTGAATTTGCAAGGGCATGTTCTGTTGATCAAAAAACAAGGCTGATTCTTCAATCAACACAGGGACGAATTTACCAGTTTACGACCAGTCAATCGACGACACCTTTTGGGAGTAACGCTTAAGATCAAGTGTGTGGCATTCATTTTTATAATATACTATAATATAAAACAGACAATAAAATAAAACATATTTTCGCACATATATATATTTTTATATACATACATATACTCGTAATTATAATTCTAATTGTGCTGTGTGTTTGCGTGGTGACTCGAACTCGTCGGTTAAAATGAGTAAGGGTAAAGTACCAAACTTGATTGACGTGATTCAAACAATCGTACAAGAGCTAAGTGCCGACTATGAGGCATACACTCGGTTAGGGAGCACAAAGACCTCGGTGCACATGATAGAAGCGCGGTTGTCAAATTTAGAGACATCCTTTGACGAAGCGAGAGCAATGCATCTAAAAATCATTGAGGCTCCAAGTGAGGAGCTAAAGGTGAACTACTTAGATGCCCTCACGTTCCACAAGTTAAAGGAACTGTTTTTCAAGTACTCCTGCGAGTTAAAAGAACACCTACCTAACGTAACGGCGCACAGTTACAGTAACACGTCAGTGTCGACTCCATCGGCCGATCTAAAGCTTCCTCCCGTAAAAATCCCAACATTCGATGGGTCGCTTTAAATGTGGCCAGAGTTCTAAGGTCTGTTTGAAGAATTAGTAACCAACAATCACAGCATATCGGACGCACATAAGCTGCACTACCTGAAAGGTAATTTATCGGGTGAAGCAGCACGCTTATTTCGAAATACTGATTCGAATTTCGAGTCTGCTTGGGCGATCCTACTCAAGCGGTATCAAAACATTCGATTGTTGAAAGGTTGTTTGATCAGCCGAAATGTGGAAACGAAACGGCTTATGATTTAAAAACGGTACTGGACACCACCAATGAAGCTAGAAATTCGCTGAAGAATCTCGGAGTGCCTGTTGAAGCCTGGGAAGTGTACCATGTAGTACAACGGCTTCCAACAGCCACTCGGGCTCATTGGGAGACCCATATCTCTAATCATTCCGATTACCCTACCTTTAAGGTATTGGAAAACTTTATCCTAATGAGAGCAAGGACTCTGGATGTCATCGGACAACCGTCTTCAAATAAAACTCAAGGTAGAAGCAGAAGCAACGCATCAGGGGGGCTACATGTACACAATGCGACCACTACTACTTGTCCAATGTGTCAAGGCGCCCATTCAGTACGTCTTTGTTCCAATTCAAGGCTCTTGATGTTAAGAAAAGGCAAGAATTGGTGAAGAAGAAGAGGCTTTGTTTCATTTGTCTGTCAAATTCACATTACAGTCAGGCTTGTACGAGTAAGTTTTCGTGTTCGACTTGCCAACAAAAACATCACTCACTGCTACACACTTCTAATGAAGCGTATGTTGATGTGGGCTCAACCCCTTTTTCCATTCATCGTCAGCAACCAGATTATATAGGAACCACAGCATCAAAAAATGGAACGGCGTCGGCACATAACGCGTTAATAGCCGAAAACAAAACAGTCCTTTTGGCTACAGCTCTCTCAAGGTATTGACAAACGAGGGCCAACCAATTACGCTTCGAGCGCTATTAGACCCATGATCTGAGGGTTCCTTCATCAGCACATTCGCTACGATTGAAAAGAGAAAAAAGTAATGTGAGGATTTTCGGTGTAGGGGAAAACAACACAAACACGGCAAAACATGAAGTATGCTTTACTCTTTTTTCCAACGCAAACGAAGGGTTTAGTCTGAAGGTCAAAGCTTGGGTTTTGCCTAAACTAACGGCAATGCTGCCATCACACAACATAAATTATGCTAAGTGGAGTCACATACAGCATCTCAATCTTGCAGATCCACTATTTAATCAACCTAGAAAGGTCGATGTCCTACTTGGTAGCGACGTCTACCCCCATATTCTTCTTGATAGGATCATAAGAGGAGAAACAGGAACCCCTATGGCACAGAGAACGGAGCTGGGATGGGTTCTTTCAGGGAGTGTCTCAATCAACAGTCATGGCTTTCCATATATCCATAGAAGAACAAAAGTTGGAAAAAATGCTTCAACGATTCTGGGAACTGGAAGAAGTCAGAAGGGAAAAGATGCTTTCAAGAGAGGAGGAGGAGTGTGAAAAATACTTCCCGCAAACGCATCGGCGTAATGCAGATGGTAAATATATTGTCGAACTACCCTTCAAGGCAGGTGTGCGACCTGCGCTTGGGTTATCACAATGATCGGCGTTGGTGAGATTTTTGCAATTGGAGAAAAGGTTTCAGTCCAACTCGGCGTTTTACGAGGAGTATAAAAGGGTGTTCGATGAATATAAGGTTTTAGGGCATATGACGGAAATCGATTCCACAACTCTTAAAAATGCTCATTACTACGTTTCACACCATGCAGTAATAAAAGAGTCGAGTTCAACGACAAAACTGAGGATCGTGTTCGACGCTTCCTGCAAAACGTCGGATGGAACATCGCCCAACGACCATTTATGCGTCGGTCCCAGACTGCATGACGACATTGTGGATCACATTGCGCGGTTTCGAAAAAAACAAGATCGGATTTGCAGATGTATAGGCAAATTTTGGTGTCGCCGGGAGATGCTGTTTATCAACTGGTCTTATGGAGAGATGTAGAGGGAGGTGAAATTAAAACGTACCGCCTTAACACGGTAACATTCCGCACTGCCTCAGCTCCATATTTGGCCGTTCGGACACTTCAACAGCTTGCGATTGATGAAAGGTGCAACTATCCACTTGCATCTGACATTGCTAGGAATAACTTTTATGTCGATGACCTAATTCACGGCGCCGGCTCTGAAAGGGAAGCCATAGAAATGCAATCGCAGCTAACGCAACTCTTAAACCGAGGAGGATTTCCATTAAAATGGATCAGCAACAGTGCAAGGCTGTTGGCAGTCATTCTGAAAGAGGAGAGAGAAGTTGAACTACCTCTGTCATTCGACAAAGGGAGCGCCGTTAAGACGTTGGGCATCTGCTGGCATCCTGCGACAGATAAACTGAAGTTCAAAATCTCATTAAAAAACAACAGGACGATTACTAAGCGGACGATCCTGTCAGACATTGCTAGTTTCTATGACCCAATGGGATGGATTTCACCCTGTGTTATTCGAGGTAAAATTCTCATGCAACAAATTTGGAAAGAAAGGCAAGGCTGGGACGAAGAGTTACCATCGTCCATTGTCGCCTCGTGACTTCGCGGTTTCTGCGACGCCTCTGAGAAAACATATGCAGCAACGATATATCTTCGAGTTGTTCACCGCAACGTACTCACAACAAATCTTATCGTCGTGAAAACAATAGTCGCACCAGTTCAAACGAAATCTCTGGCCCGGCTAGAATTATGTGGAGCTCTATTGTCAGCTAGCTTACTAACTCGCACCATTAATATTATGAGATTTCAGTCTGCAAAAATATTTGCTTGGTGTGATTCTGAAATCACCCTAGCGTGGATCAGATCTCCACCTTATATACGAACAACATTCGTTGCTAATCGAGTGTCTGAAGTTCAGGAATTGATGGACACAGCGTGTTGGAGATATGTTTCTTCGAAGAACAATTCCGCGGACGTCGCATCTCGAGGAGCAGCACCAAAAGTGCTCGTCAACAATGAAACATGGTGGCATGGACCAGCATTTTTACACCGCTTCGATGATGAACAACAACAACCACAAGAAATGATGACAACAGATATGGAATTAAAGACGGTGAAATCAGCAAAACCGAAGGGAGACGTGATTGCACCCATACTTCGATGTAAGAGTCTGTATCATCTTTGTGTCCATGTCGCTACCTTTCAAGTCAAAAATCTTTTAGGGAGGTTTTCTTCTCTTAACAGATTGCTCCGAGTCACAGCATATTGGCGGCGATTTATTTCTAACCTACGAGATAAGGTAAGGGGCAGCCACTTTCGGCTAACTGGACATTTGTCTCCAGACGAGATCGAAGCAGTGAGAATGCGACTAATCAGAATTGTGCAACAGGAAACGTTTGCGGAAGAAATTGCAAGGATATCTCGTGGTGAGTTAGTACAACGAAATAGTAAACTGGCGCGCCTGTCACCAGTTCTTGACAAAACCGGAGTTTTAAGAGTAGGAGGTCGGTTGGAAAACGCAGATCTACCATATTCACAGCTTCATCCCAAAATATTGCCCTCACACAATCCACTTACCTCGCTCATCATTCATGAGACACACTTTAAAACGTTGCATGGAGGTCAGCAGCTGATGATGGCAACACTGCGGTCGGAATATTGGATACTGCAGCTCAAAATCAACATCAAAAAATGCATTCATAAATGTTTAAAATGCTTTAGATTCAAAGCTAATGGAATGCAGCAACAAATGGGGAATTTGCCAGCACCACGAGTGAATCAAGCACGACCATTTCAAACATCTGGGGTGCATTACGCAGGACCAGTTCAATTAAAGGCATGGAAGGGGCGATGCAAGATGCAACAAATTGGTAAAGGCATACATTGCTATCTTTGTATGCTTCAGCACCAAGGCCGTACATCTTGAACTGGTGAGCGACTACACATCAACAGCATTCCTCACAGCATTTAAAAAGTTCACAGCGCGTCGCGGCATTTGTACTCACTTATACAGCGACTGCGGAACAAATTTTGGAAATTTTGGAACAAACGTTGGAATCAAACAACACATATATGTCCAAACAGGTAACCGATGACATCGGCAAATCTCCAATGGTACGTTCTGGCATTTTAACCCTCCAGCAGTTCCGCACTTTGGCGGACTATGGGAAGCAGGAGTAAAGTCGATGAAGCACCACCTACGGCGAATAATTGGCCACCACAGCCTCACGTTTGAAGAATATGCAACCGTGTTAACACAAATTGAAGCGTGTCTTAACTCGCGTCCACTGTGTCCGATGTCAGAAGACCCAGAGGTTTTGTCATACTTAACACCAGGACATTTCTTAATCGGCACATCACTGCACACCGTACCGGAAAGAGATTAAACGGAGTCCAAGACCACCTATTTACAAAGATGGCAGGTACTGCAAAAAATCCATCAGGACTTCTGGAAAAAATGGAAGACCGAATACTTGGCGTGATTACAGCAGAGACCGAAATGGTTAGCGCCAAACAATGAAGTTAAAATCGGACAATAAGTGATATTATCGGATGAGACGCCACCAACCCTCTGGTGGTTGGGAAATATTATCGAAGCGCACCCGGGAGCTGATGGCAGAATCCGCGTCGTCACAATTAAGACTGCAACCACATCCCTCAAGCGACTTGTAGCCAAGATATGTCTCTTATAGTCCAGTCAAATTAGTCCTTAAAATAGAGGTAAGGTTACAATAATTCCCATAGAGCTAAAAATTGGTATGAATGTTCAGAATACCATTATAAATGAATTGTGAAAAGTCCCCATCAATCCCCCTTGTGCAAAAAATTTTATCGATGGTGAAAGTTTGCAAAAATAGGTTTTTCGCGTTTTTCAGCTTAACGGTGAGTTTTACAGCAAAAATAGTTCAGACAAAAATTGTAGATCATCCGATTCTCTACAAAAAATGTATCTACACTTTTTTTCATAAGTATTGCCATTTCCGTGATATAGCGGTTGAAAGAATTGAAAAAAATATTTTATTCGTAATATGCACGTTAATGTACTTTTATATACATTTTTGAACCGTTATATGAGTAAATACATGAGTCCCTATGTCTTATACATACAAATTATAAAATTCTTAGAATATAAATGAACGTCAAAAACTCCTCCCCTATTTTCATTTAGTCGCATGGCCTTGAGTAACATCTGTCTTCCATTCAATTGTCAGCGTGGCGATGCTCGTATACCTGCTCCGTTTCGAAGGTCTCATACTCAACAAAATACTGTTAGTCGTAAGCATTCCTTCGTAGTGACAACTCGTGGCTATCGCTTATATTTTGTAACAAAGTTTGTGCATTTTACTGTTTTTAAAAAAAAATGTCGCAATTCTGCTTTATTTGTAGTCAACCTTTGACTGAAAGTGGAGTTGTTACTGTTGATCGCGGCATGAAAGCATTAATTGATGCAAGTATTGAAAGAGGTGATGAGTTTTCGGAGTACCTGAAAGACCAGACATCTGTAAAAATTCATGTGCAGTGTCGAAAAAATTATACTCGAAAAAGTAGCATTGATGCCGTGAAAAGACGGCGCCAAGAAGAAGAAGCTGGTTCATCAAAAATAAGTCCTCCTCGTACTAGAGCACGAGTAAGTGAAACTACATTTTGCTTCAACCAGTGTTGTTTATTTTGCGGCAATGAATTAAATGAAGAGTTGGAGAAGAAAAAAGCACTGCAGTACCGACGTAAGATAGTAACTCTACTCCAGAAGTTATAATCACTAATGGAATTCGCTTTCTTCTTTCTATGTACGGAGCTCCAAAAAAAATTACCTGCTTGGATAAGCTCCGATACTTATCTTTTGCAAAAAAAACTTATAATAAAAAACAAGTGCAATTAGCTTGTCTTCCCCCAACCTCTGCTGCTGCTCAACAACATCTATTCCGGGTATATTATCAAGTTCAAGTGTGGCTTGGTAATAAAATGGATCCAGAAGACTGGGGTTGGAAGTTAGTTGACAATGCATTGGAACCAATTCATACGTTACTCCCACCTGCACCAGAAAAACTCCTTAACACCATCTTTTGCAATTGCAAAAAAGGTTGCAATGCTAAATGCGGCTGTAAAAAGGTTGGACTGTTTTGTTCTTTAGCATGCACCAATTGTCAAGGACAGTCGTGCTCCAATGTTGAATCGATATTAGATGAGGATAATTACGATATCAGTGATGAGACATATGATCCATCACTTTTAGAACATATTTGTGTCCAGCAGGAAGATGAGGAAAAAGAAGATGAAGAAAAAGAAGAAGAAGAAAACGAAGACAATATACTAGAAGTTCCATTGGATTATTATGAATCCGATGAATAATTTTTCCAAATTATTTTTTCATTTATGTATTACATAATTTACGCAGCTTTCATCATTTTCAATACTCCATTTGCATTCAATAGGATCATAATAGATCGTGGAATAGGCCTACCGGGGAAACCACGTTAAAAAAAAAGCGCCAAGCACACTACCTCATAGGTGGTGTGGAAACGTGTGCATATTACGAATAAAATATTTTTTTCAATTCTTTCAACCGCTATATCACGGAAATGGCAATACTTATGAAAAAAAGTGTAGATACATTTTTTGTAGAGAATCGGATGATCTACAATTTTTGTCTGAACTATTTTTGCTGTAAAACTCACCGTTAAGCTGAAAAACGCGAAAAACCTATTTTTGCAAACTTTCACCATCGATAAAATTTTTTGCACAAGGGGGATTGATGGGGACTTTTCACAATTCATTTATAATGGTATTCTGAACATTCATACCAATTTTTAGCTCTATGGGAATTATTGTAACCTTCAAAGTCTTATTTGACTGGACTATTACCAATCATGAATGAATAAACATTCAGAGACACGCATGCACACACAACCAAATAATTTAAAAACGTGTTGATTAATAGTAATATCTATCATTATGAATTAAATAAACAAATATAAATTACGTATCACTTATAACCTAACATTGCCACACACCCTTCACCGAATTTCCCCCTTTTTTTACATTTCAACATACATATCATTGAACGAGGTTTCTGTTCCACGAACGAATGAGACACCCAGCCCATGGTCTACGTGAAGACAACAGCAGAGGTTCATCCCAAAAGACCATCTTTCCCGGGAGTCGCCAGGATGTTGCAACGCAACATGAAGATTATCGCATTTGCCGTCGGCAAAACTACATCTAACCCAAAACATAAAGCCGACGGCAAATGATCAGAATCGCCGAGGATTTGGGAGGTCAGAAATTTAGCACATGCACACCAAAGTAATGATGCCGGCGTGCAATGAAAGAACTGGCTCCACCCACCCACACACGCACCAGATTCAGACGGAGATTGTGGGTCAATGACCTGGTAAACGAAAAAACGGACCAAATCAGCTGTTACGAGATCGCCGAGGATTTGGGAAGTCAGAAATTTAGCACGTGATGATGCCGGCGTGTAATGAAAGAACTGGCTCCACCCACCCACATGAGTATGTATATGTAGTGTTCGAAAACTTCGAATTCACACAACACACACGGACACGCACCAGATCCAGATGGAGATTGTGGGTCAACGACCTGGTAAACGAAAAAAAACGGACAAATCAGCTGTTACGAGATTTCGTCACGATGATTTCTCCAACGGACTTCACTTGTAATCAAGCAACCGCCGAATAAAGTCTTTTTGTTAAATAGATTACGCGTGCGTTTTAGTTCTTCGTTGTAAAAGTCGTTCTTTCAGGATCCAACCCTGTTGTACTCGTATCCACTTTTTCAAGTCGATACAAGTATCCACGGCGATACAAAATTTAAAAAAATCGAATCTTCTTGAGCTACAAGAGCAAGTACGTACAACCCAGTAATACCATTTACGTCGTGCGTGTATTGCTTTATTTTATACTACTTTATGCACAAGGCAACTGTATTAAAAGAAGCGTTACGCTAGTGATGACAAACAAAGAGCCAGGAGCTCTGAAATAGAAACGAAAAAAAAAAAAGATTCTCTGTGTAAAAATGGATTTTTTTTTTTGTTATGTTGGAGAGATTCGTCCAATTAGTTCTATTTTAAGCGACATATTGCTTACGTGTCCAGAAGTTCTGTCTATGACCACGGGCTCTGAGCGGAATAATGTTAAGGAAGTGATAGAACTATTACAGGCACTTGAATTCGTTACATGGGAGGTTTCTGTGGACTCTTACATTACTCTTAGCAAGGCTATGCGGCAGGTAAGTTGCTTAACCGAAGCTTTGGTTAAATGTTCACCGCGAGAATCTATTGTAGTCCAACTAAAAATTGAGATACAAAAGAATATGAACAAACGATTTCAAAAAATTGAATTTAACTCGATTCTGGCGCTAGCAACCGTTTTAGATCCAAGATTCAAATTACTTCATTGTAATTGGCTAAAAGTAAAATAATTTCTTTTTTGAATGGGCTCGTAAGAGATGGAAGAAAAGTCGCCAACATTTCAGATTATTCCGAAGAGTCCAAAAAGAAGAAAGAACTTTTGGTATTTGGACATGCCATAAACATTTGACTAATCAGAACATTAAGTCTAAACAGTCCTCTTCCTCCATATTCATTGAAACTGAAGTACAAATTTATCTAGGGTCAGCTGTTAAGACTATTACCCCGATCGAAATGTGGAATGATATGAAATATGTGTTTCCAGGACTTTATAACCAGGCTACCAAATATTTACCCATTGTGGCTACATCAGTCCCAAGTGAACGACTTTTTTTCCAAAGCTGGAGCAACTATTACCCAGGAACTAAACCGTTTGACAAGGAAAAGGTTGTCCAAGTTATTGTTTTTAAATTCTGTTTTGAATAAATAAAATAACACTTTTTTATTTCTAAATGACAGCGCATATTTTTTCTTTTGGGTAGAACTTAGTCACTTAGCCACACAAGCACAGTGTTTTATGTTTTTTGTACTTATGCTCATGTTTTTCTCAGCTTTTAGGCTAGGAGCGCTCTAAAGATTACTGTCGAATTATTTCTCAGCCACAAAAAAATAGAACAAATCGTCGGTGAAACCAGAAAAGTGTGTAACTCCATATTAGCAAATTTTACAGCAGAGCATTAAAACCTCTTAGTTTCGAAGTTATTGACACGATTTGCCTGAAATTTTCAGACATGATACAGCACTGTCTGGGTAGCGTGAACCCCTGATTGTGTGAACACTCCGCTGGCGTGAACACCCATTTTTTTATGAAGCGTGAACTAAAAATGTATGCACACGTTTGAATATGTTCATTCGTTCGTTCGCTGGTTTGCTAGTTTTTGCACACATTTAAAATAGTGGAGCGTGTAGTAAGGCATTTTCGTGCGAGTTACACATTGCCCAGCACCGGACCAATGAAAGAATCCGGTCTGGAATAGTATTTAAGTTTATTATGTATCATGTTAAGTACGGTCGGATTAGGTTTTGCTTGGGTTTCCCTAATCTCTAGTAACAAATGTTGGACCGTAGGTATACCATATTCCCAAAAAGAGCACAAGGAAGTAGGATCACTAATTATCCAAAGACGGTCGCTTCCTGTTATAAAACTTAATGAGGATATTACGAATTTCCCATAATAAAACATTTATAACCCAATATCCTGTCATTTTTTGCATATTTAAACAGTAATTGAAGACGATCGAGGATCAGTCGTTCTACTTGAGTTGCGTTCTACATCAGTTGCGTAACTGCATGCATATTGCACAAGTTTAAACTCGTTCATTCGTTCGTTTGCTGGGTTGTTAGTGTCCGGTGAAAAGCTTTTTTTTGACCGGTCTGACAAGAAATTCGTATCAAGAATGATTACGTAAAATCTCTCAGATATTTACTCACGCGACTTAACAAAGTTCGGGGTAACAAAAAGAAGTACTACGATGTCCACAACGAAATATGCGAAAGCGAAGGAATAAAACAATCCTTTTTCTTCGACGATTCGATTTACAAGAGAGCGACTTTATTTTTTCTTACGATTATATAATCTTTTTAGTACGAATGATTCCGTATTTTTGAACAAGTATTACAAAAAAAATATGACGGATTACAATACAAGGGCGCGAAATTCAAATTCTGGTATAAACATTTTTAATATTGATTGACCAGTGTTTCCGTCTGTGTACAATAGAGTACTTTTTATGTATGTACATATGTGACCGAACATTCCGCCCCCTTTGAAAGGTCATGGAGCTTTCAACAAGGTAAAGGTGCTAGCTTTCTAATAGGGCGGGTAACCAAACCCTTTGTTGTAAGTACTTCCGCTACTCGAACATTTCCGTCTTTGCCGGGAAACGTATTCTGAATCCTGCCCATAAGCCATCGTTGCGGGGGTAG
This sequence comes from Merodon equestris, assembly GCA_958301585.1. NCBI lineage: Eukaryota > Metazoa > Arthropoda > Insecta > Diptera > Syrphidae > Merodon > Merodon equestris. The sequence continues at coordinate 98,626,235 of OY284413.1, forward strand.
GTTGTCTTCATGTATGATGACCAATGATCCAATTTGAATATTAGGTTGTGGTGAGAACCATTTGGAGCGTTGCTGCAATTCGGTAATGTATTCGTTTGACCATCGTTTCCAAAAATGGGTTTTGATGTTGTTGATTCTCCGCCAATACTGCAGGAGGTCCGTTTCTGGAGAATCATCAGCTGGTTCAGGAATCGATTTGAGTGAACATCCGACGAGAAAATGTCCTGGGGTTAGAGCCTCCAAGTCACATGGGTCGTTCGTCAATGGGGTTAGTGGTCTTGAATTCATGACAGCTTCAAAGGGCAGTCGCAAGTTCTTCAAATGACAATTTGGCATTCTGGAGCGATCGATAAAGATGACCCTTTGCAACCTTGACGGCTGCTTCCCAGATACCACCAAAGTGTGGAGCCCTAGGGGGGGTGAAATGAAAATTTATTTGATCAATACTACAAAAGTTAATTATGGATTCTTGTGTAGACTTGTGAAACATCAATTTTCGGAGGTCGGATAGCTTTGAGTTGGCCCCTACGAAATTCGTTGCGTTGTCACAAAATATGTCACGTGGAAGCCCTCGACGACTGATAAAGCGTTTTAGTGAAGCTATAAAAGCATCAGCAGATAGGTTAGACACAGCTTCGAGATGCACTGCCTTTGATGAAAAGCAAACGAATACGGCTATATACGCTTTATATGGCACCTTGCCACGAACTCTGTGATAAACTGATACCTGACCACAGAAATCGACACCGCATCGTAAAAAAGGACGAGTCGCGCTGATTCTTTCCGCGGGAAGATCGCCCATCATCTGATGTAAAAGCTTAGGGCGATATCGAACGCAATGAATGCAACTGCGCACGATTTTCCTTGTCAGTTCCCTAGCGTTGACAATCCAAAATCTCTGTCGAAGTAGGACAATTAGTGCCTTAGGGCCAGCGTGATAGTTAGTAACGTGTAAGTAACGAGAATTTAGCGAAATTGGAATCCTTAGGTAAAAGAAGTGGGTGTTTTTGCTCTTCTGGAAGATTTGCGTTCCTTATACGACCGCCAACGCGAAGGATAGGATAGCCTTTACTTGTATCGAGATAAGGGTTCAACCATTTGAGATTGCCTTTAACGAATTTATGTTTCGAAAGTTGTTGAATTTCTTCTGAAAATGCATTTCCTTGGATTATTCAGACGATTTTATATAAAGCGTTTTCAAACTCTTGTGGCGTTATGAACGATGTTAGATCCGACTCTTTGTTTTGTAGTTTTGCCAAGAATCGCAGAACAATTGAGAAAACCCTTATGAGTCTTGTATAGGAGCTGAATTTGTCAATTATGTCGAGCAAATAAGTTTGAGGCAACTTGCAACAAGTTAAAACTGTTTTCCGATGTTCTAAGTTCCTTATTTCGGGAGTTAAAGATGATAAGTTTGTTAATGGCCAATACTCTGATACAGGACCGGTAAACCAATTAGAGTTTGTTAAGTCATTAACTGAACATCCCCTTGATATTAGGTCTGCCGGGTTCAATTCCGTAGGTATATGCTTCCAGACAACATCAGCGGTATTTTCTTGAATTTCCCCTACACAATTTCCAACAAAAGTATTTAACTTAGAAGAGTGTGTAGATATCCAGTGTAAAACGACTAGGGAGTCGGTCCAAAAGTAAATCTTCGAAGCTTTTTCCTTCAAAATAGGTTTAATTTTTATCCACAATTTTGCCAGTAGATGACCACTACAAAGTTCAAGCCTAGGAAGCGATATCCGTTTTGCTGGTGCAACTCAAGACTTTGCAACTAACAAATTAGTTTTTATCAAACCTTGTGAGTTCTGTGACCGAATATAAATGCAGCTCCCATAAGCTTTCATAGAAGCATCGCAAAAACCATGAATCTGTAATGTTTTTCTATTTGATGTAAGAACAAATCGTGGAACTGAGAGGCTCTGAAGGGAGTTGAGATCGGCCATGAACTGCCTCCACTCCTTGTCGATATGTTGTGGAATGGCGGCATCCCAATCAATTTTATCAATCCAAAGTTGTTGTAAAATGATTTTTGCCTTTACTATGATAGGATTGAGTAGGCCCATTGGATCGAACAACGAAGAAGATAAAGACAAAATCGATCTTTTAGAATATGAAGAATACGTTTTGTTGGGGTTGTACGAAAAGTAGAAGTGATCATCTGATGGATTCCACGTAATACCAAGCGTACTTGTAATGTTGGATTCGCTCATTTTTAGTTGTTTACCGTTTTGAGTTGTGACGACAGAAGGATGATTGCTATGCCATTTGGCTAATTCAAAGCCTGCTGATTGCAAAACAGTCTCAACTTCGCTTTTCAATATTGATAATGTTTGTAAATCATCCGCTCCAGTAATCATGTCATCGACGTAAAAATCGGAACGTATAACTTGAGATCCTAAAGGAAATCTTTTCTCAAATTTATCTCCTAGGTATTGCAAACAGCGAATTGCGAGAAATGGAGCTGAAGTAGTTCCATAAGTAACAGTATTCAAAGCATAAGTTCGAATTGGAACTTGTTCAGTTTCCCTCTATACGATGTATTGGAACTTTCTATCAGATGGGTGAACCAAAATTTGCCTATACCTCTTCACTATATCCGCGGTTAGTGCAAATCTATGCATGCGAAAGCGAAGAAGAATTGTAAAAAGATCGTCCTGAATGGTGGGACCAGACATTAGAATTTCATTTAGAGAAATTTGCGATGATGTACGACAAGAAGCATCGAACACGACCCGTAACTTTGTCGATGTACTATTTGGCCGGAGAACACATTGATGAGGAAGATAATAATGGGGTGTGGTTAAATCTGGATTTTCCACAAGAGACATATGATCCAAGTTTTCATATTCGTCCAGAAACTGTTCATATGATGTCTTTAGCGAATGATTTTGTTTTAATCTTCTTTCTAATGATAGAAAACGACGAAATGCGATATTGTATGAATCCCCGAGTAAATTTGGGTCTTGCTTAAAGGGTAGTTTCACCATGAGTTTACCAGTGGGTAACTCCTCCAATGTTCATCAGCGAGATTTATGTTTTTTGGAAGATTCCAATTTACAATGTTAAGTGTAGCATCAGGTTGGTATCCTGTTATTGTGGGAGTGACTAAAAACTCCAGTGGAAGTTCAAATGTTGAAATACGTGATCGAATAGTTGTTTGAGTTAGAGAGCTAATCTTTGTCTCTTTGCAACCGATCCCAATAATGTCAACTGTTTTTCTTTGAGATTTCAAATTCAATGATTTAGCAAAATCCTCTTTGATGAAATTAACCTGTGAGCCCGAATCTAATAGAACTCTCCCTATTTGGAAACATCCTGAAGAATCTCTAACAAGTACAAGGGCTGTAGCTAGAATGACTTGTGCTGTGGTCCTAGGTTGCGAATCTGCTTCGAGTGCAGAGTTAGCAGCTGCCGATGAAGCATAATCCTGCTGGATCGAGCCCGTTGTGGCTTGATTTGTCCGATGAAGTAAGGTATGATGCGACTGGTGACAAACTCTACATTTGTAACTCGATGGACATTTAGATAGATTATGGCCTTTCCCTAGACAATTTAAGCATAAACTTAGCTTCTTAGCGTTATTGAAACGATCAACAATGGACAATTTATTAAAATGTTGACAGCTATTAATAGAGTGAGAATTATCTTTGCAAAAAGAACATGATTTATGATTAGCGGTGAGCGATGATACTGGGCGATAGTCGATACGATTGGTTTTATGCCGTGCCAATGGCTGTTTATTGCAATCTGGTTGAAGTGTTTTGCATTCTCGTGCTTCAAGGAATTGACATCGTTTTTCCAAAACGTCAGCACATTGTTGCCAAGTTGGTAACTTTTTATAATCAAACTGTTCGTCCCATTTAGTTTGAGTTCCGATATCAACTTTACTCATTGCGATATGAATAATAATAGCATTGCAAATGTCCGATTCTGAGCCAAGCAATAGAAGAGAATTGAAAGTGGCACTAATTGTGTCCACTAAGTTTCGAAGTTGATTAGCTGAAGTTTTTGAAATCTTTGGCAAGTCGAAAAGCTGAGTAATATTTTCTAGGAATATTAAGCAATCATTATCATAACGTTCCCTTAAGCGAGTGAGTGCCTTCGGATAATTGTCCTCGGTTATTTGGAAAGCCTTGACTGTTCCAAGCGCTTGACCACTTAAACAAGTCAGTAAATGATTGAATTTTTCAATTTTAGAAAGAGTAGAATCATTGTCCACCCGGTTCGTGAACGTACTTATGAAGTTTTTATACTCCGAATATTTTCCATCAAAATGTGGCAAACGTAGTTTTGGTAGATTGCTAGCTGGAGAAGGAATAGTCCATGAAGTTTCAAAGTTACTACTGCGCCTATTAGTGCCCATAAGCGATAGAATTTTTGTTTTAGTGGAAACATACAAGTCTTCTAATTCATTGCGACTAGTATCTTCATGTGAAATTTCTTCGATTTTGCTTTGAAATGATAATATTTGCTTAAAGTAGGACTCTAATATGCCAAGTCGGCATTCTAACTCTGGAGGTGAAAGTTTTTTGGTCTCAACTAAAGTTTTTATTCGTGAAATGCTATCTTTTGTTGAAGCTCGCGCTTGTTTTAATTCCTCTAATTGTGTTGGCATGTTGATAGTTTATTGTTGTATGGCTCGAGAGTAATTAAGTAAACAGGTAATTATGTTATTATGTTTCTATTTAAAACTAAATTGTTAGTTCCCAATGGTCTGTTTTTCAATTTAATTTTGAAAATTATTTCTTTATATTATAAATGAAGTTGAAGTTGCTTGTGTGGCGACAGACGACGACGAACGAAAATGAGAATGAATCCTGAATCCTAAAACTATGCTTCGATTAAGCAACGAAGGAATCCTGTACCAATCAACTATATGATTGGTGGAGTGGAGTACGATTGTTTTTTTTTTTTTTTTTTCAGTGAGTGGGTGGTGGGTGCCTCTTACTCTTACTCTTACCTCTGGTGGGACTAGCGATCGAGCGAAACGAATATGATCGACGATAAGTTGACAATATAAAATCTTTAGAAGTGTTGTTGGTAATGTAATGCGATATGATCGATATGAAAACTTTGCAATAGGGGGAACTAAGAACTATGTAATATGCTTTTGTTTGCTCCTATTATTTCGTTGTGGATTATAAGTGAATCGTGTGGATGGTATGAGTTTCACAAGTCTTTAATATAATAATTGTACATTCAATAACCAAAAACTGTATTTAAAAAAATTTTCTGCGTGCATATTATTCTGCTTATGCCGAAGGTGCGCTCGAATGTTACTTTGTTGTTGGAACTTATATATGTATTTACGAATGTCTACACATATATTATGCTATTATATATTGAATTTGTACTGTGTTGTTTCAACGCACATTCGAATAATACATACAGACACATACCTGCTGGGAATGTGTATACTTATCATTACTTTTATTATATACAATATAATATGTATAATATTGTATAACTCCAACGACGAACCAATGCACTGAATCTGCTTTCCGGGTCGAATATGATGATTTTGATAATGATCTGGATGATGATCTGGAACTGGTTCCAACGATGAAATGCTTGAATTACATATGTATATGATTAGATTACCGCGAACCGCGAATGACCGAAACCGAACACGAACTCACTTTTAGATTATTCTTTGATTAGTCTTTTAGTCACATTAATCACATTAAAAGTATTTATCACCACGAACGCGTGCCCCACGTTGGGCGCCAAAAAATTGTCCGGTGAAAAGCTTTTTTTTGACCGGTCTGACAAGAAATTCGTATCAAGAATGATTACGTAAAATCTCTCAGATGTTTACTCACGCGACTTAACAAAGTTCGGGGTAACAAAAATAAGTACTACGATGTCCACAACGAAATATGCGAAAGCGAAGGAATAAAACAATCCTTTTTCTTCGACTATTCGATTTACAAGAGAGCGACTTTATTTTTTCTTACGATTATATAATCTTTTTAGTACGAATGATTCCGTATTTTTGAACAAGTATTACAAAAAAAATATGGCGGATTACAATACAAGGGCGCGAAATTCAAATTCTGGTATAAACATTTTTAATATTGATTGACCAGTGTTTCCGTCTGTGTACAATAGAGTACTTTTTATGTATGTACATATGTGACCGAACAGTTAGTTTTTGCATACAATTAAAACAGTGCAGTGTGTAGATATGTAGTATGTAAGTGTTTATTGGCAAAAATGTCTTTTAAAAAGCCGAAATTCTTATCATTGAAAGAAAAAAGTGAAATTATTGAGAAATTGGAAAGGGGTGATGGCGCGTCGAGTTTGTCCCGGCAGTACGGTGTAGCCAAATCTACAATTTCAGCGATAGTAAAAAACAAGGACAAAATCTTTAAAATAGTGACCACTAGCCAAATCAGTTCGTTGAAAAGAAAAACCTTAAAGCAAGGCGAGTATCCTCGTATGGAACGAAAAAGGTATGGTAAAGATACCGAACTTCGTATCGAAATGGTTTTTGTCGTGCATTCTCCCAATGAATGATATAATCTGCTGGAACATTAATATCTTTGTTTCTGAGTCTTCTCTGAATAGCTGAGTGCATTGAATCTTGCTCCCTTTTGTGTATGGCCCCTGTAAAAGTATTTTTGAATGATTGTTATGTCGTGAACTACAGATGTATTCAGCAATGCATTGGATAAACATGCGTTTCTGTTTTGGCCTGTACAACCATCGCTCCAAAATATCATTTTTGAAGTTTTATCTATCATATGAGGAAGAATATCGAATTCAATGAAATTGACAATAATTGACTCATTCGCAGTTAATGCACCTTCGGTCTCATTCCACAGAAAACAATAAGCTTCATGGGCAGCGAATTCATCTGCAGATGCAGTTTCTACCTTAATTTTTATATTATGGAGATCATATCTTTTAAGAAAACTTGTCATCCAACCAGTGCTTGCTGAAAATTAAGGTATTTTGACTGAGAAGAAGTGCTTGGCTCAATTTCTTTGAATAGTTTGTAGATTCTTAATGCTATTTGTTTGATAGTACTTCAGTCTACTGGTATTCTTTTTTGAGATTTATCTTCAATCCATATTACCAAAGCTTTTTCCATGTTCTCTTTGACAATATCCCTTTTGTATGTCGACGACTTAGCACTTATTTTTGTTCCAGAACATACAGACTTTCTAATCGCAGTTTCATTTTTCTTAATTGTTCTTATCGTATACTCATGAATATAAAAATGCTTTCTACAGCAATTGCATCTTGTCCTGTTGCAAGTTGATTTAAAATTTTAATGTTAGTATCCAAATTGTTCGCTTTCCTCTTCTTAATTATTACAGGTGATTTATGTGACATTGTGTTAGAGATACCAAAATACAATCAAAAATAAAATGCAATGTAAACATTTGAAAACCATTTAAAACTTACCTATTATTAAGTTAATAAATTTATATGAGCACTTTCTTAATTTTACTTATAACTTCTTAACACTAGAAAGACCGAAATTAGTATATACCTATATTGCCCAAAAGCAGTCATTTTGACTATATATATATAGTTAAGTTAGTTAGAAAATAAAACCACAAAGTTAGGTTAACAAGTTTTATTAAATACAAATTTAAAACGGTAGAGTGAACATTGATGTTCCCTCTTCACAATTGAACTGATCAAGATTCAGTTATGCGAGAAGCGCTGCTGTTCGGGTAAGTACACTTAGGTTGACGTGTGACAAAAATGCGTTACTGTTTACTTAACCCGTTGCCGCAAATGACGGCTATAGCCGTCCGATATTTGCCGATATGTAGGCAAACGACGGCTATATATATATAGCCGTCGTGCACATTTTAATTGATAAATAAAGAACAGCGTTAGTGCGAGAAGAGAAAAAATGACATGATGAGCAAATGACGGTTATAGCCGTCGACAGTTTTTTTGCAAAAACTGTGGTCAAATGTGATAATTTTCACTTCCAAATATACAAGTTACACTCGATTTCATCTGGCAGCCATAAACAACTGAAAAAAAAAGTGTGTTTCTGAGCGACATCGTCGAATAAAAAATGTGCGGCAACGGGTTAAGTTAATATGTGACAAAAATACGAAGTTCACTTAGGTTAACGTGTGACAAAAATACGTCACTAAGCGAACGTGTGACAAAAATACGTCACTTCCCTTCCCTTAAAGAGAAGCCTATGCTTAAGCGGGGATTGTAAGTACAACATGGGTAATGGATTTTGTTCTATTTCTATTTCTTGTGGTCCAATCTGACCTTCATTTGTTCGCTTCTTTATTTTCGTATATAAAATCATAGGAGGGTTTGTGTTTACATATTTTGAATACAGGTACAGTACGAAAAGGACAAAAATTACAATTGTGATAATTATGTAAAGTGTGATATTGTTTTTTGATTTTAATTTAGCAATATCGTTGTGCTCTATCATCTTAATCTTTGTTATCTCTAGGGGGGTGTATAATGGTGTTAAATCTATTTCTGGTTTCAAGTAATTCTCAGTCAAGATGATGTTTCCAATTTCAAGACTGCATTGTGTCACTCTTATTATCTTATTTCCTTCTATTTGTACATTAGTATTTAATTTCTGACAGTTTTGTATAATGCTAATTTGAGTTAGGTTCCAAGTTAAAATCACATTAGGTTCAACATATTTAATTACTTCTTTTGTGAATAGAGGTACAAAATTACAAATTGGGTTTTTACGCTTAATTATATTTGTAACGCATTCATTGTTTATTTCTTCATTTTTTTGATTATAAATTTTGTTTTCATTCTCATAATATGTCTGTGTATCTGTGCAATCTAACTGATAACCACTAGGATCCGGATAGGGGACTATTTTAATTGTGTTAATTGATTTGTGGTTAGTTGGTATGTGGGATATAATTAGTAATTGGTTCTCATTATGGTTAATCCAGGTGGATGTTTTAATTAATAATATATTTTGACTGTTAACATTTTCTAGTTTGTCGTAATTCAGTAGTTTTGGGTTGAATAGTCCGAGTCGGGAAAGCTGCATTCCCATTTCTAGATCTTCTATATATTCTATGAATTGTATGAGTTCGTTCATTTGTGTGTCACTGTTGCTACGATCGTTCTCATAGTTCTGAATTTCCTGCATTCTGTCATTTATTAAATGTATCACGTCGTTCAACTCGTGCAGCTGAATAAAATTTTGAGCAACTGTTTCTAAATTTTCCTGAATTTCCACGCGATCATTTTCGTCGAGCGTGCCAAAAAGATATTCGAACGCTGAGCCCACAATGTTGATCAATCCTCGTTTCCGTCCTTTCCCTTGGTGCAGAACTATGCCATTTAATTCTCTAAGCAACTTAGTATACAAAAATCTGATTCGGGGTGTATCTGTTTTATTGGATATTTTGTCGCTAAAATAGTTGGCAATGGTGTCTATTTCTGTTAAGTTAATTCTTAAGCAATGGTGTTCGAAAGACGTTGGTATCTGGACTGGTTCGCCCGAGAAAAGAAGGTATCCGTGGTTGGTATCGATATTATTTATTTGAATTTGTTGAGCGTGGCTTGTAGCGATCAATGCAAGTAATAGCATCACTGTACGATAGGGCCTGTGGAATTGGGACTTGATTAGTTTTCTTTCGTTTCTTAAACTGTGTTTTATAGTAATGGGTGACTCTATTTCTATTGGTAATTTTATAATGATCGGAATTTACCTGTTTTACGTCTTTGTTTGATTTAAAAGGGTTTTCCAATTTTCCTTCCTGTATGGGACTCTTTCTATATCCAGTGTCGATGTCATAGTCTTGCCGATCCTCATTTATTTTGCTTATTTTTCTTTCTTTATTTTGCTGGGTATCTAACGTTGGCTGTCCGGCATAAAGAAATTGTTTCTATTTTACTCAATTTGACTTCGTCGTTGTCGGATGATTTAATAATACGAATTTTTTCGTTTATTGTTTTATGCAATCTCTCTACGTCTGCTATGCCTGTTTTTGCTGTGTTGAGCTGCAATTCAATATTCTCGCTTGAGGGCCAAACTGGAAAACGCACCATCTCTGTCGGCTTTCAATAGCTTGGGCTTGCCTAACTGATTGAATATGCGCATGAGTGCATTTTTACATTCTATCCAGTCTTTTGTTTTTATTTGTTCTAGTGTGGCAAACTTTAAATAAATGTCTATGCAACTCAGATAGTGTTTGCCTTCGGATGAGTAAATATCTATCACGAATTTATCACGACAGTGTTCGGGTTTGGGTATGATCTTCATTGGCATGTTTGTATTGCGATGTTCTGTTTTTGCCAAATTACAAACATGACATTCGTTTATAATTTTTTGGATGAGTTGACCATTATCGAAATAGTATATTTCGCCAAAAAGTTTTGTTGTTTTTTGAATACCGGGGTGTAGGAGTTTTTCGTGAGGGGTCAGTAACAATTCTTTGAATACAGCGTAAGTGGATACGTTTTTCAATAAGATGAAACTACGGACAATTTTGGTGTTGTTGGGGTTAATAATTTCTTTATATGCACTTTGAATGTTTTCGAAATCAGCATCGCTATCTATGTATAGGACACTTGTTCTAGTGCAGAAATGATCAATTAGGTATTGCTCAGCCATCTCTCTTGTCATCATATCATACGAAATGTGAGTTATGTGTTTTTTAAAGTATTTCTCATGTTTAATACTTGGTGGGCCTTTGGAAAATATTACTTGTCTGTTAAACGTGTCGGTCTCTCAGTAATAAAAATCAAGTTGCTATTATCATCACCAGAGCTATGTTGTGTCTCCTCACCAAAGTGTACCTGATCTATTTTCACTCGGGACAGGGCGTCAGCTACATAGTTTTCTTTTCCTTTTATGTATTTGATATCAAAATCGTATTGTGATAATCTGACTCTCCATCCGGTTAATTTTGAATTTGGTTCTTTCATTCGATATAACCAACATAATGGTTGGTGATCACTTGCCACTTCAAAATGTCTTCCCAACAGGTAATGGCGAAAAACTTTTGTTGCCCATACTATGGCTAAAAGTTCTCTTTCCATCGTACTGTAGTTCGACTCGTGTTCGTTTAGTGTTCGACTAATATAACTGACCATCCTGTGAAAGTACGGCTCCAAGTGCAACCTCACTTGCGTCTGTGGTTAGGACGAATTTACGGTTGAAATCTGGTATTTTTAATATGGGGTCATTGGAAATTAAATGTTTTATTTTTTAAAAGCGGAAACATATTCTGGATCTTGTGAATTTATTTTTGAGCCTTTTTTCAGTCCTTTTGTCATAGGTTTGGCTATATTGGCAAAGTTCGGGATAAATTTTCGGTAGTAACCGGTCAATCCCAAAAAAGCTTTTATTTCCTTGGTTTTAGTTGGTATAGGATAATTTTTAATGGCTTTAACTTTCTCCGGATTGGGTTTAATTCCATCCTGCGTTATAATATGTCCTAAAAAGGTGGTTTCGTGTCGTAGAAACTCACACTTGTCCAGTTGCAATTTTAGGTTGGCTTCGGATAGCTTTTCGAAAATCAGTCGGAGAGAATTTAAGTGTTCGTCAAGGGAAGTCGAAAACACAATTATGTCGTCAAGGTACACGAGGGAATGCTTATTCAAAAGTGAACGAAATACATTATTCATGCATCGTTGGAAAGTTGCGGGTGCATTGAGACCAAATGGCATACGTAAATACTCGTAATGCCCATGTTTTGTAGAGAAAGCTGTTTTAACAACGGACTCTCGGACTCTGGGTCCATTTCAATTTGGTGGAAACCTTTCGCAAGGTCAAGTGTGATAAAATAATTACTTCTGCCCAGTTTTCCCAGGATTTCATCCATGTTTGGGATTGGGTGTCGGTCGCTAACTGTAATCTCATTAAGTTTTTGGTAGTCTATTACGATTCTAAATTTTTGTTTATCTGAAGCGTCTTTTTTCTTGGGTACTATCCATATGGGGCAATTGTATGGTGAATTACTTGTGCGTATAATACCCTGATCTAGCATTTCTCGTATTTGGTCTTCAACCTCGCGTTCATAAGCTTGTGGATAGCCATACAGCTTAGAGTAAATTGGTGAATTGTGTGTGGTGTTTATAATATGCCTCTCTTGATTAGTGAATGTTAGCTTATCGCCTTGTCTATACTGTATATGTTGGAATTGCTGTAGTAGCGTTTTCAATTTGTTTTTTTCTTCGTAATTCAAATGTTCGAGTCTGTATGGGTTCGAAACTGATTTTACCGTGTTTTTATAATTAGTCATGAGTTCAGGAACGGGGTAATTGCAATGATTTTCTTCTTTTTGTGTATTGGTATTCTGTGAGTGCTGCCAATTTGTTTCGGAATCGGGCTGGATTTTTAATTTTTGAGGATGATTTTGGCCTGACGTAGCACTGGTATCTATGAGTTTACTCGTATATCTATCGTTATAGAGTGTTACTGATTGGTTTCTATAATCTATCACGGCTTGCGCTTGTGACAGCATTTGACCTATCAAGAGGTCATAGTCTGCTGAGAATTTATGCAATAAAAATTTATTTTGAGTTGGAAATAGATTGTTAGGTGGTACAGTTATACTTTTGGTAATTTTGATTGGGCCATTGCTGGTGTGTATGAGACATTCGGTGTCGAGAACTGGTAAACTAAACACGTTGTTAGTCATCATATTGACTGTAGAATCTGTGTCGATTAAACATTTTAAGTCTTTCCCTTTATGGAAAATGATTATATATTGTTGGTTTCCGAGGCCGGTGGCTGAAATTTTTCGGCCTCCTCGATATTTATTTCTTTCTTTTCTTCCTCATCAATTTCTATTGATGACGGTTGTGGATATGAATTATCCAAATATTGTTGGTCATATTGTTCTGGTGAACATTCGGGATAGTAACAATTTTGGTTGTAGGAATAGTTGAATGGGTGGTATTGTTGATATGCAACTTCTTCCTGGTGTCTAAGTTCTTCTATACTCATTCTGCTCTGTCCACTGTCAGATGGTCTTGCACGTTTTGTTGGTTGGTTGGGGAAAGGTTCAGGAAAGGGGAACTTGAGTCGTGTGGTAGTCGTTGGGACTGTTATTGGTTTTGCCCAAAACGGTTATCTTCATACATTTTCTGTCGTTGAAAATTTGGGTTAGGTCTAGATATGTGAGGGTTAGGTTGATTTGGTCGAGGGATGGGATTTGAATTGGGTTGATAATTCGAACTAAACATTGGGTGACGGTATTGCCGTGGATAATTTGGTTGGTTCTGATAAGATTGTGAATATGTCATCGGTGGATAATAACGTGGTTGGAAATGTGTTCGATTCTTTGGGTGTTATGATACTGCCTTTGAGCGGGTCTTTGTATAAAATTAGTCTGTTCATACATGCCCTTTTCTTGTAACAAATTAATGGTGATCGTAGATCGGTTATACTATGGTTTACGATACGTAAATAAATTTCTATAGGCAATTTTTGGATTAAATTCTCTAGGCTTGCCTCCATTAATCGAGTAAATAACACTTTTTCTGCTACATCTAATTCTAACTCTAACTTACTTGTCAGTATTCGTCTGCGTCGTTCGGCTTCCTCCAAAAAAGCTCGTACATTACCCTTAAACGGTGTATTGCGAAAATCTTCAAATAAGACGTGGTTGGGAGTCTGGGAGTCTTGAGAATCAGTTGACGTCTGAGTTTAGTCCAACTGTCTATGTCATGCATTTCCAGGGCTTGCATAACTTCGCCACTAACACTTCGTTCGATATGTCCGAACAGAATATGCTGCTGCCTTGCGTCGTTGGTTGCATACAGTGCAAGGATGTAGTCGATACGGTGGATGAAGGTGTATAATGCGTAGGGGTTGCCATCAAACTTCTCGACGTTTGCCTTATTATATTTATTTTTTTTTGTTGTAAACTTCACTTAAAGTTTCTTTATTTTTTCGCACTGCTAGCAATTTCGGCTTTCTCGGAGCAACCGATTGGATTTATAACTCCAACGAATTCTAGAATTCACGATTTTGAGCACAACGACAGAACACGAGAATTGGTAAGTCAACCTATCGCATCAAGATTCCGTAATCGTCACGTCACAATGTAGGTAATTTTGCGGATAACGACAGACACGAGAATTGGTAAGTCAAGTTAACGCATCAAGATTCGTAATCGTTATCCTACCGACTGCGCCAGTTAAGTTAGTTAGAAAATAAAACCACAAAGTTAGGTTAACAAATTTTATTAAATACAAATTTAAAACGGTAGAGTGTACATTGACGTTCCATCTTCACAATGTGGATTCCAACTGAACTGATCAAGATTCAGTTATGCGAGAAGCGCTGCTGTTCGACAAAAATGCGTTACTGTTTACTTAAGTTAATGTGTGACAAAAATTCTTTACTGTTCACTTAAGTTAATGTGTGACAAAAATGCTTTACTGTTCTCTTAAATTAATGTGTGACAAAAATACGAAGTTCACTTAGGTTAACGTGTGACAAAAATACGTCACTAAGCGAACGTGTGACAAAAATACGTCACTATATATATATAACACATATATGTATATAGTATACCGAAAACGAAGGAGGGGGGAGGTAACTATAATTATTATAATTATTAATAATGTTGTATAAAAAGCCAGAAAATTCTAAGGCATTGTGTCATTATATACATAATTGTTTTTCTAATTGAAGTTAAAAAGCAGTCAAAATGACTTCCTTGGGCAATCTAGTGTTAAACATCCACGACAACTAAACGTCTTTTCCCTTCAGCTTTTAAAATCACAATGAATTGCGTATGAAAACAAATTACATCATTCAAAAATTACGCAATCTAAAGGATGACTACTCCTCGGTCCCGACTGTCTGCCTGCCATAGTTTTAAAAAAGTGCGCAAAAAAGTAACCTTTACCGCTTTATTTCAAAGCTCTTCCGACTTTAACAGGTTCACTACTCGGTGTCAAGAAAAACCATCTCAATGTCAGCAAATCCTAAGCCATCACTTACATCCGCAACCGCTCTTTCTCACCACGCAAAACCTACATTATTCGTAATGAATCGTACCTCCTGTGAACTTCTTGGTTGTCCTTGGGGTCATTTGCGGGCGAGAACTTAAGTAGTAGTATTCTTTATCTTTATTCCAGTGCTTTAAACTTATAACAACAAGTGGCATAATAACATTTGAACAATTTACTATGGAAAAAATTACAATCAATTATTAATAACAAATTCAATAATAAATAAAAACAAGGAATAGTGCCAAATACATTCAGTTGTTAAAAAACAAGAGTCGAATGTACGTTTCTAACAATTCAAATTAAAGAGTAAAAAGAAACAGTTGATGGGGAATTCAAATTTGAAATTTTTTTGTAGGTTATTAGATTATTAATTTTTATTGTTACGTTCTATCATCCAAAGAAAAAAGAGAAAAAAAATTAAAGAAAAGCAGATAGTCCATGCAAAATTAAAAGTACTTTTAAGGGTATAAAAATGCATCAATAGCAGAATAGCCAAATGAGAGAAGCCATTTTTTAGTATTAAACAAAAATGCTGATTTCACTCTTTCGCATCTTATGTTTTCCGGTAGTAGATTAAATAATCGAGGCGCAATGACGAGATAAGATCGTGAAAAGTGCATTTTGTAAATTCTTGGAACTAATACAAAATTGCTGGTATTGATACGTAAACTGTAGTTTTCATGTAGCCTAACTGAATAGTATCCACAATTCTCTGGGCTGACTCCCTTAATTTACCACCTAATACGGATCGCCTAAAATTAATCAACCTCCAACCCCTTAAAGGCCGATATTGCATATATTCTTTTCATTCACGACTTTCTCAGCCCACAATCATTTCAACACTGTTAATAAGTTAATTTGTTTATCAGAGTATGTGTTTGTCAAAGTAAAATACATGTATTCATTCATAACTGTACTTTTAAAGTTCTTCTGAAAATACATATAACATTTGATATTTGAAAAGAAAATAGAATTGAAGTAAGCTTTGATAAAATTATTACAATACTATAAATAATAACGAGTGGAATGATCCTATAGAAAGTAAGAAATTAAAAAAAAAAAGAAAAGAAGTAAGGGTAGAACCCATCTTTCAATCCAACTAAACAACTGGATGGGATCAAGACGAGTGGTTTAGAAATAATGAAAGAGCTTTCTACCTTTAAAAGTTTAGTTTTGTAAGAGAAAAAGATACAATTTATTTTTCAATGTGTTACTGGTACTAAGTTCAAAGCATTAGTAGCGAAACGTCTAAAATTTAAATATTCTGACCATATAAAAAAAAAATTCTTAAACACCTAAAGCTATACAAATGTCGGGCTAGAAGAAATTTTAAATCAATAAACAATAACGATTAAGTTTAAAATGCAGGCGATGGATGCTTGTTACAGGCGCTGCAATCTTGTGACTAAAACACCCCAACAGAAACTGCTGAACTGCAGTTTTAGTGAAAATTTACATAAAAGATTATTTTTAAGAGTTACGTCGAACAAATTTTACGCAAGTTAGAAAAGCCCCTTAATGAAGAATGGAAGTAAAAAGTAAGAGAGGAGATGTGAATAGCGAAAATCAGATTACTATCGATAATTTTGCCCAGATATTTATACTCATCCAACATTCACCAATCCAACTGGGAAGAATTTATCGATGTAATTCATACTGTTGTAGATGCTCGAAGTAATGTAAATAATTTTGGTTTTACCATAGAATTAATCAATAAATGATGGTAAACTAAAATAAGGAATTAATTCGTAGTAAATTATAGAGAACAAGGGCAAGTTCGGATCCTTGTCATATGCCTAAATCAGTGTAATTAATAAGGCTTTTCATACCACATGTTATCATACTCTGCGACTTATTTAGTAAGAAAAATCTGAACCTTTCGAGCTTGAAATCGGAATAATCAGCTTTTTCCATCTTCCGGGATAAAATTTCATGATTAACCATTTAAATTTTTTGTTTATATCTACAAATAAGCATACCCAAAAAACAAAAAAAAAGATTTTGGAAATCTAGCAAGGTATCTATCTCTGTCGAACTATCTTTCTGGAAGCCAAATTGATTTGGATTAAAAAAAGCTGTTCTTATTTAGACCTTTGACAACTCTAATCCTTTAGGGCCTTTGAAAAAACATTTGAAAACACATTTTTATTTAAGATATTAGCCAACATATTAATCATGAAACAAGCAATTTTTATAAGTAATTTGGACATTTTTTATTGTGGCAATGAATTTCGAAAATGGTTATGGGCTCAGAAACAAAGTTATTGACTTAAAATGTCTGATTGAAAGATGTATAACATATTAAAGTTAGAGCAAGAGATACTTGAAACTGAAGAAAAATAATCGTAAAATTGTTATAAGTTTAAATATAAGCTTCTTGTATAGATAATCCTAGCCTTTAATCTTCTTATTATTTTTTTTGTTTGGTGGTAACGTAACCACTGATATGCTCAATAAAAACGCAAATAAAAATGCCATGAAATGTATTGTTACGAGTGGAGAAGTTTTCACAAACCACCAAAGTCGGAAACTCTACTTGCCATGGCGTTTTGCCAACTTTTCGTTATCGGATGGATGGCACAGGTGATCGATACCATGCCCCAAGGGTCTGAGGTCGTGGGATCGGATCCCATGGCGTTTCTGTTTTTTTTCCTTCTAGGCCTATTTTTCGGAGTGCTCGGCTCCAAAGGAGCTTTCAGAGGTTCGAGGTCAAAAAGGACACTGGAAAGTAACCGCTGTGGCGTGGAGGCGAACTGGTCATATGATCAGTTGGGAAGGCATTGAGCGAGAAGTTTTCACCGAGAGCGGATGTGTTTTGGGAAAAAAATAAAGTGTTGTGTTTAATAGTGGCGATTTATTTCCGAGTTTAAGTGCATTTAAATTTTAATCTATCGTTCGGAAGCCGCCTTATGCAAGAAGGACGGGATAACCACGAAAAATAAGAAAACCAAATATAAGAAATCCGCTAGTCATCGCAATGCTCGTGAATACCTTATAGGTAAAAAGTTACTTCTTTTTTTTTATGCAGGGAACGAGCGATCGAGAATCTGAGGTTTTCCGGTGGATTTTGTCTCTGATTCAGAAGGGAGGAACCACGCAAACGGACGAGAACAGGATCGTCTGTACGCCATATTTAACACCATTTTGGGCAAGGCTCATCAAGGGTGAACGGTAGCCTGGAGCGTGAATCATCAGCTCGACGTGCGGGAGACTCGAGTTCGAGTCCGAGGCTGAGTATCTACGTTTTTCTTTCCTTCTCATTTTTTTTCCTACTCTTTTATTTGTATAATTGTCTTTCTTTTGGTTACGGGGTTTATTTTGGAATTAGTTTTAAAATCATTTTCTTTAAGCATTATTACTTTTCCTTTTTTTTATTATTTCTATTTAATTTTCCTTTTTTTTTAATTTCGGCTGGTCATTGTTTTATTAGTACGTAAGTTCCCCGCTGTTTGTGCTTATTTCGTGAATGGTAACACTTAGCTCATGTCTGATTTGACAGATAATTAGTTTTATCCTTCCGCTGAACGAATATGGTTGAACAACGCTTCGTTAAGTGGGCCTGCGATCGACTTACAGAAGATGCCGATTTTGCCAAAAAAATCATCTTTTCAGATGAAGCTCATTTTGATCTTGGCGGGTATATAAACAAGCAAAATTGTCGCATTTGGGGCACAGAAAACCCGCACGCATACATTGAAAAGCCGGTGCACCCAAAACGAGCCACTGTTTGGTGCGGATTTTGGTCCAGAGGCATAATTGGGCCATTTTTCTTCGAAAATGAGCAAGGAGTGGCCGTTACAGTCAATGGCGATCGTTATCGGGCCATGTTGAACGAATTTTTGTTCACAAAAATTGAAGAAGAGGATATTGGCAACATTAGGAAGGCGCTACGTGCCACACAGCCGAAGCTACACTCGATGTTTTGCGCCCTGTTTTTGAAGATCGCATTATCAGCCGCAGAGCTGATGTCGTTTGGCCACCTCGGAGCTGCGATTTGACACCGTTGGACTATTATTTGTGGGGTGCCGTCAAAGATAAGTGTTACGCCGACAAGCCAGAGACAATTGACGCTTTAAAGGACAATATTTGTGAAGCCATTGGTGAAATACAGCTGCAGACAATCGATAATGTGCTTAAAAATTGGACCGATCGTGTAGGCTACTGCATGGCCAGCCGAGGCAGCCATTTGAATGAAATTATTTTCCATTATTAACCCGAAAAATTGTACTTTCAAATAAAAAAAGAAATTTGAGAAAATATTCAGTAGTTTTTTTTATAGCATTTTAAAAAAAAAAAAAAGTTATTTGGCGGACCCATATATATTTTTTTTTCTTTTTTATTTTTTTTCAATAAACCCTATATTGAATTCCTTGTCTTGTGTTAAATCGGTCTTGTTTGTTTTATATATAAATACGATACGCGAACCTTTCCTGGCAGTCGCGATTCTTCCAGGAGGGGACCTCGAGACACCAAGGTCAATCGCGTGGCGCCCATTAAAACATTTTTCTTACATCAATTTTCCCACGATCATTTTCCATTGGGTCAGTCGGCCCTTGTTGTTTCGAGCCGCGGAGCGGGTACGTAACATTTTTGGCGCCCAACGTGGGGCCCTGAATATCGATTACACAAAAAAAAACATATATATTGTAACGAAAAGCAGATTTGGCAACACCTCAGATAAGTGACAAAAAGGGAAAACTACATTTTACCTCTCGGGAACCAGAGCACAAAGAGGAAACGAAAATAAGTGGCCAGATCACGTTCCGTTTTTTGAAGGAAGCGGTGCTTTGTTTTTTTTTTGGGAACACTCTTCTTTTTGGCAACCGCTGACATAAGACGTTCTCGCTTATCAGTCCATTGCAGTTAATAAAGATCGTTTGGAAAAAAAAAAAACAGATTGTTAAAGTTTAATTCTTTCCCCTTTCGTCACACTGGTGTCAGGTGTGGGGTGAACGAAAATTTGGAAGTTCCAAATATTTCTCACGAGATGGACGAGAATTCCGCAAAACAATTGTTCGAGACTCTTGTCGTAGAATTCGCAACTGTAAAGCGCGAACTCAGTGAAACGGTTGCCACGCAGCACGCAAAGTTGGAGGAACAGCTGAAAATCCAAAATGCGTCGTTAGACAAGCGATTAGAAGAGCTGGAAAACACCTTGTGCCATACAAACTTGGCAGACTTCGCTACAAGGGCAGGGAGAATATCTGCAGATGCTGCCTCCACGAGATTGAATCTGAACAGCAGCGATCCTCACCTAGGAAGTCCCACGGAAAACGTCGGCCATCGGCAATTGTCAAAGGAGGTAGGTGACCTTCCGGTCACCTCCGAGGTGCGTAATCTGAAATTAAATGGGTTAAACAGTAATGATTGTAAATCCCTTCTCATTTCGGTCACACCGTACGACGGCAAGGATTCCTGGGTTGCCTACGAGCGCCAGTTCGAGATCATCGCTAAAAATCAGCGATGGACCGAAATGCAAAAAGGAGAAGTGTTGGCCGCGAATCTAAGAGGAGATGCATTAGCTGTGCTGGGAGCACTACCACATGGACATCCACCCAGTTATTCAGTGCTAATAACGTGGCTCCGCCAGCGCTTTTCCCTAGACGCCCACACCAGTTTCACTCATCTTCGCAATAGAGTTCAACGTCCAAAAGAAACACTCGCCGAATTCGCCTTGGAAATTCAGAAGCTGGCCTCTCTCGCTCTGATTGGATGCCCCGCAGAAGTCTTAAACAAAATCGTCCTGAGTCAGTTTATTGAAGGAATACGTGATACACAGGTGCAGAATTTAGTTGCAGTTAACCGCCCAGCAACGTTATCTGAAGCCTTAAGTGTAGCCCAGGACATGTCCCTTCGTTCGGAAAGGCGTGCAGTCTTTCAGGCAACAGTCTCAAACGATAATCGCATGGACAAGGGGAATCGACGATCGCGTTTCGATAAAGCCCAAACATCCTTAGAAGTGGGGGAGGAAACATTAAAACCATCAAGTTCGGGAAACTAATAACCGCCAACATACGAGGGCAAGCGTTGGTGGAGAAAAACGGAGAGCCCTCAACAATAACAACAAGCAAGTCCGAGAAGAAACAGGAGAACAAATTGATGGCTATAGGCGCTTTCGCACTGGGTTCCACTAGTTTACTCGTCGACGGGTTGGTGAATGGTCGGAAATGTAGTCTGCTGATTGACACAGGTGCTGAGGTATCCCTCTTAAATATCGCATTGGTCAAGCCGAACACCTTGAAGAACACAACACATCGCGTAAAAGGAATTACGGGGACAGAAATCGAGCCAAACGGTCAGAGTAAAGCAACTGTTGAATTTCGAGGCCTCTTGTTCCACCATGAATTTTTAGTTTTGGACGTCGATATAGCATGTATTCTCGGCATAGATTTTCTTCGGCTTCATCAGTGCAAATTAGACTTTTCATCAGCAAAGCTGTTCATCGAAGGTCGGCCGGTACCACTTCGAGTACGTGGAGAAAACCATCGATTGCTAGTTTGCGCAGCGGAAAAGCAGACTCTTCCTGCCAATTCAGAAGCTTTGCTTGAGGGAACACTACCAAATACTAAAGTCGACGTAAAGGACTTAATGGTTGAACCATGTGGGGAATCGCAGCTACCACCTTCAGTGCACTTATCTAGAACCCTGGTGGATAAGACTCGGAATACTGTGAACGTACGAGTCCTCAATTCTAGTTCTGAACCGATCACCATCCAACGAGATACGATTATTGGCGGCGTCCAAGAAGTGGAAGTGGTTGACCTTGCAGCAGTGCCATACGCAAGAGAATCGGGTCACATTCGAGACATTGCACAACAGGCGGAGCATCTTAATGAATTACAACGAAAGGAATTCGCTTTACTGCTAAGCAAGTATCGGGACGTATTCTCCAAAGGACCCTGTGATTTCGGACGTACATCGCTAACAAAACACAGAATAGACACTGGGTCACAACAGCCGATCAAATTGCCGCCCAGGCGCGTACCACTTGCCAAAAGAGAGGAGGTGAGAGAACTTATCCGAGACATGGAGGAGAGGGGAGTAATCGAGAAATCATCTAGCCCCTGGTCAGCCCCAATAGTCTTAGTGAGGAAAAAGGATGGTACGGCAAGATTTTGCGTCGACTACCGACGGCTCAACAGCGTGACCAAGAAGGATTCCTATCCTCTCCCACGTATGGACGACATACTCAGCAACTTCTCTGGAGCTCGCTGGTTTTCCACCATGGACTTACAGAGTGGGTTTTGGCAGGTGGAAATGGAAGACAACGATAAGGAGAAGACTGCGTTTTCGACGGGCACTGGCTTGTGGCAGTTTAAGGTTATGCCTTTTGGTCTTTGCAACGCCCCAGCTACATTTGAGCGTCTCATGGATCGAGTGTTCCACGGCCTCTCTTGGGATGTTGCCTTGATTTACATTGACGACATCATCGTGCATGGTAAAACATTTGAAGAACATTTGGAAAACTTAGGGCAGGTGTTTCAGCGATTACAAAAGGCTAATTTGAAATTATGTCCACAAAAATGCTTTTTCTTTAAGGAAGACGTACGCTATTTGGGACATATTGTGTCGCGTGAAGGCATCAGGACTGATCCAGCTAAAGTCGCCGCCATAGAAGGTTGGAGCACCCCACGATCTAAGCGAGATATACGCAGCTTCTTGGGTCTGTGCTCCTACTACCGCAAGTTCATACAGGGATTCGCAACAATTGCCAAACCCTTATCCCAGCTCACCGAAGAGAAGCGGAAATTTGTTTGGGGCGAAGCAGAAGAAGCCGCATTCCAGCAACTCAAGGCAAAACTCGTGGCATCCCCTATTCTGTCATATCCCAACCCAGAGACAACATTTATTTTGGATACAGATGCCAGCAATTGCGGAATTGGAGGAGTTTTAAGCCAAATTCAGGACGGAAAGGAAGTCGTCGTGGAATACTTCAGTACAAGTTTAAGCCGAGCTGAAACAAATTACTGCGTAACACGAAAAGAGCTTTTGGCCGTAGTGATGAGCGTCAAACATTTCCATCACTACTTATATGGACGCAGCTTTATTATTCGGACCGACCACGCAGCACTGAGATGGCTTTTCAATTTCAAGCAACTGGAGGGGCAGCTCGCCAGGTGGCTCGAGCGCTTGCAACAGTACGACATGGAGATTCACCACCGACCCGGATCCCGTCATCTCAATGCGGACGCGCTTTCCAGAAGAAATTGTGGGGACTGTAGGCATTGTCAGACTGCGGAGGCCAAGGATCGCGAGGGAGTACCAGAAGAGCGAGTATTAGCTAAGGTGTTTGCTGTTGAGGTTCTCGGAGCTAACCTAGAAACGCTGCAAGACGAGGATTCGTGCTTAGCGCTAGTTAAATCCTGGGTAAAGAATAAAATCAAACCGACAAGAGAAGATGTGCTTGCTGAAGGACGCGAAGTAAAAAGCTATTGGAGCCAGTTTGAGAGCTTGAGTATGGAGGATGGGGTGCTGGTAAGGCTTTGGGAGAAATCCGATCAAACCACGAAAAAGCAGTTGGTGATACCTCGTACCTTGATGCCAAGAGTGTTGCAAAGTCTGCACACGGGACTAAGCGGTGGACACCTGGGGCGTACCAAGACGTTGGCGAAGGTAAAAGACAGGTTTTACTGGATTGGCCAGACTGCAGACGTTTTCAACTGGTGTTCACAATGTCAAATATGCAGCGCACGGAAAGGACCCCCCGCAATAACTCGAGGGCAGATGAAAATTTCTCTTTCAGGCGAACCATTCGAAAGAGTTGCGGTAGACGTGCTGGGGCCTTTGCCGAAAACATCCCGGAATAATCGATACATAGTTGTACTAATGGATTATTACACTAAATGGCCTGAGGCATTCGCACTTCCGGATCAAAAAGCCGAGCTGGTGGCATCGAAACTTGTGGAAGAGGTGTTCAGTCGTTTTGGAATCCCCCATATCCTGCACTCTGACCAGGGTCGTAATTTTGAGTCAACAATTTTCCGACAGAGTATGGAGTATCTCGGCATCGAGAAAACCAGAACGACACCCTTACACCCGCAATCAGATGGAATGGTTGAACGTTTCAACCGAACTCTCCTCGATTATCTAGCTAAGTTTGTAAACAACAATCAGACTAATTGGGATGAAGTACTTCCATTGGCACTTATGGCATATCGTTCCTCGCTACATGAATCAACTAAGTATACGCCTGCCATGCTTAATCTTGGCAGAGAAATTCGCCTGCCAGCAGACTTAATTTTTGGATCACCACCTTCTCCGCAACAATCAGTCACGCAATTCGTCAGCGACTTACGGCACAAAATGTCCTTAGTGAATAAAGAAGCACGGGAAAACTTGAGACTGGCTTCTGAAGCCATGAAGTACAGGTACGATTTACGCTCTAACCCAGTCTCGTTTGTTACAGGTGATAAAGTTTGGCTATATAACCCGAAGCGAAAGGTGGGTTTATGTCCTAAGCTGCAGAGTGACTGGGAAGGGCCTTACATCGTCCAGAAGAAGTTGAACGACCTGATCTATCGCATTCAAGGGACCAGTGCAAGGAAGAGACGGGTAATACATGTTAACCGCCTTGCGCCCTATAAAGAAGAAAGTACATCGGTCGGAGCGGCGATGTTTTAAGAGCGGGGTAGTGTAACGAAAAGCAGATTTGGCAACACCTCAGATAAGTGACAAAAAGGGAAAACTACATTTTACCTCTCGGGAACCAGAGCACAAAGAGGAAACGAAAATAAGTGGCCAGATCACGTTCCGTTTTTTGAAGGAAGCGGTGCTTTGTTTTTTTTTTGGGAACACTCTTCTTTTTGGCAACCGCTGACACAAGACGTTCTCGCTTATCAGTCCATTGCAGTTAATAAAGATCGTTTGGAAAAAAAAAAAACAGATTGTTAAAGTTTAATTCTTTCCCCTTTCGTCACAATATATATAATTAATCTAAGCTATCGTTCACCTGGTATCGGGTAGTAAAGTATCAGTTAAGTTTATTTGATCATTGTGTGTGTTCTCGTTCTCGGCGTGTTGTATCAGTGTACATTTGTAAAGGAAAACCTCAGATTTTCGTGAAATGGATATTAATAGGCTTAATTCAGAGGAATTACAGTATGAGCTGAGGATTAGAGGCCTGAGGCCTAAGTGCTTCTAATGTCCTAGACATGAGGAAAATGTTGAGAGCGGCTCTTAAGAGAGATACGAGCTTCCTTTTAGCGGACTATCCTTACACATTTGAGGAGGATAAGTCTGCGGTTGTCTCAGCGTTGGAGGAAATAGAGTCGTTAGTTAGGGCGTTCCCGGGCGATGATAGATGCGGGGACTATAAGAAGATAGGAGCTAAATCGGAGTGGCTGGTAAGACGATTGGGTAGAATGACAGCTTTAGAGAAGGACGAACTCGATTTCGTTGCGGATAGTAGGAATAGGGTTGTAAAGCTGCTATCTGAAGTGGATCTTAAAGCCAACGCGGTCGATTGGGAGGTCACCAATAATGCGGAGGAGACGGACGATTTTGAACGGCAAAACCAAACAACAGATAGCCAAACGCAACTCCCGTCAGTTTCAAATTTGAATATGGCTGGGCTACACCTTCAGACTGGGGATAGCCAGGTACGACCAGTTAACACCTTACCACAAAGGTCAACGAATATACCGCTGCAGCCACAGGCGACCTCATCTCCACTTTTGTTCAGTTCGAAATCAGTACCGGTTATGAAATGGGGTCTTAAATTCAATGGCGAACCTGGTCAATCGGTTACTAGTTTCCTAAAAAAGGTAGAGGACCTTAGGGAAGCAAGGAATTGCACCGAATTCCTTTTTATTTCAGAATTCGATTTGTTTGAAGGGAGGGCTACAGTATGGTTTAGAGCGAATAGGCCTTCCGGAACTGGAAGGAGTTAGTGGAGGAGCTGAGAGCTGAATTTTTGCCCCCAGGATATGATGACCGATTGTTGAAAGAGATTCGTCATCGAACTCTGGGACGTTCCGAGACAATAGGAATGTATGTCAGCGTTATGCTTGGGTTGCTTTCAAGATTAAGCGAAGGCTGCCCGGATAGCGTGAAATTGAATCTGATCCGGAAAAACGGAAAAATCTATCTCCATTTTACCAAACACAACTGGCATTAGTTCACTAAATCACCTTGTTGAGGTAGGCAGGAAGCTCGAAGCTACTAGGTATTTGGTTGAAAGCTATATTCCTCCTCCATCTAAAAACCAAAAACACCTTCTCGAACCTGACTTGTCTTATGTAGAGCTTGTAAGCTTATAGACGAAACAAGGTTGGCAGCAGTTGCTAGCAGTTCCCAGACCGGCCAAAGACCAGTGACATGTTTTCGTTGCCATAGGCAAGGTCACATAACTTCCAGGTGTTCTCAGCCTCTTCGCTGTTACGGCTGCAATCGAGAGGGAGTGATAAGAAGCAAGTGTCCTCAGTGCTCATCGGAGGGAAACGATTGCACAACTCAACCAGCTGCGGGGCGTTGAGTTGCAAGCCTGACTTACCCGCAATCTTAAATAGTGATTTGGTGGTTAGAGGTGGGGTCAAGGGGACAAGTAGGGAGATTGTAGGTGTTAGGGTAGATAGTAGTTCTTCAGCCGACTACCTGCTGGTTCAGAACGGAAGTGATAGGCGACCATATTTAGAGGTGAACATATATGGGTTGAGGATGTTGGGACTGCTCGGTTCGGGGGCGGGTGGTCCAGGGTGGGATCAATTAAGCATTTTCAACCTAGAGCTGAAAGCTTTTACGGGAACGGTTACAGTGGCAAATGGAGAGGCAGTTGAGGTCTCAGGAGTAGTGCAGATCCCTCTCAATGTCGAAAACCAGATTAGGTTAATCGAGCTATTGGTGATATCCAAATTACCACATATCCTTATTCTGGGTGCTGACTTCTGGGAAGCCTTTTCAATCATTCCCGATCTGAAGAACCGAGTATGGAACTTCGGAGACTCTGTTTGCTCCCTTGAGGAACATGGCCAGCTATCAACATCCGATCAAACGGCACTTGCCGAGGTAATCCAAACGGCTTTTGCCGACATGGGCACGGAATTAGGTCGCACTGATTTGGTCGAACATACCATAAAAACTTCTTCTGAGCCAATAAAGCAGAGGTATTACCCGGTTTCTCCCCTATTTCAAGCTAATATTAATCTCGAAGTGGATACGATGCTGAAGGCAGGGGTGATAGAACCGTCGACCAGTGCTTGGTCATCCCCGATTCTGTTAGTAAAGAAGAAGGATGGGAAGTTTTGGTTTTGTGTCGACTTTAGGAAACTAAACCGAGTAACGGAACGTGACGCTTACCCTATCCCTTACATGTCAGCTACCTTGGATAAGTTACGTAATGCGAAATTTTTGTCATCTCTTGATATTAAATCCGCCTATTGGCAAATACCATTAGCCGAATCCTCAAAGCAGTACGGGGATACGATACCGGGAAAGGGACTTTTCCAGTTTACTCGTGTGCCGTTTGGACTTCATAATGCACCGGCTACATGGCAGCGGTTTATAGACAGAGTGCTGGGAGCAGACCTTGAACCTAACGTATTCGTTTACTTGGACGACGTGATCATCGTAACGGATACATTCGAAGCGCACCTAACAGTACTGCGGGAGGTGTTGAATAGGTTAAAAGCGGCAGGTTTGGTGTTAAGTAAGGACAAGTGTGAGTTTTTTAAGCCGGAGTTAAGGTACTTAGGGTACATTTTCAATCAGAAAGGCCTTCTGGTAGACCCGGAAAAAGTTAAAAGTATGGTTGAGTTTCCACGACCGACAACGGTGTCAGGAGTACGGCGTTTTATCGGGATGGTATCATGGTATCGGCGCTTTGTGCCGAATTTTTCTGATTTGCTGGCCCCAATTACAAATCTGTTAAAGAAAAGGAAGAAATTTGTATGGTGTGATGCTTGCGAAGATTTTTTTCGGACCTTGAAAGAAAAATTAGTCAGTGCCCCGATTCTTGCTTGCCCAAATGTCGACAAACCTTTGTTCAATACTGATGCCTCAGGATATGGAATTGGTGCAGTACTGGCGCAAGAGGATGATGTTGGAGGGGAAAATGTGATATGCTACTTAAGCAGAACCATGTCAAGGTCAGAGCGCAACTTTTCCACTACCGAACGGGAGTGCCTAGCAGTGTTATGGGCAGTGGAGAAACTGAGGCCATATCTAGAGGGGAACTCTTTTACAGTGGTCACAGACCATCATTCCCTTGTATGGCTTAATAATTTGAGGGATCCACAAGGAAGGTTGGCCAGGTGGGCTGTTAAATTGCAGCAGTATGATTTCAAAATCGTACACCGTAAGGGAAAGGAGCACTTGGTGCCAGACGCCTTATCTCGATCAGTACCAGAGAATGCAGTTGATTCGGTCTCGGTACAAGACTATATAATAAGATGGTAAGATCCGTGTCAGAAGATCCTGACAAGTACTCCGATTGGCGTCTAGGGGATGGAGGGGTACTCTATAAATATGTGCGTCCCAGGCTACCGAATACAAAATCGGAGGAGGAGACCTGGAAAATTGTGGTGGCCAAAGACCAACGGGCCGACTTACTAAAAGAGCATCATGATGATGTGCTAGGAGGCCATGGCGGGGTTCGGAAGACCCTCGATATATTGTCAGTCCGATACTACTGGCCCAAGATGAAGAACGATGTAGCGTCTTATGTACGATAATGCATGGTGTGTCAGATGGTAAAACCAGACCTACATAAACCTGCGGGGCTAATGCTTTCGAGAGGTAATGTAACTAAGCCATGGGAAATGGTGTGCGTCGATCTGGTAGGACCACTGCCCCGGTCAACCAGGGGCTATTGCTATATCCTCACAGTGGTGGACTACTTCACGAAGTTTCCCCTCTTTTTCCCAGTGCGCTCAGCTACGGCCAAGGCGGTGGTCACCATATTGGAAGAGCAGGTATTTTTAGTTTTTGGGGTACCGTGATGGATAGTCTGCGACAACGGGGTACAATTTAAAAGTCGTGAGTTTTCGAAAATAACGGAAACGTATGGGGTGACTCCCAATTTTACAGCGTTTTACCATCCTCAAGCCAACCCGGCCGAAAGAGTGAACCAGACTCTGGAAACCAAACTTAGGGCATACGTAGCGGATAACCACAGGAGTTGGGATGTACTTTTACCAAAGGTTGCCTGTGCTATACGCATGAAGTCCTGAGAACGAGCCCCTATTTCGTCCTATTTGGTCGTGATATGCCGGTTAAGGGAACAAATTCACCAATTCCACCAGAGGGTTTCCTTGAAGAGCGCACCGAGGATGTTGCATGGCATAAGTCCCTAGGTGTTGTTATAAACGACGTGCGATCTAGGTTGAGGACAGCGGCTCAAGCCTCCGCAAGACAGTACAACCTTCGACGCCGCGACGTCCAGTTCTTCCCTCATGACTTAGTTCCAAGAAGAAATTTTGTATTATCCGACGCGGTCAAGTACTTCACTGCCAAATTAGCACCTAGTTTCATAGGGCCCTTTAAGATACTCCGCAAAATATCTGGGTGGACATAAGAGCTACAAGGCTTGGATGGGAGAACTGCTGGTATCTGGCACGTCAAAGACCTGAAGGCATATAATGAGGCAGGGGCAGGGGCAGGGAGGGTTTGACCGGTGAAAACTTCTGGAAGAAAAGGGGGAGTGTTACGAGTGGAGAAGTTTTCACAAACCACCAAAGTCGAAAACTCTCCTTGCCATGGCGTTTTGCCAACTTTTCGTTATCGGCTGGATGGCCTAGGTGATCGATGCCATGCCCCAGGGGTCTGAGGTCGTGGGATCGGATCCCACGGCTTTCTGTTTTTTTCCTTCTAGGCCTACGTTTCGGAGTGCTCGGCTCCGAAGGAGCTTTCAGAGGTTCGAGGTCAAAAAGGACACTGGAAAGTAACCGCTGTGGCGTGGAGGCGAACCTGTCATACGATCAGTTGGGAAGGCATTGAGCAAGAAGTCTTCGCCGAGAGCGGATGTGTTTTGGGAAAAAAATAAAGTGTTGTGTTCGGGGGGGAAAAAAAAAGTAGTAGTTTAATAGTGGCGATTTATTTCCGAGTTTAAGTGCATTTAAATTTTAATCTATCGTTCGGAAGCCGCCTTATGCAAGAAGGACGGGATAACCAGGAAAAATATGAAAACCAAATATAAGAAATCCGTGGGTC
Source organism: Merodon equestris (assembly GCA_958301585.1). NCBI lineage: Eukaryota > Metazoa > Arthropoda > Insecta > Diptera > Syrphidae > Merodon > Merodon equestris. Next base: position 98,656,334 of record OY284413.1, read on the forward strand.
ATCGCAATACTTCGGATGCTTTTAATGATTTGGGAAAAATACCACAAATCGCGCTCATAGTAAATATATGAGATAGTATATCTGTAACTGTTCAACCATAACAATTACTGACGCTTGACATCAAACGGTGTCAAAACATAAATCAGCAGAACCTCTTTCAGCTCATATATGTTTCTTAGAATAAGCAAGTCTATCAAGGGCTCAAACTGGTAGTGAATATAGCGTATCCAGGGCTCACACTAGTAGTGAATAGAGCGTATCCAGGGCTCACATTGATAGTGAATACAGCGTATCCAGGGCTTACACTAGTAGTGAATACAGCGTTTCCAGGGCTCACGCTAGTAGTGAATGCAGAGTATCCAGGGCTCACACTGGAAGTGATTACAAGATTAAATAAAAACTATTAAAAGTTAAAAATGGTGTTTAATGAAACAGAGGTTTCTACCATCGCATCGTAGCTAAAGTAAAATCTCTAGCAGAGGAATTAGAGAAAACTAGCAGAGATTAAGTAAAGGACAGTCCAGTCCGAAAAACTGTTAAGTATTTGGAAGAAAGACTACAACGGATAGAGGAAATCTGGACAAATTTCCTCGACAACCCCGAGAAAATTGGGGAAGTAATAAGCATAACACCCCGTACATGCAAAACAATACGGTAAAGAAATTTCAGAAACTGTATGAAAAATTAAAAGCAAAAATAAAGAATACAAGTCCATACGTCAGCGAACCAGCACCCTCAGAAGTTAAAATAGGGCGTGAGCAATCACAGAGGTTACGCAAATTAAAAATAAATATGAACGCCATTATCAACAATGTAATGGAATTTGAAGAAGCCAATCTGATAGGCTATACAACTGATGGAATTTGAAGAAGCCAATCTGATAGCCTATACAACTGATGGAATTTGAAGAAGCCACTCTGATAGGCTATACAACTGAAGTCCATGATTTCCAACAAAAAATATTGCTGGAGCAATCTAGAAACTTCACCGAGTTGCACGAAGACTTCATGATTAACACAACAGAGAATGATCTAAAAACAAACTACGTAGTAGAAGATGAGTACAGGGAAGTATAGCAGGAACTAAATCGATGTTTTTATAAGATGGCTTCCAAACTCAGCGAAACCAACCAACCGAAGGTTGAAGAAAGGCATCAACAAGTGGAACACAGATTGCCACAATTAAAAATTCCGATATTTAAAGGAAACTATTTGAAATGGCAATCGATTTGTGACATATTTACAACAATTATACACAACAAAGTCACACTCAGTACTACAGAAATGATGGAGTACCTGAAAACGCATTTGGAAAGAGAACCAATGCAACTTATCCAGCATTTAACCATTTCAAGTGCAAACTGTACATCGGCCTGGGGAACTTTAAGGGCTAGATATGATAATGAAAGGAACATTTTTGGAGTGGGTATTGAGAAAATGCTCAAATCTGGTCATCAAGGAAACCAGTCACCATCGAATTCCATTAAAGCAATCTTGGATGCAACAAAGGAGGGCATATCGGCAATAACCACCATGGGCCTTGACACATTATTGCGTTATTGTTGATTTAATTACAAAGGCTTTAGACCGTGAAAACAGAAACCTATTTGGGCTAGGTTTAGAACAACCGAATAAGATGCCTTCCCTCCAAATCTTGTACGACTTTCTACAAAGAAGATATCAACATTGGAAGTGATGGGATCCTCACAACAAAGGCTCTAGGTCTCTGTTCGCAATTATCATTTAGCAAATAGAGCTAAATGCATATTTTGCAAGAGTGACCACAACCTTATTCATGCAGTAAATTTTTAAATTGGACTCTTAAGGAAAACTTGCTAAGCTATGTATGAACGGCCTACGACATTATAAGAAGAGTGCATGCACTAGCTTGCGAACATGCAAGCAGTGTAATAAAAAACACCATACTCTGCTGCACCAAGAGAACTATACATCAAAACAACAAGCTGATAATCGTTCACCAAATAATGGACATAGACAGAGAAAATACAATCGAATTATGGACATCAAAACCAAGATGTATTGCTGGCCACAGCAATGATAACAGCGACAAACGTTGATGGCCATCAGAGAAAGCTAAGGGCTCTTATCGATCTAGGATCGCAGGCAACATTGATCACCGAAGAAGCCGCCCAGTCATTACGCCTGCCAAAACAAAAGATCCATACGGAAATTAGCGACTTAGGAGCAACTAATGCCAGTACAGCACGCAGTAAAGTAGAAGTGGTATTAACTCCAAGATTCGCGTCAGAGTTCAAACTGCTGGCTTCTGCGCTTGTACTACCAACGCTCACAAGACTAACGCCTGACAAAAACGAGTTTAATGAAATTTCCTACAATTTCAAAATTTTGTTGCTAGCCGATCCATCATTCATTATTACATTGATATGATTCTTGGAGCTGATGTTAACGGGGACATCATTCTTGATGGCGTAAAAAAGGGTCCACAAGGCTTTCCCATTACACAAAGGTTTCAGTTGAATGGTTTGTTACTGGGCGCACGTCATCCAAATGCGCTAGTGTAGCAATCATGGGAATGGTTGCCCAAACAACACTAGAAAATCAACTCAAACAATTCTGGGAACAAGAGGAGGTACCAGAACAAATTCGATTGACGCAGAACGACTTGAATTGCGAGAAAATATATGAAGAAACGCATTGCCGGGACATTGATGGCAGATATATAGTGGACATTCCGTTCAATAAACAATTAGAACAGAAGTACAGTCTAGGAGCCTCACGAGACCGAGCAGTGGCAAGATTATTCCAAATGGAGAGAAAAATTTAAAGGAAACAATTCTTTGCAGCTTGAGTCCAAATTCATACAAGAAATTATAAGTCTTGGTCATATGGTAGAAGTTCCTTTAAATGAAAAACAAATCGAAGGTGTGTACTATATGCCACACCATGCTGACATTAAGCCCGACAGCATCACAACAAAATTAAGAGGAGTGTTCGACGCGTCATCGAAGACATCAACCGGAGTTAGTCTCAGCGATCTTATGTTGGTGGGCCCAAGGCTACAATTTTACTTAACCTATATTATTATTCCAAATAAGTAAGAGTAAGACCAAACAAAAAAAAAAAAAAATCTGGAGCATGCCCGTGTCAAAAAAAGCATTATGGAAAAGAACGCTAAAAGGAAAAGCACTACCCCGCCAGGCACTACTAATGGTCGTGATCCTGAGACGAGCAGCAATGCTCGGGTCAGAGCTATAGGATTTCCGGGGGATAGCAAAGTAATGCAACGGCGTAAGCCACACTTTAGAGTCGCGAGTTGGAACGTTGGAAGCATGAGTGGTCGCAGCTATGAGCTTGAAGAAATGATGGTTAGAAAACGAGTAGACGTCCTGTGCGTACAAGAGACGAAATGGCGAAACACTGGTAATCGGGCACGATTCTTGGACGTTAAACCAAAGGCCTACAAGATGTTTTACTATGGATTGGAAGAAGGAAAAAACGGAATCGCCATCATCCTTGCGGCAGAGCTACTTGGCAACGTCATTTCAAAGTCCAGTGACCGTTTGATGGCTCTCAAATTGGTGATGCATGGTGAGGTGTGGAACATCGTAAGCGCATATGCCCCTCAAGTAGGATGCGAACAAAAAGAAAAAGATGGATTCTGGCTAGATTTCCACAACCTTGTCAAAATCATCCCAAAGGAAGAGCTTTTGTTTGTTGGGGGAGATTTAAACGGACACGTCGGAAAGACAAGCGAAGACTATGAAGACTACCACGGAGGGCTGGGATACGGCACCAGGAACTCTTCAGGTGAAGATATCCTAAACATGTGCAAGTCGTACGGTCTTATAGTGCTAAATACCATGTTCGTCAAACAAAGCCGGCACCTGATCACTTATAGCAGTGGCGGAAATGAAACTCAAATAGACTATCATTTGGTATCCAGTTTCATGAAGCCACGAGTTAAAGATTGCAAAGTGATCCTGGGAGACGCGATCGCCCCTCAACACCGTCTTCTCCTGACTGAATTTATGGAGGCGAGTAAGAAGTCAAAGCAGCAAACGAAGGTGTCTGAGAGAATCAAGTGATATAAGCTGGATAAAAGAAAAGGCGAAGCTTTTATTACCAGCATGGAAAACTACCTCTTTTCCATTATCGATGAGGTCGGTAATGAGGAGTGCAGAGCACAAGACATGTGGGATTCCCTACAACAATCTGGCCTGGAGAAAGCCAAATCACTGCTCGGAACATCTCAAGGGGCCTGCCAACACGCAAAAGAAACCTGGTGGTGGACAGACGAAGCCAAAGCAGTGATACACGAAAAGAAAATGGCTTTCCAAACTTGGTCAAAGTGCTCTTCTACTAATAGAGAGGAAAAAGCTCGCCGTGAAAAGGTATATAGATATTGCAAAGGTATCGCGAAGAAAAAGTGCGCCGAATTCAAAGCGAAAAGCATGGAAGGCCTATATCAGGAGTTGGAAGAAATATCGTATTCCGCGTCTGACAGGAACCAGGCTACCCAGGAGCTTCGACAAAGCAATTTGAACAAAGGAGCAAATATCTTTAAGATAGCCGCCCAGAGAAGAAGAAATGCTCAGGAGATTCGTTTCCCAAAGTTTATTAACAATGCTGAAGGCCAACTCCTTGTGGAAGACGAAAAAATTCTCCACAGATGGCGACAGCATTGCGAGGAACTTGTAAACGAACAGTTTCCCCGAGTGTACTTTCCAAGAGCCGCCCCGAATCATGCCGAAATATCCGACATCACAGTCGAAGAAATTCGGTACGCGGTTAAAAACACCAAGAAAAGAAAAGCTGTTGGGCCGGACGGGATACCCTCTGAGTTCTGGAAAAAGATGGGAGACATCGGGTCTAGATGGCTCATGGTTCTTATCTCCAAACTTATGAGAGGCGACACTATGCCTAATCAATGGAGGGAAAGCTATCTTCTTCCTTTGCACAAAGGAAAGGGTGATACGCGAAATTGTGATAACTACCGTTTTGTCAAGCTGATGTCGCACACCATGAAGATCGTTGAACGGGTAATAGATAGCCGACTGCGGAAAATAATACGACTATCTATTGAACAGTGCGGGTTTGTCTCGGGCAAATCAACAACAGATGCAATCCAAGGTATAAGGGTCATGATGGAAAAGCATCGTGATTCGTCAAAGGACTTGCATATGGTGTTGGTTGATTTCGAGAAGGCCTTTGACCGGCAACCAAGAGATGGGTAGCGCTAAGACAAAAAGGAGTTCCAGAAACCTACGTGCGAGTGATCATGGACATGTATAATAGAGCAACGACAAGAGTAAGATGCACCGCAGGAGTCACCGAAGAGTTCGCTATCAAAGTCGGTGTACACCAAAGGAGCGTCCTCAGCCCACTGCTTTTTATAGCAGTCCTTGATTGCTTGCTTGAAGGAAAAGTGACGGACCCCAATGTGCACCAGCTATTCTTTGCTGACGATGGAGCTATTATATGTGATGATCAGGCGTCCCTACAACGAGCACTTGATGTGTGGGTGGACATTTTTGAGGGACACGGGTATCGTATTAGTTCAAAGAAGACAGAGTATCTGTGCTGCCCGTTCTCTGACCCTCATCAGCCTATTCCAGACATTTACTTGAATGGAAGAGTGCTTCCCAAGTGTGAAAAGTTTAAATATCTGGGATCTATGATTAATAAAGAAGCAACTTGTGATGATGACATCAACCATCGCGTAAGCGTAGGGTGGATGAAGTGGCGAGAAAACTCCGCCATCTTCTGTGATCGAAAAATGCCCCCTAAGCTGAAAGGAAGGCTCTACACTTCAGTTGTACGTCCGGCGTTCACATACGGTTCACAATGCTGGACAATGCACAAAAACTATGAGAGCAAATTAACGGCAGCTGAGATGAAGATGCTTCGCATGACAGCGGGAGTAACAAAGCGTGACAGAATTAGAAGTTCAAAGATCCGAGGAAGCCTCCACGTAAAAGAAACCATCACAAGAAAGATAGAGCGCGACCAACTCAGTTGGTATTGCCATGTTCAAAGGAGAGATCCTTTGAACCCCGTCCAAAAGGCAATATCAATCAACGTTCCAATTTCAACACGCAAAAAAGACAGGCCGAAAAACAATTGGTGCAAACAAATGCAAAAACACCAGCATTTGATTGGCCTCAGCGATGAAGTAATCCCAAACCGGGAAACCTGCCTTGGTGAAGGTAAAAAATATTGAAATAAAAGCAGCGGTTGTCGAAATAGCAATATAGGATCACTACCTACTCTATTGCGGTATTAAATCAGATTCTATGAAAATGGCTACAACAGATAAAGAACATCATATCGGAAAACATCGTGTTGCTGAAAAAATACAGGAGTTCAATTGGGAAAGTCTGAATCTCTACACAGAGGTTGACGATTTCTATCAACACTTCGTAAGGAGTATTAAAACAATAGTAGCAGCGTCAACGGTTACAAGGAAAAGAAGAAGCACAGAGCACAGTTGGATCACAGAAGAGTTAAAAAAAGAGTGTAAAGAACGTGATAAACTCTACAGAAAATTCAAAAATAACATACATAATGAAGATTACTACAAAACGTACAAGACATATCGTAACGAACTAAACAAAAAAATAATGAGAACAAAATCAAATCTCTATAAACAAAAATTTCAGCAATGCAAAAATAACCCGAAAGAATCTTGGAAGATGGTGAATGAAATATTAGGGAAAAAACAAAGAAATTTGGAAGAAGTTATAAAAAATAACTTTGCAGGCGAGGAAAATTTTAAAGACCTAGCAAACGAATTCGCTACCACGTTATCATCGGAAATATCAAAGACTGTGCATGATTGCAATAAAAAAAACGTTTGTTGGTCACTTAAATAGAGTGGAACAATCGATGGACGTAGAACATGTAACAGTTGCAGAAATAAAAAATGTCCTTCACTCGTTAAAATGTAACAAGGCTGTCGGAATAGACCAAATTAGACCAAGGGATTTGAAGACAGGTGCAGAAATCTTGGCACCATGGGTGACAAAATTTATTAATATGAGTCTAGACCAAACAACCGTCCCGGAAATACTTAAAGTTTCAATCGTTCGACCGATATATAAAAGCGGAAAAAAAAACGAAGTAGTTAACTACAGACCAATTTCAATTCTATCGGCTGTTGATAAAGTTATGGAAGAAGTGCTAGCAAAAAGGCTATGCGAATATGTGGAAAAATATAAAATCTTGAATAGCAACCAATTCGGCTTTCGCAAAAACAAAAGCATTAGTCGTTTGCTAGGTGATTTCGCGAACAAAATATATCAAAGCCTGGACAAAAATCACAGTTCGGTGGTTCTATTCATAGATTTTAAAAAAGCCTTCGACACATTAAGCCACAGACAAATATTGAGGCAGCTAGAAAAGATTGGTGTACGAGGCACCTTATTGGCATGGTTTGAAAATTACCTAAGCGAAAGAAAATTTGTGGTGAAGATTGGAGATGCCATTAGCGGAGAAGAAAATTCTGCATATGGTGTTCCACAGGGATTGAAACTGGGCCCATTGTTATTCATTATATATGTCAATGATCTGTTGTCGGTATTAAAATATAGTAAGGGATATGAATATGCGGACGACACTGCGATTGTGGTTAACCAAAGGAACGTAAATGAGGCTGCAAGCTTATTACAAATAGAATTCAATAGAATTACAGCTTGGTGTCACGACCATGGACTAATCATTAACGCACTGAAGAGAAAGGTAATTCACATTCGTCCGCCTCATATCCCAAAAACTAAGCTCAAAATAAAAATACATCACATAGACTGTCTTCATAAAAATGGTTGTAACAACATAAAGGAAGATGATAACTGTAATGCATATATCGATAATGTATCAACGTACAAGTATCTTGGGCTGACGGTCGACTACAATTTTAAGTGGAGCTACCACATTGAGGCACTAAAAAAGAAGCTATGTAAGGCAGCCTACGCTCTATTTCATCTACGCAACCTTTGCACACAAGCAGTTCTTATACAGCGCAACTTCTGTCTAGTGGAATCCCATCTGAGATATGGCATTATAGCGTGGGGAAAGTCATCCCAAATGCAATCCCTACATAGAACGCTTGAACGGCTGCAGAAAATTGTACAAGGAGCAAGAAATAGAAACGAAGTCCAACCACAGGTAAGAACATCGGTCAAATTTATAACCTGGAAATAATGGCGAACTATTATAATGACAGCAACTATAGGAACCTGACGCAGCAATCAATAAACACGAGAAGACGTCAACAGCATATATACGAAATCCCAAGGTATTGGAACGAGTATGGTCGAAGGACGCTTAACGTTGTAGTTCCAACAATACTAAATGAACTCCCTCAAGAATTTCGAAATCTCACAAAAAATGAAGTTTTAAAAAGAGCTAAAAAAATTTATCGAAATATATAAGTGTTAATTTTCAATAGTATTTTTAAAAGTTTTTTTTTTTTTTCTTTTTTTGGCTAAATAACAGATACTTATGTATTATATATCTAAATGTATCTCCACTTTAAATTATACATATTTATATTATGTATATTGTATTTTCTATCGTATCCTATATCTAAAGAAAACTCAACATGTAAAATGATGTACACTCTTGCAACCAGTCATCTGCAGACAAGCCCTTCCGGCTTTGCAGATAAAACTATGTATGTTGATCAAGAATTAAGAATAAATAATCAATAATCAAGGGAAAAAAAAGAAAAAAAATTAAATAAATATCAAGTTATGGTTTCTAGGAAATATTCCTTTAATCTCTTCTTTCTTAAATTGGTCTGATATAAATTTCGCAGGTTGTATGGGAGATTATTTAGGATGTTTGGTATGGTGTACATCAGCTGACGCTTGCCGTATATGTTGTTGAAAGGTGGAAGATGGTACATCCTCTCTGCTCGTCTTCTGGTGTTGAAGCTGTGATTGACTGGGTTTCGGAACCTCTCATCGTCATACTCCAACGCTGCTGTCATATTAAATATCTGCTTCACCGTGAGAATTCTCAATCTGCCATCTATGCTGCTTTTTCCGGACAATAATTTTATCGCCTTGTTTTTAATATCTTGCAGCTTCGCGATGTGTGTATCTGCAGCACCTCCCCACGCTAGTATGCAATATTTCAACCTTGACTCGATAAGATCATGGTACACTTGTTTTTGCACGCAGTTTGAGGACTTATGCTTCAGGCAAGCCAGTGCAAACAGGGATCTTTTCAGCTTCGTCCGCAGATCACTTATGTGTGGTTCGCATGTGAAATGACTGTCGATCGTTATACCCAGATATTTGAATGTATTCACGACGTCGATAACCTGACAGTTTCTGGGGTCGGTGCAGTTGAATGTTTTAATATTTATTTCTGATTTTGGGTACTGTGGGCTATGAATATGTAATAATTTTGTTTTTGCTGCATTTAGCCAATTCCCTGCTTCATCAAACTCTGCATGCATCATCCTGGTTGCTTCTACGATCAATTTGTGGCAAACAACAATCGCCGTATCATCTGCATATGCGAAGGGAAAGCCCACCTTAAAGTATTTTAGTAGTTCGTTGGTATATAATATGTACAATAAGGGGCCAAGTTTAGATCCTTGTGGGACTCCATACTGCACTGTGTTGGCTTTGCTGCCATAATAATAAATAATTTTCACGCGAAATGTTCTCGTTCTGAGTTAGCCTCTCAACCAATTTATCAGTTTCCCTCTAATTCCTATTTTTCGCATTGCATCGATAAGTTTACGGTGGTCGAGGGTATCGAATGCTTTGCTAAAGTCTAAGAAAAGCACTAAGCCGTGAGTTAATCAAGTTTGTGAAATCGCCGAGAAGTCGATTGGTGCTTCTTCCCTTCTGGAACCCATACTGATTCTTGCCTATAAGCTTATGCTTATCAATAAATTCCCATATTCGATCTGCAATGATTTGCTCCAAGATTTTTTCTATCACCGGCAATATTGCAATCGGGCGATAGTTTGCTATCTCGTGTTTGGCTCCTCCCTTGTAGATAGGTCTAAGAAGTGCCTCTTTTGGTACCTTAGACGTATTAAAACTCGTATCAATAAGGTTCGTAATTAGGTGTGAAGATTTCCGCATTTGATTTGATATCTAATGCCTAATACCATCTATCCCAGGTGCCTTTTGAATATTTAAATGAGCTATAAGATTTGCTACTTCCGCACAGTCTGTATCTCTCAAATAGATTGTTTCCCGTAAAAATGTGTTCTGGTGGCTGGATGTTACTTTGCTACATACGTGGATTATTGATGCTGCCTGCTGCGAAAACGAGTTCGCAAAATTATCTGCCAAACCGATGACATTCGTACTCGGTAAGAAATTTTTCACAATTGTTTCCTCTAACGACGGCTTCCTTCGTCCCAGTACTTCATTAATTAGCGCCCAAGTTTTTTTCGGATCACATTTTACTTGCTCGAACTTTCTTTTATAGTATTGTTCCCGTCTTCTACATATTTTTTTGTTGACTTGGTTACGTAATCGTTTGTATTCGGTTTCGTATGTTATGTTGGTTCGATTATTATTCTTCCACCTGCGATATAATCGATCTCTTTCTTTGCAGCTCTCTATGATATCCCTTGTAATCCAATCGTGACTTTTTTTTGAGCTTTCACCTGTCGAGTTTTCGTATATATTGTTCATTTTTGTAGCTAGTACATCAAAAAGAGTTTCGGTGTCTGTTTCTTCTAACATCGGTGTCCAGTCGGTAGTTCTAATCAGTTCATTCACTTTTCTAGTTCTAATATACGATCTCGATGGCAGGGCATTTCTTGTTGTAAACGCTTCATAGATACTATAGATAGTGCCGTAGTAATCTGATATATTACTTTTAACAGTAGCCGAAAATATTTTGTACTGTGTTAGGTTAACCAATATATGATCGATCAAAGTACAGCTTCCTCTATTTAGATCTGTTCTCGTCGCTTCTTCAATGACGTTGCGCAATCCATTCGCAGCCAGCATTTCCTGATAACTAAGGACGTAATTGTTCGTACTATCTTTGATATTTATGTTCATGTCGCCCAGAATCATTATATAACCACTTGCTTCTTTTATGCTCGTGATTTTCAAGAGTTCCTCAATGAATTCATTTTCAGCATAATTTGGCGGTCTATAAATTCCACTGGCTATTTTCTTTTTTCTATTTAAATTAATTTTCACGGTTAAATGTTCATACGCTGTAGTCTCGATATTTATCGTTTTGTAGTTTATATGATTTTTAAGGAATATTGCAATACCTCCTCCTTTTCTTTTATTTCTATTAGTGAATCCTGAACAGAAACCATCAAGACAATACAGACTATTTTCTTCTTTTTTTATATTTATTTCCACTAAAACAATTATATCGACATAGTTCAGAATCGGACTTACATTAGCACAAACAACATTCCAGTTTTTCCTCAACGACGTTATATTCAGACATAGACAATTAAAATTCAGTTTCTCTAATTAATTTTTTGCTTGACTGAAATCTAAAAACTCCATAGATTCAAACAGATCAAACAGATCTTCTTCGATATTGACGTTTTCTTCTAAATCCATTATCATATAAAAACAATTTGATCGCACATACACACATTTGCAGAGTCAAGTTAATTGCGTTTGATTTTGTTTATATCAGTCATGCATTGTATAAGCAAAACCTCGGCATTTTCCTCTCTGCGCGAATTACAAGAACAACCCACCACCTACAACAACAACACAAATGGCAGAGTACACCGTCAACAGTTCATACCCCACAGCAACGGAAACAAGGTCAACACCAACAACAACAACATAATGCAAATTCCTTAAATCAATTGAATACGATCGATTGTAATTGCACAGGTGAATTGCGAAAACACGTTATCAGCGTCTGCTGGACATCCGTTCGCACGATCACCTTCGCAAACGTAGGTCACAAATAAAATTATGATATAGATTAAGAGCAGTTCGATTTGTACTTTGAGTCAACAAAGTCATAAAGTTGAAAAAATTGTTTTTTTTTTTTTAACGGCTGGGGCTGAGTCTCATAAGTGGCGCAGTACGGTAGTTCGGTCGATGCGCTTGTTAGAAAAGTGAAAGTGTATATCGCGGCGGTTTCCCGTAATAGTGACTTCGACAATTCTAAATAAGAACAGTGAATTTTTATTCTTTGCGGCCGAGAACTTAAAATACAAAAGATCTACATATTTGGAACTTTTTGTAAATCGGTGGTTTCCCGTATAAACAAAATACCCAAAGAAGACCAAAGGTTCATTGGTTCACCAAGTTCTTTTCATCGAGGGACCCAGCCTCTCAACTCAATACATCGAGCGCAAAAACTCAGTTCTTTAGGATGAAGTTCTTCTTAATGCTGCAGTACATGTTAATACTAACATCAATGAACTGGAAATACGTGACCTCTCAAACTACAACGGAATACTCCCACTTAAATTAGGAAAAGCAAAACTAATAAAGACATTCTACTATCTCATTCATGTTATAGACTTAGACGAGTATATAAAGAACTTAGAACAGATTCGAGTATCCCTTCCCCATTTTAGAACATTCAGGAACCTCCAACCAGCGGCGACGCGTGATTAAAAAATGTAGTCGATCAGTTTCCTAATCGAACAACTATGCCCTAGCTAGTCGTTTTTCTCTTTCCTTCATTCCATTTATTCAAAAAAAATGGTACCTACAACGCGCGATCTGCTTTTTTTTTTCTTGTATGCTTCTAGTGAGCTCATTTCGTTGCCAAATCGTTTGAACGAGTTGGATAGATACACAAATTGGTTAAGGGGGAAAAAAAACAGTGGCAGGTGGTTTGTTTTGCTTTATGTATTTAGTGATTCACAGAAGGGATGCACTATGTGGAAAATCCAAAATAGGTATAAATAATGTATAAAATAAGAAGAAAAGTGTGAATTTGTTTTGTGATGATTATTGAATATAAAATTAAAGTAATATCAACTGAAAGTTAGGCGTTCATGAACGAGTTGAACAATAGGACGCCTCGCCATTGCCTCCAACCAAGCGTAGACATTATAGAATTCAAACTCAGAGACTTGAAAACTAGGATAGGCCTTCTACTACCAAGGCAAAAACAGATACAAAAAAGAGGACTCATTAACGGACTAGGTAGCACATTAAAACTAATAACAATAAATATGGACGCCTACGACGCAGAAAGAATCAATTATGAAATCGAAAACCTAAAACAAATCCAAAACCACTTGTTAGACCAAACAGCTACAAAGTCAAAATTAAACCAGGAGATGATCCAGAGATTCAAAAATATTACTGATCACATAAATTACCAACAGAATCTTATTCAGGAGTACATAGCCGATTCCAACAACAGAACATTAATCATGATAAGATCAAACGCAGATTCATTCATCCACTCTCAATACCTGAACCGGATCAGTTTTAACATAGATTTCTTTACCAGTCATATACGCGACATTTCGGAAGCAATGGTACTAGCCAAGACTAACGCTGTGTCCAGCGTAAGTACGTGCAATACGATGCGTGCTGTGCGGTGCGTTAAATGCGGGCTGTTTACAAAATCAAATTAATATTAGTATAAGTAAATGTCCACCGTAAACACGATAATGCAGAAAACACTTGCGTTGCGACGTCCCCGCATCGCATGCTTTGTTTGAAATTCAAACTGGTTTAATTTTGCCGCAGTATCGTGCGAAAAATAAACGATGGAAGTTTTAATTTCGGAAGTTCAAAAGCGATAGGTCTCTGAAAATTTGTTGTATTATGATAACACATTTCATATATATTTTCTAATATATAATCGAATGTTTTTGTCGACATTCTAGTATACTGGTGAAATGCATTTTCATCCGATCGCAATTCCGGGTACAGGTAATGAAACTCCCCATAAATTAAGCAGTTTTTATATAAAGGCTGTTTTTTATAGAGGTATAGAACTTTGAAATGGAATAAAACAAAGATGGTTTTTTTGAATTGACATGAAATTGACTTTATTCGAAAGATAATCTTCTAATATTATAACTTAAATATAATTTCTGGTATATGACCGGCCAAAACAAGATTGCCGTTGATCCCAATTTTCATAAGCGAATTTTGTTTCGCGATGAAGCTCACTTTTGGTTGAATGGATACGTCAATAAACAAAACTGCCGTATTTGGAGTGATGGTAATCCTCAAGTGTATGTTGAGGCACCGTTACATCCACAAAAACTGACTGTTTGGTGTGCTTTATGGGTTGGTCCGCACTTCTCTAAAAACGATGCTGGCCAGAACGTTACAGTCAATGGTGACAGCTATAGAGCCATGATTACTGACTTTTTCGTTCATCAATTGAACAACCATGATGTGCAGGAGTTGTGGTTTCAAAAAGACGGCGCAACATGTCACACAGCTCGTGCCACAATTGATTTATTGAAGGAAACGTTTGGTAACCGCATAATTTCACGTTACGGACCCGTGAATTGGCCTCCAAGATCGTGCGATTTAACGCCGCTTGACTATTTTCTGTGGGGATATGTGAAGTCGCTAGTCTACGCCGATAAACCCGAAACGATTGACCACTTGAAGGACAACATTCGCCGCGTTATTGCCGATATACGGATACAAATCTTGGAAAAAATCATCGAAAATTGGACTACGTCCGAGCCAGCCGTGGCGGTAATATGCCAGAAATTATATTTAAATTGTAATGTTAGAAGATTATCTTTCGAATAAAGTCAATTTCATGTCAATTTAAAAAAATCATCTTTGTTTTATTCCATTTCAATATTCTATAACTCTATAAAAAAACACCCTTTATATCATGAGTTTTATTTTGTTTCTTTTTTAAACTTCTCAATATTTTAATTTTTACTGATCAATTTTCCATTAGCAAAAGCACCTTACGTGCCGAAACAGAAGCCATCGCACACTGAACGCATTATCGTATTCTAATTGGACATTTCCGCATTCACCGCAAACAAATGCGGGCAAGGCATCGCACGCAAAAGTCGTACCCGTTTTTACGCTGGACACAGCGTCATAGCATCCCAAAAATCATACTGAATCCTAACGAACTTTCCCTCATTCATGAAGTTCTCAATAACACAATAGAAATAGAATCAGATGAACACGTATACGAGATACTCGAACTTCAGGCTTTCTGCAATGGCTCAAAAATCGTTTTCAACATTAGAATCCCTATATTTTCCCAAGACACCTTTTTTTTTCCACGTTATCCCAATGCCTATTAACGAAACAAAGCAAATTATTGTAAAACCATACCTAGCTATAAACGATAATGTTATACAGTACTTTGAACACATGTGCCCTAAAGTGGAGAAGATCTGCAAGGAATCAATTCATCAAGAAGCGTTAAAACAGTCAACACGCATTGGAAGAATCTTAAGGAATAAGCCTGCAACCTGCACAACAAAAGACGTCAACGAAATAAGGTCTATTACTCAGCCGGAAGACAACAACATACTCCTAATAGGCGCCCCACGCACCTTTATTAACTCCACATGTGACTTTGAGCAAACCATCGAAGGCTCAGCCTTAATCACATACAAGGATTGCGAAGTCTATATCAACAATGTAGTCTACAAAGACAAACCCTACACCCACTGGGACAAAATCCACATCTATCCTACAAACTATAATATCATCCACTCTAATTTTACAATAGAAAATCTCAATATTAAAAAATTTAACGATTTTAAATTCCATCAACAGGAAAAACTCAAAATTCTAACATTGGACAGTACATTGCGAGACATCTACTTATTTTCAATTCTAATAATTTCAGCAATTATAATTATATCAATACCTTTGTGCAATAGACAGTTCAAGGCTAAGCTCGACACTTCGCTCCTTCCAGTCCATCGAGCTTACTAGGACCCTCGCTTCAGTCTTAGGGGGGAGGAGTTACAAGAACAACCCGCCACCTACAACAACAACACCAACGGCAGAGTGCACCGTCAACAACTTACACTCCACAGCAACGGAAACAAAGTCAACACCAACGACAACAACATAGTGCAAGTAACAAGAACAACACGCCACCTACAACAACAACACCAATGGCAGAGTACACCATCAACAGTTCACACCCCACAGCAACGGAAACAAGGTCAACACCGACAACAACAACATAATGCAAATTCCTTAAATCAATTGTAATAGAAATTGTAAGTGAAAACACTTTATCAGCGTCTGCTGGACATCCGTTCGCACGATCACCGCAAACGTAGGTGACAAATAAAATTATGATATAGATTAAGAGCAGTTCGATTTGTACTTTGAGTGAATAAAGTCATAAAGTTGAAAAAATAGTTTTTTTTTTAACGGCTGGGGCTGAGTCTCATAAGTCGCGCGAGTACTTTTCCAGTGCTCTCCCATACAAATCTCCAACCTTCCTCTCTTGCCTTCTTCTTTGTTAGCCATAGCAGCTGTTTATTCAGACCTGTGAGATTATTGTTAATAAAGATCAATTTTTCACTGCCATCCATGTTCTGTATGATTTTGCCAATTGTCAGTGGACGAGTTGTATGGGCATTCTTTAAGAAGTTTGTTTTTGTTATATTGCTGTTAAAGGTGGCGATGATTGTTGAGCGATCGATGTTTTTTTGGTTTTGTGCGGTATATGTATATCTATAATATCCGCGTTAGTTATTTCCTGTTTTATTGTGTTTCCGATTGCTTTGACAATTTCGGTTAAATTTTCATTTTGTGTTGGTGGAATATTTTTAATTTCTACGGTGTTTTTTTAGTTGTTGTTGTTCCAGTTTGTTTATTTGTGTTTGTATCCATGATAGTATAGTTTTTTTTCAATGTTTTTATTTATATCGTCGAGTTTTTGTGAGACGAAGTTACAAAAACCTGTTATGCTTTTCATTTATGTTTCCATGTTCTTAAGTTCCAATAGAATTTCGTTTGTTTATTAGACTTTTCGGTGTTTTGTGGGCTAACAATTTCTGACCAATTTCTCTTGTTTGATTGGGCATTAGGTGTTAGAGGACGCGAGGAGGATTCCAGAAGTGCGTTGGAGAAGACACAGATATGTCTTCACGGCGGACATCGAAAAGATGTACCGTCAAATTAAAATTAACGAAAAGTATCAAAACTATCAGCGGATAGTATGAAGGAACTCATCAAATGAAAAAAAAATTAAGGACTAAAAACTTATCACTGTCTGGAATTAACACCAAAACAGTTAATTAATCATTCTTTATGGTGGAGAGGACCAGACTGGCTAAGAGACAATAAAGAATCCTGGCCACAACAGCCAAAGTTGTACCAGATTTTCGAAAGCGAAAGAATTGGCGTACTGCAGACTTTATGTGTACAAATCTAGAAGTACTATGACAGAAAGACGTTCAGGATCACTTACAATAGATAAAGTCGAAGAGACAAGAAAAAATATCATTTATAGATTAGTGCAAAGAAAGGAGTTCACTGATGAAATAAGATGCTTAAACAATGGAAACAGTATTCCAAGAATAGTAAAATGCTATCATTAGACCCCCAAATAAACCCACACCGGAGTGGATCGACAAAGGGCTACGTGGCAATTTTTGTTTGCCTCGCCACTAAGGCAATACATTTCGAATTAGTCAGCGATCTTACATAGGAAGCATTTTTGGCCGCAGTGCGAAGATTCGTGTCCGGAAGAGTCAACTGTCCAAGCTTCTATAGAACAACCTTTATAGGAACTACAGAAAATTTATCAGCCTGTTGTCCAGCTGAAAACAGATGTAGCAGATAAATTGCTCCTGGAGGGCATACAATGGAATTTTATTCCTCCAGCTGCACCCCACTTTGGAGGATTATGGGAAGCCGGTGTGAAATCAATGAAATACCACCTAAAAAGCGTCATCGGTGATACTATGCTCACATTTGAGGAATTCACTACAATATTAACCCAGATCGAAGCTTGCAAATTGAGCAGTATTCCAACGACATCGATGATAATCCGATCTTAACTTCGAGACAATTCTTAATTGGATCCGCACTAAATGACTTACTAGATCCAACACTGGATCGAAATAAGACTTATCGCTCCCGATGGTTACTGATCCAAAAAATGGTTCAATGATTCGCGAAAAGACCAATAACAAAACTATGTCCTTTGCCCATTGGAGATAATGCCGAGACAATAACTTCGACTGAAATTAAAGCAAGTTCAAAGAATAAAGCTGCCGTTTTGTTAGGAGGAATGAGTTTCAAGCCAATTTTTTGGATGTGCATGTTAGCACTGGCCATAAGTACTAAATATATCTGGCCAACAACTGACTGCAAACAACAAAGTCACAAGCTTCGAAACAACCCCAGGGTTATATTTCGAAGATATTGGGCATGCAAATATGGTTGTTGGTTCGCGGAAGAGCATAGTGTTCTTAAGTTTCTGCCTGAACACAAATTTATCGGAACTAAATACTCTGCTTTGTGAGAGCAGTCTACATCTGTTTGATCGGCAATTACAACAAATTGAAGTAAACAATGATGTACTACGTCACGCCATCAACGATTCACCACAAAGGATGAAACGATCACCCTTTGATTTCCTCGGAACAGTCAGCAACAAATTATTTGGCATACTGGATCAAAACTTCACTCTTCAATATGAACAGACAATAACCGAAATGACAGGAAATGAAAACCATCTGCTTAATCTATTGAAAAATCAAATCAGTATAATAGATTCCACCATCAACCTATTCAAGGATGATCGCGCAGGCACTCAAAACCAGTTAAAAACAATATATAAAGTGATTTCCAAGTTAGAAAAGCAAGAGGATAATGAACATGCCTTTCAAATGTTCATATCAACAGCCTTCCCTGAACTATGATGAACTTTTACAATACGCAAAATACATTACTAGACATCATACTGGTAGCGCATAATGGACAGATTCACCAGTTAGTTTTGACAGTTAATCAACTCAAAATGGAACTCTCTCGAGTCCACGACAACATATCAAGAAGCATGATGATCCCAGGGGACGGATCATTTCCGTCGATAATTCAAATGTACAATACGTACGATGGAAAAAAATGTCATCACCGAAATAACGCTGCACTCTTGCATAACGACGAGTTCAAAATCTACAAACTGCTTTCAGTATGTAGTTAGACTTTTTTATTTATATATTTTTGTTAACAAAGTTTCTTAATTTTTTGTATTCGGATTTGTAGCTTTCATTTCGTAGATTATTCTTCCATCTTTTATACATATTATCTCTTTTGTTGCATAGCCCAAGTACTTCTGGCGTTATCCAATTTTTGTTTATGATTTTCAGTTGAATCAATGTATATACGCGTCATTTTTGCAAAAAATTTGTCGTAGAGTCGATATCGATATCGTTTTAATTTTCATACAATTCACTCCAATTTGTCTGTTGTATAAGTCGATAGACTTTTTCTTGGTTAATTTTTGAATATGTTTCGCAATATTTGTCTGCTTTGTATGTTGCTGAGTACCGTAAAAGGATGCAAAGTTGTCAGATATGTCGGTTTCTATAACTGCTGAAACTATATCGTTTTTCGAAAATGTAACAAATATGGGGTTAATTAAAGTGCCTGTGCCTATTAACATATTAATTCGAGTACTCTTTTTTATGACATTCATTAAGCTTTTCGATGATATTACATCAAGGAATTTTTTCGTGACAGAGTTATCTAAATCTTGAGCGTCAATATTTATGTCTCCAAATACAACCACATCCATTTCATTTCTAGTATTTTCATCAAATTCTGCAATAAATTGGTTTTTATTTTGTGACGGAGATCTATAAATTGCCTGAATATTTTTACTTTCCCAGCTATCCACCATTTTTATACGGATGCTGTCGTAGCTCAGTGTGTTCGAAGATAGTCTTTCGTAACTTATATCTCTTTTAATAAGCATCGCAATTCCACCTTTCATAGTATCGTTCCTATGCATGTATTCCACATTAAAACCTTCAATGTGGTAAAGGCAATTTTCTTCTTCTTTTATGTTTATTTCAGTTAAACCTATTATATTTAAATAGCATAGAACGTTTTGAATTTCGGCAATGAAAACATTCCAAATTTTTCGCATTGACTGAATATTCATACATACACAACAAAAATGTAATTTCTTGAAATCAAAAACCTTTAAGTCAATAAAACCATGCAATACCCTAAAATCAACTTCGACTTCACCAGCATGTTCCTCCATCATATCAGTAATATATTTATTACTATATTTTAATAAAAAAAATTAAATAAAACACAAGTTAACATTACAGATACCAATCTTTATTAAATATAAATGCACTTGGAGATAAATCTTATTTGATCTTTCTTGATCACTTAAGACACTTATCACACTTCTGACCATAACAACGCCGGAAAAAGGAAAAGAAGAAGAAGAAGAAGAAGAAGAAGAAGATCTTTCTTGATTGAAAGTTCACCCTCGACTTCAAACTACACATTTTCTTTCTTAAATTATACCTCGGTAGACAAAGAACGAAAAGGGGACAATAATGATTTCTTTGTATATAGTCCGAGTGTGGACAAAAGTGCTTAATAGACAAAATGCAGAAGGGCGCTGCTTGTTTACAGAACCGCATGAGTGGATAGTCCGAGTGTGGACAAAAGTGATTAATGGACAAAATGCAGAAGGGCGCTGCTTACAGAACCGCATGAGTGGTTCAAATGGATTGACTTATTTACGGAACCGCATGAGTGGTTCAAATGGATTGACTTGTTTACAGAACCGCATGAGTGGTTCAAATGGATTGAATAGAATGATCGTGCGGGCAATTGGGATCTCTTTATCAAAACCGCTGTGAAGGCAGTTGAGATCTGATTACCAAAACTGTCAACTAAAATATATTGATTTTTTCAGTGGTTTCAATATCGGAATGATCGGATATGTCACTCCTCCCCACTCTGGATAAAGGAACGTCCTCGTGACTCTTTGCAATTTTAGTATCCTTTTGATTCTTTGTCTTTACAATAATGAGGTAAGTACTAATGATAGGCAAACATATGACTATAGCTAACAACGTAATTCCTCCAGTAGATGTTTGACTAAATAATTTTTTTATGATTCAAATGCAATTCCTCCAAAGTTATGTTATCTAATATATTTTTAGTTATTGTTTTATCAAATTCTGGTACAATAATATTTTCGGCGGCTTGAATACTTTTGTTATTATTCTGAATTTTGCAATTTTCGATTTTAATCAAATTGTTACCGTCAATATTTGTTTTGCCAATACCACAATTGTTTATTAATTCTAGTTTTTTAACATTTTTAACTACGACAGTATTCTCATTTATTCTTACAATTTCTTCTAAAGTATCCACTCTAAAAGTACAGTTTATGTTGTTGTCATTTATTATATTTAAAATACATTCGTCATTGATCGGAAATAATTTGCCTTTTTCAACTTTCATTAAATTATTGTTATTATCTTTCGAAGTTTATCGTTTATATAATTAAAATTCAATTCTTTGTATCGATCATTGGGTATAGGTACAATTTTGAATATAGTCTTAGGATAGGAATAAATAGGTAAAGATAGAATATGAATGAGTAAGTCGTCTTTTTGCAATAGAGATAGTTTCACAAATTTTAGTTGGTTTGTATTGTAGTTATATGTTCAAATGATTCAATATCGAATAATTTTGGATTAAAGATACCAATTTTGGCTAAGGTTATAAAAAGTTGTATTTCTTTTATATGAACCCGAAATTCAGCAACTGAATGAAAAAAGGAATCGATAGCGTTAAATTTAGTTATTTTGTCTTTGAGAGCATTCGTTATGTTGTTAAGGTTATTTCACATCTTTATTTCTGCATTAATATGTTTTGTTAGTAAGTCGCTATCTTAATTTGTCAGAGCATTGTTCTCTATGTTTTCTAGTCGATTGTTAATTCTTATTTGATCGTCTTCGTCTAATGTGCCGAAAAGGTATTTAAATCCTTTTCCAATTATGTTAATCAAACCTCTTCTGTTTCTATTATTAGTTGGTTCAAATATTTTGACTTCTGATTCCATTGCAATCATATGTTTTATTATTAGTTTTGTCTTCAAAGACTCATTAGCTATTAATGTCTCTTTAAGAATATTAAATGTGGTTATTATATCAGTTTTGTTAATTGTATAGGTTAATTCGTTATAATCCTGAATCAAAGGTTAGTCTCCTGTTTGCATTTTTATGTATCCCTGCTGTGTACCCTTCGCTCTTCGGGCGCCTTGTCGCGGCGGAGGGGCTTAAGAGGTCAATGACCTCGAACTAAGACCCGGAGAACCCCGAGTTAGTCATGAATGAATGGACAACCAGATGGATGGAAATACTCCAGGTGGCACCCGCAATAGCGGGGCAAGGATTCTGGAGGCCCCACCAGTCATTCTTAACTCTCCGGCAGCCCGGAACGACACCGACTCCTGCGGCTCATTGTCCGACCACCTGGTTGGACTGAGCGTGAGCGGTGCAACCGACAGAGGCGACACCGATGATGGTGCGGCACGGGAAACCGCCAAGGTTGAACGAGCCCCAGAATTGGGACGTGCTGTAGATTGCACTGCTAAGTGCCCAAAAAGAAGGAGGAAGAGGCGTGCCCGAAAGAGGCTGGCACAGCCGAAGGCACGAAGATTGAGGGCGAACCTCTGGGAAAGGCAGGTAAGAGGATCAGATCGGCGGAGGTATCCCCTACCGAAGCCCATCCGACCCTCTCACCTGTAGATCCCGCACTTCTTGCCGGCGCGCAGCGCAGAAAACGTCGGCGGCTAGTAAAGGCTGCTGCTGGAGGCACAAGCATGCCAGCACTTTCGGCATGCGCCTCAAACACTCCCCCTCTTATTGGTGACGGTCAAACTCCCAATAAGAGCGTGCCAAGTTCCAAAACTGACGGAGTTGAAGATGTTCAGGGTCATGGCCGGTGCCACCGCCGAAAAAGGTGATGATGCTGGCAGACAGACTCTGATCGCAGAAGGCGAAGCGGTCTTGGATCACAACAACCCTCAGGCTGGCTCAAGCTGTTCGAAAGCGGCGTCGGAAGGGAGCAGGAGCTCGAACCGAAAAAGGTAAGAGCGCTTGCAAACGGAAGATGGCCGCCGGGGACAACCTTGCTGGGGAGAGAGAACGTGATGTCTCCTCCTCTGATATGGCGGCGTCAAATCGGAGTCCAAATGCAGATGCGGCGATCAATAAAGATCAAAGCAAAAACCTGAAGACGGAGAGGACCAAAGGCTGCTCATCGGAGGCGGGCACTTCACACAAAAAAAACCCTTCCTCTGGAAAGGCAACACAAATGACCGCAAAGAGTCGAGACAAGCACCTCTCCTACAAAGAGGCAGCCATCTCCTCCGAAAAGGTCAGGACAGGGAAGGCTGGCAGTGACAGCAGAATGACCAGCGCAGATTGCCAACACTGCGAGGATCATCTACTGGAGCTAGCTTCAGCAACAGGCTTCTGTATTCAGGCGGAGAGGTCTGCTTTGATGAATGGTACCTTCGTGGTGAGCTGTTCCTCTCAGCAGACATCTGCCTGGATCAGGAGCATGGTGCCGAAAATCCCCCCCCTGGGAACTAGCACTTATCAAGTAGTTAGTCTCCCGAAACTAACGCGCGCCATCTGCTGGATTCCGGGAAAACCCGGAAACAAGCTGAAAGTGCTGACGCGACTACGTGGGCAGAACCAGGGACTCGACACGAGGGCCTGGACTGTCTATTCCTACGAGGAGAAAAAGAACTTTCTGAAAAAAGAGGGCTTCACTCTGGTAGTGGGAATGGACAATGGCTCTGTTGAGGCCCTGAAAACCGCGTATGACTCATGTCCATACTTCGGCCTTGGTAGGATTTTATTCCATTTTGATGTCAAGTAGTCGAAGGATGGAACGTGTTCCCCAGTATGAATCCATGATTTTTACTCAGATCAACCTACAGCATTGCAAGGCTGCTACCGCTCTTCTAAGTAGCAGAATTGCATGCAGTAGTACAAATTATCAGATTGTATCCATTCAAGAACCATGGGTGTGGAACAAACGCCTGTGTGGTCTTGGTGGCATACGTGATGCTACAATCCTTTAGGATGAGCGATCCGAAAGGCCCAGGATCTGCCTCATCATATGGAATACGCTATCGGCAACCAAACTTGGTCAATTCTGTGGTCAAGATCTGGTAGCTGCGAAAGTGAGCTACAAGGCGCACAGAGAAATTGAACACTTCGTCGTGGCGTCTGCTTACTTCCCCTACGACTCGGTACTACCCCCGCCACCTAAGGCGGTTTCCGAACTCGTAGAGTACTGTGAAGCCAGAAGGATTGGACTCATCATCTGTTGCGATGCTAACGCTCAAAACACAGTTTGGGGCAGCAGCAAATGCAACCGGATAGGAGACCATCTTTTAAATTTCATTCTTTCGTCTGACCTTTTCATGAACTATGTTGGCTCTCAACCAACCTTTGTGACAATAATGATTTCTTTGTATGTACGTATATAGTCCGAGTGTGAACAAAAGTGCTTAATAGACAAAAAGCACAAGGGCACTGCTTGTTTACAGAACCGCATGAGTGGATAGTCCGAGTGTGGACAAAAGTGCTTAATGGACAAAATGCAGAAGGGCGCTGCTTGTTTAGAAAACCGCATGAGTGGTTCAAATGGATTGATTTGTTTACAGAACCGCATGAGTGGTTGAAATGGATTGAATAGAATGATCGTGCGGGCAATTGGGATCTCTTTATCAAAACCGCTGTGAAGACAGTTCAGATCTGATTACCAAAACTGTCAACTAAAATTTATTGATTCTTTCAGTGGTTTCAATATCGGAATGATGTCACTTATCAGCTGTTATCATTCGCTCTTCTAATTCTCTCATAAAATTGTATATTAGTTATGTATTTTTTCTATACCACTTATAGTGCATATATTTATAGCTTCTTCTTTCTCACATTTACGGGACTTAATTTTGGACATTTCTCTTCTGATAGCTTTCATCTCTTCCAAAATTTGAGCATTGTAGTCCCCCCCTTCGTCTTGCTTGTTGTTAACTTCTGGTGTAGAAGTACTTCGTGTTCGTTCCATTGGTGGTTGAGTCAGCAATTTTGCTGGCGATTTTGAATGTTTTGATGCATTCGTGTTGGCTATATCTTTTCTACATGCTGAACATCTCCACTCTTTCTTTTTCGTTAGAGACATTGTTCTATACGATCTTTCAGAGATAGTGGTGCATTGAAAGTGCAACTTACCATCACATTTAAAGCAGGTGACAAAATCTCCATGCGGGGGGAAATCGGAAGAACACTTTCTACATACGTCCATTGTAACAAACTGGCAAGGGGTTACAAGTATGTGGGCAGAAACAAAGAGCTGATGCACAGATGGAAATATGTGGTAAAAGTAATTATTTTGGTCCGGCAGACCTCAATGTGTTTCATTTTCGTGGCTTAATGAAGTGTCACTGCAGTTATGATTCAAATGAAGTCACCGCTTTAATATTTTTTCAATTTAAGAAACACAGTATTTGTTTTAAGCTGGGAGCTAACTACAAACACGTCCAATCAACTCTGCCAAATCACTCTCGTCCTTAACTTATCGCTGTACCAATTCCTATTTCGTTTATAATTAAAAAAAAAATCGTGTCAAAATTCAGTGTGAATGACCGGAACTTGGTTTGCAAAATCGCATTTACCACTACAAAAAAGTTGCAAAAATATCGGTTACCATTTTAGGCTAAGGCTACCATGTCAAACTTTTTTGCAATTTGAGTTAGATTTTTTCCCCATTATCTCGATAACCGTCAAAACTAAGCCATTGCTATTGTCTGCACAGCACCGCGGAATCTACAACACTGATTGTCGTAGGCTCTGTTAAAATAATTGAGGGGATCTAAGAAAAAGGCAGTTTCTCAATATCTCGACAAACGTTAAAACTATTAAGAAGCCGTTTCTACCGTCTTGTAAAGCAACACGGAATCTACAACACTGATTATCCTGATTATCCTAGTCACTGCTGAGATAATGGAGGGAAACTCAGAAAAGCGCCGTTTCTCAATATCCCGAAAACCGTCATAACTATTGAGAAGCCGTTGCTAACCTACATGATGTTCAATGCGAATCAATGCGATCAATGCGAAATCGGAACACTACAATATAAGTTGCCATGATTGTAATAGGCACTGCTGAGATATCCGTGGGAAGTAGTAATTTGGAAGTAATTCGTTTATTTATTCATTTCAAAAGTTCTACAATATTTACATATATTACCCACGAAGCTTATCTGTAGGTGGTTGAATTTTCAAATGGTTTTTGAACTGATTGGGTGTTTAGTCTTCGAGTAGTTTCAATGTTGTGTTGTTTCAATAAAAAGTTAACTTAACAAAAATAAAATATTTAGTACATCAAACATGGAATTTAACTAAAAAAGAACAGTTTAATAATTTTTTTACGTTTTTAAAGTTTTGAATATTTTTAAGGTTTGTTGGAAGTTGGTTAATAATTGATGGTATAGTATAGCTCAGTTGTCGTCTTCCATACTTGTTGTATACCAATGGCTCCCTATGTTTGTTGGGTGCAAGAATATGCATAAGTTTTGTTTTGATAGCAATGACGACCAATCCAAAATCGTGACACCATCGAGAAACTTCATCCACAACTCCTGTTGCATCGTAGAAATTGCATTTTCAAGACACCTGTGCCTTGCTATGTCGTTTGCGTATGCGAAAACTGTGCTGCTCTGGAAAACTCGGAGAAGCGCGTTCGTAAAGTGTATGAACAGAACCGGACCAAGTTTTGACCCCAGTGGTACACCACTAGTGCAGCATTTTTCTTGACTCCTTGAACTTCCAACTCTGACTTTAAAAGATTTTCCTATGAGGTAGCTCTCCATCCATTTCCAAAGTGTCCCTCTTATACCGATTTTGTAAAGGACATTAAGTAGTTTTTCGTGTCTCAGCGTGTCGAATGCCTTGCTGAAGTCCACAAACATTACCAGCACATGATGATTTTTATTGAGACTCATGTTGACAGTATTACAGAATTCTCCAAGAAGTTTTCCCGTACTTTTCCCTTTTTGAAAACCATATTGACTGAATTGTAGCAAGAGGTGTTTCTAAATAAATTTGTTCAGTCGTCTTACAATTATTTCTTCTAAGCATTTTTCAACAACAGGTAGGATTGAAATGGGCCTATAGTTTTGAATTTCGCTCTTTTTTCCTCCTTTATGTATGGGACGAATGACTGGTCTTCAGCATTTTTGGAACGCTCCCTTGTGTCAAACTTCTGTTGACAATTTGTTGACAAAAATTGTAGACAAAATTGTTGACAATTTGTTGAGTTAGAAAATTAGCATTAACTTTAATGTCACACGCTCTTATTCCGTCAGCTCCTGGACTTTTATTAGTATAGAGATTACATAGTATATTTTGAATTTCGGCTTCATCAGCTTCTTCTACATATATTGAATGAGTAAGATGTTGATAATTTTTTGCATTAATTACAATAATTGATTTTTGTAATAAATACCAGCTTGGCGAGGTAACAAAAAATAGAAAAAATAGCTTGATAGGGAAGTGATCGGACGTGTTTAATTGAGTGTCGCCATAGTATTGTACGAGTATTGTGTGATTACTTATTTCCTTGCATGATGCTCTGCCTAGTGTGTAACAAAAAAATCGAACGCAGTTGCGAGTTGAAAGTTCCTTGCTCCGACTGTGAGGCATATTTTCACTGCGTTTGTGTTAAAATAACTCCAGCTGATTTCGGCTACATGAGTTCCCACGGTATCCCTTACCGATGTGACAAGTGCACTGCTCTCCGTCGAAAGTCTCTGCAACAACAAACTGTACCTCTCAACTCTAAGTCACCATCAACAACCGCAACAACAAAGATCTTCACCGAGCAGCAGCAGGCGAACGAGAAACCCACGGAATCAACATTGCCCAAACAGCGAGGAAAACGCACACCGCAAATTTGCTCTACACCTCGAACTGTTAATGACGAGCTCCATGCAGTCCACCACCCATCTACCGCTCCCCATCCGATACACTCTGGGAGTTCAATAACCCTCCAATTGCTCTACGATGAGATTGTGGCTTTGAAAAAAATTAACTGTGACTTCCTCACCACACTCGAACAGCTGAGAGATGATAACATCAAGCTGAGAAAAAGAGTCGCGTCTTTGGAGAGCAAACTCAATTGGAGAGAACAGAAACAAGTGGAGAACGTCATCGAGATCATCGGCATACCTGGAATCAATAATAACAATGCCCAAGAGTGTGTGCAAACAATTTTCCGAGACGCACTGGAGGTTCCTGTCTCTGCAACTGACATTCACCATTGCTTCGTCAAAAGTGTGGTGAAAAAATCAACAACGAACTCTGCTGGCAACATCTCGAGCAACATCCTAAGCAAAGATGTTGTTTGTGTACATCTTTCTTCCCCAGATCTTAAGCGCAGAATAATGAAAAGCAAGAGGACTGCAACGAAGAAATTAAACTCGTCGCTATTTGATCCTGATACATCTAATAGGATTTATATTAATCACTCTTTTACAAGGTACACTAAAGCATTATTTATGAAAGAAAAAAAACTAAAAACAGAAAAGAATTACAAGTATTTATGGTATCAAAATTCACAAATATTGTTGAGAAAAATTGATAAAGGTAGAATTGTTGCTATAAGATCGTTTGAAGACTTAGACACTTTGAGCGATTAGAGTAATTATCTCTAAATAACTTCATTAAATATGTTTGATCATAGTTATACATTCGATCATAATAGTAACAATTTTATTATACGTAATTTAAGCGATAGTTCATTTTATTGTGATTCAGACAATGGCAATTATTTGTTTGTGGTACATCAAAACATACGTAGCTTACGACAAAACTTCGATTAATTAGTATGCAATCTTGAAGCGCTAGCAAATTTACCCATATAACACAGAAATATGGATCTTTGCATGTGAAATTAATGATTTTTTAATTCCGGGTTATAGTTTTTACGCTAGTACAAATGAATCATATTCGGCAGGCGGAGTAGGGGTTTTTGTTCGTGATTCCCTTGAATTTCATGTTTGCAATCATGGTTTTGTAACTGCGGACCTTATACAAATTAGTTGTAAGATAGGCAATGAGCTCCTCAACCTCATTTGCATATACAGATTGCAATTCCACGATACTCAGTCTTTCCTACATGAATTAAGTCTACTACTATCAAAAAAAAAGACTATGAACCTTATTATTATAGGTGATTTAAACATTGAAATTTTATCATCATCTCCAGTCTCAGAGTCACTTTTGTCTTATAGCTGAACATGGTCTTACTTCATTTGTTAATGAGACGACGAGACCTACCTCAAATACTTGTCTGGACCATGTATTTGGTCGCTTTCGAAGTATACCTCCCAATCAGTGCGTCGGTGTTAATCTTAATCTCCATATTACAGATCACTGCATGACAGGTATCTGGCTTAACGGTTTAAAAGATTTGCGACGCGCAGCCAGAGCTCCAATCCATACCGTAGCAAAAGTAAGATTTAATTTACTTAACTCCAAACTTCGGCTTGAAAACTGGGAGGCTGTTTATGTTGAAAATGATGCTTCTCTAGCTTATAATTCCTTTCTAAAGATATTGCAATCTCATTTAAATTCATTTACCTTTCGTTCTCAGGTAAGGAAGTCGGAACTAAGACTTAAGCCCTGGATAACCCACTCTATCCTTAAAAAAATCAAGCTTAAAAACAAGCTGCGCAGGAAGTGCGTAAAACATCCTCATAATTCTGCACTTCGGAGTCGCCTCAAACATGTGTCTACTAAGGTTAATAATGACATCCGATTGTGTCGCGGTAGATTCTATTATTCAAAAATGAATAACGCACATGGAAACCCCAAAAAGGAATGGGAAGGTATCAATAGTATATTGAATCGCAATACCACTAAAATACCCAACCCTATTGAACTTGCGACGGATAATTCTATTGTGAATGATCCAAAGATAGTTGCAAACATTTTCAATGATTTTTTTGCTAAAGTTGGTGAAGAATCTTCCACCGACTTGAGATCTGAATACTGTTTGGATTGTATGGCAGGGAATCTGCCGGAAGAACCGGTTTGCAGTGATAGCTTCTTCTTTCGACCAATAACTGGTCTTGAAGTTTTATGCATAATTAATTCCCTAAATCGTTCCAATTCATGTGGTGATGACGGCCTCTCTAATTATATCTTAAAGCGCATCGCTTTAAATATAGTAGACATACTCGCTTTCCTTTTTAATCTTAGTATTTCCACTGGTACGTTTCCAGACAGGTTAAAATGCGCAATTGTTCTACCAATTTTTAAAAAGGGCAACAAAAGAGATAAAAACAACTACAGACCTATCTCACTACTCTCGACTATCTCGAAAATATTTGAAAAAGCTGTCAAAAGTAGAATTCTGCGGTTCCTGGAGAGAATACGCTTTTTCAGTCCACTGCAATATGGCTTTAGGACAGGACTCTCTACTGAAGATGCGCTTATGAATCGGTTATAAACAAAGGACTTGACTCCAAAAAAAGTTGTGCTGGTCTTTTTGTTGACATAACCAAGGCCTTTGACATGGTAAACCATAACATTCTGTTGAGCAAACTGCATCGGGCTGGTTTTCGAGGACCCATTTATAATTGGCTGGAATCTTATCTTAAAGATAGAAGACAAAAAGTGAAAATTGGTGACTATCTTAGTGATAATCGCATTAATAAACTCGGGGTACCCCAGGGGTCTGTATTGGGCCCTACTCTCTTCCTAGTGTATATAAATTCCCTTTTTCGTCAGCCTTTTGTAGGTAAAGTTACGGCTTTTGCCGACGATCTCGGTATTGCCTATAACTCTCCTAGCCATCTCCAGCTAGTTTCTGACATTAATTATGATGTGCACATATTGAGACTGTGGTTCGCCAAACATAAACTTAGGGTTAGCAATAAAACAAAACTAATGTTTGTCAGCCTTAGGTCGCAGATAATTCCGGACCTTGATTTTCGTTTCCAGGCCGATAACTGTACTCGCTACAAATTGCCGATTTGCACATGTAACGGAGCTTCCTCTGAAATTATGTTTGATGGTCACTCAGCATGTCAGGGTAATTGTTTCAAAATTGATATAGTAAAGAACTACAAATACTTAGGTGTCACAATTGACCAAAACATGAATTGGTCTGATCATATTACAAACTTGACACAGTACCTTCGTTCTTCTATCCGTGGTCTGTTTCATCTTCGTAAATATTGCACAACTAATTGTCTAAGAACTATTTATTTCGGGATATTTCACTCCAAACTTCAATATGGTTTAGGATGTTGGGGAGGTGCTCACCGCACGAAAATTCAACCTCTACTTGTACTTCAAAAATGCGCTGTTAGGACGATCTGTGGAGTTCCTCGTTTCAGCCATTCCATGACACTATTTAAAAACCTGAAAATCCTGCCGGTAAGGCACCTGTATTATTACAAGGTGTCTAAAATTTTCTTTATGAGAAGTGGTTATTTGCAGAGCCCGATCTCTGATGCCCGCAATTTACGCAGTAACCTTGAATTCCTGGCAAACATACCTTCTTTTCGAACCACCCACTTTAGAGACTTCTATTCCGTAGTCAGCTGCAAACTATTTAATCGTCTTCCACCTTCGATTCGCATAGTTAGAACACGAACATCCTTCCTTAACGAAGTCAAAAATTGGCTTTTTAGTTTTGATCACAATCAAATTGAGGCCTTGCTGTCCTATGTTGTCTAATAATGCCCCTAATGCTAATATCTGAACGTTATTTTTATAATTCTTTTCTGATCCTCCATTACGACTTTATTGCTTTAGTGTATCATTTCCACTTAAATTTTTGTAATATATAGTATATGAAATCTGTCTGATGTGGCAATCAACACTATTTGAATTCTAAATACGAATGCCACTACCTATTCTTTATATTGTACAATAATTATAATAATCCCAATCCCAATATAGTTAAGGTAGACTAAGCAAATAAAAAATTGTAAAATTATTGTTGAATTAAGAATATGAATAATAATAATAAAAATAATAATAAAATTCGCGTTTATTGTACCATCATCAGAGTATTTAATAGTCAATCTGGAAGGTGCTTTGAACTACGTGTCATTTTCGATGTGTAGGCAACGATTGTCAGGTTCGTTCTGGTGCGACTTGAAGCACCCTCTGTACCTAACAGAGTCGACGATTAGTTCCTGTGAAATTGGTCTCTTGAGACATACGAAAGTGATCGTGCGTCATCCAAAGCGTCAGTCCTCAATTATATTGGGTACAAGGGCACCACACGAACACATGGATATATAGCACACCAAGCGTGGTCAATGTAGAAATGGCATGTGGCAATGTTTCTTCGACAGTCCAATTGACGTCAACGGGAATAGTGCAGTTGCAACCTAACTGTAGAATTCTCCAATCAATGTTCGGCAGGCAGTCAGTGACAACTTCACCCTATTTACCGCTGCCGAACATTTTCGATTTTCCAACTGATCAACATTATCACCATGAAGAACCGGCTGTTGTAGGAACAAAGGCTTCACAACAGATCTTAAAATTACAACACAGCTCTCCAAAAAAGTCAAGAAGTACTATTGAACCAAATCCGAAGACACATTAACATCGTGACCAATCCCAACCCAGCACCACGTAGACGACGAAGTGAACTAGTTGCACCATCAATATTCTGTGACGAACACTTTACCGTATAGGCCCCAGTATGTTGTGCTCAACCAAAGCAATTACTGACACTTGACGCCATGGATGGTAATACTTCAGGTGGCACCCGCAATAGCGGAAATACACCTACGATCTCCTTGATCGCGGCCGGGGCAAGGAAACTGGAGGCCCCACCAATCATTCTCAACTCTCTGGTTGGACTGAGCATGAATGGGGCTACCAACAGAGGCGACACCGACGATAGCGCGGCACGGGAAACCGCTAAGGTTGAACGAGCAGCAGAATTGGGGCGTACTGCAGATTGCACTGCTAAGTGCCAAGAAAGATGGAGAAAGAAATGTGCCCCAAAATCGTACAAAGAGGCTGGCACAGCCGAAAGCACGAAGGATGAAGGCGAACCTCTGGGAAAAGCCATCAAGATCGGCGGAGGTATCCTCTACCGAAACCGAAACCTGTTATGGCCGGCGCTACCGCCGAAATAGCCTGTGATGCTGACAGACAAACTCTGATCGCAGAAGGCAAAGCATTCTTGGATCCCAACAAACCTCAAGCTAGCAGAGCTGTTCCAAAGCGGTGTCGGAAGGGAGCAGGAGCACGAACCGAAAAAGGTAAGAGCGCTCGCAAACGGAAGATGGCCGCCGGGCACAACCTTGCTGGGAGAGAGAACGTGATGTCTCCTCCTCCGACATGGCGGCGGGTAATCGGAGTCCGAAGGTGGATGCGGCGCTCAACAAAGATCAAAGCAAAAATCTGAAGACGGAGAAGACCAAAGACTGCTCCTCGGAGGCGCGCACTTGACACAACAAAACCCTTTCCTCTGGAAAGGCAACACAAATGACCGTATAGAGTCGAGACAAGCACCTCTCCTACAAAGAGATATGTGATGCTACGATCCTTAATGATGAGCGATCCGAAAGGCCCAGGGTCTGCCTCATCATATGGAACACGCTATCGGCAACCAAACTTGGTCAATTCTGTGGTTAAGATATGGTGGCTGCGAAAGTTAGCTACAAAGCGCACGGAGAAATTGAACACTTCGTCGTGGCGTCTGCTTACTTCCCCTACGACCCAATACTGCCACCGCCACCTAAGGCGGTTTCCGAACTCGTAGAGTACTGTGAAGCCAGAAGGATTGGACTCATCATCTGTTGCGATGCTAACGCTCAAAATACAGTTTGGGGAAGCAGCAAATGCAACCGGAGAGGAGACCATCTTTTAAACTTCATTCTTTCGTCTGACCTTATCATCAACAACGTTGGCTCTCAACCAACCTCTGTGACGGCGAGACGACAGGAAGTGATTGACCTAACCCTCTCCAATACGCATGTGAAGGCCATCACTAACTGGAGAGTCTTACCAGATGTTACGCTTTCAGACCATAGATACATCGAATTCCAATTGAAGTGTGGGATCCCCCCCTCGCAGCCCAAGCGGATTCCGAGAAAGACGGACTGGGTGCGATTTAGGGAGGAGCTTGAGAAATCCACTCAAGCCCCGCCTAAACTTAAACAAATCAATTGGTGGAGGATGCCGTTCATAATCTGAACAGCGCCATCACCAACTGTTTTGAACTCGCATGTCCTGTCAAAAAACCTCCCAGCAGGAAGCCGGTTCCCTGGTGGAACGTTGAGCTCCAAAGTCTTCGCAGGGAAGCCATAAGATCGCTTAAATCGAACTCGGAAGATGACTGGAATAAATATCGATCGAAGCAGAAGAAATATAATAAGCTTATTCGTAAATCGAAGAATGATTCCTATAAGTGCTTCTGCGAAGAGATCAAATCCCTGAGCGCGACCAGCAAGTTGGTTAACGTCCTCAAACGAGGAAAATCGACAAAGCTGGATGTACTCGGAAAGTCTGATGGTATCTTCACCGAGTCTAAAGCAGAAATTCTCAGTTTACTCTTTCAGACCCATTTTCCGGGAAATCAGACTGTCATCGGCTCGTTGCACACTCCCTCATTAGAAACTGCTACTGAAACGATGAAAACAACTCGGCGTAGCTGGTATGTTGCATCACGCGAGTAACATACGTACGTACTGCGACTCACCAACAGGCGGACAATCTTTCAGAAGAAAATGCAACGCTACAACATGCGGCCATTCTCCCCAAACCACCAAGAATTGGGTCATAGATAGCGACATCAGCGAACTGCCATAAAATCAATCCAGCTGATTCAACAATACCGGCGGATGACCCCAAATTAATATTAAGGTATAAAAGTGAAGTCAGTAGTCATAAGACCAGACCAGTTTTCCGTTTGTAGTCATATGGTAAAGGAATAAATAAGGTCTCCGTTGACCAACTGAATCAAAATTGTGTTTTTTTTTTTATTCGACTCAACGCGATTACGTTAGTCACGTGGCAACTCAACTACTGAGGCCATTGCTACAGCAAGCATCTTTCGATGGCTTCAAGTCGCCGGGCACTGATGGGTTACACCTTGTTATGCTGCGAAAAGGTATTAGACAGCTGCTTCCTACTCTGAAAAGTATTTCTTGGCGCGCGGTGAAAGTGGTCTCTATTCCCAAAATAGGGAAAGAAGATTACTCACTCGCCAAGAGTTTTAGACCAATCAGTCTAACATTCTTCTTGCTGAAAAGCACGGATAGATCAGTAGAGTTGCACGTGCGCAAAGTTGCCCTTCGAATGCATCCTCTCTCGCACATGCAACATGCTTATCAGCGCGGAAAATCCTGCGAGACTGCGCTTCAAAACCTAGTTGGGAGAATTGAATGCGCTCTCGAAAGGAAAGAGTACGTACTAGGCATTTTCGTCGACATTGAGGGAGCTTTTGATAACGCTACTTTCAACAGCATGTGTAACGCTGCTGGACGGCATGGCGTAGATGGAGCACTGGTTTTGTGGATCAACGCAATGCTTGTGCACAGGACATTGATCGCTGATGCAGGCCTCGAACAATGTGTCAAGTTGGAGTAAACAGGGGCTGCCCGCAAGGTGGCGTCTTGTCTCCGCTGTTATGGTGCATGGTGGTCGACGCTCTGCTCAATGCTCTCAATGCCTCTGGAATCTATGCCCAGGCCTATCTGGATGATGTTGATGATCTCTCTGTCGGCTCATGTTTAGCGACTGTCTGTCTCAAAGCGCAAGCGGCGCTAGATGTGATAGAGTAATGCACGTGTAATGGGTTGTCGGTTAATCCGCTTAAGACTGATGTCGTTCTCTTCACGAGAAGGAGGAAAAATACTAGCATTACTCAGCTGGAGCTAAAAGGCATTCCCATCCCGATGTCCGATGAAGTTAAATATCTGGGAGTCATCTTAGATAGCAAGCTCCTTTGGTCAAAGCATGTTGAGTTCAAGACCACCAAAGCGCTATCAGTATCTTGGCGATGCAAAGGTGCCTTTGGCAAAACATGGGGCTTATCGCCGAAAAAGGTCCTTTGGATCTACACGGCAATGATAAGACCGATAATCTCATATGCATCGGTTGTTTGGTGGAACAGGCTAACACGGCAACACGTTGTGGCCTCTTTCACCAAACTCCAAAGAGCGATCTGCTTTGGCTGCACGGGGGCTTTCCCCAGGACACTGGGAGCTGCTCTGTCTCTGTCTCATATGTCTCGCCTAAAGAGAAATGGTCTTTGGTACAACTCGCCTTGGAGCGACAGTGTACTTGCGCGAGAAATATCCTACGCCCCCTGTCTCATGGATATGCCTTCTGACGCAATGACATCCTACTGCTCTGTAATCTTGTAAGTCACGTTTCCATGGCGTCAGGACTGCCTTTGGCCAGACACCGATCCTGGAATGGACTGTCTTCACATTTTCACAAATGGCTCTGGGCAGGGGTCCGGCTCTGGAGTTTACTTTGTGCGCGAAAACATACGACTGCTCTTCTCGTTAGGAAAATATGCTTTTTTCTTTCAATCATTGTGTTGTGAAGCACAGGTGGTAGGGAAAAAGCATATGCGTCTGCAGTGACAGCCAAGCTTCACTCAAAGCTGTGACCAACCCTCTATCCAACTCTAAATTAGTGCATGAAGTCAATATCTTTTTGAACAAAGTGAGAAGACTAAATTCACTTAGGCTTATATGGGTGTCAGTCAATGGTCACTCTGGGATCCCATAAAATGAAACACCCGACGAACTCGCTAGAAGGAGCTCCGAGGAGAGTTTCTCGGGACCTGAACCCGCCTTAGGCCTACCTGCTTCTTCTTTGACATCAACGACAGGGTCTTTAATGCACACAGTCGTAGATGGAGGGAATATCTAGGATGAAGGATGACTAAGTGCGTACGCCCTGATGTCTGCAAGAAGTCGGCAACATTCTTCGCATCCTTAAAGAGAAATGATTGCAGAAGGCTTACGGGCGTCATTACGGGCCATTACACTTTTACCAAGCATCTCTACGTGCTTGGCATCAGTGAGACGCCTACCTATGCTGCATGTTTCTAGGAATCTGACACAGCAGAACACTTTCTCTGCGACTGTTCCGCCTTCGCTCGCGCACTCTTGCGGCCATCGTGGTGTGTGCCGAATCTCTTAGCTCTACATTGCTGAAGCCCCTCCTCACTTTTCTCCGGACAACAGGGAAATACAATAAGGAAAGGTGTCTGTTTGGTAGTACAATAGACCAGTGTTTGTATCTGAGTGCTCCAACAGATAGTTAAAGCCTTCGACAAAAAAAAAATTATGTGTACTATTTTATATGTAAATTGTAAATATTACATATGTTATGATAAGTGAAAATGTACATATAACTTTACTTCGTAGGTTAATTTTTCTGTTCTCATATAAATATTATATATACATAGGTATTTTTTAATTTCGAAATTTTTAATTAAGGTTTTATCTTTATCAATTAGGCAGGCCAATAGTTTCCTTTTTATTAAACATCAATCGTGTGGAAACAGAAATGCAGAAAATCTATAAATGGCAGGAAGGGAAGTAGACTTAGAAGTAAATGAAGAGAAAATCAAATTCCAGTATATGGCTATTGTCTGATTGGATCTTTCTAAATCCCGCATGTTACTGTAAGTGGTCGAGTTAAAATATGTGGGTATTGATTGCGACATAAAGATCGAAATAAGAAAGGGGCTGTATAAGGCAATGCGCGCTTCTTCGCGTTGAAGGAATCAAAACAGCTCTTTTATATCTGTAACCATGAGCAGTGTTAGGAAAATACGGTTTATGGGGTAGGACTTCACATTTAAGCGTATTAGGCTTGCTTCGAACGTTTTTTCGGCAAGCCGGGGAGTGTTGTTGTGCTGCAAATCACTTTGAAAACCTTTCAATTCCCGAACGTATACGCAAGATTAAATTTCTCAGTCTATGTTAAAACTGTTTGAAGTCTACAGATCACAGCAGTACTAATTGCCCATCAAGTGGTTGATGTATGTATGACGCCTGTTCAAGGTCTCACTTCTTCTACCGAATTACCTGCTTCAATTTCTCATACAATGTACTCCAGTTGCGCTGAAAACAGTATTTTGGGAACAGCGGTTATAAATATAACTAATAAATTACTACAGGTTATACCATGACGAGTGCTTTTGGATTTAGGATCTCAAACATATTTGTTTTCTGAAAGGCTCATGCAGTGCTTAGGAACGCCACGTTTTCCAGCCGAGACCTCTTTAACATGCACCATCAACATTGTCACAACAGCTGAACATAATGCCATTCTCAACATCAGTTCTCGCATCAATGGATTTATAACAATAGAGGCGCTCGTTATACAACAAATAGCTGGGCTGCTACCTGACAAAAAAAAATTGAAGTCAAAGATTGGGACATTCCAAAAAATATACATTTATCTCATCCACAATTTGATATTCCTCAGCGTATAGATCTGCTTCTTGGAGTAGACTTATTTTACACAGTACTATGCGTAGGACAAATTAAATTTGGGTCGAATTTAAATTCGTTGCAAAATACTTTATTTGGATGGGTTGCAGCAGGTTATCTTCCAAAATCGAATAATTCGAGCACTTCCAACTACAGCACTTTTACTATAAGATACATTCCCCACCAATCCGAATCCAATGAAACACAAAACGACACATTGATGGTATTTTGGGAAATTGAGAGCTTCAACATCAAAACAGATATGATCTCAAGAGAAGAGATGGAATGTGAAAATAATTGTGTGAACCACTATTCACACCTAGAGTTTGGTGGTTTTAGTATGAGTCTTCCTTTCAAGCTTATTAGGCAGTTCCTATAATATGGCTTTTCTCGCTCGAAAGAAGATTTCGTAAAAACTCAGACCTGTTTCAAAAATACTCCGCATTTATGAACGAAATGCTGCGGAATTGTAATATGGAATTAGTAAACAATACAGATCTCACCTCTCCAAATTTATTTTCTCCCCCACCATTGTGTCATAATACCATCCAGCTCATCCACAAAATTGTGGCTGTGTAGCGTTTGATGCTACTGCCAAAACCAGATCTGGAAAATCACTTAATGATATCTTTATGGTAAGTCTCATTATTCAGCCAGATCTGTT
This sequence comes from Merodon equestris, assembly GCA_958301585.1. Lineage (NCBI taxonomy): Eukaryota > Metazoa > Arthropoda > Insecta > Diptera > Syrphidae > Merodon > Merodon equestris. Next base: position 98,695,441 of record OY284413.1, read on the forward strand.
TTCAATCACTTTGAGATTTCGGAGGTAAAAATTTGTAATTACATCTGATATAGCAAGAATGTATCACCAAGTGTAATTAAATTAAGCTCATAGACGATTTCATTACATATTATGGATAAACTCGGAGAACGAGATTACCATTTATCATTTGTGCACGGTCACTTTTGGCACTCCCTTGTCAACGCGTGCAGTAAAGCAATCGACTATTGACGAAGAGAAGGAATTTCATGCTGCGGCGGGAGCTATAAGCACTCAATTTTATGTCGACGATTTAATCACTGATTGTGATTCTCTCGAGGAATTAAAGGCTCTGCAGTCAGGATTAATATATTTGCTTGGCAAAGGTGGCTTCGTTCTGAAGAAGTGGCGTGCAAACTCTCTCGAGATTCTGGAAGACATTCCAAAGACTGATCGTAAGCAATGTTTCAAAAGGGATAATGAAGTGATCAATATATTAGTCATCTTTTGGAACCCAGTCGAAGATAGCTTTCACTTTGAGATAACCCATATGCTTTCAGAGTGCATAACAAAAAGATCTGTTCTCTTCGACATAGTCGGTCTTTTCGATCCGTTAGGATTGATTAATCCTGCGACGGTACGTGTGAATATCTTTATTGTGGTATCTTGTGGTATCTGAAACTTTCATGGGATCTAGTATTGCCCTAAAAATTTTACCACTAATGGTTGAAGTTTCGAAAGAATCTACACGAATTCAGTAACATGCACATTGGTCGATGAGTGTATTTTGGTCATCCTCATAACTATTAGTTTCATTCTTTTTTCAACAGCTCAGAACATGGCTGTGTTACATGTGCTTGCGTACGTTTTATTGATGAATATGGTACGATGAGAGTAGTTTGCTTTGTGTCAAATTAAAGCACCGTGTACCGCTGCGACGATGGTCCAGCTTGTTCGTCGACCAAAAGAGATTTTTGGTTCCATCTTACACCATACAGCTTATTGGACAGACTCGTCGATTGTGCTCAATGGATTCGCTGAGGAATCACGCAATCTTTGTAGCCAATCGCGTCTCTAATATTCATCAAAACCCTTCTACTTCTCAATGTCGATATATGCCTTCAGAACTGAATTCTGCGGACTTTATATCGAGAGGATCATACCTGTCAGCATTAATCCAAAATGACCTATGGTTTAGTGGACCATCTTTCCTGAAACTGAAGAGAGAGATTGGGCCTTTACAAATTCGATCTTGAATTTTGAAGATTTACAGCTGGAGCGAAGAAGAAACAAAATTATTTTAAACGCACGTATAGCACCTGATCTCATTGAAAACAAAAAATGTCACAACAATTACAACTCTCTGCTCAGAGTCATTGCGTACATCTTCAGGTATACAAATAATACTACTAAGAAAAATGTTGGGTCATGTGGACCGTTTACCGTATATGAATTTAACAAAGCTTTAAAAGGCTTCTTTAAATACGTGCAGCTTGTAAGTAAAAACCAACCGTTATCCAGTGGAAATCAACAACTGTCTTGAAGATGTCACATTAAATCGCTTTCGCAGGATTGATGGAACACTTCGAGTAACATGTAGGATTACTAATTAAAATCTGAATTTCTATGGAAAGTATCTATATTTTTGTCAAATGACCATGTATTCACCACAACATTAGTTCGTCATCTGTACGAGAAGAATTTCCATGCTGGCTCACATGTACTACTCAACATTGTTCGGGACAAATTTTGGCCCATACATGATAAGACGGTGACCCGCAAGGCTGTCCACCAATGTTTCCGCTGCCCTCGAGCAAAGCCATTGCTTCATCACTAAAATCCAAAAATATTAAAACGGGTGGTTAAATGTGGTATCTTGCCGTGCATTTTTAAAACAGAGAAGCAAAAAGTTTTTACAGAATTCGCAAGTAGAATAGGAATTTTCTAAAGGGTTGTATCGTATTTTAAGGGAGGTTAAAGTAAAGTTAATAAACCAAATACTACTAAAAGCCTGGAGTTTTGAGTCGATTTTACATTCAAAAATGTCCATGATTTCCCCCGGACCTCCTATTTGCAACGTCTCACGCGAAACTTTTTCAAGTTTAAGAAAGGATTGTAATGATTCGTATCTCAATTGCAAGAGAACATATTTCGATTCGATTTTCCAGGATTTTATAATTATAAATGTGCTTTTAGTCCCTTTAAGTAATTTGCGGTAAAAATCTCTTTGGAATTTTCGTATTTTATGTGTCAGACTATGCATGGGAAAAATTTCAAGAAAATAGAGTACTTGCCGGAACTTTATCCATATAAAATCTAGTATATCGGTACTTTATTATTTTAACACAAAATGTTAACATTTAAAAAAACACAATTTTTTCAACTTTCTATAAATTAAGTGCATATTTACGAGTGAGAACCACAGTCGTAATTTTAAAAGATCAGTTCGTTACATTAATTCCCAAAGCAGTAAGTAATGACTTCAAGCTAAGAGGTGAACTTTTGAAACTCAGCATTTTATTCCACTATTCTTAGAGGTTTAGTTTGTGTTTAAAACAAATCATTATATTTCTACTTTTATGTATGGGTACTAGAAAAATATATAATGCAACATACGAAATGCATACGAAAATATTTAGCATCACCAATATTTATTCCAATTGCCAAATTGATGCATCGTCTATATGCAATATTGATTAATAAAAAAAAGAGGTTTTTCAGAAATTATGTGCAGGTTTCTCAATAGATGGCGTTCAAAGGCAACATTTTTGACGCAAGTTCGTATTATAATCAACTATTAAACTACTTGGGCAGCTCTTTCGCCGAAAAAAAAACAAGTATCTACGAGGGAGGAATTATAAAATTAATAGACAGAGTGTTGTGCAAAATAATGGTGCATTAGGGATTGTGATTACTTTTACCCATAAAAATGCTAAAACCCACATCGACTTTCTGGACATCTCAATATAATATTCGTGGGTAGTGTGTCGGCCTCTGACGCACGATGAGCAAGTTCGGATCCCGATAACACCAAAGCCATCGAATGTTCATGCTCACTTGCCTTGAAAAGCTTCTCGGCGCTCGCCGCTCGGAATCGGCCTTAAACTGTAGGTCACTTGTGTGAGAAACAAATCGCACACAACATAAGTGAATGAGAGAAGCTTGGCTTTGGCTCTCCGTGAGCTGTAACGCCATCTAAGAAGAGACGAAGAAGAAGAGTTAGTTTACTAACTAATGCAGAGTTGTAATACACATTGGCGCTTTGAGTGACATTCTAACTAGATTAAGAGGTAATTTCTTTGGCTGTTTTGTATTTCTGCGTTCTGAATGAAGACCGTGATTTGTTTATTCGTTGCCGTTCACAGGAATTGGGTTTATGTAACTCGATTGTGTGGAAGATTTAATGCAATGATCTTGGTCTAAAACCTTCCAAAACAGAGCTCGTGCTAAATTTGAAGCCACAGTGTGAAATTTTCGGTGAGTGGGCCCTAGAAAAGCTAGAGGAAGATCCGCATTTTTATTAAAAAAATTGTCTCGAGCGGCGAAACTCAATTTTGGTTGTATAAACAGACCTGCCGTGTTTGGTTGGATGAGCTACCAGGCCGGAGATTCATTAGCCAGTATTTTTTTCAAATATATTCAATGATTTTGAACTTTTTTTAGTCAAAATGGGCGAGATAAAGCTGGTCAATAAGTTTTTCTAATAAGATAGCGCTACATATGTATGTACCATTTACTGTCGATAAGCCAGTATCAATCGTGGCCTTGGAAAACAACACAACACGTGTCATTAATATCTCGCTAATGGCAAAATGCTGCAATAAGTGGCTAAAGATTGGATTGTCCGTATGGACCACTTAAAACGTAATCATGGTAATCACTCACACAAAATTATGTTTAAAAAATAAAAAACAAAAACTGATTTTTCAACTCTTTTTATTCAATATTGAAAGTCCCTTGTGTGTTTTTTTACAGTTTAAAATCAAACGCTTAAAAAATGAGTTATTACAATATTTTGTATATCGATATGAACAAAACATATTCTATGATAAGGTATGTAACTTATGCAATACCTCATGTTAGGACAAGGGCAATGCTTCACTCTGTCACCTATAATCGTATTATATTTTTTTCATCTCATTGGTGAAAATGACTTACCAATATTAATATGTCAATTTCGGGAAGTGTCTGTAGTACTTACTAACTACAATACAAATGATTTTGTCGGTACAAAATGGAAAAAAGCACCTTGAAATACTTTGACGAATTACGTGTGCCGGAATGTGAAAAAAAAGCAATTGGCAACGTCAGTTAAAGTGTAATGACATCGGTTTTTCCTCCTCATTTACTTTTATAGACTTTCTTTATAATGTTAAGTTTACATTATTGATTTTCACACTTTCTTGGTCCATGAATTACCTAGAATGATAGCTTAAGGTAATAATTTTTCCTCATTTTCGATTACAATAAGGCAAATCTGTGTAAAGTACAGAATGCATAGACGGTGTTATGTCATATTCATCGAAGTGTGATTCGTATAACACCATATACTCACATATGTATTGTGATCATAGAAAATCAAACAGCAAACATAGGATGATCGTACTATGATTCAAAATAGATTAACTAAATTTAAGTAGTACACCAAGAAGTTTATATTATTTTTATCGTCTTTTGCAAGCGATAAAAACAAATGAAAAATTAATTTTTGTTTTCCTCTTTTCTTCTTCCTTTTTTTGATGGATAGTTATTCATAAGGTGCGAGAAAGTGAAAAAGAAGGTAAAACAGGTAACAAAACCAGTTTACTTTAGCAGACATTTTATCAGTGTGCATTGAAAACGGCCTCTGTGTAGTATAATAAACAAATGAGCAGTGTATCAAAACTGTTAAAATTTGTTAGTAATATACATGTTTCGACATCTTTTTTAAAAAAAGTATATCCAAAATAAAATATTTTTTTTCTTGAAATCTTGAAATAAAATCAATAGTATTATTTTCTCCTACATACTCGTATAAAAAACTGTCTGTGCATTAACTTTCGTCTTTGATAGGTTAATATTTCTAACTCTGCTGAAAAAATTGTAGTGTTTGAAAAGAAAAAAATACTTTAATAACCAACCCAAGTTTATTATAATCAGAAAATAATAAACCCTATTTCTTGGAAAAGAGAAAATAAAAGCTATAAAATTAAAACCGTTTATTAACGCGTTACGTGCATTCTGTCAAATATGATTAAGATGATAATTATATATTTCCTTTGTGGATTTTTTCTACTTGGAAACGTGGCTGAAAATTTAAGTGTGTTCGAGGATGGTTCTACAAACAAGGAGGTACCCTTAGTAGTTCATACAGTTAACACGAGCATCAACAATGAATCCAGCGATAGTAGGCAAGGTAAATTTATACATATAATTTTCCCTTTATGACAAGAAATTTGGTTTAATGTATAATCTGTTGAAAATATATTGGGTGACGCACACATTTCTACATATGTACATATACTAACCTCATATACACTTTTGAGTAGAATCTCTAAACAACAGGTGTAAATCATAAAATAAAAAAAGAATAAAATATTACATATTTTAAATTCATCTTTGTTAAATCGTAGTTCTTTTTATGAGTTTTGCAAGTTTTTGGGGAATTTCGTGTTATAATTTTTATTTAAAAAATAGGAACTTTATTTGTAAAAATAGCAGAGCAGATCTTTATCGACTTAATATTATTCATATGATTATTTATTTAAGTTATAAGAAAACAAAACCAATACGAGGACATCGGCTTATAGGTGAATTTTTTTGAATTGATTTGAGTTTACATGCAATGGTTGGATAATATAATTTCAGACTCGCTTATATGATAACTAGCTCACCTGGTCCCGCGTTGTAGTGGCTCAGTAGTTATAGTACGTTGAATCAATGTTAAGGACGTTCTTTAGCTAAGAAAAATAGGATTAAAGTGCGCTGCACTTATTATATCTAGAAAAATATTTACCAAAACTATTACCAACTTTTTTTTAATCAAAGTATTTTTTTTTACGTTAAAGATGTTATCATTGAAATTGGCAACCTATATTTTTGGTCAAGTTGCGTGTTGTGTTCATTCATAGCATTCCTAGGTAATCAATTCAGAAGTAATTGGTAAAAAACGAAGAAATTTTTTTTTTAATTTATATTTTAATACAAATTTCTCAATTAAAAGAAAAAAAATGATGCAGTCAAAATCGGCTATCACGACCTTCAAGGTACTAATGAATTTGGTTGTTATATGAGATGGGTCGCTGTACATATGTATGTACATTAATTTAGTTTTAAAAAAGATATCCTTTTTTTATCATAATTCTTATTTATTTCTAAGGCAAACATGCATACGAAACAACTGAACATTTACTGTTTATTAAAAAAAGTAGAAATATCTAATTGCTTAGTTTTTGTTGTTATAAATTCTTTTTCAATTATTTTTTCCATTATAATTAGATGATCGGTCAAACTGTTGCCATCAAGATAATTTAATAAAAATAATTTTTTTAAAGTACAGAACTCAGAGCACCTTCGATTATAGACTTAACAATTCGTATGTCTGAGATAAAATTGAAGCTTTTTTTATGTTTTAATCGAGAAAATACTAAACTCAGTTACCTTCTTCTTCGTGAGATGTGTCATTTTGCATAAAATCAATGATTTCTTCATCAGTCAAACGTGCGGCTATTAAAAAATTCTCTTCAACTTGAAGCATTTTGAATCCACTGTTTAAGGGCCAATCATTCTTCAAAATCTTCTCTTGTTTGCCATGGTTGAATTGGTGACTCTTTCCCAATCTTTTGAAATGAGTAAAATCGTTTCCAGTAAATTTATGTCGCGTCGATGTTCAATATTTTAAATAAGCTCTAACACTTGAAACTTTCTGTAGTAGACTTTAAGGATTCTTATAATTCCTTGGGTCCATTGGTTGGAGCACCGAAGGAGTGTTAGGGAGAAGGTATTTAAGTCGTATGGCTTGCAAGCCTTCCACTGCTGGATGTGTAGGACAATTATTCACGGGTAATAAGATCTTTTTCTAATCGGCGGCCCCAGTTTTGCAGGTATTTTTCGAAAATTGAAGGTATCATCCAAATTTTCGTGTCATTTAAAAAAAATAAAAATGTTTTCATCTCTATAGTTTGCCCAAAGTTAGGGCCAAACAACCTGCAACCAATTGTCTTCAGAACTTTTAGGAACGCTTTTGGCCTCTCCCGTTATTTTGTCACTAACAATTCGATGACGTTGACGAAAACGCGAAGTCGTTCTTTCCCACCTCCTTGGCAAAGTAATTTGCTTTAGCTTGCAAAATTGGTCCATTGATGGCTACACCGGAACTTCTCTGTGCCTTAAGCCATATTAACAGAGCCCAGAGAGTTTGCAACGCCATCTGTTAAAATCTTATGCTAGTCATAATTACTTACATATTATTCTCCCATAACAAACATGTAATGAACTTAAATACACAAAAATATATATTGAAATCAATAACTGAAATAAAAAACTATCCTATCTTTTAAGTTGGGACAAATTATCCATGGTGTTGAGAGAAGGCAAGCGTTTTTGCTTCTCTGTTGTGAAATTGTGAAAAGATACGATCCCTTTTGATGGCGTTAATGATCCCGGATTAAGAAGACACGATCTTCATAGTTTTGTAATCCAATTTATTATTTATAAAAAGAAAACCGGAAGGGTTATAGAACGAGAATGACATTTCATGACATTTACTTTATAGCAAATCAAAATATTGAAGCATATACAGGGTGTTTCAGTTTAGATAGGAATCTAAATGAATGTGTTTAAGACTCAACATCCTCCCGCCCTTGAAGGGACTTAAGTTCTTCAATAGGAAGTCGTCGAATTCTCGTAACAGCTCGTTGAACTTCGCCGGTGGATGTTTTGAGTGTCACTACTCTGACGACATTGTCTTTCCCGGGGTGTATTTGGATGACTCTGCCTAGCCTGCATTTGAGTGGGGGAAGGTTTTCTTCTTCGATGATAACCAGATTGTTGACAGGAGGGCCAGACTTAGTCCATTTAGCGCGTACTTGCAGGTTTTGTAGATATTCTCGCGACCATCTCGACCAAAAATGTTGAAAATACCACTGCAGTTGTTGATAACGTGTTAAGATGTTGATGTTAGAGTGATGTAATTGTGGTTCGACTGCTGCTGTAAGAGGTGTTCCAATCAGGAAATGACCTGGGGTAAGCGCTTGGATGTCATTGGGATTCTCAGATAAGGTGTGATGGGCCTAGAATTAAGAATGGATTCAATTTGAATAATAATGGTATTTAGTTCGAGATATGTCAGAGAGGAATTTTGCAAAATACGCTTCAGATGAAACGTGCAGCTTTTAACTGCTGCCTCCCATAAACCTCCAAAATGAGGGGATCTAGGAGGAATGGTCTTCCATTTTATTCCTTCTGCAGCACACGCTTTGATTATTTCTTCTCTGTTTTCACCCTTCATGAACGTCTCATAAAGCTCATGCAATTTGTTTCGGGCTCCGATAGAACTTGTAGCATTATCACTGTGGATTACTGAGCATAGTCCCCGTCTGCCAATAAATCGCTTTAGAGCAGCCAGAAAACTATGGGCCGTTAGGTCTTCCACTAGTTCAAGATGAAGATGACATAAGCCTTTGTAGGTGATGTGCCTCGACGACGAAAATGGATACTAAAAGGGCCACAGAAATCAATTCCAACGATATTAAAGGGTCTTGACTGTTGTACTCGTTGATGAGGCAAATCTCCCATAATATGAAGACTACGGAATGGTCTTGCTCATGTGCAGCGAATACATTTGTGGACAACCTTGTGGGTCACCGTCTTACTTGTCCCGAACAATGTTGAGAAGTGCTTGTGAGCCTACATGGAAATTCTTCTCGTGCAGATGACGAACTAATGTTGTGGTGAATACATGGTCCTTTGGTAATAACATGGGATACTTTGCATCGAAATTCAGAGTTGAATTAGAAATCCTACCCCCTACTCGAAGTATTCCATCAGAATCCAAGAATGGTGAAAGCGATTTAATGTGACACCTTGAAGACAGTTGTTTATTTCCACGGGATAATGTCGTAATTTCCCTTTGAAAACTTACAAGCTGCACATATTTTATCAAACCCTTTAGGGCTTTGTTAAGTTCATATACGGTAAGCGGTCCACTTGACTTAGCATTTTTGTTGGTAGCATTATTTTTATACCTAAAGATGTACGCAATAACTCTGAGCAGAGAATCATAATTGTTGTGATACTTAATGTTTTCAATGAGGTCAGGCATTATACATGCGTTTAAAATGATTCTGTTTCTTCTTCGCTCCAGCTGGAAATCTTCAACATTCAAGACCGAATTTGTAAAGTTCCAATCTCTCCCTTCATGTTTCAGGAACGAAGGTCCACTAAACCATAGCTCGTTTTGGATTAACGATGACGGGTATGATCCTCTCGAAATAATGTCCGCAGGATTTAGTTCTGAAGGAATATGTCGCCATTGAAAAGTAGAAGAGTTTTGGTGAATAATAGAGACGCGATTCGCTACAAAAGTCTGCCAGTTGCATGATTCTTCAGCGATCCAGTTGAGCACAATCGACGAGTCTGTCCAATAAGTTATATGGTGTAAGATGGAACCAAAAATCTCCTTTAGTCGACGCACAAGCTGGACCATCATCACAGCGGCACACAATTCCAGCCGTGACAGCGTAATCTTGCGGACTGGCGCTACTTTAGATTTGGCACAGAGCAAACTAACTCTCGTCGTACCATTTTCGTCAGTAGAACGTACGTAAACACAAGCACCATAGGCCTGTTCTGAGCTGTCCGAAAAGGCATGAAACTGATAGTAATGAGCATGACCTAAAAATACTCGTCGACCAATGTGTATATTACTGACTTCGTGTAGACTCTTTCTAAACTTCCGCCATGAGTGGTAAAGTTCTTGGGGCAATGCTTCATCCCACGTAAGCTTCAGATGCCACAGCTGTTGCATAAAAATCTTCGCACGTACGATCACAGGATTTATCAATCCTAACGGATCGTAAAGATGGGCTATGTCAGATAGAACAGTTCTTTTTGTTATGCACTCTGAAGGGGTATGAGTTATCTCATAATGAAAACTATCTTCGCTCGGGTTCCAAAAGGTGCCTAATGTTTTGATGACTTCATTACCTTTTATTTTGAAACATTGCTCACGATCAATCTTTGGAATGCCTTCCAGAATCTCGAGACGATTTGCACACCATTTCTCCAGAACAAAGCCACCTTTGCCAAGCAACGATATTAATTCTGACTGCAGAGCCTTTAATTCCTCGAGAGAATCATAACCAGTGATTAAATCATCGACATAAAATTCAGTGTTTACAGCTCTCGCCGCTGCGGGAAATTCTTTCTCTTCGTCAATAGCCAACTGTTTTAGCACACGTGTTGACAAGAATGAGGCACAGGCAGTGCCAAAAGTAACCGTGCACAAACGATAAATCGTTTCGTCTCGTCTCGTTCGCCGAGTTTCTCCATAGTATGTAATGAAATCGTTTATCAGCTTCATTTAATTGCACTTGTTGACACATTTTTGCTATATCAGCTGTCATTACAAACTTGTGCCTGCGAAATCTCAAAGCGATGGCAAACAGATCTGGCTGAATAATGGGACCTACCATAAGAATATCATTAAGGGATTTTCCAGAGCTGGTTTTGGCGGTAGCATCACACACTACACGCAATTTTGTGGATGAACTTGATGGTTTCATTACACAATGGTGAGGGAGAAAATAATGCGGAGAGGTGAGGTCTGCATTGTCTGCTAATTCCATATGACAATTTCGCAGCATTTCAATCATAAATGCAGAGTATTGTTGGAACAGATCTGGGTTTTTACGAAATATTCTTTCGAGTGAGAGAAGCCTCCTTTTGACCATATCATAGGAATTGCCTAATGAGCTCGGATTCTGCGTTGGGTGACTACTTGAGCTAAGAGGGTCTTGTGGTACATTAACTTGAGGATTTTCTACAAGATGCAAGAGTGTGTGATGCTTCTTTCCACAACTACGACAACCACTTGATGGGTAATTAGCACTGCTGTGATCTGTAGACTTCAAACAGTTGTAACATAGGCTAAGAGCTTTAATTTTGTGTATACGTTCGGGAATGGAAAGGTTTTGAAATTTGTGACAACGATAAATAAAGTGCCCGGGATGCGAGCAGAAAATGCAAGCGTTTTTTGTGGTAATAAATGTTTTTACACTACTCCTTGAGTTAGATTTCTGCCCTTTCTGGTTATCGGATTTTGTCGAAGAATCAAGTGTAAATAATTGATTGGTTACATTACCTTCAAGATGCTGCGCCCTTTTTTTTAGAAAATCGGTAAGCTCTTTAAGACTTGGTAGTCGGTCAGTTGGTGCTTCATCGTTCCATTTACTTAAAGTTGCAGAGTCCAGCTTAGAAGTCATTATAAAGGCAATGACATCATCCCACTGTTCGACAGGTCTTTTCAGATTGCTCAATCCCGTTAAATGATTGCTGATCTTATCAACTAAGTTCCTTAAGTCCATTGCAGATGCCTTATGGATCTTGGGATGATTAAAGATTCGTTGAAGATGCTCTTGCGCAATTATCTTCTTGTTTTCGAAACGCTCCTTTAGTTTTGCTAATGCCACATTGTAGTTGTCGTCTTCTATTTTAAGCCCTTCAACTGGAGCTATCGCTAAGTTTCGCAAGAAGGTAATGAAACTTCGCTTGTTTAGAAAGAGTGGGATTGTTGTGCACCAGGGATACGAAGCGATTGTACCAAACCGTCCACTTAGTCACATCACCTGAAAACAAGGGAAGTTTAATAACTGGCAATTTGATTGAATCATGTTTATTAGAAGTTGATTGGGATACATCCATTGTTTCATCCTTGTCCACGTATTTGGAGTTCAAAATAACCTTAAGTGTTGCAATGGTGGAGTAATAGATTTCCTCGTTCTGAGAGCGTTCTGGATTAGAGATCTCCTCGTAATCCATTTCTTCAATTTTCTGTTGTACTACCTTAAATGTGCTAAAGGCAGACTCTAAAGCTTCAATCCGAACTTGCAGATCAGGCACAGACGTCGAAGCAGGGCTTTCCTTGGCTTGCACAGAGAATAACCTCACTCGTTCAATTTAGTCCATTGCCACGAATCGTCGAGTTTTAAGAGCTTCCAGACTCTTTAGTTTCTTCTGTTGGGCCTTTAATGCTGCTGAATCCACAGGCTCAATTGTTGCGCCCTTTTCCGAATTGCTGGGTTTCGTTGTAGCGCCGTCTTCGGGCATCGTGCAAACAATGTGGTTAAATCAAAATGTTAAAAAATCAAAATGTTTAGTTGCGATAATATCACGTCGGGGTCACCAATTTTATATTGAGAGAAGGCAAGCGTTTTTGCTTCTCTGTTGTGAAATTGTAAAAAGATACGATCCCTTTTGATGGCGTTAATGATCCCGGATTAAGAAGACACGATCTTCATAGTTTTGTAATCCAATTTATTATTTATAAAAAGAAAACCGGAAGGGTTATAGAACGAGAATGACATTTCATGACATTTACTTTATAGCAAATCAAAATATTGAAGCATATACAGGGTGTTTCAGTTTAGATAGGAATCTAAATGAATGTGTTTAAGACTCAACACATGGTAAGCCAAGTTTCATCAAAATCGGTTAAGTAGTTTCGGAGTTTATCCCGGACCAACATCGTGACACGAGATTTTTATAAATATATGACTGTATGAAAAAAATTTTATTATTTTTTTCATTTGCTGGAAAGGAATTTGCCCATAAACTTTTTGAAGAACCGAACTCCTGAAAATGCAAATATGAAACTTTCCCTTAAGAAATATTTTTATTCACCCATTATTTGAATTAACAGAACTTCAGGTATAGTTCTTGAACTTGAACTTCACCTAAAAACGTTCTTGTCAAATGCTAAACTTGTATTATTAAAATAATGATTTTTGTTAACATATTTGGCCGCATTGTCACTTGTGCGCAGTCGCACATACACGTTATATCAATAAAGTTTCCTTCACTTGCTTTTTATCATCCGACTCAAATGGTTCGTTTTCTTCTAAACTCTGTTAACAGGTTGTGGGCCCAGTTACCCAAAAAACGTGGCGTGATCATCAGTTTTTTTTTTGCTTAGAAGTTTCGCGATAAATAAAAGAAAATTATTTCAGATTCGTGATAGACACTTCACTTTAATTTCTTGTAATTAAAAGTCGATTTTTTTGCCGTATTTCACTATGGACAGTGATAGTGTAAAAATCGAAAAACTGAACAATGGAACATTTGGAAATTCCAAATAAGAGTTCTATTGAACGCCAGTGATTTGTACGAGGTGGTTACTGGAGAAGAAGGGTAGCCGGAGGCTGATACATACATGTATTAATGCTGTTACTTTTGCTGCAAGTGTACGAGAATGGCAGATCAAAGATCGCAAGGCGCAGAAGATCATAGCAACAGGTGTCGGACAACAGCCCCTAATACACATCATGCATTGTGAAACGCCTCACCAAATGTGGACAAAACTGTGTTCAGTCTATGAACACAAATTAAGCGCAAGTATCAATCTACTTCAACAACGTTTCTATAGTTTTCAGAGAAATTCAGACGACGATATTGCTACGCACATGAGCAAGCTGGAAAGTCTATTGCAACAGTTAGGGGATGCTGAAGAAAAAGTCCCTCCATCCATGCTTATCGCAAAAATGTTGATGACTTTGCCAAGTCGCTTCTCTCACTTTTTCAATGCGTGGGAATCTACAGAGATGAAAACTCAAACCATCGAAAATCTCAAGTCGCGGCTGATTATGGAGGGAACTAGACTCAATGCTACGGAATTGTCAACATCGAAGACGTCGCTATTGGAAGAAAGCAGTGCCCTGATCGCAAGAAAAGTCAATAAAATGGAATACCTGGAAAGAAGCACTGTAAAAATAAGAAAAAACAGCCAGGTAAGTGCTTTGTATGCAACCAACAGGGACATTGGGAAGCTAACTGTCCGCATAGAAGTCAATTATCCGCACAGTTGAACTGCGCAAATGATTGATTTTACGGGGACGCACTTGTCTGTGGGACAGTTAATTTTAGTGCGATTATTGATACTGATGAGTGGGTGTTAGATTCAGGTGCGAGCGAGCACATGTGATTTCGTCGGGAATGGTTTCGTAATTTCATTCCACTAGATCACCTGGTACCAATTACAATCGGTAATGGAACTAAAATGAATGCATGCGGCAGAGGTGAAATCAATATCTTGGCATTCAACAATGCAAAATGGGTCAAAAAAAGATTGGTTAACTTTGTCGCTGAAATCAAGATTAACATTTTTTCATCTGGCAGTGCTCTTTACAAGAATTATTTCTTGAATTCGACAAGTCAAAAGTGCAAAATAACCAAGTCTGATGGGTCTGTAGTTGCTGTTGGTGTCCGCCATGGTCGTCTGTATAAGATGTTGCTTAAAGTTCTTGAACAACAAGAGCCACTATCTGCATATTATTCTTCGAAGGTTGAATCGCTCCAAACGTGGCATGAACGCCTTGGACATATGTGCATGCGCTTTTGGAAAGATGCATAGATCCCCATTTTTCATTAGTAGTTCTAGAGCTAATCAAGCGGGCGAATTGGTGCACACTGATCTCTGTGGTCCTATGCAAACAGCTTCGATCGGTGGTTCAAAGTATTTCATACTTTTTAAGTACGATTTCTCTAGTTACAGAGTCGTTTACTTCATAAAAAAAAATCAGTTGAAAATCAACTTCCAGAAATCAGAATCTATATTTTCGTGGTTTTTGCTACTTTCACCATTGCTTCTGCTGCTTCGTTTGCCTGATGGAATGCTGGCTGCTGGTAATAATTTCAAATGACCATTCTTTATAACATTCGAAATTCTGAGGAATCTAAATTTTGGAACTTTGTTCCGCTGTCCGTATACGAGTAGATAGATTGCGACAAAATGTAGATTTACACGCATCTACGTGTTCATACACATACGATTCAATTCGATTATTTCAAAATATCGGGTATAATGGTCCGATATGACTATGGGCCATTTATTATTAGTTTTGTATAAATCCATGGATACTTTTTCCCATTCATATGCGGGGTTTTGTGAGAGAATTAAGGGCTCTTGTTTATTTATACTGTACTGAATACAAATTGGACATTTTTTCATAGATAGATAGATAATTTATTTCATATAGCACAATTTTTCATTTTACAATAATGAAGCACAGCTTGCACAGAGATATGATAAATTACAAATCTTACTACTGAAAATAAATCGTTTTGTTTCTACGTGCTTTCTTTATTTATAGTTGGAAAAATATCAGAGGAAAACTATTAACAAAAACCTCTATTTAAAAAAAAAAAGAAAAAGAAAAAAAAGATATATATATAAATAAAAGATTAACTAAATAAATAAATATTGTAAATAAATAAATATTGTAAATAAATAAATAAATAAATAAACAAATAAAAAAATAAAAAAATGAAAAAAAAATAAATAAATAAATACATAAATAAGTAAATTAATTAATAAGTAGATAAGTAAATAAATATTAATAATACAATATTAAAAATAAATAAATAAATAGATAATGTAAATAAATAATGATATTAGATAATAACAATGGAGCAACCAATAATAAATCATGGATAACTAATAAATAAATGGTAAGTAATAAATAGTTAATAAGGAATAATAAATTATTATGGAATAACAGTGATAATAAATAACAGTGATAAATCATAAAAGAGAAAATTAATATAGATATGTAAAAGACTAAGTAATTAGAGTGGCGCAAACTTTGAAACTAGTGTATTATCGACAGTTTGACATTTGGAAAAGAACTTCTTATTGAGATTATCAATTCTTCTGGCAACTTGAATTATGCCAGATTGTTCCTGTAAAATCTGTGTTGAAAAATTCAAGTAAGATTTAACATCATTTTGAGAACTTTATTTTGTGCTATTTGTAACTTTTTAATGTGTGTTTTTGTGCAATTTCCCTATACAGGAGAACCGTAAGTAATTATTGCCTGAAAAACCACTTTAAACAATATCAGCATGTTTTGACGACTTATTCGATTATTCGATTAATCGGCGCATATAAATTTTTTGTGGCTATGTTTAATTTATTTAAAGTATTTTTTATGTGTAAGCCGAAAGTTAGTTTCGGGTCCAGGTACACCCCCAGGTTCTTGGCGGAACTAGCCCATGGTATGTCACAGTTATTTAAAGTTAAATTGTGTGGAGGAAAATGGCAAGGCGATCTTTTTCTGGTGAAAAAGATTGATTGACATTTTTCAACATTAATTTTAACTTTCCAATGCTTAAAATATTCATAGAAAATATTACGGCCATTTTGTAAGTGATTTGTAATAACAGTCCCACTTGTATGAAATGTGTACAAAGCCGTGTTGTCAGCATATATAGTTTGGAATGTCAGGAAGATCATAGATAAATATATGAAATAAAGTTGGTGCCAGAACCGAGCCTTGCGGTTCACCAGTAGGTACAATTTTCACGGAAGAAATCGCACTATTAAGTGAAACAAGGAAGGTTCTGTCCCTTAAAAAGTGTATAAATTAAAGCGTTGTGCCAAACAGAGTCGAAAGCTTTTTCTAGGTCTAGTAGTATTAACCCGATGGACATTTTTCGGTTTAAGCTTTGTTTTATTTCATTACAAATTCTTAAAACTTGATGAGAAGTACTGTGACGTTTACGGAAACCGAATTGCACTTGGGGCAGTAGCCTACTTTTGTTCAGAAATGCATCCAGCTTTATTTTTAAAAGTTTTTCTAAAATTTTGCTGAGTCCATTGAGTAAGCTAATGGGTCTGTAGCTGTTTGGGCTGCTGTTTCAGCAATGCAATTACTTTTGCTTTTTTCCACTTTATGGGAAAATAGTTTAACTTAAAGTAAGAATTATAAATAAATTGAAGGTACTTTATTACACTTAAGGGAAGGTTTTTAATAATTATGTTATTTATGCCATCGAAACCAGGCGATTTTCTATGTTTCAGACGATAGATGATAAATTTAACATCATCTAAAGTAACGAGCTCGTTTGGCGGGAATGACGGATGCGTTAAATGATGCCACTTCTGTTTCGACCTCAGATTCCGTTTCAGATATAAGATTTCGGGAGACTAAATGATTTTCTAAAAAGACGTCAGCTAAAAT
Source organism: Merodon equestris (assembly GCA_958301585.1). Taxonomy (NCBI): domain Eukaryota; kingdom Metazoa; phylum Arthropoda; class Insecta; order Diptera; family Syrphidae; genus Merodon; species Merodon equestris. The sequence continues at coordinate 98,712,612 of OY284413.1, forward strand.
AACAGCCTTGCCTACACTGTCTATGATTAATGAATTATTCCCAACCAAACTGGGAATTTGCTTATGTTTTTTTAAAATTATTTTGCTAATATTCCAGAGTAGCTTGGAACTGGGATCGAGTGTGCTAAGTTTTCTGCTCCAACTGTTGTTTCTAAACTCTGGAATTTTCGTTCCAATTAAAAGTGTTAGAAATTTCATTTCGCGGAAATCATTAGTAAGGCGGTATCTTTACTATTTACGTCTGAGAAAATTTCTGGTTTTTATTAAACTTAATATATATCGTGGAAGACTGACAGACTTATTGCATAGGGTCTTTGTTGGAACTGCAATTTGTACACTATCCTTGATTTTGTTCTGCAAGTTACCACAGATTCTAAGTCTAAGGGACAGTTGTTAAGAGCAATTGAGAGGTGGTATCGAAATATATCCCAGTTAGCATTACTAAAATCTAAATGTTGCGCATTAAGAGTTTTTGGACTAGAGAGAATATCACAGGTAACTGGAAGATGAACAGAGCTTAAGGCATTGATGACGACAGGTGGAGTAAGTACGCTAGTGTTAGAAAGAAAAAAATCTAATGTAGAAAGTGTAAATCTGTGTCAAGAAAGAATGTACGTTGGACTTAATGGGTATGAGATTGTAAAATCGTGAGACGCCAATAAATTATCTAAGACGTTGCCCCACGAGTTAGCTCTTACACAGCCCCAACTACGATGAATGCAATTTAGATCACCGCAAATAACAAATCGATCACTACTGATTAATCACCTTAAGTCCTTTTTCAAGCATTAGATGATCTTCCAAGAAAATAAACAGAAAACATTTATAAATTTTAAGTTATTTTCAAACGTAATTTCAATGCCAATATTCTCTATGATTGTAGTGTTTACTCTAGGCAATAAAGAATGGAAAATACCTTTTTTGATGGCAACTCCGCCACCAGTGTTGTTAGTACGATCAAGTCTATAACACACATAATTGTACGCACTACATGAAAATTTTACTTTGTTGCTGAAGTTAAAGCTCTTGGTAGGTTGTTGGTGCTGTGTCGAAGTAGTGCGAGTCAAAACACTCAGGCGGGTAGTTTTGTGTGACAGATTATCCCTAATTTGTAAATATTTCATTCGACTTTCACAAGCAGAATCAGTAGATTTATGATCACCACCGCAGTTTGCACATTTTGAGATGGCGGTAGAGTGAAAGTAGTGCAAGTGCTTATTTGATGACTCCCCGAGCAATAACCAAAACAGTTTTTGACGTTGCAGTGTTTTTCTCCGTACCCAAACATTTGGCAGTTGTGGTTGCTTTGTTTTTTGGGCGGAGCTGGAATTCCCACCTCACTCGGGTGCGAAATACTCGTATTATTTTCAAATTTTTTTTTAAATTGGACAGTCGAATCGAACCATTTTCGAAATAGACGACGTAAAAAAAGTCTACAAATTGTTGGTGGTGGTCTTAATCATTTTGATGTCTTTACACTTTAGTCCAAGAGAAATAAATTCTTTTTTAAGAGAGTCTAGAGGGATCTCATCTAAACCGAAAATAACAACTTTGAACGACCTTTCACTTTTGAGGTCGTGAGTAAAGAATTGGCACTTTTTGCATTTTAAGCCACTGCACCCAGTATGGAATGAATCAATTGATTCACAGAACAATTTAATTCCTATTGAATTTTTTCAATAGTAAAAACCCGAATGGACATTGTTTTATTTTTTCTTCTATTTCTTTCAAATGCCGGGCCACCACATTGTCCTTTGTGGTCGTAGTCTTGTTTTTGATATGCCCAAGTGCTATTCATGTAATTTCGCCAGCATAAGGCTTCTAAGCCTCTTTGGAAATATTATTATATTTCCACGCAATAAGAAGTTGTTTAAATTTATTTCGTTTTTCACAGAGTAAAATGTTTTGATTTTAAAATTTATAATAAGGGCTTATGGTCTGTTAGAATTGTGAAATATTTTTCTATAAGATAATTCTTTAGTTTTTCACATGCCCACGTAATTGCTCGCGCTTCTCTCTCTATATTTGCGTAATTTCTTTTGGTTATTGTTAGGCGAAATATACGTAATTGGGATATTTTTATTTCTGTGAGTCTGCAAGAGAACGACTCCCAAGCCTGCAGTTGAAGCATCGCATGATGCCAAATTAAGTAAATTTTTTAGAAAGTTGCCCCACCCGGCTAAATTGTGGGGAATAGCTTTTTGGCACACTACTCGTGGGACACCCTGTATATCGCAATAGACCAGAGAATTAATGTCCCATCCGCCCCTGTATCCAGTTTGATATTTACCTTCTTATTAGATAGTCACAAATCCACAGACCATTTTTCGGACACAGACCCAACGAAAAATTCATCATAATCTACTTTTCCTATTGCCTTAGTTTTACGTTGTCTCGCAAAGTGACTTAATCTATTACATTTCTTTCTTTTTTTTTTATTCGCAGGACACTTGTTGTACTCGTGACTCTCAAACCCACATCGAATACACCTTCCGCTACGTTTGTGTTTCTCAAACTGTGCAGAGTTTTTTTCTTTTTCTTTCCCTCTCTGATTTTTTTTTTGCATATGATCCTCTCCTCCTTTTCCCACCTTACAGACATATGAGGTTAGGGCAAGATTTTTTTTTGGCGATGTAGTTCCTCAACCTGACGTAATGCTATGACTGCTTTTTCGAGAGAAAGATTCGGGACAAGTTGGAGGTTATCGCTTAAACCCTCAACCTTCATTCCGACAATGATTGTCAGGAGAAGCATTTCATCCACAATTTTTTGCGAGAGCATTGAATGAGGTTATGAACTCCTCCGCAGTTTATTCATCCCTTTGCTTTCTCTCAGGAACCTTGTGGGGCTTGTATGGAAAGTTTCGACAAATTCCTCTGCTTTTTCTCCCATGCAGTAAATAAGTGTGCTAACTTGATATCTTTCTTCGGGCTTAATTTAGTTTAATTTTTTTTTAATCCGTTTTATTTCCGCCACTTTAGACTAAGACCATTTAGACAGCCGCTGCCACCAAGTTGTATTTTACGAATGAGTCTTACATTTACATATCGTTTTACAAGATACATACTCGTATGTAAGTTTTGCCATTACAATAATTTAATATTTCATATATTTTTGATGATGGCTACCTCAAATCAGCAAATTGATGGCTACAGCAAATACATTTACTGTACGATAAGCATATTCCCTTAAGAACAAAAAGGTACAAAGCTCTTTCACCCCCCTGGTTTAATGATGATATTCGTCAACTTATACATGAACGAGATTCTGTATACCGAAAATGGAAAAAGAATCGTTTAGAAGAATATCTTAATGCCTATCGTTGTCTTCGCAACAAAGTTGTCACTAAAATTAGACTTGCTAAAACTGAATTTTATGGCAGTAAGTTGGACTTGTCTGCCTCGAGCAGAAGTCTTTGGAAACAGATTCGAAACATTGGGCTATGCAAGAAAAATTCCCCACGCACAGATGGTCTTGATTGCAATAAGCTGAATGCTGAATACATCACTTTATCCGGTGCCCCTTCAAGAACGCTTTCAATCGACCTAAGTCCAGCATCCGATCACGAAGATGCCTTTTGTTTCCAAAGAGTATATCCGCCCGATGTTGTTCTTGCCATACACTCTATCAAATCGAACTCTATGGGCCTCGATAGCCTATGTCCAAAATTTATCAAATTGCTACTGCCGTATATTCTAAAATATTTAACACACATACTAAATTGTTGCATTACTACCTCAACCTTCCCTTCCGAATGGAAAAAAGTTAAAAATAGATCAAGTAATGCTGTTGAGTACAGACCTATAGCTATCTTACCTTTTATATCCAAAGTCTTTGAAAAGTTGGTATTACACCAAATGCGAAATTATCTAACCAGGAAAAACTTGCTCAGCAACAGCCAGTCTGGCTTTCGACCTAAGAGAAGCTGTAATACCGCGCTTGTACTAGTAGTCGATGAAATCCGACAAGATTTAGACAATAAGAGGGCAACCCTTCTAACGCTACTCGATTTCTCGAAAGCTTTTGACACTGTCAACCATTCGATCCTGTGCAATAAATTGCGGAACAATTTTGGGTTCTCTTCTACTTCTACTAAGCTAATGTTGTCGTACCTAAGTGGAAGACAACAACGCGTAATTGCTGATGATAGCTCATCTATCTTTATGAATGTACTGAATGGAGTTCCACAAGGTTCAATTCTCGGCCCTACGTTGTATATGTAAATGACTTGCCTGGAATTATTAAGCACTGTAAAATCCATATGTACGCGGATGATGTTCAACTCTTTTTAAGTCGACCTCTAAAAGAACTTAATAATGCAATTAACGCACTAAATGAAGATCTATCTAAGATCTATGAATGGCCTATCAGACATGATTTGCGGCTTAATCCAGATAAGTCAAAAGTCGTTGTTACTTACTGCAAGACATTCGATCTTTCACCTCTTCCGCGTGTTCTCCTCAACCATAATCCCATAGAGTGGGCTACATCAGTTAAGAATCTCGGCATAGTTTTTAATCGTACTCTCACCTGGGATACTCACATTAATACAGCTATTGCTAAGACTTATGGCGGATTACGCACTCTTTGGGCTAGTCAGAACTTTTTACCCACTAAAATCAAATTGATGCTTGCTAAATCCCTACTTCTACTAGTGCTGCTATATGGGTGCGTAATCTTCTGCAAGCCTGATGAAAAGAGCATGAGAAAACTGATTGCGGTCTATAATAACATTGCTAGGTACGTATTCAATCTAAGAAAAAGGGACCATGTTTCAAGATTCTCAAAACTAATTGCCGGGTGCAGTCTAGGAAATCTGCTAAAAATAAAAACACTCTGTTTTCTGAACGATCTGATTATAACTCGACAACCTGAATATCTTTATGAAAAAATTCAGTTTTTCCAGTCTCCCAGATCGGTTAGAATCATTCAACCAAGATATTCTTGTCTCCAGTCATAACGACAATTTTTCGTACAATCTGCCAGGCGCTGGAACTCTCTACCAGCGCATTTGAGAAAGATCACTAGTACGAGCGGATTTAAATCTGCCATTTTTGCTTACTTGGCCTGAGAACACAGTTACTTACTTCACTACCAATAATTTTTTTTTTTTTCTTTTTTCTTTTTTCTTTCTTTTATATTGCCAATCTAATTAATTAATTACTTTTATTTACGGTACAAAATGCTTGTGAATTCGCAGTCTATTTGCACTCCACCTAAGTAGTTTGCTTTTAAGCTTACATTTAACTTATAAGATTACTTAATCTTCCTAATGTAAGAAATAACTTGAATAAATAAAAATAAAATAAAATAAATAAATAAATCAGATTTATGTTCTTCTATAACTTCTGGACATATATGTATGTATATTATGTTTATGGTAGTATTCATTATTATTGGATGTTACTATTTTCTCGATTATCACGACAGTCAACTATTCCCATTCGTTCGAATAGGAAATTAATTACATTGCAGTGTTTCGCAAATCAGATAATATAAAAATTGAAACGATTTGTTTCGAATTATTTCAATTTTGTTTGCTTGTTGGTTAGGCCGCAGTTTGTAAAAAAAAGTAAGGGTGATGCTTGCAGTTCGCTCCTCATAAATATGAATTTGGAGTTGCTATCTGTTTCTTCTTGCCCATACAACATTGATCAAATTATAATAAAAATCAAATTTGAAAATAAGCACGTATTAATTGTTCTGGGTTATGTTCCGCACTCCACTCAAACTCAAAGCGGAAGCAAAATATCTAGGCATCATTCTTGACTCAAAGCTCTCCTGGAAAAGGAACCTGGAGGAAAGGATGAAAAAAGGATTGAACGCTTTTTATGCATGCAAAAAGACCTTCGGAAAAAGATGGGACTTGCAACCGTACATCATTCATTGGATGTACACACAAAAAGCTATATGAACATGCTCAACAAAGTACAAAGGTCAGCCGCTGTTTGTACAACGGGAGCATTGAGAAGCACGCCGCAAGCAGGGTTGGACATGATTCTTCATCTCCTCCCCCTGGATCTATTCATAAAAGGCTACGCTGCAAAGGGCGCTCTCAGGCTAAGAGAATCCTCTCTGTGGAAGCAAGCCAACTATGAACATGCGGTCATACTTAAGATAATAGACGACCTGGGAAGGAAACATAGTTTAAGTAGCCTCGCAGCTACGACCGACTATATTCCCCCCCAAAATGACTTCTCTCTCAATATTCCTATCCTTTTCCCCGACAGAGAAGAGTGGCTATCAAACGCCGTAATCAACGACCATGAGATCACCCTCTTCACCGACGGATCGAAAATGGACACAGGCCCTGGGGCCGGGTTCTACTCTGATACCCTCCACAAACAGGAATCATTCAGACTCCCTGATCTGTGCAGCGTGTTTCAAGCAGAAATCCTGGCAATAGAGAAAGCAGCCAAACACCTACAGGTAGCCGATATCCCACCATCTGATATCACCATCTTCGTAGACAGCCAGGCTGCACTGAAGTCAATAGAATCCTGTATAACGAGATCAAAGGCTGTCAAGAAATGTCGCGACTCACTGAAGTCCATCAGACACCATAAAGTTAAACTCTGCTGGGTCCCGGGCCACAGCTCAATCGCAGGGAACGAAAGAGCAGACGAACTGGCCAGGCAAGGTTCTGAAATGGACATCAGCGAAGCGGACACGTCATTGCAACCACCGATCAGCGCATTATACCGGATCATAAACGACATAATCATCAAAGAGGCCAACTCGTCTTGGCTTACAAGAAACGACAGCTACACGACAAGAGCATCGTGGCCAGAGCTCAATGTCGGAAAAACAAAGAAGCTCCTGGCGCTGGACCGTAAGTCGATCCGTATGCTCGTCGGAGTGATCACAGGACAATGTCCCATTGGAGCAATGCTCCGGAAATGGGACTCGGGATCCAGCGATCTCTGCCGGAGCTGCGGCGATGAGGAACAAACTGAGACGATCCAACATCTGCTTTGCCACTGTCCAGCTCTCCAGAATCGACGCCTAGTGTCGCTAGGCCAAAGATTCTTTACAGAGATTGCGGACGTGGCTAATGCAGATATATCGGATCTTCTAAGATTCATCAAGAGCACGTGGTGGTTTCAGCCACCACGTGATAGGACAGGTTAATTTTATGTGTACCCACACAAACGAAGGGAATCACATCTTGGACTCCGAGTGGAAGTGATGTCTAACCATCACACTCCCCTTCTCATACCTAACCTATGTTCCGCCAAGAAGCCCATTAGATGTATGTATATAAAATTCATGTAAACAGTAGCAAATTTTATTTATCTAAACTAAAACACAATGAACATGTAATTACTCTAGGAGATTTTAATCTTACTAATATAGAACGGGTTTCCGATTCAGTTGAGCTTCAACTATTACCATTTAATGTAAATACTGATTTTAAATGTGAATCAATTGATTCTGTTGCAAGTTTTGACTTAATCCAAATTAACTGTTAAAAGAATAATTTCAGTAGTATACTTGATCTTATATTTATTGACAGAGAATTGTTATAACAATATCGGCCGATAAATCACCTTGTTGCCATTCGTTCCGAAATGTCGGGATATGTCACCATTATTAACAGCGGTGTCCCGACATCCCGATGATCTATTAAATGTCCCGACAAATTCCAATAGCTTCAAAAATATTTGTGAAGTAGGTATATCTGCGAAGTGTAGTTCCAAACACAAATGCGAGTACCGTTGTGCATAAACTTTCGAAGTGTCATTCCAATGACACTTTATGTACCCAGTTAGCTTGTCGCTCGCTATTGTTTTGCACGTGTTTAAGTTTCGTTCGATCACTAATTGTAATTCGTACCTACTAATTCTTAGTACTTTGAAATTCATATTAAGTGTTTATTATTATAAATAATGGCTCCACCAAAAAGAAAATGCCATTTCAGCGATGACTACACTAAAGAGTGGTCTTTTATTAAGAAGGGAAGGACAAACGAAGAAGCATTTTGCACAGTTTGCAAGATATACATTTGCGTGAGCCACGGAGGTAAAGGCGATGTCAAGCATCATAATGAGACAAATGGACACAAAACTAGAATGTCGTCTGCATCCTCATCACGCAAAATAGACAGTTTCTGTGTAAAAACTGATTCAAGTGAACATTTGTTAGTATGTGCAGCTGAACTGTCAACAGCATACAATGTAATCAACCATCATCAATCGTTTAAATCACTGGACTGTTTGAGCAAACTGGATTCTTTAATGTATCCAGATTCAAAAATAGCAGCCAAACAATCTACGGCCCGGACAAAAGCAACTGCTATCATTAAGTATATTCTGGCACCTTATTCTTTATCTCAGTGTGTTTCGCATTTGGAATCTGTCTCATTATATAGAATCGGCACCGATGCAAGTAACCACAAAGCAGAAAAACTATTTCCGATAGTGATTCAATTCTTTGACGTGAAAGAAGGTATAAAAACAAAATTACTTAGATTGCAAGCTCTACCGGATGAAACTTCCGATACTATAACTAATTATTGTCTGAAATCGTTGTACGACCTAAATATTTCCTTTGAGAAGTTAGTGGCTTTCTATGGCGATAATACTAATACAAATTTTGGTGGAGCTCGAAGAAGTGGGCTGTGCAATGTGTTTTACAAATTAAAGACAGAACTTCAACGAGAAATAGAAGGCGTGGGCTGTCCTGTCCACATATTGCACAATTCAATATCATTAGCTGCAGATACACCAGCGATTGATTGTGAAATAATTGTCATTAAGATTTTCAAATATTTCTCAATATATACAGTCAGAACAGAGAGGCTTAAAACTTTTTGCGAATTTGTAGAAGTCTCATTCCAAACAGTATTATCTCATTCGCGTACCAGGTGGCTCTCCCTGATGCCAGCCATCGATAGGATTTTAAAGATGTGGGAACCACTGAAAGAATTCTTTGAGAATGAGACAAATGCACCGAATCTAATAATTGAAATTTTTAGAAACCCCTTGGCGAAGGTCTATTTTTCATTTATACATTCCCAGTCTTTTCTCTTTCATAAGCAGACATTAAAAATGGAAAAATCAGACATCACTATCATTGAGGTCAAGGAGCTCATTGATAATATGAGAAATATACTCCAAGAAAGTAAAGTCTCTTTAAAACAACAAATCCCGATCTAGAAACTGAAATAAAAAAATTTGAAGAGGAGGTGGTAAAGTTTTACAACATTGCTATCGATTATATAGAGAAATGGACGTCACAATTTGATAATTTCAAATCATTCGACTTGATGAATTTAACCAAGGTTCCGGAGTGGATTAATATAGAGGAGAGCATTTTATATTTGAACGAAAAGGGGGCATCTATTAATGGTGATTACTGTTTTCCTGAATTTATTCACTTGAAGGACATTATTGCAAGAAACATAGAAAGCGAAGAATGGAAAACAGAAAATATCAGTGAAAGATGGGTGAAGGTTTTTGAGACTGTAACGTCACATGAGCTTCATCATTTCAAAAAAATTTGTCAATACGTTTTCAGTATTCCCGGCCATAACGCAACTGTAGAGCGCATTTTATTCATTAATGTCCGCACAGTTGACGTACGAACGGAATCGCTTGGGAGCCGACACGATGGAAGCTATTCTTCAATGTAAATTTAATTTTAATATGTCTTGTGAAGAATTTTATAAATTCGTAAAAGGAAATCAACAGTTATTGTCTGATAAATATAAAAAAAAAAGAATAATTATATTTGGTTCGTATATACATATACATATATGTATCTTGTAACTATTTAATAAATAATTAATAAATAAAATAATTTTCAATTTGCCATCAGTTTTTGCTTGATTTCCCATAAAAAATTAACTGTCACCAAAATGTCCCGACGATGTCTCGGGAAAATATGGCAGCACTAATGTACCTAAAGTCAGGATTAAATCTAATTCAAAGTCTCCTTGGTTCAACAAGAAGCTTTGTAATTTAAGTAATAAAAAAACAAGGCTTACAAGCTATCAAGCATTTGGGGCAACAGTATTGCTTTAAAAAATGTTCTTAACAAATTTCTTTATAAAAATTACATTCAGTTAATTGAATCCTACCCACTTTTGTTGCCATATCACCTGAAATCGAGCGACGGTTCTCTTGTCAGAGAATCAAATATTGAAATTGTGTCGAAACGAGAACGTGACTCTCAGGTTTTCTTTTCCGGCAGTAAAAGTGTAGACAAATAGCAAGGCTTTCTGGTCATTTATTAAAAGTGAAAAATCGATCAATGGTATTCCTAGCAGTATGAATTACTTTGGTTCAACATTCTCGGATCTTTCAAATATTTGTAACTCATTCGCTCATTATTCCGAATCCAATTATTATACAAAATCTAATAAAGCTATGTCAGGAAAAGCTGAATTATTCTCTCAAGATTGTAAAGTTGGCATTGGTTAGTTAGAGCTAAATATTTCTGAAATCGAAGTAAGTCTTTTGAATTTAAGTAGCGGCAGCAACCCGGGGCCTGATGAAATTCCAGCAATTATTCTTCAAAAATGTGCAGCTTCTATTTCTGTGACGATTTTTTACATTTTCAATAGATCTCTCGCGAGGGGTGAATTTCTTTCTGTGTGGAAAAAATCAGTTTTATCTCCAATTCATAAAACTGGCCCAAAACAGGAATACCAAGGAATACCAGTGTATACCAAAACTCTTTGAGAAAATTATACGACGGTGGTCCGATAAGTACTTAGCCTACAAAAGGAAAACAAAAATTTTGGAGAAATGGCGATTTATTATTCAATATAGTCTTCTTTTAGCTCAATACACTTGACCCAGCGATGCTCTAACTTCTTTAACCCGTTTGAAAAATACGTTTTCTAGAGGTCTGCAAAGTAGGCCTCCGTTTCGGCGATGACCTCCTCATTCGACTGAAATTTCTGCCCGGCGAGTGACTTTTTCAAGTTTGGAAAAAAAAGAAGGCGCACGGGGCCAAATCTGGAGAATACGGTGGATGGGGCAGCAGTTCGTAGCCCAATTCGACCAATTTGGCCGCGGCGAGGGTGGAGGTGAGAACCGGTGCGTTATCATGGTCGAAGAGCACTTTTTTCTTCGCCAAGTGGAGCCGTTTTTTCTTCAATTCGGCGTCGAATCGGCCCAATTATTTGGCATAGTACAGCCCTGTGACCGTTTTGCCCTTCTCCAGGTAGTCGATGTGGATCACACCTTGAGAATCCCATAAAACGGTGGCCATCACCTTTCCGGCCGATGGGACAGTCTTCGAAGTCCACTGTTACGACTGTTCCTTGGTCTCTGGTGTGTACCAGTGGATCCATGTTTCGTCGACTGTCACGAAACAACGCAGAAACTCCTTCGGATTGCGCTTAAACAGCGTCAAACACTACTCTGAAGTGGTCTCACGGTTGCGCTTGTTGTCTGGAGTGAGCAAACGCGGCACCCATCGCGCTGACAGCTTTCTCATGCCCAAAATTTCATGCAGGATATGACCTATGCAATCTTTTGAAATGCCTACTGTCTCAGCTCTCTCGCACCTTCAATCGGGGGTCTGCCAATACGTGATCGTGGATTTTTGTCACGTTATCCTCCGTGGTATCCGTTTTCGGGGCACCTGGACGTGGCTCGTCAAAAACCGACGTGCGACCACGTTGAAACTCGTTAAACCATATTTTTATGGTCGCCATCGAAGGAGAAGAGTCACCGTACACAGCTCTTTGATTTCGCTGCGCGATTTCCCTTCCAAAAACAAGAACCGAATCTTGCTCTTTTTCCATTTTTCTAAAATCCGCAGACACTCCCGCTTCCACACGCGGTCAAAACAAAACTACGAGTCCGATGAAATTTCGACAGTAGCCGTCGACTAGAATGTACTACACGAAAGTAAGTAAGTGCTCTTGCCATACTTGCGCCAACTGGCGGTGAGGCTAAGTACTTATCGGACCACCCTCATATACGATAAGTTAACCTTTCTTCTAAAAGAGCATATTTCAACACGGCTTTGTTGCAGTGAGATGCATAACCACCAATCTCTATATTCGTTCTTAATAAACTCGAGGAAGGATATCAATTTGATGTCATTTATACTGATTTTGCGAAGACCTTCGATAGAGTTAGTCACACTATTTTAATTAAGAAATTAAAATTATTTGGCTTTTGCTCTAATATGTTGAAATGGTTGGTATCTTACCTTAAGGATCGTTCACAATTTGTGTGCATTGATCTAGAGATTTCGAGACCAACTGAAGTAACCTCGAGCGTCCCCCAAGGAAGCACGCTTGGGCTCCTTTTTTTCTTATTTTTATTAATGAGATGCCCGATATTTTCTTGAATTCTAGCCGACTTTTATTTGCAGATGATTTAAAGTTCTTCATATGCATTAAATCTATAGATAATTACCTTTTTTTACAAGATGATCTTCAAAAGTTATCAGAATGGTGTAGAGTTAAACAACTTTTCTTGAACATCACTAAATATCAGTAATTAGACGCAACTCTAAAGACTTTAAGGCCCCTTTACCCTTAAGTCTCTTTATAAGCCTTATGTTAGGTCAATTTTAGAATACGGTTGTGTGATTTGAAATCCATGCTACAACACTTACTCAAACAGAATTAAAATGATCCAAAAAAAAATGTACAAGGTCTACTATTAAAAAATTGGGATGGAACATCGGAATCTCGCCGTATTCTTCTAGATGCCAACTTCTAGGAATTCAGTCACTTGAAAAAAGAAGAAAAATGTTCTCAATAATGTTCATAAGTGACATCTTGTCACACCATATCAAATGCCCTTTTCTTTTATCATTGATTGGCTTCATAGTTAACTTTTGGTAGTCTTATTTATGTAAATAAATATCAATAAATAATAGTCTGATCGCGATGTGATATTGTGAAAATGTAGCCTCGTTGAGAGAGAAGCTTCGCTATGGTTTATTCAGCGCTTTTCAAAGTGCTTACCATCTCTGTTTTACTTCACTGAATTAGTATGAAATAATTTTCGAGAACAGGAACAAGATGGATGTGTTCAATTCAAAGTTACAAAGTGTTTTATTTATTGTTGTTTAAGTAAAGAAGAATTGCAATTTGTAAATTGTGATTATGATATTGACAATAGAAAGGGGAAGGTTTTATTATTTTTCGAGCCAACAAATCCGCTACAATAAAATAATTTTATTAACTGATACCACAGAATAAATAGTATACAGAAGTTGCATCTCATACAAAGCAAATTTTGTTCTAGGGTTCCAATATTGGCACCCTATTGAACAGAGAGTACAAGCATGAGAACATGCAAGAGAGTATACAAAAAATTGAGAAGCTGGTGCGAGCGAAAGAGAATAGCATGTGCGTTTTCGATGGTTTTGTTTTTACGAGAGCAAAGCAGCTTACGATGTGTATGCAAGTGTGTGTGAGTGTGTATGCATTGATAGCTTCTTCTATCGTAAGCTTATCGTAACGTTGGATAGCAACACAATACACACACACATAAACATTTTAAGATTGCTCTCTCGTCGATTCTCTCTGATCGTGGCTGCTCTCTGGTTGTTACTCTCTGATCATGCTTGCTCTCTCGTTGCTTGATCTTCCCTTCAGTTGTTCCGCCCGCACCATAAAGTGAAAAATCATCGCAGGCCGAGATGCGACTTCTGTATACTATTTATTCTGTTCTGATACCGTAAATTAATTTTTTTCCATACCGAGTTCCTTAAGTTTCTCCAAACAGTTTTTTTTTTTCAGATAACTAGCAAAAAATAGTTCATACTTATAAAACAATTGGAAAATTATAATTATATAATAGTATTTTAGCGTATTTGCTTATTCGATACACTAAACTTCCTATGTTTATCATGTGCTTTCTTCTACCATAGAGTAAGGGAGAAAATTATTACATGTTTATTCTGAAAAGTAATATCTACCGCTAGATACAGACTTAAATATCTGGCAGCATGAGTTGAGAACTGGTACGTGTTTTAGTTAAGCTATACTAATAAAATATATAAAATTGCCTCCAATCTCATATTTACTATAAAAAAAAAATTGGTCAGAAATAAAAGGTATCGGTTTTTTGCACTTTTTTTGTAAACGGTAAGTGTTATTACAGAAATTGTTATAACACTTTTATTACTGACATAGTGCGCGATTCAATAAGTTAAAAAATCGCATTCTACATAATATAATATATACACATTTCCCCATTACCCATTACCTATGAGGTAGTGCAATGGTTTTTTTGGGTAGTGCAAAGGTTTTTATTTTTGACGTTGTAAACTTATTACTTTCACTTTTAGCCAAGGGTTTTAATAAAGCAAAATTTCGACATTTTATGAAAGTTATTAAATGACACAAATTGTAATAAGAAATATTAGCATTGCAGTATATTTATTGGAAAGGAACATTTAGCAGTAGAAATTTTTCATTTAGTTCCAAAAAATAAATCGCAAACAAATATTTGTCAAGGTTATACGGACAAATCATATAAGGATTGAGTTTCTTTCAAGTGTTTAATACGTATAAATTACACATATTTTTACTAATATTAAACGTCCTCCGATGTACTTCCCTTTGTCTTTCATGGAGTTTTTCACTTCCGCCTCAAGATTGATATTAAGAGAGTCTCATTGTCCTCAATATGCTTTGAGTGTAGGACTTCTTTTCAAATGTTTCGGCGATCAGTTTTTTCATGTCTTTCTTCCAGGCTAGTAGCGGATCTTGTCCTTACTCCGCTCGGTGCTAGATTCAGCTCTAACTACTTGTTCGGAAAACAGCTTTATCTGAAAATCGCATCCGATGGTGGTTTTGTGGTGCTGCAGACGGATTTTATAAGGGTTTGGTTTATAAATGAAATTGCAAAAAAGAAAAATTACAAAAGTGTGTACAATGTTGCTTTGAGTTTATAAATCAGTTCTTACAGTTTACTTTATAAAGACAATGACTAAGTTTGAAGTGGTCTATACGGAGAGTCGAACTTTAAAACACTTTGTCGATTGTATTGGTTGGCATCTCGCTAATAATGAGTGTAATGTTATCTTTCAAGGCTGCGATTAACGCTGGCTTATCGTTTAAAAAAATAGTCTAATAGTTTAAGTCTTACACAATAATTTATAGCCTTTCTTGCTTCCTTGTTATTTTCCAGTAAGCTCCAGATTTCCTTAATAGCATATTTCCATTTGTGGCCACGGAGACTGCAATGTTTTCTGATAACTAAAGTGCAACAAAAGCAATTCCCTTATGATACCACAAAATTAGTTTCTGTTTCACAATTAAAATGTTATGTTTTTAATAGGGTCGTCGATTCCACCTGAACGATTATCACTATTTTAGTGCTTCTGAGTGCTCGAAATTCTTACTTCACTAGGCATTCTTATTTACGTACCATTATTTTTGTTCTCGCTATCATCAGGATTCTCGAAAACATCACCATCTAATCCACTCTATGAGTTTGATTGATGACCGTCTTAT
The DNA here is from genome assembly GCA_958301585.1 of Merodon equestris. NCBI lineage: Eukaryota > Metazoa > Arthropoda > Insecta > Diptera > Syrphidae > Merodon > Merodon equestris. The sequence goes on from OY284413.1 coordinate 98,728,051, forward strand.
TCGAATGTACATTTTATTTTCATACTCTGTCTTGCCACTGAACATTATAACGTGCGCTTGTTAACATGACTTGTCATTCTTTTTATTTAAATTTGAGTCGTTAGCAAAGCGTTCATTAAATAGTGTATCCCCCAAAATATCTACTCTGTTACAGTCTTCTAAAAATGTCAATAACCCGTTGTACCCTTTGTCAAGCCAAATCTCGTTTTTAGTTTCTCTATCCCATTTCTCAGCCTATTGACTCCGAATATGCATAAAGTATAAACTAACTATTATACATTAATAAACACAGCTGAATAATTCATATTCAAACATTTTGAATTTTGTATTGAATCACAGTTCAAACGGAGTTTTCCCTATTATTTGACTGACGAATATTTCTTGCCTTATGCGTTGAACATAAACTGCGGTATTCGAAACTTCTGTCCACAACCTTACTTTTGTATCCCTAAAATCCCTGGAGTATCCATTTTTGTTACTATAGTTTTCAGCATATCATTTACGTAATTTATTTTCCAGTAAGAGAGTCACCCATACCATAGTGATATGTGACTTTAATTATGAACAGCACTGTTCACATGAGCTTCATTCACTATTTTTGCGACAAAAGTTTTATTTTCCCACACACCCACAGCAACAACAACACCACTTGAGCACCTCACGTTATATATTGTTTGAGCTCATTATAAGCTCTATATCAATAACACAGCTTGCTGAAAATAACTTCGATTTGATATCAGAGACGTATAAGAGCGTTCGTTAGCTGAGAAAACCACTATCTCTGTCCGATATGTAGGCAGAAGGAGTTTAAGTTATGAAAGCTTCACCTCTGTGGATGTTTCAAGGCTTCACACTCAATTTTTAAATCAGAAGTTCAAGGCCTCGTTGACAACCTTTCGCTATGCAAAACAGAATGTTCCATTGCATCTAGCTCCATCCTTTGATCCTCCCATCTACGGCGCGATCTTTCTGGCAGTGTTTCTATTTTAACTCAAAGCACATTTCATTGGTTAACAATACGATTTTATCTTCCTGTAGGACAGTAAGTTTTTGGGATCACCATTTGCTTGGCAAACTTTACCAATATAATAGATTTCGTGACAAATAGAAGCAACAAAAGCTACTTTAAAAAAACTTCGTAGGCTTTTCGGATTTGATTACAACTAGGGTAGTTTTTAATCTGTTAATGTATTTTTTTTTCCAAAACTTTGATTCAACAAATAATCCAAGGTGATTATTTAAAACCTTATAAAGGCAGTCAGCGATAATATTATAAATTATTTTCGCTCTACTGTTTTTATATCAGAACTATGATCCTTTGATAAATTATGTAGTCAACGTGGAAAACGGGACATGCCCTGCAATGACCAAAATTTTGATAATCTAACCTTTTGACGTAAGTGAACAATTTGTACGACATTACAATTCAGTCTAGATATTTGTTCTAGATAAGTAGATAATACCAGAAAGTCCAGAAAGTACCACAAAATTCAGTCGGCTCATTATTGCCACTCTTTAATCTACGAGGTTTATTTTGAAATCACGGAATGTTTTAAAATGTTTTCAATAATAAATAATTGTTTAGTTCCTCATTAAGGAGTGGAAGGTCTTGTCCGAAAAAAAAGTTTACTTCCATCTTGAAATCTATAAAAACAAGTGCAATCTTCGACAATTTTAACAATATAAAAACTCAATACATTAGTAAAAAAATACTCACATCAAAAACATATCAGACATACAGGACTCCGGCGCATAAGAATTATATAAAAAAATATATAAAATATATAAGAATTGGAAACTCAAGGAACTAAAAAAAAATTAACCAATCTTAGTCTACCGAGATTTCTCTAAAAGTGCAAATTAAAAACAGACTCAAATAACTACATTCGAGGAGCAGTATTATTTGAAAGTAATCGAGTAATTGTCTACGCAAATTTCTTCCTCAATGGTCACCAAGAGCGATATGGTACTGTTCTGAAGGAAGCCATTATTTGGGCTACAAAGTTACTTAGGCTCTATGTTTTCTCTAGGAAACTTACATTAAAATCAGTATACTTGGCTCAACTCTCTAAACGAATCGAACAGTTTACGTGCATATATTACAACAGTGGAAATATTAAATTGAAATGAAAGGCAAGGAAAATATTGTGGCTGATGGATTAAGCAGAATTAGTTGTAAAAACGAAGAACCATCAATCAATCTTATTGAGCTTATTGAGCTTTTGGACTCGACCCTGTACATAACGCATGTACAGAAGCACAGATTAAATTTACCTTACCGAAAGCCTTACAACGTTTTCGTTTCGGATCGTTTTATGTAAAATTAATAGAATTAATAGCAATAACTTAAGAAAAAAAAAGAAAAAGTGTAAAGATAGGGTCGGAAAATGATCCTTAGATTTTAGGAAAGGTATCCCTGTAGAAAAGCGCTAGGTAGTAATATTAAGTCCAATTTTAAATTCCTTTAGTTAGAAAAGCAAAACTGATGATCTATCAGCGTTAATGAACTAATATAGATATTATCATAATAAAACGATATCTTCCAGAAAACAGTAACGAAAATAGGCAACTCGGACGTGGGTGGATTGTATTATACCGTGAACGGATTTGAACGTTAAATATCGAGAAATCAAATAATATAAAGGAACATTTTTCAAAGGCGACCACAACAATCCAATACATTCGATGTCAAAAGTGAAGCCAAAAGATTTTTTAAATATCCTCTTGTCAGAATTAGATGTTGGAAAATGACAATTCTTCTACACAAAAAAAAGTTAAATCTTACAAATAAAATAGTATAAAAGTTGAGGATTTCAGGAATTAATACTTTGCTAATAACCGAAGAAAAAAATTAGACATACATACATATATCAAGACCATAGGAGTAAAGTACACAGTGACAGTTTTGTAAATGTCAAGGAAGTTGGCAAAATAATTATCAGATTTAAATACAAAATTAATACAATATTAAAAATTTAAATAATAATAAACATATCGCGACAAAATTTTTATTTTTGCAGAGTAAACATTGGATTTCATATTACATTAATTCTTCCCCCGATCGTAGGATTAAACATAGCTGACTTAAGTTCAAAAGACATTATCTGCTGGGCAGGGTTACCGATGATAAATCAAGAAATGATATTGTACATATCATAGTAGGATGCGGCAAGGCTAAGTTCAAAAAGCAATAGAGGACAATTTTAAATTTTTTTCTTTGTAGAAATACGACAAAACATTATTATTGCCAACACCTAATCTGGACGTCAAAAAATAATTGAAAATTGAAGAGCTATTAATAATATATTATATATGATATTTATAATAACGATGAATTGTACATAAAACATAATAAAAGTATAAATTGTGTTTAAAATCAAGTCAAAAATTCTTAAGAATCTTGCAAATTTATAATAAATAAATAATTATAAAAAAAAAATAACGTCAAAAAATAATTGAAAATTAATAAAATATTAAATATTTATAACAAAAATTAATTGTACACAAAACTTAATAATAGTATAATTTGTGTTCAAAATCAATTCAAAAATTCTCACGAATCTTGCAAATTTATAATAAATAATCCAAGAATTAAAGAATTATAAGAAAAAGTGATTACATTTACAGAGAATTAATCGTTTAAAGGTATAATAAAGCGTTATTACACTTATAACAATTTGAACAGTCAGTTGTCAAAAAATATTTTTATTTATTTAATTATTGTGAAAATGATCTAAGAACAAACCGAATATGTAAACGAACGAATAACAATCAAACCAAATCGAAGTAATAAACAAATAAACAAAAAAATCACAATGTTCATGTTTTTTAATCATTGAAAATGATTATAGGATTGTAAAATTGAAAATGTGTCCTGAAAATGATTATGGGATTGCAAAACTGAAAATGTGTCCTGTAACGAAAATTTGCAACGATCAAAATCGGCTTTGCCAGTTATTTGCTTTATTTATTAACAATAAAGCAAATACTTGCATGGTATAAATGGAATACAAAAAATGTATGTTTAAAAATATTTTCTTGTGAATTGTGAAAAGGAGCGATGGTGGGTGGGCTATTTGGAATCGCCAAATTAGTGCAAATTTGTCGGTCATTATGGAGTGACACAATTGGGTAGCGGCGGAAGTCAGTACAGATAGGATTAACATTAACATTTATTAGTGTAAATATAGTAACAAGATAAGATACATCTTATAATTGTGCAAGCCTTCAAATTAGCAATTAGTTTGATGTGTGTAAGATTTGAATATTAAATTAAATTTTAGAGACAAATGGAAGAAGGCATACTGATTATAGTGATTATACATACCAATTAGTCATTAGTGGTAGTTTCAACGGCTAGATAGCGAGAGAGGGAACGTTTAAAATTGTTAGTACTTCTAATTCTCCTGATATTAATGGGGAGGGAATTCCACAACCGACTGGATACAACAAAAAACTGACGCTCGGAGTTTAAGCAGTTGTAACTTGATGGAAGAGCATACGCAATCTGTCTGACTGCAAAAAGCGCAACTTCTTGAACATGTTATGTAATAGGCATAATGTCCTATATTTCAGTAGATTGTCAAAGGAGTATCCGTATAACAGTTTCGAGTACGAGGAGACGTGATCTTATCTTCTTAAATTAAAAACGAATCGGGCGATGTTATTGAATGCGACATTTAGCTTCCGCCTTGAAACATAATCCGGACAGCAGAATACCTCACAGCAATATAACAAAACAGTTGCAAGAAAAGTTTTCGTCAATAAGAGTTTTTTCCGAATGGGGATGAAGTGTTGGGTGGTCCAGACAGTTCGAAGACCTCCATAAATCTTACCAATCTGCGGCTCGCAGCAAAGAGTTTCTTTCTCGTCGATCGCGGAATTGTAATATGATTGGCGGCGGTGAGCGGCTATTTTGATTTTTGTTGGGCTTGATGCGAAAGATATCTTTCAATGCAGGGATTCGCAGAGGGCGTTGATGTATTGGTGGTTTAGGTTTTCCGTATTGAGATGGGGAACGCCGAAAAGAACCGGATCGGCAGCCAGTTTATTTCTTTGAAGCGCGTCGATATGAAAATTAATAGTAGCAAGCTCTTCTTTAATGTTGTTGATATCGGCATTTTTTTCAATACGCTCTATGCGTTTGGTTACATCGCCTAGTGTAGAAGTTACACTCTCTAAGTTGACAAGACCGTCTGAAACTCAGATAGCCTAACTTCGAAGTCATCGCGGAGTTTATTTATTTCCTTGGTCGCGGCTTCAATAAGTTCTGCGCTTTGTGTACGTAGGCGATCGTCTAGAGCTTTTAGAGTAAGAGTAGAGCTTACTGCAGCGGCTGTAGAAGGAGATGCACTCACTGAAAGTTTTAGCACAGTTGAAGGGGAGTATTTGAGTGACGGGGTTGAGGGAGAATCTTTTGCTGAGTTGCGTGTAATTGGCATGACCGTACTGTTTATTTATGTGTGCGTACGCGGCCCGAATCAAGATTAGCAGAAAACCAAAGGCCGATCGTGAAAGATTATGTTTAATTATTATTTCACTCGATTAGCTTTAGAAAGTAGGTAATTGTTAAACGAACACAAGATATAGGATGAGAGACTGAAAATGTTTTAGGACGGCTTTTGATAATTAATTTAGCGATTGGACACTTAGATTTAGCACTATAATACCGAGCGAGGTTAACTACGTCTATTCACGTCTACATATCACCACATCACCACATTAAAAAATCCAAAGCACGGAATAATGTAAATAAAACTGAGGAAGTGTGTGGCGAATGCAAATCAAAAACTAGGCACAGCAATGACTGCTAGCGAAAGGAGTCGTTTATGCAGAGACAGATCAAAATTAAAAAAAAAAGAAACACAGCAAGATGCTGAATCAATTCAAAACCATCAAATACCGCAAAAAAAAACGAAAAAAAAAAATTACTGTCACAAAATCGCAAAACTTGATTACTTGCGGACTGTGCTTGTGATGTTTGTGACAGATTGCGGTGGATCAACAAGCGTCTACAGCTGGTACGATCTTTTGCCAGTTGTTTCCAGTGCCGCACTCCCAGTTGGTTGGGATCCCTTCCATCTGTGTGCGCCATCTTAGATTCGGACATCCCTTACCGCATTGTTCCTCAGGGTTGGATTCAAAGACTCTTCGGGCTGGGTTGCCCATTCGTTCTACATGGGTTAACCGTACTAGGCCGACGTTGCTGCATGGCCCGCAGAGTTCGTTGTTGTATCTTCTCCTCCGTTCTCCGTGTATATACGAGTAAAAGGAATCATATTTTGAACGCAGAATTTTCCTCTCGAAGCGACTAAGGGCATCTTAATCCATTTTCATTAATGTCCAGGCCTCTGCGCCGTAAAAGAGTACCGGAATGATCAGGGCTATCTTGGTTTTTCGAGAGAGGGTTCTATTTCTCAATTGACTCTTGATCCCAAAAAAGCAGCGGTTGGCAAGAGTAATTCTACGTTTGATCTCCGCGCTGGTGTTGTTGTCGCTGGTCACTAGTGAGTCAAGGCAGACGAAGTCCTTGACCACTTCAAATCTGTAGGCGTCAATTGTGACGTTCTGGCGAAGACGTCGGTTTCGTGCATTTTTTTGGATGACAGCATTTATTTGGTTTTAACCTCGTTGACCGCGAGACTTAAAATAGATCGTACCTCTTGAGCCAGTGAGCCTCGTATGATCTTTTAAGCACAATGTTGAAAAAGTTACATGACAGTTCATCTTCTTGTCTAAATCCTTCTTTAACATTGAAGGTCTGGGTTAATTCGCTATTGACCTTAACCCGTTTCATGACAAATAGCATAATTTTTTGTATTGCTTTCAATCGTTTGTTTTTTAGTGAGTCAATCGACCAACGCTTCCTAAGAAACATGTTCTATGGTAATTTTTTCTGCTCTTTCCGAATTCATCTGTAATTTGTAATTTGTAATTAAATATGTAATCCATCCATATTTAAAAAATGACGGCTGAATGCAGTAAAAAATGTTAAATTTCAATTATTTTTTTTCAAATAATTGTCAATTTAAACAAGAAGACACATACGATTGGAGTTTATACTTCGTATCTGGTGGCATAATCGATTTTCCTAAAAGATAGGACCAATAAAGAAAGTGAATTCAATATGGCGGCCCGCCACGCGAAAAATTACCATTTTTACAAAGTCAACCGATTTGGACCAAATTTGGTATATAAGGATTTTCCGATTCACTGATCATGAATTTGAAGTCGGATTTGAAAAATAAAATATTGTGGATCCAATATGGCGGAAGAATTGCGTAAATCGATTAAAAATTGGATTCACCATCTTGTATTATGCCATTTGGCATGAAACGGGTTAATGGAGCAGCGAGAATTCTCCATTGTCATCCTGCATAATCGGACGTGCTTGGGAGGGATGTTAAAACTAAACATGGCTCGGTATAGCTCGACCATATTCTTGGGTCTTTTCCAAGAACTGTCGCTGTGCGAAAATTTGGTCTATTGTGGATTTATCTGGCCTGAAACCATACTGATAGGGACCTATCAACTTATCCAAAAGGCTTTCCGGCCTTCACACAGTACGGCAGAGAAGATCTAAAAGTTGTTAAGGACACTTTTTCCTCTCCGGCTCTCCTTTTGGTCTGGGCAAACGATGCTGAGATACCATTTGTCGGGCATGCTTTCCTCCGATCATATTTAACAGATGAGCTGGTGCATGCTCCTGACCAACTCATCTCTAGCCGCTTTAAATAACTCAGCAGACATCCCTACTGGACCCGCGGCTTTGTTAGTTTTAAGTTTCGGAATAACAAGCTTAATTTCATCTAGTTCAGGTGGACGGAATCTTCTTGCATCTTTGCTCGTTGCGAATGGATGATTCTGCTGACAGCGATGTCAGATCTATCATCGCCTATATACAGTCTACAGAAATGGGTTTTCCATATTCTCAGCATCGACTGTGACTCTACTACTAGTTTCTGGGGCTTTATAGCATTTTACTTTTTCGTAAAACTTGCGAGGGTCATTCCTGTGGTAGCATCTTTCCATATCCTCGATCTCTCGCTTTTCGTGCTCTCTTTTTTTCCCCTTAAAAGCGTGTGTTCCTCTCTCCCTTTCTGCTTGTAGAGCTCAAGCGGCTTTCGTCTGTCTATGTAGCATGGCTTTACAGGCGGCTTGCTTTGCTACATGGGCTTGTTTGCGTTGCTCATCAAACCAGGGATTTCTAGCTGGTAGCGGTTTGAAACCTAGCACATCAGAGGCAGCGTCTCTGATGGCGCGAATTAACTGTACGACACAAAACTATTTCAAAAAAAACCAACTTTATTTTCTGACTGACGAAGTACAAATGCATCTTATCTTACTTAAGCTAGGTGTATATAAACTTCTTGAATTGGAAGAAACTGTGGGAACGGAAAGCAAATGAATGTTCCCACATTGAAGAAAACAAGTGTTACATTTCCATGAATTGGGTTACAAATTAAGGAATTTGAATAGGTGTACAGTAATCGGAATTTAAGAAAGATAGATATAATATGTATTATGTGTATGAACAAATAAGTAATGTATAGTGTATGGATAAAATGGATAAATTTATGTATACAGGTGCACATATGTATGTTACATAGCTGTATATAAACAAATAAGTAATGTATAATATATAATGTAGATAACGTATAATGTATATAAATAAATACAGGTGTTATGTTACATAACTCCTCCCGTCCTAGTGTGAAGCGACGGCCAGGAGAGTCTAACGCTGGTGGACTCTTTATGTGCTGGAGCTTCAGGATTCTTCTCGTGGCTTATTTGAGGACCGGATACAATTTCTGTTTGATTACGATTGCGTTTTGTTAAGCGGATGAAGTAGAAGATAGATGCTGTGATGGCCATGAAGATGCAGATGAACACCGGGAAGTTTTGCTGACTTTCAATACTTTCGTTAATTTCAATGATGTCTCTATTGGCTATGTGAAACGGCTCTAATTTGCTACTGTTAAAGTTTCCTATGAGATGAGAGGAGTTAATTATGGTAAATATTGAAGAAATTATTTGTATTCTGTCCCAAAATATATTAGCTTTGCTTTCGTATTTTATGCCATTGATGGTGATTTCGCATTCTTCATAGTGTAACAATACTGTTCCCATTATGGTTTTGTTCTCAATTCCGCAAGTTGTGGATATGTCGGTGTTCGGGGAATTTGTCATTAGTACGTAGTTTTCTTCCGGTTGGGTTATATTTTGTTGATTCGAGACCATCACTAGGGTGCAAGTGGCTGCTTTGTTTTTGATTATATTGGGAATGCCACTGTCTGATGTGATATTATCCAATTTCCCCTTTTGACAATAGTGAACATGCTCAATTACCAAGCACGGTTCGTCAATCAGTTAGATATAATAATCGTTAATAATGGCATATGGTTTGGGTAGGTTTATGGTTAGCGTTTGATTCAGAAGTAATTTTATTAAATGATAAAGGGTAAGCGGTGATGGGATAGGATAGGCAGGTTAATACTAAAAATTATATTCGACTGATTATAGTAGGCCTGAAGACTCAAGAATTCATACAATTGTTCATCTGAAATGAATCTTATATTTTGTTGGTGACGTGTTGTTGTATAAATTCCAATTCATTCGGACTTAGAATTTGTTTTGAAATAATATTAAGTTTTGCCAGATTTATCGATTCTATGATTTCTTGTAAATGGGTTGATAATATTTCAATATTATAGTTAGTCTGATATATACATATATTGCATATATTGAAAATTCTTCTTTTCAGTGCGTATTTTTTCTGAAAAAACTAGTTGATATCTACTCAGGTAGTCTTCTAAATACTTTGAATTTATGTGCTTATGTGAATTTATGTGCTTAGTTATATTACTAAACCTTTCTATCATTTTATCATTTAGTTCTTTGTTCATGTCATGTTGATTTTCGTGAAAGGCTTTTATTTCATTATTTATCTGTATAGCATCGCTGTCATCCATATTGCCTGTGTTACCCTTTATTAAAGATCCTAATCCATTAATCAAACCTCTTTTGCTCCGATATCGGGGTAAAAGGGACTGGAGTTTGTTTTCTAATTCCCTAAATTTCAAATTTGTTACTTCTTTCATGGGACCAAGGTTGCTATTTTTTTTCTATAAGCTTTACTGAAGTCCTAATATTGTTAACATTTTCTTCGTAAGCAGTTAGATTTATGATATGTAGAAATTTTACATGTGATTCAGTTACTCGAGCTGGGCCTAATTTCATCGCTAGCAGTCCTTGACTCCTCGATAGATCCTGTATCTCTATTCGCTGACTCCTGATTGGGGTTAACCTGGCATTTACGCTTTTTTATTCATTTATTCTTATGAGCTTTCCTATTATTTCTAGTCAAGACAGTTACTTTATTGTTTGCCACTACCTGTAATTTCTTGGCTCTTGGAGTCATTTTATTTCTTCTACATATTGTTATGTTCATAAACTACATCATTCTTATCAAAATCGGGTGGAGTTTCGCGATTCCTATTTAATTTGGTAATTATCTATTAATTTATTATGATTCTCTATCTTGGTTTTAATTTCGTCATATAATTCATACGAAATGATACCTTTTCAATTTATTGATATAATCGTGCTCAGAGTTAGGCTGTACGGTCTTATTAAATTTATAAGTTTTTCCCGTTATAAGTTCAAAAGGTGTTAAATTTGTAACTGAGTCTATTGTAAGTAATAAGTGCTTCATTCAATATATCCGACGGTATTTGGCGATTATTCTTATCGTAGATAATTCTATAGATTTCGGTCAAAGTTGAGTGAAATCTCTCAACTGGGGAATTACCTGTGGAATTCTATGGGGTTTTTATGTGCAAATGTATTTCGTATTGATTACAAAATTCTTTGAGTAAGTTTGACGTAAATTCTGCGGATACTATCGGATACTATTTTCTTGGGTATACCGTGCTGGGAGAAGAATTGTCTTAAAGAACTGATAATGTTTATACTATTAAGTGCTGCTAAAACGTAAGCGGAAGTGAATTTAGAGAATTTATCAATTATTGTTAATATCGGTATACTGTGAATACTGTAAACGTCTACGTGTAGTATGTCGAGGGGTTTGCAAGGGATTTCGGAAAATTCGTATTTAATTTTGGGTGGATGTCTATCGTATTTTAGTAACTTGCACTTTTGGCCGTTGTTGATCGTTTTTATTATTCTTTCTTTCATTCTTGGGAAATAATATGTCCTATGAAGGTGATTAAAGGTTTCGTTAATACCGCGATGATTATTATCTATGTGGTATTTATTTATGAGAGCATCCTGTTGGTCAGTATCGGTTATGTCATTAAGTTTCTCCATGCACCGTATTAGCTTGAATATCTTGCTATTGGAAAAATATTTAGAAAAAACCTTTTGAACAATCCTAAAGGTCTCATTGTCTGTATAAGTAAGTTTATGGGGGTTGAGATCTTCTTCTTTTCCTTTTTATCCCGGCGTCGTTATGGTCAGAAGTGTAGGACCATAACCTTCCCACTTAACTGCATTCCTACTAGTCCGCTTGTGGGGTCCGCCGGTTTGACCTCAGAAAGTAGCGGCAGGCTTCCCGGTTTGGGATTACTTCATCGCTGAGGCCAATCAAATGCTGGTGTTTTTGCATTTGTTTGCACCAATTGTTTTTCGGCCTGCCTTTTTTGCGTGTTTAAATTGGAATGTTGATTGATAACGCCTTTTGGACGGGGTTCAAAGGATCTCTCCTTTGAACATGGCAATACCAACTGAGTCGGTCGCGCTCTATATTTCTTGTGATGGTTTCTTTTACGTGGAGGCTTCCTCGGATCTTTGAACTTCTAATTCTGTCACGCTTTGTTACTCCCGCTGTCATGCGAAGCATCTTCATCTCAGTTGCCGTTAATTTGCTCTCATACTTTTTGTGCATTGTCCAGCATTGTGAACCGTATGTGAGCGCCGGACGTACAACTGAAGTGTAGAGCCTTCCTTTCAGCTTAGGGGGCATTTTTCGATCACAGAAGATGGCGGAGTTTTCCCGCCACTTGATCCACCCTACGCTTACGCGATGTTTGATGTCGTCATCACAAGTTGCTTCTCTATTAATCATAGATCCCAGATATTTAAACTTTTCACACTTGGGAAGCACTCTTCCATTCAAGTAAATGTCTGGAATAGGCTGATGAGGGTCAGAGAACGGGCAGCACAGATACTCTGTCTTCTTTGAACTAATACGATACCCGTGTCCCTCAAAAATGTCCACCCACACATCAAGTGCTCGTTGTAGGGACGCCTGATCATCACTTATAATGGCCCCATCGTCAGCAAAGAATAGCTGGTGCACATTGGGGTCCGTCACTTTTCCTTCAAGCAAGCAATCAAGGACTGCTATAAAAAGCAGTGGGCTGAGGACGCTCCCTTGGTGTACACCGACTTTGATTGCGAACTCTTCGGTGACTCCTGCGGTGCATCTTACTCTTGTCGTTGCTCTCTCGTACATGTCCATAATCACTCGCACGTAGGTTTCTGGAACTCCTTTTTGTCTTAGCGCTACCCATAAAAGATCTCTTGGTTGCCGGTCAAAGGCCTTCTCGAAATCAACCAACACCATATGCAAGTCCTTTGAAGAATCACGATGCTTTTCCATCATGATCCTTATACTTTGGATTGCATCTGTTGTTGATTTACCCGAGACAAACCCGCACTGGTCATCAGATAGTCGTATTATTTTCCGCAGTCGGCTATCTAATACCCGTTCAACGATCTTCATGGTGTGCGACATCAGCTTGACAGAACGGTAGTTATCACAATTTCGCGTATCACCCTTTCCTTTGTGCAAGGGAAGAAGATAGCTTTCCCTCCATTGATTAGGCATAGTGTCGCCTCTCATAAGTTTGGAGATAAGAACCATGAGCCATCTAGACCCGATGTCTCCCATCTTTTTCCAGAACTCAGAGGGTATCCCGTCCGGCCCAACAGCTTTTCTTTTCTTGGAGTTTTTAACCGCGTACCGAACTTCTTCGACTGTGATGTCGGATATTTCGGCATGATTCGGGGCGGCTCTTGGAAAGTACACTCGGGGAAACTGTTCGTTCAGAAGTTCCTAACAATACTGTCGCCATCTGTGGAGAATTTTTTCGTCTTTCACAAGGAGTTGGCCTTCAGCATTGTTAATAAACTTTGGGAAACGAATCTCCTGAGCATTTCTTCTTCTCTGGGCGGCTATCTTAAAGATATTTGCTCCCTTGTTCAAATTGTTTTGTCGAAGCTCCTGGGTAGCCTGGTTCCTGTCAGACGCGGAAGACGATATTTCTTCCAACTCCTGATAGAGGCCTTCCATGCTTTTCGCTTTGAATTCGGCGCATTTTTTCTTCGCGATACCTTTGCAACATCTATATACCTTTTCACGGCGAGCTTTTTCCTCTCTATTAGTAGAAGAGCACTTTGACCAAGCTTGGAAAGCCATTTTCTTTTCGTGTATCACTGCTTTGGCTTCGTCTGTCCACCACCAGGTTTCTTTTGCGTGTTGGCAGGGGCCTTTAGATGCTCCGAGCAGTGATTTGGCTTTCTCCAGGCCAGATTGTTGTAGGGAATCCCACATGTCTTGTGCTCTGCACTCCTCATTACCGACCTCATCGATAATGGAAGAGAGGTAGTTTTCCATGATGGTAATAAAAGCTTCGCCTTTTCCTTTATCCAGCTTATACCACTTGATTCTCTCAGACACCTTCGTTTGCTGCTTTGACTTCTTTCTCGCATCCATAAAAAATTCAGTCAGGAGGAGACGGTGTTGAGGGGCGATCGCGTCTCCCAGGATCACTTTGCAATCTTTAGCTCGTGGCTTCATGAAACTGGATACCAAATGATAGTCTATTTGAGTTTCATTTCCGCCGCTGCTATAAGTGATCAGGTGCCGGCTTTGTTTGACGAACATGGTATTTAGCACTATAAGACCGTACGACTTGCACATGTTTAGGATATCTTCACCTGAAGAGTTCCTGGTGCCGTATCCCAGCCCTCCGTGGTAGCCTTCATAGTCTTCGCTTGTCTTCCCGACATGTCCGTTAAAATCTCCCCCAACAAACAAAAGCTCTTCCTTTGGGATGATTTTGACAAGGTTGTGGAAATCTAGCCAGAATGCATCTTTTTCTTTTTGTTCGCATCCTACTTGAGGGGCATATGCGCTTACGATGTTCCACACCTCACCATGCATCACCAATTTGAGAGCCATCAAACGGTCACTGGACTTTGAAATGGTTAAGACGTTGCCAAGTAACTCTGCCGCAAGGATGATGGCGATTCCGTTTTTTCCTTGTTCCAATCCATAGTAAAACATCTTGTAGGCTTTTGTTTTAACGTCCAAGAAACGTGCCCGATTACCGGTGTTTCGCCATTTCGTCTCTTGTACGCACAGGATGTCTACTCGCCTTCTAATCATCATTTCTTCAAGCTCATAGCTGCGCCCACTCATGCTTCCAACGTTCCAACTCGCGACTCTTAAATGTGGCTTACGCCGTTGCATTACTTTGCTATCCCCCGGAAATCCTATAGCTCTGACCCGAGCATTGCTGCTCGTCCCAGGATCACGACCATTAGTAGTGCCTGGCGGGGTAGTGCTTTTCCTTTTAGCGTTCTTTTCCATAATGCTACGGTTTGACCGTTTTCTTTCTTCTCCTCCTTTTTTTTGACACGGGCATGCTCCAGATTTTTTTTTTTTTTTTTGTTTGGTCTTACTCTTACAACACCGGTGATCTCCAGTCGTGTCAACCCACTGATTTGCATGCACACTTGTGGGGCAGTTTAATGGTGGTATATGTGTCCCTAGGCTCACCTTGGTGTTTTCTAAATTGCCTAGATGTGAGTTTTGTTTACCTTTGTTTAGTCGCCTTTTACGACAAGCGATAGGTATCGCTGCAGGGATATTCTTAACCCGTCCCTGCACGAGTATTTATGGGGGTTGAGATATTCTTTAAAATTTGACACGATTACTTTTTCTTCTAACAGATCTAGTTGCCTAAATATACGTCTGCGTTTTGTTCCAAAGAGCACATTATAAATCATGGGGGTTTGACCAAGCAACTTGTTCTATTTAAAACTAATTGTTCTGAAAATTCATTAAGTGGCCCTTCGGAAATATATATACCGTCATTGACATTTTCATGGGCAGAGTGAATAGTGGATACATTGGAATCTTGTTCTAAATCGCCAGCATTATTTTGAAGAGATAGATTAGAATTTAGAGATAGGGAACATGCAGTGGTTAATTCGTTTCTCGGATCTCAATACGACTAAGTGCGTCAGCATTTGTGTTTGCCTTGCCTTTTTTGTACACCATCTCATAGTCAAACTCTTCCAATTTTAACCGCCATCTAACGAGCTTAGAATTCGGTTCCTTTAGAGAGAATAACCAGTTAAGCGGCTTGTGGTCCGTTATAATTTTAAACTTTCGACCAAAGAGGTAAGGCCTGAAATATTTAGTTGACCACACTATCGCCAATAACTCCTTTTCTATAGTACTGTAATTTTGATCTGTCTGGGACAAGGTTCGCGAAGCGTAACAGACTGGTTTATCTGAACCTATTGGACCTTGGCTAAGCACTGCTCCAATAGCGACATTAATAGCATCTGTGGTCAAATTGAAATCTTTTGTAAAATCAGGATATTGCAATAGGAGGTCGTTACTCAATATGTCTTTACAGTGCTCGAAACATTTGATATATCTTTCATTTAAATTTATTTTGGTACCCTTCTTTAAACATTCTGTTAGAGGTTTAGTTATGTTGGCAAAATCTTTGATGAACCTTCTATAGTACCCAAGCAATCCAAGAAAGGATTTTATTCCTTTTTGGGTAGTGGGTATGGGATATTTTTTAATAGCGTGAATTTTATTCAATAAATAAATATTATTAAATAAATAAATAAATAAATTCTACTTCCTTTCGGAGAAATTCCGATTTATCTAGCTGTATTTTTAGATTTGCCTCACGTAACCTTGAAAAGACTTTGCCCAAATTCTGTTCTGTCTTTGCCAAAGATGTTCTTGCAGAGAAGTTGAGAATACGATTATGTCGTCCATGTATACCAAGCAAATCCTGCCCTGTAAGTCACGCAAGACATTATCCATTATTCTCTGGAAAGTAGAAGGGGCATTTTTGAGCCCGAACGGCATTCGGATATACTCATAGTGTCCATGATCCACCGTAAATGCCGTCTTTTCTATGTCCCTTGGGTCAACTTCGATCTGGTGGAAGCCTGACGCCAGATCCAAGGTAGTAAAATACAGACATTTCCCCAGTTTATCGAGGATCTCGGTCATATTCGGCAATAGGTACCTGTCATCTATCGTTTTCTCGTTTACCTTACGGTAATCGACGACGAGTCTCCATTTCTGAATACCCAATGCTTCACGTTTTTTGGGTACTATCCATATTGGGCTGCTCCATGGGGAGAAGCCGGGTCTAATTATGCCTTGTTTTAATAAATTTTGAATTTGTGATTGAACTTCTTTTTTATGAATCTCCGGATATCTATATGATTTAGTGTATACTGGTATATCGTCCTTTGTTTTAATTTTATGTTTGATGACATTAGAAAATGATAATTTTTGACTTTCCATAAAAAAAATATCATTGAAATTTCTGCATAATTTTAAAATGAACTTCCTCTCTTCATCGTTAAGATTATCTACTCTGATTAACTTGGTAATGTCTGTTTCGGACATGAGTTTAATTTGTTCATCGCTTTGGCAAATATTGATATTATTCACTTCTATAAAATTTTCGAATATTTCGGACTTGGTAGGTTGTTCTACGAATAACTTTTGTTCTACGTGACAATTGTTAATTACTTCTATTTGGCTGTACCAATCACGAGATTGGTATATGCCTTCTGGTATTTCTAGGAAGTTATTTATTTTAGTTGGTTTTATGTAGATTTCACCATTTTTTATGTCTACCGGCAATCTTGCTATTATTTTGGAATTTGCTGGGATCGTGTATACTTTGGACATTAAATTTGGTTTAAATGATAAGGGAATTATTGCATTTTTGGTTTTCAATAACAAATTAGGTAAATCGATATTTGCAGATAATTGTTTGAGGTTTTCAAGTCCAATTAACCCATCGAAATAGTTATGGAACTTAAATAAGAGGAATTATATAGGCCCACTAGATATAAATTCAGGAAATGGGAAGAAGGCTATTTGCTTTTCAAGTTTATGTGAATTCAGGACGGTTGTTATTGTAACAGGGTCAATGTCTTCATGATATTGAGAATTAGTTAAATCGGGATTAATAAAATTAGCAGATGCTCCGGTGTCTATAAGAAATTTTAATGGACCAAAAGGAGAGGCTACGCTGATGTAGGGTAAGAGGTTCCTATTGTGAGTATTAATTTCTAGGAGTCCGTATTGTTTTTCGAGGCTTGTGAATGAAAATTTGTATCATCGATTTCATTTTCTTGTGGTAGTTCACTAGAAATGTCGATTGTTTCACCATTTTTATGATTATCCGGCACATAGAAATCTAAGTTGGGTTGATAATTATAACACTCGTCCGAAATATTATATGGGGCATATTCGTCCTCATATATTTCTGGATGTTGTTGCAAATTGTGAACTTCTTTTATAGTATATCTTGGTTTTGTTTGAAAATTATTTCTCTGATACTGATATGTTTGTACTGGTTTCGGAAGGGTTCTAGCATTACCACTAGCTACCTCCATTGGTACTGGGTGTTGCAGTTGGTTGTTAGGAAAGGGTTTGGATGTAAAGGCTTTAGGTGCTAAATTATGAAATCTATTCACTTGCTGAGAAGGAAATTGTGAACGGGGTAATTGTTGAAACGATCCAAATTGAGGTTTACATTCCTGAGATGGTCTAAATTGAGGTTGATGATATTGGAATTGATTGAACTTAGGTGCTTGATAGGGTCCTAACTGAAAAGGTTGTATCTGTTTAATTTGTGGATTCTGCCTCACGGCTGGTAAGTTATGGCGAAAGATTGAGTTGGTGGTCTGTGGGACAGAATGCTTTGGCAACAGACTGCTTTTCATATAAAAGGCATTTTGTTCTATAATACAATAGTTTAATGCTTCCATAATAGTTGATGGTTTCATTGCTCTGATTGTTGAACCCAACCAATTTCTTTCAAGCCAATAAGAAACGTATTTAGAGACATGTCAGAATACAGCCTTTGTTTTGCTGTTACTACGGAAGGTTCTTTTTCGTGAATTTGGACATGATTTGTCATAGCGGACAGCAGCTCAATGATTTTTAGAATAAAATGTTTCCACAGTATCATTGTTCTGCCTTAAGTTGTGCAGATCACGTATCAGAGATGTTTCGTTTCTTTTATCGGAGTAGTGCAAAATCAGATTGTTTCTGATTTGCTCCCACTCCGTAGGAGTTCCATACATATTTAACACATCGTTGGCTTGACCAACGATTTTGTTTCGTATGGCTCTCAATATTACGGCAGCATACGTAGTACCATCCAATTCTGGTATTAATCTTAATATTTCTTCTACATTACTAATAAAATCGTATAAGGATTTAGGATTACCCTCAAAGGGGGCAAATCTTTAATAGCGTCCGGTATGCGTAAACTATTAAAGATATGATTGACGTCTAAAGTGTTTAACTTATTACAACTAGTAGCCTGACTGGCGTTAACTGACTGATTTGAGGATGAACTTTGAATACTAATTTTTTCAATATTTGAACTACTATTTATATTTAAGGTTTCGAAGTGATCTAAATCGATAATTCCGTAATCCGCCGCGTTATCTGATTCGATTTTACAAGGTGATTGATAGGGATTCTGAGTCTTATTCCTACTTAATCTGTCCTTGGGCATTTGATTTCAACGGGAAAATAAAGGATATTAACAATTAAATACCAATGAGAAACACTTACATGCAAATGATGATGAGCAAGAATCTCATTGTCGTTTGTCGTAGATCCTTGGAACTGAGGGCTTGATAACCGCCGGGAGCTGGATCCACTTAACACTACTGTTTACACTGTTAACGATAACCGCCGTTACACGTTTCACTGTTTTGTCTCACGATAAACCGTCGTTACACGTTTCACTGTTTTGTCTAACGATAAACCGTCGTTACACGTTTCACAATTTGTCTAACGATAAATCGTCGTTATTTTTCTCAGAATAAGTCGAACGATAAGCCGTCGTTGCACTTTTCCACTTATAATATTTTTCACTCCCGTGTTCCGTGATTCGTATTTGGATGCTATCTGTTTCCCACCGACTGCGCCAATTAACTGTACGACGCAAAACGATTTCAAAAAAAATCAACTTTATTTTCCAACTGACGAAGTACAAATCTTATCTTACTTAAGCTAGGTGTATATAAACTTCTTGAATTGGAAGAAACTGTGGGAACGGAAAGCAAATGAATGTTCCCACATTGAAGAAAACAAATGTTAAATTTTCATGAATTAGGTTACAAAAAATTAAGGAATTTGAATAGGTGTACAGTAATCGGAATTTAAGAAAGATAGATATACTATAATATGTATTATGTGTATGAACAAATAAGTAATGTATAGTGTATAATGTATATAGTGGATAAATTTATGTATGTTCACATATGTTACATAGCTGTAACATACAAATAAGTAATGTATAATATATAATATATTATGGATAATGTATATAAATAGATAAATGTTGTGTATACAGGTGTTATGTTACATAACTCGCGCTGGCAATGCTTCCACTGTTGTTATGTTGATTGTACCGGTGTCACCGGACTTTGCGGGAGGTTGAGGGAAACTAGCGGTCTCCTGCGATTGTAGCTTTCCGACGTCAAACTCTTATTGTCTTGCTCGACTCCGACAGCAATTATTGATCTGAGTCGATATTGGCTCCTCGGAAGGTTCGCACTAGGATGTTAGGGGAGTGTCTGACGTCGATCGCAACGTGATCAATATGGTTGATGGTCGATTGATCTGGTGAGTAATTTTTTCTTTTAGTTTTTAATACATTTTTATTAAGTTCTACTTAGAGTTACCTAACGTTAGACAAAAATGTTTAAAACTAGCTTAATTATGTTAAATATCTTGAAATAACTTACTGGCCCTGTGCAGACACTCTAAGATAAACAGCCTTTTGACTTTTAATATCTATACTTATGGCTAACTTAACTTACTTTAGGCTAAGAAAATATTTGTCGAAAAACTTAGCATACGATCTTTTTCTTTCTTTTGGCTAAATAAAACTTAAAATTACCTTAAGCTAACTATATTTACCTTAATCTATCAGTGGAATCGGTGGAAAGGAGGCACTCGAAGTGAGCGCTCTCGTCAGGGAATTGGCAAAGCGTGGCCTGCGCGCCCTACTGTAATCATAGGGGTACGTTTGAACGAACTCTGTCGTTTCCACGAACTCGTCTGGTAATTTGATTACGGCACTTAGTCCGCAATGGTCACTGTCGTATATGAAGGTCCGTAGACGGTTAGTAGACCATTCGTTCGTGTCAGCCAGTCTCAGTCGAGAGGCAAGCAGCATGAGACCCAGATAGGAGCTGCTCTTAGGATACGACAGACTATCCGTTGCGAGTATCTTGAGTCTGTACTCTATGCTCTGCAGAACCCATCAATGGCTTAGTAGGCTCCCCCTAGTGTTGGGAATATTATTTCCCCAATCACTATGTTTGGCATTTAAATCCAAAGTTTAAGCCCAGAATGTAGAAGTTTTCTACTGAGTTTAAGCGCAGAGATCGAAAGAGTGTCTCGAGTTCTGCAATGAAAACGTTGGGTTGAGGTGCTTCAGGTGCATAGGCTGATACAATGTACATTCTCTTTCCATTTTGGAGAGGAATGCACACAATGCCTCTAGCCTCTAGCACCTGCACCTCCGCACTTCACCGCTATATATAATTTTATGTTTAAAAGTGTTTTTGATGAAGATCGCGACTCCTCCGCCTCGTGTGGCGTTGGGCCGGTCTCTTCGAATTATTTTGTAAGAACTGTGTTGGATTTTGTGATTCTGGTTTAGCTTTGTTTCGCTAACAAAAGGTACATCGGGGCTTTCGTCCTGCAATAAGTTGAAAAGTACAGCTCTTCATTCAATAGTGAATTCACATTCACCGACAGGATCTTTAAGTGACTCTCTACCAGCGTACTCATCACGATCGTAGGTGCGATAGGCCTGGCAGCGAGTAGATTGTTGATGTATCTGTTGTTGGAGCTGGCCTATCTGCCCCTGGATGGATAGCAAGATCGAGCGCAGTTCCGCCTCGGCCTCCGGCGCCTTAGTAACAGGCACTGGGGCTTTAGTAACAACCACGCACTTTTGTACCGTCTTCCCCGAACCTGGCGCCATTTGGGCGTAGGTTATTTGGGATGTGACGGCTGGTATTTGAGAGCGACCGTCGGGACGGTTTTCCACAACCTTCTGCTTACGAACCAGGTTTGATTTTTTAATGTCTTGGAACTTAGGATATCCCCGATAATTTGCAGGGTGCCCTCGGTTCCTACATAGCATGCACTCAAACTGCTCCCTGCCCGCGACCTTTCTTGGGTCACGTCTCATTCCTCGTTTTTGTGGTTTTTTGCACACTTAACGCATCAAGGCTGCATCTCGCAGTTCGACGCGGCGTGCCCGAACCTTTGGCAGCGGATACATTGTAAAATGTTTCCTTGCCTTCTTAATATATCCCATTTTACAGACTGAGATGCTAAGGGAGTAATCTTCCTTAGCCTCTCCAGCTTGCTGTTGGGTGTAAGCTGCACCAGGAAGAAGGGCAATACCCGCTTCTCCCGCTTGGCCCGCGCCGTGGTGAACGGCTTAACTCCCACGAACTGGAGGTCATCGCTCTCGAAAACTTTGAGCTCTGAGAGCATTTTCTCAACGCCCGTGATCGAGTACACGCCTTTGAGGAGCATCGTCTGCAACCTCTTGGGGGTAAAGGAGTCCGTCGTGGTTTCCTTTAATAAGCTCTTGACCTGCTTATGCTGCTCCAGTGTATTGCACTGGATTGCATAGCGGTTCTGGCCTAAACCTTTAAATACAAAATTACCTACGCCAATGACATACTCACATAAATCGATAGTCTCGCGTAGGGCTGTGGTATGGGTGAAGATTGGTGGCACCTTCTCCTTGCTGCTTCTGTTGAGGCTGTTGTTGTTGCTGCTGCTTCTGTCGCTGCGGCTGTTTTTGTTGCTGCTTCTGTTCTTGCTGCTACTTCTGTGGTTACGGCTGTTGTTGTTGCTGCTATTTCTGTTGCTGCGGTTGTTGTTGCTGTTGCTTTTGTTGTTGATGCTGTTGCTGTGCCAGCTTTTGTTTCCGTTGTTTTTTTGTTGTTGCTCTTGTTGAAGTGGCTGCGATTTGCTGGCTGTTGCTTCTTCTTTCTCCTTCTTACGCATCTCATTCAGCCTATCTAATACGGCCTTTAGTTTGGTACGTAAAAGGCGCTCTTCCTTGTCGAGTTCGTTGCGCTCCTCCTCTGCCTCCGAACTTGAAAGTGCGGCGAAGGAGTTATTTTTCCCCGTGTAGCGACCTTATCTACCCTCGGAAAGGTAAGCAACGTCAACATCCACAGGGTGTCTATGTTTAAGACTTGTTACTTTTGATGTCGGTAACGCCCTTTCCTCTGCTTTGATTGGCAACTTTTCAGTCGAGGGGGCGAGGGAGGGGCGCTTAACCAAATTCGATTCTTGGTTAAGTCTCCGTCTTCTTTTAATGACGTCAGTCATAGGAACGGCAGATGGAGTTGCGAAATCGGATGATCCATCTGGCGATGAACTTCAATATAAAACGGCATAAACTCCATAAACCTGGATATTTTTTTTGTTTAATAGGTCTATTATGCCGACTAGCCAATTAGATGAGGAGTTCCTCTACTTTCTAAATAAAGATGGGGATGTCCCTCGTAGGAACTGAGCTGATCCCATTGATTGCAAAGTAAATCGATGTACACCTAGCTTTGATCTGTTTAAAAACCTTAGAATTCTACCGCTTAGACATCTTTATTGTTACAAAGTGTTAAAAATATTCTTTAAAAATACTGGTTATTATGCAGTCAGGTTTGATGATAACTATAACTTGCGTGTCAATACTAGAAATTTTGCGTCTGTAACAATAATAAAGAAATGTTACTTTTCATGTTTTTTCTGTGTTACTGCACCTCGGTTATTCAATTCACTTCCTATTAATTTACGATGCGAAAGAATGGAAACAGCTTTCTTGAGAGATATTTATGTATGGCTCCTGTCTCTCAGCTATTCTGAGATTGAAAAAAATTTGCATATTTAATCTAATTATAATACTTTGTTTGGATGATTTCCTTCATTTCATATTTTATACTTTATATTTTATTTTAACTTATCTTTTTGCTTGCCTGTTTACTAAAGGGTCCACCATCTAACGTTTTTTTTTTTCAAGTAGTGCTTATTTCGTGAATGGTAACACTTAGCTCATGTCTGATTTGACAGATAATTAGTTTTATCCTTCCGCTGAACGAATATGGTTGTGTATACGCTTGAACAACGCTTCGCTAAGTGGGCCTGAGATCGACTTACAGAAGATGCCGATTTTGCCAAAAAAATCATCTTTTCAGATGAAGCTCATTTTGATCTTGGCGGGTATGTAAACAAGCAAAATTGTCGCATATGGGGCACAGAAAACCCGAACGCATACATTGAAAAGCCGGTGCACCCAAAACGAGCCACTGTTTGGTGCGGATTTTGGTCCAGAGGCATAATTGGGCCATTTTTCTTCGAAAATGAGCAAGGAGTGGCCGTTACAGTCAATGGCGATCGTTATCGGGCCATGTTGAACGAATTTTTGTTCACAAAAATTGAAGAGGAGGATATTGGCAACATTTGGTTTCAACAGGAAGGCGCTACGTGCCACACAGCCGAAGCTACACTCGATGTTTTGCGCCCTGTTTTTGAAGATGGTATTATCAGCCGCAGAGCTGATGTCGTTTGGCCACCTCGGAGCTGCGATTTGACATCGTTGGACTATTATTTGTGGGGTACCGTCAAAGATAAGTGTTACGCCGACAAGCCAGAGACAATTGACGCTTTAAAGGACAATATTCGTGAAGCCATTGGTGAAATACAGCTGCACACAATCGATAATGTGCTTAAAAATTGGACCGATCGTGTAGGCTACTGCATGGCCAGCCGAGGCAGCCATTTGAATGAAATTATTTTCCATTATTAACCGGAAGGATGGTACTTTCAAATAAAAAAAGAAATTTGAGAAAATATTCAGTAGTTTTTTTTATAGCATTTTCAAAAAAAAAAAAAGTTATTTGGCGGACCCATTATATCTTTGTTATGAATACCTTATTTGTACGAACACTTATTTTTGTAAATTTTTGTTATTTAATATGGTCAACAGTTTCTGGTATAGTGTTCAGATAAATACATTCACCACTTGTTATTTTACTATTTCAGTCATATGTGTCAACCAAATTATGTCAATCCTACATCTATGTAAATACTTTTGTCTGAAATAAAGCTATATTAATTAAAAAAATAAATAAAAAAAAATTAAAAGTACTAGTTCCAGGGCCTTCGATATCTTCGATTTGGTCCAAAGATGCCGGAGTCCATCTTGGACCCACCTGTGTGCCGCCTCAGGCCTTTGACATTTAGCAATGGATCACCGCTTTCCCACGTTGTGCGGTTGGGGATCAATATCTCAAATCTTTTGTCGAAGCTGGTCGTGTGTAGTAATGCGTCCGAAGCTTTGGTAATCATATCCAGCTCAGGAAGGTGTTGTAGTATGGACTGTGACCGAATGGTCTATATGTGCGGTCCGTTTCTGAGTCTGATTGCACTGTGTATACCAACCTTTTTAATAAAAATCTGTTGTGGAGTAATTCCGATCAGTGCCTCTTAGGCTGCTGTCAAGCAAGTTGGCTTTGCGCCTGTAATGCCGAGACATGCTAGCCTCTGAAGGCGTAGAAGTTTAACTATTTTAGTTTTCTGTTCAACTTTTGTCTACCATACAGGAGACACATAAGTGATCTTACTATCGCGGTATATAATTAGTAAATTACCTTAGGTTTTAATCCCCAGGTTTAACTGTAAGTGCGTCGACAGGCCCCCAGTGCCTTAGTCGCATTTGCAACTTTATTTCTGATGCTGGAATTCCAGTTAAGTTTTTAATCAAGGTCAATACCCAGATATTTGACTAAATCTGAAAATGAAAAATGTTTGTACCGTTAGGGAGACGAGGCAAGGTGGTATTTTCCTCCTTTTTGTAAATAGAGATTAAGGTTGCCTTATAAAAGCCCTCTCTGCTGCACCAGTCAGAGATACAATAAGTTAATGCGCGAGTTGCATGCGTTCATAGGCAGAAGATTCACTTTTACCAGAGACAATAACTACAAGGTCTTCGGCATATCCGGTGACTTCATAACCGAGGTTGGTTAATTTGTAGAGTAGGTCGCCGATGACCATCGACTAGAGAAGTGGGGAAAAGATTCCACCTTGGGGACACCCTTTAGCTGCCGATACTGTCATAGAGACCTCTCCCGTATGTAGCTGATATAATACGGCTCTTAAGCATCGCCCTAACTCAAAGTTTAGTGGGGTAGTCTACACCTTTCCGGGACAGTGCATTCGTGATTGAGTTAGTAACCCCCTCAATATCGAGGAAGGGACAAATTGTGATCCCCTTGCGTGTAAAATTATTTTCCACATGCGCTAGCAAGTGATACAGCGCATTCTCAGTAGATTGTTCTTTACGATATGCACATTGATTTGGATGCAGAGGAAAGACACCGTCTTTACCTGGAGCTATGTGGGGTTTAAATTATTGCTCATTTAATTCTATCTGAAGAGTCTACCAGTGAGGCAATTTGTTCTACTATCGATGGCACTCATTAGACCATCGAGAGGTGTTAGCTGGGTAGTTGAACCAGGGAAATGTACCTTAAGCAAAGTCTCCAAGGCTTCGCTGCGATTGACAGTGAAATGGCACCGGCCGTTTGCGCCGGTGACAATAATCTATCAGGTCTTGTACTTCAGTAGGTGGGATTTGGTCGCCGTCTCCTGGGAGGTAAGCGCAGGCGCACACGATCTCTTTTGCTCCACCTTGGGATGGGAACTTCCATGACGACGGCTGCCAAGTCTCTTGTTATAAATTCTGAAATGGGTAAACAATTTATATTAGAACCGATTAAACATGCCGCCCTAGGAGGAGATTCTCCAGTAGTGCATATTAATTTACGCGACCTATTTTGTAGGCCCAGAATCTTACACATGCTCAAACATGGTAGGCATTCCTGCAAGTTCCTGGGGTTAGCTATATTTACTCGGGGTAAGCCCCCAGACATCAAATTTGGATCCGATTAGAATTTAACTTTTTTTTACAAAACTTATAACTAACTACATTGAACATAGAATATATGTTATGTATACCTGATTTTTCGTATATTATGTTCTTTTTTTTTGTTTATGTGTTTCTTTTATCTTCTATTTTTTTGTTATTTCAGTATTCTTTTTTTTTTTTGATTTTATTGTTTTATGTAAAATAGTTAAAACTAAGCCTAATAATTAGCCACAACCTCTACGCTAACCTAACCTAGCCTATGTGAATGGAAAATATTGTTGGGCCGGCTTTGCCTGGAAGTTTACGACGGAGCTTTCTTCAGTTGCCAAATGTATTGATACTGTCGGACGACGCTTCCTCCATCTCGGCATGACATCGCTCTATTGAATCTGAGATACTCCGGCTTACAGAGATTGACATAGTGTTCATAGAGAAGTCCTCGTTTCACTCAATTGCGGGACACGTGGAAGATTAGCGCTAGTGATAATCGGCGAAGAAAATTTTGTTATGCTGTTAATGCGTAGTAAGTCCCGGAAATCAGCTACGAATCACTTTATCAGAAAATTGTGCTCCCGTAAAATCGTAACCAATATGGCATAGTAACTTATTAGGGTAAAATTTCGTGCACTCAGATTCGGATGATCTACATAATACAAGACAAGTCCTGAGAGTCCTGAGTCTCTCAAACATCCAAATCCTTTCCATTGTTTGGCTCTCACATTGAACTAGACGGGACACCTATAGGCAATAAGGACTTGATTAAGGCCATGTTACTGTTTACCTTCACTCTGGAATCAAGCTGGCTTCTTCGAAATAGATATTTTGTCAGAGCGAAAGCGCCTCCGTTGAGCAGCAACATATAGATATTTGTCCAAATATAGATATTTGACTAGTCTGATCCCAAGGTATGTGACTACACTTTGGCCCCTATTGCGATTGTCCATTAGCGATCGATGATCGACATTTATCAATCATCGATGGTTTTGACACTCGCTTGTTGTCGATCGCCAAATACTGATCGTTGCTTTCCGTTGGGAAAAATAACTTTTTTGGGTGTACGAAATGTAGTAATTTTAATAAAAATAATGAATTTATGAGGTATTTATGAAATTCCAATACAGGTCAAAGCAGGTTACGAACAAAAAACAATTAGAGCTTTTCGTTTTCGTTCATGAAAGCAAATCCCGATATTTCTAAGGGAGATTGATTGAAAACACAATCAGAACACAGACGGGAAAGATTAAATACCGAACTAAATAGTTATGGACCTCCTTTGCGAATGAATTGGAGTATTGAATTTCCTTGATGAAATAAATAAACAACTATCAAAAAACGATGTATTCATAACCCATTATGTCCCCATGGCAATTTAAGTTGCCACGTCACAAAAATCATTGTTGTTTCTTTTGGGAAAAAAATATTCCCCGTTTTTCTCTTTCTACCCATTTATGCATATATGTCAAACTCTTTCATTCGTGTTGAAACAATTTTGAAAACAAATTTTACAGTTACGGTGAATACGGTTTATCGGGTTACAATAATTTTTTTCTCAGTAAAATTACGCTGCAACACTTTGCATCAGAACAATATTTTGGTAAAACTATTTTATTCATTTTTTTTTTATTTGCTTCTACGATATTGCAATTTTACGACGGTTCCGATTTGTAACAATTCATAGTTGTTTGTGCTTTGTTTTTTAGACATCAATTTAGCTGGCAACTTAAGTTGCCACTGGGATATTACAATATACATACATATCAAGTGCATATTTTTTATTTGATGGAAATGTGAGAAAAAAATTTCTTCTAAATGCGAGTTATGTTTAATTATTATATGGTATTTACTCCAACTGGGAATTCTGCGAAATCAAAAAGTTTAACGGTAGACCAAGTCATCGAAGTGCTTGAAAAATTAGAAGAAACTGATACTGACGGTGACGGTGAACTTCCAGTGATATCGATAATTGCTCCGGAAGAAAGGCCTGATCAACAAACAGATGAGGATTCAGATTGCTCCGATATTCAAGCTATTGGTGATCTCGACCGACTTCCTGCTCGAATATTAGTATCGGAAGTTGAGGACACTGCGATCTCAAAACCAACTGTTGCAAGGAAAGTAAAAAAAATTAAAGTCACTCCTAGAATTTGGTCTAAACACAGTCCAACTTTCAAAATTCCGAACGAAAAAGGCACTTTTTACGAACCAAATTCTGAATCGCTTTTGAAAGAAAACGTAAAAAGCCCAGATGATGCGTTTTTCGTATTTTTTTCGCAAGAACTAATAAACGAAATAGTAGCTCAAACTAATTTATATGCTGGTCAGAAGGGAGTTCACAACTTTTGCGTAACTTGCGAAGAGATAAAGGTTTTGCTGGGAATAGCCTTATTCAGCGGCTACCACACACTGGGAGTATATGTATTGGAGTTCTGATAATGATTGCTTTTGCCCTCTAATTTCAAATGCTATTCGTCGCAATAGATTCGACAGCATCCTTCGATATCTGCATTTTTCAGATAATTCATCTATGGATACATCTGACCGCCTATACAAAGTTCGATTACTTTTTGATAAACTCAATGATCCATTCAAAATAATAGAACCCAGTGGACACTTATCAATAGATGAAAGCATGATCCCATACTACGGACACATTTATCAAAGGGAAACCGATACGTTTTGGTCGTATTATTCTACTTCTCCATCGGTTGAGTTACATAATACCAAAGCGAAAATCAGTAGACACAATCGACTACTGTCGTATCAATCGCTGATCTACACTCGCAATAGAGTCATTTGTTTCACTAGTAGACGCACACCCGGACCGAAAATTAAGAACATGTGCCAATTCTGGAAATTAATTTTAAACTTCATCACAATACTCTTGCGGTTTGTTTGTTCGAAGTCACGTTGCAGAAGAGTTACAATGATGTCGATATATGGGTCTTATCTTATAGAGACGGGCCAGCATTCTCGTCAACGTCATGGAACTGTTAATGGCAAAGTAACAGGAGAGGCCAAAAGCGTTCCTAAAGGTTCAGCAGACAATTGGTTGTAGGTTGTTTGGCTCCAACTTCGGGCAAATTATAAGAACATTTTTATTTTTTATAATGACACGAAAATCTGGATGATATCTTAAATTTTCGAAAAATACCTGCGAAACTGGGATCGCCGATTGAAATAAATAAAATAAAAAAAAATTGTATGACTCGCATGACCCGTTTTACAATAGTCTTTGAAGATATTACACTGTTTAATATACAATAATTCTGGCGGGATTCCGCACTGTTATCTTCTGTAATTCTAGTTTCGAAATAATCTCTGCTGCTGATGTCGTTCTTTTTGAGCAGATCCATGTGAACCATGTGAACTTAGAAAACGCTTCCACAATGCAACTATTGCTTCGTCAATTTATCAAGATGTCCAAGATGGCCCACGTGGTACGGGTTGAGCGCTTCCCTTGTCGATGGGGGATAGGAAACCTTCTTGCGTTACCGCTGTTCCTTCGGAGAGTATGCCAGCGACACAATTACTTCGGGTTTTATCTATTATAGCTTCTTCGTTCGATATGGTATAGAATGGTCTCGCTTAACAATTTCCGCTGTCTTATTTGATGCAAAATGACCGTCGTTGTGCACATTACGTAGGAACTCGGCTTGCATTTTCTTGGAAATGTATAGACATTTCCCCCCTTAACGTCGCCAACATTAAAACTAACCCCTCTTTAACTGAAATTGATGATGATGAAATTTTCATATTCTTTATAAGTAATAGGTCTAGTCATCTTCCTGTACCTTTATAATTCTAGTTAAAAATTCGTTTATAACAACCGCTAATACATATCTGCTCGGAGTATCTGCGCGCCCTATTCTTGTTGCACTGCGACGTTCCAGTACGAATTCGAATGCCTGAACACCCATCCACTGATTCGTGGCGAAAACTACTTCCGTTCCATCGTCCCTGACAAATTTGTAGATTCTAAAACGCAGATGACTATTTTAAAATGCAGACCGAGGTGTTAGCGACGTAATTTCTTTAAATTTGCTAAAACGGCAAAAGTCTCCAGCTCATAACTGCTGTAATTTTGTTCTTCATTTTCTTTTTATAATAATATGGCGCTTAATCCCATTTTCGAAGCATTCGTGTGAAGTTCTGTTTGAGCATCTGGAGGATATAACTTTAATACCGGCTCTGACGTCAGAGCTCTTTAAAAGCCGCGATTTCCTTATGTCCGAATAGAATTTTGTCATCCTTTTTTAAGCTTCAAATTAATGGAAAGAAAAAAACTCCTAGCTTTGACAGTTGTCACATATACAAACATACATGTAACTACTCATGCACATTATAACGCCAATAAAAGAGTCGCACAGTCGTAGACCGAGCGCTCGAAGAGACAGTCGCGTATTCTTTAACCCCTAGTACGTCACATGGTGCCGAAACCCGGGACAACGAAACAATTAAAATAAAGTGTCCCTAATTTTTTAAAGAGTTTAAAAAAAAAAAAAAATGTCGTTAAAACCACCAAAACCATTACTGGTTAACAACGAAATTGATATGGCCCAAGAATGGACCGAGTGGCTCGATGCATATAATAATTATTTCATTGCCTCGAAAATCGACGTTGAAGAAAATAGAATCCAGGTGGCCAATTTTAAGACGGTAATTGGTCGTGACGCGATTAAGGTACTTCATAATCTCGGCCTAACAAAAGAGGAAGAGCAAAATTTGGAACTGATTACAATAAAGTTAACGGCTCATTTCTCACCAGCCAAGAATAAAACCTACGAGAGATGCCAATTTCATCGCATAAAACAACATGGCAATGAGCCGTTCGAAAATTTTCTCCAAAAATTACTAGAACAAGTGAGAAAATGCTCATACGGTACCAATGCTGAAGAATTTGTCACAGATGTCAGTGATGGAACAAGACAGAAACTATGGCTTGAAGAAAATCTTACATTAGCAAGAGCGAACAAAATATGTAGGGCAGCAGAAAACGCTAGCAAACAAATTCGCGAAATAAATAACGAAACCAGAGCAAGTACAACAATTGCAGACGTAAACCAGACAAGGAAGGCACATTCGAATGCACACGCTGCGGTAAGGAGCATGGCTATAGAAGTTGTCCGGCGTACGATAAAAAGCGTCATGCATGTGGGCGTAAGGGCCACTTTCATTCGATGTGTCGACAAAAAAAAAAGATAAGACATATGGACCGAAAGAGAAAAAAAAAAATCAGGAAAAATATATGCGTTGGCAGGTGACAGTAAATCGAATAACAGCGAAAGTGATAGTTCGGAAGAGTACAGCTTTGTTGGATCAATTTCGACTAAACTGATAGCACGTAGCATGGATGACGACAAGTGGAGCGCAACTGTGAGTATCGGTCAACATAAACTTACGCTAAAACTTGACACGGGAGCACAGTGTAATGTGTTGTCTGAAAAAATGGCAAACACCCTAGGTGCCGTGGTTTCAAAGTCGGCAACTAAACACTTGATAGCGTATAACAACCAAAGCATCAAAGTAATAGGAGAAGCCAAAATCCCATGCAAGTATAAGCAATCCAAGGAAATATTTACATTTAAGATTATTAGAGAGAATCTTCAACCGATACTGGGCAGAACAAGTTGTGAAAAAATGGGATTCATAGCACGGATCAATCAAATTAATGATGAAAAAGCAACGTTGGGATGCTGCAAAGAGTTCGAGTATGACATAGACTTCATCGATAATCCCCAATTTAAAATAATTCCGGCCAGAAGGATACCTTACGCGCTAAGAAATCAAGTCAAGGCTGAACTAAAACGTATGGAGAAAATGGGGGTCATAGCACCAATAAGCGAGCCAACACCAGTGGTTAGCCCAATGTTAATCGTCAACAAAGGAAAGCTTAGAGTTTGCATGGATCCGACGGAGTTAAATACAAATATCCGGCGAAGGCATTATCCACTAAAAACAGTTGAGGAGATAGCAGCAAAGACTTATGGCAGTAAAGTGTTCACAAAACTAGACTGCGAGAAAGGATTCTGGCAGTTAAAAGTTACCCCACGTACATCGAAATATATAACGTTTTCAACACCTTGGGGTCGATATCGATATCTGCGAATGCCCTTTGGAATTTCATCGGCTCCAGAAATTTTCACCGAAGTTATGAACCGCACATTGGAAGGAATAGACAACGTTGAGGTAGCAATGGATGATATATTCATACACGGCCGGACTAAGGAAGAAGTACAAGGAATAACTAAATCAGTAATTGAACGCTTAGCAAAAAAGGGATTCACATTAAACAGAGATAAATGTAAGTACAACCAAACAACAGTTAAATTTCTCGGTCATATCTTTACAGAAGAGGGTTACAAGGCAAATAACGAAAAAGTAGACGCCATCAACAAGTTGAAAACTCCGACAAATGTAAAAGAACTTCAACGTATACTAGGGATGGTAACCTACCTGGGAAAATTCATAAGTAACTTGTCAGAACTTACCGATCCGCTGCGAGGACTACTGCGTAAGGAAAGTACGTGGTGTTGGCATCCCGAACATCAGAAGGCATTTGATACTATCAAAAGAACTTTAAGTACAACTCCAGTCCTGGCCTACTATGATGTTAACGAAAGCGTCAAGTTGTCAGTGGACGCAAGCAGCAAAGCGATGGGTGCCTGCCTAATGCAAAAGGGCAAACCAGTAGCATATGCCACCCGAGCATTAACACAATCCCAACAAGGCCAACCACAAATCGTCAAGGAGGCTCTAGCCATCAGATTTGGATGCACCAAATTCCATGACTACGTCTATGGTAAAGAGCTCGTTATCGAGACGGACCACAAACCCCTTGAGACTATATTCGAAAATTCAATCCAAGACGCACCCCTCAGGCTACAACGCATTCTGTTCGACGTGTTAGCATACTCGCCCAAAGTGTACTATGTTAAAGGTTCAAAGGTCCCAATCGCTGATGCACTAAGAAGAGACTGCGATACTAAAGAAGTGGACAACGACGAAGAATGCGCAGTGAACACTATAGTGGCAGTAAGTGATAACTTAAAGGAGCGGTTAATAAAAGTAACAAAAGACGACGTTGAACTCCAGTTGCTGAAAGCAGTCATAATGCGAGGATGGCCAGGTAATGACAAAGATCTGCCAGCATCAATAAAAAAATATGCGCTGTTCAAACACCAGTTAACATTCGAAAATGGATTATTGCTGAAGGGTTATAAAATCATAATTCCGAAAGGAGAAGTACTAAATATGATCCAGCAAACGCACATGGGCCACGTGGGGATCACAAAATCAATTCAACGTGCCCACCAAACATTATATTGGTACGGTCAAACTAAGGACATAAAAGACTTTGTTGAACAGTGTGAAGCGAACACAAAGGACAAACCAACGATAACCAATGATTATGCGTCAATAGGAATATCCATTCCAATTAGTATCCACCGATATTTTTAAATTCCAAGGGGATGATTTCCTACTTATAGCTGACCATTACTCGGGATTTACTGATTTTCGAAAGCTTAAATCAGCAACATCGTCGGAGGTGATTCTATTGTTACGCCAGTGGTTTTCAGTCCATGGCATACCGGAAATATTAGAATCTGACTGCGGTACTCAATATACTAGCATACAGTTTCAGAGATTTGCAAAAAATTGGGGATTCGTGCATCGAACATCATCACCGCATTACCCTAGGTCCAACGGTTTTGCTGAAAGAAACGTCCAAACGGTAAAGGGCATTCTTAAACAGTGCTATCTCGATGGTACGGATTCTTACTTGGCGATGCTGATGTTACGTAACACCCCACGGAATGCCGCCTTAAAATCACCCAGTCAACGGTTATTTAGCAGAAGAACAAGAACTACCACACCCATCAGCGTGGACGTGCTCAAACCAGAGGTGGTTAAGGGAGTTACTGAAGAATAACGGGAACTTCGTTTGAATCAAAAGCGTTATGCGGATCGAACAGCAACAATTATGCCACCATTGAATTTGGGTGACCAAGTGCGCCTACAGGTAGGTCAGCGTGAATGGAAGGGGGCTACAGTGGTCGATAAAACAGAATATTCGCGATCAGTAACGAATGACGGAAAGCGATACAGAAGAAACGCACTTCATATACACCAAACCAAAGCCAACATACAGTCACCGATTGCTGCAACCGATATGTCAAAATCTAACGAAGAAACAACATCAACCGAACAAGTCGACCCTACATCGGGCATTCATACCAATGACGTGACATACAGTAGCCGGCCAACGACAACTTTTCCAAGGTTAACACCGATTCAAGAAGATGCTAGTACCCACAACAAGTCTCCACCATCACTCATATCTTCGAAGAAGAGCAGATATGGACGGATAATCAAACCCATTGTGCGATACGAGGCGTCCTAAGAGAGGCAAAACTCACACATTTTTATTTATGATAAACATCAAGATATCAGAATTATTAACATTCAATTTACTATAATTTATCGGACGTAACACTTGAACTTTGAATGTATTTTTGTTTGGAATTCCTATTATTCATATCTTTTGTTTCTATCATTTATTTGAATTATCTTATATAAATGAATTACTTAAACCTTAATTTATTCTAGTATCCATGAATATCACTTGTAATACTTTGTAAACTTTTTTTTTTCCTTTATTTTGTAAAGAAAAAGGGATGTCACATATACAAACATACAAATTAAACACTTCTTATTTTATTTTATTAAAAAAAATCTTTATTTACTTTTCCAAAATGGGCAGCATAACCCCTTAGCACTACGTTTAGAACTGAGCTAACATTGTTTCTTATTCTACCTTAAATACTATTCGGTGAGTGCAGCTGCAGGTGCAGTGGATGGGATGATCTGGTGGATGGATGTGTGGGCGTGGGTACTCGGGTGACCGTCGCATTCCTCGCTGGCGTGGGTACTCGGGTGACCGTCGCATTCCTCGCTGGAGTTGGTGTATGGACGACTGTATGGCATGCTTATCTTGCAGACGTAACGTCAGCGAATTGTGTCACGTACGGCCTGCTTGCGTCCAATGTTTTCTATGTTAACTCTTCCCCTCTTAAATGCAAACGCCCCCGTTTGCTTGGTAGAATTAAAAGAGAGGTATTCTGCTGATTTGACATATCTTGGACGGTGATGTCTGAGGTTGACTAACCGGGATGGTAGATTGTGAGTTATGTGGCGCTACCTCCGCTGGTATCTCCTCTGCTTCGGTGTTTTTCTGTGATTCACCTGGCCGCCGCATCTTTTTCATCTTGAGGGCTATGAGCGTTCCGAATATTATGACAAATAACACAAGGGTAAGGTTTATAGCGGTTCCCCACTTGCTTCTCTCTTGGAGCAGTTCGACGATCTCGGTATTCTTAACACTCAGGTCGTTGACCATTTCCAGGGAGAGTACCCTTTCGACCTTTGAGTTTGATGACTCTGGTTGAACAATTGGGGGCAGAAGACGTGATTTTATAACTTGGTAGGATGCGAATGTTCTCTCCTTTACAGTTATGGTTGCATTCTGGTATCGGATGATAAAGGTACCATTCAGCTGGAGCGGGTCACTGTCAATTTTAATAACGCCGTCGTATCCATTTAGTAGTAGGGTTCCGGGGATTATTTCTTCCACGTCCATGACATGCTGGTTACTGGTTTTGCTGCAATTGCTGGGTCGGCCTTGAAGTAGATTTGGGATGCACCCTGCACTCGTTATATCTATGAGATTATTGTTATTACATATGGCTAAATTATTGCTGGATTTACATTCATTAATGATTGCATAGAACTTATCTTTACAATAAAGAATATTCTTATAAGCTATCTTAAGTATGAAATTGGCTTTCTTTATTGGTTTAACAATGAATAGCTTACATACCTCGTCGCTAGTTTTCGGGATGTTTACAATATATATTATTGTGGAACCATTTGAAGCGATTTTGGTTTCCGCAAAGTCTGCTGCTTGTTCAATATTAATGAGTTTTATATTTTCTTTTTCCAACACTTCTTTCACAAAGTTTACTTCCTCATTACTTAAAATTAATGGATTAACAATTCCTGCCTTTGACAAATGTAAGGCATAGATTACATGCGTTAGATCCTCCTTAATTATACTTAACTTATATTTGATCTTGTTTACAATTTCGTTTTTGATATTATGGCTTTCCTTTACAATATTGATTATTTCATTCGTCGTGTTAGTTAGTTTCGCTATTTTATCCAAAGTGAGCCGGTTAAATACTACTTGGTTATTATTATTTCTTAGCACATTATTGATTTTAGCAGATATAATTTGGAAATCCGCATGGTCGGGATTGCCTGCAATCCACTTCCATGCGGTGCCTATAAAATTTAGTGAACGTTTATGTAGGGACTTGGGTGCCAACCTCCTTAGATAGTTTCGGATTTGGGAGATTTCGTACAGCAGGTAGGGGTGTAAGGGATGATTGGAAAGGTTTTTTTCGATGTCCTCTTCCATGCCGTCCACCAGTCGTTCGGGTTCTTCCAGGTCAATTACATGAATGAGTTTGAGCGTCCCAATTTGCAATTTCGCTGCTCCTGTCTGTATGGCAACCAACTGGGAATTGGAGTAATCTATTATGTCGGTTTTTGCGTATCCAGCACTCAATTGCAGGAACAGGCTAAAACGAGAAGTTAAAAGCGACTATGTGTCATTCCGCGATATTTTTGATGTGGGTTTTATGAACTGTTTTTCCCGATTTCGTAAGAACGGTTGTAGTTTTATTCTCAGCGACAATTTCCTTTCTGAACCGTGGAGTAAGTTTGGTGCCTAAACGTTTGTTTTGTTTGACGTAAATTACGTCACCAGGAGTGTAGTCTATTAATGGCTTCCTGTTCTTATTATGAAATTCCAGATCAGCCGCCTGTTTTTGGATAAGCCTTTGCATGGTTTCTAGCCGTGCCGCTTCGAGGAGCGCGACGTCTTGGCTCACCCCTCGTCCGAAAAATATATCTATTGGTCGCTTCTTCGTGACGGAGTATATAGATGAGTTATATGCCTGGACAGCTTTTTCCAGAAGCTCCGTGAAGGAACTATGTACGTTTTCCGTCTTCAGGCATCGCATTATCTCGATAAGGGTCGAATGAAAACGTTCGACCTGGCCATTTACAGTGCTCGAGTAGGGAGGTGTTTTGAAGATTTTTATGTGGAGTTCGTTTTCCATCATGAAGCTGATTGACGCTGAACTGAAGGCTTTCTCGTTATCGACAACGACAATTTCAGGCAAACCGTACGAAAAGAGGATGTCACGTAGCGGCTGCCTGATGTCTTCTATGGCTTTGGACTTCAGAACTCTAACGGTAGCAAACTTGGAAAATTTGTCTACCGAAGTCAGGACAAGACTTCCCCCAGTGGAAAAGATATCCAAATGAACGATATGTCCCGGATACCGCGGGATTGGAGTTGCTTGCAGTTCGGGCTTATTTGGGTGGCGGTCATACTTGTTTTCTCTACAGACCGTGCATGACCTAACTATTTTTCTGATTTTGCGCCTCATCGCTGGGAAGTAGTACTCCCTAAGAATTTGCGTCCTGTTTTCCTGTTCGTCCCGATGAGCTCTTGTATGGGTTTGGATTATAATATCCTCCTGGGCAGATTCGCTTTTAACGTCTTCGACCTGTAACTCAGTGAATCTGATCTTGTAACCACTGAAGACTTGGGGGTGCAATTCCTGGATCATTTTCCTTATACCTTCCTCTGTCTTTATGCCATTAATGACCGAAGGATTAAGTATCTTTTTTAATATTGCAATCAGGCTTTCTGGTGTGTAGTCCGGTTGTTTGACTACGTGCCTATGGTAGGTTGGGAAGACGATTTCGAACTGTTGGCTAGGATCTTTATCTATTGCTATGAGGATTTGATTTTTAAATACATTTATAGGTGTTTCGACGGATATTATTGGGTTGTGCGTAGGTTTTGCGTTCCTATCTTGGGATATGGTTAAGGTATTGGTTTCTGAGAGGATCGGAGCTCTGGAGAGGGCGTCAGCTACAATATTAGATTTACCAGGCTTATATTTAAGCTGATAATTGTATTCTTCTAGTGTAGCCTTCCACCTCTTCATCTTACTGTTCTGGTTTTTGTGACTTAGAGCGTGGGTTAACGGCTGATGATCGGTGTAAATGACAACTTGAGCGGAGCCATATAGATAACTTCTTAGCGAACCGAGAGCCCATATTATGGCCAGCATCTCCTTCTCGTTTGCTGCATAACTTTCCTCGGTTCTATTAAGCGTCCGGGAGATGAAGGTAATCGGTCTCCCATTTTGCTCCAAAACTGCGCCGATGGCGTAGTTTGACGCGTCCGTTGTCAGTTCGAACGGTTGGTTAAAGTTAGGGTAGGAAAGCATTAGGTCATTGGAGATTAAAGATTGTTTTATTTTATTAAATGAGTCTATACAGGCCTGGTTGAAGATAATAGGGGTTTTAACAGATTGGGTTTTTGAAACTCGGCCCTCTTCTCCTCTTAGGAGAGATGTCAGTGGTTTTGCTAGAGTTGCGTAGTTTCGTACGAAACGGCGGTAGTAGCCGGACAGTCCGAGAAATGACCGCAGTTCTTTCAGGTTCGTTGGTTGAGGGAAGTTTTTGATAGCCTCGACTTTTGTTTGACTCGTCTTGATGCCGTCGGATGAAATCACGAATCCTAGGAATTCCACCTCTTGTTTAAAGAAGTGGCACTTGTCGAGTTGGATCTTCATATTTGCTTTCAAAAGAGTTTCAAATACTTCTCGGATGTGTCTTACGTGTTCGGCCTCGGTCTTGCTAAAAATTACTATGTCATCGATATAGACATAGCAAGACTTTCCAATATGTCCGTGTAGGATATCGTCGAGCGCTCTTTGAAAGATGGAAGGAGCGTTCTTGAGGCCGAATGGGAGTCGAGTGAACTCAAACTTCCCGTTGTTTATTGAGAAGGCAGTTTTCTCCACATCAGATTCCTTGAGAGGAATTTGGTGGAAACCACTTTTCAGGTCAAGAACCGTAAAGAACCTGTTTCTTCCCAATTGTGCCAACACTTCATTGATGTCCGGGATAGGGTACCGATCGGCTATAGTTACTGAGTTCAGCTTCCTATAGTCGATGACCATCCTATACTGTTTGGAACCTGTACTATCCGGCTTTTTTGGCACAATCCAGACGGGAGAGTTATAAGGTGACCGTGAAGGTCTGATTATCCCGTCGTCTAATAGTTTACGTACCTGTTGTTCCACTTCGTCCTTGAGGGCCATTGGGAAAGGGTAATGCTTGCTGTACACAGGGGATTCAGTTGATGTGCGAATTTCTCCCACGACCGAAGTGGTATATGTCAGCTTTTCATTAGGTTCGGAGAACAAGTGTGAATAATCTCTAGCTATGTTTTCCAAATGTGCTTTCTGAGAGGCGGTTAAATGGGTCTGTTCAGTATGGATTGAATTTACAGAGTCAAATTCCAGATGCTTAAGTTTTATTTTAATTGAGTTGAGGATTGACATATAACCTTCCTTGACATGGATAACCGCAGATAGTTCTCTAAGGCTATCGTTCCCCAAGATGCCATGGAAAGTCTTTAGTTCGGGTAAAAGGAAGAATTTTAGGTTGATGTCCTGGAGGCCGAAGAGGTTAAGTAGAGTATGGTGTGTAATTTTGACGTCCCCCGCTATTGACTTAGCAAGGAAACAGTTTTGGTTGGGTATTGGCTTGGGAACTATTGCTGGTTGGATATAGTTCCTGCTAGATCCAGTATCTATCAGAAATTTAAGTCTTTCGCCACTCCTCGCTTTGCACTCGAAGTACGGCAGCGAGGAGTACATTAATCTAAAAAATGTAGATCACTATAATCGATAATGGTTTCCCCATTCCTGGGTGTGCTCTCATCCGATAAGTTCAGGGGTCTAAGATATTCCGCTAAATCCTCGTCGTGGCCGACGCCTGTCGACATCATACCTTGTTCATGCTCACACTGGTTTGGGTCCTCATTGTGGATATGGAAGTTCTGCTGAGGACGCCCTTGACCGGTTCCCTTGAAGAACTGTTGTGCCCTGGGAAATTGATCACGTTGCTGGGGGTAAGCTACTTGCGTGCTCCTTCCCTGAGGTTCCACCTTAAAATTGTTCCTGGGGATGAAGTCTGGTTTCTTTGGTGGAAACTGAGGCCGATTATCGTTACTCTGATATTGTGTTCTAGGGGGTGTATACTGGTGGAAATCCCGATACTGCTGTTCGTTTGGGAAAGTGTAGGTGGGTCTATTATTTTGGAAATATTGTGGTCTACGGGAATCGAAAGAGGAGCGCGGCTGTACAGGGAATTGGTGGGTCGGACCGGGTTTCTTGAATGAATGAGCCTGCGGGAGTTGATGATCCCTGAGGCTTTGTTGTGACCTGTACCGTTGGTTTTCCAACTTCAGGCACAAATGCAAGGCGTGTGGCAGGTCCACCGGCTCCTTTATGCCAAGAAGGCGCGGTAGGTCCCCCTTCAGACCTCTTATGAACGTATCGAGGGCCTTATCCCTGTACGTTTGAGTCAATAGACGAGAAGCTTCCGGGCCGACTTCCAAGCAGGATATTTTGCTCAATATTAATGAGAGGTGCGCATAGATTCTCTGGTAGAATTCTTGGATTGTGCTACCACCCTGTGTCAATGAAGACATTTGATATTCAAGAGTGGTTACGTCCCTCTTGTCCGCGTAGTGCATCGTTAGGCACTGGCGGATACTTTCCCAATTTAAGGGAGTGTTGAACGACTCCAGGGCTACATCTGCAGATCCAGTAATTTTATTGCGGATGACGTTTAATATTCCGAAATATTTCGGAGTACCCTGAAGATGCTTATAAATGTCGAGCACCCTGTCAACGCTCTTCTTCCATGAAGAGAATTCGCCAGGGTCACCCGAAAAATCCCTTATGCAGCGCACTATATCAGGGATCTTGTCGAGATCACCGACCTGGTTTCGGTGCTCAGGGGAGATAACCTCGTCCGTTCCGTGCAGGATACTTGACTGAGGGTCCAACGCATTCCGTATAAGGGACTTGTGCTGCTGCTGGAACACCTGTCGGGCTATATTGGAAACTAAAGCTTCGAAATCGGGGGTAGTTCCTACTTCTCTAACATCTGAGGTGGACTGAAATGAGACATCATGAACGGCGGTATTTGCACCAATGGGGGCTTCCGGGATTGGACCAGAGGCATTGGGATCTGGGACGGGTCCTCGCGAGCGTGTTGTTGGCATTGTTAATTAATATGTTTTTATTAACTGTTCTTAGATCTACGTATGTTAATTTTTATATTTCCTTTTTCTTGCTTGTTCTACACAATACTACACTTTGAATCTTAATTAGCTGTAACTTCTTCGTATAAGGATTATTCCTCTTAATATTTAATTTTCAAACTATGCTTGCTCTTTATATTCACTGTAAATCTTGGCTATGAATAATCTCTATTGTTTCTATTTCCATTATTGTTTAATACTTATCAGTTAAATTTCAATTTAATGTATTTTAAAGCAAATTAACTTAGATCTATCTTACATAAATAGAAGCAGCAACATCTCTCGTTGAGGTTCCGGGTGATACTACAGGTGACTTCCTTGCTGTTTTCACAGGTTTTGGGGACCCAAAAGTTTCACAAATCACTACTGTCAGGATTCTTTTCACTAGGGTTTTTTTATTTCTGACTATCACTTTCTTTTTGATTACCACCTTGCAGAGTTCTTACTTCTGCCTTTCACTGGTTTACACTTGCAGAGTTTTTAGTTCTGCTGTTCACAACTGGTTAGTGGTTCGCAGAGTTCTTACTTCTGCCTTTCACTGGTTTGCACTAGCAGAGTTTTTAGTTCTGCTGTTCACAATACGGTTAGTGGTTTGCAGAGTTCTTACTTCTGCCTTTCACTGGTTTGCACTGGCAGAGTTTTTAGTTCTGCTGTTCACAACACACACGGCAAAGTTCTTAATTTTGCACTTGTGTTTAAGGCGACCACAGGCTTTTCTGAAGCGGATTGGAGGCGTGCTACTTGAGGACGTACTTACACTTTACCACGTTCGCGGCCTGTGGTCCCTGCTCGGGCGCCAATTAAACACTTCTTATTTTATTTTATTAAAAAAAATCTTTATTTACTTTTCCAAAATGGGCAGCATAACCCCTTAGCACTACGTTTAGAACTGAGCTAACATTGTTTCTTATTCTACCTTAAATACTATTCGGTGAGTGCAGCTGCAGGTGCAGTGGATGGGATGATCTGGTGGATGGATGTGTGGGCGTGGGTACTCGGGTGACCGTCGCATTCCTCGCTGGCGTGGGTACTCGGGTGACCGTCGCATTCCTCGCTGGAGTTGGTGTATGGACGACTGTATGGCATGCTTATCTTGCAGACGTAACGTCAGCGAATTGTGTCACGTACGGCCTGCTTGCGTCCAATGTTTTCTATGTTAACTTACATACTACTCATGCACATTATAACGCCAATAAAAGAGTCGCACAGTCGTAGACCGAGCGCTCGAACAGACAGTCGCGTATTCTTTAACCCCTAGTACGTCACAACAGTATACACCCGTGAATAGATCATGTACATATTTCGCGCTGGCATGGATAACGGTCTTTTGTTCAGTTTTTCGCACCGGCATTCCTAACGGAATCAGTTTCTTTATGTTTGCTTATTATATTTAGAATCACATTTCATTGCAAATTGTTTCACAGCCGATGTCGGTAGAGAAAAGTGAAGTGACTAATAGAAAATTTCCCATAAATATAAAATGAGTGACGAAAAAAGTGTTTTCATTCTCTGATCTAAATTGAAAAGGTTGAATATTTATTTGATTATGTGAATTTTAG
This sequence comes from Merodon equestris, assembly GCA_958301585.1. Taxonomy (NCBI): domain Eukaryota; kingdom Metazoa; phylum Arthropoda; class Insecta; order Diptera; family Syrphidae; genus Merodon; species Merodon equestris. The sequence continues at coordinate 98,771,160 of OY284413.1, forward strand.
AAATATATAAATATATGACTTTATTGTAGACTCCGATATGAAGGGCAACAACAGCATGTAAGTAAAATATTGGCTGATCTAGAATAAGAGTCGGATAATGAAAATTCCTTTTTGCCCGAAGTCAATTCTGAAGATTCAGATGTCGAAAAAGAAAACGTAGCAGTGGAGATGGGAGATGAGACTGACACCAACGGAGAAGACTCCAATGAAGAAGCCAATGAAGGTATTGAGGGCATATTTCTTTTTGGAAAAGATGGAACAAAGTGGAACAAAACCAAGCCAAAAGTTCGCCATCTTTTCCGTGGTGTACCAATCCGAATACCAGAGTTTTGAATGATTTGAATACATATTGTGCTTTATTCTGTACTTCAATGCAAAATATTATATGCAGACACACCAACAAAGAAGCCAAGAAAGAATACAGCAAATGGAATGAAAAAAATCTACATAGCAATTCACTGATTTGGGAACCGCTACACGAAGAAGAATTACTAGTTTTTATAGGCTTGTTTCTAGTTATTGGAACCAACAGATTAAATTATGTATCGGTTGATCACCTCTGGAAAAAAATGCGTTCCCCATCTACCGTGCCATAATGCCTATTCGTCGATTATACAGTATTTTGAGATTCATTCCTTTAAATTTTTATGCTACCAGACAAACCAGATTGGAGAAAGATAAAGCAGCGCTAATTAGTGAAATATTTATAATGTTAGTTTCAAATTTAAAACAGATGTACAAGCCTCATTAAAGAATCGCAATTGCACCGTATATTCCACCAAAAAAGCAAAATATGGTGGGCTTATGATAGCGATACCCTGAACGGCCAAATATATACCGGAAAAAGTGACGGTGTTCAAGACAAGAACCAAGTCAAGGAATTAAGTGGCTGAAACCACCCCGTGCTCTTTATGAATTCTAGAAGATCCGATATATCTGCATTTGCTGCGTCCGCAATCTCTGTGAAGAATCTTTGGCCCAGCGAAGCTAGACGCCGATTCTGGAGAGCTGGGCAGTGGCAAAGCAGATGTTGGATCGCCTCGGGTTCTTCCTCATCGCCGTAGCTCCGGCAGAGATCGCTGGATCCCGAGTTCCATTTCCGGAGCATTGCTCTGATGGGACAGTGCCCCGTGATCACTCCGACGAGTACATGGATCGAGTTTCGGTCTAGCGCCAAGAGCTTCTTTGTTTTTTCCGATATTAAGCTCTCGACACGATGATCTTGTCGTGTGGCTGTCGTTTCTTGTAAGCCAAGACGAGTTTGCTTCTTTTATTACTGTGTCATTTATGATCCGGTATAATGCACTGATCGGTGGTTGCAGTGACGTGTCCGCTTCGCTGATGTCCATTTCAGACCCTTCAGTGAGTCGCGACATTGCATGACAGCCTTTGATCTCGTTGTACAGGATCCTATTGACTTCAGTGCAGCCTGGCTGTCTACAAAGATTGTGGAATATTTGTTATTTGTAGATGCTTGCTTTCTCTATTGTTAGGATTTCTGTTTGGAAGACGTGCATAAGTTAGGGAGTCTAAATGATGCTTGTTTGTGCAGGGTGTCAGAGTAGAACTTGGCCCCAGTGCCTGTGTCCATTTTCGATCAGTCGGTGAAGAGGATAATCTCGTGGTCATTGATCACGGCGTTTGATAGCCACTCGTCTCTGTCGGGGAAAATTATTGGTATTCTGAGAGAGAAGTCATTGTGGGGGGATATATAGTCAGTGGTAGATATCTATTATTCTGAGTATGGTCGCATGTCGATAGTTGGCTTGTTTCCACAAAGAGGATTCGCTTAGTCTGAGAGCGCTTTTTTCAGTGCAGCCTTTTTTTAATAAATCCAGAGGAAGGAGAGGAAGTATCATGTCCAACCCTGCTTGCGGCGGGCTTCTCATAGCTCCCGTTGTACAAACAGCGGCTGACCTTTGTACTTTGTTGAGCATGTAGCTTTTCGTGCTGCTAGTAGTCCACCAGACTAGGGCCCCATAAGTTATAGTGGGTCTGATTGTTGCTGTGTACATCCAATGAATGATGTACGATTGTAAGCCCCATCTTTTCCCGAAGGTCTTTTTGCAAGCATAAAAAGCATTCAATCCTTTTTTCATCCTTTCCTCTAAGTTCCTTTTCCAGGAAAGTTTGGAGTCAAGCGTGATGCCAAGATACTTGACTTTCGTTTTGAATTTGATTGGAGTACCCTCTAACTTTGGGGAAGCAAATATAAGGATTTTCCTTTTCCTGGTGAACAAAACCAGCTCGGTTTTCTGGGGGTTTACTGTCAGACCGTTAGGAAAGTTTCTTTCCCACGAGGAAAGTTCCTTCAACGCAGATTCCATTAGTTCGATGATAGTTGGTAGAAATTTACCTTTTATCAAGATAACTAGGTCATCCGCATATGCTATGGTCTTTGTGCCTTTCTACATGAAGATTTTAGGAATTTTATTAATTCTAAGAAGCTAAGGGAGAGAGAACTTCCCCCTGTGGTGTGCCTCCAGTTGTCACTGTACTTATAGAGCTGAGTCCAATGTCTGCATTGATAATTCTGTTATTTAGCATATTTCCAATTCAGATTACAATGAATTTGTCTACTTTTATGTCCTCTAGAGCTGTTATTATTTCCTCGATATCGAGGAAGGTTGCCATTGTAAATTCTTTTATATTCAATGAGCTCTCAATTTCACGAACAGCACTATTCAGTGCACTTTCCACTGACCTGCATTTAAGGTAGACGTGTTGAGTGTTGCATAAGTTGTGTGAGTTTATAAGTCCTCTGTCAAGGAGTCTTTCGAAGGTTTTTAGTAGAAACAACGGGAGGCTAATTGTCCTATAGTCCTTTGCGGCAGTACGGATTGGTTTACCTGCCTTATTTATGAAAACTGCCTTTATCCCTTTCCACTCTGTTGGGATGTATCCCTTGCGCAAGCAATTGGAAAAAATGCTTACGAGTTTAGGCTTGTGCTTTTTGAAGCATCACTGGCAAAACATCGTCTGGTCCCGGGGAATCTTTGGCCCAGCGAAGCTAGGCACCGATTTTGGAGAGCTGGGCAGTGGCAAAGCAGATGTTGGATCGTCTCGGTTTCATCCTCATCTCCGCAGCTCCGGCCCATGATACCTTTCCTTTGTATCCTTTGTAATAATTTCGTTTATTACCTCTGCAGCTGTGTGAACTGGTTTTGGTTTTTCTTTACCGACATTAAGGTTGAAGAGTATTGGGCTGTGGTCCAAAAAGGAACAGCTAATGGACACTCTCCAATTCTCTACTCGGATAGACTTAGACTCGCTTAGTAGAGTAAGGTCAATTACCTGTTCCCTAACCCGGTTACGAAACGTTGGTGTATTCCGTTTGTTGCATATGTTAACGTTAGTGGAGACTATAACATCGAAAATGGACTCACCTTTTATTAATGTCGCTGCTTCCCCATTGAGTGTGGTAGCCATTGGTGTCGGAGCCTATCAATAGACACAGTCTGCGCGACTTGGCGTGTCGCACAAGTGTTCGGACTATGGCAAGTATGCGGACGATAGGAGCGAAATTTGTCCTGTTGTTCGTATGTTACCACAGTGAGGTCTCCATTGCTGTATGTACCTAGGAGAAAAATATTGAGATATTTTTTTTAGCCACTATACAGGTTTGTGGCTTACCTTTAGTGTGTGGATAGTATAAATTGTATACCTTAGACCTTAATCCTTGAATTTTGTTCCTAAGAAGCCGAGGTTCTTGGATTAAGGATATTTTCACGTCTTCCTGCAGCATGTACAGCATCAAGTCGTCGATGGCTGCTTTACGGTGGTTTAAATTAACTTTCATCACTAGCAATCTCCTTTGGCTTACCGCGTTCGTTGGGGAATCTTACCTTCAGGGTTCCCAGCCCGAACTTGATGCTGCCAGATCTGTTACGGATATGGTCAAGTGACTTTTGGTCAATGGTAACCTCTCCCACTCCGTTCTTACTTTTGGCTGAAGAAATTATGGACCCGTCCTTTTTGGGAACCGGTATAGAAATCCATATTGAAGCTAATGAACGAAGCGGAAGCATCGAGCGAGGGATAACCTCGAGTTTAGCGTTCTGCCAGATTTCGCCGCATTATCGATTGTGCACTTTAAGAAGTCTAGGGACCTTTGGTTGTCACAACCGACGACTTTGACTCCTTTCTGCCAGCCTGCCGAGGTTCCCCGGTTGCTCCGTCAAGGTTGATCTTGTCACTGCTATATTCTACGGTAAGCATCGCCTCCAGTATTCTAGCTTTAACAGTGAGTCAATTGTCCCCACAACGGACCCCACAAGCGGACCAGTAGGAATGCAGTTAAGTAGGAAGGTTATGGTCCTACACTTCTGACCATAACGACGCCGGGATAAAAAGGAAAAGAAGAAGAAGAAGAAGAACAGTGAGTCAATTGTCGGATGTTATCTTCCCATTAGGATTGGAACGATCGACAATAGCCACTTTTAGATTCATGGAGGGGTTGAAACTGGCTGACGTTTTCGCCTTTTTCACTTCTCTTAGAATCCCATCCCCGGAGCACCCCCTCTTGACGTTCTTCTTCGATCCTGAGGCAGTGTTTCCTTTGGAGGTGCTCGGTTGCTGTGCGCTCTCTTCGACAGTGGCAGGTTTTGTTGGCTGTTGTCGAATCGATTTTGGGACATTGGGTTTGATAGGGGCCGTGCTCGATGGCTTCTTCTCTCTCCCTGTGTCCGTTTTAGCAGCGGAGCTGGGAGCTGATTTCTTCTCGAATTTGGCTACCTCTTTCCTGTGCTAATGTGTGTATTAACTTATATTTCTAAAACTGTTGAGTGAATTTAGGAGATATTACCCCCAATTGGTGTATATCGATAAAAATTATTATCACCAGCATTTTAATCAATCACAAATCATATGAAAAGAAAAAACAAATGTGAAAGTTATGGTGAAGGTTTAAATTGCCAATCCTTTAGTTTGGAATTGAACTTCAAGACATTTTTGAGTATATTCACAATACTCATACATTATTTATGGAATGGTTTTTATTTTAAAGTTTTTATAATGTTTAAATTTTTTTTGTTTTCCACTTTATCGCTGGATGATTTCATTGCTTTTTAGGATTTTTTCCATCATCCAATTTTTTTATTGAATTATTTTTTTACTAAATAAAAAAAAAAAGATTTTGATTTTTTATTTTAAGCTTAACAATTTTTTTCTGTTGAAAAAGATAATATCCGCCGCTGTTGCTGATACACATTTATACATTTTTTGTCGCATTTAACAGTACTTAACGCAAGATTTCCGGTGATAGCTGTTCGCATCCCTGTCGAATGTCCTTAAGAATTGCGATTTTCTGAAGCTTGTTGTCATAAGCCCCAAAGAAAGAAGTCTGGGATGGTTAAATCGGGCGATCTTGCTGGCTTTGCCAAATCGCCTCCTTTACAATATCCATTGTGGCTCGTGCTGTGTGCAGTTGCACCATCTTGTTGAAATCACATGTTCACCAAGTCCCGCTTATTCAATCCAGGCAGTAAGAAGTCGTTTGGTCCTGTTCATGGCCCTGTAGCATTCGCCGGTTAGAGTGACCGTATTGCCGATGGCACACAGTAGCTATATAAAAAAAACTTGGCACAACTGTTTTTTTTTAATATTTATATAAAGCTTATAAATCTTCTTAACCTGCCTTAGTTACAGTACATATACAAACCATATTTATATAAGACAATACTTGAGTAAAATATGTATTGGAACAATATAGATAGTCTTCACTACTTCAATGTCCTAAGCCGACCTGAAACAAGAATGAGAACTTCGACTTTCGTACGTCTGTCCCCCCAAAACCCTTTTATTTTCATTGATCCTCAGGTTCCTAGTAGAGTTCTGCATGAATAGATTCATTTGTTCCACTGCAGTATGTACAGTATTATGCTATACTCAAATTTACTGAACAATTTTTTTTACAATAGTTTTAAATTAATTTTTTTTTTCATATTATCTTATATCTATCTTACCCTAGTGAAAAATGCTTAAAACTAGCTTAACTATCTTAACAAATGTAACTATCTTACTCTCCCTAGGCGGACACTCTAAAACAAACAGTCCAATTGAAACATATGTCTTTCGACGACTACATAAATTTACTATTAACATTATAACTACTTGCAATTAAGAAAAAAAAAAATTATTAAAAAAATTAGCATATGATCATTCTTTTTTTAAATATTTCATATAAAACTTAATCCTACCTTACACTAATTAAACCTAACGAAACCTATCTTATTCTAACTTAACTAAAATATATATACACAGATATGTACACTATATATATACATATTTTATATATATATATCTTTTTTGTTTACATTTTATATTTTTTGTTTGTTTTTAGTTTTATTATTTTTTTTTTGGATTTTTTAATTTTTTTTTTGTCGTGTTTGCCCTAGCCTACGCTGACCTACCCTACCCTACCTTACCCTACTCTAGCCTATGTAAGCCTGCTATCGGTGTTTGGCAGGCTTTGCCTTGAAGAGGCTGCACCTAGTGAAGAGTCCGTTGACGGAGTCCTCTCCAGCCACCAAAAGCGTTGATGCTGGCGGACTACGTCTCCTCGATCCCGGCGTGAGACCGATCTACAGAATCTGAGGCGCTCGGACTCACGGAGCGCGACATCGGGTCCGTACAGGAATCGCCGTTCCACGGAATTGCGACCCACGTGCCCACGTGGAAGATTAACTGTACCGCGAATCTATCCTGGATCAGCATACATCTATCTTTGTAAGTACAGGAATGCTTCTGGCGGGACAAAGCCGTTAAGACGCACTCTCGAGATCAGGTTATTGGCCGAAGTCATTGCTTTTGCAACATGGCTCCGAATCAGTTTGATCAGAAAGTTATCCACCTGTACAATCCTAGCCCTACTGTATAGGACCTCGTTCGGGTAAAATTTCGTGTACTCAGATTCGGGTGTCCTATTTAGCCCGAGATAAGTCCTAAGACATTGTCTCTCAAGCACCCGAATCCTTTCCATTAGGCTGGCTCTCACATTGAACCAGACGGGACATCCATAGGCAACCATGGGCCTGATTAAGGCCATGTAGCAGATTACCTTCACCATGGAATCAAGTTGGCTGCTATGAAACAAACAGCCATCTTGTCAGAGCGAAAGCGCCCCTGGCCGTTAGCATCTACATGTTTGTCAAAATATAGATACTGATCCAGCACGATCCCAAGGTATCTGACTACACTTTGTCTCGCCAGTGGATGCCCGTTGGGCCAAAGATAGAGAACCTGCGCCAATTTTTTCTAGTGTCCCGAGAGGCCCTAGACGGACTAGTTCTGAACAATATAGATTCTGATTTCTGGAAGTTGATTTTCAACACAATACTGCTGAATTTTTTCGAAGTCACGCTGCAGAAGAGTAACAATGACGTCGATCGTTGGACCTAATCTGTAGGCGATTAGGTCGTCCGCATATGTTATTGAGTGGTGAAGAGAAACAAGTGGATCACTCAGGTAAATGCTAAAAAGGTTCGGCAAATTTACCGTACCCTGGTCCAGTCCGTTTTTGATTTCAAATGTTTGGGTAGAAGTTACGTTGGCAGTTTTCACAACGAACTTTCTATCTGGTAACATGTCAAAAATCATATATAGCAGTGGTTTACTTATGCCCAGCCGACTGAGCTTGTAATAAAGACCTTCTAGCCATACGGTGTCGAAGGCATTTTCCAAGTCAATCAGACAGGCACAAGTGCATTGGTTCTTGCATTTATTCCATTGGATATCCGATAAGAGTTTCGACGCGCATGAATAGTGTCATGCTCCGCTCTGAAACCGAATTGTTATCCGGGATGATTTTATTGTTCTCAACCCATTTAGACAGGGCCCTATGGACCACCTTCTCGAAGACTTTGCTGATACTCGGAAGGAGACTTATCGACCGGAGATTTGCGGGGTTAGAGATGTCTTTACCCCTCTTGGGGATTGGTTGCACCACCGCTATCTTCCAGTGCACTGGATAATATGCATTATTCAGTGCATTGTTGAGCAGGATGGTGTACCTCTCTACAGCCACTGGTGGAAGGTGCCTAAGCACAACATACCCGCGGATTTTTTCTTTTTCACTGACTGAAAGATCATCTGGAGATCTTCAGTCGAAATGAACAGGGTATTAGCCCCCTCACTGGCGATGGCATTGTTTGCCATGAGATCTTCACTGAACCTGGTATAACCAAGATTCTCGGATCGCCAATGATTGAAATCATTTCTAAGGTAGAAGTGATGAAGCAGGTCATGGTTCGGGCGAATACTATCATTCACCTTGTACACTTCCTGGAAGACAGTTCCCACTGTCGCCACCTTCTCCTGAGGATGCTAACTGTTCGTAGCAAACGTTCATTGTCTGACGATCTCGGAAGCTTTCGATCCTGAATGTCATTCTGATTGTTTCTCCGAAATATTTTATTTATTTGCGGGAACATACTCGCGCTGTTGGAATTTACAGCACGAATTCTGTTGTTCCAATGCAAACTTACAGATATTCTGTAATTCTCTTTGATCAACTGTTGGAGATTTTTAATTAATGACTTCAGTGTCCTGACCTCCGAGTTTTGTCCGTCGGTAAACCGCCTGTACAAGAGTCAGGAGTCTATTTTTTTGTCTGTGCAGTGCGTCGATTGTCGCGTTTCGGTATACGTTTGTGGTATCGTGCTATCGTTGGCGTGGTATAGTACTGTTCATTGTCTGTTTAATGATATCGTCCATTTGTTTGAGGTACCTGTCAATCTCGTTGTTTGACAGGTTCCTATTAGACGGTGGGATGGAGGCGCTCGAAGTTAGAGCTCTCGTCAGGGAATTGGCAAAGCGTGGCCAACGCGTCCTACTGTAATCGTAGGGGTGCGCTTGGAAATACTCTGCCATCGAACTCGTCAGGTACTGTGATCAGTCCGCAATGGTCACTGTCGTATACAATGGTCCTTCGACAGTTAATAGACCATTCGTTCGTGTCTGCCAGTCTCAGTCGAGAGTCTATTAGCATGAGATCCAGATAGGAGCCGCTCCTAGGATACGACGGACTATCCGTTGCGAGCATCTTGACTCTATATTCAATGCTGTGAAGAACGCACCAATGACTTAGTAGGCTCCCCCTAGTGTTAGAAATGTTATTTTCCCAATCACTATGTTTTACATTTAAATCGCCGGCCAGAATGTAGAAGTTTTCCACCGAGTTTAAGCGCAGAGATCGAAAAAGTGTCTCGAGCTCTGCAATAAAAATATTGGGTTGAGGTGCTTCAGGTGCATAGGCCGCTAAAATGTACATTTTCTTTCCATTACGGAGAGGAATGCACACAATGCAGACTTCTAGCACCTGGAACCTCCGCACTTCACCGCTATATATGATTTTATGTTTTATATTATTTTTTATGAAGATCGCAACTCCCCCGCCTTGAGAAGCGAGAAGAACTGTGCCAGATTTTGTGCTTCTGGTTTAGCTTTTTTTCGCTAACCAGGAGTACATCGGGGCTTTCGTCCTGCAACAGGTTAAAGAGTTCGACTCGTCGCTCGATCCTTATCAGTGAATTTACATTCACCGATAGGATCTTCAAGTGCCTCTTTACCAGCGTACCCATCATGACCTTAGGTGCGCTAGGCCCGGCAGAAGCGAGCAGATACTATCTACTCGGGTCGCCGTCTCCAGGATCGTGTTGTTGGAGCTGCCCAATCTGCCCTTGGATTGCGAGCAAGATCGAACAGACATCCACCTCGGCCTCCGGTGCCTTAGAGACAGGCACTGAGGCTTTAGGAACAGCCATGGGCTTTTGTACCGTCTTACCCGAACCTGCCGCCATTTGGGCGTAGGTCAACTTGGGTGTGACAAGCATTTGAGCTCTGAAAGCATTTCCTCGGGATCTGTGATCGACTCCACGCCTTTGAGGAGCATCGTCTGCAACCTCTTGGCCTTTGGAGTGAAGGAGAAAAACTCCGTCGTTGACTCTTTCAATAGGGTTTTAATCCGATTATGCTGTGTGTCTTGCACCGAATAGCATAGCGTTTTTGGCCTAAACATTTAACTTGAAAATTACCTACACCAATACCATGCTTACAGAGATCGATGGTCTCTCTAAGGGCTGTGGTATAGGTAAAGATGTGTGGTACCTTCTCCTTTTTAGGGCGCTATTGCTGCTTCTGCTGTTGCGGCTGTTGTTGTTGCTGCTGCTTCTGCTTCTGCGGTTGTTGTTGCTGCGGCTGTTGTTGTTGCTGCTGTTTCTGCTGCTGTGGTTGTTGTTGCTGCTGCGGTTGTTGTTGTTGCTGCTTCTGTTGCTTCAGCTTTTGTTGCTGCTGTTTCTGTTGCTGTGGTTGTTGTTGTTGTTGCTGCTTCTTCTGCGGCTGCTGTTGTTGTTGCTGCTTTTGCTGGAGGGCGGCTGTTGCCTGCTCCTTCTTTTTTAGCTCCTTCATCTTTTTGACTACGGCCTGCAGCTGGACGCGTAGGGAGCGTTCTTTCTCTTCAAGTTCGCTACGCTCTTCCTCCGTAGCCGAAGGGCGGCGAAGGGGTTGTTGTCCCCCGTGTAACGGCCATCGGAGAGGTAGGAAATAACCACTGGTTTAGGTTGTTGTTGTTGTTGTCCAGCTGCTGTGGATGTTGATGTTGATGGTGTTGGTGATGGCGCCCCTTTCCTCGCCTCGACCTGAAGCTTTTCAGTCGAAGTAGTGAGGGAGGGGCGCTTAATTAAATTGGGCCTTGGGTTGAACCTTCTGCGCCTTTTGATGACGGCGGACGGAGTTGCGTTAAAACCTTCGATACAAAAAATTTCTAGAGGTACAGTATTTTCTAATGTTTTAGCGCACAACTCTTCTTCATTATTTAGGTATATAGGAATATTAACATCGTCTGTAGAAAGGCATATGTTTTTTGTAATCTATTTTAGAATTCAGGGTTGCGAGAATATTACTACCTATTAAGCCATCAGATTGTTCATGTAAACCATATTCGAAAAAAAACTTACAAAATACTCTGTATCTATTTCAATATTCAATATTACGATTAAGTACTTGAAGTGTAAGTCTCTTAGATTCTATTTTCCATTTAGGATTACATATAAATTTATTAATAATGCTAAATTCAGCACCGCTATCAATTATAAATCTTAAGGGTCTTATTTTAGTTTGAACCACTATATAGGGTAACACTTTCCGCCGTCCGTTAGAAAATTTTCAGGGCAAGGTGTATTGTGGCGACTATTCTGATTTAAATAAATATCCATAGGCTCTTCATGTTGCTTTTGCCTAGACTCGCTAATTTGCCTCGATTGATCAATTGGTCCGAGTCTCCCAAAAACTCTCTGAAAGGTCGACATCGCCTGCACTGACCATAGAAGAAGACTGGAAACGTTGTCAAAAAGCCATCAAGGAAGCTGCCACTGATGTGCTGGGTTTTACAACACCACCCAGAAAAAACCCATGGTTTGACGACGAGTGCAGACAGGCCCATGCAGCCAAGCAAGACGCCTACAACGCAATGCTGCATCGAACAACGAGAGCTGTTTGTAAGCTCTACGAACAGAAGAGGAGGGAAGAGAACCGGCTTCCCAAAAAGAAAAAGAAAGAGCATGAGAAGCGCGCGGTCGAAGAGATGGAAAGGTGCTACAGCAGGAATGAAGTCCGAAAGTTTTACCAGAAAGTAAAACAATTATCTAGTGAATATATATTTCGGACTGAAGCCTGTCGGGACGAAAATGGGCAACTGGTAGTAGAATCGCAGTCGATGCTGAGAATTTGGAAGGATCATTTCTGCCAACTGTTATACGGCGACCCAAATACCGCTGACAGGCAGAATGTTCCACTCAATTTGGACGACGATACACAAGAATTCCGTCCCCCCAACTTCGACGAAGTCAAGATAGCAATATCGAGACTTAAGTCAAACAAAGCTGCTGGAGAGGACGGATTGTCCGCGGAACTGTTTAAAGCAGCTGGGGATGATCTGGCAGGCAGGATGCACCAGCTCATCTGTAAGATATGGTGGAATGGAATCTCAGTATCGTCTGCCCGATCCACAAGAAAGGAGACCCCTTTGACTGCACCAACTACAGAGGAATAAGTCTCCTTAACATCGCCTACAAGATCTGTTCTGCCGTTTTGTGTGAACGCCTGAAACCGTTCGTCAACAACCTGATATGTCTATATCAGTGTGGTTTCAGGCCAGGAAGTCCACAATAGACCAAATCTTCACACTGCGGCAGATCCTGGAAAAGACCCAAGAGATGCAGATCGACACTCACCACCTATTCGTCGGCTTCAAGGCCGCATATGACAGCATGCATAGAGACGAGCTATACAAAGCCATGTCTAGTTTTGACATCCCTACCAAACTCATCAGAGATCAAAGAACTCTCGCTGCTCCATCAAGGTCGGCAACGAACTTACCGAGACCTTTAATGTCAAAAAAGGTTTTAGGCAAGGAGACGCGCTGTCATGTGACTTCTTCAACTTAATACTCGAGAAGATCGTGCGAAACTCACAAGTCACCACCAGAGGCACGATCTTCCAGAAGTCCGTTCAACTGCTGGCTTACGCGGATGATATTGACGTGATTGGTCGAACACAGCGAGCCGTCAATGAGGCGTTTGCTGGCATTGAAGCGGAGGCGGCTAAAATGGGTCTAGTGGTAAATGAGGGCAAAACGAAGTACATGTTGTCATCAAGAAAGGACACACAACATCGACGTCTCGGACAGAGCATCACAATGGGCAGCATGAACTTCGAGGTAGTCAAGGACTTCGCCTACCTCGGCTCTGCAATAAATAGGGACAACAACATCAGTATCGAGATCAAACACAGAAGCACTCTCGCCAACCGCTGTTTCTTTGGGCTCAAGAGGCAATAGAGCCCTCTCTCGAAGGACCAAGTTGGCTTTATACAATACCTTAATCATCCCAGTCCTGCTTTATGATGCAGAAGCATGGACGCTGTTGAAAGCGGATTAGGAAGCTCTTGGTCTTTTCGAGAGAAAAGTTCTGCGTGCGATCTTTGTTCCTGTTTGCGTTGATGGCATCTGGAGGAGACGTCACGAGCGTCTACGGATACAACGCTTAAGATGGTTAGGCCATGTAGAGCGTATGGACAACACAGTTCCGGCCCGAAGAGTCTTTCTTTTCAACTTGAGCCCATCTTTGCCTACTTGTCGACAGGCTTCTTGAAGTCTTTTGTCATTCAGGTCAATCAGCTGAATGACTAACGGCTGCTTCGAGTCAAACATTCGTTAAACTTCGACTTACTACATTTTGTATATATGTATTTTCCATTTTTTTCTGATATTCCACTTGCCACTCACACTTTTTTCCTAATCTTGTAAGTTCTCTAAGGCTTGTTGTTATTATCCACAAATATGTATGTATTTTGCAAAATATTTACACAAACCCAAAAACCCATCACACCTTTCCTGCTGGTGGTAATCTAATTATAGCCTTACATACTCGTATTTGTCGTCCGGTTGATACTGCCTGTCTATCTCTATTAAATTTGACATTGTCCCCTATTGTGCTTTTAATGACCGCAAGTGGGCGATCGTGATGTTGGTAGTATATGCCTGAAACAAATAAATCTTCAAAATAAATCTCAACATTTGGTATATACGTATCTCAAATAATCGAACCATTTCTCTGACGAATAATGTAGGTGCACTATTTATACCAATCTATGCCACCTAAATCAATCAAAAGGAGTGATGAAAGTCGTCAAATCGAGATCTTATTATCCAATTCCAACTGTCAGAATCCATTTTTAGATCCATCACGGTGAAAATTTAGAGGTCGACTAGAAATTGATTTGCCTCTCGGAATTAAAAAATGGATTTTTCTCTTTGAAAGCGAGTATTTATTTGGAATCGTCTTCATCGCATTTACCTGGGATGCGATTTTGGACTCAAAAAATAACGTTGAACTAACGAATGAAATGCTCCTTAGAATTCGACACTCTACTAACTTTAATGGCAGGAAATTGTTTTGTAAGTTTAAGAGTTTCGCAATCAGCACGACCCAAAATGTTTTGAAATTTACTGTCAACTACTTCGAAGTCAATGGGCACAGTATCTTCTTCGAAACAACGCACGGCAATGTCATCCTTCCAAAAGAGCTCATTTTATTGCTCATAATTATGTGCAAATAAATTTTTATTCATAATTTTCTACTAAATCCAAAGTGATAATTTTTTAAATATATTTTTAAGATATACAACTAACATCTGCACTTTTGAAATCGATCTTGATATTATTGAATTTCATTTCTTTATACCAACTAATATGCCCCATTCTGCATTCAGTAATGTTTTTTGAAATACATTTCTCTTTACTTGATAGGTATATAAGTTACCTTCATTAAAATATCTAAGTTTAATTTAATGAATTCCGCCTCTCAATGGTGTTTGAGATGAATCTATAGTATTCCTTTCTTTTTCCTCGTTGCCGCGAAATAACCAGAATTTGCGGTAAATTCTACATCGCTAAGGTTTTCTGTGTTTCTGGGAGTGCGAGCGTTTTATAAAGTGTTTTTCAATAAGGGCGGGTAGATGTTGAAATGGAATAAAACAAGTATGTGAGGTTATTTATTTGAAAGGTATATGGAATATGACATCACTCAAATGCCAGCCTCGGCATCTTATGGTGGCACGGATCCAAGTGGTCAATTTTAAATGAGTCTTCCGCATAGATTCGGCTGAATTTGAGCGATCGCCTGTGTTATGATCACCTAAACGGGATGAATCGGTAGTGGCTTATTCGCACAGACCTATGATTTCAGTAAATCCTAAAAGAAAAAGACTTACGAGGTCAAATCGTATGCCAATCTGCAATAGACAACCTTACCCAGAATATCAATCGTGGCGTCCGTGTGGCACGTCGCGCCATCCAATGGATTTACATGTCGTCTAGGTTCAATTTGGTCATAAGAAATTGGTTATCATCGATTTGTAGCGCTCGCCATTGTCGATGACCGCCTCACCAATGTCGTTTTCGAAAAAGTACAGTGACGCCGCCGGCCCAAAAGGAACACCACATCCAAGCGGTAACTTTTTACGGATGCATTGTCACCTGGTGAACCTCGTGTGGGTTGGTGGTTGGAACCCGACTGCTTCGGGTTCTGCCGCACACTTTCACTGACCGCATCGATCTTCTCAGCCGATTTTGAGTTCCTTT
Organism: Merodon equestris; assembly: GCA_958301585.1. Taxonomy (NCBI): domain Eukaryota; kingdom Metazoa; phylum Arthropoda; class Insecta; order Diptera; family Syrphidae; genus Merodon; species Merodon equestris. The sequence continues at coordinate 98,786,296 of OY284413.1, forward strand.
GACGAACGAATGTGGGCTGATTGATTACCGAACCGGTTGCCTAAAATTTGGCCACCAAACGTTGAAGAGACGACTGTGAAGGGCCACTACGTCTACTGCAAAATAGACGCAACGCGCGCAACGTTTGCGTTTATTTTGACAATAGAGTTTTATCATTTGAACGTGCTGTTCAATCGTGTAATTGATTCGCCATCAGTAACTGAGTATGAAAGAACACTTCAGGCCGCCAAAATCTACCCTTTATATTTTAATGTTCCTCTCTCCAATGTGGTGTCGAAACAAAGCGACCGTCACATATTCTTCAGCCGCATTCTTGTCTACCGACACCAAAAAATATTCCCAAATTCTGCTCCCATATCGGCCAGCTCTTTGCCGGCTCATTGAAGTTAATTTCTAAAAATTCTATTTAATTTTATACATTGTTCGTACATTTTGCACAGCATTTTAAATTTGTTTTTCTACACCTGACATAACGTAAAATGTGTATTGAAACAAAATAGATTGTTTTGCGTAAGATACCGTGCTTTCCCTTCAAATGACAGAGAGAAGAGTATCTCGCGGAAAGTAAAATACTACACGATATTATTATTTATTTTTTAAAATATATCGCGTGAGGTGTTGTGCTTGTACTGCTTCTATTTCCTTTCAATACTTTCCTTTTATTTTAGTTGAATTTTCGACAAAAGGAGTTAGGATTGAAAGGAGATTGTTTTTTGGTTTTTTAATAATATAAAAGACTTATATTGTTTTGCATTATATAGACACTATTTTATATTTATGTACACTTTTTTTTTTCTTTTTTTTGTTGTTTTATATTTATGTATTTATTTATTTATTTATCTACTATATTTAGGGAATATTTGACTAATTGGTATATGTATACGAACATATGTCTAACTGCGTTTTTTTATATTGGTAAGACTACTCGTACATTATTACATTATATAGGCGACATATGCTAATCAAGAAGATATCTTTGGTAGGGTATATATTTCTTAATTGGTAAGACAAAAACAATTTATTAATTTTTATTACATGTGTATGCGCATCTTTTGTATTCCTAACCGTCTGTTGAAATACTCAACCTAAATTCGGGAGTCGCAGGACACAGGAGTTGGTAAGAACTGAGGGATTCACACTAACTGCCTGTATTGTGAATTCATTCGATTTTAAGTAGCAGTTTTTTTGTATTTCGATCCTTAAAGTAGTCGTCAAGGTGTATGTTGTTGTGTTTTCGTCACATATTACGTCGACTGTGCATTTGTTTAAAGATGAGTTTGGTTGGGAGAACTGGCGATGAGGCGTTTTTTTTCACAGATATTTGGGAGGATGCTATTGTCTTTTAACAATTACGTTTCACATTTTAGGTTAGTGTCCGTGTTGAATAAGGGGTGTGTTAAAGGACAAAGAAATTTGCTAGTTCTTCAATGCTTTATTCTGAAAAACGGGGCTTTCTATAATTGTAATGCAAGTATTGAATTAAAGGCGGTACAAATACGAAGTGGTTATTATATTGGGTTTGGAGGGATATAACCTTGTTATATCCTTGCAAGTTATCTATTAATGGGAGCGGTATTTTGAGTTCGTAAATTATTTTTCCTGGTCGAGTAGCTACGCTTGTGGTTCAAGTTTGATATAAATGAAGGATGTTTTTATTACTAGCGACGAATGGCCGTTTAGAATTTCTTGTTTGATTTGTGTCAGGGTGGATTTTATTTGGTCTTGCGAGATTACTGCTGGGTGAGGTTTACCGTGTTTGACGTCGCTTTCCAGGTCTAGTATGCTACTGAGAGTGTTTTGATATCGTATAATAATTAATGTAACAACGGAGGTTGATGATTCTATTTCGAGAAATAGCTTTTGATGGTGGGTGGTGTTAATCAGGGTGTCTGTTACTTTTCATATTTTCGAATTGATTGCTATCATATGATTTTCTATAACTTGTTGAGATTTGTTGGCATAGGTAATTGATTTTGACTATGTGTTTAGTAGCGTGAGCTAAGGCCTTCATAAGCAGCTCGAGGTCGTAGTATACGATGAGTTTCCATTCATGGTAATAAAGTTCTGCGCTTCCTATTTCCTCAAAGTATAAGCTTGGATTGGGGTCTATGGGTTCGATCTTGGGACCACTGATGGGATGACTGAGACGAGCATTGAAACGAGCAGAATAAGTGTCGGGGTACGTAACATGATGTAAAAAGTGCTTACATATCTGGGGCATGGTGCTTACATATCGTGGTTATCTCGTGGTTATCTCGTGGCAAATTTGGTGTGTATAGTGTGAAGGGCGAGAAAGTGTTAGTGTACTACATTGATTGTTTGGGTTTATTTGGATCGTGTTATCCTTGTAGAAGTTCTAAGTTGTTGTTGTGCATGAACTTGGATTTTCTGCCGACTTGTATTACTGTGTTTTCGTCCGATAGAATTTTGATTACCTCGCATGGTCCTTCCTATAGAGTGGAAAACTTGTTTCGTCTTGTCTGATTTTTCATCAGAACTTTCTCACCTACGTTAAAAAAGCGTTGTTTTGCTTTTTTGTCGTTTTTGCTTGTTTTGCTTCGTCTTTTGTTATCGACGAAGCTACATTTTATAGCCATGCTGTATTCGAGCCTTAAGTTCGTTAGCATAGTTGTCATAGTTGTACGAAATTTGGGGTTCCTGGTGAGTTAACTGGGTTTTCTTGCGGGATAACCATACAAAAGTTCGTGTGGGGTGTAAGACGTGCTAGTATGCGGGGTTGTATTGTAAACGAGCATGGAATATGGGAGCCATGTGTCCCAAGTGAGCGGGACACATAGTTCACATAGTGTCTCAAATATTCTGCTAATGTCTTGTGGCTGTGTCAAGTGCGCCGTTGGTCTGAGGATGATACGGAGAAGTGTGTAACTTTTTCGTCTTCAATATTTTACACACTTCTTTGAAGAGGTTACTGAGGAAGTTCGTACCTTGACCTGGTAATATTGAATCAGAAACTCCAAATCGAGAAATTATTTTTTCTATTAGCATATGAGGTAATATATTGTCTTCTGCATGGGGTACTGCGATGGCTTCACTAAATTTTGTTGGATCGTCTTGGAAAATTAATATGTACTTATTGTAGTTGTAGCTGACCGGTAGCGAATCCACGATGTCCAAAGCTATTCGCTCGAAAGGTGTCTTACTTGTGGATGTCATTTTTAAAGGTATTCTCGTATTTCTGGACGACTTCTTTTTTGGTATGATTCGCATTTTCGGATGTACTTTGTTGTATCCTTTGTGATGGCTGGCCAGTAGTATGTTTGTTTTATTCGTTTTATAGTGCGTGTTATTACTTGGCGCCCGCCGAAAGTGGACTCGTGGTTTTCGTGCAGTATTCGTGCTATGTCTTCTGGTTTGTCTGCCATTATTCGTGTGTCAATGTGTAACTGCGTTTTGTTTATGTTTATGGTTATATGTTCGTGTTTGAAAGTATTGCGTATTGTCGTTCTTATTTCATCTTGGCTGTTTCCGCTACTTGGCAAAGAAATTGGTAATGGGTTTATCCCTTTTTCTTTGCAATATTTGATGGATGTTCGTAAACAGTAAGTTGAGATTTGCTGATCAGAAGTACTTCTTAAAGGGTGGCAAAGTGGCTATATTATAATAACAATTTGTTTGCGGAAGGGTTAAAATTTGTCCTATTTATGGTTTCAACAAATCTTGAAATTGTTTTCGTAACAGTTCTCCATTAAGACATTCTATAGGAGGAAGGAGTATAATTTGAATGAGGCCTTATTATTTGAAAATATTTAATCCATTTTTTTTCGATAAGATTCAAGCTTGAAGTGATTTTGCTACGTTAGGGGCTTCGCTTTCCGCGCTGAGAGACTGTTATTGACTTCTGGTAGTTACCAGTACTTTGCTATTCTCTCCATCCGATAACTAAGAGCTTCGGCTATGGCGTTACTTTTGCCTGATTTGTGCACAATTTTAAACTCATGCCTCCATCAAGATACGCCAGCGTAAAAGTCTTGAAGTAGGACTTTTTTGTTCTATTAGCCATAATAAATTCCTATGGTCAATGCATATTGTACATTTTTTTTCCGAACGTACGGCCGGAATTGTTTTAGGGCCTAAGTAATGTCAAATAACTCCTTTTCGAAAGTTGTGTACCGTGTCTCTGCGTCGTTTAAGGTGCGGCTGGCGAGAGAGATTGGTTTGTCTTTTCCTATTGGACCTTGTGAGAGATCTGCTTCTAATACTATGTCACTTGCATCGGTTGTGATAATAAATTCTTTGCTGAAGTCAGAGTAAGTGAAATAGGGGTTTTATTGAGCGAAGAGAAGCGGAGCTCCTAACGGGTGACTTCAATTGCGATCCAAGATAAATTGTTTCTCAGCCATATCTTAACCGATCCTTATGATTTTTACCCTCATAAAGTATTTTAAAATATTTAGGTTATTGTCAAAATATTATTTTGATTTTGGTCCTAATTTAAAAGATTTAATTGATGAAAAAAATTTAAATTCATAAATTTTCACACGAGTTATGTTTTAATTAAACGTTTCTTTGGAATGTGTAACATGTGTTTATTATATTTAACAAAGCAGATAAGAATGTGCCGACAGCGTACTTTTGCTTTAGCAGATCAAATTCGGATATCTCATCCGAGTCGGATATCACATTCGAGTCGGATATCTCATCTGAGTCGGATATCTCATCCGAGTCGGATATCTCATCCGAGTTTAGTTTTACCTCGCTTCGCTCAAACAAACACGTACCTTTCGGATGAAACGACACTTCTCAGGTTGCAATTTCAAATGGTGTTTTCGAAGGCGATTAAGAAACTTAATGAATCGTGTGTTGTGACCGTGTAGATCGTACCCATGGATGACGATGTCATCTACGTAAATAAAACATTCAATGCCTTGTAGTCCCATTAATACGTTGTACATCAACCTCGGGAATGTACCCGGGGCATTTTTAAGTCCGAATGGCATACGATTGTACTCGTAATATCCAAACGGGTTACTGAATGCCGTCTTACTTTTGTCTTCATCGTCCATTAGGATTTAGTGGAACCCTTTGGCTAGGTCAAGCGTACTAAAGTATTTTGAATTTCCTAATTGATCTAAAATATCGGTTATGTTTGTTATATTTATCTCCAAGAGTAATTTCGTTTAGTTTCCTGAAATCAACGACTACCCTCCAACGTTTTGATCCATCTTTGGCTGATTTCTTAAGGACTAAAAGCAGGGGCGAATTCCATGGACCATAACTTGGTTGTACATTTCATTAGTCTGTTTATGGATTTTGTCCTTTAGGCTTTCTGGGAGCCGATAGTGTCTTGTGAATAAGGGCGGCTTACCTTCTTCGGTTATTACCTTGTGTCGTATTGAGTGTGTATATGACAAGTGATCCCCTTCAAAATGGTAAAGGTCACTATATTCACGACAGATTTTAAGGATCGACCTTTTTTCTTCGGCATTGCATTGGTCTAATTCAATTAGTGATTCCAGTTTACTTAGTCGGTTTGTTACGGAATTTTTTGTTTTTCCTCTCTGACTATTTTGAAATTGTTAAGATCGTCCCACTCTAAATTGATTGTGTGAACATTGATTCTTTGGTCCGTTTCCAATGTGTTCATTAGGAGAACCTTAATTTTTGCGTTATTAGGTTTGGCTAATGTCTCGCCTAGGTAAACCCCTGGAATTATTTGCTGTTTCTTCGTTATTATTTCCGACGGGGTTAATTGGTTAAATGGGATTTCGACTGCTTGGCTCCTTTGTTTTAAAATAATGAAAGATTTATTTATTTTCCCTTGTCTGTTATTGTTGATCTCGGTCTCATGCTCTGCTAAGGTTTCTTTCGTCTTAGTCTCGTTGTCTGCCTAATTTGGTGTAACCTCAGTCTTATTTTCTGTTAAGCTTTTGTTCAACTTAGTCTTACGCTTGGCTGGGCTTTCTAATACGGTTTCCTCAGGAGATACAAGAATAATCCCGTCTAGGTTATCCCTCAAATTTTAAAGCTTACTGGAAATTGGTTTACTCCTTGTTTTTTCGGGGTACGTTTGTTTGATTACTGATCCGTTTTGAGTTGCGGAGTCAGATGTCGGTCCCCACTTTGATTTTGTTTCTATTCCAGTGTTCTTATGGTATACTGTGTTGATAGTTGAGGAACAACAATCTGTTAGGTTAGACCCGTCGATTGCAAACTGGAGTTTGCCGGTAATAAGATTAGTGTTTGGTCGCCTTAGGTCGCACTGTTTAGCACTAATATCATATTTTCCGGCATGGCCACGGAACATATAGCCTCTTGACGTTTTTACGTTTTTTCTAAGGGGTTAACTTCTTTATATGATTTAGAGGTTATTATAGGTTGCCTTCTGATATTTTGAGGGGGCGGATATTCATTGAATAACTTTCCCAGCCCAGTTAGTCGCGGTAGTTAGTGTAGCATTTGTATTTTTTTAAAAAGTCGTTCCCGATTATACCGTCGAAATTTTGTTGGGCCTGGTGGTCCAAGATGTGAAAGGGATGCGATATTTTGATTGAATCTCTGGATGTTATCACATTTCTATTTAGTAAAGGCGAATAGGTGGAGCTCCGCATTATACTGATTTCAGCTCCAGTGTCCATAATTAGATCCCTGTATTTTCCATCCTCGAAAGGGAGTCGTATCATTGATAAATTATTAATAGGAAAGAAGGGAATTTTTATTGAGAAATGTTATTGAGTCGGCGGCTTACATCGGCCTGGATTGTTAGTCAGGGGGAGTTGCCATCTTCCTCCTCCCGACGGATGTCGTTTCCCATATTATTGTTTTGTGAATTGGGACGTTGTTGTACATGGTGAAGGTTAACCTGTCGATTTATGTTACTGTGATTTCAAAAATGAGGTGGGTGCTTATTAGAGTACTGAGAGGCCCGATTATTCTGTCTTGAGTGAGACATCTTGAGCCAGTATTCACTTTTCGTGTGATGGGGTTTGTTGCAATAGCCGTATTGAAGGTTGCACTGCGCCTCATGCTTAACGGAACGGGAAATCGGTGTATTGAAGAAAGAAAGGAAGGGTTTTGAATAGATCTAAAGTCTGGGTAAAAATGTTTAAAAAAGGTTCGCGCAGACGGTAAGGAGTCAAAAGTAACAAGAACAATAAGATATTTAAGGGTGTAGGTAAATTATGATAAGTTACTAAAACTGAAAGACAATATTAACGTTTATTGATGTTATTATTTCTGCTGCTGCTGTTGCTGTTAAAACTTCTGCTGCCGCTGCTGTTATTATTTCTGCTGCTGCTGTTGCTGTTAATATTTCTGCTGATGCTGGTGTTGTTATTATTGCTGCTGCTACTGGTACTGGTTGCCAGGCAAGCTTCACGCCCTCTCTCCGTGCCGCCGTGCTCTCCCTTTAAATTACAGGAAGAAGAGCATCTCGCGGAGAGTAAAACACTACACGTTATTTTTATTTATTTATTTAAATATAACACGTGAGGTGTCGTGTTTTTACTGCTGCTACTTTCTTTTAATCCTTTCCTTTTATATTGATTTGTTCTAGGGAATTTATCTCCTTTATCACGTACAAGCCTTACGAAATTCCCATAACCAAAGATCATCTATTTTGAATATTTAGTCCAATGCGTTGTGCAATTGGTCAAAGGCACAAACGCACAATACATTGGGCAATCGGTCAAAGGCACTAGCGCATTATCAGCTTTGTACCCATTCAACTGACTCGGTTTGTTTACGTACTGGTTTTGTTTGGTTTCGCTGCGTGTCTTTCTTTTTTTACATCGTATTGTTTGTACAGCACTTGTTTTGCTTTTAGGTAAGTGCGCGTGTATTATTTTTTTCTCTGCTGATCAAAGCTATTCAACATACGTAGGTCGAGTTTTATTGTGATTGGCTGATCATGGTCATGGGTTGGCTAATCGTGGTGTTGGTATAAGATCATCTCCACTACTTCAGTGGTTTATAATATATCGATTGAATTCTGATTATATATTTGTTTTTTGCGGTTATATCAATACAATATTTGTAACACAGAATAGAGAGCACATCTATAAGAGGTAATGTCAAATCAATCTGACAAGGGTAAATCATCATAATCAGGTTAACATATTGAGTAGCTTAATTACTCTTTATGAGAAGCTGATGAATAGCTGAATAACTCTTACAAATATATATTTCGTATATGTATCTTTTTTTTAAAATTTTTGTCTGGTTTTTAAACTTTTTTATTAAAATTCACTACTGACGCAGCCAATCAAAAAAAAGCGCCGTCTTGAACCACCATTTTTTCGTCACCAACGATCTTCAGGAAAAGCTAACGGGAAATGGAAACGGAAAGCTCTGGGAAATGTCAAGGGTGAATAACAGCATGAGCTAGGAAAACGAAGCCCAACTTCACCATTCTAATCTTCTGACTTTGCGCATTGGCTATTACAGAACGCTAGTTACACCAGGATCATTGAACATTTCAAAGCAAATAATTCCATCGTCTCTGGAGGGACTAACATCCTGTTAGCCTGTTCGTGAACTTACCAACCCTTTTCAGCATTCACCTCGTGAAAAAAATAGTTTTTCATTATTCGATAGATTTAATTGCATTGCAATTGCAATGAGTTCAGCCAATAACCTGACTACTGGGCTGCGGTAAATAGAGCAAAGCCTCTGGGGAGACGAAGCCGTTAGGGCGCATCCTCTCTCTACCCTCAACACCATAAATTTCACTTCGCTGATGGCCGCGACAATTCTGCCGAGGCGGACGATCGCGGGGTTTTCTCAGCAACTCTTAGCAGCTACAACCCTTACTTTTCAAATCAGCAAACTCGGCTGAATTCAACTTTTATTCTTATTGACTCTCTGCATTTGATATCCCTGACTCCAATGACATTATCATCATCTGTTGTTGACGACGATGAGATTCATTTTGTAAAATACTTTCTGCAGTAAGGACACCCATTTCACATATCTTCTCTCTGAATCTGTTCTCCTCCAAATCAGCAACACTTGAACAGACAACTTAACTTGATTTTCTCATATCATGCTGTTATTTTTTCTGATAACCACCTCCGCAACATCTTGGTTCCTCTTTATTCATCCTTATCAGGAACTCCTTTACCACATCAGGAACAACCGCTATAATAGATACGACAAATAATAGATACGGAACGCTTCGTAAAACTAAATAACTTGCTCAGTAATATTAATTCTAATTTAACTTACGAAAACATGCGTCTCTATCTTGCCTGCCTTTACGACAAAACTGATTCCAACTGCATTATTGGCAAAATTAGGGTCATGATATCTATCTACCGAGAAGGGTTATAGACTGAAACCATCGTCATTTGTTTTGAAAAGGTAAATAGGCAGTCCAAATGCTAAAGTAGTTTTGTTGGACCTAATTATCGATATATGTAGATTTCTTAACGGATCACTCTGCCTTAAAATTTTCTAAATGATCCGTGTTGACCTATCAAAGGTTTTTGCATCGGCTTTAACGTTACTATTCTACTTAATTTAGTGGAAATTCAGAGCCTCGTTCACCATCCATCACCAAGCTTGTCATGAGTTTATTCCTTCAATGTTTCGTTGTTCTGTCTCATCTCTTCTAGATCCATCCTTGTATTGTTCCCCACTTATGGCGCGGCCTTCCTGTTGGTCTTTTCCCTGTGAGTTTTCCACTCATTAGTCGCTTGACAGTTCGTCTTCTGTTCATTTGCTCTACGTGTCCTGCCCATTCAATTAAGGGTTATTCCTCAACCCCTATCTTGAATTACAAATCCCACTATCAATTAAAAATAAGTTTTAATCCGTGTATTAATCCTTTACGTATCTCGAATGTTTCCGGTAAGATACTTCCTACTTTAACTTGTCCTCTGTTCCCCTTTAGGCTACTTTCTCAGTTTCACCAATTTTTACGGGATTCCATCTGTAGAGTAAAATGTTATTGTTTTATGGTGTTCGGTAATGATGACTGAGTTTTTCCATTCCTAGGGGATGGTTTCATTGTTCCATGTAGTTGAGCCCATATAAATGAGCCCATGTAACTTCTCTGTTAATTTTTTTCCTGCATATTTTATTAATTTCGATGGTATAAAGTCGATTCCTATGGCCTTGTTATTCTTAAACCGATGTACATTCAGCGGTTTTTCGAAATATTTTTTCTGTTCTTTTTCCCTCTTTCGGCAGCCACTCTTTTGTTGTCCGAAACGAGCTCTCCATTATCATTGCAGATAATATCCAATCTAGCCTGGTATCCTTTTCGTACAGCATTTATCCCCGCATACATTCCTCTCGTGTTCTTAGCCGCACATTTTTCTTTTAGCAAATTTTAGCAATTTTTTTTCTTTGCCTTGCCGTTTTTTACCCCGAGGGAGACGGCTGACTTCCTTTCGTAGAGTTTGATATCTTGTAGTTTTCACGATCATATTTTTTTTTAACATAATTGTGAAATATTTTCTCCATTGTTTTATAAAACGCGCCATTTAAATCTCTATCCTTACCTCCTGTGAGACATAGTTATACTCTTGGTCGTTGTAAAATACTACTATGAGCCCTGTGTAGGAGAAGATTAAACCGTCTTTTGCGGTGTTATCCTTGTCTCTTATGGAATTTTGCTTTAATGTGGATTATACTGTTACGAGTTTGTGAATAAACGTGTTCTCCTTAAACTCGCGTTTTATTTCTTTGTAATCCTCCATTATCGATTGCCATCCTCATTAGCAATCGCTACACTGGTGTCAGAAGTGGGATCGTCGATATGACGGAGGAATTCGCAGAGAGTTTACAAAAAATTCTATCCACGTTGAATTCCATCACGACAAGTATGGAACAACAACGTGGAGACATCGCTGGCCTGAAAGAAGAACAACGGAGACACACCGAAGAAATACGCACATTGAGCGGAACAACTTTCGTGGATAAGGTCTTCCAGTGTTCAACTCCGGAAAGAAATGTTTTGGAAACCGACACTGTGCTCGCCACGGATGCACATGCGGCTGATCGACGAGATAGCCAAAAATCTTCACAACCACAGACGAATCCAACACCCAGTGGTCCGTGTAATTTATTTTCTCCGCCGTTTGATAGCCATACAACACGCTGGCGCGACTATCAGGTGCAATTAGACATAATCGCTGAGGCGAACGAGTGAACATCCAAGCAAAAAACTCAGACATTGGCAACGTTGCTACGCGGGGAAAGTGTAGCTGTACTGTCTAATCTAGATCCCGTTGATCGCACCGATTACGGAAAGCTGGCTTCAGCACTACAACTCAGGTTTCTTTGTCAAGAAAAGCATGTCACTCACGCGTCTTTTCGTTGCAGGTAACAACGTCAGAAGGAAGACCTCGGCGCATTTGCGAGCGAGATCCAAAGACTAACGAGAATTGTATTTGAGGACTGTCGAGCCGATGCCCAAGAGCGCATCGCAGTTATGCAGTTTGTGGATGGCATTAATGACCGGTCCGTCCAAGAGCGTGTTAGACTGGCAGAACCCAAGACATTTGCGGAAGCTGTGTCCAAAGCTATCACCATTGAAGCTGCACTGCTAGCATCCCAACCGATTCACCATACCCGGGTTATCGAAACCTATGAAGACATGGCGTCGAATAGGCGCACGGCCCCTCATCTACGGAAAAACCAAGCTAGATGTGACGGAATGGAGCCAGTCACTATATCGGGAAACGATCAGCAGTCAGCGATCCGGGGTCAGCGCAGATGCAATGCTTTCGACCCCAAATCTACAGTGTTCACCCTCACGGCTTGCATAGCGGATTCATTCATAGCAGCAGCAGTCCTTGGCAACCAACCATGCCAACTGTTGGTGGACACGGGATCGTCCATTACGCTGGGAAACCGATCAATGATCCCGTCTAGGGAACACCTCCAACCTGGAACAGTAAACATTCAAACGTTGTGCGGCAGCACGTTTCAAAGCTCAGACGTGTGGCAGTAGTCGATATTCCGCTTCCAACCAGCTACCAGGGTATTCTTGGCATCGATGTACTACAAACCACGAAGAGTGTTTTGGACTTCTCCTCACGCCAAATCGGTTAACCAAATTCTGAATGGAGGAGTGCTCGTACGAGTGGCTAATTTAGCGGACCATTCGGTTGTTTTACCAGTCAATGCGATTATAGCACACTTTGAAGAAATTGAGTGACGAACAATCGAACTTGGATGCTGGTCCCGGTTTCTTGTCTAATCTGATCGCACAACGAGTAATAGCCGAAAATCTAATTCGGGAGTACTCTGATATCTTTTCAAGTGGGCCGGACGATTTAGGCAGGACAGATATTGTTCAGCATAGAATTGACGTTGGCGATGCGAGGCCGCTTAAACAGCCCCCGCGTAGAATGCCGGTTGCCAAACAAGAAGAGTCTCAACGAATAATCGAGGACCGAGACATCATCGAACCCTCTTCAAGCCCTTGGTCCTCACCCATCGTTATGGTTAAAAAGAAAGATGGTTCCACGAGGTTTTGTGTGGACTACCGTCGGTTAAATAATGTCACCATCAAGGATTCCTTCCCACTATAGAGCGGAACAGAGCGGGTTATTGGGTACTTTAGCAAATCCTTAAATCAGGCAGAACATCATTATTGCACTACCCGTAAGGAGCTGCTGGCATTAGTAAAGGCTATTGAGCATTTTCATGTGTATCTCTATGGCCGGGAGTTCTTGGTGCGGACGGACCATGCGGCGTTAAATTTGCTGCTTTCTTTTATAAAAAACTGAAGGGCTACTCGCACGGTGGATAGAACGCCTTTAGCAATACAATTACCGTGTACAGCTTAGGGCCGGGGAAATCACATCTGAATGCGGATGCTCTATCACGCCGCCCTTGTGCTGACATGAACTGCCATCACTGTGAATCAAAGGAGAATCGTTTTCACCCCGATGAAAGATGCATCGTTGGATTGATTCAGCTGGCAAGTAGTAATGTTGATTTTGATAGACTCAAGCGTGCTCAAGAAGAAGACGAAATTCTTTCCGTCGTAATAAAGTGGGTGAAGGATGGCTTCAGGCCAAACTGGCAGGAAGTCTCAGGCGAGGGTGGCATTATTAAAGCACATTATTGGGCACAATTTCCGGCTTTAGTGTTGCGAGATAAGTTGTTATGTAAAAAGTGGTTCCCTCCCGTAAATCGACAACCATAACGTTTTCTTTCGATTATTCCTCGTAGTCTCTCAAAGGAATTCATAAGGATGCACCATCCGGAGGACATTTCGGATCGAATAAAACATTTGGAAACCTGAGATCCCGGTTTTATTGGATCGGGGCCAGGAAGGACGTTGAGCGTTTTTGTATTGAATGCGATACTTGTACTGCAAAACGAGGGCCGCAGACCAAAACGAAGGCGGACATGCAAGTTTATCTAGCTGGTGAACCATTCCAGCGCGTTGCCATTGATGTTTTAGGACCACTACCATCAAGTATGTGCTTGTACTGATCGATTATTTCTCGAAATGGATTGAGGTGTTTCCGCTGCCGAACCAAACTACCGACACCGTTGCGAAAGTCTTAGTACATTATATCTTCTGCCGTTATAGAGTTCCGATGGAACTACACTCAGACCAAGGTCGTAAATTCGAGTCAGCTGTATTTAGGGACATAATGGAAATTATGGGCATTCGTAAAACTCGTACCACGCCATTACATCCTCAATCCGATGGCATGGTAGAACGGCTGAACCGGACCATATTGCACTACCTTTCAAAATTTGTTCACGACAAACAAGACGATTGTAATGATCTTCTACCCTTTTTCGCCATGGCCTACCGTTCGTCCGTTCAGGAATCCATTAAGGAGGCTCCATTCACAATGCTCTTTGGTCGTGATATGCGTCTTCCGCCAGACTTAGTATTCAGGCCTCTACCGGAAGTCATCTCTTACACAGGACTGGCCCGGGAGCTGCAAGACCAACTAGCAGAAATTCACGATAGGGCGAGACATGAACTACGATACTCGCTCCGCATGAAAACCCGGTATGATGTAAATTTAAACGCTCTTAAATTCCAGATAGGAGACTTTGTTTTTACAACCCGAAAAGAAAGCTTCGTGTGTGTCAAATTGGGACGGTCCATATAGGATTATGATAATTTTAACGGATGTCACCATTAAAATTCAGAAGCCACCACGCTTTAAGGCCAAGATAGTGCATGTCAATCGTCTAGCACGGTACCGAGGGACCAATTTCGACGGAATTGGCTTCGGTTCAAGAAGGGGAGAGTGTTACGAGTTTGTGAACACCACCGGGGCCCGCCTGTTCGTTCCTATCATCGCCTTCTTGGTGTGAAATTCTACTTCTGTTCTGCAACCGTTGATGAATAAACGTGTTCTTCTTAAACTCTCGTTTTATTTTTTTGTAATCTTCCATCATCGATTGCCATCCTCATTAGCAATCGCTACAATACAGATTCACACATAAAGGCCTGAAGATGGTGCATATCATCACACCGACACATACTTAAAACAAGTAACGAATACTCTGAAAACAGTGGCACACGAGTTGAATAAAAACACTAAAATAAATAAGACAACAAAACAGCTTAACAACTATTTATCAGCATTGATTAAATCTTTTTAAACAACATATTTCATTTGTAAAGCTACTAACAATTCAGTAAGATATGTATATTTCAAACATTTATCTTTAGCAAAAACTTAACCTAATATGAACTAAAAGCCAGCGACTATCTTGGCTAAAACATCAACAAATGCAACAAAACAAAAGTTAAATACCTTTGATATGGTATACCATATATTGGTAGAATAAACTTGGAGATTACATAAGGATATTAACTGATAACTGAACAAATTGAAAGAAAAATGCTTGAAATTATCTTTATAAGATACCGTTTTCCAAATGTACTTCTTAAAAACAAAAAAAATGCTGAAGCGAATGAAATTCTCAAGTTAAGAAAAGACACAATACGAATATATATTATTATCTTTTGCCTACTTAGGTACTATTGTTACCCATCGAAATGCTATCCCTTTCCCAAAACAGTATATGCTGCAGATACACTATTCCTGATAACTTAACATTTTATACTGGCTAACTATGTTTTCAGTATTATCATTCTATAAGTATTTATCATATACATACACACTAGGGATTGCTGGAAATAAGAGGTTCGATAATACGAAGAAAAGAAAGGGAGAAAGAGGAGAAGGTGATCTATAATACACAAAAAATTGACGCCTGGACCAATGTAGTGACTATGTCAAATATGTATGTATGTCGAAATGTTCATGGTTAATAACCTTAAAATTAAGGTTTTCAAAAAATACGGAAAGAAAACAAATCAACTAGAACTAACCGTAAGTGGAGCTCATAAAAAACATTACGAATGCCAATTACATTAACCTCTTAAATTTGTAAAACTATAGAATAAATGCCATGTTGTGTTTTACTAAACTGTGAATATAATTATACTCGTATTAAATTTAAATACAATTAAATGTTAGTTTTAACTGTTTATGTATATTAATATCAGTTTTTTTCAGGCACATCTTCAAATCAGTTATTGTCTGTTGGGGAAGGTAAAACAATCTCTCCGTTATCGTTGAGTTCAACTGGAAATAACAGTCAATCACAGCAATTTCTGGTTTCGGTTGTACCACTGAAAGTATCTGAAAAACATCAAGATACTTTTACATTAGATTTCTCAACCGAAAAAAGTGACCGTATAATATATAATCATCAAGTTTATATCACGCGAATGCAAACAGGGAACAAAACATTTACTTATGATGATAAAGAATTTGGAAGTATGAGTAAATCTATTCAAAATGATGATGAGTCAATAATGAAAGATTCACCTCTAAACAGTAATAACATAACTCACAAGGTATTTAATAGAACAATTTCAAATGAAAGAGTAACTAACGAAGCGGAAAACAGAAACTTAACAAATAGGACAGAGCATAACTACAAAATATTTTTTAATGATAATAAAAAAAATATTACTAATTATATACCCGAAAATCCAAATATCGCCGCTTTGCTTTCGGACAGTTACGAGAACCAAATTAAATATATGCCCAGCATAGCATCATCAACAGGATCAACCAATTCCACTGCTTTACTAAATAAATTATCTAATTTTTTGCCAAATATTTTAACTAATCAAAGTGACATTGAAAATATGATAGATGATAAAAACAACACGCAAAAAGATCTGAAGAAGAACGAACAGTTGGAGACACATAATCAAAATACTGGCATTCAGAAAATGAATTTATACAATTCTACGTCGGAAAATACTCTCTTTATCAATAAATATGAAAGAGAGCCTAATAATTTTGGATATTTGAGTGACGTTAGTATGGAGGACGATGAAAACAATCCGTTTTACCATCAAAACAACATTTCAGATAAAAAAAAATCAAACATAAATACAAACGATAAAGATAACGAGAGATCAGAAAATCAAATCAAACCAGAAAATCAGTCAAAGCAAAAACTAGAAACTGATGAACATTTACCATTAGAATATTATAATGTTATGGCCGATGGAATCTTAAATATCAACAACATTTCAGAACACACAGACTGCATCGAAGGAAAAATAAATTATGAAGTAAGTAAGATTTTTATATATAATAATATTAATTTCGTGTGCATACGTATGAAACTTTTAAGCATAGTCCAGCTGTTTACTTTTTCAGACACCTGTTCAGTTGTACGTAGTCTAATTCCCGTTAAAATATTACCAAGATTAGAAAATTGAATTCAATTGAATTCTAAAGCTAAACCAACTAAGAACTACATAAGAGGACTGCATCAAAGCACAATTTGGAGTGACCGGTAGTGACAGCTCATTGTTTTTTTATTTCATTTTTAGAATTGATGATATGTTATGTCAACTAACTTAGAATACCTTACTGGCCCTTTGCGCGTACTCTGAAGCATACAGAACAAATTGAAAACTATGTCTTTCGACATCAAAGTCGAAGTCCCGCTACAAGACAATGACAGTGACGTCAATCGTTTGACCTGACCTGTAAGCGTTTAAGTCATCCGCGTACGCTACATAATGGAGAAGAGAAATTACCTGATCGCTTAGTTCCCGTGGATTTTTATATTTTTTTATTCAATAACTCGAAAATCATCTGGAGATTTTCCGTCAAAATGGGCGGGGGTGTTAGCCTTTTCCCTGGCGACGGCATTACTTACCATGAAATCGTCACTGAACCTGCCAAAACTAAGGTTCTCTGATCGCCAGTGATCAATATCATTTCGAAGATAGAAGTGAAAAAGCACCTCGTACACTCCCTGGAAAAGAGCTTATACTGTTGCCACCTTCACCTGGGGATCACTTACAAATTGTTGTCCAGAACGGCTTCAGTGTCCTGACCTTCGAACTTTGTCTGTGGGTAAACGGTCTGTAGGTTTGAGTCTTGATAGGAGTCTACTTTCCTGTTGGTGCAGTGAGTCGATTGTCGCGTTTCACGTTTATAGTGCCGTGGAGCCGTTGGAGTGGTATAGTGCTATCCATCGGCGATGTAATTATATCATCAATATGATTAAGGTATCTGTCAATCTCGTCATTTGACAGGTTCCTATTTAACGGTCCGAAGGAGATACTTGAAGTGAGTGCCCTCGTCAGGGAATTCGCAAAGCGCGGCTTACGCACCTTACTCTAATCATAAGGGTGCGTTTAGAATACTCTGCCTCGTCCATGAATTCGTCTAGTAGTGTGATCATGGTACAAGGTCCGCAATGGTCACTGTCGTATACGAAGGTTCGTAGACACTTAGTAGACCATTTGTTCAGTCTTAGTGGAGAGTCAAACGGCATGAGATCCAGATAGGAGCCACTCCTAGGACATGACGGAATATCCGTAGTGAGTTACTTAAGTCTGTACTCTATTCTTTGCAGAACTCACTACTAGTAGGGGCTCCCCTTAGTGTTACGTATGTTGTTCATCAATTACTTTGTTTATCGTTTAAATCACCGGCCAGAATATAGTAGTTTTCTACCGAGTTTAGGTGCAGAAATCGAAAAAGTGTCTCGAGCTCCGCGATGAAAATATTGGGTTGAGGATCGTCGGCTACTACATACATTCTCCTGCCATTTCGGAGAGGAATGCACCCAATACCGTCCTCTAACACCTGGAACCACCGCACTTTACAATTATATAGAATCTTATCCTTAAAATTGTTTTTGATGAAGATTCCAACTCCCCCGTCTCGTGTTGCGGCGGATTTTGGAGTTCTAGTTTATCTTTGTTTCACTAACTAGAAGTACATATTCACTAATCAATGAATTCATATTCACCGACAGGATTTTTAACCGACGTTCCCATTATGATTGTAGTTACGCTAGGTCCGGTAGAAGCGAGTCGATTTTGTCCTGTAATGTAACGGCTGGCATTTGTAAACGACTTGAGGGACGTTTCCTCGCAGCCTTCTGCTTACGAGACAGATTTGCTTTCTTCATATTTTGGAACTTAGGACAGTTTGAAGGGTATCCCCCATTCCTACAGAGCACGCATTCGAGTTGCTCACTGTCCACGACCTTGTCTTGTCCCAAATCGCACTCCTCATTTTTGTGACCCTTTGCACACTTAACGCATCGATGCCGCATTTCACAGATCGACGGGGCGTGCCCGAACCGTTGGCAGCGGATACATTGTAAAATGATTCTTTGCCTTCTTAATGTTTCTCATTTTACAGACTGGGTTGCTAAGGAAGTAATAGTTCTTAGCCTCTCCAGCTTGCTGTTGGATGTGAGTTAGACCAGCAAGAAGT
The DNA here is from genome assembly GCA_958301585.1 of Merodon equestris. Lineage (NCBI taxonomy): Eukaryota > Metazoa > Arthropoda > Insecta > Diptera > Syrphidae > Merodon > Merodon equestris. Next base: position 98,805,018 of record OY284413.1, read on the forward strand.
GTAATATCCGCTTCTCCTGTTTGGGACGCACCGTGGTAACCAGCTTGATTCCTTGAACTTGAGGTTGTCATTCCAGGACCCCTTGAGCTTGTAGATCACTTACTCGAGGTCCATGATCGAGAATAAGCTTTTGAGAAGCATCGTCTGCAACCCTTTATCTTTGGAGGTGAATGAGAAGAATTCCGACGTGGTCTCCCTTAAAATGTTTGTTAGGGATTCGACGAACTTCGACGACCAAGAAAGCGAGGTAAAAAAAGAAAACAGCGGGTATCCCAACAAATTGAACAAATCGTTTATTATAAATCGTCCACTGACCGAACTGGTGTCTTGCGCGAACAAACTACAAGTGTCGAGTACACCCTTGGTCAACCATCAGCACCCATCATGAGTGATGATTTAACACAAATACATACAAAGAACATCGATGAACCCTTCGCACACATTCAATGTTGTCATCAGCGTGTGTGTGTATGTGGAAGAGAATGTGAACACGGAGCGAAATCGTGTGATAAATGGCGGGATGGTCTCTGGTGTGAACATTGTTCTTGCAGAAGGATCGCATGTTCTGCTTGACGATGGCTTGATGTAATGATGAGCGCTATGTTGGACTGAATATAACTTAATTTTAACAGAATTCAATATATTATAAACAAAGATTTTAACAACAAAAAGCAGTGGAATATAACTTATAGATACAAGAAATTGACAGATATTACATAATACATCACAATAAAATAGATTCTCGAACATCCCGCCTCCCCTGGAACTAGTTTCAGGACAGAAGTAAGGGACGAACAAGTTGTCCACGTGCTGTCTTCAACGTAACCACTCTCGTTCGGTTGTCAGAGCCGGGATGAACTGCTTCCACCCGACCTAGAAGCCAGGCAAATTAGACTCCTTAATGACCACCAAGTCACCAAATTGAATGTTGGGTTGAGCAGTTTTCCATTTAGGGCGCTCCTGGAGACTGGTGATGTATTCATTTTGCCACCGCTTCCAAAATCCTTGGACCATGCTCTGGATATGTTTCCAGTGCAATAAACGATTTGTTGGAACATTCAAATAGCTCGGTTCTGGAATGGCTGTATGGGGTTCTCCTATAAGGAAATGTGAAGGGGTTAATGGATTTATGTCTTCATCGGAGAGTCTTTATCCTCAAAGGTGAGGATGGAAATTCCGATTACTCGTCGTAGATGAAGTTTTACAAATTTCACCCCAGCCTCACATAGTCCGCCAAAGTGTGGTGCGGCAGGAGGAATGAAATGCCAAGTGATTCCATCCATGGCTACAGCATTAGTGATGTCATCGTTATGCACCTTCTAGTGTAGATTTCATGCTGAATTGGCGCGATAAACCGATTGTCATCATAGTAATCCAGGATAAGGGTCATCTTAAAAATATCTTCCACTGAAAGGGCTTTAAACCGTTCTTGTTCAGGAACATTTTATCGATTATCTAAACGTATTTCTTTCAATGCCGTGTTTTGTAATTTTTTAAGTTTTTGTATGTGTGTGGCAGATGCATTACCCCATGGAAGTATTCCATACCTTAATTTCGATTCCACGTTCGGGCCTGGAACTTTAGATGGAAAAGTGCATATAGAGCTTTTTTAAGATTCATCCGCATCAAATCAATATGTGTATCCCACAGAAAATTACTGTCAATGGTGATTCCAAGGTATTTGTAGCTCACTACTATGTCAATGGGACAGCTAATTGAGCTACTGCAAGAATCATTTCTATAATATATTTGTTGTTGAGTAGCCTTGAACTGCGGACTTCGTATGTGCATCATCTTAGTTTTTGTAGTGTTGATCGTTAGACCGTGGTCATGGCACCATTTTACCGCATTATCAAACTCCTCCTGCATTATTGCCGCTGCCGTATTCAAAGACCGGTGGCGCACCACTATCGCCGTATCGTCTGCATACGCGAATGGTATGGCTTGCTTGAATACTCGTAGCAGTTGGTTGGTATATAGAATAAATAGGATTGGACCCAATTTTGATCCAGTCCAATTTGCCATCAAACCTCTTATGCCAATGTTTTCCAGCACTTCCATTAGCTTTTCATGGTTCAGCTTTACCGATATCCACGAATAGCACTAGAACGTGGTGGCTTTTGTTTAGGCTTTCGTTAATACAATTGGCAAATTCTCCTAACAGTCTACCAGTACTCTTATTTTTCTGAAATCCGTGGTAAATATGTTGGCGTGCCTTCTTATATCTCCGGATCTTATTCCGTCAAAACCTGGCGATTTGCTATCGCTAAGTGAGTGAATTATTGTTCCTATTTCCGATAAACTTGTTTCTCGTACGAATACTGATCTGGTCAATGTTGTGCTTGCATGTGTCGATGTAACAGTGTCGCATTGATGAATGATGTTTTTTATCTGAGTGCTAAAATTGTTTGCAAATGCACTAGCGAGGTTATTCCGGCACCAGAAAAATTCTTTGTAATTATTTCGTCCACTCCAGGCTTTTTCCTTCCCAGTATTTCGTTTATAAGACTCCATGTTTTACGGGGGTCAAATCTGGCTTCATTGAACTTGTTTTTGTAAAATAGCGATTTTTGAGCCTATATTTCCTTGTTCAGTTTGTTTCTGGAAGATTTGTACTCCAATTCATATGTTTTGTTCAGTCTGTTATTTTTCCACCTCCTGTAGAGTTCGTCCCTTTTTTGCATTTGGAGACTAAATTAGTAGATATCCATTGGTTATCATTTCTTCTATTTTTTATTTGCTTGGTATATGTCGATTTTTCATAAATGTATGTCATTTTATCATGAAGTTTCTCATAAAGTGAGACGGCATCACGAACCTTCGCAATGCTGCGAGAAAGGCATCGGTAGTTAATTCACTTACTAATTCTAAGTGAATAGCTTGTGCTCATGCAAACGAACGAAAGGACCGGCGTAGTCACATCCTGAGTTTAAGAATGGCCGACTTGGACGGAGCCGTTCGATTGGCAAATCTCTCATAAAGGTTAATCTCCTTTGGCGGAAACACGGCTTGCACTGATGAACTATTTTCCGGATTAAATTCCGACTGCCAAGTATCCAATATCGTTGTCGAACTACTGCAAATGTATCGGAAACACCTTGGTGAAGATATTTAGTGTGCAAATAATTCACTAGAAAGGAAGAGATACGATTATTTTGCAGTAATATAGGATGTTTCAAATCGAAAGATAGTACGGCATGCTTGATACGACCTCCCACACGAAGTACACTGTCTTTATCCAGAAATGGAGCATACTTAACCAGTTTCGATTTGGGATTAATATCTCGATTGTTGGTGAGGTTGCAAATATCACTCGCGAATGTATCTGGTTGGGCAGATTTTAAAAGTTGGATTTCCGCGAGCTGAAGTTCCGAGCAGGTTAAACCACGAGCGAGTTGTTTATTATTTCGAGTGGGCCGACAATTTCTCGTAAAACGAACACAATATGCCACTATTCGAAGTAGCCGCGTCCACGACGATATCTTAGACACAAGCACTTTGATTGCATCCACTTCGGCTGTAGCGATGAGAGTCTGCTTCGGTCTTGTTTTTTCTTCCATTGTTGCTTCTTCCTCATCTAGAGGTGTCACTGAGAACGTTGATACGGGCCAAAGTTCTTGTGGCAGCAATAGGAATGGAGGTCCAGACCACCATAGAGGACGAGTTTTCAGCCTGGAAGGAACAACTCCCCGTGATGCTCAGTCCGCCGGATTGGACTCCGAAGCGACATGATGCCATGCGTATCGTGGAATCGTCGCTAGGATGGCTGCTGTGCGATTGGCAATAAACGTAGTCCAACGACGAGGGGTAGACGATAACCAATGAAGAACTATCTGCGAATCACACCAAGTAGCTATTAGCCGGCTAAGAAGTAGAGCTCCACAAAGCTCCAACCCAGGAATTGACACTGGTTTGATTGGTGCCACCTTTGTTTTGGCTGCAATTAAGACGACCTGGAACTGATTGTGGGTAGTTCTGCAGCGAGCATATACAACCGCTGAATAGGCCCCCGCTGACGCATCCGAAAATCCATGCAATTCGATGTCTTTTGATAAGGTAAAAATGCATCGTGGTACTTGCGTCTGTTCGAAGTAGTCCAATTCTTCTTGGTAGTGAAGCCATTTGTCAGCCAACTCTAGTGGAAGCAGATCATCCCAGCCAAGTTTGAGCTCGGAAGACCACAATTCCTGGAAAAGTATCTTGAATAATACAACCGAGGGTGCCAAAAATACTAATGGATCAAAGATGCGGGAAATTTCTGACAATAATGAGCGCCTAGCAGGAGTAGTAGACAATCGGGAGCTGGCCATATGAAAAGAATACTTATCAGATATTGGATCCCAATACATCCCCAACACCTTGATCATCGATTGTGAGTGTTCTGAGTCACTGTTTGACGATGAACAGTCATTTTCACAAAGAGTCATTCGTAAAGGCCAGCAATTGGAGTTCCACTTTCCAAGTTCTAACTTTGCTTTCGAAAGTAGCGACACAAGCTCTGACTGTAGGTGCACGAGATCGTCAGCTGAATCTGCCCCGGTCATTATGTCGTCCACATAAACGTCGTTTAGCAACACCCGCGAGGCATTTGGATACTGCGTTTGATAGTCCGCTGCGATTTGCTTTAACACCCGTACCGCCAAAAAGGGAGCGGATGCTGTTCCATAGGTGACCGTACAAAGTCAAAAGTGGGTGATGTCATCTGATGGTTTATTGCGCCAAACTATTCTTTGAAAGTCTCTATGCACCTTGTCGACCCAAATTTGCCGAAACATCTTCGCAGTAAAGGCATACTTGTGTTGACGAAAACGGAGCCAAACTCCAAGTAAGTCACGTTGAATAGGCGGTCCTACCAATAATCGACCGTTGAGGGAATTACCTACTGAATCCTTTGCAGAACCATCGAAGACAACTCGCAGTTTGGTTGACGAATCATACGACTTCAAGACAGCGTGGTGGGGCAGGTAGAAGCACTGCCGGGGATTAACTGGAATTTCGGAAGGTATAATTTGAACCATATGACCAAGATTTATGTATTCTTGCATGAATCTGACGTACATTACGTGCAAGTTGGGATCCTTTTTGAACCTATGTTCCATTGAAGTAAGGCGAGATTACCGCATTGTTTAAAGAACCACCGAAACTAGGCGTGGGGGTTGTGAATGGCAATTGTACTACATACCTTCCATCCGCCGCACGTGAAAATGTTTTCGGGAAGTTGCTTCAGCTTCGTCTTCCAACGAACCGTCAGTTAATGGGGTCACTTCATCCAGCTCCCAAAAACTTTGCAGCAAAACGTCGACGTCTAGAGCGGAATGTAGCGATGAAACTCGAACTTGCTGCTGTTGTTTCGTATCCAAAAGCTGTCCTGATACTACCCATCCAAATGTTGTTTCCTGGGCAACCGGTAGCCCCTCCAAGCCTAAAATTTGATTTCCTCTCAAAATACACCACAATTTGTCTGCTCCAAGTAGCATGTCAATAGGGCCACTTGAGTTGAAATTGGGATCAGCGAGATTCAGGTTTTTAAGGTGCGACCAATCAGAGACATCGAACGACTGCGATGGAAGATTAGAGATCAGCTTGTTAATAACAAAGGCATCAACCAACAAATGAGCTTTGTTAAAGCGGGAGCGAAGAGTAATAGATATACATTTCCGAGTTTGGCCAGCATCCGTAGATGATAACCCTAGAACCGGAATTCTTGCATGCTTCCGGGGAAGGCCGAGACGCTGAGCGAAGGATACAACTATAAATGAAATTTGGGAACCTGAATCAATCAGTACCCGACAGATTACTGGATTGCCTGAGTTGTCCTGAGCCATTGGAAGAATCGTTTGCCTGCGTGGACAAACATCGAGCAGCGATGACTTACACACACGACATCGGAACGACGAACGACATCCAGAATGTCCAACCCGAAGGCAGTTAGAGTACAATGAATTTTGTTTTACAAACGAGCGGCGTAATTCGATATTGAGAGATGTAAATGACGGACACTGTGAAAGTAAATGGTCTCCTTTACACTTGGGACAAGATGAAGTAGCTTGTGATGATTCGGTTCGAACTGTGGCTTGGGGTTTATTGCGCGATACACTAGTACGATTTAATGACTGGCACGACTCTAGCGCGTCGCATCTAGCTTCTAGGAAACTTATGAGTTCACCGAATACACAATCATCTCGCGAACCGACGTGATTAGCCCAACGTTGTTTTGTATCGTCATCAAGTTTACCCAGAAGTAAATATATTAACCAAGGGTCACGATCATTTGCATTAAGTGCATTGAGTCAACTTCATCCGCACTGCTTACACTCGGGAGTGACAAATAGGTTTGAATGTACGATTGGACTATAAGGTGCACGCGATCATACCGACGGCGACGTTCTAACCGGTCCCAGGCTTCGATGTAATTCGCCTCAGAAACGGGTAAATGCTTAATAAGATTAGCAGCGTCTTCCCGAAGAAACGACTTTAGATAATGAAACTTCTGCGTGACAGACAGTTTCTTCTGGGTTTCGACGGTACCCATAAAGGAATCCCGAAACGAGGGCCAATCTTTATAGTTTCCCGAGAAGGTTGGGACTATCAATTTTGGCAACTGAACCGAGGAACAACTTTCCGCACTTGCATTTAGATGGTATCGGAAAGATGATTGTTGTTCCGCCAATTTCTCTAAAACCGAAGTCTCTGGAGTAACCGATTGTCTCTCTCCAATGGACTTTTTCAATTTGGCATGTGCACTGAAGTATTTTTCTTCGTACTCGACGAATTCTTCTTCGAGTTCGATATAGTTTTGTTCACTTGCCTTTTCTAGGCATTCGTTATGTAAATCCGAAAATTCAGACCACGTCGTGTCTAGTTTCTCCAATCGAGTCTCAAGGATCTCATTTGTCATTTCTGGCCCGACATTATCTGCAAAGGCCGCAGCGCGCGTTAAACGGCCCTTTGCATTACCGCGCTCAATTTTTTCCTTAACTACTATTTAACTTATCTCATGATAGAAAGACATACATTTACATTTCTATTCTATTGATTTCTGAGTGTCCGGCAATCAACACACCACACAAACAAAAATGAAAACTCCTGCCAAGATTTAAGGTCTTGCACATTCAGTTTACCAAGAGACGAAACTCGAAGGTCAAAAGGACAGGCAATGATATAAAATTTCTAACAGTTAAATAGAGTAATAAAAACAAAATACCTGTAAGTTTGCCTTGGAACAACAAAACACGTTTTGTAGAATCTAATAGCGCGAATATGATTTCATGGCAAATAGTGGCGTCGCTAGTGAAGGAGCTAACACTTTGTTCGTTTCAACCTAGGATCTCCAGACGATCTTCAAGTCATTCAAGAAAAAAAATTCAGAGAAACCGACGGTTTATCCAATGTTGTGCTCAGGTACCCTCTACCAATGACTGTAGAGATACACACCATTTTTTTCAACTGAATATTATCCAGTGCATTGGGCGATTAAATCGCGTACGGATCAAACCCAATGATCGTTATTCGTTATTGTCATTCTCTTGCAGCGCTTCTGAAAAGAATCGAGTAAGGTTATGGTAAATAGGCATTAAAAATCAACTACCAGATATTAGAATCTATTTTATTCGCATCTACCACGGCCGCTATTGATATAACAGAAGTCAACTTGAGTCTGGATTGAATGTAATCTGATATATGGTCTTAATAAGGTCCATGAGTGTTTTTATGGTTTTTTAAGGTTTTTAAATTTATCACTAATATTAATTTGTCAGAACTACTACTTTGATAAAAATATCTTACATTTATATTTGTTTTTGTTGGGACAAAAAACAAAGTGAAGCACCAGGAAAGCAACACGTCCGAGTTTACCGAGTATACTTCACAGACTGGTCGAGTTTATTAGTTGCCTACAGATTTGTGTACATATGTATGTTGGTTGCAAATGTATGTTACATAGTTTTGTATGTGTTATTTAAAATAAATAAATATTATGCAAATTCATTGTGTTTTATCCTTTTGAGATTTTTTGTTAAAATATCTGCTACCATTTTATCGGTTGGTATTTATTTAAGGGCAATGAAACCCTTCTCTGCAGTCTCACGAACATAATGTGCCTTAATATCAATGTGCTTGGTGCGATTATGAAAAACTGGGTTCTTCACTAATTTCTGCGCACTTTTGTTATCACTGAAGACTTCCGTGGGACCGTGAACAAGCTCGCCAAATCCAAGTTCATACAGGAAACTTGTCAGGTATGTTACCTCTTTTGCGGCAACCGAAAGTGCAATATACTCAGCCTCGGTGCTACTAAGTGCGATTGTACTTTGCTTCTTACTATCCCACGTAACTGCTGCGCCAGCCAAGAAGAATGCAAATCCGGTGTAAGACTTACGGTCCATGCAATTTCCACCCCAGTCAGCATCTACATAACCTTTAAGCCTTGACTTAGTCTGGAAATAATTAAGTTTTAAATTAACTGTTGAACTCAGGTACCTTAGCAAATGCTTGGCTGCATTAAGATGTTCATAGTGTGGATTCTTGTTAAACTGTGCTAGTTTATTCACAGAATGCGTGATATCCGGGCGTGTACATATGCTTAAGTATGTCAGCGAACCAATAAGCGATTGGTATAACTTTTGATCCACTTTTTGACACGCGGAACAATCGACACACTTGTGGAACTTGGTTCTAAAGGCGTTGAATAGCTTTTGCACGTGTCCATACTAACCTGTTTCAACAAATTCCTTATGAACTGCTCCTGGGAGATTTGAATGCATCCTTTACCATTGGTGATTTCCATACCCAAAAAGTAATCTACCTGACCCATATCAATGGCTTCAAATCGCGAGGAAATCTTGCGTTTGATATCCTCTAATCTCGCGATGTTAGAGCAAGCAAGTAAGATGTCGTCTACGTAGACTGCTACTATGTTTATTACGTTGCTTATCTTCCATATATATACACACGCATCACCGTTGCATTTAACAAAACCAATCTCCCGTAATGCCTGATCTAAGTCCTGATTCCAAATACGTCCCGATTGTTTTAGCCCATATATCGATTTTTTGAGTCTGCATACTTTGCCCTCACTACCTTCCTCAATAAAACATTCGGGCTGCTGCATATATATCTCTTCCTCTAACTTTCCGTTTAGATATGCACTCGAAACATCCATCTGATGCACGTGTAAATCATACTCAACAGACAAAGCAAGAATTAATCGTATAGATGAGTATCGTGCAACTGAGGAGAAAACTCCTTTATAATCAAGGCCATACCTTTGGCAACATCCTTTGGCCACTAGCCTTGCTTTATGTCTTACAGGGACCCCTTTATGTTGAAAACCCATTTACATCTTATGGGGTGACGACCTTCAGGCATATCTACTAATTCCCACGTTTGGTTTTTAACCAACGATTGATACTCTGACAGCATAGCTGCTTTCCAATTGTCTGCATCTGGCCCTTCTAAAGCCTCCTTTACCGTCATAGGGTTGGGTGCCGACAGCTTACTACTTTTCATAAAATTATTTATATTTTTCGTATGCGGACTTACCAGCTTTCTTGAACGCAACTGCATTCCATGTCCGAGACTTGGCATCTGAACGGAATCACTATCATTTACAACAGCGGCAGCATAACCTCCCGCAACAGCATTGACATTACTCTCACCAGCCGCTGCAGCACTTGTTTCCGGCATATCAGAACTATAAGAGTCTATTACATTGTATACAACATCATCAAAGTTAACTTCTTCGGGTTGGTCCATCACAGCAACACTTTCTGGGGAAACTAATTTAGCATCATTAGTTTGTTCAGAAATACTTTGTTCTTCTTTGGTATCTGCAACTAGACTAAGATGATCGGTTGAAGAAAAGTGTTTAGTATCGTTTAAATTTTCAGAACGTAAAAACCTGACATCTCGTCCTATTACTACCGCTCTTCTAATAGGATCATAGAGCCTATATGCTTTAGACTCTACTGCGTAACCCACCATAAAACATTCTATACCTTTCGCGGAAAATTTAGTTTTCCGTGGTAGTTTATTCAGGATGATTCCCCTGGTGCCGAATACTTCCAGATGTGATACATTCGGTTTTGTACCTGTCCACTTTTCATGTGGTGTTACCTTTCCGAGGATTTTTGTTGGTGAGCGATTCCTCAGATACGATGCCGTTTGTATTGCTTCCGCCCACAACGATTCAGGTAAAGTTGAATCGAGTAGCATACACCTACTCATCTCGACCAATGTACGGTTAACCCGTTCCGCGATGCCGTTTTGTTGTGGGGTGTAGGGTACGGTGAGTTGTCTGCGGATTCCCTCTCGATTTAAGTAGTCGTCGAATTCCTGGTTAAGATATTCTCGGCCGTTGTCTGTATGTAACACTTTAATTTGTTTTCCAGTCTCACGTTCTACACTCGCTTTAAACTGTTTAAAAATATCAAAAGCTTGGCTCTTATTTTTCATAAAATAGACAAAAAATGTACGACTAAAATCGTCGACGAACGTGATGAAATATTTTGCACCACCAAGCGACGGAATGTTCATCGGCCCGCACACATCACTATGTACAATGTGCAACACACTTCGACTGGATATTCCCAATTTTTTCTCAAACGGTAAGGCGCTTATTTTACCTTTTAAGCAAATGTCACACTCGAAATTTTTTACTTTGTTTACTTTCATGCCCCGCACCATGTTTTCGTTTGACAATACTTCAATACTGTTTATATTTAAATGGCCATACCGTCTATGCCAGCTGCGTATACTTTCATTGCTTACTGCCATGGCACACTGTTCCGCTTTAGAATAGTATATAAACAAATCGCCAATTTTCTCCGCTCGCATTATCATTGTTCCTGTTATTGTCTGGACCTTCGCGAAACTTCTGTTGAATTCTACTCTGCATTTGCTCTCCGTTATTTTGCTCATGGACAAAAAATTTGACTTTAACTGTGGAACATAGAGTACAATATGAAGCGTAATCTTACTTGTATCCGTCTCAATAAAAACGACACCAACACCTTCAGAAAATATTGAACTGCCGCCTGCTAGCTCTATACGTTCTCTGTGCGTTTGTATGGTTTGGAACTGTGTCTTGTCACAACACATGTGGCAGGTTGAGCCGCTGTCAAGAATCCACGCGAAGTTGTTTAGTTCATTGTATGTGTGAGGTGAAATGTTCAGCATGGCACAGCTGACATTTTGTTTGCTTGTGGTGGTTCCCGATCGGCACGAAGCAGCGTAGTGACCCCTCTTGTGACATTTGTAGCACTTTATGTGTGCTTTTTTGTATGTTTTTTGTTGTTTCTTTGCATAGTAAGCTGTTTCTACATGTTCGTCTTTTCTACTGTCAGCTTCTCGCCTTTTTTCCTCCTCCAAGAGTTTCGTTTTTAGTGCAGTTGTACTGGGTAGATCATCCCTGGATTCAATTGCAATTATAAAGTTGTCATAGCTTTTCGGCAAGCTGGAGAGCATTATTATTGCAAGTAACTCATCTTGCAGTTTTATATCCAGCTCTGCTAATTTTTCAAACAGGTCGAAAAATTTGTTTAGATGTTTGCTCATGGATGTATCTTCACTCATCTTTAAATTCACTAGCACTTTGAAAAGGGTAACTTTTCGCGCAGGCCCACTTGGTGAATGCACTTGCACCAACTTGTCCCAGGCTTCCTTGGAAGTTCTTGAATTTTTTACATGCAACAACTGACTCGGCTTAACACACAAAAGTAGTGTGGCTAATGCCTTCTCGTCCTTTGACTTCCAAGCCGCTAGTTCCGCCCCTGCATTTGGTGCCACTATTGTTCCCGAAACGTATGCCCAAAGGTCACAATGCACTAATACGGATTTCATTAGGACTTTCCAACCGTCATAGTTGGTGTCATCTAGTTTTTCAATTTGATAGAGCGCGGAACTCATTTTAATTTATTATGTGTATGTAACTGTGCAAACACAAGTATTTATACAAAAAAACGATTCTGCTTAAAATAAACCTGGGCTGGGCCCATAACCATTGTTGGGACAAACCGCAAAAAAAGTGAAGCACCAGGAAAGAAACACGTCCGAGTTTACCGAGTATACTTCACAGACTGGTCGAGTTTATTAGTTGCCTACAGATTTGTGTACATATGTATGTTGGTTGCAAATGTATGTTACATAGTTTTGTATGTGTTATTTAAAATAAATATTATGTACCATCAGTTTTATTGCCTGAAAATATTTGTTGATGCAAGCTGTTTTGACAATTATTAAAGTTAATTAAATAGTTTTTAATTAAGGTTTTCTTTCTGCCACCACAATTATGATTTCATTTCTCTTTAAAAGCATTTTTTTATTAGAACGTTTTTATGGTTAGTTATTTTTATTTATGTTTTATTATTAGCTCTCAGTTAACAGTTATTTTTAAAAACATAGAGTTTACTATTTTTGGGTTTTTAATATAGCATCTTTTTTACATATTTTCGTTGTTTATATTTACATATAATGTAGGTAAATATGAAAGGGGATATGAAAAACCTCTTCGCTCTTATAAACTAACATAGACTCTCATATAGAAATGCTAATTATGGTACATTATACAATGTTTTCCTCAGCAAATAAAATAAAATAAGAATAATTATAAGAATCAGTTAATCATTTAATTCATTCCTCAACACACCACCCCCCTCTGAAGGATACTTCATTAAATCGTAGTAGGCCCGGCTTAGTAATAGTTCTTTTAAATTAGCTATTCTTGGTACGAAGAGTAACCACCCGAATATTTCCGTCCTTATCTGAGTGCAGCTTTTCGATACCCTTTGCCCATTGCGAGGAAAGCAAATTAGACTCTTTCACCACCACGAGGTCACCCATTTTGAATTATCGGCTGATATGTTTCCATCTCGGCCGTTGTTGAAGCGAAGCGAAGTTTTGCCACCTTTGTCACCTTTTCTAAAAGCTTAGCAACATATTGTGCACCAGTTCGATTACTTGGAACCTGCAAGTAGCTAGGTTCTGCCATGGCAGTGTACGGGCGGCTCATGAGGAAATGAGAAGGGGTTAACGGGTTCAGATCAATATCGGAAATGGTATATAATGGTCGAGAATTAAGCAAAACTTCTATATGGGCGAGCAAAGTGCCTATTTCCTCAAAAATGAGAAGTTTACTTTCAACAATTCGATGAAGATGCTGCTTAACACACTTGATCCCAGCTTTCCGTATCCCTCGAAAGTGTGGAGCATGATGGGGAAGTAGTTCTACAATGAACTTATTATCTGGGGCTCTAGAAAAGATTTACTCAAAATGGTGGTCAGTATTGTCTTCACTGCTAACAGAGCGAATAGTAGAGCCAATATCTTCTATCTCCCAAAACGATTTCAGAATCAGGTCGATATCCACCCCTACGTGCAACGACAGGACCTTAGGCATATTAGCGGCAATTACCCATCCAAAAAGAGTATTTTGTGCGAAGATATTTCCTTTTCCATCCGAATCATGACCATTCCCTAAACTATTCCACACCCAATCCGAGCCAAGGAAATTATCAGTTGAATCCGCTAGCAACAGATCCTTCAAAAGAAGGGAACTTTGAGACTCAAAGGAATGTGAGGGTGTAATCGAAGTAATATTTTTTAACCCTTTGCACTCTAGGCCGTTTCCGCACAGATGAACCAGCAACCAGCGGATAGAGTTACCGCAGCGAACGAAGTGGTGAGCGACACTCACCTCTCGAATTGTGACATTAAACCACATGGTGAGTGAGACTCACCTCTCTAGTGCAAAGGGTTAATACAAGGGCTTCCATATTCATTATGGAAATGTCAAGGCGGGGTTTCATCTGCAGATTCACAACTCCTTGCGTTCACCAACCTCCATTGCGAAGACCCCTTATATTGGCAAACGAGAGTGATGACTAGAAAACTCAAGCATACTAACTAGCCACTCAATTACAAAGGAGACCTGCGAACCCATGTCTAGAAGAGTATGATATGGTTGAGCATATAAATCTCCTACTAAGACGGTGGGCAAAATACCTTAAATCACGAATGACGTCATGCCCATTGTCTACTAAATTCCGAAGGTGACTATTATCTGTACTATTCACTTACGGCAAATTTAAAAAAGTTTCAACAAATTGATTTATAATACATATACTCTTATTACGGCCGAATGTTTCGGCGTTCTAGCTTTTCCCACGCCGACGCATAATTAGTATCAGATAAAAAAATACCGTTAAAAAAACTAGTGGGTTCATCAGGCAAATAAAACTTGAGGTACTCCCGATCACTCGCGATAACTCCCTGCAAACAGCGCAATGTGAAATGCAGGCAATTCCACTTCCGAAATTCTTACGGTACTCGATTCGGATGAACCATCTGCTAATTGGGCACTCAAAGCAGGTGTATTTCCCGAGCGGGAGTCGTATCATTATAGACGGAATTACACTAGATATTTTGCGCACATTTGATTCCGAAGGCCGAGAAGGAACTTATTCATTTAAAAGTTCGCGAGCGGGGTGCTTATCTGTAGGGAATTTAAAAGGAAATGATTTAGTAATTATGAATTTGGTTTCAAAGTTAGCAAACTCCTCTTCCGGATGAACGTATCCTTCTTCGGCATGGTATTGATGTAGGTCAAATTGATTTCTGCTGAAATTCTACCATACCTCCTCTAAACGATCTAAATGCAACCTCTGGAGCCTCAACTAAAATATCTTCAGAAATGGATTGCGCGAAGCTATATATAAGGCTATTAATGGAAGCCTTAATAGGATTTTCTGACTGTATTAGCGTTTCCATGTTAATGCACTAAGAACCAAATCAACTACGAACCACGTACACTACAAATCCCATCTCGAACGCGCTATTAAAAAGCCTTCAGCTACTCAAAATTCCACTAACCACAATTGTACAACAAGATCCACAACTAAACAGCAACAGGAACAATATATTACATGTCCTCTAATATGTTACGCTCAGACACTGTGCTTGCCCAAACGAAGAGGAAAAAAATATGGCAAGATTTAATTTATATAATTACCTATTATTGAATTTACTCTTACTCTCTGCTGTTCATTCGAAATCCCCTCAAAGCGCCGAAAGGCATTTATCCATCCTGGACATTCGTTATTTGCCTCGGACTATTTGTAGGTCATGGATGTCATTCACACTTCATTTAATGACTTGCCTTTACTTCAGCTGTGTGTTGTGCATTTTCAGCATTTCAAGCTGTTTAGAGTTTTCCTCTTCTTCGTCATTGCATACACGAATTAGAAATGACATATGAAGAAAGAATCGGCGTTGGAGTATTGACACTGACCTTGTACCGACAAACTGATGATACGAGATTGATTACGGCGCGTGTGTAGGTGGAGTGGAATGTGCATGGTGAGGAATGTAGTGCAATCACTACACCCTCCTCCCTATTCACCAAGAGTAATTCTAAGTCAGTTAGTTAGTTTTTAGTAAATTCTTTATTGGTTTTATAGTAGATTTTTCTTTAAATTCTTGCATGACTTTTGTCTAAATATAATGAGGAAGTATAAATTATTAGCTATTTTTTTTTTATGTAAAAGCTTTCGTAAATTTTATATTGAGGAGGTTTTATCCATTAGCTGTTATTTATTTACTTATTATTTATTTTAGTCTAATTTGTTTATAAAAATGTACATAATTTTTCCATTAACTACATTAAATTTGTCTAAATAAATTATGACACAATATGTTCTGTCCTAAGTAATATTTTTTTTTTGTTTTCATTTATTTATTATTTTGAGTATTTTTATGTATTCTTTTTGTTTTTTGAGATGTCTGTCGAGATATTCAGTCTAAGTCCAAAAGCTTCAGAGCTCTTTTCTGGCTGAGGAGTATTTGTGTTTTTGTTGTAACTTGTGACTTTGACATCTTTTATAAAACACTAGAACTAAAAGTAGAAGCAGAATGTTTTAAATAAAAGAGTAGGGGAGTAGTGGTGCAGCTTAATTTTATCTAGTGTTTTAAGGGGATTGAATTGTTCGATTGAATTGTTATTCCTGGTGAAATTCGTTTTAGGTCATTTTAACTGAAGAATCGTACATTCACAATGTGTGGTGCGTTGTAAGCCAAGTTGTTAGAGATTATGTGTGAGATGGGGCGGAACGTATGAATTGGTAAGAATGGAGTAATTTTAAGTAAATGCCTTTATGGTGAGCTCTTTCGACTTTAAATATAAGTTTTTATGAAGCTCTAGTTTTACGGTATTTATCAAAGTACATAGTGTTTAAGGATGAAAATAATCATTTGTTAAACTGGGAAAGTTGGATACATGCCATCAATGGTTTTGATTGTTTTTGACTGATTTTGCCTTTCAATAATTGAACTTCGCATTGTGGTCGGGTCTACACTGAAAAAGGGTGTGTTAAGGGAAAAATAAATTTATTATTTAAAGATTTGCAGTTTGCGAGACTTATGGAAATATTTATACTTATTATTTTTTTTCGTCAAACAAAAGTTTATTTCAATTCAATTTTTCCAATTCAACTTTATATATGTATTTAATTATATGTTATTACTACCCTTAAGTGTCCGGATTCAAGACACAGCACGGGCCGAAGGTACAGACACAGAGGGAGAAAGGGAGAGGAGGTACCTGTGCACATTGGTCCTAAATGTCTGGGGCATTCTGGCAGCATTCCATAATCGTGTTGTCGGCTGAAAAACGAATCTCTGAACTTAACTGTACGTCCGAAAGCAGGCTTAAGGGTGAACTGATGAGCATTCCTGGCAAGACGAGTATTGCGGGTGAATTCATGGAGGTGAGGAATGCAATTGGCTAACTCATTTGAGCAACGGTTGTTAAAATAGCGATAAAACAGTGACAAGGAAGACACCTTACGTCGGTGTTCGAGCGAGTCAATTGACTTTGCGATATTACTGTCTCCTATAAGTTTTATCGCTCGCTGTTGTATTCTATCTGGTAGGTGCAGTGAGGTTTTTGGGGCACCAGACCAGATATGACCGTTATACTCAAGCTTGGGGCGGATGTAGGTTGAAGCAAAATCGGAGGCGGTGAAATATTTCTTGCATCGTTTAAGGAAACCTAGACATTTTGCCGCGTTTTTGGCGACTTCAAATATGTGATCATTCCAATTAAGTTTGGTATTGATACACATACCAAGGATGGAAAGTTTTTCGGTTTCGTCGACACAAGCGCCATTCATGGATAATGGCTGATTATTACGGGTTCGCTTTAACGACAGTTGACAGCATTGAGCTTTAGAAGCATTGAATTCCACTCTATTATTTTTGGATTGGATTAGAAGTAACAGACAAGAGATCATTTGAAAATTGGCCTTTCTATAATTAATGATTAAGTACTGTTTCGATGGGCATATGAATGCTAATTTATTCATATATTTAGTTGGGAGGGGTATCATTTTATAAATGCGGAAGTTATTTATTTGTGAGAGAGGTAGCTTGAGGTCGTAAATAATTTTTCCTGTTTGTACAGCTCCGCTAGTGGTGCAGAATTGGAACAAGGGAATAATGTTTTCGACGTTAGCTGTCTAGAGCAGTTTCATACTGTTTGGCAGTTTTCTTTAATTTTCTTCATGGCGGAACTTAATTGATCTGGCGATGTTATTGCTGGCTGGGATTTGCCGTTTTTGATGTCGTTAATTAGGTCAAGTATGTCATTAAGTGTTTCCGATTTTTTGCGATCAAAGTTTATTGTCCATAGCGTTCCAATATAAAAGCCAAAGTGACATTCCAAACCATTTATTGTTTCAAAGCTCACAGTTTTGAAACAATAAAGGGTTTGGAAACAAATGGTTTACGTTACAATTTCAAAGTTCACAGTTTTGAAACAATAAATGGTTTGGAAACAATTGGTTAACGTTACAATGTTACCAGCAAGTTATGGCACATACTCAATAAAATAAGTGTTATACAATTCAATATGTGATATGAATACAATGGAAAGTACAATTTTGAATGGAATAGATGTATATACATAATGTCAGTTTCCCGAAAATTCTCCCGCCGTTGAAGCACCAGATTCAGTTATAGGAAGTGGAGCAATTTTTACGATATGTCGAGTAAGAACGCCCGTAGCTGTGTTGACCTTTACCACTCGTACAGCACCATCATCCCCAGCAATACAGGAAATAATACGTCCTAGTCGCCATCTAGCTGGAGGCACATCTGGCTCTTTGACTACTACTATTTGACCAATTAGGATGTTTGCTTGTCCACTTCACTCGATGTTGTAGTGATGTCAAATCTCGATGCCAATATTTCCAAAAGCTGTGATGAAGATTTTTCAGAAACTCCCAATTCTTGTGAAGTGACATCTTCTTAAGGGGCAACTCAGGTTCATTCAAAGGAACGAATGGTTTCCCTAATAAAAAGTGTGCAGGAGAAAGAAAATTAGCGTTAGTATCATTTTCATAGAAACAACAAAGAGGGCGAGAATTTAAAAGAGCCTCAATTTATCATAGTAAAGTGTTTAGTTCCTCGTAAGTCAAGATCGCAGTCCCAATCACTCGCTTTAGATGACTTTTCACCAACTTAATTCCAGCCTCCCAAATACCACCAAAATGCGAATTTCCAGGGGGAATAAAGTGCCATGTTATTGCCTCGTCAGCCATAAAGTTGTAAGTTTCTGTTGTATTAGCCAAATTGTTAGCATCGATTTCGATTTCCGATAAGTATATCCGTGCCCCAAGAAAGTTCGTCGCGTTATCTGAATATATGTTTAAAGGTTTTCCTCTCCTCGATAAAAATCTTTTAAATGCTCCCAAAAATGCATCATTTACTGTTTCAATGTGATAAGCTTTCGAACATAGACAAACAAACAGTGCAATATATCCTTTCGTAAATTTGGGATTTCTGCCACGACTCAGCCGAAGAGTAATTGGACCTGCGTAGTCTATTCCACTATTGGTAAACGGACGACTGTAGGTGACTCTATATGTCGGTAAGTTTCCCATAATCTGTACAGAAGTTTTTTGTCTTTGTCTAAAGCACGGAATACACTGTCTTATGCACCTTTTAACTGCGTTCCTACCCCCAATGACCCCTTGACCAAGAATTGTAAGAAGTTCAACAACTCCAGCATGAAGATTACGTATGTGAGTGTACGATATAAGAAGCTGTGTAAATTGATAAGTGCCATGCAAAATGATAGGATGTTTCAAATTGAAATCGACCTGTGCATTTTTAATTCTTCCTTCCACTCGTAGAAGGCCACTGTCATCAAGAAATGGCGAAAGATTCTTCAGTCGATTTCGTTTAGGAAGTTCATTTCCTTTGATAAGCAAACTTTGAGTTTCGGAAAATGTCTCTTCTTGCACCCAGTGTATGAACGTCATTTTAGCTTCCTGAAGCTCAATAGCTGTCAGACCCTGCCTTTGTGAATTCCTTTCTTCGATGTTCATTTTAGGGAGGTTTCTTTCCTTTAGAAGACTAACAAAGTTAAGTACGTATCGTGTTATTCTTAGAAGTTTCGTGTAGGAAGAAACTCGAGTGATAAGATACGCACAGATATGTTGTGGTTGATTAATGACAAGGCAAGTGACCATTTTACTTTTTCTTTCTTCATTTGCAACTGTATTTGATAGGTCTTCGTTGTCACCTTGTGATTTAGGAATTGTATCCAATTTTAAGAAATCCGGTCCATTCCACCAAATCTGATGTTCATTAATGCCTGTGCATTTAATCCTCTCGATGCACAATCTGCTGGATTATGTTTTGTGCTTACATGGGACCACTGTGACGAAGGTATTACTTGTGTTATGTCGGATACGCGATTCGCTACATATGTTTTCCACTTTCTTGGAGGACTCGATAACCAAGCTAGCACTATTTTTGAATCTCTAAGCAAAACAAGCTTCAATCGGAACACTCAAAATGGACTGAGCTAATTTGAATAAACGACTCAGAAGATGTGCCCCGCATAGTTCCAACCTATGTTTGATGTTTCAAATTGAAATCGACCTGTGCATTTTTAATTCTTCCTTGCACTCGTAGAAGGCCACTGTCATCAAGAAATGGCAAAGATTCTTCAGTCGATTTCGTTTAGGAAGTTCATTTCCTTTGATAAGCAAACTTTGAGTTTCGGAAAATGTCTCTTCTTGCACCCAGTGTATGAACGTCATTTTAGCTTCCTGAAGCTCAATAGCTGTCAGACCCTGCCTTTGTGAATTCCTTTCTTCGATGTTCATTTTAGGGAGGTTTCTTTCCTTTAGAAGACTAACAAAGTTAAGTACGTATCGTGTTATTCTTAGAAGTTTCGTGTAGGAAGAAACTCGAGTGATAAGATACGCACAGATATGTTGTGGTTGATTAATGACAAGGCAAGTGACCATTTTACTTTTTCTTTCTTCATTTGCAACTGTATTTGATAGGTCTTCGTTGTCACCTTGTGATTTAGGAATTGTATCCAATTTTAAGAAATCCGGTCCATTCCACCAAATCTGATGTTCATTAATGCCTGTGCATTTAATCCTCTCGATGCACAATCTGCTGGATTATGTTTTGTGCTTACATGGGACCACTGTGACGAAGGTATTACTTGTGTTATGTCGGATACGCGATTCGCTACATATGTTTTCCACTTTCTTGAAGGACTCGATAACCAAGCTAGCACTATTTTTGAATCTCTAAGCAAAACCAGCTTCAGTCGGAACACTCAAAATGGACTGAGCTAATTTGAATAAACGACTCAGAAGATGTGCCCCGCATAGTTCCAACCTAGGCAATGTGACCAATTTTAAAGGTGCTACTCTTGTCTTTGCCAATAAGAGAGAGGTGAAAACAGCCTTCGTCGAAACTGCGAACATAGATAACAGCAGCGTATGCAAGCTCAGAGGCCTCGCAAAAGCCATGCAATTCAACATTCCTTTCTGATTTCCAATTAATTCTAGGAACCCGTATATTTTGAAACCCTAAAGGATCAAAAATTTTAGCTACTTCCGATAAAATGTTTCTTTTAGTACGAACATCTGCTTCTGGCAAAGATATTTTGTACGAAAAGCAATCCGACGTTGGATGCCAAAACAATCCAAGAAGTTTAAATGATGCTTGTTCGTCGCTGAATGGCA
The DNA here is from genome assembly GCA_958301585.1 of Merodon equestris. Lineage (NCBI taxonomy): Eukaryota > Metazoa > Arthropoda > Insecta > Diptera > Syrphidae > Merodon > Merodon equestris. The sequence goes on from OY284413.1 coordinate 98,826,062, forward strand.
CTGGAGAGTATTCTCTAGTTTCTTCGGATACAGACTCCCAAATTGCAGTCGTATTAGAAGTAAATTTTCTTAGGTTAAATCCATGCCTTTTCAATATTCGAATCCGATTTAAGCCTAAGCAAACTTTTCAAATCATTCGTCCCCGTCAGAACATCGTCTACGTATACATCGTTCTTCAATGCAATTGAGGCTTCTGTAGCTGTGGTTTTATATTCCTCTGCAATTTGTTTTATGACCCTGTTTGCTAAATAAGGTGCACAACAAGTTCCATAAGTTACCGTATATAATCTGAATGATTGCAGTGGCTCTGACTTATCGAAGCGAACTAAAACTCTTTGAAAATCTCGACATTGCTCAGCTATCCAAATTTAACGGAACATTTTTTCTATGTCCGCTGCCAATACAAATGTATGTCTTCGAAATCGAGTGCATATTGTCAAAAGATCATTTAGCAAACACGGACCAGGAATCCACACGTCATTCAATGCAACAACTGACGAAGATCGGGCGGATCCATCAAACACTACTCTCAATTTCGTGGTGGTACTATCATTCTTTACAACACAGTGATGAGGCAAATAGTAGACTTCCTTTGTATCTTCCCGGTTTAAATCTGAAACCCTTTCCATATGCCCAAGGCTAACATATTCCCGGAGAAATTCCAAATAGTTGTTGCCTAACGAGGGATTTTTAGCAAATCGACGTTCCATGGCTAACCAACGATTTTCGGCCAGTTTATATGAGTCACCAAGAGTGAGTTTGTTTTCATTGAATGGTAACCGCACAATATATTTACCATCACTACCAATTCCATGCTGCTTAACAAATATGTCTTCAGCTAGCTGTTCGTCGGAAGATAATTGGGGATGAGAAACATGTTCTAAAACCTCTTCAGTTTCCCAAAATTGTTTTAAATTGTCATTGAGGGATGAATCACAGGTGCAACTTGATACATTGACAAAGTAACATCCGTTAAACAAGTCCAATTGTGATGAAATAAGCCAACCGAACGTACATAGTTAGCTGTGCAACGGATTTGCCACTTTTAGACATCCTGCGGCCGTCACTCCCAAAATCACGTCAACCTCTGAGGGACAACAAAAGGAGTCGTCAGCTAATTCTAAAGGTCTGATGAAATCCCAATCCTTGTCTTTGATGTCAATTGTTTTGTACGGCTGTACCGATGTTATTTTATTCAAGACCAATGCATGAATATTCAAAAAATGTTTATTATAACGCGAAAACAACTGTAGATCTATGACTCCCTTAGCTGACTCAACACTGCCAATGCCATTATCTTTAAGTTCGACGGTTCACTTGGGCGTAGCCCTAATTTGCCAATGAACGATTTCGGTCTAATGAAATCCCAATCCTTGTCTTTGATGTCAATTGTTTTGTACGGCTGTACCGATGTTATTTTATTCAAGACCAATGCATGAATATTCAAAAAATGTTTATTATAACGCGAAAACAACTGTAGATCTATGACTCCCTTAGCTGACTCAACACTGCCAATGCCATTATCTTTAAGTTCGACGCTTCACTGGGGCGTAGCCCTAATTTGCCAATGAACGATTTCGAAACGCATGATACTTGTGATCCACTGTCAATGAGTACCCTACAATCTCTGTACATGCCGCTGATATCTCTAACCTTTACGACAGCAGTTGGTAACAGAGAAATTTGATTCGCTAGGTTGCCTTTATCTTGGAGCATAGATGGTGTTTGGAGATTTTGTATTGCCTCTGATGAATTAGGGTGTACTAGGGTATGGTGGTTCTTATCGCATCTACTACAATTATATTTTCATGAACATGACTTGACTGTATGGCCATGCTTTAGACACTTGAAACACAATGAACAATCGAGAACCAATTTGCGTCTATCTGCTACAGCTAGGTTTTTAAATTTCTCGCATTTAAATAAGAAGTGATTTTTCGTGCATTTGGGACAATTCACCCTCGACACATTAGCATGCATAACTTTTGCTTGAACACCTTTCACTTGTTTAGAAAGTGTTCCTAATGCTTCTAATCCCATCCATCTCTTTTCGAGAAATGTTTGAAAGGCCTCAATCGACGGGGTGTCATTATCAACTGTTTCACGAGCCCACAAAGCCTTAGTTTCCGAATCGAGTTTATTTAACATTAAATATAAAATCCATGCATCCCTTTGCTGTGCATAACTACCAAGCGATTTGAGTCCGCGGAAAACGCTGTCACAGGAATCAGCAAATTGTTTCAAATTTATAGGATTCGCCTGCACAATGCTTTTCAAATCGACAAACGTTTCAAGGTGAGCTCGAATTATATACCAAATTCTTCCGTATCGTTTATTAAGCATATCATACGCTTCAATGTAATTGTTTTCCGTTACTGGAATATCGGTCAACAAATAGGCAGGCTCATTTCTCAAAAGTGATATCAAAAACTTAAACTTTTCTACATTAGACAGGCTTGGATTTGAATGTACAGAACTCTCAAACATTTCTTTAAACGTTTTCCACTGACAGTAATCGCCATTAAATGATGGAATAATCAATTTTGGCAACTTAGAACTAGTAGAAGTATTACTCACGCTTGCGATGGTACTATTTCTAATTTGTTCGAATAATGAATTTTGCTGTTCCAGGAGCCTTGAAAACATTGTGGTGTTCGCATCCAGATTTCCAGTAGTTTGAGTTTCCCGAGATCGAGTTTCCAATGCTGTTAACAATTTGAATTTAGTATCTAAGTACTTTTCTTCGAACTCACCGTAAAACGTATCTGTTTTTTCATAACCTGGTTCTTCACAATATGTGTACCATGTATCACATAATTCATAAATGATGTCATCAATGATTCCAACGCTTGCAGTCTCGCTTTTATTTGCTGCACTGATGTTTCTTCAGCGATTTCATCCCCAAAGGTAATTATTCTTGTTAAGGATTCCTTCAATGTAGCACGTTTTTTCCTCAACTGTTCCATTGTTGGTTTTTTCAACCTCGTGTCCTGGTGTGCAATCGCAAAAAATGATATTTAAATTATACTTAATAATCGTATATATGACAAGTTGCAAACTTTAAAACAAATATTATGCCACTGCGCTGTAATTCGGCTCAAAAGGACCATTGATGTTTCCGATTTTTTGCGATCAAAGTCTATTGTCCGTAGCGTTCCAATACAAAAGCCAAAGTGACATTCCAAACCATTTATTGTTTCAAAGCTCACAGTCTTGAAACAATAAAGGGTTTGGAAACAAATGGTTAGCGTTATAATTTCAAAGTTCACAGTTTTGAAACAATAAATGGTTTGGAAACAAATGGTTAACGTTACAATGTTACCAGCAAGTTATGGCACATACTCAATAAAATAAGTGTTATACAATTCAATATGTGATATGAATACAACGAAAAGTACAATTTTGAATGGAATAGATGTATATATGTACATAATGTCAGTTTCCCGAACATTAAGGGTGTCTTGAAACCGTGTGATAATTAAGATGATTAGGGTGGTTAATGATTCTATTTCACGGTACACCTTACTATGTGGTGTGGTATTGTAAACGAACATAGCGTATGGTGTCGATGTCTCATAAGTAAGCGTGTCTTTGTCGACGTAGTAGCAGAGGTATTCAACCAAAGTTCTGTGGCTACGCTCCAGGGCTCCATTGTTGGATGACAAGGCGTAGTGTTAAGTTTTGTTTATCTTCATCAGTTTGCGCACATCTTTGATCAAAGTACTGAAAAAGTTTGTATCCTGATCTGAGGAGTCAGGCATGCCATGTCGGCAAACTATGTTCTCCACAAATGTTCTGGCTACCGTTGAGTAGAGCTGTAAAAGTAACGTCAAATTGAATACCCCTACGTATACGTTTGTATACGTTTTGTTTTTGTTTTGAATACTCGTTACGATAATGTCGTTACTCGTTACTTTCGTTACTTTCATAGAAGGTGTTTTTTTTTTTAGACTCTCTTAGAAACAATGCATTTACATGTGCCCCGTTTCCCTGCAGACAGGATGGCATCTTGTATTAAATTTCATAAAAACAGCTAGTAAAAACTACTTTTACTCAAAAATCTACTTTTCCGAGTGGATTTATATATTTATTGGTAGAAATAAGAAGGAGATGAACTAGACTGAATTGTTTCCTGTAAATAAAGTTATAAGGCGTTGAATAGTGGAAAATACTGACTTGCCAAATCAAAGCCAAAATATAAACAAATCGTTTCAATTTTGAAGTTTTTTTAATTAACAAAATTAACTTTTTTCTTATTAATTTAACTTAAACTAAAAATATATAGAACAAAAACTTTATAATTTAAAAATAAAATATCTCCATAGAAAAACAAAACTAAATTCAATTAATTTCACTTGCACTAAAAGTAAATAAAAAATAACTTCAGAATTAAAAAAAAAGGAACTAGAAAAAAGGAACTCAAAAAAAAAGGAAAAAAACTAAGCCAATTCAATTGCCTCAGTGTAAAAAATATGTTTAAAAATTTCAACTTAAATAAATATTATAAAATTCTCTGGACTAGACCAAATTTAAAAGCTCTTGCTTTAAATACTCTGCCATATGCCGTTCGTGACATTCAAACAAACCTAGACTAAGCGTAATTCCCACGGGTCTTCTAAGACATAGTGTGCCGTCGCAGCCTGATATGCTGTTGTTGCACGCGAAGTCAATCCATCTGTTGTTAACGTAATATAATTGATCAATTTATTTTTTCCCTAATTTGTAAATATTGCGCATCAACAAAGTTGTTGTTAGAAGATACCTAGTTGCCATTTTGAAATTTGGATCCAAGTAATTTATTAAGACCTTAAGCCCAGAATCTTTCACAATAGAAAAGGGTTGCAAATCGTTAATAATAATATTTAAAATAAGATTAGTAATTTTTTTTTTCACGCCCAGCATTCAAACGTTTGCTTGCAAACATTCAAATATCAATTTGTTTTTTTACTGTTGGAATTAATGCTAAGGAAGGGACTACAAAATTACGACCGTTACTTGGAACTTCCTGGATATCCTTGCACGATTGTTGACTTGCCGAAGGCATTTAGGGAGGATGCACAACTGGAACTGACATAAATTGTTAAATTCATTTAAATATGACGTCCGATGTCTTGTCCTTAAATGATATTTTATTTTTATTTTTTACCGAGCCTCCATGAAAGGCACAAGCCACACTTAATTTTTTCCCCATCGTCTAGTATATGTAATACTAAAAAAATTCCAAAATTTACTGCTTTTTCACTCCATAATACGAATTTAAAAATTAGTATGTTTAACACATTTGTCCAACGACTGTATTAACGACTCATGTCACAATAAAATGTAACTAAATAGAAAAAAGGATACCAAAAAAGCAAATAACTCAAACAAAAATGTACGCCTACAAAAACATAACAAAACATCAAATATTTTATGTTTTGCATCTCGCACCCTAGCACCAAAAATTAAAGCACGCATTCATACTCGTATATATAAAAAGTGAGAGTCTCTTTTTAAGCTTCATAGTTAAAAACCAAATTTAAAATGTTGTGTAACGTGTGTTCAGAAAGGGTTGAACGAAATTCAACACTTAAAATCTCGTGCGGTGATTGCAATGGATTGTTTCATATAGCATGCGTAAACATTCAAGAACAAGATGCTGATTACATGAAAGCAAGTGGAAATTCTTTCCGTTATGATAAATGCAGTGCACTAAGACGTCGATCTCTTCATTTACCGGAGTCAGCACAAGTTACAAATAAGCAATTTGAAACGAAGAAAGCAGTTCAACCTACTAAAACGGCTAACAGAAAGATCGCTAAGCAAGCTCTGTTGCCGGTTGGAACCCCTAGATCGGATGCTGTTGAAGTTGCAGGTGAATTTACAAACCAGAAACTAATGCACTTCCTTGTCTGTGCTACGCGAAGAGAACGAAAGTCTCAAATCAAAGATTAACTCTCTTGAGAGTAGACTTAACTGGCAACAACAGAACTCTTTACAAAACTGCATCGAAATTGCTGGTGAGGTTGAGGATTCCAACACAAAGATTATTTTTCGCAATTCATTAGGAGTTGACATAACAGACTGCCAAATCGAAAAATGCTACGTCAAGAAAATCCACACCAGTGAAAAAGGCAATCAAGATAGTCGCTCTTCACAAAAATCTGTAATTTGTTTGCGGCTTTCTGATTCCTCTCTTAAACGACGGATCATGAAGGAGAAGGCGAAAAGGAAAAAGAAACTCTCATCGGGCATTACGAGCAATAGCAGTGGTGGAGAAGTCAACGTTTATATTAATGATGCGTTAACAAAGTGCAATCAGGCGCTCTTCATGCAGGCGAAAGCAGCGAAGAAAGAGAAAGGTTACAAGTACTCTTGGTTTAATAATAACAACTTTTTAATGAGGAAATTTGAGGGTAGTAGTATCATCGTTTTAAGATCTTTTGATGATCTTAAACGCATATTATATTTTCAAATTTTTAAAATTTTCCTATTATGAATTTAAATTACGTCCAAAGATTTCTGTTAAGATAAACTTTTCTTCATCCACCAAAATATTAGAAGCATAAGAGAACATTTTTCTCAACTCGTTTCCCAATTAGATTCTTTTGCATGCATTCCTGAATTTATATTTGTGTCAGAAATATGGATTTACAATTTCGAAATTAACGATTATAGCATACCGGGTTTTAATTTTTTTAAAAATTGTAACGATAATTATGCAGCGGGCGGCGTTGGCTGTTTTGTAAAGCTTGAATATGATTGTGTTGCTTCAAATTTAGATTTCAAAAGTGCCGATATTCTAAAATTATCCTTTATATTTAATAATGAAGATTATGTCGTCTACTGCGTATGTAGATTTATAAAATTCAGCCCCTCGATCTTTATTGAAGAATTTTCCAATCTTCTAAGTAATGAAAAATCTAAAAATGTTATTTTTTTTTGCCGGCTTTAACATAGACATTTTAGATTTTAACGTCCCAGATTCTTTTATAAACGAACCAACCAGATTACAGTCGGGAAAGTGTTTAGACCACATCTATGGACGCTTCTCAAAAGTGTCTCCAAGTTTTTATGAGAAATGTGTCTTGGATTTAAATATAACTGATCATTCTATGATAGGAATGTTGGTTAATGCCTCCACTAAGAAAGAAGTTAAAGGATCCCAACGCGACATTATTAAAATTGATTTCTCACAGCTCAGTTCAGCTCTTTGCCTTGAGTTTTGGGAGGAAGTGTATACTAAACAGGATGCTTCCGAGGCTTATGATATATTCATTCTATCTCTTATTGAACATATCAATCGCTGCACGATCAGAATTAAACCAGTGAAATCTAAGAAAAAATTAAAGCCATGGATCTCTAGTTACTTGGTCAATAAAATTATCCTAAAAAATCGGCTTCGAATTAAAAGTGCAAAGCATCCTAACAACTTCGCTCTAATCACAAGGTACAAGAAACTGTGTGCTCAACTAAAAAGGGAAATACCTTTATGTACGGATAGTTTTTATAGTCAAGAGTTTAACTCTGTGCGAGGCAATCTAAGAGGTGAATGGAAAGTTGTTAATTCTATTCTCAATAAAACCACATCATCCAAAATGCCGACTACTATTCGTGTCGACGAATCATCAACCTCTGACAAATTTGAAATGGCTAATCTGTTTAACGAATATTTTGCTTCCATCTCTTGTAGCTCACCATCGCGCAATTGCATCATCCTCACTGTATTTCAAATTACTGCCCCGAGCATCTTCAGGGCAATAGTTTTGTTTTCGAGTCAATAACCGCTTTTGAGGTCCTAAAAATTATAGGCTCTTTAAAAAACTCAAACTCATTCGGCAAGGATGGTATTTCAAATCGGACACTTAAGAAAATTGGATGTTTTATAGTTGATGTCCTTGCACATATATTCAATAAAAGTATTTATTCGGGTATTTTTCCTCAAGCCCTGAAATGCGCGGTTATTTTGCCTCTTTTCAAAAAAGGGCAAAAAGACAATATCTCCAACTATAGGCCTATTTCACTCCTACCTTCAATCAGCAAATTTTTTGAAAAGGCAATAAAAACTCGGGTTTCGAAATGTATGCGCAAATTCAATTTTTTTAATCCTATTCAATATGGCTTACTTCACTTTTGTTCCCATATCTTTGCAAATGTAGATAAAAAAATGTTTTCAGCTGTTCTGTTTGTTGATATAACCAAAGCCTTTGACATGGTTAACCACAGAATTTTGTTGGCAAAACTCGAAAAGGCAGGCTTTAGAGGTTTTATGCTTAAGTGGTTACAATCTTATTTGGAAAACAGATGACAGTGCGTTAAGATTGACAATGTGAGAAGTAAATTGGAATATATAAACCTAGGGGTGCCCCAAGGATCTGTACTCGGCCCTTTGCTATTTTTAATTTATATTAACTCCCTATTTGAAATGGATTTTAAAGGTGTCGCCACAGCTTTTGCTGATGATGTTGCTTTTGCGTACGGTTCCGATAGTCCCTTAAACTTAATATCTGACATAAACTTTGATATAAACTTGCTGAGGATTTGGTTTGCTAAGCATAATTTATTGATTAGCTCTAAAACCAAAATTATGTACTTTAGTTTAGCAGCACAAAATAGTTTTGGGTGCTATGTTTTCTTTCATGCTTCTGAGTGTCACAAATTCAAGTTCCATTGTACCTCCTGTTGTTCTTCCTTAACCTTTTACGATAATATGAACTGTAATATAAAATGCTTTTCAATTGAGGTAGTTAACGAATTTAAATACTTGGGAATAATCATTGACAGCAGATTAAATTTTGTCAGCCATGTTGCTTTACTAACAAATTATTTTCGGTCTACGCTTAGGAACTTTTTTTACCTGCGTAAAGTTTTAAGAAGAATATGCAATAAGTACCGTATGCATCCTAGTTTTTCGTTATTTCGAAATCTGAATATTCTTCTAGTTCGTCACCTCTATTGCTTTAAAGTACTAAAAGAATTTTTTCTAAGATCAGGAAATATAAACTACAAAGTATTTGATAGTCACCGCTTGCGAAGCAATTTATTATACCAAGTATCTATACCCATTTATCGTACAATTGCATTCCGAAATGTTTACTCTGTAGTTTCGTGTCGCTTATTTAATAAACTGCCTATCAACATAAAAATAGTACATTCATCTGGCACATTTGTTCAACTTTTGAAATGCTGGCTTTTTAAGTTTGAATATAATAACCTGGAGTCAATTTTGAACAACATGACTTAATCCTTATTCTGATATTTTGCGAATTGAAGATTAAAGTTTTCTCTTGCTTTCGTTTTAGTAGTTAAAACACTTTCTTTTTAAAATGGGGTGACCCTTTATTTTTAATATATACTATAGTATCTAACTGATGACCGTGCAGGGACGGGTTAAGAATATCCCTGCAGCGATACCTCTCGCTTGTCGTAAAAGGCGACTAAAACAAAGGTAAACAAAAATCACATCTAGGCAATTTAGAAAACACCAAGGTGAGCCTAGGCACACATATACCACCATTAAACTGCCCCACAAGTGTACATGCAAATCAGTGGGTTGACACGACTGGAGATCACCGGTGTTGTAAGAGTAAGATCAAACAAAAAAAGATCTGGAGCATGCCGTGTCACAAAAAAAAAAGACAGGCCGAAAAACAATTGGTGCAAACAAATGCAAAAATACCAGCATTTGATTGGCTTCAGCGATGAAGTAATCCCAAACCGGAAAGCCTGCCGTTACTTTCTGAGGTCAAACCGGCGGACCCCACAAGCGGACCAGTAGGAATGCAGTTAAGTGGGAAGGTTATGGTCCTACACTTCTGACCATAACAACGCCGGAAAAAGGAAAAGAAGAAGAAGACTATCGTATCTAACTGAAATGACGTTTAACTCTATTTTGTTATAAATACCAAATGTCATTAATATTTCTCCTGAATTTGTATCATATTTATATTTATATATATGTATTGATTTATGTAATGTTATGAATGAGAAATAAATAATTTACAATACAATACAATATGAAGGTACATTGAATCTATACTGATTTCACAAAAGCATTTGATACTGTCTGCCAACTTTAGTTCGAATTTTATTTCGAAAAATTTCGATTTCAAAATGTTCACTCGTATTAGTAACTTAAATGATTGCCTTAATATTCAAATCGATTTAAATAATATCGTTAAATGGTGCGAGGAAAATTATCCTTATTTGAATATATCTACATAAGTGAATGCCATATTTTTACAGCTACACGTACGACCACTCCTGTTTTTCATAACTATTCAATTCGCGATCTAAAAATAAGCAGAAAATCCGTAGTTAAACATCTAGGAATCATATTCGACTAGAGTCACATTTTCCTCTCATATACTCAGAGGCGGATTTATATATAGGCAGACAAGGCAATTGCCTAGAGCGGCAGCTTCAGGAGGGCGCCAAATTTTCAAATTAAAAATTTTTTTTTGTGCAAATAATAAATAAATAAAATGAATAAAATACATGTAATAATTATATTTAAAAACCGCTTTTCAATTTTAATATTTTTTTTTTACCTACAAATATTTTTTCAAGTTGTATATAATACTAGCTCTTGCCCGCGGCTTCGCTCGCGTTAAATTCGGGGTAACACGGTTCCCCTTTCCTGATTTAGAACACAGAAGAGAACTCGGAACAGAATGTTATTTTAATACGTTACTGTAGACAATATTATATGTCTTTCCATTAGGGGATATAATGTAAAGATTCTGGGCATTGGACACGCGAACATGCTACATACAATTGTCCATGGGAAAAGCACGGCTTTTCTAAGTTCACCCCAGCCACTTTTAATACACTTTACTCTTTCAGAATAAATTTTAAAACACGCAGTTACAATTACTTTTTCTGCAAATCTCTGGCTGCTCCACTAAAAATCTATGTAAATAAATTTAGAGAAATTTAGCAAAATTGTAGTGTTTAATAAAACCATAAATATTGAAAAACAAATAAAAATATAAATTAACAATCATATATATTTCAGTGCACTGATTTAATTACTCAGTTCAATGATGATCCTTTTTTATGGGGAATAAATGATGCGACTAGAAATCACTTAGCAAAGCATGGATTTAAACCAAATACGGACGAGGACTTGACGAAAAGCAAACGACTTTATGATTCACACGCTCGTTATTTTTCAAAAAAATTTCTTATTCGAAAACTGCACAACGGTGAACAAAAAACAAGAGATTGGATTGTTTATTCTCCAAGCACAGGCAAAATTTACTGTGGACCATGTTTAGCATTTTGTGGAGGTACTATGTTTGGATCTCGAGAAGGTTTTGATGATTGGAAAAACTCAATTAGAATAGAGCAACACGAAAATAGTGACAGTCACAAAAACTGCTTATTGGCATTAAAAATGAGAGAAAATTCTATCAATTCCGTAAAAAAAGGATTAACTGATTCATTGGACAATGAAATAAATTATTGGAAAAATGTTCTTAAAAGGGTCGTAAGTGTAATAAAAAAATTATCATCTCGAGGACTTTCTTTCAGAGGCCACACAGAAAAATTTGGATGTATTCAGAGTGGAAATTACATTATGTCACTTGAACTTTTAGCTGAATACGATCCTTTTTTAGCTAAACACATTTCTCGTTACGGCAATCCAGGAAGTGGTCATACAAGCTATTTATCATCCACAATTTGCGATGAATTTATAAAATTAATGGCGAATCAAGTTACCGAAGTAATTCATAACGAAGTAAGAGAATCAAAATATTTTTCGATAATCGTTGACTCCACTCCTGATCTATCACATATAGATTAACTTACGCTGGTTTTACGTTATGTAAAGGATGATGGTTCACCTACAGAAAGATTTTTGAAGTTTTTACCTAATGTCGGTCACAAAGGTACAGATATCGCCAGTGCTATTATTGCTAATTTAAAAGACGCAAATATTGACATAAAAAATTGTCGGGGTCAATCATACGATAATGCGAGTAATATGTATGTCGGGAATTTACAATGGAGTTCAAGCGAAAATCAAAGAATCTTGCTCTTATGCTGAATACGTAGCTTGTTCGGCTCATTCGTTAAATTTGGTAGGGGTATGTGCAGCAGAAATTTGTGAAGAAAGTTGTAAATTTTTCAATATTTTTCAAGAGCTGCATAATTTATTTTCTTTATCGACTAAAAGATGGCAAATACTTAAAAATCAATGTGACATATTTAAAAAAGAAGAAGAAGAGAAACAATCTGAATGCATGACCAAAAGAAAAACTATAAAAACTCTGTCTGAAACTAGATGGTCTGCTCGTCATGATTCCTGCGAAAGTTTATTACAGTTGTGGGTCCCCGTATATGAAGCTCTTGAAATAATAAAAAACGATGAATGCGAAAAGCCAGTAGTAAAATGTCAAGCAAAAGGCCTTCAAACTCAATTAGAGCGCTTAGAAACAGCTTTCATGACTATTTTTTGGGAATTTTTACTACAAAGAATCAATGCTGTAAGTAAACACCTTCAAGGTGAAGATATTGACATTATTTCGGTTGTAAATTTATATGATAGCTTGATTAAGCTTGTTCAAGAAATTAGAAATGAAGATAATTTTGATAACTTTGAGAATCAGGCTTTAAAAATTTCTAAAATTAAAACGTATGAAAGTAATTTGAAACGCGAGAAAAAAAGAAGAAAGCAATTTGACGAGTCATCGACGCAAGAATACAAGTTTAAAGCAAGAGAAAATTTTCGAGTTAATATTTTTTACGTGATATTAGACAGTTTGTCAAGTGAGTTGAAAAAACGTTTGAAATCTTATAAAATTTATGCCGAAAAATTTCAATGGATTTGCAATATCAAGAATTTAAGTTTTGATGAAATTAAAGAAAAAGCTAGATTTTTAATCAAATTATACCCCGAAGATTAGGAAGAAAACTTAATAAAAGAGTGTATTCATTTTAATACCTTAGATATTGAAACAAATCAGGATAAAAAGTCTAAATTGAGTACAGAGAAAACACCAGGTTTTTTATTGAAATGGATTAGAAAAAACAATTTTCAAACAATCTATCCGAATATTGAAATAGCACTTCGAATGTGCGTTTGTACTGCTGTCACGAATTGCTCTGGAGAAAGATCATTTTCGGTGAGAAAATCATTTGAGAACTTCGATGTCCCAAGAAAGATTAAATGCACTGTCACTCTTACATATAGAGAATGAAATAACGGATGCTATAGATTTTGATAGTTTGATTGAAACATTTGCTAAATGAAATGTAGAAAAAAGAAATTTTAAATATTAAAAAAGTTTTTGAAAATGTATATTTTTTGCATTCTTCTTTCTTAAAAATGTTTATATTTTTATCGAATTATTTATTTGCATGTGGGGAAGGGGGTGGTGTGGAAGAGGCGGCATTACCCCCTTTGCCTAGGGCGGCATCAAGTTAAATCCGCCTCTGCATATACTCGTATATTATGTAATTGCAAGAACATATTCCATGTTCGGATTTGTGAAAAGAAGCTGCAAGATTTCTCGAACTTTTATACAATGAAATCTATTTATGTACCCCTGGTACGTCCCGTTCTTAAATATGTACATACATATGTATTTTGGGTATAATGATATCTAGTATATAGTCGTCAATCGACGATACCTGATCTGACTTGTTCGCATTATACTGTTTGATGTGTGTATCTGTTTTGAGTATACTGATAGCAATACAATGAGTTTTGGTGTGCAGTACCGTCAGCGCTACCTGACTTGTTTTTTGTGCATCTGATGTAAATGCGGAGAATAATGCAAAGTATTTGTACTGTTGTAGTGCACTAGCAAAGATTTTTGATCTAAAATCTCGAGTTTAAGGGGGTTGGTCATTGGTAATTTTTCTATGATCATAATATTGTTGCATAACATATGTATGTACATATTAGATTGTATCTACTTGGAAACCGGCTTCAAAAGAAACAAAACGCGATTCGTTGCAATAGATTTACCACGAATGAACCCATGTTGACAAGGGGAACAATGAAAATATAATTTTTCTTTAATGGTCAATTCGAAGAGAGTTTCGGTATTGCAGATATTCTAGAAATACAACAGTAATTTTCTGCATTATGTCTTTGACCGGATTCATAAATAGGAATAACGGATGATAGCTTCCTTCATCTAAGAAAATACCTGTTGATGAAGATAAGTTAAACAATATTTGAAGCGGCATAGACAGCGATTGGCTAGATCGTTTAAGTACAAATGAAGAAATTTGATCTGGACCAGCATTTATACTCTGATTTAGCGAAGATATAGCCTTAGAGATATATCTCTCTAATGAGAGATATAAAGAACCAACATTTTGAATAGTAGTCACAGAATCAACGTGAAAAGAAAGATCAATATTTGAATGATCTTTGTATACAGATTCAAAAAATGATGCAAAAAGTTCACATGTATGTATTTGTTAAATCAGTAGAGGTTTGACCATAATGCCATACCACTTAACAACTTTTATACACAAAGGACACTTGTTTAAACAACCGTTAATGCAACCACTCCAATGCGACCACTTAGTGACCCATCGATACTCGCAATTGCGGATACGGATCAGCATTTATGTAGATCGATAAATTATGTATGGTTAGACCTAGCATTAGGAATCGAACTATATAGATTTAAGAGTTGTATTGTATCGGTCTAAGAATCGAACCGAATCAGTTTTGGTGCAGCCGCCGAAGTGATCAGTTTAGTTTCAGTAAATAAAGTATTCTTTTTAAAAAACTCTCGGATGTAACCAGAATTTTAATTGGCGAACCAGACAGGACTACTCGTATCTAAAACCAGAAAAGAAAAGTATGGTGATATTAAGTAGTCACGCGAGTTAACCTCGAAAAAATACCAATAAGTATCCTTCAAGAAAGGAGATTTTTATATAAAAGTATCCTATCAGGGAAAAAATAACGAAAAACAGCAATAGAATTTGTGAACATAAAGTGAACGAAGGAGAAAGACAACTAAATGCATACAGAATGTGAAATGCCAAAATAGAATAAAAATCAAGCGGAAATGAGTGAAATATAGCTTTCCTGAATAAGAACAACTTTCAAAAAGAGGACGACCGATCATCAATATCCAACCACACGAACAACGTGTCAACATTAATAAAAATAATCCTGTAAGCCAAACCAGTAAAATCTAATATTACTTTTATCAAGTTTAGAATTAATTTAAGTTTATTTTATATTTTTTTTACCTATACATATACATATATATTGTATATATAAACGAAACGACACACTGGACGAACTACTTGACAGACTATCAAACTTAAACTTGACAATGCCAAATAACACAGATATGGGAAATTTAGTCACTAGGTTAATAGCAGCAAGTACTGCATCATTACAGGGAGAGATAGGCTCCTTGAAATCCGCTTTAGAATCAGTAACGAATACCAATGTAGTTACTGAGTACGAAACTCAAACAATTTCAGATGACATTAATTGTAACGAAACATTAGATGTCATTAAGTCTTTGCCCGAATTCTCAGGCAGCAATGCCAATTCATATGTAAGCTGGCGAGAAGCAGCACATAATTCAATTTCACTATATGAAATAAGATAACGCAGAGTGCAGATGACACTTTGACTAACCACGGTACGATTCTAAACTTCGACGCAATTATTTCCAGATTAGACTTTGCTTACGCCGACAAGCGGTCCACGCATACAATTGAACAGGAACTGAGTGTCCTTAGACAGGGAAGCTTTTCAATAATCGACTTCTACGTGAAGTAAATAAAAAACTTACGCTGCTGATAAATAAAACAATCATGACCCATGGTAACGATTCCCCAATAACCAAAGAGTTAAACATAACGAATCGTCGGAATGCTTTGCGAGTGTTCATAACTGGTCTGAACCCCACACTTTCAAATATACTTTTTTCATTGTCCCCAGAAGATTTGCCTAGCGCACTTGCGAAAGCGCAGGAGTTGGAATCAAATAACATGAGGACAAACTTTGAACTCCAATTCGGAAGGAACGCGAATATTAACTTTCGGAATAATTTAAGATTCCAACCGGGGAATCAAGTTCCAACCAATCAACAAGTTAGGCAAAACTAGCTAGATATGAACAGGACTTTGCTAGACAGAAGTATATCCCATTTGCCCAATATGGTAGGGGTTATAATAATAACTTACAACGCCCAAACAATCTTCAGCAAAATAGGTTCAATCTTCAGCAAAATAGGTTCAGGCAACCATTCAAAGAACAATTCCAAAGAGCAGATAAACGCCCCATGAAAGTACACGACATAGTGCCCAACCCCCAGTAAAAATTTAAAGAATAAATAATTTGAACGAAGATTCTTTTTTAGGAGAAACACCGGACTACTCTATATATTCAGGGACAGTATAAAAAGAAGATTAAAGATATTAATTGACACTGGAGTTACAAGTTGCTACTGTAGTCCTAAACACTAAACCACAGGCAGGAACTCATTATTAAAAAAAGAGTTAGAACCATAAACGGTTCGACCATCATAACTCATTACTATGATGTTTTTATTTTTGATCGAATAGTTAGATTCTACGAGATAAAAAAATTAGAAGCTGATCTATTGGTGGGCTTCAATTTACTAAAGAATGCAGGTATTGAATTAGACCTTGGGAATGGAATTTTGAAATATAAGAATAAGTGTGAAAGAATATATGTTCCAGAAGAGGGACATCTGAACATTAATAGTGTTTAAAATGACCTTTGTCAAGCAGACCTGGTAAAGAAAATTAAACAAAGAATTGAGGAAACACATTCAAACATAGATCGGAATTTACCTTTCCGAACTGACATTATGGCGGAAATCCGCACAATGGTTGAAACTCCCATATGGAGTAAACAGTATCCCTACCCGCTATCAGCGAACTCTTTCGTAAACAAAGAGTTAAATAGAATGTTAAAAGATGGAATAGTTCGACCATCTAAATCTCCATACAATTCGCCTGTATGGGTCGTACCCAAAAATTGACCAAATAACGATAATACGCCAAAAATGTGATTAGTAATAGACTATAAAAAACTAAAAGAAAACACAATCGCAGATAAATACCCTATTCCCGACACGAATGTAATTTTATCAAACTTAGGAAAAGCAAGATATTTTTCTACTTAAGACTTAGAATCGGTATTTCACCAAATTAAAATGAAACATGAAGATATAGAGTATAAATACGAGTTTCTGAGACTGCCTTTTAGTTTGAAAAACGCTCCTAGTATATTTCAGCGAGCAATGGATGATATTTTGCGAAAATCTATAGGAAAAACTTGTCATATATACATAGACGATATATTCATCTATTCGAATAGATTAGAAGAGCACAAAGAACATTTAAAGAAAATAATAGACGTTTTAAAAACTGCGAATATGAAGATTTAATTGGAAAAATAATTTTTTTATAAAGCCGAGGTAAAATTTTTAGGATATATTATTGGGCATAACATAATTAAAACAGACCCGAGAAAAATTGAATCGATAAAAAAATTCCCATTACCTAAGACCTTAAGACAGTTAAGAAGTTTCCTTGGAATGGCGGGATACTACAGAAAATTTATCAAAGATTACGCAAAAATAACCAAACCTTTGACAAAGTTTATAGCGGGAGAAAATAGGAAAGTATCCCAATACATATCAAAGAAAACGGACATCGATCTAGATAAAGAAGGAAAAGAAGCATTCAATAAACTGAAGAATCATCTAACAAATGAGGCTGAACTAACACAGTCAAACTTTGACAAGAAATTCGTGCTGAAAATTCGTGCTAACAATTCGTCAAATGATGCTATAGGTGGAGTATTATCACAAGATGATAAACCCATCACATTTATTTCTAATACCTTAAATAAAACAGAAAAAAACTACGCAACAAACGAAAAAGAACTTTATGCCATAATTTGGGCATTAAAAAATCTTCGAAATTACCTCTACGGAGTTTCGAACCTAGAAATTCACACTGAGAATCAACCGCTTACTTTTGCCCTTTTCCCACGAAACCCAAATTCTGAAATGAATAAATGGCATACAATTATTGAGGAGTACGCTCCTAAAATTATCTATAAGGCCCGTGAAACGAATGTTGTAGCAGATGCATTATCCAGGCAGTATTTATCATAAATCATTTAAGTGACAATTCCTCTACGGACGCTACTATACACTCAGCAGAAAGTAGTGATAACACTAATATTAGGGAGACTAACAAACCACTGAAAGATTTCCGACAGCAGATACTTTTATCAAAAGCGCCATATCATAGAATACGATACTCCAGATAATTTAATCATTATCTTGAAAGTTTTTTTAAGCCTAGTAGTAGTTGCAATACATTGTACACCGGAAGATCTATACGACATCAAATTCAAAATTTTGCAAGCCTTCACTATCAAATTCCTTTTCACCAGAATATTCCCTAACGATATTCCAAATAAAGACGATCAAGCTGCAATTGTGCAACAAACAGATACTAGAGCTCATAGAAACTACAGGGAGAATATAAAGCAAATTTATAAAGAATATTACTGGCTGAATATGCGGAAACAATTTAAAGAATATATCAAAAATTGTGATATACATATGTAATAAACTTAAATACGACAGACATCCACAAGTAGCGCCAAGTGGAGAGGCTCCAATTCCAAAGAAAGAGGGGGAATTCCTCCATATTCCTTCCGCCCAACAAGAAAAATACCTTACATGCATTGATGCATATTCAAATTTTTTAATTATCAAATCCATTGATAACAAATTTAATTTAGAAACCAAAGTTTTAGAATTGTTGCAAATTTTCCCCAATTGTAAAAAAATAACATTAGACAACGAAAAAGGTTTCATGTCAGCTGTATTCAAAAACCTAATGGATAGATTAAATATAGAACTTTATTTTTGTGACCCAGGTCATAGTAGTACAAATGGTCAAGTAGAGAGGATTCAGTCAACCCACATAGAATTAACGACATGTTTAAGAGAAGAGGTCGAAATTATAGACACAACTGAAGCATTATTAAGAGCCGCCCAACAGTATAATCAATCCATACATTCGGTAACAAACCTCAAACCTTTTGACATACTTTATAATAAAGTTGAACACAATAACGTCTGCCAGAAATTGAGAGCAGCACAGGAAAAAATGTTAAAAAGAAATAATGCAAAAAGGAAAGTGAAAACATACAAACCTAAGGAAGTGGTTTATGAGAAAATACTACAGTTTAAGAATAAAAACAAAATGATGAATAAGTATAAAAACAGGTAGTTAAGGAAGATTAAGGAAATAAAATAAAAACTAATAAGAGAATTATTCATAAAGCTATGTAGACCTTTATTCTAGAAAAATGGAAAAACATCGCTAATTTTATTGCTTGCATTAACTTCGACAACAGCTGACATAGTCGACTATACAAGAGAACACTATTTACTACTAGAAAAGGGTGATGCCGCACTTTACAGGGATTATAGAACCATTTTACATATCACACATTTCACAAACTAACTATTAACAGAAACAGAATCCGAAATAAACGCAAAGTTCTTTAAAAATACACTAAATGAAAATGATGGAGATTTACTCTATCCTCGCGGAGACTCAGACATACATAACTGCAATTAAAACACTTTTAGGACAGCTTAGAATAACAAAGAGATACGGAAGAGGTATCAACGAAATAGGTACCGTTTGGAAATGGATTTCAGGTTCACCTGACCATGACGACTTAACCTTAATAAATAATAAACTATCCGAACTTACAGCAAATAATAATAGACAGTTCATAACAAATTCAGACATTTTCGAGGCAATCAAAAAGCTATCAGAATCGATAAATAGAATTGAAAAAGATGGGCAATTGAGATTAGTTAGAGAGAGAAATAAATTAATGTTAACAGAATTACAAAATATAGTTCAAACAATAGTTTGGGCGAAATCAGGTATTCTAAGCCCCGCAATATTAAACTTATATGACATAAAACACATAACAGAACACCAACATGGTAGTATGACTATAACAGACCTAATGGAAGTTTCGGAATTTAACATTTTTAAGTAAGAACTGTAAGCTTTACGAAGCAAGGGCCAATCAGATGGAAAATTGCTAATTAATAAAGAATTTGCAAAATGTAACAACGAATTCATAAATGTTAAGAATTGTAAAATAGAGTTAAGATAAAGTTTTTGTAAATTAATACTTAACAAAACATGTTTGTCAACCCTACTTAATAACGAAAAAGCATATTTTAATAAAATAAAAGAGAAAAATCTTAACGTAGAAATTATAAAAGACGAATCAATATTGATATATGTAGAACACATAGTCGAAAACACAATCATAGGGGCATATTTCTATATGCCTAAGTCCGCGGAGAAGTACACAGTGATGACAAGGGACGAATTGCCTGAGTAGCTGAACCAACGTGGGCTTGAACAAGGCAGGTTTAGGGAAGAGCTGCTACAACAACCGAGGGACGCTAATGGGTAGCCAAATATGGGGGAGGGAAAGCTGTGGAACCATCTGTGAGTGGAAGTGCCGGACTTGCGCAAGGAGCCGTGGAGAAACTGACAGAAATTATGACCCACTCGCAAGGGACAACATAGTACAAGAGGTGCCAGAATTCAGTGGTTCGGTGCTGCGCGAGAAATCGCTACGTAGTCCGAAATGTGGCGGATATGATCTTGTTCGGTCATGACCGGAGTTCGGTCCGAACGCGTTCACCGGACTCTCATCTACAGCCTGGATGCGAAAGGTGCAAAGGCTGGAAGCTGGGCGATCACCGAAGACCAGAGGGGAAGTACGGTTAAGGTAGAACACCTTGATCTACCAATGTCAGGGTAGGACATTTTAAAAGAGATTGTCCGAAGAGGCTAATACAAGCGGTGGTCTCGGTAGCGACTGTGTATAGTTACTCAGATGAGGTAGGTGAAGGGTGCACCACATTATGGAGCATTTATGCGGAAGTCTCCGTAGATAAACTAACTTGGTGCGAGATTTTAGTGGTTCCAGATGAGAGCCAGCCGTGACAGATGATCTTTGTGCGAAATCTACTGGACCAACTGCAGGTCAAGGTCGAACAATTATTCAGGATCGTCGACAGCCTCCAAGACACAATGCAGCAAGTGCTTCGGGTGAAGCCAAAGAGATGTGTAAAGGAACCTGGAAGTTGCGGAACTAGATATTGGGAACCTTGGTGAACAGGATAAGCAGGAGTTGCAAGAGGAATAGGGGGAGTCGAAGCTAGGCGAGTGTACAATCTAGCTGTCATCGTTCCAACCAGTATGTGTTCAACCGTACAGGCTTCGATTCGCTAAACCAGAGGTCGTCAAGGAGAAAGTGGAGAAATCGACTTCCGAGCGACTTCCGAGCTCCAAAAGCGAAATTTTCCAATGCCTGTAGCAAACAAAGTGTTGACATCATTGAGTGGGAACTTTTTCTTTAAGGTGTTGGACTTGACTTCGGGGTACCATCAGATCCATATGGAGAAGGAAAATAAAAACGATACGGCATTTATGGCAGGCACGTTTAATTGGAAGACACCATCATTGTTAGCAAAACAGTGCAAGAGGGTTTGGAGAAGTTTAAGAGATTCCTGAATGTACTACAACAGTCTGGACTAACTTCCGAGAGTGCAAAAATGCGTCTTTTTCAAGAAGAAAATCGAATTCCTGGGATACGATGGACTGAAGCCAAGTCTGAGAAAGAAAATCGTTATTGCGGAGTTTCCACAACCCCAAAACGTTCATGAAGTTCGCCGATTCTTTGGGCTTGCAGGGTTTTTTCGAAAGTCTGTGAAGGACTATGTCCGAGTGGCAATGCCACTGACGTATCTAACGAAAACGGATCTAGAATTCAGATGGGCTGCTCCACAAGAAGAGGCATTTCAAAGGCTAAAGTGGATCCTAAGTAATCTCCCGGTCCTAGTGATTTTCGAACCTGATTAGAGGTGCATAACGATGCATCGGCAGTTGGGATGGGTAGAGTACTGTTTCAACGGGCTAAGGAAGATTCGATATTTTGCTCGGTTTTGTTCTATAGCCGAAAGCGGTCAGAGGATGAAAGGAAGTATCACTCCTACGAGCTGGAAGTGTTAGCGATCGTAGACAGCCTCGAACGGTTCCGAGTGTATCTGTTAGGTAGGGAGTTCCAAGTGGTTACGGATTGTGAAGCAATCATGGCAATGAAGAACAAACCCAAGATAATGCTATGAGTGGGAAGATGGTAGTTGAAGTTACAGGAGTTTGCATTCGAGGAGGAAAGCAGCATATGTGGACCCACTCAGTCGGCACCCGGTGGAGGAGAGGGAAGATGCTCAATCTACACATAATGGATGACGATTGGTTAGCGACGGTGCAGTAGCAGGACTCCAAGCTTAATACCACAATAAAGGAAATGAAGTCGACCGAATCAACGGCAAACAAAAGACAGCTACAGAAGGAGTACCAACTAAAAGGGCTACTTTTGTTTCGATTTGATGGAGGCGTAGCGAGGTGGATGGTGAAGCACTCAATACGTTGACGAATTTTTAAGCTTTGTCACGATAATGCGGGACACTTAGTTGAGGAGAAGACGCTGATCCAATTACGAGAAACGTTCTAGTTCCCAAAGTTGCAGAGTTTCACGCAAATCGAATTATTCGAACGAAAAAATAAATATTTTTTTTTTTTTTTAAAATCGATTTTATTGGGTGACATTCTTCACAAGACTCACTTATTCTATTTCTTAAAGTTAACTCTACCTATCTTAACATTAATAATTGTGCACCGAGTACGTTGACTCATCAATGTAATCAGCAAGATGAACGGAAGTCCCTTTATATGAAAGACCGCCGTTTGTGTCATACAAATTACCTAGCATCCGGTTTTGCCTTTGGTTTAATTTGATATGCACTTGGCAGGTCAATATCTATCGATGCATAGGCATTTTCATTACCGATTAGTGCTAATATTTGGGCTATCCTGTTTATATGTAACTCCTCCTGGCCTTAAGGCAGAAGTCTCCGGCAAAACATTTCTTTTAGATTATAGGAAGGATAGTAGTATTTGTCTGATATTATAATTTTTTGTTATTCTGTGTCTATTTTGTATCGACAATATCACACAATGTAAAGTAGTAGCGCCCTCTGGTATAGAATATGTCATACTGTATGTTTTTGGAAATAAAGTCAGTTCTTGTTGGTAACCCACGCGTTTAAGAGGTTATGTGCCCAGTTTTTTTTGGTTTTTCTCGTGATTTACTTGGACATTCCTAGTGGAAATAGATTTTGCAGATTGAGAAAAACTGTAATTAACGCTGTGACTGTAAAAATGACGACGAACTACCTTGTCAGTGTGCCTAAATTGAAAGGGCGAGAGAACTATAGTGAGTGGGCTTTTGCGGCTGAGAATTTCCTAGTGCTGGAGGGAATGTCTGATTGCATCACGTTGGAAACTGTACCAGCAGAAATAGGAGCAGCAGGTGACGCGAAAACAAGAGCCAAGCTAATTCTGACAATAGATTCGTCGCTGTACGTGCATATAAAAAGTGTACAAACGACCTATGAACTGTGGAAGAAATTGAAGAACCTATTTGATGATTCAGGATTCACGAGGAGAATCAGTTTACTGAGGAGTTTGATTTCCATACGACTCGAAAATAGCGTTTCAATGACTTCATACGTGACACAAATCATCGAAACAAGCCAAAAATTAAGTGGTACGGGTTTCAACATTAATGATGAGTGGGTAGCATCGCTTTTGCTAGCGGGATTAACAGAAAAATATTCTCCTATGATAATGGCGATCGAGCATTGCGGTATACCATTGACAGCAGACGCCATTAAAACCAAGTTGTTGGACATGGAAGAAAGTGGAAACGAAGGCGACAATAGCGCTTTCAATTCCAGTGGCGCGTTGGCGAGTTTCAAGAAGAACAGGAATGTTGGTAACACTGCGACCAAAGACAACGCCCAGATGTCAAAGTCAAAACCGAAAGTTATAACATGCTACAAATGTAAACAAACAGGGCATTACCGCAACCAGTGTACAATTGCGAATAAAAATTCGTCGAATAGAAATAAAAATGAACGTACAAGCAGTAATGCGTTTAGCGCAGTGTTCCTGAATGGTGAATTTTGCAAAGGTGATTGGTATATTGACTCCGGGGCGAGTGTTCATCTTACCGCAGACGAAGAATGGCTGTCAAATGTGTCGCGGGATCTTATTATTAAGAATATTGTCGTGGCAAACAAAGATAAAATACCTGTATTATGTACTGGAGATGTGCAGATTACGACAAAGACGCGACTTTTGTCTTTTTGTCCGTGCGGAGGGTTTTTAAAAAAATTAAATTACAAATTCAAAACACGACTTTATTATTTTTTCTTTATTGAAACTGTAGTGAACTGTCTACATCGAAGTCACCGGGAAAACTCACTGAAACGATTCTTTGCACTCTAATATATTTCGCGCCGCTGTCCATTCAGCGTTTGCAAATTGTTATCTATTCCCACGGGCAAACTGAGCGTCGCAACCTGACTCCCATTCTTCAGGTAATTTGCCGCATGGGACAAAAATGTGTCGTATTTGTCAGTGGGGTATGCTGACGTATACATAACTTCCCCCTCGTTTATTTGAAAATTCTCCGGAATTTTGTTATTTACTTTAACTTCGATATGTTTTTGATTTTTACAAAATATAATGATGCTAATTATTAAAATGCACATAATAATTACTAAACTCAAATTCAAGCCATATGACACATTTTTGTGGTATTGCAATTCTTCTATTTTCTTGATGTTAACCTCATTTTCTAACACAATCTTATCTAATGTTATTTTGTCACTGAAATTTTTAAAATCTTGATTTATAGGATAGTAGAATCGTTCCTGGAAGTTCTCCTTAACATTTGAAAAATAATGATCTAATAATTTAATTTCACAATTATTGAAATGAATAAGTACATTTCCTGATATATTAAAATTTCTTCCATCACAATTTTGCTCTATTTTCAGTTGCTTTGCATTTTTTTATTACAATAGTTTCATCATCTAAAGTGATGATTTCCGTTTTGTTATTTCTTACAAGTTCACAGTTATGTTGATAAGAACAATGTTTACTTAGGCTTAATTCATTAAGAGTTTTCAGTTCTTCATATTTATATGTCTGATTATTATATTTGAATACAATTTCTTTTGGATAGTCTATTTCTTTTTGATCTACATTTGTTATTGGTATAATCATTCTTAAGGGTATTTTTACAATTTCTTTCGGTATTTTGATAGCAAATATTAATACATTTTCTTCAAATTTACTTATGCCTAACTTTATACATTTCATTTTATTTAAATCAATATTATATGTTTGTATTTCTTCGTCTGTGAGTATATTCGGGTGTAGGATTCCATATCGAGCTGATGCTAAATTATCTTGTATATGATCGATCTTTTCCTTTAGTAGTTGTACTTTAAATAGCTGGTCGTAGAATAGGTTTTGGTTTATTGTTTTACTGGCTACACTATTTAGCTGTCCTATTATTACTGCTCTATCTTTTTCTATAATGTTTTTTAATTGTTTGAATGACTTACTAAACTGTTCGTTAATTATAATTTGTTGATTTATGCCAGTGATTGTATTATGGTTATTTATTTCTATGTTCCTTAGATGGTTTTCGATGTTTATCCTATCGTCATCATCCATTGTGCCAAAAAGCCAATTGGATGCTTTCCCAATGATGTTAACTAACCCTCTTTTTTGTCTGTTATTCATAGGTATAATCGTTCGTACTTTATTCGTCAAGTGTGTCAATTCTATTTTTAATAGGTCTTTGTGTTCATCATCTAAAATTTCTATATTTGTTGAAATTACATATTACATTTATTATTTCCTGTGGTTTTATTAAATGAATTACTATGTCAGTTTTAGTTACTATGTCGACCTCATTAATTTGTATCTCAGTAAAGCCAGTCTGTTCCTTTATTTCCTCTATAGTCAGTAGTCCGTTAGTTGGTAGTATTAGTAGTATTAATAATATTGTCATGAAGAGCTGAAAATTTTGGTTGTCGTTTAATATTAGTCACATGAATGTTATTTAATTTACTTTTCTTGAATCTAGGTTGATGTTTATGTCTAACTGCTTTATATTTTTTTATAAATCCTGTACTTCTTGTCTCTATGTAGTCTTCCCGTTTTTCGTTTGTCTTTTCTAGGTTTCTTTCCTTTACTACTTGTAAATTAATTCTAATTTTGTCAAAACTTATTTTATGAAACTGTACTTCGGTTGGGGTAGTTTTTATGGTTGAATGGAATCGTTCATTATAGTTCTTTATGGCCTTTTGTACTAATCTTTTTATGGATGCGTTCTGTTTTCCTAATTTAATGACTCTAAATTTCTCTAATATGGTGCTATGGAACCTCTCAATATCTGCATTCCCTGTATGGCTATTCGGTTTGGTAAAGTGAATTTCGATTCCTTCCTGTTGTAATAATTCTTGTATCTGGATTGATCTAAACTCGTTATCCGCTATTATTTTCTTCGGTTTCCCTATCTTCGTGAAATGGTTTTCTAATTCTTCTATTATAGTGATGTGGTTCCTATCCGGTAAATAATGTGCAAATCCAAATTTTGAAAATTTATCTATTATTGTAAGGATACTACATTTCATGATTACAAAAGTGTCTATATGGATAATCTGATTCAAGTCTGTTGGTGATTCAGTATAATGGAATTTTGGTTTTATGGGTCGTCTATCATATTTTGATTGTTGACAAACCTCGCATTGGTTTATCACGATTTGAATTATTTCTAATAATTTTGGGAAATATATTTTATTTTTAATCTTATTGTAGGTTTCTTGTATTCCTGAATGTAAACTCTCTCTTATATGGTATAATGAAATTTGTTTGACTACTTCGGTTTCTGTTTTAATGTCTTGTGCCCTATATGAACATTTAATGAATTTCATTTGATTGTCATTTGAATACATTTCTCTTAATTTTTCTTGCACTATATTGTATTGGTGATCGGGTAATTCTGAATGTATGCCTGTAATTCCTCTCTTTAATAATCTCCTAAATATATCATCTAGATTATTTAAATCATAACTAGCTATATATATTATTCGTTTTCCATGAATTATTTCCATTTCCTGGGTCTTATTATCCGTTAATATTATCTGAGTTTTATACTTGTTCACTATTTCCTCTTTTATAGGTATGTGGTCTAATAATTCTTCCTCTGCTGAATGAATGGTCGCCATTGTTACATCGTCCTGTTCTTCTATATTAAACAATATTCCTAAATCTGAATCATTATCGTTACCTAAATCCTCTGAGTCCTTTTCTAACTTAGTATAGTCTTTTATATTATTATCGTCTTTGTCATGTTCGAGTCTGCTTAGAAAGTCCGCTACTTTGTTTTCTTTTCCTTTTAAATATTCGATCTGAAACTTATATTCTCCTAGTTTTAATAGCCACCTTTGGTGTCTCGGAGATATGTCTCTGCCTTTGTATTTTGCGTGAAGGTATTTAATTGGTTGATGGTCTGTGAATATTACGAATTTGTTACCATACAGATATGGTCGGAAATAATTGACTGCCCAAATAATAGCTAAAAATTCCTTGTCTGTAGCTGAATAGTTGCGTTCGTGGTTATTAAGGGTTCTTGATGCAAAACAAACTGGATGCCCCTCCTGAGAGAGCACTGCCCCTATTGCATAATTCGATGCATCGGTCGTTAACTGAAACTATTTATCGAAATCTGGGAATCTAAGGATTGGATGACTACTGATGAGAGTTTTTAATTTTTCGAATGCTTCTACGTAACTTGGGTCATTGTTGATTCTAGTATTTTTCTTTAAGTACTTCGTTATAGGTTGGGCTACTTTAGCATAATCTCTTATAAATTTTCGGTAAAAACCGGTCATACCTAGAAAGCTAAAGAGCTTTCAATTTGTTTTTGAGTTTTCGGTAATTCTAATTTTTCTATTATTTGTATTTTGTTCGGGTTGGCTTTTAGTCCGTCTTTCGTCAGTATGTGTCCCAGAAATTCTGTCTCTCTTTTTAAGAAGTTGCATTTGTCGACCTGCATTTTGAGTCCTTTTTCTTCTAATACCTTGAATATATCTGTTAATGCTTTCATGTGTTCTTGAAGTGTAGTGCTAAATACTAGTATATCGTCTAGGTATACCACACATGTTTTGTTGATGAAATCTCTAAAAATCTCATTCATCAGCCTCTGGAATGTCGCTGGGGCATTCTTGAGACCGAATGGTATTCTTATAAACTCATACAATCCATGTGGGGTAATGAAGGCTGTTTTCTTTCTGTCTTCTTCTTTGATTAGAATTTGGTGGTATCCCTTTGCTAGATCTATTGTCGTAAAATATTGTGCTCTACCCAACTTATCTAATATAGAATCTATATTAGGAAGTGGGTACTTGTCATCCACAGTCACCTCATTAAGTTTCCGATAGTCAATGACTATGCGGTACTTCTTGGTTCCTGAATTATCAGCTTTTTTCGGTATTATTATTAGTGGACTGCAGTACTTTGAACTGCTTTTTCTGATGATACCTTGCTCTTCCATCTCTGCGATTTGTCTTCTTACCTCTTCCTCGTGTTTCGGCGGGTATCTGTATAGCTTCGCGTTTATTTGTTGGTCTGTAATTGTCTTGATCTCATGTTCTACTTCTGGAGTGCTGGTTAGCTTATCTCCCTCTTTAAAGAATAACTTACTAAATCTTTTAATGAGCTTACTTATTGCTTCGTACTCTTCTTTATTTAGGTGGTCTAACTTTAAATGTATAGTATTTCCGCTTATAGTTTCAAGGGTGTGTATTTCTTTCAGTGAGTAGGGTTGGTTTAGAAATCTAATTACTTGATTATTCAGCTTGATTATACCTTCTTCTAAGTCTATTAAAGTGTTTAGTTTATTTAGCAAGTCAGTTCCTATAATAAACTGATATTTCCTATTTGGTAAATGTTTAATTTTCCATTTAATAAGTGCTCCTACTGGTGCATTAAACTCCGTTGGTGCTGGTGTATGGGTTTCGAATTCAATAGAGTCTTTTCCATTTATTGTAGAAAAATATATTGGTTTAATTTTTACTTTTCTAAATTTATTAACTCTGTCGTCTACTATACTTAATGACGAACCTGTATCTATTAACGCTAAGTATTTCTTATTATTTATGGTAATCTGTATAATTGGTAGTTCTTCCGAGGCTAGTTCATAAAAAACTCAGAATTATTTATTTCTAAAGAACTTTCTTCCCTTTCTATGTTATTATTATTTGACAATACCGATCTTTGCTCGGTTGCATTCGGTTGAAGGCGATTTTGGCCTGAATGCATTCCAAGGTTTCCTGATATGGGATATTGTCTGTATGTATTATTTACTTCTCTTCTTCTCTGATTATTGTCTACTTCCATAGCTTCTGGCCTATAGTTATCCTGTCTATGTCGTCCTGAGTCAAATCCCTGATTTCTTGGTTGGTATGGTCTTCTCTGTTCAGAATTGTTATTTGCGTTTTCTTGGTATTGTGGTCTAAACTGTCCTGAATTACTATGTCTTTGTCCCTGATAGTATTGTCTAAACTGTCCTGAATTAGTATGTGTTTGTCCCTGATAGTATTGTCGTAACTGTCCCGAATGTCTTGTTCCTAGATGGTTCTGTCTATACTGTCCTAAATTAGTTGAATGATGCTGATTATTTTGTCTGTTTTCTTGTTTAAAATAATTTGAATTAGGTTTGTTGTTATTCCTAGTATTTGCTTGCCTAGGTTTCCTAAATTCCTCTCGTATACAGGAATCTTCAAATCGCCTAGTTCTCATGATTGTCACTATCGTTGCTAGGTCTGTTAGCTCGTAAATTTTGTCTAGGAGTACACCCTGCGTCATCTCCTTTATTGTGTTTACTAATATACTCGCTACATTACTTAAGTCAATTCCCCTATCGTCATTAGTTGCCTTTAAATTGTTGATCTTTCTATAGATGTCTGTTGGTTCCAGCTCAGGTCTATATCGTAATTTCAGAGTTTCTTTTATGGTGTTCCAGTCATCCGGTCTTGGAAGGTTAATGATGGTATTCTTGGCCTCCCCCTGTATCTTTTCGTAGTAGATCATCCGTACCATGCTTCGTCGTAACTCCTCGTTGGTGATTCCGGATAGGTGATATTCCACAGTTTTAATAAACGAATTAATTGTCACATCGCCAGTTCCGGTGAAAGCTGTCATGAACTTGACTTCCTTCATAACTTTTTCCACGTTATCTCTTTGTGCTTCTCTCATTTGTAGTTCCTGGAACGCCGCTGTTAATTGTTCCAGCTGTTGGGTTTTCCTTAGCACTTCGGTGGTTAGTTCCTCGATGGTAGCCATTTCCAGTCCTTTTCGGTTTTTGTCGTAAGTTTCTATTCTGCTTTTTCCCATACAGTTCTTTACACTCTTATTTACTCTTATTCACTTTAATTATCACTAATCGGGAGTTTTCGTGAGTTGGCAAGATGCAATGAGAACTGTTTTCTTTTTCACAAGTACAATTTCACTCGTTATTATTTTGTTGGTCCTTTACACTTGTTTAACTAACTGGAATTGTCCATAGGTTAGCAAATGCAATGAGAACACTTTTCGTATCACTCGGATAATCTTTTCAAAATAGTTATCCTACCGACTGCGCCACTTTTGTCTTTTTGTCCGTGCGGAGGGTTTTTAAAAAAATTAAATTACAAATTCAAAACACGACTTTATTATTTTTTGTTTATTGAAACTGTAGTGAACTGTCTACATCGAAGTCACCGGGAAAACTCACTGAAACGATTCTTTGCACTCTAATATATTTCGCGCCGCTGTCCATTCAGCGTTTGCAAATTGTTATCTATTCCCACGGGCAAACTGAGCGTCGCAACCTGACTCCCATTCTTCAGGTAATTTGCCGCATGGGACAAAAATGTGTCGTATTTGTCAGTGGGGTATGCTCATAACATAACTCGCGTGACTGTGAATACGATATTACAGTAGAAGGTGTATTATGCGTGCCGAAGTTGACTACAAATCTGTTATCTGTTAGTCAACTTATATCAAAAGGAAACAAAGTTTCATTTAACAATTATGGTTGTCAGATTTTCAACCAAGCAGGAGTACTGGTGGCTACAGCGAGTCTGTTGAATGGGGTGTATAAACTAAACATGCCTGAATATTGTTCATCAGCTGCAGCGATGGTGTCCAGTGAAGTTTGGCATCGACGTCTAGGTCATATCAACAGCCAGTATTTGAACAAGATGCAAGATGCTGTACAGGGATTGACACTTGATAACAAAACCGACAGATCAAAGTCATCATGTGTCACGTGCTGTGAGGGCAAGCAGAGCCGCTTACCTTTTCCCAAAGAAGGTAGCAGAAGTACTGAATTGCTACATATTGTGCATACCGATCTCTGTGGACCAATGGAAAACCGATCTATAGGTGGTTCTAGGTACTTTATGCTGTTCATAGATGATTTTAGTCGTATGACATATATTTATTTTTTGAAAGCAAAAGATGAGGCATTGAAATGCTTTCAACAGTATAAAGCAGAGGTTGAGAATCAACTTAATCGCCGCATAAAGATCTTGAGAAGTGACAATGGGACAGAATTCTGTAACAGCAAGTTTGATGATTTTTTGATGTCGCATGGGATAGTACATCACAAAACAAACCCATACACACCTGAGCAGAATGGTCTCTCAGAACGATACAACCGGACTATCGTTGAGAAAACTAAGTGTCTGTTCGTTGCAGGTCTCGCGAAAAGTTTTTGGGCAGAGGCGGCACGCACTGCAGTGTATTTACAGAACAGGACTGTGACCACATCATTAAACTATAAAACACCTTTTGAGATATGGACGGGCAGAAAGCCTGATGTAAGCCTCTTACGTGTTTTTGGTAGTACAATCATGGTACATGTGCCAAAACAAAAGAGATTAAAGTGGGACAGAAAATCCGAAAAATGTATTCTTGTCGGCTATTCCAATGGTGTCAAAGGGTACAGGATTTACAACCCAAAGACTAATACCATCACTACCAGTCGAGATGTTATAGTATTGGAGAAGATAGAGACAGAAAATGTTCTGGAGGTACAGGAAAGTTGTTCAGATGAAGTGAATATGGTTCCAGTGGGGGAAAAGGATTTGACACTTTCGGAAGATTCACTTGAACAATCAGAGAGCTTGAACACAGATGACAGCGGCGAACTGTATGTACCTTGTGAAGATGATACATTGGATAGCTCTGAATCTGGTACAACAGACAGTGAAGACTCCACAATACTCAACAATACCAACATAACGAGTGGTCCTCGACGTAGGCAACAGCCAGACAGATATGGATTTGTAGGTGCTTATATAGAAGATGACAACATATTCACGGGTGAGTTATCGTTGCAAGAAGCTTTGGAAGGTCCTGAGAAAGCACAGTGGCTAGCGGCAGTGCAAGATGAGTTACAGTCGTTTGAGAAAAATAGTGCATGGGAAATCGTAGATGTACCAATGAATGGTACTATAGTGCAGTGCAAGTGGGTTCTGCGAAAAAAGTACGATAGTGAAAACAAAGTGCGTTACCGTGCTCGTTTAGTCGCAAAGGGCTTCAGCCAAAAACATGGTGTAGACTATACAGAAACATTTTCGCCTGTAGTGAGACACACAACTCTAAGACTATTATTTTCATTGTCTGTAAAGTTAGGTTTAGATGTTAACCATTTAGATGTAAAGACTGCGTTCTTGAATGGTGATTTAGAGGAAACCATTTACATGAAGATGCCAGATTGTTATAATAGTAGTAGTTCAGTTTGTAAAGTATTGAAACTTAAAAAGGCTATTTATGGACTCAAGCAGGCCTCTAGAGCATGGAATAAAAAGGTGGATAATTGTTTGATCAGTAATGGTTACAAAAGGTCAAAAGTTGAGCCATGTATGTATATAAAGGATATTAACAAATGTAAGACCATTGTAACAGTCTATGTCGATGATTTCTTTATATTTTCCAATGATAAAGTTTAAACTAAGAACTTGAAACAGATGTTATCTAATAAGTTAAGCATTAAGGACTTAGGTGAAGTTAAACAATGTCTTGGAATGAATGTGACCTTCAATAAAGATTTAGGATATGTTACTCTGAGTCAAGAAACTTATATTGATCAACTTTTGAGCAAATTTCATTTAAGTGATTGTAAGACTGTTGATACTCCGATGGAGGTCAAACTAAATATAAACAAAGGTCAAGTAGATATAAATAATCACGTGCCCTATCAACAATTAATTGGTAGTTTGATGTATCTGTCAGTCTTAACTAGGCCAGACATTAGTTACTCTATAAGTTTTCTAAGTCAATTTAATAATTGCCACACAAAGGAGCATTGGGAATATGCAAAGAGAGTATTAAAATATCTAAAACGAACTAAATGTTATGGAATAAAGTATTGTAAAGAAGGTAATTTAGAAATAACAGGCTATGTAGATGCTGATTGGGTCTCTAACTCTATAGATAGGAGATCATATACTGGAATGTGTTTTTTGTTATCTGATGGTGTAATATCATGGGAATGTAGAAAACAGAAACATGTAGCCCTCTCTAGCACTGAATCAGAGTATATTGGTCTGTCTGAGGCATATAGAGAAGCATTGTATTTAAAAGAACTACAATATGAAATAACTAATAAGATGTACACAATCAGTCTATTAAATGATAATCAGGGTGCACAGAAGCTGTGTGTAAACCCAGTCTTTCACAAACGTACAAAGCATATTGATGTCAAATATCATTTTTGTCGTGATCTAGTAAAAAATAAAGTTGTTAAAGTACTGTATTTGCCAACAGCTGATATGCCGGCTGACATTCTAACTAAAAGTTTATGTTCAGCAAAACATTATAAATTTATGTTGCTTCTTGGCATAGTTTGTATCGAATAATTTTGTATAAGAATTGTTTGATGAATATTGCGATAAGTGGGGGTGTTATTCTGTGTCTATTTTGTATCGACAATATCACACATTGTAAAGTAGTAGCGCCCTCTGGTATAGAATATGTCATACTGTATGTTTTTGGAAATAAAGTCAGTTCTTGTTGGTAACCCACGCGTTTAATTTACAAGATTTTTTTATTGAAACATTTATTTTGTTTTATTTCTAATTTAAAGTTGTTAAAGATAATTAAATAGTTTCCTGCTAAAATTATAGCTCGTTTATCACAATTTTGCAATAATGTTTCACTGTTTAACAAAATAGTTTCATCATCTAATTCTTCTATGCTACTAACATTATTACATTTATATTGACTTACATGTTTTCTGAATGTGTAAGGAAAAAGATGGGGTGTGTGATATCTTCTATAATTCAAGCAATCCAGCAGGGCACGAATGCCATTGGGTTCTGCCAAAGAAGGATTAGCTTAATCGACTGCCAAAAAGGGAGAAAAACATTTGATTGTGGTCAAATTGAATCTGAATTTATTTTCAATCTATCGGTCTTTAGTTACTATTTCCCCCACTGGCATTTCCAATGCATATCGATCTTAAATAGGTCGCGTGCAGCCACATTTCGGTTACACTGCATTGTGCCCCCACAAAATTGTGTTTGTATTAACAGTTAGTAATTGGTTTGTATTGTGTGTATTGAATTTATTATCATATGTTATATTTCTTAAGGCTATAGTTGTGGAACTTCTTTCTTTCACCGTTTATTTCTATTATTGAATTAATATTGTCTATTTCTATTATTTTGTATGGTCCGTGGTAAGGACTTTGTAACTTTTTTTCTTACTTTCTAGTTTAACAAACACTAAATCTCCTATTTTAAAGTCTAAAATTTTTGTATTCTTATCGTATTCTAATTTTCTTTTATTCTTAACATTATTGACAATTTTTCGTGTTTTTTCAACTGCAATATGCTTGAGTCTAATTGTTGCATAGTTATCTATATTATATACTGGTTCATTCCTATTTATTACATCACATGGTACGTAGTGTAATTTTCCAAAAATGAGTTCATATTGTGTATACTTGGTGTCTACATGTAGTGTTATGTTATTACATAACATATTTAGTTAATTCACGTTGCATCGCTTAATTTTCTTTAATTTCAGTAGTACTATTTTTCTTTTTGTTATCACTCCTTAATTCAAATTTTAATTTCTTCATATTTTTGACGTCAGTTATGGACGTACAGCCTTCTGTTGAAATGTATAGATCTACTTTTTATTATTATCATCATTTTCAATCTTTTGTGTCATACCCTTTGTGGTTTATATTATTATTTTCTACCATCATGGATTTCAAAATGTCACTGTAATTTTTTTTGTTGATAGTGCATTGGCGTCTGTATTCATTCTTTCTTGCTTGAAAACTATTTCAAAGTCGAAGTCTAATAAGTCTAGTCTTATTCTCGTCATCTTCGAGGATGGGTTCTTATGTCTGTCACTATTATGAATTTCCTTCCATACAGATATGGTTTGAAGAAATCTATTCCGAAATGGATTGCTAATAGTTCCTTTTCTATGATTGGTTTGTTTCTGTCATGTAAATAGTAAGGATTTACTAGCATGCGAAATTGGTAAGTCGTGACTTATTTCACTTTGTGAAATAACTGCACCTAGTGCAAAATCTGATGCGTCGGTTGTAACTATGAAAGGTTTGTCGGAATTTGGATATTGTAAAATTGGAGGATTGATTAGTTTTTGCTTTAATTGTGTGAATTTCTGCAAAGTTTGGTATGAATCTCCAAACTTGGTGTTGGATAGTTTTCTATTGTTTTTTATTTGGAAGGGTCTGTTTTTATTCCGTTACTTGTTATTAAATGACCTAAATATACGAATTCAGATTTCAGAAAATGACACTTGCTTGCATTTAATTTGAGATTGTAGTGTCTTAGTTTATCGAATAATGTCATGCTACATAGTGAAAGTGTTAGATTCTAAGCCGCTTAATGCTATCGTTAACATTTTTTGGAAACTATTAGAAGATATTTTTAATCCGAATGGTAGTCTATTGAATTGGTAATGTCCGTCTTGTGTCGAGAATGCTGTTAATGGTCTTGATATCTTATCTGGCGGCATTTGGTGGAATAAGCTGCTCATGTCTAGTGTGGAAAAGTAATTAGCCCTTCCCAATTTGTCTAGTACGTCTTCAATTCTTGTTAGTTGAAATTTGTCGTTAACAATTTTATCATTCAATTCGCGGAAGTCTACAACCAGTCGCCATTTCTTTATATTTCCATCGCCCTTTTCGGGACTAGCAGTAGTAGCGAATTGTATGGACTTACCGAATTTTCTATTATGTCATTTTCTAGTAGATTTTTAACTTGCTCTCTAATTTCCGAATTTTATGTTTGTGGTAGTCTGTAGTTTTTGATGTATACTGGAATGTTTTCTGTTGTATTTAGCTTCTGAATGTAGAGGTTGTAAGTTGATAGTGGTTTGTTTTCTAAATGAAAAATGCCCTAATAGCCTTCAAATATCTGTGTCATAGACATGGGTCAATCGTTCAAATTCAGCGAACGAATCGTTAAAGTATTGGTTTCAAAAATAATTCGGTCATATCAATCAATCAATCGTTCGTTTAAAGATAGAGACCGATATATTGGACTGGTTCAATATTAAAATCGGTCGTTCGTTCAGATATAGAGATCGATTCATTATATTGGTCAATACCACAATCAATCAACCGTTGAAAAGAGATAGAAACCAATTCGCTGTATTGGTTCAATGCGATCGATCTGAAAATGCAAATATGTCTGTCTTCTTCTTCTTTTCCTTTTTATCCCGGCGTCGTTATGGTCAGAAGTGTAGGACCATAACCTTCCCACTTAACTGCATTCCTACTGGTCCGCTTGTGGGGTCCGCCGGTTTGACCTCAGAAAGTAGCGGCAGGCTTCCCGGTTTGGGATTACTTCATCGCTGAGGCCAATCAAATGCTGGTGTTTTTGCATTTGTTTGCACCAATTGTTTTTCGGCCTGCCTTTTTTGCATGTTGAAATTGGAATGTTGATTGATAACGCCTTTTGGACGGGGTTCAAAGGATCTCTCCTTTGAACATGGCAATACCAACTGAGTCGGTCGCGCTCTATATTTCTTGTGATGGTTTCTTTTACGTGGAGGCTTCCTCGGATCTTTGAACTTCTAATTCTGTCACGCTTTGTTACTCCCGCTGTCATGCGAAGCATCTTCATCTCAGTTGCCGTTAATTTGCTCTCATACTTTTTGTGCATTGTCCAGCATTGTGAACCGTATGTGAGCGCCGGACGTACAACTGAAGTGTAGAGCCTTCCTT
This sequence comes from Merodon equestris, assembly GCA_958301585.1. Lineage (NCBI taxonomy): Eukaryota > Metazoa > Arthropoda > Insecta > Diptera > Syrphidae > Merodon > Merodon equestris. The sequence goes on from OY284413.1 coordinate 98,863,320, forward strand.
TCAGCTTAGGGGGCATTTTTCGATCACAGAAGATGGCGGAGTTTTCCCGCCACTTCATCCACCCTACGCTTACGCGATGTTTGATGTCGTCATCACAAGTTGCTTCTCTATTAATCATAGATCCCAGATATTTAAACTTTTCACACTTGGGAAGCACTCTTCCATTCAAGTAAATGTCTGGAATAGGCTGATGAGGGTCAGAGAACGGGCAGCACAGATACTCTGTCTTCTTTGAACTAATACGATACCCGTGTCCCTCAAAAATGTCCACCCACACATCAAGTGTTCGTTGTAGGGACGCCTGATCATCACTTATAATGGCCCCATCGTCAGCAAAGAATAGCTGGTGCACATTGGGGTCCGTCACTTTTCCTTCAAGCAAGCAATCAAGGACTGCTATAAAAAGCAGTGGGCTGAGGACGCTCCCTTGGTGTACACCGACTTTGATTGCGAACTCTTCGGTGACTCCTGCGGTGCATCTTACTCTTGTCGTTGCTCTCTCGTACATGTCCATAATTACTCGCACGTAGGTTTCTGGAACTCCTTTTTGTCTTAGCGCTACCCATAAAAGATCTCTTGGTTGCCGGTCAAAGGCCTTCTCGAAATCAACCAACACCATATGCAAGTCCTTTGAAGAATCACGATGCTTTTCCATCATGATCCTTATACTTTGGATTGCATCTGTTGTTGATTTACCCGAGACAAACCCGCACTGGTCATCAGATAGTCGTATTATTTTCCGCAGTCGGCTATCTAATACCCGTTCAACGATCTTCATGGTGTGCGACATCAGCTTGACAGAACGGTAGTTATCACAATTTCGCGTATCACCCTTTCCTTTGTGCAATGGAAGAAGATAGCTTTCCCTCCATTGATTAGGCATAGTGTCGCCTCTCATAAGTTTAGAGATAAGAACCATGAGCCATCTAGACCCGATGTCTCCCATCTTTTTCCAGAACTCAGAGGGTATCCCGTCCGGCCCAACAGCTTTTCTTTTCTTGGAGTTTTTAACCGCGTACCGAACTTCTTCGACTGTGATGTCGGGTATTTCGGCATGATTCGGGGCGGCTCTTGGAAAGTACACTCGGGGAAACTGTTCGTTCAGAAGTTCCTCGCAATACTGTCGCCATCTGTGGAGAATTTTTTCGTCTTCCACAAGGAGTTGGCCTTCAGCATTGTTAATAAACTTTGGGAAACGAATCTCCTGAGCATTTCTTCTTCTCTGGGCGGCTATCTTAAAGATATTTGCTCCTTTGTTCAAATTGTTTTGTCGAAGCTCCTGGGTAGCCTGGTTCCTGTCAGACGCGGAAGACGATATTTCTTCCAACTCCTGATAGAGGCCTTCCATGCTTTTCGCTTTGAATTCGGCGCATTTTTTCTTCGCGATACCTTTGCAACATCTATATACCTTTTCACGGCGAGCTTTTTCCTCTCTATTAGTAGAAGAGCACTTTGACCAAGCTTGGAAAGCCATTTTCTTTTCGTGTATCACTGCTTTGGCTTCGTCTGTCCACCACCAGGTTTCTTTTGCGTGTTGGCAGGGGCCTTTAGATGTTCCGAGCAGTGATTTGGCTTTCTCCAGGCCAGATTGTTGTAGGGAATCCCACATGTCTTGTGCTCTGCACTCCTCATTACCGACCTCATCGATAATGGAAGAGAGGTAGTTTTCCATGATGGTAATAAAAGCTTCGCCTTTTCCTTTATCCAGCTTATACCACTTGATTCTCTCAGACACCTTCGTTTGCTGCTTTGACTTCTTTCTCGCATCCATAAAAAATTCAGTCAGGAGGAGACGGTGTTGAGGGGCGATCGCGTCTCCCAGGATCACTTTGCAATCTTTAGCTCGTGGCTTCATGAAACTGGATACCAAATGATAGTCTATTTGAGTTTCATTTCCGCCGCTGCTATAAGTGATCAGGTGCCGGCTTTGTTTGACGAACATGGTATTTAGCACTATAAGACCGTACGACCGAAAATGCAAATATGTCTGTATTGGATTGAATAACTAACGGTTATTGTTCATCCCTTAGATGTTCGTAATTTTGTACGTTGTTTTAATAAAGTCAGCTTTTTTGCCATTTTATCGTGTTTTTTTAATTATTAAATAATATTATTTAAAATCACAAAAAAGAAAGTTATCACTTATTCAGAAGCTTAGTTATAGATTGTATTTTATAGAATTGTACGCTATGTCTGAACTGAAAAACAAACGAAGCGAAATGTGGAAACATTTTTCCATCGCCTAAAATGTCAAGGCAAAATGCTGTTATTACCAAAAGTTAATAAGTTTTTCTGGGGGAGCAACTGGAAATTTAGGAAGGCTTATAAAGTCTCAGCATAAAGGTATAGCTTTGGGAACAGACACATATGCAACACTCACAGCTTACAGAAACCAACCCAATTCAAGAATCCAATAGTGAGGCTCCAACAATTTCATCTGACAGTACAAGCACAACTTCACATCAACTCTAAAACAAACTGAAATTTCTTCATATGTACAAAGACCAATATCACTTTCATTTTCCAAACAACTAAACGAACAACTCACAAAAATAATAGTAAAACAATATTATCCATTTAAAATGGTTGAGCATATAGAATTTAACCAATATGCAATGCCTACGCGAAAGACCATATCCCATTCCTTAATTCCACGTCTGTACAATGAGACAAAGAAAAAAGTTCACAGAATGCTTGGGGTAGAAGCTGTATGCCTAACACAAGATGGATGGACGTCTAACACCCAGCAAAGTTATATTGGCATAACAGCTCACTTTGGCCAAAACTTGAACTTGAGCAGCAGCCTACTTTTAGGATGCATTCCATTCAACAACAGCCATACGTCGTCAAATTTAGGGGCTTTGTTGAAAGGTGAAGTTGAGTCTTGGGGTCTAGGAGAAAAAGTTGCATGCGTGGTGACTGATAATACATCAAATCTCGTTGGTGCGATGGGATATAAAAATTGGAGACATCTCCCTTGCTTTGCACACTCGTTAAATGTTGTTTTAGGGGATGGAATAGCGGTCATTGAAGCAGAAATCGCAAAGGTTAAGAATATAATATATGCATATTTCAAAAGAAGCGCCAACTAACCAGCATGGAAGAGCAATTAAATCTTCCAGAAAACTAAAACAAGACTGCATAACAAGGTGGAACTCCACTTATGAAATGCTCTCCCAGTAATATGCATAATAATGATAAAAGATGCAGTTATTGTCGTGCTAGCAATAGAGAAACCGGAATTAAATATTATATCTCCAAAAGAATGGTCTGTGCTAGAAAAGGCCACTGATGTCTCCAAAGTTTTTAGTATAATCACTAAAGAAATGTCTGCTGATAAAAATGTAACTTTATCAAATCTAATGATAATAATTGGTGCAATAGCTCATCATCTTAGTAAAATATATTCCAATAATAGTCACGGAAAAATATCAAACATAATAGAAACTCTGAAAAACTCACTCTCATCTCGATTTAAAGAAATAGTTTCACACGAACTAATAACAAGAGCCACCATACTTGACCCGCGGTTTAACTAATATGGTTTTACATCAAACCCCAAATATGTTAAAGGTTTTAAAAGAAAAAGAGTGCAATTCATTTCAGTTCCAATTCAACCAGCAAATACATCTCAACCATCTACATCCAGACACAAACGGACACAGAAACAACTATCCTTTGGGGATATTTCGATAATACTGTTAAAAGTGTAATATCTCACCCAAATACTCACGCCGCAAGTATTATTGAAGTGGAGAATATATCAATGAATCACTCATTAAAAGAACAGATAACCCATTAAAGTGGTGGGACGATAGAAAGCATGTCTATCCCCGACTTCATAAACTGGTGCAACGTTTGCTTTGCATAGTAGCAACAAGTGTTTCCTGTGAAATTGTTTTTTCGAAGGCTGGATTAATAATTGATGAAAGACGCAGTAATCTGAAGCCGGAAAAAGCTGCACAATGTCTTTTTTTGAATTATAAGATTTATTATACTGAATTCTGTTTTGTTTCTTGTTTTTGTAACTTTTTTGCATTTAGTTTCTTGATTTTGTTTTCCATTAAATTATATGTGTTTTGAAGAGGAAAACCCAATGTTATCCTTTGTTGTTCGTAGTTGTTATAAAATCTTCCTTTCCCACAATAACATTTATATTAATTTGTGGTATATTAAAGGGAAAATAGAATAATACTTACTCTTTTAATGTTCAAACTCCAATTCAAATTAAACGATTATAACTCATAGTTGATTCAAAAAGGATGAAAACAACTAACACATCGGAAAATGAATGAAATGGCAAATAATTGAACGAACAAATAGAGTGAGAACAATATAACGAAACAAGTATACCATATATACTACCGAAGTCATAGCGAAAGATACGAAAGAGCATAAGGAATTAACAATTCGCTCTTTCTTCAACACTATATTTTCGTTCGTTCCATGTGTCATGTTGTTTCATATCGTTCGTTCAACAACCGAATCGGTCATTACGAAAGTATTGACTTTGTGATTGATTGGTTTGTAGTTGTGTGATTTCAATCACCAATACTTTTCGGTGATTCGGTCAAAACGAACGAATCAATCACGATCGACTCATCTCTACTGTGTCAGTGTTTTTCTTGTTTCAGGGTCAGAGTGGTCTATCTTCAGCTCCTTTCTCATTTTTTGTAATCTTTGTTTATCATATCTTGTTTTTCTTATTTTCATAAGACTATAGTTGTCCAACTTTACTAATTCTGTTTTTATGTTTCTTAGTGTTACCTCGAAATCATTTACATTTAATAGTTTAATATGGTATATTCCTTTCGCTGGAATTACTGAGTTGGCTATGAATACTCCTTGCTTAATTTCTCTATTCAGTATGACGCTGTCTTTAGGTACTTTTAAATTGAATGGATATATGGCTTCTGTTTTAGGTGGAATTTTTATTATGTTGTTATTGTTTGCTATCATTGGAATGGTTACTTCGTTTTCATCTATTGTTATCGTTAGGGTGTATGTTTTATAGTCTATCTTGCACATGTGTTGCGTGAAAAAATCTCTTCCTAAGATACCACCTGTTGCTTTGGAAAAGTTTGTCTCAACTATGTGGAATTTGAGTGTAGTGTAGTTTGCGGGTTTGAGTATGTTGTACCTAGTGATTGTATTTCTTCTTTAGTTATCCCTGTCAGTCTACATTTTACGTCTATTATGAGGTATGTTTATATGAGGTATGTTGGGTTTCTATTTAGCTTGGAAGTGTATACTGATATGTATATACATAGTTAATCGGGTTATCTGTGATATTTAATGCTACTAGTTTTGATATCCCGGAGTAGTGATCTCCGGGCCATTTCCGTTTCCTTGGTCTTGGATAACATTGACTCTGCTGTCGTTTGTCTGTCTATGCTAATTATTTCTTGTGTAGGAGTTGTTCTGTCTTGCTCGAGAATTGTTATTATAATTGTTGTTGTTTCGATAGTTCGGCTGGTAATTTGACTGGTGACTACTATATCTTTGCCTCATGTTGCCATTTTAGTTATGTCGTTGATTCGGATGTTGGTTAGTTTGGAAGTTGGGTATATGTATTGTACCTCTGGTTGTTGATGTTTCTATTTATGGGGCATATTTCTATAGTCGTGCAAATAGATCGTTCCATTCGCACATTCGATTCACTTTCGCACCATTACCATTCCTATATCCGCCGGGAGCACTGCTTTATTGTTCCCGAATCGTTCGAACTCTCTTTCCTTATTTGACATTTAATTCATATTAAATTTGAAATTACCAGAATTTTATTTGAGTTTGTTGTGGAAATGGGGGGATAATTTACGAAAAATTAAGATCTTTAGATCTTTAGATTTGATACATGACTCCATAATGTGAAACAATTCGCCTGTTCGTACACTGAGTACATTAAAACAATACAATTGAGCACGGAAACTGCTCCCGGTTACTTGTTTTTTTCCTGTAAAAATATTGAATCCCTGAAAAATCAACTAAACCATTTAAATATTACTTACATGTTTAAAAAAATTCTTGGCGCGATTGAAAAGCAGCGGACAGAATATGAAAGTTAAATTCGAGTTAGCACCACTGGTCACTGGTCAACCAGTGGTATGTAACCAATGGTTTTTGTTCGAAAATACCAGTGGTATTTTTTATGGTATAATCTACCGTTTGATGCAATCGGAACACCGAGGTATCGGATATCCTATACGAAATCACAAACAGTATATTAATCAGTTGAGAACGTAGACACACATCCACACACTCATTTTTCCAAAATAACAAGCATTTGTGAGAAAAATATAAAACCATTAAGTAATCTTACAAGTTGATACGAGTACTTACTTCTATTCTTGTAGATAACAAATTCACGATTAACACATTCGTCGTCAGAACTACCCATATGGCAAACTTCTGGCAGTTAATAATGGAATGAATACAGGACACAATTCACAAATCCGGATGTGTTTCAAAATAATTAAAACAGAGACGAGTTAGATTTCGTAAAAAATTATACTAATTATAGATATGATCCTGGCAGAGAAAATTTATATGCTAAATATGGTAAAATTCAACTTCGAAGTACATTTCTACTTACGTTCTCTATACGCGTATCTCAAATTCATTCAGTGAATTTTCAGAATTTTCCAAAAAGACTACGCATGCACTTCATTTACGAGTGGAATGAAATAAATAAGCTGCTAAAACACGTGCTACGATCAATATAAAAACATAAATATAGCTTTCTGCTTTTATATAAGTTCATATCCAACTTACTTTTGTTATTCAACTACGATTATAAAATGTAAATGTACAAATATGCAATTACAAAGCCAAATGACTGGTTCCTTGTGGAAACACAACAAACATGGCGAAACACTGTCCAATTTCACTGTACGATCAAATTCGATGTCAATTTTAAAAAATAACTTTATATGCGGGACTTGTACACACAATGATTCAAAATTAATCAACCCAATTACACTTCACTTAATTACGCACTGAAAAATAACGACTTTTCATAAAACATTGAACAATACACTCGAAGAAGATTCCAAACAAAACGTATGAAGGCACTCAAACCACCGCTGTGTTCAAATTGAACATTTCTCTTCGCGAGCCAATGAGAATGCTTCTTTCGATCACGTGATCATGTCAACAAAAGGAACGTTGCGCTTTTATTATCTAATCGCTAATTCCAGGATTTCATAGTCGCCATCGCAATGATATCAGATGTCAATATTCAATGTGCAAAGACATCTGTCAATCATATGATTCCCGCCAAAAAAACAAATACATTTCGTAATTTCGTTTAATTATAAGAGAGAATTTTCTCTAATTGAAGAAAAAAAGATGACAATAATGCAGCCTATTTATTAGTTTTGAAAAAAATTACAAAAGTCAATATTTTATGTTGTAAAAATCATCACTCGTCCCATCCCAGTGGTATACATTCAATGAGCCTGCACACACAGGAGTAATTTTATCAGGAGTAAAACTGGTGTAATGCTCTGCTCTAAGCTTATACGGAATGAACTACTCCAACTGAAAAAAAATGTATATGTGAACCTCGTTTCATTGGGTTAGTGTTTTCGTCTTTCTGACATTTCATTTGACAGAGATATTTCGCAAAAGACGTCTCCTCTCCATTTGGTTTATACAGTGTTCACTGCTTGAAGGGCGAATTACGATTGAGACGCAACACGAGACAAAAAACGTGCCGACTCGAAAAGTAAAGAGTTGTGTATGTATTAGTTTTGCTCTCTCTTCAACCACTCGATACGCGGTTGAAGATTTTACTCCGTTTCATACTTCACACTTCAGCTCCCTCTCCCATAAAATCAATTTTCAGCCGGTTGGATTACTCCCGTGTGTGCAGGCCCAATAAGTAGTAAAAACCAGGTTCACCAGCAGTTTGGTTGGATCAGTGGTAAAATTCACCACTGGTATAATGATATACAAGTGGTAAATATTTACCACAAATAACAACCAGTGGTACACCAGTGGTATATTTTGAACCAGTGGTGAGAACCCGTGGTACTACTACTGGTATCATGCAATACTGGTATACCAGTGGTTTACTAGTGGTACATTTTTTTACCACTGGTATTTTTCTACATGGGTCCCAATATAACATACATTACCGAACGTGAACGATTCACGTCGATTAGGAAGTTCATTTCAATGACGTTATTTATTCTCCCCGACGGGTATAGAAATGCGAACGTACGAAATGTTCTCTCCTGCGGGTATAGAAATATGGCCCTATGTTGTTTCTGTGGCCGTTGTAATGGTTGAAGTTTCCTCTTCTTACGTACATCATTTGGCTATTGGTTTGGTTCGAATCCCTTTCTAGTTCGAGTGCCAGATTGATTGCATCTGATAGAGACTTGGGCTGAATTGCAAATAAAGTTGGTTTTATGCCCTCATTGCCTCATTTAATCTATTCTTGAAAATCGTAAGTGCATAGTCTTGGTTTACTTTATTACTTTTACTATTACTTTCTTTTCGGCTTCTGTTGTTTCGCTTGGTAATTCTTCTATCTGCAGGCTATTCAAGTCGGCAATGAGGTACAATACTTTGTCTTTGTATGATGCCACCGATTGATTTTTCTGTGTTATTTGTGACAATCTGGTGTTGTGTTTTTGAATTTTTATTTCAAGCTACTTTTTAATGTTTTCAATGTTGTTAACGTTGTTGCAAAGCCTAACGCAGTTTTGACGTTCTGCGCAAGTTTGACATGGAAAATGAGTTCAATGAAAGTTGTTCTTTTGGTCTCTTTCAGAGTGTTGTGGAGTAATTCTACCAGAGTTAGAAATGAGTCGAGTTCTTTGAAGGCTCCTATGAATGTTAGTATTACCTTCATTGCTTCTAGGTTTGAGATTATAAGCTTTTTCGTTATTATATATGTCTCCAGGAAATTTTCTAGATTTGCTTACTAGTAGTTTAAATAGATTATTTTCCATACTTAAAGCATACTTATATTTAAACATTATTAACATTATTTGTTATTACTTTTTCTTTTACATAATTTTTATAATAATTATTTATTTTAAACATGATATATAATATAGATACTAATGCTGTGACAGTTGTCAATGGGTTTACTTTTTCATTCACAGTCACGTTCTCCTTAGTAGTGTTGTTTTCCATGATGTTTGTATTTTATTACGAACTTTGTCAGGTGTTCGATCTCTGTCCAGATCTCAGTTGTCTTATTCCAGATTATTGGTACTTCTTCCTCTGTTTTTATTATATTCACGAGTTAGGCCAACCTCTTGCGGTCTTAATATTTCTTGCCTCCCCTCGCCTTTTTTGACGTTGTAGTTTCTGTTTTTTTTTTTTTTTGATCTTGGTTATCCTTGTTTCCCGTGTTTCCCAACTGACGTTTTGTATACTCCTCAATTGTCAGCTTCTTCGGGGCTGATGTCTTTGGAGTAGGCGTATAACTCGGTACACCTAAGATCTCTCCTGGTATGTATTCTTCCGTCATTGGTGGTAGAAGCAGCTTCACAGAAAAATGAAGGGACCTTGTTCTCTGGATCGTTTTTCACAGGACCACGATATAAATTATAGTGGAATCATGCGAATTGGCAGGATCGCCAAGTAAGGAAAGAGGTTGGGTGTGTGATATTTTCTTTATACAAGCAATCCGGCAGGGCACGAATGCCATTGGGTTCTGCCAAAGAAGGATTAGCTTAATCGACGGGCAGGGCACGAATGCCTTAGAGGTCTGTTATAAAGGGAGAAACACATATGATTGTGGTCAAATTGAATCTGAACTTATTTTCAATCTTTCGGTCTTTATATACTATACCCCCACTAACATTTCCAATTCTTATCGATCTCAAACAGGTCGCGTCATCAAATTTCGGCTACACTGCAAAGTGTCCCCACAAAGAGTCACTTCTCAGATGACACATTAAAAATTATGCTCTGTGATGTTGAATGCCATTCATGACACATTTCTATCGGAATTCTTTGGCGGTGAACCTTTATATTCCAATTCTTTCTGCCTGTATTCTTGTGGTGTCAGCATTTTGTCGTGTGCCGTCTAGTGTTAAGCTTTTTTGATGTCCATGAAACTATTATATATTTAATGTGTATTATGCAGTGTGTAGGAAGTGTTTATTATTGTTTTGGTGATTACACTACGATTGATACAATTTTTACTATGTTTTAAATGTTTTAAAATGGTATTTTCATTATATTCCTACAATTTTGTATGCATTTCAACGACAAACTCCTCTACTTCACCAATTTGGAAGTTTTTTGAATTCGGCATCGATTTGATTAATTGTTACTCTCTTAGTTGGTATTTTCATAGCAATTATTAAACAATTATTCTTATATTCCATTACTTTAATAGTTTTAATTTATGAAAATCAATATTATAATAGTCTAGTTCTTCTATGGTTAACATGCTTATCTTAATTGTGTTTCCTTATCTAAAAATTCGTTTATGTAGTTAAGTTCGCTAAGTCCATTGTAAGTAGTATTATATGATTCCAAAATGTTCTTTCTATCGTTTTCAACAAGTATTTTTAAATATTATAACGTCGCTTTGAACTGGCTGTTAGTTTTAATTTGTTTGTTAAGGCTTTCCATAGCATTATGATTATTGCCATCTACAATACGTAAATGTTCTGTTATTTCTCGTCGATCAGTACTATCCATTGTTCCGAATAACCACTCTTCAGCTCTGCCTACAATATTTACTAAGCCCCTTTTTTGTCTAGTTGGTACTTTTTTTATCTTTTAAAGTTTGATAGTTTCGTTAATACCACTATGTAATACCACTAGAAAAATGACTTTACTGAATTAAAAACAATGATACAACAACTAGTGACACAAACCGCTAACATGATGAATACACCAACAGTACTAATAACCAAACTAACTAACTAAATATGAAGATAGACCGATTAAAGATCGTTATTTGGAATGCTAACGGACTGCAGCAGCACGTCAACGAATTGAAACAATTTATCAGAACCAACTCCATAGACATCTTATTGATTTCAGAAACACATTTCACAGACAAAAACTTTTTCAAAATACCCGAATACAATGTGTATCACACACCTCACCCTGACAACAAAGCTCATGGTGGCACAGCAATCACAATAGGGCAGACAATCAAATCAATAGATCTTGCAGGCTACAAAACTGAGCATATCCAAGCAACGACCATACAAATTGAAGACGCATACGGACCACTCATAATCTCGGCACTTTACTGTCCACCCAAATTTAATATATCGACAGACCAATACAAAAGTTATATTGACACGCTAGGGAAAAGATTTATTGCAGGAGGCGACTTTAATGCAAAAAACACAGACTGGGGCTCCAGATTAACAAACAGAAAGGGGAGTATCCTTATAAGAGTTCTAAAATCACTTAACGTGCACTTTCTCAGCACAGGAGAACCAACATACCGGCCCTCAGACATGAACAAGAAACCTGATCTTATAGATTTCTGTATACACAAAAGTATACCCAGGACAAGACTAACCGCAAAAACTTCCCTTGACCTCTCTTCTGACCACTTCCCAATCATAATCACCTACGAGACTAAAGCTACCGCGTTATTCCACAATACAAGGATTTACAACAAAAGAACAGACTGGCAAACATTTAAGGACATCCTAACAAGAGACCTACCACTCAGAATCCCTGACAACATAGATAGTGCAATAATTTACCTTAACGACACTATAATAAATGCATTGAGCATCTCTACGCCACAACTTGCCCCAGGTGAACGTGACTCCTATACTCCCCAATATATAAACAAAATTAGACACAAACGCAAGATTCGAAAACTATGGCAAGCGAATCGCTCTCCTGAGTTAAAGGCCAAACTAAATAAGACCATGAAAGAATTAAAGGACATACTGCAAGAGCGTAAAAACAAACAACTCAACAATTATTTGATAAACCTGACGCCGACTTTCCAGACGAACTATTCTCTCTGGAAAGCCACAAGAAATTTAAAACAGACTACTTTACACCAACCACCAATGTTAAACGAAAACAATTCGTGGTCTAACACAAACGCAGAAAAAGACAATAATCCACAACATTTAAACCTCCAAAACACGAATGAAGCAATTCCAATCAAATTGACTACCAAAAATGAAATTGGCTTTCATATTAAGTATAGTGTCAAGACTAATAAATGCCCTGGTTACGACATGATAAACGGGAAAATCTTAAAAGAACTACCTGATCACGCCATTATTTATATCAGGAATATATTCAACGCTATAATTCGAATTAAATACTTCCCAAAAGCATGAAAAGTCGCTGAAGTATACGCCATCCCCAAACCAGGAAAAGACATAACAAAAGCTAGTAGCTAACGTCCCATCGTTACCAGTTTTATCCAAAGTCCTGGAAAAAATCATACAGAAAAGACTACAACCAATACTTGAAAACAACAATGTTGTAGCGAATCACCAACTCGGGTTCAGACAACATCACTCAACTATACAACAAACACATAGGGTAATAAACAAAATATCAAACGACCTAGACAATAAAAGATACTGCTCAGCAGTATTTCTTGACGTATCTAAAGCATTTGACAAAGTCTGGCATAAGGGACTACTCTACAAACTTAACAAAGCCTTACCATTAGACTTTTACCAGCTACTTAAAAGCTATCTTGACCAACGACACTTCTATGTAAAACACCAGCAAGAATACTCTAATTTGCATATAGTCCAAGCTGGCGTTCCCCAGGGTAGCGTTTTGGGGCCACTCCTCTACTTAATATACACTGCAGACATACCTACCCCGACATCGCAACACTTCATGTTAGCAACATTTGCAGACGACACTATCATACTGCAATCTGACGAAGACGCAAATGACGCAAATTTCAAATTACAAAACCATTTAAACAATTTTTAAACGAAGATAAGACTATCCAGGTTATCTACACCACTAGAAAAATTGACAATCCACCTCCTATAATAATTGACAATAAGAACATAAAATCCAGCGATCACGCCAAATATCTAGGTATGGTTATTGACAGAAAATTAACATGGAAACAACACATTGTAGAAAAGAATAAACAAATAAAAGACAAGCTCCGAAAATGTTACTGGATGCTTGGTAAAAATTTTAGACTGTCAACAGACAATAAACTTCTTATATACAAAACTATGATTAAACCTATCTGGACATATGGGCTACAACTATGGGGCACTTCCAAAACCTCAAACATCCAAATAAGTCAACGTACACAAAACAGAATCTTAAGAACAATTACCAACGCAGAATGGTACGTACCAAACACGGAAATTCATAAAGACCTTCACATAACAGCTGTTGCAGACGAAATAAAAAAGTGCTATGTCAAATACCAAAGTAAGATTTTACAACATACAAACGACGAAATACGCAATATCCCAAATGACGAACAAACAGAAATACGAAGACTTAAACGATACAGACCAACAGACCTAATTGAACGGTTTGGGTAAGTACTGGGTACATCATCATGAAAACAAAATAACATCTGCCGACAACAACGAGCAACAAGGGGCGCTCGGTGTGAACAAAACCTCCAACGTTTCGGGTGGATTAAATCCCACTTGTGCCAACTACTCTTTAAACAAATAAAAACATAATTGTAAGGGACATTGGTCCTACAATGTACGTAAACCCTGATAAACTGTAAAAGCTTCAACTAAATTTTAATTTTAAACAGGTGTTGAATAAACGGGATAAAAAAAAAAAAACTATGTAAAGATTCTTTTGCATGATAAGGCGATATCTGTTTTTGGCATTCTTCTTCGTTTCCAATTTCTTGTGCTCTTTCTTGCCTCTCTAAATTTAATTCTTGCATTGTCATAGAATAGTTTTATAATATATGTCTGTTTTTGTTGTAGTAACTATCATCTACTTCTGAATATATTCCTACATGTCCTGTTTTAATATCTGTTTTTAGTATATCTTTAATATTTGTTTCTTCGTTTTGTGGATTTATCTCCATGATCTTCCTCCCATGTTTGACCTTAATTTCATTTCCCGGACTATAAGTCAAATATATTTAAATATTACATTTGTTTACTATTTCTTCTCTTATTTTGGTCTTGTAATTGTTTTTTACTGAATGCATTGTATCAGACAGGTCCATATTGGATTCACTGCTATTTCCTAAATTAATTTGAGGGTTATTTTGTAATCTACTTAAGCAATCAGCGACTTTATTTTCCTTGTCATTAAGACATTCGAAATTGTACTCTTGTAACTTTAGAACCCACCTTTAGTTTCGTTGAAAAAAATCTTTCCCCTTATATTTCGAATTTAAATATTTTATAGGTACATGGTCGGTTACGATCTTAAACTTTCTATCATACAGATAAGGTCTAAGATAATTTACCGAAAAAACGATAGTCAAAAACTCTTCATCAGTTACGCTGTAATTTTTCCACGATTGTTCAATGTTCTGGATACAAAGCATATTGGATTACCGTCTTGTGAAAGAACTACTCTAATTGCATAATCACTAGCATCCCTTGTAACAACAAATTGTTTTTCGTAGTTAGGATACCTAGGGATGAGCTGATAACAAAAGTTTGAGTTTTTCAAAACCTTCAATATATTGATGATCGTTGATGTTAATTTTGATGTCTCCTTTAAAATACTTCATCAAGAGATAAGCTATTTTATCATAATCTCTGATAAATTTTCTATAAAACCCTGTCATTCCCAAAAAAACTTTTCAGTTGTTTTTCTGTTTTAGGTAATTGAATTTGCATTATGTTTTCTAATTTTTCAGGATTTGGTTTTATTCCAGTGTTAATCAGAATGTGTCCCAGAAATTTTTTTTTCTTTTCACGAAACAGCATTTATCAGTTGCGCTATCATTTTTCAAGTTGTGCTCACTTAATTTTTTGAAAATCATGTCTAGTGAGTTAAGATGTTGTTCCAGTGTAGTTGAAAAAAACTAGAATATCATCCAAATCAGGGGTTCCCAAACTTTTTTTTCTCATAGACCACTTTCAATATTAACCTGATTTCGGTGGAACCCCTGCTGCTACATTTTTACCATAATACCAAAACACGTTAAAAATTGTGAAGATTAGATCTAAGGATGCAAATCTGCATCGCGGTAGAGTTCCAACACGTCTAACCCTATTTCGGAGTGGTAAAAATAAGGAGAAAACTTGTTTATTAAAATAATACGATTACAGACTTCATAGAGCTAAAATTAAACATTAGTAACGCATCGTAACTTCAACAATACAAATCAAAAATTAAAAAAAAAAAATCATTATTTTAATGGGTGGGATGTGCTTGATAGATTGACAGCAAATTATCAATATTTGGCTTCAGATTTTTAAGGAATATCCGCAAATCTCCCGGTTCTGTGATGTTCATTCTGTTCCTTTTATTTGTTGATAAACGTGTAACGACACTAAAACTTCTTCGACAAAGTATGACGAGGGAAACTCTATCAAAAGTTGCCTCGCAATTTCCCACAACCCAGGATATTTTTCGGGTATTTCTGCCTGCAGTCAAAATGTTTGATAGCCGTTTTTAAATTTCACCTTCAGCTCCTCATTGGTGCTAAGCTGGAGTAGTTTCTCTTGTAATGCCACATTCGACACTTTAGTTTCAACAAATGGATTTATGATCCATGGTGGTATTTTCATGGTGAGAATATCTTCAAATCTGTTTTTGAAGTCATCATGCAGGGCATTTAAATGCTGAACATATGTCTGAATACCCACATCAGGACATTCTGCCTCTGATAAGTTTGGAAACTGGGGGAACTCGCGCCGATTAATATTTTGCTTCATAAACTTAAATTTTCCAAGAAAAGCCAAAATTACAAAATTGTTTTTATTAAATTTAGGCTGCGCCCTTTTAATTGCAAGTTAATGTTATTGAATTTTTTGAACAAATTTGTCATAATTCTTTTAAGATGGCATATAAACCCACGATATCGCCCGAACATGGTAGGAGCTCCATCTCCTGCCACCGAAATGATGTTTGTAAATGGAATCGATTTTTCGATAATAGAGCTCAATATTAGAGCTCGTTTCATCAATGCGTCGTTGTACAGTGTTGTTACTCAAAGGAATTCTTTTGAGTACGTAAAATAGAGGTTTGTGCAGAACAGTTTTTAAACTTTTTCAACGGCGGGTAAAATTAACTGTTCTCTGATGGCATGCGGTTTCCCAGATTTCGCTATAAGCAATGAGATATTGTAGGATGTCCGCAAGCCCGTTACTTTGAGACGTTGAAGCGAACATACTGTGGGGGGGTGGGGTTCTGTTCATATTTTTCCTTCAATATTTGAAAATATTTTACACCTTTGCCTATTTTATTAGAATGACATCCTCTTAGACTATCTTCGAGCTTCGATGGTTTCATAGAGTCATTGCTCAAAATTTTGTTACATAAAAGGCATATGGGCAATCGATTGTCTGCTTTTGATGGAATAAAACCAAATTTCAAATAATCAACACTGTAGTGTCGAAATTTTTCTTAGATTCAGCCAGGTTTCATGTCAGTTACCTACCCGTAAAGAAAAAAAAATGTTTGTTTTAGTAATCATAAGGCGATTTTAACAGGATATAGCTTTTTAACAGAAAAAGAATAGGAGCAATAAACCGTTAAGACTCATAAAGAGGCTCTCACAAAACGGCTGAAACTATTTCAATGCAATATAAAACATTTTTTGATTAATTATTATATATTTTGATACATTTCTGTTAATTCGAGAGCAAATACCTATGTACTTTTAAAGAATATTTCGACATCATAACTCCACGATTTCAATGATTTATTTATTACTTTGATATACGTTACGAGTAGTACCTACATACATGAAGAAACGTACAATTTATGAAAATATTTTTTGTCATCTAGTATTAGCAACTACGAGGACTATGTCCCTCCTTTAGTGAATCGCCACAGTCGGGCAAATAAATAATTTTATAATAAAAAGTATAATACTAAAAGTTTTATTTATTTGTCAAGCGATGAAAGACTCATCATAGCATCTAGAGCAAAAAACCCCCGTGAAGCTGAGACAGACCGCTCTTTGGAGTTTGGTGAGTGAAACCACAGCGTGTTTGTTTCAAAGGACCTTTTTCCCAAGGCAACTTTGCATTGTCAGAAAGCTGACAGCGCTTTTTTAGTTTTTGACTCAACATGCTTTGACCAAAGAAGCTTGCTATCTAAGATGACTCCCAGGTACTTAGCTTCCTTGGATATCGGAATGGAAATGCCTTTTAGCACCAGCTGAGTAATGCTAGTATTTTTCCTCCTTCTTGTGAAGAGAACGACATCAGTCTTAAGCGGATTAACCGACAGCCCATTACACGTGCATTACTCTATCACATCTAGCGCCGCTTGCGCTTTGAGACAGACAGTCGCTAAACATGAGCCGACAGAGAGAACAGCAACATCATCCGCATAGGCTGGGCATATTGTAGATTCCAGAAGCATTGAGAGCATCGAGCAGAGGGTCGAATACCATGCACAATAACAACGGAGACAAGGCGTCACCTTGCGGGCAGCCTCTGTTTACTCCAGATTTAACACATTGTTCGAGGCCTGCCTGCATCAGCGATCAATGTCCTGTGCACAAGCATTGCGTTGATCCACAAAACCAGTGCTCCATCTACGCCGTGCCGTCTAGCAGCGTTACACATCCTGTCGAAAGTAGCGTTATCAAAAGCTCAGTTAATGTCGACGAAAATGTCTAGTACGTACTCTTTCCTTCCGAGAGCGCATTCAGTTCTCCCAACTAGGTTTTGAAGCGCAGTCTCGCAGGATTTTCCGCGCTGATAAGCATGTTGCATGTCCAAGAGAGGATGCATTCGAAGCGCAACTTTGAGCACGTGCTCCTCTACTAATCTCTCCGTGATTTTCAGCAAGAAGGATGTTAGACCGATTGGTCTAAATCCCAATGAGTCCAATCCTTCTGGCTTCACAGTACTCTACGAGCTCGGAAACCGCCTTCGGTGGCGGGGGCAGTACCGAATCGTAGGGGAAGTAAGCAGATGCTACGATTACATTTTTCCGTGCGCTTTGTAGCTAGCTCTCGCAGCCACCAGATCTTGGCCACAGAATTGACTAAGTTTGGCTGCCGATAGCGTGTTCGATATGATGAGGCAGACCCTAGGAGTTTTGGATCGCTCATCATACAGAATCGTGGCATCACGCATACCACCAAGACCACCCAAGCGTTTATTCTACACCCATGGTTCCTGAATGGATACATTGTGATGATTTGTACTACTGCATGCAATTTTGCTACTAAGAAGAGCGGTAGCTGCCTTGCAATGCTGTAGATTAATTTGATTAAAAATCATAGATTTAGACTGCGGAGCACGTTCCATCCTTCGACAAGTTGACATCAAACTGAAATAAAATCCTACCAAGGCCGAAGTAGGTACGTGAATCGTACGCGGATTTCAGGGTCTCGAAAGACCCGTTGTCCAATCCCACAACCACAGTGAAACCCTCTTTTTTCAGGGAGCCTTTTGTCTTTTTGTAGGAATAGACAGTCCAGGCCCTTGTGTCGAGTCCCGGGGTCTGCGCACGTAGTCGCGTCAGCACTTTCAACTTTTTTCCAATAACGGCAATAACAGGACCCTGAAAACCTCCAGCTCCGTCAGTTTTGGAAACTGGCACGCTCTTATTGGGGATTTGACCAACACCAATAAGAGGAGGAGTGTTTGAGGCGCGTGCCGAAGGTACTGGCATGCTTGTGCAGCAAAGCTCCTGCAACAGCCTTTACTAGCCGCCGACGAAGAAGTGCGGGCGCGGCAGATGAGAGGGTCAGATGGTTCGGTAGGGGATACCTCCGCCGATCTAATCCTCTTGACTGCTTTCCCCAGAGCCTTCAATCTTCGTGACTCTTTGCACGATTTTCTGGCACGCCTCTTGCTCCTTCTTTTCTGGTACTTAGCAGTGCAATCTACAGTACGTCCCAATTCTGCGGCTCGTTCAACCTTAGCGGATTCCCGTGCCGCGCCATCGTCGGTGTCGTCTCTGTTGGTTGCACCACTTATGCTCAGTCAAATGAGGTGGTCGGACAATGAGCCACAGGAATCGGTGTCGTTCCGGGCCGCCGGAGAGTTAACAATGAGTGGTGGGACCTCCGGAATCCTTGCCTCGGCCGCGATCAAGGAGATCGCGGGTGGATTTTCGCTATTGCGGGTGCCACCATCCATTTGTTTGTCCTTTCATCCCCGTAAGTTCTCAGTTCTCTGGTTCTTAGTTCGAGGTCATTGACCTGTTAAGCCCCTCCGCCCCGATAAGGCGCCCGAAAAGCGAAGGAGTCACACCGTTACTTAATAAAACTTCTTAGTTTTCAATGTCTATAGCTAACATTTCACAATTTTACACATTCCATACCATTTGTTACTTGCCCTTTAATAGTAGTTAATGTAATTTTCCCTTCTAATTTTTCATATATTCTATTTGGTACCTTGCTTGAATTTAAAAGGCTAACTGTAGAACCTGTATTTACTATAGCAACGTATTTTTCTGCACAAGAGAGTTACAATTATAAAAATCCTATTTCTTTCAGAGGCTAGTTTATAAAAAATTCGTTCTGAGATATCAAATTAACTTCATACCTATTACTAACATTATCCACTTCCATTGATTGCGATGTATTATTGCTAAACTCTCTACTGTTTCCAGATTGTTGATTGTTATAATTATTTCTAGGGCTATAATTGTTCAAATTACTTTGAACTTGTCCTGAGTGATTGTTATTCTATCTTTGAACTTGTATCTCGTGATTGTCTTAAGTAGTTACCGATATTGTTTTGTCTAATTTGCCCTACGTTATTATTTTGGTTGCGAAAATGATTGTGAGAAACTCTGAGTATAAATTGCCTTCTATCCCTTGCATCTTTCAAGTTAAAACTATCTTGACCTATATATTTACTTAAAATAGGGCGAATTTCTGACAAAGTAAACTTATTATATAATTCACCAGCTAGAGATCCTGCTACAATTTCTTTGATTTTAAGGATAAAGAAACTACTTAGATCATTATCAATTGCTACTTGATAATCAGTAGATATTGCACATTCTGCTGTATCATTGACAATAATTCTTACTTGATTACATAGTTCTGATATTGAACTTATTTTGAGTAGGCAAATATTCTTCATGATTTGCCCTTGATCCTTCGTTGCTTTGTAGTGCAATTTAAGGCTGTTTTTACACTCGGTGGTGGTAAAGTCTCCAGGTAGTTCTTCGCTGCTCCGACAATCTTTTCGTTGTAGATGACAGTGTAGCATCCTGCTTCTCAAAAGTGCTCATCAGCACTTTTTGATCATCTCTCATTCACAACTAATGCTTAACAACCACAGTTCTTGACTATGGACGGACTTGAACTGCAGACCCTCGGCTCAACAGTCGGTGATGATTACCATTGCACCACGACCACCCCTTAAATAGTGTTCGTTTCTACGTTTCCTATTATTTATTTATTATTTATTATTTATTTTATTTATTTATTATTTTTCGTTGTGAATATGCTTTTTGTGTATTTTTTTTTGTGTCTTCCAGACCAACTAAATTGTATTTTAGATCACTGTGTTTCCAATCTTTTACACTTTTTATTTAAATACTTAAAGTTCGTTTCACTGAAATCTAATTCTACCGAATAGAATCCTACCGACTGCGCCAATAAATTATTCAAACGAAAAATAAAAATGATTTTTTAAATAAATCGACTTTATTGGGCCACACTCTTCACAAGACTCACTTTCACTATTTCTTAGTTAACTCTTTACCTATCTTAACATTAATTGTACCCCGAGTACGTTGACTTACTAACGTTATCAGAATTGTATTGTGTCATACAAATCACCAAGCAAGCGGTTTTGCCTTTGGTTTAATTTGATATGAACTTGGCATATCAATGCCTACCGAGGCATGGGCTTTTTCTTGTTGCCGATTAGTGCTGATATTTGAGCTATCCTGTTTGTATGTAACTCGCGCGAATACATCAAGGGCTGTGTAGACTGTACGTTTGCAAAAGGGAGGGGCGGAATGAAGGAAAGAGAGCTTCATAGTGCGGATCGTGTACCCTTTACCCTTTGATACGGTGCATCTCGATCACCTCGGACCGTTCACTCGAGGGAAAGGCGGAACAAGGTACATACTAGCGATCCTGGACAGTTTTACGAAGTATGTAATACTACCGTAAAGACTGCTAACATAAAGGGGTGCTCACAGTAATGAACGAGATATCGGAATCCTTTGGCGTACCGAGAAGAATTGTTATTGATCGTGGGACAGCGTTGACCTCAAAGGTCTTTGAGCAGTACTGGGCGAGCGATGCAAATGGCCAAGTGTAACGATGCAACCGGACAATTCTAGCTGCACTGAACTGTGCTCAATCTGCATGGAAGGCAAGTTACCTGAAGACCATTCATTGGGCCATACGAGTAAATACCGCTAAGACCGCTACTACAAAAGCGATCCCAAATGAGTGGCTGTTCGTGTATGTGCCGAGGGACATCCAGAAAAACAAACTGCTGTTGGAGCCGGGAAGGTCAGAAGCAATCGAACCGGAAGAGATGGAACGAAGAAGAGCGTCGGTGTTACAGAACATAGAGAAGACTTAGGCGGTTCAGAAACAACACTACGATCTGCGACACCGCAAGCCCCCCAAGTTCGAAGTGGATGACGTCGTAGTGGTCGAGCCGAAGGCAGCCGCCACAGGTGAGTCCCGTAATTTGGAACCGTCCTTTCGGGGGCCATAAGCCTTTGCGGAACTAAACTCAAACAATGTCTTGAATGAATCAATAAAGAATCAAACAATCAATTATTGCCTCTAATGGAACATACCATGTATGTTGGCTGGTAGTATACTCTGGTTCTAAAGCTACATTCATTTAAGAAAATATGACACTACTGTTAAGAATAAAAAGACACAAGAAGAAAAACACACAGAAGAAGAAAAATGTCGACTACTTTGTAAGCAGACTGTGCGGCGAGGCAAAGATTGTCGATATATGATTAAGTTAGCTAGATTTTATCAAAATGAAAGACGGTTAACATCGAATGAAAAGTTACGAATTGCATATCACGAATGCATAAGTGAATACAAAACATTGGGCTAAGGATATCACCTAAGGGGATCAACTGACAGTACGAAATCATTAATTTCTACCACACCATGCTTAAGGAGTCAAGCACGAATACCAAATTAGACCATTTGATAGGGCCACGTTTGCAATCCGACATCATAGACCTCATCGCTCAATGGAGAAAATTTAGAGTTGCATTGACTGCCGAGATAAATGAGATGTATAGATGTAAAGGGTGTTTTTCATAGAGGTATAGAACTTTGAATTGGAATGAAACAAAGATGATTTTTTTGAATTGACATGAAATTGACTTTATTCGAAAGATAATCTTCTAACATTATAACTTAAATATAATTTCTGGCATATGACCGCCCAAAACAAGATTGCCGTTGATCCCAATTTTCATAAGCGAATTATGTTTAGCGATGAAGCTCACTTTTGGTTGAATGGATACGTCAATAAACAAAACTGCCGTATTTGGAGTGATAATAATCCTCAAGTGTATGTTAAGGCACCGTTACATCCACAAAAACTGACTGGTCCGTACTTCTTTAAAAACGATGCTGGCCAGAACGTTACAGTCAATGGTGACCGCTATAGAGCCATGATTACTGACTTTTTCGTTCATCAATGATGTTCGTTCACCATGATGTGCAGGAGCTGTGGTTTCAACAAGACGGCGCAACATGTCACACAGCTCGTGCCACAATTGATTTATTGAAGGAAACGTTTGGTAACCGCATAATTTCACGTTACGGACCTCCAAGACCAAATTGGCCTCCAAGATAGTGCGATTTAACGCCGCTTGACTATTTTCTGTGGGGATAATGAAGTTGCTAGTCTACGCCGATAAACCTGAAACGATTGACCACTTGGAAGACAACATTCGCTGCGTTATTGCCGATATACGGCCACAAATGTTGGAAAAAATCATCGAAAATTGGACCTCCAGATTAGACTACGTCCGAGCCAGCCGTGGCGGTTATATGCCAGAAATTATATTTAAATTGTAATATTAGAAGATTGTCTTTCGAATAAAGTCAATTTCATGTCAATTTAAAAAAATCATCTTTGTTTTATTTATTATAATTCAAAGTTCTATACCTCTATAAAAAACACCCTTTATAATTGAAGCCAAATATCTTTATGTAGCTTAAACGCTCACGGAAGGATTCTATGTGGATGATTTAATTTACGGATCGGACAACGAAACCGACACAATTAGTTCTCTTTAATTTGTCATTGGGTGCGCGCTTGTTCGCAGAAAATCAATCGTAAAAGTTCTACTAAAATTGAATATTGTGATTGAACAAGATGTGGATTACATAAAACCAAGTTGTAATGCACAGCGTTCAATTACTACTAAAATTGCAAAAAAAAAACACTTAAAAAGAAGCAAGCAACAACCTACGGACATCTCTTCACCTTTGTTTTCTTTTATCGTCGAGATTGAATATGAATATACTCTCAGATTACCTATCTGAAGCTCACAAATTTGGAGAAAATTAATGAACAATTCCTACACCAACTTAAGCACTACGAGTACTTACAAACAGAGAATAGGGAATTTAAATCAAAAGTAAATAGTCTTGAAAGCAAACAACAGCCGTACCTTGGAAATTGCAACGATATTGTTGGAGTTCTAAATTTCAATGACAAACTTGACAACACAAAACAAAAATCCTTGTCTCTTGATGTCCCCGGCAACAAAATCGAGAAAAGTTTCATCAAAAGAGTGCAAACTAAAGGAGTTAACCTTTCCCAAGCAAACACCAAATCCATAATTTTTGTAGAATTATCCGACTTACAAGTATCGACGAAGCAAAGAATTATAAGGGCAAAGTGGCTAAGAAAAAACAAAACTCAACATAAAATTGTCTGGAATTGATTGCGCGAGTGACAACGGCAGCAACAGTTTAAACAACAGTAGTTGTAGCAGCAGCAGGAAACAGTATTATGTGAGTGGTTCTCATACAAATTATATTTATACTCTTCTTATGAAATCGAAAGAAGCAAGAAAGAAGGAGAAAACAAAAGGTGGTAAGTACATTTGGTTGGTAAGATTGAGGATGGAAAAGTAACTTCAATCAAATCTTTTAATGATCTTTTACTTATTTAAAATTATTCAAAATTAATGTTGTTGATGATCTGATTGAAAACTTTCCCGCCTCTTAATCTAACAGTTCCAACTTTTATAGTATCTTTAGATTAGGTTCGTATTGCGATAGCAACTTTTTTATTGAACATCAGACTATCAGAAGTTTGAGAGATAACTTTGCGTCTCTTGTCACTCATCTATTCGCGTGCATTCAAGATGTTTTGTGTCTGAAATTTAGATTTATAAGTTTGAAAAGAGTGATTATGTTATTCCTGGCTTTAATTTCTTTGCTATTGCAAATAAAAATTATGCTGCGGGTTCTTTTGGTTGCTTATAAATGGACGGTTATCAGATTAAAGGAGTTTGATGTGTCGATTTTGTAAGTGCAGATGTTTTAAAAGTTTCTGTTGTAGTTAACAATGAAGTGTTTGTCTTCTTGTGTCAGTTTATTAATGAATTCGACGAAAAAACAATGTGGCAAACGTTATTGCGAAATAAGAAATCGAATCTAATAATGACAGGTGGCGAAGAACATAATGGCGCAAGCACAAGCGCAATTACAACACTGTTTTTTTAACTGTTCAAATCAGATCACAGCAATAATTTTAATTGTAAAGCCATCTGCTATTAATGTTAAAGTTAAAAAAAATAGTCGAAAAATAAGTAAGTTGATAGAGCTTAAAATATTGTCCTATAATATAGCAAGTTTAAGAAATAAGTTTTTAATTGCGGAATTTTATAACTTTATTAATAAATTTGAATTTATAGTTTATTTGAAACGTTCACAACTGAAGAAGATTACAAGATGTATGAAAATAAGTTCCTTAATTATGAATTTATATAGATACCCGCTATATATTTATATAAGATACTGCTAAGAAGAGCAAGCGGAGGGTGCTACCTTGGTTATAGGAAAGATGTAGGTATCTAATGTAAGACGTAATGGTCGAGCAGCTTACCAATTTGTGTATTCATTTGGATAAAAAGAGATGTTATATATTCCCAACATATTTGAACTGCAATCACTGGGAAAGAGACTTCGAGCAACTGCAAGATGCAATCGCAAGCTGTTATGAGCACAACGTTTTCATAATCGGAGATCTGAATGCGCTAATAGGAGAAGCCTATGGATCTAATATGAAAGAGGAATGATGCTTCTAGAGTTCTGTGATGCATTTGGGTTCAAAATTCTAAATGGTACCAGTGCAAGCGACAGACGGGGAGAGCTGACTTTTATCTGCAAGGGACATCAGTCGTTGACTACTGTTTGGCTAGGGGAGAATGGAATCTTCATATCTTGGATTTGGAAGTCAAGCGAGCCACATTTTCGGATCATCTTACTATCATAGTCACACAAGTGCTCACGACACTGTAGAAAACGAACAAAGAAGAGCCATCATGGTACTCCCTAAGCTGGTGTGGAAGGATCACAAAGGCAATCTATATATAAGGAAGATTGAAGATAATCTTGAGGTGCGATATGTTACGGGAGGTGAAGAGGTTGAAGAAATTTTAAAAGAGTCGTATCCTCCCGTAAATCGCAACATGAATACTCGTTGGGAAAAGAATGAACCGTGGTTTGATAAAAGTCGGTTGCTTGAAATTGTTCTGCTCCTTCAACATAGATGCTCTCAAGAGGGCGTATATCAGAGCCAACCAAGAATTTAAGCATATATGTGGAATTGCATATTTAAGCATATGCAAGCGGAACTTCTTTGAAAATGAGGCGCGTAGAGTGGGGTGAATTAAAAAAGTTAATGGTGGAATTTATGAGATAAATAGAGATCTTAGTACGAATACTTTCTCAGAATACTTTAAACTTTCCTTGCTTTCAATATGCGACGCCAGACATTCAGAACGACATACTTGATGGCCCAATAACCCAACAGGATCTTACGGTTGCGTTTCTTTCTCTGAAAGATAAAAAAGCTGCTGCTGGGCAGATTGTATTTCCATAGAATTTTATAATGTGGTCTGAAAAAAAACGCCTCATTGGTTCTTTCAACAGCATTTTAAACCACGGGATAGTACCTCGAAGAAGCGCTGATCTTGCCTATCCATAGAAAAGGAGATGCGTTGGATTCAGCTAATTATTGAGGCATATCGTTTTTAAACGTGTCTTACAAAATCTTCGCAAGTATTCTGCAAAGGCGGGAGACTTGCCTACAGCGAAAAATGATTCTATAGAGGGGTAAACTCAGAGATCGTAAGGGAATATGTATAAGTATCTTGGAGTAATGCAACCAAGCCTTTTAATATAAAAAGACATCTGAGCGATAAACAAAGGAAATCTAATACCGTCATAAATGAAGTCTGGAAGTACTGTTTCAGCAATACAAATGTTCAGTAGTAAATGTAAACTTTACGAAGCAGTATCCGAGGCAGTAATGCTGCACGCGGCGCAAATTCGCCTACCTGAGAAGGTAGAAAAATTGCAGCGCTTTTTTATTAATCTTCCTCCAAAGACGCTAAACTATATGCTTACTGGGGAAACAGGCTTATCTCCACTGCATAAAAAAATTTTGAAGATGCATATGAACTATGTATATGCAGAACATTGCAGACAATAGACTACAGAAGATAGTGGCGTTGGAAACGAAAATGCTTGGTTCGAAGGGTTGTTGCAATTAGCTCGAGGGATAGGGGTAGTCTTCAACTCAGAGGGTAGAAAATGGGGAAACTCACTATCCCAAGTTTAGGGATCAGTACATCGCAATATATAAGTGTAGCCGGCTAAACGACATCCTGGGGAGTCGAAACAGCCTATAAATTTCGGTAGTGTTTAAACTTCGAGGTGAACTATTAAAATTTAACCTTAAAGCTCAGGTCTTCAGGTACCAGATTTTCTGACATTGTGGGATTGGTTGAGTGTGAACTAATTCTATGTATAGATCACGAAATTGAACCCATTTGGAGTAATCCCCATCAAACTTTGGCAACACTACCTTTGGTAGTTTCGATTCTGTATTAGCTGTTGCGGATACAGACCTTGGTCTTGATCGACTGTAAAGACTCGTCAGTGCGTCTTGTACAATACTTCAGCCTCTGTTGAAAGGTAAGCATCTACATCATAGACACTTGTATCGGGCTCTTCTAAGAGGTCCCATATTTTGTAATGGAAGCTTCGTTAAGCCGTCCAGTGCTGCTCGATGGTCTTAAGCCTTATTGAATAATACTCTTCGGTGTGCTCCTGATTATCTTCGATAAGGTGCTTAAGGGAATTTTTAACGGTGTCGATCATTGACGACTGTTTCCTTATTAATCTTGATATAGCACTACTAGTTTCCATAATATTGCCACTTGGTGGGACCTTTGGGATAGTGCCTGTTCCTTTAGGCCTGGTTAATAAAAGAGTGCGTTTAGTCTCTTCGTACATTTGCTCAACCCTGTCATAGGCTGCACGTAAGGCGTGTCCACCTTTATGAAATCCTTAATGCTCTCGTGATTCTCTTGAAATTCTCTCCATAGAGGTTCTAATGTCTGTAGTTTTTTCTCCTTGTATTCATAGGTCTTACGGTCAGCATCGTCTTTGCCAATGTTTGTTTTCAGCCTATGAAGTTCTTCAAAGATTACCTTCTGACGGCCCACAATGTCATAAACTTGCATTTCACCCATGGTGAACTGTGTTGTGCGGCTGATTTTGACTTTTTGATTAGAAGGGAACAAGGAATCTGACGATGATGTTGTCCGTGCAGGGACGGGTTAAGAATATGCCTGCAGCGATACCTCTCGCTTGTCGTAAAAGGCGACTAAAACAAAGGTAAACAAAAATCACATCTAGGCAATTTAGAAAACACCAAGGTGAGCCTAGGGACACATATACCACCATTAAACTGCCCCACAAGTGTACATGCAAATCAATGGGTTGACACGACTGGAGATCACCGGTGTTGTAAGAGTAAGATCAAACAAAAAAATCTGGAGCATGCCCGTGTCACAAAAAAAAAAAAAAAAAAAAAGGCAGGCCGAAAAACAATTGGTGCAAACAAATGCAAAAACACCAGCATTTGATTGGCCTCAGCGATGAAGTAATCCCAAACCGGGAAGCCTGCCGCTACTTTCTGAGGTCAAACCGGCGGACCCCACAAGCGGACCAGTAGGAATGCAGTTAAGTGGGAACGTTATGGTCCTACACTTCTGACCATAACAACGCCGGAAAAAGGAAAAGAAGAAGAAGAAGGAATCTGACGATGTCGGGTGCTTGTGTCGATGACATCTGGAACGCTGTTTCCTACCAATGTCCTGGTAGCGCTTTGGCGGTATAGTGTGTGGTGTGTGTGGAATGTTGCGTCCTACCAATGTTTTAAGCCCTGGTAACGCTTTGGCGGTATAGTGTGTGTGTGTGGAATGTTGCTTCCTACCAGTGTTTTAAAGCCCTGGACAGTGTTGTGTGTGTATTTGGAATGGTGTTTCCTACCAGTGTTTTAAGCCCTGGTAACGCTTTGGTGGTATTGTGTCTATAAGAGAGAACCAGTGTTTAGGCCCTGGCAACGCCATGTGAATTTGTCGGATGCTCTTACGTGACGAGATCACGTCGGGGTAACCAATGTTTAAGTCGGAAATTTTTTGAATTTTTTGAACCGACTTGTTGGACAGAGTACGTAAACCCTGACCAGCCGTATATTGCACAAAAGGTCCTTGTACCTTTACAGACTTGTAGAAATTAAATTATTGAGCTCTACTGCGGATGGAAAGAGCCAATAATTACTGGGTAAGAACACTCGACAACCTTGATTGTTTGAATGATAAAATTTTATTGGCTTACAATACTATTTATACAATAAATTTGCTTACTTAGCTAAAGTCAAAATCACACCAAATATATAAAAGAACAAAAAAAACTTTCGGCCTGTGTTAGACCACACGGGCGCATTGATTAAACGTAGAATACGTATCAGTCTTTTTTCAATAAAAATATAAGAAGTAAATATAATATTGTATAAATGATTTCAATGTTTTAGTAATAAAAAACTCATTATACATTTCTGTATGAAGTTTTTCTATTTATTTCTTATTTTATAATATTTTAACCAAAGTTGTACGTTTACAAAATTTTTTGATTATTTACACTTACATTGTAAATAATTGTAAAAATGTAAATAATTGTAAAATATTGTAAATAATTATAAAATATTGTAAATAATTGTAAACTACTGTAAATAATTGTAAATTAAATGAATTTTTTGTAATAAATATTTACAATACTTTACAATTATTTACAATATTTTACTATTATTTACATAAGGAATAGTTATTTACAAAACATACATTACTTACAATAAAATTTCAGACCTGTAAATACATGCATTTACATGTAAATAATTATTGTAAATTATGCAGGTAATTTATAGGCACAACCCTGATTTTAACACTCACATTTATTTAATTTTACAAAGTATTGCATACACCAATACTTGGTGGTATGAAAAATACTTACACAATTCATTTCTTCCTTTTATTCAAATGATGTTTTGTACTGTATTTTATTCTTTTTTTTGTGGCATATTCACTTAATAATTTCACTTAACAAACTTTGCTCAATTTTTCAAATGGTTGCCCGAACAGTGTTGCGAAAATGGAAAATATCAAAAATTACTAAATTGTCCAACCTTTATTAAAATAACCCTGGGTTTATGTCTTGAATATTATTAGTTGTTTCTGCTAAAATACCATAGGTGGCGCAGAAAAAACAGCAATGCATCAAATGTTAATAAAGTTTATGCGCTTGGAATCGTATTTTCGTATAGAAATTTTATGTGAATAAAAATTAATCAATTAACGATTGCGAAATAAAAATACACATATTTAAGTTGATGAGCGCTTACTTTAGGTGTTTTTTATTATGCCATCCAGATCTTATCCGGATCATGGTTTACATGTATTACAATAACAACACGTGAACCAGATCTTTATCTGGATCAATTTCAAGATCCAAGTTTGAGTGGAAGTGAGTTCACACTATTTCCCACTGGTTTCGCATTCAAATTAGGAGAATCATTGCCTGATGAACATATAAAATTGTGGCCGGGATTTGGTTAAACAGTTTTCGCTTCCGTATCGAGTAATTGTACTCAAAATGCTATAATATGTGTATTATCTTACATTTTTAAAACTCTTGAGTCTATTGGGGAAATATTACCCCCGATTGGTGTATATCGATAAAAATTATTATCATCAGCATTT
Source organism: Merodon equestris (assembly GCA_958301585.1). Taxonomy (NCBI): domain Eukaryota; kingdom Metazoa; phylum Arthropoda; class Insecta; order Diptera; family Syrphidae; genus Merodon; species Merodon equestris. Next base: position 98,893,692 of record OY284413.1, read on the forward strand.
AAATCGATCGTATCAAATTTGAATGAAAAGAAACATTTTCTTTGACATGGCAATTCCACACTTAAATTTCAAAGATTGTTTTTATTGTGAAGTGGAAATGGAGCAGGTGGACAAAAAAAGGTAAACATGTAAACTTAATTTAAATTTCGACCGAGAAATCTGTTACTTCTTCATGCTGCAATGAATATTCAGGTGTGCTGCTTTCTTCACTGTCTGCGTCACTTTCCAATAACCACTGTAATACAAATATTAACCTTTTAAATTCAACAAATAAACGCAATTTACCTCAATAGCAGCTGCTTTCATCTCCAATTTGTTTGTTTATTTTGTTTTCAAATGTCAGTTCTTTGACAGGACTGAACGAGGCGAAATGTCAAGCTGGCTATTCGTTGATCTGTAGTGTTTTATTATGTCTCGTGATCCTGAGTGGATCATGTGGCATAATAAAAAACACCTTTTATTATTTTTATTGATGACAATTTAATAGAAAAATGTGCACTCAAAGTCAAGCAAACAGTTTAACAAAAATCGTACTTCAAATTACACCCCCATTTAATCCGAAAGACGTATTCTACGTCAAAAAAACATAACAAAATTAATAGGAAATATGATATACATACATGAAATTTCTGGCCTTCGTGGAAAATTGAATTGAACATAAATAGAAAATAAAACAGAACTGGAAAACTGGAACTGCGGGAAATTGAATTGAACATAAATTGAAAATACAACATGCAAAAAGAAACTGCGGGGTAATGTGAAAAATGTAAATGAAAGAAATCGAAAATAAAGCTGTTGCTGGGTGCAAATACTGAAAATGTTGGTACAATATATTTTAATCTGATGGATCAAAATATACAAAGATTCTAGTGTAGAAATGTGCAACTACAGACCCATTTCCCTCCTTCCTGTGTTGATCAAGATTTTCGAAAACCTTATGAAGGAATAAAATTGGTTTCCGAAATGGGAAGTCTACTGATGATGGTTTATTACAGTTTTGCCCCCTAACAATGTCTAACCATGATGATAAAAAATATACAGTTGGTTTGTTCATTGATATTGGCCCCTATTGCGGTTGTCAATTTATTAGTCGATGAACGCTTCTTATCGATTGTCGATCGTCGGTTGTTGAAGTTGGTATTGTGAATGTCGATTGTGACCAACATTTGACGATCTGTCAATCTTTGGTTGTCGTGAGTTATTTTACCATCGACGATTAATATTAAGAACAATAATATTAAAATTGTAATGTAGGTCAAAATTAGTAACAAACAGAATTGTCAAATTTATAGAGGAAAACGTTGATATCGCCAAGTGAGTTTGAGCAAAAAACGCAAGCTAAAAGACGGTGGGAAAACATAGCAATTGAACTCAATTGCTTAGGTCCTCCAATACGTACCTGGGAGAAATGGCTCAAGGTAATTAAAATTATAAAACATTCATTTGTGCATTTTAAAATTTTGACAATTTTTAAGGTTTGGACAGATTTGAAGTTCAAAATTAAAAAGAAAAATACTGAAAATAATAAAGGGATAAAGCCAACAGGGGGTGGACCAAACAAGCTACGTACTTTTTGTGCCCTAGAAAAGAGCGTAATAAATATTCTCAATATAGACACCATGGTGGAACCACCAGGGCTGGAATTCGGGAATTGAGAGGAATATTTTTCGAATACGGTACGGAGAACACAGAATTCAAAGAGAATACAGACAATACGCCGCTTCTTCACCAAACGAAAGGAAATTAGATGTGCCACCGCAAACTTCACATCCTATAAAAAAACAAATAAAAATATGCAAGATAGAATAATTCTACTGGAGCGACAGACAAAATGCCCAAGAAACATTACAAATTCTTCATTGGAGAAAATCAAAGACAGCATAAAAACAATGGAAGAATATACAAAAAAATGCTATTATTTAGAAAAGGATACAAGAAAAGAATTACAGGCAATAAAGAAGGAAATGCTTGAAATACATATATAAAGACTTATAAGGCTTATCGTCCAATTTGAGCTTTTCAAGTCACACTGAACCTTTGAGAAAGTATTTTCGTTCTACTCTTAGACACTTTTTATCTGCTCCACAACGCTTTTGAAGCAAATTTACTACGGTATTTTTCACTCAAAGCTGCAGTATTGAATTACTTTTCAACAAAATAAAACGTTTTACGAAAACATATGTATATTAAGAAAAATATGTCGTGCGATATTCTAGTTTTCCTTTGTTCTGTGATCTGAAGATCCTTCCTCTTAGTCATCTGTATCTTTCGTTATGAAATCTTGAAATCGAAATTTTCGTCTTATTTCAAACAGAAAACGAGACGTGCGTCTTTCGTACTTCTTCTCCCGTGACACCCTGAAATTTTGAATAAAGTCCAGGTTCATAGCGACAAAACCCGTTACAAACAAACTCTATTCGTGAATACTTGTCAGCTCATTTAATTTTACCGCAGTGAACTCCCGCCACACACACTCTTGGAGTTATAATAATGTGTGTGATTTCGCTTATTCAATAAACGTTCGCAGTCATCAGAGCAAATTCAACAACTGGATTGTTTTTAAAGAGTAAACTGGCTTTTCAAGTTCAATTATGCTGGTTTGGAATCAATTACTTTTGACATTCTGATTTAACCCTCGTTGTTGATTTCTTTGCTTTTCTGAATTTGTTGTTTTCAAATGTTGCGATTCAAAGCCATATCATGAAGATCTTTAACATTGTTGCCAGCTGTCCAAGTTTGGCTTGCACATTGTTATTTCTACTTTTTTATGTTTTGTGTCATATTTTTGTAAAATGTATGAATTTCTTTATAAAATTTTAGTTTATAAACGTGTTATTTAAAAATGGTTGTCCTTTTTTCCTATTTCGTTTGATTGTTAAACGATTTGCATTCAATCTTTGATTTCACAGGTGTCCGAATTTGGCTTGGAACCACTGTAGGTAGCCACCTCATGTTTAAATTTAAATTAAATTCAATAACTCATTGAAGTGGCATTTACAATTATTTTATTACTTTCTCAGCCTCTTCAAATATATTACATATATACTTAAAAATTCGAATACCAATTGTATATTTGTTGCGAATGATATGTATTATATACATATGTATATACAATAAATTAAAAAAAAAATCAAACTGCAGTCTGCCATTCGTAACGTCTTAAGTTCGGCCGGATTTCATTTTCGGAAATGGATAAGAAACTCTCATAAGGTCTTGGAACAGGTCTTTGAAAATGAAAGAGAAATAAATCTCCTTCTCAAGTTCGATTCACCAGAGTCGATTAGGACAATGGGAATAAAATGGGATTGATGTGTTCAAATTCAAAATAAACTTATCTGAAATATCCATGCATACGAAACGATTTCTAATTTTCTGACTTTATAGAGAAAAATTTGGTGACATTTTGTATTTTTTAAACTATACGTACTAAAATAGTGTTAAATGCCACTTCAATGTGCTTTATTAAAACAGTTTAATACTTGGTAGGGTGACCTTTAAATATTACTGCGCACGTTAGAAAGAAAAAGGTATTATTTATCATTTAAAAATTAATTCAAGTTAAAAGCATTCATTATATACAAAATGAAAGACTTAAGTTAGTAGAATTTATTCTAAACTACTATTATCAAATTGAAGCAGCCAACATTTTACTCATTCTACGAATGGTTAAAGGTCTGATTGATTGTAGTAATTTATTAAAAGTTGGCACGATGAAACCAAATAAAAAAGGCCGAGCCGCGGAAAAACGGTACAGATACATCGTTCGAAAAATTTCTTCGTAAATTATGATCAGAAATTAATCTAAAATTCCGATTTCCTGATGTGATAAAAAAAAGTTTAATAGCTTAAAACAATACAAACGACGGACTGCTGCGTCATCCTCCTCGTAACATGCAGCACAGGTAGGCGTCTCACTGATACCAAGCACGTAGAGATGCTTGGCAAAAGTGTAATGGCCCGTAATGACGCCCGTAAGCCTTCTGCAATCATTTTTCCTTAAGGATAAGATAAATGTTGCGGACTTCTTGCAGACATCAGGGCGTACGCCCTGGATATTCCCTCCATCTACGACTGTGTGTATTAAAGACCCAGTCGTTGATGTCAGATTTGACCGTGGAAGTAGGTAGACCTAAGGCGGGTTCAGGTCCTGAGAAACTCTCCTCTGAGCCCCTTCTAGCGAATGAATCGAAGATCTCGTTTCCTGGGATTCCAGAGTGACCTGGGACCCATACAAGCCTAAGTGAATTTAGTCTTCCGTCTCTGTTCAAAAAGGTCTTGAGTTCATGCACTAATTTGGAGTTGGATAGAGGGTTTTGACAGCTTTGAGTACAGCTTGGCTGTCACTGCAGACGAATATGCTTTTTCCCCTCCCCCTGTGTTAAACAACATAGTGCATGGCCATTAGGATTGCGTAAATCTCCGATTGAAAGATGGACGAGTGCAGTCAAATGTTTTCGCGTTCAAAGAAAACTCCAGCGAAGGATCCCTGCCCAGTCCTGGAGCCATCTGTAAAAATGCGAAGACATTCCATTCCAGGTTCAGTGTCTGGCCAAAGGCAGTCCTGACCTCATGGAAACATGACTGTGAAATTACAGCGCAGTAGGGGTCGTAGGATATTTCTCCCGCAAGTACACTTTCACCCCAATGCGAGTTGTACCAAAGACCATTTCTCTTTAGGCGAGAAATGGCTTTCAATGCACACCCTCTGATATAAATGTCAAGGGGTGGAAGATTCATCACAGCATCTAAAGCAGCTCCCGGTGTGCTGGGGAAAGCCCCCGTGCAGCTGAGACAGACCGCCCTTTGGAATTTGGTGTGTGAAGTCACAGCGTGTTTGCGTGTTAGCCTGCTCCACCAAACAACCGATGCATATGAGATTATCGGTCATATCATTGCTGTGTAGATCCAAGAGACCTTCTAAGAACAGTTGTATGTTTTCTTTTCCGCAGATTGCAGTGAATCGAGATGGAGTGGTAGTAGAGTATAACCATTGATTTTTGTGCTTGAGCTGAATCCAAGTTGAATTTGTTCCAGATTTGTTAAGTACACAAGTAGGTCTTATTTCATTATTGATATGACCCACTTCGCAAGAGCAGACCTCAGCTCCCTCGCTGTATCTTGATTGTACGTTGAGGCATACATATTGCTCATTACTTAAATTGATGCATCCTTCTAAAGTAGCTGACTGAATTGGAAAATATTGATCGCGATGTTCGTTCAGGGCCAGTATTGGCGCACAGGGTGTGATTGTTAGCATGGTGTTGTTTATGAATGGTATCGGTGTCATGCTAAACAGCTCGTACTGTTCTTGATTTACTAACGGAAGTGTGATTCAAAATATATCTCTTTGATGTCTTTCAAGAAGCAGTTCCGAGGTGAAAAATCGCCTTTCGACATCTCTCGGTTTCAACCCGTACGGCAATATTTTATATTTTTCTTCATTATCTTATCCAAGTTAGATTCTTATAAACTATTTTTCCCGAAAGATATTTAATATCGTACATCTACGAGGAGATGTAGGAGTTCAAACCTGTTACACACCATAAAATATTCTACCTGGGAGATTACTTATCAACTCAACTATGACTGGGCCTTTGTCCAATTCACTTCGGTATGTTATACAAATAGTACTTCTACTTACAATGCAATAAATCTCCATAGTCGCAAACTCGTTCGCCGGAATATTTTTTTTTTTTTTAGGCTTCTGCTATCTTTTGGAGCACTCAGACACAAATACTGGTCCATTGTACTGCCAGAAAGACACTTTAGATGGCGTTAGAGCTCATGAAGAGCCAGAACCAAGCTTCTTTTTGTTCACTTATGTTATGTGCGATTTTTTTTTTCACAGAAGTGAACGGAACCTAAAGCTTAATGCCGATTCCGAATGGCTAGAACCAAGGAACTTTTTAAGGCAAGTGTACAACGGGGGATTTCGCCAGTACCCCGCCGAGGAAGGAAGCCGCGAAATAATCATTCGATGGCGTTGGTGTTATCGTTCGCCGGAATACTGTAGAAGTTGAAGTCCAAAACGAAGAAATCGGCTTGTATCGAACTGTTCACAACGTCTATTAGTATTTATTCACTTCCGAGTTTTCCTCCACTCAGGGGACATTTTTTTTCGGTATCCCACCGTTGCCATCAATTCTTATGTTACGCCTGGGCACAACGATCATATAAAAAAAATGTTTTTCTTTTGATTCGTTATGTTTGGGTTTATTAATATCAGCGTTTTCTTCATCGACGCGAAATGCGACCCGAAGTGGAAAACAATAACAAATAAAATAAGAAAAACGACACGAGTAACTATTTTAACTAACTATTTTATTAAGTAGTATAACATATGGAGTATAAAAAGTTTTCACGGTGGAAGTCTGGTTAGAACTTTATTTATTATTCGTGTATCGCAATATGCAAATTACCTCTTTTCTTTTGTTCCTACTTTCTTTTAAAGTTACTTCAATTGTCTCACGGGAACTGCAGCGTATTGTCTAACGGCAGTTGCAGCGTTTAGAAGTACTTTAGTTGTCTTGTGCTTCATTTTGAGTTGATCCTGCTTTTTGAACCATCCTCACCGATCATAGGCCACTCCAATAGTTATTCAATTTTAAAGATCCTACCTCTAGACTAGCTTCTTGGCGAATAGCGTTAGAGGAATACGAATACGAAATAAAATAAAAACCTGGTAAACGTAATGTTAATGCAGATGCACTAAGATGCATTCCTCCGCTCTTCGGGCGCCTTGTCGTGGCGGAGGGGCTTAAGAGGGCAACCTCGAACTAAGACCCGGAGCAAGGATTCTGGAGGCCGCACCACTCATCTCTCCGGCAGCCCGGAACGACATCGACTCCTGCGGGTCATTGATCGACCACCTGGTTGGACTGAGTATGAGTGGTGCAACCAACAAAGGCGATACCGACGATGGCGCGGCACGGGAAACCGCTAAGGTTGAACGAGATTGCACTGCTAAGTGTCGGCGGCTAGTAAAGGCTGCTGCAGGAGGCACAAGCATGCCAGCACTTTTGGCATGCGCCTCTAACATTCCCCCTCTTATTGGTGACGATCAAATCCCTAACAAGAGCGTGCCAGGTTTCAAAACTGACGGAGCTGAAGGTCTTCAGGGTCCTGTTATGGCCGCCGCTACCCCCGAAAGAAGCAGTGATGCTGACAGACAAACTCTGATCGCAGAAGGCAAAGTGGTTTTGGATCCCAACAAACCTCAAGCTGGCAGAGTTGTTCCAAAGCGGAGTCGGAAGGGAGCAGGAGCTCGAACCGAAAAAGGTAATAGCGCTCGCAAACGGAAGACGGCCGCCGGTGACGACCTTGCTGGGGAGAGAGAACGTGATGTCTCTTCCTATGGTGTGGCGGCGGGTAATCGAAGTCCGAAGGTAGATGCGGTGATCAACAAAAATCAAAGAAAAAATCTGAAGACGGAGAGGACCAAAGACTGCTCCTCGAAGGCGGACACTTCACACAGCAAAACCCTTTATTCTGGAAAGCAAACACAAGTGACCGTAAAGAGTCGAGACAAGCACCTCTTGTACAAAGAGGCAGCCATCTCCTCTGAAAAGGTCAGGATAAGGAAAGCTGGCAGTGACTTCAGAATGACCAGCGCAGATCGCCAACACTGCGAGGATCATCTACTGAAGCTAGCTTCAGCAACAGGCTTCTGTATTCAGGCGGAGAGGTCTGCTTTGATGAATGGTACCTTCGTGGTGAGCTGTTCCTCACAGCAGACATCTGCCTGGATCAGAAGCATGGTGCCGAAAATCCCTCCCCTGGGAACTACTACCTATCAGGTAGTTAGTCTCCCGAAATTAACGCGCGCCATCTGCTGGACTCCGGGGAAACCTGGACATAAGCTGAAAGTGCTAACGCGACTACGTGCGCAGAACCCGGGACTTGACATGAGGGCCTGGGCTGTCTATTCCTACAAAGAGGGTAAGGGCTCTCTGAACAGAGAGGGCTTCACTCTGATTGTGGGATTGGACAACGGCTCTGTCGAGACCCTGAAATCTGCATACGAGTCACGTCCCTGCTTCGGCCTTGGTAGAATTTTATTCCATTTTGATATCAAATAGTCGGAGGATGGAACGTGCTCCGCTGTCTAAATTTATGATTTTTTCTCAGATTAATCTACAGCATTGCAAGGCTGCTACCGCTCTTCTCAGTAGCAGAATTGCATGCAGTACTAAAAATCATCATATTGTATCTGTTTAAGATTATAACATCATAAAATATTCATATATATATATAAATTTATCTTTTTCTTATACTTCCTTCGAAAGTGTTTGGCATTCATTGTACTTGTCGATCAGCCGATATTTTGAGCATACATTTTGGAAACGTACAGTTCGTGAATTCGCAATCATAAAGTGGTCCTTCGAGCAAGATCATATCCGGGAGTGTAATTCAATCGAATTAAAATATATATTTTCATCAAAACCATGAGTGCGAAAATAAAACGTTCAAGTGTGAATTGATACATTACGCGTGCGTTGTTATTTGCAAATTCTGTCGATGATGAGTTCCAATTGAGCAAGTAAAAAATCGGTTGGATAAGCTTGAAGATGCTTTGGCATCGTTTTGTAAATTTCATGACGAATTTCTTATGTTGGTTGAAGAAGAAGGTCGCGGTGAGTTCAACACGGAGCTCGTGGAATACGAAAATAAATGTTTTCAAGCCCATGCTCATCTATCCCGCGCAATCACCGATCGTCAACCGCGTAACAGTGATGCTAATGAAACTGTACTCGAACGATTAGCAGTTCCAAAAACCCCATTTCTGGAACGCCTTAGTGCGTCGGGAGGTAATAATGCCGCGAGTGTGCAGTTGCCGAAAATTGTCAGTCCGCCTTTCACCGGGGACTATAAGGACTGGCCTTCGTTCCTCGATCTGTTCGTTGCTTCAGTAGATAGCCAACCAAATTTGACATCAACGCAGAAGTTTCAGTACCTTAAATCATTTCTTCGTAACGGGGCGGCAAACCTAGTTAAACATATTCAAATTGCGGAAGTAAATTAGCATGGGCCCGGTTAGAGGCGCGATATAACAAAGTGCATTTGATGGTGAACTCATTTATTCAGTCGTATCTCCCCTCCATGAACGACTGCAAAGTGCAGACACTTCGTAAAATAACAGACTGGACGGACGAAGTAGTTGGGGGTCTTAACGCACTCGATCAAAATTCTCGTGACCCGTGGCTAATTTACTTGGTTGTGAATGAACTCGATCGTGATACTTGCCAAGCGTGGGCAGAGTATTCAGCTTCCAATAATGAGTACACTTGTTCAGAAGCGTTCTTCTGATTCAGAATATCAAGCACATAAACTTGATATTGTGTTGCAGCAAGCAATTTAACTTGTTTTCGTTGTTTGGTATGAAATGTAACTCCTGGTTGCTGAATAGGAACTCACACAATCTGAGTAATTATTTCGTCTTTTTATACTTAAAATTAGCTTACTCTATCTTTATATTAATTGCTTACAACTAGTTATTATTACGATATTACCATTAATGTGCCATCAGCACAATAGGTTGTTGGCTTGACAGACACACGCGAAAGTTGTTTCTGTGTCAGCCAAACGGTTCTTGTTGACATTACGTAGCCGCATTATTTTTATTTATGAGCGCATCGTTAACACATAGGTTTTTGAACTGAACATTCTCCCCCACGTTGAATGAATATTCAACAATATAAGCAATTGTGACAAAGAATTCCGAGTTTGTTGGTGTTTGTCGAGGCGATGTATTGTTAATAACTTTGCTCTGCATATTCTGAATCCAATACTCCAAATAGAGAATTAGCATTTTTCCAACTATGTTAATTGCTTCGCTTTTAGTTCGTTTTGTTGGTAAAACCATAATTTCCGATTGTAGTTCTGCTGTTCTTCTTCTTTTCCTTCTTTTCCTTTTTTTCCGGCGTCGTTATGGTCAGAAGTGTAGGACCATAACCTTCCCACTTAACTGCATTCCTACTGGTCCGCTTGTGGCTTCCGCCGGTTTGACCTCAGAAAGTAGCGGCAGGCTTCCCGGTTTGGGATTACTTCATCGCTGAGGCAAATCAAATGCTGTTGTTTTTGCATTTGTTTGCACCAATTGTTTTTTCGGCCTGCCTTTTTTGCGTGTTGAAATTGGAACGTTGATTGATATCGCCTTTTGGACGGGGTTCAAAGGATCTCTCCTTTGAACATGGCAATACCAACTGAGTCGGTCGCGCTCTATCTTTCTTGTGATGGTTTCTTTTACGTGGAGGCTTCCTCGGATCTTTGAACTTCTAATTCTGTCACGCTTTGTTACTCCCGCTGTCATGCGAAGCATCTTCATCTCAGCTGCCGTTAATTTGCTCTCATACTTTTTGTGCATTGTCCAGCATTGTGAACCGTATGTGAGCGCCGGACGTACAACTGAAGTGTAGAGCCTTCCTTTCAGCTTAGGGGGCATTTTTCGATCACAGAAGATGGCGGAGTTTTCCCGCCACTTCATCCACCCTACGCTTACGCTATGGTTGATGTCGTCATCACAAGTTGCTTCTTTATTAATCATAGATCCCAGATATTTAAACTTTTCACACTTGGGAAGCACTCTTCCATTCAAGCAAATGTGTGGAATAGGCTGTTGAGGGTCAGAGAACGGGCAGCACGGATACTCTGTCTTCTTTGAACTAATACGATACCCGTGCCCCTCAGAAATGTCCACCCACACATTAAGTGCTCGTTGTAGGGACGCCTGATCATCACTTATAATGGCTCCATCGTCAGCAAAGAATAGCTGGTGCACATTGGGGTCCGTCACTTTTCCTTCAAGCAAGCAATCAAGGACTGCTATAAAGAGCAGTGGGCTGAGGATGCTCCCTTGGTGTACACCGACTTTGATTGCGAACTCTTCGGTGACTCCTGCGATGCATCTTACTCTTGTCGTTGCTCTCTTGTACATGTCCATGGTCACTCGCACGTAGGTTTCTGGAACTCCTTTTTGTCGTAGCGCTACCCATAAAAGATCTCTTGGTTGCCGGTCAAAGGCCTTCTCGAAATCAACCAAAACCATATGCAAGTCCTTTGAAGAATCACGATGCTTTTCCATCATGACCCTTATACTTTGGATTGCATCTGTCGTTGATTTACCCGAGACAAACATGTCATCAGATAGTCGTATTATTTTCCGCAGTCGGCTATCTAATTTCAACGATCAGTTCAACGATCTTCATGGTGTGCGACATCAGCTTGACAGAACGGTAGTTATCACAATTTCGCGTATCACCCTTTCCTTTGTAGAAAGGAAGAAGATAGCTTTCCCTCCATTGATTAGGGATAGTGTCGCCTCTCATAAGTTTGGAGATAAGAACCATGAGACATCTAGACCTGATGTCTCCCATCTTTTTCCAGAACTCAGACGGTATCCCGTCCGGCCCAACAGCTTTTCTTTTCTTGGAGTTTTTAATCGCCTACCGAACTTCTTCGACTGTGATGTCGGATATTTCGGCATGATTCGGGGCAGCTCTTGGAAAGTACACTCGGGGAAACTGTTCGTTCAGAAGTTCCTCGCAATACTGTCGCCATCTGTGGAGAATTTGTTCGTCTTCCACAAGGAGTTGGCCTTCAGCATTGTTAATAAACTTTGGAAAACGAATCTCCTGAGCATTTCTTCTTCTCTGGGCGGCTATCTTAAAGATATTTGCTCCTTTGTTCAAATTACTTTGTCGAAGCTCCTGGGTAGCCTGGTTCCTGTCAGACGCGGAACACGATATTTCTTCCAAATCCTGATATAGGCCTTCCATGCTTTTCGCTTTGAATTCGGCGCACTTTTTCTTCGCGATACCTTTGCAATATATTTTCACGGCGAGCTTTTTCCTCTCTGTTAGTAGAAGAGCACTTTGACCAAGCTTGGAAAGCCATTTTCTCTGTATCACTGCTTTGGCTTCGTCTGTCCACCACCAGGTTTCTTTTGCGTGTTGGCAGGGGCCTTTAGATGTTCCGAGCAGTGATTTGGCTTTCTCCAGGCCAGATTGTTGTAGGGAATCCCACATGTCTTGTGCTCTGCACTCCTCATTACCGACCTCATCCATAATGGAAAAGAGGTAGTTTTTCATGTTTGTAATAAAAGCTTCGCCTTTTCCTTTATCCAGCTTATACCACTTGATTCTCTCAGACACCTTCGTTTGCTGCTTTGACTTCTGGCCTCCATAAGAAATTCTGTCAGGAGGAGACGGTGCTGAGGGGCGATCGCGTCTCCCAGGAGCACTTTGCAATCGTGGCTTCATGAAACTGGATACCAAGTGGTAGTCTACTTGAGTTTCATTTTCGCCGCTGCTATAAGTGATCAGGTGCCGGCTTTGTTTGACGAACATGGTATTTAGCACTATAAGACCGTACGACTTGCACATGTTTAGGATATCTTCACCTGAAGAGTTCCCAGCCCTCCGTGGTAGTCTTCATAGTCTTCGCTTGTCTTCCCGACATGTCCGTTTAAATCTCCCCCAACAAACAAAAGCTCTTCCTTTGGGATCATTTTGACAAGGTTGTGGAAATCTACCCAGAATGCATCTTTTTCTTTTTGTTCGCATCCTACTTGAGGGGCATATGCGCTTACGATGTTCCACACCTCACCATGCATCACCAATTTGAGAGCCATTGTAGTTCTGCTGTTATATGCTGAAATTGATTTAATACGTTTATGCAAAAACTCCGTTGCTGTATTTCTTTACATAAATGGTTAAGCGTTGATGTTCCGTTAGATAATACTTTATGTTCTACGGATTAAATGTAATACGGATTAAGATTATAATGTACGATGAAGTTCCATTCGCTTGTCGCTATTTTTGCTGAGCCAACGCCTTCAAAATATATTCCAAGCTTGGAATTATACTTGTTTATCTCTATATGTTTGCCAAATACTATCGGCAATATTATACCAAATGTTAATAATGACACAATTCCACTGGCACTGGATGTCCTTCGTCTTTTGTTTGGTATTGTATGCCTTTGGTCAGGTGCTCTAGTACTTAGTACTCTAGTACTAAGTTTTAAATGTTAATCTACATTCGTAGCTGCAGTGTCATAGCTTACTTCATATGATGTCACAAATTTGGGCGTTTCCAAATCCCAGGTGCTGTTTTTACATCAACTTCTCGAACAACACCATGATCACCTTTACAGGTTTTTGTAATTCTATCAAGCGGCCATTGAAGTGCTGGAATGTTGTCTTCCTTGATAATGACTATGTCGCCCAGGTTGATATTCCTAGAAGATTTCTTCCATTTATGGCGATATTGGAGTTCATTCAGATATTCCTGTGACCATCGCCTCCAAAATTCCTGCTGTGTTTCATCGGAATAGCATTTGTGTCAATTTGGGCAGTTAGAGGTTCTCCTATAAGAAAATGTCCTGGTGTTAATACCGTTAGATGGTTGGGATCGCTTGAAAAAGGTGTTAGTGGCCTGGAGTTTAAGATAGCTTCGATGCCAACTAATACCGTTTCTAACTCTTCATATGTTAATGACGCTGTTGATACACTCCTTCTTAACAAGTGTTTTGCTGATTTTACAGCTGCTTCCTAAAGACCTCCAAAATGTGGAGCCCTAGGAGGAATAAAATTGAATTGGATGGCATTGCTACTGCATTCTTTTATAATGACCATACGCGGCTTTTCGGAATAAATAGCGTTTTCCAATTCGGACAGTTGATTATTTGGTCCCAAAAATTTTGTGCCGTTACCGCAATATAAATGCTGGCAGTGTCCTCTGCGACCGATGAATCGTTTTAGTGCTCCAATAAAGGATTCGGTAAACAAATCGCTTACGAGTTCTATATGCACCGCCTTCGTGGCAAAACAACAGAAAATTGCCACATATGCCTTTTGACGTCGTTTACCACGAATTTTGTAGTGAATCCAGAACGGTCCACAGCAATCAACTCCGGAATTTATAAAGGGTCTTTCGGGTGTTATTCTTGATGGTGGTAAGTTCCCCATAACTTGTTGAAGTAACTGAGGCCTGGCTCTACTGCATTTCACACAGTGGTGTACTATTGATCGAGTCATAATCTTGCCCTTAATGGGCCAAAATCGTTGCTTCATATGCGCCAGTAGTGTTGCCGCAGTGCCTATGTTTTTCGTGGAATTTTTGCATTAAAAATTTTACAAGAGAAGGAAGGAAGGAGCATCGGGTGCTTGGCGTCAAATAGAAGTGTTCCGGCCTCTAATCGACCTCCAACTCGAATAATTCCCTTATCATCCAGAAATGGAGAGAGGCTGTTGAGATTACTCTTTTGTCTTGATTCCATGTAGATCTGTAGGTCATTAATTTCTTCCTTAAAATCAATCGAGCTCCTCTAACTCTTTTGGCGTCAGTAATATGCCATCTTGTCGTTTGTCCTTGGCGCATCTAGTACGATTACAAAAATGTAGGATATATCCAGTTATCCTCTGAAGAGTCTGGAATGAATTGCGATGGTTAATTTTATAGATGTATTCCTGATCGCAAGCATAGGTCGCTGTTGCTACAGTTGGTAATTTTCGCTTTCTTCTGTGTCTTCTGGGATTGAAAGTTCCTTGATATATTTCGCTAGCCACATATTTTGATGACCATACAGGCACAGAGGACCATGAAACCACAGTGTGCATGATGGCAAATTGGCTGGTTGAAGACCTCTTGATAATACATCTGCCGGGTTGTATTTTGACGATACATGTCGCCATTGCTCGGGAAGTGTTAGTTCCTCTATAATTGCAACCCGATTTGCCACACATGTGTGGAATGATATTGAATGGGGAGGAGATATCCATGCGAGGACAATTTCAGAATCCGCCCATAGGAATGTGGGTGTATCAGTAAGTTACAAATCCCTTTTTATTCTAGCTGTTAATTGAGCACCAAGAACGGCAGCGCACAATTCCAGCCTTGGCAAAGTTTGTTTCTTCACTGGAGCCACTCGTGATTTGGAGCACAGCCATTTTACGATTATTGTTCCATCCTTCATACTCGATCTCAGGTAAACCACTGTACCATACGCCTTTTCGGATGCATCACAGAAGGCATGTATCTGTACTGTTTTTGGAACATCATTGTTAAACATGTGACGTGGAAATTGGAAATTGTTCAATTCCTTTAGGTTATTACGAAATGTAAGCCATCTTGTGTGTAGCTCGGCTGGTAGTGCTTCATCCCACGATTACTGCAATGACCATAACTCCTGTACGAATATTTTTGCTGTGACAACTACTGGAGTCATCACGCCCAGTGGACCAAATAATTTGGCAAGATCTGAAATGACAATACGTTTTGTTACATTACTTGTTTGTAATTTGTTTGTAAATTTGTTTTAGCACAAAATGTGTCATTCTTCGGTTGCCATGTCAATCATAATGCCTTAATTGCGACATTTTTTTCGTTGTTGAAGTCAAGATCAATGTCCTTATCCTCCTCAGCAATGCCTTGTAGTAGACGAGGATGATTAGCACACCATTTTCGCAGTTTGAAACCTGTACATTTCAATATGGTCGTGAGTTGATTTTGTATTTCTAGTGCAGTTGATAAACTATTGTCCTCGGTCAAGCAGTCATCTTTATAAAAATCGTTGAGCAGGGCGTGAGCACCTAATGTCGATGTTTTGATATTCCTCTTTGCTATTTGTTGTAAGCACTTCGTAGCTAAGTATGGTGCTGCTCTTGTGCCATATGTTACCGTATTTAGTTGTACGTAAGGGCTCCTTTACGTTTGTTCTCCATATAATTGTTTGATATCTTCTGTCGTTTGGATGAATGAGTATTTGCCGATACATTTTCTGAATATCTGTGCAAAAGACAAATCGTGGTAACCGGAAACAACCGGAATCGAAGTAATAGCGAAAACAATTCTCCCTGCACCGTGGGGCCGGTGTACATAATATCGTTTAACGATTTTCCGGATGATGTTTTGCATGAAGCGTCGAATACTACTCGAAGTTTGGTGGTGCTGCTGTCAACGCAATGATGAGGTATGACATATCACTGAAATCGATTTTTGTCATGTGACCCAATTCTTCGTATTCCTTCATAAATGTAATATATTGATCCCTCACTTTCTTGTTTTTCTCCAACCGTCGCTCCAGGGGCAGGAATCTGTTAACGGCTATTTCCTTGCACTTGCCTAAAGCTTCTGGACTTTCATAGAAGGGTAGTTTGACAAAGAAGCGACCATCACTATTTTTGTGTGTATTTTGTGCAAAATGAGCTTCGTACAATTCTTCGGTTTTTGATAAATTGCTTCGTGTTGGCTGAACGTACGTGGAGACTGCACACGCTGCTGTAAATGATTTGGTTTCAGCTATTTTACCTGTTAGTATCCAACCAAAAACTGTATTTTGTTGGATCGGTAGGCCATCTGCTAAGCGTATTTGTCCAATAGAGAGTAATTGATAATAGAACTCTGCACCTAGAAATACGTCGATTCTGTTTGGGCGATTGAAGCTGGGATCTGCTAATGGAATATTTTTTGGAATTGACCATGACGAAATGTTTATATGATGAGCAGGCTGTGCCGCTATAATATGTGGCAGAACAAAGGCCTCTAGCCGAGTATTGAAAGCAGTTGTTTCAATTTCAATTCAATTCATTTTTATTTCATATTAACTTATATCTATCTTACCCTAGTCAAAAATGTTTAAAACTAGCTTAACTATCTTAACAAATGTAACTATCTTACTGGCCCTAGGCGGACACTCTAAAACAAACAGAACAATTGAAACATACTTATGTCTTTCGACGTCTACACAAATTTACTATTAACATTATTATAACTAACTTAAGCAAAGAAAAATGTTTTTTTTTATTAAAAAAACTTAGCATATGATCATTTTTTTATATAAAACTTAAACCTACCTTATACTAATTAAACCTAACTAAACCTATCTTATTCTAACTTAACTAAAATATATATACACAAATATATACATTATATATATTTTATATATATATCTTTTTTTTTTTTTTTTTTTTTTTTTTTTTTTTTTTTGTCGTTTTTGCCCTAGCCTACCCTAACCTACCCTAACCTACCCTACCCTACGTTACCCTACCCTAGCCTATGCAAGCCTGCCATTGGTGTTGGGCAGGCCTTGCCTTGAAGAGGCTGCTCCTATCAAGGTGTCCGTTGACGGAGCTCTTTCCAGCCACCAAAAGCGTTGATGCTGGCGGACTACGTCTCCTCGATCCCGGCGTGAGACCGATCTACAGAACCTGAGGCGCTCGGGCTCACGGAGCGCGACATCGGGTTCGTAGAGGAATCGCCGCTCCACGGAATTGCGACCCACGTGGAAGATTAGCGGTAACGCCAATCTGTCCTGGATCAGCCCACATCTATCTAGATAGAGGAATGCTTCTGGCGGGACAAAGCCGTTAAGGCGCACTCTTTCATGATATAGATCATTGGGGTAGTAAGCCCCGAAGATCAGGCTATTGACCGAAGTCATTGCTCTTGCAACGTGGCTTCGAATCAGTTTGATCAGAAAATTATCTATCCGTACAATCCTGGCCCTATTGTATAGGACCTCGTTCGGGTAAAATTTCGTGTACTCAGATTCGGGAGTCCTATGTAGCCCGAGACAAGTCCTAAGACATTGTCTCTCAAACACCCGAATCCTTTCCATCAAGCTGGCTCTCACATTGAACCAGACGGGGCATCCATAGGCAACCATGGGCCTGATTAAGGCCATGTAGCAGATTACTTTCACCCTGGAATCAAGTTGGCTGCTATGAAACAGCCATCTTGTCAGAGCGAAAGCGCCCCGAGCCCTTGCCAGAGCAGCATCTACATGTTTGTCAAAATATAGATACTGGTCCAGCACGATCCCAAGGTATCTGACTACACTTTGTCTCGCCAGTGGACGCCCGTCCGGCCCAAGGATAGAGAACCTGCGCCAATTTTTTCTAGTGTCCCGAGAGGCCCTAGACAAAGGCGTTCTGAACAATATAGATTCTGATTTCTGGAAGTTGATTTTCAACTTCCAGTCATCACAATACTGCTGAATTTTTTCGAAGTCACGCTGCAGAAGAGTAACAATGACGTCGATCGTTGGACCTGATCTGTACGCGATTAGGTCATCTGCGTACGCTATTGAGTGGTGTAGAGAAACAAGTAGATCACTCAGGTAAATGCTGAAAAGGATCGGCGAATTTACCGTACCCTGTTGCAGTCCGTTTTTGATTTCAAATATTTGGGTAGAAGTTACATTGGCAATTTTCACAACGAACTTTCTACCGGTTAACATGTCAAAAATCATATATAGCAGTGGTTTACTTATGCCCAGCCGACTGAGCTTGTAATAAAGGCCTTCTAACCATACAGTGTCGAAGGCTTTTTCCAAGTCAATCAAACAGGCACCCGTGCATTGGTTCTTGCATTTATTCCATTGGATATCCGATACAAGTTTCGACGCGGCATGAATAGTGTCATGCCCCGCTCTGAAACCGAATTGGTTATCCGGAATGATTTTATTGTCCTCAACCCATTTAGACAGGGCTCTATGGATCACCTTCTCGAAGACCTTGCTGATACTCGGAAGGAGACTGATCGACCGGAGATTTGCCGGGTTAGAGGTGTCTTTCCCCTTCTTGGGGATTGGTTGAACCACCGCTGTCTTCCAATGCACTGGATAATATGCATTATTCAATGCATTGTTGAACAGGATGGCGTACCTCTCTACAGCCATTGGTGGAAGTTGCCTTAGCACAACATTGGATATGCCGTCGATACCCGCGGATTTTTTCCTTTTCAATGACTGAAAGATCATCTGGAGATCTTCCGTCGAAATGAACAGGGTGTTAGCCCCCTCACTGGCGATGGCATTGCTTGCCATGAAATCTTCATTGAACCTGGTAAAACCAAGATTCTCAGATCGCCAATGATCGAAATCATTTCTAAGGTAGAAGTGATGAAGCAGGGCTCTGTTCTCCAGGTCATGGTTCGGGCGAATACTATCGTTCACCTTGTACACTTCCTGGAAAACAGCTCCCACTGTCGCCACCTTCTCCTGAGGATCCTCAATCACGAAAAAGTCGTCATCCAGGATGGCGCCATCTGGATCGATGCTAACTGTCCGTAGCAAACGTTCATTGTCTGACGTTCTCGGAAGTTTCAGATCCTGAATGTCATTCTGATTGTTTCTCCGAAATATTTTATTTATTTGCGGAAACATACTCGCGCTGTTGGATTTTACAGCACGAATTCTGTTGTTCCAATGCAAACTTACAGATATTCTGTAATTTTCTCTGATCAATTGTTGGAGATTTTTAATCAGTGACTTCAGTGTCCTGACCTCCGAGTTTTGTCTGTCGGTAAACCGCCTGTACAAGAGTTTGAGTCTTGTTAGGAGTCTACTTTTTTGTCTATGCAGTGCGTCGATTGTCGCGTTTCGGTATATGTTTGTGGTATCGTGCTGTCTTTGACGTGGTATCGTACTGTTCATAGTCTGTTTAATGATATCGTCCATTTCTTTGAGATACCTGTCAATCTCGTGGTTTGACAGGTTCCTATTAGTTGGTGGGAAGGAGGCGCTCGAAGTGAGCGCTCTCGTCAGGGAATTGGCGAAGCGTGGCCAGCACACCCTACTGTAATCGTAGGGGTGCGTGTGGACGTACTCTGCCATTTCCGCGAACTCGTCAGGTACTGTGATCACGGCACATAGTCCGCAATGGTCACTGTCGTATACAATGGTCCGTAGACAGTTAATAGACCATTCGTTCGTGTCTGCCAGTCTCAGTCGAGAGTCTATCAGCATTAGATCCAGATAGGAGCCGCTCCTAGGATACGATGGACTATCCGTT
This sequence comes from Merodon equestris, assembly GCA_958301585.1. Taxonomy (NCBI): domain Eukaryota; kingdom Metazoa; phylum Arthropoda; class Insecta; order Diptera; family Syrphidae; genus Merodon; species Merodon equestris. Next base: position 98,913,484 of record OY284413.1, read on the forward strand.
GCGAGCAACTTGACTCTATATTCAATGTTGTGAAGAACCCACCAATGGCTTAGTAGGCTCCCCCTAGTGTTGGGAATGTTATTTCCCCAATCACTATGTTTGGCATTTAAATCGCCGGCCAGGATGTAGAAGTTTTCTACCGAGTTCAAGCGCAGAGATCGAAAGAGTGTCTCGAGTTCTGCGATAAAAATATTGGGTTGAGGTGCTTCAGGTGCATAGGCTGATACAATGTACATTCTCTTTCCGTTTCGGAGAGGAATGCACACAATACAGGCCTCTAGCACCTGGAACCTCCGCACTTCACCGCTATATATGACTTTATGTTTAAGATTATTTTTAATGAAGATCGCAACTCCCCCGCCTTGAGTAGCGTTGGGTCGGTCTCTTCTAATTATTTTATACGAACTGTGCCGGATTTTGTGCTTCTGGTTTAGCTTTGTTTCGCTAACCAAGAGTACATCGGGGCTTTCGTCCTGCAACAGGTTAAAAAGTACGGCTCGTCGCTCGATCCTTATCAGTGAATTTACATTCACCGATAGGATCTTCAAGTGTCTCTCTGCCAGCGTACCCATCATGACCTTAGGTGCGCTAGGCCCGGTAGAAGCGAGCAGATACTATCTACTCGGGTCGCCGTTTCCTGGATCTGTTTTTGGAGCTGCCCAATCTGCCCTTGGATTGCGAGCAAGATCGAACAGACATCCACCTCGGCCCCCGGTGCCTTAGAGACAGGCAATGGGGCTTTAGGAACAGCCACGGGTTTTTGTACCGTCTTTCCCGAACCTGCCGCCATTTGGGCGTAGGTCAACTGGGATGTGACGGCTGGTGTTTGGAAGCGACCCAAGGGACGCTTCTCCTCGACCTTCTGCTTACGGGCCAGGTTTTCTTTCTTGATGTCCTGGAACTTAGGACATCCCCGATAGTTTGCAGGGTGCCCTCGGTTCCGACACAAGACACACTCGAGCTGCTCTCTGTCCGCCACCTTGTCTTTCCCAAGGTCGCATTCCTCGTTCTTGTGATTCTTTGCACACTTAACGCATCGAGGCTGCATTTCGCAGTTCGACGCGGCGTGCCCGAATCTTTGGCAGCGGATACATTGCAAAATGTTTCCTTGCCTTTTTAATATTTCCCATGTTACACGCTGGGAAGCCAAGGAAGTAATGGACCTTAACCTCTCCAGCTTGCTGTTGGGTGTGAGCTGTACCACGAAGAAGGGAATCACTCGCTTCTCCCGTCGGGAGCTCACCGTGGAAAATGGCTTAACCGCCACGAATTTGAGGTCGTCACTCTCGAACTCTTTGAGCTCTGAGAGCATTTCCTCGGGATCTGTGATAGATTCCACGCCTTTGAGGAGCATCGTCCGCAACCTCTCGGCCTTTGGAGTGAAGGAGAAAAACTCCGTCGTTGACTCCTTCAGTAGGCTTTTAATACGCTTATGTTGCTCCAGTGTCTTGCACTGAATAGCATAGCGTTTCTGGCCCAAACATTTAAATTCAAAATTACCTACACCAATGGCATACTTACACAGATCGATGGTTTCTCGTAAGGCAGTGGTATAGGTGAGGATCGGTGGCACTTTCTCCTTTTTCGGGCGCTGTTGCTGCGGCTGCTGTTGTTGCTGCTGCTTCTGCTGCTGCGGTTGTTGTTGTTGCTGTTTCTGCTGCTGCGGTTGTTGTTGTTGCTTCTGTTGCTGCTTCTGCTGCTGCGGTTGTTGTCGTTGCTTCTGTTGCTGCTTCTGCTGCTGCGGTTGTTGTTGTTGCTGCTTTTGCTGCTGCGGTTGTTGTTGCTGATGCTGCTTCTGCTGCTGCGGTTGTTGTTGCTGCTGCTGTTTCTGCTGCTTTCGTTGTTGTAGTTGCTGCTGTTTCTTCTGCGGCTGCTGTTGTTGTTGCTGCTTCATTTCTTCGGCGGCTATTGCCTCCTCTCTCGACTTCTGCAACGCCTTAATTTTGTCTATTACGGCCTGCAGCTGGGCGCGTAGGAAGCGTTCTTGCTCCTCTAGTATAATACATTCATCCTCCGTAGCCGAACTTAAGAGGGCCGCGAAGGGGTTGTTGTCCCCCGTGTAGCGGCCTTCTCTACCATCGGAGAGGTATTCGACCTCTGCTTCCACGGGGGTGACATGTTGTTGTTGTTGTTGTCCGGCTGCTTCGGACGTCGATGGTGGTGATGATGGCGCCCCTTTCCTCGCTTCGACCTGCAGCTTTTTAGTCGAAGTGGTGAGGGAGGGGCGCTTGATTGGGTTGGGCCTTGCGCTAACCCTTTTGCGCCTTTTCATGACGGCGGCCGGTGTTGCGAAATCGGATGATAAATCATCCGATTCCGACCCTGTACGAGGTACGGGACTTCCCCCGCCATCCCCCGACATCTCCTCCCGCTACTTCTAGCTTTCTTCAGAAGCCGCAGAAAGGAAACAGGAAAAAAAAAAAAAAAAAAATAACGCAAACAAAAAACTTCCTCTCCCGCCTGGGGATTCGAACCGGCGACCTTCCGATTGCGGGTCAGGCACTATACCTCTACGCTAATTTGGGTCCCGCGAGTACTTCGCCTAAACGCGCACTTTATTATTTTCTTTTGTTTTCTTTTCCACTTTAGCCGAAACACTACCTTCTGCTTCACTGGTCTGTGATCAACTGATTGAAAGCAGTTGTTCTCGACTGTAGTTGTACATTGATACGTTGATGGGGTTCCTTTCTTCCATCGCCAATGCCTTGGATATTCATCAAAGTGTTCCTTGTATGAAGGCCCAATTTCTTCACTAAGCGAGCAGTAATCAAGTTCACTTGAGAACCGGAATCTAAAATGACTCTGCATGTCAATTTCTGTCCATTTGGTGCCACCAGCTCAATGATCGCTGTACTAAGGAATACGTAATGATGCCTTTCTTTGGCCATCTGCCAGCGTTACTGACTGCTGTTAGCTGTAATAGTTGGCTGTTTATTGATGGCCGAACTGTTGGGGTTACTTTCAATATGTAGTAGCGTGTTGTGCCCTTGATTACCTTGAACAATTTCGGGAAGCACAATTGTTCATCCCATGGCCACTTCTTAAACAATTTAGGCAAAGCTTATGCCTTTGCACTATTCGTAAATGCTCTACTGGTTGTAGTTGAATGAATTTTTCGCAGGCAAATAACGGGTGTGTTCCGGTTTCGCAAACCCTGCAAAGTCCTTTATTAATGTGACTTGAGGTTAATCATGCACAAGCTCGAGGTGACGCATCTTTCTTCCCTTGTCCAATTGACTCCAATGATTGAAATTGGTTCTCAAGAAACGTTAGAAATTCCTTAATTGATTGCAATTCCTTCGGCTTCTTGAGAGATTGTTCGTACAGAATTCTCGTTCCTTGATCTAGTTTGTTTACTAATAAATGAAGAAGAAGAGAACGTGGAAGTATCAACGCGGATGTTTCCTAATGCCATCAAACATTCATGAGTTGTATCATGAAAGGACTTAATGGCCAGTGTTGATGGCCGACCTTGTGTCTGCCTGGGTTGTCAAATTATTTTCTGCACAAGGGTTGACGTAAGAAGTCGAATGTTGCTGTACCGATCTCCATTAAGTGGTATAATTATCTTCTGTGAGTGCTAGATGACGGATGAGAATATCCGTCCGCTCAGATGAGTTTTAAGATACCACATTTTTTGCACACTAGGTATCGGTTGCTTGTCAACCAATTTTGAAAACAGATCAAAGAATTGTCTCCATTTCAGGTAATCGCCATCAAATTTTGGAATTTTAACCTTTGGTAGGTTTAAGGACCGCTGAATTGTGATGCCATTTGGTAAGGCATCTTGGATATTTCCACTATTCTGTGGAAATTGCTAAGGCAACAAGATTTTCTTGTATCATTGTGTCCATGGTAATAAATACTGAGTGACTATACCCAACTCCTGTTGGGTCGTCAGCCAACTCCCAAATGGTATACTTTAAGCTTTCAATCTGTTGCCAGAATTGTTCAATCGTTCTACGTTTCAAATCGTAACACTGCATGGATTCATCTCCCCATAAAGATATTGTAGTTCCTCGATCAATCTTCTGGTGCCTTCCAATAGCACCAATGATCTTTGGTGGATTTTCTTCCACTGGGTTGAATGGTACCGGCAGTGGATCAACCTTTGATGTAGTTGCTTGTTGGTCTGTATCCGATATCGACTTTATACTATCTTGGAATCGACCTTTGTATTCTGCAGCTAACGCTGACATTTTTGAAAAGTATTGTATTTATTGACGAAGTGATCATGACCGGTAGGAGGATGTGGCAATGAACCTATTTTCGAATGTGATCCAGTGCTCTTGTAGGGGCTGGAGTCGTTCTTCAAAGTAGGTCCTTGACTTCTTTCTGTCTACAGAATTCTTCTTGAAGTTGGTTATTAATTTTTTAATCTCTTGGCCAGTTCTTCGAATGATGGCATCTTGTTTCCGGAAGAAGTTGACGTTCTTTGGGATTGGTTATCCTGGTCCACCTTTCCTTGATGAGAGCAGAAGAATCTTTTACTATATGATCCCTAAGAGATCACGTCGGGGTCACCAAAATGTTCAGAAGCATTTTTCTGATTGGGGATATCAAGTACATAAACTTGATATTGTGTTTCAGGTGAAAACAAGCACTTTGACTTGGTTTCGTTGTTTATGAAATGAGACTCTTGGTTGCTGAATAGGAACTCACACAATCTGAGTATTTATTTCGTCTTTTATACTTAAAACTAGCTTACTCTATCTTTACATTAATTGCTTACAACTAGTTATCATTACAATATTACCATTAATGTGCCATCAGCACAATAGGTCGTTGGCTTGACCGACATACGCGAATGTTGTTTCTGCGTCAGCTCAACGGTGCTTGTTGACATTACGTAGACGTATTATTTTTATTTACTTATTTGCGCATCGTAAGCACATAGGTAATCGAACTGAACACCTATTTTGGGAAAAAAGACCACTTTCACCGCGCACCAAGGAATAGGTATGTGGGCAAGTGCTAGGCTAGCAGTGAAAATTCTTTTCCGAGTAGGAAGCAGCTGTCTAATACCTTTTCGCAGCATAACAGGGTATATCACATCAGCGGTCAGCGACTTGAAGCCATCGAAAGATGCTACAGCAAATTCAATGGCCTCAGTAGTTGACACGCGACTAACGTAATCGCGTTGAGCCGAATCAAAAAAAAAAACTTATTACAATGCTACAGCTTAGACTATATGAAATATTTGTATGTAATCTTAATTCTTTAATTTTTTTGATAATTTCAAAGTTACTAGAAACTATATCTTCAAATGTAATTGCTTTGTCAAAGGTGGAGATAATATTGCTATCGGGATAATAAAGGGTCCGCCAAATAATTTTTTTTTTTTTTGAAAATGATATAAAAAAAACTACTGAATATTTTCTCAAATTTCTTTTTTTATTTGAAAGTACAATCCTTCCGGTTAATAATGGAAAATAATTTCATTCAAATGGCTGCCTCGGCTGGCCATGCAGGTGCCTACAAGATCGGTCCAATTTTTAAGCACATTATCGATTGTGTGCAGCTGTATTTCACCAATGGCTTCACGAATATTGTCCTTTAAAGCGTCAATTGTCTCTGGCTTGTCGGCGTAACACTTATCTTTGACGGCACCCCACAAATGAGCTTCATCTGAAAAGATGATTTTTTTTGGCAAAATCGGCATCTTCTGTAAGTCGATCGCAGGCGCACTTAGCGAAGCGAAAACGCATTGGATGGTCAGTTGGCTTTAACTTCTGAACCAATTGGACTTTGTATGGCGTCATACCAAGGTCTTTATGCAAAATTCGTCTCAATGATGTCTCCGAAATGTTCAATTGTTGAGAACGACGGTGAATTAATGTTGATGGCGCTTCACGCACACTTTCTGCCGCAGCAGCAATATTCTCGGGTGTACGCACTGTTTTTGGCTTTTCACGCTTTGGTTTATCGATGAGGATGCCAGTTTCTTTCACTTTTTTCACAAGATAACGAACATACGGGGCTGACGGTGCTTCTCTTCTTCCAAAATCCGTACGCAATTTTCGCACACATTCTGCAACATTACCATGATTTTCAAAGTAATGTCGCAATATTTCCCAGCGTTGTTCAAGCGTATACACAACCATATTCGTTCAGCGGAAGGATAAAACTAATTATCTGTCAAATCAGACATGAGCTAAGTGTTACCATTCACGAAATAAGCACTACTTGAAAAAAAAAAACGTTAGATGGCGGACCCTTTAGTATTTGTCCTGGAAAGTTTTTTGGTTATTTTCGAATATTTTATTTAATAAAGTAATTTGGTAATCATATCAATCAATTGATTAGCAGTTTTTATTAAGTACAATGTTTCGTTAGTCGCAATGTTATTTTATAAAAATTTTATTAGCATTTTTTATTAAAATCGTAGTGTCATCTAATGGAAGTATTTGGATTTTATTATTATATTTTAGTACACAATCTCTGGTTATAATGCAGTGTTCACTTAATTTTAATTGCCTTATAGTTATATCAGGTTGATAAGTATATGTTTTATTTTGTATATCTACAATATATTCATCCTTACTATCTATTTCAAGATGTTCCATATTAGGTTACGGAGTTATTAATTTTCTTTCGAGTGTTACATAGTTTCTGGGAATTTTAATTGCAATTACAATGATATTGTTTCGATATTCAGTAACGCCTACTTTTAAGAATTTTAGTTTATAGAAATCAATTGCATACTCGTTTATTTCATCCATTGTGAGGATACTTGGAATAACAATATTATGTTTAGCTGATACAATATTGTCCTGTATTTGATTTATTCTGTTTCCTATGAAACCTAATTTAGTTATCTGATCTAAAAATAGTTGTTGTTTTAAAATATTGTTTAGGACGCTTTCTATTTTATTATAACTATCTAGAATTTTTCGCCTGTCATTAATTATTATGACTTGTAGGGAATGTATTGTTTCATTAAAGTGTTGGTTAATTTTGATTTGGTCCTTTATGGTGTTAATTGTTTTGTGTGTATTGTTATCTAAAACTTCTAGATGGTTGAAGATTAACATTCTGTCATTATCATCCATAGTTCCGAAAAGCCATTTTTCTGCATTTCCTATTACGTTCAATAGACCTGGTTTCTTTCTACTCGTATTTACTTTTTTGGCATTATTGATGATTTATTAATTCTTTGCTTTCTATTTGTAAATGCTTTATGTTAGTTCTAAGAAGAATGATTGTGTCTAGTATTTCTTTTGGGTTAATAAGATGTAGAATGATATTTGTTTGGTTAGTGATTTGATATTTTCACCTTTAACCTTCAAATATCCTGACTGATTAATTGGTGCGATCTGTAGTCTTCCGTGTAATGTTGGTAGCAAGAGTGCTGTTAGGAGGATTACCTGTAAATTTATGTTGTCCTTTTACGTTTGTTAAATTCACATTGTTTACATTTTTAATTCGGTATCTAGTCTCATTCTTATGTTTAACATGCTTATAATTTTTTATGGGTTCTTCCTGTCTTTGTTCATGATAATCTTCTCGTTTTTCGTTACGTATCTCTATTTTCCTGATTTTAGTTTCCTGTACTATGTTATTTAATATCTGTTCGTCTACTTCTTCCTTCGCTTTTCTAGGCGTAGTCCTAATTGTAGAATGAAATCCATTAATATAGTTATCTAAAACTAATTGTATTTTCATCTCAACTGAAATACCTTTGTCTTCTATACCTGTTATTTTCTCTAAAATTGTGGAGTGGAGTCTTTCTACATCTGAATCTCCTGTATGACCGTTAGGTTTAGTCCAATGAATTTCAATATTGTTTTGCTCTAGGAACTGAATGATATGTTCTGACTTGAATTCATTATCTGTAATAATTTTTTTTGGTTTTCCAAACTTGGCAAAGTGTTCAATTAATACATATTTCGTTTTTACTTCTCCAATTTCTGTCGATTATTGTATAAGCTACTGCAAGTTTTGTTAGTTTGTCAATAATTGTTACAAAGATTTTCTTTTGCATATGAAATATATCTAAGTGTATGATTTCATTTTTGTGAGTTGGGGTTTCGGTGATATGAAACTTTGGTTTTATTGATTTCTTGTCGTATTTTATTTCCTGACACTTTTTACAATTATTTATAATTAATTGCATTTGTTCGTGAACCTTGTGAAAATATATTTTGTCTTTAAGTGTGTAGTATGTTTCATTAACACCACTGTGCATTGATTCTTTTTTATGGTAGAGGAAAATTTGTTTGTGTGCCTTCTCCTCGGTTTGGATTTCGGAAGCCCTCTGCGAACGCCTAATGAATCTAACACTTCTATCATGTGAGAATTTGTTGGACTATATTGTAGTGATGGTCTTCAATTTCTGAATATATTCCTGCCATTCCTTTCTTTATAAGTCTAAGTAACACATCTTTGATTTTTTTTTGTTCCTTCCATTGGGTTGAGGTATATGATTCTTCTTTTATGCCTTATCTCTATTTCATTTATAACATTGTACTTGTTAACGATTTCTTCTTTAATACCTATGTGATCTAATTGTTGTTCTTCTACTGAGTGCATTGTTTCCGTTAGTTCCATATTTGGTTCATTATCATTGGTTTCTTTAATTTTTGGTGTATTTTCTAATCTACTAAGGAAATCTGCAACTTAATTCTCCTTTCCTTTTAGATATTCTATTTCAAAACTATATTCTTGTAACTTTGACAATCATCTTTGGTTCCGCTGTGTGAATTCTTTACCTTTGTATTTACTATGCAAATATTTAATGGGTGCATGATAAGTTATAATTTTAAATTTATTTTCATAGAGATATGGACGGACATAATTTACTGCATATACCATTGACAAGAATTCTTTGTCCGTAACGCTATAATTCTTTTCATGGTTGTTGAGTGTCCTTGACACAAAACAAACTGGGTGATCGCTTTGTGATAAAACAGCACCAATTGCTTGTGTGAGTGGTCAGGACAAATTGTTTGTCATATTCAGGAAATTTGAAGATAGGATAAATGCTGATATATATTGTAGATCGTTAACGTTTATTTATCATATATTCTTTTATAAACTTATGGTAATAACCTGTCATATCTAGAAATCCCTTAAGTTACCTTTCTGTTTTTGGTAAGCTCACATTTTCAATGTCTTTTATTTTGTTCGGGTTTGGTTTTATCCCGTCTTTTGTTAGTACGTGTCCTAAAAATTCGGTATCATGTTTCACGAAGCTACATTTGTCTGTTTGAATTTTCAACTTATGTTCCTGCAGTTTCATAAATATTTTTTCTAATGACTATATACATATGTTCTTCTAGACTTGTTGAGAAAATTAGTATGCCGTCTATATAGACAACACAGATTTTGTTTATATAATCACGAAGAATGTCACCAACCTTTGAAATGTGGTAGGGGCGTTCTTAAGTCGAACGGCATCCTGACATATTCATATAAGCCTGATGGTGTAACGAAATCAGTTTTTTGAGTATCCTGTTGTGCTACCAGGATTTGATAATAGCCCTCAGTTAGATCTAAGGTGCTGAAATATTGAGCTTTACCTAATTTGTCCAAAATACTATCAATATTTGGAAGGGGATACTTATCATCTATTGATTCAATTGACCTGATTCAATTTTCTATAGTCTACCACAATTCTATATTTTTGTTCTCCTGAGTTATCTTTCTTTTTAGGAACAACTATTACGGGTGAGCTATAACGACTACTGCTTTTGTTAATGATCCCTTGTTTTTCTATTTCATCTAGTTGTTTGCGTACCTCTGCTTTGTGTTTTGGTGGTTATCTATCTAATTTTGAGCTAATTTGTTGATCTGTTGTGGTGTTTATTTCATGAACCACTGTTTTTGTTTTTGTTAACTGATCATCTTCTTTAAACATAAGTTTTTTGTATTTGTTTACCAGCTTATCAATACCTTGCTTTTCTAGTTCATTCAAATGATTCGTCTGAATGTGGCTAACCTCACTTATCTCTAGCACATTTACTTCGTGTAGTGATTTAGCTTAAAACGGAAGACGCACTTCGTTTATTGATATAATTTCTTGTTTTTGGAAATCTATTGATTTGGCATTTTGTTGAATCCAATCCATTCCAATTAGAAAATCGTATGGTTTGTTTAATCCTATTTTCGTCCATCTCATTCTAGCATCATCAAGCATTTTGAATTGTCTTGGACATTTTGTTTGAACCTACTCTGTACTTTCATTTACTAATCCCTGAATGGTGTTGATTTTTAAAGATCCTGCGATCTTTGTGTATAATGCATGTTTGAGTTTAGAAGGCTGATTGTAGATCCTGTATCAATCAAGGCTATAAAGTTATTACTTTCTATTGTTATTTGAATGAATATTTTTTTGTTTTCCGAAGCTAGTTGATAAAAAACTCATTTTCTATTTGATTAACTTCTTCATTTTTGCTGAGGGCATCTACGTCCATTGGTTCTATCCTACGTTGCCCTTATCTGTATTGCCCAGAGTTCCTATTTAGTATTTTGGAATCTAAACTGATTTGATTGGGTGTAATGATTAGGATTCTGTTTTATTTGGCCCTGATTCATTTTGTCTGAATTGTACGGATTGTTGAGGCCTGCTATTGTAGAAGTGCTTTTGGTTATTTTGTATTAAGTGATTTGGTGTTTGGTGATTTTGTGTTTTATGTTGGGAGTTATTCTGTTTGTGTACATTTTCCATATTTAAGTTATGTCTGTCCTGACCAATATATTTATGCAAAATTTCTCTAATGCTTTATAATGAATATTTGTCATAAATTTCAGCGGCTAAAACGTCTGCTGTAACTTCTTTAACTTTTAGGATTAGTGTGCTTTTAAGGCACGTCGCCCTGATCACTAAATGCGGCACATTCCGTAATATTATTAACAATGTTTTGAATAACATCTAGTAATTGACTAATTGTCAATACCTTAATTTTATGGATGTCCTTGATAATTGCTGTTTGATCCTTAGATGATTTATAAGGCTGATATAAGGCTTCACCTTGCACTCAGCCATTGTTGTGGGCACATCACTGGCCATAACAGGACCCTGAACACCTCCAGCTGCGTCAGTTTTGGAACCTGGCACGCTCTTATTGGGGATTTGACCGTCACCAATAAGAGGAGAAGTGTTTGAGGCGCATGCCGAAAGTGCTGGCATGCTTGAGCCTCCTGCAGCAGCCTTTACTAGCCGCCGACGCTTTCTACACTGCACGCCGCCAAGAAGTGCGGGGGATGCAGATGAGAGGGTCGGATGGATTTCGGTAGGGTATACCTCCTTCGATCTAATCCTCTTAACTGATTTCCCCAGAGGTTCACCTTCAATCTTCGTGCCATCGGCTGTGCCAGCCTCCTTTCCTCTTTCTCCTTCTTTTTTTGCCACTTAGCAGTGCAATCTACAGTACGTCCCAATTCTGGGGCTTGTTCAACCTTGGCGGTTTCCCGTGCCGCGCCATCGTCGGTGTCGCCTCTGTTGGTTGCACCACTTATGCTCAGTCCAATCAGGTGGTCGGACAATGAGCCGCAGGAGTCGGTGTTGTTCCGGGCTGCCGGAGAGTTAAGAATGAGTGGTTTGGCCTCCAGAATCTTTGCCCCGGCCGCGATCAGGACGATCGCGGGTGGATTTCCGCTATTGCGGGTGCCTGGAGTATTATTATCCATCTGTTTGTTATTAATTAAGTCGAAGACATAGTTTTTAGAATGTGCTGTCTGCTTTAGAGTGCCCGTAAAGGGCCAGTAAGGTCATTTTAATCATGTAAGATAGTTAAGCTAGACTTAAGCATTTTTGTCTAAAATAAGAACTAAGTTAGATATAATAAAAAAAAACAACAAAATGCTTAAACAGAAAAAAAAAAAAAAAAAAACTCAGTTCGCCGGGTCTTAGTTCGAGGTCATTGACCTCTTAAGCCCCTCCGCCCCGATAAGACGCCCAAAGACTAAGGGCGAATGGGATTTTCATAATACGGAACAATAGAAAACTAGGATGTCGATGGTGTTTTCGGCAGTATTTCTTCAACGAATTTTTGTTCCGATATGTCCCACAGCAGGCAATACCATATGCGGCTTCGAGTGAAAGATTCCATAATAGATAATTCTTACCAGTTTGTCAGAGCAAACACTTTCTAGGTGAAACGAGAATATTTTTTCAATGATTGCGTTTGTAAAGACCATTTTGGAGTCAATAGTGAGTCCCAAGTATTTGAACTCTTCTATCATTTTGCACTGCAATGTAGGGTGTTACTTAAAGTGGGACACAGGAGCAGCCTAATGGTTTGAACTTTTGGCGATCCGTAGAAGGCAAGTAAAACTCCGCATTAGCGTGAATTGTGATCGATGGGTTGAAGAACATTTTTTTTTTGTTTTAGAGCTTATCCTCAATTTACTCTCAGTGAACCAAATACTTAATATTTTCAAACCAGAGTTGACGTCAAAAACCAGATTCAGAGCACTGTCTGAACCATAGGAACAGACCATATCATATGCAAAGGCAGTGAAAGTACTTTTAAAATCGAGCTCAAGGAGTGAATTAATGTATAGAAGGAACAGAACAGGTCCCAACACAGAGCATTGAGGTACTCTCCAATTCAAAAGCTGTACATCGCCTTGGCTTCACCGTTTTCAACCCTTTGCGATCTATTTAAGCGATAGACATAGAAAGACTCTTTGATCCCTCTTTGATGGATCTCTCCATGTATTGTCAGGAAAAGTTATTCTTGCGGCAACTGTTGTTAAAAGAATCCCTCGAGACATTGGTAGCCAATGGTTGCAGCTACGTAATGGTTTGTCGAATCTCGAAGTTTTCCAAATCCCTCTTTGGATAAAATTTGAAACGCCTGCTCAGGTGCAACTAAATTCGAAGGCTTTGCAGTTCAACAAGGTTGAAAATGTTGCATTGTCAGATTCCATGATAACACTAGTCGGATTAAGGGAAATCCCCCAATTTCGCTACAAAAGTGTCACCGAAATATAACGTTTGTCCAACCCAAATGCCAGGCGACACATAAGTTATAAGGAAAACCTCGCAAATTGTCCTTCAAATATGGTGGTACGGTTTCAAATTTCTTCGAAAATTCTCGCAAATGAAAGAGTTACAGCTCCCATAGAAACAGATTTGTAAATTGAGAGCAAGATAAGAAAAGATAAAGATGAGAAATTGAAAAGCAACGGTTTAAACACATTCTCACAAATCGTTCCAAAGCACTCTATTATTGCTAATTCATTGCTTCAATCAGTTCATTGTTTGCAGCATACCCATATAGCGACGATATATCCACAATTTAAGACATCCGAACGAGCGAGCACCATATCTCGCACCTAATATCTCCCGATGAGCCAACTTCAGCCCACAATCAATTCATCAAAATTGTGCAAAGTGAACAGTTTGGTGACGAAATTAAAGCACTAAAAGGGAAGGGAACAATCTTCAAGAAAAGCGGAATTTTCAACTTGAATTATTTCTCTATGGCGACGATTTTTTTACATGTGGGGAGTCATTTAATCAAGGCGTCGTTACCATTTAAGCAATGCCATCCCTTAATACTCAGAGATTTGTTTACAGTGGCGAAACTCATTGTCAGCGACATGCATCAAAATACCCTTTACGGAGCCAACAGCTGATGATGGTTGAGATTCGTAACACATATTGGATCACTAATTTAAATGCATTTGATGTTACCGGTACGGGAAGCCTTCCTGCAGAAAGAGTTATCATCTCTAGGCCCTTTACTAACACTGGTCTCACATACATCAATTTATGGAAGGAAAGTGCAACAAAAATTCAAAAAATTAATTTTTCTGGCTACGAAGGCAATCCAAATAGAGTAGGTAGTGAGTAATCTCAGTGCAGCAAGCTTCATTGCCGCATTTTGAAGATCTACGAGAAGAAAGGGAATGTGCGCAAACATATTTATTGACTGTGGGAAAAATTTTAAGGGAGCAAGTAATGAGTTGAAAAAGGACAGTAAATTCATAGCGACTGAATGGATTCGTAAACTAACTAAATGCAAAAAAAGAAAACCTTAATAATAACTTTTAAAATAAAAATAAATAAATAAATGAACTATCACCATTAATGGATTGAATTTATAGGCACCAGTGGAATCCTTTGGTCTACTGAACTTCACCCGCCTGCAGATAACTTATATAAGTTTATTAAACCTTGTTATGCACACAAGCTGATATATTTTAATCATTTTATTATCACATGATCGAGAAAAAACTACGAGGATTTTTGTTCACATATCTAGAAGAAGAAGAACACGGCCACGGCGACATCAGCACAAAGTTGCAAGTGCATCACCGCCACTCGACCAAAAAAAAAAAAAAAATGTAGGGCGGGAGCATGTCGGGACTCAGCCCCAACAAAACAATCACAAACAGAAAAGTTAACTAAAAAATCAACAACTTACCCGCGAAAATCCATATATTGAACAAATTGTAAATATAAACTAAATGTCAAGACACAAACGAACAAATTGCATATGTAATCATCTGTCTCACTCCAATCCAACCCATAGAGTCCATTGCGTAAATGAATTAAGAATAACGATTGATATAAGAACGAGACAGATTGTATGCAATAATGGTCCACCACAATATCCGCAAGGACGTTCAAAGGGGCTGCGATCCAGAAGGAGACTTGGAAGTGCCAATTTCGTCGAAATCCCAATGATGGCTAAGGATTTAAAGATGGCCAAGTTCTCAAGGATGCTTTCACTTCGAGTGCACCACAATATCCGCGAGGACCTTCAAAGGGACTGCAATCCCGAAGTAAATTTCGAAGTGCCAATTTCGTCGAAAGCCCAAGGGTAGCTAAGGTTCAAAAGATGGCCAAGTTCTCAAGGACGGCTTCACTTCAAGTGCACCACAATATCCGCAAGGACCCTCGAGGAAGTGCCAATTTTGTCGAAAGCCCAAGGATGGCCAAGGATTAAAAGATTGCCAAGTTCTCAAGGACGACAAGGCAAACGAACGCTCCAACGGCAAACGGAGATGAAGTTGGAAGAGATTCAACAATCAAATTACTGCCACCAACAAACATCTAAAGGCTCCGTCAGAGAGTTTTAACGTCTCGTTTTACCGTCGCGTTTCACCGCTGCGTTGTATTATACTAAAACACATAGCACAGGGCGCGTTTTTAACGTCGCATTGAATTCAACGCGGCGGTGAAACGCGGTGTTGTGTGAAAATACAGATTATTTTCATCATTTGGTGTTGACGCGAGTCATGACAGCCAACTGTCTTTCCGCTACCCACAGAGCAACAGCACATGAACCCTTCATTTATGTATTTATAACTCAATAACTTATTGTAATTACCTCGTGGCATTGTTTGTTGTGTCTTTTGCTAATGTCAGTCTCTCAATTTTATGGCGAAGCAATTCATGAAGATCTTCGAAAGCATTTTGAGACATACGGAAATAAGAAAAGAAGCGGTCTTCGTCCTATTCTAGATCTCGGCACAACTGGTGGTATTCTCCGGCTTAATTTCTCTTTTTATTTATGTAATGAACCAAAATTCTTTTTCTTTTGCGAGAACGTAGCATAACAAATAATAATATTTCTTAATTCGAGCTGCTTGACATTTTAATGAAATTAAAATCTCAATCATTTTTTACCGCTTTCTGTTTGACGATCTCTACTGCGGCGTTAAAACCGCGGTGTAAAATGATCTCATCGCGGTGTTAAAACCGCGCTCTCTTGGACAGAGCCTTACTGTGGCTGTAAAAAGGTCAAACCAAAGAAAGTTTCTAATTACGAGATGGGAACATGTTTGCAAGAAAGAAGGAAACAAGCAAGTGTATTACAACTTTGACACTTCCGATGACGCTTCGAAAATTCACTCATGTTAACCATTTTTTTTATATTTGTTTTATAAACATAAATGAACGACCGCAATGAAAATGTAATAGATCAAATATTGAATATGGAGCACAGCGTGATTAATAATATGAATGACCTCATGTTAACCAATTTTTTTATATTTGTTTTACAAACATAAATGAACGACCGCAATGAAAATGTAATAGATCAAATATTGAATATGGAGCACAGCGTGATTAATAATATGAATGAATTAAAAATCAGGAATTATCCAAAAATTTTATACGAACATATTCGTTGCTGCATCTCAATATAAGATCTACTAGAAAAAAACTGAAACTTATTTTTTTTCAAATTACAAGTTAATTATTAAAAAAAAAAACGGACTTTCCCAAGTTTAGCGTTCGAATATATTTTAATGACGTTGATTCATATTTTGTCGTTACTGCAGAAAAATTCTTTTGTCATTACTGAAGAAAAAATTCTTATAATAATCACTATGATATCCTGCTGTATCATGTGAACCTCAAGGTTATTATTATTTATTTAATAGTTATATATATATATATATATTTTAATGCTTTCACATTATATTTTTTTATACCTATAAATTCACATATTTAAAATATTTAATTAATTTTTTTGCCATCATTTCATTTTTCTTCATTACGTTTAACTCTGTGAGTAATATGTAGAATCTTAATAATCCTATTAGAATCAGCTAGAGAGTGAAGGTCGGGTTCACAAAGTATTCAGATAGGCACGTTTGGACTTCAAGTATTCAGTAGATCTCTTAAAGTTAATGTGGTTTCTTTTAGTAGGTCCCTTAAAGTTAATTTGTCACATACGTGTGACTTCTAAGTTTTAATAAAATCCTTAAAGCAAATTTGATATTGAGTGTATCTGCCTATCTTTCATGATTTTTAGGTACACACAGAGAAAAAAAAACATATTCATATAGAAAAGGTATTTTAACTAGTAATTGGAATTGATATTTTTTTCTAGTTTTTGATATATTTTACTAGTTCTTATATGTATATAGAAATATAATATCTACTTGTGCAGGGACGGGTTAAGAATATCCCTGCAGCGATACCTCTCGCTTGTCGTAAAAGGCGACTAAAATAAAGGTAATCAAAAATCACATCTAGGTAATTTAGAAAACACCAAGGTGAGCCTAGGGACACATATACCACCATTAAACTGCCCCACAAGTGTGCATGTAAATCAGTGGGTTGACACGACTGGAGATCACCGGTATTGTAAGAGTAAGTTCGAACAACAAAAAATAAAAATCTGGAGCATGCCCGTGTCAAAAAAAGGAGGGGAAGGAAACGGTGAAACCGTAGCATTATGGAAAAGAACGCTAAAAGAAAAAGCACTACCCCGCCAGGCACTACTAATGGTCGTGATCCTGGGACGAGCAGCAATGCTCGGGTCAGAGCTATAGGATTTCCGGGGGATAGCAAAGTAATGGAACGGCGTCAGCCACACTTAAGAGTCGCGAGTTGGAACGTTGGAAGCATGAGTAGTCGCAGCTATGAGCTTGAAGAAATGATGGTTAGAAGGCGAGTAGACATCCTGTGCGTACAAGAGACAAAATGGCGAAACACCGGTAATCGGGCACGATTCTTGGACGTTAAAACAAAAGCCTACAAGATGTTTTACTATGGATTGGAACAAGGAAAAAACGGAATCGCCATCATCCTTGCGGCAGAGCTACTTGGAAACGTCTTAACCATTTCAAAGTCCAGTGACCGTTTGATGGCTCTCAAATTGGTGATGCATGGTGAGGTGTAGAACATCGTAAGCGCATATGCCCCTCAAGTAGGATGCGAAAAAAAAGAAAAAGATGCATTCTGGCTAGATTTCCACAACCTTATCAAAATGATCCCAAAGGAAGAGCTTTTGTTTGTTGGGGGAGATTTAAACGGACATGTCGGGAAGACAAGCGAAGGCTATGAAGACTACCACGGAGGTCTGAGATACGGCACCAGGGACTCTTCAGGTGAAGATATCCTAAACATGTGCACGGCGTACGGTCTTATAGTGCTAAATACCATGTTCACTTATAGCAGCGGCGGAAATGAAACTCAAATAGACTATCATTTGGTATCCAGTTTCATGAAGCCACGAGCTAAAGATTGCAAAGTAATCCTGGGAGACGCGATCGCTCCTCAACACCGTCTCCTCCTGACTGAATTTTTTATGGAGGCGAGTAAGAAATCAAAGCAGCAAACGAAGGTGTCAGAGAGAATCAAGTGGTATAAGCTGGATAAAGGAAAAGGCGAAGCTTTTATTACAAACATGAAAAACTACCTCTTTTCCATTATCGATGAGGTCGGTAATGAGGAGTGCAGAGCACAAGACATGTGGGATTCCCTACAACAATCTGGCCTGGAGAAAGCCAAATCACTGCTCGGAACATATAAAGGCCCCTGCCAACACGCAAAAGAAACCTGGTGATGGACAGACGAAGCCAAAGCAGTGATACACGAAAAGAAAATGGCTTTCCAAGCTTGGTCAAAGTGCTCTTCTACTAATAGAGAGGAAAAAGCTCGCCGTGAAAAGGTATATAGATATTGCAAAGGTATCGCGAAGAAAAAGTGCGCCGAATTCAAAGCGAAAAGCATGGAAGGCCTCTAGCAGGAATTGGAAGAAATATCGTCTTCCGCGTCTGACAGGAACCAGGCTACCCAGGAGCTTCGACAAAGCAATTTGAACAAAGGAGCAAATATCTTTAAGATAGCCGCCCAGAGAAGAAGAAATGCTCAGGAGATTCGTTTTCCAAAGTTTATTAACAATGCTGAAGGCCAACTCCTTGTGGAAGACGAAAAAATTCTCCACAGATGGCTACAGTATTGCGAGGAACTTCCGAACGAACAGTTTCCCCGAGTGTACTTTCCAAGAGCCGCCCCGAATCATGCCGAAATATCCGACATCACAGTCGAAGAAGTTCGGTACGCGGTTAAAAACTCCAAGAAAAGAAAAGCTGTTGGGCCGGACGGGATACCCTCTGAGTTCTGGAAAAAGATGGGAGACATCGGGTCTAGATGGCTCATGGTTCTTATCTCCAAACTTATGAGAGGCGACACTATGCCTAATCAATGGAGGGAAAGCTATCTTCTTCCTTTGCACAAAGGAAAGGGTGATACGCGAAATTGTGATAACTACCGTTCTGTCAAGCTGATGTCGCACACCATGAAGATCGTTGAACGGGTATTAGATAGCCGACTGCGGAAAATAATACGACTATCTGATGAGCAGTGCGGGTTTGTCTCAGGTAAATCAACAACAGATGCAATCCAAAGTATAAGGGAAAAGCATCGCGATTCTTCACAGGACTTGCATATGGTGTTGGTTGATTTCGAGAAGGCCTTTGACCGGCAACCAAGAGATCTTTTATGGGTAGCGCTAAGACAAAAAGGAGTTCCAGAAACCTACGTGCGAGTGATCATGGACATGTACAAGAGAGCAACGACAAGAGTAAGATGCATCGCAGGAGTCACCGAAGAGTTCGCAATCAAAGTCGGTGTACACCAAGGGAGCGTCCTCAGCCCACTGCTCTTTATAGCAGTCCTTGATTGCTTGCTTGAAGGAAAAGTGACGGACCCCAATGTGCACCAGCTATTCTTTGCTGACGATGGAGGAATAGATAAGTGATGATCAGGCGTCCCTACAACGAGCACTTGATGTGTGGGTGGACATTTTTGAGGGACACGGGTATCGTATTAGTTCTGTGTTGCCCGTTCTCTGACCCTCATCAGCCTACTCCAGACATTTACTTGAATGGAAGAGTGCTTCCCAAGTGTGAAAAGTTTAAATATCTGGGATCTATGATTTATAAGCAACTTGTGATGACGACACCAACCATCGCGTAAGCGTAGGGTGGATGAAGTGGCGGGAAAACTCCGCCATCTCCTGTGATCGAAAAATGCCCCCTAAGCTGAAAGGAAGGCTCTACACTTCAGTTGTACGTCCGGCGCTCACATACGGTTCACAATGCTGGACAATGCACAAAAAGTATGAGAGCAAATTAACGGCAGCTGAGATGAAGATGCTTCGCATGACAGCGGGAGTAACAAAGCGTGACAGAATTAGAAGTTCAAAGATCCGAGGAAGCCTCCACGTAAAAGAAACCATCACAAGAAAGATAGAGCGCGACCGACTCAGTTGGTATTGCCATGTTCAAAGGAGAGATCCTTCGAACCACGTCCAAAAGGCGATATCAATCAACGTTCCAATTTCAACACGCAGAAAAGGCAGGCCGAAAAACAATTGGTGCAAACAAATATAATATCTATTTATGGTTAATAATCACGTAATACGATCATTTTTATTCTAATTTCATTATTTTCTGAAGTATACAAAACAATAGAAGTATAATGAAATTATTAAAAAAAATAAGAATAATTATTACACTGAAATAATTACTTTTTTAATACAAATTACTCATGAAAATTTACTCCTGCACGATTTAATTATATCGTAACTTCATTCGTAAATCAGTAAATTTCTTGACAAAATACATTTATCGTATTCGTAGGTAATATGGCTATTAGAGACACAGAGGACAGGTTTCAAGAGCGTAAGTTAATGTAGATCATCTGTCTTGTTTGTGTAACAAAAAAACCAAAATTTATAGAATATTTTTAGTAGAAATCAGCTTTGGGAAAATACAGTATTACCCATCTTACTAACTTTAGACCCATCTGACAGGTATTTGTAACCAAAAACTACTGTCTATATACATACAAAATGGTGTACATTAAAATATATTCGAACGCAAAACTTGTGAAAGTACATTTTTTTTTAATAAAGAATTTGCAATTTGAAAAAATATCGATTATATTAAAAGTATATATGAAAATGTTAGCCTTGTGGCAGTACCTTAGTTGAAGTTAGTTGAATCTTACAAGATGGTTTTGAGGCGGAGTTGCTATACGAACCAAAGCTAAGAGGAGGTGGAATAGCAATGTTTAAAAAAAACGGATGTTCCATTAAAAGGAGAACTGTTGTTAAAACCAGTTCTACGAAAACGTATAGCTTTATATCGCCCATCGGGTTTCAATATTCCAAACGTCGTTGCAGAATTAGAAAAAACATTGATGAATTCGATAACAGGAAAAAAATTATAATAATATGAGATATGAATACTGATCTAAATAAACGCAATAATAAGTTAGTAATTAATTATACGAGTTAATCATGATACTGATTGGAATAATCTAATTGAAAATTTTAGTAATGTTGGAGATCTATATAAACAATTTAATAACATTTTCAAAGCCATATACACAAAATCATTGCAAAGAAAGAATAAAAAACAACAAATACGGAAAGCTACAAGTCCGTGCCCATGGACTTCGCACCCATGGAACGTATGGAATACGAGCTAAAGATATATGTACAATCGAATGCAGAGACCCTTCACCAATACTTGAACATATAGTAGTATGGGTGCTTGGAACAGTCTTGTGTTCCGAATGAACTAAAAGTGGCAATAGTGCGACCGATTTATAAAACTGGCGTAAAAACAGACGTCCTGAACTATAGGCGAATACCCATACTTTCTATAGTTGAAAAAATACTGGATAATGTTGAAAAAATAGGTAATGGCGTGACAACTTCAAAGCTACATCGACAAATTTAGTATTATAAATAAAAATCAGTACTGATTTATAAAAAATAAAAACACTAACAATCTTATGGTCGAATTCGCAAACCTAATCAACACAAATCTCAATAAAAGCTACCATAATGTTGTTAAATATATATAATGATTTTAAAAAAGCTTTACGATACATTAAGGTTCGAAATACTTTTTGAAATGCTGGAAAAATAGGGATACTTGGACCTAACAAATAGAAAAGTAAAATATCCAATGATCCAATGAAAAAAATTTAAGATATGGAGTTCTGCGAGGATCTATATTGGGACCACTGCTTTGCATTATATATGTGAACTGAATTCTCAGAATACTACAGAATAGCACCATATTTACTTTCGCGGATGACACAGTGATCGTTGTTATCCATAGAGATTTATCCACAGCAACCAGCATAATGCAAGGGGAATTCGATTTTGTGCTAAAAGAAAACAAAACGAATGCACATCAGACCTGCGCATGTAATGAAAACATCGATAAACATAAAATTCTACAACACCAAATGCTTATAACAAAACGCTAACGAAAATTAATTGAATTATGATGACAACTGCCAGGAGTTAATTGGAAATGTTCAATATTTCAAACATATGTGTGTTGACCTTGACTGTTTTTTCAAAAACTTAGAATAGCAGTATTCGTCATTTAAACATACACACTAATTTTAATGTATTGAAGCAAGTGTATTTTTCATTAGTTGAATCTATATTAAGGTTTGGAATACTGCCACATCACACCGACCTACGTGAAAGAACAACAAACAAATCAAAATCGCATCGTAAGCATTTTAGTAAACGCCAAAAACCGAAGAAACTCTTAGCCCAATGCGGACCAGCATACCACTTACAAACAACTTGGACTATTGAATATAAAACAACTATTCGATTTTGATATTCTCGAAGAATATTATAACAAACAACTCTACAAGCCACCTATAGAACATAAACAAAAAGAAGAGCAGAAGGCTTCTTACAAACATCAAGACTTAACAATTCATACGGCAGACAACAACTCTCTGTTATTATTCCGCAGATCTTTAATCAAGTACCCAAAGAATTACTTGAAATATCTTCTGATGACCTGAAGAAAAAACTAATAAGAAATTATTCGTTGAGCTCCCACTAGGAAAAATATAAAAATAAAAATGTTAACTCGTTTAAAAAGATTTAACTGAATTTGTAAATAGTTAATTTTTAGATAAAGACTTTACAAAACTTTTAATTAGTCATTTATACAACCTTCTGCAGAAAAGCCTTATATGCTTCGCTGATCTTTCTATGTACGAGTAAATAGATCCTTGCATTAACTGAGCTGAACTGAATAAATTTTACAGGGTGTAAAGTAACAGTCTTTTGCATCTTCAATAAATTTTCGGAGATCGCCTCATCTCAGAACACCCTCCTTTATGTAACTGTTCTATCCCAGGCGAGCAATAGACACATGAAATCAACTTATGATGATAATGGTAACCATGGAGGTGTTTTATTTCTAAAAGAAACAAAGCTTATAATAATAAAATAACGGTTGGCGGGTATGTCTCCGCCTGTTGCGTAGAGATATGTTTGATTCGTTATAAAATAAATACAAGTTGGGGGCTCTGTGACATTCCCACACCCGTGAATCAATCCAATCAGCAAACTTAGAATCAGGTCGCTACAACACTCCAGATTTCCAAGTTATATTTGCCCGCCTTATCTCGCCATCCGCGCCTCGATACACGCCTACCACGACACCACTGTGACCTCAGCAAATTTGAATCGCAAATAAAGATCAACTGCCCCTCCTCTAAGGGAGTGGATCTTTGGCACCACTTGACTCGACGTGGTAATATGGGCAAATACTCCGCGATCCAGCGTTTCCAGAACCGATCTCTTAATTGTCGTGCTATCCGACATTGGTTTACGGAAATTGGCAGATGCGTCAAAGGTCGTGAGTTAATAACGTTCTTAGCTTCAACTGTTTGTGTGTGTTTCGGAGGAGCGACTTCCTTCAATGTGTGACACAGGACCTTTTTAAACACTGCACCATTCTTCCCGTATGCCGTCTGCAGATGGGTTACTGACAGCAATTAAGCACCTATTCTACACCTCGTATAGAAAGTTCATTCCGGATACGACAACAATCAAAAACGTCTGAGAAACACTTCGACTCTCTATCCACACCGATTAAGTTTTTTTTCCCATATCGCTCCTTATCCTCATCGGCACTCCACGACGGTTGATAAAGTTCCATATGACTATAATACAGGCGTCAGTGGAGAGGTCACGAGCAACTTCAAGGTGAATTGCCCGCATCGTGCTATCCACCTCTTTTCTTGGTGTCGACCCACCAAGACCATGACTGGGCCGAAGTAGTTCCACCCTGTGTATGAAAAGGGACGCATATATGGCGTTACGCAATCCTCAGGCAGCGGTCCCATTAAGGGGTTGGTGGGCAGAACACGGGCTAACTTGCAAACGTTGTACCTTGCTCTTACCTTTGGCATTACCTGGCGCAATCTCGGTATCCAATATTTGCTTCTCACCTCGCAAATCACTGCCTGCGTTTTGATATTTCATCTGCTGACGGTGATGACTAGGCCTAGGATTTCGATGCATTTGCATATTTTTTTGAGACACATTAGAAGCAATAGAGCAAGTTATCTTTCCGATTCATGAATTTTCTTTTAAATTGGCAGCCAATCGTTAGTGCATATTTTTGCATATTTTATAAATGCATATTTTGCATATTCTTGCATATTCTTGCATGTTTTTAATAATAAATGCATATTTTGTGCATATTTTCGACAAAAAATTAAAAAATTAGCTCAAATTAGCAAAACCGTAGAAATATACACGCACCATTAAACTTCTTATATCGTTTTCCATTTTAAAAACCTAAATTAAATGTTAAAATAATGCTACTTCTGTTATTCATTTTTCAAATGATGATCTTTGTATTTGGTTAACCTTTTTATTTATTTAATTAACATTATTGCTTTTCAGTTCTTAAAATAAAAAGACTGAATATTTTTAAAAACTGGAAAGCATGTTTTTTTTGTTTTTCATTATAAAAATCCAAAATTTAACTACAGTCGTACAGTTTAACTGGTCACTATAGGCAACGGTAATTTTATCCGACTTTTCAAAAATAGAACCACATGGGGGAAAATTGGTCGTTAAAAGCGACTGGTCGTTGTAAACTGCGTCGTTAGGTGACTTCGCCATGGTTTTAAATGCATATTTAAAGTGCATATTTCCCATTTTTAAGAGCATTTTTTAAGCGCATATTTTGGGTTTTGAAGTGCACGACGGTCCTAGCCCTAGTGATGACGAACAATTAAATAGGATAGGGTTTGATCTGGTGGTAATATTATGGGGCGCCTTGCGCTGTATGGAAGCCAACTAGCCACGTCGATACGACAATTGGCACGTAGGATACCGTCCTCGTCTTTGTATGGTTAAAGTTTGTACAGGCTGCTTTTCTGGATAAGCATTCGCCTTCTTCGATTTGTTGAAGTCGAGCAGTGTAAGACTCGGATTGGGCTTGACACCAGTAACTTTGCGGTTGCATCGCCTGACAAAACGGATGATCCATGCTACTGTTCGCTTCAGTCTAGTAAGTGAAGAAAAACGAAAGAAGTCGATAAAGGCATTTTCGGTGAGCAAGGCGAATTTTGGTCGAAGCTCTTTGGTGTCTTTTTCTACGTGATGATTGGTATAAGCGAGATTAGATGGCCATTTCTCTTCTTCTTCCAACAGAAATTCTGGTCCGTATAACCATTGCGACGAAACGCTGAAGTCCATCGGACTCTTGGGACGGGTGGCTTCATCGGCGACGTTGTGCTGAGTGGGTAGCCACCTTTAATCATTCACCCCGAGAATTTCTGCAACTCTATGTGCCACAAACGGCTTATAGCGGCGGGTTCTGGATCTAATCCATTGTATGACAGATCTCGAGTCGCTCAGGAATGTCTTTTCAATCTCCAGAGAATGATCATAGACGGTGGACTTCATTAAGCGTATTCCCAAAGGGGCGGCTTGGAGCTCGATTCGCGGTATGGTCATCGTAATAACGGGGTATATGAAACTTGACAACTTCACTTATCCGTCGATACCATGTCCTGCAGGCTGCGTTCATATCGGCAGGTAACTGTTCATCCCACTCGATATCGCGCCTTCAGAGCTCGCCCGTTACCAGTTTCGCAGCAATTAGAAGATTACTTAAAAATCCCAGCGAGTAGTAGATGGACATTACGATGCTCAACAATTCTCTTTTGGTGGGGGTTCTTTCTCCGGCGATAATGCATGTATCTACACGATGAAACTTCAGCTGATATCCGAAGGTGACACTAAACGGCTGCCAATACATTCCGAGCACCTTTTCTGCGCCTAGGATTCATATGAGACTTATCGGATTCATACCCGTTTGACATGCCTCGCATTACCTTCTGCGAGTTGCAAATTATATATTTTTTTTTGTTTCTATATAACATCTTCATTTATATTCCAAAAATGATTACAATTCATAAACTAAATTACAATTTTTTTTTTTTTTTTGCTGTAATAATAAAGATATATGTCATTCTGTATCTAGTCTTAAAAGAACTAGTGGCGAATTAACCATCAGCAAAATTAACAAACAATTACGCGTAGGGTAAGAGTAAAAGAGTTGCTATGTTTTTTTTTATTTTTATGTTCATTACACATACATATACTTAAAAAAAGAAATATAGAGGAGCAAAAATAAATAAATTTCAATCTATGCAAAGGAGCAAAAGTTTACTAAGTTCTATTTATTAATAAATGTTTGACCGTTGAATTATCCAATCTAAAGAGCCATTTTTTAACTCTTTTCAAAAACAATATTCTTATGTTTAGATTTCTTATTTCCCTTGGCAATAGGTTAAATAATTTGGATGCTGTGATAGTAAAAAAGTTCGAAAAGTGAGTTTTATTAGCATGTGGGATATCGACTAAACCTCTGTCATTTACTCTCAATTTATATAAGTTGGAAATTCTAAGTATTGAACTATAACCACTTCGCATAAAGAACACTTTAAGGACCTTATAGATATAAAGAATTTTTATCGGCAAGAACCGCATAGAGCAGAACAATGGCCAACTAGCAGTTAACCTGTTTGTACCATAAATAATTCTTATAATATGTTTCTGTGCTATCAACAGCGGATCTAGGACATTGAAATACGTCCCACCCCAACTACAAATGTCGTATTGTATTTACTCTCAATAATGTCAATCTGTCATTTACTCTCAATTTATATAAGTTGGAAAATCTAAGTATTGAACTATAACCACTTCGCATAAAGAACACTTTAAGGACCTTATAGATATAAAGAATTTTTATCGGCAAGACCCGCATAGAGCAGAACAATGGCCAACTAGCAGTTAACCTGTTTGTACCATAAATAATTCTTATAATATGTTTCTGTGCTATCAACAGCGGATCCAGGACATTGAAATACATCCCACCCCAACTACAAATTCCGTATTGTACTTTTGAGTTAACAAGGCCATAATATACAGTTGTCAGTATTTTTTTGGAACAATATGGTTTAAGCAGATACATTTTTCGAGTAACGGATAAGATACATTTTTTTAATTCACTTGAATGTGCTTTGCAGTTCAAGTTTTAAATACTTGAAACAATTGACGCTTTCAATTTTGAAACAATGAGATGAACAGCGACCATTATGCCAGTAATTAACCCTACCACAAGAGTGAGTAGATATAGACAGTTTTTCGCACGAAGTGGAGTGAAAAAATAAACCACAGTCTATCGCATCTGATTTTTTAAGATTGCAAAACATAGGCTTCGTTTTGTCACTTATAAGGGGTTCGTGTTTTGCAAACAATTATCTGAGAAGCTGCAAGTCTTTCGGCAACTTAACCATCGATTCTAATAAGGTGCTGTTTGTGTATGTTAAAGCCATGTCATCCGCAAAAGCTCTTATATTACTCGTAAAGCCTTGCTTGAAAATTGAATTTATATAAACGAGGAAAAGGATAGGACCCAAAACTGAACCTTGAGGACCACCGATATCTAATGTTAGTTCATCGCTGAAAACTCCATCAACCTTCACTTTTTGAGACCTGCCAGATAAATGCGAAGCAAACCAATTATAAGATCTCTGAATCCGGCTTTATAGAGTTTATCAAGAAGAATTTCGGTGTTGACCATATCAAATGCCTTCGACATATCAATAAATAAGGCTATAGTAGTCTTGCTGTTATTAAAACTGCTACAAATTTCGCTATATAATTTTAAAATGGCATCTTCCGTAGACTTACCCTCACGAAATCCAAATTGGTCACTATTGGAAAACTTATTTTTATCTAGAACGGACACTACCCGATATTTCATTGCTTTTTCAAAAAGCTTCGAAAATGTGGGCAGTAATGAAATCGGTAATTGTCCAGTAGGCTTCTTTTTCCTTTCTTAAAAAGAGCAGCTTTTAGAGATGTAGGGAAAATACCACAACTGATACTCATATTAAATATATACGTAAGAACCTCAACAACAGAGAAAACAATTTTTTTTAGAAGGCAGTTTGTTATCCCATCAGAAGTACTTGAGCACTTATTATCAAGTGACATTATTCTTTTATATATTTCGAAAGAGGGCTCAAGTACAAAACTATTCATTTGAAATTCATCTGCAACCAGATCTGAATACAATTCACACGAACAAGTGCTTTGAGGGGGTTTGGGCTTCATAGCTGAAGCAACAGATACAAAGTACTCATTGAAATTGTTGGCAATATCTACCGAGCTACGAACTATTTGATTTCCTATTCCATTCGTCTTTAATATTACCCTTGCACCTAAATAATTTATCAGTATAATATTTGTCTCTACTAATTCCAATTTCTTGTCTCACAGACTGACTCAACTTAATATAATATCGAATAAGCCCTTAATTCTGAGGATGTTTTCGGCATTTTTTCCTTATTTGATTTTTCCTTGATATCATTTTAAGCAGTTTTTTTTCCAATCCAAGGCCTAAGTCGTCTCAATTGGGAAACACTTCGTGATTCGGGTATAACATTGTAGGAATTATGAATCTTAAATGTCCATAAAGGTGTCGTAAGCAGAAGAAGGATCACTTTCGCGATACACAAACTTCCCCTGCTCAAATTTAAGACCATTTATGAATTTTGAGTAGCTAATTCGGGGTTTCACCGTAAAGGGTATATACTTTTCAAAATTACTAGGTCTCACTATTTGCATATTCAAATTGACCATACAGTGATCAGTAATTTTATAGTCCAATACCGCATTAGAGAGACTAAATTTAACATTCTTATGCAATCTTATAAATATGTGGTCTATGCATGTTTGCGACTGTTGGCTCATTAAAAAACCATTCTATTTTCGATCCGTTCGGGTTTCTACCCCTATTTAACAATCGAATCAAAGTTACTTTTGCAAAGGAACCAGAGGAAATCCACAACAGATGGTACGAATGGTATAAGCGTCTCGATGATTTGAAAAAGTTTAGAATTCCGAGATGTTACCATCCATATCTTACGAAGCCGGACGTTGACATTCAGCTCCATATATTTGTTGATGCCAGTGAATTGGCGTTTGCTGCAGTTGGATATTGGTGCATAAACGATGGAAGGAATATTAAAGTCTCGTTCATCATGGGAAAGACGAAGTGTAGCCCTATTAAAGCGCTTTCTATACCAAGACTCGAATTAGAAGCGGCCGTATTAGGTGTTAGGTTAAAAGATGCCATCATAAACGGACACAATGTGCAACCGAGTAAGATAATTTGGTGGTCCGACTCAAAGACGGTCATTCATTGGATCGGGTCCGATACTCGTACATATAAACAATTTGTCGTTCATCGGGTTTCTGAAATCCTTGATTCTACACAAGTTGAAAATTGGAACTGGTTAGACAAAACCCAGCCGATTGTGCTACGAGACCGCAGAAGGCAACCTTGACAACAGAATCACCTTGGATCAAAGGGCCATCGTTTTTTGCAACGTCTCGAAGAAGAATGGTCAAAACTTCCGAATGACATAGCTGCTCACGAAGGATCGGATGAAAAGCGATCGAACCATATTTGGATCATAAGTCCAGTCGCGTCCATATTCCCACTTGAAAGATATTCTGACTATTATAAACTGCTAAAAACGATATGCCGTGTTCAACAAGCAGTTGAAATTCTAAAAAAATTAATCAAAAAAGAAACTCATCCCGAAATTAATACATATAAGAATCCGGTCTCAGCAATAGATATACAGTTGGCAGAAATTTTGCTATGCCGATTAGTACAAAAAGAAGTATTTCTAACGAGATGAAAACTCTTCTAACAAAGGAATTGGTAAATAAAAATTGTCCTATATATAAACTATCTCCTATACTGGATGAAAATAAGATTTTGAGACTAGGTGGAAGAATCGACAATGCCGAATGCGTGCCATTGGATGTCCAATTATCATGCCGAAATGCCATCCCGTTACAAGACTTCTAGTAAGATATTACCATGAAAAATTCAGACATCATAATCAAGAGGCCATTATCTGTGCGGTGCGAACGAAATTCTGGATCCCAAATTTTCGCCGACTCCTCGTAAAAACCACAAAGTTAACCTGCCAACTTTGCAAAAACTTATCAGCGAAACCCGAGCCACCACTCCATATGTCCGGCCGTTCTCATATACCGGAGTTGATTATTTTGGACCCTTACAAGTCACTATCGAACGTCGACACGAAAAAAGATGGGTGGCAATCTTTACATGTCTGTCAACACGAGCAATTCATCTGGAACTGGCTAAAGCTTTTTCATCAGACGCGGTCATAATATGTTTACGGAATTTCGTCAATCGTCGAGGCATTCCGGTGCGGATAAGAAGCGATCGACAAATTTCATTGGGGCTAGTGATGAGCAATGGTTAGCTCGGAAAAAAATGAAGAATGAATGCACTCGCTATGGCATCGAATGGGTATTTAATGTTCCGGGAAACCCATCATCGGAAGGAGCATGGGAAAGGATGGTTCGTTGCGTTAAACGGGTTCTGTCATTTACACTAAAGGAAAGATATCCTCAAGTGGAGACGCTTCAAAGCCTTCTTATTGAAACAGAGAATATAGTGAACTCTCGACCTCTCACACATTTGCCAGTTGAAAGCGCGGATGCCGAAGCGCTTTCCCCTAACCATTTCTTATTAAGGTCGGCAAATTATGTACAGACTCCAACTGTCGACGAGTATACTTGTTTGCGGAAACAGTGGCACATACTTCAGCAGTTGAAACACACCTTTTGGAAGCGATGGGTGTTGGAGTATCTTCCCATGTTAACACGTCGCACAAAGTGGCATGAGCTATCATCGCCACTGAAGGTGGGAGATATTGTTATAGTGTGCGACGACAATGAAAGCCGCGGGGAGTGGAAACGCGGAAAGATAGTGGAAGTATTTCCCGCGCCGGATGGCCAAGTGCGTTC
The DNA here is from genome assembly GCA_958301585.1 of Merodon equestris. NCBI lineage: Eukaryota > Metazoa > Arthropoda > Insecta > Diptera > Syrphidae > Merodon > Merodon equestris. The sequence goes on from OY284413.1 coordinate 98,944,398, forward strand.
AGCTGTAGTCCAGACTCCCGGAGTCTTAAGGCGAACCGCTTCAAAGTTGGCTAAATTAGATGTACAAAATTAGTGAATCCCTTACTTGAATACTGCGATTCAAGAGGGGTGGGATGTTAACGAACACAGCCTTCATCTATTACAATACATACAATATCCGAATTGTACCAAGCACGAGTTTCGTTCGTATTGTGTGACACTTCACTCAGAAAACCAACGGTAATATTGTTCTTTTCTGGACGAACGCATAGAGTCGACACACAAAGGAGAACGATTAAGAATTATTTAATATTAACAATTACATTTATACAATATATACCCTAGATAATAAACGTATACTCAGCGCGTTTTTTATTTCGTTCCCTTACTGTAACAATGGTCTATATCTTTTTCATCTATTAGAACACAAACACCGTCACGAACCACTTTTAAAGCCGCTTGCAATGAATTCATATTGTTTACATTTGGAACATTAAATATTTCGATTGTGCTGGAACGATCAGATTGTTCTAATGAATTTATTTTTATTTACAAATTTATTTTCACTTTATGTTTAAGTTCAGAGTTCTCAGTTTGAAGGGTCTTAATCAGAGAAATAAAGTCTTCGTTATTTTTTTTTTAATTCCAGGAAATCATTATAGAATGATTCTAGTGTCGCACTATCACTTGTTTTTGGTAGTTCATATACGTTTTGTTTTTCCATAGTTTTTTATGATGCGTAGGGACAGGGATGCTATATCCGCTATAGCATGCTATATGAACTTCTTCGCAAAGCTGTACAAGAAGTACATCTCCAGTTTTTTTTATTACGTTTCATAAACTCTACATCAACTAGTAACACATTAACACAGGTTCCGTGAAAAAGTTTTTTTGCATTCAAAGCACTCAACTTTAACGTAGCTAGCCAACTTTCCTCGTTACATGCGTACCCCACGACACTTCAGACGAACTTCGCTCGCTCATCACGAGCATCTCGTAAACTTCCGGCGGTTGAGTAGCATCCCCGTTGCGCCAAAGGAATATTTGCGAAAATCTGTCCTCGGGTCTAATAAGGACTTGGTAAAACATTTCCCGTATGTCACCACATACGGCTATAGCTCCTTCGCGAAAGCTGACAGAATTGATGGCATTGGCTTATATTGCTGAGGAGCTTTGAGTAGACAAGAGTTCAAGGAGACCCCTTTCACTATGGCGGCGGCATCAAATCCTAAACGTAGTTTCTCCGGCTTGTTAGGGCTTGTGACGGCGAAATGCGGAAGATACCAAGTTCTTGGACCTTTCAATGCGGCTTCCGATGGTTGCAATTTGTGGTTTGCGTATTTTTTCGTGACATAATCTTGGATAATCTCGTTGTAGCCGGCGGCAAACCATTTATCACTTTTCATTTTACGTTAAATTTTAGGCAGTCTTTTCATGGGCCATGCCATAACTATCCGGCAGCTCTATTATGTCATTCTTCCATAGAAGTGTGGTTTGAAATCGACCGTAAAACCTCAACCTTTGTGTATTTAAGTATACTCCGTGCACGCACGTCAGATTCATTCTCCAATGCTGGTGCTGGGCGCACTCCGAAGCTCTGCGTATCGAAATAGTCCTTTACCAGTGCATGAAGAATATCATCGTTTACCACACTTGTTATCAGGCATGATTCCACGCGTACCTCGGATAAACCATTTCATTCGATAGACCCAAGTGGCAATGGTCCGGACCAATTAGAAGCTTCGGAGTTGCGTCTGAGTATAGCTTAGCTAGAAGACGTTTAGCTTCATCATGTGAACGTTTACTACTTTAGCAGTCTCATGGGCTGTCCTTTCACCAAACCACTGGACATTCAGCCGATGATGGCGACCCTTCAATTCCAGCTGTTCAACCAAGGAATTATACATCATTGTTATTGACGACCCTTCATCCAGCAGGGCAAATGTTTCCACCTTCTCGTTAGAGCCAAACAATATCACGGGAATTATACGAAACAACAGGGAGTTTGATTGCGGGCTGGTAGTGCAATTGAGAACTGATTCCTTTTTACTTGTGTTTTGTAGCGGCGGTCTAGATTCTGGCTGTTTGATGGTATCCAAATTTCTGGCTTCATGTAACAACTTATGGTGAACTCGTTTTCAACCATCAACTCCGGAAGACTTTCGGCTATGGCAATTGTGTGTTGAATGTCCCGGTTCAAGGCAAGAAAAACACAATCGATGTTGTTTAATATTAACCCATCCATCGGGCACAGCTCTCAACAAGTACTAATTTTATGATTCTGATCCTAAGCTGGCTTTACTCTGATTTTGAACCATGCAAATCAGATAGGCTACGGCGTCCAACCAGTTGCTGAAATCAAGAATTGTTAGAATTCTCGTATCGAATTCTCGCCGCTCACTCGACACGCTTGCTCATGGGTTCATCCAACAGCGTTGCGCTATACAAGTATGGTTGGCTGTTTACTGATCGCAGAAAAATTGCAAATGAAATCTGTTTTTCTAGATGGCCTTCCGGAACTATGTATTTCCCGAATTTGCTTTAGCTGGCTGCGTATCAATTGTTCGGGCCGACCGAAGTGAAGTTGAATCTGTTTTATCACAGCGTTAACATTGCTTGGTTGTATAAGCAATGACTTAACAATTTCCCTTGCTTCACCCTCTTTTGTAAACGCATACAATTTTCTAGGTCGCTGTAGGTATACGCTGCAGTTATCTCGGCAGATGGCATGATGGCGGATGGCGGATGGCATGACGGCCGATAGCGTTATGGCTGGTGGCGTCACGGCTAATGGTGATATCATTGCCGGTGTAATGATAAGATCGCTATGTTCAACGGGAACAGCGGTTGTTGCGAATTAAACACTCCTCATCGTTTGGCGAAGAATTCGACAACTTTGAACGAAATTTCCCATCGAAGTAGGCGGATATATTGTCCGGAGCAACTTCCCGTCTATCAACGTTTTTTCAATTCATTCTTGGTCGTACGTTCAAACTTTGCACATCAATAAAACAATTAGTTACTAATAAATAGAAAATTAAATTTTTGGAGTCCACGTGTTTCAATCATATCATAATTCAGTGCAATCCGTCAACTAAGACTCGCACATTTTGGTGCCGAAACCCGGGACACGTGGTTCTCTTTCCTCCTTTGTGTGAACTTTACGAGTGGAAGTAAAATGGCTTCATCAATCGACTTCATCTACCAACAAGAAGATCTGCATTATCAACTGCAGAAGTGCCTCATCAATCACCGAAAATCATCTCAAGAAAGGCGAACAGTAGCGCACTACAAACGGCGATTGAATGTTATCGAAAAACATTACCAAGATTTCAAATCTAATCACCGTTTAATTCTAACCATAAAAGATGGAGCATCGAAGATATATATCGAGGAAGAACAGATGACCAGGTACGAAGAGCTTTATTTAGATGTGTGTAGCGAGATCGAAGCTGACATATATCAGTTGTCGCCCACATCGGAAAATCAAATCGGTGAGCCTTCCAACAATACCACTGATCATTCTCAACGCTCTCCTGTTTCCATGTCATCAAATAACGTACATATCAACTTGCCACGAATCAACATCCCAATATTTGACGGTACATACAAGATGTGGTCATCTTTTATCAGTCTATATCGATCCATGATACATGAAGACAGTGCGCTAAACAACATCCAGAAATTTCATTACTTGCGAAGTTCGCTGAACGGCGATGCGCTTAGAGTTATCGGTGAAGTACCACTACTAGCGGATAATTATAGCGAGGCATTTCGGTTGTTGTGCGAACGATACGACAACAATAGAATCATGTTCCACAAACACATGCAGTCTTTTTCGTCGATTCCTAAAATCATGACTGAAGATGCCGCAAGCCTAACTCATCTGCTTAATGTGTGCAAGGAGTGTGTCTGTGTTCTTAAGTCATTAGGCTTTGAACTCAAACATTTTGAAGCTATCCTTGTTTTCTAAAACGGCGAGAAGTTACCTCAAGTGACCCGTGAGTTTTGGATACAATCTGCAGCACGGGGAACGAGCATACCAACCTTTAAGGAGATATCTGAATGCATTGAACTTCGTATTCGTACCATAGAAGAAATTACACCCGATCTATCAGCAACTCGGAGGCTCAACCCCAATTCCTCATACAAATTTCAATTAAAAGGGAAATCCTCATTCGCATCACCTTTGGCTAACAATAAAAACGCAAAGGCTTTCCACGTCATAAAACCATCACAACAGAAGCAATCCTCTACCAATATCAAATGCCAGGTTTGTGATGGGAATCATATCATCCGTCATTGTGTAAAATTCTTATCCATGTCTGCCATCGACAGAGAAAAGGTAATTAATAGACTCAATTATTGTTTTAATTGTTTGGCCTATAATCACCAAATCAATAAGTGTAACAGCCCCCGCACATGTACCGAATGTAGCGGCCGTCATCATACCCTACTTCACCAGCCAGCCTTAAGTTCTACAGCTAGAAATGCATCGTACTCATCATCAGATGTCACATCAGCTGAGTCCAACTATACCAATATAAATCTTCACATAACACCTTCAGCTAGGACATCACAAATCCAGGAAACCAACTGTGACGTCCTATTGGCGACTCTCATAGTTCACGTCAAAGCCATCGACGGTACCCTTCATAGTTTTCGTGCATTGTTGGACTCAAGTTCGCAGGCCACTTTTATTACCGAACAAGCTGCAAGGGTTCTTCGTTTAAACAGAAAAACAATTAGAGCGCATATTAACGGTCTTGGTTCATCCGCTGTAGAAACATCCCGACACAGCGTCGTATTAACAATTCTATCACATACCAACTCAAATTTCTCATTAGAAGTGGAGGCAATGATCTTATCCAAATTAACCAGTGTTTTACCATCGCGCCAAATCTCACTACGGCCATGGCCTCATATTGGAAGTATCCCACTAGCTGACCCATCATACCATTTACCTGCTAAAATCGACATACTCTTAGGCGCAGACGCTTATGCTCAAATCATTATGAATGGTGTACGAAGGGGAGTCCAAGGAGATCCCGTCGCTCAAGAAACTAAACTAGGTTGGGTCATCTGGGGGCCCATCACTTCACCTAATATACGGTCTTCAACAGTAGTGGTCTCTAACTTTTTCGTACGCTCGGAGCTCGACACCTTAGTTCGAACATTTTTTGAGCTGGACAGCATTCCATCTAAACGCCGGTACACATCCGAAGAACTTTGGTGCGAATCTTTTTACAAGGAAACCTACAAACGTGACGCGCAGAGAAGATTTACTGTTCGTATACCATTCAAGACATATGTGGATCCCACTGCTGTGTTAGGTAAATCACGACACATTGCGATACAACGCCAGCTTCAGTTGGAGAGAACATTTCTCAAGAATCCGAGCCTTAGGAAAAAGTATAGCGAAGTCATGTCGGAGTACCTACAATTAGGTCACATGCATCGGCTCACAACTACCGAAAGGGGTCACGATATTACTCCCACCTCCATTTCTAACGTAATTGCATATAAATATAACTGCGTTCCTCACCACAGCGTTTTCAAAGAAGACAGCTCCACCACCAAACTTCGAGTGGTCTTTGACGCAGCGAGGAAAACATCAAACGGCAAATCACTCAATGACATCGTGTTCACCGGACCTCCACTGCAGAACGATAGCATCATTGTCATTCTCAATTGGCGACTTCATCGTATTGCATTCAGCGCCGACATCGCCAAGATGTATAGGCAAATCCATCTTCCAGCTACCGACGCAGATTTTCAACGCATTATCTGGCGGAGCGATGCCAGTGAACCACTAAAGGACTATGCCATAAACACAGTCATGTTTGGCAACTCATGTTCTCCGTATTTAGCAATCAAAACCCTTCACCAGCTGGCATCTGAGGAAGAGAAAACGTATCCACTGGCAGCCAAAGCTATCAAAAACGGTATTTATGTCGATGATGTGTTCTCTGGTGGTGATGACGTGAGGTATGCTTCTGTTTTACAATCTGAACTATAGAACCTTTTAAAAACAGGGGGTTTTGAACTGCGGAAGTGGGTCAGCAATTCTCCCGAGTTATTAAAACATGTACCTGTGGAAGCTCGAGAAATCCATTTACCTTTAAATCTTAATAACCACGATACTGTGAAGGCTCTCGGTATTTATTGGCAACCGGTGGAGGACGTTTTGTGCTTTAAGATGAAGTTCAATCCATTCACGGACTCCTATACAAAACGCACCATATTGTCTGTCATCGCCCGATTATACGACCCCAACGGATGGATCGCACCTATCACCATAGTAGCAAAAATGTTTCTCAAACGACTGTGGCATCTTAACTTAGATTGGGATAATATAATTCCCAAGGAGCTTATCGGGATCTGGGATAGTTTCTTAAACGGCTTATCAGATTTGCCTGAGATCAAGATTCCCAGGTGGTTGCATACCAGTAGGTCCAGTCTTTCCTATCAGTTACATGCCTACTGTGATGCATCTTCGAATGCCTACGCGGCTGCAGTTTATTTAAGAACACTGCACCACGACGGCTCGGTTTCTGTCGCTCTACTAGTAGCGAAAACGAAAGTTGCACCTATGAAACCAGTATCAATACCTCGTCTCGAATTATGTGGTGCTACGTTGTTAGTCAAACTACTAAAGCGCATACAATCAGGACTACATTTTAAAATTACCAACGAAAACATATTTGCATATACCGATTCTAAAATCGTATTGGCTTGGCTTTCCGGGGATGTCACGAGATGGAAAATATTTGTAGCTAACAGAATTCTCGAAATTCTTGAAACCACCACTGTGCAACAGTGGCGTCATGTTCCGACGGAGTCCAACCCAGCAGATTGTGCCACCAGAGGCTTGAATCCGAAGCAGCTATTAACTCATACGCTATGGTGGCAAGGCCCTTCATACTTATATAAACCCGAGCTTATTCCAACTGCGGGTGACTTAATTCTTGATCATGAGCTTCAAGATGAAATTGCAGGAGAAGAAAGACCTCATCAAGTTTATCAAGCAATCATGTCAGACAACTTTATAGAACGATTTTCTTCTTTAAGCCAACTATTACGGATATCGGCCCTGTGTTCGCGGTTTGCCTTCAACTCACGTAAGGATAATCGAATGATTCGCAAAACAGGACCTATATCTACGAGAGAAATGCATGACTGGACCTGCCACTGGATTAAAATCATTCAATCGATATCTTTTCCTCAAGCGCTTGAACACTTACATACAAAAAAAAAATATAGCAACTGGAAACAGTTCTTAACCCTGAACCCAAAGTTTGATTCAAAGGGCATATTACGAGTGGGAGGAAGATTAGAAAACTCAAACTTATCCATCGCTCGTAAACACCCTATTATTTTACCATGCAATAACCATTTTACCGTCTTAGTTATTCGTCAGGCTCATTTAACCAGTTTACATGGCGGTACTCAGATAACCTTAGCATTAATCCGAACTAAGTATTGGATTCTAAGTGGTCGTAATGCTGTGCGTTCCGAAATCCATAAATGCATAACTTGTTTCCGTCAACGTCCGAAACCATGCCAACAATTAATGGGTAATTTGCCTACTCCTCGTGTCAATTTCACACGGCCCTTCACTCATTCTTGTGTGGTTTATGCCGGTCCCATTTTTATTCGACCATGCAAGGGACGAGGAATCAAAAGCAATAAGGGCTACATCTGTCTTTTCATCTGCCTTTGTACAAAGGCCACTCATTTGGAAGCTGTAAGCGACTTAACAACACAATCATTTCTCGCAGCTTTTCATCGATTCGTCGCCCGTCGAGGACATTGCAGTCATATATATAGTGACAACGGTACTAATTTTATTGGAGCTGATAAAATCATGCAGAGAACAAAACGGCATTTTCAATGTACAGTGGAATCAGAAGTCATACCCAGCTTGACAAACTTCAACACGACATGGCACTTCATTCCCCCGGCATCTCCACACATGGGTGAATTGTGGGAGGCTGGAATAAAGTCAACTAAATATCATCTCAAAAGAGTTATTGGGAACTCAACTCTAACATTTGAGGAGTTATCTACACTGTTGGCCAAGATAGAAGCAGTTTTGAACTCCCGACCTTTGTGCCCGTTCAATGACGACCCGGAGGACCTCGAGCCGTTAACGCCTGGACACTTCCTAATAGGAGAACCATTAATCGCTCCACCAGAACTGAATCTACTAAATGAAAACATCAGTCCACTAAATCGATTCTCAGTGATACAGCAGATGAAGCAAGGCTTTGCTAAGCGATGGACGAAAGAATATATGGATCGTCTGCAGTCCCGACTGAAATGGCTGACACGATCTAGGAATGTGGTCGTTAACGATTTAGTCCTCCTAAAAAATGAGCAAGTACTATCCTCCCAGTGGCCATTAGGCCGTATTGTCTCTGTCCATCCAGGGGGAGACGATTTGGTTAGAGTGGTTTCTGTGCGTACTGCGGGTGGTATTTTAAAGCGACCTATCAGTAAAATATGTCTACTTCCTGAACAAGATTCGGGTAGTAAAATCTAATGCCTTGTCGAAATAATTTCTTTTCTTTGTTCCATTTTCTTTTCATATCTTAAATAGCATAAAAGGGTACAAAACATTCAACATTTGACCATACAAATTGAGATACAACCCATTTCGCTAGGACAGACCGAGTCAGTGGCGGTCAGAAATAACCACTTAGGCGATGGAGAATGACGTTCGAAGTACAATTTCAGATGATACATCAGCGGGAGCGGTATGTTGCTAATTAAACACTCCTCATCGTTTGACGAAGAATTCGACAACTTTGAACGAAATTTCCCATCGAAGTAGGCGGATATATTGTCCGGAGCAACTTCCCGTCTATCAACGTTTTTTCAATTCATTCTTGGTCGTACGTTCAAACCTTGCACATCAATAAAACAATTAGTTACTAATAAATAGAAAATTAAATTTTTGGAGTCCACGTGTTTCAATCATATCATAATTCAGTGCAATCCGTCAACTAAGACTCGCACATTTTGGTGCCGAAACCCGGGACACGTGGTTCTCTTTCCTCCTTTGTGTGAACTTTACGAGTGGAAGTAAAATGGCTTCATCAATCGACCTCATCTACCAACAAGAAGATCTGCATTATCAACTGCAGAAGTGCCTCATCAATCACCGAAAATCATCTCAAGAAAGGCGAACAGTAGCGCACTACAAACGGCGATTGAATGTTATCGAAAAACATTACCAAGATTTCAAATCTAATCACCGTTTAATTCTAACCATAAAAGATGGAGCATCGAAGATATATATCGAGGAAGAACAGATGACCAGGTACGAAGAGCTTTATTTAGATGTGTGTAGCGAGATCGAAGCTGACATATATCAGTTGTCGCCCACATCGGAAAATCAAATCGGTGAGTCTTCCAACAATACCACTGATCATTCTCAACGCTCTCCTGTTTCCATGTCATCAAATAACGTACATATCAACTTGCCACGAATCAACATCCCAATATTTGACGGTACATACAAGATGTGGTCATCTTTTATCAGTCTATATCGATCCATGATACATGAAGACAGTGCGCTAAACAACATCCAGAAATTTCATTACTTGCGAAGTTCGCTGAACGGCGATGCGCTTAGAGTTATCGGTGAAGTACCACTACTAGCGGATAATTATAGCGAGGCATTTCGGTTGTTGTGCGAACGATACGACAACAATAGAATCATGTTCCACAAACACATGCAGTCTTTTTCGTCGATTCCTAAAATCATGACTGAAGATGCCGCAAGCCTAACTCATCTGCTTAATGTGTGCAAGGAGTGTGTCTGTGTTCTTAAGTCATTAGGCTTTGAACTCAAACATTTTGAAGCTATCCTTGTTTTCTAAAACGGCGAGAAGTTACCTCAAGTGACCCGTGAGTTTTGGATACAATCTGCAGCACGGGGAACGAGCATACCAACCTTTAAGGAGATATCTGAATGCATTGAACTTCGTATTCGTACCATAGAAGAAATTACACCCGATCTATCAGCAACTCGGAGGCTCAACCCCAATTCCTCATACAAATTTCAATTAAAAGGGAAATCCTCATTCGCATCACCTTTGGCTAACAATAAAAACGCAAAGGCTTTCCACGTCATAAAACCATCACAACAGAAGCAATCCTCTACCAATATCAAATGCCAGGTTTGTGATGGGAATCATATCATCCGTCATTGTGTAAAATTCTTATCCATGTCTGCCATCGACAGAGAAAAGGTAATTAATAGACTCAATTATTGTTTTAATTGTTTGGCCTATAATCACCAAATCAATAAGTGTAACAGCCCCCGCACATGTACCGAATGTAGCGGCCGTCATCATACCCTACTTCACCAGCCAGCCTTAAGTTCTACAGCTAGAAATGCATCGTACTCATCATCAGATGTCACATCAGCTGAGTCCAACTATACCAATATAAATCTTCACATAACACCTTCAGCTAGGACATCACAAATCCAGGAAACCAACTGTGACGTCCTATTGGCGACTCTCATAGTTCACGTCAAAGCCATCGACGGTACCCTTCATAGTTTTCGTGCATTGTTGGACTCAAGTTCGCAGGCCACTTTTATTACCGAACAAGCTGCAAGGGTTCTTCGTTTAAACAGAAAAACAATTAGAGCGCATATTAACGGTCTTGGTTCATCCGCTGTAGAAACATCCCGACACAGCGTCGTATTAACAATTCTATCACATACCAACTCAAATTTCTCATTAGAAGTGGAGGCAATGATCTTATCCAAATTAACCAGTGTTTTACCATCGCGCCAAATCTCACTACGGCCATGGCCTCATATTGGAAGTATCCCACTAGCTGACCCATCATACCATTTACCTGCTAAAATCGACATACTCTTAGGCGCAGACGCTTATGCTCAAATCATTATGAATGGTGTACGAAGGGGAGTCCAAGGAGATCCCGTCGCTCAAGAAACTAAACTAGGTTGGGTCATCTGGGGGCCCATCACTTCACCTAATATACGGTCTTCAACAGTAGTGGTCTCTAACTTTTTCGTACGCTCGGAGCTCGACACCTTAGTTCGAACATTTTTTGAGCTGGACAGCATTCCATCTAAACGCCGGTACACATCCGAAGAACTTTGGTGCGAATCTTTTTACAAGGAAACCTACAAACGTGACGCGCAGAGAAGATTTACTGTTCGTATACCATTCAAGACATATGTGGATCCCACTGCTGTGTTAGGTAAATCACGACACATTGCGATACAACGCCAGCTTCAGTTGGAGAGAACATTTCTCAAGAATCCGAGCCTTAGGAAAAAGTATAGCGAAGTCATGTCGGAGTACCCACAATTAGGTCACATGCATCGGCTCACAACTACCGAAAGGGGTCACGATATTACTCCCACCTCCATTTCTAACGTAATTGCATATAAATATAACTGCGTTCCTCACCACAGCGTTTTCAAAGAAGACAGCTCCACCACCAAACTTCGAGTGGTCTTTGACGCAGCGAGGAAAACATCAAACGGCAAATCACTCAATGACATCGTGTTCACCGGACCTCCACTGCAGAACGATAGCATCATTGTCATTCTCAATTGGCGACTTCATCGTATTGCATTCAGCGCCGACATCGCCAAGATGTATAGGCAAATCCATCTTCCAGCTACCGACGCAGATTTTCAACGCATTATCTGGCGGAGCGATGCCAGTGAACCACTAAAGGACTATGCCATAAACACAGTCATGTTTGGCAACTCATGTTCTCCGTATTTAGCAATCAAAACCCTTCACCAGCTGGCATCTGAGGAAGAGAAAACGTATCCACTGGCAGCCAAAGCTATCAAAAACGATATTTATGTCGATGATGTGTTCTCTGGTGGTGATGACGTGAGGTATGCTTCTGTTTTACAATCTGAACTATAGAACCTTTTAAAAACAGGGGGTTTTGAACTGCGGAAGTGGGTCAGCAATTCTCCCGAGTTATTAAAACATGTACCTGTGGAAGCTCGAGAAATCCATTTACCTTTAAATCTTAATAACCACGATACTGTGAAGGCTCTCGGTATTTATTGGCAACCGGTGGAGGACGTTTTGTGCTTTAAGATGAAGTTCAATCCATTCACGGACTCCTATACAAAACGCACCATATTGTCTGTCATCGCCCGATTATACGACCCCAACGGATGGATCGCACCTATCACCATAGTAGCAAAAATGTTTCTCAAACGACTGTGGCATCTTAACTTAGATTGGGATAATATAATTCCCAAGGAGCTTATCGGGATCTGGGATAGTTTCTTAAACGGCTTATCAGATTTGCCTGAGATCAAGATTCCCAGGTGGTTGCATACCAGTAGGTCCAGTCTTTCCTATCAGTTACATGCCTACTGTGATGCATCTTCGAATGCCTACGCGGCTGCAGTTTATTTAAGAACACTGCACCACGACGGCTCGGTTTCTGTCGCTCTACTAGTAGCGAAAACGAAAGTTGCACCTATGAAACCAGTATCAATACCTCGTCTCGAATTATGTGGTGCTACGTTGTTAGTCAAACTACTAAAGCGCATACAATCAGGACTACATTTTAAAATTACCAACGAAAACATATTTGCATATACCGATTCTAAAATCGTATTGGCTTGGCTTTCCGGGGATGTCACGAGATGGAAAATATTTGTAGCTAACAGAATTCTCGAAATTCTTGAAACCACCACTGTGCAACAGTGGCGTCATGTTCCGACGGAGTCCAACCCAGCAGATTGTGCCACCAGAGGCTTGAATCCGAAGCAGCTATTAACTCATACGCTATGGTGGCAAGGCCCTTCATACTTATATAAACCCGAGCTTATTCCAACTGCGGGTGACTTAATTCTTGATCATGAGCTTCAAGATGAAATTGCAGGAGAAGAAAGACCTCATCAAGTTTATCAAGCAATCATGTCAGACAACTTTATAGAACGATTTTCTTCTTTAAGCCAACTATTACGGATATCGGCCCTGTGTTCGCGGTTTGCCTTCAACTCACGTAAGGATAATCGAATGATTCGCAAAACAGGACCTATATCTACGAGAGAAATGCATGACTGGACCTGCCACTGGATTAAAATCATTCAATCGATATCTTTTCCTCAAGCGCTTGAACACTTACATACAAAAAAAAAATATAGCAACTGGAAACAGTTCTTAACCCTGAACCCAAAGTTTGATTCAAAGGGCATATTACGAGTGGGAGGAAGATTAGAAAACTCAAACTTATCCATCGCTCGTAAACACCCTATTATTTTACCATGCAATAACCATTTTACCGTCTTAGTTATTCGTCAGGCTCATTTAACCAGTTTACATGGCGGTACTCAGATAACCTTAGCATTAATCCGAACTAAGTATTGGATTCTAAGTGGTCGTAATGCTGTGCGTTCCGAAATCCATAAATGCATAACTTGTTTCCGTCAACGTCCGAAACCATGCCAACAATTAATGGGTAATTTGCCTACTCCTCGTGTCAATTTCACACGGCCCTTCACTCATTCTTGTGTGGTTTATGCCGGTCCCATTTTTATTCGACCATGCAAGGGACGAGGAATCAAAAGCAATAAGGGCTACATCTGTCTTTTCATCTGCCTTTGTACAAAGGCCACTCATTTGGAAGCTGTAAGCGACTTAACAACACAATCATTTCTCGCAGCTTTTCATCGATTCGTCGCCCGTCGAGGACATTGCAGTCATATATATAGTGACAACGGTACTAATTTTATTGGAGCTGATAAAATCATGCAGAGAACAAAACGGCATTTTCAATGTACAGTGGAATCAGAAGTCATACCCAGCTTGACAAACTTCAACACGACATGGCACTTCATTCCCCCGGCATCTCCACACATGGGTGGATTGTGGGAGGCTGGAATAAAGTCAACTAAATATCATCTCAAAAGAGTTATTGGGAACTCAACTCTAACATTTGAGGAGTTATCTACACTGTTGGCCAAGATAGAAGCAGTTTTGAACTCCCGACCTTTGTGCCCGTTCAATGACGACCCGGAGGACCTCGAGCCGTTAACGCCTGGACACTTCCTAATAGGAGAACCATTAATCGCTCCACCAGAACTGAATCTACTAAATGAAAACATCAGTCCACTAAATCGATTCTCAGTGATACAGCAGATGAAGCAAGGCTTTGCTAAGCGATGGACGAAAGAATATATGGATCGTCTGCAGTCCCGACTGAAATGGCTGACACGATCTAGGAATGTGGTCGTTAACGATTTAGTCCTCCTAAAAAATGAGCAAGTACTATCCTCCCAGTGGCCATTAGGCCGTATTGTCTCTGTCCATCCAGGGGGAGACGATTTGGTTAGAGTGGTTTCTGTGCGTACTGCGGGTGGTATTTTAAAGCGACCTATCAGTAAAATATGTCTACTTCCTGAACAAGATTCGGGTAGTAAAATCTAATGCCTTGTCGAAATAATTTCTTTTCTTTGTTCCATTTTCTTTTCATATCTTAAATAGCATAAAAGGGTACAAAACATTCAACATTTGACCATACAAATTGAGATACAACCTATTTCGCTAGGACAGACCGAGTCAGTGGCGGTCAGAAATAACCACTTAGGCGATGGAGAATGACGTTCGAAGTACAATTTCAGATGATACATCAGCGGGAGCGGTATGTTGCTAATTAAACACTCCTCATCGTTTGACGAAGAATTCGACAACTTTGAACGAAATTTCCCATCGAAGTAGGCGGATATATTGTCCGGAGCAACTTCCCGTCTATCAACGTTTTTTCAATTCATTCTTGGTCGTACGTTCAAACCTTGCACATCAATAAAACAATTAGTTACTAATAAATAGAAAATTAAATTTTTGGAGTCCACGTGTTTCAATCATATCATAATTCAGTGCAATCCGTCAACTAAGATTCGCACAGCGGTGTTGGACAAAAGAGATGTGTTCCAAATACTTGGTTGAACGGCGGCTGCTTGCAGATTCTGCTTCAGCGTCTGGCACTGTAGATCTCGTTCTTTCAGCTTTACTTGAGTGTCATTGAGCTAGCTTTCTAAGAGGCTCAGTCATTCTGCATTGCTTCCAAATCTGGCTGTTCTGGCCATTAACTGACATTTACTGTTTCGGCCTGTGGCTGCTTCAGGCGTGGGCTTTTCCTGGGCGGCGTACGATGCATTGAGCTGCACTCACAATGACGCTCCGCGGCGGCAAAGAGAGTCCCACTTTGGATGTTGGAATGTACGATGTATGTGAATGACGACAAAGGCACACAGGACAATATGACGGTAAATTACGCAGAATAAAACTGACATACGAAATTAACTTATGATGATAGTGGTAACCATGGAGATGTTTTATTTCTAAAGGAAACAAAGTTCATAATAATACTCGTAATTAGTACATATATATTTTACTGTCACACAAATGATGCAGACCTCTTATTTCGGGAAAAGGCTTTTTCTTGTTCAAGATGAATAATCTTAGGAAGGTGACAGTATAGTACTGTAGGGAACATCGTTTGTGTTAGCCACGTCTGGTGGAGTATAAGGATATTATTTCGATTGGATGAAGACAATACATAATTTTTTTTATTTTGCTTTTCGCCTTTTCCCTTCATGTTTTGTTTGTTTTCTTGAATGAAACGAATAAATACATTTCATTCTTGCCAATTTTACAACTACAATGCCCAATAAGAGTAACCTTACAGCCTAGGATTTAGGTCGATATTAGCAGTTCAAGACCAACCTATGTAATTCTGTTCGGAAAAAGTAAGATCTTTTGGAGCCTTGCGGTCGTGTCAGATTTACTTTAAATTCACGAACTTTATTTTAAGTTGCATTTTCCAGAACTTATTTTATTTCTTATTGGAGCTAAATTTGTATTTGTCAATTGCTTATAATTTTCGCAGACCAGAATACCACGTTGTTTTTTTGTCCTTAAGTTTGAGGTAGGGTTCAGGATTTGTGAAATTAGTCTTTTGAAGCTTTACAAGGTTTTCGAATTGTTTCTTGATGTAAGCTGAATGGTTTAATATTATTTTTCACACATAATTTAATGAAGATTATGTAAAAAACCAAACTAAATATACAAAATAGCGGACAATGTCAACAATATTAGGGAACATGTGTACCAACATAATAAAAAAAATGTACTCAGCTCGCGAAATTCAAATTCTTATGTTTTAGCCTCCTTTCATTGACGTGCAGGATAAATAGAATAGGATTCAAGATAAGGCTTTGAAGCACTCCCTATTTTCAATGGTTAAAGAAACATACCTTATCACCTACTACCAGAGGTTTTATTGTGTCGACTCGCAAATAAACACAAGAACGGATGAGTCTTTTTGTTTCGAAGACATTAAAACGAGATGGGATATTTTATCAAAGCATTTCCTAATTCAAAACGCTGTAGCATTGAGGTAAAATATAATAACCTATTTAAAAACTTTGCACAATCGCTGTAGGCGACGCTAGGTCCGGTTGTAGTAAGTTTACGGAAAAATATAGTGCTTGGTAATACCGTTGAAAGCTCGAGTTACATTGTATATAGCAGTGGGAAAGATAGCTCTCTCACCTCTACTTAGTACCCATCCCAAACAGCGACGTTAAATTTCACCGAAAATGTAATTCCAATGTTTATAAGTGTCAGAAACTATTAATAGTTTTTGGGAACCTTGGATAAGATGTACCAGGGTTTTCCAACAAAAATCTTTCGATGAATTGAATGAAAAACACACCACAATTAAAGTCATCCGGAAGCTTGGGCTGATGCTGGCACTTTATTTTACTTTATCTTAAGAGTTGATAGTTGACCTTGCACGTTTCTAAGGTGACCTTATCCAAACGACCTCAAAAAATTAGACATAGAGCCTTGGCTATATATTGTATCATTTGCCTTTTTTAGTATTTTCGTTTATCCAGATTCTGTTTTTTTTTTAATTTTTGTAAAATTCTTAATTTTTATATAATTCAGTGAAAAGATTAATTTCAAAAAAAAAAGGTTTATTATAAATATTAATTTATAATTTATTATTTATTATATTTATGGTTTATTATATATAAAGTAATATTTAATAGTTCTATCAGGCCACAAAACCTAAAGCCCTCAAGAGAGGAAAAGTTGTCAGACATATCGGGATCAAATTGACATACAGAACAAACTAATACATTTTTCCTTTCAAGCTTTGTATAAACCATTGAAACAATAAAGTATGGTTATGCTGACCTTGACCCAGTAGAACAGCAACCTGGGCAACGAAATTTTTGTCTAATTGCATGGCCAATTTGTTGATCTTATCGATTATTATTTCTCCATTACAAGACACTGTATGTAGGCATAACGAGAGTGGTTTCCTGGTGCGACGACTTCGACATGGTGCATGTGCGATATAATTAGCGGGTAATTGGAAAACAAAAATAGCATTTTTGTAAGCTTCTTTAATGGAAATTCGACAGGCTATTAAATTATTTAATCTAAATGTTTACTAAACACGAACTACACGGGATAACGTTCCACACACCGTTGAGATTAATTTGCGTACTTTAGGTGTAAACCTGAAACCGATTTTAATTTGAAAGTTCTATCCTGCATTTTGTCCCATTTTGTTTAATTAATGGAAGTAATACATGAAACACCATCTTAAAAAACCAATCTTACATTCTCTACGTGATGGTTTTGGCAAAATTTTAATTACTTAGAGAGCTATAAGATGTGTAGAAAATACATTGAGAATCCTAGAAGAAATGAAAAAAATTAATGCCGCAGACGTTTTCAACCTTGTCCAGAAGGAAGAATTGCTGAAGTAGATTCAGGAAATGTTAAAAAAGTTCAAGTTAAATCACAATCAAATTCAAGCTTTCTATTACAAAAATGTAATTTCTTCTTATACGAGTACAATAACAAGTGAATAAAATCGAATCATGGCTTACCTCTAAATGGTGGTACATCATTCACTTTTGATTGAATCGACAATCGTTTCTACATACGATTCGTCCATGAAGGCCATAAGAAAACGCATTATTTTCTGTAATTTGATTTGTTTCTGTTTGGTTTTACAATACGATATATTTGATCGATTTGCGAAAATCATATATTGTATACTCCGTTTACATTACCAATATATCATAAAAAGACATGAAAATAAGTTAATTATTAAAGTTCGAGTCCTTTGAAAATATTTATCGCACACTTCGACCTACTGAACAAACAATTCAAGTCATGTTCGTCATCGTTTGCAGCAGGATTGTGAAAAATTTTGCACAAGGATCTTTGTCTAAAAGCTTACAAGATACAGTTGTGCAAATGAACTGTTTTTTGTAAGGTTTCAGGCCACGATGCTTGTGTCGTGGTCGAGTATCACTTTCTTAATTGCTGCAAACGGCGGTGCATGGATAAATCATCCTCTTCATTATAACTGACGGGTGCAGCAGCAATATGTTCTCTGTATGGTGGCGAGAAATGTTTGCGAAATTTGGTCAATATGAGTTTAAGTGCTCGTTAATGATGATAGTAAAACGATCGAGCTTCGCGAAAAATGCTTTTCACTGATCACGAATTTTGATAATAAAATTCAATAATTTGTAAGCGATTCTGACACATGACAAGCGTAGGCAGTCAAAAACAGAAACTGAAAAACCAAACAGCAAAAAATCACCCTTTAAATTAACCAAACTTATTGCTTCAATTGAATACAAACACTGAAACTACGTTGTGGATAGTTGCAAGATAAGTCTTACTAAAAAGCAACCAACTGAGGACCCGTTGAACAAAATACGCCCTAAACTTTAATGGTGCCAATACAATTTGTATTAACATCATTTTTATTATGCGATACAAATAACATTAAGAGAAAAGTTCTCATACTTATCAGTTCACAGCCACTCTACAGTGCGCATTTGACAATCTGCAAAGTAACACAGACGGCGCTGATCCAAAAGTGGATGACCCTAAACTGAGGTAAGGTCTGTAGGCATGTAGGTACTGTAGGCATAGAAAAAAATTACAGTTAGCGATTCTTCCAAAATCAGATTAGATGATTATTGTAATAGATATTGTATTAATATGTTTGTATAATAATGTTTTTTCCTAGCACTTTTTTTTCTCGGTTGCTTTCGTTCGCTTTTCTTGTATTCGGCGCTAATACTTTTCGATTCAGAGCAATCTGAACTCATTATTTACTATCGCGAATATCAATAATTACATTTCTTTTAATAAAATACCATTTCTTTAATCAATTTTAATAGCATGGGCATATTCTGGACAGAGAATGCGAAGAACAATGTACATGTAACCATGGCAGATGGATTTGTAAGCCACGTTGCAGTGTAAATCAAATTAAACGTGGAAAAGTAATTCCAAACCAGGGCTGTTATGAAATTGCTACTAAAGACGATTGTTGTTCAACAATTAAATGTTCTGAAGAAAGAAATACTTCAGTTACTTTATTAAACGGTAATATCAATCTGCTAGTCGACCTTTTTAATTATATATAATATCCATCTTTTCTACTTTTAAGATTCAAAACTTAGCTCTTCTGTTACATTTTCGCCAATTGAATGCCATTTCAATGATGTAATATATAAATTTCGTGAACGCTTGGAAATTGGTTGTGATCAAATTTGTCACTGTGTTAGCAGTGGTGAAATGGATTGTCAGCCAAGATGCACAATACATAATCATACACGAGTGGAGAAGTGTGTTCTTGTAAAAGATCCAAAAGATGTATGTTGCCAGTTAGAACTATGCGATGTAACATTAGATGATCATGAACAACCAGCAGCACAAACGCATTCAGGTGTTAATGGAAACTCAGTTCTGTCCATAAAAACACCACAACTAGGATCAACTTGTTTTCATAAGAACGTGGCTTACCAAATAGGACAACAGTTCCATGATAATTGTGACGCTCTTTGTTTATGTACAGTAAGCGGTTTATATTGTTCGAAGATAGAATGTCCATCAACATTTGGATTAGATGTTTTGGACTCACATTGCCTACGTTGGGAGCCGGTACCAGCCTCTTTCCGTGCTATTGTTCCTACATGTTGCCCGGAGCGGATGCGGTGCGCTGATAAAGGAGAGTGTTTATATAAAGACCAGAAATTCGATAATTGGTCCCCTATTCCATTTAATCTTACTGGTAAGAAATAATGTACTCGTATATTAACATTAAAATGTATATTATATACAGTACCATATTCTTATCAAGGATGCGAGAAACATTGTTATTGTGAGAACGGCAAAGTGGAATGCCGACCAGCCTGTCCACCTGTTTTGGCTCTTCCTCCAAGTAATCTACCATGCCATCAGTCGTTAGCTCGAGTACAGTCCATACCTGGTGATGAATGCTGTAGACATTGGGCATGTGTTCCAATTCATAACCAGAAAACAAACGGTAATTAAAAATAAAAATAAACGACATTCTAGTACGAACTAATTAATGTTTATTGAAATTAATAGCACAACTTAGCAGTAAACATTAAATTTAAAAAAAATAATAGCCTTTTTGGTTTATACTTACATGCTTTTGCTTTGCTATTTTCTTTAAAGATTTCGACAACAATAATTATCAAACCGGCTTGAGAATTATAACATTAAATGCGTTAGATGAGCGAACAGTGCGAATAGTTTTGACTGTTCCGAATGTGTATGTTAACCTACATGGAAGAATAGAGCTTCGCTACACAAATAATCTGACAATTGAACCTTCATTTTGGAAAACTCTAACATTTGCTCCCCCAGAAGATCTTATCGCCACATCACAACTAGAATTTGAACTACCAAACTTGGAACCAAGTTCTTTGTACAAAATCAAAGCAGCATTAATCTTAAAAGATTTAAATTTTCAACCAACTAGCGAGGTTTATACTGTAAAGACGCCAAATGAACAAACAAATACTCCATCGCCAACAATCTTGGAGTATGAAAAAAATTTAAAGGATGTTCTGGACAATATAGAAAACATACAGCTCTCAGTTTTAGAACTAAATGTGACTTGGCTGACAGTAGGTTGGAAACAACTTCCCACTAATATATTAGACTATATAGATGGCATTCGAATACGTTACAAAAAAATAGGAGCACCACAGTCAAAAGCTTCTGCATTGATACATAAGACACTTTTGTCGTACCAAATATTGGACCTGATTCCACAATCTGATTACGAAGTTGAATTGTATTATATTCCATTGGTAGGGTCGGGAACTGAGTTTAAGGCAGGCAGTGCGATTAAAATCCACACTTTAGCTAATGTTGATGCCTTTGCCTTTAATATAAACGTTCATTTAACGTCCATACAAGCAACTTTAGTAGAGTTCAATTGGACTGGTGTTCCTTATCCTGAGCATAAGTTTATTCATATATACCGAGCAATATACCAAGGCGATTCTGAACAGGAAAATTGTAGTATTTATAAAGCCCTTGACTTGTCAAAAGGCATACCGAATAATTTCACTATCCAAAATTTAAAGCCTGGCCATAAATATCGCCTTTGGCTTGAGATATATTTGACAAATGGCAGTATTAAAAAGAGTAATATTGTGACCTTTACTACTAAATCAAGAAATTATAATGCGCAGGCCGAAAACGGTAAGTACACAAATATTTATGAGTATTATATTTTAATACAATTAGTTTATATTTGAGGGCGCTTAGAACCCAAAAAAGTGCTTAAAATTAATATTCCGCTTCATATTTTACTACATTTCAATGCTTTAAACGTATTATAGAGGTTAGAAACGGAAAAAATATTGTTAATGGAAAGAACTTCACATTAAGGATGTTATAAATAATAATAATGGCTATAAAATATTATTTGTGACTTAGAAATAATATGCTTGTCTTGAACAATGGAAAGGATCGTTTAGTAAAAGATTTATGTGAAATTATTGTGACTGACATAGAGAAAATATGGGACAAAACATTCATTCCTATAATAAGCCATCAGCAAGTTATTGCAAGTTTGATTTCTTATTATAACAAGTACATTAGGTATGAAAAAATTACACAGTGATGCCGAAAAACAGATGTTTTACGAAGATTCTCTAAAAGAGTTGTTTGATATCGCAACATGTAAATGTACGTCTAGAGAAGTATGCAAACGTATGACTAAAATGCCTGCTTCTGAAGAAAACTTCTTGAAAGACCAACGAATTAATTTGAAATATTATATTGGTGATAACAACATTTATTCGTCGTAGTGAAGTTAAGAAGCGAAAATATGATGAGTTTTTGAAAAAATCCATCGGCACTCGAAATACTTTTTCATCTAGTCCATTGATAGTCAGAGCGTCTGACAGTTCTTTTACTGAAATAACAGATGAAGTTGACTTTCCCACATCAGAAACACCGAGAAGATTTAGTAAAGAATTTTAAAAGATAAGACGCAAGCTGCAAAATTTCGCTGCCCCGTGAGATAGAATTGGAATTTTTGATCGATCTGCTGCATTTATTGTGAACACTGCATTCCTTGATTTGAATGCTATCAGTACAAACAACTCCTTAAAAGAAATAGATTGAAGCAAAATACGTCGAGAGTGGAAAAAAGTACGCAAAGATTTGCAATGCATTGATGGGAATAAAACTACATATAACGATTATTTACTTCGCCGGTCGTAAAGACAAAACTTTAGTCTTGACTAAGGCTGACAGTATATCACATCGGAAGTCTATTACTGAAAAACATATTTCGATCATGTCAGAGTCAGATTCTGAGTTGAGAAGAAGAAAAATATTGTCGATTTTCTTAAAAGTAACTCGAATTTCATTCTTCTTGGATGGCAATTAGCTGCGATAGGACACTGTAAACACGGGACACAAAAATGGATTCATTGTTTTAGAAAAAAAACATCTGAATCGATCTTTACAATGGTTTGTATGCTTGTTACACGACAACGAATTGCCATTTCGCCATTTGTTTACCAGTCCAGACGATACTACAACAGGCCTTTACAGTTTTTTTGTCATAGAAAAAAAGATCAACAAGTGTCTCGACTTGAAAGTAGAAGTATTTGAACCGATCTCCATAGAATTGCCGGATATGAACACTGATAGTGCTTAACACCGATCAAAAATTCCTATATCAGATGTTCTTCGCAATTTCTACTGGTATGGTTTTATCAAACTTGGCTAACAAAGACCCTGGAAAACTGGTGGTTGACTTTGTCAAATAGGATTGTTGTTCATTAATCTATGGAAACTGCTAAATCGACCATCAATGTAAAGGAACTACCTACTTTTATCAAGAAAGTTTACGCTCCAACCTGGTTTGGTATTAAGACAAAATCATCTTGTAAATATGATCCAATACATGTATTTAACATGGTTAAAAGGTGTTTATATTTGCGAGATGATCTGAAAAGGACCTTCTTGAAAACTAGTCAAAGATTCTATTCTTCGCAGACCCAGAAAATGTGTTGCTGGCTATGCTGCGAGATGATGAGTCACACGTAAGGGAACTGGCTGTTCAAAGAGTATTAAAGGCAAGAAATCAGCGCAAAGGGAAGAAATTTCGCGAATTCCAACTTCCAGAACTTAAGGTTGATGCACGAAGTTATTATGATTTAATAGATTGGGAAAAAGAAAAGATAACAGAACCTCCAATAACAATGAAATACACCGACACAGAAATTTCAAACATTTCTTTAGGAGGTACTTTGTTTGAAATTGGAAAGCAACTTTGCCATACTCAGGCAGTAGAGAGGTGCGTGAAGCTCGAAAAAGAGGCTTCACTATCCCTTTCCGGACCAGAGGCAGTTATGGTTCCATTCGGACAAGGATAAAAACCAGGCAAGACATACCATTTTTCGACACGAAACCTCAGTATTTTCGTCAAAAATATGGTGCTAGAACTTCTGATTTAGGACATTAAAATGTATTTTTGTGGTGTTATTTTTTCATAGTTATTCATTCTTTTACTAATTTTAAGTATCAATATTATAGTAAAGATTGTGATATAATCGTAAGTAAATTGATTTTATTCTAAAGTTCGTGAAGACCTGTTGAACAAAATGCGCCCTAAACTTTAATGGTGCCACATACAATTTGTATTAACATCATTTGACCTGATGCGCTACCTTAATACATTGACTTAAATAACTACGTAACATTTTGGGCGGATTGTGCCCCGTTGAACTGAGAAGCTATTGTACATATCAGGAACATGTGAATATGTCACTCACGACCTTGATGATGGAGTGTTTGATTTCATATGCAGAGTCCGATTTTTAATAACGACCTGTGTGAGTTGGCAATATGTTTCTCTTTAGGAAGGCCTTTTCCTGTTTTTCCTTTTGTTTCTTTTGTTATTCAAAACTTAAATATCCTTTTTCAATACCTTGTGGCTCGAATATCTTTTTCCTAAGATCTTCATCACTGGCCGCGCACATTTGGGCTGCAAGCGACGTGTTTGCACAACCTATGAAAAAAACAATTTCTTAGGAACCTAACCCGAAGGTCGAGCCATAAAGTTTCCAATCAATTTTTTTGTTTTTGTTCTTTTTTTTTTTAAATATAACATGCGATCAGTATAGATCAATTGTGCCTCCTAGCTAATTAGACGATGAGTTCCTCTACCTTCTCAATACAGTTTCGTAGGAGCTGAGCTGATCCCCTCAGGAGTTATGATTGCTCTGAGGACAGGACTGCTGGCAGCAGAGAGCCACACTCATAGCACACTCACATGTGCTCTGCAGTTTCCTCATCCTCTAGACAGAGTTGACACTTGGTTTCAGACGAGAGGTTAATTTTGTTATGATGATACCTCAGACTACAGTGTCCCGAAAGGTAGCTGACCAGTCTTTTGATATCGACTCTATTATATTTGAGGATATTGATAGAGTGTTTGTTCAAGGGCCTAATGAATCGAGTCTACGATGGACATGTGACCCAATAGTCTACATGAGTGGTCCATTTCTGAGCGAAGGAGTTAATTTTTATTCAAGTTAATTTTATTTATAAATTTGGTGACATCCTGTACTAATTACAAGGAATAAAATATTGTCGAATACCACTTTACGCAATAAGATACAATTAAATAAGTCAATAAGGGGTGACAAAATATAAAAAAATACTGTTTATATTGCACAGACTATAGAAAAGAAAAAAATAAAACAATGGCTGCTTCCTGACTCCTGAGTCTTTTAATAATTTGGATAGCTAAGTAGAAAAATGAGTAAAAAAAAAAAAAAAAAAAAACATAAAACTGCAAACGCAAGGCAGAGTTAACTTTGAACTTTGTAAGGAAATTTCAAAGAGACGAAAATTATAAACAATTATACCATTATGTCAGTGAATGAAAAAAACGCGGAGTCTGTAATAAGAGATTCTACTCGCATAGTGATTAAAGAATCAACGCTTTATTCGCTTTATAAACAAACCAGGTGTTGAAAATGTCCTGAATGATCAAGGAAGTTTGTTAAATAGTCGAAACGATAACATTGAATAAAAATTATGATAAGCAGTGGTATGAAACACCCGAACAGATAACATATATGAAAAATTTCCAGTCTGATGATTTTAGTAAAAAGGTGTAGTGGAGTAATTCCGATCAGTGCCTGTTAGGATTGCCGTTTGGCAAGTTGGTATGACACCTGTAGTGCCGAGACATTCTAGTCTCTGAAGGCTTTGAGGTTGTAGTTTTTCGTTCAACTTTTGCCCACCATACGGCAGACGCATAAGTGATAATAGGTCTTACTATCGCAGAATATAACCAGTAGATTACCTTAGATCTCAATCCTCGGGTTTTAACGTAAGTGTGTCGACAGGCCCACAGTGCCTTAGTTGCATTTGCAAGTTTGTTTTTAATGTTGGAGTTCCAATTAAGTTTGCGATCAATACTTAGATACTTGCCTTCTTATGAAAATCTTGTGATTGTACCCTTTAGGGAAACGGAGCATGGTTGTATTTTTCTCCTTTGTGTGAACGAGAGCAAGCCTCCGTGCAGGGACGGGTTAAGAATATCCCTGCAGCGATACCTCTCGCTTGTCGTAAAAGGCGACTAAAACATAGGTAAACAAAAATCACTTCTAGGCAATTTACAAAACACCAAGGTGAGCCTAGGGACACATATACCACCATTAAACTGCCCCACAAGTGTACATGTAAATCAGTGGGTTGACACGACTGGAGATCACCGGTGTTGTAAGAGTAAGATCAAACAAAAAAATCTGGAGCATGCCCGTGTCACAAAAAAAAAAAAAAAAAAAGCCAGGCCGAAAAACAATTGGAGCAAACAAATGCAAAAACACCAGCAAGCGGACCAGTAGGAATGCAGTTAAGTGGGAAGGTTATGGTCCTACACTTCTGACCATAACAACGTCGGAAAAAGGAAAAGAAGAAGTGTGAACGAGAGCAAGGTTGTCTTATTGGTGTTTATCGATAAATCCTCTTGCTACGCCAGTCAGAGATAGATTGAAGCGCAAATTGCATGTGTTCACAGGCACAAATTTCGCATTTACTTGCAACAATAACTATAAGGTCATCGGATCCGATGGCTTCATAACCGAGGTTGGTTAACTTGTAGAGTAGGTCGTCGATGACTATCGACCAAAGAAGGGGTGAAAGGACAACTTGTAGACACCTTTTAACTGTCGATACTATTACAGAGATCTCTCCGGATGTGGCTGATATAATATGACATGGCTCTTACCCAGTGGTTAGTGGGGTGGTCTACACCTCTGCGGGACAGTGTAGTAGTGACTGAGTTGTAGCCACTATCATCAAAAGTATCATCAAGCGCTGATTGCGATCTCCTTGCGTTTGAAACTATTTTCCACATGGGCTTCCAAGTGATGCAGCGCGTTCTCGGTAGATCGTTCTTTGCCGTAAGCATATTGACTTGGATGCAGTGGTGTTTGATTTTTTATATACTTATATACTATACTTACCTCTAATACAAAACTTTTCAGTTTCTCCATTGTTTTTAGTAGGAAAAATGTTAGGCTGAAGTAGTAGGGATGAAGTCAAGTTCGACTTTTCGCTTCGACTTTTCTCTAGATTTGAAGAATGTATCCCAAGTTGAAACAGGACTTAAAGAGGTCCTCAGTCGTCTGGTTTGCGAGGCCCGAGTCCATTTGTATGCTTCTGGGATAGGGCTTTATAAAATCGAGCAGCGGTTGGTGGCGAATCTGCGCTTTCGCAATGTTTCCTCCTTGTTAGAACAGATCTATAATCAGTCCAACTCTTCGTTCCTTTAGCTCTGTTGAACAGAGATCTCACCTGATTACTCAAAGATTCAAGCTGTGCTTTCCACCAAGGTACCAATAAATACAACAAACTTATACCAACATATATTTTACGAATTATTCTATTGTATATGGTTGTGAACTATTTTCAAGTATGGATTACAATTCTGAAAAGTTGAAAAGTTGACAGTGGCATTCAACTGTTGTGCAAGATATGTATGTATGTATATGGCAAAAGAAGATATAAGCATATTTCCGAATACACAAGAAAAATAGCTAATTGCTCTGTAATAGAATTATTAAAACATCGAGCTATTTTATTATTACATAAAATTATTAATCAAAAGAACCGACGTAAGTTTACCGAAAAGAAATATACATAGACATTTCTTTATTTCGTGCTGTGATATTATATTTTACAATATGGTTGATACACAATTTACATACAGTGATTCGATACATATCTTTCAATTGAAATATTATCTTTTAGGGTTATGAAATAATGTTAATTTAAGCAATAATGCCTCTGAAGGAAACCACGACAAAACCGAAAAATCAATTTTGCAACGAGTTATCGATCTCTACATCTTATATTGCCGAGACACAAATACATGGCAAGTAGCCACATTATACGTAGAAAACCGTACCCCATGTTCTACCAGTCCTCCTAAGGCTAATTCTACTCGAAACCCTGCTGTCAGAAGCTATGTGAAACGTCCCTCACGTCCCTCAGGAATCTACCTAGCGTTGTCGTCAAAGTGTTTGATATTCTTGGAAAGGATCCTCTCTCGCGCGTTTTATTGAAAACCGGTTTGCCGGTGTCTTTGGTGACTGAGATTTTGGGAAAAGGCTTGGTTTTCGTAGTTCCCTTGCTCGATTGCATATATCAGCAAATTCGTCGGTTGAGGCTGGTGTGACTTAAGGTGCTGTTAACTTAACCCGCGTATTAGGCCGCATTTTATTACCATTGAGGTTTATATTTTAAGCAAAATAACTTCACAAACTCCAACGCTTTCATTCGAATGTAGCAACTTTATTTTTTCCAAGACCTTCATTTAGTTGATGCTGAATTTAATATACCGGGACCCATTGATATACTGCTAGGGTCTGAAAAGGCTTGGACCAAAGACCAGTTCACTTTAACGTCGCATGCCATTTTGCACGATATGTATGTGGAAAATGAGTTCACAATAATTTATTGTATTCCATTTGTTAATAATATAATTCACTTTTATTAATATTGTGAGGCACTGGACTGCTACCGTTCAGGCTCGCTTCAAAATGACGACTCACTCGCTTGTGCTCAGCTATAGAAAAGTCGGCCGCAGCAAGACGAGAGAGAGGGAGATTGGCTTTTCAGTGTGCTCGTCTGGATCGCGTTCGAGAGTTTTAGTTTTTTTTTTTTTAGTTTTAAATTCATTTTTTATTTCATATTATCTTATATCTATCTTACCCTAGTCAAAAATGCTTAAAACTAGCTTAATTATCTTAACATATGTAACTATCTTACTGGCCCCAGGCGGACACTCTAAAACAAACAGTAGGTACAATTAAAACATATGTCTTTCGACGCCGACATAAATTTACTATTAACATTATTATAACTAACTTAAGCTAAGAAAAATGTTTTTTTATTAAAAAACTTAGCATATGATAATTTTTTAAATATGTACTTTATATAAAACTTAAGCCTAATTTAAACTAATTAAACCTAACTAAACCTATCTTATTCTAACTTAACTCAAATATATATACACAAATATATACATTATATATATTTTATATATATATCTTTTTTCTTCACATTTTATTTTTATATTTTTTTTTTGGTTTTCAGTTTTATTTTTTTTTTTGTGATTTTTTAATTTTTTATTTTTTTTTTCGTTTTTGCCCTATCCTACCCTAACCTACCCTACCCTACCTTACCCTACCCTAAGCCTAAGCCTGCTATCGGTGTTTGGCAGGCTTTGCCTTGAAGAGGCTGCACCTAGTGAAGTGTCCGTTGACGGAGTCCTCTCCAGCCACCAAAAGCGTTTATGCTGGCGGACTGCGTCTCCTAGATCCCGGCGTGAGACCGATCTACAGAACCTGAGGCGCTCGGCCTCACGGAGCGCGACATCGGGTCCGTAGAGGAATCGCCGTTCCACGGAATTGCGACCCACGTGGAAGATTAGCGGTACCGCCAATCTATCCTGGATCAGACCACATCTATCTAAGTACAGGAATGCTTCTGGCGAGACAAAGCCGTTAAGACGCACTCTCTCATGGAATAATTCATTGGGGTAGTAAGCCCCGGAGATCAGGTTATTGACCGAAGTCATTGCTCTTGCAACGTGGCTCCGAATCAGTTTGATCAGAAAGTTATCCACCCGTACAATCCTAACCCTATTGTATAGGACCTCGTTCGGGTAAAATTTCGTGTACTCAGATTCGGGTGTCCTATGTAACCCGAGACAAGTCCTGAGACATTGTCTCTCAAACACCCGAATCCTTTCCATTAAGCTGGCTCTCACATTGAACCAGACGGGACATCCATAGGCAATCATGGGTCTGATTAAGGCCATGTAGCAGATTACATTCACTCTGGAATCAAGTTGGCTGCTATGAAACATCCATCTTGTCAGAGCGAAAGCGCCCCGGGCCCTTGCCAGAGCAGCATCTACTTGTTTGTCAAAATATAGATACTGATCCAGCACGATCCCAAGGTATCTGACTACACTTTATCTCGCCAGTGGACGCCTGTCCGGCCCAAAGATAGAGAACCTGCGCCAATTTTTTCTAGTGTCCCGAAAGGCCCTAGACAAAGGCGTTCTAAACAATATAGATTCTGATTTCTGGAAGTTGATTTTCAACTTCCAGTCATCACAAAACTGCTGAATTTTTTCGAACCACCTTTTTTTGGACCACCTTCTCGAAGACCTTGCTGATACTCGGAAGAAGACTTATCGACCGGAGAATTGAGGGGTTAGAGGTGTCTTTACCCCTCTTGGGGATTGGTTGCACCACCGCTGTCTTCCAGTGTCCTGGATAATATGCATTATTCAGTGCATTGTGTACCTCTCTACAGCCACTGGTGGAAGGTGCCTAAGCACAGCTTTGGATATACCGTCGATACCCGCGGATTTTTTCTTTTTCAATGACTGAAAGATCATCTGGAGATCTTCCGTCAAAATGAACAGGGTATTAGCCCCCTCACTGGCGATGGCATTGTTTGCCATGAGATCTTCACTGAACCTGGTATAACCAAGATTCTCGGATCGCCAATGATCGAAATCATTTCTAAGGTAGAAGTGATGAAGCAGGATTCTGTTCTCCAGGTCATGGTTCGGGCGAATACTATCATTCACCTTGTACACTTCCTGGAAAACAGCTCCCACTGTCGCCACCTTCTCCTTAGGATCCCCAATCACGAAAAAGTCGTCATCCAGGATGGCGTTCTCTGGATCGATGCTAACTGTTCGTAGCAAACGTTCATTGTCTGACGTTCTCGGAAGCTTTAGATCCTGAATGTCATTCTGATTGTTTCTCCGAAATATTTTATTTATTTGCGGGAACATACTCGCGCTGTTGGATTTTACAGCACGAATTCTGTTGTTCCAATGCAAACTTACAGATATTCTGTAATTCTCTTTGATCAACTGTTGGAGATTTTTAATTTGTGACTTCAGTGTCCTGACCTCCGAGTTTTGTCTGTCGGTAAACCGCCTGTACAAGAGTCAGGAGTCTACTTTTTTGCCTGTGCAGTGCGTCGATTGTCGCGTTTCGGTATACGTTTGTGGTATCGTGCTGTCGTTGGCGTGGTATAGTACTGTTCATTGTCTGTTTAATGATATCGTCCATTTGTTTGAGGTACCTGTCAATCTCGTTGTTTGACAGGTTCCTATTAGACGGTGGGATGGAGGCGCTCGAAGTTAGAGCTCTCGTCAGGGAATTGGCAAAGCGTGGCCAACGCACCCTACTGTAATCATAGGGGTGCGTTTTGATATACCCTGCCATCTCCGCGAACTCGTCAGGTACTGTGATCACGGCACAGAGTCCGCAATGGTCACTGTCGTATACAATGGTCCGTAGACAGTTAATAGACCAGCCGCTCCTAGGATACGACGGACTATCCGTTGCGAGCAACTTGACTCTATATTCAATGTTGCGAAGAACCCACTGTATCGTCGGGGATACTTTGCAAAAAAGAAAATTAAATTAAATAACGAAAGGTTAAATAAAACGCACAAAGTCGGTTATATGTCTTATTTTGCTTTATTGTATGGTCGCGTCGGCCACGGTGGTTTGGTGACAATTGATTCTTCCGTTGGAGAAATCGTCGTGACGAAGTCTCGGAACAGCTGATTTTGGTCCGTTTTTTCATTTACCAGGTCGTTGACCCACAATCTCCGTCTGGATCTGGTGCGTGCCTGTGTGTGTTGTGTGAATTCGAAGTTTGGCAGTTTTCGAAAACTACACATACACATTCACGTGGGTGGGTGGAGCCAGTGCCTTCATTGCACGCCGGCATTATCACTTTGGTGTGCACGTGTTAAGCTTCTGAGCTCCCAAATCTTCGGCGATTATGTTGGCTGGTTTTGGCGACAGCGATTCTGTTGGTTGATGCGCTCATGTTGCGCTGCAACATCCTGGCGACTCCCGGGAGAAATGGTTCTTTGGGCTGATCCTATGCTGCTGTCTTCACATGGATTATGGGCTGGATGTTTCCTTGGTTGGACCGGAACCCCGTTCAATGACGTGTGGACATGTAAGACAAAGGGGGAAATTCAGAGGTGTGTGGCAATAATGGGTTATATGATATGAATTAAGATTAAATTTATACGTAATTAGATATTATAAGGAACCTATTTCTATGTTATTTGGTGAATGTGCGTGCGTGCCTATGAACGTTTACTCTTCGTAAAGGACATATTTTGGTTATGGGACGCTGCACTGATGAACTTGCTGTTTTGATGGTAACTACTCGGACCTTTCCATCTTTGCCTGGATGCGTTTCGGTGATCCTACCTAGTCGCCATAGGGTAGGTGGTGTTTCGTCTGGCAAAAGAACAACCTGTCCTACCTTGATGTTTTCGGTTGGTGTAAGCCATTTCGGTCGTTGTTGTAGTCGCGTCAAGTATTCACCTTTCCATTTTTTCCAGAAGTGTTGCTGGAGGCGCTGCATCAGTTGCCATCGTTGCAGGTAATTTGGTTTGGAGTTGGTGAGATCTTCCTCTGGTGTGGTGTTAAGTGGTGTCCCGATTAAGAAGTGCCCTGGAGTTAAGAAAGATAACTCGTCCGGATCTTCTGACATAGGACAGAGTGGGCGAGAGTTGAGGCAAGCTTCGATTTGTGTTAGGACAGTTGAGTATTCCTCGAACGTGAGCGTGTGGTGGCCAATTATGCGCTTTAGGTGGTATTTAATGGATTTCACTCCTGCTTCCCATAGTCCGCCAAAGTGCGGAGCAGCTGGAGGATTGAAATGCCATTTGATGCCGTTCGCCTGGGTTTGTTTTAAGATGTCTTCGCTCCAATTCGAGAACTGGGAATTTTCGGATTTCAACTGCTTCGCGGCTCCTTTGAAATTTGTCCCACAGTCGCTGTACAAGTTGGTGCAGATTCCACGACGTGCTGTGAAACTTTTGAATGCAGCGATGAAAGCGGTTGCAGTGTAATCGCTTACCAACTCCAGATGCACAGCCTTGGTGCAAAAACATACAAAGATGGCGATGTACGCCTTGGTAAGTTTGCTGCACCGACCCTTCCAGGCTTTTAATTGAATTGGGCCTGCATAATCTACCCCAGATGTTTGGAATGGTCGCGCCTGATTCACCCTTGGCGCTGGCAGCATTCCCATCAATTGCTGCATCTCCTTTACCCTAAACCTGTGGCATCTTAAACAATTGTGGATGCATTTCTTGACGTTGCTCTTGAGCTTTATGACCCAGTATTGTGCGCGTAACGTTGCCATCATGAGTTGCTGACCGCCATGAAGGGTGACCAGATGGGCATCGTGGATGGTAAGTGAGGTAAGGGTGTTCTGAGAGGGCAGTATTGTCGGGTGGCGTTGCGCATAAGGTAGTTCGGCGTTTTCCAAACGACCTCCGACACGTAAAATTCTATTTCCGTCCATGAATGGTGATAGCCGCGCTAATTTGCTGATTTTTGGAATGGACTTACCAGTTGAGAGATTCGCCATTTCATCTGGGAACTCTTCGAATTGCACCAGCTTGATTAGGCGCATACGTGCTGTCGATATCTCCTCTGGTGACAGTGCCCCCGTTAGTAGAGGGGACATTCCCTTTGCCTTGCTTCGGAGATTGGCGAAGAAGCGAAGCCAGTACGACGTTGCTCGAAGTAGGCGCTGTAAAGAGGAGAACCGAGTTAACAAACTGTTGACCTTAAGAGCGCAGAGATGAGGAATGAACGAGTGCCCGACTGCGAGAACGTCACATCCCTTAACCTTTGGTTTCCTTGTTGATTTCATCTCCAGGTCCGTCATGAAGGCTTCCTGTGGCGGTTGTTGCTGTTCCTCAACAGTTTGTAGAAATACCGGTCCGTACCACCATAGGTGGCTCTGATGAAGATCTCGTGGTGACATTCCTCGTGATGCTATGTCCGCAGGGTTCTCTTTCGAAGGAACGTACCTCCAACAGTTGACATCTGTAAGCTCCTGGATCTCTGACACCCGATTGGCGACGAATGCTGTTCTGGTGTGTGGTGAGGACCTTATCCATGCCAAAGTTATCTGCGAATCACACCATGCGAATGTGGTTGCGGACTCCATGTTCAAGGTTCGTTTTGTGTAGACCAACAGTCGAGATAACAATTGTGCTCCACACAATTCTAATCGAGCCAGTGACTTGGTCTTTATTGGCGCCACTCTGGTTACTTTCGTGGTTACTCGGCCATGTTGAAGGACTCGCAGAAATATTGTGGCAGCGTACGCCTTCTCCGATGCATCGCAAAACCCATGTACTTCCACTGAGGCGCCATTGGTATCCAACGCGGTATTTCTATTGTGTTAAGGTGCTTTAGCTCCGTCTTCAGGTCGTGCCAGGATTGTACAATCGGCTTCGGAAGTTGCTCGTCCCATGATTGTTTTTCTTTCCATATTTGTTGCATCAACATTTTTCCCAAGATGATGGCGAAATCCAACCCATGGGGTCATAAAGACGGGCAATGTCTGATAAGATTGTACGTTTCGTGGTACGTTCGCTGTTTCGTACATCGATTCTGAAGGTGAACTTATCGGTTGCGCAAATTTTAAAAGCTTGGAGTTAAAACGATTCTCGGATGCTTTCGAGAAGGCTTATTCTGCGGTGGATTGCCGCCGTAGTTGCTCTGGAGACGGCGTTGTTGAGGTCCAATTGGTTGCAACCAAAACTCGTGTTGCTCTCGTAAGACAGCTGTCGATTCCACACCTCAAACTTTTGTGTCGGTTTACGGCACCCTACTGTTGTGTCGGTTGATCGAGCTCATTCGGTCGTCGTTAGCTGAAACGTCGATTCGAGTTTTTGCCTTTTGTGATTCCCAATTAGTTATGTCCTGGCTCTCCTCCCCTCTGGGACGATAGACTATGTTCATAGCCAATCGAACTTCCGAAATAATGTCGTCGTTGCCGCGCTCTTGTCTGCTGATTGTGCTTCCAGATTGCCCCACATGATGTATTGGAAATGGAAATGCAATGTGGTGGAAAGGTCCAGCTTGGTTTAAGGAGTTAAATAATTGGCCACTTAATGGCGAAATTGTGCTTGAAGATGTTCCGGAGAAGAGGAAGGAGCACTTGAAGGTTCACGTCTCTGTTTCAGTCGAAAATTTTCTCGAAAACCTTGCGCAAAGGGTATGTGCTTGAAGAATACTCGTCAGAATTTCAAACGCTAGAGACTTTTCTTTTTTTGCAAAACATCCCGCTGTTCTGTCCAAAAATCATCGTGCACAATAAACCCTTTGCCTTATTCGTCA
The DNA here is from genome assembly GCA_958301585.1 of Merodon equestris. Classification (NCBI taxonomy): domain Eukaryota; kingdom Metazoa; phylum Arthropoda; class Insecta; order Diptera; family Syrphidae; genus Merodon; species Merodon equestris. Next base: position 98,979,514 of record OY284413.1, read on the forward strand.
GCAGTATTGGATCATCGGGAGCAGAAATCTTATTTGAAAACTGATTCGATAACGTAACGTGTTTTCGTCGTCGGCAGCTAACATCTATGCAGCTTATGGAGAATTTACCACCGTGGCGTGTGAATACTTTGATTACGCTCATACAGGATGTGACTACGCTGGGCCCATAACACTGCGTTTGTCGGGAAGGAAACCTAAGCTGTTGAAAGGGTACATTTCCTTATTTATATATATGACTTCATCGCGAGACGGAGAAAACGCAACGTAATATACTCCGACAACGGGACCAACTTCCAAGGAGCAGCTCGGGTTATGTTAGAAATGCACTGGTTGGCATAATCGCCCATAATGAGAAGGTTGGTGAAAAACTGGCTGCAGAAACACAGATTTGGGATTTATTCTCATAGGGCGGCCATATACTGTCATCTCCGAGCCAAGTTATTTGGAGACACCGGTCAATCTATTTGGGACGAAGAATAGCTTTAATTACAAGGTTTCTGGCACGCCGAGTAACATCGTTGAAGCAACATCCAAAATGGAGAAAACCTGACACCCCCACAGTAGTCTTTAGGAAGAATTGTCGAAATCTACCCAGGCCAAGATAGATATACCAAAAGCGATACATTCAAACGCCCTATCACCAAATTAGCGATTCTGACATGTTCCTGAAATTCCTTCAGGGGGGCTACATGTTTAGGAATGCTTTTTATTGTTTTTTTTTCTCCTTTTTTTTTTATTAATTGCTAACTCAAATACCCTTTTTCAAAACCCTGTGCCTCGAACATCTTTTTGCTAACAAGTTCATCACTGGTCGCGCACATTTGGAACAATGCTGATATTGCAAAATAAAATGATGATTTAACCACTGTGCTATATCTGCAAGATCGTTATTAATGCAATTTGCAGCATGTTCTATTAGACCTAGAGGGCAGCTAAGAGTAAATTGTACATCATCAGCGTATATCTGTATCGAGCTATTCTTTATAAATTTCGGAAGATCATTTATGTAGAGGGAGAAGAGCAGAGGTCCTAAAATGTATCCCTGTGGCACGCCGCGGATGTTGGGGAGGAAGTCCGAAAGAACATCTTTTATTTGTACAGCCTGCTTTCTGTTATCCAGGTAGGAGGATATTAGCTTGACAGCGTGAGTCGAAAAGTTGTACAGCCGATGAAGCTTTTGACAAAGAATACCATGATCGACCGTGTCGAACGCTTTGGAGAAGTCTAAAAGGACTAAAAATGACACACTTCCTTCATCCAGGGGTGGAATCGGATAAGGTGATAGGTGATAGTCACATTGGTGACAGTCATTTGTGACTATGATCATCTTTCGGTATCGGGTAAGATTATCACAAAAAAAGTTCATAAAAGGAGCAACAATTGCTTTTTCGGAGTTGATGACAGATAAGAGCTGTCAAATTATCCAAGAAAATACTCGAGACCTGAGCGCAGTAGGTAGTATACAAAGGCGCTCAGGTCTCAAGTTAACTCTAGCGGGCTATACCTGCCAATGAGAATGATTATTGAAACGCAACTTTATAGTATTCAGACAGAATATCTTTTATTCAAAATAAAACAGACATAATCGATTTTAATATAAAAACTAATGTGAAGGATGAATCTGATGCTGTTTAATAAGTTTGTTGATATCAGGTTCCAATTTACTCAAGAACAGCCGCACGTCACCACGTTCGGTAACATGCAAACTATTTCTCTTTTCAGTAAGCAGCGTTGCCACAGCACTAAATCCCCGTCATTAGTTCACACAATTATGACGATGGGAATGCTATCAAGAATCGTTGTACGATTAACCACAATCCAGGGTACAATTGCGGGACCGGTTTTTGTAGCCAAAATTCTTGGTAGCCATTTTTGAACTTGATTTTTATTTCCTCGTTCGTTGTCAATTCTATAAGTTCTTCTTCTAGCTGAGGTGATATTGCTGTATTGACATTTGAAAACGGATCCAATACCCAGTCTGGTATTTCCAAGTTCAAAATGTCCTGGTATCGTTCGGTGAAGTCAATGTGGAGGTTTTCCAAATGTTGGCAGTAGGCAAACAAGTCGTCGTTACTGCAGGATACGTCTGCCGATATTCTTTTTGTGTAGAAGCAGTTTGGCTGCGAAAGCAGCAACGACATTTTTTGTTTTAATTAAATTTAGTCCATCCCCTTGCAGTTGGAGATTCATGTCGTTGAACAATTTATACAGATCTGTCATGTAGGCTATATCATTCTTTGATGTAATGAGCTTATTGCGCAATTCTGGATCTTTGGTTTCCAAAAACTCTATCACAGAGTAAAATCGGGTCAGAGAATTGCCTCTTGATAGCCAACGAACTTCAGTATAAAACAGCAAACGGTTGAAATCTTCGTCATTAGTAACACAAACACAAAGCTGATGAAATAATCTATCATTCAAAGAGCTGTTGTGGATTTTGATGACATATTGCAGTGATTGAAATAGTCGTTCACTTAAATTTCGAGCAACCGGATGTTATGTGGTATTGATACAAAGAGATATTGTACGAAGCTCGAAGTCCGTCGTCATCTTGATTAGCAGTCGCCGAAAAGAGTTTTGATACACTTGGTTGAGCATTATGCTTCTTCTCTAGGTCTTGAAAATATGATACATTCTTGTCTTTCTTATCTGGATGCATTTTATTCAAATGATCTTGCAGTCTTGAAGGCTTCATTGCTTCATTCGAAAATGTTTTTAGACATAGAAGGCACAAAGGCGCCGATGGGTTTGTGGGGTTTTCAATGAATCCGTATTTAATATATTCCGCACTGTATTGCCGTCTCTTCTTTTTTACTTCCGACATTTTGTTTTCAGAAATACGTAAGTAAGTGTTGAGCTTAAGTACTGCTTATCTATTACGCGCAAAACCGTAAATGAAAGTAAAATAAATATGCGGTGGAGACATTTTGAATGCAATGTGTGAGAGGCACTTTTCGCGATTTTGATTACAGAAAGTTTTATTATTTTATAACTTTAATGAACACTACGACCGTCACAATGTCTTCAAAGATGGAGAATACTTAAAACAAAGAATTCAAAGCGATTTTAAAACGATTTAAGTCGATTTGAGTAACGGAAAATCAAGATGCAAACACCAGACAAAAAATATGCTCCAATCAACATCTTCTTACAACGAGTGACTCGATGATACTCTTACATCTTCCAACTTATGAATGTGCATATTTTTTATATTATGCAATAAGATTGATAGCAGATATTGGAAAAATATTTAATTCTGATATTCCAATAATCAATAAGAATTTCATTTCACTGAATGATGGCAATCAGTCCATGCGAACATTGTTTCTTTTTCCTTTTCCAAAGGGATACATATATTTATATATTTCTTTATAGAAATTTCAACACAAGTACAAACGTGTTTATACCTGTACTGTATATTTAGTCAGTGTAGAAGTCTGTAGTTCAAATCTGACCATAGCCAAGAACAATTCCTATACGGGAAAAAATAACTCTGCAACAACACCAGTTGCGAATGGCGAGACGATCAAAAAATGCTGACGAAGGCATAACACTCGCAGTATAAGATCATTTCAAAATTTATACTCTGCGTGTGCATTTCCAAAATAACATCTTAATGGCATGGGATAAAATTACTGTAAAAACTACATACAACGCGACAAATTCTGTCGAATCTCTCGAATCCCAAGACAACCATCCCCGGAGAGTAGTGAACGCTCATCTTCGACACAAACCATCTGCACCCCGTCCAGAATTGGGGAAAGAATTGGGGTTAAGGGAGGTGATTGAGAAGGCGGAGTTTTAAGCAGGGGGTACTGAGATTGAAGCCAAAATGGGAAGTCGAGTTAACAGTCCGGAACATACGCGTGATAGGTTCGTTGGAGCCATATGTGGTACGGGGGGTGGAGAGATAGAAGAGAGGTGGATTTCGCACGTTGCGAGGGTTGGTATTAAGGGTAATAGGGTTGTAAAGGGTCGGGCAGTCAATGGAACCTGTAGGGTTCGATGAATAAAAAGAATGTCAGATACCCGTCTTCGTTCTTCCAAGGTTGATTAATTTAAGGCGGTCATGGTAGGGAGGTAAGATCAAGGGATTGTTCCAGGACATACCTCGAAGGGCGAAACGTAGAAAACGACGTTGAATGCTTTCTGTTCTGGAGGTGTGAATACGTTGGTAAGGAGACCACACTTGAGAGGCGTATTCAAGAAGAGGACGAACGAAAGTTAAGTAGAGGGATCGGGTTACGTAGGGGTCGGAGAATTCCTTAGACCAGCGCTTAATAAAACCGAGTGCTGAGTTGGCTTTATTTATTATGTCACTATAATGAGAAAGAAAATTGAGCTCCTGGTCACATACTATGCCAAGGTCACGGATAACTTTGTTGTTGATTGTGAAGAAAGTAAAGACGGGGAGGATATTTGATGCGTTTACGGGAGAAGGTGATTGATTGGCACTTAGAAATATTGAGTTCCAAACAGTTTTTGGAGTAAAGAAACTGTTGAGATCGGATCGAAGAGTCGTGTGTCGAGGAGATAGTCTTGAAAATGTTGGTGTCATCGGCATATAGAGAGATGTGGGAATGTTTGATGACCAATTCAGCATCGTTGATGGTAAGGATGAAGAGTAGTGGACCTAAATGGCTGCCTTGGGGGACACCGGAAGGAGCTAGGAAGGGGCTAGAAAAGGCAGATCTGAAATGGACGCTATAATAGCGGCTTTCCAGGTAAGAAGCGGCTTTCCATTTCAATAAAATAGGTTCAAAGCCAAGGACAGACAATTTGTAGAGTATAAGATTGTGAGAAATCTTGTCAAAGGCCTTAATGAAATCCGTTGAGATACAGTCGACTTCATTGCCATTCTCTAACGCAGCAAGGCAGTAGACCTGCATTTAAGGAAGCCATATTGTCTAGAGGAGATTAGAGATTTGGAATGAAAACTTAGGTTATCGTACAGAATGCTTTCGAAGATTTTAGGTATGTGTGACAGTTTGACAATGAGGCGATAGTTATTAATGTCACTCTTTGGACCTTTTTTGTGAATGGGTGTGATAAAAAGATAAAAGAGGTGGGGAAATCACCACGAGATAGGGATAGGTTGAAAATATTAGAGAGAGGTAAAGAAAGGATGGAGGAGCATTTTTTTAGCAATATGGAGGGGAGACCGTCGGGACCAGGAATGAATTCATCATTGAGTTAATTTTGTTTGTTTTCGATGATGTGGGATTCGACAGTACGGGGGAGAAATTGCCCAAGGGAGGTATTTGATAAGTAGTTGAAATAGGCCGGATCGGGTACAGAGTAATCTTCGGCGAAAGATTCTTTGAAAAAGGTGGCAAAATGGTGTCGGGATCGTTTGAAGTTTCACTATTGAAGGAGAGAGAGTTTGGGTAGCCATCCGATTTTCTTTGGTAGTTGATAAACTGAAAGAAAGATTTAAAATCATTTATAAGGTTGGTTTGCATGTCGGTTAAATAGCTTTGATAAAGAACATTGTAATGATCGGTGAAATGTAGAGTAAATGTAGCAGTAAACATTCTAAGCATTAGTGCTTAAATTCCTAAAAAAGTTCGAAGATCTGGTAGAAAATCATCTGGTTCGAGATTATATCGAGCTAAAAAAGTTGTACCTCCGCATAAACGTAAAAACGGAGACGTTTCAACAAATAGGTCGTTAGCTACAAAAATAAAAGTGACCGTTGACGAGCGGAGGATCTTGAAAAATTCTAAAGGATAATAGTTTTTTTATTAGTCTTTTCAGTAATTTCTACGCTAGTGAAGTATATGAAATCATTTTCATTCGACTAAGAAAGAAGGCATTGGATTTAACATGAAAGTGTCATGTACAAGCTGTAAACAGATTACAAATGTGCAAGAACAAACTCTTGTGTTTACGATGTTAATTATCGGTTTGTTTCCGTGATGAGAATATTAGGCCTCGGATTATCTGGCTGTAAAAAATGTTGCGGTTTCATGGATTTATCCACTAGCTGAATAAAAGAATAAAATGTCCAACTTGGGAAAGTAAATAAAACTCATGTAAATGCTGGGACGTGTCAGACAAATCATACTGAAGCTGCTGGAAATATGGAGATCGAAGCGATAAAAACCATGTTTCAACGCTTCGTAAGGAATGGTGAGCGACATCGCAACTATATCGGCGATATATATATAACGGTGACTCTAAAGCTTACTCCGGGCTAGTGAACTCTAAACCTTATGGTGATGATTTTTCAATTGTGCAAAAAGAATATGTAGGACATTTTCAAAAAAGAATGGGCAGTCTTCTGCGTGAAATAGGGAAAAAAACCGTTGTAGATACTGAAACTGAGGTTGAAAACAAGATCAGAGAAAAGAGTCTGTCTGGTAAAGGGAAGCTTACGGCTAAAATGATTGATAAACTGACGGTATACCATGATTTGGCTATTAGACGTTGCTCTGGTTCCGTGGACAGCGTGAAGAATGCTCTCCGGGCAACGTTTTGCACAACATTTCGTTGGACCATATAAAATGCCCAAGCGGCGCGGACTTGTGAAGCGAATGGCCAAAAGGTGCAGCTGCTAATACATTGGATTCGTTCAAACACACGTACAGTGCTCTTCCCCTGGATGTTTTGGATGCCATCAAGTTTATCTATGAAGTACTTTGTCCTGTACCCTCTTGGAGATATATGTCGGAGGCTTTACGCAGAACAACAAAGAGAGTTTGAACCAACTTATTTGGAAAGCCTCACCAAAGCACTTGAGTGGAACCTCTGTCGTCATTGAAATTGCAGCTTATGTGGCAGCTTGTGTCTTCAATGAAGACTACTTTGCTGGAAGGTTGGTAACTTCATGCAAGATATGGGAATCAGTAGTTGACCGAGCGCTCATGAATAATTTTTTTTCCCGTTTTTCATTTCAAAGTGTTCCTAAAAAATTAAAAATTGAAATTTCGAAAAATCCTTCCAGCGTTGCCTGGCGAATGCTATTATCTAACGAAAAAACAAAGTGGGTTTTTTGATTTCAGATGATCCAGCACTGAGTTATGAGGGGCGCCGCAATTCTACTTTTTTTCGAGGCGCTTCCGAATTATTGCTACCGTTGCCGTATTTTTTAATATTTCTCCATGAAAAATTCACAAAATATTCTACTATTAGTTTTAATAAATAGATTCTTACTGTACCGTCAAAAAAAGAATGATAAAATTGTGCTTTTTTTTGTACGAATTAAAGTATTCTTCTGAATGTCAGATTCTGATGGGATGAGATATCAAGCGAATCTAATGCAAGCAACTTTTATGGCCTAATATCGTGAACAATATTTTCCGTTCAAGCTGAGAGAACTTGGCTTATCGCAAGAATTGGGTATCTTTCAGTTGCTGTTATCTTTGCATAGTCTTTGGCAAGTCTAAATTTCTTATCACCGGATGCATCAGGTTCTTTCAATATACTACCCACACAGGTTAATTTGAAAAACTAAGCCTACCTTTGTATCTGCTTTTCAATTATTAAGCTTTTTGCTTCTGAACTTCATTCTTCAGAGACATGGAATATGGATTACACTTTAAGTATTCATATGTTTCAAAATAAGTTTTAATTTTCCCTTTGATATTTATCAAATATGTGGGTTTCCCTGATAATAATAATCTAGGAAAACCTTTTAACATAGCATAAAAATTCTTTTCTCTTCTTCTCTAACTGTGGGATTACGACAGAGTAGCTTATATTAAAAAAAGAGTTTTCGAGAAATTTAAATTTTTGTCTAAAATATTTCGTCCCCTTTCTGTGTATCTACAAAACATCAATTTTTCAGCAATTAAAAAAAACGAATGGTTTCCTTCAATCGAACATAATACTGAAACTTTAATTTTTTTTCATTTATATTTCACTTTTGCTAGTCGTTAACAGTTTACATTCTCGTTTGAATATAAATACATATATGTTATAAAAATTTTTGTTATGTACAAGTTTCCGTCTCACACGTTTTGATGCGCACTTAGCAGATACGAGTTTTTACTTTTATATGAAACACCTTTAAATGATTGAAACTGTAACCTCTAGGCTAGTCAAACTATCAAATTATATTATAAATAATAATACAAAAATCTTGCTGATATATATTTATTTATTCTTAATAATCTCATTATGAAATTATATCCTTAATCCATTAATTCTTAAGATACTTATACTTATGATCAATTTAAACAACAAGAGATTTAAGAACAAGAGCTATTATTTTTAAAAGAATAAAATTCAAAATATTTATATTCTGTATTAGAGTTAAACCTTAGGTTATCATAAAAGCTGTGATAATCTTTTAAGTTAAAGAAACTAATTCTTTAAACTCTGTAGGTCTTTATATTTTTTAAGCGGTAGAGGGATTGAATTTTCATACAATGGTCTTAAAATAATTTTCGAAATACTTATTTTCGCTTTTCTTTGGGGTGATAATGTCCAATCATTGTCAAAATCAAGTTTATAGTACATTCCCGTGAAATCATATTTTATACATTTGAGATCTATAACTTGCGGGTCACCCGTTTTATTGCCTGGTCTTATCTATTTATAAAAATGAATACTCGAAAAGTTTTTAAAGAATGTGTGATCTACATAGATTACTTTATACGGTTCTGGATTGTTTCTAGATTCTGCAATGATTCGGATAAAATCAGCAGGAACGTACTTGGACTTTTTTTTTCTTTCTATCGTTGAGTGGACAGAATCACATTCCATCTGAGTATGTCCAACAGTTAAATACTTTTGATAAATAGTCGTATTATATTTGGTCGCAATGAATTGTAAAAGGTTAGCTAAGTTTACTTTTCGATTTTGTGCGCTACAGCCATCGCTAAATAGAACTGTTGGTACATTCAGATCACAATAATTTTCTAGGACATGAGAAACACACGAAATAAAAACATTTGAGTCCATTCCACCTTCTCCTTCATGCCATACGTAGCAAAAAACTTCTGATATCTTTAAATTGAAAAATGTAAACTGATGCACAGCTAGCTTTTGCTTGAAATACATTGCTGATGCAGCTATAAAAGGCACCAATTGGACAGCTTGGACATCTAGAGAAAATGCATTTATTTCATTCTTCAAAGCTTTGTTTTTATCCGTATCTTTCTCCAACCTTGCCTTATTTTTATTACAAATGTGTTCATTGTATGTGTCTTGGTCAACATTTCCGTTCTTGAAACTAAAGCACAAATCACATTGATCTTTTTTAGGTTTATATTACAAACCAATATTAAAAGAATGTGTTATTTTCAAGAAAGACAAATAGATAGATTCAAGCTTGGGCATGCCTGTTAAGATATCTTTGACATGTTCTTGTTTTTTTACGTTAATCGCGGAAACTTTATTTTTTAACTTTCCAGTTTGACAAATTCCATGACTACTACCATCTAAAATCCAATTTCGTACTGTCCATTCTCCTAAACTAAATGTGTTCAAAAACATTTTCTTACAAACGGGTAGAACACCGTTTTCAATTTTCATAGATATGTTACGTCTTGAATTATCGCATTTATTTGTATGACGAGCTACATGTCGCTTTTCTACAAGAGTTCCAATCATCACTTTACGTTGTTCCCAAGTCAAATTTTTCCAAAAAGAATGAAATAGTTGTTTCCTTTGTGATTCGGTAATTTCATTACATTTAAAATGCCTACTTTTTTTACACTTGCCTGAATTGCAACTGGGTTTAAGCACACGTTTTTCCCTTTTTTGTTTTCCCACTTTTTTAACACCTTTTACTTTTTTAACACTGTTATATTGTTTTCCTTTTTGCCTAGCTTTTTTTATAATATTTTTTTGCCACTTATCTTGGTTTCCTTGGCCTTTCTTTCTCCTTCTTCTAGTTATCAGACCGGAACCGTCATCTAATTTATTATTTTGATTAACAGAATGGTTAGAATCATCAGAGTCAGATCTTGTTGAGGGTTGGCAGCAGCTTGATAAAATACTAATTGAATTTTGATAATCATTTGGCTCAATAAATAATCCTGTTTGATCATCTAAGATAAGACCTGAGTAATTTGATGTAGGAATATTTTCTTCAGCTTCACAATTAATAATCTTTAAATCACCAGTGGTTTCGTCTAACACCAAAATAGTTTTAGTCAAAATGGTTGATTCCTTGTCCAATGAATTTCCCTTAGGCCTAACGTACATTTTAAGGAGTATTTATAATAGAAAAATGTAAATATACTTACCGATCCATATTTTGTTCTGTACTTGGCATCTTATGACAAAGATTTCAAAAAGAGTTCTCACAAATTATAACCCAAAAGCTCACGTACGCGCGAATGAACACGCTGCTGTAAGAAGGTAGTTAAAAGACTTGACGATCTTAGCTTACCACTTTTACTAACAGAACTAAATCGAGATTACGTGCAACACATGATTTTATATGTTTAATCCATTGGAATTTTACCGTTTGAATAGATCATACGATCGCAAGTAACAGAATGTTACATAATTTATATTATTTACACTCGTGCTTAAAAATATTAGTGCATTTTTCAATAAAAATTTCAGTACTCAAGGTTATTAATATTTTTGATTGTAGAACTACGAACACTTCACAGTTAAGCAGATTTACGGTATTTACAGCTTGCAATTGTTGATCGTGCAAAAGAGTGTAAATAGCTTAGTAACAAGAACAAGAACATCCGTGCAGGGACGGGTTAAGAATATCCCTGCAGCGATACCTCTCGCTTGTCGTAAAAGGCGACTAAAACAAAGGTAAACAAAAATCACATCTAGGCAATTTAGAAAACACCAAGGTGAGCTTAGGGACACATATACCACCATTAAACTGCCCCACAAGTGTACATGCAAATCAGTGGGTTGACACGACTGGAGATCACCGGTGTTGTAAGAGTAAGATCAAACAAAAAAATCTGGAGCATGCCCGTGTCACAAAAAAAAAAAAAAAAAAACAAGGCAGGCCGAAAAACAATTGGTGCAAACAAATGCAAAAACACCAGCATTCGATTGGCCTCAGCGATGAAGTAATCCCAAACCGGGAAGCCTGCCGCTACTGTCTGAGGTCAAACCGGCGGACCCCACAAGCGGACCAGTAGGAATGCAGTTAAGTGGGAAAGTTATGGTTCTACACTTCTGACCATAACAACGCCGGAAAAAGGAAAAGAAGAAGAAGAAGGAGCTTAGTAACAAGAACCTTAAAAAGTATAAGTTATTATTATTAGTACCAGCTGCTAAAGCTTACGACTAGACCTTCAAAAAGTATTTACGAGGTTTACATGGAAATTCAACAACATGAAGGTAGTTACGAGGAAAAAGAATGAACTGTGAAATGGCTTAATTGTTTTATTTCGACATTCATACTTTTTCTATATATTTTGTTACAGTTTCCCAGCAATGTTATATTAAAAACTGAATTTCATGAAAAATGTACATACGAGGTTAACGCAGAGAGGGGACGATTTGTATCTCTAAGTTTTTAGCTTATGTTAGGCCCAATCGTAGAATAAGAAAAGTTATTATAATAATATTTTAAGTTAATTTATAAAAAAAAATATTAAAGAAGCATTCTTAAACTTAAGTTCTTTTGTAAAATCAGTTTGGAAATATTTAATATCTTAAGTTACATCACATTTTCTATCGTTCCTAAAATACTTGTTAAAAGTGCCAAAAGTTAACTTAAGATTTTGTGTAGAACTTCAGATTTTAAAATAAATGGACATTCATATGCTATTGTTATTTTACTTTTTTTATTATTATTTTTGTTGATTACATCAACAAAATACAAATTTATTTTGTATTGCTTATTTTATTGCTTAGTTTGTTATTTTTGCTGTTGTTTGCCTTCGTCGATGTCATCAACACACTTATTGCTACAATGTTTAGGTCAACGTTTTTCGGTTGGCAATATTTGTTATTTTGTTATCTGAGGCGGGCATTTTTTTGGTATAAAGTACAAGAATAAAATGTTCATGGCATCAGTCCATTCAATTCAAGAAATCAAGCATTTTGAAGTTTTTACATGGTCCTTTGAGCCGGATTAGCCGGAATAGTGGAAAGTGATTAGTTAAAAGTGGTACTAAATCAATATCTTCAAACAGTGGAAATAGAAGATAGCTCGTACTCCATTACGCAGTAAACATGAGCTAAATCGAAGAAATCGCACTAAATCAGACGAGAATCACGGAAGAAGTGCATCGATTGTGGACAAACTTCAAAAAGGATGGAGAATCACGGTACTCTGTGGAGTATTTCAAGACACGGCTCGAAAAACTGGAGCAGCACTGGATTGACTTCCAACTAAACAATGGGTACCTAGACGACTTAAGGAATACGAACCCGCATCATGAATACTTTGCCAAAAAGTATTTTAGCCAGTTCGAATCAAGGTATCATGACATTAAAGGTGCCTTGAAGTCAAAACTGGATCAGTGGTCAACGAACAGGCGAGCCGATATTCTAGAATTACCAACCAGTTCAAATCCAGCTACATAGTTCAGCCACCAAGGAGCACATCATCAGATAGAACGGAAGATTCAATTGGAAAGACGAAGTCCTCAATTCAGTGCACTAAGTTGAACCTCGCCAAAGGGAGATTTTTACGCCTAATTGACAGTCTGGATTTCAGCCAGAATTCCGTCTATCTCAAGTTCAAGCTGAGTCAATTACAAGAATGTTGGACAACGGTACGAACAGTTAATGAGGAAATTATGGTGTCAATGGACAAAGCGGATTATGACGAGGAATTCATTGAGTTGGAGCAGATGTATCAAAATGCATATATTCAAATTAAGGAGACAGAACAGACACAGTACCAGAGGGAAGCTGTAGTAACATAGCCTGAGAGGCATCGGGAAATTAAACTTCCACCTATAACAATACCAACATTCAGTGGAAAGTATGAGGAGTGGACACAATTTTGGGAACTGTTCGGTCGTTTAGTACACCAAAACAGAACCTTAAGCAATGTCGAACGAATTCAGTATTTGAAGGGTAATCTAACCGGAGAAGCAGCAAGGATAGTCAACCATCTATCACCTACTGCAAGCAATTATGCAACAGCAATAGAATTGCTAACCAAACGATTTCAAAATCCAGCAGCGTTTCAAAAATGCTTACTTTGAAACCAGTTCGAAATGAAAATGCTGTTGATCTAAAGACTATGATGGATACATCAAGCGAAATCCTGTACGGAATAGCAACTTGGGAGTGGATGTCAGTTCCTGGGATCCATTGGTGATACAAATCCTATATCCAAAACTAGACAATGAATATAGAAGGCTGTACCAACAATCAAAAGGAACATCAACAGAAATTCCAAAGTTAAATACATTTTTTGACTTTATTGAGGGCAGATTCAGGGGATTGGAGGGCAGTCGCGAATTCAGCAGAGAACACCAATCTCAAGCGGTAAAACCCAACTCTATAAAAAGCCACTTGACTACAGTTACGCAGCCAAAATGCGCTGTTTGTGGCGAGAATCATCAGGTATTCAACTGTAAGAGATTTTTAAGTATGAAACCAAAAACCCGACGGGAAGTGATCCAGAAGTCAAGGCTGTGTTTCAACTGTTTGCGAGATGGAAATGCCGCTAAAGAATGTTTGTCAAAGAAGGGTTGCAAGATATGCGCACAACAGAATAATTCTCTTCTTCATTTCCCTCAAAGTGAAAAGGCAGCCGTCTTAGTAACAAGCAAGGGATCAGGTGAAGAATCACCATCGACAACTCGAATCGTCGCTGCATGTCAAGCTTATAGGACGGTACTACTAGCCACAGCCATGGTAAATGTGTGCGTTGGACGACAAGTGAAACTGATACGAGCTCTGATTGATCAAGGATCTCAATCATGCTTCGTGACAGAAAAGTTAGCGCATCAGTTAAGAGCACCGCTGGATAAGTATGAGTCAAGGATAAATGGAATCAATGGTCAGGCCACACAAGTTATCGCAGCATGCCGCCTTACCATTCAATCAATTCATGATGAAGGAGCCAACATGGAGGTGAACGCTTTGGTAATGCCTGTTATCACATCAAGATTGCCATTACAACAATGTTCACCCAACGACTGGCCACATATTCAAGGCTTGAAGTTGGCGGATCCATGGTACGGACAACCAAAGGATATCGAATTGCTGATAGGATCAGACATTTTACCACATTTCCTGACCCATGGATTGATCAAAAGTCCACCTAATACTCCAATGGCACAAAATACAAGGTTTGGCTGGATATTGTCTGGACCGGTAGTGACCAACTTAACATCAAAACCACAAGCACAAACCAAAGTCCTTACTTCATGTATCAGTGTGTGCAGCGAAGATGAAGGATTAAAGAAATTTTGGGAACTAGAAGAAATACCCGTCGCAAGGGTCAGGTCTGCAGAAGATGAGAAATGTGAAATTCACTACCTATTGACACACAAAAGGGATAAAACAGGACGATATATCGTCAAGTTACCACTGCTAAAGGATCGCATAGTCTTAGGTGATTCACGCAAAATGGCGTTAAAGCGATTCTTTTTGTTGGAGCAGAGATTCGCAAGAAATGAGAAGCTTCGGCATGACTATTGCAATTTCATGCAGGAATATCTTGCTCTTGGACACATGGAGGAAGTACAAGGGGATTCCTCAGAAAAAACGAATTATCTTCCACACCATGCGGTGATAAAAAATGACAGCACTACTACCAAACTGAGGGTGGTTTTCGATGCCTCGGCAAAAACAACATCTGGGGAGTCGCTAAATAGCATCATGATGACAGGCCCCACGATTCAAAGGGATTTATTTTCCTTACTTCTCCAATGGAGGTCGTTTCCAATCGTCTTCACAGCTGACATCGAAAAAATGAATCGTCAGATGTTACTCGACCAGGAGGAGCAAAACTTACAACGTATTTTGTGGAGAGAAAACTCCAAGGATCCAATCAAGGAATACGTTCTCAAAACCGTCACATATGGCACATCATCCGCACCATACTTGGCAATTAAAGCTCTATGTCAGCTAGCTGAAGATGAAAAGCAAGAGTATCCACTAGAAAGCAAATCATTGCTTGAAGGATTCTATGTAGACGATTGTTTGGGAGATGCAAATTCCTTAAGAGAATGTCAAGATCTGCAAAGGGAATTGACGCAACTACTTCGGAAGGGTGGTTTCAACTTACGGAAGTGGACATCAAATAATGCAGCATTCATAAAGGCATTGCCAAGGGAAGGAACTGAATTTGAGCCAGACTATAACTTTGATAGCGATACAACGGTTAAGATTTTGGGAATAAAATGGTGCCCAAACACAGACGACTTCCAATTTAAGATCAATGTCTCATCATTCAGCACAAAGGGTACCAAACGAGCTATACTGAGTGATGCTGGCAAAATCTTCGATCCTTTCGGTTGGTTATCGCCAGTAACTATCAAGGCAAATATTCTTATTCAAAATCTCTGGCTTTTGGGCATCGATTGGGACGAGGATGTTCCAATGAAGATTAAAAATGAATGGAATGAATTCAAGACAAGACTATCATCACTTCAAAAAGTGAGAATTCCACGATGGACGCAGCCCACATAGAGTTACACGGATTTGCAGATGCGTCAGAATCAGCGTTTGCAGCGGTTATTTATCGCGCTTCTGCTACAATAAGCCTCATTGCATCCAAAACAAGGGTGGCATCTGTGAAGCAAGTTTCATTGGCAAGACTGGAATTATGTGCAGCAGCGTTACTTACGAAACTAATGAGGTACATCAGAGAGCAATAGGACACCAATTATACCAAGGTTTTCGCATGGTCCGACTCTACCATAGTATTGAACTGGTTAAAACAACATCCAGTGAAATGGAACACATTTGTCGCCAATCGAGTATCATATGTGCAACAACAGTTTAAGGGACAATGGAGGTTTGTACCCGGAAAAGAGAATCCTGCGGACATTCCGTCCAGAGGATCATTTGGAGATGCCTTAGCTGAAAATTCAACATGGTGGACCGGTCCAGGGTGGTTGAAGAAGGATCAACAATATTGGCCAGCTGTCAATTCCATAGTGGAAGTGCAAGAAATGCCTGAGATTCGAAAAACTCACGCTTGTCTAGCGATGCATCCCAGCAATCCTTCACACAAGGACGACATTTATCTAATGTTTTCATCATTATCAAAACTTCAACGCGTAAGTGCATACTGTCTGCGGTTTAAATCCAATTACCAACGGAGCATGAACCACTACTTTATGGCAGGTTAACCATAAAAGAACTACTGGAAGCAGAAAGAGCGCTTGTTAAGGGTGCTCAACGAAGTTTTTCTGAAGACATAAAGAGCCTTATTGCAAATAAGGCAATCAAATCGACCAGCAAGATATCATCACTGAATCCGTTCATCGACGCCAGTGGGATATTGCGAGAGGAAGGTCGGTTGAAACATGATCACTTATCAGTTGATCAGAAGCACCCTATGATTCTGTCACCATCACACCCGCTGACAAAATTAATCATAAACAAGACCCATATCGATACACTTCACGGTGCAGTGAAACTAACTCTGAACCACATTCGGAAATTTTTTTGGATAATCCGAGGAAAAAACACTGTCAAGGCAACAATAAATCAATGCACGAAGTGTTATCGATTCAAGGCTAAGGAATCAAATCAACTTATGGGACAACTTCCGGAGGCTCGAGTAAGGTTTTCACGGCCATTTACGCATTGTGGGATAGATTACGCTGGGCCAATCAACATACGATGCTCACAAACTCGAGGTGTTAAATCGCACAAAGCCTACGTAGCGCTGTTTGTCTGCATGGCAACAAAGGCAGTGCATATCGAACTCACTTCAGATTTAACTACGGATGGGTTTATGGCAGCATTGCGACGTATGATCAGCAGAAGAGGATCTATAAACCATCTATACAGCGATAATGGAACAAATTTTATTGGGGCAAAAAATATTATTGACGCACTACAATCCACGCTAGCCGAAAATGCGATCGAGTGGCATCTCATTCCACCGGGAGCTCCACATTTTGGTGGACTCTGGGAAGCAGGAGTTAAATCAGTTAAATACCACCTGAATCGCATCATAGGAGAGCAAAAATTAACATACGAAGAGATGAATACCATTCTGGTGCAAATAGAAGGATGCTTGAACTTGTTGAAAAATCATATTCATCAGCATTGTATAATTATATTGTTATTCACTGCATTCACAAGTATTTACTACGCTTCTCAATCTCAAACATAAATTGTTTCTCAAACTTGAATTGTATATTGTACATTGACATTTTTCTAAACTGAATAAAACACTTCTTTTGTGTGCAACCTCCGAACAAGTCGTTTAGTTTTCACAGGTTATGGGCCCAGACCCAAGTGCGCGGTAGGAGTATATATATATATAGACAAGTACAGTTTTTTTTTGCGGATAAAAAAAAAAATTCAATTAGTTCTTTTGCAAATAATTTTGTGGCCACTTTTGGAAATATATATATTGCTGGTGTTTATTGCTGCTGTTTTTGCACTGAGTATAGTCTGCCGATTAGTTTTTTTTTTGCTTTTTGCCGCTGGTTATCTATAGTATTGCTTTTATAAGATGGATGGTGAATTATTCAAAATTGAAAAGCTCAATTGTGCAGATCAGTGGGGAGTCTGGAAATTCCAAGTGAAGGTAATGCTTAGTGCAAGCGAACTCTATGAAGTTGTAAGTGGGGAGTGTTTGAAACCCGAGGCAGCTGGATCCGATATGTCGAAGGTTGTTGCATGGGACAAAAAGGATAAAAAGGCACAAAAGGTAATAGTAATGAGTGTTGGCCCTCAGCCATTAATCCATATTATGAATTGCACAACGTCAAATGCAATGTGGGTAAAACTGGAGTCCATTTACGAACAAAAGGCACTGACAAACATCCATTTTCTGCAACAGAAATTTTACAGTTTTGTTAGGGATCCATTGGACAACATAGCCACTCATATTTCCAAATTGGAGTCTCTTGTCTATCAGCTGAAACAATGCGGTGAAACTATAACGGAAAACATGTTTATAACAAAAATTCTAATGACATTGCCAGCGGACTTCAACCATTTTTTTACCGCTTGGGAATCAACGGCAGTTAGTGATAAGACGTTAGAAAAACTAACTGCGCGTCTGGTGATGGAAGAATCCCGTTTATCTTTACAATCTCGCAACAAAGAAAGTCGAGTTATACAAGATGGTGAGTCAAGTGCGTTAACTGCAAAGAGGAATTTGCGATTTCAAAAATCGAATACAAATTCAAACCAACATAAAGGCAAGTCAGGAAAGTGTTTTTTGTGCAAGAAACCTGGTCATTGGAAGAGGAACTGCCCACTGAGAGCTGCAAATGTATCACAAATAGAACCTACACGTGACGCATTTATGTGTACTGCGGTTGCAAACAAAGAAGCAGGTTGTGAGGAATGGTTTCTGGACTCAGGTGCCAGTGACCATATGACCTTTAGACGTGATTGGTTTGCTGAGTACAAGGCATTCGATTGTCCACAATATGTTCGCATTGGCAACGGAAAGACTATCAGTGCGATTGGCTTTGGAAATATTAACATTAAAGCCTATAATAATCAGCGATGGTACCCAAAGCTTCTTACAGATGTTTTGTTCGTTCCGGATATCCACATTAATTTATTTTCATCAAATAAAGCACTCGACAAGAACCTTCGCCTGGTTTCCGACAGTAACAAATGTGAGCTACTGCAAGGTCGGTGCACTGTGGCAGTGGGAGTTCGTAAGGATTCATTGTTCAAGATGTTGTTCAGAGTTGAGGAACCGATATCTGCAAATGTCAGTGTAAAAGTTGAATCAATCAGACTTTGGCATGAACGCTTAGGCCATCAAAATGTAAGTTACGTTCGAAGTTTTCTCAAGGAAAGAAACATAAAATATAATGATGAAGAAGACTTCTTTTGTG
This sequence comes from Merodon equestris, assembly GCA_958301585.1. Classification (NCBI taxonomy): domain Eukaryota; kingdom Metazoa; phylum Arthropoda; class Insecta; order Diptera; family Syrphidae; genus Merodon; species Merodon equestris. The sequence continues at coordinate 98,998,401 of OY284413.1, forward strand.
ATGCATGTGCCCTTGGGTATTCCCATCGTCTTCCTTTTAAAAGAAGCGATAGTAAAGCCAAAAGTGTTGGTGAAATTGTGCATGCAGATCTTTGTGGACCCATGCAAAATATTTCAGTGGCTGGCTCAAGGTATTTTCTTCTCTTCAAGGATGACTTCTCCAAATATAGAACGGTGTACTTTCTAAAACAAAAGGATGAAGTTTTCAAAATATTCAAATCGTTTTTAAATAAAATTAGAATGGAAACTGGCTCATCGGTTCAAACAATTCGCACCGATAACGGCACGGAATTTGTCAATGCTGAAATAAAATCATTTCTTTCCGATAATTGTGTACGACACCAGACTTCTGCCCCGTATTCCCCTCAACAAAACGGCAGAGCTGAAAGAGAAATGAGAACCGTTGTAGAGGCTGCTAGAACAATGATTCATGCGAGTGGCTTGTCGCTTAAGCTATGGGCAGAGGCAGTTAATATGGCTGTATATGTCATAAATCTTACAGCGCCAACAGATCTAGCTGGCAAGCATCCAGCCCAACTATGGTTCAAGGATCCGCCATCAAAATTTAATTTCTCTGAGATGCAGGTATTTGGAGCTGAGTGCTATGCACATATTCCCTCGCAGAAACGACGGAAATGGGATGCAAAATCACGGCCAGGAATTTTTGTGGGTTATTCCGAAAACACAAAAGGATATCGTATATATTTCTCAGATACTAATAAGGTTGAAATAGTTCGCGACATTATATTTAAAAAAGGTTTAGTTCCAGGTGAAGGCGGAGAAGTTACGGTAGCGCTTGATAACAAATCCGAGGATAATGCAGTAGACGAACCCGAAGAGGTTAAGACTGAACGCTCGCCATCTGATTATGAGGACGACTTTACATCTGCAGCAACAACAAATCAGAATCCAGATGGTGAAGATGCAATTGATTTGCAAACGTGTTCGAAACCATTATCTAGTGAGTCCATTAAGCAACGGTTAAGGAGTGCGAAGCGGGAGGGGGCAGAATCCATGACAGCTTTACTGCAAATTGGAGCTTTTCTGGCAGACAGGTACGTACCAACGACATTTGAAGACGTACCTAGGTAAGCTGATGCTGCAAAGTGGCAAGTTGCGATGCTAGAAGAAATTGAGGCATTACACAAGAACAATACATGGGAGCTAGTAGAACCACCAACGACGAGAAAAATCATTGACAGCAGATGGGTATTTAAAATTAAGGATGGTGCCAGTAACGAACCCAACAAATGTAAAGCAAGACTCGTAGTCAGGGGGTTTACGCAAGAAGCTGGCATTGATTATGATGAGATCTTTAGTCCAGTTGCGCGTTTTAGTTCCAAAAGGGCTATACTTGCAGTTGCAGCGTACAGGAGAATGGTAATAAAACAAATCGACATCAAGACAGCGTTTCTAAATGGTGAATTACATGAAGCTATATACATGCATCAGCCAAAAGGATTTAATGATGGAAGCGGGAGGGTTTGCCTGCTAAAAAAGGGCCTGTATGGACTAAAACAGGCGTCCAGATGTTGGAATATCAAGTTCACCGAATTTCTACGCTCATTTAGTTTGGTGCCTTCAAAAGCTGATCCCTGTGTGTTTGTTGGAAAGCGTATCCTCGTAGTTATCTACGTTGACGATGGATTGATAGTGGGAGAAAACGAAGAGAAGCTGATTTCGCATCTGAAAGGAGTCTTCGAGGTTAAGGTGTCTCGTGTAGGACACTTTCTTGGATTACAAATCGACCATCGAGCCGATGGATCAATTTTTTCTTTCACAAACTCGTTACGTTGATCGCATTTTGGATAGATTCAAGATGTCGGATGCAAACCCGGTTTCAACACCAGCTGACTGTACGATCACGAAGGGTACCTGCAGTGAAAAACATAAGCTGAAATGTGCATTTCCATATCGAGAAGCGGTGGGGTCACTCATGTACCTTGCCACTGGAACTAGACCCGATATTTCCTATGCTCTTGGGGTCGTCAGTCGTCATGTGGAGCACCCAACTGCACAAGATATCGCAGCGGTAAAGCGTGTCATTCGATACGTAAAAGGATCAAAAACGAATGGTATTGTTTTTTATTCAAACTTTAAATGTAAATTAAGTTGTTACAGCGACTCTGACTTTGCGGGCGATCCAGAGACAAGACGTTCTACCAGCGGCTATGTGTTCCTATTTGGCAAATCGCCAATTTCGTGGATGTCACAACGTCAAAAATGTGTCTCCCTTTCTACCATGGAAGCAGAATATATAGCAGCGGCTGATGCAGCTAAAGAAATAGTGTGGCTGAAGCGGTTATTTGACGAGATACTACCTGGAGAATGTGGCCGACCAAGCCTTCTGGTTGACAACGAAAGTGCTATTAGGCTTACACGAAATCCAGAATTCCACAAAAGAAGCAAGCACATCGAGGTGAAATACCACTTCATTCGCGAAAAGTTTGCAGAAGGAGTTTTTGAACTGTCGCATGTCTCAACTGAAGAGCAGATTGCCGACGTATTTACTAAACCACTACCAAAAAGTAGATTTGAAATTTTGAGAAATAAAATGGGAATTTGCATAGCTTAAAAAAAAAAAAAAAAATGTAAAATGTAAAATGCTGATGAAAGTGGGAGTGTTGAAAAATCATATTCATCAGCATTGTATAATTATATTGTTATTCACTGCATTCAAAAGTATTTACTACGCTTCTCAATCTCAAACATAAATTGTTTCTCAAACTTGAATTGTATATTGTACATTGACATTTTTCTAAACTGAATAAAACACTTCTTTTGTGTGCAACCTCCGAACAAGTCGTTTAGTTTTCACAGAACTCAAGCCCACTCTGTCGACTAACAGATAACATTGAAGATCTAGATGCGTTAACACCGGGTCACTTCATTATTGGATCACCACTGATAGCACCACAGCATGAAGTCCTTCTGGACATGGCAGGGAGTAGTTTAAAAAGGTGGAAGTTAATTCAAAAACTTAAACAAGATGTTTGCAAACGTTGGTACGAGGAATACATAAACAAGATGCAACAGCGATACAAGTGGAAGCAACCCGCAAGGAATTTGGAGCCTGGGCAAATGGTGCTGTTGAAAAATGAGCTTCTGACACCAACGAAATGGCCTCTAGGCAGAATAATTGAAGTGCATAGCGGAATTGATGGGCTTGTCAGAGTAGTAACAGTAAAAACAGAGAAGGGAACATTCAAGCGGCCAAGGTGTGTTTACTGCCAAACGAAGAAAATAACATGAAGTCTGATAGTAACATATTACATTCCTCGAATCGTTCATCCAGCAGGCCCAAGAGGAAGCTGAGAGATAAAACCCAAACATCAAGCTTCTCTACTGTGATTCTGTCGTTATTCGCATCCGTCATGCCGGGGTCTACAAATTATACAGTAACACATCCATTGACTGGATTATTTGTGGAACAAATTGGAACAGCCAAAATTCAACGAGGAGAGCTACGTACAAGCGTTCGATTTCCAATCACAGAAATCTTACGAGATCAAGTTAATATGAACAAGACGAGAGATCAAATGGCTGAGTTGTGCAACAAGGCAAAATCATTAACAAAGGAGAGTCAATGCGATGAATTGATTCATCACATGGAAGAAGAATGGAAGAACGTACTTTCAATTTTTAATAGACTCCAAGCAACACCTTTGCGAAGGCAAAAACGAGGACTACTAGGAACCATTCTCACCTCAATATTCGGAGTAAACGATGAAGTATACCATGACATCGAGGACCTAGATAACAACCAGAAGTAGCAAAACAAATAGTAAAATCATGTTGTCTACAATATCCAGTGTGAACGAGACGGAAGCTAGAATCAACAGTAAAATCAACAGCTTTACAAAAAAGCTGAATGCTGGTCTAGAGGAGATTAACAAGATGGAATCTTGGTACAGCATTGTTGACGAGAATAAAATAAATATACATGTGATGAACGCATATCTAATTGCACTTAGCTACATGCGAGAAATCGAAACGAAATACAATAAGTTGCTTAAACGTAGTCATTTGTTCGAGTTCTTATCACACAAGAGCATGGAGGAAATCATTAAGAAGTGCGCGGAGAGACTTGGCCCAGAGATTATTACCAGATCCAATGGACAAACTGGAGATGTCCTCGACTTCAACAGAGATTTTAATAGCTAGATACTTCATGATCAATGATTCCAATGAATATGACCTGATTAAACCTAACACTGTTCCTGAAAGGATCGAGGAGCAGATATTTCGAGAAGTACAATTACAGCAGTCAGTGCTTGGAGTCAACTATAATCTACAGAGGTGTTTCGAAATACCACTGGAAGATATAAACAAGGCATCAACTCTCAATGAAACAACATACATCCTCCGGCCATCAATATTTCACGGTATTGAGCAGAGTGAGGATTGTATTGTCCAGCAACTGTATAAGAAACTAGCTTTCAAGCAATGTTCATTTAGGACGCTAAGAATAACACACACTGTATGGAAAGAATTGTGGACACGCAATACCTGGATGTTCATTACACCCGAAGCAACTACTGTTTTTGTAAACTGTGGACCTACTCGAGAAGAAGTGTTTGTTAATAACACGGGAATTATTTCCATCACTCCGGACTGCGTCATCCAATCCAAATTCGTACTATTGGAAGCGAAATTAATCAAGGAAAGGAGAATAATGATGCACTTTAGCAAATCAATTACTACTATAAACACATCCGTATCACCTCAAATTCCGGTTCATTTTACAAATGAGACCGTCATCCCAATTAACAAAGATGTGACTGAAATTTCCAATTTCAATTATCAAGAAGCAGTCGAGGCACTCAACCGACTACACGACCACAACTGGAAGACCATCAAAGAGCATCGGTATTGGACAATTGGGCTTTGTTCAATGTTTGCAGCGGCCACTGTTATCATTTGCCTATTGGCTGTGGTCCTTAAGTACGGCAGGTATCCAACTAAAAACTCTACCAACATCGAACTGGAAGATCAAAACCACATTCGGAGTAGTAATTTTGAAATCAATTGGGCAACAACGTTCGAGGATGGAAAATGTTGATTACATCAACAAAATACAAATTTATTTTGTATTGCTTATTTTATTGCTTAGTTTGTTATTTTTGCTGTTGTTTGCCTTCGTCGATGACATCAACACACTTATTGCTACAATGCTTAGGTCAACGTTTTTCGGTTAGCAATATTTGTTATTTTGTTGTGCTGAGGCGGGCATTTTTTTGGTATAAAGTACAAGAATAAAATGTTCATGGCATCAGTCCTTTTAATTCAAGAAATCAAGCATTTTGAATTTTTCACAATTTTAATGGTAAATAATAAAGGGTCCGCCAAATAATTTTTTTTTTTTTTGAAAATGCTATAAAAAAAACTACTGAATATTTTCTCAAATTTCTTTTTTTATTTGAAAGTTAATAATGGAAAATAATTTCATTCAAATGGCTGCCTCGGCTGGCCATGCAGTAGCCTACACGATCGGTCCAATTTTTAAGCACATTATCGATTGTGTGCAGCTATATTTCACCAATGGCTTCACGAATATTGTCCTTTAAAGCGTCAATTGTCTCTGGCTTGTCGGCGTAACACTTATCTTTGACGGCACCCCACAAATAATAGTCCAACGGTGTCAAATTGCAGCTCCGAGGTGGCCAAACGACATCAGCTCTGCGGCTGATAATGCGATCTTCAAAAACAGGGCGCAAAACATCGAGTGTAGCTTCGGCTGTGTAGCACGTAGCGCCGTCCTGTTGAAACCAAATGTTACCAATATCCTCCTCTTCAATTTTTGTGAACAAAAATTCGTTCAACATGGCCCGATAACGATCGCCATTGACTGTAACGGCCACTCCTTGCTCATTTTCGAAGAAAAATGGCCCAATTATGCCTCTGGACCAAAATCCGCACCAAACAGTGGCTCGTTTTGGGTGCACCGGCTTTTCAATGTATGCGTGCGGGTTTTCTGTGCCCCAAATGCGACAATTTTGCTTGTTTACATACCCGTCAAGATCAAAATGAGCTTCATCTGAAAAGATGATTTTTTTGGCTAAATCGGCATCTTCTGTAAGTCGATCGCAGGCCCACTTAGCGAAGCGAAAACGCATTGGATGGTCAGTTGGCTTCAACTCCTGAACCAATTGGACTTTGTACGGCGTCATACCAAGGTCTTTATGCAAAATTCGTCTCAATGATGTCTCCGAAATGTTCAATTGTTGAGAACGACGGTGAATTGATGTTGATGGCGCTTCACGCACCCTTTCTGCCGCAGCAGCAATATTCTCGGGTGTACCCACTGTTTTTGGCTTTTCACGCTTTGGTTTATCGATGAGGATGCCAGTTTCTTTCACTTTTTTCACAAGATAACGAACATACGGAGCTGACGGTGTTTCTCTTCTTCCAAAATCCGTACGCAATTTTCGCACACATTCTGCAACATTACCATGATTTTCAAAGTAATGTCGCAATATTTCCCAGCGTTGTTCAAGCGTATACACAACCATATTCGTTCAGCGGAAGGATAAAACTAATTATCTGTCAAATCAGACATGAGCTAAGTGTTACCATTCACGAAATAAGCACTACTTGAAAAAAAAAACGTTAGATGGCGGACCCTGTAGAATATTATTGTTACAAAGATTAATTGAGGGAACAAAAACCGAAAGAAATTCATTAATAATTTGAACCAAGACATTATGCCTACTCCCGGTAAAAGCAGTGTTTCAATAATTTAAAATATTGATTTATGGATCTTCTTCGTTACCTTCGGTCAGATCTGGATGAAAGTCTGCCGTTTTATTGGTATGTAAGTTTTGATAAAAAGGATGGTAAGTGTTCTCAATCAATGGCAGCATATCCAATAAATCTTACTTTTTCTTTTCATTAATTTCGAGAGGTGTAGAACATGTTAACATTTCTGCAAATCCGTGATTTTGATTGAATTAAACCCACGGCGTCTTATGTTTAGCGTCCTAAACACTTTTATTTCGTTGAGTGAAGTTTTGAAATAAACTGTACCAAACTCCTTCGTGAACCTCGTCCACTTTACATTTTGCCAAACATATTTATGTCCGTCATTGTCCACCATTCGCCACATAAATTTTTCTTTGCAAATGGCTGAAAAATCTCACCTTGATTTATTTCCTTAACGTCAAATATGTGTTTTACGCCCACTGTTCTCACAAATTGACACCAAACACGAGGATGATGTATTTTGAAAGTTTCTTTTTCTAAAATAGGCCATGGTCAACGTCGAACAACGTACTCCATGTGAGTATGTCCGGGGAGAAGAAATGTATGATCAATGGGCTCCACATTATTATCCAATTGCAAAAATGTCTGAAACATTGAAGCAATAAAAGAAATTTTATTTTGTCCTATACAACAGTAGTTATGCAGAACAACGGGTCTGGTGTCAGTTGGAAGATTTTGAAGGTGGGTAAATACACAAGAGGCGATCTTATTTCCATCACGATTTCCTTCTGGCTGCCCAATCGTATAGTCATGGACTGTAAGATTATACATCCACAATGGGGGTTTATAAAACGAAACTGAGGATCTTAAAAATCGCGTTCGAAGGCACTGTTATTTTCGTAATAAAACGAAACTGAGGATCTTAAAAATCGTGTTCAAGGCACTATTTTAATTCGAATGTAAAATTGTAAAAGATGTATTCTGTTGACTTTTTGATTTGTACTCTCTGCCTGAAAGTGGTGATTTCCTAGCTCTGTTTTTTAGATTCTGACGTTCTTCCTCAGTCACAACATCAATTTTCATTTTCAAAACTTCACACTTAGGATAAGTGTCTAGTTTAGGCTTTCTTCGGATTTCTTTACTCGTATAAGAACTGTGTCGGATTCTGTGCTTCAGGTTTAACTAAAAGTTGTGAACTTACAAAACCTCTTCTTCGGTCAGTCCAAATCAGTGAATTTACATTCAACGAAAGAATCAGACGTTCTCTTCGAATTACTTTAAAAGAACTGTGTCGGATTCGATGCTTCTGGTTTAGCTTTGTTTGATTAAGCAAAAGTTGAAAAGAGCTGTTCTTCGCTCAGTCCTAATCAGTAAATTTACATTCACTAATAGGATCTTTATGGTACTCGCTACCGGCGTACACATTAAAATTGTAGTTGCTTGGGCCCAGTTGTCTGTCCATTCGGGTCGTCTGCTCATGAATCCTGCTGCTGGAGTTGGTCGATCTACCCTAGGATGGCGAGCAAGATCGCATGCAAGTTCTCGAGCTTTGGTCCCTTGTAAGGCTTTGCATAGCATAGGCAGCAGCATAGGCTTTATACCATCTGCCTCTAACATTTGCTGTAGGTCATCTCCAATGTGAGGGTTGGTGTTGCGACTCGTTGAGCCTATTTACTACAGTAAAATCGATAACCCATTCAAATAATCATCTTACTCCAAGTCCTTGAAACAATTTTTTCCCACCGTCCCCCGAAATTTTTTCCTGCTATTTCTACCGTATGGGTATAAGAGCGGAATTAAAAAAAAAAACTACTCCGACTCTCAAATCGAGCACTATACCACTGTGGTAGCCTAGCTATCTGTAGCACTTCCCCAAGGGTCCACTTGCAGTGTTCGAATTTTTACTTACACGCCGAGAATTATTATCATTAGGTGCAAAACCACCTATCATTAATTTTGCACAAAATTTCGATTAAGGATAAGGATTTGCCACCTCCAGGGATACGGCTTTAGACACATTCATTAGGAGTACAGAGACGACATGCCTATTGGACAAGTCAGGAGACCAGTTCCTTCACGGACTAACCAAGAACAACATCCATGTTATTCACGTTTTGTGTATGTACTCGTATCTCAAACACCATATTTTTCACCACGTTTTTATTTCACTCAATTCCCAAACACTCAACGGAATTTCACGTCTTTTTATTGTGGTTTGTTTTCCAGTGCTCTAACTCGCATGTAGTTCGTCAAGATTTAGCTTCCTTAGTTCTTTTTCTTAGATGGCGTTTCAGCTCACGGAGAGCCAGAGCAAAGTTTCTTTCATTCACTTATGTTGGGTGCGATTTATTTTTCACACAAATGAACTAGTTAGCTTTGCCATTTTATCATGAAAATACTTATATCAGAATAACAATAACGTTTGGTTTGGATTTTGGGCCGGTGGCGTCAGTGGTCCGTACTGTCACCGTCAATGACGAGCGCTAGAGAACGATGACAAGCAATTTCTTATGACCCAAACTGAATCATATGGACCTAGATGACATGCGGTTCTGCTGCCACACAGCAGACGCCACGATTGACATTCTGCATGAACAATTTGAGGATAAGGTTAAATCTCGCAGAGGTTGGCCACCAATATCATGCGACTTCACCCCGTTATACTTTTCTTGTGGGGCTTCCTGAAGTCGCAGGTCTATGCGAATAAACAACAATCGACCATTTGAACGATGTCATATTCCATACATTCCATACATAATGGGTCTTGCCAATAAAAAGAAATTGTAAATACCTCACACACAGCTTGTTTTATTCTATTTCAATGTCTACCCGTCCTCATTAAAAAAAACTCTTTACTCGTTCCGATGCGATGGTTAAATTAAAAATTATACTTGAAATATTAAACTTTTTATTAAACGGGTTATTGTGTGGCTAGGTCATTATCTGAAGCTGATTCCAATGTTGACGAGGCTTTCTTCGTTCCATGTCTCTTATCATATCAATGTTGAGCAAAATACTTTTGGGTTTCTTGAAGCTGCCTGATGCATTTCAGTAAAATAATAAAAATAAAACAAAAATGGATGATGAATTCTCCATCGTTTGTATACTGGGCATGCTTGATCTTTACATTGGTTAAACCTTATGTAGTGATATTCATAAAGAGCATTATATGACGTCTTCTAACATTGAATTCGACTTTTTATTATTGTACCATACTTGAAATATCCATTCCAAACTGAAATATTTATAAAAAAAAAACTATAAAAACTAGGTTTGTTCAAATTCACAATTCCTTATTAACACAATAAAATTAGTTTGTTTAATATTTATGTAGTAAATACTAGTGATTGAAATTAATGCGAGCATGCGAATTTTTGACTGTTAGCATGTAAAATGCTAATGCTAAATTAATATAAAAAATCATTTCAAATTGTGTATGCACATGTAATGACACTTCACAACTGCGAATAAAACACTGATCATTAGTTTAAAACTTTTTATTACATTTCGAAGGCATTGCATCAAAATGTATACTTTTATACACACTTATATGCACTACTGCATAAGCGTGTTATAGTCTGAATTTTTTAAGTTAGCATTTAAAACTACTAATTGCTCAGCTTTATTAGCTGAAAGTCGGGTTCTTCTTTCGGATATTGTATAGCTGGCCTTCGAAAATATCCTTTCACTAGGCACAGATGTTGCAACCAAATTACATCTTTCAATAAATATCCTTGATAGATGAGGATATTTGTATCCATTTAATCGCCACCGATTGCAATAATCACAAAGATTGTCAGCGAAATCATCAAGCAAATACGATTCTACATCTTGTTTGGAAAATATAGTACCGTTCGGAACTGGATTAAGTTTTCTTTTCTCAATTAACGAATTTTTTCGTCTCCAAAGATCTATTTCTACTTCACATGTTTCGATATTATTTACATTTGATGATAAGGAAGAGGTGTTTTCAGACCTTTCCTTACATATCCGCAACCATCATATCTTTCACTTCATTGATTAATTTGTTCTTAATGTTCCTCTGCAGCCTCTTCATTAAAAAACATAGTTGTTTTATACCGGGAATCTAAAATTGTATAAAACGCCAAATTGACATTTGATTCTATGCCCTCAAACTATGTAGCATTTCTCTTTTGAGGTGTTCTATTAAATTCACTATGTTTGGTAAATAATCGTTTTTTTTTCTTTAATTCTTCCAACACATCAAATAAACTATTTATGAGTGGACTCGCTTTTGATGCGCATACGTATTTTTCTGCACTAAGTTCCCTTGTCGCATGTTCAAAAGGTTTTAAAATTTGGGACAATTGTTTAAAAATTTGCCATTCTTCTACTGTTATAACTAGTAAGTTAGTGCTTAACTTCGGCATAGTTGCCCGTACAATTCAATAAATCGTTGTAACATATAATATGTGGAATTCCATCGAGTTACTATTGAGTTTTTAAGGACTAAGGGATTAAATTACCCCAATACTTTAACTTTGTATTCTTCAAATTTTTCTTTTGCTCTGTGGCTAGAGCGATAGTGCTTCACAATCCTTCTTACTTTTTCAAAAGTAACTTCAAAAAGCTTCAGACACTTTGCAGAACAAGATTCAATTTATGTGCTAAGCATCCACAGTGATCCTAACCTATTTAATTTATGACATTGACGATGTTTGTTGCATTATCTGTGACGCAATAATTAATCTTATAAACAAGATTCCAGTCTTGGGCAGTATTTTTTAAAATTGATGCCAAATTGTTACTTGTGTGTGCAAAAATAAACTTGGCTAGACTTTAGCACTACAGTCTTAAACTCATATTTAATATTTATAAAGCAGCAGCACGCAATGGTTTGTTGGTATAGGCAAGAATATTGTTTTGTGTCATTCGTCGTCGTTTTGCTGGTACTGAATCAGTTTGGTTGTGGGAAGAAGTTTGTTCTGTCTGCGAAGGTTCGATAGTTTGTAAAGAAGTTGAAACTGATGTCTGTTCTGTTGCAATGCTCTGCTTCGTTATTTGAAGGGGTGATTTGAATTCTGTTGAAAAACTGTTGTAGTGTCCAATATGTTTTAGTCTTAAGTGTGTTTTTAAATTAGTTACAGACGTCCGGAATGAAAGCTGTTTTGAACATTGATTACAATTAGCAATCTTATTAATTTCATCCACTTTAGAGAAGAACTCCCAAATTGCATTGAAAGATCTAATTAGAAATGCCATTGCGTTCTGTATGTGTGTAGGCAAGTGAATGTTTCCTTTATTAGAAATCAAAATCAAAACACAATTATTACAAACATATGTAGATCTACAGAGATAAAATAGCATGTGCTAAAGCTTTAACGAATATTCATTTAGCAGATTTGAATAGCATGTTCTAAAGCTTTAACGAATATTCATTTAGTACAAAATACATTGACAAGAAAATGGAGCTAGCGTAGTGAATCAATATAAAAGGAAATGCGTGAGCCTGTATGCAATATACATACATAAAGTTGGTTTTAACATGCAACTGAAACATTTGAATACAGATATATTGAGCAATATAGTTCTGAGTAGCAACGATAGCAATAGCAGTCTCACATCATCATATATAGTGGAATTCCCTTAGCGTTTCATGAAATTTAGCAATAGTGTGAAAAAATTTTACAATTAATTATTTTTACTAATGCTAATTATTCCATCACTAGTAAATACTAGTATATAATATTTTTTTTAAAGGAAGTTAAGTCAAATGCTAACATGCTTGCACTGAAAAGATATGGGGTGGCGTCATCAGAGCCATTAAGTAACTGGTTCACATCACAACGCCAATAGCGTTGGCCGATTCGGACCATGAACTACATCACCCAATGTGTGGGAACGTATGCTGATGCAGCAAGCACATGTTTTCTATCGAACAACAGCGTTCAGTGAATATACCCTGGCATGTATATGGGAACCGCGTACATGGGTGAGACGGTGACACCTGTGTCAATGTAAGAATGAGGGATATGCAAGGTGACGAGGTTAGGTGAGCGAGTTCAAGTTGTGTTAATCTGAATTTAAATCATTTTATTTTAGTCGAAGCAGCCCCTCGTTGCACGAAAAAATGTGAAATTTCCTCTGATACAAGAGTAACACAAGAAACGGGCATACACGATTCGCAAACCCTAATGAATGCTTCCATATATGTGCCTAGATACTAATCCACTCCATGCATACGTCAGAAACTCTCCTCGAGGGATTGTCGCTATTACTTCCACGGCCGGAAAGCAATTAATTGTATTCCACTGTTTCTGCTATAATTCTTACAATTTTGGTTCTTAGTAGTTCAGCTCCCACCTACCTTACTGGTGGGCAGATATCCATCCAATATTTCTTTAATTCCAAAAAAGATTTAAGTGAAGGTGGGTTTGGTGGAGTACTTTTCTAACCCTTGAAGCGTCTACAGTTGAAGATGGCAGGCCTCACTTCCCCCTCCTGGCTTGAGCATGCTTGGAAATAATGGATATAACCACGGGATAGCGCACATCATATTCACACATCCCTTGATCGAATCAAACTATGAGTCTTCAGTGGTATTATTTCACCAAGCTTGCCATAGTTTCAATGAAAATCTCCTTTCTTCTCTTTTTTGTGACGACTGCCCTTGACAAGGAGAGTCTCCCGCAGTAAATTTTCATTTATTAATTTGATTTCGTCCGATATCTGCCGCTAGCTTATTGTGGATGTCTGTTTGATTTTGCTCGCAATCCAAGGGCAGATTGGGCAGCTCCAAAACAGATCCGTGCGCAGGCGATCCGATTAGACGGTATCTGCTCGCTGCTGCAAGAGCTTGCGCACCCACGATCGTAATGGATACGCCGGTAGAAAGGTGAATGTCAATTCGATTTTGGTTAGCGAAACAAAGCTAAACCGGAGGCATAAAATTCTGCACAGTTCCTGTAAGATAATTAGAAAAGACCAACGCAACTAAAGGCGTGGAAATTGTGATCTTCACAAAAAATAATATAAAACGTAAAACCAAATGACCACCAAAATGAAATGGTGAATTGACGTTTCAAGTACTAGAAGTCTGCATTATGTGCATTCCTCTCCGTAATGGTCAGAAAATGTACATTTTAGAGGCCTATGCACCTGAAGCAACCTCAAATCAATACTTTTATTACACAGCTTAGACACTTCTCCGATCTTTGCGCTTAAACTCGGTAGAGAACTCTTATATTCTGGCATGCGCTTTAAAGGCCAAACATCGTGATTGAGGAAACAACATTGGTCCATTGTATACGCCAGTGACCACAGCGCACTATGTGCCGTGATTGCAATACCTGACGAGTTCGCAGTCCAATAGAAACCTATCAAATTGCGAGGTTGAGAGGTACCTCAAACAAATGGATGATATAATTAGGCAGACGATGGACAGTACAATGACACGCCAACGGTACAACGATACCACAAACGTGTATCGCAACACGACAGTCGACGTTCTGAATAGACCAAAAAGTATATTCAAGAAACAAACTCTTGTACCGACAGACAAAACTCGGAGATCAGGACACTGAAATCACTGATTAAAAATCTCCAACAGTTGATCAAAGAAAATTACGGAATATCTGTAAGTTTGCATTGGAACAACAATAACACATTCGTGTTGTAAAATCCAACAGCGCGAGTATGTTCCCGTAAATAAATAAAATATTTCGAAGACAAAAACAGAATGACATTCAGAATTTGAAGCTTCCGATAACATCAGACAATAAACACTTGCTACGAACAGTTAGCATCTATCGAGAGAGCGCCATCCTGTTTGACGAGTTTTTCGTGATGGAGAATCCTCAGGAGAAGATGGCGACAGTGGGAGCTATCTTCTAGGAAGTGTATAAGGTAAATGACAGCATCGCCCAAACCACGACCTGAAAAATAGAGTTTTACTTCATCACTGTCACCTTCGAAATTATATCGATAATTGGCAATCAGAGAATCTTGATTTTATTAGGTTCATTGAAGATTTCATGGGAAACAATACCATCGTCAGTGAGGGGCTTAATATCATGTTCATTTCGACGGAAGATCTCCAGAGTCAACGGTATATCAAATGTTGCGTTAGGCCACCACCATCCTGTTCAACAATGCATTGAATAATGCATATTATCCAGTGCACTGGTAGACAGCGGTGGTGCATCCAAACCCCAAGAGGAGTAAAGACACCTCTAACCCGGCAAATATCCGGTCGGTAAGTCTCCTTCTGAGAATCAGCAAGGTCTTCCAGAAGGTGGGTTAAGAACAATTAAATCATTCTGAATACCAAATTCGGTTTCAGAACGGGGCATGACACTATTCATGCCGCATCGAAATTCGTATCAGATATTCAATGGAACAATGCCTGCCTGGTTGACTTGGAAAAAGCCTTCAACACCATATGGTTAGAAAGTCTTTATTATGAGCTCAGTCGGCATAAGTAAACCACTGCTATATATGGTTTTTGACATGTGAAAAGGGCCATCGTGACCTCTGCCCCTAAATATTTGAAATCATAAATGGATTGTAACAGGGCACGGTAAACTCGCCGATCCTGATCAGCATTTACATAAGCGATCTGCTAATTTCTCTTCACAACACTATAGTGTATGCAGATGACTTAATCGCGTACATACCAGGTCCAACGATGGACGTCATTGTTACTCCTCTGCAGCGTGACTTCGAAAAAACCCAGCAGTATTGTTATGAATCTTTATTGTTCAGAACGCCTTTGGTTAGGGCATTAAAAAAAATTGGGGCAGGGTCTCAATTTTTGGACCGGAAGGGCATCCACTGGCGAGACAAAGTGTAGTCACCTTGTAGATATCTTGGGATATTGCCAGATGAGTATCTATATTTTTGATAAACATGTGGATGCTGTTCTGGCAAGGGCCCGGGGTGCTTTCGCTCTGCTAAGATGGCTGTTTCTTAACGGCCAACTTGATTTCAGGGTTAGGGTAATCATTTACATGGCCTTGACGGCCCATGGTTGCCTATGGATGTGCCGTCTGGTTCAATATGGTAACCAGCTTAATAGAAAGGATTAGGGTGTTTGAGAGATAATGTCTTAGGAGTTGCCTCAGGCAACATAGGACACCCGATTCGAGCACTCGAAATTTCGTCTGAACAAGGTCCTATACAAGAGTGCCAGGATTGTACGGGTGGATAACTTTTTGGTCAAACTGATTCGAAGCCACGTTACAGGAGCAATTACTTCGGTCAATAACCTGATCTTCGGTGCTTACTATCCCAATGACTTATACCACGAGAAAGTGCGCCTTAGTGGCTTTATTCCGCCAGATCTATATCTGGATCAATATGGACTGATCCAGGATAGATTAGCGGTACCGCTCATCGTCCACGTGGGTCATAATTCCATGGAACGACGATTCCTCTACGGACCCGATGTTGCGCTCCGCGAGCCTGAGTTCCTCTGGTTCTATAAATCGGTCTCACGCCGCGATCGAGGAGACGTAGTCCGTTTCTCGTGGCTTGGTGGCTGGAGAGAGCTCTCTCAAATGAAAATGGGTAGGGTAAGGTAGGTAGGGTAGGTTAGAGGAGAATATTGCCAAATACTAAGAAGAAGAAAAGTAAAAAATTGACAAAACAAAAAAAAAATAAATTAAGAGATCAAACATTTATAAAAACAGAATAAAACAAACAAAAAAAATATTTTTTTTGAATAAAACTTAAAAATAAAACGATCGTACGCTAAGTTTTTAAAATAAAATATTTTTTCTTAGCGTATATTAATTTAATTATAATAATGTTAATCGTAAATTTATATTTAGTGGCCGAAAGTCATAGAATTAAGTTATTCAGCTTAATTTAGAGTGTTCTCTTAGGGCTAGTGGGATATTTAGATTTGTAATGATAGCTAAGCCAGTTGTAAGCATTTTTGTTTAGCGTAAGATAGTTATACGAAAAATTGAATAAAAATTAAAAATTATGATGAGGATGACGCATGTGCAACTCATTTTTAAATTATATTCTTCATTCATAAACAGTAGATCTACAAACGGAAGAATAAACATTTGATTTGTACTCGTACTCGTACGTAGTTTACTTAGCAAGCATAACTTAAGATAGATTATAGAGGCGGCAAGAATTGTGTATAAATAAGAACAAACCATCTGACTATCTGCTGATTAGTTTTTAAAAAAAATATTTTTTTAACTTTAATTGTTTCTCTTTATTCAATATAAGTTAATCATAAGGTCGAAAGGCATAATTTAAGTCGTTCTGAATACTTTAGAGTATCCGTACCGGGCGACAAAAGTATTTTAGTTAGTTAAGATATTTAAGCTAGTTTTAGATATTTTTGTTTAGCGTAAGATTGTTCTAAGAAATATGTATAAAATAAAAATTATTTAAAAATAAATAAAAAATTGAAGCGAAACTCGGAAAACTGGTTTATCTTAAGAAATATAAGTGAGATTTTTTTTTTATTATTATTATTACCGGCTATTTGGAACTCGAAAGTTCAGAGCCTTCTGTCGTGAGTGTGTTTCCCCTTCCATGTTTCATTCCTCCACTATTAAATCAGAAATAGATGATGAGCCGTAAGCCGCAGATTGAAGTGGCTACTCAGAGGAGCAAGCAAGAGAAACAACAATTTTAGTATCACCGGAGGTTTCAGGAAAATGGAGGAACATATAAATCTATTAAATATATAAAAATAGGAGAACTGACGAAGAAAGAACTAAAATTAAAAAAGAAAGAAATCAGCACAATAATATGTCATAAATAATATTCTTATTGTTAATGGGCCTGCGCAGACGCTAGTAATTAAACCGGCTGAAAATTGATTTTATGGGAGAGGGAGCTGAAGTGTGAAGTATGAAACGGAGTAAAATCTTCAACCACGTATCGAGTGGTTGAAGAGAGCGCAAAACTAATACATACACACGTCGGCACGTTTTTTGTCTCGTGTTGCGTCTCAAACGTAATTCGCCCTTCAAGCAGTGAACACTGTATAAGCCAAATATACATTTTAAGTGTGTAGACAAAAGAGGAGACGTCTTTTGCGAAATATCTCTCAAATGAAATGTCAGAAAGACGAAAACACTAACACAATGAAACGAGGTTGGAATAATTCATTCCATGTGCGCTTACAGCTGAGCATTACACCAGTTTTCCTCCTGATAAAATTACTCTCGTGTGCGCAGGCCCATTAAGTACAGTAATATTTGTAAAGTATATTTAACTACAATAAATCAAATCTGAGAGATCAAAGTCCAAAGGATCATTTATCATCGCTTCAGTTAAAAATAATAAGAGTGATTGTGACGTAAACATAAATTCATTGATACCAAGCTATTCGTAGTTATTATTACATACGTTTTAGTGATAATTAGAATATTAGGACAAATATTTAGAATAGAACATTTTTTTAAATGCGGCATAGTCTTGGATATAAATTAAAAAAAATTAACTGTTTATAATAAATCTAGGTAGGGAAAAAGTTCAGAATGAATTAAGTACTGTTGATTAGCCTGAAATCATCAATGAATAACATAAAAGAAACTTTTCGAAAATTACGAAACCCAAAAAGTTATGAAAAATGAATATAATATAATTTTCCAGGAAGCTTAACGAACATTACAATGGTAATTAAATCCTTATGGGAATTAAACTCCATAATAAATAATAATTTATTATATAATAATAAAATAATTGTTCATAAAGCTAGCTTTCAAGACATTCGTTCAGCTATGGCCTAGGTTGGGGTAAATGCGTTAAATGAACAAATATGTTAAAATAAGTAGTTTGAAATGTGGTAAATCTACCATTTGTATAAAATAGCTGATGTTGAATTGATCTCTAGCAAAATAAAATAAATTTCTTCCAATAAGACTAATGCCCAATATCTCACCCACATGCTATCATTTTCATCTGAAAGACACACTCCGTGTTTTCTCATGGCGTTTTCTTCGCTCCAGTAGTCTGCCGGGAACATCAGCTTCGTCGTTAGGGTAAGTCCTAAAAAACCTAAATCATGGGAGGATAACTTCTTGACGAGTGAGTCAAACAGCGGTATCATTTCCCCAATATCCCTAACTGAGTTATATTACTAACAAAGTATCTTTCCTTTATTCCAGCATCAGGCACTACTTCTTCCACTCGCTTTTGTGATGATATCGTCACACTTCCTCTGGCTCTGTCGTCAACTTACTACCTGAGGTTCGAATGTCCCGTCGTGAATTAGACGAAATCGCTTCAATCCTTCCCGCAACAGCAGAAGT
This sequence comes from Merodon equestris, assembly GCA_958301585.1. Lineage (NCBI taxonomy): Eukaryota > Metazoa > Arthropoda > Insecta > Diptera > Syrphidae > Merodon > Merodon equestris. The sequence continues at coordinate 99,017,347 of OY284413.1, forward strand.
TCGCACGTCTCAGTAGAAAACTTGTTCTCCGTAGGTTTTCCACCGAACTCATGTGTATTGGATTAAGTAATCTTGCCGCCAGTAACTTAAACTTCCTTACTTGATTTCCACTATCATGTCTGTTTCGATCATCGCATCACTTTTTTTTCTTGTTTGAGAAACTCTATTCTGAACTTCTTCTGGCGTGTCCATCAGAGATCTCATGTACTGGAATCCCAGAGAGATCTGCGACCCATACAAACCTTAGTAAATTTAGTCCTCAAACTCTGTTCTAAAAGATATTGAGCTCATGCACTCATTTGGAGCTGGTTAAGAGTTGAACACAGATTTGAGTGTAGCTGTCACTGCAGACGCGCATGATTTTTCCTTTTCATTTGTATTATACATAGTAACATAGTGCATGGCCATTAGGGCTGCGTATTTCTCTAATTAAGAGACAGACGACCCCGGTGCCGGACCCCGCCCAGATTTAGAGCCATCTATAAAAATGGGAAGACAATCCTTTCCAGTTTCAGTATCCGGCCAGAGCCAGTCTTGACGCCATGGAAAATTGACTGCGAAATTACAGCGCAATAGGATAGAAGGTGTTGCTGTGTCAGAGGGCATATCCATAAAACAGGGGCGTAGGATATTTCTCGCAAAAAAAAAATGGCACTCCAGTGCAAGTTGTACCAAAAACCATTACTCTTAAGGCGAGACATGGCTTACTTTCTGGTAAATATGTCTTTATCATTGCCTTATAGTTCCAGAGGACCCTAATCGTCGATTAGCCTCATGTTTTGCTAAAACCATTTTGCATTGCCAAAAAGCTAGTAGAGCTAGCCCAAAGAGGCTTGCTATCTAACATGACTCCCAGGTACTTAACTGTCTTGGATATAGCGATGGGAATATTTTTTAGCACCAACTGAATCATGTCAGTATTTACTCCTTTTCGCGAAGAGAACGACATCAGTCTTAAGAGGATTAGCCGACAGCCCATTACTCATGCACCAGTCTTCTATCACATCTAGCGCCGCCTGCGCCTTGAGGCAGACAGTCGCTAAACATGAGCCGACAGAGAGAACAGCAACATCATCCGCTTAGGCTGGGCATAGATTCCAGAGGCATTGAGAGCATCGAGCAGACGGTCGACCACCATGAATAATATCTATAACAGATTTGACACATTGTACGAGGCCTGCATCAGCGATCAATGTCTTGTGCACAAGCATTGCTTTGATCCATAAAACCAGTGCTTCATCTAAGCCATGCCGCCTAGCAGCGTTACACACGCTGTCGAAAGTTGCGTTATCAAAAGCTTCCACAATGTCGACGAAAATGCTTAGTACGTACACTTTCGGAGGATTTTTCGCGCGGATAAGCATGTTGCATCTCCGAGAGAGGGTGTATTCGAAGGGCAACTTAGCGCACGTGCAACTCTACTAGGCTCTTCATGCTATTCAGCAAGAAGGAAATTAGGCTGATTGGTGTAAAACTTTCTTTTTTCCCTATTTTGGGAATAAAGACCGCTTTCACGGTGCGCCAAGGAATGGGTATATCGACAAGTGCCAAACTAGCAGTGAAAATTATTTTCAAAGTAAGCAGTTGTCATATATCTTTTTGCAGCATATTCATAACAGGGTATATCCCATCAGTATCTGGCGACTTAAAGCTTCAGTCCTTCTTTGACAGGCTGATTTTCTGGAAAATGGGTCTGAAGCATTTCCGGTAAAGGTACCACCAAATTTTCTGAGTACATTCAGCTTTGTCGGTGTTTTCGCTTGAGGACTTCGACTAACTTTCTGGATGCGCTCAGGAGTTTGATGACCTCCTCTCGTTTTCTCGTGACAAAAGCTGGTTTAGAGCCAACATTGTTGATGATAAGGGCAGACGAAAGAGTGAAGTTTAAAATATGGTCTCCTCTCAAGTTGAACTTGCTTCTGCCCTAAAGAGTGTTTTGAGCATTAGCATCGTAACAAATGACGAGCCCAATCTTTCCAGCTTCACAGTACTCTACGAGCATAGAAATGGCCTTCGGTAGCAGTACCGAATCGTAGGAGAAGTATGCAGACGGAACGATGAAGCACCAACTTTCAATTTCGTGTGCTTTCTAGCTTATTCTGGCAGCTATCAAATATTGTCCACAGAATCGTCCAAGTTTATTTGCCGATAGTAAGTTTGATACAATGAGGCAGACCGTAGGTCTTTCAGATCACTCGTCATAAAGAATCATGGCATTACCAAGATCACAAAAGCGTTTATTCCACACCCATGGTTCCTGAATGTATACAATATGATTATTTTGATTACTGCATGAAATTCTGCTATCGAGAAGAGCGTTACCAGCCTGTAATTCAATCTTAGTAAAAAATTGAGAATTAAACTGAAGAGCTCTCTCTCCTACGAGGCTGTTTTTGGCGGCCGTCTTTTCGGTTCGAGCTCCAAATCACTTCGGACGCCGTTCTGAGACAGCTTTGCCAGTGGGAGGGTTGTTGTTGGAACCCGAAACGGCTTTGCCTTCTGCGATCAGAGTTTGTCTGTCAGCATCACCGCCTTTGTCGTCGGTAGCGCCAGCCATAGCAGGATCCTGAACATTCCAGCTTCGTCAGTTTGGGAACTTGGCACGCTCTTATTGGGACTTGATCCTCACCAGTAAGAGGAGGAGTTTTAGAGGCGTATCCCGTAAGTGCTGGCATGCTTGTGCTTCCTACTGCAGCCTTCACTAGCCACCGACGCTTTCTGCGCCAACGAGAAGGGCAGGAGCCGAAGATGAGAGGGTCTTTCCTAGAGGTCTGCCCTCATCCATCAGCTGTGTCAGCCTCTTTGCACGATTTTTAAGCACGTCTCTTTCTCCTTATTAATTTCTAGCACTCAGCAGTACAATCCACATTACGTCCCAATTCTGAGGCGCGTTCAACCTTAGCGGTTTCCCGTGCCGCACCATCGTCGGTGTCATCTCCATTGTTTGTACCACTTATCCTCAGTCCAACCGGGTGGTGGGATGGTGAGCCGCAGTAGTTCAAACTGCCGGAGAGTGTAAAATGAATGGTGGGGCCACCAAAATCCTTGCCCCAACCGCATTCAAAGAGATCACGTGTGGATTTCCACATTGAGGGTGCCACCTGGACTACATAAATACTTTGGGTTATCTATTCATAGGAATTCTTCAAGTCTTAGTTAGAGGTCATTGCATCGCCCGAAAGGACGAAACGGAAAAACAGTATCATATCTAATACAAAAAAAAATAAAAAAAATACTGAAGCTAATAACATATATGAGTCGTTCAGTGCACAATTCGAAACTACAAAAAAAAATTGAGAAATGCGATATTATGTACACTGTTTTTATAGATTTACATATTTCAGACATTGTGGTCTACATGTTACATATGTCCTTATATTAACTGCGTTAAATTCTGAATTTTCATTATAATCACATTTAAATTGTATGGGATGGGGTTTTAATCTTTGTAAACTCTATTTAGTGTATTTTAATCCAATTTACTGGAAACCTTTACTGGTTACCTTTCCGTTGATAATTAATTTTTTTAAAGTTTTTGTTGAAAATAAATCCTGGTGGTTCATTTGGATTCGATTTTTACATGTTTTTATTATAATATATTTTTTTTTTTTTTCTCAATAACGGCTTTGTCCACTTAAAAAAAATAAAATCAAATGGTTCAGCTCTTATTTTCGTACTTTGAAAAAGTTTCAATAAACTTAAGGGAGTCTTAATATTTCTATTTCGCCCAGTACTGTACAATACAATATTTCTTCAAAATTTATAGCAAAGGTATGTAATGTATTTTACTAGCAACGATAAAATTTGTTGAGAGCCATGGGATCCTTCAGCTTCTGCCCAAACATATGTGGCCTATATTTTTACTGAATTCATGAAATCCGAAATTATGAGCACATAAATTTATTCGTGGGTGCTCTTCTTTAACTTTGACTTTAAGTTTAACATAGCCTCGCAACAAAATATTTTGGTCAAGCCTCTCTTTCATCGGAGGAAAATTTTTTTGATGGCGCTTCTGACGGCATCGACAAATGTTTTTGCTTTTTGTTCTTTTATTCTTTTGTCAATGTTTGTTTTTGTTTGTTTTCATCACATGATTCACTGTTTTCCACGTCCACATTGTTATTAGTCTCACTCATCTTGACTATAATAATCTTAATAAATAAAGGAAATAAAATATTTATTTCCTTAAAAACACTGACAAATTTAAATATATTTTTCAATAATAATTCAAACCCAGATCGTACTTGGGAGTCATTTTAAAAAGGCCAAGAAAAATATGTAGTCCAAATATCGAAGTTAGTCCAAATATAGAAGTTAAAATAAACCCAATTACACTTTATTCATAATAAAAATCAATCTGAATTGACAAGTATTTAGATTTAGATTAAGCTGGGCGGGGGGGGGGGACAATGTCACCTAATCACTGCGGCTTCTGATGGGCCCATTGTGATGTCCCACATTCAGAGTTCACTCAAAATCCTGAGTTCACTTAGTATGCTATGTATAGTGGCACAGTATGTGCTCTGCTGTTTCTTCCTCTTCGTTACACATTCTGCAAGTGTCATCTTGTTTGATGACCATGGTTTTAAGATGTTTGTTGTTGTTCAGTGAGGAATCCTATGACTATACGAATCTGACTCCTAGAAAGTTTAACTAATTGTTTGGTTCTTTTAAGGGAAGTGTTTGGTAGGAACGGCTTGGCTTGTCTGCTACGTTCCGTTTGTATCCTGTACCATTCCTTTATGTAACATTTTTTGGTGCTGATAGGTATGCCGCAGAATGGTCTTGGCATCATGAATGGTGATGCAGAGCCTTTTCTGGCTAATAGGTCTGCCCTTTCGCTTCCTATATGGCCACTGTGTCCTGGCATCCACATGAGGTGAACTCTGTTTGTGTTGGCCAGCTGGCTTAATAGTTATAAGCAGTTCCATACAGATTTAAACGTGACTTCGTAGCTTTTGAGGGCTAAAAGTGCAGCCTTGCTGTCAGAGAAGATATAAAAGTTTTTATTGGTTATAGCTTTGTTTATATTTTCTCAGCGGCAGAGTTCAATTGCGAATATCTCTGCTTGTATCTGTCTATGCTGCGATAGATGTGTGTTCCAGTGTTAGCTCTGTATACTCCAGCCTCAACACCTTCGTTCGTTTTGGATCCATCTGTGTACCATACAGAGGATTGACGATCGAAGGAAGGTCTGTTTTGTTCCCAGGTGTGTCGAGAGGGAGTTGTGACCTCAAAACTTTGGCTGAAGTTATATCTTGGAAAACAGTTGCCTATATGGGGTATTTTTAGGATTTCACGCCTGTTTAGTTCATTAAGAATGTCAGGATGAAATAGCCTGAAATTAGAGTCATCCTCCCGGGTTGTTCTCATAATTCCTGTAATACAGATACAAGCTAATCTTTGTAGTTTGTTTGGCTTGGCTTGTACTGATGTTTGTTTTGTTTTGTGCCACCAGAGGGGCGCAGCGTATGTGAGAATTAGTCCGGTAATGGCTGTGTACAGCCAGCGAGACATCTTAGGATTAACGCCCTAAGTTTTCCCAGGGAGACTTTTGCTGGTCCAAAGGGAGGTCCTGGCTTTCTCAATGGTTTTTGTGATGTGAGAGTTCCAAGTCAGTTTTTCGTCTAGTGTTGCACCTAGATATTCGTTTGAGGACTCTATTGTTTCATCAGATAGAGTGGGTTTTTTGAGTTTGTGCCTACTTCTTCTTTTGGTAAAAGTGACTATGGTGCTTTTTTTAGGATTGGCATTTAGTCCAACTTTTATGCACCAGCTTGGGGCCTGCCTTTCGTTGTTTTCATACTGATTTTATCATTGCTTAGTGAGGTGTTTATTTTCGTGTTACTAAGACCCCTGTGCAGGGATGCAGCGTTGTATTTGGGCGTGATCGGTATTGTCGAAAGCACTCTCAATATCAAGAAAGCAACATATCGCAATTTTTCTTGTCGCTAAGGGATTTATTGATCCGAACTGGTGGTTGATTTCCCTGGCTGGTAGGCATATTGTTTGTTGTGGAGCGGTAATCTTTTGAGAGGACCGTCTCTTAAATGTCTCCCCAGTATTTTTTCCATTGTTTTTAGGAAAAATGAGGTAAGGTCGGTATGATTTTGGCAGGTCCGTAGGACTGCAGCCTGCTTTTGGGATGAATGTTACCATTACCTCGTTCCAGCCTATCGGTATATACCCCATGTATAGCTGGTCCTGAAGATGGTAATTAGCATGCGAGTGATTTGCGCACTTCCTTTCTGAAGAAGAGCTGGAAAGATATTATCTCCTCCAGGAGATTTGAATGGGTCAAAGGAGTATATGGCCCATTTTATACTTCCGCGATCTCTTCCAGTCCTCTCTGTTAGGTCTGGTTGCCCTGATCTGTGGAGGTATACTGGAGCGAGTGGAGGGGATGATGTTGGAGTCTGGGAACTGTGTATTTGTTAATATTTTTAAAGTTTTTCGACCATTTTCCGCATATGTGCCATTTGCTTTCTTGAACAGACCAATTCGATTAGTGTGCTAATCTCTTGGCTGTAGGTGGTAAGTGAGGCGTGATATGATGACCAGTCTCCATTGAGCTTGGCTTTATTGAACAGTTTTTTGGTCAATGCTTTTAGTTGGAGAGTTTATTATTCCACCATGGAGTGATGCGGTTGCCTACCTCAACTTTTTCTAGGCAATCGTTGTGGTAGGCAGATAGCGTTGAGCCTGTCACAGCTAAGTTCTAGACTGTCTATGTCTCTGACGCTATTTGAACAGTTTCTGATCGATTGCTCGAGTTCTAGGCTATAAATGTCCCAGTCTGTCGCTCTCGGTTGTCTGTATGTTTTGAGTGTTGTGGCTTTTGTCTGGATGTCAAAACGCTGGTGACAAAAAAATTTTTTGGTTTTAACTTTATTACAATCGAATCTCATGGCCACAGTGACTTAAAAGTTTTGAAATCAACAACAAAAATTCATAAGCAAAGTAATATTGTTGAACAAAATATACCAAATGTAGTAGAATTTTGAGAAATAGAGAAAAAATAAAAGAAAGAGAACCAATATAAAGTGAGGACTGTCGATAAGCATAGATTAGGTTAAGATAACTTAAGTCAGTCTGTAAGAAGATGCGATCGGTCGCAAGAAAATAAATATCAGGAAAAGAAAGTGCGTTCTATATTATTCTGGGAATCAGAAGTGGGATTGTATACCGCCAACAACAAAGAACAACACACGTGGATATGAATGGGCAGTCACAAGTCGACGATATGGTTACAGAAACTGGGAAAGAAGACGACAGACAACATAAGTGAACGCCTGTTGCGCTCGATGCAAATCCCCTCCACAGTAGCGCGGTATGTTTCCCTTAATTCTGGAAGACGACGAAGCAACGGGACATACCCACGACGCGGACAGCGAAAACAATGATGGCAGTGCCGACGAGGAAAACAATGAAGAGAACGAAGATACAACTGCCAGTAAAGAGAAAGCCAACGAGAAGAAGAATAAGAGAGAAGAAAAAACCTGTGCAAAGGAGAAAAATGAGTGGGCACAAATGAAGAAATAAACCAAGAAGAACGAAAACTGGAAACTGGTCGAAGCAGAAAAAGAAGAAGAAAGATGGCGAAACAGAGGAGAGATGCGAAGACGAATTCATGCTAATGAAACGAGAGCTTGCACTTATGAAACGCAAAATGGGAGAAGGAGAACGAGAAGGGAGAGTGAGAACGACCTCATGAAAGAAAAATACGAGATGCTGATCAGGAAAAGAAGTGCGATGACTAATGAAGAGAACGAGAGAAATTCACAAGCGTGAACTGAGTGAGTTTGATGGGAATGTGTTCTCATATACTCGTTGGGAATCTCAATTGCGGGATATCCAAGCCGCGTATAAACTAAACGAGTATAATATGCGATTGGTGATTTCGGCAAAGTTGAGGGGAAGGCCTTGAAGTGGTGTCATGCGAAACCAGATTCCGCCAAAATGAGGATCGAGAATCTTCTCTCCGATATGCGAAAGATGTTCTCCGATCGATCGCAACAGCCGACTGACACTTCGGAAAAAGTTCGAGGCGAAAATGTGGAAGTCGGAAGTCCTGTTAGCTGAAGAGAAGCTGATAAAGTATAACTTTGTTGAAATTCATAAAACTCCGATTGAGCTAGTTCAGTCGAGTGTCATTAGGCCTAGTAAATCGGAGCATGCCTCTCCAGTTATGTTAGTAAGGAAAAAGACTGATGATATTCGTGTAGATTATCGAAACCTTAATGAAGTCACGCTTAAGGGTAATTATTCGAAAACCCTTATAACTTTTGAGTTTTTTTGATCTGTTAGTTTGATTAATAAAACCACATTCTCCTTACTAGATCGCCTTTTTAGATGTGGATTGCCTTTTATCATGTGCATGGGTGAAGAATCGATCCGTTTACCTCATTTGTAACTCCTACGGGGCAGTATGAGTTTTTGCCGTTTGGGTTACGCAATGCGCCTTCCACTTTCCAAATATTTATTAACGAAGTTTTTGATAACTTAATTCGAGCTGAAAAGGTAGCTATAATTTGGACGATTTAATGGTAGCTAACGATTTAATGGTAACAACGACTGTTGAGGAACATTTGAATATACTGAGGGAAGTTTTCGATTGACTTGTTAGTAATAGGTTGGAACTTCGATTAGAAAAATGCCGGTTTCTTGTGTCAGAAATATATTATACGAGAGTATACAACCTAACGAAAAGTGTATAACATCGGTAAAGAAGTTCCCTGTACCGCAAAATGTAAAAGGCGTCCACAGTTTCTTAGACCTTTGCTCGTATTTCCGAAGATTTGTTAAAGTTTTCCCACTTTTGGGAAAACACAGCTACACATCGAGTGTAGCTTCGGCTGTGTGGCACGTAGCGCCGTCCTGTTGAAACCAAATGTTGCTAATATACTCCTCTTCAATTTTTGTGAACAAAAATTCGTTCAACATGGCCCGATAACGATCGCCATTGACTGTAACGGCCACTCCTTGCTCATTTTCGAAGAAAAATGGCCCAATTATGCCTCTGGACCAAAATCCGCACCAAAGAGTGGCTCGTTTTGGGTGCACCGGCTTTTCAATGTATGCGTGCGGGTTTTCTGTACCCCAAATGCGACAATTTTGCTTGTTTACATACCCGCCAAGAACAAAATGAGCTTCATCTGAAAAGATGATTTTTTTGGCAAAATCGTAATGTAAGTCGATCGCAGGCCCACTTAGCGAAGCGAACCATATTTCGAACCACAACCATATTCGTTAAGCGGAAGGATAAAACTAATTATCTGTCAAATCAGACATGAGCTAAGTGTTACCATTCACGAAATAAGCACTACTTGAAAAAAAAACGTTAGATGGCGGACCCTATAGAAGCACCCATACTGGCTATTTTTGACCCACGGGATTGAACTTCACTGTGATGCAAGTTGCCTCGGGTTTGGTGCGAACTTGGTGCCGAAAAAGACGGATGGAAAATTCCACCCAGTTTTCTGCTTTTCGAAGCAAACAGAAAGCAAAGTACCACAGCTTTGAGCTGGAAACTTAAGCTGTCATATATGCTGTGAAGAGATTCTGAATATATTTTCAATGGACCCAGTTTAAAATAGTTAATAGATTGTTATTCTCTTCAGAATTGCTAGCAAAAGTATGAGTATAAACTAGAGCACCGTAATGGTTCTAAGATGCAACATGTGATGCGCTTAGCAGAATATCAACTATTCTGGTGTTAGAGGAGAACACGTTTGAGCAAAATCTATCGATTTGCCAAAATAAAGATGAGATAAATATGTAAAATTAGAGACCGTTTGGAAAAAGAGAGTAGTGCTTATGAGCTGCGTAATGGACTAGTATGTAGGAAATCAGGGTCCAATATTTTTTTTTATGTTCCGTCGAGTATGGAAAGAAATGTGATGCAAAAGTACCATGATGAGATGGGACATACATATGGGATGCGAAAAAGTCCTAACAGCAATAATTAAAAATGATTGGTTTCCAAAAATTAAAAATAAAATCAAAAACCACATGGCGAACTGCTTTAAATGTATAACGTTTTCGCCGAAATTAGAAGGATTCCTGCACAATATACAAAAAGGGACTGAGCCATTCGACACAATTCATATACATAGATCATTCTGGTCCTGTTTCACTTTAGAAAGCGAATAAGAAATACGTTTTCTTAGTAGTGGATGCTTTTACCAAGTTCACTAGGCTATTTGCAGTTCGTTCAACTGGCACAAAGGAAGTAACAAGATGCCCGCAAGACAATTTCTATGCGTATAGTAGACCAAGGGTGATAGTCTCTGATCGAGGAAGTGCTTACACGTCGTCCGATTTCAAGAACTTCCTCGATGCTTGTAATATACAACACATCAAAATAGCCACAGGCTCACCCCAAGCTAATGGACAAGTGGAAAGAGTGAATAGAAGTATGGCTCCTATGATTGCTAAGTTGACTAATACGGGTACAATGTATTCTCTAGATAAAGTGCTGCCCCAAATTGATAAAATTTGCCCTATATAACACGATTCTCCGTAGCACCGGTATGAGTGCGAGTCAATTAATATTTGGTGTATGGCAGAGGGGAAAAATTAGAAGAATTAAATGAAAATATTAGGGACCTAGTTAGTGCTAGAAAAAGAGCGCCTGAGCGGATAATTAAATGTCAAAATTACAATAAATGATTAAAGGATGTAAATAGAGCTCAGAAAAAGTATAAAGAAGGTGATTATGTCATGGGGAGGAGTTTGGTAAGTGTGCCAGGGGTCTGTAGAAAGATGTTGATGGTCTATATGTAGTGACTAAGGTTTTACGAAAAGATAGATATATTGTGAAAGATGTATTATAGATTATACGGGAACATGGGAGGTGAATAATTTGAAACCGTGGATGAGAC